>JADMNL010000032.1:156787500-159415000 GCA_016271365.2 Neoceratodus forsteri | reverse complement strand
TCTTATCACAAATATTAAACTGCAATAACCCAAACCTGGTGCAGCCATGGGCCATCAGTGTTCTCTTTTAATGAGTTTTCTCTCCCACCCCGAGTCTGAAGGCTCACTTGTTCTTCTGGAAATTGGTGGCCTTTGCTGCTCTCCTAGGTTATAATCAGAGGAAGACATACACACTTAACTACAAGCATTTGTCAATGCCGAATGTTTGCTTGCTGGCATTGGCATTGGTAGTGTAGGAGTTAGAGAGTTGCATAATAGGAATGGCAGTGAAGTATTGAACTGAAGCCAACCCCATCACCACCCTGCAGAGACTGACAGGCATTGGAGTGTGCCTTTGGGTTGTCAGGCATAACGGCCATGCCATTTAGCCACACCCTACTCTGCAGACACTGACAAGTGTCATGGTGTGCCTTGGGGTCTTTGGCCCTTATGCTCACCCCATTCCATCAGGAAATATGGTGAGATGGGTCCTGTATAGGAGAATGGGGTGAACTTTGGGGCCGAAGAGTCCAAAGCACACCTCGATGCCTCTCACTGGCTGCAGGGTGTGGAATGGTATGAGTATTACAGGCGAGAATCCCAAGTCACACCCCTGATGCCTGTCAATCTCTACATGCTGGGGCGTTATGGTTGGAAACCCTAATGCCTCAGGTGTTCGTTGGCATTTTCATTCCAAATTTTCAACATGGGTTTTTTGTGACCCCCCACCTTACGAACAGTGGCAATATCAGTTTGTTAGCCGAAAGCTGATTCGCACAGCAACTACACCATTTGGCACCACAGGTGTGAAAACACATTTTGAACAGGATGTGAAAAATGACAGCTGTACTGTTCATGGGGAGGTACAAAAAATGGCAATGTTGAAATTCTGCAGTGAAAATATTTAAAAAACTGGAAGTCACGAGCGTGCGTAGAAAATGCGCAACGCACACCCCTAATACAAATAGTTGGGGGATTATTTACAGCAGATTGTCAACACAGGAATTTTGGAACCTCTGCTCATGAACAGTGTCACTGTGATTTTCTTAATCTATCCTGAACAGTGATTTCCCACAGTGACCAAGCATTTGTGCGCTGGAAGTGCGAAAACACATTTCAGCCATGGTGTGAAAAATGAAGCTGTACTGTTCATAAGGAAGTGTGGAAAAATGCCAGTGTTGAAAATCTGAACTGAAAATATTAGAAATCCATGAAGTTACTAGGGTGCATGGAAACTGCGCAATGGTCGCCCGTAACACAGTCATTTTATGGACTTTTTTCACCAAATTTTTAACATAGCCATTTTAACACCTCTGCTCATGAGCAGTGTCACTGTGATTTTCTTAATCTGTCCCGAGCATTGATTTCGCAAACCGACTGCGCCATTGTGTGCTACATGGGCGGAAACATGTTTTGGGTGAGAGTTGAACAATGACAGCTATACTGCTCATAAGGAGGAGTGGTAAAATGGCAGTGTTAAAAATCTGGAGTGAAAATATTGAAAATTCGCGAACTAACGAGTGTGCTTAGGAACAGCGCAATGCATGCTCGTAAAACAGTCATTTTTGGGAATTTTTTGACCAAATTTTTAACATAGCCATTTTAACACCTCTGCCCATGAACAGTGTCTCTGTGATTTTCTTACTCTGTCCTGAACATTGATTTCGCACATCGACTGCGCCATTGTGTGCTACATGCGTGGAAATACATTTTGGGCAAGATTTGAGAAATTACAGCTATACTGCTCATAAGGAGGTGTGGTAAAATGGCAGTGTTGAAAATGTGGAGTGAAAATATTGAAAATTCACGAACTTACGAGCGTGCGTAGGAACAGCGCAACACATGCTCGTAAAACAGTCATTTTGGGGAATTTTTTCACCAAATTTTTAACATAGCCATTTTAACACCTCTGCTCATGAACAGTGTCACTGTGATTTTCTTAATCTGTCCTGAGCGTTGATTTTGCACCAACTGTGCCATTGTGCTTCATGCACAGAAACACATTTTGGGCAAGATGTGAGAAATGACAGCTGTACTGCTCATAAGAAGGTGTGGTAAAATGGCAATGTTGAAAATCTGGAGTGAACATATTGAAAATTCACGAACTTACGAGCGTGCATAGGAACAGCGCAATGCATGTTCGTAAAACAGTCATTTTTGGGAATTTTTTCACCAAATTTTCAACATAGGGTTTTTGGGGGCCTAACTCATGAACTGTTACACTGTCATTTCATTAATTGGACCTGAAAGGTTATTTCGCGCAGTGACTGCGAAATCACCCTTCGGGGCCGATTAACACCATGACAGTGAGAGAACTCATGAGAAGGGGTCCCAAAAACCCCATGTTGAAAATGTGGTGCTAAAATTCCAAAAAATGCCTGAGATATGCATTAAAGTTGAAAAAACCCTGTTTATTGCATCATACAGCTTACCAGCATTTCCTCAGTTCATGGTCGGCTTTGAAGAGTGCAGGCGTGTTCCAGGTCCACGGTGATACGTCGCGCCCGGACTCGAGAGGTAAGTATGGGGTGAGATAGAATTGTGGGAGGCAGGGTGCACAGAGGTGGGCGCAGGTGGGGGGCGGGGTAGGACACTCCAGCGAGGGAAGGTTTTCCTTTCAGTTTTTTTTTTTTTTAACTTAGACGACACGGGATGTTTGCCACGCTGGGGTGAGCTCCCAGCATGGTACAAGGAAGGCTGTTTGGGGCGGAGCCAACAGGGGATTGGGCACCCCTGTCAGCTATACGATGTGTTGCCATGCTAGGGTGCGCACCCAGCATGGCATCTGGAACTCTGTTGGGAGGGGAAGCGCAGCACAGCCGACAGGGATTAGGCACTTCCGTCACCTGCCACAGTGTGTGCGTGGGGAAGTGCGAGCACGCGGTATGTGCCTTGGCGTGCGTGTGTGTGGAGGAGGCGTAAATGAGCAGGCGATATCCTATCGCTGCTCACTGGCGTAAGCTCTCCCTTTCAACTGTACAGCACTGCATTTTGGGATCATGGCACTATGCTACTTGCACATGCATGCAAGCAAACATAAAAACTACACAGAAGGCAAAACCTGCTTGGATTTCTTCTGGTTTATATTTACAGTTAGTAGATATAAAGAGAGACTCCAACTTGAAAGCCATTTTTTTCTAATTTTGATCAATGTTCTTTTAGATTATTATTTTTTAAACTTGGAATACCCCAACTGCCTTGCAACAAACATGTTGAGTGCAGTGTGCAAATCTGTGTGTTGGGGGGATTGTCTTCTATAACAGTGAAGGAGGGTGTAATTTGCAGTATCTGTAGGATTTGTTGACTCCTGATTTTTCTTTTGGGGGACACACTGAAAAATGCAAGCATGTCATTCTTATTAAGCTGCAGTAGCCTTGGTTAGCATGTTCTCGTCTCCTCGCAACTCAGGGGGTTGTGGTATTCTTCAGGCAGTGACCCTCATTTCGCTTATGTATAGCAGCAATCAAACTCCCGATTCCAATTTTCCATACCCCGCTTTCTCCAGTTCTAGTATACCCTGGTCCCCAACTCTGCTGTAACTGGGAAACTTGATCCTCCTTAAGAATTGAGCTTGATGCCACCACTTGGGCTGCAGGTTCAAATCTGCCAAGAAATTACTCTCACACTTGCAGGTACAGATCTAGAGCCTACAAATCAAAACTGTGATCGATGTCCACTGGTAGGGACTGAGTCTTCTGCTCAGTCTGCTGCCAGCCTTATGTTTCTGCAATCAGCTCCCCTCCGATACCTGTCACCACACCAAGATTGATTCCACTTCTGAATCTTCTCACTTCTTGACTACTGCTCGCCTTCCAGGTCTTCCTTCTAGATTCCTGTTCCAAGGATTCGGTGTGCCCCATGAGCAGCCTCGCAATGAAAAATGAACATGGCTGAGCTAGCCACACCTACACAGCAGCAAATCATAACTGCCACGGACCTCATCAAGCTCTGCTACTCTTGCTTCAGTCCCCCCCCCCCCCAACAATACTGGATGGATGGAGTAATGCAACGAGTCAGTACAAGTCAAGATGCCATGTGGCCACTAGCTTTTCAGCTTTGTAGTGCACAGCATCAGTTTGCTGCCCCTTCTAATGAGCATGAATGCCATGGCATACATAACATATCAGTAGCTATACCCTTGCCTTGTGTGATTACATAGCTAGTTAGCATTTCTGTGACTAGAAACATAGACTTTGATGGCAGATAAGGACTGCTTGGCCCACCTAGTCTGCCCATTTCCCTACCTACAGGATAGGCCGCAGATCCTAGTTAACCAACGGCATATTTCTTCCTGTATGGCTGGTTTTCCTGATTTCTGCAGCAAGCACTGATTTCTGCGGTCAGCCCTGAATTCTGCGGCCACTGCTGCAACCGCAGAATCACAAAACACGGGGCCCTGGTCTAAGTTAGCCTCTGCCATCGGCATCAGCACTTCACTGATCTTATTGTTTAATCTGGTGTTCAGGCAAAGCAACCTCCATGTCTCTGTTGTCAAGGCACAGGTCAAGAAGCACAGAAAAACCAGGGGCAGTTTCAAACTTCACAATGAGAGTTTTTTATTAGTAATAACAGCAAAATAAAAATTAAAAATTTGTTCAGTATATCTATTTACAAAGGCAGTACTACGCCTGTGCCTGGGAAACTCGTTAAGACAGCAGAATGCATCTCACACAATGTTCTTGTCAGTTTCAGCAGGTACAGCAAAAAGAACATAATGACCCAGAACTGACATCTTGTTTACATCTCTGCAAAAGGCTTAAAAACTGCATTTCAGGTTAACCCCTTAAGTACCAAACAGCTTTTTGCAATAACTTTAACAGTAAAACTAGTCAATTTTAAACAAAGGGATCCCAGTATCAGTGACATTTCCACATAAAGATTCACATATATTTTTATACCCACATATATACAAGGGGGGAGAAAAGACAGAACAACAAGTGAAGGCAGAGAGATAGTGAGAGGCAGAGAATTGCGATACCGTTGGAGTGATCAGTTCCTAAGTCTCACAAGAAAATGTGGTTGCACAAACAGACAAACAAGTGACAGAAATGGAGAGAATAGGACAGATCTTTGCATTTAAACTCTTTCTGCATAACAAATGGGGCAGGGCCTTATTCAACCCTGTCACAGCCTCAGTCCTACTCTCTCCCCTCCTATCTGGTCCCTTCCTCATACCATCTGGTCCCTCCTCACATCCACTCTGATAAGTGTACATTTGATACGCTGTCTCTCTCTCTCTCTTGCTACCTTCATTGGTCCCCCCCTTCCTACTACTGCTGTCTTCATCTGGCCTATACTGATGGCCAGGAGAGCCTCTGCTGGGTTCATCCTGTACCTGCCTTCTAAGAGGGGGTTCCCATTATCAGCTACCCCCTTCAGTTTAAAAGACTGTCCACATAGATATCTCATTTCTGTTCGAGTACACTAGCACCCTTCCTCATGGGATGAAGGCCATCCCCTTTAAAAAACCTTCTATCCCAGAATCCTTCCCTGCTCCCCAGAAATCTATAACCATCCTCCCTACACCATTTTCTCCACCAGGCATTAAGTCCTTCAGTTTCCTTCTGCCTCACCCTACCTCCTTCCCTAGGCCATACAGGCAGCATCTCCGAAAAGGCACGCAAGATTGCCTTCCCCATCAGTACCCTCCCAAGTCTTCAGAAGTTGGACTTAGTAATTATCTCCATACCATGACTTGGCAAGTTGTTCATGTCTGAGTATGCTGCAACATGGATTTCTTCCATCATCTCAACCTAGTCACATCCACAACCTTTGCCAAACTGTGGACTTAACTACAGATGCATTGTCTCCTGTGGGAGCTCGAAGCACAGTGGTCCCAGAAATGTGCACCCATGTCACAGCCAGTCATGGTCACTCTTCCCATGACTGAGGCAGTTTCTTGTTGGCTCTGGAGCAACTAATGGGGGTTGGGGGTGTTACCCTTGTTATAGTCAAACCCAGTGCTAATCTTGACCACGGATGCCTCCCACCTACTCCACTGATCAAGAAACATCGAATAGCAGATGGATGACACCTCGTATATCCCACAGCCAGAGATTATGCTTTTTTTTGTTGTTTTTCAACAGCACATAGAACCTACAGTCACACTGATTACTGGATGCTCTCCCCCTCACTTGTTCAATCCCTTACACATGCCTCCATTGAGAACCTGGTACTTTCCAACCATGCCCCAGTGGTGATTTCCCCACAACTGACCCTCACACAATCCAAGTCCTTCACTTGGAGACTGGATCCCCTGCTCCTCTCGGACCCCGCCTTCTGTCAGCATGTTGCTAAAGAATCAGAAACCTTTGATTAAAATGTCTCCCCAGAGGTCTCTCCTGCCACTATCTTGGAGGCATACAAGGCATACTTCAAACTCCAGGAAATCTTACTGTATTCTGACCTATGTAGTATGGTCTCACCATTGGACTGCCCTGGAGCCGAAATGGTTAATAGAACCTATGCAAATGATGGAATGCTAGGCTCGAGCTCGGTTTTCAGACCACTGTCCCTGGTAAACAGCTTTCAACTGTCAGATTCTTTACCCCGCTTGCCTTAGTAATACGTCTCTGGAGAGCTCTCCTTCATCACTTGAAAAAATTTATTTTCCTTGGTTTTATTTAGTACTGTTTTATGTTATTTGGTATTTGAAGCACAGTTCTTGGTTTTCAGGTAGAATTAGTTTAGATTTAGTGTTCGTTGGGTAAGTAGCTCAGCCCCCTTTTCGGTTCTCTAACTGAGAAGGAACTGACGTCTCCTTTATTCTTTAAAAGAATTATATAGTTTTGTTTTACTTAAGTTGTTCCGACTTGGGTATAAGTCAGATTTCGGTTGAAATTTCTTACCAGGGTAACTTCTGGTTCCATTAGTCGGTTAGCGTAACCGGAAGAAAAAAAAAAAAGAAATTTATGTTTTATAAGACAGGAGCTTGATAGTTATTTTTCTTCTGGATTATGTCACAGAAAGCTAAGAAGAGAACGGGACCTACAGGTTTCCAGCACTACACTGAGTGCGGGGAACCTTTTGCCAAAGCTGATCCACATTTAATTTGTGCTTTTTGTCTGGGGTTTGAACACCTCAAGACAGACTGTGAGATTTGCAAAAACCTTCCTCAGTCTACAGTTGAGAGGAGATTGAAAAGGCTGCTGACCCAGCCATTGAAAAAACGGTTCCTCCTCAAAAAGAACTGGAGGAGTTGCCCTCTGAAAGGGGCGATAGCTCTTCCAGTAAAAAATGGACTGCAGATACAGCTGCTGTGGGGGGAAAAAAGAGAAAAGAGAAGCATCAGGAACTACAACCAAAGAAAGCTGTGGCTCGTACTGCAGAAGAGATCACTAACACGATCAGGATTATTTAGTCTCTTCAGACTGGAACCCTGGTTCTGGTTGAGAAACAACCATTGTCTGCAACGGTTCAGACCACTGGTTCAACCCAGGTCTCCGGTTCATTAGACCTCGGTTGTGACCGGTTTGGAGTAGAGGAGGAGGAGGAGGAAGAAGAGGAGCATGAGGATTATGGAGAGCCCATTGAACCAGACATTTCTCGTGATCCTCACTGCCCTGACTCCCCTGACAAGGGAGCTGAGGATTTTACCTCTTACTTCTCATTTATGAAGCAAATGGCACAGACCCTTGACCTCCCCACTCAGGAGTCAACTGAAGATGAGGAAGAGGATTATAGAGAAATGATGGCTGTGCCAGTATCAAAAGGATTGTTGCTGCCAATCCACAAGTTCCTTATAACACAGACACTAAAGCTGTTGCAGACACCCGCCTCAGTACCTCCTACACAAAAAAAGGTGGATAAGAAGTACTGGGTAGTCAACAGTGGAGCAGAATTCCTTTTTGGACACCCTAGTCATGAGGGGTAGTACAGGCTACAGCTTGTAACAAAGCTGGCATCCCCCTGGCCTCTCACTCTCTGGATTAAAACTCTAGGAGAGTGGATTCAGTAGCAAAAAAGGTGTATCTGGGGTCGTCACTTGCTATCAGACAGGCCTCATACATGTCATGTGTCCACGTATCAAAAGACTCTCTGGACTACTGTCCTAGAGATTGCAAAGGCAGTTCCATCTCCCATGGCATCTGACCTGGAAGAAGCTGCAAAAAGAGGGATTGAGGCTTCCAAAACACAGTTTAGGATGGCAGTGGATGCTAATGATACTGCATCCAGGCAGATGGCAGCATCAGTGTCCCTCAGGAAGTTTGTCTGGCTCAGAACTACTAATCTGACACAGGATACACAAATCAAAGCCATGGACTTCCCTTGTGACCCTATGTCTCTGTTTGGAGAACAAACAGAAGCCTATATGAAGAAAACAGATGAATACAAGGCTGCCTACAAGACTGCTGCAGCAAATAAAAGAGCATCTACACCCCAGAAACACTAGACAAGAGGTGGAAGGGGCAGGGCTCACTAGTGGCCTTTTTTCCACTGTAACCCCTAGGTGGCACTATTGTAAGGGCTACTACCCCTGCCTGTATGACAATACACTGATTGAGGGGCCTGAGTTCTGTGAATGGGCCACCTGGAGGAATGCTATTGGGGTAGCTTAACTGCTTTGGTATAGCCCTCTGGGATGCTATAACCACCCACCAACCCTTTTAGTGGTCTAAACAGTAACATAATGGTACATTCACATTCAGGAGATAGCAGTAATAATATGCTCACGCCCCTTTCACTTATCACCAGGGCTGGATCTGCTGTGACTGCCCTGGAGGCCCACTGGAAAAGAAGATCAGCAATGCAATATTACCACTATAACCCAACTAATAGTATGCACACGAGCCAGGTTAAACATGAGAAAAGATAATCAGGTTTATTTAGGGGAAGTGAACAAGAGAGGGGCGTGAATCTAGCAGAATGATTGGCACTCTGATTAAATTCAGGTTGGTTAAACATGCACTGTAAGTCCCTTTCAAACAGTTCCACAACCCTGGGTACCCAATATGTCATGCAGGCTAGCCTGAAATATTGCCCAGGGTGGCCAGCATTGCAGCTGTTGTTGGTGCCCTTAGTAAAGAAAACAGTTAACATGCACTCAACCCAAATATTTGTAATCCCGAGCTGGATGGCTCAGTGCTTTGCAATAACCCAAACAAACAACTAGATGGTACACAATGATTGTGGCTGTTGTTGCAGGGAGCTACCCTGAATTGTACTCATGCTACCAGAACCTGGATGCAGGACAGGCGAGATGAAGACCTCGTGGTGTTGGCCTGGAAGGCCAGGGGAAGCAGGGCCGACACGACTCACCTCTGGGTGGTCGCTACCTGCTCGATGGTGTTGGGCAGGGGACCAAATCACCAAGCTGGTCTTTCACCGAGGTGGTCTCTGAAGAGGGAGTAGTGGCCTAGGTCGAGATGGCAGGGCCCAGGCAGGATGAACAGTTATGCAACAGTTTGTGATTATCTGCTGGTGAAGCCTCCAGCTGGCATACAAGATTCTGCCATGGGGAACCAAATCACAACCCACAAAACACATTCAGCACATTTAAATCAGTGTCTTCTCTAAGCCACAGTTTGGATACAGTCCAGTTGCAAATTACAGCTTCACTGCGCAAACCTTTCAATCCAAGGCTATTTCTATCATTAGAAAGGCCAATTTCTTCTGGAGCAAGTCTTCGGTCCAAATCCCAGGTCGCAACAACAACAACTTCTTTCTTCTGCTGAAGATTTCACACATGGAAAATCGGAACCAGATCCGACTTCTGCAAAAGGCAATTCACTAGCAGAACAGCGTGGCAGGCAGGTAAGCGAAGCCTTCCTGCTGATTCCCCTACACTTTTTCTGAGAGTAGCTGCTCAAAAATTCAAGCTGTTTACTCTTCAACCTCCAACTCTAACTGATCCACTGCTTCAGGCAGTTCAGACTATTTCCTTTGTAATCCAAAAGGTTTGGTTGGCTGAGGGAACTGTCCGTCACAGTTTGAGCTCCCGCTCAGGCCAATTTAGGTGCCAACAGTCAAAAACTATAAAACTACAGAATTTCCTTCCCACAAGACCCCTAGGAACAGTCTCCATATTAGGTCCCTAGTGGTTCGATTGGTCCAAATACTGGAAGTCCAGAACCTAACATGGTGGCTCCCATCCAAATGCTCAAGCTGCAATAAAAGCAGGTCAGACAAGCCTCTCTATCTTTACTATAACAGCAGTTAGTAATAAACAGTTACAAAAGAGCTCCCTCTGCACAAATAGTGACTGCAGAATGGAGCAGAATAACAGACTGCAGCCCAGACTAATTTCAAAACACAGCTTAGCCATTTTCTTAAAGAGACAGGTGTGGTGGCTCCCTAGGGGGCGCACACACACACACACACACATATAGAACTACTGCAGACAGGACACCAGCCTAACAGTGGGCATTAGGGAGCCCAGCCTAAACCTTTCTCCCAGTATAAGCAGCAAAGGGGATACTTTAGAGGCAGAAGGGGCGGTGGCCGCACCAGCCCCAGCATTCAGCCAGCAGCCCAGACAAAGCAGACACCCTGAGGGGCCTGCTCGGGTCACCTCCCCAATCCCAGTATGGGGCAGGCTGGCCCACTACATCCAGGACTGGCAAAATATCGCCACAGACAAGTGGGTCCTGGAGGTAGTGGGCTAGGGTCTTGTCTTCAGCTTCAAGCTCATGCCAAAGCTGAGTTCAAGGGTCTTCAAACCTTCTTCCCCATCAGAAATAGCCTTACTAGAGGAAAAAGTTTCAAGCCTTCTGTTACAAAGGGCAATAGAACCAGCCCCCTCAGCCTGGAAGGGAAAAGATTTGTACTCAAGGTACTTCCTCACAATAAGAAACCGGGAGTGGCAACCCATTCTAGATCTCAGACACCTAAACAAATATTTGTCAAAGCCAAAGTTCAAGATGGTGACTCTGACTACTATTCTACCAACCTTATGTAGGGAGACTATCTAGCATCCCTAGACCTAAAGGACACCTATTTTCACATTCCAGTGTGGCAGTCACACAGAACGTATCTCAGGTTCAGACTGCCATCAGTCCATTATCAGTTCAGGACAATGCCCTTAGGACTAACCTCTGCTCTGAGGGTGTTCACAGAATGCCTAGCTGTGGTTGTGGCACACCTAAGGAGACAAGGTGTGTCAGTGTTCCCCTACCTGGACGACTGGCTGATAGGTCAGCCACAGCAGCAAGTAATAGAGGCATTGGCACCTATACTGGATACCCTGCGCTCACTGGGGCTCCGGGGAATCTAAAAAAGTCTGTTCTGAAACCAGTTCAACTTCTCAGGTTCATAGGAGCAGAGTTGGACACACAAAGAGGAAGGACCTTCCTCCCTCAGGCCAGAGTGGACAGCCTGGTACAGGTAGCCAGCTCCCTCAAGCTGCATGTCCCAAGGCCAGCAAGGCATTTCCTGCAACTGCTAGGCCACATGGCAGTGTCCGCAGCAACTGTGTCAGGAGCCAGGTTCCAAATGAGGAACATGAAGTTCCACCTAATAGCTCACTGGCTTCAAAAAAGGGATTCACTGTCAAAGTTAGTGCCCATCACAGTAATTTTTCTTCAGGCTCTATAGTGGTGGCAAGACAAAGCCAACCTCAGGTAGGGGGTGGCATTTTTTCAACAAGTCTCCTCACGGGTACTGACCACAGATGCGTTCCTTCTGTGTTGGGGGACACATCTGGGGGATCACACAGCACATGGCACATAGAGAAAACAGGAATCTCTTCTGCATATCAACCCGTGGGAGTTCTGGGCACTCCTCCTGGGTATCCAGTCATTTCCCAAGCTAGTAAGGGGCAAGGTGGTGCAGGTCAGGACAGACAATACCACCACCATGTATTACATAAACAAGGGGGCACAAGGTCAATGCCACTGTGCACGGAAGCAATGAAAATCTGGACTTTGACATATTCCCTAGAGGCCTCCCTCTCAGCTGTCCAACTCCTGGGAAAGGACAATGTCCAGGCAGATACCTTCTGCAGAATCAGAACCACCACGATTGGTCACTGAACAAGCAGGTCCTGGAGGTTATCTTCAGGAGATGGGGCGCTCCAGAAGTGGACTTATTTGCAGCTCCAGGCAATCACCAGCTACCACAGTTCTGCTGCAGACCCCTATCAAGGGCACAATCCCTCTGGACGCACTTCTGCTGGATTGGACAGGGAGGTTTCTGTATGCCTTCCCTCCATTTCCCTTGCAGCTAGGGGTGCTTAACAAACTCAGATCCCAGCTAGCAGCAGTGATACTCATTGCCCCAGATTGGACCAGACAGCCCTGGTACTCTGATTCTATCAATGTCAGTAGCCCAACCAATCAGCCTCCCCAGAAGTCACAACCTACTGTCATCCTCACAGGGCAGAATCATGTATCCCAACCTTCAGTCCCTCAGGCTCAAAGCCTGGCACTTGAGGACTTAGAATATGCAGACTTCCACCTGTCAGAAGGGGTTATGGAGATACTTAGGGTATCCAGAAAACCATCTACTAGGAAAACCTATTCCTCCAAATGGAAGAGATTTTCTATTTGGTGCCAAGGAAGGGATGTAGACCACAGCCAGGTCAGTTTACCAGTGGTCCTGGAGTACCTTACTCATCTCCATTCTACGGGCTTAAGGGCCTCTAACCTGAAAGTGCACATAGCAGCTGTCTCTGCTTACTTATCTGTGGGCAAAAGGAGTTCCCTGGCCTCAAATCCAGTGTTTTTTCAAAGGAGTGCTACACTTGAACCCTCCACATAGGGAGCCAGCTCCCATTTGGGATCTGAACATTTTGCATCCACCCTTCGAACCCATGTCTTCGACAGACCTCAAGTATGTGACCTGGAAAACAGTGTTCCTTGCGGCTATGACTTCTGCTGGAAGGATTAGCAAGCTTCAGGCCTTGTCTACAGAGCCTGGTTACATTGCTGTCCACAGAGACAAAGTCATCCTGAGGACTAATAGAAAATTCTTGCCCAAGGTGGTATCCGAGTTTCACCTTAACCAGTCACTTACTCTGCCTGTCTTTTTTACTGATCATTCCACCTCAGGTAAATGTAGGCTGCATAGCCTGGATGTAAAAAGGGCAATCAGCTACTACCTTGACTACACAAAAGGTCATAGGCAGGACCACACTCAACTCTTCCTCATCTGTGGAGAGGTGGGGAAAGGGAAGCCAGCTACTAAAAGGTCCATTGCAAGATTGTGGCTTGCATTCAGTTCTACTACATAGGTGGGTAAGCATCCACCCACAAGCCTCAGGGCCCATTCAACCAAGGGTACAGCTGCTTCTTTAGCAGCTACTAGGGATATTCCCCTGGTGGATATCTGTAAGGCAGCTACCTGGAAAACAGTCCACACATTTACCAAGCATTATTGTTTGGATGTCCAGGCCAGAGAGGATACCAGGTTTGGCACAGTAATCCTGCAGAGCCTGTTTCCTAAGTTGGTTGTATACCCACCTCCAAAGGTACTGCTTGGGTAGTCTGCATAAGTCAGAATACAGTAAGATTTCCTGGGATTTGAAGAAAAAAATTACTTACGTAGTAATCTTGTTTCCTCCAAGGGAATCTTACTGTATTCTGAGCTCCCACCCTTCCTTCCCTACTAAGAACCTGTAGGTCACTGCACTCCAGCTGTACTAAGGATGGTGCAAACCTGTGGGTATGTTTTTATGATGTCTTGCGTGTGTGCAAGCAACATTTTGTGGTAGTAGGAGAAATGCAGAGGTGTGTCAGTATTGGCGGATGCAGAGCATCCCTCATTCACCAGTTAGCCAGCATGCTAGCACTGACACAAGTTTATGCAAAGTGCCAACAACCTGAAACAAATGTGCTGTTGCAATCAGAGACAAGCTTGTCATGCAGCAGCACAGATGACACACCTCCCTACGTGCCTTTGTCGGTGAAGCATTTCAATAAACATGGCAGTGGGTCCTGCCGCTGCAACACAATCCAAAAGAAGGCCGACATTGGGGGTGCAATCCCCGTGTTGACATGTCCGCCCCCCTACATTGTGTGGCACACCCCAGTGTGCTACCATGAAAGAAAGCCGACCGCATCCGCATGTTCCTCCCCTTGGCCCACCTCCATTGCATGGCACACTGGGAGTCCACCCCAATGTGGCAAACATCACGGCCCCCAAAAGTCATGGGGCACACATTTGTTTTAATTCGTCTGTAAAGAAAGAAAACGGTCCCGCGAGGTCCAACTCTTTTGTATACCTGAAAAAAATAAAATGTTCCGTTGTCCATGGCGCCACCCCTCCCACAACCCACACCCACCCTCTGCGCACTCCACCTCCTCACACACATGCTCACTCCATGCTTACCTCCGGAGGTCGGCGCCGCGATCTTCGGTGGAGCGGAAACATGTCTGCACTTTTCAAAGCCAACCACGAACTGAAGGAATGCCAGTAAGCTGTATAATGGCATAAATGGGGGGTTTCAAATTAGGTGGATATCGCAGGCATTTTTTTGTATTTTGGCTCCAAATTTTCAACATAGGGTTCTTGGGAACCCACCTCATGAACACATGCACTGTCATCTTATTCGGTCCCAAAAGGTCATTTCATGGTCACTGCCCGGAATCACCTTTCAGGACCAATTAATGAAATGACAATGCCACTGTTCATGAGATGGGGTCCCAAAAAGCCTGTGTTGAAAATTTGGTGAAAAGAATTCCAAAAAATGGCCATGTTACGGCCGTACGTTGCACAGTTTTCACGCACACTCGTAACTTTGACAATTTTTAATATTTTCATTCAAGTTTTTCAGTGTTGCCATTTTGTCCCACCTCCTTATGAACAGTACAGCTGTTATTTTTCACATCCTGCCCAAAATGTATTTTCACATATGTGGCGCAAAATGGCGCGGTCTCTGCGGGAAATCAACGTTTGGGACAGATTAATAAAATCACAGTGACACTGTTCATGAGTGGACTTCCCAAAATGCCTATGTTGAAACTTTGGTTAAAAACATCCCCAAAATAATTGAGTTACTGGCGTGCATGGCACAGTTTCTACGCATGCTCATGATTTCACCAATTTTTCATATTTTCATTCCAGATTTTCAACATTGCCATTTTCCTACACCACCTTATGAACAGTTTGGCTGTCATTTTTCACATCCTGCCCAAAATGTGTTTTCGCACATATGGCACACAATGGTATGATCACTGTGGGAAATCAGTGTTCGGGACAGATTAACAAAATCACAGCAACACTGTTCATGAGCAGAGGTCCCAAAATGCCTATGTTGAAAATTTGGTTAAAAAAATAACCAAAATTATTGCATAACGGGCATGCGTTGCGCAGTTTCTATGCACACTCGTGACTTCACCAATTTTTCATATTTTCACTCCAGATTTTGAACATTGTCATTTTTTTACACCTCCTCATGAACAGTACAGCCATCATTTTTCACATGCTGCCCAAAATGTGTTTTCGCACCTGTGGCACCAAATGGCACAGTCGCTGTGCAAAATCACCTTTTGGCTAACAAACTGATAGTGCTGCTCTTCATGAGGTGGGGTCACAAAAAGCCCATCTTGAAAATTTGGAGTGAAAATACTAAAAAACGCCAAGGCATTAGGGTTTCCAACTGTAACGCCCCACCATGTAGAGACAGACAGGTGTCAAGGGTGTGACTTGGGATTGTTGGCTGTAATGCTCATGCCATTCCACCCCCACCCTGCAGTCAGTGACAGGCATCGAGGTTTACTTTGGACTCTTCAGCCCCAAAGTTCACCCCATTCTCCTATACTGCACCCATCTCAATGTATTTCCTTATGGAATGGGCTGAGCATAAGGCCCGACGACCCCAAGGCACAATGCAACACTTGTCAGTCTGCAAGGTAGGGTGAGGTGAAATGACATGAGTGTTATGGCCGATGACCCAAAGGCACACCCAATGCCTGTCAGTCTCTGCAGGGTGGGGTTGGTGTCAGTTCAGTACTTTACTGCCATTCCTATTATGCATCTCTCTAACTCCTGCACTACCAATGCCAACAAGACAACATTCGGCATTGACAAATGCTTGTTTCTTGGGCATCTGTGACTTGAGTCTTAGTGGTGCCATTCTGAACTGTTTGGGAGAAGTAATAATTGATAACAGGGTGAGGACTAGTTATTAGTAGTAGTGTTAGTACAGTTAGTTCTTTGTGCATGCTTCATAAGAATCTGATGGTTGAAAGCTGTTTACCAGGGACAGTGGTTTGAAAACCGAGCTCGAGCCTAACATTCCATCATTTGCATAGATTCTATTAACCATTTCAGCTCCGGGGCAGTCCTATGGTGAGACCATACTGCATAAGTCAGAATACAGTAAGATTCCCTTGGAAGAAACAATATTATATGGTAAGTAATTTTTTCTTATGGGACTCTGTCATCAGTTTTGCCTCCCACAGACGTAAAAAAAGAGAGCAAGGAAGAGATGGTGCTCACTTTGCAGCTTCAGCATAAGGAATCCTCTTTTAAAGGAGATAGGAACTGATTTCTTAACACTCTTAGTGATTAAATGACTGATAAATATCAAGCAATGACCTCTGGGTGTCTATTTTTATGGAACAATTTGTTAAAATTCTCATTTGTATGCTACTTTCATTGTTTTAAATGATGTCCTGCTTGACACTTTTTTTTTTTCTTACCCTCTTCCATCTCAGTAAATACACCATGAAAAACAATCACCCATCCTTTGGCTACCACCCCCAACTCTGCTGCCAGTCACCTTACAGCCCCTGTACAGTACGCTAGTTATCACACATAATTCACTTCATGAAAATAAAGTGATTTTATTTTATTCACTAATGTGCAATTAGTCCTGACTCCCTGCTCTATCATCTCACTCGCTCCACCAGCATCCGTTACACCCCATTTCTTCTTTGTATCAAAAACAGTGGGGAATTCAAGAATGCATGGGACAGACAAGGCAATTCCGGGGGTAGGAGGAAGTAGGCTATTAGTTAACTAGGTCTTCAGCTTATCCAATAGGTAGGGAAATGGGCTGACTGGGTGGTCCTAGTGGTCCTTATCTACCATCAAAGTCTATGTTTCTATGGGTAGAGCTGCCGATAGTTATGCTTTCCTGACTATTTTCTGGACTTACACCAGACTGAAATTTTCATGGTACCTGAATGCACCTGCTTCCTGCGAGCTGTCTTTCCTTTTGGCTCCCTCATCCCCTAGTGGCAGTGCAGTAGCAGAACAGGAAATGCAACAGAGCACGCAGCATCAGTTCTGGTGCCTCAAATGTAAAAATGGCCAGTGATTACAATATTCTGCACCCACAAACAGGACAGCAGCCAGGAGAGCAGTGGAGTGGCCAGCACACATCAGGAGCAGTTCACTCTTTCTCGGAGCCGATTATGCCCTGCCCTGCCCACCATGTGTGTCCGGTGAGTCGCTCCCATTCTTCACTAGCCCCAAATAGTCAACGGGGCAGGTGGTGCCACATAAGTGGCAGCTGTCTCTGATGCTGCAGGATCACCTCAGCATTATTTGGTCCTGTTCTTTGGAGATACATAGCAATAATAAATGTTCGATGAGGGACACAGCCCTCTGCCAGCGGTCAACTGACAAATGCACTTACTAGTTTGTATTTGTCAGTTGGCGGCTGGCCAGTGAGGTGAGATGAGGGCTTGTCAGACACCGAACATTTACTAGGGCTATGTAAATTTCTGTGCAATTTTGAAAAAATGTGGAGCGAGTGAGCTGATAGAGCAGGGAGTCAGGACCAATTGTACACTGTGTAATAAGATTAAATCACTTGTTTATTTTCATTAAGTGAATTATTTGTGATAAGTAGCGTACTGTACAGGGACTGTAAGGTGACTGGGAGCAGAGTTGGGGGGGGGGGAGATGGTAGCCAAAGGATGGGGGATTATTTTACATGGGGTATTTACTGAGATGAAAGAGTTTAACATTAGAAATGTATACAGCAGCCGCACAGTACCAGTAACTACATGCTGAATCAGGAGTCTGTGACATGTTCACTTTAAAGCTTGTTATGCGCTGACTCCTGATTAAAAAAAAAAAAAAAGACCATCAAGCAGATCGTCATTTAAAAATTAAAAAGTAGCATACAAATGTAACCCCTGGGCGGCTCCACCCCAGTGTTTCACCCCTGCCTACTACCCTGGACATAAGCTAAGGGGGTTGGGTTCACTAGCTAATAACATTTTTTAAAACCTTTGCGCAGTGCCTCCACTCAGGGTGCTTTACATGGGTGAGATGGTGCTGGGTGTAGCCCCCTGAGCTGCTACACCACCCATGGTGACCAGTTACCCTCCCTAGACATGCCCCAAGACACAGCTCCCCACATTTCAACATTCTGAATTAAAGGCTCTCTCTAATAATATACTCACACAGGATTTCAAACAACAACAAGATATTTATTTCGGGGGAATAAAAGAGCTAGGAAAGGGAAACAGGAGGAGTAGAGGATATCTTACCGTATTTATGCATGTACAGATATTATTTAGATTTTTGCTGGTAAACCCTCCAGCTGGGTGGCTGCATATTAACAGGCAGATGTAAATCACATTTTACCATTCGACTTTAGACATCCAGCTCTCTGACTATCTAGCTGCTGATAAATCAGATGTTAACCATAATTATTAATAATACCCACACTGGTACCAGTCCCAGATACAGCAGAAACCCCACAATCCCATACCATACTGGTTAAACAGATACCACAGTCCAAGATGTTGCAGTCCTGATGAAGTTGCAGCTGGTCGAGGTGGACAGCTATTAATTTGAGGGTAGGGCAAGTTGGAAACAGATTTTTGTAAAGCAGCAAATTACTATTTACAACCACAGCAGAGATTCCCTGCACTTTAGCAGACAAAGCAGGGATTGCCCTGCACTTGCAGACTTATGAACATTCCAGAACAAACTATGTGGATCTTACATCCAGAACATTCAGCACAATATTTGAAAGTCCCATCCAATGCAATGACGGTGATGCTTCTGTCAAGCAACCTAAACACAGTTTAAACACTGTCACATCCAGTACTTTATATACTAAAAGGCAGCCATCCAGAGTAAGTTGGCAATGACACTTTTATCAAGCATTCCATACTTTAGTCACAGGCAGTCACATCCAGTACATTCTATATACCAAGGACATTATCCACAAGCGGAGTCCTATCCAGCACGTCTAGCCATTTAACACTTATACCAAGCGCTCTTAAATTCTGTGCAGACACAGGTACATTCTCCTCAGGGTAACTTAGACATTAATATGCTCTAGGGCCTCCTGTCTCATGAAATGGCAAGCGCGTCTTGGCAGACAGCTCCACGGTGGCAGGACTCTAACCCATAGCTACACATTTATATGATTCACTAAGTCCAGCATCTTGCTGCATCTGCAGCTTAGCCATTTGGGCCACAGACAAGATGCATCCATTACTTGAACTAGGCAGTCTCTTATGGGGTTAGTAGCCCAGACTGATAACTTCAATACTTCACACTTAACAGCACACATTTCTTAATGGGGCATGGAGCCCCCAAGATTACTTGCTTAGCTTCTCCCTCACACCTGGGGGTACGAGGGTACTCACTCAGGTCCTTCACGGGTCTCATCCACTATCAAAGGCATCCTGAAGACTTCTTCAGCTCTCTCACGGCTGAGGTACTTGGTCAGCGCTCTCACCACTGCATGATGTCATCTGATCTGGTCAGCGCTCTCACTGCTGCTGGACATCTGATTCTTCTGTCCACATCTTTCCCTGACGTGGGAGGGAAGGCTAGCCTCTGGAAGACAGCACTGGCAACCTCCAGACTAGCTGTTGCAGAAAGCCCAATTATTGTAACTAGTTAACTATTAACTGAAGAAAATAACAAATGCCCTCTGAAGACTGAAAGGGCTTGAATTAAGTGGCCCAGGGCTGATGGCATGGCTGGAGCCTGAGCCCCTCTCCCATGGGGGGCTCCCAGCAGGCTGGAGCCTGCTCTGCTGCTCTCTCAGCTCTGCATCTCTGAATGAATCTCGCTCTGAATCTCCAGACAAACTGGCAACATTGTCTCTTTATAGAGCTCCTAGCTCGACTCCTGATTGGTAGCAGGGATGGGGTGACATGTCTCCAAGTTGCTGAGAAACCTGTCAATCAGAATGCTCGAGGCACAATTGGGTTTTGGAATTTGCACCTAAAATAATGTCCCTGTAAGCCCCCATAAGCACTTGGGTGCTTACCCATGAGATGCAGTGAATGTCCCACAAGTCCTGGCTTTCTATTGCTGCAATTCCAGTTGGCTGTACTGCTGGCAATGGCTGGTTAACCCACTGTCCCTTATAGCAGATTAGATACAGTCCTGAATAATGTCCTGGTGCAGCCAGAAAGAAGTAATTATTTGCACCACATGCCCCACAGTTCTGTAGCTTAAAGGCTGTACTTGCAGTCACTGCACAGATGAAAAACATGGCTCTTTTACTTTTCCTGTCGCTACTGCACTTATGCAAGCTCCCCTTGCAGCAGCTGACAGGCTGACACACAGAGTCCCAGATACTGGAATTGCCAGGGAAACAGTACTCATTTTAACTTTAAACACTTTTCCCCATATGCACAGTATATTCCCAACAAGCAGCAACAGTTCCATTATTTAAAACATTTTAATTCTTCACTTTTCGGCTGGAGCTGAACCTAGTTACCCTGGAGGCAGCCAGATACACTGTTATGCATTGTTCAGATGACCGGGGCCCTGCACAGGCATACTCAAATGAGCCCCAGTCAGAACTCCTTTAATTCCCATCTGAGCGGTACTCCAGCAGGCTGTCCATGGTCACCGGGTCCCAAATAAGTGGAAGGGATCCCGGGACCCACGGCGCAGTCCCCAAGGCGACCGCAAAACAAGCAGCTCCAGATCAAAGGTGCTTTGCGTGCCAATGTGACTCCCGCTGCCCTGGAGGCAGCACTTTTGCAGCGGGAGCTCGCGGTCAGCAGTTTAAGGCCAGAGGGGCTGGATTTTCATTTGACTGCAAGCTGGGGCACACACAAGGGCAAACAGGACCTGGGAAGCCAGAAGAATTAGAGGCCAAGTCAGGAGAAGCCCGAGAGACAGCAGGAGAAGGACAGAACAAAACGGGCTAAGGTAAACCCAGCCTGGCATTTCTAGGAACCCCCATTTGCAAGGGGGTTACACAAATGAAACTTTTAACAAATTGTTCCATAAAAAGACACCCAGAAGCCATTGTTTGATATTTATGATTCATTTAATCACTGAGCATGTTAGGAAATCATTTCCTAGCTCACTTAAAGATGCCTCTGAAAGAAACCTCAAGAAAATTACTTTGCTCAAATGCAAATTTAACACACTGCTCTCCAAACTGAGCTAGGCTTGGTGCAGCTCAAGCACAGGTACTGAGAAGGAGGTGATAGAGCCAGCAAATTGCTCACTCACCAATTACAGGCCCAGCTGATGAGGAGCGCACTGAAGAAAACAAAGCCGACGGGGACCGGGATGACCTCCGAGGGGAGCGGTCTTGATCCCAGTCTTTTCTATGACTTTTCCCCGAGGTCTTGTCTTTGATCTAAGAGGCATTGGAGCTCTTGGAACTGAAGGCCAACTGGGCAGCAAGTGCCCCAGAGGACATTGACTTGGAGATGGCTACCTGTTGTTCCATGATGATTGTTACAGTCTTTCTGCATCACCTAAGAGTGGTTTGATTAAACTGCTAGCAGAGCTTACAATCTGAGGCATCATGGTCAGGCCCA
Organism: Neoceratodus forsteri; assembly: GCA_016271365.2. Lineage (NCBI taxonomy): Eukaryota > Metazoa > Chordata > Ceratodontiformes > Ceratodontidae > Neoceratodus > Neoceratodus forsteri. The sequence goes on along the minus strand of JADMNL010000032.1, from coordinate 159,393,374 downwards.
AGACAGCAAACACAAATGGAGTACTCCCTGTTGGAGCCAGTCTTCTTTCTACAGCGGCAGTGACAGAAGACAGATATAGAAGGTTTAACTCTTGACATAAAAAAAAATATATATAAAAGAGATTTAGGTAAGGGTTGGTTGAAAAATAGGCCGTAGGTCAAAAAAGGAGCAAACACTAAGACAGCTCTTCCTCGGAGACTGTGCTTGCAAGTCGATGGAGAAAAAGAACTGAGGAAGGAGCTGGGACACCTACGCCTATACAGGGTTGATGTCAGCTGACATCGACGGTGTGAGTGGCCACAGTTGTACTGCTAAAAATCTTCCGTGTGGAGTCCCCTTGACTAACAGTGAAGTTCCTACAGTGTAACCCGATGACTGAGATACCCCCAAAAAAGAGCTACAGAAATCTGCATAGAAGTCTTTCATGGACTCACTGATCTCCCTGAGAGTGTGTGGTGCAGAGAGCCCTCTCTAACCCTCAGGGCACCAATATGCATGTTAGCCTGCTGGGCCTGTAATCGGTGAGCGAGCAAGTTGCTGGCTCTGTCACCTCCTTCTCAGTACCTGTGCTTGAGCTGCACCAAGCCTAGCTCAGTTTGGAGAGCAGAGTGTTCAATTTGCATTTGAGCAAAGTAATTTCCATGAGGTTTCTTTCAGAGGCATCTTTAAAGGAGATAGGAAATCATTTCCTAACACTCTCGGTGATTAACTGAATCACAAATATCAAACAATGGCTTCTGGGTGACTTTTTTTATGGAAGAATTTGTTAAAAGTTTCATTTGTATGCTACTTTTTATTTTTTAAATGACGATCTGCTTGACAGTCTTTTTTTTAATCAGGAGTCAGTGCGTGTCAAGCTTTGAAATGAACATGTCACATACTCCTGATTCAGCATGTAGTTACTGGTAGCGTGTGGCTGCTGTATACATTACTAATGTTACCCTCTTTCATCTCAGTAAATTTCCCATATAAAACAATCCCCCATCTTTTGGCTACCATCTCCCCCCCCCCAACTCTGCTCTAGTCACCTTACAGCTCCTGAATATTATGCTACTTACCACAAATAATTCACTGCATGAAAATAAACAAGTGATTTAATTTTATTCCATGATGTACAGTTGGTCCTGACTTCCTGCTCTGTCAACTCACTCCACATTTTTTTCAAAATTGCACAGAAACTTACATAGCCCTAGTAAATGTTTGGTGTCTGACAAGCCTTCCTCTCACCTCATTGGCCAGCCGTCAACTGACAATTGCAAACCTGTAATGCATGAATGGGTGCTTCTGTCATCCATTGTACTGCTGAAAATCTTCCGTGTGGATTCCCCTTCACCAACAATGAAGTTCCTATGGTGAAACCTGATGACTGAGATCTCCTGGAAGATCTACTGTTATGGTAAGTTCTTGCATAACTGTTCTTTCCACTAACCCCCGGATGAGCAAGCCATTGCCTTCTTTTTATCTCATCTGAGGTTCCTTCACCTTAATGATTTTGAGCAGGGCTCCCTAGGTCAACCCATCTTGGTATGAAAGGTTGACAATGCCACCAAGCCTTATCCCCCTTCAAAGTGCCTGGGGATGATGGCAGACCTGTACTGGCTTATACAAGACCTAGTAGTTTCCCTGGTACACTTAAATGGGGATGGAGAGAGGATCTCCGCTCTTGAAGTGGGTGGCCATCTGGGAACAAGCGACCACCAAACAGTGTGGTTCACAATAAACTTAGCTGTAGAGTCAAGCCACACAAAAGTAAAGGTACTGGACTTCAGGAGGGCTGATTTTGTCAAAATGGGAGAGTGCCTGAGAAAAGCACTAGCAAACAGGCAAGAAGGTGGGGTGGAGCAACAATGGGGAAACATCAAATGCGCCATCACAGAGGCAACAAGTCTTTGTTTGAAGCAAATAAACAAATCAAAATGAAAGAAAAAAACACTATGGTTCTCAAAAGAAGTGGCGGGGAAGGTAACGGAGAAAAAAATAGTGGGAGGGAAATCATACTCGATAACTGAGATCCCCTCAAAGATCTACTGTTATGATAAGTTCTTACATAACTGTTCTATCTGCTTTGGGGGTATCTCAGTCATCATGTTACACCACCATAGGAACAAGTACCAAGCATTGATAAGTGTAAACAGCCAGTCTGGATCTCCATAAACTTAAGACAGGAGACCCTGTAACACAGCCCTGCCAAATCCTGCACAGGCTCTTGAGGCAATCTCCAGTCTGTAATGCTTGGTGAAAGTGTGGACTATACTCCAGGTGGCAGCTGCACAGATGTCAGCAGCTGAGACCCTTTTGAAACAAGCCACCAAGGTAGCCATGTTTCTAGTGAAATGAGCTTTGACAGCACCAGACAATTATTTGTCGTACTTGCTGTAGAAGAACTCAATTCAATTTGCTAACCATTTGGATAAACATTGCTTAGAAACTGAAGTGCCCTCTCTACCAGGTAGGGGTGTCACGATAATAACATTTTGACGATACGATAACCGTGATGAAATTATCACGATAACCTTGTTATCGTGATAATTTATTTATTTTTTTTAGTTGGTGCTGTTTTTGGGAGCCCTTCGCCTAACCATCTGATGTCCCCCCTCCGCGCCGACCAGGTATCAGACCCCTTCCCCTTCAGCCCCCACGACTTACCCCTCGTGGCAGGGGTGGGGAGGTGGTCACCCAGTGGTCTGGATCCAGTTCGGGGAGGTGCCTTCCCGTCAGCACTGTAAGGGAGGGGACCATTGTCATCCATGGCGAGGGCGCTATTTTTTCTCTACTTTTTCTCCCCTGCAGATAGGGGCATGCAGGATGTCAGCAGAGAGAGTGCGCATACGTCTGCATGCACTCCCTCCAGACATTGGCCCCATCTCTGCCCCCCAGCCACTGCTAGGAGCCAGTCAACGCTGATCACTGGCGAACCCCCCTCCCCAGAGAGGGAGAGCAGTCCCTCGGACGCTCAATCCCTCTCCAACCCTGCCAACCCCCGGCGACCTGTGCTCATTCCCAAACAGGGGTTGCGGGGTAGCGCAAGGTAAGGCGACCAGCGCCTCAGCGCCACTGGGCCAGCATTATCATGATAATTTTGACACTTGTGCAGCAATGTAAGCAAAACTATTTAAATTCTGTTTTTTACATAATTTACATATGTGACTCCTTTCAAGTAATGCTATGCATTTATGCACATTATTTTGAAGTCTGTTGTAAATAATGCAGAGTAAAATATTTAAAAAAAATGTTTTATTTTTTCACAATAAAATCTCTGAAATTTATATGGAGAGGGTGGTGAACACATGGAATGGCCTTTCTGAGGAGGTCATGGGGTTAAAAACAGTGGTGGAATTCAAGAATGCATGGGACAGACATAAAGCAGTTCTGGTGGGGGATAGGAGGAAATATGCTGTTAACTAGGATCTGCAGCTTGTCGACTAAATAGGGAAATGGGTAGACTTGGTGGGCCAAGCGGTCCTTATCTGCCATCAGTCTATGTTTCTATAAAATTGCTTGAATTTTTTACATAAAAATCAAAATACACAATCAATACATGTGTTATACACACAGAGTATGATACCTTTTAAAATGTGAATGAGCAAATATTTTTACTCACTTGTTTAAAGAGCGCCTTTCCTGGATTTTTCTCCTTGCCTTCAAAATCATCAAGAGACTCCCTTACCTGACTGGGAGTTTCTCCATAGTAGTAGTTGAAAAATGTTCCCCTTAGCCCCCTAAGGAAGGGAAAGGATCGTATTTGCCCCCTAGGGGGTTAGCTGCTCGATCCCTTCCACTTCCCAATTGCCAATGCCATCCCCACGCTTCCTTGTTTTGTGAGGTCATTGTATGCCTAGTGCGGGGATGTGCATGCTCCATGCAAGTCTACGTGGTGGCATTTTAAAAATTATTTTTATGATTTTAACCCGACTTGTACAAATTGGAGTCGGTGTTCAAGTAACACGAGCCTTGTTACTTTTGTCAGATCAGGGTGGAGCCTTGTCTAGAAATTGACTATCTGGTATATCCAGTCTTTTTGCTATCTGGTATATGCAGTCTTTTTGCTTAAGTTTGGGTAATTCTTTCTCTTCTCAGTTTCCGTGGGCAGGAACCTTGCTTCCTTTATCTCCGGGGGGAAAAAACTGAGGAGGTAGCAGAGCCGCCTACGCCTGTATAGGGTTGGTGACATCTGCTGACATCAATGGCGTGGGCGGCCCCAGTTGTACTACTGAAAATCTTCCATGTGGATTCCCCTTCACTGACAGTGAAGGTTCCTACAGTATAACCTGATGGCTGAGATCCCTCGAAGATCTGCTGTTACAATAAGTTCTTACGTAACTGTTCTTTTTATTTAATTTTTACCACAGATTTTTAAGTCATTTTATGACTGCCCTTATAAACATGACATGTAACATTTACAGTATATTGGCCAGAATCGGTGCCCTTATAAACATGACATGTAACATTTACAGTATATTGGCCAGAATTTCAGAGCAAGATTCCAAACAGTCTGGACTGTACAGTAGGTGATAAAAAACACACCAAAACAACTTCCTATTTTTCCTAAAAACACAGCATCCAGATTTCGAAATCCACACATCCAACTGGAATAAAACATGGCAAATCAAGAGACTGTGTCCCCAGACTGGGCATACAAACTTTCATGCAATTAGGCTGAACACTGGCAAAGCTATTAATTTATTTATATACAGTATATTTATCTACATACAGTATTGTGGTGGGGTAGTGCCACTATAGTTAGGGTTGAGTGGACTGTTTAATGTTAAAAGCTTTGCCCCTATTCAACGGAATTGCATTAAATTTTGCACATGCGGTTTGGGGGCAAAGTCTCTTGATTTGCCAAGTTTTGTTCCAGTCAGATGTGCAGATTCTGAGATCCGGGCAGTGCGTTTTTAGGAAAAATTGTATTTTTTTCTGTTTTTTTTTTTTTCCATCGCTTACAGCCTAGATGGTTTGGAATTTTTGGTCTGAAATTTTCAGAGAAGAAAGGGCTTGCCCCAGAATGGTACCTTTCATTGGTTTGGTGAAAAAATATGAATCCGTTCCCATGTTACAAGGATTGATATTTCAATTCTGAGCACGCTCAGTATGGGTCTTTTGGATAGATGTTTGATACTATAATGAGCAAGCTCAGAACTGAAATTAAATTAATTTACCTGAAATTAATCCAGAAGGTGGCCAGCAGCTACTGGTGTAAGGATACTAAAAATAAATCTTCATTTTGCTAATTATCTCAAGATGTTTTACAGATCATAACAGGCTGCAAATATCAAGAATGCAGAATCTGTGTAACAGTGGCAATCACAATCATAACACAGTAACAAGAAATTTGCACCACCCACACCCCCACCAAACTGTGTCACACACCAGCACGCATCCCAAACGGCAAGTTTCCTATATACAATGAACAAACCATTAAGGCTAATATAATTGCAGAAGACCATACAAAATGAAATGAGAGTATGGCTAAAAAAAAAACAAAAAAAAACATGCTGCATTTTGGCATTATCCGGCTGAAGCAGACCCGCTTTGTGAGCTGATTATATGAGTCTCAATTGCATAACCATCCTGTCACTAAAATCAAAACTGATGAACCAGCATCAATATACTATGAATGAGAACAGAAACGGTGACTGAAATAGTATAAGTATAAAATACAACATTAATGTGACCGATTGCAATTCAGAGAAATCAGGAAGATAACTTACAGTTTAATGTTTGCTTCATTACAGTGTTTACTATGCTGCTCACAACTCGGAATGAGAGATTATATTGTATAAATAACACTCTGACAATCACATAAATAAAAACAAAATAGTTTTTCATGCTTTTGAAAATTATGAATGGGTCAGGATTAACAGCTTACTGCACTTCTTAATTTCTATATTTCACAGCATGTCATTACATATATGGTGTAAAACTGAAATGAACATTACCAGCACACTCTGTCCATGGTTCTAAACTCAAAAGGGGGTTAAAACTAGTGGTACTGTCAGTAGTAGCCACAGACACTATTCTTTTTAACTGCAAACACATAGCTCCCCTCAAATCAAAGCAGTTCTCCTTCAAGTGGACCAGGGTGCCCACCCCCAGTACTGCCCCCCCAATCGCCTGCCAATATACTGTATTTCATTGGCTTAGTGAAAAAAAAAAAAAATCCATTCCCAAGTTATAAGGACCTGAAATTTTGGTTCTGAGCATGCTCAGTAGGATATCAAATGTCTCCCCAAAAGACCCTACTGAGCATGCTCAGAACCAAAATTTCAAATCCTAATAACGTGGAAACGGATTAATATTTTTTCACTAAACCAACAAAAGGCACTACTCTGGGGCAAGCCTTTTCTATGCTGAAAATTTCAGACCAAAATTCTAAATCATCTGGGCTGTAGGCGATGACAAAAGAAAACAAAAAATGAGTTTTCCTAAAAATACACTATCCAGATCTCAGAATCCGCACATCCAACTAGAATGAAACCTTGTAATTCAAGAGACCTTGCCCTTCAGACAACACATGCAAAATGTCATGCAATTCCATCGAATGGAGGCAGAGTTATTAAGGTGCAGTGTTAGGGGATTAACATTAAACAGCCTACTCAACCCTAACTATACAGTCAACTCCACTTATATTGTTCACGCACAATGTGGGCAGTCGGTTAAAACAGGCAAAATGCTGAAACCATTCGCCATATGCTATTGCTGCAATGCAAAACAAGCCGCTTATAATGATCATTTCGCACCGCCTATTCAGGGCAGGATACAAAAGTTACTCCTGCTGATGTGAGGTCCACGCTTCTGACTTTGCGACGTGCCATGGAGCAGTGCCCAGTTATTTCTCCAAACTGGGGTGCACTGTCAGTTGCCAAAAGGTTCTGGGAGCCTTATTCTAAGAAGGTGGTCATGCAGGCTAAAATCACCGGCTGTCTAACGTAATGTACTGTACTATGCTTTACCTTACTTTACTTCTGCTGCTCTGTCGATGCCGCCGTGTTCACCTTCTACCATGTACATTGATGTTTAGCTAAATGTGTCTTTTTCATAATTTGGTTGCTGTGTATAGCTGGTTGCTCTACTGATGCTATGTTTACCTTTTGCCGTGTAATTTGATGTTTACAGAGCTAAATTTATTTTTTTTCCTTTTTTCTTTATTTGGTTGATCAATTTGCTTAGTCTGCTGTGCCTGATTTCTGTACTTTTCTGTGATTTTATTAATTTAAAGCACTGTGTGCACTGAACACACTTTGATTTATTTATTTTTTAATTTTTTATTTGAGGTAACCGGATAGAGCAGTAAATGTCACTGTTTCACTGCAACGATGTCTCCTGTTTTTTTTTTCATACAAACGATACACCATCCATTGCATATACTGGGCAAATGCTGCTTTGACAAATGTGCCTTTTATAAGTGATAGCGACTGTACTTAATACTACTATAAATTTGGAGAGAAAATACAAATATGTATACCTTTAGGTTAAACCTGGGTTCCTACTCTCCTCTTTGTCAGCAAATTCCTGCACTACTGGGATGGTACTGTAAAGCACCACAGAAGAATAGGGCAAAGGAGTCATGGTATCAGAGAGCCTAAGAACAACAGCATACTGTATCAGAGCTGTAGGTAGGGCAAACAGGTTGCTGGGATGTTTGGGGAGGGAGATAAGCAGCAGAATCTGTGAAGTGATCCTCCCATTGTACAAGTCACTGGTGTGACCGCATCTGAAATACTGCACAAGATACTGGAGTCCACACCTGATGAAAAGACTGCAACAAGGTGGAAACCGTACAGCGCAGAAAGACTATGATGGTCCACAAACTAGGAGGCAAGATAAGAGGGGAGGCTGCAGGACTTGAACATGGAGTTAGTCAGGAGGAGGTCGTTCTCACTGGCTCGGTACTTGCAGGCTGCACATGAAGTAGCAAATTCAGAGAGCTCAGGGCGTATGCTTGCAGGATTTCTGTTTATTCATTTAATCTCTCCCGCATTACAAACAGGAAAACAGAGCTCAGTAATCAAACATGGGGAGCTCGCTGGAGTGCCCTATGTTTCATGCCTGAACTCTCTGGCGCTTTGTCAAGGGAGGAACCTGAACATGTGCACCTTTGGGGAAATAAAAGAGGGAAAAGGGTGACATGATCGAACTATACAAGGAACTACATGGGATAAAGGGAATGGATGTCAAGATGCTTTTCTCCTTGAGAGGCAGAACTCACTGAAACGTGTGTGTATGTGGGGGGGGGGATTCAAAACAGACATCCAAAAGCACTTTTTCACTGAAAGAGTGGTGGCAAGTGGAACAAGCTGCTGGAGGAAGTGGTATAGGCCAAGTCAGTGAGAGGCTTTAATCAGGGATTAAACAGGCATGTTGGATTAATTAGAAAAGGGGAGGCAGACTGGATGGGCACATGACTCTGACTGTCATAATGGTCGTGGAACCCACTCATGTGAAGTCTAAAAATGTGTTAACATTAAGCAGGATGATTTCAGAGCCAACTATGGCACAGAAGTGATTGCTGTATTTAATGATCTTTCTCCCTCTGTTGTCTCCTAAACCCAACCTAAACAATGATGCGGGTGGTGTGGAGTGTCCATACAGGAACAGAAAACACCTTCAGTATTTCATTTCTTCACCACCGCAACATCTCATAGGAGTCAAATTAGATCAGTTCCAGGAGTGTCCACGCTCAGAGATGAGCAACAGTGCAGCTTTTGTGCCATGCACTGCTGCCATGAAGTAAATGCCTCCGGTCCACTTTAGGAAGTAATGTTTTTACCCAGAGCCACTTATTCTAACACACCTGCTTTCAATGCTTGCAATTCCATTCTTTGAGTCGGCGTCACTGATTTGGGTAATTTGTCCCTGATGGTTTTATGCCTTGCCTTGGAGTTATCCTGATCAAACCTCTCAACTGTCTGACATTCGAGATTTTGTCCCACATTTTGCCATTTGTAATTGTTCCATCCCACATGAAAAAGTTGTGTTCCTACATAGAGAAGGTTTTTGTATCACATGGTAAACTGAGACTATAAAGCAGAAATTCATAAGTCCATGAGGCTCACTTAACATAAAAAGCACCAATTTCTAGTGTTCTGAACTTTATCTCCATGTTTGTTGATGTGTCCCAGATTTTGAGGTTCAATGTCCCACATTTCAGGGACAGAAGTTGTAAGGTCCTGATTCATTTGTGTCAAAGTGATGTGGAGCATTGCCCCCCGGTCCATTTAAAGAAAATCCTCTCGTCGGTATGCATGTTTAGTAATTTTATGCGTATATATACTGAATAACCAGGGTGCACCTACTGCCACCACCGTTTTGTGGTCTTGTCTGATCACTTCATCAGGGATAGCTTAAATGTCCTATGTTTCTCCTGCAATCCTTCATGCTGTTGCAGTTCTGTGTGACAGACTCAAAAATTCCGTGAACTGGGGAGTAATATCCAGTCTTGCGTAGTGAAATAAGGATCTGATTTTAACAAACTTGTTCTTTTTATCCTTTCTTGGCCCCACTTGCCTGTACTGTATCTGTATTCTGCTTCTACAGAGGGTGGTCAGGAAAGTACAGTACTGTAGACGTAACCTAGCTTTAGCTGTGCACACGTGATTACAATTACTAAAACTGTACGTGAACTGTGTGAGTGGGCCGTTTTCTGCGTATGGATAGTGAGTATTGCCTGAGGCTCATCATGTCCCTCCTTGTTCTCTTGTTATGAAAGTATAGCAAGAGCTGTGCTGACGTATTGCTGTGGTGGAGTAGAAAAAGGTGGCTCTAATAGTCGGCCCAGGGATGTGGAGGGGCTGAGGCACTGGATGCCTTGCCTCCTCCCACGCTGGCGACCCGGATTTGGGAATGAGCCTGACTCATCAAGGGTCTTTTGGGGGGGCAAGGAGCTGGATTGAGCTGTCTCCTCTCCCAGGGAGGGGCACGAGTTTCCCCGGCTCTTGGCTGCCACCCAGTGTAGGCTAGGTGGCAATGCCAAGCTGACAAGGGAGCCAGGCTTTAGGCTGGGTGGGAGAAGGGGCCGTCACCAAAGCCACAGAGTGCATGTGTGACCATATTCTGGGGTCCCAGGAGAAACAGGGAGAAAATGGAAAATGGAGCACCAAGGCAGGCTAAATGAAGCCCTGAAGCTAACAGGGCAGATTGAGATCCTCTACGAGAGAACTGCAGCCATGCCTGCCCAGAGCCCCCGATGGGAGAAAAAGCTATATAGAAAAAGAAAAAGGTGGCTCTGGAAACACGTGGCCAGATACCTAACACCCCATAGCCTGTCTCCTTCTATCGAGTGAACTTTGAATCACATCTCTCCGCATCCTCTCCATTCAGTACAGTGCGGTTGTTTCATGGCTATAACTCCAGCAGGTGACGAAGACATTTGCAGAAGACTGCAGAGTGCGAGCCAGGAAGAGGGGGCAGCACTGAGGGGTGACAGCATGGGGGTGTTGCAGCGAGGCAGCCAGGATTGCCCAAAGGAGCAGGGCTGACACCACCTTTCTACCTGAGGGCATTCATGCATGTTGGCACATTGGAAGAGTAGGGAAGGAATGAGGCCGGGCTTCCTCCCTCCTCCTTTCTCCTCAACATGGCATGACTATTCACTACAATCCACTCCACACATGAATTCTGCAGCCATTGTCAGATTAATGCATTAGCAGCCATTTTAGTTTTGACCAGTTTGTTTCTTTTATGGAGTGTGGGCCATACTAGCTCTTCTGGTTTGCAGAGCCTTGCTCCTCCCCTTCCTACCAGCAGCTAAACAATGCTGTAATAAGTGAGCTGGAAGGATGGGCCTGTGATGACCAAATGGTAGTGAGTGAGCTTGCACCCAATACACTGTCCTAGGTAGAGTGATAGCTTGGGGAGTGGGCTATGCTGAAGAGTTGAGAGCGGTGCCCCTGATAACCTCCTGTAGTTATGGCCCTGGGTGAACCCCTTTTAATATCCTGCCCAGAGATTCCTCTGTTTTTGGTTTTTTTTTTCTCACCCTGTTGCTTTTGCCTTACCACATGCCATCACAAAATTTAATTCCGCATTGATCTTCGATCCCAACTTTGAGAAGGTAAAGCTGACAGCGGCCCCAGCTTGTGTCTCTGGGATGATACGCAGCACCTCCAGTCCTTCCTTTTCCTCCCAGTTCCCCTGTACTTCTGTAGCCTTGATTCCCTCCCTCACATATACAGTACAGCTTCTCCTGTCTTCCCCGTCTCTCTTGAACAGAGAATAGCCTAATTTGGCCATATCCCAGTCATGGCTATCAGTGCACCATGACTCTGTTATGGCCACCAAATCCAGGTTAGCCTCTTCCATGATGGCCTCTTGGTCCAGAATTTTATTACCCAGATTCTTTGCATCGATGCACATTGCTCTCCATACCTTACACCCTCTCTGCTTTCTCCCCTCTTCCTGCCTGTGTTGTTCCTTGAAGCTCCTCCTGACCCCTTCTTCCCTTGTTACCCTCTGTATTACCTGTCTTCTTTACTCCTCTTTTCTTGCTTTCCTGATTTATACACCCCTTGACCTCTGCCTTGTCCCCACCCCTGTTTTACTGCACCCCTGCCCTGGGGAGCTCCCTTCTCTCAGTCCCTCCCTCTCTGTTTCTTCGTCATCTGGGGGGGGTTACCTCCCTTGGTATTACAGCCTCCTCCTGGCTAGTTTAAATGCTCATGCAAGTAGCATTTAAATCTCCCATTAAGGACTGTGTTCCCCTTCCTGGAAGGACGCAGGCCATCTCCCATATAGAGGCCCATATCCTCCCAGGCTGGCCCCCTGTCCCTAATGTAATCAAAGCCCTCCTCTACGCACCATGCCTTCAACCAGTTGTTAACAGCCCTGGTGCGTAGTACCCTTTTCTTTTCCTGTCTGTACACAGGTAACATTTCAGCAAATGAGACCGTATGTGCTACCTGATTAAGGCCTGTCCCCAGCTTACTGAAATTACCCCACACCACCCCCTACCCTATCTACCCCTACCCTATCTCTTGTCTGGTCATTTCTGCCTAGGTGGACAATGACATCTAGCTCCTTCCTGTCTCCTGTCAGCCTTGCGATCCTCTGACTGGATCCATTCTCCATCCCTCCAAGTCAAAGCACCAGGGAGGCACATCACCTTCTTCTCCCTTCCACCTCCTGCTCCCAAGTCTTCTGAGTCTTTTTGTAAGTGGGAAATGCCCACTAGGCACAAGTGCCTGTTTTCAGGGGCAACCTGGGAGCACTGGGTGGTTAAGGGACTTGCTCAGAGTCGCACAGTATGCATGTGGAGGTTGTGGGAATCAAACCCAGGTCTACTGACTGTACCAGGTCTATCCCCCTAACAGAGTCCCAAACCAGCAGCTGCTTCCATCTTGGCTGTGAGCATATTCCTCCCCCCTTGGGGACTCCCCATTGGAAGACACTCCAAATCCTCCTCTCCCACTGCTTTGGGTGCCTCCTTCCGGCTGTCCTGTACTGCCAGTATTGTGAATTTGTGCAGCAGTACAGGCAGAAGAGTGCATACCCTTTCCACTACCCCCACCCTCGCAGAGCCCACCAAGGTCCAACTACTTTGCCTCTGCCTAGTCATCCTCTGGGGGAGTGGCAGCAGACTTGGTGGCCCCTGAGTAGGCAGAAGGTTCTCTGCACCTCAGCCAGTTCAGCCCGCAGTCCAGTAATCTCTGCCATCAACCCAGAGAGGTGAGTGCAGATGGGGCAGCATCTTAGTCTCCAGGAGCAGGGTACATCCACTCCTGGTAAACATAGAAGGTGACGGCAGATAAGGACTGTGTGGCCCACCTAATCTGCTTCTTTTCCCTACCTAAAGCAATACCACAGACCCTAGTTGATCTGCAGCTTACCCTCTCTTCCCTATTACGAGAGTACTCTTATGTCTCTCCCATGCATTCTTGAATTCCCCTACCATTCTTGCCCCTACCACCTCTGCAGGGAGGCTGTTCGATGCATCCACTACTCTTTCTGTGAAAAGTACTTCTTCACATTATCCCTGAGCCTACCCCCTCCAGCCATGTATCATGCCCTCTTGTTCTTGTACACCTTCTCTTCTGAAAGATGCTACCCTCCTGTACCTTGTTTATACCCCTGATATACTTGAATGTCTCTATCATATCCCCCCTCTCTCCTCTCCTCCAGGGAATACATGTTGAGGTCCTCTAGTCTTTCCTCATATGACTTTTGGTGCAGTCCTTGCAGGTAGGAAATGGGTCACAAAGGAGTAGAAGGGGTAGGAAGGGCACTGAAATGGATACAAGTCATTTTCCAAGGGAAAGGGTCCTAAGAGAACTGGAAGGAATGAGTCAATAAGGCTATGGGGCTAGATTGGTTTACATCGTAGGGTGCTGAGGGACTTATGAGAGGTGGTGGTTGGTGGAACCTCTGGCAACCCTGTTCAGCCTGTCATTGGAAACAGGGGAGGTACCCAAGGACTGGAGGAGAGCTGAGGTAGTCCCACTATACAAAAGCAGAAACAGAGAGGAAGTGGGACACTACAGACCAGTCAGCCTGAGCTCGGTAGTGGGGAAGATCATGGAAACACTACTGAAGGAAAGAATAGTGGAACACCTGGTTGCCAACAGTCTACAGGACCAAGGCAACATGGTTTTACTGGAGGGAGGTCATGCCAGACTAACCTCATTGAGTTGTTCGACTGGGTGACAAGGGAGGTGGATCGGGGGGGTGGATGTGGTCTTACTGGACATCAGCAAGGCCTTTGACACTGTGCCACATAGAAGGCTATTAAACAAGCTAGGGAACATGGCAGTGGGTAAAATGGTGGTGAGGTAGGTGGAGAATTGACTGGATAGCAAGACACGGAGGGTGTTGGTAAATGGCTGTCACTCTGCAGAGGGAAAAGTGACCAATGGGGTTCCACAGGGATCAGTACTGGGTCCAGTCCTCTTCAGTATCTTTATCAGTGACATTACAGAGGAACCTGAAGGGAAAAGTTGCCTGTTCACTGATGACACAAAGCTGTGCAACAGGGTGGACATGCCGGAGGGTGTAGATAGAATGAGGAGAGATCACTAAAAACTCCAGCATGAAGGTGTGAATAAAGGGTGTGAATAAATACAGGGATTAAAGCCTGCACTGTTTATACTACATAATGTATAAGAATGGATGCTAATGTCTTCTAAACAAATCTCTTAAAAATAAGACCATTCCAGGATTCACCTCTTTAGGTTTCTACAGCTCAGACATGTCTCCAGCACAGCACTAAATTGGAACATCCATCCTACCTTGCTGGACTTTTATTGGCAATCTTCACTAAAGGGCTGATTTCTAAGACTCACCATTGCCTGCCTTAAAGTGCCCCTGACACTGTAGGCACAACTTTGAAAAACTGTTATATTTAAATACAATTCACCATGTCATCTTTTTTTTTTCAGTAATTCTCGTCCTTATTTCTTTATTACAAGTGATCTTGCATAAAACAGGATCTCTCCCCTATCTGATGTGGCCGCTTGTCTACCCTGACATCACAGTTTTGTTTATGACATCACAATCTGCTGCTGTGGAGGTGATTATGATGTCATAAACAGAGGATTATGATGTCAGGTGTAGGCAAGTAGTTAGAAAAGCTAAAGTCTGGGGCACAGTGATCTTGTTTTCATGCAGCTTTTCTTAGCAGTAAAGGAAACGGGAAAGATCTGCAGGAATATGAAATACTACATGGACTGGATTTAAATCTTTTATAGTTTCAAAGTTTTTACAGTGGTGTCAGGGGCTCTTTAAAGCAGCAGTATTTGTTAGTAACTATATAGTTGTCTCAGCAATATTTGTCTGACAAAAATATAAATATGGACTTTTTTTTCTGTTCTTCTATTCCTAAACCAAGATATGGGATTTTGAAGTTTTGAAAAGTTCCCACTCCCATGAAAAATATAATATCTTCATACAGTGTTGTGCTGTTTACCATCAGAAACGTGGTAGTACCATCATAATCCATCTACAGTATGAATCTATCATGTACATTCAACAGGTAACCTCAGCAGAAAAGATTTTTAAAAATTGCGAGTGGTGCCCCTCTTTAATTACATGAGTCATTAATTACAGAATTAGCTGTAAAGCTGTTTTTTTTTTTTTTTACATCTAGCTTTTTGTCCCCGACTGACACTTACTCCTGCCATCAAGACCCCCCCCCCCCACACTGGTCTCCAGTCCCGTTGCCGCTCCTCCCATCATCAAGCTGGCAGGGTTCCACATGGCACAGGATTCGAGGACCGTGGGGCCCATTAAGTGGCCGAGCACATGGGTTTTCCCATTTTCTCCCCTTAGTCCCGCCCTCCACCCCAGACATCCGGCATAGCCTCTGTTAGTTTCAGATGCAGTAATGCACATTTGGCACATACCACCCCTCGTGAGGGAGCAAGCTCACCGTGAGGGGCCACTGCTAGGCTGGGTCTGGACTGTCTCCCTCCCCAGCTGGCTCATGCTCCTATTGGGAGCACTCCCCAGCCTGGTCACCCAACCTATGTGGACTCAGGCTCACTCCCGAACCCGGGTCACCAGTATGGAAGTGCATAGCACCACCACTGAGCCATCAGGCAGCCCCAGCTGTAAAGCTGTTTTAATTTTTTTGCACAATCTGTTTATTAATATTTTCATCCACTCTAAAGAGACAATCAGTACAAACGTAAAAAAAAAAAAAAAAAAAATCATCCATAACTATATACGACGGTCCAATTTCATTGCATCCAAAGTTTTCTTTCTCAGAATAAATATTATACCTAGTACCAATATAGTCATATTGTATTAAATAACTCGTATAGTACACAGTGGTCTATTACCCATTGGGAGCCAGCCCCAGAATACCTGGGCTAGAGCACTCAACTGATGGGGGTAACCCACAATTCTAGGATCATGGATATGTTGTTCATCCACACTTATTGGCATGTCCCTTTCCCCATTAAGAATCACCGGAAGTCTTCAGGCTGGCTCCTCCCACCCATCCGGGTGGTATATACCTCAGCTCCACCCCGTGACGCCAGATCTTCCTTTCCACTGGAAGACTCAGATTGCCTCCCTCATACTCACGCATTTTGTAGGCTCTGGCTTTCAAAACTTCGGTTTTACTGAAATTAAAAATCGTTCGAGTTAGCGATCACCTTTTCACATCTTTGATTATGGAAGAGAAATCTTCCCCCAGATTTCACCGGTGTCCTTGCAAAATGTTGCGCACCGATCCCCACCTCACGTGTGTCTACTGCCTTGGTGTTGGCCATGACACCTCATCCTGCAGCTTCTACTTGGCCTTCCATCCCAACATCCTGGATGACCATCTTGCATGTTTGAAACTGGGGGAGACCGGAGAAGAGGAACTCTCCAGTGAAGTCCAAGGAGGCTAGGTGGGTGGTTTCCATGGCTGCGGGATCCGCCGAAGCTGCTTGTGCTGTGGACTCTCGAAGCTTCTTTGTTCCACTCAACCTGGGCTCCACCTTCTCAGGCTCCTTCAAGGAGTTATGCCATTCTCTTCCCACCTGGGGAGAGGCACCTGCGGGCTCGCACTCCTCCCGATCCGGTAAGCGGGAGAAGTAACCGAGTAAGTCTTCGTCTTGGCGAAGGCGCTCTTGGGAACGAGAGAGGTCTCAGTGCCAGGAGCATGCGGTCTCGACCTCGGTCAAAATCGCTTCTTCGGCCACTGGCTTCAAGGACCTTCCGTCGGGCCAGCCGACTGAGGATGCGGCCAATGAGGTCGAGATTATTCTCGACCCAGTTGACCTGCTGTCACTGACCCCGGTCGATGACTCTTTAGAGAGGACTCCGGTCCTTGTCTTCCCCGATGAGGAGACCCAACCCACTGGTGTCCCCATCGAGGACCCAGTTCAGACCCCCAGGTATCACTGGTCCTGCCGATGTCTCCCGAGTGACCGAGTCAGCCCACCTGATCTTGGTTGAGGTCTAGAACCCCCTCATCCGGAAGGCAGAGGAAGAGCCATAAATGCTCCTTGGATGAGGAGAGGCTCCTGCGGAAACTCTGTTGGCGCTACAAGGACCTCATGTGGCAACAGCTGATCATGACCGGGCACAAGCCGACTTCGACTCCTACCCTGGCCATTACTTGGCTTTCGCCTCCTAGGCCAAAGCTGACCCCTTCAGAGCCGAAACCTTCAGTTCCCCCACCCGCAGGGCCGGCGTGACTACCTGTTCGGCCTAAGCCGGTTTCTCCACTGATCGTGTTGGAACCGCCTGTGGAAGGGGCTCCTTCCAAAGAAGACTGACCAGACACTGGGCTTCCCCGGCATTTGTCGGTCACAGTCACCCCAGACCGCCCTCGGTGTGTCAAGAGTGATCTGGGCGGCAGCCCACTATATCCCAGCTCCTCTGAATCAGACATCACCGGGCTTCACTCTCATCCTGGGGATGATGAGTCATCCATTGGCCTAGGGATGGAGGAAGGTCCTTCCTCCTTCCAAGGGATCCTTTGCCTCATCTCTGAGTCCACAGGGATGCCCCTGGAACCCAACCAGAAAAAGGCAGAGTACCCTCTTATGGACATCCTTAAGAGAGGAGATACTCCGATGGAGGCCTTTCCTGTGACTGAGGCCATTGTGGGTCCAGCCCTTGAACTCTGGCAACGTACTGCCTCTTGTCCAGCTCTGTCTGCCTGCATGGCCCACAAGTATGCAGTGCCCATGGGGTCCCTAGTGGGGTTCACAGAGCACCCTTCAACCGAGAGTCTGGTGACCACCTCTGTGTTCAGGTGTACTGGCAGTTCCACTGATACGGACTGACCTCCCAACAAGGAGTCCAAGCTTTTGGACCATTTGGCTAGGAAGGTCTATGCGGCTTCCTCCTTGGGCCTTCGTCAGGCAAGTTCAGCTGTCATCATGGCACGCTTCTCTCACGCCCTTCTCGGGTCATTTAGATGAAGTCCTCCCACATCTCCCCGTGGACATGCAGACCACGGTCAAGCAGGTCTGAGACCAGGGCCAAACTGTTGCAAAACAGCTGCTCCAGATGGCCTTGGACACTGGGGACTCTTGTGCCTGCTCGATGGCTGCCGCAGTTGCCTCACACCGCAGGGCTTGGCTGAGGCTTTCCTCCTTCCCGTCGGATACTCAGCACAAATTAGCTGACGTACCGTTCCTCGGGACCGACTTGTTCGGCCCAGGAGTGGCTGGTTACCTTCAGCGCATAGAACAGTCCAATGCCATCTTGCAGCAGTGGCGGCCTAGCTACGGCATCGGGGGATCAGAATTTACCTCTACCTCGATGACTGACTTCTGGCAGGTCACTCCCTACAGGAGGTGGAGAGAGCCAGAGATCTGGCCCTCCAGACCTGCTCCCAACTCGGCCTCCTAATCAACAAGGCCAAGTCGGAACTCATGCCTTCTCAGGTGATGGGCTTTATCAGAGCAGAGCTCGACTCTTGTCAAGCCAGAGCTCAGCTCCCAGCGGACAGGGCGGAGGTTCTTTCCTCCTTTGCCCAGTCATTTCTAGTTGGGCAGTTGCACCCTGCCCGGGACTTTCTACACCTTCTGGGTTAAATGGCAGGGGCCTGGTGGCACATGTGCCCCCTCCAGTGGGAGCTGGCTGCCCAGTGGACTTAGCGCCACGGTCAATTCGACCAGCTGATCACTGTAACCCAGAAGATGTGGGACGCTCTCTAATGGTTGACAGCCCCAGACCGGTTGCAGGAAGGGATCCTGTTTGTCCACCCCGAGCCGACAGTCATTCTCATGACCGATGCCTCTCTCTCATGGGCTGGGGAGCCCACATGGGGGACGAAAGGGCCCATGGGCTGAGGACCTCTAAGGAGTCCCGATGCCACATCAACCTGTTGGAGCTCAGAGCAGTCAGATTGGCACTGTCAGCTTTCGCTCCTCAGCTCCAGGACCAAGTGGTTCAAGTCCAGATGGACAATACCACGACCATGTACTATCTCAACAAACAGGGTGGCACACACTCCTGTTTGCTGTGCAAGGAGGCGTTCCACATCTGGACCTTCATGAGCTGGTTGGAGGCGGATCTCCTAGCCATCCATGTTGCAGGAGCCTCGAACCATGTGGCAGTTGCTCTCAGCAGCTTAGGCCAGACATCCCCACGAGTGGTCTCTCCATCCAGAGATAGCTTACAGTCTGTTCTCCCATTGGGGCAAACCGATCGTGGACCTGTTTGCCTCCAGGGAAAACACCAAGCTGAGGCTGTTTCATGCCTGCCCCCCTCAGCAGGGCTCATTGCAGGGGGATGCCTTCTCGAGACCATGGACCCCAGGCCTCCTCTATGCTGTCCCTCCATTTCCCTTGATCCACAAGGTGCTTCTCAAAGTGAGGAGGGACAAGGTAAAGGTGATCCTGGTAGCCCCAGATTGGCCGCACCAGTTCTGGTATACAGATCTTCTCTGCCTCAGCTGCAGGTCCCCGGAGTGGCTTTGTACATGCCTGGTCCTGATATCTCTCAATCAGGGGAAGGTATTCCATCTGGACCTTCAATCCCTGCACCTCACAGCCAGGTTCCTGAGTGGCTAGAGTTCCAGGCTTTGGGTCTTTCCCGAAGATGTCTACACTGTGGTGCAGGCATCTAGAAAGGAATCGACCAGGAAGTGTTATGCCTTCAAATGGAAGCAGTTTTCCATTTGGTGTCAGGACAAGGGCCTGGACCCTCTGTCCTGCCCCGTGGCTAACATTCTTGACTACCTCCAAAGGGGGTCTACGGTCACTGACCCTCAGGGTGCACCTGGCAGCCATCTCTGCTTACTGGGTGCGGGCTGGTCAGCCGACGTTGGTGCAGGAGACAGTGGTCGGGTGCTTTTTTTTCAAAGGCCTGGATCACATATCCCCCTGGTGCATGAACCTCCACCTCCGTGAGATTTACTGCTGGTACTGGCAAAGCTCATGGGCAAGCCATTCGAACCAATGCACAAGTGTGAGTTGTCACACTTGTGGAAGATGGCCTTCCTGGTGGCTATCATGTCAGCCAGAAGGACAGGGGAGCTCCAGGTGCTTTTGGAGGACTTCCCTTATCTGGTCTTCCACAGGGACAAAGTTGTCCTGCGCCCCCACCCGAAATTCCTTCTGAAGGTGGTGGCAGAGTTTCACCTTAACCAGGTGTTGACTCTGCCGGTATATTACCCTAATTACACCTCGGAGGCCGAGTACAGGCTCTATACTTTGGACCTGAGACGTGCTGTCTCCTATTATAAGGAGAGGACGACAGATATTCGTGGAGCGGTTCGGAAGCTGTTTGTCACCTACACTGAAGCCGCCTCTGGCAGACCTGCAGTGAAGCAGACTATTGCAAGATGGATTACATCATGCATAGGTCTGTGCTATGAGTTTGCGGGCAAGGAGCCTCCCAGAGGGATAAGAGCTCATTCTACCCACCATACTGCTGCATCGGTGGCTGCTTCCAGGGACGTCCCTATCCAGGAAATCTGCGGGCTGCTACCTGGAAGTCAGCAAGCCTTCATCACCCACTACCACATCGACCTTGAGTCACACCAGGATGCTGGTTTTGGGGCCTCAGTTTTCCAATCTCTGTTCCCTAAGTAGGGGGTTTGTGCCTTGCCTCCCTCCTCCCGGAGAACTGCTAGTAGTCTGCCAATAAGTGTGGAGGAACAACATATCCATGATCCTAGAAGAACAGGTTACTCACCTGTAACAGTAATTCTAGGAGTGGTATATGTTGTTCACCCACACGGACCCACCCGACCTCCCCAGCTGCGGACGCACAACACCCTGGCTTCCAGCGGGCTAAGATCTGGCATCACAGGGTGGAGGCGAGGTATATACCACCTGGGTGGGTGGGAGGAGCCAGCTTGAAGACTTCTGGTGATTCTTAAAGGGGAAAGGGACATGCCAATAAGTGTGGATGAACAACATATACCACTCCTAGAACTACTGTTACAGGTGAGTAACCTGTTCTTTTTCACCACCTTCCCATATCAGATCCCACTCCCACCCGCACCTATATCAGCTCATCACAACCCCTCCCATAGTATTTGGGCGTCCAGAGGGACAGAGAGGAAATAAAAAGATCCCAAACAGTAAACAAGCATTTGTCAATGCCGAATGTTGATTGCGTTGGTCTGTTGAGTTTGCTCAGTGGCCTTCTGTCACTCGCTCGTTCTGTTTCTCCCGGTACTGCAGGCTGCTGTTTTGTACTGGGCTCCTGCCTGCATTGGTGCCCTTTTCTGTCCACAAAGAAATTCACAGCTGTCCCAACAGAGCTCTGTTGAGCTCACTCACTCCCCCTCCCTCACTCGCTCGTTGTGTGTCTCCCACTGTTGCAGCCTGCCCTTTTGTACTGGGCTCCTGCCTGCGTTGGGGGCTTTTTCTGCCCACAAAGAAATCTGCAGCAGTCCCAACACAGCTCCATTGACCTCCCTCACTCCCCCCCACTCGCTCATTGTGTTTCTGCCGGCGCTGCAGGCTGGCCTTTTGTACTGGGCCCCTGCCTGCATTGCTGCCTTTTTCTGCCCACAAAGCAATCTGCAGCAGTCATGATACAGCTCCGTTGAGGTCGCTCACTCCCCTTGTCGCACTCGCTCATTCTGTTTCTCCTGGTGCTGCAGGCTGCCCTTTTGTACGGGTCTCCTGCCTCTGTTGGAGCCTTTTTCTGCCCACAAAGAAATCTGCAGCAGTCTTGACAGAGGTCCGTTGAGCTTGCTCACTACCCCTCTCTCACTCGCTCATTCCGTTTCTGCCAGCGTTGCAGGCTACCCTTTTGTACTGGGCTCCTGCCTGCATTTGCACCTTTTTCTGGCCAGAAAGAAATCCACAGCTGTCCCGACAGAGCTCCATTGAGGTCACTCACTCCCCGTGTGTCACTCGCTCATTCTGTTTGTCCTGGCGCTGCAGGCTGTCCTTTGTACTGGGCTCCTGCCTTTGTTGGCACCTTCTGGCCACAAAGAAATCTGCAGCTGCCCCGACAGAGCTCTGCTGAGTTCGCTCACTCCCCCTCTCTCGCTCGTTCCATTTCTGCCGGCGCTGCAGTCTGCTGTTTTGTACTGGGCTCCTGCCTGCATTGCTGTCTTCTTCTGCCCACAAAGAAATCTGCAGCAGTCACGATAGAGCTCTGTTGAGCTCACTCACTCCCCTTCTCTCACTCGGTCGTTCTGTTTCTCCCGCTGCTGCAGGCTGCCCTTTTGTAGTGGGCCCCTGCTTGCATTGCTGCCTTTTTCTGCCCACAAAGAAATCTGCAGCAGTCCTGACACAGCTCCGTTGAGCTCGCTCACTTCCCCTCTCTCACTCGCTCGTTCCGTTTGTGCCGGCGCTGCAGGCTGGCCTTTTGTACTGTGCTCCTGCCTGTGTTGCCGCCTTTTTCTACCCACAAATAAATCTGCAGCAGTTACGATAGAGCTCCATTGAACTCGCTCACTCCCCCTCTCTCACTCGCTCGTTCTGTTTCTGCTGCCACTGCAGGCTGCTGTTTTGTACTGGGCCCCTGCGTGCATTGCTGCCTTTTTCTGTCCACAAAGAAATCCGCAGCAGTCCCAACAGAGCTCCGTTGAGCTCACTCACTCCCCCTCCCTCACTCGCTCATTCTGTGTCTCCCGCTGCTGCAGCCTGCCCTCTTGTACTGGGCTCCTGCCTGCGTTTGGGGCTTTTTCTGCCCACAAAGAAATCTGCAGCAGTCCCGACACAGCTCTGTTGAGCTCGCTCACTCCCTCTCTCTCACTCACTCATTGTGTTTCTCCTGGCACTGCAGGCTGGCCTTTTGTACTGGGTCCCTGCCTGTGTTGGCACCTTTTTCTGCCCACAAAGATATCCGCAGCTGTCCCGACAGAGCTCCGTTGAGGTCGCTTATTCCCCCTGTCTCACTATTTCGTTCCATTTCTGCGGCACTGCAGCCTGCCCTTTTATCTGAGGCTCCTACCTGCATTGCTGCCCTTTCTGCCCACAAAGAAATCCACAGCAGTCCCAAAAGAGCTCCAGTGAGCTCACTCACTCCCCCTCCCTTACTCACTCATTCTGTGTCTCCCACTGCTGTAGGCTGCCCTTTTGTACTGGGTTCCTGCCTGCGTTGGCGGCTTTTTCTGCCCACAAAGAGATCTGCAGGAGTCCTGACACAGCTCTGTTGAGGTCACTCACTCCCCCTCTGTCACTCGCTCGTCCGTTTCTGCCAGCGCTGCAGGCTGGCCTTTCGTACTGGGCTTCTTCCTGCGTTGCTGCCTTATCCTGCCCACAAAGAAATCTGCAGTAGTCATGATAGACCTCCATTGAGCTTGCTCGCTCCCCCTCTCTCACTTGATCATTCTGTTTCTGCCGGCGCTGCAAGCTGGCCTTTTGTACTGGGCTCCTGCTTGCATTACCACCTTTTTCTGCCCACAAAGAAATCTGCAGCAGTCCCCACAGAGCTCCTTTGAGCTTGCTCACTCCCCCTCTCTAACTCGCTCGTTCCGCTGCAGGCTGCCCTTTTGTACTGGGCTCCTGCCTACATTGCTGTCTTCTTCTGCCCACAAAGAAATCTACAGCAGTCATGATAGAGCTCTGTTGAGCTCGCTCACTCCCCTTCTTTCACTCCGTCATTCTTTTTCTCCCGCTGCTGCAGGCTGTCATTTAGTAGTGGGCCCCTGCATGCATTGCTTCCTTTTCTGCCCACAAAGAAATCTGCAGCAGTCCTGACAGAGGTCCGTTGAGCTTGCTCACTCACTACCCTTCCCTCACTCACTCACTCGTTCTGTGTCTCCCGCTGCTGCAGGCTTCCCTTTTGTACTGGGTTCCTGCTTGCGTTGGGGCCTTTTTCTGCCCACATAGAGATCTGCAGGAGTCCTGACACAGCTCCGTTGAGCTCGCTCACTCCCCGTCTGTCACTCGCTCATCTGTTTCTGCCAGCGCTGCAGGCTGGCCTTTTGTACTGGGCTCCTGCCTGTGTTGCTGCCTTTTCCTACCCACAAAGAAATCCGCAGCAGTCACAATAGACCTGCGTTGAGCTTGCTCACTCCCCCTCTCTCACTCGCTTATTCTGTTTCTGCCGGCGCTGCAGGCTGGCCTTTTGTACTGGGCTACTGCTTGCATTGCTGCCTTTTTCTGCCCACAAAGAAATCCGCAGCAGTGATGATAGAGCTCCGTTGAGGTCGCTCACTCCCCAGTCTCACTCACTCATTCTGTTTCTCCTGGTGCTGCAGGCTGCCCTTTTGTACTGGGCTCCTGCCTGTGTTGTTGCCTTCTTCTGGGCCTAAAGAAATCTGCAACAATCACGATAGAGCTCGGTTGAGCTCACTCACTCCCCCTCTCTCACTCGCTCATTCTGTTTCTCCAGCTGCTGCAGGCTGACCTTTTGTACTGGGCCCCTGCATGCATTGTTGCCTTTTTCTGTTCACAGAGAAATCTGCAGCAGTCCTGACACAGCTGCATTGAGCTCCCTCACTCCCCTTCTCTCACTCACTCGTTGTGTTTCTCCCGGTGCTGCAGGCTGCACTTTTGTACTGGGCTCCTGCCTGCATTGTCACCTTTTCCTGCCCACAAAGAAATCTGCAGCTGTCCCGACAGAGCTTCATTGAGGTCACTCACCCCCCTGTCTTACGCACTCATTCTTTGTCCTGGCGCTACAGGCTGCCCTTTTGTACTGGGTTCCTGCCTCTGTTGGCACCTTTTTCTGGCCACAAAGAAATCTGCAGCAGTCCCGACAGAGCTCTGTTGACTTTACTAACGCCCCCTCTCTCACTCGCTCATTCCATTTCTACCGGCGCTGCAGCCTGCCCTTTTGTATGTGGCTCCTGCCTGCGTTGCTGCCCTTTTCTGCCCACAAAGAAATCTGCAGCAGTCATGATAGAGCTCTGTTGAGCTCGCTCGCTCCCCCCCCCAGTCGCTCGTTCTGTTTCTCCCGCTGCTGCAGGCTGCCCTTTTGTACTGGGCTGCTGCATGCATTGCTGCCTTTTTCTGCCCACAAAGAAATCCGCAGCAGTCTCAACAGAGCTCCATTGACCTCACGCACTCCCCCTCCCTCACTCTCTTGTTCTGTGTCTCCCAGTACTGCAGGCTGCCCTTTTGTCCTGGGCTCCTGCCCGCATTGGCGCCTTTTCCTGCCCACAAAGAATTCCGCAGCAATCCCAACAGAGCTCAGTTGAGCTCTGTCACCCCCCCCCCCACTCTCTCAATCCTAAATTGTCCCAAACAATGATTTCCGACTGCGGTATTCTGTGCTGGAAGTGTGAAAACACATTTCAGCCAGGATGTGAAAAATGACAGCTGTACTTTTCTCAAGGAGGTGTGGAAAAATGCCACGGTTGAAAATGTGGCATGAAAATATTACTAATTTGCGAAGTTACAAGGGTGCGTGGAAACTGCACAACACACGCTCGTAACACAGTCATTTTACTGAGTTTCATCACAAAATTTTCAACATAGGCATTTTAGGACTTCTGCTCATGAACAGTGTCAGTGTGATTTTCTTAATGTGTCCCGAACACTGATTTCCCACAGCGACCGCGAAAACACATTTCGGCCGGGATGTGAAAAATGACAGCTGCACTGTTCATAAGGAGGTTTGTAAGAATGCAATGTTGAAAATCTGGAGTGAAAAATATTGCAAAGTTGCGAAGGTACGAGGATGCGTGGAAACTGTGCAACACACGCTCGTAGCACTCTCATTTTATGGACTTTCGTCAACAAATTTTCAACATAGCCATTTTAGGGCCTCTGCTAATGAACAGTGTCACTGTCATTTTCATAATGTGTCCCGAGCACGGATTTCCCACAGCGACTGCGCTATTCTGTGCCGGAAGTGCGAAACACATTTCGGCCAGATGTGAAAAATGACAGCTGTACTGTTCATAAGGAGGTGCAGAACAATGGCAATGTTTGAAAATCTGGAGTGAAAATATTATAAATTCATGAATTTACAAGCATACGTGCAAACTGTGCAATGCACGCTCGTAACAGTCATTTTATGGAGTATCAGCACCAAATTTTCAGCATAGGCATTTTAGGACTTCTGCTCATGAACAGTGTCACTGTCATTTTTGTAATCTGTCCCGAACACTGATTTCCCACAGTGACCGTGCTATTCTGCACCGGAAGTGCGAAAACACATTTCAGCCAGGATGTGAAAAATGACTGCTGTACTGTTCACAAGGAGGTGTGGAAAAATGCCAGTGTTGAAAATCTGGCATGAAAATATTGCAAATTCGAGAAGTTACAAGTGTGTGTAGCAACTGTGCAACGCACATTCATAAAACAGTAATTTTCTGGATTTTTCCCACCAAATTTGTAATATAGACTTTTTGAGAGCCCACCTCATGAACACTGGCACTGTCGTTTTGTTAATCGGTCCCAAAAGGTGATTCCGCACAGTGACTGTGAAATCACCTTTCGGGACTGATTAATGCCATGACAGTGCCAGAATTCATGAGGATACGTCCCAGAAACACCATGTTGAAAATTTGGTGCCAAAATTCCCCCAAATGCCCGATATATGCATCAAAGTTGAAAACACCCTATTTATTCCATTATACAGCCTACCAGCATTTCTTCAGTTCGCAGTCGGCTTTGAAGAGTGCAAACGTGTTCCCGGTCCACCGATCGTCGCGCGAGGTCGAAGGTAAGTATGGGAGTGAGGTGTGTGTGGGAGCAGGGTACATTAGTGGGTGAGGGTTGTGGGAGGGGCAGGGAGGCGATGAGGGACAGGTTTTTTTTTTTTGGGAGGGAAAAAACATTGCGGGACCTTTTTTTTTTTTTTGCAGGGCATGTGGCATGCTGGGGTGCCAACGGACTCTTTTGAGGAAGCTGCAGCCCGTGAGTTTGAGCCCCCATGGCACACCCAAAAAATGGGGGGTATGCTGACGGAGTTGGGCACCCCGCGGCACACAAGAAATGGGGGTATGCCAACAGGGATTGGGGCACCCTGTCGACAAAGACAGAAGCGGGGGTGAAATATGTCGAGGAGGATTGGGCACCCCTTGACACACAGGAAATGGGGGAATATGGGCACCCTGTCGGCAAACACAGAAGCCCGGGGAGACATAAGCTGAGGGGGATTGGGCACCCCCCTCGGCACACAACAAATTGGGGGGGAGGGAAATGCTGACAGGGACTGGGCTCCCAGTCAGCAACAGCCCTGCAATGAGGGGTTGCTTCCTCATTGCAGGGATGATGCTGCAATGACGAGGTGGCCCCTGATTGCAGCGGCTAAATTTTTACAAGGTTGTGGCACACTGGCTGAACTAGTATCAGCAGCAGCTTGCCATGGCATTGGGGGAAGAGGATCAAGCCTTTAAAGGCTGTGGGGGCATTGGCCACAACAGTGCCGCGCCTTTACAACCTGCTTCTGGAGAAAGCTGCTGCAATATGTTTCTTGCGCATGCGCACAATCAACATAAAAAGTGGTCACGTTTACCCTTAACCATATACAAAAAAAGTTCCAGCCATTGCTGTACCGTAGGCGTGACACATGAAACCCAAATATTTAGAATACAGTGCCGCACCAATATCAGCAACACTCTGATCCATCTTGGCAGTAGTCCCCATCCCTCTACCCCCAAATCTTCTATACCAAAGAGCATAAAAAGAGGTGTCATTGGAATCTGACAACCCATGAATGCCAATATCTCCTGTGCTATCTCAGACCAAAAGGTCTGCAAAATTGGGCACACCCAAAAATAATGAAAATATAATCCCAGTTCTGTTTTACCCCTCCCACACATCGGTGAAATTGTGGGATTAAATTTATGAACTATTAGGAGTGGGCAGTACAATCTGTGGATAAACTTATAAAGGAATTCTTTATACTTATTACATATCAAAATGCCCATATGCGATCTCAAGATCAACTGCCAGTCCTCATCCTGAATGGACAGTCCTAAATCCCTTTCCCACAGGTCCTTAGTCTTGTGGGTAAGATCAGGGAAATACTTCCTCTCGTGGTGCATTGTTTTTGGAAAAAGGCCCTTGACATCTTTCTTAGCCACATATATCAGCTGTTCGACCTATGCCAATGGGGATTCAATGACTTGGTCCCTGCCCAGCCCTCTACCATATGCCCTTACCTGCAAATAATGAAAGAAATGTGTGTGGGGTAGTCTCGTGTCCCCCTGCAGGTCTGCAAAGGTACGCATCCCTTCCTTGGTGAACAGGTTACCCATGCACCTCAAGCCCTTGTCCTCCCACTCCCAAAACCCAACATCTGATAACCCAGGCAGGAAAAAAGGGTTCCCCGCCACCGGCATCAACTACGTCTCCTCCTTCATTACCCCCTTAGATGTTGTATCGGTTCCCATCCCTCCATGACTGATACCACCAAGGGGTTAACTTGTCCTAGATTGATATGTGCCCTACAGCCCTGCTTTGATAGGAAGACAGTTGTTTGGGGCACCCCGTCTCATCTAAGTCCACCCATCCCACCTCATGTAGCCTAGTCACCAGTCTAGTATGTATTGATATTGTATAGCCCAATAATGTCTACGGCCTGGGAAATTTACCCCCCACCCCGGATACAGTAAAGCCGTTTTAACGTTACCTGAAAAAGGCTAAAAATACATAGGGCATGAATATTTATTTATTTATTTAAAAGTTGGTAATAGGGAAAGGCACACTGAGCCAAGGTTCATTTCCAGGTGCAAACAGGGAAGGGGCTGTAAGGAGTAATAGTTTACAAAACATATACAGATGCAGCATTACATTTCATGGTAACGGGTACATACAGATGCGTCAGTAAAATTGGCTAGTGTAAAATAATGCCAGTTTTATGATACAGCAGTGAACAGTGGACAATCAAGTGTGAGGCAAAGTGCATTTTGGAGTGGGGGAAAGGAGAAAGGCATTAAACTAGGGGGCTGTGCAGGAGAAGGTTGAGAGGATATGGGTTTAGGGAGGGGGAACACAGGAACGGGGGTGTAGGAAGTTGTCTTAGACGGTGTTTAAAGGCAGGGAGAGAAGGGGAGAGGTGGAGGGGAGGGGAGGGGGGAAGAACTAGAGAGAAAGGAGGCAGTAGAGAGAGAGAGAAGGCAGCCTGGCCAGCAGAAAAGCAAAGCTAGGGAATGGAGAAGGTGCAAGTATCCCTGGAGTGAAGCGAGTACAATGAGTAGGGAGTAGGGAACAAACACTGGTGCTTTAATGGTAACAGCCACACTGGACAGAAACTGGAGATGGTAGGAAGAGATCCTGGAAGAAGACATTGCAATAAATTATTACCCAGACTTACCACACAGCAGCACAGCTCAACACATTTTCATAGTGTACATGATGGCGAATGCCCTGGATGTATTTTGGATATAATTACCCTTGTTACATGCTATCAACATGGCTGCAGCTGGGCCAAGAAACCACAGGTAGGATTTCACAAATACAGTTCAACCTTACTTCTTTAACAGTTGTATTAAGTGATTTATCTCAGGTAATACAGCATTCTGGGGGTGGGGGTGGTAGTAATTTATGTAGTGTTGGTGTTTGTTAATGGGTGTATTTTATACAACTTGTAAATTTAGTATAAATGTAACCCCCAGGAGGTGCTATCCCAAGGGCTACTACCTCTGCCTGATTTGCCACTAACAGGTTGAGGGGCCTGGATCCGATGGTAGGTGCCTCCACCCAGAGGTCAGGGTTAAGACAGTCTAATATGACTTGGTCACAGCCCTCTGGGTCACTGCAACCCCCTTTCTTCCCACTAGTGGCCCACACAAATCAATCACAGTACCCTTGCAATATACACTTACCCCCAGGATTGGTTCAATCAGTGTGACTCTGGGGACTCCCTGTAAAACAAGATGATATAGCGCAAAAATCACAGTACAATACGTTAACATAAACGAATACCTCAGGCAGTGTAATTTTGCTGAAACAAACAGATCTGATTTATTTAGGGGGATATAACAAGGACAGGGAGAAACCAGGTTAATTAGTTTAAACGCATTAATAATCACAGTACTGTGCACATATTTCAGAATCCCAAATGTCACTCTTACTGGGTACCCAGGCAATAAGAGGCTAGCCTATATGATGCAGCTGGTTGGGGCCCTGAAGATGGAAAATGCATGCACAATACCCAAATTGTAATCCGGAGCCGGTAGGCTCAGTTTGTGGAGAAAGAAAGGAAAAGTAATCAGATGGAACACTTGCAATTAGCTGATGGCAGGGAGCTACCCTGATTTGTACTCACAAATTCAATGCTGAAACTGAATGGAAGGCAGATTGTCCTGGATTGCCGGGAGGAGCAGACCATGTGGACAAGGTCCTTGTGACTGGACCCCACGGCAGTTCAGAGCAAATGGATGTAGTCTGGATTAAGCTGGGGTTTACTTGCAGCTTCATGCACTAAATTCACTGTACAGGGGATCTGAAACGCGAGTCCCACAAGCACTACACACATTTATATGGAAAAAGAAAGTACTATACCAGGCAGGTTGCTTCTCTATCCCGATCGCAATTACTGCACAATACCTGGGAGAACACACAGCAGATTCAGTTCCTGACAGACCGAGCGCGATTCAGCAATTTCTCCAGTCTTCTACAGGGTGAGCCTGGTTTCTACTCTTCAGATCTCCTTGATTCTCTACACAGGTCGGATTCAGTCTGAACAAGCAGTTGCACAAGCTGCAGACCGAAACTTGGGGCCTTACACGCGTTTCCTGACTAAAACTACGCACCGAAGGAGCACAGGGATCATTCCCTCTTCACTGCCAGAGCTAAACTGAAACTCCAGTAGACAAAACTGGGCACTTCCTTTGAGTTCCTCCCAGTTCTTGGCTGGATTGGCTGTCACTCACAATAGACTTCCTCTGTTGATGCAAAAAGGCGCCGTTCTCCAAACTACATTTCCCAGAGTCACTGCCCATACAGTCCTCTTGTGGCTGGCTCAGATTACGAGTCCAAGTTCTAATTCGTCCACAGGCACCATTTTAGAGCTCCCTTAACCCACACTGATTGGTCCAGTTCAGTAGTTCAAAACTAGAATGGGGAACTAGGCAAACACAGTTCTGATTGCAAAGAAAAGCAGGTTAGACAAACTGTATTTTCATTATTACTCTAAATGATTTCTGGCAAACAGTTACATCTTTCAGATAGGCTCCCTTTGCACTCCTAGCAACTGCAAAAATGGAGCGAATTGGCAGCAGCTCGAGTGGGACTCAAACAGAGAAACACACAGTCCCCCCATACAAACTAATTATGTCTGCAAGCAGACAGCTCTTAAAGAGACAGTACCAGAGGCTCTAAAAACACACAGATAAATGGCTTAAACGCCAAACACCATTCAGGCTCGGAGCATTCAAGCAAGCTCCTGGAAGTCTTTTGGGAACCCCCATTTGCAGGGGGGTTACACCCTTCCTGGCCTGGGAAAGCTTGACGTCCGCTTCAAGCAAGTACCCCCATAAGTTTCAATTGCAACCATATACATTTGCATTAGGCTCACACATGTAATCATCAGTCAGTATATCATTTTACCAAGAACACATTTCTGAAATGTTGCAGTACGTCACTCTTTACACAGTATTACACACACATTGTACCATAACTCAGGTTATTACCTCTTGTACATGAAACCTGAAGAGAGGGAGCCCTTCCCTATCAGTTACCTTGGGGCTGGACGGGGCAAGGGCACCATACCTAGAGGGCAACACAAGTAACTTGGAGTTAGCACTGATGCTCAGTTTGGGCAATGAGCTTGGGGACACATACACTCCTTTATGGACAACATTGAGAGGCAAGTCCACAGGCCTCCCAAGGGAATCATAACTGAGGTGCACCACAGGCTTTACAGCTCCACCAGTCTTTCTAGGGGGACTTGTTATAGTCTCTACACTCTGAGCCTCATTTTCAGCATTGTCCTCACTTGTCAGGGGAGTCTCCATGGGGGTAGAGAGGCTAGAACTTGGGGCACTTTCAGCTCCAGGAGTTACAGTCTCTGAGTCCACAACATTTGGCTCACATGGAGAGCTTTCGGACACTGGCAGTGGACTGTCGGGGCACTCAAAATACTCTTCTTGTTCTGGTGTATCACCAGTCTGCCCCAATCTATCATTTCCCTCCCCTGAAAGCTCTAACAGTTCAACCATACACAATGATTCCATTTCATCTGACTTGATGCTTTGCACTTCACTTTCTGGGAGCATTGGCTCCAGGGACGAAGCTAGGGGCTTAGACAGTCCAGAAGGCCCAGCTTCGTCTCCAGTATTGACTAGGGGATTGCCCCGAAACAATTGACTCAGTTCATAAGAAGGGTAGTATTCAAAGTCACACTCACTTTCTTTTGATATGGACTGACAGTCATGCTCAACTGGGACTTGTGGAGGGGAACACTTTAACTCAGCTTCTGTAGGTGTAGACTTTCTTGATCTTTTCTTAGCAGCAGCTCTAGTCACTGGTCCAGAGGGGGCATCTTCTGGGGGCTCAGACTCAATCACGATTTGTCCAATGGGCAGTAAATGATTTCTATGCGTTGTTTTTATATCTTTTGAATTATTCTCAGGCCTTACTTTGTACACTGACAGATCATCTAGTTTGCCCACTACAATGTGAGGGAGATGGTGCCATCTGTCAGCAATCTTGTGTTTGCCATGAAGTCCCAGATTTCTTAGCAATACCCAATCTCCCTCCTGGAGTTCCTGTGCTTTCACCTTTTATCATACCTTTCTTTGTTGGCCAGATTTCTTTTGGCAGCCATGGTTTGAGCCAGTTGGTGCATGAGTTAGCTGGGCCTTTAACTTTTGCACATACTGTAAATAGTTGTCAGCTTGAACCCCATCAGGAGAGACCCCAAAACACACATCTACCGGCAGTCGAGCTTCTCTTCCAAACATCAGGCGGTAGGGGGAGAACCCAGTGGCATCACTTTTGGTGCAGTTATAAGCATGTACCAGGGTGCTAATTTGTTGGCTCCATCTAGGCTTGTCCTTTGGGTGTAGGGTGCCTAGCATATCTAGCAAAGTGCGGTTGAAATGTTCAGGCTGTGGGTCCCCTGGGGGTGGTAAGGAGTGGTTCTGGACTTTCGCACTCCCCACAGAGAAAGCATCTCTTTGATCAGACGACTCTCAAAGTCTCTCCCTTGATCAGAATGGATTCTTTGTGGAGCCCCATAGTGAACAAAAAAGTTTTCTAAAAGTACTGTGGCCCCAGTGGATGCTTTCTGGTCTTTGGTGGGGAAAGCTTGGGCATATCTCGTGAAATGGTCAGTGACCACCAGCACATTACTGATATTTCTTTGATCTGACTCCAAACTCAGAAAATCAATACAGACCAGCTCCATGGGTGCACTGGTGGTGATGTTAACAAGTGGGGCAACCTTCTGGGGCAAAGCTTTCCTCTGTAAGCAGCGACTTCAAGTTCGAATGTGTTGCTCCACATCAGCCCCCATCTTAGGCCAATAGAATCTGGATCTCACCAAGTCAAGCATTCTGTCTATACCAAGGTGCCTCATGTGGTTGTGCAAGGACCTCAGTACTGAGTCTCGAAGGCAGAGGGCAGCACTAGTTGTTGTTTGTCTACTTGTCCCCTCTCTGTCTACTGTTTCTCTGTATAACAGTTTATTGATCAGTTTCAACTTAGGACCTTCTTTGTATAACAATGCAGTTCTCAAATCAGTGGGCGTAATTTGGACATCTTTTCCTGCATAGAGGGCTTCTAAAGCTGATTTGATCATGGGATCGCGGGATTGAGCCCGCCGAATACTGTCATTGTCCAGCTGAGGCAGTGCACCAATGTCTATTGCAGACAAGTGGCAATAAGCAGCAGGTATGCAATTCTCAGAGGGTCCCAAGCAATCCACCATGCAGTCCACTGCGTCCATGGACATTTCTTCCTCCCTGTCAAACTTCTGGCAGAGTGCCCGAATATCGGGTTCTGACAATCTGACCCAGTCATTCTGGGGAACAGGCCTCCAGGAGAGAGCATCAGCATCTATGTGGTTCAGGCCTGCTTGGTATTCAACAGCATAGTCATATGTAGACAATGCAGAAAGCCACCTATGGCCAGTGGCATCCAACTTAGCTGAGGTCTGCACATAGGTCAAAGGATTATTGTCAGTTTTTACTAGTATTTTAGCCCCATACAAGTACTCATGGAATTGGACAACAATAGCCCACTTCAAAGCTAGGAACTCTAACTTATGTACAGGATAGTTCTTTTCAGATGGTGTCAAGCTTCTACTGGCAAAGGCCACTGGTCTCAGGCGATTCTCATGCTCTTGGTACAACACAGCCCCCAACCCTTGCAACCTAGCATCAGTGTGCAGGACATAAGGTTTTCTTGGATCGGCATAGGCCAGCACTGGAGCGTGGGTAAGTTGATATATGATCTCATGAAAAGCAGTCTCACAATCAGGAGTCCAGCGGGCCCCAAATACTTCACTGGAATAATACACTCTTTCAGTCTTGAGGACGCTGACTTTTGTATTTTTTTTGTGGGTTGGGATACCCTTGGTAAGGTTAAGTAAAGGCGGATCATTCTTGAATAGTCCTTAATGAAGCGCCGATAATAACCACAGAATCCGGAATCTTTGCAGTTCTTTTTAGATTTTGGGCTGTGGCCAGGTGGTCAAGGCCTCAACTTTACTTGGGTTGGTCTCTATTCCCTCGGTGGATACTATGTGTCCCACATACTTTACTGATGTTTGAAAGAATTGACACTTATCAATGGACAGTTTAAGGCCAAAGTCTTCCAGTCAGTCCAGTACCTTAAATAATCGGCTCTCATGTTCCTCCAGTGAGCTGCCAAACACAATAACATCATCTAGGTATACCAGGCACTCTAGTAAGTTCATGTCCCCCACTGCACGCTCCATCAATTGTTGAAAAGTGGCTGGGGCGCCTGAAATCCCTTGAGGCATCCTCATGAATTCAAAGAAGCCAAGCGGACAGATAAAGGCTGTCTTCTCACGGTCCTCTGGGGCCATCGGGATCTGGTAGTACCCACTGCGGAGATCCAGCACAGAGAACCACTTGCTCCCGCTTAGGCAGTCCAAAGCATCCTGAATGCGGGGCATTGTGTACTGATCAGGGATAGTCCACCGGTTTAAGGTGCGATAATCCACGCACATCCTTACTGTCCCATTCTTTTTCCTCACTACCACAATGGGGGAAGCATAGCGGCTTCTGGATTCTTGTATTACACCAGCAGCTAACATCTCTTGCAGATGCCGTCTCACATCATCTATGTCAGCAGGTGGCAGGCGTCGAGACCTCTGACGAAATGGTCTTTCGTCATGCAGCCGGATATGGTGCTCAGCTCCCTGCGCGCATCCTACGTCCCATTCCTTTAAAGAAAACACCTGGTCTCTCTGGGCAAGCTTCTCACTGATCCTCACTTTCCATTCAGCTGGCAATGGGGAGTCACCGAAATCAAACAAGTCAGGCGTTACTCTGTCATTCTTCCCCGAACTCTTGCTGCTGGGTAGCACTGCAGTGTCTGCACAATGCACATTAGCCAGGGTGCAACCTCTATTTACTCGAATCTCTCTGTCAGACACATTATGAACTTGAACCATTACCCTTCTGGCATAAGCATGGGCTCTAGCAGGCAAAATACTAGGCTTGACCAGCAGTCCCTCCGGCAGTTTTCCATCGCCTGGTGCATACAATATTAATATTTTATTCTTGACATCCTTTCTGATACGGACTTCCCCCTGGAGAGTACACTGGGCATTTGGCACCAGGATCAGAGACTCAGGATCCTTTTTCCAGACAACTCCAACCGGTTCCTCTAGTTCCACTTTGTCGGCATCTCTCTGTGCCTCATAGACCTTCTTGATCAAGACCAGAATTCTTAAAGCTCTACTAGTCCTTGACCCCTGTTTTTTTATAACACAACTGTGCCAGCCATCCAAACATATGTGCATTAGTCCCAATTAGTAAAGGAACCCCATCATACAGTCCAGTAGGGGGACCCACTAAGGCCAGGGTCTCTACTGGCTCTGCCATTCCAACCACAGAGGTGGGGAAAGACAGCCAAATTCGGATATACCTGGAGTAGGGGTAGGCCTTCTCACTTAACCCCCATACATGCAGTCCTTCTAATGGTTGTAAGGGTACGTCTGACACATGCTTCTGATACCAATCCTGGAACATAATTGTCACTTGGGAGCCACTGTCTAATACAGTTCTTGTAGACACTCCATTCACCTTTACAGTGGTCTCCATGGAGGGACCCACTATTCTGGACCAGTCTGGAGAGGCGGAAGCGGGGGCCTGGGCAACTGACCTTGCCACAGAGGGATGTGAGTTAGCATTTTTGGGACCCTCACTGGGACCATTTCGTGCACCTCTTAACCACTGACTTGTTCTCCGAAGTTCTCCTTGTAGCCGGCTCACCACTCTCTCTAAGTCTTTCTGAGACTGGCATTCCCTCTTCATGTGCCCATCCTTCCCACAATTATGGCAAAGTATGTCTGCTGAAGTTTGGGGTGATGGAGGCATCACTGTGGGGGCTGCGGCATTGGTACTATCGATAGAAAACCTTGGTGCTACCTCAGCCGGCGGTGGGTTGGACATTTGGAGACATCTCTTCAGTTCCCTCACTTCCATAGTCAATGCATCAAGTTTCGAACTGCGGTCAACATGAGGTGCCTGGGTGGGCACCCCCCCCCAATAGCAGAAGCAGTCGGGCAAGTGTCAGTGCCCGTGCTCATAGGAATATCCTTCATGATGAGACTGTCTGTTACTTTCCTAATCTCCCTCAGCAACTCCTCCCAGTGCAAGGTGTTTACAACCATTCCTGTTTGGCAGGCACTTAATCCTTGACTTTCATTATGAGTTTTCGGTGATCCCTGGCCGTCAGCAGCCGACCCCGCCCTTGGAGCAGAGGTTGTAGCAGCTACAACTACGCGGGGCTCTGAGAAATCCTCCTCCTCCTCAACTTCCTGGATTTCTTTCATCAAATCACAATGATCTGGTGGGTTACCTCTCCTGTCATGAAACCTCAACTGAAGGAGCTGCAATTTTGAGTGCTTTGCATGTTGCAATATGTGCCCCAACCTCACACGGTTTAAGTCACTGGCGTCACCCCCCTTTCCGGTAGACGCTCTCTGTAGCCCTTCCAACGAGTAACATATGCAGATAAACTTTCCCCTGGCCATTGTTTTGTACCTTGAAACTTCCACATCAAGCTCTCCCGACTCAATACTCCCAAAATTGCATTCAAGTGCAGTTAGGTACTTTTGGGCAGATGCCTCAGGGCTTGTGGACCTCAAAGACTTAATGGCTTCCAGAGCGGGACCTCTCAAGCTCTCTAGGATTCTTTTTCATTTCTCAGCCTCTGCACACTGCCACTCAGATACCAAAGGGGCAACGCAGTCTATCCAGGTCTCCCAATCATCCTCCCCTTGTGGGTTGGGGAGGGTGCCAGAGAACATTCTCAACCTGTGGTAAGAGTCGTGACTATTGGCAGGTACAGACATGGGGGCTTGCAGTGGCACAGAAGGAGGGGCAATAACAGGTGCTGGAGAGGAAGAGGGTGTTGGTGGAGGTACATTCTCAGGTGGCAATAATAGTTTCTTTAAATCCTCCACAGTTTTCCCTTCCCCCAACAACAATTTAGCAAATTTCTCCTCAAAAATTTCAGATAATGGGGGAGGCTCATTCTCCTTGGGGTCTTTACTGTCTTTGGTTATCACTCTCCAGACAGTGAGGGTTTCCCCGGTGGTATCAGTCTGTGGCACTTTAGAACTGTCTACAGGGTCCTTACACTCTATTAGGGCCATGAAAGTTTGGGTGAGCAGATCAACCTGTCGCCCCTCTACCACAGGGTCTCGTAAACATTCAGCCTTGGAAAGTACTCCCTCTACAGTGTCCGTACTGGTACCCAGTGGGATATCCAAGATAAGTATAGCATTTTGGGGTCGAACTCTTCCCCAGTACACCACTTCACCAGCTGGTGTACAGCCACTTCTGTTGAGGTATCCATTTATTTTTTAACAGGAATTTGTAAATGTGGCCACTAAAGGATACTAATCCCAGTGGGGAGCCTCCACGATGTAACCCCCAGGAGGCGCTATCCCAAGGGCTACTACCCCTGCCTGATTTGCCACTAACAGGTTGAGGGGCCTGGATCCAATGGCGGGTGCCTCCACCCAGAGGTCGGGGTTAAGGCAGTCTGATATGACTTGGTCACAGCCCTCTGGGTCACTGCAACCCCTCTTTCTTCCCACTAGTGGCCCACACAAATCAATCACAGTACCCTTGCAATATACACTTACCCCCAGGATTGGTTCAATCAGTGTGACTCTGGGGACTCCCTGTAAAACAAGATCATACAGTGCAAAAATCACAGTACAATACGTTAACATAAACGAATACCTCAAGCAGTGTAACTTTGTTGAAACAAACAGATCTGATTTATTTAGGAGGATATAACAAGGACAGGGGAAATCAGGTTAATTAGTTTAAACGCATTAATAATCACAGTACTGTGCACATATTTCAGAATCCCAAATGTCACTCTTACTGGGTACCCAGGCAATAAGAGGCTAGCCTATTTGATGCAGCTGGTTGGGGCCCTGAAGATGGAAAATGCATGCACTAATACCCAAATTGTAATCCGGGCGGTAGGCTCAGTTCGTGGAGAAAGAAAGGAAAAGTAATCAAATGGAACACTTGCAATTAGATGATGGCAGGAGCTACCTGATTTGTACTCACAAATTCAATGCTGAAACTGAATGGAAGGCAGATTGTCCTGGATTACCAGGAGGAGCAGACCATGTGGACAAGGTCCTTGTGACTGGACCCCACGGCAGTTCAGAGCAAATGGATGTAGTCTGGATTAAGCTGGGGTTTACTTGCAGCTTCATGCACTAAATTCACTGTACAGGGGATTTGAAACACGAGTCCCCACAAGCACTACACACATTTATATGGAAAAAGAAAGTACTATACCAGGCAGGCTGCTTCTCTATTCCGATCGCAATTACTGCACAATACCCGGGAGAACACACAGCAGATTCAGTTCCTGACAGACCGAGCGCGATTCAGCAATTTCTCCAGTCTTCTACAGGGTGAGCCTGGTTTCTACTCTTCAGATCTCCTTGATTCTCTTCACAGGCCGGATTCAGTCCGAACAAGCAGTTGCACAAGCTGCAGACCGAAGCTTGGGGCCTTACACACGTTTCCCGACTAAAACTGCGCACCGAAGGAGCACAGGGATCCTTCCCTCTTCACTGCCAGAGCTAAACTGAAACTCCAGTAGACAAAACTGGGCACTTCCTTTGAGTTCTTCCCAGTTCTTGGCTGGATTGGCTGTCACTCATAATAGACTCCCTCTGTTGGTGCAAAAAGGCGCCGAAATCCAAACTACATTTCCCAGAGTCACTGCCCATACAATCCTCTTGTGGCTGGCTCAGATTACGAGTCCAAGTTCTGATTCGTCCACAGGCACCATTTTAGAGCTCGCTAACCCACACTGATTGGTCCAGTTCAGCAGTTCAAAACTAGAATGGGGAACTAGGCAAACACAGTTCTGATTGCAAAGAAAAGCAGGTTAGACAAACTGTATTTTCATTATTACTCGAAATGATTTCTGGCAAACAGTTACATCTTTCAGATAGGCTCCCTTTGCACTCCTAGCAACTGCAAAACGGAACGATCTGGCAGCAGCTCAGTGGGACTCAAGCAGAGAAACACACAGTCCCCCCATACAAACTAATTATGTCTGCAAGCAGACAGCTCTTAAAGAGACAGTACCAGAGGCTCTAAAAACACACAGATAAATGGCTTAAACGCCAAACACCATTCAGGCTCGGAGCATTCAAGCAAGCTCCTGGAAGTCTTTTGGGAACCCCCATTTGCAGGGGGGGTTACATAAATATGAAACCTTTTCTATTCAATATAAATGTGTGGCTGTACTCCATTTTTATTGGGCAGCTCCGTGACCCCTTCAGCAGAGAATAGCAGCAACTTAAAAAATAAAACCTGCATCTGATACAGAGCATAGGTTGAGCTTACCTGGAGTGACTAAGGGGGTTCCTATGTCCCAGAGACCTTGTACTGTGTCAGCAAGAGCTTGACCTTGTTCTGTTTGAGCAGGAGCTTGTGGTTAGAATGAAAAGGAGCAGCCCTGAGACAGTTGTAACCAGGTTAGTGGCAATGAGACAGAGAAAGTGAGCCCAGGGTGGGGGAGCAGCCCCGAGACAGTTGTAACCAGGTTGGTGGTAATGAGATAGAGTAAGTGAGCCCAGGATGGGGGAGCAGCCCAGAGACAGTTGTAACCAGGTTGGTGGCAGTGAGATAGTTAGTGAGCCCGGGGTGGGGGGAGCAGCTCTGAGACAGTTGTTACCAGGTTGGTGGCAATGAGATAGAGTAAGTGAGCCTGGGGTGGGGGGAGCAGCTCTGAGACAGTTGTAACCAGGTTGGTGGCAGTGAGATAAAATAAGTGAAAAACAGCACAGAATCACAGTGCAGACTGTCAGAATATTTCCAAAAAACATATAATATGAAAAACAAGAACTCCTTCCCCAATGTTTTGAGTCATAAGTCGAAGCACTGAGGAAGGAGTTCCTATTTTTCTTAGTACACATGCCTGGTAGTGCACACTCCTTTGGTTTTCTTAGAGTAACTGAGCCTGGGGTGGGGGAGCAGCCCTGAGAGAGCTGTAACCAGGTTGGTGGCAGTGAAATAAAGTAAGAGAGCCTGGGGTGGGGGACCAGTCACTTGACAGTTGTAACCAGGTTGGTGGCAGTGAGATAGAGTAAGTGAACCCGGGTGGGGGGACAGCCCCAAGTCAGTTGTAACCAGGTTGGTGGCAGTGTAATGGAGTAAGAAAGCCTAGGGTGGGGAAGACCAGCCGTAAGATAGTTGTAACCAGGTTGGTGACAGTGAGCTAGAGTAAATGAGCCTGGGGCAGGAGGGAGCAGCCTGGAGATAGTAATAACCAGGTTGGTAGCAATGAGATAGAGTACGTGAGCCTGGGGTGTGGGCAGCAGCTGCAAGATAGTTGTAACCAGGTTGGTGGCAATGAGATAGAGTAAGTGAACCTGAGGTTGGCGGCATAGCCCAGAGACAGCTGTAACCAGGTTGGTGGCAATGAGATAGAGCAAGTGAGCCCAGGGTTGGGGGCATAGCCCAGAGACAGCTGTAACGAGGTTGGTGGCAGTGAGATAGAGTAAGTGAGCCTGGGGTTGGGGGAACAGCCCAGAGACAGCTGTAGCCAGGTTGGTGGCAATGAGATTCAGCAAGTGAGCCCAGGGTGGGGGCAGCAGCCCCGAGATGGTTATAACCATATTGGTAGCAATGACATATATATTAAATGAACCTGGTGCAGGGCGGTGCAGCTCTGAGACAGTTGTAGCCAGGTTGGTGGCAGTGAGATAGAGTAATTGAGTCTGGAGCAGAGACAGAATAAGTGAGCCTGGGGTAGAGGGACCAGACCCTAGACAGTTGTATCCAGGTTGGTGGCAGTGGGATAGACTAACTGAGCCTGGGTGGGGGGAGTAGCCCCAAGACAGTTATAACAAGGTTGGTGGCAGTGAGATAGAGTAAGTGAGCCTGGGGTGGG
This sequence comes from Neoceratodus forsteri, assembly GCA_016271365.2. NCBI lineage: Eukaryota > Metazoa > Chordata > Ceratodontiformes > Ceratodontidae > Neoceratodus > Neoceratodus forsteri. The sequence goes on along the minus strand of JADMNL010000032.1, from coordinate 159,352,041 downwards.
GGGAACAGCCCCAAGACAGTTATAACCAGGTTGGTGGCAGTGAGATAGAATAACTGAAAAACAGCACAGAATCACAGTGCAGACTGTCAGACTGTTGCCAAAATACATGGTGGCAATGAGATAGAGTAAGTGAGCCCAGGGTGGGGAAGCAGCCCAGAGACAGTTGTAACCAGGTTGGTGGCAGTGAGATAGAGTAAGTGAGGCCGGGTTGGGGGGGACCAGCCACTTAACAGTTGTAACCAGGTTGGTGGCAGTGGGGTACAGTGAGTGAGCCCGGCATGGGGCGACCAGCCCCGAGACGGTTGTAACCAGGTTGGTGACAGTGAGCCAGAGTAAGTATACCTGGGGTGGGGGAGCAGCTGTGAGACAGTTGTAACTGAGTCGGTGGCCTTGAGATAGAGTAAGTGAGCCTGGGGTGGGGGGGCAGCCTTTAGACAGTTGTAATCAGGTTGGTGGCAATGAGATAGAGCAAGGGAGCTTGGGGTGGGGTGGGGTGGCAGCCTTAAGACAGTTGTAATCAGGTTACTGGCATGGAGATAGATTAAGTGAGCTCAGGGTGGAGGGGGTAACCTTGAGACAGTTGTAACCAGGTTGGTGGCAGAGAGACAGAGTAAGTGAGCCGGGTGGGTTGGGAGATATTGGGTGATACCATGTTGCTGCATATTCCACTTGTGTGCTCACACATTGCACCTCATCTGCCTGCATCTTGGGAGGGGCAGAGAAGAGCAGCACAAATGTCACTGACAGTTGAGGATGAAGTACCCTAGTATAGTTGGGTCCCATGGCCCCGCCACACCAACACCTGATAACTGGACACTGCTGGGTTACATCCTCCTGCCTCCAACCCCATCTGGGGGGGTATTCCAAGGCTACTTTGAGGCCAGGTGAGTGAAGGCCAGTTAAATGCAGAGGTCAGGTGTGCAGTGGCACTCCTAAAGAAAGTCAGGCCGGGGGGGGATACAAAAATTGCTGCACAAAAAAAAAGGAGGGGACTCTCCACTCCTCTCCTCTCCTCTCCTCTCAAGGTTTGAAGCAGGAAAAACTCATATTTTGAAGCTGGAACTGTCCTGTCATATTCAGTGGACAAAGGTGTAAAACGAGCAAATACTGTCTTATAATTTTGTATAAAGAGAGGGAACTGGGTCCCTGTGGGTTCCTGCTGATGTTACTCCTTGGATTTTATTCTAAGGCTTGATCTCCTTCCAGAACCTGCATTTTTGTTTGGAAATTGTGGTGATGCTTCAGCACTGACGTGCAGCCTCACAGGCACAGTTGACTGCCTCCTTTAGTAGGGTAGGTGAAGTTGCTGTGACAGTAAGCACAGCATGCATGCGAGGAAAGGATGGGTCACTCATGTTTGAGATCTCAGAGGTTTCCACTTCAGATGAATTTCCTTTCCATAGTGCCAGCACCCTTTCAGCAATGGCTATGGGTTAGAGCTGTGCTAAATGCAGAATACAGGTGGAACAGCAGATCTTACTTCAAGTGAGAGCTCTTGCAGCAGGCAGTAGCCATTAGGACTAAGCCACCAGGTGCCAGGACCCCACGGAAAACTTCTAGCTAGCAGTCTTCAGCAGGGGACCACACCCGACGTCAGCCAGTGGTATAAAGGGGGCAGTCCCTGGCCCACCTCAGTTCTTTCCTGCCATTGTCCAGCAAACATCGGCTCCTCGGGCACCAGTTAGCTTCAGTTCATCCGCCAGTTTTGTGTTTACAGAGTTAAGTTTTTATTTTCCTCTCTAAAATTATCCTTTTCTTTTCTGCATGTGGTTTTCTCCTTTATCATCCATTTCTTCAACGGAAAGGAGAAAATCGAAGTGTTCCTGCAGCAAACAGCTGCTGTCAAAAGACAGCCATGAAGCCTCCCTTTTTTGTGTAGGCCTGAACCACAACTCCACCGCCTGTGAACATTGTTGGGTGTTGAACTCCAGGACTCGGATCCGCCGTCAGAAGGCTCTTAAGGTGCATCCCATCGAGCAGCAACTTGCCGCCATGCAGGCCCAGCCAGCAGAAAAAAGCCCCTTTTCTGCCTCGACGGTCTCCATGGCTTACACCTCAAAGACCCACAAGGACAAAAGAAGGACTTGGGGGAAGCATCGACCTCAGGACAAGGATCGAGAAAAGTCCTGGGGATGCTCCCACTCAAGGTCCCTGCTGCACAAAAAGGCCTCTCCAGCGCTGCTTCTCACAAGAAATCAGACCAGCCTTCCAGGTCTACTCTCCCTCCCTCGGGGCAGGCTCCAGCTAAACCTTTCACCCTTCCCTTGGCGTTGGGCATAGGTATGTCGGGATTGGGGGCTTCGGCCTCCTCTCCGGCATTCCTGAAGGTGCAGGCAAACCTCATGCATCATCCTCCACTTCAGGGACAGGGACTGGTCACACACAGGATGGCAATACTTCGGCTCCCATTTGTTCAGTCCAGACGTCTGTGACGTCCAAAGACTTGGACCTGTCCCACCGTCGGGGGCAGGCATTGGGCCCATTGGAACACCTGACACCTTTGCCCCAGTCTGTGGCTACTTTGCCCCAGACACCTCTTAGGCTCACAGCCTCCTCCTCATCGAAGCTGCCATCAGCCGCAGGGATGCCCACTTGGACGTCAGCCCAGGAGTCACTCTCCTCATGGTCAGCTCTTTCCGTGTCTCCTATAGAGGTAGACTCCCCTCAAGGGAGATCTCTGCCGACTGACAGTGGACATAAGGTGACCCCCTCTCATCTGGCCCGGTCTCCTACTGCTACACCCCCCAGTCACCGGTCACCCTGACTATGGCTACTCCGACACCGGGTAAGCTGATGCCAGACCCTTAGCCCCCAGTGGGTCCGTCAGCTCCACAATTTACCAAAGATGAAATACAGGAGCTGTTCTCATTCTGGTGGAGTCAGGTTAAACAGGACCTACTCCCATCAAAAAAAACAGTTATGGTAGTGCCGGGTTCTACCCCAGAACCCCTACAGGAAGGGGATCTGGAGTCCAAGCCTCCAACTCTGCCACCAAAAGATCATACACCCAGTCCTGAGGATACCCACGGCAGACCCCCTTGCAGAGGCTGGCATCACTGCAGGTCTTTGCGTTTCTCGAGCCACCACCGTCGTCGGTCCTCTAGCCGACATCGGAATTAGGGTTGCCAGTTCAGTGTCTGACATCACTCTAGCTCTTCCTCTTTGGCCTCTTTGGTGGCCTTTAGTGAGAGCTCGGAGTCCTCAGGCTCAGATAGTTCTGACCCCAAGGCTCGCCCCTCATCTCCTGACAATACGGACACTCCCAGGTCACCTCTTGATGATCCTGCATTCATGGACTTCATGAGGCACATCCAGGCCTCCAATGGATAGGAGATGGAGGACCTGGATCCTGAGCGGTGAAGTCTGGCTAAATACCTGAGGCAATAGGAGCCCAATCCTCCAGTTTTCCCTCCTTTGGTGTACACATTCCATGACCTGACAAGGTTCACCTGGAAACATCTGTCCTCCTCCTCCGACATCTTGAAGAAATTGGATAGGCTGTAAAGAGCCCCTAGGGAGGAGCCTTTTTTGGCAGAACGTCCTACTGTGGACTTTCTGGCCATTACGGCAGCTCATGATTGATCAAAGAAGCTGAAACATCTTAGTACACAGCCTGCCGATCAGGAGTCCAGATACATTGACCAGATGGGCAAGAAAGTCTATTCTTCGTCTCCTTGCTCCATCCAGTCACTCAACTTTCTCACACATATGGTTCAGTACCAGAATGCCTTGTGGGAGAAAGGGATAGAAATAGCCCAGGCCCTTCCAGACTTGATACAGAAGTCTGAGCTTCTGGATCTTGGGGTTGGATGTGGGCAGTCATGTTTTGAAGGCCTCATATGACACTGCAGATACTGCAGCCCAAGCAGCGGCTTCCAGCGTTTGCCTTAGGGACCACGCCCACGCCTGGCTTAGAGTCTCAGGATTCTCCAAGGGTCTTCATTCGGGCATTCTTATTTATTCAGTTTTTGTTGACCGGATAATTGCACTAGACAAATTCTGCATATTTTCAGGCACAACCCGAGGAAGGGGGATACAGATGAATGCCAACTGACCTTGAACTAGATTAAGCTGTTGGTGGTATTTTTAGTGAATGGGGGGAAATTTGGCCAAGGCACCGGGGAAATTCTCCTACTCGTCAGCAGGGGGATCTCTTGGCCATCTGATCCAAGATGGCCACTTCCCTTGAACCGGTGGAGAGGATGGATGTGGAACTGACAGGAAAGAAGGCCTCCCCACCCCCGTCATGTCAACTCAGGAGGCCATTGACCTGGCAATTGCAGCAGCAGATTTTTATGAGAGTTTGATTGAGCTGGAAGTAAATAACCCAGAAGGACTGGGTATACAAACTTCCACACGTTTTAGAATTGGAGCAGCAGACTGTGGAAGAGACACCTTCTTCTTATGGTGAACAGCGACGACAATTACTGACAGAAAAGGAAAGATGTCTGCAACAGGTGCAGGAACTGGATGTAGCGCTACAGGAATTGACAGCGCGAACAGCTGTCAGAGCTCCCAGTCCAGCTGTTGATGCGCAGCTGAGTCAGGTGAGAGATGACTCACCACTGAGGCCCAAAAGTGCAGGGCTCAGTTCAGTATTTGCGGAGTCGGAACCAGAGACAGCTAAAAGCTTTGACAAAAGCACAGCTGGCAGGAAAACAGATAAGGAATCTGTGTGCCCACAGCCACTAGAAACAAACATTTCTCCACCTAAAATTCAACAAATAAAAGGAAAAAGCTTCAAAAAGCATCTTGGTGCTGGGAGACAGGCATGCATTACACAACAAGAGAATACTTTGAAAGAGTCAGCACCTGGAGTAGGAGGAAAAAACCTACTCCTTTACAGATACAGTCCATTCTAAAGAATGGAGTTGCCAAGATACTGCACAGGACAGTCAGCCCCCAATTTCTCCTCGCAACACTGAAATAGGGTCACGAAACTGGTCTGCTGAACATGCTCTTGAGGATGCTGGCTGGATTCAGGGGCAGACTGGACAATGGACCCAAGATCCTGCTGAACCTTCTTACCAACGGATGTTAGCCACTGCTTCAACTACAGTGGCCACCACCGCAGAATGGGGATGAGCTTCAATGTACCCCGGGGTTATTATGTAAACCTTCCATCTAATGACTGTACAGTTAATATTGTCTCAGACATTGTTCAGAATGTTACGATTGAGAATTCAGACCTGGGGGATGCCCCACCTAGCAGTCTGCAAGGTAGTGAGGAAACAGTTTGCTTCGGGCCTAGGCCAGAGGCATTGCAAAATGCAGTCAGGTCTTTCTCTCGATCCTCTGTTCTAGTTGTCAGACTTGTTTGCGAACCCGCCCCTTGGCGCAGCGCAGTTCGGCTGCTGTATAGGGGTGGACTGGAGAACCCTCCTGATAGGGTACACATTGCAAAAATACTGTTAAAAACATCCATGAAGTTTTTTTATCTGAAATCTTTACATTGCTAGGTCTGGGGAGTAGAAACTTTGTCATCAGTTTTAAAAATGTCTCTAGTCTAGACTGCTTCTGGGAGTTATACCAGAAGCTTAAAAACACTCTAGTCTGGATCCCTTTTCATGCCATCCTCCTGACTAAACCACTGGTGAAAACTATTAACATATTATTTAAAAACGAGGGAGTTAATGTTGAAGACATTTTGTTCTGGTTAAGGCAGCAGTGCGAAATTTTGGGGAGGCCTGTACCCAACCTGGATAGTGAGTAAATCTGGGATGGGAGTTGGAAAGTTAAAGTAAAGCTGATTTCCACCAATACAGGTCTGGTGTGTTTGCCTAGCTCCTTTTTTCTAGGGGAAAGACAGGGGCTCAATATTTTATAGCAGGCAGCCTAGGTCCTGATTTAAGTGTGGGTCTAGGTCACATTTGAGCTCAGCGTGCGACACTTCCCGTTGTAGTCACTGCCTGGAACATGGGCATCTAGCAGCCTCATGTTTAAATCTTTTCAAATGTAACCTGTGCGAGCACAATGGTCATGTTTATGGGAGATGCCCATGTGCATCCCATAATAGGGAGGATTGCCCTTCACATGAGGGGCTTATTAATCAGGCCTAGCACCAACAGGCTAAGCGAGTGGCAGTTCAGTGTGCAGCACAGTAGGCTCAGCGATTAGACACTCTCCCTAACCCTTCCCAAGTAGCAGCCAAATCAGAGATGGTTACTACCAACCTGTAGTCCATGGTGAGAGACCTCCTACTAAGGCAAGGGCGGAAGACACCCAAGTAATATCAAACAGTGCGGTATGCTCTGATACTGAAATGCCCTCTCCACCCCACCAGGAGAGAAAGATCCCCCCTTCAAAGTGGTGGCACAAAAATAAAAGAAACAGACAAATGAAGAGGGTTACACAAATACCCCCAGTAGTGAGAACTAGGGATGAAGGTGCCCCCACCTCCTTAAAATTGGGGCGCCAATTCGTCCCCCTTGCACACAGGAGCTTTATTTACTTTACAAAATGTTAAGAGTGACATCATATGCATTCAAGATACTAGAGTTAAGACCCACTTAGAACTTCACCAATCTGCAAGGGGGTGGACACTAGGGCCCTCTTTTTGGTCAAGTGGCATTGACACTTGTGACGGTATTGGCATCCTCTTAGCGAACCCTCTAATCTCTGTAGCTCAATTGGTGAACATCCATCCTGGTAGACCTATACTTCTAGGCATGGGGTCATAATGTCATAGAGACATTATGCGCGCGCATAATTAAATGCGCTGCCAATACAAGCGCGATTGCTATCTGACATAACTTTTTCTTGGGGGCTCTGCTCCCCACACCCCTATTGCGGGGCTGTGCCCTGGATACCCCCACTAAAGATTCTCAACTCTGGGGGTCCTACTGGAGTGCACAAAGTGTTGAAAAATAAAATGTCTGGGACCGAGAATCAAACCCGGTCCCAGACACAGTGCCTGGGTTCCTGCTGCTGTGGCTCAGTCCGGTGAGCCACGGCAGCTGCTCGTCAGAACCCACTCCCGGCAGAGGTCTTATCCTCAGCCTGGGAGCGTGTGAATGGTGCAATACCGCGTGCAGCAGTATATGCAGTATTGCACCATTCACTGTCCTAAACGGCGCTCTTATGGGTTAGCTATAATGTCATACGCTATTAAGCGTACAACATTATGACCCTGTAGGATGCTTCTAGACCTTTCTTACCAATCTGAAAGGTTCTGTATCATAGCGATTTACGCCCCCCAAACCAAAGCCCAGAGAGTAGCCTTATTTAAAGAAGTGCAGCCATTTCTTCATACTTCCAGACTTTTAGTGTGGTTGGGGGACTTCAACTGCGGGTTAAATAGAGTGGACAGAGGTTTACAAGTATACTTTAAAACAAATAATTGATACTGCTGGTCTGGTAGATGCATACAGGAAAATACATCCCACAGGGGGGTTTACATATTTTAGAGGAATTTATAAAACTCGAACCGATTTTTTTTTTTCTACTTTATTTCCTCCTGTCACATCTTGGGGGAACTCTCTCAGGCATCCCTTCCCTGTGCCTGCCCGCCTGAGATCCGCTGTGGTCTTATGCCTTTCTCTCCCCCCCACCAACTGCCAGCACTCCCGGTTTGACCCACCCGGGGAGGGTAGCCTAACCACTTACTTAGGCTCCTTAAGAGACAGACTCTGGCAAGTGGGCGGGGCCCGGGTATAGGAGCGATGATGCTCGGCCTAGTCAGATCCGGCGCTGGGCGTGGAGGAATGGTGCCGTCGCCTATCCCCACAAGCCAGGTGTTTCCTTTTTCTGTCCCATCCTCCCTTTCATGCACACCCCCCGATGCTTGGCACACGGCAACCCTGCCAACATCGGGCATGCTGTAATGTGTTGTCCGTGCTTCTGCGGCACCCCCGGTCTCCACCAGGAGTTGCTGGAGCACTGGACATCCCAATACCCTCCCCCAGGACAGGAGAGCTGCCCATAGTGCGCTCTATCCGATCCCTCCCCTGCCGACCCCCGGCGCTCGAGCTTGCTCCCAAACTCAGGTCGCCGGCATGGCGCGAGGTGTGGCATCCAGCGCCTCAACCCTCAGCACCACTGGGCCAGCCTAAAACTCAAATTAATTTTATATTTACTTCTTCAGTGTTAGATGTCTCAACCCACCCATTTGAGTTTTCGGACCATGTGGCATTGAAAGCCTGTATAACATGGGAATCCGCCCCCGTTGCAGAAAAAATAAATGGAGACTTAATGAGTCCCTCTTAGAAGACCCTTTCATGCAGAAAATCTGGGCACAGCATTGGACAGCTAGGCATTCAGTTGTAGAACTCTATGAAGAAATACACGAGTGATGGGAGGATACAACAAAACAGTACAAAATATGTTTCAGTAGAGGTCACAATATGTGGCAAATAAAGGCTATCTCCATTATTTACATTTACATCACTTTTTACAACACCTGATCTTGCAATCAGAACTCACAACGCATGCCTATAGTTCTTTAATTAATACCACCAAAAAAGAAATGATGCAGCATCAGTACAACATGGCCAAATCATTAAATCAAGAACTCAGATTTGGAACACAAGTTCATAAACATTCCTTGGATCCTTATAAGGAATGTAAGATGAGAGTAGAAAATAGGATCATAACGGACCTTACTGCAGCAGCTGGACAGCGGGATCACACTCCACAGGAATTATTATAAGTAGTTGAAGAATACACAGATGGTCTTTTTGGTCACCCCCTCCTTATTATGACCCTTGGGACCTCCTGTCAGCGTTAGGACTCCCCGAAGGTGTCCACACTGGACATGGCAATATTGACCTCAGAAGTATCTTTGGACGAGGTTCTGTCAGCTGTATCTGTTACCTTCTCAGTCTGCCCTGGGTATAGCTGGGCTGAGTTCTGAGTTTTATAAAAAGTTTCAGGAAGATTTAGCCCCGGCTCTGGTTATACTTTTTAATCACATCCTTGCATCTGGGGAATATGGAGCTTCTATGCAGGAAGCTGTACTAGTTTTAATTCATAAGAAAGGAGATAGGACGGATATTAATTATTGGCGACCACTGAGTCTGCTGAATGCAGACTTAAAAATCCTGAGGAAAGTATTGTTGACAAGACTCACAGATGTTACACACTACTTAATAAGTTCCCCATAATCCTATGCTATCCCAGGTCGACGGCAGCAAGGCAACTTAATTTTATTAAGGGAAATATTTAGTAGAGGGGAATCAGAGCAACTACAAGGGTTTGTGCTGGGTCTAGACCGGGAGAAAGCCTTCGATAGGCTTCCCTATGCCTTTCATTTTTCAGCCCTGGAAACATATGGGACCCCAAAGGCATTTGTCAGTTGGATACAGGATATGTACCAATGGGCCACTGTTGTGCCCAATGTTAATGGGTGGTATGGCAGGCATATTAAGGTCTCCAGAGGAGTTAGGCAGGGATGCCCTTTGAGCCCCCTGCTCTACACTTTTGGAATAGATATCTTAATTCGTACGTTGCTTTCTTTGGCTGACTTAGAAGGGGTAGTAGTGACACCAAAATCACCCCCTATAAAGGTATTGGCCTACGCAGATGACTTGGTCTTGACTTTGGCACCTACGGTTGCAACCCGCACACTTTCTGCTCTCTTAAATCAATACTCTGAAGTGTCTGGATCCAAAATTAATTTTACGTAAAGTAAGGGTGTTATCATTGGGAACACCCCCCTCCTTCCAGATAGACAATTGGCAGGCACTCAGGTAATAGCAGAACCTATCTCTATTTTGGGTATTAATTATGGGCCGGGCGAAATCTCTACCCCTAATTGGGAAAAATGTTTAGCAAGGGCAAACAGGCTAGTGGGAGGATGGAAGGGGCAGCAGTTGTCAAAAAAGAGAAGGGTGGTACTAATTCAAACCCTTTTAGTTCCTATTTTTTTGTATCTTAGTTACGTTCCCCCCCACACACAGTATATAGTGACAGCTCTATATAGTGTGTTTTTCCAGGCCTTCTGGGGATCTAGGCTGAACCTGGTAAAGAGGGAATTTACATATCTCCCCATTGCTAAGGGAGGAGTAGATATGATCCATCCGCTGGCCTTTTATTTAAGTATCTTTTTAGGCTATAATTTTTGTCGTGCACTAAAGCCAGGGGAATACATATGGAAAATTCGATGGAAACTTGACTCCTACCTAGTCTTGGGCCCTGGGGGCTTAAGAAACCTAGAAGTTTGAATGGCATGACCAATATACCAAGATATGGGATAGACAGTATAATATTAGCCATGAAGTGGGGTATTACCACGTTACAACACCACACAATGGACAGGAAGTCCATATACAAGGCTATGTTATCTGCTGAATGTAAATCAGAGTTAGACTTTCCTGGCTGTCCTACTTTACAGAAACCAGGCATTTTGACTCAGTTTTCCAACCCTAGGATCCCTTCCTTTGCTTGGGATTGTATCTGGTTAAGTAATTTTGTATGCTTAAGCATCAAAGGCAACAATAAACATAACTAACTAGAGGAAAGGTACTGCCCAAGGAATGGTTGTGGGCAAACAGTGGAAACTCAGCAATACTTGTATATTGATTGTGCATGTATTACACCTTTTTGGTTGGTATTAGCCGAAGTTTGGAAAGAACCCCTATTTTTAGGTATGGACTACCAAACTCTGATGTTTGGGCCATCAGGTTCCACTTTTAGCGGATATCATGCAGACACAGTGTACGTAGTACTAGGAATAATTAAGTATTATATTTGGCAAGTTAGATGCATATGGGTGTTGCAGCAAAGAGTTATAACTCATATAGAGCTTCTGCATAATATGCAGAAAACTATAAGTACTACCAGAAAGTTGGATGCATCAAGATTTTCACCAGAGAAGACTAAGCATTTATGGATAAACTGTGATTTATGGTTTCTGTGAAAAAGGGGCAACGACATTTGTGTAATGGGGCTACCGTGCATGCTATAACTGGTTGTAATAGTTAGGTTTATTCCCTTTTTTATGTTTGCAGAATTTACTTTTGAGTATATGTTATGTATAAAATGAAATGTGGTTATATTTCTTTTTGATATGATTTGTATTCGTATGTATTGATGTCCATCTCTTCAATAAAATTCCCCTGCTCTTTTTGAGAAGTGTCATGGGATCTTTAACATCCACCTGAACTACTACCAGAACAGGCAGATGGGACCTCAATTTAATGTCTCATCCGAAAGATGGCACCTCAGGAGTGCAGCACCCCTCTCATGCTGCACTACAGTGTCAGTATTGGGATTTCACCCAAGTGCCTGGTGTGGGGGATAGAACCCACAGCCTTCTGATTTCCCAGCCTCAGAGGCAAGTGTGCTACCTGCTGAGCCACTGACGCTGATGACCTCCCTTTTAAGGACGAGACTGAAAAGCTCATTACTCGGCTCCAAGAATCCGGGAAGTCCATTTGGTCCATCCAAAAAATGTATAAGGGGGACCAAAAACCCTTTACGAAGTGGCCCTTTCAGAAGACCTCAGGTCCGCAGCCCTGAAATCAACCTCAGCAGAGGGGAGGCTATAAAAGAAAGGCAACCTCCCAGACTCCTGGTAGCTCTGCCTCTCACGCCGCAAAGACCTCCAAAGCCCCCTCTGCCCACTCCCAGATCTGCACAATAACTCTTTGTCCAACCCCCCTCCTCCAGCGGAGTCAATGGGGGAGTCAGTAGGGGGCACTTCTCCCTCTACCTAGAGGGCTGGAGATGCATAACATCAGATCTTTGGGTGTTACAGCTCATGGAGAGAGGCCATACTCTGGAGTTTGTGCAGATACCTCCGGAAACTCCACCAGTGTCCTCCCATTATCCTCCTTCTCACATCCCTCTGATCTAGGGGGAAATCTAGGCCCTCATTCAAAAATGGGTTATAGAGCCAGTCCCCCCATCTAGGAAGAGGGTACTATTCACTTTTTCCTAGTACCAAAAAAGACAGAAGATCTTTGTCCCATTCTGGACCTCAGCTCTCAGAATCAGTTTATAGGGGCAGGCGATCGACCCCCAAAATGCCTTGCTTATACTGGATATCCCCTTGGGTATCAGTAAGGACACTGTAGAAGGAGCACTCTCCAAAGTTGGATGCATTGGAGAATGTGTATGGGAGTCTGGATTCAGATGAGGACCTATGGTAGAGAGTAAGAAATGCTCAGCAGTACCCAGGGGAGCCATTATCCGTGTACGTACCTCAACTTGAAAAGGTGCCACAAAAGTGCCTCAGAAAGGGTAGTTTGCCATCAGATGAATTAGATTGAACTAGACTGGACCGGATCCTTAAGTCTGTTCCATTTTCAGAATTGTTACTGCTTCAGTTGTGCCTTGCCACCAGACTGGAATTGCCCCCCTCCTGTGATGAGCTAATGAAAGAAATTTGGGGGGTTGAGCAAAGGCGACCCTGTGGGGGAATTGCACCAATATCTGCTGCTACTGCACAAGTGACCGAGAGTGATTAGCCAAGTGAGGTTCAGGGGCGAAAGTCGGCCCCTAATGAGCACTCTGAGACTGTAAAGGACTTTCCGCTCTGGGCCGAGTTTTGGAAAGATGAGCTACTAAAGGAAGTCTGAGAGTTGAAGGCGGGCACCTCTACAAGGGTTCCCCCCATGGAACAAGATTCGGGCCCTTCTCAGAGCATGTCAGCCATGGGGGTGGGAAGGCCCACCCCGGCACCCCCTGCAAAGGGCAGCTGCAATGTGGAAATCATAGAATTGACTGCCACCTTAAAGGAACTGTTAAGACACATTGCACCACCCTCGCCACTGTAAGCAGATATCGGACCCCGATCCCTTGCTGTTGCTTCAGTCCCTCATGCGATGTTCTCTCCAAGGATGACCCAGGAGTCTATCATTTGCCACAACTGTGGAAAGGATGGCCATATGAAGAGAGAATGCTGGTCTTGGAAAGACTTAGAAAAAGTAGTAAACAGACTCCAAGGGGAGCTCCGAAAAACAAATCAATGGCCGAGGGGTGCCCGAAATGACCACAGTGAGGGCTCAAGAAATACTAATTCAAACTTCTTTGTGGCTAAATCATCTGTCCAGGTCCCTGCTACCGTCCCTCCAGACTGGTCCAAATTAGTGGGCCCTTCGATGGAGACTACTGTGACTGTCAGTGGTATCCATGCTTGGGCTGTGCTTGACAGTGGGTCGCAAGTGACCATTGTATTCCAGGACTGGTATGACAAACACTTATCTGATGTGCCATTACAGTCTCTAGAAGGTCTACATGTGTGGGGCCTGAGTGACAAGTCTTATCCCTACCTAGGGTATGTCCAGCTTTGGCTGTCTTTTCCTGCGGCCATGACTGGTGTAGATGAACACTAGCCCTGGTGTGCCTCCCTACTGGGATGTATAATGGGGTCCCCTTAATCATTGGAACAAACGCCCACATGTTTGGGAGGTTAGCACAGTTGTGCCAAGAGAAACAAGACCGACAGACTGTCTGTGCAATGAGAATTCCAGCTCTGATCAAGAAAGCTTATGACCTGCAGAGGCAGTCTGTGGCAGAAAACCAGGATGAGCCCATTGGAATTGTCTGGAAGAAGGACCCTGATTCCTTGGTATTGCCACCCAATACTCAGTATACTGTACATGGAGAAGTCCGTCTTAGGAGAGATGTGAAAAACAAAATATTAATGCTGGGCGCACCAGGTGAAGAAAAGTTGCCAGAGGGACTGTTGGTTGAACCCAGTATCCTACCTGCCCATGCCCATGCCTATGCACGATGAGTGATGGTCCAGATTCGAAATGTGTCAGAGCGAGAAATCCGAGTGAACAGAGGGTGTACACTAGCTACAGTACACTGCGCAGACACTGCAGTATTACCCAGCAGCAAATATTCTGATGAGGAGGAGGAGGTGACCCCAGATCTATTTGACTTTGGTGATTTCCCCTTGTCTACTGAATGGAAGACTCAGATCAGTAGGAATCTTGCCCGAAGAGACCAAGTGTTTTTGCTAAAAGAATGGGATGTGGGGTGCGCCCATGGAGCTGAGCATAATATTCGGCTGCATGATGACAGACCTTTCCGAGAGCGGTCCTGCCACCTTGCTCCAGCTGATTTAGACAGTGTTCAGTGGCACCTACAGCAGACCAGACCTGGGTTTGAATCCCACAGTTTCCACTTGCATACTGTGTGACCCTGAGCAAGTCACTTAACCTCCTTGTGCTCCCAGGTTGCTCCTGTAAAAAAGCTTTCAGCTTAGTGTGCTATACCTGGTTAAACAACTAAATGCTCGCTGCTGGAATTATTCAAAAATCAAGAAGCCCCTATGCATCTCCCATCATAGTTGTGCGCAGGAAAAATGGGTCCGTGAGGATGTGTGTGGATTATTGGACACTTAACTGACGGACTGTCCCAGATCAATACACCATGCCCTGCATACAGGATGCCCTGGACTGCCTGAATGGGAGTCAGTGGTTTTCAGTATTTGATCTCCGCAGTGGATATTATCAAATCCCGATGGCCCCAGAGGACTGTGAGAAAACACTTGGGATTCTATGAATTTCTGAGGATGCCACAGGGGATTTTGGGTGCCCTGCTACTTTCCAGAGGTTGATGGAACATGTAGTAGGAGACATGAATCTGCTAGAATGTTTAGTGTACTTGGATGATGTCATTGTTTTCGTTCGCACGCTAGAAGAAGATGAGGCCAGACTGTTCAAAGTCCTTGATCGTTTGGAAGAATTCAGCCTCAAGCTATCCATAGACAAGTGTCAGTTCTTTCAAGCGTCTGTAAAATATGTGGGACATATAGTGTCAGCTGAGGGGATACAGACAGACCCAAGTAAAGCAGAGCCCCTGACCACCTGGCCCCTGCCCACCAACCTGAAAGAACTGCAGCATTTTCTTAGGTTTTGCAGCTATTATCACTGATTCATTTAGGACTATTCGAAGGTAATCCGGCTGCTCTTTAATCTTACCCAAGGCTATCCTCCCACCAACCGCAGATACAAGAAGGGGTCCCTCAAAGAAGAAGACAAGGTGTATTTTCGAACAGGTGAACGTTTTGGAACCCTTTGCACCCCTGACTGCGAGGCGGCATTCTTCAAAGTCATCTATCAGCTTACCCATGCCCCAATCCTTGCATATGCTGATCCCACCAAACCATATGTCCTGCACATGAATGCCAGTCTGAATGGGCTTGGGGCTGTGCTATATCAAGAATATGAGGATGGCCTGAGACTTGTGGCCTTCTCCAGTCACAGCTTGACACCCTCCGAGCGGAATTATCCTGTGCACAAGTTGGAGTTCCTCGCTGTAAAGTGGGCCATAGTCGATCAGTTCCATGAGTACCTCTGTGGGGCCAAGATATTAGTAAAGACTGATAACAGTCCTCTAATGTATGTATAGACATCAGCCAAGTTGGACGCCACTGGGCACCGGTGGCTTTCTGCCTTGTCAGCTTACGATTATGTGGTTGAATACTGGCCTGGACTGGACCATATTGATGCTGATGCCCTTTCACGGTAGCTAAGTTCCAAAGACAATTGGGAGAGGCTGTCTGAAACTTCTATTAAAGCATTGTGCCAAAAGTTTGACAAAGATGAGCAATTGCCTGCAGACACCATGGACTGCCTGGTGGACTGTTTGGGGCCCCCCTGATACTTGCATACCTGCCGCTTATTGTCATTTTTCTGCATTAGATATCAGTGCTTTGCCCCAGTTTGATAGTGACAGCATTCAGTGGGCTCAATCCCATGACCTCATAATTTAGCCCGCACTTGATGCCCTGCATGTGGGGAAGGATGTGTCTAAATTACGTTCTACTGACTTACGAACTGCACTGTTATTCAAAGAAGACCCCAGACTAAAGTTACAAGATCAGTTATTGTATAGAGAGACAGTAGATCATCAAGGTCAAGTGGACAAGCAGCAGTTGGTCCTACCCACAGCCTTCATACAGCTGGTACTGAGGTCCCTCCATAACCACATGGGACACCTCGGTATTGACCGGACTCTCGACTTAGTACGATCCCAATTCTCTTGGCCGAAAATGGGGGCAGATGTTGAGAATCATGTCAAAACTTGCAGTTGCTGCCTCCTGCGGAAAGCTTGGCCCCAGAAAACTGCCCCACTTGTAAACATCACTACCAATGCCCCTATGGAACTGGTTTGTATAGACTTCCTGTGTCTGGAGCCAAAAGAACATTGGCAATGTACTGGTAGTAACCGATCACGTTACCCGATATGCACAAGCTTTCCCGACCAAGGATCAAAAGGCCTCTACTTTGGCCAAGGTGCTAGTGGAAAAGTTATTTGTCCATTATGGTGCCCCCCAATGTATCCATTCTGACCAAGGCAGAGACTTTGAAAGTAGACTAATCAAAGAAATTCTCTCCCTGTTGGGGGGGGGGGTGCGGAAGTCCAGAACCACTCCCTATCACCCACAGGGGGACCCTCAACCAGAACGCTTTAATCGAACCCTTCTGGACATGCTGGGCACTCTCCATCCTAAAGACAAGCCTAAGTGGAGTCAGCAGATTAGCTCCTTGGTATACACTTACAATTGCACCAAAAGTGATGCTACTGAATTCTCTTCCTATCGTCTCATGTTGGGGAGGGAGGCCCGGCTGCCCGTTGATGTTTACTTTGGGGTCTCTCTGGATGGAATCCGAGCCGAGAATTATTTGCAGTACATGCTGAAACTGAAAGATCAACTGAACCATGCATATCAACTGGCACAAACTATGGCTGCCAAAAGAAATCTTGCTAACAAAGAAAGATATGATCGATGAGTAAAAGCCCAAGAATTGTTACCCAGAGATAGGGTACTAGTGTGCAATTTGGGACTGCATGGGAAGCACAAAATCACTGACAGGTGGCACCATCTTCCCCACATAGTAGTTAGTAAACTGGATGACCTGCCGGTGTACAAAGTGCACCCTGAGAATAATGCTACAGCTGTCAAGACCATGCACTGCAATCACCTACTGCCCATCAGTCAAGTGATCATTGATGCTGAACCAGCACCCAACCCTTCCCCCAGGCCGGTGACTCATGCTGCTGCCAAAAGGAGACAAAGTCAACCTGCCCCTGTTGTTGCAAACCTAAGGCCTTCCCCCAGCAGGCCCTGAATGATGGTGACTGTCAGTCCATTTCTGATGAAAGTGTATGTGACAGTGCCTACTATCCTTATGAACTGAGCCAGTTGTTTCGAGGCAATCCTCTGCAGAATTGTGGGGATGAAGCTGGGCCTTCAGAGCTGCCTAACCCCCCAGCTTCTTCCCTGGAACCAATGCCCCCTCAAAGTGAGGTGCAGAGTATTACAACTGAAATAGCAGATTCCTTGTGTCTAGTGGAACTATTTGAATTACCTGAGGAGGAATCTGCTGTGGAAAATCTCCCTGGTGACACACCAGAACCTGCAGAACAATATGACAGTGTTGACAGCACCCCTTCAGTGCCACAAAATTCAATAATCCAAGAGTTCCTTCAGGATGAACAACCTGGGCCCTCTTCAGGAGAGAATAATGAGCAAAGTATTGTGGAAGCAGAATTTGATGTGTAAGGAGCCAATAATGTTCCGCTAGTGGAGACTTCACCCAGTGCAGAGGTACCATTTTCTACTGAAGAAGAGACTTATGCAAATGCTGGTACTTCAGAGACTGTACCTGTTTCCCCAAGGGAGTCTGGGAGAGCGGTTAAACTCATAATACGTCTAAGCTATGACTCCCCTGGAAGACCAGTAGATCTTCCTTTAAATGTTGTCCACAAGGGTATCTATGTTTCGAAGAGCTCACTGCCCAAACTGAGCCTTTCTGCTACTTCCAAGTTGATTGTCTATCCTTTAGGACATGGTGCCCCTGCCCCGTCTAGCCCCAAGTTAGCTGATAGGGATGGGACCCTATCTATGTTGTTTAGAATGCAAGAAACTATAACATGAATAAGTACAGTAGTATTATTGTGAGAATCATAGTGAAATCATTATTGAATGAAAAGTCTTCCTTGGGTGTGCTTAAATGCCCACTGCCAGGCGGGCATTCTGCATCTTTTCAGGTATAAAAGTGCTTGCATGCGAGTGCCCTGTTAGCTTCTGTGCCTGTCTCTTTAAGAGACATTATTTTTGTAGTGTATAATTAATCTGGGTAGGGGCCAGGTGTTTCCAGGCTCGAGTCCCACCTGAGCTGCAATAATATTGCTTAGTTCTGCCATCGCTAATGATGCAGAGGTAGCTCTGTTAGAACTGATAATTGTTTGCTGATTAGCTGCTCTAATAACAATGGTATTGTAGTTTGTCTAAACTGCCTTTCTTTGCAGCATGGATATTTCTGTATTGCACCAATCAGTACCTTTTGGGGACCTTAAAATGGAGTCTATCCCCAGGGGTCTTTTTGGAGTGAATTTCTGAAGGAATTGTAGTTTTTTCACTTTGGCACCTAAATGGACCTGGAGGGGGAGCCCTTGCTTTTACAGACAGATGAATCAACCAACCGAACCCTTTTTGGATCAGAAGGAAGTCCCGGTGCTGCCTGCAGCAGAGTGTTAGTCTGAGTTTGGAAAGGAGAGAAGAGAGTGAACAGGTCGAATGATTTGAGCAGCTGCTCCTGTGTAGCTGTGTGGGAAACTGGTGGAATGGTTGAGTTTGGCCTGTCTGCCTGCTGTCTCTCGAAAGGGATCCTTAAAGAGTGCTTAAATAACTGGACTGTATCTGAACCAATTGTGACAAAAGCCACTAAATTGTGACTGTACCTTTGCCTGAAGAAGACCGAAGATTTGCTGTACGCGATCGGCCTGTCAGGATGTCTGATTCACCACAGAGATCACGATTTTGCTCAGGAAAGCTAAAATTGCAACCGGACTGTCATCCAAACTGTGGTATTGCTTTTCTTTTACTATAAGTGTGCTGAATGCTGTTAGTGGGTCGCGATTTGGTTCCCCACTGCCTAATTGTGTCACGCTTGCTGGAAGCTGCATCCAGCATTTACCAGACTGAATCCAAACTGTTCACCTGGCCTGGGCCCTGCCAACTTGGCCCAGCCAGCTACTCTCGACGCAGAGAAAGCCATCGATGAGAGACCTGCCCGGGGATCAGCCCCCTGCTCAACACCTCGAACAGGAACAACACCTCTGTGATTCGTGTGGGCCCTGCTTCTCCTGGCAAACCAGCAAGTCATCCTAAAGTCTCCATTTCATCCGTCCTGTGTCCTGTACTGGGTAGCAAGAGTAAACGCCAGGGTAACTCCCTGCAAACAACAACTCAATCAAAGTGTGTCATCTGACTTAGTTGTTTTGTCTAATTATCACGAACTGAGCCTCCTGGCTCCAGATTACAAATTGTGTGTGGTTGTGCATGCTTCTTCTTCCATCACAGGGCCCCGACCAGCTGCAACGCCGGCCTACCCTGGGCAGCAAATTAAGCTAGCCCCCTCTGTTCCAGCTGGGTACCCAGAGTGTGTGACTGTGAAGGGACTCTAAAGTGCATGCATGGTTGCCTGATTGAATCAGTTACAGAACTAATCAGCCACATTACACCCCTCCCTTGTTCATTCCCCCTGAATAAATCAGATCTAATTCTTTTTGCATTTAACCTGACTGTGGTTCCATTTTGTACCAGAAGCACTGTACTGTTGCTACCTGCTGTGTCTAACCTTATTTTACAGGGGGTCTCCAGGGTCGGACTGGTGGAACCAGCCCTGGTGGTAAGTGCAAACAGAGTGGGGATTTGTATGCTGATTAGGGGTTATTGTACCTGTGTATTCTGTTCATTGTTTAGGCCACTAGAGGGGAAAGAGGAGGGTCACAGTATCCCGGAGGGCTGTACCCAGGTCAGCTATGCTACCACTAACCCTGTCCTCTGGGTGAAGGCACCCGTTTTCAGTACCCAGGTCCCTTAACCTGCAACTAGTCATGCAGGCAGGGGTAGTAGCCCTTGGGATAGTGCCACCTAGTGGTTACAAACACCCTTGTGTTGCTGCAGTAGTGATATTGGTCTTGTGTCTGGCATTTTCTGTGCACCATATTAGTTCACCGTTTCTGTTTCCTGCTTGTTATTTTGCCTGGCTCCTCATAACCACACAAGCTCTGGGCCATACTCTGGACACTTTTGTGTGTCATGAGTCCTGCTTCGGACATATGGCACAGAAGCCGGCAGCTCCAATCTTCTTTAATTTGCAAAACTCTGAGGGGTAAGAAAGCCCTATGAAATAACAGGAGAGCCAAGAAAGCTAGACTTTCCTGAAAGGATGATCTCCCGGCGGCTGTAGTTACTAGAGTGCTTTGAGTCTCAGTCTGTATGTGAGAATAAGCCACTACAGGGCGTTAATTTAAGGATTTTAATGTACCCTCCAGGACAGTGTGGCATGAGGTAGTAGGTCAAATGTCCTTACACCCCTGGGAGGTGTATCCAGATCCTTTAAAGCACACCCTGAAGTGGCTTATTGTGCTTATAAAATGCTCCCTGCTCTTTTGTATTGTTATGTAATTTGAGCCATTTGTAATATTTTTTAACATAAGTCATATGTTTGACTACAGGTTAATTATGAAAACATAGACCCTGGTTTTGAAGGTTATATTGTTTTTGCCTTGCTAGTGAAATTCGGCACTTGACCGTGTAGTGCTAGGAATCTAATGCATGGTCAGGTGACATTCTTGGCCAATGAAACTTCTAGATTTTTTCTTGCCATTTTATAAATAGAAAACATGTGACCCAAAAATGTCAGCAAATCACAATGGTCTCAATAAAGAACTATAGTGTATGGGAGTGCGCTACTCTTAACGGAATTCAATGAATTCCTATGCTTGTTGTACCCTAGTAGTGACATCAGACTGCTGTTATACCATCTTGAGTGTCACTGCCAGGTTACAACAACATAGAATGCCATCGCACTCATGTAACCGTGACAGCCACGCCAATCGCTCACTTTTTTTTCCTTTGTCAGTTTTTTCTGACAGGTATGAAAAGATAAAGCGAGCAATCAGCGATGGCTTCTGCTGCATTTTCGAAACCTGCTTGTTCAGAGCTTTGCCAGTTCATAAATGAACAACAAAATGGCCAAACAGTAAAAAAAAACAAAAAAACAGAACGGGATGTAAAAATATTAAAAAACTACCTTTGCTCTCAAAATCATGATTTAAGTGGAGCTCGACTGAATCACTGGCAGCCAGTGAATGCCCATACAAGTAAGTATATGCCAGCTTGTAACCTGAAAGTTAGCTTGCTCTCTAGAAGAAACAAGAAACGCTATTTTGAACACATTTTCTCAAGAAATGCTTGGTTGTTGTTGCACTGTTGCCCACACACTATAAAAGACAATGGGTGGGCAACAGTAAATAACAGCAGCTGAGTTCACTTCTCGAGGTTGTCATGATAACTGTAGACCTCTCGAGCTTCGTTCACAAGGTCTGCTTGGTTGTCATCATGTCATGACAACCTCTCGAAGTGAACACAGCATTGTTGTTCACTGTTTACCATCCATCATCCTCTACATATTACTAATTGAAAAAAGAGCAAGCCTCCAGCTCTTTGCTTGCATTTAACTTTTCACTGTAATTGTGGCAGGGCTCCTCACACAGCAAGTGGATATGACTCCAATCAAGGAAGTGGGTTACCTGGAATGTAACCCCCCTGCAAATGGGGGTTCCCAAAAGACTTCCAGGAGCTTGCTTGAATGCTCCAAGCCTGAATGGTGTTTGGCATTTAAGCCATTTATCAGTGAGTGTTTTTAGAACCTCTGGTACTGTCTCTTTAAGAGCTGTCTGCTTGCAGACATAATTAGTTTGTATGGGGGACTGTGTGTTTCTTTGATTGAGTACCACTCAAGCTGCTGCCAATTCACTTCATTTTGCAGTCACTAGGAGTGCAAGGAACCTATCTGAAAGATGTAACTGTTTGCCAGAAATTATTTAGAGTAATAATGAAATTACAGTTTGTCTAACCTGCTTTCTTTGCAGTCAGAACTGTGTCTGCTAGTTCCCCATTCTAGTTTTGAACTGCTGAACTGGACCAATCAGTGTGGGGTAAGCTAGCTCTAAAATGGTGCCTTGGACGAATCAGAACTTGGACTCATAATCTGAGCCAGCCACAAGAGGATTGTATGGGCAGTGACTCTGGGAGATGTAGTTTAGACTTCAGTGCCTTTTGGACCAACAGCAGCAGTCTATTGTGAGTGACAGCCAATCCAGTCAAGAACTGGGAGGAACTCAAAGGAAGTGCCGGTTTTGTCGGTTGGAGTTTCAGTTGAGCTTTGGCAGTGAAGAAGGAAGAGCCCTGTGCTTTTTCAGTGTGCAGTTTTAGTCAAAAAACGGTGTAAGGCCCAGAGTTCCAGTCTACAGCTTGTGTAACAGCTTGTTAGGACTGAATCCGGCCCTGTGAAAAGAATCAAAGGATCTCTGAAGAGTAGAAACCAGGCTCACCCTGTAGAAGACTGGAAGAATTGCTGAAAATTGCACTCGGTCTGTCAGGAACTGAATCTGCTGTGTGTTCTCCGGGTATTGTGCAGTAATTGCGATCGGGATACAGATGCAGCCTGCCTGGTATAGTGCTTTCTTTTATATGGATGTGTGAAGAGGTTTGTGTACCTCAAGTGAGCCCTGCTGACATTGAAGGACCCTATCTTATTTGGAGGTCGTGAGTACTAATTCAGGGTTGCTCCCTGTTGAATTGCCACATTAAATCCAAATGGAATTACTGTACTGCTGACTGTTTAATTCTCCTTTTCTCTGTGAAAGGGCCCTACCAGCTGCCACGGTTTGGACTAGCCACTAGGGCTTGGGTACCCAGGGACAGTAACTGATAGGGATAGGCCTGTGCACAGAGCCATAGGTAGATTATTAGAGTGATAAGCTGATTAACCTGATTTCCCTGTCCTTGTTATATCCCCTAAATAAATCAGAGCTGCTTGTTTCAGCAAAGTTATACTGCCTGAGGTATTTGTCTATGTTAAAGTACTGTACTGTGATTGTTGCACTGTATCTCATTTCACAGGAGGTCCCAGTGCCGGAACCAGACC
Organism: Neoceratodus forsteri; assembly: GCA_016271365.2. Taxonomy (NCBI): domain Eukaryota; kingdom Metazoa; phylum Chordata; order Ceratodontiformes; family Ceratodontidae; genus Neoceratodus; species Neoceratodus forsteri. The sequence goes on along the minus strand of JADMNL010000032.1, from coordinate 159,329,140 downwards.
TGGGGTAAGTGTATACTGTGAAGGTAATTCTGATATATTGTGTGGGCCACTAGTGGGAAGAAAGGGGGGTTGCAGTGTCCCAGAGGGCTGTGACCAAGTTAGTTTAACTATTGCAAACCCTGACCTCTGGGTGGAGGCACCCGCCATTGGATCCAGGCCCCTCAACCTGTTAGTGGCAAATCAGGCAGGGGTAGTAGCCCCTGGGATAGCGCCATCTAGGGGTTACATGGAACAACACCCTCTGTTTTCCGAGTGCTGCAACAAGGAAATGGGCAACCATTACCTAGAACAACACCCTCTGTTTCTTGAATCCTGCGACATACAGAACGTTTCCAGTGTAAGGGGTGCATAAGCCTTATGCATGAGGATGCAGATTCAATCTGACAGTCTTTTTCATGCCAGCCTCCACTTCAGCCATATGGAGTTACGGAGAGTTCTGGGGTTGTGGTGGTGGGGGTTTAGCATGGCTATGGGGTCCATGTACCTAGAGTGTGAACATCAGGCAGAATGGCCCCACATATGTGCCACTGTAAGGTCAAACCAGCAAAGACCCTGGAGTTCAAGTGTAAGGCCCTCTACATCTTAGATGCTGTGTGTAGCAATGATGCAGTATCCCTGAAGGTTATACCTTCCTGTTGTGACACCACATGTCCCCTGCCCATGCCCAACATTACATACTAGTATGTCTGACCCTTTGTAACACTATCACCCCCCCCCCCCGAAGTCAGGAGAAGAGCAGTGTATGCGCCCTGCTAAGCCATTGCACTTATGCTGGGTATGCTGCACGGTTGAAACTATGCAACCTACTGAGTCATTGTGTCCTGCATGCTTGTTCATCACTGCCTGCAACATTTGAAGTAACTGCTCCAGTAAACATCACTGGCAGCTTGAAAACAACTGGTCATTCCAATTAACGAAACTTTCAAATAGGATTTATTCAAACACCTCCTGGAGGCACAATACGCAGGCATGTGAGGGCATTCAAAGCTTCCCAATCACCCTAAATTAAACATCAAGAACACAAGGAACTCATATGCTGAATGTCGGCTCATTAAAAATACGACACAGTATATCACCCCTTCGTTTGGCAAAATCTCGCTCATTTGCATAAATTCAATCACTTCACGCATGGAGCGGTTCTCATTACAATCATTTTCTGGCAGTATATTGCTCTAATTATTTATTTGAAATGTGAAGTCATTGACCTGAGAAGGCACGCTGATGTTTTTGTAGTACTGGTCTGATTATGAGATGCCTCATCCAACCGCCTCGCTGCGGCAGAGTCAGACCCCAGGAGGTTTGTTAGAAAAAATATACATTGTTGCTTTTTAAAATAAATCTAGTAGATGAGGAGAAAGTTATCGGTTCACAGAAAGGTTTCTCAGCCAGACCTTCACTGAACAAGATCTCTAAGTTAGGAAGTCAGAACCTTTTTTTGTGTGAATATGATGTTGCTTTCCAGTACAACAAAGTCCCAACCAACCGGAAAAAAACAAACAGGAAACTCATCCATGTTGCTGAAGAAAAAAAAAAAAAAAAGCGAAGTGTGTCCTGTGTCAGTGTGGCTCAGTACGTAGTACATCTGCCTGTGTGACAGGAGGTCATGGGTTCTCGTCCCACACTGGGACTGGGCTCAGACCATGAATGCTGGCACCCGAGTCAGTACAAGGGGAATTCTGTACAGTTGGGGTTTGCCGTCCTTCAGATGAGACATTAAACTGAGGTCCTGCCTGCCTTTTCTGGTGGTTGTTCAGCTAAACATTAAACATTCCAGGGCACTTCTCAAAAGGAGTGGTGGGGAATTTCCATGGTGTCCTGACCAAATTTTCCCCATTCACTAAAATACCACTAACAACTTAACTGATTCAGTTTCAGTTGGTTTACATCTGTATTCCTCCCTCACCCCCTGAACAAGGCTAAAAATAGACAGTATTGTCTAGCCCTCCTTTCTTGGGCAACAAAATGAAATAAAATAAAGTGGAGGCAGACCCCAAAAATCAGTCTCGCCAAAATATGATGATCAAAAAGCCATACTTCTTGAAAGGTGAACAAGAATAAAACACAAGCAAGGAACTAAAAATCGCTTGTTTCAACATACTGATTTATCTGACTGAATGCAGTGTGGCACAGTAATTAAAGCACTGAGCTCTGAAACAGGACATTGCAGGTCTGAATCCCACCACAGCCACTGAATCACTGTGTGACCTTATGTAAGTCCCTTAATCTCCTTGTACATCCACCCCTCTGTTGCTGTAAATGGGGTCAAAGCACAACCCCACCGAGAAGGTGATGTTGCAACTCAGTTGGACTGTCCCATGTAAATAAACTGTAACTGTGGGATACACAATGCCCTAACTCAGAATATGCTGTATGTCTTCATGAGTGAGGAGGCAGAACCATAACTCATGAGCAGCTACAAATCTCCCGCCTCCCAAGTGATGATAAATGGCATCTTTTGAGCCAGGCCATTGTATGCCCAGTTTATACAATGTACTTTGAATTATAAAGCTTACTAATTGATATAGAGATTTAACTTTTTATTTAATTGCACTGGCCTATTTTGATTGCAGTATAGGTAAATGTGATGTCATGTACATCAGGTATTATTCAAGCTGTTCTCCCATTGGTTCAGGATTCCCTTGTGACCTGCTTAAAGTGAAGATGAATGGTTAAAATGAAGATCAGTTATGTATCTTCCTTTCAAATGCTTCTGTGGCTAAAATACATCATTTACCTGTAAGGTCTACCAGAACATTGAATAAGTAAGCAATAAGCCATGGCAGGGTGTGCTTTAAAGAGCTAGTGTTCTGCCTAAAACTAGTGCTGTATTAGTTTTTAAAAGCAGTCAACCATTACTTTTTGTATCTTAGATATGTTTTCTTTTTCCTTTGGGTAATTAGAAGATTGTTTACCTGATGTTAGTAGGTGTAATGTGTGAAACAGCATTCTGCCTGGCAGCTGATATATCTAATTCTCCCCCCCCCCCCCAAATCAGCAGCACTGTGACATCACAGATGACTGAGCTGGCAGCTACTGAGTGGCTCTTCCTGAGCACCTGTGATGTCACCGTCAGTGAGGTCACAGTGCTGATGAGGTAGTGGGAGGGACAGAGACAGATATGTGAGCTGCCTGGCTGAGAGCTGTTTCACACATCCAGAACAATATTATCACATAGAAAATTTTCTATTGAAAAAGTCTTTATTTTTATGAGAAACAGTTTTATCTTCCTTTAGTTATGCAGTTGCTAGGTAGACAATGTTATGTTAGTGACAAACTGTGTGTTTCCTGGGGATTAACTTGCCTTTACCATCTCAGAAAAATCAGATGGCTAAAATCTCTTATCCTCTCTGAAGACTTGGTGACATTTGTGCATGCTTTTGTGGTGTTCAGACTCGACAACTGCAGTGCCCTCTACCTCGGTGTAAATTAAGGTAGCCTATGATCCCTGCAGTTGGTGCTTGTTGAGGCATAGGTCAAGAAGCATAGGAAAACCAGGAGCAATTGTAAAATTCACATGTAACGTTTTATTACTATCAATAACAGCAAAATAAAAATGATTATATGTAACTATTTACAAAGGCAGTGCAAACACAGAAAACAAAGTCCTTCACCTGAGGATATGTCTAATTCCAAGTTTCAGTCTTGCTGTCTCCCTAGCAAAGGTATTGCTACGCTTTTTATAAGTCTTTGCCTAGGAACTTGTTAAGACAACATTCTTTTTCTCAGACAATGTTCTTGTCAGTTTCCTTCCTTGCAGGTGCAACAGAACAGTACACATTGTCCCAGAACCTCTTGTTGACAACTCTGCAAAAGAATTTGTGCTACATGTCAAGGTTGACCCCCTAAATTTCAAATAGATTTTTGCAATCATTTCAACAATATAATTATATACATTTTCAAACTAAGGGATCCAAGTATCACTTACAGTTTCACACAAAAATTTGCATATATTTTTATAAACACAAATACGCAAGGGGAAAGAAAAGCCAGAAACAGCAAGTGAAGGCAGAGAGATAGTGAGAGGTGGAGAATTGCGAGACCATCGGAGTGATCAGTTCCTAGGTCTCATGAGAACATTTGGTTGGCCAACCAGACAGACAAAAGACAGAAAAGGAGAGGGCAGAACAGATCCTTGTGTTTTAACTCTTTCTGTGTAACAAATGGGACAGGGTCTTATTCAACCCTGTCACAGTGCTAAACGCAGTGGCTAGGTCACGACACCCTCTCCATTCCACTGATGTGGGCCTCCTAGACATCCCTAGGGCCAGGTTGAAATGTTAGGTGACCTGGCATTTGAGGTTGCTGCCCCAGTGATTTGGAATGCCTTCTGGAAAGCCCTGAAGGAGGCCCCATCGATGGAGGCCTTTAAGAGCTCAGGGGGTTAGTGGGATAGCATGGTTCTCGATGGTATAAGGTACAGGTTAATGCTGCACCAAAATGTACTGTATTGTTTATAATATCAGTACTGTGTATCTGAGAGTTTCATATTGTACTGTTTGTATTTTATTGTGGTGCCCCAAGGTACAGCAAGGCAAGCTCAAAGAGGGGCCCTGCAAGGGTCAGACCAGGAGATAGGGGCCCGGACAACTAAGGGTACCCCCAGTGACAACCAGGGGATGGGGGCCTACAGAAAAAGGGTTAACCCACCCACCTACCTGCACCTAACCTATACTATAAGCCTGCCTTCTGGCCATTTGTTTTTCTTTCTCTCTCTCTCTCTTCTTTCCTCTTCCCTAAAGTTCCCACTCTGTCCTTTGTTCTGTTCCCACCATCCCCCTTACCCCAGCCTAAGGCCAACATGAAGGAAAGCCTCCAGCCATCCCACTGGGCCGGCCTAAGGCCTATAAATCAGCCCAGGGAGCTGCCCTAAGGGCAAGAGACCCAATCCCCGGGCAAGAAGATAGGACTACCCCTGGCCTAGAAAAATGCCTTCCCCACTGGCCAGTAGTCAGTTGTTGTCTGCTGTGGCCGAGCAGAGTTGAGAGGGCAGGGGCATGGATGACTGGAGGCTTACCTGTAGTTTGGGCCCATGGCTCCTTGGCATCTCTCCCCGTCAGCCAGTGGTGGAAGCTGTCCTCTGGGTCCTCAACTCATCCAGTGGTCCTCCAGGCCTCTGGCTGCAATCAGGTCCATCTTGTGGGCTTCCTTGCTGCACAGTGGGCTGCACAGTTATTTGGCTCCACTCTGCCCCCCCAATTGCAGCTGCTGAGTCAGCCTGCCTGCTTTGTGTCAGTTGCCCATTTGGTGAGTTTCTTTTCTGTTCCCTCCTTCCTTCCTTCCTTCCTCTCTCTCCTCTGCCTACCCTCAGGTGCCCCGTGTGGTGGTTTCCCCTCATGAACCAAGGCAGAGTCCTCCGGTGGGTTGGGTGGGCAACAGTGTTCCCCTCTTTCCATTACCTCTCTCCCTTGTGCAGCAGCAGCAGCAGTAGTACCATTCTGAGCCTCCCTGTCCGAGCCGTGTCAGTAGAATGGCTCCCAGTGGCGGACTGAGGCATGTGGCGGTGGTTTGGATCAGTGCAGCAAAGTGCCCCAGACTCTGCAGTTCCACCCTAGCAGCTACAGGAGCAGCAGAGATGCTGGGTGGGAGCATGGCTCCCCAGCCACTTTCTGGATCCATTCAGCAACTGCAGCAGACTTGGTCCAGGCAGTGAGTGAGCAGTGTGCCTGATTTTAATAAATTTGTACACCAGAGGTGCGCCAGGAAGGGGGACAAGCCAGGAAATAGGCCAATTACGGTCTTGCACTGCAGGTGCCCCAGGGAGTGAGAGGAGAAAGGAGGGACATGGGCCACAAGCCCAGAGGTGGAAAGGAGGGCAGAGTGGGCTAGACACCCCATTGTGTTGCTTTTGCACTGGGAAAAGGAGGAGCAGGCTGAGAGCCTGAGCAAGAGACAAAGGGGCACAGTGGGCTACAAAGGGGCACAGTGGGCTAAGAGCCCTGCATTTCTGATTTGCATCAGTTGGTGCCAAAGAAATCAGAGGGGGCATGGGACTAGAAGCCCCTTTGTGAAAATTTGTGCCAACCGGCACTAGGGAGCCACCAGGGATGGGTCATTGCGCTACAGCCTAGTTCAGAATTTGTGCCATGTGTGCAGGGGTGGGACCCTTGAACAAAGGCCCACAGAGAGCCCTGGGTGGGAGGACCTAGCTGCGAGGGTCCAGGCCCTCATATTTATTCATTGGGGGAGGCAGAGCTAATCCCGTCCCAGGGCACCGCAAGGCAAACGCCCTCATCCCTATTCATAAGGGGCAGGCCGAGGTGGTAAGTACTCCTGCAAGACAGTGAAAGGGAAACCCTGGCCTTGGCTTGGGGAGTTAAAGGGACAGTGCACATTTCTTGTTAGGATCCCTTCAGCAATCCCAGATTAGTTTGACATTTTCCAGGTAACTCTGGGGACTTTCCCCATCCATTCCTGTAGGTCACACTGTTCCCTGTGAAGAATGCACTGCTCTGTTTCCCTGCATATCTCATGCAAGCCTATGGGAAGGATTCTCTTGTGGGTCCCTCCAGATCCCAGTGAAACACGGGAGTCCCTGTCCCCCTGGGCTACTTGCCTTCAACTAACATGCTTGTTGACTGTTGGCCTGAGAGAGGGACTGCATTTGCTATTGCCCCACCACTCAGATCCAGCTTTGGGTGGGCACAGCACCCTGCATCAGACTGTGTTTGCCTACTTCAAGTCTCTGTCACTGGGTAACACTGAGTAACTGCATTTGCCCCTGGAGTCTGGGCTCATTTGCCTAAAGATGGAACTGTTCTGCACTGGGGCCTGAACTGTTTAGCCTTTAACGAACTGTGGTTACATGCACCAGTCCTGCCCCCCAGATTGAACTATTGGGCCTGGGAATGGACATGCTGCCCATACACGTTTGCCCCACGACCTGAACTGTTGCATCCAGTGGACATCTTAACTGAGGCAGCGCATCAGATGACTGCATCTCCTAGCATCCAGCGCCCATCCTCCATTTTGTTACCCCATCTCCATTCACTTCCCGCCTAGCCAGCTGATGCCTGCAGACCCCCACCATCCAGCATCTGAGAGCACAGCAGAAGAAATCGGAGTCTGCATAAGATAGAGTACTGATAGTCAGTACCGCTGTTTAGTCAGCTTAGGAACCATCCTGGTTCAGGGTAGTGTGGTTCCCTCCACAGTATGGTGGCCAGGAAGTTGCCACGTTATTATTTTACTTTCTTCTAGGTGGCCATAGTGCACCTTCAGTTCACCACCATCCAGCACTTGAGAGCACAGCAGAAGATGTTGAAGTCTGCTGTAGCTAGAGTAATGATAGCCAATACCGCTGTGTAGTCAGCTTAGGAGCCAACGTAGCTCAGGGTAGTGAGGTTCCCTTCACAATACGGTGGTTAGGGATTTGACCTGTTATTATTGTACTTTCTTCCAGATGGCCGTAGTGATTCCTTCCTTGGCTGGGTGGTAACCCATTAGCGACCCTCCCAAGGACCATCCACAGCAGCGGAAGGTCATCTCCAGGGCCACCTGCACCAATGGAAGCTTCCCAGGACTTCTGGCCTACAACCACAACCATGACCAGTCTTGATCTTCTTCATCCCCCACCTCTTCAGGTCCACGGAACAGCCATTGTCCTTCAGCTCCTTCTGCCAGCCAGAGAGACCGATTGGTTGACCAGGTACCTGACTGCACCCAGGCTCGAGCAGACAAATTTGTTTCCCCATCCTCTAGACCATTTCTTATCTTAGACTGTTAAGCCACTAATTGCCCCTGGCCAGGACGTCCAGTTATTGTGTAGTGTGCTAGCTTCAGTGTCTGCAAATGTAGGGCTCTAAGTGGCCCTCTTAGAGTATCTGTCTTGAATATAACTGCTTTATGCTGATGTAACTGCTGACTTGTACTTTGTTGTTGCTATAACTGCTGTTTTTTGCTATGACTGTTGATATAACTGGTTGTTTTCTGGTGTGACACACGTAGCTGTAATAAGAAAGCTGTTTCATTGCATCTGGAAAGTTGTGCCTGCCTCTTCTTGGAAGAAGAGACAAACACCACTCCTCATCTGGTCACCACATTATCCGTATTGTATTAATGAAAACTGAAACTCTTTGCACGATCTGTAGAGACACCACTGCAAATTAATTTGTCTCAGTGGATAATCTCTAAAATAAATTGAATTGAACTGAAGAGCCTGATATTCTTCCTCTTTAAAGGGATTCTGTCAACTCTTTTTCCATCCTATTACTTCTAGTTAAAACCCCACATTTTATGATTGCTTACCTGCTCTAAAACTCACTGACGTTGTTGGTTGTTTGATCTGCTTCCTTTCTTAGTGGAACCGAAATGCATGCAAATGGCATAATTATACCCAAACGTGTTCTGTTTGTAATCCTTGATCTACTCTTATTGCATACTTCCTGAACATAAAGAACACTCCCAAACAATGTAGTCACTCTAGACGCAATAGTCTCCTCTTCTCCCACTGCATCTTGCGTGTCTAGACTGTGTTGGGGGTGTTACCAAGGGATATACTACAAAATGCCAAGACCCAAAAGCCCAAGCCTGGCAATCTCAGCACTGTAATCTTGAAGCACGGAATTCCGACAGGAGATGGTCTCACTGCCGATGGTTCCATGGGGGCAGTAATTATATATACTAACTCCGGGTCACCATACCATAGGGGAATGTAACTGTCAGGGGGTTCACACACTGTCGGGATTCCATGCTTCAGGATTACAGTGCTGGGATTATCAGGCTCGGGCAGTTGGGTCTCGGCATTTCCTAGTGCTCCCTTTCCAAGTCCAGGAAAAATACAGCTGGAGTTGATCAAGAAATGTAAACACTTTTTTTGTGAGGTAACTCCAGTATGGTGGGCAGTCTGTTTTTCACTTTTAAAAAGAAAAAAAAACAGAATCAAACACTCAGCTACATCAGCAGTCTCTACAAAATGCGAGCGATTATAGTATGCGTTTAAACTAGGGAAAATCTGAGGCCTAATAGGGTTGACGGTGTCCCTTTAAGGAGGGGTTTGGGGCAAGTGAATAATCCTCATTTCTGACTTACTTCTGCTGCTGGTGATTTTATTTGTATTTAATTGTGTCTCTATTGTCCGTTATTTATGTTTGTATCATCTTTGTACTCTATTGTATGTGTTACATGGCACCTTGAGCATTTGGGGAAGGACGCCACATTGCAACTCTGCTACTACTTCTACTACTAATAATAAATGGTCAGGTGATGTGTTTAGACCAGTGAAGCTGCTAGGATTCCAAAGCCCACTTTATAAGGCCAGACATGCCGTACAGTCCGTCTGAGAATAATCTGAGTGGAATGCAGTGCAGCAGCAGAGTGGGGTATATTAGTATGTTAAAGTATTTCAATCAATCAGTCAAGTCTTTATTTAACCAGGCGTTCATCGTTGAGCATAGCTCATTTGCAAGATGGACCTGGGTGGAGCATGAACAATTGTATATACAGGTCAACACAGGTATTTACAAGGCAATACAGATAATACTCTTTACAGAGAGGAAGAAAAAGAAGATCATATGTACATAGACTTATACAGATATTGTACAGATTACATGGTATTTACATAAATAGAAGTGTCTATAGGAAGATAAAGCAGGTTATCTAAGGTTGCAGGAGGAAGTAACGGAAGAAAAAATAAAAATAAAAATATACACCAGGTAGAGGTGAAGGTAGGGAGAGGGAGGAAGTAGGGAGAAAGGCTAGGAGGCACGGTGCACAGAAAGGAGTTGGTAAAGCTGGATGTAGAGAAGGTGGATGGAGAAAGGAGTATGTGTGAGTCCCGGGATTGAATGCTATAAAGTACGGGGCATGGTAGGATGTCACAACCCAGGGTAGTGAGCTCCTATCCGAGGCTGGGAAAGGAAGAATAAGGGGATGGATGGGCCTAGTGTTGATAAGACAGGGGGATAAGAGAGAGAACAATTAGGCTGGTGAGGAGCAAGCTGGGGGGGGTCAGTACTTAAAATTGGGTCTAGGCGTGGCTATATACCAGTACTGAGTCTGAGTGGGTGAAGCAGTTACATACTTCTCTGATTGTATGGAAATAAAGCGTCTTGAAGGCATTTATACCGATTAGAGTGCTTAATTTGAGGTTTTTTTGTAGATCGTTCCATAAGGTAGGTAGCACGAAGCTTATGGCTGCCCTGCCGAAGCGGGATTTTGCTTTGGCTACTTTAAGTGTAATAGCTGAGTAACTTCTTAATGCGTATTTCCAATTATACTCAGGGAAGAACAGCAGGAGATATAGTAAGGCAGCTTATTAGAGATGGCTCTATAGGTCCAGAGAGCGGCGTTTCTGTGGCGCCTGAACTTTAGTGATGTCCATCCCACTGCCGCATATAGGGTGCAGTGATGTGTGTCGAAGGGGAGTCCTGTTATAAACCTCAGTGCTCGATGGTAGAGCGTGTCCAGTTTAGCCATGTAAGAGTTGGGGCATTGGCTGTAGAGGAAGTCAGCGTAATCAACCAATGATAGGAAAATGGATTGGACCAGTTGTTTCTTGGCATCTCTGGTGAGAAATTGGCTGATTCTAAAAACAGTCCAAGCCTTTGCAGTGTTTAGCAAGTCCTCGATATGTTCAATGAAGGAGAGTCTTTGGTCTATCCAAACTCCCAGATACTTGAATTTTGTAACAAATTCTAGTTTTTCACCTAGAACTGTGGTAATTTGGGGAACTGTCCCACTGGACACAGGGTTAGCTGTACGGATAAAAGGAGAGAGACCATCACTTTAGTTTTTGGGCATTAAGGAGTAGCTTTTTGGAGTTGGCTTTGCAAAAGGTTGAATTCTGACTGTAGGTCATTGCAGGCAGCTTCAGGTGTTGGGCGAGTCACGTAGAGAACTGTATCATCTGCAAACAGATGAATGTTGGCTTCTTTTATACAGTAGTCGATGTTATTAATGTAGATTGCAAAAAGTAAAGGCCCTAATATAGAACCTTGGTACCCTCTTTGCAGAGTTTTTATGGGGACAGGCCTCCTTCGGCTTTAACTTGTTGAAGGCGCCTGTAAGATAGTCAGTGAACCAACGAGAGAGAAGGGTCCACACCTATGGTTTGAAGGGCGTAAGAGCAGCAGACTATGGTCGACGGTGTCAAAGCCTTGCTTAGATCAAGGAAAACAGCACAAATAAAGTTTTTGCTCTCAAGATTACGCTGCCAGTCGTTAGTAACTTTGCGAGGGCTGAGATAGTGCTATGTTTAGCTCTGAATCCGGACTGCATAGGATTTAGCAGTTCCCTAGACTCAAGGTGAGTCCTCAGCTGTGCATTTACAATTTTCTAGGAGCTTGGACAGGACCGGAAGGAGGGAAATTGGCCTGTAGTTATTGAGATCGCCACGGTCACCTGATTTGAACAGTGGTATGACATGCTGTCTTCCATATAGGTGGTAAGGTGCCCTGAGACAGGGATAAGTTAAAAAGGTGGGTGGGGTATCGCTAGTGCGTGGTAGGCAATTTTAGGAAGTAGGGTCAAGGGAGTTGGCCCCAGCACTTTTCTAGTATCCAACTGAGGCAAGAGATCCTCTACCTCTTTCAGTGTGGCAGGTTGAAGTGAGAAAGAAGCGTGAAGCTATCCGGAGTTCAGGCAGTTGGCTGGCAGTCTGGGAGCGAAGTAGGTTTGCAGGGGTTATCAAATGCCATGCCTGCAGTAGCAAAGTGGTTATTGAATGCGCCAAGTATATCCATCTTTTCGGTTATAGTCAAGTTGCCAGAGGTAATCTTGGTCGGGAGTGAATTTCCTGGGGAGTGGCCTAGCAGATCACTGATTGTGTTCCAGAGCTTGATTGGGCTCTTTGTGGCAGAGTCGAGTTCAGATTTGAAGAAGGTGGCTTCGATTCTCTGATTGTTTTGGTACATAAATTTCGTAGTCTCCTGAACTGGTTCCAATCCTCTGCAGTGTTCAGTCTGCACGCTTTTTTCCAGAGCTTATCTCTTTCTAAAAGCAAGGACTTGATCTGAGGGGTGAACCATTTACAGGTTTTGGTCCTAGTTCGAACTTTAATCAGGGGAGCATACTTATTAAGGGCCCTTGATAGAATGTTGTGGAAGATATTGTAAGCTGACGTAATCGTTTTGGCCAGGTAGAAATCTTGCCACTCAGGGGAGTACTTAAGCTATTTTTTCAATATCTAGGAAAATTTCTATTTAGACATAATTCAGTTTATATTTCAATAATTTTAATATGTATGTTCCTTCATTTGTTACTACTGACGTTTGTATGTAAACATTATCTTTGTCCACCAGACTGTAACTCATCCTCTGGCTGCCCACCTTACCCCTCGCTGAAGTCATAATTCTCTGTGAGGTCCTAGTCATTTCCGTAGCAACAGATTTTGTTGTCACGAGTGCAGGATTGTAACCTCGGTGGAGAAGAAAGAGGAGGAAATGAAGGCGTAAAGATCCCATTTCCATGTAAGTGCCCTGAGTAATTAGGAGTGAGGAGAGAGAAATACAGAAAAATGATGTGATTTGGGTGGTGTGTGTGTGAGTGCAGCAGTACAGCTATGGCTTGTGGTGCCTGCAACATGAATTTGGGGACAAGCTCAGGATGCCGGGAAACTGACCAGGGGAGGAAGGCTGAGTATCCCACAGGATGCTCCTGACGTGCAGGGGGGGCATGGTGCTGAATCCCATTGTTGCATCACCCCCGGGTGACCACAGGGAGTGAAGCAGTAGTGACCATGGGTATGGGGACAGGACACTGCCAACGTCGATGGGATTGAATGCACTCTGTGCACACAAGCACCTGAAGACATCTGATGGTGATGTCCTTGGGGAATGGGAAAAAACCTAGTGGTAAATCCCCTCTCAGCAGCATGAGAGACCCTGACTACTAGTGGGCCCCGCACACTCCAGCTCAAGCACTGTCTCCATTTGGCTGGAGGATGTAGTTCCCAGAAGGACCCAACAAACCCCTGAGATGGTCTGGCTGGTGGGGGCAAGCCACACAGCAGGCGGAAAAGACAATTAAGACCAGGGGGAAGGCAGGATGATTGGGCTGAGGTGAGTCTACAATGTTCGGAGCAGGAGGAAAATTCCAGGGTAGACGAGCAGAGTTGGGCACAGAAACAGAATATTAAAAAAAGGAAAAATAATGAAACATTAGCTGAACTGTGTCGGATGTTTCCTGGATAGTGGAAAGTTGTGTTAAAGGAACATAAACTCTGTTTACATTTTTACGTTTAATGCGCCTGCTCGCGAACGTATTGTCAGGAGTAAGAAGGCGTTTCGGGTGGGTGTCAACGTCGAGCCCATTGCAGTTCAAAATAGCAAGGGCTCAGCAGTCTACACCAGTGACCAGCAGGCTGGCTGTGACACCACTCGCTGTTTGCTGGGCAGAAATATCTTGTACTTCAAAGGACCAATATGCTGTAATCAGAGATGGCTTCGTTCTTTTGATTTACATGAAACTGGTCAACAAACAGCTGAGCGGCTTTTTATGTCAGAAGCCTGTCAACATGAAAACAATCCATCGACGTCTGTTACAGCTGGTGCTGTAACTGCCTCCCCCCAGCCCAACCCATGTTATTATAATAGCACAGGAGTGCCCAATCCCCCCATGCCAGCTGCTACCCCACCCTGCCTATTTTGGTTACGCAGCACCAGGGAGCCCACCTCCAGTGCTGTCAAATATAACAGTGACACTGCGGGGTGCCCGGTCTCCCAGTGTCGCTATCTGTAATAAAGAAAACTGTCCTGCATGTTTTTTTAATTTTTTCTTAAACCTGTAATAAAGAAAATCCACTATCGATGTCCAGTTCCACCCCACTGTAACTGCCCCCCATGTCCAATTCATTATTATGGCATGGGGAGCCATTCCATGCTAGCTGCCACCCCCACCCTGCCCCTTTTAGTAATGCAGCACCAGGAGTCAACCCCAGTGCTTCCAAATGTAACAGTGACACTGGAAGTTGTCCGGTTCCCCAGAGTCATTACCTGTAACAGAGAAAACCGTCCCGCATCATTTTTTTATTTTATTTTGTAAACCTGTAAAAAAGAAAACCGTCCACCAATGTCTATTGCACCATTATTTCCCCAACCCTGCTCTCCCACTCAGCACCCACTCCAACCCCCCATGCCCTTATTTACCCACCAGGGGTCCAATGCTGAATCCTCTCTGGACCGCAGATATGTCTTCACTCTTCAACGCTGGACCACTAACTGAGGAAATCAGGACATGCAGTTCAATGTATTTCAATGGGGTTTTGAACTTAGTGGCATAACTTGGCCATTTTTTATATTTTTGCCCCAGATTTTCAACATGCCTTTTTGGGACCCCCACCTCATGACCCATGCAAGAGAAGTTAGGCAAATCTGTCCCAAAAGTTGATTTCATGGTTGCTGGCTGAAATCGTCTTTAGGGCAGGAGCTGAAAATTTTCTCCACCATTGTTCATGAGGTTAGGCCATAAGAAGGCTATGCTGAAAATTTGGCTTACAAATATTAAAAACAACAAAGTTATGAGCCTATGTTGAAGTTTGTGGACACAGGCTCGTAACTTTGGTAATTTTCAATATTTTGACCCCAAGGTTTCAACATAGCCATTTCTTCACAGCATCCCATGAATGTGACACCTGTCATTTTTTCAAATCCTGGCCAAAATGTGTTTTTGAATCCCGAAAGGTGATTTCACAGTCACTGCATGAAATAACCTTTCGGGCAGGAGTTGAAAATTTTCTCTGCACTTGTTCATGAGGTGGGGGTCATAAGAAGGCTATATTAACAATGTGGGCCAAAAATGTTAAAAACAACAAAGTTATGAGCCTATGTTGAAATTTATGAATGCTGGCTCGTAACTTTGGTAATTTTCAATATTTTGACCACAAGCTTTCAACATAGCCATTTTTTCATAGCACCTCATGAATGTGATTGCTGTTATCTTTGAAATCTTGCCCAAAATGTGTTTTTGTACTTGTGGAATGACATTTTGGTGGTGCAGATTGACATTTTGGTGGGGATTTGAAAATCTTCACCTACCGGGCTCAGGTGGGGTAATAAGAAGACTGTGCTGAACATCTGATGTACAAATGCGGTAAAATGCCCAGGTTATGACTGAATGTTACACTGCTTCAATGTTCACTCATAACTTCGCTAATTTTCAATATTTTGACTCCAAACTTTCAACATAGCAATTTTTCCACATTACCTCATAAACATGACGTGTCATTTTTAAAATCCAGGATGCAATGTGTTTTCATACCTCTAGTACAAAATGACATTTCAGCCAATATACTGTAAATGGTACATGTCATGTCTATAAGGCAAATCCTAAAACAAGCCTCTACAGAAGTTGGGGTCAAAATATTAAAAGCAAAAACATTGTTTAACAAGCATCAAACATTCGGCATTGACAAATGCTTGTTTAATACAGTTGTTAATGTTACGAACATATGAACAAGCCAGTAGAAGAAGACTATTTGGTCTATCAAGTCTGCTTGTATTGCAGGGTCCACAGCTTGAGCTAATGTCCCTGCCCTTCTTCCCCACTCCTCCCATCCTCCCTACCCATGATTCTTATCTCCCCCTTATGCCTATCCCAGCCTCTCTTAAAGCTGCTCACTGTCTTTAATGAGATGACCTCTTCCGGCAACGCATTCCAAGCGTCCACCACCCTTTCTGTGAAGAAGTGCTTCCTGACATCCCTCCTAAACCTCCCACCCTCCAGCTTAAGACTGTGCCCCCTTGTGATATGGTTGCCACTCAGCTTAAAGAGACTTTCCTTATCAACATTATTTATCCCTTTCAAATACTTGAATGTCCCACTCATGTCCCCTCTCTCTCTCCTGTCTTCCAGGGAGTACATGTTCAGTGCCCTCAACCTCTCCTTTTGTGTAAAGGCTGTATAATAACCCCTGGGTATTGTTTTGTGTGTTGGCTTCAAAGTAGTTCTTTTTATCCTCATTTAGGGACCCTTTTTAATGTGATCCTTTCCCCGTGCCAGTATTCCTCTTTACTGCTGCAGTCGGCAGAGCCTGCAGCCTTGTTGTGATCAGCTGGAAAAAGGACTGACTGGATTTTGACCATAGCACAGATTTGGAGCTGCAGCACAATGCGGTCAGTCAGTAAAAGCACTCCACTGATCGTGCGTGGCCACTGAGCTCACAGCGCAACAGTCTGCCATTGCCAACATTGCTGCCAGAGCTTTGTGCAGATGCATGACTTCCTCCGCACATGCGCATGTGCGTTGAGCTCTCAGCAGAACATTCCACATGCCCAAGATGGCTGCTGGAGCTCAGTGTGCATGCGTGACCTCCTCCGCACATTGTGCATGTGCGTTGAGCTCATAGCGGAACATTCCGCATGCCCAAGATGGCTGCTGGAGCTCAGTGTGCATGCGTGACTTCCTCCACACATTGTGCATGTGTACTGAGCTCACAGCGGAACATTCCTCCATGCCCAAGATGGCCACCAGAGCGCAGTGCACATGCATGAGCTCCTGTGGGCATCTTGGGCACGGTGCACTGTTCCACCATGGGCTCAGCAAGCCCTATAAAAATGCAGCTGCAGGCGTGTTGGCTCTGGACAGAGCTTGTGTAACTAGTTACGAGTGCCAGAACCAAGTGACATCAGTTGAGCTGAAAAATACAACTTGGTGGAACCCAATGACATCAACTGTACTGAAGGCTACAGTGAAGCTTTCCAGGCTGGGCATTTGCTCACCTGTCACTGGGCTCTGGAACTGCTAACTAGTTAAACAAACTCTACCTAGAGCTGATAGGGCTGTAAAGAGCTGCCAAGTGACCAGAGTTACACCTGCACATAGAAATTATTCAATTCCCCGGTGTAACTTGCCCATTTTTTGGAGGTGTTGCAGCAGATTTTCAACATGACCTTTTTGGAACCCCTCCTCATGGAAAGTGCCAGTGTCATTTTGTTCAGTTGTCCTGAAAGGTGATTTTTGCAGAGCAAATGTGCTATTCTGTGCCAGAGGTGCGAAAACATGTTTTGGGCAGGATGTGGAAAATGACAGCTGTACTGTTTTGAAGGAGGTATGCAAAAATGGCAATGCTGAAAATGTGGAGTGGAAATGTTATTATACAGAGGGTCTAAAAAATGCTGCAATCTGATTGGCTGTTAGGATTTCAACAGTCTTACATTAATCCAGATTATACTGTCAAGTGCAGCCTGATCACCATGGCACAGGGATTCTTCCTGTCAGCATTCCATCCTCTAGCATTGCTGAATGACTGGTATGATGTATTCTGACTCTGAAGCAGCATTCTTAAACTGTCGGTGGAAGAACTATTTTATTAAAAATCTCCCTCTAAATGAGGAAAGCGTTCAAAAATCATATTTTAAACACTTTTCTTTTGGAATCATTTTTTTATAATAGTAATAAGGCACTCCCAGGAGTTAGATTAACAGTCAGTTAATCACCCTCTAGGGGCAATATGGCACTCAACTGCACCTTGTGCCACATTACACCCCTAGGGGGTGATTAATAGACTGTTACTCTAACCCCTGGTCATGCCTTATTGCTTAAAAAATTGGCAAAGTTAGGAGTGTGTGTAGAAACTGTGTAATATACTCTTGTAACACAGTCATTTTTTGGAAATTTTTCACCAAATTTGCAACATGGGCTTTTTGGGACCACACCTCATAAACAGTGGCACTGTCATTCCATGACTCTGTCCTGGAAGGTGATTCTGCACATCGACCATGAAATCACCTTTCAGGACTGAGTAACAAAATGACAGTGACAGTTTTCACAAGGTAGTGTCCCAAGAACCCCATGTTGAAAATTTGGGGCCCAAATTAAAAAAAAAATGGCAGAGTTAGTGAGATAAGTTGAAGACCTCATTGAATGCCATTATAGCATGCTTACCTTTGATTCCTCAGTTTACGGTTTAGCTTTGAGAGTGCAGACATGTCCCGGTCCAGAGGAAGATGGTGCTGACCTCCGGAGGTAAGTATGGGCTAAGGGGAGGTGCGGGGAGGTGGGTGCTCAGTGGGAGGAAGGGGGACTGAAGCGTTGAGGAACTTTTTGGTTTTTTTACAGGAAAAAAACACGAGTGGCGGGACGATGAGGGACCATTTTCTTTTTTACAGGAGAACAAGAAACAAGACAAATTTGGACACACTAGGGTGGGCTCCCAGTGTGCCACATGAGTGTGGGTGGTGGGTACTTCAATGACATGGGGATTGGGAACCCCGATGACAGGGTGGGTGGGGGAAAAGCGAAAAAAAGGGCACACTGGGGTGGGCTCTCAATGTGCCACATGGGTTGGGGGGGTGCACATTAGGCCAACATGGGGATTAGGCACCCTGATGTCAGCCGGAAGGGGATAATAATAATAAATATCTGGGCACACTTGGGTGGGTTTCCCAGTGTGCCACATGAGTTGGAGGGGGTGACACATAATGCCAACTCAGGGATTGAGGACCCCAATGTCAGCGCACAGACAGGAGCAGAGGGAGTGGGGAGGACAGCAACAGTGGGAGGCTGTGGGAAGTTTTTTTTTTTTGTGCTTTGTTTTCCAGTGCTAGTGGTGGATGCAGCTGTGCGTGCATGCATGCGCAGTTGCAGTGAATGGCATTTTGCCATTCACAACGTGCCGATGCCAGGTGAACTGCGCATGCGCGTGAATCGTGCATGCGCAGTTCGTGCACCAGAATGTGGAAGTAACAGCTGAAATAGTGTGGCTGTTATTCCATAGCAGCCAATTGTGATGGAGGGTTTCAAGCTCTGTTGGGCATTTGGAAGAACACTTCCAAATGTCCAACAGAAGGGTCCATGATTGGCCGTTTTTAGAGTTACGATCTGATTCAATAGGACTGTAGGCTCTGCCCACCGCCCTAAAAATAAATAGTGAACAGGAGAAGGGCTACATTAGAAAGAGTCCCTAAATGAGAATGAAATAGGGCTGTTGGAAAACCAACATACAAAACAATACACTGATATTATTATACATACTGCGCACACACACACACACGCACACATATACACATCAGTTATATTACAAAATGTAAACAACAGGGTTTACGTTCCCTTTAAGTAATATCCCAGCACTCATGTCTAGAGAATTTACTCAGGAACTGAGAGCGATTCAGAGTGTCACTGGTTACAGCAACAGTAGTGTGACATGTACTCTGCTGTCAAGGCTTGGCGTTTGTAATTTAAAATATGACGCCTGTAATGGAGTTTGAGTTAAATGTAAAACGCATAGCATCCAACACAAATTCCCTTCTGTGCTTCATATTTCAAATACAGATTTTATACCTTGATGTTGGCATCGCATGTCACACTGTAGGTTTCAGAGTGCTGCATTCTGCATTGGAGCACTGACACCATATTGTTCACACTCCAGACTTCACATTATGACTCTGAAATACTGCAGTATTATGCTGAGGATTAACATATACCTCAAGTCTTTCAAGGATACACAAGCAACTCATTGTTTAATTTACAAATTTATGCTACAGCGATAAACTGAAATACAGAAATATGTTATATACTAGCTAAATACCACAAGAAAAATCCAGTGACTTACCCGCTGAACTATGTATGAGCGAGGAGCTTACCAGTACAAATGCCACCTGAGGCCCTGGCTCATTGTATCACTTAACAAGCTGCTTTACTCACTTATGCTTCAGACCTTTGGAGTTGCAGAACTGGGTAAAAGCAGGAACCCCCTGTAAATAAGGTGGTGCATCTTACGTGGGCTATCCTGGGTAAATATTTATGTATCTATTACAAAAATTTTGCTTTGCTGGAGTGGTCTGGTGCGATACAGGATGGGGGTCCTAGGGGAACATATATTCATCATTAAGTTACAGTCACATGTTCAAGGGTACACTAAATATCTAGAGCAGTAAAGGTTACATAGATACATAGACACTGTTGGCAGATAAGGGCCTATGGCCCACCCAGTCTGCCCATTTGAGCTTGTAAGTTCACTTTATGTATTCCTAGAAGTCTGTTGCCCCTGGCCCCTGAGCTCCAGAATTCCCTTATGTCTATCCCATGCATTTTTAAATCCTGTGATTGTTTCAGCTCCACCACTTCCTTTGGCAGGGTGTTCCACTTGTCCACCACCTGTTCTGTGAAGAAATTCTTCCTCATGTTTCCTCTGAATTGCCCTCCCTCCGACTTCATCCCATGCCTACTAGTCCTGCAACATCTTTTTCACTGAAAAATAGTGTATTCCTGCACCCTGTTCCTCCCTGTAAGATACTTGTATGTCTCTATCATATCCCCTCTCTCCCTCCTCTCCTCCAGTGAGTACATGTTCAGTTCCTTCAACCTGTCTTCATAGGACTTGTGATGCAATCCATGCACCATCTTTGTTGCCCCCTCTGAACCTTCTCTACCCTGTCTATGTCCTTACGTAGGTATGGTCTCCAGAACTGTACACTGTACTCCAGGTGGGGCCTCACTAGTGTCTTGTATAGCGGAATTATGACCTCCCTTTTCCTGCTGGTGATACCCCTGCCTATGCATTCCAACATCCTATTTGCTTTACCTGCTGCCTTATCGCACTGTTCAGAGATGATAACCCCAAGATCCCTTTCCTGCTTGGTGCATGCTATATCCTCACCCCCCAATTGACATATTGTGCCAGGGTTTTTGTGCCCCATATGCATTATCTTGCACTTCCTTGCATTGAATTTCAACTGCCAAACCCCTGACCATTCTTCAAGTTTCTGCAGGTCCCCCCTCATTCTGTCTACACCCTCTGGCATGTCCACTCTGTTACATAGTTTTGTGTCATCAGCAAACAGGGAAATTCTGCCTTCTAGGTTCTGCTCAATGTCACTGATGAAGATGTTAAATAGCACCGGTCCCAGCACTGATCTCTGTGGTACCCCACTGGTCACTGTTTCCTCTGTGGAGTGACAGCCATTTACCACCACCCTCTGTGTCCTACTGCTCAGCCAGTTACCTACCCACCACACTACTGTCCTGCCCACTCCCATATTCCCTAGTTTGTTTAATAGCCTTCTGTGTGGCACAGTGTCAAAGGCCTTGCTGAAGTCCAGATAGGCCATGTCCACTGCCCTCCCCTGATCCACCTCCCTAGTCACCCAGTCAAAAAATTCAATGAGGTTGGTCTGACATGACCTTCCCCTGATGAAACCATGCTGCCTTGGGTCCTGTAGTCCATTAGCAACCAGATGTTCCACCAATCTCTCCTTCAGTAGTGCTTCCACGATCTTCCCCACTACTGAGGTGAGTCTGACTAGTCTCTAGTTCCCCACTTCCTCTTTGTTCCTGCTTTTGTATAAGGGAACTACATCTGCTGTCCTCCAGTCTTTGGGTACCTCTGTTGTTTCCAGTGATTGGCTACACAGGATTGCCAGAGGCTCAGCCACCACCTCTGTTAGTTCTTTTAGGACCCTGGGGTGCACCCTATCTGGCCCCATTGCTACATCACAACTGTAAATAGCCCAGCAGCTAGTAACTCTGGTGACTAGTGAGGCAGAAAAAATGACTTCCCTGCACAGGTCCAGAACAGTAATATAAGTCTTGAAAACAGTTTAAAGGGATACTGTTAACCCTTTTTGCATCATAATATTTCTAGTTGAAAACTGACATTTTATGATTGCCTATCTTCTGTAAAATTCATTGCCGTTGCCGTTTATTTTCTCTGCTTCCTTTCTTAGTAGAACTAAAATGCATGGTATTGGTGTAATATAAACAACATTATGTTTCTAATCCTTGATCAACTCTTACTGCACACTTTATGAGCATTATGAACACCCCCAAATAGTACGACCTCTCACAATGCAATAGTCTCATCTCTTCTCACTGCATCATGAATGGCTAGACTGTATTGGAGGTGTTTCCCAAGTCCAGGAAAGATGCAGTGGAAGTTGAAGAAGGAATGTAAACAAACATGTTTTGGTGTGGTAACACCAGTATGGTGGGCAGTCTGTTTTTCACTTTTAAAAAGAAAATAGAACCAGAATCAAACAACCAGCTACATCAGCAATCTTTACAGACTGTGAGCAATCATACATGTGTTTTTATGTTGGCTTGCCGCGCCTGCGTGCCAATACCTTGCGGTAGTGCAGTTTTGGAGGCATGGCCGCTGTTGGGCGAATGCAGGGCATGCATCAGTAGGTGCGTCCCTCATTCCCCAATCAGCTTGCATGCCAGCGCCACACACCATGCATGCTAATGTGGCGAGCACATCTAAGGAAAGGTCCGCTGCAATCCGAGCAAAGCTCGTCAGATGCAGCAGACCCTTCCTGCATGCTTGCCACATTAGCAGCATGGTGGGCGCCAACTGACGACTTGGAGGTGCCCAATCCCAGATGGCTTACCGTGGCGCGCACACATTTGCCGAGTGGGAGCCCACTCCCGCCTGCATACAGCAGCCCCCATTTCCTGTATGCCGAGGGTTTGCCAAATCCTCTCAGTTCTTGCCTCCCCCTTTCATTGTGTGCTGAGGAGAGCCCTCCCTGTCGGCATAAATCAGCCCCCACATATTCTTATATGCCAAGGAGTGCCCAATCCCCTCGGCTCTGCCTCCCCCGGCTGTCATTGTGTGCTGACGGGTGCCCAATCCCCGCCGGCATAAATTAACCCCCATTGTCTGCCAACGAGGGTCCCCAATCCCCATCGGCTGCAGCAACCTCTCCTCCCCAAAACAATTAGGTGGCATGCTGGGAGCCCACCCAGCGTGTAAGTCCCTGAAAAAACCTGTCAGGCAATGTTGTTTTTTTTCTCCCTGTAACATAAAACGGTCCTCATAGTCTCCTGCCCCCACCCGCACCCATCCACTGTGCACCCTGCCTCCCCACACCCCCTTCACCCCCTCACATCTTACTTACCTCCGGAGTCCGGTGCGACGATCTGTGGTGGACCGGGAACACGTCTGCACTCTTCAAAGCCGACCACAAACTGAGGAAATGCCGGTAAGCTGTATAATGGAATGAATAGGGGTTTTTCAACTTTGCTGCATATCTCGGGCATTTGTTGGAATTTTGGCACCAAATTTTCAACATGGGGTTTTTGGGGCCCCTCCTCAAGAATTCTATCACTGTCATGGCGTTAATCGGCCTCGAAAGGTGATTTTGTAATCACTGCGTGAAATCACCTTTCAGGTCTGATTAACGAAATGACAGTGCCAGTGTTCATGAGGTGGCCTCTCAAAAACCCTATGTTGCAAATTTGGTGGAAAAAATCCAACAAATGCCTGTTTTAAGAGTGTGCATTGCGCAGTTGCTATGCAGGCACGTAACTTCACGAATTCGCAATATTTTAACACCAGATTTTTAGCATTGCCATTTTTGTACACCTCCTTGTGAACAGTACAGCTGTCATTTTCCACATCCTGCCTGAAATGTGGTTCCGCACTTCCAGCGCACAATAGCGCAGTTGCTGTGGGAAATCAGTGTTTGGGCCAGATTATGAAAATGACAATGACACAGTTCATGGGTAGAGGTCTTAAAATGCCTATGTTGAAAATTGTGATGATACTCCATAAAATGACTGTTACAAGCCTGCGTTGTCAGATTGCATGCACGCTAGTACCGTCGTGCATTTGTGATAGTTTCACTCTGGATTTTCACCATCGCATTTTTCCACACTTCTTGATGAACAGTACAGCTGTCATTTCACATATCCTGCCCAAAATGTGTTTTCGCACTTCCGGCGCAGAATAGCGTGGTCGCTGTGCGAAATCACTTCTTGGGACACCTTGAGGAAATAACAGTGACACTGTACATGGGCAGAGATGCTAAAATCCCTATGTTGAAAATTTGGTGCCGAATGCCCATAAAATGGCAGTGTTGCAAGTGTGCATTGCATATTTTCCACACCCTTGTAACTCCACAAATTTCGTATATTTGTATGCCACATTTTCAACACTGGCATTTTTTTACACCTCCTTATGAACTGTATAGCTGTCATTTTTCACATCCTGCCCAAAATGTTTTCCCGCACTGCACTACCAAACACCCAAAGGGACACCCCAGTGCCTGTCAGTCTCTGCAGGGTGGGGGCGGGTTGGCATCAGTTCAATACTTCACTGCCATGCCTATTATGTGTAACCCCTAGATGGCGCTATCCCAGGGGCTACTACCCCTGCCTGATTTGCCACTAACAGGTTGAGGGGCCTGGATCCAATGGCAGGTGCCTCCACCCAGAGGTCAGGGTTTGCAATAGTTAAACTAACTTGGTCACAGCCCTCTGGGACACTGCAACCCCCCTTTCTTCCCGCTAGTGGCCCACACAATATATCAGAATTACCTTCACAGTATACACTTACCCCCAGGTCTGGTTCCGGCACTGGGACCTCCTGTGAAATGAGATACAGTGCAACAATCACAGTACAGTACTTTAACATAGACAAATACCTCAGGCAGTATAACTTTGCTGAAACAAGCAGCTCTGATTTATTTAGGGGATATAACAAGGACAGGGAAATCAGGTTAATTAGCTTATCACTCTAATAATCTACCTATGGCTCTGTGCACAGGCCTATCCCTATCAGTTACTGTCCCTGGGTACCCAAGCCTCAGTGGCTAGTCCAAACCGTGGCAGCTGGTGGGGCCCTTTCACACAGAGAAAAGGAGAATTAAACAGTCAGCAGTACAGTAATTCCATTTTGGATTTAATGTGGCAATTCAACAGGAAGCGACCCTGAATTAGTACTCACGACCTCCAAATAAGATAGGGTCCTTCAATGTCAGCAGGGCTCACTTGAGGTACACAAACCTCTTCACACATCCATATAAAAAAGCACTATACCAGGCAGGCTGCATCTGTATCCCGATCGCAATTACTGCACAATACCCAGGAGAACACACAGCAGATTCAGTTCCTGACAGACCGAGTGTAATTTTCAGCAATTCCTCCAGTCTTCTACAGGGTGAGCCTGGTTTCTAGTCTTCAGAGATCCTTTGATTCTTTTCACAGGACAGATTCAGTCCTAACAAGCTGCAGACCGGAACTCTGGGCCTTACACGTTGTTTGACTAAAACTGCACACTGAAAAGTACAGGGCTTCTTCCTTCTTCACTGCCAAAGCTCAACCGAACTCCAACCGACAAAAACGGGCACTTCCTTTGAGTTCCTCCCAGTTCTTGACTGGATTGGCTGTCACCACAATAGACTGCTGCTGTTGGTCCAAAAGGCACTGAAGTCTAAACTACATCTCCCAGAGTCACTGCCCATACAATCCTCTTGTGGCTGGCTCAGATTATGAGTCAAGTTCTGATTCGTCAAGGCACCATTTTAGAGCTAGCTTACCCCACACTGATTGGTCCAGTTCAGCAGTTCAAAACTAGAATGGGGAACTAGCAGACACAGTTCTGACTGCAAAGAAAGCAGGTTAGACAAACTGTAATTTCATTATTACTCTAAATAATTTCTGGTAAACAGTTACATCTTTCAGATAGGTTCCCTTTGCACTCCTAGTGACTGCAAAAATTAGTGAATTGGCAGCAGCTCGAGTGGTACTCAGAAGCACACAGTCCCCCATACAACTAATTATGTCTGCAAGCAGACAGCTCTTAAAGAGACAGTACCAGAGGCTCTAAAAACACTCACTGATAAATGGCTTAAATGCCAAACACCATTCAGGCTTGGAGCATTCAAACAGCTCCTGGAAGTCTTTGGGAACCCCCATTTGCAGGGGGTTACACCCTTCCTGGCCTGGGAAAGCTTGACGTCCGCGTCAAGCAAGTACCCCCATAAGTTTCAACTGCAACCATATACATTTGCATTAGGCTCGCACATGTAATCATCAGTCAATATATCATTTTACCAAGAACACATTTCTGAAACATTGCAGTACGTCACTCTTTACACAGTATTACAGACACATTGTACCATAACTCAAGTTATTACCTCTTGTACATGAAACCTGAAGAGAGGGGGCCCTTCCCTATCAGTTACCTTGGGGCTGGATGGGGCAGGGCACCATACTAGAGAGCAACACAAGTAACTTGGAGTTAGCACTGATGCTCAGTTTGGGCAGTGAGCTCGGGACACACACTCCTTTATGGACAACATTGAGAAGGCAAGTCCACAGGCCCCCAAGTGAATCATAACTGAGGTGCACCACAGGCTTTACAGCTCGACCAGTCTTTCTAGGGGAACTGTTATAGTCTCTGCACTCTGAGCCTCATTTTCAGCATTGTCCTCACTTGTCAAGGGAGTCTCCATGGGGGTAGAAGGCTAGAACTTGGGGCACTTTCAGCTCCAGGGTTACAGTTTCTGAGTCCACAACATTTGGCTCGCATGGAGAGCTTTCTCGATCACTGGCAGTGGACCGTCAGGGCACTCAAAATACTCTTCTTGTTCGGGTGTATCACCAGTCTGCCCCAATCTATCATTTTCCTCCCTGAAAGCTCAAACAGTTCAACCATGCACAATGATTCCATTTCATCTGATCTGATGCTTTGCACTTCACTTTCTGGGAGCATTGGCTCCAGGGATGAAGCTAGGGGGCTTAGACAGTCAGAAGGTCCAGCTTTGTCTCCAGTATTGACTAGAGGATTGCCCCGAAACAATTGACTCAGTTCGTAGAAGGATAGTATTCAAAGTCACTCTCACTTTCTTCCGATATGGACTGACAGTCATGCTCAACTGGGACTTGTGGAGGAACACTTTAACTTTGCTTCTGTAGGTGCAGACTTTCTTGATCTTTTCTTAGCAGCAGCTCTAGTCACTGGTCCAGAGGGGCATCTTCTAGGGGCTCAGACTCAATTAAGATTTTGTCCAATGGCAGTAAATGATTTCTATGTATTGTTTTTACATCTTTGAAATTATTCTCAGGCCTTACTTTGTACACTGGCAGATCATCTAGTTTTGCCCACTACAATGTGAGGAGATGGTGCCATCGGTCAGCAATCTTGCGCTTGCCATGCAGTCCCAGATTTCTTAGCAATACCCGATCTCCTCCTGAGTTCCTAATGCTTTCACCTTTTATCATGCCTTTCTTTGTTGGCCAGATTTCTTTTAGCAGCCATGGTTTGAGCCAGTTGGAACGCATGAGTTAGCTGGGCCTTTAACTTTTGCACATACTGTAAATAGTTGTCAGCTTGAACCCCATCAGGAGACCCCAAACACACATCTACTGGTAGTCGAGCTTCTCTTCCAAACATCAGGCGGTAGGGGGAGAATCCAGGCATCACTTTGGTGCAGTTATAAGCATGTGTACCAGGGGTGCTAAATTTGTTGGCTCCATCTAGGCTTGTCCTTGGGTGCAGGTGCCTAGCATATCTAGCAAAGTGCGGTTGAAGCGTTCAGGCTGTGGGTCCCCTGGGGTGGTAAGGGAGTGGTTCTGGACTTTCGCACTCCCCACAGAGAAAGCATCTCTTTGATCAGACGACTCCACAAGTCTCTCCCTTGATCAGAATGGATTCTTTGTGTAGCCCATAGTGAACAAAAGTTTTCACAAGTACTTTGCACACAGTGGATGCTTTCTGGTCTTTGGTGGGGAAAGCTTGGGCATATCTCAAGAATGGTCAGTGACCACCAGCACATTACTGATATTTCTTTGATCTGACTCCAAACTCAGAAAATCAATACAGACCAGCTCCATGGGTGCACTGGTGGTGATGTTAACAAGGGGCAGCCCTCTGGGGCAAAGCTTTCCTCTGTAAGCAGCGACTACAAGTTCGAATGTGTTGCTCCACATCAGCCCCCATCTTAGCCAATAGAATCTGGATCTCACCAAGTCAAGTGTTCTGTCTATACTAAGGTGCCCCATGTGGTTGTGCAAGGACCTCAGTACTGAGTCTCGAAGGCAGTGGGCAGCACTAGTTGTTGTTTGTCTACTTGTCCCCTCTGTCTACTGTTTCTCTGTATAACAGTTTATTGATCAGTTTCAACTTAGGACCTTCTTTGTATAACAGTGCAGTTCTCAAATCAGTGGGCGTAATTTGGACACATCTTTTCCTGCATAGAGGGCTTCTAAAGCTGCTTTGATCATGGGATCGTGGGATTGAGCCCGCCGAATACTGTCATTGTCCAGCTGAGGAGTGCACCAATGTCTATTGCAGAAAAGTGGCACAAGCAGCAGGTATGCACCTCAGAGGGTCCCAAGCAATCCACTATGCAGTCCACTGCGTGACATTTGTTCCTCCCTGTCAAATCTTCGGGCAGAGTGCCCGAATGTCAGGTTCTGCCAATCGGACCCAATCATTGTGAGGGAACAGGCCTCCGGGAGAGAGCATCAACATCTATGTGGTTCAGACCTGCTCGCATCGAGAGCATGCATAGTCATATGTAGATAATGCAGAAAGCCACCTATAGCCAGTGGCATCCAACTTAGCTGAGGTCTGCACATAGGTCAAAGGATTATTGTCAGTTTTACTAGTATTTTAGCCCCATACAAGTACTCATGGAATTGGTCAACAATAGCCCACTTCAAAGCTAGAACTCTAACTTATGTACAGGATAGTTCTTTTCGGATGGGGTCAGGCTTCTACTAGCAAAGGCCACTGGTCTCAGGCCATTCTCAAGCTCTTGGTACAACACAGCCCCCAACCCTTGCAAGCTAGCATCAGCGTGCAGACGTAAGGTTTTCTTGGATCGGCATAGGCCAGCACTGGAGCATGGGTAGGATTGATGATATGATCTCATGAAAAGCAGTCTCACAATCAGGAGTCCAGCGGCCCCAAATACTTCACTCGGATGAAAATACACTCTTTCAGTCTTGAGGACGCTGACTTTTGGTATTTTTGTGGGTTGGGGGATACCCTTGAGTAAGGTTAAGTAAGGCGTGATCATACTGAATAGTCCTTGATGAAGCTACCGATAATAAACCACAGAATCCCAGGAATCTTTGCAGTTCTTTAGATTTTTGGGCTGTGGCCAGGTGGTCAAGGCCTCAACTTTACTTGGGTCGGTCTCTATTCCCCTGGTGGATACTATGTGTCCCACATATCTTTACTGATGTTTGAAAGAATTGACACTCATCAATGGACAGTTTAAGCCAAAGTCCTCCAGTAGTCCAATACCTTAAATAATCTGCTCTCATGTTCCCTCCAGTGAGCTGCCAAACACAAAACATCATCTAGGTTATACCAGGCACTCTAGTAAGTTCATGTCCCCACTGCACGCCCATCAATCGTTGAAAAGTGGCTGTAGCACCTGAAATCCTCGAGGCATCCTCCATGAATTCATAGAAGACAAGCCGTTGACAGATAAAGGCCGCCTTTCTCACGGTCCTCTGGGGCCATCGGGATCTGGTAGTACCCACTGCGGAGATCCAGCACAGAGAACCACTTGCTCCCGCTTAGGCAGTCAAAGCATCCTGAATGCAGGGCATTGTGTACTGATCGGGATAGTCCGCCGTTTAAGGTGCGGATAATCCACACACATCCTTACTGTTCCATTCTTTTTCCTCACTACCACAATGGGGAAGCATAAGGCTTCTGGATTCTTGTATTACACCAGCAGCTAACATCTCTTGCAGATGCCGCCTCACATCATCTATGTCAGCAGGTGCCAGGCGTCCGAGACCTTCACGAAATGGTCTTTCGTCAGCCACAGCCGGATATTGTGCTCAGCTCTTGCACCATCCTACATCCCATTCCTTTAAAGAAAACACCTGGTCTCTCTGGGCAAGCTTCTCACAGTCCTCACTTTCCATTCAGCTGGCAGCGGGAGTCGCTAAATCAAACAAGTCAGGCTACCATCATTCTTCCCTGAACTCTTGCTGCTGGGTAGCACTGCAGTGTCTGCACACATGCACATTAGCCAGGATGCAACCTCTGTTTACTCGAATGTCTCTTCAGACATTATGAACTTGGACCATTACCCTTCTGGCATAAGCATGGGCTCTAGCGGCAAAATACTAGGCTTGACCAGCAGTCCCTCTGGCAATTTTCCATCGCCTGGTGCATCCAACATTAATATTTTTATTCTTAACATCCTCTGATACGGACCTCTCCTGTAAGGTACACTGGGCATTTGGCGCCAGGATCAGAGACCAGGATCCTTCTTCCATGCAATTCGACGGGTTCCTCTGGTTCTGTTTTTTCAGCATCTCTGTGCCTCATAGGCCTTCTTAATTAAAAGCCGAACTCTTAAAGCTCTACTAGTCTTGACCCCTGTTTTTCATAACACAACTGTGCCAGCCTTCCGAACATATGAGCATTTGTTCCAATCAACAAAGGGACACCATCACACAGTCCAGTGGGGGGACACACTAAGGCTAGGTTCTCACTTGTTCGGCCACCCAGCCACGGAGGTGGGGAAAGACAGCCAAATCGGATATACCCGGAATAGGGTAGGCCTTCTCACTTAACCCCATACATGCAGTCCTTCTAATGGTTGTAAGGGTACTTCTGACAAATGCTTCTGATACCAATCCTGGAACATAATTGTCACTTGGGAGCCACTGTCTAATCACAGCTCTTGTAGACACTCCATTCACCTTGACAGTGGTCTCCATGGAGGGACCCACTGCTCCTGGACCACAGTCTGGAGAGGCGGTAGTGGGGGCTTGGCAACGGACCTTGCCACAAAAGGAGCGAATTAGCATTTTGGTGCCCTCACTGGGATCATGTCGGCACCTCTTAACCACTGATTTCTTCCAAGCTCTCCTTGTAGCCTATATGCAACTTTGTCAGTGTCTTTGGGACTGGCATTCCCTTTTCATGTGCCCATCTTTCCCACAATTATAGCAAAACATACTTTCTGGAGTTTGAGCTGGCCGAGGCGCCACACTGGGAGCCAGGGCGGGGTATTACTAACTGGAAACTGGGGCCATCTCTGTCTGCGGCGTGATAAGCATTTGGAGACATCTCTTCAGTTTCTGCACTTCCATGGTCAAGGAATTGAGTTTGAGCTGTTATCAGTAGGAGATACATGGTGAGTACCCCCACCCCATAGCAGATGCAGTCGGATATAGGTCAGGGTTCAGACTTGCAGGCGTGGCCTCTCATAAAGGGACTGTTTTGAATTCGGATCTCTAACAGTTCGCCCCATTGTGGCATATCTTTTTCCTTGTCAGCACTCCATTGACTGTCAACCTCTGCCCTGAACTTCACTTCATGGGTCACCCTCAGTCACTCGGGTCGAGCCACAGCTGTTGGCGCAGGTACCTCCCGAGGTCGCCTTTTCTCAACTCCCTGAATTTCTCTCTATTAACTCATCATATGGAGGGTGGGGATTCCAGTCGATTTGCCAGGCGTAACTTGAAACAACAGCAGTTCTGAGAAGGGGGCAGACTTTAAGGATTCTGTCCAGTCTGGTTCAGTCTAGTTCAATCGCTGGCAACCACCCTTTCTGAGGCATTCTTGCAACAATTTTTCCAGCCGAGACATACACAGACAACAACTCCCTTGGTACTGTTGTGCATTTCCTCACCATAGGTCCTCATCAGAATCTGGGCTCCCATACACTCTCCAAGGCCTCAAGATAGGCCCTGTGCAGTCGCTTCAGGGTTACTGGCCCGTTTAGCACGGATGGTAGCCAGGGCAGGACCCCGGGAGTTCCTCACTCAACCCTTCGCCGCCTTCCCGAGCATGCCATTCTACACTTGGGGCAACATAGTCTATCCAGGTCTTTGAGTCATCCTCCCCTGAGGGGTGGGAGGGTGCCAGAAGATCCTCAACCTTCAGTAAGAGTCGTGACTAATGGCAGGTGCAGAAATAGGAGTCTGCATTGGTTCAGCCACCATTACGGGCACTGGAGCAGGAGAGGGTGTTGGGGAGGAACACCCCAGGTGGCAAGAATAGTTTCTTCAAGTCCTCACAGTTTTCCTCTCCCAGCAACCATTCAGCAAATTTCTCCTCAAAAGTTTCAGGATAAGTGGTGGGGGCTGATTCTCTCCGGGTTCTTACTGTCCTTAGTTATCACTCTCCAAGCAGTGAGGGCTCCCCTCTGGGGTAATGGTCTGTGGCACTTTGGAGCTATCTATGGGATCCTTAAACTCTACTAGGGCCAGGAAAGTGTGGGTGAGCAGATTAGCATGCCGACCCACCACCACAGGGTTTTGTAAACCTTCCACCTTGGAAAGTACTCCTGCACAGTGTCCGTGATATGATACCCAGGGGGATGTCCAGGATAAGCATAGCATTTGGGAGTCGATCTCCTCCCCAGCACACCACTCCACCAGCCGCACAGCCACTTCTGTCGGGGTACCCATTTTTTCTTAACAGTGGTTCGTGAATATGGCCACCAGAGGACGCACAATCCCAGCGGTGAGCCTCCAAGATGTAACCCCTAGATGGCCTATCCCAGGGGCTACTACCCCTGCCTGATTTGCCACTAACAGGTTGAGGGGCCTGGATCCAATGGCAGGTGCCTCCACCCAGAGGTCAGGGTTGCAATAGTTAAACTAATCTTGGTCACAGCCCTCTGGGACACTGCAACCCCTTTCTTCGCTAGTGGCCCACACAATATATCAGAATTACCTTCACAGTATACACTTACCCCCAGGTCTGGTTCCGGCACTGGGACCTCCTGAGAAATGAGATACAGTGCAACAATCACAGTACAGTACTTTAACATAGACAAATACCTCAGGCAGTATAACTTTGCTGAAACAAGCAGCTCTGATTTATTTAGGGGATATAACAAGGACAGGGAAATCAGGTTAATTAGCTTATCTCCTAATAATCTACCTATGGCTCTGTGCACAGGCCTATCCCTATCAGTTACTGTCCTGGGTACCCAAGCCTAGTGGCTAGTCCAAAACCGTGGCAGCTGGTAGGCCTTTCACACAGAGAAAAGGAGAATTAAACAGTCAGCAGTACAGTAATTCCATTTGGATTTAATGTGGCAATTCAACAGGAGCGACCTGAATTAGTACTCACGACCTCCAAATAAGATAGGGTCCTTCAATGTCAGCAGGGCTCACTTGAGTACACAAACCTCTTCACACATCCATATAAAAGCACTATACCAGGCAGGCTGCATCTGTATCCCGATCGCAATTACTGCACAATACCCAGGAGAACACACAGCAGATTCAGTTCCTGACAGACCGAGTGTAATTTTCAGCAATTCCTCCAGTCTTCTACAGGGTGAGCCTGGTTTCTAGTCTTCAGAGATCCTTTGATTCTTTTCACAGGACGGATTCAGTCCTAACAAGCTGCAGACGGAACTCTGGGCCTTACACGTTGTTTGACTAAAACTGCACACTGAAAAAGTACAGGGCTTCTTCCTTCTTCACTGCCAAAGCTCAACCGAACTCCAACCGACCAAAAACAGGCACTTCCTTTGAGTTCCTCCCAGTTCTTGACTGGATTGGCTGTCACTCACAATAGACTGCTGCTGTTGGTCCAAAAGGCACTGAAGTCTAAACACATCTCCCAGAGTCACTGCCCATACAATCCTCTTGTGGCTGGCTCAGATTATGAGTCCAAGTTCTGATTCGTCCAAGGCACCATTTTAGAGCTAGCTTACCCCACACTGATTGGTCCAGTTCAGCAGTTCAAAACTAGAATGGGGAACTAGCAGACACAGTTCTGACTGCAAAGCAGGTTAGACAAACTGTAATTTCATTATTACTCTAAATAATTTCTGGTAAACAGTTACATCTTTCAGATAGGTTCCTTTGCACTCCTAGTGACTGCAAAAATTAAGTGAATTGGCAGCAGCTCGAGTGGTACTCGAGAAGCACACAGTCCCCCCATACAAACTAATTATGTCTGCAAGCAGACAGCTCTTAAAGAGACAGTACCAGAGGCTCTAAAAACACTCACTGATAAATGGCTTAAATGCCAAACACCATTCAGGCTTGGAGCATTCAAGCAAGCTCCTGGAAGTCTTTTGGGAACCCCCATTTGCAGGGGGGTTACATATGCATCTCTCTAATTCCTGCACTACCAATGCCAATGCCAGCAAGACAACATTCGGCATTGACAAATGCTTGTTTAAACTAGGGACACTTTGAAGCCTGTGGGGGTTGACAGTGTCTTTTTAAAGAGCAATTTTTTAATGCTTGCTCCTTCCTCTGGAGCAGTCATACTCTACCAGGTGACCTCCCAGTTCTATACCATCTTCTCTGTCACTTACCCCCAGTGCCTCTTACCATAGACTTACCCCTCTGTGGTGGGGACGTCGTGGGTCCTGGTATTTGCCCTGCAGGACAGACACATCCTGAAAGGTGGGCAGTTGGCATCAAGAGTCCCAAAAAGGCATGACTCATGTTGCTGCTTTATGGAATTTTACACATATTTCTCTCCCTGCCCTTGGGATGCTGAGAAATCTGGCTCAGTGGCAGGCATGCTCATGAAAAGCGTGATCCTGTATGTGCAAGAAAAACATGCCCTGCATGCACATAAAAAGAATGCCCTTGATGCCAACTGCCCACCTTTCAGGATGTGTCTGTCCTGCGGGGGTCGATCCCAGTCCTTTCACAGAAGAAAGGGTTCTGCAAGAACTCCTAAAACTGAAGGTGGACAAAGCAAGGGGTCTTGATGGAATTCACCCCAGAATTCTAAAAGAATTAAGGGAGGAACTAGTGAAACCACTGGCTACTCTTTTAATAAATCATGGGAGGATGGTGTGGTACCTGAGGACTGGAGGAAGGCAGATGTGATTCCCCTTCACAAAAGTGGGACCAAGACAGAGGCAGGAAACTACAGACCTGTCAGTCTGACCTCCGTGGTAGGGAAAGTGATGGAGTCACTTCTGAAGGAAAGAATAGTTGAGTATCTAGAGGCCAGTGGAGCACAGAACCCAAGGCAGCATGGGTTCACAGCGGGAAGGTCATGTCAGATGAATCTAATAGATTTCTTTGACCGGGTGACCAAAGTAGTAGACCAGGGAGGGGCTGTGGACATGGCCTACCTAGACTTTAGCAAGGCATTTGACACAGTCCCACACAAAAGATTAATAGTCAAATTAACCAGCCTGGGAGTGGGTCCCAGGGTGGTAGCCTGGGTAAAACATTGGCTGGACAACAGGACACAGAAGGTAATTGTAAATGGAGTCCACTGTGAAGAAAGAGGCGTTACTAGTGGGGTACCGCAGGGTTCAGTATTGGGTCCAGTCCTTTTTAATGTCTTCATCAGTGACATTGCAGAGGGACTGGAAGGAAAAGTATGCCTTTTTGCAGATGACACAAAGATCTGCAACAGGGTTGATACACAAGGAAGCGTGGAAAGGATGAAAAGGGACTTGGCAAGGTTGGAGGAATGGTCAGAAGTATGGCAGCTAGGATTCAATGCAAAGAAGTGCAAAAGAATGCACCTGGGAAACAAGAACTCAGGGGAAGAATACACAATGGGTGGGGAGGTAGTAACAACAACAAAAAAGGAAAGGGACCTGGGGGTAATCATATCAGATGACCTTAAGGTTAGCAAGCAATGTGAGAAGGAAGTATGGAGGGCTGGGGGTATACTGGGATGTATAGGGAGAGGCATCAGCAGCAGAAAACAGGAAGTTGTTATCCCTCTCTACAGACAGTTGGTGAGACCCCATCTGGAATACTGTGTCCAGTTCTGGAGACCCCATCTCCGCAAGGACATAGACAGGATAGAGGTAGTCCAGAGGAGGGCAACTAAAATGGTGCAGGGTCTGCAAGAGAAGCCGTATGAGGAGAGACTAAAGGAGCTTAATATGTATACCCTTGAGGAAAGAAGGGAGGGGGGACATGATAGAAACTTTTAAGTACCTCAGTGGAATCAACAAAGTCCAAGAGGGTAGCATATTTCAGAAAAGAGACATGCAAGAACAAGGGGACACAATTTAAAGATAGAAGGAGGCGTGTTCAGGGGCAATGTGAGGAAGTATTATTTCACAGAGAGGTAGTGGATGCATGGAACAGCCTTCCTGAGGAGGTTGTGGGGTCAAAAACTGTGGGAGAATTCAAGAATGCATGGGACAGACATAAGGCAATTCTTGCGGGGGGTAGGAAGAAATAGGCTGTTGGTTAACTAGGATCCGTGGCCTATCCTGTAGGTAGGGAAATGGGCAGACTAGATGGGCCAAGCGGTCCTTATCTGCCATCAAAGTCTATGTTTTTATGCCCTATATGCACATGAAACCTGGTCCTGCATCTGCATGAAAAGTGTGCCCTGCATGTGCATGAAAAGCATGCCCTGCATGCATATAAAAGGTGTGCCCTGCATGCACATGAAAAGCGTGCCCTGCATGCACATGAAAAGCATGTTCTGCATGTGCATGGAAACTGCCCTGCATTTGAATGAAAATTGCACCCTGCTTGTGCATGAAAAGCTTGCCTTCCATGTGCATGAAAGGCATGCCCTGCACGCACATAAAAAGTGTCTTCTGCTTGTGCATGAAAACTGTGCCCTGCATGTGCATAAAAACTGTGCCCTGAAAACTGTGCCCTGCATGCGTATGAAAAGTGTGCCCTGCATGTGCATGAAAAGCATGCCATGCATGCATATGTAAAGCGTACCCTGCACGCACTTGAGATGTGTGCTCAGCATGTGCATGAAAAGCATGCCCAGCTTGTGCATGAAAAGCATCCCTGGCATGTGCATGAAAAGCGTGCCCTGCATTTGCATGAAAAATTTACCCTGTATGTACTACAAAAGTGTGCCCCTGCATGCATATGTAAACTGTACACTGCATGCATATGAAAAGTGTACCCTGCATGCTGTATCCTGTCTGTTCCCCCTCCCCTATCACACCTCCAGCTGCACCACCACCTGTGGTCACCTGGGTGGCACTAGAACAGTGCATGCTGTTCCTTTCTCCGTGGAAATGGAGAGATTCCTGTTGCACATGTTGTCCTCCTGTCCCTAACATCCCTGGCTCACCGTGAGCAGCAGCCTTGTTGTGTGGCAGATGGCTGGCCCGTGGAACAGTCTGGCACTTCAGTACGTACAGGCAAAAGAAAAGGAGTGCAAGGATTTCAAGAATCCAATTGAATGGCAAATGTTACAAGCAACTTTAACAATTACCTTGCAGAAATTGGATATTAACTTGTGCATACAAGAAAAAGAAGATCTTGAGAGATGAACAAGATTATAAACAGAACAGAGTCTTTGAATAGACAAAGAAACCAAAATCTGTTCTGAAAAAATAAGAACACAAACTAGTTCGGACAGGAGCTCAGCAGATTCTGAATAAAGCTGGAGATGTAGTCATCACTGTCCCTCCTGCACCCACAGAGGAGCCCCCCGAAACATAAAAACAAGCCACTAGATGGGGCAGGAGGACGAGTAACAGGCAGCCAGAATTACCAGAGAAGCAACAGGGGCAAACAGGTCAGGTTCAAGGGGAACAGGAGATAATTTTGCGAGCAGCAGAAATACCTGAAATACAGAGAGATAATAGCACTGAAATATTGAAAACATCAACATAATAAAGATCTGTAGCAAAGAAGTTACAATATTACAGATACAAGTTCTTAATAAGGGTCTGAGTTTGGCACCCTTCACTGGTGCAGTATTAATAAATTTGGGACATATCTGGACTTACAGAAGTTCATCAGAATTCTGAATCTGAAGTGTTTCTTTTCAGTGGGAAACATGGGCCAGGATACCAATTCTGTAAAAGACACAGAGGCATACCTCTCAACTGTCCCTGATTACAAGTGATGTCCCTCATTTTATTCCTCAAAATTGTTCTGTCCCTCATCCATCCCTCATGGAAAAGTTGCTGTCCACACAGACTAGGGGCCCCATTTTCAAAAGGTTAGCGCAACACAAACCGGATTTGTGCTGCACTAACCTGGAAGATTGCGCTGTCGAGGGTGTGCCCATATTCAAAGGGCACAGATGTGCGACGCACCCCCGACAGCACCAACTTGCACAATATTGTGCTGCGCCTATGCAAAGGAGGGATCCCTCACATATATGCAGTGCAGCACAATACTGAAAGTTTTCAGAAGTGCTAAATGGCTGTCAGCAGCAGTGCCATTTAATGCTTTTGAAATCCAGCCCTTAATAGTGCGCAGACCTGTCTGCCCACTGTCAAGGGCTGGGTACCCTTGCAGTACAACGGTTCCTCCCTAGCCCCAATCTATGTACTATACATGCTTATTGACAGTTCAATTGGTGCCTGGCAGTGGTGGTGTGAGGAGGGCTGTGCCAGTCACTGGCACTGGTTGGGTCAGGGGGAGTGGGGTGGTGGGTCACTACTTGTTGGGGTGAGGGAGTGGGGAGTCACTAGACTACCAGGAAAATTATTTCTGTGGGTCAGGATGGTGATCAGGAATGGGGGAGGGACCACTGGACCACCAGTATGATCATATTTATATATAGGGACAGGGATTGGGGCTAGGGACGGACGACTAGACCACTAGGGCTTGGAAAATAATTATCGGGGAAGGGATCAGGGCTAGGAATGGACCACTAGACCACCAGGGCTTGGAAAATAATTGTTGGGGAATGGATTGGGGGTAGAGAGGACCGCTGAACCACCAATGTGGGCATATATATATATATATATATATATATATATATATATATATGGGACAGGGTTCGGGGCTTGGGGGAACCTGTCCCTGCACACTCAGGCCAGGCGCACACATAGAGATGAGCCCATAATAGGCATACACATGGCCCTTTAGTGCTATGCATGCTTAATGGGCACATCTGCATGTTTGGGCTGAATATTGCTCATGGGGGCCGCGGTGCTCACCAGTGTGCATCGTACTTTACCCCTATGGGCGGTTTTCAGTCCTGCCCTCTGGTAGCGCTATGCCTAACATGGTGACTGCTTGCTGTGGGCCGTGCTACCAGGGTCCCGTATTCAAACAGATAGCACAGTTAGTTCAGATCGGGCTATCTGTTTGAATATGGCACCATAGCCGGATGGCCCTATTTGTTTGCACAGCCAGCTGGCTCTGAAAATGGGGCCCTATGGCTGTAAATTCAGACTTTAAAGCAAAAATGTATAAAATTCTATGATTCTGAATCAAAAATAAATTCATTGCAAGTAAATACAATCATTTCCACCATGTTCTGAGCTTATATCATCATATTTGAAGATGTGTCCCACATTGTGAGGGCCAGTGTCCCTCCTTTTGAGTGTCCCTCTCCTTCATTTCAGTGACAAAAGGTTGAGAGGTATGCACAGAAGGTGAAGGTGGTCATGGGGAAAGTCAGAGAACTGCTTTGACACGTAGATCTTCATTTTGTCCACCAACGAATGGTGTAGTGCACACTTTCCTTAAGGCTTGTGCGTATGACCCCGACAGCAATGACAGGCACAGTAAAGGATGGGGCCAAAGAGTTTACACCAATATGGCAAAGGAAGAAAGAGAGGCTGTGAAAAGTTTTGGTAGAGGACACTTCCCTCACAGTGAAGCCAATAAATAACGGGAGTGTTGTCTTTATGGACACTGTCTCCTATGAAGCAGAATTTAAAGACAGTTACTAAACCTGAAAGTTTACAAAACAGTGCCTGCATATCCCACTATATGTTTTAAACAAAGAGTGGACACTGATACAGAGAGCTGTGAAAGAGTGTAAAATTAACTTAAAAGCATCTGTTTTTTTTTTTTTAACAGTAGAACATCCTCATAGGCCAGTAATATACTTATTACCAAAAGCACATAAAACCTTGTAAAACCGTCCTGGTAGACCTAGTATTTCTAGCATGGGCAGTTTGACTGAACCCCTGTCCCAATTTATAGATTGCCAAATGAAACCTCTGGTTACCAGCTTAAGATCTTATATACAGGACACCAGAAGTACTCCGAACATTTTTAATGACATCCATCTTGGGGGCGATATTTTTTTGGTTACCCTCAATGTGGAATCGTTATATACGAATATACCACATGACTACCGGTTGTCATCTCTTGAATATTTTCTGAACCACAGAGTAAGCCTAACAGATACTAGTACAGAATTACTGTTAGAAATGGCAAAATGTGTCCTAAAATGTAATGCTTTTAGTTTCAAGGGGGAGTACCATATTATATACAACTGCATTGCTATGAGGCAACCTTTGCCCCCCATTATGCCAGTTTAGCTATGGGTAGGTGAGAACAGCAAATGATCTGTTCGGAAGAAAACCTGCTTCTTGACAAGACTGAATTCTGGAAGTGGTTTATTAATGACTGCCTTATGGCATGGTGGGGGACAGAGGAAGAACTCCTTCAGTTCAAGGAGTATTTGGAGAAGGCAAGACCTGGGTTTAAATTTGCTATCTGTTAGAGTAAACAAGAGAGCATCTTTTTGGAAATCATAGTGAAAAACGAGGCAATGGTGGTATAGACACAATTTTATATAGGAAACTCACAGATCGGAGTACACTCCTGTATGGCGGTAGTTGCCACCCCGTCACATCATAAGAAATATACATAAAGGGCAGTTAGTACAGATCAAGAGAACTTGTACCCAGCAGGAAGATTATATGAGAGAGGCAGCAGACCTGTAGAAAAGTTTCTTACAAGGGGTTGTAGTGCTGAAGTAGTTTGAAATGCTACGAGAGAGGTGTATTCCATGCCCAGGGAGAATCTTTTAGCTGTGATAGAAATGACCCTGATGTTAATGTTTTGGATTTTGTCACTACTTATTCCACTGAGGCCAGGGTGGTAGAAAATATTGTATGGGTGAATTAGGAAATTCTTAAAGCAGTGCCCAAATTAAGGGAGTGAACTAATAGTTTCTTAGATTTGTTTACAGAAGGGCAAGAACTTTAAAGAATGCCCTAGAGCACACTGCACAACCCTGTGGGTCAAAAAGGAATTTTGGATTTCCCACTTTACCCCGACACGAGAAAATGTGGTAGATGCAAGTACTGCCCTGTTATGACTAATGCAACAACATTCTTGAATCCTTAAACAGGCGAAGTGGTTCACATGAAAGATTTTCTCAGTTGTGACACCACAAATGGAATATATTTGGCTAGTTGTCAGTGCAGAGCCTTTTATGTTGGATGCACGAAAAGGAGATTCATGGAAAGGGTGGGTGAGCATGTGCAGTCATTGGAAGCAGGACACAATAGAGCAGCTCTGGCAACACACATAGGTATGATAGAGAATAAAGATCTCCACAAACCCACCTTTGTGGGCAAAGAGAGGGTCACTATGGGCTCCAGAAGAGGGGACATAGATAAAAAAGTGGCATTGAGGGAGGCATACTGAATCTTTCATCTGGGGCATTGAACTGGCTGGTCTTAAATGATCAGATAGAAGGCCAGTCCTCTGGAACAGTGGTAACACTACCACTCATAATGCTGGCAACCTGGTTTTGGGAACAAGCCTGGGTCACTGAAGGGCTGGCCTGTTGGGGGGGGGGTTGAGATACCTAAGGGATGCTGTCCTCCAGGGAGGGAGGTTGCCAAGTCCGCTGCATTACTGCCACCTGGTGACCATGGGTGGCAGTGCACTGTGGGGCACCATGTGGAAGAGGAGGGTGTTGGCAGTAGTCCAGAGTGGCAGCACATCTCTGTGTGCGCATGCCTCCTTGGGATCCCTTGCACACTGCTGCCCTTGGGGAGTGGGAGTGTAATGGGGAAGATGGAATAAAAACCCTGAGTGTTAGGACCTCTTGGATCAGTGGTCCCCCAACTCCTAGCATAGTCCCTGCAGGCATGCTATGGCAGGCAGAACCACCCCTTGAGATGGCCCCATTGTGAGGGGGCAAGCTCACTGGGTTGCTGACCCGTGGTTGGCGTGCGCTCAGGCATTGGGGGTGATCCAAGGGTGAAGCCATGGCCAGGGAGCAAAAAGAGAAAATTTTGAAACTAAATTGATCAGACAGAAGTGGCACAGTTATTACAAAATGTTTCTAACTTGTCACTTTTTTTACTTATAGGCTCTACAGGGATAGATAGATCACACAGAGAATGAGATCATTAAAATATGGTGCAGTTTTAGATAATATGTTTTAGAATATCTGAGCACTTAACACATTGGTGAATGTGTCTTTCAGAGCTTGCTATTTTAAGAGTGGGCTGTAGGGGGTCACACTACCCTGACTAAGCACCAGGGGCAGTGGGCGTGAAACGCTAGACTCCATGGATCCCTCTGTAGACTGTATTTCTGCACTTGTTCTGCACTTTTGTCTGGAGACAACAAATTATTGCTTTCTTTGCATAGTATACAAGTATATCGTGCCTTAACGTGGGCTGCATGCCAGATCTTCTACTGTGGTCATTTTATAAAATGGCCTAGGAGGTTCAGAAGCATTTTCCTTTTGAAAGTAGTGGTGGACACATCTTAGACAGGTCCCTTTGATAATCCTGCCCTATGTGTTTAGCCCACTCCCTACATTTCCCTTTGCTCTTTGTTATTAATTTTACAATATTAGCAAAATAAAGTTATACTCATTGTGTTCTGTTACCTCTGTCTTGGGGTCCATATTGATTCGTAATGTGTTTTTAGCGATTTGTGGCTAACATATGCCTGCTGAAGATGCAGTTAAAAAGTAAGTTTTCACAGGAGTTAAATACACCACCACTACTGAAAATTCAGTGAGATGTTCCAGACATGAAACAAGCATTTGTCAATGCCGAATGTTGTGCTGGCATTGGCATTGGCAGTTCCACAGCTGGAGACGCATAATAGGAATGGCAGTGAAGTATTGAAGTGACACTAACCCAACCCCCACCCTGTAGAGAGTGGCATGCATTGGGGTGTGCCTTTGGATCATCAGCTATAACGCGCATGCCATTGTACCTCACCCTACCCTATAGACACTGACAAGTGTCGGGGTGTGCTTTGGGGTCTTTGGGTGTTATACTTACCCCATTCCATAAGGAAATACACTTATGTGGGTGCAGTATATGAGTGTGGGGTGAACTTTGTGGCTGAACAGTGCAAGGCACACCATGATGCCTGTCAGTGGCTGCAGGGTAAGGATGGGAGGTGGAATGGCGTGAGCATTACATCCAATGATCCCAAGTCACACCCCTGAGGCCTGTCA
This sequence comes from Neoceratodus forsteri, assembly GCA_016271365.2. Taxonomy (NCBI): domain Eukaryota; kingdom Metazoa; phylum Chordata; order Ceratodontiformes; family Ceratodontidae; genus Neoceratodus; species Neoceratodus forsteri. The sequence goes on along the minus strand of JADMNL010000032.1, from coordinate 159,286,437 downwards.
GTCTGTACTGGGTGGGCTGCTACAGTTGGAAACCCTAACATCGTAGGCATGTGGTAGTAGTTTCACTCCACATTTTCAACATGGGCTGCTTGTCAGACCACCTCATGAAAAGCGGCACAATCACTTTGTTAGCTGAAAGGTGGTTTTGCACAGTGGCTGTGCCATTTGGTGACAGAGTGACGAAAACACATTTTTGGGCAGGATGTAGAGAATGACAACTGTATTGTTCATGAGGAGGCATAAAAAAATGGCAACGTTGAAAATCTGGAGTGACAATATGAAATATTGGTGAAGCAATGAGCATGCATAGAAACTGCGCAACACACATCCGTAACCCAATTATTTTTGGGAGTTTGGTAACCACACTTGTAACATAGGCATTTTGGGACCTCCCCTTACGAACAGTGGCAGTGCAATTTTGTTAATCTGTTCCAAAAGTGATTTTCCACAGCAACCACGCCATTGTGTGCCACAGATGCAGAAACACATTATGGGCAGGATGTGAAAAATGACAGCTGTACTGTTCATAAGGTGGTGTGAAAAAATGACAGTGTTGAAAATCTGGCATGGAAATATTGCAGATTTGCAAAGTTACAAGGGTGCATGGAAACTGTGCAACGCACGCTTGCAACACAGTCATTTTACGGACTTTCGGCACCAAATTTTCAACATGGGCATTTTAGGACCTCTGCTCATGAACAGTGTCACCATCATTTCCTCAAACTGTCCCGAAAAGTGATCTCGCACAGCGACCGCGCTATTCTGTGCCGGATGTGCAAAAACACATTTCAGGCAGGATATGTAAAATGACAGCTGTACTGTTCATCAGGTGGTGTAGAAAAATGGCAAGTTTGAAAATCTGAAGTGAAAATATTACAGATTGATGATGTTACGAGCGTGCATAGAAACAGCGCAATGCACGCTTGTAAAACAGCCATTTTTGGGAGTTTTGTCAACAAATTTGCAACATAGGCTTTTTGAGAGCTCCCCTCATGAACAGTGGCACTGTCGTTTCATTACTCGGTCCCAAAAAGTGATTCCACACAGTGACCTCAAAATCATCTTTCAGGACCGAATAACGCCATGACAGTGCCAGAACTCATGAGGAGGGGCCCCAAAAAAAAACCATGTTGAAAATGTGGTGCCAAAATTCCAAAAAATGCCTGAGATACACATCAAAGTTGAAAAAACCTTATTTATTCCATTATACAGTTCGCAGTTGGCTTTGAAGAGTGCAGATGTGTTCCCGGTCCACTGAAGATTGTCGGGCCGGACTCCGCAGGTAAGTATGGGGTGAGTGGGGGTGAGGAGGCAGGGTGCGCAGTGGGTGGGCATGGGTTGTGGGAGAGGACAGGGAGACTGCCGAGGGACTGTTTCCTTTTTCCACAGGTACAAAAAAAAAAACACATCACGGGACCCTTTTCTGTTTGCAGGGGCATGTGGCACGCTGGGGTGGGCTCCCAGTGTGCCAATGGAACCTTGTTTTTTTGGGGGGGCAGCTGTAGCCGTTGGGGGATTGGGCACCCCCATCGGCACCCAACAAAGGGGTTACTTTATGCCGACGGGGATTGGGCACCCTGTCAGCACATAAGAAAAGGTAAGAGCCAGCGATTAAAGCACCCTCGGCATATAACAAATGGGTTGGGTCTTTATGCCGACAGGAGTTGGCTCCCCCATTGACACATACATTGGGGGCAGGGTAAGCTGACGGGGATTGGGCATCCCTGAAGTCGGCAGTTTGGCGGGCAGTGTTCCGCCATGTTTATGTTTCTGGGTAAGCATGTCAGGAGGTCCGCTGCATGTGGCAAGCTTTGCTCACATTGCAGCAGACCTTTCCTTAGATGTGCTCACCTGGGTGGTGTGGCGCTGGCATGCCGGCTGATTGGAGAATGAGGGATGCGCCTACTAATGCGTGCCCTGCATTCGCCCAACAGTGACTGCACCTCCAAATCTGCACTACCGCAAGATGTTAGCTGAGCAAGCGCGCCAACATAAAAAGCTCTTGATTTACAAGGCATCAGTCTGAACAAGAGTTTATAGAAAGGCAGCCAGCTATATGAAACTCTCAGCAAAATTGTAAAGTCAGCTCAGTGGCACTGTAAAGAGGTTACCTCGGTTGAAGGAAACCTGGAGGGTCCGGGTGACTCACTACACTGTGACTGAGGTGTGCCTCTCTGGTTCATGTTGGTTACACTCCAGGGTGGAGCAGCTCATATCTGTGCAGTGACACACACAGCTCCAGCAGTTGCTGCTATTACCTGTTGGGATATTGGGGAAGGGTGTGTGTGGGGGGTTGCTAAGTGACATGTACAGAGGAAATATTATGATAAATAAATAACATTCAAGTGTCTGAGAAGGAAGAGTGACCTTGATTAGGTTAAGGCACTGCCCAGGGTCCTAATCTTGGCTGGGATTGCAAGTGAAATGACCTGCAATCCTCATTCCAGCTCGTTAACCTGTTGGAGTGGGTTTCTTTATAAAAAGTGACTGATGCACACGTGCAGTCTGTCTGCTCCTAATATGTCTCTACATATGGCTAACTGTTAGATATGTGCAGGGCCCCTACTTTTCTGTGGCACAGTGGGACCAAGTTCTGCGGCAAGACTACCATTTGCCACAGAACTTCTGCGGCGGTGGTTTGTAATTTCTGCGGAAGTTCTGCGGCACTAACAAACTACCACATCACAGTGTCAGCTTGTCATTCTGACTTCACTTTCATGGCAGTGGTTATAGCAAACAGGATAGTGGAAAGCACAGTAACACTAGTTCAAAAAATAACAGACTTATAAAAGTATTTTATGCCTAAAAAGGCAAAACAAATGTCTCTCCCTTAAGGTCCTAGCCTGTTGCATAAATGACATATGCAGAGGGGGAGCTTATGTGATAAATAAGGTATTTCTATATGCATGCTATCTATCCCACTAATAAGGTTTCCACTGTCTATCACTTATATATTTGTATGTGCTTTCTACACTACTCATGAGGTTCCCACTGTGTATCACTTACATATTCATATGCAATCTGTAACATACATACAAATATATGTGTGTGTGTGTGTGGTGAGAGTCAGTGTGTGTGTGTATATATTTTTTTTATTTCCATGAATTTGCATCCTCATTCATACAGGTCCCATTGGAAATGGAATAGAGGAGTTATTGCAAAACTCATTTTTCATGTCAACCTGCTTTCCCTGACACACTGCGTAACACCATCAGGCCATGACATGCATGTGAACCGATTGTGAGATAGAGCTCTCCAGCCCATCACAATGTGTCCACCATGTGACAGAACACTGCACCATACCTTCCCAGGCTCCGAGCAGTGATGTGTTCCACCAGTCCTTGTGCTGCCCAGCCAGCTCCCAGAGCTAATCTCTGAACCTGACTTGCCGGCATGGAAACACAGCATGCTACCCTCTGGCCCAACAGCTCTCCCTGCACACAACATTTCTCCATAACTTTTAGGTAATTCTATCAACCAATGACAATATGTAATCAATAACCCTGGCAAAAATGCGTACAGTGCAATTATTTATTTAACAGGTCTTTTCTTTCAACAGGTCTACACATTATTATATTCCACTTTTCTGGGCATAATTACTTTATTTTTCTTAAAAATGACAGTTAAATTCATTTTACCAGTTATTCATTTCAGATGGCATCTCTGTACCTTAAAAGCACAAATAGGTTTGTACAAAGTGAGGTATTGACTTAACAGGTCTGTGCTATTGACAAGGTTTTGTTTAAGTTGGCCCTAGTGTAATAATGTAAGACTGAAAACTGTATTAGGCTGTAGTGCAGGTTGAGCAAATATCACCATGCCTGATGTGTAGTGCCACCGTCTCTGGCAGTGGGAGCTGTGGTAGATAAGTGACTGTTCATTTCTGTTGCAGAATGCAGCCATTTCATTAGCTAATGTATGATATAGCAATGATAACATCACATTCTGAGCATATGGGGGGTTTTGGATATAAAAAGAGGGGAAGAGAACCAGATTCTATGAATAAACAGAAATATTAATAAAAATCACCAAAAGAGTGAATCTCATGCACCCAGGAAGTTCTCATGTAGATTGCAAGTTTGCGCAAAATTCTGCAGCCGCAGAATTCTAGGGGCCTTGGATATGTGACATTTTGCTGCATGAGAATAGGCCCAAACTGTGTCTCATTTATTTATTTTTTATTTATTTAGAACAGATGGAATTACAAACCTATGAGTCAGAGACTCCTTTGCAAAAGCTCCACATCATGGTATCAAACACTGTAAAGATAATACAGCATAGGATTAGAACAATACATCGCATACTAAACAAGAAACAATACTAATTAAGTAGCAGAGTTGTAGCACAGGGTAGACGTAGTATGTCTATACAGGGTACAATTGTCAGAAAGGGTTGAGACAGGAGTAAAATATACACAGGAATATACAGCGTAAATAGATCGCCCAGGATCAGACTGAGCAAGTATAACAAAGAATCAGTACAATTTAATTTGGCGGAGCAGGTCTCACTCATGTGTGTCTCACTCATTATGTGTGACTGTTGTGTTAACTGTAAAACCAGCACTATCATTTCTGAGACACCCAGCAGCAGAATGTTATGTGGGGCACATGCTGATAATTTCTCATCAAGAATATTAAAATAACCCCTAATTACCCCGAATATTAAAATAACCCCTAATTATCAATGCAATAAATTATTGATCATCAATACAGTAGTCAGTAATTATTGACATAATAACCCATATTTATTGATAGAATAACTTGTAGCTATTAATACAGTAACTTATAATATTAATTAAAAATCAGCCATTTTGAATTCAATAACCAGTAATTATTACATTAATAACAGCAGTATAGCCTGAGGTTAGAGGAACGAGGTGTGAACGAGCTTGATACATCCAGCAGACCAGACCTGAGTTTGATTCTCACAACCTCCTCTTGCATACTATGTGACTCTGAGCAAGTCACTTAACCACCCAGTGCTCCCAGGTCACCCCTGAAAACAGGCACTTGTGTCTAGTGGGACTTAACCGGTTACCAAAAAAGACTAAACTAGTAATAATTAATAGAATACATTGTAATTAATACAGTAATCATTAATTAATATTGCAGTAATTTGTAATTAATACAAAACATCATAGTTATTAATACAATAACCTGTATTTAGTCATGCTGTAACTTGTAATTTTTAGTAAACTGTAATTATTAGAACAGTAACTAATAATACAATAACCAGTAATTAATAACACAACTACCTGTAATTATTAATGCACTAACCAGTAATTATTATTACAGTAACCTGCAATTATTAACACAAAAGCCAATAATTATAATGACCTATAATTATTAATACAGTGACAAGTAATTATATATGGTATAGTATAACGCATGGAGTGGTGCACATAACAAGAATGTTACACACACACAAGGAATTGGTTTGCCGTAATACAGAAATACCACAAATCAGACAGGACTTTATTGTTTTTGACAGTATCAGTGGCAAGTGAGACAATAAACATGATGCCTTGAAACAGCTGTTCACTGTGAATGAAGCTCAAGACTTCTGTTATAACCAGCTGGGTATAATGGGAAATAGCAACTGGCTTTTTACATTGAAAAAAATTGATGGCCAGTTATAATGCAGTAACCTGTTACTATTAATAAAATAACTGGCAAACTTGTCAAAAAGTTGAGATTCTAGTCAGGTATTTAAACATGAGGTCACTGCTGAGGCCACTGGTTAAGTTGCATGCATATGAGCTATTTTCCATTGACTACCACAGTGCAGAATGGTGTGATAATGTTTAGTTTAGTAGCAAAAATAACAGTATACCACCTTTGAAGCAGCTAGGATATTGTTCTGTGGGGGAGTGAAAGGATCATGTGATCAGAATTGACAGTGATTAGAATTTATACTACAGGGATTTTAGGGTCTGCGGCTTGAGAGCAAAGCTATGCGGACTGCAGAAACACAATTACTGACTTTTCTGTCTCTTATTACTAGACAAGTGAGCACCCTTCCATTTGTCTACTGAACCTTTTCTAGTGTAAATGTAAATTAGGACAGGCTTTTTACAGAAAGAATGACATGGGGAGAAGTGTGCTCCACACTCTATCAGAGCCTCTACTACAAAGAGGTTTAGAATAGCCTGGGCCCTTCCTTGAGAAGTCTTAGAAATCTCTCTGTTTTCAGGCATTCCATTCAGGAAAATAATTGGGAATTTGAGAACACAAGTTTGGAAACCAGTAGACCAATGTTCAAATCCGAGCATTTCCCAGTCCTTCTGTCCACCCAGATGTAAAAAATAGATAAAAACAGGACCCCAATGAAAATGAGATATGAATCAATCTCAGTTTTTATTTATTTGCTTTTGTTTACCAGGTAAGCACACTAGACAACCAAGTGCCTATTTTCAGGTGTGACCCGGGAGATTACAGAGGCACATTCAAGAACATCAGGCAAAAACAAGCACAAGGTATAATCAGGAGAATCAAAGAGAGCAAGGGCAATACAAGAACATCAGGTTTTACATAACAGCATGGTCCAGGCAAGGAAGGCAGTAGTCAACATGCCAGGGCAAACAATGCCCCAGAAGGATAAGGGAAGCAGGTAAACACGATTAGTACAATTGGGGGTTGGAGAAACCAAGTCAACACATGAAGCAAAACACGGGGATGGAGCAGTGAACATATACACGTTAATGGGCAGGAGGGCCAAAGTGGACTCGGCGCAATCATATCTTCTAAATAGCAGTAAGCTCACTTGTGACTAAGGGGCAGAGCCCCTCCACCCTTAAGCAGAGGAGATGGGGTATCAACTCAGACAGTCATTAAGTGCAGAGGCAGGCGGAGGACAATTTGAGGAAACCCCAGAGGGAGGCTTTAAAGAAGGGTTGGGAGGTGCAGGAGCGAGTGCTTACTAGAAGGGTGTTCCATAGCCAGGGTGCATATGCAGTGAAGCCCTGGTCTCCCATTTGTGTGTGAGTTTTTGGAGCTAGGAGGACATGGGAGTCACTGGATCTTAGAAGGTAGGAAGGGGTGGCGGGTAAGAGGGATACGGCGAGGGCAGAAGGGGTGGCCGTTCAGACAACATTGTCGATGAAGTTGCCCAAGACAAAGGTGCGGTGCTGTTCTGGTGGGAGCCACTCAAGCCGGGAGTAGAGCTCATAGTGGTGGGTGAGGCAGGGGGATGAGAGTGCAAAGCGACAGACGCTGTTGTATCCCATTTTGAGAGACTGTTTTTTGTGACGTGGGCAAAGGTGACAAGTCCATAGCATAGTGTGGGTAGGAGGACCCCCCTGGCTGCATCAAGATGGGCAGCCGGGTTAAGAGCACTTTTAGCCCTGTAAGCAAGACCGAGCTTACAGTTTGAGGCCTTACATGTGTTGCATATATGCAAAGCGAAATCAAGGTGTGGGTCAAGTGTCACCCCCAGGTACTTGACATAATCAACAGCTTATAGAAGGGACCCATTGGCACATGAGATCTTTAGAGAGGCAGGGACAGCTTTTCTCTTGGCTATAGAGCCAAACAGCATTGTCTGAGTCTTCTGCAGGTTGATAGTGAGCTTGTGGTCTTCTAGCCAGGTTTGGATTTTGTCAAAGTCAGAGTTTAGCTGGGTGGAGATGACAGAGATGTCTTGGGAGCTGGTCAGGATGACAAGGTCATCTGCATACAGAGTAGATCGCCCATGTGCCGGGGCCGAGGGAAGATCATTTATGAATATGGAGAACGGGAGAGGCCCAAGGACAGAGCCCTGGGGGACCCCGAAGTTAACCGAAGAGGGCTTAGACAGGGCCTTGTTGAACTTGGTGTACTGCTGTCTGCCCTTGAGGTAGTTAGCGATCCAGGCAAGGGCTGGGGAGGAGAATCCAAGGGACAGGAGAGGAGAGAGGAGCACAGGAGTGAGTGGTCAACCTGATTGAAGGCTTTTGAGAGATCGACAGAGATGGCACCTGTCACTTTACCTTGATCTGTAGCCGATCTGACCTCAGAGGTGACAACGGCTAGGGTGGTGGAGGTACTATGCCCTTTTCTGAAGCCATGTTGTGCAGGGAAGAGTAGATCATGGGCCTGCAGGTAGTGCGTGAGCTAGGAGGCAACCACCTTCTCAAGACAGGATCGCTATAGGGTGGTAGTTCTTGGGATCTTTAGGGTCACCTTGTTTGTGAACAGGGATGACTTTGGCAACTTTCCAGATGTCCGGGATGATAACCGACATTAGAGATTCATTGAAGATGTGGGTGATGGGTCAGGCTAGAATAGAGGCCCCTAGTCTGAGTAGTTTGGGCTCAAGGCAGTCATGCCCGGTACCAGTGTGAGGGGAGAGACCTGCAAGGAGCTTCTGGGTGTCCAAGACAGAGATGATTCTGAGGTAGAAGGGAGGTTGGGGGTTACTCCATTGAGGGGGTCCAGATCTTTGGGGTCATGGGGCTGGTGTGAGAGAGCTGGCAGGTCAGTGAACATGGAGTTAAAGGCATTGGCAATTGTGAATGGATTGTTGCAGTTAACCCCTACAATGTGCATATCAGTGATCTGAGCTCAGGCGGACCCTCCAACTATGTTTTTGATGTTCTGCCAGAAGCTCCTTGGGTTTCTGGCTGAGGAGAGTAGGGCATATTGGCAGAACTCACTCTTGGCAGTGCGGATGGCTCTCTTGCAAGAGTTTCGCAGCTGCCTGTACTCACAGAGGTCAGTGTTGGAGAGGGAGGCCTTGTACCTCACCCAGCACAGGGTTTTATTTAACTTCAAAAATTGATTAGCATTTTGCTCATAAAAGTACTAAAATGTTGTGAAAATGCATAGCACTTGCCTCACTGTGTTTAACAAACATAACACTTCTAGAAAACCTATATAAATACTCTATGTACAGTTAGCATTGTCCCAGGAAAAAAACTGCTAATCAATTATTTAAAACCCTGCAGCACTTGTCCCTTTGCTTCATAAGGGAGAAAAGGCCACCATGGAGCCATTTTGTGAGAGTGCTCCTCATCCTCCTTCTTGTGAGGGAAGCATGCTTGTCTTGCAGGGGAGTGAATGCTGCAAGAAAGTTGTTAAGGGCCTCAGAGGGGTCCTTTGCTGCAGTGACCTGGGACCAGTCAGTTTGTTGCAGGTCTGCAAGGTAGTCTCCAACATTAAGCTTGGAGTAATCCCTCATCTGGATCACCCTGCAGGGAATTTTGGGAGAGGAAATGCCCCACATACAGTAGATGGGAGAGTGATCTGAGATGACATTTGGGAGAATACCACAGGAGACAATTCTATCCGGTCTGTTACTCAGCAGCAAATCAATGAGTGAACCCTTGTCACCATGTGGGGAGAGCCTTGTGGGTTCCGAAATGAGTTGGTTGAGGGTGAGACCAGCCAGCAGGGGCTCATATTGCTGGACATTGGGTCCCTCCCAGTTGAAGTTGAAGTCACCTAGGACTAATGTCTCATTTGAGCCAACCATGTGGCTGAGACAGTCGAGGAGGGAGGAGAGCCCTAGCACACCACCCTTCGGAGGATTGTAGGCACAGATTAGGTGTACCTTTTTGGTGTTGCCTAGCAGGAGAAGGGCATGCAAGAACTCACAGGTGTGGGATGGGTGAGGGGAATGCCTTATGACAGATACATTTAGGTGACTATTATAGTATAGGAGCACCTCACCTCCTCTCTTGTTCCCTACTCTGTCTAGCCTGACAAGTTTGTACCACAGGAGGGCTTATGCAGAGTCAGGGATGTGGGACTTTGACCAGGTTTCCATGACCCCATAATATCAGGGTTGTAATGTGCCACCCAGGCTGTGAGCTCTGCTAGGTTAGGTAGTAAGCTTCATATGTATAGACTGGAAGTCTTGGAGTCCTTTAACAATCACTTTACAACTGCAGGGCTAGCATTTGACACCTCTCCAGCTAACCAAATGCGCTCCCAGTTAGGCATACAAAACACTGAAACACTGGTAACTGGCTCTACCTTCTCCTTCATACCAGCCACTCAGAAGTAAGTGGAAGAACTAATATCTCAACTGGACATCAAAAAAAGTGCAGGTGCAGACTCCCTTGACCCCTACTTTTTAAAAATTGTCATACAAGTATTAGCAGTGCCACTAACACACCTATTTAACCTCTCATTACAACTAGGAACTATCCCATTGAGCTGGAAAACCGCTCAAATTATTCCACTATTGAAAACAGGGGACCCCATGGACCTCAACAACTAGAGACCGATTTCCATTCTCCCTGTGCTGTCCAAACTGCTGGAAAAAATCGTGAGCACCCAACTAAGAGGATACATTGAAGCGGCTAATCTTTTAAATCCAGCACAATCTGGATTTAGAGCCAAACACAGTACCATCACAGCCCTTGCAAAAGTAACCAATGATTGGCAACTTGAACTGGATAAAAAAAATTGTGTCTGCGCTGTATTTTTAGACCTGAGTAAAGCCTTCGATACGGTTGACCATGAACTGCTCCTCTCCTCCCTGAAATCCATAGGACTTGACTCAAACTCCCTTAGATGGTTTAACAACTATCTCACGGGAAGGACCCAGCAGGTGAAGGCTGAAGGAGACCTATCCCCACTCAAACCACTACAAAGAGGAGTACCCCAAGGATCTATTCTCGGTCCAATCCTCTTTGCCATCTATATCAATAGCATCGACAATAACCTTACCAAAGCCACTGTACACCTGTTTGCCGATGATACAGCACAGTATGTCAGCCACCCTTCTACTGTAACGGGAGGTATCCAAAGACTGGAGGACAGCAGATGTAGTCCCCTTATACAAAAGTGGGAACAAAGAGTCAGCCTCACCTCGGTAGTGGGGAAGATCATGGAAGCACTACTGAAGGAGAGATTGGTGGAACATCTGGTTGTCAGTGGACTACAGGACCCAAGGCAGCATGGTTTCACCAGGGGGAGGTCATGTCAGACCAACCTTGTTGAATTTTTTGACTGGGTGACTAGGGAGATGGATCAGGGGAGGGCAGTGGACATGGCCTATCTGGACTTCAACAAGGCCTTTGACACTGTGCCACATAGAAGACTATTACACAAACTGGGGAATATGGGTGTGGACAGGACAGTAGTGTGGTGGGTAGGTAACTGGCTGGGTGGCAGGACACAGAGGGTGGTGGTAAATGGCTGTCACTCCACAGAGGGAAGAGTGACCAGTGGGGTACCACAGGGATCCGTGCTGGGACCGGTCCTATTCAACATCTTCATCAGTGACATTGCGCAGGACCTAGAAGGCAGAATTTCACTGTTTGCTGATAACACAAAGCTCTGTAACAGAGTAGACACACCAGAGGGTGTAGACAGAATGAGAAGCGACCTGCAGAAACTTGAAGAATGGTCAGGGGTTTGGCAGTTGAAATTCAATGCAAAGAAGTGCAAGATAATGCATATGGGGGCACAAAACCCTGGCACAATATATCAGTTGGGGGTGAGGATATAGCATGCACCAAGCAGGAAAGGGATCTTGGGGTTGTCATCTCTGATGACCTCAAGGTAGGGAAACAGTGTGACAAGGCAGCAGGTAAAGCAAATAGGATGCTGGGATGTATAGGCAGGGGCATCACCAGCAGGAAAAGGGAGGTCATAATTCCGCTATACAAGATACTAGTGAGGCCCCACCTGGAGTACAGTGTACAGTTCTGGAGACCATACCTATGTAAGGACATAGACAGGGTAGAGAAGGTTCAGAGGAGGGCAACAAAGATGGTGCATGGATTGCATCACAAGTCCTATGAAGATAGGTTGAAGGAACTGAACATGTACTCCCTGGAGGAGAGGAGGGAGAGAGGGGATATGATAGAGACATACAAGTATCTTACAGGGAGGAACAGGGTGCAGGAAAACACTATTTTTAAGTGAAAAAGATGTTCCAGGACTAGAGGGCATGGGATGAAGTTGGAGGGAGGACGATTCAGAGGAAACATGAGAAAGAATTTCTTCACAGAACGGGTGGTGGACAAGTGGAACACCCTGCCAGAGGAAGTGGCGGGGGCTGAAACAATCACGGGATTTAAGAATGCATGGGATAGACATAAAGGAATTCTGGAGGTCAGGGGTAAGGGGCAACAGACTTCTAGGAAAACAAACTGAACTTACAAGCTCAAATGGGCAGACTGGGTGGGCCATAGGCCCTTATCTGCCGACACTGTCTATGTATCTATGTAACAGCATGCATAGAACTACAAGTGGAATTCAACCTACTCCAACATCAACTACTGGGAAAAAAACTTCTGCTAAATGCAAAAAAAACTAAGGCAATGTTTTTCTCTCCCCAAATACAAGCAGGATATTCCATCCCAAGCAATCTCCCTCACATATCCACTGTTCTTGGTGAAAACCTGGAATATGTCACAAAATTCAAATACCTAGGTGTCTGGCTAGACAGCAGACTCGACTACATAGAACACCTGGAAGAATTGCTAAAAAAAACTTCGACAGAGACTTGGACTCTATTACGGAATAAAGCACTTTCTCACAAGCGAATCTAAAAAGAAGATGGTACAGGCCACATTTCTCTCAGTAATCGACTACGCTGACTTCTTATATGGTCGTTGCCCCATCTCATATCTGAATAAACTGGATACACTCTACCATAGAGCCCTGAGATTTATCACAGAACTACCTCTCAGCACTCACCACTGTTCATTCTATGCTGCAGTTGGATGGACCTCGCTCCAATTTAGAAGAGACAGAAATGCCACATTATGGATTTACAGAGCCATAACCCAGATGTTGCCAAAATATGTCTCAGATTGCTTCATACAAGCCTCGTCAAGTAAATACAGTATGCCCTAAGAAGTCTCAATTTCATCATGCTTAAAGTGCCCAAATTCAACTCTCGCTATGGTAGATCTGCCATTAGCTATGTGTTATCTTCCTTATAGAACATGTTGCAGAAGATACTGAAAGTGAACAAACCCATATCAATTGCATCCTTCAAATATCTGTACTCTAGGCTTATCAAAGAAAAATGTAACTGTTTCCGCCAACAGTAGAGTAATCCTAATCCTATCCCTCTCTCTCCCCAACCAGCCAACTCATCTGTGGAAGCTATCCGCCATTCCCAAGAGTCGTCACCTTCACAATCCTCACATTTCTCCTTCCATCCACTTCTCTTTAATCCTTTATTATACTACATCACCGCCCTATGCCCCCTGCTAATCTCTACCCCAGTACTGGCCTTCTTTCTCCTTCCTGTTCCCCCTGTTAATCCCTACCCCGGTACCGGCCTTCTTCCTCCTTCCTCCTCCCTCACTACCCACTTACACCCCACTCCCCTCTCTCCTTCTCCTCACCCCTGCCTAGAGCCGCCGTAAAGGCCATAATTGATCTATCTCCTCTGCCACTTGTCCCTTCTTGTAAATACCCCTACATACCTCTCCTCGTAGAAACACCTTAGCAGCTGACCAGACCTCACATCATCCTCTTTCCCAAACCTCCGTAAAATCCCCTGATATCTTATGCTTTAAATCTTAATACCCATACATTCTCTCTTCTACCAATCAAACGAGCTGTCTATTTCATAATCTATGTAAATATGTAAATTGGTGGTAATTGCTTATTGGCCCATCTTTTTCTTGTATTGTATTTTACCAATGTACTATTACCCTTGAAGCTATTGTATATTCTGAGTATGATGTTGCCTCAAAGTGTGTGTACACTGAATTGTACTATATCCTTATGTAAATTGAACCTTGACCTTACCAGGTCCAACTTGCAAATGAGCTATGCTCAACAATGTTCGCCTGGATAAATAAAGATTTGATTGATTGATTGATTGATTGATATGTTCAGGTGTGCTACTTTCATGCCCTTGGCAGATAGCCAGGTTGGGGGGGGTCTTCAGAGAGGGCCTGGCATCCTGGGGACCAGGGTTATGGGCTGAGGCCCCAGCCAGGCCATGAAGCCCTGAACAACTACTCAGAGGCAGCATCCTGTATGGCCAAGGGGGCGAGGGGGGTATGTACTGTGGTAGAGACCTAGCACAAGATGCAATGGAGATTAGGTAATCCATCCTTGCTCAGACTGCCCTGGTTAATGATACAGGCCCTGGCAGCTCAGAAAGGTGATTAGAGGGAGGTTGCGACCCACCGGGAACAGGAACCCTAGTAGATTCCCTGTCTCGGTTAGTAAAGATAATAGTTTGCTGCTTCAGGCTCCAAAGTTGCTATGCGTGCACATGAGGATTAACTAGCTGTAACTTTAAAACATTGAAATGCTGATCACGGCTCGAGAATTAATATACATGCACAGTCATGAGTGTAACCCCTAGGTGGCGCTATCCCAAGGGCTACTACCCCTGCCTGTTTGACTACAGACAGGTTGAGGGGCCTAGGTCCTATGGCGGGTGCCTCCACCCAGAGGTCAGGGTTTGTAGTGGTTAGACTGGCTTGGTCACAGCCCTCTGGGACACTGAGACCCCCTTTTATTCCCTCTAGTGGCTCACTCAGTACACCGGAGTTACAGCCCCAATACCCCACGTGTACACACTGTTCACTCATATAGATACCACTTACCCTCGAGACTGATTCTGCAGCATGTCTCTGAGGACCTCCTGTAAAATAAGGTTAAACAACATACACAGCAAAACACAATACTGTTTCCATAAGTACCAACACCACAGACAGTATATAGTATAACAACAACAAATCTGATTTATTTAGGGGGCAGTAACATGGGAGGGGGAAATCAGGTTAATTGGTGGCATTAAATCACAGTACTGTGCACATATACAGGGTCTGAAAAGTCATACTCTGGGTACCCAGGTTGGGGGGGGGGGCTAACCAGGTCCGTTGCCCGGGGTTGGCTGGCAGGTGCAGATGGATGGGGCCCTGTAGAAGAAAATATATGCACAACACCCAATTGTAATCCGGAGCCGGATGGCTCAGTCCATGAAGCAGGGAAACAACAAGAATTAGATGACACACTTGTGACTGTAAACAGACTGCAGGGGAATACCCTGATTTGTACTCACAATACCCAAGCTGAGGACCGGATAGAAACATAGAAACATAGAATTTGACGGCAGATAAGGACCGCTTGGCCCACCCAGTCTGCCCATTTAAATGGATGGTAGATGTTCTTCTGGATTGCCAGAACAACAGGGCATGGAGACAAGGTCCTTGTGACTGGACCCCACTGCAGCTGATAGCAAACGTATTTAGTCCAAGCTAAGCTGGGGTTTGCTTCCAGCTTCAGCACACAGCACACAGCACGGGGGATTGGAAATAGCGATTCCCCACAAGCACTACGCACAATCATATGTAAAAGGAAAGTACTACACCAGGCAGGCTGCTTCTCGATCCCGATCACAATTACTGCAAAATACCCGGGAGCACACACAGCAGCTTCAGTTCCTGACAGACCGAGTGCGATTCAGCAATTTCTCCAGTCTTCTACAAGGTGAGCCTGGTTTCCACTCTTCAGACTTCCTTCTTTCTCCTCACAGTCAGATTCAGTCCGAACTGGCACTTGCAACGGCTGCAGGCCGAACCTCAGGGCCTCACATGCACTTCCTGGCGTGAAACTATACACCGCAGAAACACACAGCTCCTTCTCTCTTCACTGTCACAACTGATCTCATCTTTCCAGTCACACAGCAGGGCATTTCCTTTAGCTCCACACCATTCTGTTGGTTGGTTTGGCTGTCACTTACAATAAGACTCCCTCTGTTGGTGGAAAAAAGCGCCAAGGTCAAAACTACAATTCCCAGAGTCACTGCCCACACAATCCCCTTGTGGCTGGCTCAAAATTAAGAGTCCCAAGTTCTGATTCGTCCACAGGCTCCATTTTAGGGCTCCCTTAACCCAACTGGCCCAGCACAGCAGTTCAGGACCAAAATGAAAGAGCTACACTGAAACAGTTCGTGCTAAAATAAAGACAGGTTAGACAAACTACATTTTCTCAGTCACTCTAAATGATTTCTGGCAAACAGTTATATCTTTCAACAAGGCTCCCTCTGCACATGTAGCGACGGCAGAAATGGAGCAAATTGGCAGCAACTCGGGTGGGATTCGAGCATTAAATACACAGTCCCCCCATACAAACGAATTAAGTCTGCAAACAGACAGCTCTTAAAGAGACAGTACGTGGAGACTCAAATAGTACTCACTTGGAACCACATTTAAACAGCTCAGACACCGAGCACTGCCCCAGACTTGAAGCATTCAGGCAAGCTCCTGGAAGACTTTTGGGAACCCCCATTTGCAGGGGGGTTACATGAGTATAAACCAGCTCTAGTTTTAAGACAATAGAATGCTGTATAACGCTTGAATATTGATATACAGGCACAGTCAAATATTAGTTAGTAGCCCGCTCCAGTAAGCAAAGGGTAAAGCCACACATACACATTAGAATAAGGCACCAGTAAGCCTGGTGCTGGGCCAACCGAGGAGGAGAATGCAGTAGGCTCCCCCCCGGGCTAGTGGGAGGGGCTAGGGAGCATTTAAGGGGAGGAGGGAACAGAGTGGGTGGGTGGATGGGTGGGAGAAAATTCACAGCAGCCCCTGTCCTGGTTCCGAACAGTCTAATTTTTATAATGTCCACACTATTCTCCTGTTCGGGTTCCAGGGGAGGTGCGCCCGACAGCGGCAGCAAGCCGGCGCCTCAAACCCTGGGTCATGATTTTTACGAAGAGCACCGTCAGTCCAGGTGCAGGAGTGGACCTACTGTAGCAGGGTCTCACTCACCTCCTTCAGTCCCTCGCAGCTGGTAGCAATGAGCCGTAGGGCTCTGGAAGCAGCCTAAATCCTGGCTGGTTGAACAACGCTGCAGGCAGAGGAGCCAGTCAGGTGCTAGGGCTGTTGTTTAAATTTTGGCGCCTAAATACTCCTCCGCCTCAGCTTCTCAGTACCATCTCAAAGTCCAGCAATCCACCCTCCACAGCACAACCGCGGTACAGCAGCCCCCGTCCCAGTTCCGAACAGTCTCATTTCTATAATGTCCACACTATTCTCTTGTTTGGGTTGCAGGGGAGGTCCGCTCGATAGTGGCAGCAAGCCGGCGCCTCAAACCCCGGGTCACGACTTTTTTTTTTTATGAAGAGCACTGTCAGTCCAGGTGCAGGAGGGGGGACCCACTGTAGCAGGGTCTCCCTCACCTCCCTCAGTCCCTCGCAGCTGGCAGCTGCTATCCTGAACAAATAAACTGCAATCAGTGCTTTGCAATGGCATTGGTACGTGTTTTTGTAACTCATATTTTATGCTTCTTACTTTGTAAACTTTTAGGGGGCATCCCTCCAGCAACAGCAAGTTGTCTTCCATGCCTAGATTGCAAAGCCCCATCTGAGCACTGTGCCATCTGCCCTAACTCCATCTTGGTGCTGCTGCACTGGGATCCCTCCAGTTTATACCACTGCACTCCCCAGAGGTGCGGCCCTGCCATATTAGCACCACGGCAGATGTTACTCAACCCAGTTTGCAGCCATGGTGAGACAGAAGTGCGGAGGTGCTTTGGAGATGAGGGGTCAGGACCTACACTATCCATTGTAAGAGTAGGCGTGGCTTCATCTTCCCTGCTGAAAATGTCTTTATTCTGGGTTTTTCTG
The DNA here is from genome assembly GCA_016271365.2 of Neoceratodus forsteri. NCBI lineage: Eukaryota > Metazoa > Chordata > Ceratodontiformes > Ceratodontidae > Neoceratodus > Neoceratodus forsteri. The sequence continues at coordinate 159,268,896 of JADMNL010000032.1, read as the reverse complement.
TCCTGCCCTGTAAGGGAGCAGGGAGCATTGTAACAGCCATGGAACACGTGTTCCACAAGAAACCTAATGTATGTCATAGCTATGGATCACCTGGTGGGAAGTCCAGCAGAGAAAGGTGGGATCTTGGGCTCCACATCAATCCTGTGAAACCAATACAGCATGGTAGGAACAGTGCGGACAAAACCACACAAGTCAAAACTACGCCAAAAGAATACCACCGTGAATCTTTGTTCTAAGTGTGAATTACTGTTACAACACCACACCACCATGGAGCACCACTCCAGTGAAACGTGTTAACTTACTTTTTTTTTCTTTTCCAGTGGTATTCCCAGACATGGTGTGACTTGCGCAGTTTTGTCTGTGCTGTTTCCGACCATGCTACATTGTATGCCACGGATTTGGCATGCTACCAGGATCTTGCCATGTAGGAGGTCAAAAACAGTAAATAAAAAAAAGATTATCTTGAGCGTATTATTAGCACCCTAAGGAGTAAGATAAGAGGTGGGGAGCGATTGCCTACATCCCCACACACTATACATGTTCTGGAATTAATGATAGGGTGCCTGGTATTAGCATTTAGTAAGTAAACCTACAACATAGAAACATAGATTTTGTTATGACATGGCCAGTGACTTTCTACCAGTCTGACTGTTTCCTAGCCGTGTGTTTGAAGTGTCTAACGTATGGCTAGAAATGAGTCCAGTCACAGACGCCTTCTCCCTCCTTCAGGTATCACTCCCCCTCACAACTGTGCTACCTTTAACAGTAGCCATATTGGATTCACGAGCCACAATAGTCAAAACTGAAAAATGCCCAGTTACAGTACTTCCCAAGAAACCAACATGACAGCTGTACCTGAGCCCAGTGTTCACCTAGCACTCACACAAAATGACCTCCTTCAGTTTTTGCTACATGGAGCAGATGAAAAAACATCCATTCCTGCCACGATCTCTACCCTGCCAGCCCGCTTGTTTGCTCTCCTCCTCAATGATCAACCTGCCAGTCGCTCACTACTTCCCTCCCTTACCCTTACTTTTTCACACTTTCTAATTCTTTTACTTGATAAACAAGTTGGACACAGCACAAAAAAAACACACCTGCCACGAGCTCTCCCCTCCCTGCCTACCAGCTAGCCCACTCACCTTGTTCAATGGCCGACCTGCCGGTCGCTCAGTGCTTCTCTCCCTTAGCCCCTTACTTTACAGTTTCCTCATTATTTTATCTAAAAAATGGTTTATGTAGTTCCTTTACAGGATGCTGTTCACATTCTTGCCTCACATACTGCTGTGCCATTTTCCTCTTTACTTCCACACCAGCTTTTCTCCTATGTCATTGAAACACACCTGGCATGTCCTCCCTGCTGCTATAACATACAGAAATTATTAAAAAAAAGAACCCACAAGTGCCAGCTTGCCAGCGCAGTGGTAGCGCTACCACTTGCAATGCTGACAACCTGAATTTGGAAGTGAGTCTGAGGAATAGGAGGGCCAGCCGAGGGAAGATTGAGTGTCTGCTGGACTGTTTCTCCTCCTCCAGGAAGGAGGTTGGGGAACGGCCCAGTGCTCAACTGTCTCCTGGAGGAAGCTGGTGGAGAGGCAGCCCAAGCTGGTTCTGTAGTCATAAGTTGCTACTAAACTACAAGAAGACCAAGGCCTTGCTTATGTCCAGCCCCCACAACAAAAATAAGCACCACCCCCTCATCATCTCCGACTCATGCAGTGAGCTGCTGGAACAAGTTCACTTGTTCAAATATCTGGGGATCATAATAGATGATACCCTCATATTTGCACAACATATTGACTCTCTGGTCAAGACAGTCATTACTAAGATTGGTGTCAGGCACAGGCAATACCTCTCTCTGGGGGCCCTCCACCTCTCAGTCCACAGCTCAATTATATCTACTATTGACTATGGACTAGTGGTCTATGGGCCGGCAACAGATACAGCGCTCAAGAGGGTTCAGACTGCACTCAACAAAGCCTGCAGACACCCTGGATGCTGAGCATGGCACTCACACCTGTACTATGTATGAATGTGCAGATCGGCTGTCATTAAGAAACAGGGTCAAATTCCAGACTTGCATCCTAGGGAAGAAGGCTCTATTGGGTAAAACACCACCTTGTGTAGGCAGTTTGATCAAGGTGGCCAACTCATTACAGGTCACCAGAGGGAGGACTAGAGGGGCCTTGGTGATCCCCTTCCATCGCACCTCACTCGGGCAACGTGCATTTGCCTACCGGACCCCCCTATGGATGAATGAACTTCCTGGGAACCTCTTGGCCACCAATTGTCTGGCACAATTCAAAACTGACCTCAAACAGCATCTAGTAACACTCTCTAAGTGCACCTGCCCTGAGTCCAAGCAACCTGCTCTCTCTGACCCCCAGCAAGCACTAGGCAGGCCTCAGGTACCCCCTCCCTCTGTCCATTCTCATGACTTACCCAGTTTGCATCATGCTCCTTCAGCACCTGCCACCCCCCCAAACTCACAGTCCTATGAGTTTCCCAAACAGTAACTACTAATGCTGGCTGCTTGACCATGCCCCCTCACACCCCACCATTTTACTCTAGCATGTCCTCTCCACTCAGCCTCCCCTCACCCCACCATTTCTCCCTATGCCTTATGGTCCCTCTTCCCCTACCCTCTCACCTCCACTGCAGTACTTATCTCTCTTGTACCTCCTTTCTTCACCCCTCTGCCAGCTATCCCCGTCCCTCTGAACTACTGACAAGGCACTTTGTGGCTGCTTATCCCCCCCCCCACCCTCATAAAGTGTTTTTTCTTGTTATTTAACTTGTACCTATGTTTTGCGTTATTCTGTAAGTTCTAAATCCAAGCTGTGTCATTCATTGTAATGTACCTTTGCTTTCTCCTATTGTAATTTGTTTTTCAATCTATGACATGGAACCTTTGTAAAAGAGCTTGTGCTCAAAGGTTTTTTTCCAAATCACTAAAAAAAAAAAAAAAAAAACATGGCGGACATTGGTGTGCGCACTATAACATCATTGCACATCATGTCTCCCACCAGGGTTGAACAGGGAAAACCCAGGTCACGGAAGATGGCTGCCAGCCTTTGCAGGCCCTGCACCTGGTGACTTAGTCTGCTTCCAGAAATCTGGATCCAGTCCTGGCAGGTCAAGGGGCAGGACTCCCTGACTCCCTGCCATGGAGGGCAAGCTGTGGGGGACTATGGGAGAGGTAAGCCCTGGGGGAAGCTGGGGTGACGGGGCTGGGTAGGGCGGAGGACTGGTGGGAAGGAGAACCGACCAGGATGGGAGCAAAAAAAAAAAATCTTTAGTGCCATCTCCAAATACTGGATTTTCACAGCATAAACCAAATCGGAGTTCTGCAGGCCAATGTGGGGTAGTGCCATGAAAACTACATGAACAAAAAAAAATACAAGTATGGAAGCTGTACAAGGACAAAAGTCTTTAAATAAAAAAAAAGCAGTAACCTGAAGACAGAGGAACTATTTGAGGAACTATTTTATTGAAAATGAAGACAAAGATTTACGGTTTTTATTACTTAATATTATGCAATCTACTTATCACATTCATCTATAATTTAGATGCCCATTTCATAAGCGCAATAAGACATGATGGGGTGTGCATTAGACAATTCTATTGCATGGCTAGGGGGCTGGATGCACTTGGCCTGTGGCCACATGCCTCACTACAGCCCCTAGCCATGTGTTAGAACTATCTAATGCACACCCTGCCATGTCTTATTGGTTACTTGGCAGATAAGGACCACTTGGCCACCCACTGTGCCTATTTTGTCCTTGCCTATACTCTCATCACAGATCCTACGTGATCTACAGCTGCTTCCCCTTCCCCCGCTTTCCTACCAAGATTCCTTTGTGCCTATCCCATGCGTGTTTGAAGCCCACCACTGTTTTCGTCTTCACCACCTCCAATGGAACACTATTCCAGACGTCCGCCACTCTTTCAGTGAAGAAATATTTCCTCACATCCCTCCTAAATTCCCCCTTCCAGCTTCATTGCATGTCCCTTTGTTCTTGTTCACCTTCTCTTCTGAAAAATACTCCCCTCCTGTACCTTATTCACCCAGTCCTGAGGTGTCCTTCTGGTTACTCTCCCTTCATTAGACGGAGTGTCATTTGCCACCACCCTTTGTTGCCAATCCATCAACCAGTTCCATACCTAGTTAACCACCTTCAGTCCCACCCACAGACTGCCCAGTTTCCTCGTAAGCCTCCTATGTGGTACGCTGTCGAAGGCCTTGCTGAAGTCTAAGTAGGCCACATCCACCACCTCACCCTGGCCTATTTCTCTAGTCACCCAGTTAAAGAAATCAATCAGGTTCGCCTGACATAATCTCCCCCCGCTCCATGAATTTGTGCTGCATGGGGTCTTGTGACCCGCTGGATTCCAGATACCCCACTAGCCTTTCTTAGTGTCTCCATTGACTTCCCCACCACTGACGTTAGACTGACTGGCCTATAGTTGCCAGCCTTCTCCCTGCTGTCACTTTTATGAAGCGAGACTCCAACTGCCCTCCTCCAGTCTGCTGGAACATCCCTATTTCCACTGAGCTGTTGAACAGGGCTGTCAGAGGTGCAGCCAGTACCTCCCTGACCTCCCTCAGCACCCTTGGGTGTACCCCATCTGGCCCCATAGCCTTATCCACTTGCAGATTCACAAGTCCTCTCAGGACTCTTTCCTCTGTGAATGGAATCGTATCCACCTCCCTCCATCCAGTATTCCTGATGGTTCTCTGTGGTCTGTTCCCCTCTCCCTCTACTGTGAAGAGAGAGCAGAAGTATCTGCTCAGGATATCTGCTTTTTCCTGATCCTCCTCTCCACTTCTTAACCTCACAGTCCTTTCCCTTGTCTTCTTCTTTCGCTTATGAGTCTGAAAAAGGTCTTGTCTCCAATAGCTATCCCATTTGGCTATCCTTTCCTCTGTTTGCGCCTTTGTGCCCCTCACTGCCTGCCCTAGTAGTAGTAGCAGTGGTAGTGGTAGTAAAATCATTTTTATGCAAAGAATAATGGAAACATTCAATTGAGCAGAGATCATTTTCAATGAAGTTTCAGGTCAAGTAAGGTGCTGCGGTTCCACACATATAACATACATACAGCATAATAAATAACAAGCAACAACAACATCACTTGCAATAGGACAATACAACAATTAAGGACTTTAAGTTGCAGCTGCATATTGCTGCTGAAGGATGGGGCCCTGGCCCTGGCCAGACCCCTATTCTGGCTCATCAACTGCTCTGTGAAGGAGGGCACCATCCCTACGCAGTGGAAACAGGCCCATGTGGTCCCGATCCACAAGGGCGGCCGCCGGGAACCTATTGGCAACTACAGACCAATCTCCCTACTCTGCATCCTGTCAAAAATCCAGGAAAGGCTGATCTATGGACAACTCCGCAACTACTTGGAGGCCCATAAAATCCTGGCACCCTCCCAACACGGCTTTAGAACTGGACATGGGACAGACACAGCACTGACTGAATTTGCAACAGACGTACTCCAAGACATGGACAAGGGTACCCCTACTGGTGCAGTCTTCATAGACCTTTCCAAGGCCTTTGATCTGGTCCACCACAATCTCCTACTCACTAAGCTGAGCAACATAGGCCTAGACTGCCACACTCTAAAGTGGTTCGAGAGTTACTTGACCGGCCGCACGCAGAGGGTAAAGTGGAAGGACGCCATATCTGGGCCGCTCCCACTAAAAGAGGGGGTACCTCAAGGGTCGATACTTGGCCCCTTCCTCTTCTCCGTGTTCACTAATGAACTAACGGACCACTGCGGTGGGAGTTCTGTCGTCCAGTACGTGGATGACACAGTCATCTACCAGTCCACCACCAATCTGGGAGGCCTTAGCCCTGTACTCCTAGAGGACCTCCAGTCACTGGAACACTGGTTCACCGAGAACAGAATGGTCCTCAACACGTCCAAAACTAAGGCAATGCTGTTTGGCCCTAGATCCCTTGGTCAGGACAGAACACAGCACCTACAGCTCACCACTGCATCTGGCAACAGCCTAGAAGTAGTACCCTCCCTGAAATACCTCAGCCTAACCCTGGACCAGGGCCTCACCCTGAAGAACCACGTGAATTCAGTCACCAAAACCTTACACAGGAAATTAGGCACCCTTTACCGGCTGAAAGACCAGCTCGTACCCGAAGCCAGAATCTCAATTGCCACCAGCGTCCTCCTCCCGACACTCACATATGCTGCCCCAGTCGTGCAAGGGTTGGGAAAGCTGGAGAGGAACAGACTTCAGGTGCTTTACAACATGGTGGTTCGCTTCACCTACCAGGCCAACCCTAGGGATCACCACTGTGACTCCCTATCCTTCCTAAACTGGCCCTCACTGGATGTGTGCCTCCAGTGCCCCCTGCTCTGCCTAGTGTACAAGTTAGTTGGCCCAATCCCCCCAGCCTCTCTGGCCTCGTTGCTCTAAAGGCCAGTCACTGACACCTCCGTACAACTGGCCAAACTCTCCTAGATGTCCCCAGGGTCAGAACCAAGGTGGGCGGTATGTCATTTGCCCTCACCACTCCCACACTGTGGAACCAGCTCCCACCTGGGGTGCAGGAAGCCCCTTCTATCAAACACTTTCGCACTAGGCTTAAGGTCCACCTAGCGGTCACCAGTTCCTGCCACTGTACCGGCTCCTAGCAGGAACCCAGAGATAAATGGCTGACCAGGTCCTATCGTCCACCACTGTTCAAACTACATGTCAAACTGCTAACAATCGCACAATGTTATCACTGTTGAACAACCTATTTATTCCATTTGTACTGCTGTGCTTCTGCTCTGACATCTTAACTGTGTTGTTGTGATTCCTGTAACCTGAACTAATGCTGTATTTGTCTCTTGTGTTAAGAAATTCCTGGGTCGCCCCTGAAAAAGGGACCTTCGGGGCTCAGTGAGCTTACCCGGTCACCAAAATTTAATAAATAAATAAAAGTTAATCTTTAAAGTGCATTACAATGATTGAAGATGCTAACATTCTTTGTTCACGTAGTACACCACTTAACAAATTCCGAGACATTAATTTTGGCCCCTGGACATCTTAAATGCAGATGGGAATGATTCCATTGGGAAGCTCCTCTAAAAGGAATAGAAGATCTTCCAATGTTCAAATTACAGATAGGAAAACAAAACTGGGCACCATATGAGGTCCTCAGTTCCTCTCCAAACTCCCTAAGCTTGAACAACTCAGCAATATAGTCTGGAACCTTACGGCTCCAGACCCTAAAGATAAAATGCAATAAATGTACATTCCTTCTCACAGATGGTTTGTCCCAGCTCAGCTCATTAAATAAGAAACACCTATGGGTTCTATATGGGACATCTAAGATAAAATGAGCCAGTCTGTGGAACATTAGGTCTACTTTATTTAACAATAAACCAGTAGGACCTCCATGGAATATGTCTCCATAGTCAAAGTATTAACCACATTCTGACGAACCTCCCCGGACATAAATCTTTTATACTTATAAAGGGCTTCTAACTTTTTATTCATTCCTCCTATGCGTGAATCTGCATATGAAATGCCCAACTTAAATGGGAATCAAGACAGATACCAAGATATTTATATCGGTCAACCTGTTTTATGACTGAACCACCCAATGCAGCAATTTCCAATTTGAGATCACATATATTATTATGTTTATTTCTTAGCAAAAGTACCTGTGTTTTATTTGCATTCAGGATCAAATGATGTATCTTAAAAAATTCCTGAACCTCATTAAAAGCTTGTTGGAGTTTTAGCCCAATTATTATTCCAACCACATGACCAGCGTTTGGTAAAACCTACGCTTTTCATGGTGTCACACGAAACATTGGTCACGATAGTTTGGAATAGAATGCTGCTGCTCGTCATATTTTTAAACTTTATTAAAAGTTTATATTAACCTGACCTAGCGTTAGATCTTTTTTGTGGTAACAGCCGTTTGTAGCCCAACTTTTGTAGTGTTTAGAACAAGTTTTTTTTTACATTGAGGCTCCGGTTTTAGTTCCTTGAGTGGCCACCTTCCAGTTTTATTTCATTTATTTTTAAGAGTTCCTTACGGACCTCTTCTGGGGAAATATGTCCAAACTCAAACCCACATGTTCCTCTGGAATCAAATGCACTATCCATCTGGTCCTGCTCTATACCAATCTTATGATCCTGACTGGTCCCATCAACTAGGTCCTGGATACCTAGCTTAATAAAGTGATCATTAAAGATATTGACTAATCCAGTCCCCAAAGACAAAGATGATCCATCCACTGAGATCTTAATTACTGAGGGACGTTTTTGTGTCCCCACCAAGTCAGGGATAACCCCCCAAAACTTCCTCGGATTCTGTTTTTGATTATTGCCAAGCTTAGACAGCATAAAATCTTATTTAGCCACCCTCACCTTCCTGGTATACAAATTTTGGGCCTGCCTATAAAGGACCCAATCATGGTCTTTCATAGATTTTTTAGCCTTAACCCATTTTTTGTCCCTCTCTCTCCTAGCTTTATGGAGCTCCATAGAGAACCAGGCATTCCCCTTATGTTTAGTCCTCCTAGATTTTAATATTCCCAAACATCTGAGGCAGTAGGGATCAGCTCCAATCTAGTCCAATTGATATTTTCGACGTAGACGTCCCTGCTTCCCTCTGCTTTTCCTGGTACACCTCCCTATCCTCTATATCTGTAGCTTGGTAGCCAAGAGCTAGTAATTTGGTTGCCCTAGCTAGCATGCACCCTGGGTGGTGAGCCGTGGTGCCGCTGCCATAGGGCAGCTGTACTTTCGGCTCTTCTGCTTTCACCACTCGGTAGCTGGCAGGCAGCCGTTGCGGTGAGCGGATCTGGAAAGAGGGATCGGGATCTCCCTGAAGCCATATAATGAACTAGTTGGCTGTATGAAGGAATCGAACTCTCGTCCTCTGACTGTGTGAAGGAGTCGGACTTTTATCCTCTGGGCATCCTGGTGATTCCTCTGCTCTATTGTATCTGGTTCCAATTGTGAGTTTTTAATTTTAGTTGGATATTTTGGATTTTTCCCTGCTCTGTGGGTTTGCACAGGGAACTTTAACTGCAGACTGCTCCTATGTACTTTGAATATAAGACTTATGCTTGAGGTCTGCCACTTTTCAAGTGAAAGTGAGAGCTCATTTGGAAACCTGAATTATTATTTTTGGAGAGACAAGTTCTGACTTATTTTGAGCTTAACAAGAATGGTCTGCATTATTGAACTGGTCTTCACTTGTGAGAGGGATGAACTGGTTACTGCCCAACTCAGAGCTTGGTGAAACTGTGTTGAACATTTGATTTTAGATTTTAGCCCTTTCTAAGTTATAGATATTTAGTTTGGATTAAAGGAATTGGTTTGCAATATTTTTTTATTGTCTGGATATCTGGGTGGTGAGAGGGCTCTGTATCCAGCTATTTACTTAGTTATTTATTTGTTTATAGTTTGAGTATTTTCCTCTCTCCCCAGTGGTGAGAGGACTGGGTAGGGAGGGAATTAATTAATTACTTTATTGTATATTGTTTTACCTCTCTTCCCCAGTGGTAAGAGGACTGGGTGAGGAGGGGGAAGTTAGTTAGTGTTTTGTTGTATTTGATTATATTTTTTGTTCAGGTTTAGGGGGTGGGAGCCCTTAAATCAATAGTTTGAGGTTTGTGGTTTCTTTATATTATATTTTATTTTTATTATAAAGGGCTTAGTATTTATTTAAGCTTTAAGAGGTGGGTTAGTTTTTAATTAGAATTATTTATTTGTTGTGTTAATTATGTGTTGGATAACACAAGGACAGTCGAGATATTCCTCCAGGTCAGGGACTTTCGTCCTTTTTCTGTCCTCTTCTGCTGTTAGAGGTCTATAGACATAGGGCTCTGGAAATTGTTGGAAGAAGGAGGAGGAGGAGGAGGACGAGGGCTGGGTCTGAAGGGGGAATGGAAAGGAGTGGGCAGATAGAGATAGTGGAGACAAGGAGACGCCCTGGGGCGAAATGGGCCCAGGAAAGGGATCCTCCCTGTCTGGTGCCCATACCCAAGGGTTCTGACTATAGTCAGCAGATAGCATGGTCATCCTCGGGGGCTCATCCTACTCAAGCAGTGTTGTGCAACGCCAGGTCTATTAAAAACAAGATGGCTATTATAGCTGATTTTGTTCGGTCATCTGACCTGGCGTGCATCACCGAGACCTGGCTGGATGAGAATGCTGGACCAGTTTTGGCAGCAGCAGTTCCAGCCGGGTACTCGGTGATACACCGCCCGAGGGTGGATCGTAGGGGCAGGGGTGTTGCTATCTGTTTTAGATCAGAACTGGGCCTAGTGGAGGTACCAGTGGGAACTACCAAATCCTTTGAATGTATCTTAGGCGAGGGTGTGGGGCGCAGGATACTTCTCGTATACCGTCCACCAGGTGATGAGAATGTTTTCCTGCGGGAAGTCACAGACTACATTGTCGGCCTGACATTGGGGTCCCCCAGATGGTTGGTTCTGGGAGACTTCAATGCCTGGGTTGACGATGAACTCTCGCATTTTGGTCAAGACTTCCTCCAGTTAATAATTTCACTGGGCTTCACACAGGTTATTTCCTCCTCGACCCACATTGGTGGTCATTCATTGGATTTGCTGTTCCTTCTGGGGATGGAGATATCCGACTTGATGGTGGAACCAGTCGGATGATTGGACCATCACTCCATTGGGTTCAGTTTTGAGGCCACCTCTAGTAGGTCAGCCCCTATGGAAATGGTCCGGTACCGCCCTTTAAGGGGTGTTTACCCGGATGACCTGATGGCGGCGATGGACCTATCGGGCTTACTGAGAGATTGCATGGATCCAGGAGAGCTGGTACTAGCCTATAATAAGGCGGTGGCAGGGGCCCTGGATTCCATTGCTCCTGTTCATGTTTGTCCTCTCACTCCCTGCCCCAGGTCTCCTTGGTTCGATGAGACTCTGAGGGAGTTGAGGAGAGTTAGACGAAGGTTGGAGAGGTGCTGGCGGAGGTCGGGTCTGGATGGTGACAAACTTAGTTTGATGGACCACTATGTGGTCTATCAATCCACAATCTCTCGTAAGAAGGCAGAATTTCTGTCCAGAGAGATTGCGGCTGCACAGAACAGACCAGCTCAGCTCTTCTGGACTGTGGACAGATTGTGCAATCCCAATCTGTCTTCAGCCCAGAAGAGCCTTTTCTCAAGAACGGTGTGAGGAGTTTGCTCTGTTCTTTGCAGATAAGGTTGCCAAAATCAGATCTGATGTCTGCTTGACCCTCCCCAATGGGAGTTGTGATCATCGGCAGGAGATGTCGGACACCCAGTTTGTGTGGTCTGACTATAACCTTCCCACAATCAGTGACATTGTGATGATCATCCAATCACTGCGTCCGACCAACTGTGGTTTGGACCAGGGCCCCACGCATCTTTTAGTGGGTTGTGTGGATAAAATCGGCCCCGTCCTTGCTGAGATAGTCTGGAGGTCCTTGGAGAGGGGGATTTTTCCAAATCCTCTCAAGGAGGCTGTGGTTCAGCCCCTTCTTAAGAAGTCCTCCTTTGACCCCGGACTGTCTGGCAAACTACAGCCCTGTCTCTAACTTACCCTTTGTGGGTAAAGTTACTGAGAAGGTGGTTGCAGTGCAGTTGGATGAACATTTGACAAGCCGCAATGTCTATGATTCTCTCCAGTCTGGATTTAGGAAAAGGCATAGTACCGAGACAGCACTTGTTCGGGTACTAAATGGCCTCCTAATAGCGAGAGATCAAAGGACCTGTTCCATCTTGGTCCTTCTTGATCTCGCTGCAGCATTTGACACTGTGGATCATGGTGTGCTATTGGAACGTTTGCGATCTATCTGTGGACTGTCTGATACAGTCCTCAGCTGGTTTCGATCTTACCTCGAGGGTAGGACTCAGAGGGTGGTGTCCGGGATTTGTTCCTCGGCATCAGTCTCCCTATCCTGTGGGGTACCGCAGGGTTCCATTTTGGCACCCATGTTGTTTGTAGTGTATATGCTGCCGTTAGAAGCGATTATTAGGCTTGAGTTTTCACTGCTATGCAGATGATACCCAGCTGTACATGTCCTTTGTGCCCGGTCAGGATGCTGCCTTTTCGGTCTTTAACAACTGTTTTGCCAAATCCAAGACTGGATGAATGTGAGTTGGCTGTGGTTGAACTGGGAAAAAACTGTGTTGGTTGTGGACCGGGGTCACTGGGAGGCGGGTTTGTTAGCTGGATCGCCCTCGGGTTTATGGCTTGGGGGTGTCCAGCTGACTACCTCAAACCGGGTGCGGAACCTGGGCGTTGTGTTTGATGACTGTGACATTAAAATCTCAGGTGTCAGCGGTTGTCAAAACCTCTTTTTACCATCTGAGGAACATTGCCCGGGTGAAGCACCTGGTTCCTCCAGACGATCTTCCTACTTTGGTCCATGCTTTCGTTACCTCCCACCTTGACTACTGCAATGCCCTTTACCTTGGGCTACCGAGGGTTGAGATTCGCCGCCTGCAGCTAGTGCAGAATGCAGCAGCCAGGCTGTTGACTGGTTCTTCTAGGTCCAGTCATATAACGCCTGTGCTCCTCGGACTGCACTGGCTGCCAGTTTACTGGTGAATCACCTTCAAGGTTGGTTTGCTGACCTATAAGGCCCTACATGATCAGGGACCTGATTACCTGAAAGATCTCCTTTGTCCCTACTGTCCCCACCCCGCTCTCTCTGATCCACTGACGAGGGATTGCTAGAGGTTCCCAGGGTTCATTTAAAAACTTCAGGGGCCAGATCTTTTAGTTTTATGGCCCCAACCCTGTGGAATTCTCTACCTCGTCAGGTGTGAGACTGCCCAACTGTCCAAAGTTTTAAAGGAGCTTTGAAAACCTACTTTTTTAGTAAAGCCTATAACGATTTTTGAATATTTTAATGCTGTTTTAATTATTTATTGTTGTATGTAATATTGTACAGACGCCTTGGTTTAAGAAAGGTGCCTTATATAAATAAAGAGTGATTTGATTTGATTTAGGTGGGCTAGTGGAATCATATATATGGACCAGACTGGAGTGTTATGGCCATGTGCAGTTATTTTTTTTTCAATCCACATTTTTGCCTCCAAGTTTTTCCAGGGAGCTGGTGGTCAGGGCTCCAGCCCCTCCCCCCTCGGGGGGGGCATCTGTCCCTGGCTGCCATCCTCATCACCGGGAATGCCACTGGGACATCATGGAGCCCATCAGCTCCATTTTCTCCCTGCCCACGCTGCAGTCGTGCGTACGCATGTGGAGGTATGTGCATGCCACCGTCCCACAGTGTCCTCCCTATTGTGCTCCCCACCAGCCTGCACTACCTTCAGGCCTCCACCTGGGGGTAACTGTACTACAGGGCAACAAGGTCTCTCTCCAGGAGAGGAGAGCTGCCTTTCAGCTGCTCAATCCTGCTCCCTCCCCCCCAGCTGCCTCCTGATGACCCAGGCTTTTTCCTGAACCTGGGTCACCAGCATGGCACCTCAACCCTCATCCAGCACCTCAACCCTCATCCAGCGCCTCAGCGCCACTGGTCTGGCTCATGTGCAATCATTTTAACTGAATGTGCCACATGAGTAATAATTAATAGTAGCCGCAGTGTTTAGTTAATGGAGAATTACTGTTAGTGCTACTTATCTTCCCCAAGGAACTTGACATCTTTCTCAATATTATTTATTTATTTAGTTTTTTTAACCGGTAGGTGCACTAGCCATAAAATAACTATTGCAGGCACAACCCTGGAGAGTACAACAAAAGAGAACAGTTGAACAACAGCAAATTGGTACAATAATACAAATGGAGGAAAAGTACAGCAGTGCTACAAAAATACAATGGGTAGAAACAACAAAAATAATGGCAAGCATTATACAAATAATGACAGTAAGATATATAATAAGTGCAGAAACCACGGACCCGACCTGTGGAGTGAAAGGGTTAATAAGATAGTAAGGTTATATAGAGAGAAATGTGAGGAATGTTCAAACATAACAAGAAAGACTGACAGAAGAAAGGTCAGGGGTGGTAACTGGCAAAACAGCAGTGGATGGTCAGCAACAAGATTCGAGAAGGAAGAGAGCTAGTAGTCGAGAAGTTATTTACAAAGGGAAGGTAAAATATGGGTAGGGGAAGAGGAGACAGTCTTGGAGCTGGATTAGAGCAGGGGTGACATTACTGGTAAGTCTCAGGAGCTTCAGATAGGGACAAAGCATGTACAAGCATCAGCTAAGGATAGATAACCATGATATTCACTTTTAAATCCAAAGTGAGACTGAGACAGCTGGAGGTTGAGTGGAAGAGCATTCCATAGCCTGGGAGCAGAGAATTGGAAGGCCCCTGTGCCTTTAGTCGTCTGACATCTCGGAACATAGAGCAAGTATTTGTCAGCTGATCGCAGGCCATGGGAGTATGGGTAAAGGACCAGCAACGCCGCCAGCTGGGATGGGTTTTTTTCCCGGATGATTGAGTCCATTAGTGATCCAAGGTAGTATTGTCTAGTAGCAGAGGGTGAGAGCCAATTCAGATTCTTATAAAGAAGGCAGTGATGTTTGAGTCGAGGCGACGAAGAGGCAAATCGGCATATATTGTTATAAGTTTCATCCCATTTTAGTAGGGAGGTTTTATGGGCTGAGGTAAGAATAAAGGCACCATAAGTAAGGGTTGGGAGCAGAATACCTCGGCAATTGCTAATTTGGCTGAGGGTAAGCATGTATATCGCTTTGTAGTTACTCCCAGTTTCAAGTTTACAGCTTCGCATGAGGAATGAATGTGAAGATTAAAATCCAGGGACTGGTCCAGCAGGATCCCAAGGTACTTGAAGGAAGTAGCATTTTTCAAGTGGAAATCCTCCTGGGTGAAGAACCTCCAGCAAACTAGAACAGGCCTTAATCTTCGGAGTGGAACCTAGGAGCATGGCTTTTGTTTTCTTTTCATTTAGTACAAGCTTACGGTCTATTAGCCAGTCTAAGACCTTATTGAAGTCTGGAATAAGTGATGTGTTTATGCAGGCAATACTAGAAGAACTAGTATAGATGATCAGGTCATCAGCGTAGAGAGAGTAGCTGAGCAGGATTCCAGGACCTCAGCTGCATTGTTGATAAAAAATTGAGAACAGAAGGGGCCCAAGGATAGAGCCCTGGGAGACCCCAAGGTTGATAGTAGACGTGTTGGACAGGGAGGAGTTAAATTTGACAGCTTGCGACCTGTTTGACAGGTACAGTAGCTACAGAACCAGTCCACAACAGGGGTAGAGAAATGGAATTTATGGAGAGTGGAGAGAAGCAGGGGATGGTCTACAAAAAAACACCCTCCCCAGTGGAAGGGAATGGATCATCTTGGGGGACTTCAGCATTAGCTGGTTGTCCCCCTCAGGCAAACGTAGCCAAAGAAACCATCGCTAGCCTAGGCCTCCACCAGTTAATCTCTACCCCCACCCGCCCCAACAGTAGGACAAGGTTTGAATCAATGCTAGACTGGATACTTGTCTCACACCCTGCACATGTTACTAACTTGGGGTTCTCCTGACTCTTTAGTGACCACTGTGGAGTCTACTGCTGTTGGTCTGCTAAAACTCCTAAAGCAGAACACATTCATTTACTCCCGCCTCAGCTAAATAAACTTAATCCTGAAGAATTTTCTAAAGCCTCATTAGCCACCAGCTGGTCCTTCACAAACTCCATCAATGACATTGACTCCACCCTTGAAGCCTTCAGTAGCAAGTTCCTTGCCATTTGTGATAACCTCATCTCCCTTAAAAAAAAAAAAACTCTGGGTAAAAGGGCACACTCATGAATGGGTCTCCGACGAGCTTCTTAACCTAATAAGGAAAAGGGACAGGGTCTGAAGAAAACAGGAAATGTAAACTCCGCAAACTCCTACAACAGTACAAAACACTCCACAATAAATATAAATCAGCAGTCCGCAACGCAAAAATCACACTCCTCAGAGATGAACAAGAAAGCTCCAGGACCAATCCTAAGCATACCTGGAGACTCCTCAATGACCTCACTGGGAGAGTAATGTACAATTAACATATCATCTCCACCTTTGATGGTCAACCTGTCACAGAACCTCTTGAAATTGCCACCCTGTTCAATTCTTACTTTGGTGACTTGGACAAATGCAAAATCAACTCCCGTCTGACCCTGGCCCTCCTCTTCCCCTCCCCTTTCTTCCAACCCTCTTCACAGCTTCAACTTCAGATACCTTACACCCTGGAGTTTAACAGACTCATATAGTCAAATGGCCCTAGGCTTAGCTTGGGACCTGACATCACCACCGCATCCTTAAGAGGTTCTGTGAAACTTTAGCCCTCCCCCTAACCAATATTTTTAACCCCTTCCTCTGCTTAGGCTTTCTTCCTCTAAAATGGAAATGTACCACAGTCAAACCACTTCACAAATCTGGCCCCAAAATGATGATGCCAACTACAGGTCAATTTCCCTCCTAGCACCGTTTTCAAAGATAATAGAAAATATGTTATCCCTCTGTACAGACAGTTGGTGAGACCCCATCTGGAGTACTGTGTGCAGTTCTGGAGACCCCATCTCCGCAAAGACATAGACAGAGTGGAGGTTGTCCAGAGGAGGGCAACCAAAATGGTGCAGGGTCTGCACCAGAAGACATACGAAGAAAGACTAAAGGAGCTTAATATGTATACCCTTGAGGAAAGAAGGGAGAGAGGGGACATGATAGAAACTTTCAAGTACCTCAAGGGAATTAACAAAGTCCAAGAGGGTAGCATCTTCCAGAAAAAGAGATGTGCAAGAACAAGGGGGCACAATTTGAAGATAGAAGGGGGATGGCTCAGAGGTAATGTGAGGAAGTATTTTTTCACTGAGAGGGTTGTGGATGCATGGAACAGCCTCCCTGAGGAGGTCGTGGGGTCAAGAACAGTGGGGGACTTCAAGAATGCATGGGACATGCATAAGGCAGTCCTAGTGGGGGGTAGGAGGAAGTAAGCTGTTGGTTAACTAGGATCTGCAGCTTATCTGTTAGGTAGAAAAATGGGCAGACTAGGTGGGCCAAGCAGTCCTTATCTGCCGTCAAATTCTATGTTTCTATGTTTCTATGTTTCCAGAGTTTTTAAATTAGTGAGGGATTCCTAGAGTTTGAATAGAAGGCTGTGTGGCAACTTGCCAATCCTTTGCCTAAAGGAAGACCAAGCTAAATAGAAAATGTGCAATTTTATATCAGAATTTAAAGCTGAATTTCATGAGTTCTGGGAAAAGATGTTGAGTTTTGTGATCATTTTGTAGAAGCTATATTCATAAATCTTGTCCAGTCATACAGCTGCCCTGCAATTTAGTAGGAAGAAAAGGACTGGGTAGAATAGAAATAAGAAAATAAGGAACCTTCATAGTGGTCTCCATAGTAACAGTAGCAGAAGAGTTGAAGGGACAATGCAGGACCATGATGCTAGTGCAGGAAAAGCAATTCATATACCTGTGGCAAAGGTCAAATGAGTGTGATGCAGAGCCAAGAATCACAGCTAGAGAGAGGAGCTGTCTGCTGTCTACACTGGGATATGTTCTGAGGACATGAGAAGGTAATTTATTGAATTAGAAATGTTCCTGAGGGTTAGGCAATTCTGAGAGATCTTCTCCAAGGTCTTCATGGCCCTCTGGCCTGTGAGAGATGACAGATAGCTATTAATCAAGCTAACTCTTGCAAAGAGTCTGTTCAAAGAGGGATGGTTTTCTTTTCAGGCCCATTAAAAGGCATTCTGTGGTAAGGAATGCCCACATATTCCAGATGGGCTGGAGTTGTGCCAAGAGGAGGCACTGGTCATGACAACGGATGGGGAGACATGGGGATTCAAACTGAAGGCTTGGGGAGGCAATTAGTACAGGGGCCACCAGTGTCAGAATAAGATGCAGGAGTTCATCAAGGGAAGATCACCAGAGTTTGAGAGCAAAGCACAGCTGACCCCAGCTGGAGCAGGGAGGCATAAAGGGACAATGCTCAGCTGAATGCAGGTCACACGAAAAATCACACCCAGCCAACTGCATTAGCATAAGCACCCAATGCACTTGGATGGCCAGGACATAGAGACCTGGTGGGGTGCAAATGTGGCTGGGGCACCAAAAAGGGGGAAGTCTGGCTATTGGGCCTGATATAGGACAATGAGTAGATGGCTGTTTTTTTTTAAGTAAGGGTGTCACTCTGAAGCAGTTTCACTGAGTCCATCTGGTCAAGTTCAGACAAAAAAGTGGGGGAAAATAGTTTTATTTACAATGAGTACAGTGTGCTTGTACTTCAAATACTGTGCAGTTTAGAAGTAACAAAGAATTAAATATCCTAGCTGGAATTTTCTGCTCAGGCCTGCTCAGAATACCCTCAGCTACACTACCACTACTTCTACTGGAAACCTGGGATCCAAAAGCATTCATGCTCTCTCAATGAACACCCTGAAGCCGTTAAATTAGAGTTACATCCATGAAAGAACAACAGGACTGTAAACAGCTCAGCCAGTCATAAGCAGTGTGTTGGGTTACATTTTATGAGCTTTGGGAGCTAGAGGGCCCTTAAGGGTCCTATCTTTAAATTGTACCTTCCAATTATAAGTCAGTGGCAGTGATATGCAGACTGCAGCTCACTTCAGAGCAACCAGGGCCGAGCCCTGGCAAGCCCCCTCTAATTCCAACACTGATTATAAGGAATTACAGGACTGCAAACAGCTCAGTCAGTCATAAGAAACTACAGGACTGAAAGGTCAGGAAAGTCACAATAAGCCAAGACTTGTTTCCAGGTGCATCCTGGGAGCACAGGGTAGTTAAGTGACTTGCTCATGGCCACACAGTATGTAATTGGTGGCTGTGGGATTCAAACTTAGTTCTCCAGGTGTGCAACAGCTCAGCAGTTTTAACCACTATGCTGTACTGCCTCCCCAAATATGCAGAGGTGATGAGTGCTTTGTGAACATTAAATTCACCAAAAAGGAAATCTGATGTCATTTACCTATTATACTTCCATGCATTTTGAGAAGCTTTTGCCAATTAGTATTTGCAGTATTTACACTGTAAAGTTAAAATTACTAACCTACATTTCTCCAGTTTTGTTAGATTCTAGGACCAATTGATTTTGAAGACAGGCCAAATTTCAAATCTTTACCTGGAATTGTAGTGTAGTCTCCCAAAGTTAGGGGCACCATAAAGAAATGGAGGCTCACTCCCTGACATGGAAATTTATTTTTTTTAACCAGTTCCCCCATCGCCCCCCTTTCTTGCAGCCTCACCGATTCCTCCCTGTTCCTTTGTTTGATTTTGCACCATTCAGCATAGGGAAGGGGTGTGACAGGGTTGAATAGGACCCTCTCCCAGTTGTTATGGAGAGTTTGAATGCAGGATCTGTTCTTTCCTTTCCTGTCTCTTGTCTGTCTGGTTGCACAACCAAAGTTTCCCATGAGACTTAGGACCTGATCACCCCAACAGTCTCGCATTCTTTGCTTCTTGCTATCTCTCAGTCTTCTCATGCTGTTTCTGTCTTTTCTTCCTTGCATAGTGGCTGGTATAAAATATATGCAAATCATTATGTGGAAATGTAGCTGATATTGGGATCCCTTTGTTTAGAAATTATGTAGTGTTACTGTGAAAATGTATACAATTATAGTTTGAGATGATTGCAAAAAGCATTGGGAATGCAAGGGGTTTACCTAGGAGCAGTTTTTAAGCCCTTTTTCAGAAGCTGTGGAAAAGGGGCCTCAGTTCTGGGACATTGTGTTCTAACTGCACCTGCCTGAAATTTACAAGAACATTTTAGAGAAAACAGGATGCTTGTTAAGAAGGGGGGTTGCAAAGACTTATAAGAGAGAGAGCCACAATATTTTGAGGGACAGAAAGATTGAAGGAAATCTCAGATGGATCTTCTCTGTTTATTCTGCCTCTGTAAATAGTTATACTGAACAAGTTAGTTTTTTATGTTATTGCTAGTACTAATAAACACTTTTTGTGAATTCTACAACTGCTCCTGCTTTTTCCTATGCTTCCTGACCTGTGCCTCAACAACACATGGTGTCAGCCTGAGTGGGATTTATGCCGTGCATACTCTAAGCAAGGAGTTTTGTGTGTGGGTACTAGACCTGGTACCAGGGAAGCATAGAAGAAAGGTATATATTCTGCAGCAGGAAGTCCAGTAGTGGTTACCAGGAGAATGGCAGCCAAACTAGCAGAGACTGAAGTCCTAGCTGAGATTGTATAGCCAGCACAAGTTATGGGAAAAGAACAGGCAGTGACAGAACCTGAAAGCCTGATGGACTTTTCAAATGGCAGGCTATACAACAAAAGAGATGGAGAAGCAGAGGAGAGAAGAGAAGCAGCAGCTGAGAGAAGAGATGCAGGACAAGAGCAGCGATGGCTGGATGCCTTACAAGCTATCAATGCAGAGGATCTGGCACAGGTCCAGATGAGCAGCAAAACACAAGCAACTTAAAAGCCATTAAACTTACAAAGTTGTGTCCTCGAATGATATCGAGGCATACTGACAACTTTGGAGGAGTTGCTACAGCCTGCCAATGGCCAAACCTGCAATGGACAATCAGATTGGTACCTACCTAACAGAGAAAGCACAACTTGCCTACAGCAATATGGACACTGCACAGTCAGAAAAGCGAAATCCTGAAAAGGTATGACATCTCAGGAGAGACCTACAGTCAGAGATTTCAATCTCTGAAGTACAACTCAGATGACAATCCTCGAGAAGCCTTCACCCAACTCAAAGATCTCCTGATAAAATGGCTCCAATCAGGCAGCAAAACAGTCCCACAGATTATCAACACATTTGCAATGGAGCAATTCATCAACATCCTGCCTACAGATGTGCAGTTTTGGGTAAAGGAACACCGACCAGAAAATGGGGAAAAGGGTTTTTCTTTGGCCAAAGACTACCAAATGGCTAGACAGATGCCACAGCAGTGAGGTAACAGCCAAGCACCAGTAAGACACTCTTTTTCCCATTTAAACCCAAGTCTGATAAGAACCTGGTGGAGGTAACAAATCTGTGCCCAAAGACGATGTTATAACTGTAATAAGCCAGGTCATATTGCAAGAAATTGCCATCAGAAGAGTGACACTGGAACAGATTTGTCCTGGCAAATTGGGGGTACTTAACAGATGTGAAGGTGGGGGATGAGACTGTAAAGGGACTCACTGATTCGGGAAGCAGACAGACCCTAGTGCATGTTGAAGTGCTGGGAAAACACTGTGCAAAACGGCCAGGTACTGGTGTCATCTGCATCCATGGGGACACTCGATACTATCCCACCACCCAAGTGACTTTGACCATTAAGGGTATGTCACACCAAATGAAAGTAGGGGTAGAACCTACATTACCTGTACCAGTGATTATTGGAAATGACTCACCAGGATTTATTGCGTTAATCTCAGAGGAACTGAATCCAGCAGTTTCAGAAGCAGTGGTAACAAGAGCTCAGGCAAAGAAAATCTCAAACGGTGGGGACACTTTTCCTTTCAATGACTTTGATTCAGACTCGTTTGAACACAGCTCCAAGATCTGGAAATCCAGGAAAGAAAGACAATGCCTGAAGAAACTGTGGAAACAAATGACTGATGGACATAAGGGGTTAACATGTGAAAATGCTGAAACTAAACTCATCACTGATTAATGATTTTCTTTCAGAACAAGTTAGCAATGTTTCTCCAGTGTTATTTTAAGCAGCTGGTGAAACCAAACAGGTGGACCCACAATGTGTAAAAATGTTATGGATTACTGTACAGAGTTTGAGTTAAACCTCAGACATATGAACAGACAGAACAATTGGTTATACCACAGAAGTACAGAACAGAGTTGTTTAAGACAGCACATGATAGTCCAATGGTTGGTCACTCAGGGAGGGATTGCACCCTTGCCAGATTGCTGTATAGATTTTACTGGCCTGGAATTCATGAAAATGTTGCTACCTATTGTAATTCCTGTGATGAGTGTCAGAAAGTAGCCCCAGTCACTAGAAAAGACAAGGTGCCCCTGGTGCCCCACCCTTGATAGATGTGCCTTTTGAGAGAATTGCAATGGATGTGGTTGGTCCTTTGGACAAAAGTAAAAAGGGTAATAGATTTATCCTGGTGGTATACTCGATACCAAGAAGCAGTTCCAATGCATACTGTCACAGCTTCAAAAGTGGCAGCAGAGCTTGCAAAAATTTTCCACAGAGTGGGCATACCTAAAGAAATTATTACTGATCAGGGTAGTATTTTTGGTGCTGCATTACTTAAGGAGCTATACAGACTACTAGGTGTCACTGCCATAAGAATCTCCCCTATCACCCTCAGACAGACGGTCTTGTTGAGCGTTTTAACCAAACCCTAAAACGCATGTTGAAATGGTTTGTAAAAGGGAAAGGGAAAGATTGGGACCAATACTTGTCTTAGCTACTTTTTGCTTACAGAGAAGTGCCACAGGCATCAACAGGCTTTTCACCATTTGAAATGCTGTATGGTAGGCAGCCAAGAGGGCCACTGGATGTGATAAAAGAAATGTGGGAAGATAACCCCACTCAGAAACAATCTATAACATCTTATATGTATGCCCTAAGAAAGAAGCTGGTAAAATATGTTGAAATTGCCCATAGTAATCAGGAAGAAGCCCAAAACCAGCCGAAGGTATATTATTACCATAGGGTAAAAGAAAATGTTTTTGAGCCAGGTGAAAATGTTTTGCTACTGTTGCCCACAGCAGAAAATGGGCTGTTAGTGAAGTGGCAAGGGCCTTATGGAGTGTTTAGAAGTACTGGCACCGTTGACTGTGAGATTAAGACCCTGGCAGGAAAAATCCTATTAAGATATACCATGCTAATCTCCTCAAGAAATGGGTTGAAAAACACCAAAAGCTGCTTTGCTAGTTTTACCAGAAACTGATAAAGAAGATATTGATGTAGCTTATGATAGACTGGAACAAACTGTAATTGCTGATGCGATAAAAGGTGACTGTGTCCTTAATCTCAGAACAAACTGCAGAAATTCATAATGTGCTAAAGACATTTAACAGTACTTTTACTACAGTACCAGGCTGAGCAAAATGGGTCAAGCACAAAGTGCCAGGGAATGCTCGCTCAGGCAAAAGGTGTACAGGTTACCAGAGCAGTTAAGAGCTGATGTGGTTAAGGAAATACAAAAAATGAAAGAATTGGGTATCAAAGAAGAGTTGAGGAGTGCTTGGTCATCTCCAATGGTAATTGTAAACAAAAAAGAAGGGGGTGTTAGAATCTGCCTTGATTTTAGGAAACTTAATCAAGTGTCAGAATTTGATAGTTATCCTACGCCCAGAATAGATGATTTGGTGGACAGACTGGGGAGTGCAATGTATATCAGTGCCCTCAATCTCACCAAGGGTTACTGGCAAATCCCTTTAGCTAAAGAATTCAGAGATAAAACTGCATTTGCCACTCCTGTGGATTCTATCAGTTCACCATCGTGCTGTTTGGTTTACATGCTGGTCGGCTACATTCCAGTGGTACATGGATGTAGTTTTATCACCTGACACTGGTTATTGTGCTGCATACCTGGATGATGTTGTGGTGTATAGTCCAGACTGGAAAAGCCACCTGGAACACCTACGAGCAGTTATTCAAGCTATCAAAAATGCAGGTATGACTATTAATCCTACCAAATGTGCATTGGGCATGCAGGAAACCAGATATTTGGTCCATGTTTTGGGAAATGGAGAAGTTAAGCCAGAAATTTCTAAAATAGAAGCTATAGCTAACAGCCCTGTCCCTAAAACAAAGAAACATGTCAGGTCATTTTTAGGGCTGGCTGGTTATTATTGGAGATTTGTTCCTAACTTTGCTGAGTTAGCTACTCCCCTCACTGATCTCACAAAAAAATGGTACCCAAATAATGTGAAATGGACCCCAGAGTGTGATGAAGCTTTTCAAGCCATTGAGACTGCATTATGTTCAGCCCGTTTTAAGAAGCCCAGATTTTGAGAAACCATTTTTGTTACAAACAGATGCATCAGAGGTAGGTCTAGGTGCAATCCTGAGTCTAAATATAAATGGGATGGAACATCCTCTTCTGTACATAAGTAGAGTGCATGCAGAGAGAAACATACTCCACCATTGAAAAGGAATGTTTAGCAGAAAAGTGGGCCATGGAGTCCCTTAAGTTTTATTTGCTAGGAACTGACTTTGTACTTATAACGGATCACAATCCTTTCTGTTGACTTAACCAAATAAAAGATAAAAATTTCAGAATCACAAGGTGGTACCTGGCACTATAGTCAATTAAATTTAAGGTGATACACAAATCTGGTAAAGAGAATAGCAATGTTGATTTTCTGTCAAGATATGGATCAGGAAGTGAGGGTTCTGAAGGTTGAAAAACAAATATATGAGTTTAAACTGTAATGTTTGCTGTACTGTTATAGAAAAAAAGGATACTGCACATGTGTTTAATTTCTGAAAGTTAGAAGCTAATGTTGGTGCAGAATTAATAAAAAGTTTTGGAAACCTGTTTGATAAAACAGGTTCTCTCTTAAGGAGGGGGTGTGTATGTGACAGGGTTGAATAGGACCCTGTCCCAGTTGTTATGGAGAGTTTGAATGCAGTGATCTGTTTTGTTTTTTTCCTTTCCTGTCTCTTGTCTGTCTGGTTGCGCAACCAAATTTTCCCGTGAGACCTAGGACTTGATCACCCGATAGCCTCATAATTCTTTGCCTCTCACTGTCTGTCAGTCTTCCTTGCTGTTTCTGTCTTTTCTCCCTTGCATATTGGCTGGTATAAAATATGTGCAAATCTTACAAGGAAATGTAGCTGATATTGGGATCCCTTTGTTTAGAAATTATATATGTTACTGTGGAAATGTATATAATTATAGCTTGTGATGATTGCAGAAAGCTAGTGGGAACTCAAGGGGTTAACCTAAGAGCAGTTTTAAGCCCTTTTTTAGAAGCTGTGGAAAAGGGGCCTCAGTTCTGGGATATTGTGTTCTAGTGGCACCTGCCTGAAATTTACAAGAACATTTTAGAAAAAAAAACAGGATGGGTTGAAAAGACTTATAAGAGAGAGAGAGAGAGCCTCAATGTTTTGAGAGAGACAGCGATTGAAGGAAAACTCAGATGGATCTTCTCTGTTTATTCTGCCTTTGTAAATAGTTTTACTGAGCAAGTTCATTTTTTATGTTATTGCTAGTACTAATAAACACTTTTTGTGAATTCTATAACTGCGCCTGGTTTTTCCTGTGCTTTCTGACCTGTGCCTTGATGACACGGGGTCGTGGGCCGAAGACACTCCCTGGAGGGCTTGTTGTATCCAATCCCATGGCCAGAAGCCATGACCTCTCCTGCCCTACAAAAGGGCTGGGGAGTGGCGAAGAGGGGAGTTCTCAGCTGCACTAGGAGGGTGGAGGATACAGAGAGCATGGGCTGTAGACATACCTGTAGGGGTTCCATGGCTCCTCCGGCATTGCTCTCCTTCAGTCGGTATCCTGGGTGTGCAGCGACAGAAACAATAGGGTCAGTCTGGTGGAGTGCAGCTCTCCGATGTGACCTGTTTCCCCTGAGCAGACCCCACAATCAGCAGGGGCGGTAAAGAAAGGGCAGATGGACGAAGTTGTGCCACAAAGAAATAGGTCCGGGCAGAAAACTCACCCTGGGCCTGTAGTTCCGCCACCAGCAGCCATGTAGGCTTAAGAGGAGCTGGGTGGGAGCATGGCTCCCTGCCCAGGTTTCCTGACCCCTACCAGCAGGCTAGAGTCCCAGGCCATGGTGGTGAGTGGGCTGAGTGCATGATCTTTTGGTTTTACTTACGCCATAGGTGCTGGACAGGGGGAAGGGGAAAGGGGAGAATTTAAGGGCTGGCACCCAAAAGGTACAGGAAGGGCAGCAGGCAAGGTTCCCACAGACAAATTAAAGGGCCAGCACCCTAGTAAAGACAAGGGGGGCACAGTGGACTCCCTGGTTGGGCTGACAGCCCTGAGGAGGGAAGGAATCAGGGCACAGTGTGCTGAGTGCTCAAAACAATATAAAGAAAGACTCCAGGGCTGGGAAAAGCCCCTAAGGTATTTTTTTGTTGTTGTTGTTGTTGAATTATTATCATATTTTGCATTTAAAAGGGGTGCTGTGACTTAGAAGCCCCATGGGGTGGGTGAGGCATGCTGTGAGGTCTGGGGGGGCAGTATAGCCTAGGGGTTGGAGTGGTCAGTGGTGGATGGGCTTGGTGCATCCAGTGAGCTTGGATTTGAGTCTCACAGCCTCCAATTGGCAGGCCCTCATTGGTATTCATGAGAGAGGTGGGACCAGGGCAAGAGCACTGTAGACTGAGGTGTTGGGGTAATTATACACATTAATGAGGGCAGAAAGTGGTCTAGGGGACCTTGGTAGCCCACAGTGTTTTGTGTGTGTCTTCTAAGCACCTCACCCACTGAACTGTGCTGTTGCCTGCCTAGTGGCACTAGAGACTGCACCCTGTTCATAAACTGCATTGTTTGTTAAAAAAGGGATGAACTGTTTGCTTGCTACTGAATTATATGATCAGATTGTGTCCTTGCACTCAAAGTCTAGCTTCACCTTTGTTGCCCAGATCAGCTTCTCCAGAGCCTGACACTGCCCAGGGAGGTTCCGGGCCCATCTGCATCTGCATCGGAACCACCTCCAGTGATGCAGCCTGTCTCAAAGTTCCACCACAAGTATTCCAGCATAAGTCCTGCAATGGTAAGTGGTAGAGAGCTGCTAGTGAGATATCCAGTAGTGAGTCAGCTTAGGAGTCACCCTGGCTCAAGCGTGAGGGCCACAGTTGACATCGTACAGGCCCTTTTCTTATTTTGCCAGCTAGCTGTAAGTGT
Organism: Neoceratodus forsteri; assembly: GCA_016271365.2. Taxonomy (NCBI): domain Eukaryota; kingdom Metazoa; phylum Chordata; order Ceratodontiformes; family Ceratodontidae; genus Neoceratodus; species Neoceratodus forsteri. The sequence goes on along the minus strand of JADMNL010000032.1, from coordinate 159,242,128 downwards.
GCACATGCTCATGTCACTTCGTTGAGGCCACCAGAGGGTCACATCACCAGCACTCTTCTTCTTGGGAGGTGTCCTGGGTGCCAAGGACCTGCCAGTGGTCATTGCTGCGGAGCGTCCAGAGAACCATCTGCCAACCAGAAGTCTTCAGCTTCTTGTCCAGAGCCATGGAGGATCGTTACAGTCTTCATTGTCCAGCTAGCAGTGTTTCTCTTTGTATTTTGTTTACCTGGGGCACGCCCCGCTATGGTCTGTTTGTAAAAAAATGTCTTGTAGGGTCAATGCCCACCTGCTGATTAGCCAACTCATTACAAAGCTCTAGCTTGGTTCATCCACTGTTTGTCATCTCGGCCAAGTGCACACAGGATTTGGACTAAAAAGGGTTAATCCCCCTGTTCTGGATTTGACCAACTGTTGGCCCCAATCGTATTGTTCTGTTGTTGTTTTTATATCCTGTAGTGTTGTAGAAAGCAGTTATCTTGTTGTTATTGTTCCTTGTAAATAAACTTTCTGCATCTCGGTCCCTGGGTAAACTTCCTGCCTCTCCTTCCAGATTTGTCTGGCCTATCCTAAGATTGTTAAGGAACCTTCCGGCCTGCTACAACAGCAGACTAACAGATTTTCATAAGTGTTCCACTAAATGTTACAGATAATTAAATATTAAAAATTATGCAACAAATGTGTACACATTAAGAAGTTTCTAACACTCTTACACCAAAGTTATGCACACTAATTTTATAGCGGAGTTATAATGCAGATAAACATTTTCACAAAAATATAAAATGTTAGATTTTGATCCACCTATATATTTGGGACTATTCATCTGAATGCTGGGACAACAGTATGTAAGCATGCTAGATTTTAGACCTGTTCATGCAGACAGCTGCACCAAGAACAGGTTTGGTGCTTAATTAAATAGTCAATGTAGCAGAAGTAGAATTAATAGCACCCAAAACAAGGACTTCCAATATAAAAAATATTTTATTTATACAAAAAGTGCTCTAATGCTCCAAATACATTGCGTGGCTCTGTAGTCACATATGGTGACAAGCAAGATTAAGCTCAAGAGCACTTTTGTGTAAATAAAATAAGATTTTAGACCTCTAGCTTAAAGGATAGCTACATTTTGTCCAAATAAATTCCATGAACTTGCACACAATTTCATGAAATAAATTCACAGAAATTCACAAACATTTTATGAATATGGAATTTGCTAATTTCCCCAAGCCTAATATGTAAATAAAAGCAGGATTCCCCTTGCTTTGAACAGGAGCCCAACACAGCAAGAATGCCTTTCAACTTCAGATTACTACGTAGCTATGCTGATACCTTATTCATTGAGCTGTGAAGTAAGATACAGGAAGGTTGTTACATGGTCACACGGTTCTCACCTGAACACTGATAAACAGAGCCAAGTTTGAGTGTTTATGTGCTACATGAACTAAGGTTCTCGGAAATCTCCCTTATTTAAAAAAGATTTGGCACCCTCGATGCAGTGACTCACCCAGGACTGAAACATCAGTAAAGCCTAGACAATGGCTTTCTTCTTTCCCTTGGTTGCTTCCTTTCTAAGGGGGAGGGATTGTTGAGCTGGGCTCTCCGTCCTTGAAACCTGCTCCCAGAGTCTCACCTAAAAGTCACAGACCCACCCCAGAAGGCAAAATTCCTTGATGTACCAAAGCAAGATTTGAAATCGTATTGGCAAATGTTTAGAGTTGGAATGTAATTGAACAAAAAGCAGTGAAACTCTGGAACAGTCTGTCACTAGCTATCCGAAATTCACAAAGTATTTACCAGTTCAAATAATCTTTGAAGCAATCACAGTAGCAGCCAAATGCAGTGAAACTCTATATAAGGTATATTCAAGGTGTTCGGAACTATTGTGTTTAAATAGTGTAACTATCGTAATCACTAAAAAAAAAATATGATCCCTACATTATTAATATTAGTGTGTAGTTTGAGAGTGATTGTATGTAAGTACATGTTTTAAAGCATTGCGTCATGTTAATTGTCTAGCCATTAACTGTGTAACTAACATTGACATGTTATGTCTTGTTATATGTATCCAAGTCAAGTCTTTAAAAGGGCCATGTGGCCCGGTGCTTTTTCTTACCTGGTTAACAAATTTTAAAAAAAAATATTTATAAATGTCTATAAACAATATTGTAAAAAGGTCGGTGCCACATTCTTATTTTCGGAACTAAAATTCATCATGCACCACGTTATCTATACTTAATGGGGACCTCACCAGTAAGGCTTTATACCAAGGCTGCTTACATTAGCTCTGGGAGTACTCCAGGAGCAGACACCAGCATTTCTGGGCTTTAGAATTTCCAGGACTCATTCTACCTTATTAGATCTCCCATGGCTGCTCCCCTAACTGACATCAACCTAATGAGAATCCTAGGAAGTCACTGCAGTGGCTCTGTTTCCAGCACGTTGGCACATACAGACAGTGAGATCAACCAGAGAAACATGTGTTAGAGCAATTAAGTAAGACATTTTATTTTGTAGTCAAAGTGCAAATGCAGGACTTGACTGGTGGGCATTTCCCTTTAAAATAACAGTATTTATTAGTTGCCAGATATATCACTATATAAATGTTAAAAGTAATGTATTCCTGGCATTCATAAATGCATCATGTATTTTTTATATTTACCCATTTTGAGACCGATTTTAGTACTAGTGTTTCTAATTCATAACTCAGGTCAAAAAATGGGACTGCCCTAGTAACATAGAAACATAGAATTTGACAGCAGACAAGAACGCTTGGCCCAGCTAGTCTGCCCATTTCCTACCTACTGGTTAAGCTGAAGATCCTAGTTAACCAACAACCTACTTCCTCCTGCTCCCCACTAGAATTGCCTTATGTCTGACCCATGCATTCTTGAATTCTCCCACTGTTTTTGACTCCATGACCTCCTCAGCAAGGCCATTCCATGCATACACAGCCCTCTCCATGAAAAAATACTTCCTCACATTAACTCTGAGCCGTCCCCCGCCTATCTTCAAATTCTGCCCCCTTGTTCTTGCTCATCTCTTTTTCTGAAAGATGATACTCTCTTGGACTTTTTTGATTCCCTTGAGGTCCTTGAAAGTTTCTATCATGTCTCCCTTCTCCCTCCTTTCCTTGAGGGTATACATATTAAGATCCTTTAGTCTCTCTTTGTATGGCTTCTCTTGCAGACCCTGCACCATTTTAGTTGCCCTCCTCTGGACTGCCTCCATCCTGCCTATGTCCTTGCATAGATGGCGTCCCCAGAACTGCATGCAGTACTCCCAGATGGGGTCTCACCAACTGTCTGTACAGAAGGATAACAACTTCCTGTTTTCTACTGGTGAGGCCTCTCCCTATGCACCACAGTATCTCCCCAGCCCTCCTTACTGCCCTCTCACATTACTTGCCCACCTTAGGTTGTCTGATATGACTACTCCAGGTCCATTTCCATTTTTGTTGTTGCTAGTATCTCATCCCGCATTTTGTACTCTTCCCCAGGGTTTTTGTTTCCCATGTGCATTACTTTGCACTTCTTTGCACTGAATCTAAGCTGCAATACATTTGACCATTCCACCAACCTTGCCAAGTCTCTTCTCATCCCTTCCATCCCACCTTGTGTATCAACCCTGCTGCAGATCTTTGTGTCATCTGCAAAAGACATACTTTTCCTTCCAGTCCCTCCGCAATGTCACTTATAAAGACATTAAAGAGGACCGGTCCCAGTACTGAACCCTGTGGTACCCCACTAGTAACCCCCCCCCCTTCTTCAGAGTGGACTCTGTTTACTGTTACCCTCTGCGTCCTGTTGTCCAGACAATTTTTTACCCAGACTACCACCTTGGGACCCACTCCAAGTCTGGCTAACTTGTATATTAATCTTTTGTGTGGGACTGTGTCAAATGCCTTGCTAAAGTCTAGGTAGTCCATGTCCACAGCCCCTCCCTGGTCTTCTACTTTGATCACCCAGTCAAAGAAGTCCATGATTTGTCTGACATGACCTTCCCACTCTGAATCCATGCTGCCTTGAGTCCTGTGCCCTGCTGGCCTCTAGATACTCAAAAATTCTTTCATTTAGAAGTGATTCCATCATTTTCCCTACCACTGAGGTCAAACTAACAGGTCTGTAGTTTCCTGCCTTTGCCCTGCTCCCACTTTTGTGAAGTGGAATCACATCTGCCCTCTTCCAGTCCTCAGGTACCACCCCATCCTCTCATGATTTGTTAAAGCGGGTAGTCAGTGATGTCATGAAGTCTACCCTTAGTCCTTTTAGAATTCTGGGGTGAATCCCATCAGGCCCCATTGCTTTGTCCACCTTCAGTTTTAAGAATTCTTTCAGAACCCTTTCTTCTGTGAATGGACTGGTATCGACCCTCCTATCCAGAGTGTTACCATTGTTTAGTTTTGGTACCTCCCCATCCTCTTCTTTTGTGAATACTGATCAGAAGTATTTGTTCAGTATCCCTGCTTTTTCACTGTCACACTCTGCCCACATTCCCTCCCCTTTATTAAGCCTCAGTATTCCTACCTTGGTCTTTCTTCGCTCCCTAATGTACCTATAAAAGGTCATTTTAAAAAATATTTCCCTGGAGCTGGACCATCGGTGCAGCAGAAGAACTACTACACCTGATACTGGTAACCTGGGTTCAGGAAAAAGTCAGTATGGGCTGGCTGGGGGAAAAAGGAATGAACCTCACAATGACAGTTCTCATCCTTTTGGGAGGTGTGACTGAACATACTGCTGCAAGCTCACCACCTCACAAATACTAGGTGGTGGAGAAGAACATGGCACACACTGGGGGAGGGCCCAGATGCAGATGGTACACACTGGGGAAGGGTTCAGATGCAAATAGTGCACACTGGGGGAGGGCCCTGTCACAAATGGCACACACTGGGAGAGGGCCCAGATACAGATGGGACACACTGGGGGAGGGCTGTGATGCAGATGGCACACACTGGGGGAGGGCCCTGATGCAGATGGCACACACTGGGGGAAGGTCCTGATGCAGAAGGCACACACTGCAGGAGGGCCCTGACACAGACAGCACACAATGAGGGAGGGCTCTGATTCAGATGGCACGCACTGGAGGAGGGCCCAGATACAGATGGGACACACTGGGAGAGGACCTTTATGCAAATGGCACACAATGGAGGAAGGGCCTAGATGCAGATGGCACACAATGGGGGAGGGTTCTGATGCAGATACCATACATTAGGGTAGGGCCCTGATGTACATGGCAGCACTGGGGAAGGGCCCTGACACAGATGTCACACACTGGGGTTGGGCTCTGATGAAGATGGCACACACTGGGGGAGTGCCCCAATGCATATGGCAAATACTGAGTGAGGAGTCTATTGTAAATGACACACACTTCTAGGGCTCTGATGCAGATGGCACACACTGGGGGAGGGCTCAGACAAAGATGGCACACACTGGGAGAGGGTCCTGATTCAGAAGGCACAGACTGGGGGAAGGCCCTGACACAGATAGCACACAATGGGGGGACGGCTCTGATTCAGATGGCACACACTGGTGCAGGGCCCTGATGCAGACAGCATACACTGAGGGAGGGCCCTGATGTAGATGGCACACACTGGGAATGGCCCTAATACAGATGGGACACACTGGGAGAGGGCCCAGATACAGATGTGGCACACTGAGGGAGGATCTTTATGCAAATGGCACACACTGGAGGAAAGGCCCAGATGCAGATGGCACACAATGGGGGAGGGTCCTGATGCAGATGCCATACATTGGGTAGGGACCTGATGAACATGGCATGCACTGGGGTCGGGCCCTGATGAAAATGTCACACACTAGGGGAGTGTACCAATGCATATGGCAAACACTGGGGGAGGACTGTACTGTAAATGGCACACACTTGTACGGCTCTGATGCAGATGACACACAGTGGGGGAGGGTCCGGATGCAGATGGTACACACTGTGGGAGGGCTGACACAGATGGCACACACTAGGTGAGGGCCCTGGTGTAGATGGCACACACTGGGGAGGGCACTGACACAGATAGCACACACTGATGTTGTGCCCTGATGCAGATGGCACACACTGGAGGACTGCATCAATGTATGTGGCAAACACTGGGAGAGGACTCTACTGTAAATGGCACACACTTCTAGGGCTCTAACACAGATGGCACACACTGGGGGAGGGTCCTGATGCAGATGGCACACACTGTGGGAGGGCTTTGACACAGATGGCACACACTGGGGGAGGGTCCTGACACAGATGGTACACACTGGGAGGGCCCTGATTCAGATGGCACACACTGTGGGAGGGCTTTGACACAGATGGCACACACTGGAGGAAGGTCCAGACACAGATGGCACACACTGGGGGAAGGTCCTGATGCAGATGGTACACACTGAGGGAGGGCTTTGACACAGATGGCACACACTGGGGGAGGGTCCTGACACAGATGGTACACACTGGGGGAGGGTGCTGACACAGATGGCACACACTGGGAGGGCCCTGATTCAGATGGCACACACTGGAGGAAGGTCCTGACACATAAGGTACACACTGGTGGAGGGCCCTGACACAGAAGGTACACACTGGTGGAGGACCCTGACACAGATGGTACACACTGAGGGAGGGTGCTGACACAGATGGCACACACTGGGGAAGGTCTGGATGCAGATGGTACACACTGGTGGAGGGCCCTGACACAGAAGGTACACACTGAGGGAGGGCACTGACACATGTGGCACACACTGGGGGAAGGTCCTGACACAGATGGCACACACTGGGGGAGGGTACTGATTTAGATGGCACACACTGGGAGAGGGTCCTGATGCAGATGGTACACACTGGTAGAGGGCCCTGACACAGAAGATATACACCGAGGGAGGGCACTGACACAGATGGCACACACTGGGGAAGGTCCTGATGCAGATGGTATCCACTGGTGGAGGGCCCTGACACAGAAGGTATACACATTGAGGGAGGGTGCTGACACAGATGGCACACACTGGGGGAAGGTCCTGATGCAGATGGTACACACTGGTGGAGGGCCCTGACACAGAAGGTGTACACTGAGGGAGGGCACTGACGCATGTGGCACACACTGGGGAAGGTCCTGATGCAGATGGTACACACTGGTGGAGGGCCCTGAACAAGAAGATACACACTGGGTGAGGGCCCTGACACAGATGATACACACTGAGGGAGGGTGCTGACACAGATCACACACACTGGGGGAAGGTCCCGATGCAGATGGTACACACTGGTGGAGGGCCCTGACACAGAAGGTGTACACTGAGGGAGGGCACTGACGATGTGGCACACACTGGGAAGGTCCTAATGCAGATGGCACACACTGTGGGAGGCCCTGACACAGATGGCATACACTTGGTGAGGGCCCTGATGTAGATGGCGACACTGAGTGAGGGCCCTGACACAGATGGCATACACTGTGGGAGGGCCCTGACACAGATGGCATACACTTGGTGAGGGCCCTGATGTAGATGGCGCACACTGAGTGAGGGCCCTGATGTAGATGGCAGACACTGGGGAGGCCCTGATGAGATGGCAGACACTGGGGAGGGACTCACAGATGGCACACACTGGGGAGGGCCCTGACACAGATGGCATACACTGGGGGAGGGCCCTGATGTAGATGGCACACACTGGGGGAGGACCCTGATGTAGATGGCAGACACTGGGGGAGGGCCCTCGCACAGATGGCACAAACTCAGGGAGGGCTCTGATGTAGATGGCATACACTGGTGGAGGGCCCTGATGTAGATGGCACACACCAGGGGAAGGCCTTGAGGCAGATGTCACAAACTGGTGGAGGGCCCCTGACACAGATGGTACACACTGGGGAGGGCTCTGACACTCCGAGAGGTCCCTTATGTAGATGGCACAGACTGGGGGAAGTCTCTAATGCAGATGGCACACACTGAGGGAGGGCCCTGATGCAGATGGCATGCACTGTGGGAGGGATCTGACACTCAGGGAGGTCCCTTATATAGATGGCACAAACTGTGCGAGGGCCCTGATGCAGCTGGCACACACTGAGGGAGGTGCTGACACAGATGGCACAAACTGTGGGAGGTCCTGATGCAAAAGGCACACACTGAGGAGGGCTCTGACACAGATGCCACACACTGGGGGGGGAGGGTCTGATGCAGATGTCACAAACTGGTGGAGGGCCTTGACACAGATGGTACACACTGGGAGGGCCCTGACACAGAAGGTACACACTGGTGGACGACCCTGACACAGATGGTACACACTGGGGAGGTGCTGACACAGATGGCACACACTGGGAAGGTCCTGATGCAGATGGTACACACTGGTGGAGGGCCTTGACACAGAAGGTACACACTGAGGGAGGGGCACTGACACATGTGGCACACACTGGGGGAAGGTCCTGATGCAGATGGTACACACTGGAGGACGGCCCTGACACAGAAGATACACACTGAGGGAGGGTACTGACACATGTGGCACACACTGGGGGAAGGTCCTGATGCAGATGGTACACACTGAGGGAGGGCACTGACACATGTGACACACACTGGGGGAAGGTCCTGACACAGATGGCACACACTGGGGGAGGGTCCTGATTTAGATGGCACACACTGGGAGAGGGTCCTGATGCAGATGGTACACACTGGTGGAGGGCCCAGACACAGAAGATATACACTGAGGGAGGGCACTGACACAGAAGATATACACTGAGGGAGGGCACTGACACAGATGGCACACACTGGAGAAGGTCCTGATGCAGATGGTACACACTGGTGGAGGGCCCTGACACAGAAGGTACACACTGGTGGAGGACCCTGACACAGATGGTACACACTGAGGGAGGGTGCTGACACAGATGGCACACACTGGGGGAAGGTCCTGATGCAGATGGTATCCACTGGTGGAGGGCCCTGACACAGATGGCATACACTGTGGGGGGGCCCTGACACAGATGGCATACACTTGGTGAGGGCCCAGATGTAGATGGCGCACACTGAGTGAGGGCCCTGACACAGATGGCATACACTGTGGGAGGGCCCTGACACAGATGGCATACACTTGGTGAGGGCCCTGATGTAGATGGCGCACACTGAGTGAGGGCCCTGACACAGATGGCATACACTGGGGGAGACCCCTGATGTAGATGGCATACACTGGGGGAGGGCCCTGATGTAGATGGCACACACCAGGGGAAGGCCTTGAGGCAGATGTCACAAACTGGTGGAGGGCCCTGACACAGAAGGTATACACATTGAGGGAGGGTGCTGACACAGATGGCACACACTGGGGAAGGTCCTGATGCAGATGGTACACACTGGTGGAGGGCCTTGACACAGAAGGTGTAACACTGAGGGAGGCACTGACGCTGCAGGCACACACTGGGAAGGTCCTGATGCAGATGGTACACACTGGTGGAGGGCCCTGAACAAGAAGGTACACACTGGGTGAGGGCCCTGACACAGATGGTACACACTGAGGGAGGTGCTGACACAGATGGCACACACTGGGGAAAGTCCTGATGCAGATGGTACACACTGGTGGAGGGCCCTGACACAGAAGGTGTACACTGAGGGAGGGCACTGACGCATGTGGCACACACTGGGGAAGGTCCTAATGCAGATGGCACACACTGTGGGAGGGCCCTGACACAGATGGCATATACTTGGTGAGGGCCATGATGTAGATGGCGCAAACTGAGTGAGGGCCCTGACACAGATGGCATACACTGTGGGAGGGCCCTGACACAGATGGCATACACTTGGTGAGGGCCCTGATGTAGATGGCGCACACTGAGTGAGGGCCCTGATGTAGATGGCACACACTGGGGGAGGGCCCTGATGTAGATGGCAGACACTGGGGGAAGGGACTCACACAGATGGCACACACTGGGGGAGGGCCCTGACACAGATGGCATACACTGGGGGAGGGCCCTGACACAGATGGCATACACTGGGGGAGGGCCCTGATGTAGATGGCACACACTGGGGGAGGACCCTGATGTAGATGGCAGACACTGGGGGAGGGCCCTGATGTAGATGGCACACACTGGGGGAGGACCCTGATGTAGATGGCAGACACTGGGGGAGGGCCCTCACACAGATGGCACAAACTCAGGGAGGGCTCTGATGTAGTTGGCATACACTGGGGGAGGGCCCCGATGTAGATGGCACACACCAGGGGAAGGCCTTGAGGCAGATGTCACAAACTGGTGGAGGGCCCCTGACACAGATGGTACACACTGTGGGAGGGCTCTGACACTCCGAGAGGTCCCTTATGTAGATGGCACAGACTGGGGGAAGTCTCTAATGCAGATGGCACACACTGAGGGAGGGCCCTGATGCAGATGGCATGCACTGTGGGAGGGATCTGACACTCAGGGAGGTCCCTTATATAGATGGCACAAACTGTGCGAGGGCCCTGATGCAGCTGGCACACACTGAGGGAGGGTGCTGACACAGATGGCACAAACTGTGGGAGGGCCCTGATGCAAAAGGCACACACTGAGGGAGGGCTCTGACACAGATGCCACACACTGGGGGTCTGATGCAGATGTCACAAACTGGTGGAGGGCCTTGACACAGATGGTACACACTGGGGAGGGCCCTGACACAGAAGGTACACACTGGTGGAGGACCCTGACACAGATGGTACACACTGAGGGAGGGTGCTGACACGGATGGCACACACTGGGGAAGGTCCTGATGCAGATGGTACACACTGGTGGAGGGCCTTGACACAGAAGGTACACACTGAGGGAGGGCACTGACACATGTGGCACACACTGGGGGAAGGTCCTGATGCAGATGGTACACACTGGAGGACGGCCCTGACACAGAAGATACACACTGAGGGAGGGTACTGGCACATGTGGCACACACTGGGGGAAGGTCCTGATGCAGATGGTACACACTGGAGGAGGGCCCTGACACAGAAAGTACACACTGAGGGAGGGCACTGACACATGTGACACACACTGGGGGAAGGTTCTGACACAGATGGCACACACTGGGGGAGGGTCCTGATTTAGATGGCACACACTGGGAGAGGGTCCTGATGCAGATGGTACACACTGGTGGAGGGCCCAGACACAGAAGATATACACTGAGGGAGGGCACTGACACAGAAGATATGCACTGAGGGAGGGCACTGACACAGATGGCACACACTGGAGAGGTCCTGATGCAGATGGTACACACTGGTGGAGGGCCCTGACACAGAAGGTAACACTGGTGGAGGACCCTGACACAGATGGTACACACTGAGGGAGGGTGCTGACACAGATGGCACACACTGGGGAAGGTCCTGATGCAGATGGTATCCACTGGTGGAGGCCCTGACACAGAAGGTGTACACTGAGGGAGGGCACTGACGCATGTGACACACACTGGGGAAGGTCCTAATGCAGATGGCACACACTGTGGGAGGGCCCTGACACAGATGGCATACACTTGGTGAGGGCCCTGATGTAGATGGCGCACACTGAGTGAGGGCACTGACACAGATGGCATACACTGTGGGAGGGCCCTGACACAGATGGCTTACACTTGGTGAGGGCCCTGATGTAGATGACGCACACTGAGTGAGGGCCCTGACACAGATGGTACACACTGGGGGAGGGCTCTGACACTCCGAGAGGTCCCTTATGTAGATGGCACAGACTGGGGGAAGTCTCTAATGCAGATGGCACACACTGAGGGAGGGCCCTGATGCAGATGGCATGCACTGTGGGAGGGATCTGACACTCAGGGAGGTCCCTTATATAGATGGCACAAACTGTGCGAGGGCCCTGATGCAGCTGGCACACACTGAGGAGGGTGCTGACACAGATGGCACAAACTGTGGGAGGCCCTGATGCAAAAGGGCACACACTGAGGAGGGCTCTGACACAGATGCCACACACTGGGGGGTCTGATGCAGATGTCACAAACTGGTGGAGGCCTTGACACAGATGGTACACACTGGGGAGGGCCCTGACACAGAAGGTACACACTGGTGGAGGACCCTGACACAGATGGTACACAATGAGTGAGGGTGCTGACACAGATGGCACACACTGGGGAAGGTCCTGATGCAGATGGTACACACTGGTGGAGGGCCTTGACACAGAAGGTACACACTGAGGGAGGGCACTGACACATGTGGCACACACTGGGGGAAGGTCCTGATGCAGATGGTACACACTGGAGGACGGCCCTGACACAGAAGATACACACTGAGGGAGGGTACTGACACATGTGGCACACACTGGGGGAAGGTCCTGATGCAGATGGTACACACTGGAGGAGGGCCCTGACACAGAAGGTACACACTGAGGGAGGGCACTGACACATGTGACACACACTGGGGGAAGGTCCTGACACAGATGGCACACACTGGGGGAGGGTCCTGATTTAGATGGCACACACTGGGAGAGGGTCCTGATGCAGATGGTACACACTGGGTGGAGGGCCCAGACACAGAAGATATACACTGAGGGAGGGCACTGACACAGAAGATATACACTGAGGGAGGGCACTGACACAGATGGCACACACTGGAGAAGGTCCTGATGCAGATGGTACACACTGGTGGAGGGCCCTGACACAGAAGGTACACAATGGTGGAGGACCCTGACACAGATGGTACACACTGAGGGAGGGTGCTGACACAGATGGCACACACTGGGGGAAGGTCCTGATGCAGATGGTATCCACTGGTGGAGGGCTCTGACACAGAAGGTGTACACTGAGGGAGGGCACTGACGCATGTGACACACACTGGGGAAGGTCCTAATGCAGATGGCACACACTGTGGGAGGGTCCTGACACAGATGGCATACACTTGGTGAGGGCCCTGATGTAGATGGCGCACACTGAGTGAGGGCACTGACACAGATGGCATACACTGTGGGAGGGCCCTGACACAGATGGCATACACTTGGTGAGGGCCCTGATGTAGATGGCGCACACTGAGTTAGGGCCCTGACACAGATGGCATACACTGTGGGAGGGTCCTGATGTAGATGGCAGACACTGGGAGAGGGCCCTCACACAGATGGCACAAACTCAGGGAGGGCCCTTATGTAGATGGTGCACACTGAGTGAGGGCCCTGACACAGATGGCATACACTGGGGGAGACCCCTGATGTAGATGGCATACACTGGGGGAGGGCCCTGATGTAGATGGCACACACCAGGGGAAGGCCTTGAGGCAGATGTCACAAACTGGTGGAGGGCCCCTGACACAGATGGTACACACTGGGGGAGGGCTCTGACACTCCGAGAGGTCCCTTATGTAGATGGTACAGACTGGGGGAAGTCTCTAATGCAGATGGCACACACTGAGGGAAGGCCCTGATGCAGATGGCATGCACTGTGGGAGGGATCTGACATTCAGGGAGGTCCCTTATGTAGATGGTACAGACTGGGGGAAGTCTCTAATGCAGATGGCACACACTGAGGAGGGCCCTGATGCAGATGGCATGCACTGTGGGAGGATCTGACATTCAGGGAGGTCCCTTATATAGATGGCACAAGCTGTGCGAGGGCCTGATGCAGCTGGCACACACTGAGGGAGGGTGCTGACACAGATGGCACAAACTGTGGGAGGGCCCTGATGCAAAAGGCACACACTGAGGGAGGGCTCTGACACAGATGCCACACACTGGGGGTTCTGATGCAGATGTCACAAACTGGTGGAGGGCCTTGACACAGATGGTACACACTGGGGAGGGCCCTGACACAGAAGGTACACACTGGTGGAGGACCCTGACACAGATGCCACACACTGAGGGAGGGTCCTGACATAGATGACACACACTAGGAGGGCCCTGACACAGATGACACACACTGAGGGAGGGCCCTGACACAGATGACACACACTGAGGGAGGGTCCTGACACAGATGGCACACACTGGGGAGGGCCCTGACACAGATGCCACACACTGGGGGAGGGTGCTGACACAGATGGCACACACTGAGGGAGGGTGCTGACACAGATGGCACAAACTGTGGGAGGGGTCTGATGCAAAAGGCACACACTGAGGGAGGGCTCTGACACAGATGCCACACACTGGGGGTTCTGATGCAGATGTCACAAACTGGTGGAGGGCCTTGACACAGATGGTACACACTGGGGAGGGCCCTGACACAGAAGGTACACACTGGTGGAGGACCTGACACAGATGCCACACACTGAGGGAGGGTCCTGACATAGATGACACACACTGGGAGGGCCCTGACACAGATGACACACACTGAGGGAGGGCCCTGACACAGATGACACACACTGAGGGAGGGTGCTGACACAGATGGCACACACTGGGGGAAGGTGCTGACACAGATGCCACACACTGGGGGGGAGGGGTCTGATGCAGATGTCACAAACTGGTGGAGGGCCTTGACACAGATGGTACACACTGGGGAGGGCCCTAACACAGATGACACACACTGGGGAGGGCCCTGACACAGATGGCACACACTGGGGGAAGGCCCTGACACAGATGACACACACTGAGGGAGGGTCCTGACACAGATTACACACACTGGGGAGGGCCCTGACACAGATGACACACACTGAGGGAGGGCCCTGACACAGATGGCACACACTGGGGTAGGGTGCTGACACAGATGACACACACTGGGGGAAGGTGCTGACACAGATGGCACACACTGGGGGAGGGTCCTGACACAGATGGCAGTAGATCACCACGCACAAGCACATGAACGTGCATCATTGCGCATGAGCAGATCTCTTGGAAAAAATGGAGGACACCACAGACTGGTTTGCTGCAAGCAGTGGGTTAAGTCCTAGGGATGGTTGGCGATGGGGCTGGTGGGGGTTATCAGAAGTGGGGTGGCTGAGGCAGATCCGAAGTCAAAATTTAAAATAAAAAAATCCCTCCCCCGAGTTTGCTCTCTGACTGTACACACTGGATTCATAATGTGGCTTTGTCAAGAGGATGCTAGCACACAGCTCTAATGACAGAAAGCACAGCACCACAACAAAATGTTTTTTACTTTTGTCTTGGTATACGTGGCAAGCCGGACGTTTAAACACTTCAGAACCACATACCATGCTTAGAAATTCAACAAAATGAGAAAAACAAGGAGCAGGTTGACAATTTGTTTGTGCTGACCACTAGCTGTATTACTGTATTTATACAAGGTTACTGCCCTATGGCTGCTTAGGGCTGTGCAAGCAGCAAATATTTCTTTCCAAATACCATGAGCAATAAGGTACAGGCTGGCTATTTGTGATGCCGACAGGCAACAGCCCAAACTTAGGAATGAGCCTGGGATATTGGGGGCTGACTGGGGGAGGTAGAACCAAACAACAACAACAACAGGCTCAACACTGGGAAGGAAGGGTAGTAAACTCTGCTTCTAAACCCCCACCTGCATCCCTACAAACTCCACTTCCATACCTCCATCTGAGTGACCATAGACCATGCTGCTATACCCCCACTTGAATGACCACATAATCTGCTGCTATACCACCTCCTGACTGACCACAAACTCCACTGCTGTACCCCACTTGAGTAACCACAGCCCACACTGCTATACCCCACCTGAGCAACCACAACCTCCACTGTTATACCCCACCTGAGTAACCACAGCCTCCACTGCTATAAACCCACCTAAGTGACTACAGACTTCACTGCTACACCCCACCTGACTGGCCACAGTCTACACTGCTATACCCCAACCTGAGAGACCACAGACTCTGCTCCTATACCCCCACCAGAGTGACCACAGACTACACTGCTATACCTCAAATGAGTGACCACAGACTACACTGCTATACCCCCACCTGAGTAACCACAGCCTCCACCGCTATAAACCCACCTGAGTGGCCACAGACTACACTGCTATACCCACACATGAGTGACCACAGATTACTTCTGCTATATCCCCATATGAGTGACCACAGAATGCACTGCTGTACCACCACCTGAGTGACCACATACTACACTACTATACCCCACGTGAGTGATCACAGACTACACTGCTATACCCCAAACTGAATGACCACAACCTACATTGCTATACTCCACCTGAGTGACCACAGACTGTACTGTTATACCCACCTGAGTGACCACAGACTACACTGATATACCCCACCTGAGTGACCAGTCTAAGCTGCTATACCCCCACATGAGTGACCACAGCCTACATTGCTATACCCCAGCTGGGTGACCACAGAATACATTGCTATACCCAACCTGAGTGACCACATATTACACTGCTATACCCACCTGGTGACCACAGAATACATTGCTATACCCCACCTGAGTGACCACAGACTACACTGCTATACCCTTACCTGAGTGAACACAGAATACATTGCTATACCCCACCTGACTGACCACAGACTGCACTGCTATAGCCCCCACCTGAGTGACCACAGACTACACTGCTATATCTCACCTGAGAGGCCACAGACTACACTGCTATAACCATGCATGTGTGACCACAGATTACACTGCTATATCCCCATGAGTGACCACAGACTACACTGCTATACCCCCACCTGAGTGACCACATACTACACTGCTAAACCAACACCTAAGTGACCACAGATTACACTGCTATTTCCCCATGTGAGTGACCACAGACTGCACTGCTATACAACCACCTGAGTGACCACAGACAACATTGCTATATCCCACCTGAGTGACCACTGACTACACTGCTATATCTCACCTTAGTGACTGCAGACTTCACTGCTATATCCCATCTGAGTGACCACAGATTACACTGATATACCCAACATGACTGACCCCAGACTACACTGTTATACCCACACTTGAGTGACCACAGACTACACTGTTATACCTACACCTGAGTGACCATAGATGACACAGCTATACCCCCAAGTGAGTGACTACAAACCACACTGCTATATCTCACCTGAGTGACCACAGAATACAATGCTCTACCCGATGTGAGTGACCACAGACTGCACTGCTATACCCCCACCTGAGTAACCACAGACTACACTGCTATACCCCAAATGAGTGACCACATACTATGCTGCAATATCCCACCTGAGTGACCACAGACTACAGAGCTATACACACACCTGAGAGATTACAGCCTACACTGCTATATCACCATATAAGTGATCACTGACTGCACTGCTATACCCCAACCTGAGTGACCACAGACTACACTACTATATCCCACCTGAGTGACCACGGACTACACTGCTATACCCCCACCTGAGTGACCACAGCCTCCACTACTCTACCCCACCTGAGTGACCACAGACTACACTGCTATACCACCACCTGAGTGACCACAGACTACACAACTATACCACCACCTGAGTGACCACAGACTACACAACTATATCCCACCTGAGTGACCACAGACTACACTGCTATACCCCCACCTGAATGACCACAGCCTCCACTGCTGTGCCCCCACCTGAGTGACCACAGCCTCCACCACTCTACCCCCACCTGAGTGACCACAGACTACACTGCTATAGTCCCACCTGAGTGACCACAGCCTCTACTGTTGTACCCCCATCTGAGTGACCACAAACTCCACTGCTATACCCCAGCTGAGTGACCACAGTCTCCAGTGCTGTACCCCCTCTTGAGTGACTACAGACTACACTGCTGTACCCCATCTGAGTGACCACAGACTAATTCCACCTGATTGACCACAGATGACACTGCTATGCCCCCACTTAACTGACCATAGACTATATTGCTATACCTCCACCTGAGTGACCACAGCCTCCACAGCTATACCCCAGTTGAGTGACCACATCCTCCACTGCTGTACCCCTTCCTGAGTGACCACAGACTACACTGCTGTACCACCATCTAAGTGACCAGACTACACTGCTCTACCCCACCTGAGTGACCACAGACTATACTGCTGTACCCCCACCTGAGTGACCACAGACTGCACTTCAGTACCCCCACCTGAATGACCACAGACTGCACTGCTATACCCCATCCTGAGTGACCACATAATACATTGTTATATCCCACCTGGGTGACCACAGACTACACTGCTATACCCACATCTGAGTAACCACAGCCTACATTGCTGTATCCCACCTGAGTGACCACAGACTGCACTGTTATACCCACCTGAGTGACCACAGACTACACTGCTGTACCCCTACCTGAGTGACCAGAGACTACACTGATATACCCCACGTGAGTGGACACAGACTACATTGCTATACCCCACCTCAGTGACCACAGACTACATTGATATATTCCACCTTCCCACCTGACTGACCACAGACTGCACTACTATATCCCCAACTGAGTGAACACAGACTACACTGCTATACCCCCACTGGAGTGACCAGAGACTACACTGATATACCCCACATGAATGATCACAGACTACACTGCCATATCTCACCTGAGTGGCCAGACTACACTGCTATACCCACACATGAGTGACCACAGATTACACTGCTATATCCCCATGTGAGTGACCACAGACTGCACTGCTATACCCCCACCTGAGTGACCACATACTACACTACAATACCCCACATGAGTGACCACAGACTACACTGCTATACCCCCAGCTGAGTGACCACAGACTGTACTGTTATACCCACCTAAGTGACCACAGACTACACTGCTATACCCCCACATGAGTGACCACAGCCTACATTGCTATACCCCACCTGAGTGACCACTGAGTTCACTGTTATACCCCATCTAAGTGACCACAGAATACATTACTATACCCAACCTGAGAGACCACAGACTCTGCTCCTATACCCTTACCAGAGTGACCACAGACTGCACTGCTCTACCCACCTGAGTGACCAGTGTAAACTACTATACCCACACCTGAGTGACACATATTACACTGCAATACCCCACCTGAGTGACACAGAATACATTGCTATAGCCCACCTGAGAGACCACAGACTACACTGATATACCCCACCTGAGTGAACACAGAATACATTGCTATACCCCACCTGAGTAACCACAGAATACATTGCTATACCCCACCTGAGTGACCACAGACTGCACTGCTATACCCTTACCTCAGTGAATGCAGAATACATTGCTATACCCCACCTGAATGACCACGAGACAACACTGCTATACCCACACCTGACTGACCACAGACTACATTGATATATCCCACCTGACTGACCACAGACTGCACCACTACATTTCACCTGGAGTGGCCACAGACTTCACTGCTATACCCACACGTGTGACCACAGATTACATTGCTAGATCCACATGTGAGTGACCACAGACTACACTGCTATACCCCCACCTGAGTGACTACAGCCTACATTGCTATACTCCCACCTGAGTGACCACAGATTACACAGCTGTACCACCACCTGAGTGACCACAGACTACACTGCTGAACCCACACCTGAGTGACCACAGATTACACTGCTATTTCCCCATGTGAGTGACCACAGACTACACTGCTATACAACCACCTGAGTGACCACAGACAACACTGCTATATCCCACCTGGTGACCACAGGCTACACTGCTATATCCCACCTTAGTGACTGCAGACTACACTGCTATATCCCATCTGAGTGACCACAGACTACACTGATATACCCAACATGACTGACCCCAGACTACACTGTTATACCCACACTTGAGTGACCACAGACTACACTGTTATACCCACACCTGAGTGACCATAGATGACACTGCTATACCCCCACCTGAGTGACTACAGACCACACTGTTATATCTCACCTAAGTGACCACAGACTACACTGCTATACCCCCACATGAGTGACCACAGCCTACATTGCTATACCCCACCTGAGTGACCACTGAGTTCACTGTTATACCCCACCTAAGTGACCACAGAATACATTACTATACCCAACCTGAGAGACCACAGACTCTGCTCCTATACCCTTACCAGAGTGACCACAGACTGCACTGCTCTACCCCACCTGAGTGACCAGTGTAAACTACTATACCCACACCTGAGTGACCACATATTACACTGCAATACCCCACCTGAGTGACCACAGAATACATTGCTATAGCCCACCTGAGAGACCACAGACTACACTGATATACCCCACCTGAGTGAACACAGAATACATTGCTATACCCCACCTGAGTAACCACAGAATACATTGCTATACCCCACCTGAGTGACCACAGACTGCACTGCTATACCCTTACCTCAGTGAATGCAGAATACATTGCTATACCCCACCTGAATGACCACAGACAACACTGCTATACCCACACCTGACTGACCACAGACTACATTGATATATCCCACCTGACTGACCACAGACTGCACCACTACATTTCACCTGAGTGGCCACAGACTTCACTGCTATACCCACACATGTGTGACCACAGATTACATTGCTAGATCCACATGTGAGTGACCACAGACTACACTGCTATACCCCCACCTGAGTGACTACAGCCTACATTGCTATACTCCCACCTGAGTGACCACAGATTACACAGCTGTACCACCACCTGAGTGACCACAGACTACACTGCTGAACCCACACCTGAGTGACCACAGATTACACTGCTATTTCCCATGTGAGTGACCACAGACTACACTGCTATACAACCACCTGGTGACCACAGACAACACTGCTATATCCCACCTGAGTGACCACAGGCTACACTGCTATATCCCACCTTAGTGACTGCAGACTACACTGCTATATCCCATCTGAGTGACCACAGACTACACTGATATACCCAACATGACTGACCCCAGACTACACTGTTATACCCACACTTGAGTGACCACAGACTACACTGTTATACCCACACCTGAGTGACCATAGATGACACTGCTATACCCCCACCTGAGTGACTACAGACCACACTGTTATATCTCACCTAAGTGACCACAGAATACAATGCTCTACCTGACCTGAGTGACCACAGACTGCACTGCTGTACCCCCACCTGAGTAACCACAGACTACACTGCTATACCCCACCTGAGTGACCACAGACTACAGCGCTATACACACACCTGAGTGATTACAGCCTACACTGCTATATCCCCATATAAGTGATCACCGACTGCACTGCTATACCCCACCCTGAGTGACCACAGACTACACAACTATATCCCACCTGAGTGACCACAGACTACACTGCTATTCCCCCACCTGAATGACCACAGCCTACATTGCTATACCCCCACCTGTGTGACCTAAGACTGTACTGCTATACCCACCTGTGTGACCACATACTACACTGCTATATCCCCACATGAGTGACCACAGACTGCACTGCTATACCCCCACCTGAGTGACCACAGAATACACTGCTGTACCCCCACCTGAGTGACCAGAGACCACACTGATATACCCCACGTGAGTGAACACAGACTACATTGCTATAACCCATCTGAGTGACCACAGACTACATTGATGTATCCCACCTGACTGACCACAGACTGCACTACTATACCCCCACCTGAGTGAACACAGACTACACTGCTATACCCCCACCTGAGTCACCACAGCCTACATTGCTATACCCCCACCTGAGTGACCACAGACTGTACTGTTATACCCATCTGAGTGACCACAGACTGCACTGCTATACCCCCACATGAGTGACCACAGCCTACATTGCTATACCCCACCTAAGTGACCGTAGAATATATTGCTATACCCCAACCTCAGAGACCACAGACTCTGCTCCTGTACCCCACCAGAGTGACCACAGACTACACTGCTATACCTCAACTGAGTGACCACAGACTACACTGCTATACCCCACCTGAGTGACCAGTCTAAACTGCTATACCCACACCTGAGTGACCACAGTCTACATTGCTGTACCCCACCTGAGAGATCACAGACTGCACTATTATACCCCTACCTGAGGGACCACAAAATACATTGTTATACTGAACCTGAGTGACCACAGACTACACTGCTATGCCCACATCTGAGTGATCACAGACTATATTGCTATATCCCACCTGAGTGACCACAGACTGCACTGCTATACCCCCACCTGAGTGACCACATACTACACTACTATACCCACACCTGAGTGACTACAGCCCACATTGCTATACCCCCACCTGACTGACCACAGACTGCACTGCTATACCCTTCCCTGAGGGAAAACAGAATACATTGCTATACCCCACCTGAGTGACCACAGACTACACTGCTCTATCTCACCTCAGTGGCCACAGACTACACTGCTATACCCACACATGAGTGAACACAGATTACACTGCTATATCCCCATGTGAGTGACCACAGACTACACTGCTATACCACTACCTGAGTGACCACAGACTACACAACTATATCCCACCTGAGTGACCACAGACTACACTGATATACCACCACCTGAGTGACCACAGACTATACAACTATATCCCACCTGAGTGACCACAGACTACACAACTATATCCCACCTTAGTGACCACAGACTGCACTGCTATACCCCACCTGAATGACCACAGCCTCCACTGCTGTACCCACAACTCAGTGACCACAGACTCCACCACTGTACCCCCACCTGAGTGACACAGACTACACTGCTATAGTCCCACCTGAGTGACCACACCCTCTACTGTTATACCCCATCTGAGTAATCACAACCTCTACTGCTATACTCCCAGCTCAGTGACCACAGTCTCCAGTGCTGTGCCCCCCTCTTGAGTGACTACAGACTACACTGCTGTACCCCATCTGAGTGACCACAGACTACTTCCACCTGATTGACCACATACTACACTGCTATGCCTCCACTTCACTGACCACAGACTGTACTGCTATACCTCCACCTGAGTGACCACAGCCTCCACAGCTATACCCCAGTTGAGTGACCACAGCCTCCACTCCTGTACCCCTTCCCAAGTGACTACAGATTACACTGCTGTACCACCAACTGAGTGACCACAGACTACACTGCCGTACCCCCACCTGAGTGACCACAGACTGCACTGCTATACCCCCACCTGAGTGACCACATACTACACTGCTATACCCACACCTGAGTGGCCACAGCCTACATTGCTATACTCCCACCTGACTGACCACAGACTGCACTGCTATACCCTTCCCTGAGGGAAAACAGAATACATTGCTATACCCCACCTGAGTGACCACAGACTACACTGCTCAATCTCACCTCAGTGGCCACAGACTACACTGCAATACCCACACATGAATGAACACAGATTACACTGCTATATCCCCATGTGAGTGACCACAGACTGCACTGCTATACCACCAACTGAGTGACCACAGACTACACAACTATATCCCACCTAAGTGACCAGAGACTACACTGCTATAGCCCCACCTGAATGACCACAGCCTCCAATGCTGCAATCCCAAGTGAGTGACCACAGCCTCTGCCACTCTAACCCACCTGAGTGACCACAGACTACACTGCTATACTGCCACCAGGTGACCACAGACTACACAATTATACCACCACCTGAGTGACCACAGATCACACAACTATATCCCACCTGAGTGACCACAGACTACACTGTCTATACCACTACCCTGTGTGACCACAGACTACACAACTATATCCCACCTGAGTGACCACAGACTACTGCTATACCACCACCTGAGTGACCACAGACTACATAACTATATCCCACCTGAGTCACCACAGACTACACAACTATATCCCACCTGAGTGACCACAAACTACACAACTGTATCCCATCTTAGTGACCACAGACTGCACTGCTATACCCCCACCTGAATGACCACAGCCTCCAGTGCTGTACCCCCTCTTGAGTGACTACAGACTACACTGCTGTACCCCATCTGAGTGACCACAGACTACTTCCACCTGATTGACCACATACGACACTGCTATGCCTCCACTTCACTGACCACAGACTATACTGCTATACCTCCACCTGAGTGACCACAGCCTCCACAGCTATACCCCAGTTGAGTGACCACAGCCTCCACTGCTGTACCCCTTCCCAAGTGACTACAGATTACACTGCTGTACCACCACCTGAGTGACCACAGACTACACTGCTGTACCCCAAATGAGTGACCACAGACTGGACTTCCATACCTCCACCTGAATGACCACAGACTACACTGCTATACTCCCACCTGGGAGGCCACAGCCTCCAGTACTCTACCTCCACATGAGTTACCACAGCCGACATTGCTCTACCCCACCTGTGTGACCACAGACTGCACTGTTATACCCACTTGAGTGACCACAGATTACACTGCTATACCCCACCTGAGTGATCACAGCCTACATTGCTATACCCGCACTTGAGTGACCACAGACTGTACTGTTATACCCACCTGAGTGACCACAGACTACACTGCTATACCCACACATGAGTGACCACAGCCTACATTGCTATACCCCACCTGAGTGACCACAGACTGCACTGTTATACCCCATCTGAGTGACCACAGAATACATTGCTATACCCCAACCTCAGAGACCACAGACTCTGCTCCTATACCCCCACCAGAGTGAACACAGACTACACTGCTATACCTCAACTGAGTGACCACAGACTACACTGCTATACCCCACCTGAGTGACCAGTCTAAACTGCTATACCCACACCTGAGTGACCACAGCCTACATTGCTGTACCCCACCTGAGAGATCACAGACTGCACTATTATACCCCTACCTGAGGGACCACAGAATACATTGTTATACTGAACCTGAGTGACCATAGACTACACTGCTATACCAACATCTGAGTGATCACAGACTATATGGCGATATCCCACCTGAGTGACCACAGACTGCACTGCTATACCCCCACCTGAGTGACCACATACTACACTACTATACCCACACCTGAGTGACCACAGCCGACATTGCTATACCCCCATCTGACTGACCAGAGACTGCACTGCTATACCCTTACCTTACCTGAGGGAACACAGAATACATTGCTATACCCCACCTGAGTGACCACAGACTACACTGCTGTACCCCTACCTGACTGACCACATACTACACTGCTATATCTCACCTCAGTGGCCACAGACTACACTGCTATACCCACACATGAGTGACCACAGATTACACTGCTATATCCCCATGTGAGTGACCACAGACTGCACTGCTATACCACCACCTGAGTGACCACAGACTACACTGCTATACCCACATCTGAGTGACCACAGACTACACTGCTACCGCCACCTAAGTGACCACAGACTACACTACTATACCAATAGCTAAGTGACCACAGACTACATTGATGTACCCCAACCTGACTGACCACAGACTACACTGCTATATACACCTCAGTGACCACAGCCTACATTGTTATACCCCCACCTGAGTGACCACAGACTGTACTGATATACCCACCTCAGTGGCAACAGACGACACTGCTATACCCCCACATGTGTGACCACAGACTACACTGCTATACCATCACAAGAGTGACCACAGCCTACACTGCTATACCCCACCTGAGTAACCACAGACTGCACTGTTATACCCCTGTCTGAGTGACCACAGAGTACATTGCTATATCTCAACCTCAGAGACCACAGACTCTGCTCCTATACCCCCACCAGAGTGACCACAAACTACACTGCTATACCTCAACTGAGTGACCACAGACTACTTTGCTATACCCCCACCTGAGTGACCAGTCTAAACTGCTATACCCACACCTGAGAGACCACAGACTACATTGCTGTACCCCACCTGAGTGATCACAGGCTGCACGGTTATACCCCTACCTGAGGGACCACATAATACATTGTTATACCCCACCTGAGTGACCACAGACTGCACTGCTATACCCCCACCTGAGTGACCACATACTACAGTGTTGTACCCACACCTGAGTGACCACAGCCTACACTGCTATACCCCACCTGAGTGACCACACACTGCACTGTTATACCACCACCTGAGTGACCACAGAATACATTGCTGTACCCCACCTGAGTGACTACAGACTACACTGCTGTACCCACACCTGAGTGACCACAGACTACATTGATATATCCCACCTGACTGACCACAGACTGCACTGCTATACCCCACCTGAGCTGATCCACAGACTACACTGCCTATACCCCCTACATGAGTGACCACAGCCCACATTGCTATACCCCACCCGACTGACCACAGACTGCACTGCTATACCCCCACCAGAGTGACCACAGACTACACTGCTATACTCCTACATGAGAGACCACAGCCTACATTGCTATACCACCACCTGAGTGACCACAGAATACATTGCTGTACCCCACCTGAGTGACCACAGACTACACTACTATACCCACATCTGAGTAACCACAGAATGCACTGGTACTCCACCTGAGTGACCACAAACTACTCTACTATATGAATAGCTAAGTGACCACAGACTACATTGATATATCCCCACCTGACTGACCACAGACTACACTGTTATACCTACACCTGAATGACCACAGCCTACATTGTTATTCCCCCACCTCAGTGACCACAGACTGTACTGTTATACCCACCTCAGTGACCACAGACTACACTGCTATACCCCCACCTGAGTGACCACAGCCTGCATTGCTATACCCCACCTGAGTGACCACAGACTGCACTGCTATACCCCCACCTGAGTGACCACATACTACACTGCTATACCCACACCTGAGTGGCCACAGCCTACATTGCTATACTCCCACCTGACTGACCACAGACTGCACTGCTATACCCTTCCCTGAGGGAAAACAGAATACATTGCTATACCCCACCTGAGTGACCACAGACTACACTGCTCAATCTCACCTCAGTGGCCACAGACTACACTGCTATACCCACACATGAGTGAACACAGATTACACTGCTATATCCCCATGTGAGTGACCACAGACTGCACTGCTATACCACCAACTGAGTGACCACAGACTACACAACTATATCCCACCTAAGTGACCAGAGACTACACTGCTATAGCCCCACCTGAATGACCACAGCCTCCAATGCTGCAATCCCAAGTGAGTGACCACAGCCTCTGCCACTCTAACCCACCTGAGTGACCACAGACTACACTGCTATACTGCCACCAGAGTGACCACAGACTACACAATTATACCACCACCTGAGTGACCACAGACTACACAACTATATCCCACCTGAGTGACCACAGACTACACTGCTATACCACTACCTGTGTGACCACAGACTACACAACTATATCCCACCTGAGTGACCACAGACTACACTGCTATACCACCACCTGAGTGACCACAGACTACATAACTATATCCCACCTGAGTCACCACAGACTACACAACTATATCCCACCTGAGTGACCACAAACTACACAACTGTATCCCACCTTAGTGACCACAGACTGCACTGCTATACCCCCACCTGAATGACCACAGCCTCCAGTGCTGTACCCCCTCTTGAGTGACTACAGACTACACTGCTGTACCCCATCTGAGTGACCACAGACTACTTCCACCTGATTGACCACATACGACACTGCTATGCCTCCACTTCACTGACCACAGACACTGCTGTACCTCCACCTGAGTGACCACAGCCTCCACAGCTATACCCCAGTTGAGTGACCACAGCCTCCACTGCTGCCCTTCTTCCCAAGTGACTACAGATTACACTGCTGTACCACCACTGAGTGACCACAGACTACACTGCTGTACCCCAAATGAGTGACCACAGACTGGACTTCATACCCCACCTGAATGACCACAGACTACACTGCTCTCCCACCTGGGAGGCCACAGCCTCAGTACTCTACCTCCATGAGTTACCACAGCCGACATTGCTCTACCCCACCTGTGTGACCACAGACTGCACTGTTATACCCACCTGAGTGACCACAGATTACACTGCTATACCCCACCTGAGTGACCACAGCCTACATTGCTATACCCCCACTTGAGTGACCACAGACTGTACTGTTATACCCACCTGAGTGACCACAGACTACACTGCTATACCCACACATGAGTGACCACAGCCTACATTGCTATACCCCACCTGAGTGACCACAGACTGCACTGTTATATCCCATCTGAGTGACCACAGAATACATTGCTATACCCCCAACCTCAGAGACCACAGACCTGCTCCTATACCCCCACCAGAGTGAACACAAGGACTACACTGCTATACCTCAACTGAGTGACCACAGACTACACTGCTATACCCCCACCTGAGTGACCAGTCTAAACTGCTATACCCACACCTGAGTGACCACAGCCTACATTGCTGTACCCCACCTGAGAGATCACAGACCGTGCATTATTACTACCCTACCTGAGGGACCACAGAATACATTGTTATACTGAACCTGAGTGACCATAGACTACACTGCTATACCAACATCTGAGTGATCACAGACTATATGGTGATATCCCACCTGAGTGACCACAGACTGCACTGCTATACCCCCACCTGAGTGACCACATACTACACTACGATACCCACACCTGAGTGACCACAGCCGACATTGCTATACCCCCACCTGACTGACCAGAGACTGCACTGCTATACCCTTACCTTACCTGAGGGAACACAGAATACATTGCTATACCCCACCTGAGTGACCACAGACTACACTGCTGTACCCCTACCTGACTGACCACATACTACACTGCTATATCTCACCTCAGTGGCCACAGACTACACTGCTATACCCACACATGAGTGACCACAGATTACACTGCTATATCCCCATGTGAGTGACCACAGACTGCACTGCATATACCACCACCTGAGTGACCACAGACTACACTGCTATAACCACATCTGAGTGACCACAGACCAACACTGCTACCACCACCCAAGTGAGGGCACAGACCACACTACTATACCAATAGCTAATGACCACAGACTACATTGATGTACCCCAAACCTGACTGACCACAGACTACACTGCTATACCCACACCCCAGTGACCACAGCCTACATTATTATACCCCACCTGAGTGACCACAGACTGTACTGATATACTCCACCTCAGTGGCAACAGACGACACTGCTATACCCCCACATGTGTGACCACAGACTACACTGCTATACCATCACAAGAGTGACCACAGCCTACACTGCTATACCCCACCTGAGTAACCACAGACTGCACTGTTATACCCCTGTCTGAGTGACCACAGAGTACATTGCTATATCTCAACCTCAGAGGCCACAGACTCTGCTCCTATACCCCCACCAGAGTGACCACAAACTACACTGCTATACCTCAACTGAGTGACCACAGACTACTTTGCTATACCCCCACCTGAGTGACCAGTCTAAACTGCTATACCCACACCTGAGAGACCACAGACTACATTGCTGTACCCCACCTGAGTGATCACAGGCTGCACGGTTATACCCCTACCTGAGGGACCACATAATACAGTTATACCCCACCTGAGTGACCACAGACTGCACTGCTATACCCCCACCTGAGTGACCACATACTACAGTGTTGTACCCACACCTGAGTGACCACAGCCTACACTGCTATACCCCCACCTGAGTGACCACACACTGCACTGTTATACCACCACCTGAGTGACCACAGAATACATTGCTGTACCCCACCTGAGTGACTACAGACTACACTGCTGTACCCACACCTGAGTGACCACAGACTACATTGATATATCCCACCTGACTGACCACAGACTGCACTGCTATACCCCCACCTGAGTGACCACAGACTACACTGCTATACCCCTACATGAGTGACCACAGCCTACATTGCTATACCCCCACCTGACTGACCACAGACTGCACTGCTATACCCCCACCAGAGTGACCACAGACTACACTGCTATACCCCTACATGAGAGACCACAGCCTACATTGCTATACCACCACCTGAGTGACCACAGAATACATTGCTGTACCCCACCTGAGTGACCACAGACTACACTACTATACCCACATCTGAGTAACCACAGAATGCACTGGTACCCCACCTGAGTGACCACAAACTACTCTACTATACGAATAGCTAAGGGACCACAGACTACATTGATATATCCCCACCTGACTGACCAAAGACTACACTGTTATACCTACACCTGAATGACCACAGCCTACATTGTTATACCCCCACCTCAGTGACCACAGACTGTACTGTTATACCTACCTCAGTGACCACAGACTACACTGCTATACCCCCACCTGAGTGACCACAGACTGCACTGTTATACCCCCATCTGAGTGACCACAGAATACATTGCTAAATCCCAAGCTCAGAGACCACAGACTCTGCTCCTATACCCCCACCAGAGTGACCACAAACTACACTGCTTTACCTCAACTGAATGACCACATACTACACTGCTATACCCCCATCTGAGTCACCAGTCTAAACTGCAATACCTCCACCTGAGAGACCACAGACTATATTGCTGTACCCCACCTGAGTGATCACAGACTGCACTGTTATACCCCTACCTGAGGGACCACATAATACATTGTTATACCCCACATGAGTGACCACAGACTGCACTGCTATACACCCACTTGAGTGACCACATACTACACTGCTATACCCACACCTGAGTGACCACAGCCTACATTGCTATACCCCCACCTGAGTGACCACAGACTGCATTGTTATACCACCACCTGAGTGACCACAGAATACATTGCTGTACATCATCTGAGTGACCACAGACTACACTGCTGTACCCACACCTGAGTGACCACAGA
The DNA here is from genome assembly GCA_016271365.2 of Neoceratodus forsteri. Lineage (NCBI taxonomy): Eukaryota > Metazoa > Chordata > Ceratodontiformes > Ceratodontidae > Neoceratodus > Neoceratodus forsteri. The sequence goes on along the minus strand of JADMNL010000032.1, from coordinate 159,211,496 downwards.
CTACATTGATATATCCCACCTGACTGACCACAGACTGCACTGCTATACCCCCACCTGAGTGACCACAGACTACACTGCTATACCCACACCTGAGTGACCACAGCTACATTGCTATACCCCCACCTGACTGACCAGAGACTGCACTGCTATACCCTTCCCTGAGGGAAAACAAAATACATTGCTATACCCCCACCTGAGTGACCACAGACTACACTGCTCATCTCACCTCAGTGGCCACAGACTACACTGCTATACCCACACATCAGTGAACACAGATTACACTGCTATATCCCCATGTGAGTGACCACAGACTGCACTGCTATACCACCAACTGAGTGACCACAGACTACACAACTATATCCCACCTGAGTGACCAGAGACTACACTGCTATACCCCCACCTGAATGACCACAGCCTCCAATGCTGCACCCCAAGTGAGTGAACACAGCCTCTTCCACTCTAACCCACCTGAGTGACCACAGACTACATGGCTATACCACCAGAGTGACCACAGACTACACAACTATACCACCACCTGATTGACCACAGACTACACTGCTATACTACTACCTGTGTGACCACAGACTACACAACTATATCCCACCTGAGTGACCACAGACTACACTGCTATACCACCACCTGAGTGACCACAGACTACACAACTATATCCCACCTGAGTGACCACACACTACACAGCTATTCCACCACCTGAGTGACCACACAGACTACATAACTATATCCCACCTGAGTCACCACAGACTACACAACTATATCCCACCTGAGTGACCACAGACTGCACAACTATATCCCACCTGAGTGACCACACACACACAGCTATTCCACCACCTGAGTGACCACAGACTACATAACTATATCCCACCTGAGTCACCACAGACTACACAACTATATCCCACCTGAGTGACCACAGACTACACAACTGTATCCCACCTTAGTGACCACAGACTGCACTGCTATACCCCCACCTGAATGACCACAGACTCCACTGCTGTACCCACAACCCAGTGACCACAGACTCCACCACTGTACCCCACCTGAGTGACACAGACTACACTGCTATAGTCCCACCTGAGTGACCACACCCTCACTGTTATACCCCATCTGAGTAATCACAACCTCACTGCTATACTCTCCAGCTGAGTGACCACAGTCTCCAGTGCTGTACCCCTCTTGAGTGACTACAGACTACACTGCTTGTACCCCATCTGAGTGACCACAGACTACTTCCACCTGATTGACCACATACGACACTGCTATGCCTCCACTTCACTGACCACAGACTATACTGCTATACCACCACCTGAGTGACCACAGCCTCCACAGCTATACCCCAATTCAGTGACCACAGCCTCCACTGCTGTACCCCTTCCCAAGTGACTACAGATTACACTGCTGTACCACCACCTGAGTGACCACAGACTACACTGCTGTACCCCCACCTGAGTGACCACAGACTGCACTGCTATACCCCCACCTGAGTGACCACATACTACACTGCTATACCCTCACCTGAGTGACCACAGCCTACATTGCTATACCCCCACCTGACTGACCAGAGACTGCACTGCTATACCCTTCCCTGAGGGAAAACAGAATACATTGCTATACCCCACCTGAGTGACCACAGACTACACTGCTCAATCTCACCTCAGTGGCCACAGACTATACTGCTATACCCACACATGAGTGAACACAGATTACACTGCTATATCCCCATGTGAGTGACAACAGACTGCACTGCTATACCACCAACTGAGTGACCACAGACTACACAACTATATCCCACCTGAGTGACCAGAGACTACACTGCTATACCCCAACCTGAATCACCACAGCCTCCAATGCTGCACCTCAAGTGAGTGACCACAGCCTCTGCCACCTAACCCACCTGAGTGACCACAACCACACTGCTACCGCCACCAGAGTGACCACAGACTACACAACTATACCACCACCTGAGTGACCACAGACTACACAACTATATCCCACCTGAGTGACCACAGACTACACTGCTATACCACCACTTGAGTGACCACAGACTACACAACTATATCCCACCTGAGTGACCACACACATAACAACTATTCCACCACCTGAGTGACCACAGACTACATAACTATATCCCACCTGAGTCACCACAGACTACACAACTATATCCCACCTGAGTGACCACAGACTACACAACTGTATCCCACCTTAGTGACCACAGACTGCACTGCTATACCCCCACCTGAATGACCACAGCCTCCACTGCTGTACCCACAACTCAGTGACTGCAGACTCCACCACTGTACCCCACCTAAGTGACACAGACTACACTGCTATAGTCCCACCTGAGTGACCACACCCTCTACTGTTATACCCCATCTGAGTAATCACAACCTCTACTGCTATACTCCCAGCTGAGTGACCACAGTCTCCAGTGCTGTACCCCCCTCTTGAGTGACTACAGACTACATTGCTGTACCCCATCTGAGTGACCACTGACTACTTCCACCTGACTGACCACATACGACACTGCTATGCCTCCACTTCACTTACCACAGACTATACTGCTATACCTCCACCTGAGTGACCACAGCCTCCACAGCTATACCCCAGTTGAGTGACCACAACCTCCACTGCTGTACCCCCCTTCCCAAGTGACTACAGATTACACTGCTGTACCCCCACCAGAGTGACCACAGACTACACTGCTATACCTCAACTGAGTGACCACAGACTACACTGCTATACCCCACCTGAGTGACCAGTCTAAATTGCTATACCCACACCTGAGTGACCACAGCCTACATTGCTGTACCCCACCTGAGAGATCACAGACTGCACTATTATACTCCTACCTGAGGGACCACAGAATACATTGTTATACTGAACCTGAGTGACCACAGACTACACTGCTATACCAACATCTGAGTGATCACAAACTATGTGGCTATATCCCACCTGAGTGACCACAGACTGCACTGCTATACCCCCACCTGAGTGACCACATACTACACTACTATACCCACACCTAAGTGACCACAGCCTACATTGCTATACCCCCACCTGACTGACCAGAGACTGCACTGCTATACCCTTACCTGAGGGAACACAGAATACATTGCTGTACCCCACCTGAGTGACCACAGACTACACTGCTATATCTCACCTGAGTGGCCACAGACTACACTGCTATACCCACACATGAGTGACCACAGATTAAACTGCTATATCCCCATGTGAGTGACCACAGACTGCACTGCTTTACCACCACCTGAGTGACCACAGACTACTCTGCTATACCCCACCTGAGTGACCACAGACTAAACTGCTATACCCCACCTGAGTGACCACAGACTACACTGCTATACCTCACCTGAGTGACCACAGACTGCACTGCTATACCACCACCTGAGTGACCACAGACTACACTGCTATACCCCACCTGAGTGACCACAGACTACACTGCCATACCACCACCTGAGTGACCACAGCCTACATTACTATACCACCACCTGAGTGATCATAGACTGCACTGTTATACCCCCACTTGAGTGACCACAGATTACACTGCTATTCCCCTACATGAGTGACCACAGCCTACATTGCTATACCCCCACCTGAGTGACCACAGACTGCACTGTTATACCCACCTGAGTGACCACAGGCTACACTGCTATACCCCCACCTGAGTGACCACAGACTACATTGCTATACCCCCACCTGAGTGACCACAGACTGCACTGTTATACCACAACCTGAGTGACCACAGAATACATTGCTGTACCCACCTGAGTGACCACAGACTACACTGCTATACCCACATCTGAGTGACCACAGAATACGCTGCTACCCCCACCTGAGTGACCACAGACTGCACTGCTATACCCCCACCTGAGTGACCACAGAATACATTGCTATACTCCAACCTCAGAGACCACAGACTCTGCTCCTGTACCCCACCAGAATGACCACAAACTACTCTGCTATACCTCAACTGAGTGACCACAGACTACACTGCTATATCCCCATCTGTGTGACCAGTCTAAACTGCTATACCCAGACCTGAGAGACCACAGACTACATTGCTGTACCCCACCTGAGTGATCACAGACTGCACTGTTATACCCCTACCTGAGGGACCACATAATACATTGTTTTACCCCACCTGAGTGACCACAGACTGCACTGCTATACCCCCACCTGAGTGACCACATACTACACTGCTATACCCACACCTGAGTGACCACAGCCTACATTGCTATACCCACACCTGAGTGACCACAGACTACATTGATATATCCCACCTGACTGACCACAGTCTGCACTGCTATACCCCACCTGACTGACCACAGACTACACTGCTGTATCTCACCTGAGTGGCCACAGACTACACTGCTATACCCACACATGAGTGGCCACAGATTAAACTGCTATACCCCACCTGACTGATCACAGACTACACTGCTATACCCCACCTGAGTGACCACAGACTACACTGCTATACCCCACCTAAGTGACTACAGACTGCACTGCTATACCACCACCTGAGTGACCACAGACTATACTGCTGTACCCCCACCTGAGTGACCACAGACTACATTGCTATACCACCATCTGAGTGACCATAGACTGCACTGTTGTACCCCACTTGAGTGACCACAGACTATACTGCTATACCTCTACATGAGTGACCACAGCCTCATTGATATACCCCACCTGGAGTGACCACAGACTACATTGCTGTACCCCCACCTGAGTAACCACAGATTGCACTGTTATACCCCACCACCTGAGTGACCACAGAGTATATACATTGCTGCACCCCATCTGAGTGACCAGACTACACTGCTATACCCACATCTGAGTGACCACAGAATACAGTGTCTCCCCACCTGAGTGACCACAGACACACTACTATACTCAATAGCTAAGGACCACAGACCACATTGATATACCCCCACCTGACTGACCACAGACTGTACTGTTGTACCCACACATGAGTGACCACAGCCCACACTGCCATACTCCCACCTGAGTGACCACAGACTGCACTGTTATACTCCCACCTGAGTGACCACAGAATACATTGCTATACTCCAACCTCAGGGACCACAGTCTCTGCTCCTATACTCCACCAGAGTGACCACAACCACACTGCTATACCCTCAACTGAGTGACCACAGACTACACTGCTGTACCCCACCTGAGTGACCAGTCTAAACTGCTATTCTCACACCTAAGAGACCACAGACTACATTGTTATATTGAACCTGAGTGACCACAGACTACACTGCTATACCCCACCTGAGTTATCACAGACTACACTGTTATACCCCACCTGAGTGGCCACATACTACACTGCTATACCCCTACATGGGTGACCACAGCCTACATTGCTATACCCCACCTGAGTGAGTGACCACAGTCTGCACTGTTATACCACCACCTGAGTGACCACAGAATACATTGCTGTACCCCACCTGAGTGACCGCAGACTACATGGCTATACCCACATCTGAGTGACCACAGAATACACTGCTACCCCCACCTGAGTGACCTCAGACTACACTACTATACCAACACCTAAGTGACCACAGACTACATTGATATACCCCACCTGGTGACCAAAGACTACACTGCTATACCCACACCTAAGTGACCACAGACTACATTGATATACCCCCACCTGACTGACCACAGACTGCACTGCTATACCCCCACCTGAGTGGCCACAGACCACACTGCTATATCCCCATGTGAGTGACCACAGACTGCACTGCTACATCCCTACCTGAGTGACCACAGACTACACTGCCATATCCCACTCCGAGTGGCCACAGGCAAGACTGCTATACCCACACATGAGTGACCACAGATTACAATGCTATTTCCCCATGTGAGTGAGCACAGACTGCACTGCTATACAACCACCTGAGTGACCACAGACTACACTGCTATATCCCACCTGAGTGACCACAGACTACACTGCTATACCCCACCTGAGTGACCACAGACTACATTGCTATATCCCATCTGAGTGACTACAGACTACACTGATATACCCAACTTGACTGACCCCAGACTACACTGCTATACCCCCACCTGAGTGACCATAGACTACACTGCTATACCCCCACCTGAGTGACTACAGGCACACTGCTATATCCTACCTGAGTGACCACAGAATACAATGCTCTACCCAACCTGAGTGACCACAGACTGCACTGCTATACCCCCACCTAAGTAACCACAGACTACACTACTATACCGACACCTGAGTGCCCACAGACTACATTGATATACCCCCAAATGAGTGACCACATACTATGCTGCTATATCCCACCTGAGTGACCACAGACTACATTGCTGTACACACACCTGAGTGATCATAGTCTAAACTGCTATATCCCCATGTAAGTGACCACCGACTGCACTGCTATACCCCAACCTGAGTGACCACAGACTACACAACTATATCCCACCTGAGTGACCACAGACTACACTGCTATACCCCCACCTGAATGACCACAGCATCCACTGCTGTACCCCCACCCAAGTGACCACAGCCTCCACCACTCTACCCCTGAGTGACCACAGACTACACTGCTATAGTCCCACCTGAGTGACCACAGTCTCTCCTGTTATACCCCAGCTGAGTGACCACAGCGTCCAGTGCTGTACCCTCTTGAGTGACCACAGACTACACTCTGTACCCCACCTAGTGACCACAAACTACTTCCAGCTGAGTGACCACAGACAACACCTGCTATACCCCCACTTGACTGACCACAGACTATTCTGCTATACCACCACCTGAGTGACCACAGCCTCCACTGCTGTACCCCTTCCTGAGTGACCACTGACTACACTGCTGTACCCCACCTGAGTGACCACAGACTACACTGCTGTACCCCACCTGAGTGACCACAGACTACACTGTTGTATCACCAGCTGAGCGACCACAGACTACACTTCTGTACCCTATCTGAGTGACCACAGACTACACTGCTATACTCCCACCTGGGTGGCCACAGCCTCCAGTACTCTACCCCCACCTGAGTGACCACAGCCTCCACTGCTGTGCCCCCAGTTGAGTGATGTCAAGTAGTGGTGCAGTCAGAGCTGGTTGTGGGTAGACTGATGCCCACTGATGCCAGAATGTATCAGCGTGAGCAGCATAATCATTTATCAGAAGAAATCCGTTCTTTGGATGAGATGTTAAACTAAGGTCTCTTCTGTCCATTTCTGGTCACTAGGTGGGTGAAAGTTAAAGATATCAATATTCAAATAGCAGTGTCAGTGGCTCAGTAGGTAGCACACTTGTCTCTGAAGCCAGGACATCAGAGGGCTGTGGGTTCAGTTCCCACATCTGGCACTTGGGTTAATATCCCAGCACTGACACTGTAGTACAGCATCAGAGGGGTGCTGCACTTCTGAGGTGTCATCTTTTGGATGAGACGTTAAACTGACGTCCCATCTGCTTGGATTGGCAGTAGTTCAGATGGATGTTAAATATCCCTTGGCACTTATTGAAAAGAGTAGGGGAGTGTTTTATTAAAGATACACCACATATTATAATAGTCAGAACATTTCCATATATGCATAACAAACAAACAAAAAAATAAGGTTACACGATATTGTTGTACATCTAGAAAAACTACTTTCCATCCATTCCATACGTTTATACTATATACAGAAGAAAAGAAAAGGATTTACTATTAGTTCAGGTTCATCCAATTTTGTCTTTCATATAAAAGGCATAGTTTTCCACCTAGTGCTCCACACATCTCTCAATAATTGCTTTCTTTCTGATTCACACTGTATTCTTATCTCATTTTCCATGTTTTGAATTAACTGAAGTGGATTTCTATCCACTTGTTGTAACAAAGTTGCACCTGTTTTGCCACATTACAAACTTAATAATTGTTAATATCACTCTAAGTACTACTATATTAAATTGTTTCATATGAATTGAAAACCCTCCAATTAATTCTTCATAAGTTAATAAACCCCAGTATTTATTGACCTTTTTTGTGCAAGTAGGCGCCAGAATTCTTGAACATAAGGGCAACACAAAAAAAATGTTCCATTGTTTCTTCCACTGCTATACATGTTGGCCTAGGACAATATCTCTCCATTTGTGCTTTATGCTTAGCATTTCCTTTCACGTTTAACCTCCCATGACAGCTTAGCCACACTACATCCCACATTCTCTTTGGTATTAATTTATCTTGCAGTGTTTGTAGCACCTTTCCATGATATTTATCAGAAATGCCTTTAAAAAAAGGGGTTTCATAAAAACTGTGATCCTGTATCATATTATATATTGTTTCCTCGATTTCAGATCAGTGTTTTCCCTAGATGTTTTCCATTGCTTCAATTTTGTAATCATTGGCTTAATATATTCTGGTCCCACTTTGAATCCTGGTTTTAGCCTATCCTGTCTTCTCCATGTTGTAAAAAAGGGAACTAATCATCGAGATGCAAGTAATGTGTATAATGCTGCATTTGGTCTTCTTGGGTCTATTACATTATTAAAAAAATATACTGTAAAAAATGCAATCGGATTTAATAAATTCAGCCCACCTTGTTGTATAGGAAGATATAATACATTTTGTTTAATAGGGTTTAATCGGCTACCCGATATTACTTGGAAAACCAGACTTAATATTACTACTTCTAATGAACTCGGAATAGGGTATACCACGCTTAAATGAGTGAAAATAGGTAATAGAAAGGTTTTTACAATCATAACTTTCTTCTTTTTTGTCTGTTGCCATGCTTTCCAAGTCTTTACCTTATTTGTAGCTAATTCAATTTTATCTTTCCAATTTAGTATTCCATTATCTCCCCTCCCAAAATATATACCCAGAAATTGTACAGGATTTTCTGTCCCAGGGATGTCTTGTATAGATATTACTTTTTCTGTAGTTGTGCTTAGAGAATATAAAACACTCTTCCCTTTATTTATATGCATTCCTGTAATATCAGAAAATATTTAAATTACTTTCATAGCTTCTTCAACGGATTTCTGGTCCTTTAGGAATAAGCAGAGATCATCAGCGTAAGCTGATGTTTTCACCTCCAGAACACTATTCTTTGGTGTTATACCTCTAGTCTGGTTGTTTGCATGTATCACTTTTAAAAGAGGGTCAATACAAACTATATACAGTATAAAAGCGAACTCATAGGCCATCCTTGTCTCGCACCCCTTTTAATAGAGGCATAAGATCCTAGGGTTCCATTTATTAAAGGAAGTACTGTTGCATCCTTGTACAGTGTCTGAATCCATTTATAAAAGGTCTCCAGGATCCCATAAGTACATAATACCTGGTTCATAAACTCATGGGATACTCTATCGAAGGCCTTTTCTTGGTCCAACCATAGAACATAACTCTGCAATTCTTCCTCTTTCCCTTGTTCTACTAACTCCTCGATGAATAATAGATGATCTTTTATTGAACGCCCATTTACTGAATATGTTTATGATATAGTTATAGCATATGGGGCTACTTTTGACAGTCGTAATGCTAATATTTTCATCAATAGTTTGTAATCAGCGGTAAGGAGGCTCAGGGGTCTCCAGTTCCCTAAATCAGAACGATAATTTTTTTAATGAATTAAGATTCGTACTGCTATTTTCATATGGAAATTAAGTTTATTATGCAGTAGAATCCAATTAAACACTTCAACCAGAATGTCTATCAGGGGATTTTGCAATTCTTTATAAAACTCTGTTGATAGACTATCCAAGCCTGGTGCTGTATCTGTTTTTAAACTTTTAATAGATTGTTCTACTTCAGTTCTACTAATGGGTTGTATTAAATCTTGTATAATATCCTGTGGGATTTCTGTGTTTTGTATTTTCTTCATTTAACTACTCGTAATACTTTCTTCCAAGGGAGGATTTTAAACATATCTGATAAGTAAGAATGAACTCTTTTAACATTTCTGAAGTTGTAGCAACCTCCTTCCATTTTGCATTTTAATTGATGTTATCAATCCATCTTGTACTCTCATTACAGCTCTTAAAATAGTCACCCAAACCCAATGTTCCACTTGTACAAATTCTATGTTCTACTAACATGGTTGTTGCTCTTGAGTATTGTAAGCTCTCCATTTCTCTTAATATTTTAAATTTGGGAGGTTAAGATAACGTTGTAAGTATGTATTGCTGAATATAGTTTAGCTAACTGGTGTCGTAAGTTAAGATATTTCAGGTATTGATTAATGTTTATTTATTTATTTATTTGCTTTTGTTTACTGGTAAGGTGCACTAGACAGCCATGCGCTATTTTCAGGTGCGCACCGGGAGGGCTACAGGTATCATACGGTGTACATCACAGTTACAGAAGTGGTGCACCCGGGAGAGTTAATGAGTCAGACATCATACAATTAACAGATCACAGAGTAGGAAAAATCTGTGAGGCGAGCTAGGCATTACAATAATGGCTCAGTAAATTGTGAAAATATATGGAGGAATACAGGTAGTAACATAGGAAATAACTCATAAACATGGATAGGTAGAGTACATAACAAGTCAGAGTGAGGAGACAGGAAGGTGACCTAGCAGAGCAGGCATTACAAAGCTAGCTCTAGGACAAGGTAAACACTATGCGTAAAACAGTAGCGGTGACAATAGTAAGTGCAGGCAGGGGGGTGCCGAAGGCAAGGGGGATGGGCCAGGTCCTGGGCTGGAGCTAGGGGAGAAGTACAAGTAGGGCAGAGGCGGGGAGAGAGGAGGAGAGAGGCCCCACCCATACCGGGCGTGAGGAGGAGGGAGGAGGGGCAACGGAGTAGGATTATGAGGTGCAGAGGCAGGGGAGAAGGTTTCAGAAAATTCCAGAGAGAGGCTTTAAAGCTTGGATGGGAGGAGGAGGCCCTGACAAGTTCTGGGAGTGAGTTCCAAAGTTTGGGGGCATAAATGTGGAAGGACCGATCACCCGCGAGGGTGCGGGTCCTAGGAACGAGACGTTCTTGGGTTGTCCCAGGCCTGAGGTGGTAGGATAGGGCCCTAGGGTTAAGGGGAAGGGCAAGGGAAGAGGAGGAGCCAGAGCGGACAATGTTGTTGATGAAGTTACCTATAACTTTATTTATTTTATTTATTTATTTAGTTTTTGTTGACCGGGTAAGTGCACTAGACAAATCCTGCCTATTTTCAGGCACGACCCGGGGGAAGGGGATACAGATGAATGCCAACTGACCTTGAACCAGATTTTAGCTGTTGGTGGTATTTCTAGTGAATGAGGGAAATTTGGCCAGGACATCGGGGAAATTCCCCTGCTCTTTTCGATAAGTGCCATGGAATCTTTAACATCCACCTGAACTACCACCAATCCAGGCAGATGGGACCTCGGTTTAACATCTCATCCGAAAGACGGCACCTCAGAAGTGCAGCACCCCTCTCATGCTGCACTACAGTGTCAGTACTGGGATATTAACCCAAGTGCCAGATGTGGGAACTGAACCCACAGCCCTCTGATCTCCCGGCCTCAGAGGCTAGTGCGCTACCTACTGAGCCACTGACACTGACAGTGTCATAACGAAGGACCGGTGTTTCTCCAGGGGGAGCCACTCTAGGCGGTTGTAGAGATCACCGGTGGGTGAGGGGAGGGGCGGACAGCACTAAGCAGCAGACATTGTTGTAGACTGAGTCCCATTTTGATAGGCTGGTTTTAGGATTGGGGCAAAAGTGATGAGGCCATAGCAGAGAGAGGGGGGGAGGAGGACCCCCCCGGGTGAGGGCTAGGCAGGCAGCAGGGGTGAGGCAGCTATTGGCACGATAAGCTAGGGCAAGTTTGCAATTAGAGGCGTTGCAGATGTTACGGATGTGCAGGGTGAGGTCAAGCTGCTGGTCGAGGGTGACACCTAGGTACTTGGTGGAGGTAACCATCTCGAGGGGGGAGCCGTCGGCCCCGAGGATATGCACGGGAGCAGGGCAGGATTTTATTTTGTTCGAGGACCCAAATAACATAGCTTGAGTTTTTTTGAGATTGAGGGTGAGCCTGTGGTCACCCTGCCAAGTATGTATACGTTCAAATTCGGAGTTAAGCTGGGAGTTAATAGTTGAGATGTCCTGCGAGCTGGCCAGGAGGACGAGATCATCTGCGTAAAGGGTAGAGTGGGCATGGGTAGGGATGGAAGATAGGTCATTGGTAAATAGTGAGAATAGGGTCGGACCAAGGACGGACCCCTGAGGGACACCACAGAGGACAGGGGAAAGGTTGGAGGATGTCCGGTTGAAGTAGGTGTATTGCTGTTGGTTGGAAAGGTAGTTTTGGAACCAGGTGTGGGCTGAGGGGGAGAACCCGAGGCTTAGAAGCATGGAGCCGAGGAGGGAGTGGTTAACTTTGTCAAAGGCTTTAGACAGGTCGACGAAAATGGCCCCAGTGAGATTAAGTTTGTGTCAGTGCCTGCCCTGATCAGGAGGTGACAGGCAAGGCGGTGGACGTGCTGTACCCTTTCCTGAAGCCGTGCTGGGCAGGAGACAGTACATTGTAGTCCAGGATGTATTTGGGAGAGCTGGGAGGAACTGCTTTTTCTGAGCAGTTTATCATGGATGGACAGAATGGCGATAGGGGCGGTAGTTCTGAGGGTCCTTAGAATTCCCCTGTTTCAGGATAGGGACAACTTTGGCCACTTTCCACAGGTCGGGAATGATCCCTGAGTTAATGGAGGAGTTGAATAGGTGTGAAATGGGTCTGGCAAGGAGGTGGGCACCCAGCCTGAGGAGTTTCGGCTCGAGAGTGTCATGACCTGCTCCGTTATGGGGGGAGAGGCCAGAGAACAGCTTATGGGTCTCATTGGGAATTACTGACCTCAGTTGGAAGGGGAGCCAGGGGGTGAAGACCGGGAGGGGAGGCACCTGGGGAGCGAACGAGAGGGGTCAGGGGAGGGGAGGAGGGGGGCAGTTCGGAGAACTGGGAGTTGAAGGCATTAGCGATAGTTTGGGGGTTATTACAGCTGATCCCACCAATGAGCAGGTCAGTGACCTGTGCTTTTGCCGATCCCCCAATGGCATTTTTAATATGTTGCCAGAAGCTCCTCGGGTTACTGCTGGAGGAGAGTAATTCCGTTTTGCAGAAGTCGCTTTTAGCAGAGCAGATGGTTCTTTTACAGGTGTTTCTGAGGTGTCTATAGGCCATCAGGTTGTGGATGTTAAGGGAGGCCTTGTAGGATGCCCAGCATTTATCTCTGGCTTTCATAAAGGAGAGTAGGTCTCCGTTTAGCCATTTTGTGACGGTGCCCCTCACCCTTCTCCTAATAAGGGGGGCATGTTTGTTCTGAAGGGGATTAGCTTGGCAAAATAGGTCCAAAGCTTGTGAGGGGTCGGGTGGAGCTGGTGACACCAGTCCAGTCAACAGCTAGGAGCTCATCCAGGAAGTTGTGGGGATTAAACTGGAATAGTCCCTCAGTTCGATGATTTTGCTAGGGATCTTAGGTGGGGAGATGCCCCAGACACAGTAGATAGGGGAGTGATCAGAGATGACATCAGGGAGAGTGCCTGAGGATAGGATATTTGCAGGCCTGTTCAACAGGAGTCAATCGATAAGGGTTCCCAAGTTCCCCCTAGAGGAGAGCCGGGTGGGTTCGTTAATGACTTGGCTAAGTGTAAGGCCCGAAAGCAGGGGTTCGTACACCTTGCGATAAGCCCCCATCCAATTGAGGTTGAAGTCACCTAGCATGAGAGTTTCGTTGAGACCCACTTTATTACTGATACAGTCAAGCAGGGAGGAGAGTCCCGGCAGGCCATTCTTAGGTGGGTTGTAGGCACATATCAAGTGGATCATCTTAGAATGACCCAGCAGGAGGAGAGCATGGAGGAACTCACATGCAGGCAGGTCAGTAGGAGGGTGGTCGATGAGGGACAGGTTGAGGTGTGCCAGATAATAGAGAAGCACCCCACCACCCTTCTTCTTACCTGGCCTGTCACGTCGGAGGTGGTTGTACCCTGGTAGGGAGCACTGGGCATCGGGTATATGGGGTTTGAGCCAGGTTTCAGAAAGGGACAGAATGTCAGGTTTGTGGAGGGAAACCCATGCAGTGAGCTCATTTTGGTTGCGTAGAAGGCTCCACACATTCAGGTGGGCAATCTTGAGCCCTTTCCTGGAGAGCCAGGGAGAGAGGTTGGGGAGCGGAGGGGGGGTAGCGGATGCGGAGGGTGGGCCATAGCCCCAGGGAGGGTCCAGGGAGCAGCAGGGGAGTTTAGGCAGGGGAATAGGACAGTTCCTGTGGACTGGTGTGGGGTGAAAGAGAGCAGAAAAAGAGGGACAGGAGGTTCAATTGGGGAATAAGACCAAAAGGGATTCAGCAACTATGCATCGGTGCCTGCCTCACGCAGACAGCGCTGGGAGAGCAGGGAGCAGAGCAAAAGGGAGGTTAGGTAGAACAGGGGAAAAGAAGAAGTAGTGTGAGATGGCTTAGGGAGGATAGTAAGTGAGAGAGAGTTAGCTAGGCTGAGTATATTGCGGCCACTAGTGGTGATAGGGTATAACCTGCAGATGGCAAACAGGGCCGATAGGTTATTTCCTATCCCACGTGGTTCACCACAGCCTATATAACAGAGAGCTGACCAAGGGTGGTGGTGGGGGTTGTGGGGAGCCGAACACAAAGCGTTCGGCGGGGCTAGCGCTCCGATTACCCACTCGGAAAGTCTCCTGAAGTTTAAATTTGGCGTCGAGGCGACCGGAGGGAGAGAGCGAGTCCAAGGGCTGCTTTGCTGCAGTAAATGGCAGTAATTACCTGGTGGTTCTTTTCTGAGGCTAAGTACTTCAATAATTTTTGTAGTTTACTTTTTGTTTCTATCCATCATACACATAAATCCTCATCTAGGCCTGCTAATGTCATACGTGCTTGTAAAAATGTTTTTATCTGAGTTATAATTTTCTCCTCCTGTAGTGCAGAGGCATTCAACTTCCAGTATCCCTTGCCATAAGGAATTCTGTTTTGTAACCCATATGCTGCACACGCTATTGAATGGTCTGATATCTCACTCTGCCAAGAAACTGCCTCATGTATTTTTACATATTTGGAAACAAAAAGAAAGTCTATTCGTGTAGACAGTTTCCCTTTAAATAAAGCACATCCCCCTGCTTTGTGTAGAGCTCTATATGAATTCTGCATTCCCACTGTTTGAATAATGGATTTTAAACAATTAGTGTCGCAAAAATCTTTCACTGTACTCGCCCCTCGATCACTACGTGATATCCCACAGTTAAAATGCCCCCCCCCCATGATATGTTTTTCTAAACAGGTACGTTTAATTTTTATTAAATACTTCCACTCTTTCTTTTTGTAGTTAGGGCATACATATTAATAATTCTCCATGTTGTATTATCATAGAAAAATCCAGTAAAAGGCCCTTCCAGGTACAAGGTCTACCATCTTGGTCACTCTAAAGTCAGTCCCCTTAAATAAAATGCCTAAGCCATCACATGTATCAGTTCCAAATGAAAAATAGGAAGGACCCCAGCACCACAGTTTTTGTGCTTGTTGAACTAATGTAGATGTATTAAGTCTGGTATCTTGTAGCAGACATATGTTATACCCTCCATCTTTTAATACAGAAAAAGTAACTAACCACTAACATGCATTTTTATGTTGCTTGCACGCATGTGCAAGAAACATAGTGCCATCAACGGAGATTTCGGAGGTGTGTCACCTCCTTCTCCAATTCAGTCAGTGTACTGGCAGGCGTGGCCCCTGTAAGCCAATGCATTTTGGAGCTGTCTATGACACGCTCCAAAATGCAGTGGCATCTGAGTTGAAAGGGGAGCTACGCTTCTCAGTGAGCACCTATAAGAAGCGTAGCTCCCCCCAGCGGCGCGCCCGCACTGTGTAGCGGCGGGTGCCCAATCCCGTCAGCTGAGCTGCCCCCTCCCCCAAGTACTAGCTCCCAGCGTGGCAAGCGTCCTTTTGCCGGCGGGGTGCCCAATCCCCTAGGCTGAACACCCTCCTTTTGCACGCTGGGAGCCCACCCCAGCGTGGCAACAAATTCTATGGCCGACGGGTGCCCAATCCCCTCGGCTGAAAGCGCCCCCATGTCCTCGTGCCACACTGGGAGCCCACCCCAGCATGGCAAAGGGTTCCACGTCGTTTTTTTTTTAAACCTGAAACCGAAACGGTCCTGCGGTGCGTCTCCCAACCCCTCCCACAACCCACACCACCCACTGCGCCTCAGCCTCCCACACCCCCACCCCATACTTACCTCCGGACTCCGGCAGGACGATCTTCGTGGACCGGAACACGCCTGCACTCTTCAAAGCCGACCCGAACTGAGGAAATGCTGGTAAGCTGTATAATGGGCTACAGAGGGGGTTCAACTTTGTTGCATATCTCAGGCATTTTGGGAATTTTTACCAGATTTCAACATGGGGTTTGGGACCCCTTCTCATGAATGATGTCACTGTCATGGCATTATTCGGGCCCAAAGGGTGATTTCGCGCAGTGACTGCGCAGTGACTGCGAAATCACCCTTCGGGCCCGAATACCACCATGACAGTGACATCATTCATGAGAAGGGGTCCCAAAAACCCCATGTTGAAAATTTGGTGCCAAAATTCCAAAATGACTGTTTTACGAGCGCAATGCTATGCAGTTCCTACGCAGGCTCAGAGAGGTTCGCTAATTTCAATATTTTCACCCAGATTTTCAACATTGCCATTTTATCACACCTCCTCATGAGCAGTACAGCTATCATTTTTCATATCCTGCCCAAACATGTTTCGCCCATGTAGCACCTGGCGGCGCGGTCGGTGTCGCGAGCTCAATGTATGGGACACATTAAAGAAAATCCCACAGTGACACTGATCATGAGCAGAGGTCTTAAAATGCCTGTGTTGAAAATTTGATGAAAAATTCCCTAAAAATGACTGTTTCACGAGTGTCCGTTGCACTGCTCCTACGCTGCGGTCGTAAGTTCTGAATTTTCAATATTTTCACCCAGATTTTCAACATTGCCATTTTACCATACCATCTCATCAGCAGTGCAGCTGTCATTTTCACATCCTGCTCAAAACATGTTTCCGCCCATATGGCGCACAATGGCGCGGTCGATGTCGAACTCAGTGTATGGGACACATTAAGAAAATCACAGTGTCACTGTTCATGAGCAGAGGTCTTAAAATGGCTATGTTGAAAATTTGGTGAAAAAATTCCTAAAATGACTGTTTTACGAGCATGCATTGCGCAGTTCCTAGGCACGCTCGTAAGTTTGCGAATTTTCAATATTTTCACTCCAATGACTTCCAAATACCTAAACAGCACATAGAAGCAAGCAATATTCGGCATTGACAAATGCTTGTTTACACTATTCGTGTTTAGAGTAGCTACCTTAAACATTGTGATTTTGTGTCAATGAGTGTTTTACCCAGGCTCACCTAACCGGGCACTACTCCTGGTTCTTACCCCTGCCCTTTGACTTCTTAGTACTCGGCTGGTTTTTCCCTCTGAGTCACCCTCAGAATCAGATGATGGTACTGGCTGAGAGGAAGTCTCAGACTCTCTTTCCTGCTCAGACTCCTGTGTGTTGACTGACAGAATTTCAAATTTATTGCTAACTGCAATACTCTGTTCTATGAAGATGCCTTTGCTGTTTTGATTTTGGTCTTTTTGCCTCATAGGTCTTTTTTGTAACTATCACCTTTTCTGGTGGGCATAGTTTCTCTGTCCTCTGTATCATACCTAGATGGGGCAAGATTAGTTTTGTCATTATCTCCTGTTTGTGACGTGGGCACTTCTATCCTAGACTAGGGGTGTTATTCATACTTTCTATCACTGTGGTAGAAAGGGTTTCCTGGTGTTGTGAATGCTCTGCTGTCTCTTCTGCTGCTGTCTGGGCCTTTGTTTCTGTTCCCTATTTTCTGTGCCACCATATGCTTCTTCTTTGCCTCTGATAAGATATTATCTTGATCAGGGCAATCAGATCTGTTATGTGTGTTGCAGATAAGCCCGATATCGTGACCTAATTCATCACATAAATTACATTTGACTTTCTCTGTACATTCTGAACTAGAGTGTCCCAAGGAGAGACACGGTAATATTTTGAGGTCACAGACTTGGCTCAGATGTGCAAAGGAGCAAATTTAAAGCAGGTTCTTGGTTGACCTGCATAAAACAGTGCCCCTTTCCTGCCTAAATACAAACTGTTGGGAGATGAACTGGACCTTTATTTGTGTTTCTAAGATGCACCCTATATTTCCAACCACCCGTCTAAATGTGTTCATCATCAAATATAGGCTGGGAGAGCCTAGCACTTCATATCTTTGCTGTAACCAATGTGATGTCATGCACTGCAATTGTTTCATTTCGAAATAAAATCATAACATTTTTCAAAGCAGGCTTTGTTAAAGGTGTAGCCCTGAATGGAAGCCATAGTTCTGTATACCTCTTTTTTATGCTGATTGCGTGCAGCGCAAGAAACATATTGCGGCAGCTTTCTCAGAAGCAGGCTGTAGAGGCATGGCAGTGTTGTGGCCAATGCCCCCGCAGCCTGCAAAGGCTTATCCCGAATCCCCCAATCCCCTTGCACGCTGCTGCTGACATAAGTTTGAAGTTTGGAACCTTGGCACCAACTTGTGACAATTTCACCAGTGCAATTAGGGACCACCTCGTCATTGCAGCGTCAGCCATCCACTGCTATGAGGGAGCAACCCATCATTACAGGTGGGATCTAGAAACCCTGATATTGTTTGCGAACATGGCGGATTGCATGTGTTCTACAATATAACCCCCACTGTGTTTATTTGCTGATGGGAGCCCCAATCTCCTTTGGCCTCAGTGCCCTGTGTTTCTGTTGCAGATGGGAAGCCCACCCCGTCAGCATTCTGTAACACCCCCCTGCTTTTATTTCTGGTGACAGGGTGCCCAATCCCTGTTGGCATAATGATAACCCCCCCTTGTGTGCCGACGGGGGTGCCCAATCCCCCATCAGCTACTGCTGGACCCCCCAAAAGAAAGCCTCTGGTGGCATGCTGGGAGCCTACCCAGCGTGCCACATGCCCCTGTAAAGGGAAAAACGGTACAGCGACATCTTTTTTTTTTCCTGCTAAAAAGGAAACTGTCTCTCGTAGCCTCCCTGACCCCCACCCGCAACCCGCACACATCCACTGTGCACCCTGCCTCCCCACACCCCCCTCACCCCATACTTACCTCCAGAGCTTGGCACGACGCTCTTCGGTGGACCGGGAACACGTCTGCGCTCTTCACAGCCGACCGCAAACTGAGGAAATGCCAGTAAGCTGTATAATGCAATAAATAGGGTTTTTTCAACTTTAGTGCATATCTCGGGCATTTTTGGAATTTTTCACCAAATTTCAACATGGGGTTTTGGGACCCTTCCTCATGAATTCTTGAACTATCATGGCATTAATCGGCCCCAAAAGTGATTTTGTGGTCACTGCATGGAATCACCTTTGGGTGATTAATGAAACGACAGTGCCAGTGTTCATGAGGTGGGCTCCCAAAAAGCCTATGTTAAATTTCGTGGGCATCCAAAATGACTGTTTTCTGGCGTCGCTGCGCGGTTGCTACATGCTCATAACTTCGTAAATTTGCAATATTTTCATGCCAGATTTTCAACATTGGCATTTTTCACACCTCCTTGTGAACAGTACAGCTGTCATTGTTCATATCCTGGCGGAAATGTGTTTCCACACTTCCGGCGCAGAATAGCGCAGTCGCTGTGGGAAATCAGTGTTCGGGACAGAGTAAGAAAATGACAGTGACACTGTTCATGAGTAGACATCTTGAAATGGCTATGCTGAAAATTTGGTAACGATACTCCATAAAATGACTGTGTTACGAGCATGCGTTGCGCAGTTTGCATGCACACTTGTAGCTTCGCAAATTTATAATATTTTCACTCCAGATTTTCAACACTGCCATTTTCCCACACCTACTTATGAACAGTGCAGCTGTTATTTTTCCCATCCTGGCTGAAATGTGTTTTCACATTTCTGGCGCAGAATAGAGCAGTTGCTGTGGGAAATCACTGTCCAGGACAGATTAAGAAAATGACAGTGATCCTGTTCAAGAGCAGAGGTCCTGAAATGCCTATGTTGAAAATTTGGTGATGATAGCCCATCAAATGACTGTGTTACAAGTGTGCAGTGCACTCTTTCCACACACCCTTGTAACTTCGCAGATTTGTAATATTGTCATGCCAGATTTTCAACAGTGGCATTTTTCACACCTCCTTATGAGCAGTACAGCTCTCATTTTTCACATCCTGACTGAAATGTGGTTTCACAGTTGTGGCACAGAATAACACGGTCACTGTGGGAAATCAGTGTTTGGGACAGATTAAGAAAATGACAGTGGCACTGTTCATGAGCAGGGGTCCTAAAAGCCCTATGTTGAAAATTTGGTGATGAAACTTGTGTTACAAGCGTGCATTGATCTGTTTACATGCACCCTTGTAACTTCACAAATCTGTAATATTTTCATGCCACATTTTCAACAGTGGCAGTTTTTCACATCTCCTTATGAACAGTACAGCTGTCATTTTTCACATCCTGGCTAAAATATGTTTTTGCACTCCTGCCGGAGAATAGCACGCTCTCTGTGGGAAATCAGTGTTTGGGACAGATTAAGATCAAATGAGTGAGAGGGGGGAGTGACCAAGCTCAACTGAGCTCTGTCGGGACTGCTGCAGATTTGTTTGTGGGCAGAAAAAGGCCCCAACCCAAGAGCCCAGTACAAAAGAGCAGCCTGCAGCACTGGGAGAAACAGAACGAGAGAGCGAGTGAGGGAAGGGGAATGAGCAAACTCATCAGAGCGCTGTCAGGACTGCTGCGGATTTCTTTGTGGGCAGAAAAAGGCATCAAAGTAGGCAGGGGCCCAGTACAAAAGGGCAGCCTGCAGCAGTGGGAGAAACAGTATGAGTGAGTGAGACAGGGGGACAGAGTGAGCTCAATAGAGCTTCATCAGGACTGCTGCAGATTTCTTTGTGGGCAGAAAAAGGCGTCAATGCAGGCAGGAGCCCCGTACAAAAGGGCCGCTTGCAGCGCCAGGGCAAACAGAATGAGCGCATGACAGTGGGAGACTGAGCGACCTCAACAGAGCTCTGTCAGAACAGCTGCAGATTTCTTTGTGGACAGACAAAGGTGCCAATGCAGCCAGGAGCACCATACACAAGCGCAGCCTGCAGCGCCATGAGAAACAGAACAAGTGAGTGACAGCGCGGTAGTGAACAAGCTCAACAGAGCTGTATTGTGACTGCTGCAGATTTCTTTGTGGGCAGAAAATGTAGCAACGCAGGCAGGAGCCCAGTACAAAAGGCCAGCTTGCAGCGCCGGCAGAAACGGAATGAGTGAGTGAGAGAGAGGGAGGGAGTGAGCGAGCTCAGTGGAGCTGTGACAGGACTGCTTCAGATTTCATTCTGGCCAGAACAAGCCGCCAATGCAGGCAGGAACCCAATACAAAAGGGCAGCCTGCAGCAGCAGGAGACACAGAATGATCGAGTGATGGGGGGAGTGAGTGAGCTCAACAGAGCTCTGTTGGGACTGCTGCAGATTTGTTTGTGGGCAGAAAAAGCCAGCAATGCACGCAGGGGGCCCAGTACAAAAGGGCAGCCTGCAGTGGCGGGAAAACCAGAATGAGCCAGTGAGAGAGGGGGAGGGAGTGAGCGAGCTCAATGGAGCTCTATTGTAACTGCTGCAAATTTCTTTGTGGGCAAATGAAGGTGGCAACGCAGGCAGGAGCCCAATAGAAAAAGGCATCCTGCAGCGTCAGCAGAAACGGAATGAGCGAGTGAGAGAGAGGGAGTCAGCAGGCTCAACAGACCTGTGTCAGGACTGCTGCAGATTTCTTTGTGGGCAGAAAAAGCCACCAACAGAGGCAGGATCTCAGTACAAAGGGCAGCCTGCAGCGCCAGGAGAACCAGAATGAGGCGAGTGAGGAGGGGAGTGAGCCACCTCAATGGAGCTCTGTCAGGACAGCTGCGGTTTCTTAGTGGGCAGAACAAGGTGCCAATGCAGGCAGAGCCCAGTACAAAAGAGCAGCCTGCAGCACGGGGAGACACAGACTGAGCAACTGACAAAGGGGCAGTGAGCGAGCTCAACATACCAACGCAATCAACATTCAGCATTGACAAATGCTTGTCTCATATTGTGCCCAAAATCTGTTCAAATTCTGCGGGGTTTTAAAGCTAACATCAAAAGGCTGTCACCAGATATGTGTATTAAAGCATATATTTCACTAGAAAAATGTTTTCCCACATAAATCCTGTCAGGATGCAGTTCTAAACCTCCTATATACTGTAGTCTTACTGCATTGTGTCTCTGTATTGGCGGGGGTTGATTTGAAAAAAGAATCTCTTTTCTTGAAGTTTTCCCAATTTGTTTTGGCTTTCTCATGAGAATTCTGGCTTCGTTCTTGTGGTGGATTTTCTATGTCCATTTGGTCTCGCTAGGTTGGCTGAGTAGTAGTTTTGTCCTCCATTTCTGAATTGCTGCTTGAAACCACTGGGATTTTTGGCAAAGTCTGTGGAGCTGGATGTGAATGTTGCACATCATCAGGTCACAAATCCAAATCTGAGTCTGTTATAAAATTTGTAAAGTTCATGCCTCTTATTTCATTTCCCATGTGTTCCACAGATCCCGAGCCTAAGCCAGCTATAGGGCTATGTTGTGGATCCAGTACCCAATTCCCCGACTCTAACTGCTTCCATCCTGCAGTTCTTAAGGTAAATGCAACTTGTTGTTGGCTCTTCTTTGTTACTGAACCACATGAGTTCTGTGTTACACTGTTAGGAATGCATTCCTGATATCTATTATATGGAGTATTGTTTCGCTTCCCATTAGTCTCACTCCATTTTAGTTGCTGAATCCTGTCACAAAAGGAGTACTCCATTTCAGGTTTTTGTTGGTCTCCTGCAGGTGAGAGCTCTAAGTCATCCTTAGGTCTAGTCTTTGATGCTACTGCATCACAATTTAGCTTGTCAGTTTCCACCCCTCCCATTGTCACAGTTTCTGAAGTTTTCCTGATTTGTTTCACAGTTTTTTCTACAACTTCTTGCATAGGTATTTTAGTTTTGCTGTTTTGGTTAGGAATTTCAACAGTATTTTCATTCACACTAGTTGTTTTAATTTGTCCTTGCATCCCTAAGTGGTGCCATACTGCTGCTACGGGAGGCTTTTATTGAAAAGAATCGTGCAGCTCTAGGCACTCAGTTTTCTTACCAATTTCACTGCCAGCCGCTACTGATTGGACTATTCTTTATGTTATTTGCTTCTGGCACAGTTGATTCTGTCAAAGCCATATTTTAGTGTCAATACATTTTCCTGTGTTTGCAAGAGCTCTTATCTCAGCATTCAGTGATCGCCTTGGCATTACTTATACATCAGGGCTTTTCTCGCTCATTTTTTTCTCCAAAACCATATTAGTATCTACTTTAGTTTGTGTTGCATACCCTTCTGTGGATATTTCCTCCTGTTCTTGTTGTGATATATCTATGTCCATAATCCCTTCTTGCTTAATATCTAGTTTTTCTCCAGATGCCTCCATCTCTATATTACCAGTGATGTCTCCAAATTCTTGTTGAATCATGGCCAATTCTATGATTTCCAAGATTGTTAAAGGTCCATCTTGTTGCTCTGCACTGTCCAGAGCTGTTTCTTCCTCCATGGTCTCCTGCAGACTGACGCTCTGGCCTGCAGGACAAGGGTTCCCCCTACTGTCAGAGTAGGGGAATTTTTTATTCAAAACTCAAAAACAAAATATACAAAATATATTACTCCATGCAAAATCATAATGAAAGAAATCAAAAACATAAACAAATTTTACAACAACGTGAACATCAAACAGAAATAATCCATGTTCATACATAACGCTGTCAATCCCTACCAAAGGGTAGGGAATTCTTTAGTAAAACTAGAAAGCAAAACATATACCAATAATGTTACATACACAAAATCATAATACAAAACAAAGATAAACATAAATAAGAATACAACAAATGCTGTAATCCCCACAGCTAAAGAGTATAGGGAATATTTTCCCTGTAAATAGAAAAGTAAGACAAATACATAAGTGTTCCATCGCACAAATTCATAATACAGAAATAAAAGTAAACCTATGTATTACATCATACATTCAATACAAAACATTCTTTTCCATTGTCCCCCCCCAAAAAAAGTTTTAATAAATGCTTACTCCCCCCCAAATGAGTAGGGGGTTTTCTTATATGGACTTTAGAAAAAAAAATACGAGCAGTATGATGATACCTATCTAAAAAAACAGAGGAGTTCAAAAAAATTATATGTTACATTCAAATATACCGAGAAACAATTTATCCCATAACCTAAACCATTGCCACTTACATAAAATGATTTCACCCTCACTAAAACAGAGGGGGAAATATCCTTTCAATATAGAACAGCCAATCAACAACAATATACCTTAAAAGACCATAGTGTTAGTTTATGCTGTCACATTAACGAAGAAGGATCACATACATAATAGAAAAACTGTATCTCCCCCCAACCAGAGAATCCTCAAGAAGGTCTGCTCCATGCAGAGCCACTAGTCATAAATTACAAACATATGCCCACTTTAATACCCCTTCCTACCAATACTATGAGGCACCCATACCCAAATGACATCTACCTCAAAGTAATCTCTTCCCTTAACCCGTATCTAACCACGACATCTTTCTCCACCATACCCGATAAAGATCCTGATGTACCCTTTCCTTTTCCATCAACTGCCACTTAAAGATATCTTTTTCAATACTCTGCACATTCTGATCTTCTGTCTTCATCTGCTTCCAAAGTGTTAAACAGCAGCATGCCAGCCAAAGCTGATACCCTATAAACATCATTAAAAGCCTTATAGTGATATTATCATAAATTACCCATGCACCAGGCAACACTCCTTCAGTCCAAATATCAACTGACTGCCCCTTAAAAGGATTCAATGGCCAGACCTTATGAAAGACAGACCAAAAGGACTTAACAAAGGGACAGTCATAGAAAAAATGAGATAAAATTCTACCAGACTCAAACATGTTTTTCCCCTAGGACAATATCTCTCAGCCATTTATTTATGTTTCAAGTTCCCCTTTACACCCAGTTTTTTAGGCAGACAAAGCCACAGAAAATCCCACATATATTTAGGGACCCTATTACTCGGTAATATATTTAATTTTGCTTGTTTTACAGCCATGGGCAGATCCAAAAACCAGGGATCAGCATAAAAAACATCTTGAATCACCCCAAAATATAAATGTTTTCTTGACTTCATACATATGGCCTGTTTCATAAGCCTCCAAGCTTTCAATTTCCCAAACAACCCTTTGAAATATCCAGGGAGCTGGGACAGCCTAGTCTGACGAGGCAAGACTGCTGAAATAACCCACTTTTCTATTAAAACACCAATCACATCAGCTACCCATGGGACCATACCTTAGACTCCCCGTTCACATTATAAGAAAGAAATGTGACATAAAAAACCCCACTGGGTTCAGCATTCCCAATCCACCTTCCTCAATCAGCAAATAAGTAGCACCCCTCTTCACCGGGTTCAATCTGCTCCCCCACAAGCACGAAAAAAACACAGAATATAAAGAGGTTTCCAAAGTGAGCGGGGGTGACTGCCAAAAACAAAAATAAGGCACCAAAAGGTTTTTATAAGATAAATCCACTTTGCTTTGGTCATTTGCCACTGATTCCACCAAGTCACCCTATCCTTAGCTAGAGCCAACTATGTTTCCCAATTATACCTAGGAACTTCCTGCCCCCAAAATAGATCCCTAAAATCCATCTATAACCCGTTTAGATGGGGATCTGCAAATTAAGGCAACATCAACCACATCATATCCCACCAGCAATATTCCACTCTTTAATGGATTAATAGAGGAACCAGACATTCTTGAAAAGTGTCTAATACCAACTGACTGCAATGCCGAAGATCTGTCAGCCAAAACCAATACTAAATCATCTACTGTTACAATAGGAACATCCTCACAATCTACAGATAAACTAATAATCCATGGGGCCCTATTAAGGGTGTATAGTAAGGGGTCTAATGACAATACATACAGCAATGGGCTAAGAGGACAGCCCTGACGTACCCCCATATGCACCATTATCCTGTTTCCTCTCCAACCATTAATACTTGGAACTAAACTTATGTTCCTATAACATGTTTGCAACCATGCTATATACTGTGAAGGGAACCCATTGCCCTGCATCACTTCCCAAAGATATGTATATTCTATATGATCAAAAGCTTTGTGCTGATCTAAACAAACTAGATGACCAAACACCTCATGTTAGGCACCCTTCTGCAGGATCTCTCTCAGCAGGATGAAAGCATCCTCTACCCACCTCTGAGGAATGCCACAGTATTGGGAAGGATGAATCAATGCATCCAAAACCCCACGTAATCTATTTCCCAAGATTTTCATTAATATCTTATAATCTATATTTAGTAATGTCAGAGGTCTCCAATTATTCAAATCATCTCTCTCCCCTTTTTTATAAATTAATAACAATAGGCCTGTCAGCATGCTCTCAGGAAGTTTCCCGGACTGCAACCATCCATTAAGTACTTCCCTCAACTCTATTCCCAAAACTTCCCAAATTACTTTATATACTTCATGGGGTAGCCCATCTGAACCTGGTGCAGTCCCTGCCTTCAAGGCCCATATAATTGGCTTGAGTTCCTCCAAGGATAAAGGCACAGTCAGCAGACTTCCCAAACCCGGAGACAACTGAGGTAGTTCACACCCCCTTTAGCCAAGACTGTATTGAAATGAGTGACAAGGGTGTACTACTAAAAGCTTTAGAAGCATAAGTATGAATTTCCAACAAAATACCTGAACTTGAAATAACTCTACCCCCCTGAGCAGTATTTAAATATATCATACCACTAGACTTTCTAATGGAACTGGCAGTTTCAAATGGCAGTCTCCCCCTTTTTCTCAGAAATCCCATACTTATGCTTTCTCTCTCTTTCACTCAAAATGGTCAGTTGTAAACAGGCCAACTCAGCCTTTAAACCCTTAATCCTATCTCGATATCCCACACCCCCTTGTTGGAAGTGGACAAGATAGCTATACGTTTCCTTAAATACCTCAGTTTATCATGCTTCACTTTACCATTTATACAACCTGTTTTTTAAAATACACCCTAATCTCACCTTTAGTATCCTCCCACCACTCATTCAAATTGTCATATAAAAAAAAACTGACTGACGGGCAAGCAAAAGAGCATGCAACCCCTCTTTTATGCCAGGGATATTCAATAAGGTAACATTTAATTTCCAGACCCCCGGTCCCCTTTGGGCCTCCAGCAGATCCCCTACCCAAAATTTCAACAATAAGTGATCAGAAGTAGCACCTCCTGCAGATCCTTAGATTGAACCACTAATCCAGGGGAAAGAAAAAAATAATCAACCCTGGATGCCCTAGGCCCACAGAAGTAAGTATTCTGATTACCATTCGGTGAAGATCCAAAAACATCCACCAAACCAGCCTCCCGTATACCCTGTGCCAAACATGATGCATCACAATATACTTTCTTCCCCTTATCAGTCAACAGCCCTGAGGGTAAGGTACAATTAAAGTCACCCCCTGAAATATGGGGAAAGGAGGTACACAAAAAGGGAAAAATAGACTTAAATAAAGCCACTCTATCACATTTATTCTGGGGAGCATAAAATGTTACGTAACCGAATGATGGTATCCCCCCCCCACTTTATATCCAAAAGCAGGGCCCTACCTTCCGCTATTTCTATATGATGCATAACTTTAACATGAGATATAAAAAAAAACAAATCCCAACCCCACTGCACAAGTCCTGGCCCTGGGACCAAAAACAGTCCCCCACACCCAACTTTTTGTAGCGGCATCTAATTCCTCTGGAGAGTGCAAACGTACATCTTGAAAGAACACACAATCCAAATTTTCGTGCAAGAACTGAAAAAATGTATTTCACCTCTTCTCTGGGGATTTAAGGCTATTAGCATTTAAGGATGCGACCTGAAATTGTAAAGGTACCAGCATTTAAACCAGACATCTCACTTTACCTTGCTCGAGGCTCTTGTTACCCTACCACTTGTACTATCCTGAGGCCTTGATTCAGTTTGTCCCTCCGACATAATCTGTGGGAGAAATTGTGGGAGAGATACTGCCTGTTCCTCCCCTGTTACGTCCTCTATCAGCACCTCAAATGAATTAGGGTCTACCATGGTAGGGATAGGGGCTGAGTAGGTGGTTTTCTTAACTCTCTTAGTTTTCCCTTTTACTTGTTTACCCTTTTTCCCAACCACCATAGTGAAATCCTCTACCCTGGACTGCAAGACTGGGGGAGAGGGGGTCCTTTATTAACTTCTGCTGAATCACCTGTTTCAATAAGTGGAGAGGACTGAGATATGGGACCTGGGGTCACATCAGAGGCAACGGCTCTTGCAGCCTCAAAGGCCTGATTTGCCACTACTTTACCCCCACCAGGGCCTCCATTTCCTAGTTTCCCTCCTGGAGCCTGTCCCTGTTTGACTGCTACTCTGATAAAATGATCCTGCACCCCAAAATCTGCTTCTTCCATGTTTTGGGCAGCCACAGGGCATGATGCAAAATCATGGCCTACCTCCTCACACAGATTACACTTCGCCTGCTGGAAACAGTGAGCACTAGGGTGCCCCATCTCCCCACAGTGAACACATTTTAAAAATGTCACAGTTAGTACTGATGTGCCTCCTAGAATCACACTTAAAGCACACCCTGGGCTGTTCCGGGTAAAACAGAAACCCCTTATCTTTTCCCAAAAAAAAACTAATTAGGCAGATGGATAAGATCTGTATCTGTAGAGTGCAACTTAACCTTAATTTTCCAGCCCCCATTCCAAAACCCTTCATCATCTAAAATAGGGACTGGATTACCCTGAACATCACATTTTTTCCCAACCAGTGCATAATATCCACAACATTAACCCCTTCATTTCGAAACAGAATAGTAATGACCCGAAAAGGTTGCTTCGTAAAGGGAAAGACAATAAAGTCAGACCAGGGAGGATTAGTTTTTAAATTTAAATATTGACACAAAAGTGTCTCTAATAAAGCAGGCATCTGAAAACTTATATCAAAAGAGACTTTTCCCTGAACTAGTATCAGGACATAAACTTCTGCTGGAGAAACCCCATGCTCTGTTTTAGTAGAATCTTCCCCATGTAGAAACGATCCGGGGGATTTTCCCTTGGTCCCACATATTGCAACCTTATGGCATTTTGCCGTTTAGCCTGTTCCACAGTCTGATGGAAATGGCTAACATATGTGGGCTTAGCCTGGGCCTCCAAAGCCAGGGGCTGTTCTGCTTTACTCTCCCCAACCTGCACCCCATCCCCCGGGACGTCACAGGGGAGCTCTAAGGGGGAGGACTCTGGGGGGGTAAACCACCACCAACATCTTCCATGTCCTGTGGCAAAGTAGAAGAAAAATTACTTATCTCCACCTCCGGGTTAGCCAACATGCCAACAGACCCTTCAGCCGGTTTCCAATGCCCTCCGGACACAGGAACCCAACCTGCCTCATGCAGGGCCCTCTCTGGTGACCAGGAAGCATCTACTATGTCCCCCCCAGGACTTGTCTGCTGTTGCTATACCTGCCTCAGCCTTCTCCATGGGAGCATGCAGTTTTTGTGATCCTTTCAATAAAGCGGCACTCGGGGAAGTGGCATCCCGCTTCCACATCCGATCCTCCTCACTCGTTTGCTTCAGTCCTGTTGCCAGTAGCTCACTAACGCATAGCAAATCCTCCTCCAGGCAGCGACGCTGCTCAGATAAACTTAAAGGCTGCACCGGATTCACTAAAGCGGGACCACTGTCTCCGGCAATGTGCTGGCAACCTGTAGGGTGCATCCCAGCCACCTCTATAGCAGATCCCTCCTCCTGGGGGTACTTCCATTATTTCCAGCTGCTGGGCCAGCATAGCCCTTTCCAGCAAACCTTCCACCTCCAGATCTTGCCTCAGAATGACCACCAGATGCGGTGTCAGGGGCCCCCTACTGACAGAGTAGGGGAATTTCCCTGGTGTCCTGGCCAAATTTCCTCATTCACTAAAAATACCACCAACAGTTTAATCTAATTCAAGGTCAGTTGGCATTCATCTGTATCCACCTCCTCCAGGTTGTGCGGAAAATAGGCAGGATTTGTCTAGTGCACTTACCTGGTCAAACAAAAATAAATAAATAAATAAATAAATATGAAGTTGGACTGCACTCAACTCATATCAGATCTATTGTTTATTTGTGAATGCAGCATATGTTTTGTTGGAATAGTTCCAGTGTCATTAGGAATAATTGAACTATATGGTTAGGGCTTATTGTACACAGAAAACAGTGGCTTGCAAGTTCTTGTTGCAGGATAGTGCAAAGGTAAAAAAAGTGGTACTATTGTTGTAACGTAACATTGATACTACAACTTTTCAGCCTTGACCTGCTACCTGATTGGCCCTCTCCAGCAACTCTAATGGAAAAAAGTTGGGGCAACATGGTGGTGCGATGTAGTGAGCACCTAGCAGTGGACCCTAAATGACCAGCTAGAGCATTTACATTTGAAAGAAAGGCAGTTTTAAGTTACAACAAGGTGAAACAGGATAAAACATTAAAAATAGCTTGGTGTATATCAAATACACAAGGGGGGGTGCAGTAGAATGGTACATCTTCACACACACATCACAAGTAAGATCTTCATAGCCTGCTCATAAAACCATCCTTGTAAAAAGAGAATTATGTATAAAAAAGTGTATACATTTAAACTAGCATAGGGCAGCTTCACTGTTCTAACTTAGTCTATTAAAATGGCCATCTTACCAATCTAGGGCTACTCTGACCATATCTCACGTTGTCTTCAGATTGCTGCATAAGAACAAATCTCAATGTTTAGTAAATCAGTTACAATTTAAGGCAAGTCATTTTAATTCAGGTTCCTCTGCAGGTCATCTTTTGCAATTGCTTTAAATGTCCACCAACATGGGCCAGTAATATTTTGGTTATCATTCAGCCCTGATATAGAATACATTACCAGTAACCAGCAGGATGCCACTAATCATGGATGCCTTCTATATAGTCTAGAGCAAGTATTTCTTGACTCTGATATGTGCACATATTTAGTTTAAATTTCTACATGATGTGTGTTTATTTTATGTATTAACTAGATTATGTACCATGTTTTTGTTTGTGTACTTATTGCACTTGGTACACTAGGGCATGTCTGAAAGAAAGGAATTGTAGCTCCAGGTACAGTGCACTTACCTGGACACCGGCAAGAAACAAGCACAACTAACTCATTGTTTCCCTGATCCGCAGTTCTGCATCTCAGCACTCATGAGTGGAGATAAATGTATTTTTCACACAGCCTGTTGTGTATTCCCTATTTACACACAGCCGGATCACTGGAAGGATCATTTTACAACAGCTTATGTCATTGTTAAGCTCCTGCATTGTTGTCACAAAATCCTTCTGCACTACAAAACTATAGTTGAAATGAATACAAGGTACATCATGAAGTTCTAAGGTATTTTCCACTGGAATGGAAATCACACACACACCCACACACACACACACACACACCAAGTTAACAGTATGGCCAAAACAGATGAAACAGTACCATGATTCAAATCAGCATTAATAAAAAAACTGTTTCTACAAGGAACCAGTGAATTAGTGTTCTTCACAGTTCTCCTTCGAGGTGCTACGTTTACACTGCCTTATTTTTACTATGGATGTTTTAGAATTGTACAATATTCGATCTTTTCAACTGATGTCAATGTGCCCCCCAAATATAATTAATTCAATTTATAAATTTATGATTATCCAGATTTCACTGCTATACTCCACCTAAATAGAATGCTGGCACACAGTTTCAGGAGATGTTCAGAGCACGTGAAAACTGCCGAACAAAATCAAGAACATTCTATCCTGTTCCATATAGACCAGGTATAGATGGAGGTGGGGTGTCACCTGAGAGCTAAATGAATGCCAATTGTTGTTTAATGTAGCAGATAGACCAGAATTCATGTTCTGTCTGTTGATTGCAAGAACGCTGGGGCAAAATGGTGGTTTGCATCAATGTTGTACTGACACCTTGACAAATTTTGCGATTTTCAGCTCCACTTACTTAATGCAGATTCTTGAGCCATTACTTTGACAGTAAGTGAAATATACATTCAAGTGTGGTCTCAGTGAATAGGCAGGGTTAGAGCTTTAAAATGCATACCCATACATTACAGTACCTCAAAAGATTAATGTTAAAGGCTATAGGGTTAAATACCAGCCACCACCCTTAATTTCTTGCAGAAATTTCAAAATATTCTTATATTTAATCTTGTCAGACAGGATTTATTGCACTTTAGAATATAATTTACTGTATGTTGTCTCAAAGAATAAGGATATTGCTTTGAAATGCATATGTGGTTGTGAAGTTTTAAGAGGATAAATTGATAAAGGGAAGACATCATTAATAGACAAAATGTTTTGTTTCAGACTGTTCGAGAATGTCTCTAATCTTGTTGTCTAAACATGTTGTGTGGAATTTCGCTAGTCAATTACACAATGTCATAATTCATTAGCCGGCCCAGTGTCACTGAGGGTTGAGGTGCTGAATGCAACACCTCATGCTACACTGGCGACCCGGGTTCGGGAATGAGCCAGGGTCATCGGAGGCTGGCGGGGGGGAGGAAGAGGATGTGAGAAAGCTGCAGCTGGCAGCGCTCCACCTCAGGAGGAGGTTTCCAGCTCTCTCAGAGCTTGGTTGCCCTCTGGTGGAGCCTGGAGGGATGGCACCACATAGAGAGCTTAGACATAGGTCGTTGACAGGGTTGAGGGGAACCCGGTCCGGAGCTGCGGTGTGCATGTGCACCTCCATGCACAGGCATCACTGCTTCTGGGGGCCCTGGGGTAGCTTACAGGAGAATAACAGAGGAAACTGTGGGGGCCAAAGTGGATGATGCCTCCGGACTGACTCTGGGGATCTCCTGGGGCACGTATGGTGCTAGAAGCCCCCGAAAGACCCCGAGCTTGGTAGGCTTAGTGGATGCCGAGGTTGACCTGCCACATGGAGGATAAAAATAATCTACAAAAAAAAAAAGAAAAAGAGAGACTGGAATGTGGTAAAAATAAATATTTTGATCCAACTTCAAAAGCCCCAGAGAAAACCTTCAATGATGCAAACAAAAAAAAGCACAAGTAACTACCAAAGGAATAGTTACAGAACTTACATTTGAAAGAGTTATGTTGGGAAAATATTTGGCCCTTTCAGACAAGCACAACTTCCCCTGTACATATAAACAAGTTATTAACATATTGCCTGGGCCTAGTCCTGCTGAATCTAGCCAATGCAGATGGAACCAGATGGGCAACACCAAAGAGCAAGTTACTTGAGGTACTAGCAGAATACTGTCCAGTGTTTGACACTTCGGAGCTTACCCCCAGGAAAAGTGTCTCAGCATACACAGTTGATCTAATGGCAACAGTGTGGGTTATGACAGAAATCCCTGAAACGTTCAGTGATCTGGCAGTGAAACTCCTGAATAGTCTTTCAAAGAGATTTGCAAGAGCGGATGTTGCTGCAGATACATACAGAGAGCAGTCAAATAAAGAGGCTGATAGATTTCAGTGAGGATTTAGTGAGAAGCATCTTATCAAAGGTCCCAACACCTAAGTGCTAAAGCATTTCAGTTACTTACTTTCTAATGGATCTAACAGCAGCAGATTGATTTGATCATGCAGGTCTGGGGAGAAAATTGCACAAGTTTGCCAGAGGGCTAAGAGATCTATTTTTTGAAGAGAGACAAATGCTACATGATCACCAAAGAAGGGACTGTAGCTGTGGATGATCTCTGTTCTGACCAGGAAAAAGCAGACACAAACATTGCCCTTCATGTGCAACATGCCATTACAATACATCCAGACACTGTCTTCATCCGTTCACCATCTGGGGGATACCTATATACCAGTAATTTTACTGTCACTATTTTCAGAATACGAGCAGAGTATATATACCTGGATAATGGCCATGGTAACAGTAGGAAAATCTTCGACATTAGCAAGTGTGAAATGACCACTGCAATAAAGAAAGCCTTAGTCGGTTTCCCTGTATTCACAGGCAATGACTATGTTTCTGACTTCTCCAAAAAGGGTAAGAAAGTTTGCTGGAATGTCATTCAAAATTACCCCAAATTCCTGAATGCCTTTCAGAAACTTGGGAGTGATTGGCAAGTGGATAACAGTGTTGTAGCTCTGTTGGGTAGAGTATGTCTGCAAACTATATGGAAGGAAGCAAATTACTGGTGTAAATATAGCAAGGCAGCAGATCTTCTGGGAGAAATATAACAAAGACAACAGAATAACTGATCTGTCTGCTACCACCCTGCCAGAAAACCATGAAGTTACATATTCTATAGCCAACTACGCGTGCCATTTGTGGAGGCTTTCGTCCATGGCAGTTATTAATGCCCCAAAGGTAGTTTTGCACAGTTGGACTGATGATCTCAATGTAAAGTGTATGGACACACCATTTCCAGATGATGTTATGATTCTGCTCTATAATGCAAATAATGAGGACTCAGATGAGGACCAAGATGGATGTGATTACCAAGATGATACTGGCATATTTGACAATGACAACGGTTTTCCCTAGATGGACAAGACTAAAATCCACTAGTTTAGTAACAGTCGTATTTTAACTTTTACATTTTTTGAAATAAAAATGTTTTGTGTAAACAAAGGTGTTTTTTTTCTTTTAGATAAATTTCTTCTTTAAAAAAAAACTTTTAAAATTAACCTTTGTGGCAACTTATGAGTATGCATTTGAAGCTCTAACTCCTGACTATTCATTGAGATAACACTTGAATGCATATTGAAATTAGTCTTGAAGACTTGGTCTTGGTCCAGAATTTGCATTAAGTATGTGGAGTTGAAAATGCTTAAAATTTGTCAAGGTGTCAGTACAAAATTGATGCAAACTACCATTTTGCCCCAGTATTCATATGATCAACAGACAGATCATGAATTTTGGATATATCTGCTACACTAAACAACCATCCGCATTTATTTAGCTCTCAGGTGACACCCTACCTCCATCTACTCCTGGTCTGAAACAATTTACTTCTGTCTCACTTGTGGGTTTCTGGTCAGCAAAATGGTCTTGGTTGAGTTCGCAATCTAGAAGCAGAGATTTAAATACCAAGACATTTCTTTCACTAAAAAAAAAAATCAAAACACATTATATTAGCTGCCAAACTGCTAGTCAAATGTAGACATCTCAGTCTGTAGCAAGTCAGCTCCACTCCAACTATGGAGACTTCTTCAGTAGATTTATCCATGGTGTTCTAGCTGTTGTGGGATGCTCTGACTGCATCATTCTGTTGTATATGTCACACATTGTCTCATCTATGACATCATGTGTTGTAGGGACATCACAATCACATACTTTGAAAAGGATCATGTCTTCTATCTATCTATCTATCTATCTATCTATCTATCTATCGGTCTAGCTATCATATTTATCTACTCTATTTATCTGTCTGTCTGTCTGTCTATCTATCGTATTTATCTACTGTATGTATCTATCTATCTGTCTATCTGTCTGTCTATCTATCTATCATCAGAGAAGTGCATTAAAATGTTTTGGAGAATGTTCTGGGGAAAGGTTGAGGATTAAAACTATGTCTGATTTGTGTGGTATACAAAACAAAAGATCAGTATAGGCTGCTGCTGTTGCAAAACGGAGCTTACCTGACTGCAGCCCTCAAGTGAAACTCTTCTGATTGTTACTGGTCTCACCAATGCATAGAATTTACTACTGCTCCCAAGTAATGCCAAGTTAAAGCTGTGTCTGACCTCAGATGAGGCTTTTTAAATTAATATTTAGACACAACTCAGCTTATAGATTTATGTATGTCTCTCCTCTTTGTTATCTTTATTACTATGTACATTTGAATGAAAACTGAATCTTGTTTATATTTCATCTTCTCCTAATGCTTGTCTGCACAGGATATCTTGACCTTCTATTAATAACACCATAGACTGTTGTGGAAATGAGTGTGATGTCACAAACAGAGGCTATGATTTCAGAAACAGGACAGCAGCAGGAGTAAAGTACATAGAAACATTTTGACTCAGTGCATAATATCACAGATGTATTTGGATACATATACATACTACATACGTAAATTAAAGGGGCAAAGATCATGTTTTTGGGTAAATGTTCAGATAATTAACATCAAAGGGACAGAAAATAGAGAATACTCGACGAGCAACCATGCATAACCAGTGTGTTTTGTCACAGAGGGGTTCTGATTCCCAATGACCTCGAGAGTGAAGCTTGAGATGTCCTAGAGAATCAGAGCCTCAAGGTGGCAGAACACTCTCGTTCTGCAGTGGGTTGCCCATCTAGTATGTTTTGTAGTATATGGTGCCTGAAAAAATAGTTTAGAGTCATGTTTTATTCAGAAATAAAGTTTTGGTGCTTTGTTTTAGTCCAGGTTAGTGGCTGGTTGCTACATTCACTGGTCATTGCTAGGGAACCAAACCTATGTACAGTACGTTGCTAGCACATCTTTCTATTGGCTGTGAAAATAGTTAGGGAGGGACTTAAAAAAACAAAATGGCGGCTGTATACTTGCTAGGTGAGAGACACAGAATTGTGGTTGTTGCTATTAGTGAAATATAGTATCTAGTCGATACTGCACTGTTTTTGATTTTTTATTAAATTATGTGCTAGGTTAATTCAGCCTACTTATCTGGTTGATCCTGCCCATTCAGTGTTTGTTTATCCTGCTGCCGTTGACGCTGGGACTGCTTATCTGGTTGATCCTGCAGTTTCTCCTTAACAGTGAGTGCAGCTTGTGCACATAGCTTTCAAAATGATTGAGCTTTTGAATGTGTGGAATGCTGTTCTGCACTGCATGGGCTAAATAGCATTCTATGAACCTTTTATCTGAACAGCTTTTCAGTACAGATAAAAAAGGAATAAGAACACGTCCGACCATACACTATGATGCAGAATATGACCAACTGAACTGAGTTTAATTGGTTAAGGAATGCTGTCACCCTCTGTCCAGGGAGCTCTTATGTATAGAAGAGTTTTGAACAGTCATTAAATACACTTGTGTTTGTTCCATTTAAGAATGGTGAATTAACCGGTATTTTGTAAAAATATGTCCATCCCAGCAACACGTCAATACTGAGGCAGCCCACCAAAACAAGGAATTGCTGGGGGGGGGGGGGTTTTTTGTTTGTTTTGTTAATAAATTTCTGTGTGAAAAAAAGTACTTTTTAGCAAAAAAAACAAAAGGGGAAATCTGTGCATAATGGTGTTTCTCTTGTGGTTAAAATTGATTTGGTAGGAGGCGGGGTCCCTACTGTCCCCGAATGGAACTAGGTAAACATGACACTGCTCCTGCATCTGATTTTCAGTTTGACCCTTTCCTATGGCCCAATACTCGGTGAGCTTGGTGGCAGACAGAACCACTCCTTTAAAACTACCTGGAGAGACAGGCCAGAAACCACTGTCGCAACTTGTCATCTGCAAGAAGGAGCTGGAGTACAACTGATCTGCGTGAAAAACATCAAATGGTCCTTTCTCTATTTTCCATAAGCAATATCGGATTAACATATTATTAAATAAATCCTTTTTTCTTCTGACATAATAATCCTATCACACTCAAAAAGGCATAACATTACTAATTTCAGTTATGTATGACGAGATGTACTTTATGTAATCAGGTGGTATATTTCTTTTTCCTTTCACAAAGAAAGTCAGATTTCTTTCTTTTATAACCAGCATGCTATTCTTTTTCAGTTTTGCTTGCACTGAAGTCTCTCTAAAGTGCCAAGTGGGGCCCTCTTTTATACTGTGCTGCGCTATAAATTAGACAATTCAAGTGTAAAGCATTTTAAATAATTTTTCATTTAAACCCTAGTTGTTTGTCTAATTTTATTCAGCTGCTTGTTTGACAGATCACAAAAAAAAGAAGTTTTAGAAAGATCAGACTCCATACCAGCCCCCAAACACCCCTGTACACAACACCCTATGAAGCATGATAAGACAATAGACAGAACCTGGGAAATTAATAGTCTCTGTCTTATGGTGGTACTGTAGTGAGGCCCCCCAATCCACACAACTGAAGCTCCATTTTTGAAGTTAGATAACAAATGTGTGGCTGACCACTGATCTTAAAACTTTTAATTTGCACTGACTGCACAGCATCTTCTCTGTAAAATTGGCAGGACTACTGAGTGCAATTTATGAGACTTGAAAACCAGGTACGGCCCAGTGGAGTGTATCCCACTGTATCTCATTTCTCACCTGTCAAAGTTTTAGGTCTTCAGCAGCAGAAGGAATGCTCGCAGCATGTGGTGGGCAAAACTCTAATGATATTTCCCCTCTTGGTTCTTGATATCATCTGAGAATATTGTTCGGTTAGACAGATGCTTACTACAAGTAATATCAGAACTACAATGTAACACAGGGTAGTGTATGAGTAATCAGACACAACAAGACCGTTTTTCACTTGAGAGGTTTCCGTGGTGACAGGAGACCTCGAGAGCACAGCTCAATAGGTCTCGAAACCTCAAGAGTAGAAAATAACCTTGTTGTGTATAATTGCTCATACACTGTCTTTTATTGTGTATGGGCAATCATAAATTCCATTCCGTGTCCTTACTTTTGTGTGTTGTCACCGCCGCACTCTTCTGGGTCCAGCTGTCACTGCCACGGCCATTTCATGGAAAGCGGCAGTTAGTGATGTGCGCAGGTGCAAAGATGTTTCAATTTGTTGTGCTGCAGTAGCTATGTATCTAGTGCAGCACAACAACGATAATGACATAGCTACTGCAGCACAACAACATTGTTCCAGGCATAGGTTTCCATGCAGAGCAATGTTCTACCATACACTACAACTTGAAATGCACTTTGATTATAAACTTGGCATATGGAGTAGGAATATTAAACTCAGTTTGTAGGATAGGAAGCTTGCCTGTTACTTGTGTTCAGAATGCTTTGTGAAAGTCTATGTGCAGTACAATCCCAATGTATTTGTTTGGCTCTGGTAGTTCTCCAAACTATACTGACAGTCCTGGGCCTTGTTCTATTGTATAGTTACTTTATGTAATACATTGTTACATTCGTTCATGATGTAAATGCGGCAACTCACAGCAAGACCTTCTTTAAACCTATAACTCTTACCACTATCCTGTGTTCACAAACAATATTCAAAACCATGCAGAGAAACAAACCATTTCATGTATTAATGTATTTCAAGACTTGTTATACATGTTTCCAGTAATATCTACGAAATGTGTATCTGTGAGACCAACAATATTACAAGTTCTGTTATGATCTGACCGGCATAAGCATTGCACAGATATAATGTTAGATGTTGTAGACTCTGGATGAATTATCAGACGTATACTTTTTCAAAACAGATAAGGTCTTAAGGGTGGAGTCAGCTTCACTACTTTTTCATTTTTAACTATTACAATGCTCTACTGTTTGCAGTAGTTCATGTTAGCAGGAATGGACACGGTTCACAGTTCCAGTCTTTAGGAGCTACAGTATGTATTTCAGACATCATTAGATACTCTGTTGCGACACTGTTTGCCTAGTTAACATTTTTAAACTTGTTTTTATTGCCAGTTTTTAATGTGGATTCACAATAAATATGGCTGCTTCCAGCAGTTTTGTTAACATTGACTTTCCTGAGGTCTGTCTTCAGCTGTGGAAGCATTATTATTGCTAGGCAATGCAAGCACCCGTTAATAATAGATGACTGGCAGCATAACTCTGACCAGTCTCCCTAAAATGTATTGGGATGAGATTGTCAAGAGAACACGAACTTTGAAGAGTTTCAGAGCACCCCGCTCCCCCATCCCAAAACTAAGCCAGCGACTGGCACAACCCACTGCTCACCACCATGGCCAGCCACCAAATGAGCACTACATGAGCATGTATTGTATACTGTATGTGCTAAGTTATTAACAGCCCACTGAGCTGTCAATCAATGAGTGCATACTGGATACAGGTGGGGCTCATTGAAAGCTCAGTTGGTGGCAGGCCATGGTGGTGAGTGGTGAGCTGTGCCAGTTGCCAGCTTGGTTTGGGGATGGGGGAGTGGGGTGGTGGGGTACTGCCTGCTGTGGTATTGGGGTGGGGATCCACTACACCACCAGGGATTACTAAATTATCAAAATGGGGATCGGGGCTGGGAGAGGGAGTCTGCTAGACTACCAGGGATATGATCATTTTATTAATAAATGGATTGGGTCTGGGGGGGTCTGCTAGCCTACCAGGGATATGATAAGT
This sequence comes from Neoceratodus forsteri, assembly GCA_016271365.2. NCBI lineage: Eukaryota > Metazoa > Chordata > Ceratodontiformes > Ceratodontidae > Neoceratodus > Neoceratodus forsteri. The sequence goes on along the minus strand of JADMNL010000032.1, from coordinate 159,171,189 downwards.
TTATTAATAATGGGGATCAGGGTCGGGAAAGAGGTCCACTAGACCACTAGGGCATGCTTTGTTTCATTGCCACAGGCTTGTGGCAACCTGTCCACATGCGCCCTCTGTGTGTCACAAAGCTAGTGTTGCTGCAAGCTGCAGGACTTTGCTGCCGGAACTTCACCAATAGTGATTCTGGTGCAGGGTCCTGGGCACCAGGAAATTGGTGCAAGCCACCTTGTGCACAGCTTGTGCTGAGTTTTGAGAATAGGGATCATGATCTCCAGAACTGACACAGTACTCTAGGTGGGATCTTACTAGTGATCTATGTAGAGGCAATGACTCCTCTCTCTTTCTGTTGGTGATGCCCCTCCTAGTGAACCCCAGTAACCCACTAGCCCACCCAACTGCCTTCTTGTACGCTTGCCCACCTATAGGTCATCTGAGATGATCACCCCAGGTCTCTTTCCTCTGTGGTGGTCATTAGTACCACTCCTCCCATTTTGCTCTCTGTCCCTGGGTTTTTGTGCCCCAAGTGCATTACTTTACACTTTTTTTGCATTGAAACCCAGCTGCCATACCCTTGGCCACGTTTCCATATTTGTGGAATTTTCACAGAATTCCATAAAATCCCGTGGAATTCTGGAAATGTGATTATTTTTGTCATAAATTAACTCCTTATTGAGACAGAGGTGTGTCATTGTTACTTCAGCACAGTTCACATTAATCTTCTTGTGCAACCAGTTAACAACCAGTTAGTGTTTGTGCTGTTAAAGTGCAGCTGCCACCTATCTGTTTGTATAGTCTTGTAATATCAGCAGTCAGACAGTCATTATTTTCAATAAACTGTTCCATTTTAAGAAACAATTGTTTGAAATGTTATTTTTTACTTTTTAGCAGCTCCATTTCAGATGCACGCTCTTGCGGCCACCTGACGTCCCAGCTCACAATCGCTGAACGTGATGATGAAAAGTAGGGACTGAGAGCTTGGAGCCAGCTCTCACACATAGCATTGTTGTCTACGGCACCCTTAATGACAGCTGCTTCTGTCCCTGCCATTTGTCTCCAGCTGCCCACATTTTGAGTGGCGTATTATAAATACAGTACAGCCCATAAGGCTATTAATTGCTTTTGTGTTTTCAATGTTGATAGTTTACGTTATTCTGGTGTTATTCTGTGAGACAGTACATTTTGCTCTGTATACTGCATCCTAGCATCATGTTTAGTTGTAGGCTAATAAGAAGTAATACCTGTATGTTGGTTTACATACCTCGTTTTTTTATATATGTAATTCGGTGACATATTTGTACTGCTTTGTCAGCCTTGTTTGGCAGCCTGTAAGCAATCTAAGTTTTTTTTATAGTCCTATGCATAGAGGGTCATAAATAGCTTTAACTGTAGGACAGAGTGCAATTTTATTTTGAGCACTGCATCTCAGCATCGTGTTCACATGCGTGGCTATCAGTTATTTTTATGGCTGTCACATGCCTGTCATATATGTGTTTCTAAATAAGCCAAATAACAGGTTGTTTACTGTGTGCCACTGCTGTCAGATTCATTTGTCAGCATTGCCACATCAAGGTAATGCTGTATATGGTGGTAATGAGGTATTTCATGTATAATATCAGCCCCTATACATATGTGGCATGCTGTATAATTTACAGAGGTATTTAACATTGTCTTTATGTTTTGGAATAATATTACTTGAGCACCATTGTTACAAAATGCTTTATTATAAGACCAGGTTACCAAAATAATTAAAAAAACAGTTGCAATTGTGGTTTGCAGTGTAAGTGTTGTGGTTGTGGTCATGGGGGGGGGTATGTTATTCCAGTGGCATAAAGGAGGCTTTTCAAAATAATAATTCATTAGATGGCATAACCACTTGTTTCACATCAGCACAACATACAGCCACCCACAACACCCCACCACCACAACACTCAGAGACCATAAACAAAGGCATAATCATGTGCATCTGTGGAAAAATATTGTATTTGTTCTCAGGGACATTGTCCGTGTTGTGTGTGTGTGTGTGTTTTGGAGTTGTGTGTCCCCATGATAAAGGTGACTATCCAACATAATCATTTGTAAGGTTGCATAAACACCTGTATCCTATGTACGCAACACACAACACCCCAACAACAATCACACAATGAAAGCTATAAGAAATAAACAACATAAGCCAAGGAAAAATTAGATACACAAAAAAAAAACAGATGGCAGAGGGCAGAAACAGCTCCCATTGTGGACAATTATTTCATTCATTTTCATGTGCAGTATGAATGGCTTTTTTGTGTGTGGGGGTGTTGTTGTAGCTGCATAATAAAGGGTGATATAGATAAAAGTAATGTATTAGGATGACTTTAGACTGCATTAGTGGATCGCTGCCTGTAGGTGCTGTCAATATTGTCTATATAGTGTGATAACGCTATGACTGCGGACAACCATCCTCCATGACCCACAGCAAAAAACAAGCAAAAGAGAAACAGGACCACTGTAGTGTTTTTGTAAAATTAGGCAACACACACCTGAGGAATTATTGAATGTCATATAAGTGACTGCGTGAACACTCTCAAGTAGACACACTACCACAATGAGTCACATTATTGTGATCCCAACTTGACTTCAAAGTACTACAGCGCTGTGGCATTGACTTAGGTGACTGGAAAAAGTGCATACAGGTCTTCTTTAATGATAAATAAATCATTGTGATTTGCTTAATAGAGATGTCTTGGAGTTATGGGAAGCTTACAGAAGGTAGGAAAATCATGTCAGTTGCTCTTTAAGGCTAAGCAAAGGAAATCTGTTCAGCACAGATACCTGGTTGTTATCTGGTTTCTGCTGAGCTCTGAAAGAGTTGTTGGAATACTTTCAGGTGAATTATATATTCTACAGCCAAAAGGGGAAAACAAAACAACTAGCTAGCAACTCACTGTAGTTACATAACAAACTAGCCAGAGCCAATACGGCTGCAAAATGATATTATTGTTAGTAGTGAAAAGAAAAGAAAACATCTAGCACAGATGAACGATTGTGTGCCACAGTTCCTGGCTGGCACCAACATGTGTGTTTGTATGTTTGTGTGTGTGTTGGGGGGTATATACATTGTATTATATACAAATGTGCACAGACTTTTATACTAACAGGATGTATAAAAAAAAATATTAAAACAACGCAGATCCAATACCAGAAGCCCAGTTGGATGTGCTCTGAAATTCTTATTTGAGTCTACCACTGCCACTTGTATAATCATTCATAACATACACTTAAGTGCATAATCAAACTGCTTATACGGTGAACAAACAGGCAGACGTGTGCACAAAAACTACAGAGCGGGTACATGCCTGAGAATAACAGACCAAAACAAGCTTAGACTACACCTGCTTCTGTGGATACACAGAGGGCTTCATTCTCCAGAGCTATAAGCCCCTTACCTTTCACTAGCAATAAATACATACTGAACCTGCCTGTGCCATGCCTGGCTCATTAGGTAAACAGATGCATTCATTCCCTAGTGCTGTCTGACCCTTACCTTTCACCAAAACTAAATTATGAAGAACACCTACCCTTAACCTGTCCCTGTGTGTGAACAGGAGTCTGCAGTCTTCAGAGCTGTCAGTCTCTCACATCTCACCATCATTAAAACCCACATCACAGTTAGGAAAAGCCTGCACTGTCTCTACCACATTGTACATATCTCTGTGGATAAACTGAGGGTTTTAGTTTCCAATTATGTCAGTCCCTCACCTTTCACCAACACTAAATCCATTTTATTGTATGGAAGATTGCATTGTATCTGCCACTTTATACCTGTTCAGATAATCACAGGCTTCAGGCTCCAGAGTTGTCAGTCCCTCAACTTTCACCAACACTAAATATGTCACAGTAGGGAGAAATCATGCACTCTATATGTATCAGTGGATAAACAGGGGGTCTCCAGAGCTGTCAGTCATTCACTTATCAACATTATTAAATTCATTACAGTGTAGAGAAAGTCTGCAATGTATCTGTCCCTGTGTATGAACTGGGGGCTCCAGAGCAGTCAGTCCCTCAGCTTTCATCACTGTTACATTTATTACAGTATGGAGAACCTGTACTGTACCGTACCTGTTCCTGGGATAAACTGAGGGCCCCGGAGTTGTCAGACTCTCACACCTTTCACCACTGCTACATTCATCAGTGTGAGAAAGTCTGTACTGTAGCTGTTCCTGTGGACAAACAGGGGTGCCAAAGCAGTCAGCCTCCCACCTTTCACCACTACTATATTTCATCACAGTATGGAGAAATACTACACTGTACCTGCATTTGTGGATAAACAGAGGTTTCAAGAGCAGTCATCCCCTCACCTTTCACCACCACTATATTTCATTGCAGTGTGGAGAAACTCTGCACTATACCTGTATCAGTGAATAAACAGGACTCGAGAGCTGTGTCCCTCACTGATCAACATTGCTACATTCACCACATGGTGTCTCTATCCACATTGTATCTAGCTCTATGGATAAACTGAGGGTTTCAGTTTCCAGTTATGTCAGTCTCTCACTTTCCACTAACACTAAATCCATTATATTGTAGGGAAGCTTGCAGTATATCTGCCCAATTTGTACTTTGCAGGAAAGAACTGTCAGGTAAAAAAAAAGAATACCGTTAAGCTACAAAAAGGTTGAACCTAGACTACCAGGATAATCAAGGGTTAAAACTTAGTTCTGTCTGTAAGGGGGAGGGAAAGTGGGTGAGCCTTTGCAGCAGAAAGAGTTGTCCAGAGCTTTTGACACAGTTCTGCTAAGACACACACACACACACACACACACACACACACACACACACACAAACACACACACATACACACACACGTGCACACATCCTTCAGTGCCATTTTGCACAGATTTATTTTATACTGCAATGATTTTCCAGTTTGAAAATGCATTCTTTTTTACTTCAGTATAAAAAATACAAGTCATTCATTCACAATACTTGAGAGTTTTGGCTTTGAATTACAGGGGCTGAGTTCTGAATTAAAATCCTCCCTCAAAAAGAGCTATAAAAGCAGGAGGACTTTTCAGCATGCAGAGCTGTAGCTGGACTGTCTGTAATTTGACACTGTAGTCTTTTGAATAAGACACTGAGAGCTTCAGAGCTTCAGTAAGGGAAACTCCAGTATACTTGTATGTTTCTTCTTTTCAGTCATAAAAACAAGCTGAAACTAGTAACCATGTTATCACACAAGTCATGTTATGCACAAATTAAGATCAAAACACATGTTTTGTTACTATGAACCTCATTGTTCACTGGGAAACACTGGCTAACAGAGAGAAAATAGTGCAGTAAACAGACTGATGAGCAGAGGGATTGCTATAAAACTCCAATTTAATGAGGCCTGTTGGCAATCTGCTAAGGTCCATTTTTCTATCACGATAGTAAAACATCTGCAGAGCTCCACCATGCAGCCATAAAAAGATGGGCTGCAGGCTGGCTGCTAATAAGTTTAATGTGAATGGTACTGTTGTTGTTAGGTTCATAGGTTCATAGATGGGTATCAAGTTCAGAAAGACCAAAGTCCATAGCTGAACTTGCCACCAATTAGATTTTAATAGTGGAACACAGAAATTTTCTTTCACCCATAAAACTATTCATTTTTTTAACTGTTGACTATCACTATCAACCATGTACCTAGGCAACATATTCCAAATGGTAACAATTCTCTGGGCATACCACTGACTTCTTTTGTGTGTCTTATTAACTTCATCAATCAATTTTAGGTTATGTGACCATGTATCTTTATAGTGAACAGTGTTCTTCATTAAGCCAATTATTTCTAAGAGTACATCATCATCATTGTGAACTCTAAAAGTCAGACATAATTCACCCCTTGGTTTTCTGTATTCCATTGTATATAAGTTTAAATGCTCCAGTCTGTCATGATATTGCAGGTCCTTTACTGTTTTAGTTTGTTTTGTGACTCTCCTTTGAACCTTTTCCAGTCTATTTTTCCCCTGGATTGAATAAGAGGCACAGAAAGGGAGTGAGTACTCCATGTGTGGGTGGACAGGGTCTGTATACAGTGGAAGAATAGGTCTCTACTCTTTATGGATCTTAGTATACATCAAATTGGGCTTTAATGACAAAAAGTGCAAGGTGCTGCATTTTGGGATGAAGAACCCAAGGAGGAGTTACCAGTTAGGGGGAGTGCAGCTAGCCCAGACAGAGGAGGAGAAGGATCTGGGTGTGCTCATTACAGGATCAATGAACAACTCGGCACAATGTAGGAAGGCAGCTGCAAAGGCCAACAAAATGCTGGGTTGTATTGCAAGGGGTATATCCTCGAGGAGGGAGGAGGTGATTCTGCCACTGTATAGGTCATTAGTTAGACTGCACCTGGGTACTGCGTGCAGTACTGGCGTCCCGTATCTGAAGAGGGACATTAAGTTACTGGAGGGATGCAGTGCAGGCGACAAAGATGATCAAGGGGCTGGGGACTTATCATACGAGAGGAGGTTGAAGGAGTTGAACATGTACTCAATGGAGGAGGAGAGACAGGGGTGACATGATTGGAAACCTTTAAATACATGAAAGGAATAAATAAGACAGGTACAGAGGGCTGTTCAAAGTAAAGGGAGTGGAGGGACACCAGGGGCCATGATATGAGACTGTTAGTCAACTAGGATCTACGGCCTATCCTGTAGGTAGGGAAATGGGCAGACTAGATGGACCTAGCGGTCCTTATCTGCCATCAAAGTCTATGTTTCTATAGTGAGGAAGGTTCAAAGAGGAGATGAGGAGATACTTTTTACAGAGAGGATGGTGGCTGGGTGGAATGCGTTACCTGCTGAAGTGGTATGCAGTAGAACAGTGGACTGCTTCAAACGAGGATGGGACAGGACAAGGGGGAGGGTTAATGAAGGGAAGGGAAGGGTGGAAGGGAGGGGCAGCTGCAGAATAAGGGGTGCTAGCTGCACATTCGAGCAGACTTGATAGACCTCTATGCCTTTATCTGCTGGCAAAATTCGTATGTTTGTATGTTTGTAAATTATTTGACACCATTTCCTAGTGGTTACATTTGTGTGGTGATCAAATTTCAAGTTGTTAGAGATCCAGACCCCTAGATCTCTTTCATTTATACTTTCTTTTAGTAGTATATTGTTTAACTTATATCGGAAACCAAAGTTATTTGTCCCAAAGTGCATAAATTTGCACTTTTCCTCATTAAACATTAATTTATGTTCTTGTGCCCAGTGGGTAGGTGTCCTAAGGATGTGGTCAAGGCATTTAGATGAGTAATATTCTACTCATAGAGGCTCAGTACTTTTTTTGGGGGGGGGGATTTTGTGAAAATCATCTGCTTATTACCCATCCACAGATGAAGAAACAGATGTGCAAATGTGTAACTAAGCATGGAGAGATTTGCTTTAGTAATGTTGTAAGTTACAAGGGTTCATAATTTCACTATATAAGAAAGTTTGTAATAACATTCTAAAAATGTGGATTTTGTAACTCCTCTGTTGTTGCAGGCATAGACCTTAAAGAGCAGCTGACGCCATTAGGACAACTTTAACAAAACATATTATTTAGACACAGTTCAGCTTATATTTTACATTAGTTTTGTATTTCTCATCCCCATTATTTTTTTTATTAAGTTGATTTGCATGAAAATGGGATCTTTTCTCCTGAAGAGTTCACTATTTCTCTTGCTTTCTCCCTACCTGAGGTCATAATGCTCAACTTGTGACATCACAATTACTCCCATGGCAACAGATTGTGCTGTCACAGCAGAGGACTATGATAAAAAATTGGGAGTAAGCAAAAAAGGCAGATAAACCCTAAGAGATACAAAGCATGTTTCCATGTAAATTTCTCAGTAACAGGCAATGGAGAGGAGAAGGGTGCCATGTCATGATAGTGATCATAATACAGTGATCGCTATCACAGCAAATGTATATCACAGAAAAGCATTTTAGTGATATACAATGCTCAGTGACCTGACTTCAGGCAACTTAAAGTGTTTTTGTGGGGGGGCTATGCCCCCCACACCACCCCTCATGGGGGGGCTTCACCTTCCACACACCCCTGACTAAGGATTGTTAACTCCAGGGGGTGCATTTCAAGAGGGGGGCAAACAGCAGCAGAAAATAAAATTAACAGACAGCCACAAGCAGCAGCAAAACAATCACCCCCAGGCAAGTCCTGAACCCAGTGCCTACTACACCATAGCCAACCACCCTCACCACCACACCATAGGGCTGGCTTGGCTGCAGCAGGCTCTCCTGTCTACCTAAACCCTCGCTCCTATCTCTCCCCTACACCGCTCTAGCCCTCCCCTTCCGGTCACTTTTCTTGCTATACCATTGCTACTCTTGCAGGGTAGCTAATGATGATAGCACTATAAATGAGTCGCTGTTTTCACAATCACTCATTTATAATCACTATCATCACTGGATACTGAGGAGAAGCCTATTAAATACATATGGCATGCAAGCTGAACTGTACCTAAATATTATGTTTTTCAAAGTTTTCTTTTAGGCATCAGCAGCTCTTTAATTTGGCATGCATATCCAATGTCAGTGAAGCCTGGTATCTAACAAAGCTGGAGAAATGTGGTTTAGTAGTTTTACATTTACATAGGAAACAGCACAACTGTTATTGGAAAAATGTTCTCAAATATTCATGGTAGTGTAATAGGTGATACCTAGAGAACTCCACTTGTGAAAGTTAATATCCGCAAACCACTTATCATCACTGCATCTGACAAGCTGAGCTGTTTGCAATATTGCAGTTCCTTGTTTTGTGACTATTTTGCCCTGCCTCCCTTTTTCTCTCTAAGCATGACCAGATAGACTCAGTGAAACTGCTGTCCTCCTTGATATCCTCTTTGTCATTCCCAGTGACACCCTCCCTTAAAATGAAGTCACCTACTCCTTTTCCTGTCAGACCTATCCCATTGAAATAGCCTGAATTTCTTCTTCTTGGTACCCAGTCATTTCTTCCACCACTATATCTTCCTAAGTGCCTCTAAATCCTAGAATTACACATACATCAGGGTATGAGTTTTACTGGGTGTGATTGTTACATGACCTACATTCAAGCTGGAATTGTTCTACTCTGGCCCTCCATGATGGTGCAGATCTAATATGCTAGGGACAGAAGGAGAAATTACTTACTGTAGTAATGATGTTTCCTTCAGAGAGTTCACTAACAATTCATACAGTTCTGCAGTCATTTAAGAACTGAGTTGTTGCCTCAGACATAGAATGTAGAGGATGGCATTATTTTCAGATGCAGATCTGTAGTTTCTTACTTTTGCCTTGCTCAATTTTTTGTGAAGGGAATCACACCTGTCCTCCTTCAGTCCTCAAGTACCACACCATTCTCCATGATTTGTTAAAAAGCTAGTCAGTGGTGTCACTAGTTCTCCCCTTTGTTCTTTTAGAATTCTGGGTGAATCCATCAGGCCCCATTGCTTGTCCACCTTCAGTTTTAGGAGTTTTTCAGGACCTTTTCTTCTGTGAATGGACTGGTATTGCCCCCCCCATCCAGAGTGCTTCTATTGTTTGATTTAGGTACCTCCCCCTCCTCTTCTTTTGTGAATACTGAGCAGAAATATTCATTCAGTATCCTTGCTTTTTCACTGTCATCCTTTGCCCACCCCTCCCTTTATTAAGTCTCATCGTTCCTCCTTGCTCTTTTTCGCTCCCTAATATACTTATAAAAGGTTTTATCCCCCTTCTTAACTGAGTTGGCTATCCTTTCCTCAGTTTGGGCCTTTGCTATTCTGACTACCTTCCCTGCTTCCTTCTGTTTTAATTGGTACAGTTCTTTGTTCTTCTCCTTCTGTGTTTTCTTATACTTCCTGAATGCTATCTTTTTCTCACTAACCTTCCCTGCCACCTCTTTTGAGAACTATAGTGTTTGTTTCCTTTGTTTTGTTTATTTGCTTCACACAAATGCTTGTTGCCTCTGTGATGCAGTTTTGATTTTCCCTATTGTTCCTCCACCTATCCTTCTTGCTCATTTGCTAGTGCTTTTCTGAGGCACTCTCCCATTTTGCCAAAGTCAGCTCTCCTAAAATACAATACCCTCCTTTGTATGGATTATATGCCAATGATCTTGCTCTGCTATCATTAACATATTCAGGATTATTTGCAGAAATTGGACCCTCTTTTGGTATATGCAAAGAAACACAACCTAAAGATTAATGAATCAAAAAGCCAAATACTTGTCTTTGAATAAAAAAAAAACTTAAATTATGTTGGAAAATAGGTGACAAGAAACTTAAATCAGTAAAATCATATGTTTATCTGGACCTAACTCTCTCCAATAATGATGCTTGGGCTAATCATATAAAGGATGTAACCGTAAAACTCAAATAAACTGCAGGTTCATTAATAAGATTCAATAATAAATATGGTGGTAACACAATTAGACCTTTACTCAAAGTTATCAGAGTCAAATACTTTTCTCAAATCCTTTATCAAGTGGAAATGGGACCTTGATAAGTTAGATCCTAAATCCAGATTAATAAGCTCTGCAGAATGGTGTTAGAGCTATGCAATTCTGTTCCTGTGTCATTAGTGAGAGAAAATTAGGAATAATCGACCAAAGGCCATGGCAGAGGTTAGGAAATTAATTACTGGATCAGATTTACCAGAATGGATGCCTGTAGTTACCATACAAATGCCTGGAAGAAAAATTGTTTGGCATTCAGCAGGCTGGGGACAGTCAAATTGGTAAAAGAATATATATATATTCTTATCTTAGTGAGCATGGTTTGGATTTCTTGAGAGACTATATTAACAGGGGCATTTAATTAGTCAAAATGCAAAACTTACATAACCAAGAAGATCACTAATTCTTACAGAACTAGGGATACAGAAGAGATATCTACTTTAAGAATTCTGCCTTTGGTAATACAAAACCACAATAGGCACCCATATAAGTATTACTTAGATGTTTTATTAGATCACTTATTTTGGAAGTTGTACACTAAATACTGTTCAGAACTTTTTCAGAGTAATGTATTAAAAGCTGCATACTCAAAGTCAATGGATCCACTCGAGAAATATTGTGGCTGTATGAAGTCAGCACCTGAAGATCTTTTTCATGTTACGTTTTCTTGCTCCTGGTATACCAAACCAAGAATGTACTGATTGTATCCCATATGGGACACAATACAATCTTTGGGTAAAAATATCCTGATGAATATAATGTTCTGTGCTGAAGATGATTTGATAATAAATAGAGCCACAGGTTATTTAAAAGCAATATCCTTCATACGTCTGAAACATAGTAATTGAGTTTTACTAAGTTATTTATCCAGAAAATTGAAATATGTCATTAATATGTACCATGTCATTTAAAATGATGATTTCAAATGTATCTATTTATGCAAGGATGCTATAGACAAGTACAGAGTCACGACTCTAAACATTCTTATGTAAGCATGTCACAGATAGTTAATACAATAAGAGAATATTTAATGTGATATGGCTTGACAAATATGTTCCTTGTGTGCTGTATAGCTTTTTATAAAAAATGTTTTAAAGTAGGATAAGACATGTTTATGTTGTTTTTGTCTGTATTATATTTTATGTAAAGGTCTATGAGCAAACAATAAACTTTGAACTTTGTTGTTGAAGTCCAGCAGAAGTTTGATCATAAGGTCAGAGGGGAGGAGCCAGAGGCAAATAGTACTGCATCATTAGCATATGTATGAATGTACACAGAGGAGCAGACAGTGGGAAGGTCATTCAGGAAGACTTAGAAAAGAATTGGGCCAAGGACGGGCCCTTGGAGGACACCAGAGCTTATAGGAAGTGGGGAGAAGGGAATCTCAATTCAAACAGTCTGAGACTTACCTCAAGGTAGGAATTGAGCCAATTAGTTGAGGAATCAGAGAGCACCGCTGCCTTAAACCTGTCTAGGAGAAGGAGTGGGCAACAGTGTCAAGGCATTAGCCAAGTCAACAAAATGGTGGAGGTGATCAGGCCCTGATCCATGCCAGAGAGAATGGAGTCAGTAAGCCAGAGAAGGAAGGAGGAGGTGGAGTAGAATTTCCAGAAGCCAAACTGGAAAGGGGTGAAGAAAGAGGATGAAGCAAGGAAGCAGGAGAGATGAGATAGCATAAGGTGTTCTTGGATTTTGTCCAAAGTGGGGAGCAAGGAGATAGGGTGGTAGTTGCCAGCAGAGGAGGCATCACCTCATCTGGGGAAGGGTATGACAGTGGCCTGTTTCCAAGAGTCAGGGACAGAGGCAAGGGAGAAAGAGAGGTTGAGAAGGGAGGTGATAGGTAGAGAAATTGCAGGAGTGGAGAGATAGGAGAGCTTGGGGTCAAGAACATCAGGGCTCCTGCTCTTGAGAGGTTAAGAGCCAAGACAGCCTTAAGGGTAGCAGAAGAGGTGATAGGAAAGAAGGAGAAAGGGTGCGATAGAGTGGAAGGATGGGGGTAGGGGTAGGGGGTGAGAAGGGAGGAGGCACATGAGGTAACGAATGAGATGAATGTAGAGGCAACAGAGAAAGGATCAGAAACAAGAGTGTCACCCACCTTGATGACAGGGAAGCAGGACTGGGTTGGTGGGGGAGAAGAGGGCATGGATAAACTTCCAGAACTTAGAGGGTGATTAACTTTGTTAGGAATGTGGAAGCAAAATATTCAGACTTGGCTAGCATGGTGGCTCTGGTACAGGCATTGCAAAGGACCGGTACTTGAGTAGGTCAGCAGGAGCCAGAGGACTTATGAGTCCTCCAGGCATGATCACATGCATGGAAACAGGCCAGCAATTCACCTGAGATCCATGGGCGGTAGGAACCATGGACCCTGTTTTTTCTGTGGGGATCATAAAGATCCCAGATTTACAGGAATTTAGTTCTAAATAATGGAGGGCTGTACTGATGTTACTGGCAGAAGAGGTGGGAGACCAGTCAGTAGCTACCAGTTCAACATGGAGAGAGGACAAGTCCAGCATCCAGAAGGACCGTATCTGGAGGAATTTGGAGGGGGCTATGGGACGGTGTACTTTATGCACACAGTAAATCATATGGAGGTCACTGAGGATGATGTGGAGGGTGCTGGCATCAGTGATACATTGGGGAGGGTAAGAACCTAGACTGGTAAGCAGTGGTTGAGGGAAATATGATTGTACAGGGTTGGGTCAGAGATCAGTTGAGTAAGCTGGAGGGACTTAATGTTTCGGCAAAATTTAATTAGTGATGGGGAAAGCCAGCTAAGATTAAAGTCAACTAAGATGACGAGCTCCCCAGATGAGGCATGTGAGGAGACTGTGGTAAAGAACTCAGTGACTGATAAAGGGGACAGACCAGGGCAGCAGTAAACATCAGCCACAAAGATAGGGACAGAGAAAGGGGGAGAGAGTTTGAAGAGAAGTAGCTTGCAGGTAGAGGGGAGGTGACAGCGAGTAGAGGCTCAAACTGGATTTTAGAGGAGAGGTAGAAGCAACTCCACCACCCTCTTAGTGCAATCCTGTTGAGGCGAGAGTGTACCCAGGTATGGCGACTGTGGTATCTGAGATCTTGAGAGATAACCAAGACTCCAAGATAACCAACATATCGGGTTTGAGATTAACCATAAATGTTGCAGTTGATCAGTCTTTGAGAGGAGACTTCAGATATTGATATGTGCCACTCTCAGTCCTTGGGGAGAATATTAAGCAGGGCTAGGATTGGGCTCAATATCACCTGCCACTAAAAGTAATAGAGAGACAAGGAGCTTGAAGGAGCCTGAGAGACATTTATGAGGCAGGTGTGGGGGGGAGCAGAGGGGATGGATGGAGGAAGAGATCTCAGACCTTCAAGATGGCGATAAGAGAAAGGGAGGAAATAGCATACAGGATGCCAGGGGGCATGGCAGAGAGAGGGAAAGCTGGAGGAGGGGAGGGTGTGAGAGGAGGAGGGGGGATGGAGATGAAGAAGGGAGGTAAAGGAAAGTCAGTAGGAGGGAGGGAAGTTAGGGAAAACAGGAGGAGAAGGAGATAAAGAGTAACCAGAAACATGGAAGAAAGACAGTGGGGAGTGTTATCATAGAACTTATAAGTAAATAACGAGGTTAGGTGAGCTAGGTAGGGAGCTAAGTGTGGGCAGCTCAGAGAGGGAAAAATATGGGAGCCCACTATAGGGAGTCCACATGGCTGCCTAGAAATATGGGGAAGGGAAAGTGTGAGAGCAGAACAGGGGAAGAGAATGAGGAATACGCAGACAAGAGGATCGGGGTAGGCACAAGCAGTAGGGAGCTGAGTGTAAGCACCAGTGAGAAAGAAAAGTAGGGACCCTAGATAGGAAGTCAGGAACAGGTAGGGAAATACAGAGCAACAAATCCCATTTACATCTATATATGCTTCATGGTAAACAGGAGCAATACAGACTTTAAAACAGGTATAAAAAATAGAGTTACAGCTGTTCAGGCAAGAAGCCGACTAGTAAACTGAGACATCAATAACCTGCACACCAGCACAGCAATGTAAAGCTCTTATACAACTGTCATAAGTGACCTTACATTTACTGAGATATAACTGAAGTCCTGTGAAAAGTGGTGCAGAGTGGCTGGCAGACTGACTGACTATCGGCTGACTCTAACAGACTTAAGGCAGACAACCACGTTGTCCTTAGTATGTGGTCCTTTGACATATGGGCGCTGCATGGACGGGATGCTTTTAATCAACTGCTGTAAAAAGGGGGTCTGAACCCTGATTGGTTGGAAGGGCAGTGGGGAGGTGTGGCTGTCCCTGGGCTCTTCAGTGCTGGGCTTGGTGTTCTGGAGGTGGCAATTTGTGTAGGGTAGGGCAGGATTCCCAATGAAGCCCTCTTGACCCCAGAATCAGTGCAGAAATTCCAGCGGCATGTCCCAACAAAGCTGCTTGCCACAATTTAAGAGTGCAGGTTTTGGCACTCAAACAGTGTCCCTCCTCCCACCACGATTCCCAGTCCTGATTGGTTGGAATGGCTGTGGGAAAGTGTGGCTGTCCCTGGGCTCTTCAATGTTGGGATCGGTGTCTTGGAGGTGGCGACCGGTGTGGGGAAGGTCAGGATTCTCCACAAGCCCTCTTGACCCCCCAGATCAGTGCAGAAAGTACAACAGTGTGCTGGTACTGATGACACACCCAGACAGGGTTAAACTCGTTAAGTTCTGCCACAGACCCTAGTGACCATTTCCTGGTACAAGGTCTCTGGGTAGTTAAACAGCCCAGGCCACCCCCACAGATCATATTCAGCCAGGTCCTAAAACAAAAAGGTACCTGAATTCAGAGCCCACTTGGCCCAAACTGATACAGCTTCCTGTTAACATTCCACATATTGACTCGGCCTTTGCTTTCCTTGTCTCTAAGGTGTGTGTCCTGTGAATTCTGTGCTGGACTACCTTTTGTCATAATCTGATTTTGGTCTACATAATCATCTATTAAACTATATTAAACTACATTTGACAGTCATTCCAGCTTCCATGCCCCTACTGATGGGAAAATTATGGAATATAGGTACACCCTGGAACAGAGAAGGGAGAGGGGGATATGATAGAGACTTTTAAAACCTCACTGGGGTAAATAAGGTACAGGAGGGGAGTATCTTTCAGAAGAAAAGGTGCTCAAAAACAAGAGGACATGCTATGAAGCTGGAGAGGGATAGATTCAGGGGAGATGTGATGAAGTACTTCTTCACAGAAAGGGAAGGCAAGGCAAATTTTATTTGTACAGTGACCAGTCCCGGAGGCTCTGGCGCGTCACATTAAAAACAAAGAGTAAAGCAAGTAAATGAGACAAGTAGAATAACACATGACAATAAATACATAAATACCAGAAAATCAAATAAGCAACTTAATAAAACAATACTGGTCAGATTACTTCGCTTGGGAAGGCCTGGGCAAAAAGATGGGCCTTGAGACGCCTTTTGAAAACCTCAACTGATGGGGCCTCCCTAAGAGATGGAGGTAGAGCATTCCACAGGATCAGGCGGTGACACTAAAAGCCCTGTCACCAGATGTTCTCTGCCTGGTCCTGGGAACCTCAAGGAGGCCCCTGGTTGAGGAGCAGAGGAAGAGGACCAAGGTGCAGGGTGTTGGGAGCTCAGCCAGGTAGCCAGGGCCTAGCCAGTGTAGGGCCTTTTAGGTGAGAAGATTCACCTTGAAGATAACCCTCTGCCTGACAGGCAACCCTGTGCAAAGAATGGAGCACCAAGGTCACATGACTAGACCTCAAAAGGCCAGTCAACAATCTGGCGGCAGCATTCTGGACGAGTTGCAGTCAGTGGAGGGTACCTCCAGAGACTCTGAAGTATACAGTATTACAGTAGTCAAGTCTGGAGGTCATGAAGGCATGCACCAGAGTGGGCAGATCATCAGGTGGAACCAGGGATTTGATCCTGGCGATATTCCTCAGGTGATAGAAACCACTTTGGATGACAGCTGACAACTGAGCTTCAAGTGTCAGTCTGTCATCAAGGATCATGACAAGATCTTGCACTGTAGTGGAGGCCAACAATGGCACCGGACGCAGATGAAGACCCAGCATCCCTGCATTGCTGACACTCCAAGAACCCGGCTCAATCACTAGTACCTCCATCTTGACCGAGTTCATTCACAACCAGCTGGAGGACATCGAGTCATTGATCTCTGCCAAGCAGATGTTAAGCACTTCCATGGCATCTGATGTTCCAGGGGCGAAGGACATATACAGTTGGGTATCATCTACATAGCACTGAAATCCCACACTGTAACACCTAATGAGCTCACCCAGGGGCAGCAAGTACACTGTAAATAACAGGTAACAAGATCAACCCCTGAAGCACTCCACAAGGCAGGAGCTTCAGGGTGGAGGAAATTCACCAGTACCACCCATTGCTTCCTGCCGAGAAAAGGACTCAAACCCAGCGGATGACGGTGCCAGCGGAGTCCACAATACTCTCTGAGGCAATTGAGCAGCACCATGTGATCTACAGTGTCAAAGGATGAAGAGATCTAGGGAGAACAAAAATGACCATTCCTCTTTATCTCACCCTGAGGAGATCATTATGCACCTAACAATATAATTTTAGTGCTATGCTTGGCCCTGGAGCCTGACTGGAGTGGCTCATAGATGTCAAAGGTCACAAGGTGTTCCTCAAGCTGCTGCATATAATTTTCTCAACAACCTTGCCCAAAAGGGAGGTTGGAGATAGGACAGTAATTTGCCAGAATGTCAGGGTCGAGATGGCTTCTTCAGAAGGGCCTCACCAGAACCTCATTCAAGGCATCTGGAAATACGCTCTCTGTCAATAAGCACCTGACTATTCCAGTGAACATCGGGCCAATGGAACCAACACATCTCATCAAGAAACATGTCAGTGATGGGTCCAGTTCACAGTATGTGTGCTTCAGCCCAGAGATAACCTCCATGACCTCGCCACCTCCACTGGTTTAAACTCCATCCAGATAGGTGGACTGCCTCTGTTCCCCAGGCTGACCACTGCGAACCACAATAGGGTCCACTGACGTGATCCCCTGATGAATGGAGGACACCTTATCAGAGAAGAACCGAGCAAATGCCTCACATAATGTGACTGAAAAGGCTTTTCTCAATTGTAGACAGACTGGGTGTTAAAGTCTGTCTACAGTCCAGAAAAGCTGAGCAGGTCGATTCTTCCCTGCAGCAATTTCCCTGGACAGAAACTCTGCCTTCTTATGAATGATTGCCCCTGGTACTCAGAATAATGAGCACGCAGGGCTAGTTTTCCCCCATCTGACTGGGTCCTCCACCAGCAGTGCTCCATCTTCTGACCCTTGATCTTCATTGCCTTGAGATCCCCGTCAAACCAGGAAAAACTCAAGTGAGAGGATCTGAGTCATACATGAACTGGTGTGATGGCATCAAGCACCCTGGAGACTGCCCTATTATAAGCTGCAACCACCTTGCCCATGTCAACCACACATGCAGTGACTACACTAGATAAATCAGCCACCGCCATTAGTCCCTCCAGGAACAAGCCCCTTAAAAGGCAGTAGCTGACCATCTCAACAGGGAAATGACTATTGGGGGGCTCCAAATGAGAACTCCACTGTGTAATGATTAGACCACATGACCTGATCAGTCTTAAGGTTAATTGCCTTAAGCCCCAGAGAGAACACCAGGTCCAGTGTGTGGCCATGGTGATGGATTACAGAAGAAACAACTTGTGTCAGGCCTAGTGATGACATTAACTGGAAGAGGTCTAACCCAAATTGTGAGGATTCATCATTGACCCAGGCAATGAGTCCCCCAGAATTAGACATCTAGGAGACTTCAACACCTAGCCAACAACAAAGTCTGCTACCTGCTGCAGGAATTCTCTGTCCACCCCAGTTGGGTAGTAAATGAGGAGAATCCTGCAGCCTGCACCGGGACCCCCATGCACAGCCACACACTCAAAGGACCTGGTTGTCCCCACCAGGTGCACAGTGAAGTCCAAGCTGGATCTAAAACAGATGGCCACACCACCACCCCTGTGTTTCCTCCTCAGGCAGTGTACCACAGAGTACCCAGCGGGGATGTCTGCTTCAAAGACAGGCCTGGTATCATCACCCAACCAGGTCTCCGTGATACACATCAGACTGACTGAGGAAATCAAGTCTGCCATAATTGCAGTCTTGTTCTGCATTGATCTGGCATTGCATAACACTGCCCAAGGGACTGGAAGCCACTACAGCCCCTCTGGCTGCCAGCTCACTTGGTCTGATGGGAACCCTGGGGACAGAAAGAGTAGTAGAGGCCTGGAACAGCCTTCCAGCTGAGGTGGCGTGGGTGGAAACAGTGGAGGGGTTCAAGAATGTATGGGATAAGTACAAGGGAATCATAGTGGAAAAGATGGGAGGAGGGAGAAAGAGCTATAGATTGGGCACAGTCTGAGGTAACAGTGTAGGCAGGGAGAAACAGGCAGCCTGGATGGACCAAGCAATCCTTATCTGATGTCCAATTGTACGTTTCTTTGTTTCACAACTAGAAGTGTCCCATCCACTCCTTAGAGGCAATTTGCATATGCATCCCCAGTCCGTACAACAGTTCCAACTTGGAACCTTAATTTTGTTTTGGAAAAACTGATAAGAGGCTCTGTTTCAACCCACTGCAACGTATGAAATGTGTTTCCTATCCTGAAAAATCTTTTTTTCTTGTTGTCATTACTTCGACTTGAAGAATTTCTGAACTACAGGCTCTGATGGTCAAGCCCTCTCGTTTGATTTATCACCAGGATAGCATATCCCTATGGACCAATCCTATGTCTCTGCCTAAAGTGGTTTCTGACTGCACATTTAATCGGACCATTCGCTTACCCATGTATTACTCTGGGCATGCTCACAAAGGTAAGCATTGCTGCCTACACATACACCGATGTTCATAGAACATTACATTTCTATCTTGACCACACTAAGGACTGCAGAAAGTCTTCGCAACATTTTGTTTCATTTGCCCCACAAAGGAGGGCAAAACTGTGACTAAACAGTGCTTGTCCAAATGATTTTCCAACTGTATCATTTTTATGTTCACCTTGCATGCATACACAGGTAACATCTTGCTAAGAGAGAGCTCTTCTGAGGGGTGTGTCACTGCTGAGCCCATTGCAGTTCAAAATAACAGGTGCTCAGCAGTCTAGACCAATGACCATGCATTGTGGTCCTGACGTAACTCTCTGTTTGGTGGGTTGAAACTTTATGTACGTCAAAGGACCAATGGAGCTTTAATCAGAGAGGGCCTCAGTTCTTTGATTTGCATGAAGCCATGTCAGCAAACAACTGAGCAGCTTTCCGCATCAGGAGCCTGTAGAACATACATGTTTTACTGGCTGTACCTCCTCTTCCTCACTCTCTCCCTTCTCCCTCAGTGCATGCCCCCACCCATCCTGCGATGTTTGCTTTTAAAAAACCTGTAAAGGAGAGGACCATCTATTGATGTCTGTTTCAGCCACCACCTAGCTGCCACCCCCATGTTTTAGTTATACAGCACCAGGGAGCCCACCTCCAGTGTTGCCAAATGTAACACTGACACTGGTGGTGCCAGTCCCCCAGTGTCCATAAATGTCCCTAGTAGTTTGATTTTTGTAATAGCCCGTAAAAAGAAAAAATGTCCATCGTTGTATGTGGCAGTTGTTGCTGTAACTGTAACCCGTCCCCATTTTAGTTATGCAGCACCAGGTTGCCCACCCCGGTGCTGCCAAACATAACACTGACACTGGGGTTGCCAATCCCTCAGTGTCCACTGAAATAAAGAAAACATCCCTCATATTTAATTTTTAATAGCCTGCAAAGCAGAAAATGGCCATTGATGTCTGTTGCTAGCGCCCTGCTGACGCCTCTGTAACTGTCACCCCACCTACCCTCCCACTAAGCACCCGCCACTCTACCACCCAAACATAACACTGACAGGTGGGGTGCCTATCCCCAGTGTCAAAACCTGAAATAAAGAAACCTTCCATCTGTGTGTTTTTGTTGTTGTTTAATAAACCATGTAAAAGAAAACGGTCCATCTATGTCTGTTGTCGGTTAGTCCTTCCCACCTGACCCTCCCACTCAGCACCACCATCTCACCCCTCCAAGCCCTTATTTACCCACCAGGGTTCTGACACTGTAATATTCTCTGGACCACAGACACATCTTCACTCTTCAAAGCTGGACCGGGAGCTGAGGAATTCAGGTATGCGGTTCAATGTCTTTCAATCGGGGTCTGAACTCAGTAGCATAACTTGGACATTTTCAGATGTTTTTGACTTAGATTTTCAACACGCCTTTTTGGGACCCAACTTCATGAACAATACAAGTGACATTAGTTAAGTGACTGAGTACCTGTGAGGAATGAGCGTGTGACACAACACGCACATACCAAGATGGCCAGGTGAAGCAGTGGCAACACAGGACAGCATCCTCTCTGCAGAACCAACTTTGCTAAGTCCTATTCTTCACTATCTGGTCATAAGTAAAACTTGTTGAATAAAGACCATTGGTCTAGAAGAGCTGGCAAAGGTAATGTTAATATACATCTTGTATTTGTGTATATGTGTTTGACCCAGGGGTTGTGGGTGGTGGGATAGTCTCATCCCAAGGAGGGTCATTAGTGGGGTCCCACAGGATCAGTCCTTGGGCCCTTCTGTTCAATGCCTACGTATCTGACATAAGAACAGGAATCAGGAGGAGATGAGTCTCTTTGCAGATGACTCGAAACTGGGGGCAGTGGTGGATGGGGAGGAGGGGAAGGTGGCCCTACAGGGGGACCTGGAGGCTCTGGAAAGATGGTCTAGAAAGTGGAAGCTGAAGTTCAATGCAGGGAAATGCAAGGTACTCCACCTGGGGGCCAGAAACCCAGGCCAAGTGTACACCCTGGGGGGGGAATGCTACAAGTCTCGATGGCTGAGAGGACCTGGGGGTGGTGGTGGATGTCAAGATGAACAACTCTGAGACTTGTAGGAGGGCAGCAGCCAAGGCCAACAGGATGCTGGGATGCATCGCTAGGGGATCACCTCAGAAGGAGGAAGTGATACTCCCTCTGTATAACTTGCTTGGTGAGGCCAGCACCTTGAGTACTAGAGCAGTTTGCAGGCCACACTTAAAGAGGGACATTAACCTCCTGGAGAGGGTCCAGAGGAGGGCAACCAAAATGATTTGGGGCTTGGGGACAGGACCTATGAGGGAGAGGCTCGAAGAGCTAAATATATTACACAGTAGTGAAGGGACCCGAGGGGACATGATAGAGGTCTTCAGGTACATGAAGAGAGGGTAAATAGGGGAGGAACAGTCAGGGTGCTTCGAAGGAAGGAGGAGGGGGCCACTAGAGGGCATGGGTGGAAACTGGAGGGGGGAAGATTCAGGGGAGAAAGGAGGAGGTGCTACTTCACTGAGAGGGTGGTGGAGCCATGGAATGCACTGCCTAGGGGGCTGGTGGAGGCACAGACAGTGGAGGGGTTCAAGATGGGGTGGGACAGGTACAGGGGAAGGGTTCTGGAAGCAAAATCCAATGCAGCAAGAATATCCGAAACTGGGAAGGGGAAGCCAGAGAAGGTGAGGGGGACAGCAAGGTCAGCACCCAGGGTGGGGGCTGACCAAATGAGCAGACATGAAAGACTGTTAGGCCTATTCTGCTGGCATTTTAGTATGTTAGTATCTTCTAGTAGATTTCTCCCTATCTTTCACAAGAGCACTGGAAAATGGGTTTTTACGTAGGCGCTCTAGTAAACACTTTAAATGCACGATATACTCCAGCAGTGGGGTTACCCTGGTAAATGCTGTGGTGGCATGCTAGTTTGACTTTTAACTGCTATTACAGCTAATTAAAATATACCAATTTGAACCCAGCAGTAGGTGTTCTTAGGATTTGCTTGCTTAAATACACTGTTGTGTTTAGCAGTTAAATTGCTCTGTAACTCCAAGGTGCCTAAAGTCATGTGATATGTTAAAAGAAATATGCCATATTAGGGACTGATCTTATGAGCATTTCAGAGATAAAAAAGTAGCGAGAGCATGGTGCGACAATTCAACTGCTGAGCAGAAGGAAACACTGTGGCCCAGATATTCAAAGGGGTTGCGCCTGCCAAGTCAAAAGTCGCTCATTCTGCGATATTCAGCAGGAGACAGTTGCGCCACCAGCATGCTGAGCCACAGCACAATGCAAATGATGGCATCGCTAACCGAGGGTCCATGCATAAAAGCGCAATCACGAATCCAAAGACTTGCGCAATGCGCAACAGCGGAACAGCCGGAAGTTACATCAGTGAAATGAGCCAAAATAAAAGGCTCAAGGAACAGGCGCAAGAACGCCACAGGGATGCCAAGTGGGGAAGAGAGAGACAGAAAGACAGTCAGTGACAGGCCAGGGCAGGCAAGGGAAGCAGTGTGGGCCATAGGCTGCAGAGGCCAGCGGGGGGGTGCCCGGTGCAGTGGAAGTAGCAGTCAGGACAGCGAGAGTAACAGAGCAACATCAGCCAGGGGGGGTCACAAGCCAGGGAGATGGACAGTGGCAGCTTCCACATGGAAGCTGTAATGAGGGGTGAGAATGCAAGGTGCAGGGGACATGGCCGTGGAGGGGCCGCGGCGGTACGCCCCCAACAGGCAGTACCGTGCCCGCATCAGCTATGAGCTGTACACAGATGTAGAGATCGTGGGCCGGTACCGCCTGAACAGGGCAATACTGAGGTGGCTCTGTGAGCTGTGCAGTGATGTGATGCAGGCACCCTCACGACGGAGTCATGCTCTGTCAGTGGAGACCAAGGTGACAGCCTGCATGTGCTTGCTTGCCACGGGCACCTTCCAGAGGCCAACAGGGGACATCACAGGCATCACACAGTCGGCCACATCACGCATCCTCACCCAATTCCTCAGCGCACTGCTGCCACATGCTAAGGAGCACATCCATTTCCCCAGCACCGGCAGAGCGTACAGCAAACATGCAGGCGTTCCACAGGTAGGCACATATGCCTGCATGCTAGCTATAGACTGCACCCATGTGGCCATTCGACGCCACCTGGCCCCAATGGGGCAGCATAGGAATAGAAAGGGCTTCCCAGTGTCAACTGCCAGGTGGTGTGTGATGCCACTGGGCGTATAATCAATGTCTGTGCCACACACCTGGCGGAGCACATGATGCCTTCATATGGCATCAGTCCGCACTGTGCCATCGATTCGAGTGGGGACATCCCCACAGGCCATCTAGTGGGTGAGTACTACGTAGGGAATGGAAACTCGGGCAAGGGTGGAATGCCACAGGTGCCATGGTAGTGGCACACAGGGATATGGGCAATATGGACCTGAACATGAGACTGATCTCCACTATCTCCACACAGGTGACAGCGGATACCCCTCCATCCCTGGCTGCTCACCCTGCAGGCGCCCCCATCATCCCATCGCAGCAACGCTTATAATGAGGCACATGCTGCAACACGCAACATCATCGAGTGGGTGTTTGGGATTCTCAAGGCATGCTTCGGATGCCTAGACACCTCCGGCAGTGCCCTACAGTACAGCCCCTCAAAGGCTTGTGAGATATTCCTGGCCTGTTGTATCCTGCGCAATATGGCCAATGACTGTGGGATAGCCGTACAGGTTGAAGAGGGGGACAGCGATGGGGACGACAGCGGCGCTGGTGTTGATGGTGATGAGCAGCCCCCCCCTTGGATGGCAGGACCCCCGACTCATCCGGCAAGCCCAGCTGCACCGGGACACCATCATGGAGGAGCATTTTGCACAACACAGGTAAGTCAAGGGGCCATGTGCAGACAACACTGTCCTGGAGCAACCCACAGGCACACAGAGTAACACACCCAGGGTGCCTGACGGCAAGGGGGGTTGAAGGGACCAGGCACACCAACACACCATCAGGGAGGGGCGAACAGTCAAATGGAGACACACACACACACACACAAACACACCAGGCACAAAGCGTACATGAGCAGGTGCACAGCACAGCAGGAACAGACATGGCAAACACACCAAAACACAGACCACACCCACCACCTGTACTAGTCAAGCACGTGTGTCAGATGCTGGGCACCCTTGCACCTTGGTGTACAGTACAATGCAGGCATCATCATGCATGCACACCCTGTGGACAGCGGTTGGGATGGTGTGCAGGTGGTCCGTATGTCGGCGTGATGGGCAGGGCACCACCAGTGCACTGCCCACCATGCCACAAGTGCACACAGGGCAGCACCAGACAGGGCCCGCACTGGGAGACAGGTCAGTCATGTTGCACCATTCCACAGCCACCGCGGATGTGTGGCAGCCCGCCATGACCCAACAGCACTGGCAGGCTGAGCAGGGGCCACATGGGGTGGCACCGATGGACCACCAGGGGTCCCACTGCGCGATTGTGACCTTGTCCGCATTGGGGTCTGTAGGATGCCAAACATACCTGCACCAGGGGTGCTTGGAATGCCCACAGCAGAACCCGGCGTCGACAGGCTTGGCGTCGCATGACTCTGGGAATGGGGAGTGGAGAGCGTACTGTGTGGGGTACGCGGTACAGGAGCACCTGCATGTGTGCCCAATGCAGCCACTACAGAGACCAATGCCTGGGTCTGCCTGTCAATGGCGTCGGTCACATCCATCTGCATGTGGACCATCTCTGCATGGTCCAGAGCACATTCCCTGCTGTGCCACTCCACAGCCACATGCAGTGCCTTCACAGACGTTGCAACCCACCTTTGCTGCTGTACTGATTCCCGCAGCAGGCGGGTGTGCTCTTCAAGTGGGTACTCTGCCACAACAGCATCCTGTCCCCCAGGGTGTGGAAGGTCCTGATGCTCAACACCCCTTGAGGGTGGGCGCCGTTCACCAGGACCAGGAATGGGCATATCAAGCGGCGGGCATGTGCCACCACTGGACACTGTACCCCAGACCTGGTGGTGACTGATGCTGCTGCCCTCCAACCGCTGTGCCCCAGGGACCACTTGTTCCACTGCTGTGGCCGCAACAGTGCCAGACACCTGCACAGCCACCGGTACTGCCCCACCGGTGGTGACAGGCACAGCCTGGGACTGTGCCGACATGCTGGCACACATGTTGGAACCAGCTAGGCCCAGGGGCACGTGCTGGCCTGCTGTGTGTCCTTCATGGGACACACACACGTCACTGCCCATTGCAGTCCTTGCATCATCAATGGTGCAGGTACATGCTACAGCCACAGTCACAGCGTGCTGGCATGCTTGCATGCCAGACTGCTGAGACACAGGCTGTGCACCCCCCACACCCAACTCACCGACACCAGAGTTGGCAGCCCAGCGTGCATGCTGGCTGGTGACAGAGGTGGATGGATCCTCCTCCATGTCCAGCAGGTCATCCTCACTGCCTGGACCCACCACCACCATCCCCTGAAGACGAACAGGATCTGTAACAGAAAGAGAGGACATGTGAGTGCATGTGAACAACCTCCCCCCCCCAACATCACCACCATGTCATACCGTGCAGTGATGGGCTTCCACCTGTCTGGAATCCACCTCCTGGTACGCCCTCAATAGCACTGCGCTGCATTGATGCAGCCAGTCGGTCCTCAGCCGGGGTCAGCTCCACCACCGCTGGCTGGCCCCCGCCAGTGACAGCATGTGCCGCCCTGAGGGCTGCCACCTTCTCCTTTACCCTCCTGTGGTCTGTCCCAATCTTCTTTTGCATTCCTGCATGGGCGCTGAGTGGCTTCCATGCAGGTTCACTCCTGAGCTACCCCTCCCATGCAGCCGCACGGCCCTGAGTGGTGCCCCGCCCACTCAGTAGTGACTCCTCCTCCAGGTAGGCCTGGAAGAGGGCCTCTGTCTCTGCTGTGGTGAAGTTGGGCCGCCTCCTCCTCCTTCGCCCACCATCCTCACCCTCACCTTGGCTCTGCTCGGTCATGGCGATCTGTATGGGTGGAAGTGGGCACCTGTCACTGTGCAGTCTACAGTGCTATCCCATGCCCATTGACCAGAACATCCCACAGCATGCAACCCACCTCTCACCTGCAGTAACCGAATCTGGCCAGCGCAGCCCAATGTTGCACTTTTATAGCGCAATGCATGAAAATTAGGAGTGGAGCAACTGTAATGAGATGCAAATCGCGCCACTGCGCCTTTAAATGGCTGATCAGATGATTTGCATGTGTCAGCTGAATATCGCGTTATTGCGCTTTGCAAAACCGGTTGAACCGGCTGAGCCAATAGCGCCAGATCTGTGACTGTGTGGTACCGCATTGTGCATGCCCATGTAGCTTACGCAGGCGTCTGCCGCGCTGATGACGTGCTGTGCGCGATCGGCAGGTCAGGCCATGGCCACCATTGTGCCAGTGGTGCTACAGCAATGGGCACCATATGGCGCTGTGGCACTACTGCGCAATAGTCCACTGTGGCATTGGCACACAGGTGGTCGGTCGTGCAGGATGCGTAGATGTCATATGGCGCTGTGCGTGGCCTTGCGTCATAGACCCCTGACCTGGTGTCCGACCTTTGCCCCCTAGCGCCGTTCGGCTGCCATGTGTACGGCCCTATTGCGCTGTCTGGTGACAGCGCTATGTGAACCGACGGCGCTGTACGAACAGCGCGATTGGGACCTATGGTGGTCTATTGCGCAACATTTCCACGTGGGGTTGCCGCGCTGCGGGGCGCCATATTGCCTGCTGTATAGTTAGTACAATGGCATGCAGGAGGGCACTCCAATGGAGCCCGGTGAAGGTGGCCAACCTGGTGGCCCTGGTAGAGCCCCACTATGGGGCACTGTATGGGGAGGAGCCCCTCACCATGGCTCGAACCCAGGTCTGGCTGCAAGTGGCCAATGACCTGGTGGGGGTCACAGGGTGGCACCAGTCTGCCGAGCAGTGCCGGCACAGGTACAGTGACCTCCGCGGGAGAGGCGGAGAGTTGCTACGCAGACTACGTTCACGTGCCAGGAGGGGCATAGTGCCTAGGCCAGGTGGGTGTATCATCTATGCACCTGTATTCTCTGTAGGGGTGTGCATGTGTTTTGGTGGCTGTGCATGGGTGATGGCTCTGCCATGGTTGACTGTGTCAGTGTGTGCAGGTGTGAGATGCATGGGTCTGGCTGTGTGGGCAGGCACACTCACTGGGGCAGGGGGCAGTCTGCTTTGGAGTCACACTGATGTTTTTCTCAACATTTGTCTCCCACAGGCCGGGCCGAGAGGATGCAGGCATGGGATGAGGAGGGCCGTGGCAGGGCCCCGGTGGTGGTCGGTGGTGCTGTGAGCCACAGCTGCAGAGTGTGAGTATCATTACATCATGGATGCTATTGCATGCTGGAGTGGGTGGGCATGACCACCAGCCATGCACAACACATCCATGCACAACACAGGTGACATTCATCCCTGTCCAGTGTCACTGCACGTCTGTGTGTGCGTCACTGGTGGTCCATGCATGCACTGGGCACATGGCTGTGGTACTGGCATTGCACCACATTGCCACGTCACTTGACAGCCTTGTTTGTGCTGTGATGAACATGGGCAGTGTGTGTGTGCAGTGGTGCACATAGCTGGTGCCGCCTGGTTGGGCTTGTCATGTGCATGGTCACTGTGGGTGGGTGCATACCATCACAGGTGCGATACATTGGGCTATATGGCTTGCAGGTTGGGTGGTGTTCAGGGTTGTGGTCAGTCACAGCCATTGACTGTGTTCCCTTTTCCTAGGCCTCATTGTGCTCCGCAGAATTGAGCGGGCACTGCACCAGCTAACCCAGGTGTCCCTTGAAAACAGGAACATCCTCCAGGATATACAGCGCCATGGGCTACGGAGGAGGCACAGCCAAGCAAGATGGCACCAGGCAGCGGAGGACCAGCCTGCTAGGCCTTAGGCCGGCCTTCCCTTCCCACTTCACCCATCCCTCCCACCCTGCCTTCCCTCTCCAAGTTGTTCATCCCTACCCTTGCCCACCCCTACCTTGTACCCCTCCCCCTCTTGTAAATAGTTTTGTTGTCGTTCATTTTGTACTTTACATTTTTCTAATATATATATATATATATATATATTTTGATATGAATACTGTGTTGGTCTCTGATTTGCAGCTGGCTATGGTTGCTCAGTTGCAGTGGTGTGCATGCCATCTGGGGTGGTATGGTCCTGGGTGTGTGTGTGTGTGTGTGTGTGTGTGTGTGTGCATGGGGAAGTGTCTCCAGTGTGGCAGTGACTTTCTGTTGGTCTTGCCATCTGCTGCCACCCACTGCTGGGTGCATAGGGTGGGTCTGGCTTGTATGGTTCTCTGCTACACGAGGTTGACGTGTGCTGGGGGGATGCATGGTGTTTCCTGCAGTGCCAGTCACTGCACATGGGTGGTGTCTTGGGGTCACGGTGCAGGGTGTGCTGTGCATACGGGGGGCTGATGTGCACTGTGGTTGTCAACCCCCTGTGTGTGGCAGTCTCAGCCTGCCAGTGGTTGTGCTGGGCGTCATGGCCCTGCTGTGCTTTGTTGGCTTGTCCCCATGGGCCAGTAGGTCATCTGTCCCACCCCCAGTGATGCTGTGCTTGGGGTGTGCAGGTGTCTTGTTGGTTCTGCAGTGTGTTCCTGTGCCCATGTGTGGCATGGCTGGCAGTGGGCCCCAGCCTGCCTCCCTGGTTGTGCAGTTCCATTGCTCTGCTGGGGGCTCTGCTTAGCTATGGCACCTCTGGACTGCTCAGCTGGGCTAGCCTTGTTGCACTATGGCTGTGCTTTCTGCTCAGCTTCCTTCCTGGTTGCGCTATGGCGCAGTTTGTGCGATATTCAGATGTTGGCTGCTTGCGCAATTTGTTTTGCTCCATGTTTGAATATCGCGTCTGTTGCGTATATGTGCAATTGACTTGCGCTTGCTCCTGCTGTTGCGCACATTTTGGGTGCAGTTTGAATATCTGGGCCTGTGTGCTTAACGGTCAAATATCCTATCAATGTTAACACTGCAAAATTACAGGCATTTTACAATAACATTGTAAGCCATAAATTCCCTTATAAGAGAAAAGCCAACAATTATACTGGGCTGGCAAATAAACGCAAGAAAAAAATACCTATGTTTGGGGGGGTCAGACAGGACAGAAGCCTTTGAAATGCCACCAAAAAAGCATTTAAATAAAGCTACTGGGTCAACTGAAGTGGGTCAAACCACTATGAAAAGACATTTATTTAAAACAAATCAAGCACAAAAGCCAAATGACAATTCTTTTGTGGAGCAATTGACTCAGGCTGGGTCTTCTCCTTCAACAGAAGGTGAACGGGCTGCTACTGTTTCTAGCTGAGAAAATGAAGAACCTAACACATGCCTTATAGACTCAGTTAAATTGTTAGAGGTAGCGGATGCATGGAACAGCCTTCCTGAGGAGGTTGTGGTGTCTAAAACTGTGAGAGAATTCAAGAATGCATGGGACAGACATAAGGCAATTCTTGTGGGGGTAAGGAAGAAATAGGCTGTTGGTTAACTAGGATCTGCGGCCTATCCTGTAGGTAGGGAAATGGGCAGACTAGATGGGCCAAGCGGTCCTTATCTGCCGTGAAAGTCTATGTTCCTATGTTTCTATAAAGGAAATGAAAGTAGAAATGCTTCAAGTCCTGGGGATATAAAAACTTCAGTGCAGAGCATCACAAACTCTGTTTCTGAACTAACTACTTGTATGGATGCTCTTACATTGAAAACTAGGGAAACGCAAGATCGTATATCCAAAATAGAGGACACTGCTCCCCCTGTGGGCAAAATCCTCACTGGACAGGAAAAACAACTACAAATGCTGACTGATAAAATCGTAGAACAGGAGGACCTCTCCAGGTAGGGAAGCCTCCGATTATGTAAAGTTCCTGAGGGTCTGGAAGGCGCACAAGATCCGGTAATATTTTTGGAAAAATTTATTACTCACACACTTGGCAAAAAATATCCGGAAGAAAAAATAGTGTTAGATCGTGTGCATAGAAGCGGAACAAGATTCACTGCAACAAATCAGTCCCTACCTAGAACAGTTTTCATTAAACCTCATAACTACCAGCAGAAAGAAGAAATTCTGAAAAAGGCATGAATAGAAAAGCGGTTAAAGGTGGAAAATATACATTTTCATGCATATCCAAATCTTTCTAATGAGACCATGATGAAAAGAAAGTTATTCAACCCTCTAAAAGCTTTACTATTTTCAAAGGGCATTAGGTTCTCAATGCAATATCCTGCAAAAATCGGATTTTTGGTCAATAATAAACTGCAGACATTTGATGACCTAATGAGGCTCAGGAGGCTTCTGACGAATGCTATGCAGAAGCCACTTTTCACGGACTTCTAAAATGGCACCCTACTCCACTACAACCGCAATATCCAAAAAGCAAACTGAAAATGACACTGGAACATTGTAAAACGAAGTATGAAACAAACACAAAAAAAAAAAAACAGAGTAAAGGAATGAAATGGAAGGGCAGAAAAAAAGGGAAAAAAAGAATGAAGGTGAAGGAAAAGGATGACATCACCCCACCCCCACCCCCACTTCCATCATTACTTGTAAGGGGATGAGAGAAGGAATTTGAAATTAAAATGCTAAGTTGAAAGAAAACTAATCTCCATGGGTGAAGAATGTTATAAAACAAGACTAAATGGACAGACTCTTTCTATAACTCACAGTTTATAGTTGCTAAAAACAGTATCTGAGGCTAATTAAAGTTACATACCCCCCTTCCTATTTTTTTAAATGTTTTCTTCCTCTCTTTTCTGCTGATGAATTTTCATAGGTGGGAAGAGGATGGGAGCAAGCATGGAGGGGAAGAGGGGTTGGAAAGGGTGCAAGGGCAAAAACAAAAAAGGGGCAATGGTGAAAAAGAGGGAAGAAAAAAGAAAAGGAAGTCACAACAGCTATCATTATATATATATATATATATATATATATATATATATATATATATATATCTGTGGGGTAGAGATACAAGCTCTGATGCAAAAGTACAATAGGTGTCCACTATAGCCATCTACAGTCAGATGGGGGGCAGAGATCTATAATCTCTCAACAGGGTTGAGAGGTGGGTATGTAGTTGTAGTTTACTTGCAATTGTTACATTTTGTTAAAATGATACAAGTAGTTACTGTATGTATGTAATATTTTTTTTATTGAATCCAATGGTCCAAGTGAGGCAGTTAAAAAATTATGTAAAATACTATATATGGATGTATTAATTTATGATATTTTGGTAAATTATTATAAAGTAAGAATAAAATAAAATGTGGTGAGGTGACCATGTTAGATGATAAAATGTAGGACTCCTTGGACCCTTAGGTAGGTAGGTTGGTATGGTGTATGATTAGGGTTGCCACCTGTCAGGTTTTTTACCTGGTGATCAGGTTTTCAGGGTCTCTATCAGGTAATCTGGTTTTGCTCAGTGCTGGTCAGGTTTTTGGGCCATTTTGAGTGCTCACATACTTATGAAACAGATTGCATTGCTTCAGCTGCATGTCCAGGTTACAAACAAGTTATGTTGTCAGTATAGCCCTTTGTTTGTGAAAACCGTCAATGTGGGAGGTGTAAAGTACAGCCATTAACACCATTAGCACTTACCTAATCTTTTCCACTGCATCTTATTGTGGCAGAGCAGCAAAGCTGCCCCCACCTTTTGTAACAGTAACAGAACCAGTTGTCTTCCACTTTCATTTGCTGGTAAACATTTTCATCTCTAACAGAATTTAGGCATTTTTAAATGTTATAAATTATTTTTTTTCCTCAAGAAAAAAGTATGGACACTTTTTTGGCTTTGAAATAGTACTGTGGACATGAAAAGGAAATGGAGCCAGAAAAAGATAAAAAGTACACATTATAGGAAACAATTTCTTTATTATGTATTATTATATACCATGTATGCTGTTGTATGCTATTTCCAACATTTCTCTTCTATCCTTCTAGATCATATCTGTAAATGAGTTTTCTTTTATCTCTGATGTATATCTGGTAAACCAATATCAATAAATAAATACAAAAGTAAATAAATAACTAGGAAGAACCTAGGAAAGTAACTTTAACAGGTACAGTACAGTATCTTAACATTTTTGTTGAACCATTGCTTTAAGCCTTGACTTTGCTATAAACAAATAGCTTTCTAGAAGGAACAATGCATGATGAGTCATAAAAAGGGGTGGGTCTGGGGCGGAGCTTAGGATCTGGTTTTTGCTTCATTCAAAGGTGGCAACCCTATGTGTGATGTAAAGTAAATAGCTCAGTTATCTTTATAATTGGAATGTTGTGCTATATATATGACTGGGCTGTCATAACTTTGCTAAACCATACCATAAAAAAAAAAAAAAAAAATACGACAAGTGACATTAGGCAAATTTGTACCAAAAGGTGATTTCGCAGTCACTGAGTAAAATCACCTTTCAGGCAGGAGTTGAAAATTGTCTCCACCATGTCCATGAGGTGAAGTCATAAAAAGGCTATGTTAAAAAACTGGGGCAAAAATATTAACAAACTACAAAGTTACTGTATGCGCCTACATTGAAATCTACAAATGCAGGCTTGTAATTTTGGTAATTTTCAAAATGTTTACCCCAGATTTTCAACATAGCCATTACTTCACAACACCTCATGAATGTGACAGCTGTCATTTTTCAAATCATGGCCAAATGTGTTTTTGCACTTGTGGTGCAAAAATCACTTTTTGGGCAGGATTTGAAAATGTTCTCCACCCTTGTTCATGAGGTGGGCTATTTATTTATTTAGTTTTTGTTAACCGGGTAGGTGCACTAGCCATAAAATGACTATTTTCAGGCACGACCCGGGAGAGTACAACAAAAGGAGAACAGCTGAACAACAGCAACATGGGTACAATAATACAAATAGAGGAACAGTACAGCAGTGCTACAAAAATACAGTGGGTAGAAACAACAAAAATAATGGCAAGCATTATACAGATATTGGCAGTAAGATATATAATAAGTGCAATTAAGACGGTTATGTGGGGTCATATGAATGCTAGGTTGAAAATGTGGGGTAAAAATATCAAAAAAAAAACCAAAGTTATGAGTCTACGTTGCAATTTTTCAATGCACGCTTATATCTGTGGTAATTTTCAATATTTTGACCCCGACTTTTCAACACAGCCATTTTTTGACACCAACTCATGAATGTGACAACTATCATTTCTCAAGTCCTACCCAAAATGTGTTTTAACACTTGCAATGCGTAATGAACGTTTCAGCCATTGTTTTAAAAATGACGCCTGTCATGCGCAGATGGAGCGCTCATAAAAACATTATGTTGAAATTTGGGGTAGAAATCTGAAAAGCTGGTACAAAAGCAATGCCTTACCAGCAATGAACATGCAAGCAATAACATACAATGAGGTCCGGGTTATCGCCTGATAAGAGTATGCCCGCGGGTGTATTAAGGCACGAGACGCTTGTGCCGAGTGCCTTATGCACCTGGGCACGCTCTTATCAGGCGATAACTCACACCTTGGAGTGTGTTATTGCATTTATAAAGTGGGCCTTGTGGTAAAAAAGTTTAGTTTAAAAAAAATTAACAGAAGTGTACATAAAAAACATGAAGATATACGATTATATTGTTTAAAAAAATAGTCCCTCTTAATTGTCTTGGAAAGGAACTTTTCATTAAATGTTACTATCTGATACTGGTGCTATCTGTGTCTCTCCCCACACACACAGAAACACTGAAAAGCATCTTTTTCCTTTTAAAATTAGTTTGACCAGAAAATTTTACTTACATGCAACTAACAGGCAGTAGGAGTGACCATGTCCCTTGTCAAATTATGTAGTCACTGCTATGTTTGCTGCACCCCCTTCCTATACAGGTAGCATTTATTTTCCATCCTTTAATTATTTTATTTCTCTTTTTACATCGTTTTTTCCTTGACATTTCAGTAGATGGATGGATGGCTTGACTGATTGAGACCGAGCGTGTCCCACAGCACTGTTTCCTGATTTGCAGTTCGATGCAAGGGTTTTCAAACTGTTAGTTAGTCAGTTTGAATGTAGAACAAATGTTTGTTTGTTTTTTCATAATGGGCCACAGTTTTCATATGAAGTTGTTGGTTGCTGCGGCTCAGATTATAAGGACAGTATGGTGAGAGGGGGAGTCCGGAAATGTCATCAAGGCTTAGCAGCAGGAGTGAGAGCTGGACTTGTCTAAAGAAGAAACGGGTCGGGCAGTAAGTGAAATAAAGTTACTAGTCTGTAAGGAAGAAACGAGCTGGGCAGTGAATCCAATAAAGTTATTTTGGGGTTCTGTAGGAAGGGGGAGGTTAGATATAGTAAGCGTTGACTTTTTCACTGTTTATGAGGAGCGGCATTTTCTAGTTCGGGAAGTTCCACATGTACTACTAAGACGTGTGCTCGACTTTGATTGGCATCAAAGTATTTGCCAAAAGGTTTCCTTCACTTGACTGTGTAACTTTTCTGTGATTTGCAGAGGTTTTTCTGTTGATTGGCTGATTTTTACTGTAAGGGAGATTGCCCCGATGTGAGGTTCACAGCTGTGAGGCAGGAACTGCCGTTCCCCTCTGTTGCGCTGTGAGCTGTGCCAGTTTGTATTTCTATTTTCAGCTGGCACAGCTCACTGATTCTGTGGCGTTGTAGGGCTGGGGACTGGAGGGTAGTGCCAGTTGGCTACTATATCATCTGCTAAGGACACAGCTCAGATGATGTAGTAGACAATCAGGATGATGGATTTTTGTAGCCCGTTTTATAATAGACATTGACACATGCTTGTGTGTTGTAGGAGGCATGGTAAGGAGTTTACTGGTTCTGTTTGTGGTCACTTCACTCATGGCATGGACACTTCAGTGGCCTGTTTTCAGAACGTCTTGGCAGCTCATATCTGAGCTGCTGCAACATGGAGTACTGTGGATGCTTTCACTAAAATCACAGTCTGGGCATTGTCTCTCGCAAATTTCTGAGTTTTGGCCTTGCTGTGCTCCGAGGTCTGCTGTCGTGATGTCATAACTCATAATAGACACTGATCTCATCCCTTGGAATCTTCTGTACTGTTTGGAAATTGTTCCAAAGTTGTGGCCTAATGTAGGAGATGTCCTTGGTGAAGACATCATAACAGTAGATCTTCAAGAGAATCTCCTCCACTGGACCACAGCACACCCCCTTCATTCCCTCACTATCTCATTTCTGGATAACACAGTTGCCTGCAGTGATGCCTGATACTTTATGGGGTGTACATATTGTGCCTTATAAGCTTTATTTCCAGTCCCATGCCTCTCCAGTGTACTTGGTCCTGGTTCTGGTTTTCCTGGTTCCTGCCAGTCAGATATCCTCTGAGTTTCTCTCCAGTGGTGAACTGAGAAGTGATGGGGCCACTCACATTGTATAGCTGCCAACATTGTATGTCATCATGGGCAGCCCCGGCCAGCAAATGTTTCCAAGTGGTCCTGACAATGACAGCTTACAGCTGCAAAGGAGGAGATTCTCTCAAAGATTTGCTGTTATGGTAAGTAACTGTTCTTTATTAAACAGATGGAGGAATGTAAATGGGAAGGGAGGTGTGTGAGAGAGAGAGAGAGAGGAGAAGAGAGAGAGGAGAAGACAGAGAGGGAGCTGGACATGTGATTAGTGTAAGGCAGCCTTGAGTGAGGGCAGACTGGATGGACCATCAGTCTTTTTCAGTCTGTAAACACATATATCTATAGCCACGTTTACATGACCTGATCTGCAACTGGTGCAAGCAGAGCAGATTAACTGCAATGGTGCAGATATGGGCATGTAAACAGCATGTGGAGCATTGTAAATCACTCTGGTGGGACGTAGGACAATCATTGGCTCTGTGAGTTTGCGTCCTTGTGCAAGCAAGTTTACTTACAGTGTAAACACACTGCTCAGCCTGTACAAGTACAGCATCACGTTACCCTGCAGCACGTCAAACCCCACCGACAGATCACCCCCACTGACAGCTTACCTCAAGCCTCCTGACTCCTGCCACCAGCACTAGTACAGCACCACATTACCCTGCAACAAATCACACCCAGCTGACAGCTCACCCTTACTGACTGCTTACCTCAAGCCTCCTGACTCCTGCCACCAGCACTAGTACAGCACCACATTACCCTGCACCAAATCACACCCAGCTGACAGATCACCCTTACTGACTGCTTACCTCAAGTCTCCTGACTCCTGCCACCAGCACTAGTAGAGCACCACATTACCCTGCACCAAATCACACCCAGCTGACAGATCACACTCACAGACAGCTTACCTCAAGCCTCCTGACTCCTGCCACCAGCACTAGTACAGCACCACATTACCCTGCACCAAATCACACCCAGCTGACAGATCACCCTTACTGACTGCTTACCTCAAGTCTCCTGACTCCTGCCACCAGCACTAGTAGAGCACCACATTACCCTGCAACAAATCACACCCAGCTGACAGATCACACTCACTGACAGCTTTCCTCAAGCCTCCTGACTCCTGCCACCAGCACTAGTACAGCACCACATTACCCTGCACCAAATCAACCCCCACTGACAGCTCACCCTTACTGACTGCTTACCTCAGCCTCCTGACTCCTGCCACCAGCACTAGTACAGCACCACATTACCCTGCACCAAATCAACCCAACTCACAGATCACACTCACTGACAGCTTGCCTCAAGCCTCCTGACTCCCGCCACCAGCACTAGTACAGCACCGCATTACCCTGCAACAAATCACACCCAGCTGACAGCTCACCCTTACTGACTGCTTCCATCAAGCCTCCTGACTCCTGCCACCAGCACTTTTTATTCACTCTAGCCCCCCCCCCCCCGATCCAGGCTGCAGTACTCTCGCTCAGTAAGTACATACTGTTGAGCCTAATGCAACCAAGGGAATGTGTATTTTTCTTTCTTCTTCTTTTTTTTCTAATAAGTATCAGAGAATCAGCCACCAACTTAGCAGTTTTCTTACCCTGCACATGCCTGGCTAATCTGACGGCTTTTGTGCCCCAGTAGAAATACAGTACAAGCACAGGAAGTTACCCTGGAATGGTGCGCATTGCCATAAGTGTAAATGGCAGCAGGTAGTGGTGCAGGTTGAGTGGCAGGCGAGCAAAGCAGTTGGAAGCACAACAGTTTCTGCCTTGTAAACGTTTCTTATGTATTTGACCTGGTAGAGGTAAGAAGGGCCCAAGGGCCTCCTCCTGAACTTAGAGTTCTATGATTGGTTATTATTTTTGATGACCTTGAATCAGCTGAAAGGACCCATACAGAAAAGGCAACAAATTAGTCATTTATATATAAAAAAAAAAAAGCATGAGAAAATAAGGAACCACATCACTTCTTTTTTTTTTTGGTGGGGGGGATAAGTTGTTTGAATGTTCCTGGCGCAATACTGACTGAGCTAGCAGTACTGTTTTGCCCAATTTTGGTTGGTAGGATGGGCAATTTTGTACATGTAATAATAGTTCTAAAATATAAAATAACCATAAAGTGATAATTGACTTTGGTGTGGCATAATGAATTCATGATATCTCTGCCGCTTCAATAGGTTATACCCAAGATTTTAACCTTAGACTTTGCCTTTGTCACTGAGATCCAAACTGCATAACTGGACAGACATAGTTACAAACTGTGACACAGCCTGCCAGCAAAGAGTTAACCTTCAGTAGTTTCTTTTTGCCTTGTGGTGTCTCCCTGTCAGTCTCTCTGTATGTGTGTTTTAGTGGGTTGGTCGAAACTGAGCTCTAGATAAACTGGTTGTCCAACCTGTTTTATACTTTCTTAGATAATCTCTCTCACTATCTCACTCTTTCTTTCTTTCTCTCCCCCTCCCTTAACAAACTTGTACTTCATGTGTAAAAGCAAACAGCACCATCCAGGCATTGATGGGTTCAAAACAGCATTCATGAGCAAACTTAGTGAGAGAAAAAGAGAGAGAGAGAGAGAGAGAGATGGCAAGGGAGAGAGACAGAAAGGCATAGAGAAAAAGAGAGGGAGGGAGAGAGGGAGTGGTACTCCCATTAACAGCCATGGTACAAAGTGATTCACACATCAGGAATTCAGCTCACAGCAATACAGCAAACAACACTGTAAATAGACACATTCTTATACATAGAACAGATATAGGAAAAGCAGCACCGCTAGAACATTACAGGAAAAGTGCTTTCCATAAATATAGCTATAACAGCATAGCTAATACAATACACCCTCAAAAGAAAAATAGAAAAAACAGATGTCCATGGGAGCACCACAAAAGAAGGCGGGAACAAGTGGAAAGCGAGAATTGATCACCTGTACCTTTGTGATTTGGGACTATTGAAAGAAAAAAGGATTAGTGGATTAAATGAACAAAAGACACTTGTTCTAGTCCCACCACCATACCTCTCAAGTGTCCCTCATTACGAGGGACATCCCTCATTTTGCCCCTTAAAATTGCTCTGCCCCTCATCCATCCCTCATGGAAAAGGTGCTGCCCACACAAAGGTGCTGCTGTAAATTCAGACTCTAAAGCAGAAACTCTTAATATTCTAAAATACTAAATCCAAAATAAACTTTGTACAAGTAAACACCATGGGTTTCACAGTGTTCTAAGCTTGTATCTCCATGTTTGAGGATGTGTCCCTCATTCTGAGGGTTTGTGTCCCTCACTGTTCCTCAGTTTGGCTGTCCAAAAATGTCCATGTCCCTCATTTCAGTGACAAAAGGTTGAGAGGTATGCCCACCACTATATAAAAGAAATGACTGCTCTTTCATAGTAATATGTATATGTGCTTCCATATGTTTTGAACCATGGTTTTAATATATGTTTGTGCTGTTAGTATTGTATTGTTATTTATTAATTGTATTCTTACTTTAGAGTTGTATATGAGTGGCCTAGGGTCATTAGCCTAAGGGCGGGACACCGGTGCTTACATCAAAATGTGAGGGGATATTTAAACAGCACACCTGTAGAGATGAATCACCCTTAATAAAGTGCCATTAGGGGCACGCAATACCACCAGGTGCTAGTAACAGGCTGTGGGAGTGTGCTAGCCATGTACCCAGCATTTTTTATCTTGTGAGTAAATAAAATGTTTCTTATCTGATTTTTCTTGTGTGGTGTGATGATGCTTTGGTACTGAGTGCATGTCTTCTTATACTTGTTTGGCCTAAAGGTGACCAGGCAGTGCTACAAGGCAGTTGGGAGGGCTAGAGGGATGCTGGGATGCATAGGGAGAGATATCACCAGCAGAAGGAAGGAGGTGATGTTGCCTCTGTATAGATCACTGGTAATACCTCACTTAAAGGGGAACTCTCATCTACCCCACAGTAATGCTGAGGGAGGTAGAGTTCCTGATTAAGGAAAAACAGCCTTCAATGCCTTTTTCTGCAGTCAGTTACCTTTTTTTTTTGTTAAGATTTTCTACTTTCCCAATAACTTGGGTCACAGGTAAGTACAAGTACAGACATACGTGCTATGCGGGAGGCAATTGGCACCATGTTGAAATATAACAGGAAACATTATGATATGCATCAATAGTTTCACTCTGGAGCAACTCCATACCCCTCTGGTTTCCATCATCTACCTTGTTACAGGAGGAAAGCAGGGGGCTCAATTAGACAGCCATTTCTGTCATATAAAGTGAAACAGAAACTGTAGCTTTCAAACCTGGAGTGTACTGGAGAACAGCTCTAAGAAGTGATTCTCAGGTGCTTCCCAGAGTGAAATATTGTTAAACAGGTTCCATAGGAGTACCTGTGTAAAACACATAACAAATAACACCAAGTACCTTGGAGGAACATTAGGTGTAGTGAGGGGAAAAGGGGAGAGGAGAAAGAAACAAAAAGACAAACAGAAGAGAAAAAAAAAACAAGAGTGCAAGAAGTATGCAATCATTCTGTGACGGTCTCGCTATAGGATGCTTCTGTGGATTGTGCCTTAGACTAAGCCTATTTACCAGAATTCACAGGGATCGCTGGGGGGGAGATGGGTGTTGATTTCTCATCCTATCCCCTCTTTGGGTTTCAGTAGGACTAGGAAGGAATCCCAAAATTCGGAATACTGAGGCATTGTATTTGTAATCACATGGGACATGCATGCCAATCTGGCCTGTTGAGCTAGAGCACTCATCACCTCTTGGGCCGATGGGATGTCTGACATTCGCCATTTGCAGAGACTCAGATGCTTTGCAAGCATACTAGTAATGGCAATCCATTCTCACTCCTTAAAAGTGAAAAAAGTTGGATCACCATGTAGGCCCAACAGGAGAACTTCCGGCCTTTGGGGGAAGAGACTTATGAAGGATCTGGGATCCTAGGGAACACACACATACTGCCATAAAGGTCTGATTAATGGATAAGCCCAGAGTATGTTCAGCAGATCCCCTTTCTGTGATTGACATCTCCAGCAACAGTCTTCTGAAAGTAGCTTCGCTTTATGTAGTACCTCCGGTGTTCTGTACTAGGACTGCATAATCTTGTTTTGGATTACCACACTACAAGGGTCTGGATAGGCCCGGTGTGCCAATCTCCAACCAGCAGCCCATTCTTTCTCGGCAGTTTGGATACCAAGGGCTTTTTCCCATTTGGCCTTAGCAACTTGGGATTGTGAAGGAATCTGTGATCTAAGTGCTGCATATATCACACTTGAGTGGCCATAGAGAGGGAGAGCCAGGAGCGGAGGGGTATTGTTGCTGTGGTCTCAGAGAGCGATGTCTGATATACTGCATCATATCACTCTGAATTTGGAGGTATTTCCAATAGTCTGTGAGTGGGATCTTGAATCACCCCTGGAGGCTCTGAAATGTATCCACTGTATGGGTGCCTGACATGTAGAGATCCGACAGGCACCGAATGCCAGTTTTTGCCCAGGCTGGCCATACTATGGGACCTCGGTCTATCTTGATCTCTGAGCTGCCCCAGAATGGAGTGTAATCAATCAGGGAGAGATCTGTTTTCAATTTTGTGTGGGTTCTCATCCAATATTCTATAGAGAGGCTAATTGTGAGGTGTAGTTTCAGCTCCAGGGGAGGGGTGTTATAGAGGAGCAAGGATAGATTGGTCACACCACTAGCTACCAGCTCCATGCCCAGCCACTGTGGCCCCTCTTCATCTAGTTCTGTGAACCATTTCATCATTTGCATTGTCTGAAAGGCCCACTTGTAGCCCTCAAACCATGCAGACACCACCCACCTTCAGCTCAGTGTGCCCTAAGCTTATTCCTACCATAGCGTGATTTTTTTTCCCCCTCCAAGATGAAGTGCCTCAGGATATTATCTATCTTGTTGAGCCATACAGGGGGGAGATGTAGGGGCAAATGCTAAATTACATACAGCAGCTTGGAAGCGGTAATTATTTTAATGGCTGCTACTTTCCCTGATAGGGTGAGCTGCAGGGGTATCCATCTTTCAAGCTTGAAGCAGATACTGGCTATTAGGGGCTTCAGATTAGCCTCTCATATTTTAGAAAGGTGTGGGGTGATTAGAATCCCAAGGTAGATGATGCCCTCCAGTTCCCACTGAAGATTATGGGAAGTGGCCATCTGGGGGTACAGTGGACATTTAGGGGAAGGACCTCTGTATTGGTCTGGTTCAAGCGAAGCCCAGGGTATAGGGCAAAATCTGATAGTATGTCTAGGAGAGTGGGGATTGATTTTTCGATGTCTGCAAGGGGTAGAAGGAGATCATCTGCATACAAAAGGGTTGTGTATTCTACGTCCCTAATTTTCACTCCCTTGACCCCTGGGGCTTGCCTCAGGGCTGCAGACAAAGGCTTCACAGCCAGAACAAATAGCAAGGGAGAAAGAGGGCAACCCTGGTGAGTCCCTCAGCCTAGGGGTGGGGGGGACAGCTGGGCATTTGTTAGCATCTTATCCATTGTCTGATGGTACATGGCAGTTACCCAGGCCTGGAACCCTGGGCCAAAACCCATGGTTTGCAGGACCATGCATACAAAATCCCATTCCAGGGAGTCAAATGCTTTTTCGAAGTCCAGGGCCACCGCCGCAGCCAGAGTGGGAAGTGATTTAGCTGCATGGGTTAGGTTCATAAGGGAACAGAGGTGGTCAGAGCTAAACTGTCCTTCTACAAACCTGGCCTGAGAGGAATGGATGAGCTGGGGAAGTAGAGGGTTAAGCCTGGAGGCCAACAGCTTGGCTAAGACCTTACTGTCTGTGTTCAGCAGAGAGACTGGCATGTAATTTGAGGCTTTTAGAGGGTCTTTGCCCTTTTTTGGGAAGACCGTGATTATGACCTCCCAAAAGGAGGGGGAAAGAAAGCCCTGCCTGAGGGCTTCCATGTAGACCTGACAGAGAACTGGGGAGACTATGTAGCAGATTAGTTGCCAGATTTCTAATGAGAAACTGTTCCCACCAGGGGCCTTACTGGTTTTGAGAGACTACAGCATGGAGGCCACCTCGTCTGGTGTTATGGGGATATCCAAGGCCGCAGATTGCTGGCCGGTCAGTGTGGGGAGGTTTAGCTTTTGTAGGAAGGGGGCCCACCTGCTGGGTTAGGGGCCCTTGGAGATGTATACAGTGTGGCATAAAACTCTGCCATGATGCTACTGATTTTTTTGGGAGTGGTGTGGGTCAATCCGGTGCTGTCAACTAGATCAGCAATGTGCCTTTCTGCCTGCTGTTTTCTCGTCAATATGCTAGGAACATGCTCCCTTTTCCCCTAGTCTCCCAGTATTTGTGTTTCAGCCAAAGAATTGAAATCTCCACTTTCCTAGCTTCCAACTCATTTCTCTGCAGCCTGATCCCTGTCACCTTAAGCCCTAATTGGGACTTGTGTTGAGGGATGAGGTAGGCCACAAAAAGGTCTTCAGCTGCTGCCAGCACATTTTCCAATTCAGAGAGGCACTGTTCCCTTTTTTCTGCCTATTATGAGCATATTCCGTTATTGCTTCTCTAAGGGTGGCCTTGAAGGCCTTCCATGTGTTACCCGCAGAAGTGTCTAATACAGGGTTTTCTTTAAAGAAAA
Source organism: Neoceratodus forsteri (assembly GCA_016271365.2). Taxonomy (NCBI): domain Eukaryota; kingdom Metazoa; phylum Chordata; order Ceratodontiformes; family Ceratodontidae; genus Neoceratodus; species Neoceratodus forsteri. The sequence continues at coordinate 159,127,935 of JADMNL010000032.1, read as the reverse complement.
GAGTGACTTTATTTTGTAACCAAGGTGCAAATTCTGGGTCCCTCAGCAGAAGGGGATCCAATCGCCATGTAGGGGGGTGGTAGGTAGGGGAGCCATGCGTGAAGGTGAGCTGGATAGGGGCATGGTCGGATATAATTGTACTAATCTGTACTCTGTTTGCAATGTCCACATTGTTGTAATGTCTGTCTTGATGTTCCCCATAATTTGTATTTCTCTGACGTTGAACCTTTGTTAAAGAGCCAAGGCTCAAAGGTATTTTTAATCCTAGACTTAATAAATAAAATAAAATAAATAAATGATTATGGGGTGGATGGCAGTGTCCAAGGCTGCCTTCATTATTTCTGGGGAGGTCAACCAAAAATCAATGCGGCTGTAAGAGATTTGCACCGGGGAATGAAATTTGTAGTCCTGCACTCTCGGGTGGAATGTTCACCATATGTCTGTTAGGACCATTTCTTGTATAAGAAGCCCCAGGGCTGCCTCACTTCTAGGGTGTGGTTCCACATTTGATGGACGTCTGTCAACAAAGAGGTCCAATATTAAGTTGAAATCCCCTCCATCAGCATGGGGATGTTGTTTGAGGCCATCTCCCCTGTCTATGTTTAGCTAGTGTGTGAAAAAGGTCCTGGAAGTCTTTGTTAGAGCCATAAACATTCCCCAGTAGCAGCAGTCCCTCTGGAGTATCCACCCAGGCTAGGACCCATCTTCTTTCCCCATCCCCCTCCACTTTCCCTACCATCCACTGCAGCTTTTTATGTATAATGATTGCCACTCCCTTTTTCTAAGTGGGGGCTGAGGCATGCACAGTCTGTCCCACCCAGTCCATTTTTAGCCTCCCATGGTCCTCCTTGGTTATTTTATTTCCTGTAGGAATGCTAGATCTGCCTGCAATCTCTTCAGGTGTGTGAGCACCTGCCTCCACTTTATGGGGGTATTTAACCCTTGTACAGTTCAAGAAAAGGCAGTTATATCACCCATTAGGGTCTAGGTGAGGAAGCATTGTTCCACAGAGGCTTTGATGACATGTAGAGATTGCAGAGTGAGGTCCAGGACCTCTAATAGGACCAAAATGCACGGAGTGCAAGTGGGACCTGGAGCTGGTAGCTGCAGCAAGCATCCCAGGAAAGATCTCTAGTTGGTTAGTGTTCTGTTTGGATGTAGCTAAACATCCAAAGTAGCAATAATCTAGCACTATCAGAATTAAACATGTCACAAAACTTAAACTATATACATTTGCCCTATGGCAATTACCTTTGGGAACAGGGGTATATGAGAGGCCTACCTCTGTACCTTGAGTGCAGTGAAGGAAAAACCCTTTGGGAGGAAAGCCATCAAGGGAAGGGCTACCTGTCTCATATGAGATGGCATTTATGTTATACTCAGAGACTACGTCTAGGTGCAGGAAGCTATACCCTTTGGGTCATACTCTCAGGGGGCTGGGGTCAAAGGAAAGGAAATACCCTCTGCCAGCTCCCACACCTGCTGCCCCTGATGGCCTGCCGAGCAGCAGTGTAATCATCTTTCCTGTGCGGGAGTGACAGCACGGGGGGGGGACATGTAGGCAGAGAAGGGAGACGTGTGTATAAGGTATCACCTCCCTATGATGTGCATCAATGCAGGCCTTTTGCCCCCTGTTTAGTGCATTGCCAATCTAGCCAGACGACTGTGAGCTGATATTAACGAGGGCGTTGCAGGGCGTAGGCAGAGGAGGCCTACTCTCACAGGATCCTCATGTGTTGCTTGAGCAGTGGATGCCAAGTGGGAGAGGGATGGGAGGGTTAAGCTGTGGCACTTCCATGATCGAGCCCCAGGCACACCTAGTCTGCCTTCCCTCTCTGCCAATACACCAGGGGTGACAATCAAGAAGACACAAGAAAGATGCATGTAGGGCTTTCTGGGAGTAGGGGGAGATGAGGCCTGGCAGGATGCCAGCATGTGTCCCACTTCAAGGACAGTGAAGCTTTGTGGTCTAATATACATTTTAGCTGATCACACATTAAAGCCTAGTCCTCTCCTAATCAGCCCCCATCAACCGCAGCATACTGAGCAGCGATTCATATAGAGAAAGTCCAGATAAAGAGAACTCCCAGATTACTTATCTGAGTGTCCATAGAATTGGGCAACTGGGAGAGATGATGCTTGTGGTGATCTTCAACCTGAGGATATGGGCCTCAGCTCGATGGGATGCCCTAGTCTTCTATCTGACATAGCCTTCTGAGGAGGTCACTGGATGGGTGGGGAATTGCTGGAAGAGGCAACATGGTCTGCCCAGGATCTGGCCAGTGGCTCAGGGTTGGGGCTGGTGATGCGTTGTGTGGAGCGTGAACTCACAGGAAACTTCTGCTGGGGATCCGGAGCGATGGGTCTCAGCACACTGTAAGGATTCTGTGATGTGAAGTCTTCAAGACCAGCTGTTTCTGCTGTTTCCATCATCCTCAGAGTAGGACTGGTGCTGCAAGCCCTCTCTGTTGGGTGATCTCTTTTCCCATGATGTCAGGATGAGTGCCACTTGCGATTTCTTCTAGCCAGGAGTTCCCATGTATCTCCCGGTGCACAGGCCCATGTCAGGTCATTTGGGTTCTTTGGGGAAGACCTCCTATCCAGACCAGAGTTAGAGCTGGTCAGGGGCTCTGTGATGGGGTATGGTGCTGCTCTTTCCCAGCCAGTTTCTGTGGAAAAAATCCATTAAGACTTCAGGGGACTCAAAGGTACAAGGAACCCCATTGTGTTCTACCAGCATTGTGTCTGGGTAGCACAGGGAAAAAGCAGGCCAATGCGGTGCAGGAGGTGGCGGGCCTCCATGTAGCCGCCAACAGTCTGAAATTTTAGAGTATTCAGAAAATGTTTATTCTGTGAGATCTTCACATGATGTACTGAATTTCCCTGGATTTGGCCATTATCAGAACTTTGTCCCAGTAATGCAGGAACCTGGCTATGATCAGTTTGGGCTTGTCATTACCCTGTGGCATTGGGGCAAGGGTGGGTGGACTCTTTCAGCCTGCACCAGCGGACAGGTTCCAACTAAGTATTTCGGTCAGTGCGGTCTGCAAGAAGGACTCTATACTCCAACCCTCCACTCTTTCTAGAAAACCCAAGAACCGGAGGTAGTTTCCTCCCTGGTTCTCAAGATCATCCATTTTTGCTGCAATTTAGTCAGAGTGACCTGGTGTTCACGGAGGGTAGCATTTTGTTCATGCAGGTGGCGTTCGGTAGTGTGAGGTGACTCTTGTTTTGAAAGTGCCAGGCTTCCATTCCTTGCAGGACTTGTGCAGAATGATTTGTGGCCAATGTTACTTGAGCTATTTGAGTTAGGAGTTGACCCAACATCCTTTCGAGCTGTAGCTGGGTCCCAGGTAGCTGGGGTGATGGCTGATCCATTTCTAGGCCACAGGCCCTGTCTGCTCTAGGTAAGTTCACATGGCACAACCTCAGAAATACACAGAGTAGAAAAAGGATTTTGATGTCTCCTTGCTGTTGGCAGCATCCAACACAACTCAGTTTGCATTTTAAATATGAGTTATGAGAATTAACTATAGACATTGCAGGATTTAGCCCTCAAAGGTGGAGAGCTATGTTCTCAGGCTGCCATCTGCTTCTGTGCTGCTAGTGGCAGTCCAATCAGTTACCTTTTCCAGCTTTAATTATTATCTGGTTGATCCTGCATTCCCCAGCCCACCATGCCTTCAACAGTTTCCTCCACAGCCAGCCATCTGATGATGTGGATGATGGGCTAAACCACAGGGACATCTACATGTAGGAATATCAGCTAAGCCCATCATCTACATCATCAGAGGGCTGACGTGGGGGACACTATTGAAGGCTTGGAGGGCTGGGGATGCAGGATCAACCAGATGTAACAAAGCTAAAAAAAGTAATTGACTGAAAAATGGCATTGAAAGCTGTTTTCTTAATCAGAACTCTACCTCCTCATGGTGTAAATAAGGTACAGGAGGAAAGTATTTTTCAGAAAAAGAGTGCACGAGAACAAGGGACATGCTATGAAGTTGATGGGGTAGTTTCAGGAGAGATGTGAGAAAGTACTTCTTCACAGAAAGAGTGGTGGATTCTTGGAAAAGCCTACCAGCTGAGGTGGTGGGGACAAACACAATGGTGGGGTTCAAAAATGCATAGGACAGGCATAAGGGAATCTTAGTGGAAAGGAATGGGTGGGCAGCCAGAGATCACGAGGGGTTTACAGTGATACTGTAAGTAGGGGAAAATGGGCAGACTGGGTGGGCCAAATGGTCCTTATCTGCCTACAAATTCTATGTTTCTACATGCAAAAAACTTTTACCATCCGTGCTAGTAAAGATGTGCATAACACACCTACCATCAGTACAAGTAAACATGCATGGCACCTGCCTGCTATCAGTGCCAATAAACATATATAGATTATGTTTACCATCAGTGCCAGTAAACATGTATAGAACATGCCTGCCATCAGTGCCAGTAATCATGCATAGAAAGTGCCAGTAAACATGTATAAAACACACCCACTGTACCATCAATGCTAGTAGACATGTATAGAACATGCCTGTCATCAGTGCCAGTAAACATACATAGAAAGTGCCTGTAAACAAGTATAGAACATGCCTGCCATCAATGCCAGCGGACATATATAGAACACAAAATTGCAGATACCCCAAGAATGCAAAGCATCATGGGAAACATATGCAAATCCCCACTAGCCATCAGTGCCAGTAAACATGTATAGAACACACCCACTGTGCCATCAGTGCCAGTAAACATGTATAGAACATGCCTACCATCAGTGCCAGTAAACATGTATAGAACACACCTACTGTGCCATCAGTGCCAGTAAACATGTATAGAACATGCCTGCCATTAGCATCTGTGAACATGTGTAGAACACATGTACTGTACCATCATTGCCAGTAGACATGTATAGAACACACCTACTGTGCCATCAGTGCCAGTAAACATGTATAGAACATGCCTGCCATCAGTGCCATTGAACATGTATAGAACACACCTGCCATCCGTGCCAGTGAACATGTGCAGAACATACCTGTCAGTGCCAGGAAACATGTACAGAGCATGCCTGCCATCAGTGCCAGTAAACATGCATAGAAAGTGCCTGCCATCAGTACCAATGAACATGTATAGATCACACTTACCATGCCATTAGTGCCAGTAAACTTGTATAGAACATGCCTGCCATCAGTGCCAGTAGACATGTATAGAACATGCCTGGCATCAGTGCAAGTGAACATGTATAGAACACACCTACTGTGCCATTAGTGCCAGTAAACATGTACAGAACTTACCCACTGTACCATCAGTGCCAGTAGACATGTATAGAACACACCTAGTGTGCCATCAGTGCCAGTAAAAATGTACAGAACTTACCCACTGTACCATCAGTGCCAGTAGACATGTATAGAACATGCATGTAATCAGTGCCAGTAAACATGTATAGAACATGCCTGCCATCAATGCCAGTGAACATATATATAACACACCTACTGTGCCATCAGTGCCAGTAAACATGTACAGAACCTACCCACTGTACCATCAGTGCCAGTAGACATGTACAGAATATGCATGTAATCAGTGCCAGTAAACATGTATAGAACATGCCTGCCATCAGTGCCAGTGAACATGTATAGAACACACCTACTGTGCCATCAGCGCCAGTAAACATGTATAGAACATGCCTGCCATCAGTGCCAGTGAACATGTATAGAACACACCTACTGTGCCATCAGTGCCAGTAAACATGTATAGAACATACCTGCCATCAGTGGAAGTTAGAAGCTAGCAACATTCGGCATTGACAAATGCTTGTACTTCTTTGTCACTGATTTTTAAGCCATGTCCAAGTGCCAAATACCACTGCAAATACCTGCAAGCGAATGTTCGGCATTGACAAATGCTTGTTTAAGTATACGTTGATATGTGGTTTTTGGTGGGATTTTTTGTAGCAGTTGGACCAATGGCAGAGAGTGAGGGAATGGTCACTCATTGAATCAGAGAGGACCATGATGTTTGACAGCCACTCTGGGCGGTCGGTGAGTATTAGGTTGACTAGGGTACTAGTACCCATTTTATAGTTTATCCTATTAGGTGAGGGGACAAGTTGTGTGAGGTGCAGTGCTGATGCAGCATCTCTACGCTGGGCCATGGCAGGGACCAACCAGTTAATGTTGAAGTCTCCTGGAGGATCACCTCTGAGTTATTTGGTAGTGTTGCACAGTATTCAAGAATGGCATCAAATCCAGACTTGGTATTATGGGGGGGGGGGTATAGATGGGTAGTACTGTAATGGATTTACCAGCGCTGCCGATTGCAACTTTAATGGTCAGTGCCTGGGTGACAGCAGGAGTATACAGGAGTCGAGAACAAGACCCAGGAGTGGGTCCATGAGATATAGCCACAGCCCCCCCCCTTGCCCATTCTATCAACTCTGAACACCAAGTAGCCTGGGAGCATAACAGCAGAGTCGGGGATATCAGGGGTCAACCAGGTTTCCACAACAGCAAGGAAGTCTGGTTTATGTTGCTAAAACTTGGTTATTTAAGTTAGGTAGTAAGTTTCTTTTGGGGTTATAAACAGGACAGAAATAATTGTTAAAAACATTGGCTAGTTCATTTTCATCGGTTATTATGTTATTGTTTTCGATAACTGGTCCAGTTTCTCGTGGGTGGTTTCTTTTGCTGTTGACATATGAATAGAAGGCCTTATTGTGGTTGTCATTGGTGTGGGCTATTTTAAATTCAGTTCTACATTTCTCAAGTCCTATTTGTTTCTTTAGATTTTTCCATTGTAATTTGTATCTATTGTAGTTTTCGGTGTTTTTTTTGTTTGTAATTTTATATGTAACCCCTAGGTGGCCCTACCCCAAGGGCTACTACCCCTGCCTCCTTGACCAAGTGCAGGTTGAGGGGCCTGGATACTGAAAAGGGGTACCTCCACCCAGAGGACAGGTTTCCTGTTAGCGTAGCTGACCTGGGTATAGCCCTCCAGGACACTGTTACCCCACTCTTTACCCTCTAGTGGCCTAAACAATGTTCTGAACACACAATTACCATAACCCCAAAACAGCAGGTGTACCACCACACTTGTTGCACTTACCACCATGGCTGGTTCCACCAACTTGGCCCTGGAGACCCCCTGTAAAATAAGGTTAGGCACAGCAAGCAATAGGAATCCAGTGCTATTAGTACAGAGATGCACCACAAACAGTTTAAGTGCAAAAAGATTCAGATCTGATTTATTCAGGGGGAATGAACAAGGAAGGGGTGTAATCAAGTTGATTGGTTTAAGTATCAAATCAATCAGGCTACAAGGCATGCACTTTAGAGTCCCTCAACACAGTCACACATACTCTGGGTACCCAGTTGGTGAGGTAGGCTAGCCTGATGTGTTGCCCAGGGTACGCCAGTGTTGCAGCTGGTCAGGGCCCTATAGGTGGAAGAAATAGCCATGCACAGTAACCCACAATTTGTAATCCAGAGCCAGATGGCTCAGTTTGTGATAGTCAAATAAAACAATTAAATCAGATGACACATTTTGATTGAGCTTTGTTGCAGGGAGCTACACTGGTGTTTACTCAAGCTACCCAGTACAGGACATAGGATACATGAAACGGAGACTGCAGGATGACTTGCTGGTTTGCCAGGAGAAGCAGGGCCCACATTAATCACTGTGGTGTAGTTTCTGTCCGTGATGTTGAGCAGGGGGGTGATCCCCAGGCAGGTCTCTCATTGATGTTCTTCTCTGTGGTGTGAGCAGCTGGCTGGGCCAAGGTGGCAGAGCCCAGGCCAGGTGAACAATTCGGATGGCAGTCTGGTACTGCTGGATGCAACTTCCAGCAAGCATGACACAATCAGGCAGTGGGGAACCAAATCACGATCCACTAACAGCATTCAACATACTTATAGTAAAGAAAAGAAACAGTACCACAGTTCGCATGGCAGTCCGGTTGCAATTTACAGTGTCTCTGCACAAACCGATGCTCCGCGGTAGTCTCAGGTCCTGACAGGCCAATCGCACTGAGGCAAATCTTCGGTCTCCTTTAGAAAGACTCAGTTTGTCACAATTCAGGATTCTGGTCACAGCACAGCAACTTCAAAGAAAGTCTGAATTCTAAAAATACACAAAAGGCACTGCTCTTCACAGGAAAAAAACTTTTTTAAGCTCATGCTTTTTTTTTTCCACCAGTAATAAGGAGGGTGCACTTTACTCAGACTTAAAAGTTCATAGCACACATCAGGATTCAAAGATCCAAAATGAAAGTCAACACTCCTGAGTAGCTTGCCACAGTGAAATATTTTAATACATAACGTTACCACATTTGTTGTGCAAGAGTCCAGCAGCAGCAGTATTTGCGAGTGGTTCTCAGGTGTAAATCCTTTGCTAAGAGTCCAATAGCAGTTTAAAACACTGTTAAATTCATTTACATTTCACAGCCACAACTAGCTCCTTCCTCAGAACTGTTCTGAGGAAGGAGCTAGTTGTGGCTCTGAAACGTAAACAAATTTGGTGATGGCGTTTAGGTCTCGGTGTGTTGCATGTCCGCGGGTAATTTAACAGTGTCTGAATTCTCTTTGGCTCAGAAAGATTCCGTCAAAGGGAAGATGAGGCAGGCAGGCCAAACACAGCCTTCCCATCAGTTTCCTGCGCTACTACGCAGGGGCAGCTGCTCAAATCACTCGAGCTGTTTACTCTCCAAACTCTAACTCCAGATTGACTTCTACTGCAGGCAGCACCAGGACTTCCTTAGAAATCCAAAAGGTTCAGTTGGCTGATCCATCTGTCTGTCACAGCTAGACCTCCCTTTCCATGGTCCATTTAGGCACCATTCCTACAGAAATTCACTCCCACAAGACCCCTGGAGACAGACACCATTTTACGGTCCCTAAAGGTACTGATTGCTCCAAACTTCCAGTCCAGAACCAAGATGGTGGTGCAATACAGAAATGTCCATGCTGCAAAGGAAGGCAGGTTAGACAAACTACAATATTATTATTATTAAAACAGATAAATAGTAAACAGTCACAGTTCCTAGCAGGGCTCTCTCTGAGCAAATAGCGATGGCAGAATGGGGCAATAACCCTGCAGACCGGGTGGGACTCGAGCCTGAAACTACTCGGCCCCTACCCAGATTAATTTTACACCACAAAATAGGCAGCTCTTAAAGAGACAGGCACGGAGGCTAACAGGGCACTCACATGCAAACATCTTTAAATCGCTAGGACACAGAACACCAGCCTGGCAGTGGGCATTTATTTAATAATAAAGGAAAAATCCCCCCTTGGTTCAACAAGACAATTAAAAATCAGATTAAAATAAAAATTAAACTTTTTAGGAAACTTAAGAATAGTTCTGTTCCATTTAAAACTACTCTATTACATAAATACAGACTATCTGTGAAAAACTTAAAAAATTCTATTAAATTGGCAAAAAATAAGCTAGAATTTAAACTAGCTCACACAAACGACTGTCAAAAATCTCTTTTCTCCTATATAAATAGTAAAAAAGGTATATAATAGACCATTGGTCCCATTATAACCAATGGTTCTTTTCTATCTGATAAAGAAACCTCGAATCTCTTTAATAAGTACTTTTGTTCTGTCTTCTCTCAAAAATCACCTATTAGTACATTTAAAGTTCACCACATAGATTATCATAGGTTCTATCCAACTGACATTATACAGGCTACCAAAAAACTAAAAAAAAATACTAGTCCGGGCCCAGATGATATTCATCCATGGTTTCTGATCGAAACCTCTATAAATATTTCTATACCTTTGTCAATTATTTTCAATAAATCCTTACAAGAAAACATTGTACCAAATGATTGGTGTTCAGCAATAGTTACTCCCATATTTAAAAAAGGCAATAGAGGTTCTGTGCAAAATTATCGTCCAATTAGCCTGACCTCAGTGGCTGGTAAATTAATGGAGCAGTAATGAAGTCTCTAATAGATCAAGATTGTAAAAAATTAGGAATTTATGATTCAAATCAGCATGGGTTTACTCCCAAGTATTCCTGCACCACCAATCTGATATCTTTTGCAATAATATAAGTACTCTACTAGATGTGGGTATCCCTACTGATGTAATTCTTTTGGACTTTAGTAGAGCTTTCGATAAAGTCTCACATGAAAAACTCATTACTAAAATGCACAATCTAGGTTTGTCACCTGATATTGTCAACTGGACTTTAAACTGGTTGACAAATCATTCTCAGAGAGTCAGAATTAATGATATCTTGTCTGATTCGGGTAGTGTGACAAGTGGTGTACCACAAGGGTCGGTCTTGGGACCAACATTGTTTAACCTCTTTATCAGTGATTTACAAACAGGGCCAAATAACTTCATGGTTAAATTTACAGACGATACTAAATTGGGGGGCAAGGTTAATAATCAAGAAAATATTTCTGCATTAAAGAAGGATTTGGAAAAATTAACACTTTGGGCAAATGAAAATCCTATGCAGTTTAATCAAGACAAATGTTTAGTAGTGCATTTCAGTGCAAATAATCCAAAAATGATATATCATATAAACGGACTACCACTTCACTCATCAAATTGTGAAAAAGATTTAGGGATATATGTTAATAATAAACTTACATCAAATGATCACTGTGTTAGAACTGCTTGCATGACCAACAGACTTTTGAGGCAAATAAAACGCACTTTTGTTAATTGCACTGAACAATGCCTTATTCCATAGTATAGGGCATACATTAGACCGTATCTAGACTATGGCTCCCCTTTCTGGAATCCAAACCAAAAAAAGACATAGCAATTCTTGGTTCAAAGGAGAGTAACTAGAATGATTCCAAGATTAACACACTTGGATTATCAGAACAGATTAAAAGCTACTGGTCTCTTCTCTCTTCAAACTAGAAGATTAAGAGGTGATATGCTTATGGTTTTTAATTTAATAAATTCACCAGATCTAATGGAAAAATGTGGTCTAACAGTCTCCAAAAGGAGACATGTTCTGAGACTGCATAATAAACAGCTTGAAGTAAAAACTTATAAAACCAGCAAAAGGGGAAACTTTCTTCCAATAAGAGCATCCATTGTATGGAACACCTTGCCACAAGAATTGGTAGAGGCAACTAGTACCACTGTCTTTAAAAACAAATTAGATGTTTGGTTGAGGGATAATAGATAAATAATGTCCCACATAGTGTGGGGAACAGTCTCGATGGGCTCTGGCCTTCTTCTGTTCTTTCATACCAAGTAATACCAAGTAAGCCCAAGGAAGACTTTTGCCGGGAACCCCCATTTGTAGGGGGGTTACATATATAGGCCTTTTCTTTGATTTGATCCATTTTGTAACTGATTTTATTTGCCAAGATGGTATCCTCCCTTTGTTATTGTACTTTATTGTTTTGGGGACAAATGTATGTTCTATTTCCAACAGATTCTAATCCCAATAGATTATTTTTTAAAACAGACCAGGTGACCTCGACTAATTAAACTAAATTTTTTTTCTGTAATAGACTATGCATTTTAAGTTCTCAACAATTAACCAATCTAAATTAAAATCACCTAATATAATATGTTCCTTTTGCTCATTATGAACCTCAATTAGTTTATCCAAGATTTTCAAATTTGCTAAGGCATTTTCTGGTGGTAAATACACATATAAAACAAAAAGATGGGGCCCTAACAATTTCCCTAACTTCAGTTTTACTGTTACAAAATCAACAGTACTGTTACAGTTACTAGTTTCTATTTGTTCACAATTAAAATGGCCCTTTACATACAGTAGGTTAGAACAACCACTCCTTTACCTTGTTTCATATCTAGTCTAAAAATATTGTATCCTTCCAAACACACAGAATCTTTTAAAATACTATTTTTCAACCAGTATTCCCTAAAACCAATCATATCATAGCTTTGTGCTTTAATCTGTGTTTGCAGTTCATTGACATTTGCTAAAATACTTCTAACATTCAAGAGACAAATTCTTGGGCCTTTGTATTTCTGTACTCAAGTTTCATTTCCAGGTCCAGGATTGTTTCAATATCGCCACATAAAAACAAATAATCCAAACATAGCCTCCCATCTCTTTTTTAGTTTTTAAGTATCTTTTTAAGACTCTTCCCCTCCTTCCTTGCTTTTATTTAACATTAAATATTGACTTATTAGTATAGTTGTATCCCATTTGTCACTTAAAGTGGTAGTCTTAATACCAAAGAACACTTCAGAATCTAAGTGCATGTTTTCTTTCAAACTTGCTGTTACCATTTCAGGTACTTAATTCCTTTCACTTATATTTGCATCTAACCCAGTTAAATAATTTATAATTATTAGACTACTCAAACACAGTAAGTAACAACACACAATCACAGTTATAACTAACCAACTAACCTTAGTTGTAAAGTCAGTGGTAGAGTTCCTTGGTGATGATCAGACCTGATAACACACCTCTCAACTGCCCCCGATTACAAGGGATACCCCTCATTTTACCCCTCAAAATTGCTCTGTTCCTCATCTATTCGTCATGGAAAAGGTGCTGCTCACACAGAGAATGTGCTGTAAATTTAGACTTTGAAGCAGAAATTCATAATATGCGAAGATTAAAGGAAAATTGAATGTAAAAAAAAATTAATAAATAATGCACCTAGGGAAAAGGAACCCCAAGATGGAGTACTGGATGGATGTTGTGAGATTTAGCACTGAAGAAGAGAAACAGGGTCTAGGAGTTATCATCAGTAACTCCCTTAAACAAATCCAGAAGCAAATGATTTGATACATTTTATTGGACCAATGTAGATGTTGCAAAAAGAAAACAGTGCTTAAGCTTTCACACCAACCAAGTCCTTCCTCGGAAGCGTATGCCAGTTGTTTAGAGAATCACATTCTATTAACATCCAGATCATACATAAAAAAATCAGAAATAATTCTCATTGATTTAAAATCCCTTTTTTACAAAACAACATACATTAAAATGAAGGAACCAGACTCTACCAGTCTACCAGGGAATCTGGTCTCTTCATTTCAGTGTCTGTTATTTTTTTAAAAAGGGATTTTAAACCAATGAGAATTCTTTTAGTTTGTATGTATGATCTGGGTGTTAATAGAATGTGATTCTCTGAACAACTGGCATATGCTTCTGAGGAAAGACTTGGTTGGTTTGAAATCTTAGACACTGTTTTCTTTTTGTAACATCCATGTTGGTCCAATAAAAGGTATCAACTCATTTGCTTCTGGGTCCATTCTTACAGGGACTAATATGGCAACTAAACTAATTCTGTATGTCCCTTAAACAAATGTGCAACTGCAACAAGGCCTATAGCAAGGCTAAAAGGATTATGGGATGTATCAGGAGGGGTATTGATAGCAGAAGAAAAGAGGTAATACTTCCCCATGCAGATTCATGGTGAGGCTTCACCTGGATTACTGCATCCAGTTCTGGAATACCCCCACAGAAGAGACAGGGATAGGTTGGAAACAGTACAGTACAGAGGAATAAAAGTGATTCAAAGCCAGCAGGGCAGATCCTATGAGGTGCACCTCAAGGCATTAAATATGTACTCACTGGAAACCAGAAGGGAAAAAGGAGCTATGATAAAGATCTTCAAGTTCCTTAAAGGAATTAACAAGGTAAATTGCAGGGAATTATTTGCCTTGAATACCAACTCGAGGTCACGTGGTCATGAGTGGTAATTAACAGGAAGGAGGGAGGGAGGTTCAAGAGGGATGTATGGAAGTACTTCTTTACAGAAAGAGTGGTGGGACCTTGGAACAGTCTGTTGGCTGAGGTGGTGGGTGAAAACACAGTCAGGGGATTCAAGCAGGCATGGGATAGAATGAAGGGAATAGTGGTCACCTGGGGGCAACAAGACCAGGGAGGAGAATGGGGATAGGATGGAAAGGAACATTGTTTAATCAGGAGTGGCACACTAAGCCAAAGCTTGTTTCCAGATGTGACCTGGGAGCACAAGGAAGTTAAGTGACTTGCTCAGGATCACATAGTATGCACCTAGGAGGCTGTGGGATTCAAACCCAGGTCTCTAGACCTGTAGCTCAGAGCCTTAACCCACTGTGCTAGATGGGAGAGGGTTAGTACCATAGAGGAACAATAGGTTTCGGGGAAGACTCCAGGGATTATAGGGAATATGGGCAGAATGGATGGACCTTTGGTCTTTTTCTGCTGTCATGGTCTATGTTTCTGTGTAAGATGCTAAATCAAAAATGAACTTTGTATGAGTAAACACAATGGTTTCCACAGTATTCTGAGCTTGTATTTCAATGTCTGAGGATGAGGCTGGCCCATTATTACCAGGGCCATTTCTCTCATTGTCCCTCATTTTGAATGATACATATATGCCTGATTCATAGTGTATCCACAGACTTAACCAGTTCAACTAGGTAGTGCATTGTTTTGCTGAGAAGGACAGTTGGAGGCTGCAGTGAAACAGTCTAAATTAGAGATCAGGTTTCCATTTACATTGCTACTGTCTGCATATCTATGTAAACTGGAGCTTTAATCAGCATGACTGTCTATGTTGCCTCATTCTGTCCACCATTTGGCTGTTCTCTCACTATTTATGGAGGAAATAAACATGTCTGCTCAGATCTACATTAGTTAATGAAAAAATTGTTCTTCAGTCACTGGCAATTGCCCCTGCTGTGTTAAATGCTGTGTATACAGCAGCATTCTTCTAGCTGCAGAGGAGGCACAGAAAACGTGCCACAACCATAGATTCATGAATCAAATAGATCTGGTAGAAGGAAGATGAATGGGGGGATGGGGAACACAAACAGATACAGAAGAGCAGGGATCTCATGCATGCCGATGAGATGCTGAAACTCCACTGTGGAAGCAGAAGGTTTGTGTTAGTTCCCATTCCTGTCTACCCTGCTCACTCTACTCTTGTTGGTAATAAGTTGCATAGCTCTCACTAGGCAGCATTAAAAAGAAACGGGGGAGTGTTATTAGATAAGGTGTGGAAAAGTGTTATCGAAACAACTGAAGCAGTTAAATTAAGTTCAGGATTGAGATAGGCAGGAGTTTAGCTGGATAGAGGAGTGAGAATTTGCTGACAAATCTGCATGCACACATCTTAAGGGACAAGAGGATAAGGCAAGATCAGTTAAGAACACTCTCAGTTATTTTTAAAAACGTGTTTGTTCATGGTTATTTGGAGCATGCAAGCTGTATATTTTGCTTTTGGTTTTTTTTTTATTTGTGGAGAAAAACACTGCAACCATTTGGATTTTGAAGATTCAACAGGTTCGCTCAAGGATTTGTTTTTCGTAAACAGAACTTGTTTTTACCTGTGCATTGTGTTCTTCCCAATGCAGGGGGTAACAGCCATTCAAAACTAAGCATATTACTGTGCCATTTTATAAATTGTTTTTAACACACACCCAGCCTCAAGTGTGCTATTGTGCTTGTGAAATGATTTGCTGTTGTTGTGTCTCATAAACTGAAATTTTACAAAAGATGTGGTTTTCCTGGCAAATAAACAGTTTTAAAAGGAAAGCTTGTCATATGCATTAACATTTGCTATATTAAAAGTTGTGAAGTTGTTTTTTTTTTTTTTTGTGGTTAAAATGGTGTTTGGCGTATGTAAGATTTAGGTTTTGTAGATGTATTGATTTTTGTATGAGAAACAGGATTTTGCAGCATAAAAACAAGATCTGGCACCTAAGTGTGCATTAAACAATATCAACGCACAGTCTTGTGATGTGCTATATCCAATCATATTAAAGCAATTTGCAGTGCCATTTTCTAACTTTACTTCTTTGATGCAGGGGTACCTGGATAATGCCATCAGAGATCCAATATGTTGGAACGTGCCACAGGTTGAACAACTCACACCTGCCCAGCCATAAAGTTTCTGACCTTCACTTTCAGAGGAAACTGCTCAGCATTTACGATTGCAAAGGGAATTGATAAGCTGCAAATGAATGCAGGAGTCTTTTGTCCCATAGATTCAAACCGAAGTTTGAAGGAACACAATTCATTCATTAACTCTATCTGGAGAGAGAACTGGAATGCTCTTGAGTCAGGTTCATTTACAAAGCCCTCCAAGCCAATGCAGATAAAATGTTACATATGCAACAGAAATACAGCCAAAATGTTTCACTAACAGTTAAAGAGAAGCAGCAGATACACATACTGGAAATATGTTTTTGCCTTCTGCTCGTAATTCAGGTTAAGTGCACACTTTTTTGTGTTACCTGTTTTTTCCAATTACCTTAATTCATAATTTGCTGGATTACTGCATACTGATAAGGAGCACATGCTCATTAAGAACACAGTCCCTGTTCACAGCTGTATCAGTTGGCCTGATCAGTGAACAGCAGGGTGTCAATTGTTATTTAATGGACAGTCTGACACGATAAGTTAGTATGCCCATGCATGTAAAAAAATAAAACCTGACAACACTATTTAAATTTGAACACTACTTAATTCAATTAGTACTGAAAATTCATAACCTGACCAAAATGGCATCATTTTAACATGGTTTAGTTACTTAATGAATGAATATGTGTGTTGGGGTTACCCAGAATCCATTGAACAGAACTGGATTCTTTGGATTCTAAGCATTATTTGTAATTTGGAATTTTGGAAATGAGGACTGAAAATCAAAATCCCCCAAAAAAGTCAGAATTGGAACCTAATTCTGCTCCTGATTCTGCCTGCTTGTTAAACCTCCCCTTATGTGGCAAGCAAAATAAGTCCCCAACGCCCAGTCCCCTAGACACTTCCTACTCCTATACCTTTTATTGCTGGAGCCCAGGGAAGCCTGGGGGTCCTGCTGACAATGATATTGTCCAGGTCTTCCTGTCCTTTCTAGTAGTAGTAATAAAATCTTTATTTTTATACAGGATAATAGATGGTAAATTTCACATCATTAGGACTATTTGTCCTATTTACAAGATGGTCCTGTTATTGAAAAGTTTCAAAAGCTCAAAGCTTACAAACAATGACAAAATTCAGAAAAGAAGACAAATATACAATATAAATATGATCATTTAGATGGCATACAACATTTTATACACCAACAAACAGGTAACAAATTTAAAATTTGGATCCTTCAAGCCAATACAATAAAACTCCTTCTAATAAATGGAGAATTCTACCCATAGCATTCATATCTGGTCTTCAACTCAATTTTCAAACTGGTTGAAAAGGCCTTAATACTTCCATATTGTTTTAGTGTAACTGATTTTAGGGAATTCCACAATCTATTCATGAGTATGGGAAATCGCATATTGCTATATTTATTCTTAATTTTTGGGAACTAAAAATTGTTCATATTTATACCCCTCATATTATGCGCTAATATTTTCTTTTCTAATTTTTCATAAAGATAGGTTGGCTGTTTTATGTTTCTTTTGTTCAGTTTCAATAAAAAATAAATAGAGCGATGTTATGTAGTACCCCAGAGCTTGGTTTGTCATGGTGGGTTAGATCAAACAAAATAAAATACTAGGAATCAAAATGTTTCACTTAGTAGAACTGTGCAAGCATAGTACCATATTTAAGTGCCATTTTTGGGGGCGGGTACTAGGGGAGAAGGGAAGTTTGTCCATGCAGTCCGTGCTCATTTAACTGGTACATTCCCTTCAAGTGTCCCTTCATAGTAGCTGCTAAGTCATCAACTTCCCACACCCATGGTGAAGTTGTTGAGTTTGCCTCAACTATGACTGGTAGCGGGGGGCACATAATTGTTGTTAAATCCTCATAATATTTTGAAGACCTGAATGTGGCTGTGGCTGAGATGTTAACAGTGCCACTGTGCCAGATTGTCATGGCTGCAGACGTGCAGTGACTAGTTTATATTTCACACCCATGTAAGTACGAGGTGGCAGTGGCAGATTTAGCCAGTGTCAGTGTGCAGTGTGTGAGTAATGTGTCAACTGTGGTGCCCACCATACCCTTTCATGTGTGGTCCATGCCCCAGCCACATTACTGGTTTCTTAATGCATGCTCACCACAGCTGCTTTCTGGCATGATTTTGTGATGAATGAGTTGCCTTTTTGGCCATTGGCTGTACTCCGTGGAGCAAGATGAAGAAGGATGATGATGATGACCATGGCATTACGGCATTACCATTTTTATGACTGTCTGCAGACAGAAGACCTCATGAGGATGATGATGATGAATATTACAACAGAAGAAGAAGCAGAACATTTCAATGAAAAATGCTGGACAGTCACAGGTCCTTACAGCTGACAAAATACCTGTTAGTATGGGAATGGAATGACACTGGATTGTTGTTTTGCTTGCTTACCCTTGGCTTTGGTTTTCATATTTTGATTAACTCAAAATGTAAAGGAAGCCAGCCAGCAAGTGGCCCCTGGAAGTGCAACCAACAACCACAATGTGCTCTTGTGCTGTGGTAAAAGTGAAAAGCACCAGTATAATGCATGTTCACCTCACATCAGATCACGTAAAGATGAATAACATTATAAGCTACAGTAGTCTATAATCAGAACATGTGAGTATTGCAATAATTAAGCTAATTGTTTAGGGTGAGATAAGTGCAACTGCATGACAACATGAGATGCCCATGCCTGATTCTGTTAAGCTACTATCACTGTCAAGAGTCTAGTCAAGACTGATAATAGAAGACAGTAATATGCTCATTGTCTAGGGGGAGATAGTAATCGGGTAAGCAAGTGTGTGTGTGCTACTGCTACTACTTCTGCTGTTGTAGCTGATCCAATGGCTGTTTGTCAGGTGCTTGTTAGCTACATACTGACATCAAAAGACTGACTGTATCATGCTCATTGACTGACTCATCTAGGCAGCAGCAGGGGAGGGGATAGAGGACAGGGCAGATAGGTCGGTGGCATGGCAGACAGGTAGTTCCTGCTGGTAAGCTGCCTACAGCAGACCAGTAGGCTGTTAACAGACCTAACTATCATGCTCACTGACTGACTTGTCTACCGCAGAAAGTGCAGGACAGAGATAAATGGCTTGTGGCATCCAGAGGCGGTGATGTCTGTCAGAGTGTCTTTTTAAACTAGATAAGGAGATCGTCATGATCATCAAGAGACTAAACGTAATCACGCTCATTAATGACTAGTCTACCGCAGGCAGCAGGGGAGAGTTGAGATAAATGGGTTAAAGCTGTGGTGACCAGAGGTGGTGTGTCCATGATGGTGTCTGTCAGTATGTATTTTTAAACTGGACAAGTAGACTGTCATCAAGAGACTAAACTTAACTACGCTCATGAGTGAATAGTCTACTACAGACATTGGGGAACAGTTGTGATACATGACTTGAAGTGGTGGTGCCCAGAGGTGGTGGTGGTGGTGTCTGTCAGTGTGTTTATAAGATGGACAAGAAGACCGTCATCAAAAGAGAAGAGACTAAACTTAATCATGCTCATTGATTGACTTGTCTATAGACACAAGTAAGGGATTGCAAACGGATAAGTGGCCGCCGGTGTTGCTCAGGTCATGCCTGCTTGTTAAGCTACTTAGTAGAGAGGTAGACTGTCGAGAGACTTAACTTAATTATGCTCTTTGACAGACTAATCTACAGACAGCAGTGTACAGTTCAAATAAGCAAGCATTGGCACCTAGATGGTGGCACAAACCTGTCACTGTGTTAACTATTAAGCAATCAACACCAGTACACCTAGACAGCCCTCACTTTTTTAAAGAATACTAATCATTTTGGAACCATGGAATGTTTCTGTGTGTACTCAGATTTAGATAAGTATTTTTTTAATTAGGTGACAAACAACAAGCACTAGTATAGCAGTAGCACACACAGTCGACAACAACATTGTGTCATACGTTGCAGCATTGCTAGAGATTTTCAGCAGCAGTCCATGACCACGACCAGAATACAGCTATTTATCCCCAGTAAGTTTTGTTGCAGTGTAAAAGTAGCTTCATTTCAAAGTTTTCATCACTAAGTCTGTTTCGTCTAGGTGTAAGGACCCATCCACCAACACTGAATAGTCTTTCTACAGGAGCACTTGATGGTAGTGCTGTATTGTAATGCAGGAATATTTTCTTGACTGTTGGGAAGTTTTGTAAACTTTCAACATTTTTATTGACATCTTTCAGGTACTGCTCCAGTTCATTAATAACTCCTCCACCAGGGGTAGGTTGCGTAGTTTCATCAAATTTGAACAAATCATCATCCTTAGGATTGTCTTCAGATGATGGGCTGCCACGAACAGTATCTTCCTGATGTGACAACAACAGCACTTCATTCTCAAGCATGTTTTTCACAGCTATGTCTTCCCCATCATTCCCTAGCTATTTTAGATGAAATTGTGGTAACATGACTCTAGCGAGAATCAACTCTCTCTGCTCAAAACTGGTACTAAACCGAGTGTCTACTGCTTTCAAGATTCCATTCAGAAGTGGCAATGCATACCGTAATACTGGTCTTATGTGAAGCAATTTTTTTTTCAAAGCAACCAATGTTGGAAGAAGATAGCCCATGTAACATGTTTCTGCCTGCAAAATATCCAGCAAATTTGCTAAAGGCTACATTACTTTACAGTACTGCACTAAGAAAGCAATGTAATTTGCTCTAAATCTTGTAACACCAAATGCATCACATATGTTATGCAAATCTTCTTCATCTTTTTCAACAACATACCTTATTTTGTCAACAACGCTATAGTACGAATTCCACCTTGTGTCATTGGGGACAACTAGTTTGGTACCAATTGTGTCAGAGACAGTTTCACTGGCTTGAGAATTTCAGTGAACTTTGTTCCAAAGAGCTGAGCATTTGGCAATCATGCTGCAGAACACCTTTTTGTTGGCAGCATTGGATGTAGCAAATTGTATATCCTTCACTGCTATTAAGTTCAGGGTATGAGCCGCACAGCATTGATGAGAAGGAAGATTGTAAGTCTCTTCCACATCTTCATCCACATCATCTAAAATGTGGCATACGTCAATGAAGCTTACAACATCTTCTTCTGTGTCATTGTCTTCTTCAGCAGTACGACTGCTGCTTCCCTCTGCCTGCTGCTGCTCATGGTCGTCATCATCATCATCATTTTCCTCATCATGAACCATGACAGTGCCAATGGTGGGCGTGATATTGTCAGAGTCAAACATGTGAAAAGCCTTAACAAAGTTTGATCCATTATCCATGACAGTTTTAACAACCTTGTTCTGAATGCAATATTTCAAGTGTATCTGCTCCAGTTTTTTGGCAATAACATCATAAGTGTGTCTGCTTTTTATTCTTATGCATGCCAGTGCTACCGATTTTCTCAACAATGTTTTCACATCTATCCAATGTGCAGTGACACCTAAATAGCTCCTATTATGTGCCGCCCAAATGTCAGTCATGGTACAGATGTGACATACATTGCTGAATTCAGAAATCAAGTTTGATTTCATGTTTTGGTACAGTTTCTCTATTCTGTCTGACAGTGTTTTACGTGTCATGACTTTCTTATTTGGCTGCAGACCCACGACTAATCTGAAAATGAAGGCTGTTCAACAACACTGAATGACTGTAGATCTTCTACGACAAACTGAATAATAAGTTTGTCAATGTGAGACTGACTGACAAGGGAATTCTTTGTGGATTCAAATAATTGTTGTTAAAGAAAGCATTTCTTAATTTTATTCACAGCTGCTTCTGATGACATAGACTTTCCAATGCTGCTTGAGCTAGAAAAGTCATCATCCACCTCTTCTTCATGATCATCTCATGACATGTTGTGAGCAAGGGTGGTCATGTCTGAATCTGTATTAGTATGACCACTGCTGCTGCCTTTTGACACAAGTTTTTTGAATTTTTCCAAAGATGAAGGATGTGTGCGCTCCATATGTTTTTTTAAGTTTGACGTACTATTTTGTGAGGTTGACAGTAGGTTCACTTTTGGCACACAAAGTTTATACTGGACAGAATGTTTTTCCCCCTATCAGATTTTACCTCAAAGAACTCTCCCAAATACCACTTTTGGAAAACAGACACACCCCGTAACTGTGAGCCACTATGTGGCGGTGGCGGCGTAAAAGAGGATGAAGAAGAGGAGAAGGATGCATTGTGCTGTTCAGCCTGGTGATGAGCCTCATTGTCTTGTTGTGTTGCTTGCTGGTTAACAGACATGTTAACTGCAGAGAACATGCGATAACTTGAAAATCTAAGAACACAGAAGTCAATGTGATGACACTGACACTGGCAGAGATAGTGACACACTGGACACTGCACACTGACACTGGCTAATTCATCAGCAATCACAATTATTACAATATGGCTTCCCTACAATTAAGATCACAGTTTAGAGACAAATTTGGAAGTATAACAATAACTACATACTACTAAATGTAAGTGTTTCATATAGTAACAGTGGTTATAGTGCATAGACAGTAGATGGGCAATCTTAACGTATTGCTTATGGCTTATTATTACTTATTGACTTAGCAAACCCTGTTTTTCTTTCAGGTGCTCTGTTATGTATAAACACTAAATGACCCAGCCCAATCTACTAACATGGAAACATGGAAAACAATCGGGGTCTTGGTGTTAGAAATTCTGAATGATTGCAATAACTTACAAGACTAATGCTGACACTGAATGAAAAACACAATGTGAAAATGCCAATAGTACTGTCCTTGTTTTTACTGGCCTGCACCACCTGGCCTGATGCAACAAAATGTGCTGCCTGCCATGTATCTTCTGGGTTCTGTCTGTGATATCTGCCTTAGCCTTGCTGAAGCCTGAAGATTTGGATGATGATGATGATGATGGATAGTCGGATAGTTAGTTCCGTTTCTCACACACCTTTAAAAAACAATAAATATGAAGAGCTATGGTATGCACAATCAGTACAGTGTGCCGTTACATCTGTTCTAACTAGTACAGCACAATCTCTCTCAGTTAGCTGAATCACAATTATCCAGGCCATACCACTCTATTATTTGAACTCTGTGACACTGTCCCCCAACTATCATTTGGTTAATGTTATTTGGACTCCTGATTATCCAAGGGGGAAGGGGAAGGGAAACAAGTACAGTACAGACTGTCTGAAAATGACAATGCAATGATAACATACATTTTACCTGTAAATGAAACAAATTTTTATGCATTAATAACAGCATTAGGTGTCGACTCAAACCAGTATTCTGATACATGTTAACTTTTGTGGTGAAAGATGATAAGATCAGTTCTTTGGTCCTCTGTAAATTAAAAAACCAGGAATACATTTTTCATCATGGCACAGATTTTATATGATAAATATGATATGATACTGTAGTCTCTTGCACAAGTTGCATTTCCTGAATCTGTCTGAACATTGGTGTTATGTCACGTGTTACTTACAAGACCATAAGTGATGTGCTTTTTTTTACTGGTAAATAAATCAGAAATACCCCCCAAACACATGTGTCTGCCTTTTTTTTGTATAATGAATGTATACCGCAAGGTTCAGTACTAGGACCGGTCCTCTTCAATGTCTTTATAAGTGACATTGCAGAGGGACTAGAAGAAAAAGTATGTCTCTGTGCAGACGACACAAAGATGTGCAACAGGGATGATACACAAAGGTGGGATGGAAAGGGTGAGAAGGGACTTGGCAAGGTTTGAGGAATGGTCAAATGTATGGCAGCTTAGACTCAATGCTAAGGAGTGCAAAGTAATGCACCTGGGAAACAAAAACCCAGGGGAAGAGTACACAATGGGGGGGGGGTACTAACAACAACAAAATGGAAAAGGACCTGGGGTAGTCATATCACATGACCTAAAGGTGGGCAAGCAATGTGAGAAGGCAGTAAGGATGGTTGGGGGGGATACTGGGGTGCATAGGGAGAGGCATCACCAGTAGAAAACAGGAAGTTGTTATCCCTCTGTACAGACAGCTGGTGAGACCCCATCTGGAGTACTGCATGCAGTTCTTGAGACCCAGCCTCTGCAAAGACATACACAGGGTGGAGGCTGTCCAGAGGAGAACAACTAAAATGGTGGAGGGTCTGCACCAGAAGACATATGAAGAGAGACTTAAGGAGCATAATATGTATAGCCTTGAGGAAAGGAGGGAGAGGGGGGACATGATAGAAACTTTCAAGTACCTCAAGGGAATCAACAAAGTCCAAGAGGGTTGCATCTTTCAGAAAAAGAGGTGTGCAAGAACAAGGGGGCACAATTTGAAGATAGAGGGGGGATGGCTCAGAGGTAATGTGAGGAAGTATTTTTTCATGGAGAGGGTTGTGGATGCATGGAACGGCCTTCTTGAGGAGGTTGTGGAGTCAAAACACTTGGCAGAATTCAAGAATGCATGGGACAGCCATAAGGTAATTCTAAGGGGTGGGGTAGGAGGAAGTAGGCTGCTGGTTAACTAGGATCTGCAGCTGATCCATTAGGTAGGGAAATGAGCAGACTGGGTGGGCCAAGCAGTCCTTATCTGCTGTCAAATTCTATGTTTCTATGTATTCAGCAAATTTTTTCTATGTGGCTTGTATATTTAAAAGTATGATACTGGGCCAGCCCGGTGGTGCTGAGGGTTGAGGCTCTGGACGCCACACCTCATGCCATGCTGGCGACCTGGGTTTGGACGTGAGCGCGGGCTACCAGGGGTTGGCAGGGGAGGGATAGAATTGAACATCCAGAGGACTGCTCTCCTATTCTGGGAAGGGATCCAGGAACTCTGTAATGGCCCCTGGTGATGACTGGGGGCACTACTTGAGCGGTGCCAGCAAGGGGGCGGTGTGCGTCAGATGTCGGCACACTGTGCCTGGTGTCACTGCATGCCTGCACTCCAAGAGTGAAAAACCAGAAGGAAAAAACTGGGAGGGGGTGATCTCTGTGGCTGATGGCCGTGCCCTGCACCCCCGCACCTGAGAGAGGCGCTTGACCAGGGTACAGAGCGATCTTGGCCCGGCCCTGTGTATGTGGGTTCATGTGGCCCGCACACACAACTGGGTCCGGGCGTGCAGGCGATGGCAGCAGGAGATTGCAGGGGTCCGGGGGTCTGCTCAGTTGAGGTGGAGAAACAGAAAGAACAAAAAAAAAGGTCTGATACTGAGTCATTAGTGCATCACTGTGATGGACATTAATTATTCTCCATTCCACTGTACACAATGGTTGTGTGTGGTGGAGTGGATGGGATTGGAGAATAATAGTAAACTCATCACAGTGATGCACTAATTACTCAGTATCAGACTTTTCATCATTATTTAACAAACAATAACATTTCATGTATTGAATTTTGACTACCAGTACTGCAGCATCCACTTGCGTTTGCATGATGAGAAATGCACACAGTGGTGTGTAAGTGCTTTGCAGACCACACCAGACCAGCACATGATCACCTCCACTGGCAGATTATGTGCTGTACTACTTCTAAGTGTTTTGGCAGTTAACTGGAAGAGGGGGTTGAACACTCCTTTCTGTCCTACTGTGTTTTGTGATGACATTGAAAGAGGAAGTCACCCAACAATTAAAAGTAACAAAAGTGTACCTCGCTAGGCTCTGTGACAGCTCCCTTCCTGACTGGACCAAATAACGGGACACTGATGAAGAAGGGCCCAGGTTCAGACAAATTCTGTACTGGAAAACTGTACTGCAGTTAACTTGGCTCAAACATGCACTGCTAGATTTGAGACAGTGCTTCACTCACTACCCCCTGCCCTAGCTGTGGCCCTGCCATGACCCACCACCTGCACAGCAAACAAACCACATCAGTAAAAAGCCATCATGGTCTGTCTAGGTTGCTCAAGATTGCAGCTAGCTCCCTACTCAGCAGCTGCCCCCCCCACCCCCCGTCACCTCCATTTACCCTCCCTTTAGCCCTGTCTCACCTCTTCTTAAAGCATTTCACTGTGTTACATGCCAACACCTAAGCTGGTAGTGCATTCCACTTTGCCACCACCCTCTCTGTAAAGAAATACCTACTCACCTCCCTCCTGAATCTACCCCCCTCCAATCTCATGTCATGGCCCAGAGTGTCTCTCCCCACAATGACTTGTTGTTAGTGGATCAGCAGTTGTCCGGCTGCGCACACAGCTCAGCTGACAGCTCAGATGGTGGTTGGCGGTGGGGGGTTGCCGTGCCTGCTTGGTCCAGCACAATGTGGGAATGTATATAGGACTGGTGGACATGGGGGGGGGACCACTGCACACCACGGATTTCACTGCATTCCATACAGACTGTGAGTCTGAAGGGATATGGAGGGGGGAGTGATACTGACCTTGACCTGACTGACTGACAATAGAATATATATAATAGGCAGCACTATGTATGATTTAAGATTAGTAATAGAATCAGGATTTTTGGACTGCATCTCTGAAAAACACAACTCTGCTAATTGGATCAGATGCCCATGCGATGCATTTATCTCTAAGTTGCCTTCACCACCCAAGCATCTCTAAAGGTAACATAATAAGGCAGTTACACAGTGCAGGACTCCACCTTCAGCTCAAGAGGGAAGATCAGTGGTGCTGGTGGTTATATGAATGACTTACTTACCTTGTATGTCTTCTTCTCCCAGTAACTTCACTCTGAATATTCAATCCTCCACAGAATAAATTACTAATAAAGAAGCATTAAAGTACTGGAAAGTAAAGGTAAAACTGGTAAAACAAAACAATGTCAACTTCCACACCCCTAAATGTTACACCATTTTAGTTACCCTCATCTAGACTGCCTCCACCCTGTCCTCCTCTGTCCTTTTTTTGATACACAGTGCCGCATCGCTCCCTGTGTCACCATTCCCAAGCGCTCTTCCAGGCATACGTGTACAGGTGGCAGTAGTTCTGACTACAGTGCGATGTGGGCGGTTCTCTCATCTCTCCATCCCATGAGGAGCCCTGGGCATCCATCCATTGACATAATGCTCTCCAACTGTCCTGCCGTAGAAGAACTGAGCTCATTCTCAAACCCAGATCACTGGTGTAGCGACAAATACCCCTGCTGAAGCTTGTGAAGTTAAAAAAAATATATCCATTTATTTCTTGGTACCCTGTGGCACCACCACCATCTGCCCCTTGAACAGTACTTAAAGAAAAGAATACTGTGTGTCTTGAGTCCCTTGTATTATTTAGTAACAGTACGTGATACTCCTCCTCCCCCTCTGTTATGCCTGACAAGCCTACATGCAAGTCCGAAACGCCAATAATGCACACCCTCCAGTCATCCTCCATCACGGTGGCTAGCACAGGGCAATGAGGTGAGGCAGTTAGTGTTAATTGTTAAATTAGTGAATAAATGAGTCGAGCAGCGCAGATAATTCTACTGTTTGCAATACATTGATAAGACTAGCCAAGGACGGAGGATAACGGGGATGAGACAGGACAGGGTGTGCACTGAAGGTATTTGGATGCATGGGGACTTACCAGGGATAAGAGAATTGAAGGGGTGCCAATCAACTTCAGGGAGCCAAGACACACATGATTCTTCATACTCATTTAGTACTGTTCAAGGAGATGAGTGAGGGTAAAAGCGCAGGTGGGAGGGATGATGTGCTGCTCAATAAATACCCATGCTCAAATTAGGGTCCTCAGCCCAAATTGCTGGCACACCATGAGGTTAGGGGCACAGCAACAGAGACAGTGCCTGGAAAACTAATGATGGTGAAATCCCTCCTCCACCCTCAGTTCCTTGAAAGCTGTTATATCCAGGTCAAAGGCAGTACATTTATTTATTTATTTATTTATTTAGCTTTTGTTGACCGGGTAAGTGCAAAAGACAAATCCTGCCTATTTTCAGGCACGACCCGGGGGAGGGGGATACAGATGAATGCCAACTGACCTTGAACCAGGTTAAGCTGATGGTAGTATTTTTTAGTGAATGAGGGAAATTTGGCCAGGACACCAGGGAAATTCCCCTACTCTTTTCGATAAGTGCCATGGGATCTTTAACATCCACCTGAACTACCACCAATCCAGGCAGATGGGACCTCGGTTTAACGTCTCATCCGAAAGACGGCACCTCAGAAGTGCAACACCCCTCTCATGCTGCACTATAGTGTCAGTACTGGAATATTAACCCAAGTGCCAGATGTGGGAACTGAACCCACAGCCCTCTGATCTCCCGGCCTCAGAGGCGAGTGTGCTACCTACTGAGCCACTGACACTGGCAGTGAACACTGTAGTGCAGATTTTGCCGAAACAATTAAGCAACAGGAAGAATCCGTGTGCCATGGTGATCAGGCTTTACAACACAGTGTAACTGGAGTGGAGCTGAACTGGCTGGACATCCATATACCACTTTGCACTCACAGCAGGCATTTATTTCAGACATATTTTTGGGCATAGCATGGTGATTCATCAGGGGCAGCAGGCAGGGGAACACAGCCTAGGGTACACACACACTGCAAGTTACAATTTTACAGAAAAAAACAATAAAAGATGCCCTAGCATGTTGTGAACTTGTGGGAACATACTGGCACTGGTGAACATGCAGCACTGACTTGCAAGCATCACCACATTCATCCCCTCCTCCAACCGCTAAGGCACTGAAGTGACCCACTATACAGCAGAGCACTCAGCAAATGGGGAGTCCTGACTGCTGCTTACTGCTCTTCGGAATACAAAACCCACACTGGATACTGGAAGAACTAAAACTGGAGCTGAACTGACTGCGCATGGTGGACAGCTGGACATGGATACACCCATATTTAAGTAATATGCCTGAGGCTGGCACGGATGCCAACGTGCTACTGCCATCATCAACCAATGACCATCACAACATGCCACAGTCTGAGACTGCTGTCTACCAGCCACTCCAGCAGCGTCACTGTGTAGTCCAACAATCCAAACCAGAAACCAAAGAAAGAAATACAAGTGACAACACTGGTCCACGGCCTACCACTACCCAGGCTGATATATGCAGCATCATTTCCTAATTATCATTTACTCCACTATTCTAGTCTGGTCCTCACTCTTTAGTACAAAAAGTACCAAAAGTGGAGCGAGCATGTTTGTAACAAACAGAAATCCGTCGAAAAAATCTCCACAGGAATTAAATGTAGTCTGGGTTCCCTCAACCTCAGCAGTCAGCACCAGCAGTCAGGGTATGATGAGGGTTGCTAAAATGCTTAAAAACCCAATATTTAAAACCATATATTCTCTGTTTTTTGCATTAGGTAAACTGCCACTCACTGGTGGTGGTCAGAAACCAGAAACAGATGGCTCTTGTCTCAGAAAATTGCTCTAGTCTGCATTACATAAAAAAACATCGATCCAGACAGAGTCCTCTGACTGTTTCTGACTGACCACCACATCACCAGTCCTACTGCATTAAAAAGTAGGCCTCCAAAAAAAAAGAATACTTTTATTAAATATTGTGGTTTTAAGCATCTTAGCTGGATTCTTTAAACATGCTTTCCACACTTGGTACAAGACTCTCCACTAGGTTTCATTCATATGATTCATCACATCAATAATGTTAGACAGTTAGTGTACCATTTTTTAATTAAAAAATGGTACACTAACTGTCTAACATTATAGATACCTCACCTGCTAGGCTGTTATTGTGATGATGTGTCCTCTTGTCATCGTCGACTCTGAGTCCCTCCTGCCTGGGCCTGGTGGTGACCCATCTCAGGTCCTCTCCTCTCTCTCTCCAGTCACAGACATCAGACCCACCCTGCCGATTGCTGGCAGTGACTGTCTGTTGCCTTGCCATCAGAACTGTCTGACTGCCCACCATGTACGCAGAGACAGAGCTGGGCTTCTCTCCCCAGCAGTTGCTTGGGCCTCAAGCTGAGGGTGGGATCTTCTTTTTTAATTTGTACGCCCGACCCGTGGTTGTGGACCTGCTGGACTCCACTATACGGCTCACTGGATGGGAGGACCAGCACTGAACAAGAGCAAGCTGAAGCTCCGCTCCCACTGTGTCCCATGATCTCTCTCACTCTGCTTCCTTCCTCCCAGTCCCAGGCTCCGACCTCGGCTCGCTCACAAAATAGCGAATGGCACCAATATGGCTCGCATGGAAGGCTGCAGTCTGATTCGCTCGCTCCGCCTCATCACTGTGGCAACAGACTGACAGCAACGCTCACCCAACCACTGGCTGAGTCTGAGAATCACCCCCGCTTTTTAGCCATGCCCACCTACCTACTGGCAGCAGTCCATACAGCAACACAACACACAACGAAGTCAGTTTAAAAAAAAAAATTTCAAAAATTAGATTGCTTTTTTTAGGTTCTTGGAGCACAGGAAAGGGAAGAATTAAAATAATATATAGTAACATATTACAGTAACGCATTATATGAAAAGTAATCAGTAACTTGGCAGAATTACTGTTTCGTATAAGTAATCTGTAACTAGGACACATTACTAGTGCATGTAATTTATTTACAGTAACGCATTGCTACCCAACACTGCTGATATACTGATTAGGTCCCTAGGCTACTGAGGGTTTGGTGGACTTCCTTCTTGATTGCTGTGTTAGGGAAACCTGCCTAGAGTGATGATATCTACTTCAGCAGAGTCTAGCTGAGTTTTCTGATTGGTCAGGATGTAATTAAGAGATCAGGATAGTGATTGCTTTAGGCAGGGTTTCAGCCTCACATCAGCACAGTGATAATATCAGCCTGTGAGGTAAGCACAGTATGTATAAATGTAAAATATTATCACACTGTGATAATATTTCTAGTAAAAAATCACAGTGTGTAAGATACTTGGATTTATCCACTACTCATTTGTCTCACCCCATTGTATAAATATATATTATGGCTGGGATATTCAAAGCAGTTGTGCATGGTGCAACTGAGTTCCACTGGCGCAAGTGCGGACATGCACCAAGGAGCAATATTCAGTGGGAGTCACTGCACAGCACAAATCCCATTGCGCCAATGTGCAATGATAATGAATGCAGGTGCATGTGCAGGGGGCATGCCCATGAATATCTGGCGCAGTGCAAGATTCAACTGTGGAACCACGGCACAAGTGTGGAGCAAAACCGGGATGCGCCGAGCAGACTTAAGCCTATAAATACAGGGCGCAAGCACAAAGACAGCACTTGCGCCAGGCAAGAAGGAGAGAGAGAGAGAGAGTGCCAGAACAAAGAAAGAAGGAAGGACAGACAAAAAGAGAGACCGAGAGAGACAGAGCGAGTGAGAGACAGACAGACACAGGCAGCCACAGAGGGAGAGGGACAGAGGTGGCAGTGGAGAGGGGGTCAGGGGCAGAGAGAGTGAGAGGGACAGGCAGGCACAGTGCCAGTCAGTGCACCAGGGTGGCACACAGCCCACAGCAGCCGACCGCCCAAGGGGAGGCAGGACATCAGAGGTCATAGATAGTGTGCCCTTCTTGATGGAGGCCATAATGAGGGGTGTGAGGGGGCAGGAGGAACAGTGATGTGGCAGAGGAAATGCCCGTCAGTGGTATGTCCGGAACAGGTGGTACCGTGCCCGCACCACCTTTGAGAACTACTCCGACGTGGAGATTGTGGGATGGTATCACCTGAACAGGGCCATTCTGAGGCAGCTCTGCGAGCTGTGCAGTGAGGAGATGCAGGCACCCACAAGACAGAGCCATGCAATGTCTGTGGAGACCAAAGTGACAGCTGTCATGTGCCTGCTCACCAAGGGCACCTTCCAGAGACCAACAGGGGACACCAAAGGCATAACCCCATCAGCCACATCACGCCTCCTCACACAGTTCCTCAATGCTCTGCTGCCACGTGCTTCGGAATATATCCATTTTCCAAGCACACAGGTGGAGCATACAGCAACCATGCAGGACTTCCACAGGATAGCACATATGCCTGGCGTACTTGGGGCCATTGACTGCACCCACATGAGCATCTGCACGCCACCTGACCCTAAGGGTGTGGCCTATATCAATAGGAAGGGGTTCCCAAGCATCAACTGCCAGGTGGTGTGCGATGCCAAAGGGCGCATCACCAATGTCTGTGCCACACACCCTGGGAGTGCACATGATGCATTCACCTGGCACAGCTCTGTGCCACAGGTTCGAGCATGGGGACTTCCCCAAGGGCTACCTAGTGGGTGAATATGGGATGGGCAAGGGGTGATGGGCAGTGCAGGCCATGGGATGGGAAGTGCAGGGTGGGCATGCTGGTGAGGGCACCAGGGACAGGCAAGGGGCACAGCAAAAGATGTCAGAGGGCTAACCATGTCATTATCCACACAGGAGACAGTTCCTATCCACTAAGGCCCTGGCTGCTCACCCCCTATCGGTGCCCATCGTTCCCAGCAGAGGAATGCTACAATGAGGCACATGCCAGCACACACAACATCATTGAGCATGTATTCGGCATGCTGAAGGCACATTTCCATTGCCTAGACAGGTCTGGCGGTGCCCTACAGTAAAGCCCCTCAAAAGCCTGTGGCCTATTCCTGGCCTGCTGCATGCTGCACAACATGGCCATTGACCATGGGATAGCTGTTGAGGCTGATGAGGGCAACAGTAGTGGGGATGATGGAGGCAATGGGCTGGAGGGTGGTGCACAGCCCCCCCAGGCGGAGGGATCCCCGGCTGCAACGGATGGCACGGCAGCATCGTGACACCATCGCACAGGAACACTATGGTGCACGCAGGTAGGTGGCACGAAACCCATGCAAAGGCCACACACACAGGTACAGCACACAGGCAGGGGTGTGCATGGCAATGGGCATGCACACACAGAGGCATGGTACAGGGGTAGGGGAGTCAGTGGCACACAACTGCTCACAGCATCACACAGCAATGCACACATGCACCCATGCACCCACACACCCAGGAGCTGGCAAGTGGCGGGGATCAGATGCATTGCACTGGTGCACAGGCACAACCAGTGCAGAACTGCCCTCATCATGCCCACGCCACATGGTCCAGTGGCTCGGCAGGCACGCACACAGGCAGCATGCGGCATGACACACAGGTTCCACACCAGTGGTATCCACACACACACACACGCCACCCATGCGCGCACAGAGCAGCGGCTGCAGACATGGTCAGGGCAGCATGCATATCAGGGCTGCTGTGCAGAACCATGGCCACCACCGGGATGGCCACGCCGGGGTAGATCGGCAGCCACAGGCTGCCCATCGGCCACAGAGGGTGTTTGCATCAGCTCCCCAGGGGTTGAACTGTGGGACTGAGACCGGGTCCGTACAGGGGTAGGTAGGTGCCCAAACAGACCTGCCCCAGGCATGCCTGGGATGCCAACATTCAAGCCCAGCATTGACAGTGGGGGTGTCGCCTGACGCCGGGATCGTGGGGTGGACAGTGCACTGCATGGGGTCTGTGGTGGCCAGCTATGCCCTGTGGCAGCCAGCAGTGCAAGACCATCTGTGATCACATTGACAATGAGATCCTGGGATGCAGTCGTAGCCTCCTGCATGAGCTGTATCACTGCCAGGAGCTGCGCAGTGCCCCTTCACACTGCTTGGCTGCCTGGTGCACGCACCCCAGTGGCAAGCAGCACCTGTTACTCCATGGAGGACCGCAGCAAACAGGTGTGCTCTGCAAATGGGTCAGTGTCCTGGGGTTCCCGGGTGGGATGCTGACCCTTCTGTGGTGACCAGCCACGCTGTACAGTCCCTCTCTCAGGTGGATGCTGCACAGTGGGGTCCTCATGGGGTATGTCCCTAGCTGGTACCCCGGTGGCGGACCCTGCGTCCAGCTGCCCTGTGGCACCTGCAGCCTGCTGCCATTGCTGTTCTGGCTGCTGAATGCTGCCCACCACCACCGCATGACACAGCTGCGGCAGTGCACACAGCAGCACCCGCAGTGGTGGCAGGCAGCTGTTCCCCCACTGTCAGGTTGCTGGGCGTGCTGCCTGTGTTGGTGTCTGGTATGGGCGTGTCCCCCACAACACCGCCCATGTTGTCCAGGATTAGGATGAGGTCATCATCGGCATCAGACCCCACCCCGATCTGTGTATCCACACAGAGGACACCGAGACTGGCATCCTGTAGAAATACATCCAGGGCCTCATCCGACCCCCTGCCCAGGACATCCGGCTGGACAGTGGTGGTGTGCTGCAGCCTATCAGGCCCTCGGATGCCCATGGAGGTGGATGGCTGGTCCTCCGGGGCGGTCCTGCCTCCATGGCCGCTTCCGGCACCCTGTTCTCCACATGCAGGCATGCCAGTGCAGAAAGAGGAAACAGGTGTGTCAGTGATGCAGTGCTCACAAGTGCCCCCACGAAGCACAGCCGCTGCATGCTGTGCATGGTCGACATACATACCATGTAGTGATGAGCTCCCACCTGTCTGTAATCCTCCACTAGGCACATCCTCCACGGTGCTGTGGTGCATGGTGGCTGCCACCACTCCTCCTGCACCATGACCTGTGGCGTATCAGCAGGCCCCCCTCTGGTGGCATTCTGGGCTGCACAGATGGCTGCCACCTTCTCCTTAATGTGCCATTTAGCCATGCCTACCTTATTGCGGCACTCCTGCACTGACCGCTGGTGGCTGCCCTGCTGGTTCACGCATGCCACCACCTCCTCCCAGGCCCCAGCCTTGGCTTGTGGTGTGCCTGAGGCACCACTCAACAGTGGCTCCATGTTGAGGGGTAGGCCTCAAATAGGGACTCTACTACTGCCCTCGTGAAGTTGGGCCTGCACTTGCGAGCAGGCCCACGCTCCTCACCCTCTTCATGTTCCAACATGTCGCTTCCTCTGGACATGGACAGCAGAGTGTGTCAGTAGCAGCAGCACCCTATTCTATCCCCCCCTGCTGTGCTGGCTGGGCTCAGTGTGCTCCAGCAACATGCACAACTTGCTTCAAAAGGATGCAATACTGGTCCATGGCCTGTCCCGATTTGTGGCGCTTTTATAGCTTTGGCGCAATGGTAATGACATGCTAATTCCCCCAGTGCGCCACGCATTAGCTGATGAGCTCATTTGCATGTGGTGGCAGAATATTGCGTATTTGCTCCGTGCGCAATGAGATTGCTCTGGGCAAGTCACGGCTCAATGTGCACGCATGCATGGTACGCAGGACCACAGTGCACATGCACCGAATGGTGTACTGTCACCTATTGCACATTATGTGCCCACTGCGCAAGAGGGACCGTGGCACATGGTGTTCCATGCCTGCTATTGTGCATGTGCACACTGTGTGGTGGCTGACCCCTGACCCCTGCTGTGATCTCTGTCCCTGGGTGACCCCCGCATCTGTGACCCCACCTAGCTACACCCATGCCACGCATCTCTGAGACTGCATGATATGCGGACACAATGCATGTCTCCTCGGCCCGTGCATCTGGCACATGCGGTGGCCACATGTGCTTACTGCCACCATTTGCTTCATGGTGCACACCTGAGACATGGTGCAGCAGCAATCGGGACAGGCGATAAACTGGATGCAGGTTGAGCTTGTGAACCTCGTGGCCTGCATCCAGCCCCACGCACCACAGCTGTTCAGGCAGGCGCCACTGCAGCAGCCCCAGGTGGCTGTGTGGCAGGCCATTGCTGCCTCAATGTGGCAGCACACAGGGGTGGCCAGGTCAGGGAAGCAGTGTCACCACCACTACAGGAACCTGGCTCGGAGGGACCCAGACTGCCTCAAGAGGTTGGAGGTGCATGTCAGGCATGGGGCTGTGCCACAGCCAGGTGAGTAGGCCCATCATGCATGTGTGCCCTGGTGCTGTACTGTGGTATTGGCTAGGCTGCCTGGCATGTCCTGCAGGGTGATATACTACCACCGTGTGCATTGTGGGGTGGTATCACCCTCCGCCACTAGCGTTGCACTGCCACTGTGTGGGACATGGTGGGCAGGGGCTCACCCTGTGCACAGGGGTGGGGGTGGCGGGCAGCTGCTGTGTTTGGTTATTGATGTGTACCTGTTTCTGTTCCATTCCCAGGACCTGAAGACTGAAGATGGGTGGCACTGGTGGGATGCCAGGCTGCAGTGCCCCAGGGTGGAGGAGTGGCTCCAGCACCAGTGGGGCCACAGAGGGCAGGTAAGCACTGACATTATCCTGTGCACCATCATTGGGGTGGCAGAGGCCTGTGCCATGTGCCATGGTAGCTGTGTGTGTCGCACTGTGTGTGGTGTCTGCCACTGTGGTGCCTCCATTGGACACATGTACCAGCTGTTGGTGGGGTGGATGTGCACCCAGCCGCCACTGATCTTGCTGTGGTGCTGCCAGAGCACTGTGCCATGTGACTGCCATAGCTCAGTCAGGTGGCCACTGTGCGATGGGGACCACCTCTGTGAGCTGATGTGGTGTGGTGTGCCGCGTTGCTGGCAGGCGTTGGCTCACAGCCCTGTGCGTGGCCTGTATGGGCCCTCAGAGGGTGTGTGTTCCCTCTGCCCAGTACGCGCTGTGGTTGGGCATGGTTCCTTGGGACATTGCGCTGATCACCTGTCCTGTCCCTTGTCCTAGGTGTCCGGCAGTGGTGCAGGAGGTCCCTCTACTGCCAGCCCCTGAGGCAGCTCATCCTGATCACATCAACTATGATGGAGGCGGTGATGCAGGTCCACAGAATGATCTTGGAGGACAGGAGGCAGCGACATCAGCAGGGGGCAGCAGGCCGCAGCCGCTGCTAGTTAGACCCTGAGTTCCCCTGTTTCCTCAGCCATACCTCCCCCTCCAGTCCCTCATCCCACTGTACAGTCCCTGTTCCCTACCCCCTACCCTTGCTTTCCAACCCACCCCACACCCTTCCTTTGTATATAGTTGTGCTGCACATTACATTACTTTGACTTACCTGCCTGTGTCTGTGTCTGCTTTGCAGGTGGCATGAGGAGCCATGCTGCAGTGGCCCAGTGCCTGTCCATGTAGTGTGCATGCGTTGGGGC
The DNA here is from genome assembly GCA_016271365.2 of Neoceratodus forsteri. Taxonomy (NCBI): domain Eukaryota; kingdom Metazoa; phylum Chordata; order Ceratodontiformes; family Ceratodontidae; genus Neoceratodus; species Neoceratodus forsteri. Next base: position 159,091,295 of record JADMNL010000032.1, on the reverse strand, counting down.
ATGTGTTGTGCTTCTGTGGATCAATGCTGTGTGCTGCAGTGTGTCCCACAGTGGTGGTGTCCCTCCTCTTGGTCAATGGCTGTGCCTTGCGGTGCCCTTGGGGCAGCTGTCGGGGTCATGTGGCAGGTGTGTCTGCTTGGCTGCGTGGTCCTGGGTGTGGCCTGCCCTGGTCTAGATGTGAAAACAGTAAACTCGGCACTCCTCCACTGGGTGTCAAACAGGTGTATTTTACTAAATGAAAAAAGCAGATGCCATAATCAGCCAAAAGGCTCAAACAGCAAGTAATCCCAACCAGTTTTGTGCTATTTCATGTCATCAGGGGGTGGTACATAGTAAAAACAGACTAGTACATATAGGGAAAGAATTTAAAGCCACAGTAACCAGAGCATATGTTATCTTGATTGGTACTAATAATACAGGAATTTGATTGATTCCACACCATATATACATCTATATAGGTGTATTCCTATAATAACAGAAACCTAATTTATTAGCATACCAATGCTCTAGGTAGGCAGCCATTTATATTAAAGTTGTAAAGTTCTTAAATTACCCTAGAAGTGCACAGTGTTAAAAACATATTATACAGCAGCTATAATCGACTAATATCATGAAAATACTATACTATACTAGACAGGAGATCTGCTCCCAGCCTCCGGGAAATGCAATGTAATGTTCTGTGTCATAAGGATTATTAGAGGTCAAATTAACCTATAAAAAAGAAACAAAATTATATAAATGAGAAATTCAAATACATAATAATATTTGATTAACAGTTGTATATCAAAGATAGAATAAAAATAAAGTAAAAGGAAAAAAACATAGAAAAGGTAGAAAAAAACAGTTTATCTTAAGTTCTAAATATGCCAGGTTATGGTTGGAACAGGGTAGATTTTATTTCTGACTGGAAAGAATCACTTCAGCTTGGGACAAATGCGTTGATGAACAGTGTCATAAGAGATTACGAGTCACAAAGAGAAGAGGTAATTACAGACATTAAAAATAAAGAGGAAATTGTTTCACTATTTAAAGACAATCCAGATTTCAGTGATTTCGAGAATAAATTAAAAGCCAACATACAAAGAGAAGAAAACAAGATACGGAAGATTAAATTACATAAATTCAAAAGGGACAGGCTTGACTATCTGCACGATAGAGTCTGGGACTGGAATAGGAATAGAAATAAAAACAGACCCCAATATTCTAAACAACAAGGAAGAAATATAGATTGGAGACAAGGAGGAGTTAATTTTGAAGTGCAGCCAAAATCCATATTACGGAATAGGAGTGATTCTTCAAATTATAACACCTCTGCAAGTGAATCTGAACAGGAGGATTTTTTAGAAGGGGACTTGGAACATTTTGATACATGGCAGACTGTACAATTCCAGGAACCAGCTTTAGAACAGAGGAACTTACGGGGCAAGCCTCTGGCCCAATCGTCAATTTCAACAGGAAACCTACAAGGAGGGGTGGAAGGAAACACAAGAGCCAGAACAAGGGGCAGAAGGGGCAAATAACACCTAATAACATCATCATCAATATTTCTGACGTCATAATTAATGAGGACCAGCTTTCGGTTTTGCAAAAGGGTTTATCATTTGTACCAACACAGGATTCAAAACAATTTGAACTTTATCTGAATCTGCATCATTTCACTAGAAATTTAAATCTAAAAGCTTTTTTTGCAAGGAAAAACGTGTTTGGGACCAGCTGGTGCTGATGGTGATATCTGTGATACATCACCAGCTACAGCAGAGGTAAGAAAATTTAAACCCCCTTCTACTTTTATGCCCCCATATTGCGATGCAGTCAAAGTTTTTGAATCTATTTGTGTGAGACAATTTAGAACACTTCTGGACAGAGATATTCCACCTGACTTTATTAATATTTCTAAAGCAGAGACAGAAGCTCTCAAAAGTTTGGAATCAAATGTTGATTTAACTATTAAACCAGCAGATAAAGGTGGTTCAGTGGTGGTAATGAGCACATCGAATTATATTGCTAAAATAAAAAAACAACTTAGTGATGTGACCTTTTACCAACCACTGACCTCGGACCCCACAGAAGTATTCAAAAAAGAAACTGATGTTTTCCTTTTTCAATCTGAATGTGAAGGTCTAATTGAGCATGGGGAAATGTTATTTTTGTTTGTTACTAATCCCATTAGAGCTAGCATTTATATATTGCCTAAAATCCATCAGAATTTGTGGAACCCCACCCGGGGCATCCCATTGTAGCTGGTATTGGCTCACTGGTTGAGCCATTGTTCAAATATGCGGATTTTCACATTAAGGACTATGTTACAGCTTTGCCATCTTATATTAGGGACACAGGTTAGTTCCTAGAGATTTTGGACAATATGCACATTGAATCTGAATGGTACCTTGTGTCCATGGACATCACTTCATTGTACACCAATATACCCCATGAGGGTGGTTTACAGGCGTTAGACTATTGGTGGTCCCAGGATTCAACATTAGAACATGGCAAAAAGAATTTCCTTTTGGAATGTGCTGAACATGTTCTCACTAAGAACTATTTTCTTTTCCAAGATTCATTCTACAGGTATTTACAGATTAAAGGAACGGCAAAGGGTGCAACTTTTGCACCCAATTATGCCAATCTGTATTTAGGTAAATGGGAAAAGTGTACAATTTATGACAGACAGTCTAATCCATTTTATGACATGATAGACATTTGGCATCGCTTTATTGATGACATTTTTATGGTGTGGCATGGCACACTTGAGGAATTATGTGCATTTGTTCAATACTTGGAAAACAGTGATGAGAATTTAACATTCTCATTATGACATGATCTCCAGTCTGTCTCCTTTTTGGATGTTAATGTTTTTAAGGAAAAAGACGGTTGTCTTGGTACAAAACTCTGTAGAAAGGAAACAGATAGGAATTCTCTATTGTTAGCCTCGAGTTGCCACCCACACCATATGGTAGCCAATATACCTAAGGCACAAATGTTGAGGGTTAGTCGAAACTGCAGTAGTGATTTTTTTACCTTTGGTATGGACATGTGTGATAGGTTTTTGGAGAGAGGTTACTCCTATCATGTTACACAGGAAGCATTTAGAGAGATAGGATGTACTGATAGATCTGATCTTTTAAAACCAAATGTAGAACAACAGAAAGACAACAGAATTAACTTTATTACAACATATACTAGACATTCAAAATCGATTCCCAGTATTATTAACAATAACTGGAATATTTTACAAGGAGAACCACTGTTGTCAGAAGTCACCCAGAACAAACCTAGAATGGTGTACACAAGATGCCCTAATTTGCAGGACAGGTTAGTTTACAGTTATACTGAATCATCAACTATGAAAACTCATACAGTAGACCTCCCTTACTAGGAGGTATGCATAGTTGTGGCAACTGCAAATTTTGCAGTCATATACTTAAGTGTAGTACTTTTACTAGTTGCAATGGGACTAAGATCTATGAGATTAGGGATTTCATTATATGCAGCACACAAAATGTGGTCTATCTGGCTACCTGTAAATGTGGGGCTTTCTATGTCGGTAAAACAACCAGAGCCTTGAAAGTACAAATGGGTGAACATTTTCATTCTATTGCTAATAACGATACCAGGAGTGCATTTTCAATTCATTGCAATATGAATAAAATGAGTATTCAGGAACATCTATGTAAATTCTGTGGACTTGAAGTTGTTCGACTTGGCCCTAGAGGGGGTGATTTGGTTGTCAAATTGAAATACAGAGAATCCTACTGGATCTATACCTTGGGAGCCCTTATGGCCCCAGGTCTGAATGATAAGATTGATTTATTACCCTGTCTACAAAGGAGGTAACCTCTTTCCTAAGACCTGATGATATAATAATGTATTGATATTGAACATTTTTCCTTCCTTTTCCTTCCTTTTTTTCCCTCTAACCCCTTCTCCCCTTCCCCCCTTCCCCACTCCCTTTTTCTTTCCGTTTCCTTTTAGAGACTTAAGATAAACTTTGTTTTTTTCTACCTTTTCTATGTTTTTTTTCCTTCTACTTTATTTTTATTCTATCTTTGATATATAATTGTTAATCAAATATTATTATGTATTTGGATTTCTCATTTATATAATTTTGTTTTTTTTTATAGGTTAATCTGACCTCTAATAATCTTATGACACGGAGCACTACATTGCATTTACTTGAGGCTGGGAGCAGATCTCCTGTCTAGTATAGTATAGTATTTTCATGATATTAGTCGATTATAGCTGCTGTATAATGTGTTTTTAACACTGTGCACTTCTAGGGTAATTTAAGAACTTTACAACTTTAATATAAATGGCTGCCTACCTAGAGCATTGGTATGCTAATAAATTAGGTTTTTGTTATTATAGGAATATACCTATATAGATGTATATATGGTGTGGAATCAATCAAATTCCTGTATTATTAGTACCAATCAAGATAACATGCTCTGGTTACTGTGGCTTTAAATTCTTTCCCTATATGTACTAGTCTGTTTTTACTATGTACCACCTCCTGATGACATGCGGATAGCACAAAACTGGTTGGGATTACTTGCTGTTTGAGCCTTTTGGCTGATTGTGGCGTCTGCTTTTTTCATTTAATAAAATATGCCTGCCTGACGCCCAGTGGAGGAGTGCCGAGTTTGCTGTTTTCACATTTATCATTATTCGAGCACCCTCTCATGACAGTTGAGCTGTTTTCGTTTGGATTTCTCCTGGTCTGGATGTATAGGGGGGGCACAGCCTGCTGCCTGCAGGGGGCCCCCTTGGTGGCCCTCCATCCCCCATTGACACCCCCTTTTGCCTACTGTCTGTGCCACTGTTGTGTTCTAGGGTGGGGGTCCTGAGTGCCTGTGTGCACCCTGCTGTGCCTAGCTGGTGGTGGCCTCCTGTGGCCTGTCACTATGCTTCCCTGGCTCTGTCCCTGAGCCTCCTCTCTGTGCCGTACCCCACCCCCGTTGCACTGTTGCTCTACTCCCATGGTTGCCCTGGGGCTTCTCTGTCTGCCCATGGTGCACCTGTGATTGTGCCATGGTGCACCTCTGGTTGCGCCATGGCACATCCACGGTTGCGCCATGGTGCAACTGTGCCATATTCAGCCGGGTTGCGCTGGTGCAGTGCCAGCGCAACCTCTGAATATGGCTCCTCCTGGTTGCACCATGGCGCATTGATTTGCACTGTGCTGGACTTCGCCAGACTTTAGATATATGTAATAGATAAACCACTCTAGCAAGTGTGCAGTGGCACTCTGATATCGCATGCCTTGATGTCGTCAACCACCAAAGGTGTGCATATATCAGAGAGCACGACCACACACCTCAGAGTGGTTTATCTATCTTATAAAATGTCAAAATTGTTTTTGGGGGGTAAAGTGTAGGAGTGCGGTCGTGTCTCTGATATACGCACGGTCACTTGATAATGTTTGTCCAATGCTTGCTGTAAATGACCATTTATGTACAGTATTATGCATTTTATCAATATATATATATATATGTATATATATATATATATATATGTTGTTAGACCACATGTGCTATTTTGTTTTTTAAACTATGGTTTAGTTTAAATAATGAAGAGCATGCATAGAACCCACTGTTAGCCAATCAGGAAGCTTTATTTTACCTAACCATTTTATAACAGGAATTATCATGGTGTTTTGCAACAGTCAAAAAAACTGGGATTGCTCTGCTTCTTCTGTTTGCCTTTATTTTATTTTTTTTTTATCTATTCTGATACAAAGTAGAGTAATTACTTGTGTTATGGTCATGAATTGGTACAGCTCCTTAATAGGAATCTAAGATGCTGCAATTATTTATTTATCTATTCGTTTACATTTTACCAGGAAAGTGGACTGGATCAAAAAGATCCATTTTCAGCCATGCATGGGGGAAAGGGTACAACATGAGGAAATCCAAAGCATACTGAAACAGACAATAAGCGCTATTAGTAAAATCAGAACAAGTAATCATTATACACATTTATAACATGGGGTGGACAAAAAATGAAATGCAATTGGTCAAAGTGCATCAGATGACTGTGCATTAAATAGTGTTAAATGCACAGCTGCTGTGAAATGTCCCTCTGACAGTATCCCTCATCAGAGTCGGACTCCTTGAATGGTGAAACAAACTGAATCAGCATGGCAGCCATTGTTAATGGGACAGACAAGCATCTGTTTGCGCTGCCATGCCTTCTGTAGGTCTGTGTTCACTGAACCCATGCAGAGTCGGCAGTCCATGTACAGTCCCCCATGATCTCTGCTGCTCATCCCACATTCATTGCCCTGTAGTGGACTCATAACAGTCATGGAGCAGGTTGTCATACCAGAAAGCAGGAGACAGTAACAGAGCAGCTAAGTGTCCCGCACCCACATTGCTGCACCCTTCCACTGATCCACAGTATCCCCTCCGAGATGGAGAGAGAGAGAGAGAGAGGGATCTACAGATTTCCCACCCCCACCACCATAACATCCACTGCCTCTCCCACTTTCACTGCCCCATAGTCAGTGGCGGAGCCAGGTTTGGGAGCATTTGGAAGCCGGGGGGGCCATTCAGTTAATCATGGGCTCCACAGTGGGCACTAAACAGTGAATGAAGATGGTGGTGGGGCACCACTACTCACACTGGGGCAGCCAGGAGGGGCAACCACCCCCAGCCCCCCCTCTAGATCCGCCACTGCCCATAGTGGTCTCATAGCAGTCATGGAGCGAGTTGTCATCTCCGTATTTTCCCTACTCCGAATCATGTGTTCCCTATCATGGCTGTAACACACGGAGCCCTTCAAGCTTTCTGTGTCATGTAACAAATGCCCTGAGTTGTGAGAGCAGTGACAGGCTGCATGTAGTTGCACAGACATATGGAGCACAGCAGTGCAGAGAGTGAATGGAAGAGGCAGACAGCAAAAGCATAGGTCACTGTCCCACTCCGGTTCTCCCTCTCCACCCCTGACCATGCACAGTATCAGAGAAGGGAGGCAGTAAGAGAGCAGCTAAGAGTCCTGAACCCATATACCCATGCCACCCCGGTGATCCACAGTATCCCCTTCGAGAGGGAAAGAGAGACAGTGAGGGAGAGAGCAGCGCAGTGCTTGCAACAGACTGCATGGCAGAAGTCATGAAGAACATGACCATGAGATCGGTGAGGAAGGGAAACAGCAAGACAGAGAATGCGCACTGAATTGTGTGTTAAGGGGAAGACAGAGAGAGATAGAGAGAGAGAGAGAGAGAGAAAGAGAGATCAGCAAAAGATCAGGCATGAACACTGTGTGTGTGTGTGTGTGTGTGTGTGTGTGTGTGTGTGTGTGTGTGTGTGATGTCCAGTGAGCACCAGAAAGACATACAGACAGCGAGGCAGTATTGAGTTAAATAAAATTGTAGTTTGGGGCCAGTTGATCCCTGAACAGGTGGCACATGACATCTGTGTCCCTGTCCGTTTAAACCAGCACCCTGAGCAAGCAGGGCATCTCTGAAAGCTAACTTTTGATTGTGATTGTAAAGCAGCAAATAAACCGTGACTGTCTACCTTACTAGAATTTTATTTTGATTACTGAATTTTATTTTTCAATATATTCTTGTAGCAGGTGTTAGGGACAGTATACAAGAAGGGGAAACAGTAAGGCGGAGGAGATTGCAGTCTGTGTTGTTATATGGACTACAGCAAGCTTTCGGGCTCTGGGTTTTTCATTTTTGGTCTTTTGTTACCTACTTTGTGACCAAAACAGAGGAAGTTACACACATAGATTTAAATGTGCCTCACAACATACCCAGGTTGTTGATTAATCCCCAACAACCCCATACACTGTTGTGGGTTCTTGCTTACATATACAAAATGTCCACTAATATCAGTAAACATTTTAGAAAAATCAAGACTATTTTGTACCACGGTATATAGAAGGTGCCTGTAAACTGTTAGCCACACTTTGTTTAAAAATAGAGTACTTTAGTGATATACTGTAGCAATACCATGTTGAGCCAATTTATTTAAAACCTTAGGACAATGACAAGAAATAGATCTTTCTGTTGTTTATGGGTGCTATTCACAAAGGAGCTGAAAATTACATGCCAAAGGTGCATACCCACCACGTGTAACTCTCTGCGGACCCAGACAGGTGCAGGGTGTATGGTGTACACTACTGCATGCACCTGTGGGCCACCTGTCTGTGCCCCTGCCCCTCCTGGCAGTCAGGAACACACAGGGCAGCAGGGGGCAGAGTAGCGGACCCATGTTGGCATCTAAACGGTTGCCTATCCTGAATCCCAGAGTGTATCTCCTATGTGTGTAGGTGCAGGTCCAGGTGCATGAATAGCCAACACAGGTACCCGGGCCCGTGCGTCCATGCCCCATCCCCGTTGTAGCAGAAGCATCCCCCAACATATTAGAGTCCCAACCCCGTAACATGTCCTGGTTACCAACGTGTGGGACAAATAGATATATGTCCAACCCCTCCACGCACACAGCAGTGCCCCAGTGCACAAATCCTTGACCCTGACCTAGTACCCCAGCATTACAAACTGGAGACTACATTGGAATGTAAGGTCCTGTTTTGTAGTATCTTAAAGAGCTGCAATAAATCTCCCCGATGTCTACTATCTTCAAGACTCGCAAAGTCGGTCTGGCTCAGTCTCTGTTGGTTGGGGAGGTGCCTTATTTTTGGGATTATTTTTGTGGCTCTATGTTGGACCCATTCTAAAAGATTAATGTTGTGTTTGAGGTGTGGGTTCCAGAAGGGAGAACAGAAATCCAGGCGAAGCCTGATGTACGTTCGATGTAACGGGATAATGCACTGTTCGCTTTTGTTGCTGAATGAATGTTTAATATCATGCTAGCAGTTTGGGTAACTGTTTTGCAATGCTCAGATGGTGTTAGACTATTGTTAATGATCACCCCAAGGTCACATTCTTTGACTATTGATTTTAGGGGTTTACTGTTGACCATGTAATTATAGTTCAGATTGTTTTTCCCTAAGTGTATCATTATGCATTTTTCTAGGTTAAGGGACATTTTATTGTCCTTTTTTCAATAGCCTTGAGATCCTAGGCCAAGGCTGTGTATTAATCAACTGTGTCTACTTCCCACCCACCCTAGTTTTTGTGTCATCAGCAAATTTAGTAATATGGTTTTAAAGTTGAAATTGATATAATTAATGAACATGTTTAATAATAATAATTAATAAACTTTTAAGTGCCTTTCACATACCAAGGCACTTTACAATAATAAAACATGATTCCATAAAAACTATTACATTAATATATAAAACAACAATTACAGATGATAACAGTTTTTTTTGTTGTAATTTGTATCTATTGTAGTTTTTGGTGGTATTTTTTATTTTTATTTTATATAGGCCTTTTATTTGTTTAACAGGGTTGGTCCCGGGATCAATTCCTGGAGATCCTACTGCTAACCATCCCTATTGTACAAAGATGACCTCAATGCTTACCCTTTGGGTTCTATCCTTTAACCAAGGTGAATCCATCACACGGACTATAACTTAGACCTATTCATCTAAGTTTGTCGATCAGTTCTTGATGTGGCACTTTCTTGAAGGCCTTTCCAAAATCGAGCAGAATGACATCGACAGATATTCTATTATCTAAGCTGGATCACACATTGTTGGAAAAGGTAATCAAGTTTGTTGTACAAGAGCGACCCGTGGAAAATCTATATTGGTGGATGTCAGAGAATCCTAATGTGCCTAGTTCTTCATTAATTCTGCTCTTAACTAATCGTTCCTTCGTGGGATGGATGTTAACCTAATAGTTCAATATTTGGCCACTGTTGCTCTTGCTCCCTTCTCAAATATTGGGGCAACTTCTGAGTTTCTACAATATAAAGGAACCTCTCCTGTGGCCATTGATTTGTTAAAAAATATAGAAATGGGGGTTAGTAAGTTTGATGCTAACTCAGCTAGTAGTCTGGGTTTTATATTAAGTGGCCCAGGGGATGAATTTACCTTCAGTTTTTTGATAGCTAGCATGAAGTCTTCCAGGGAGAAACTGGCAGCTAAAATTTGGTTATTTAAGTTAGGTAGTAAGTTTGTTTTAGGGTTATAAACAGAACAGAAATAGTTGTTAAAAACATTGGCTTGTTCATTTTCATCAGTTATTATGTTATCGTTTTCAATAATTGGTCCAATTTCTCACGGGGGGATCTTTTGCTGTTGACGTACGAATAGAAGATCTTATTGTGGTTGTCATTGGTGTGGGCTATTTTAAATTCAATTCTACATTTCTCAAGTCTTATTTGTTTCTTTAGTTTTTTTCATTCTTTCTTTTCTTTCTTTGTTTTTTTTTTGTAATTTGAATCTATTACAGTTTTCGGTAGTATTATTTTTTTTAATTGTATATAGGCCTTTATTTAATTTGATCCATTTTTAACTGATTTTGTTAGCCAAGATGGTATGCTCCCTTTGTTATTGTACTTTGTTTTGGGAACAAATTTAAATTATATTTCCAATAGATTATTTTTTAAAACAGACCAGATGACCTCGACTAATTAAACTAAATTGTTTTTCTGTAATAGACTACAAATGTTCTGTTCTCAGCAACTAATCAGTCTAAATTAAAATCACCTAATATAATACGCTCCTTTTGTCCCTTATGAATCTCAACTAAAATGACCCTTTACATAGGTTAAAACACCCCCTCCTTTACCTTGATTCCTATCTATTCTAAAAATATTGTATCCTTCCAAACACACATAATCTTTTGGAATACTATTTTTCAACCAGCATTCCCTAAAACCAATCATATCATAGCTGTGTGCTTTAATCTGTGTTTGCAGTTCATTGACATTTGCTAAAATACTTCTAACATGCAAGTGAAAAATTCTTAGGCCTTTGCATTTCTGTACTCCAGTTTCATTTCCAGGTCCAGGATTGTTTCAATATTAGCACATAAAAACAAATAATCCAAACATAGCCTCCCATCTCTTTTTTAGTTTTTAAGTATCTTTTTAAGTATCTTCCTCTCCTTCCTTGCTTTTATTTAACATTAAATATTGACTTATTAGTATAGTTATATCCCATTTGTCACTTAAAATGGTAGTCTTGATGTCAAAGAACACTTTAGAATCTAAGTGCATGTTTTCTTTCAAACTTACTGTTACCCTTTCAGGCACTATATTCCTTTCACTTATATTTGCACCTAACCCAGTTAAATAATTTATAATTATTAACAAACTACTCAAACACAGTAAGTAATAACACATAATCACAGCTGTAACTAACCTTAGTTGCAAAGTCAGCAGTAGAGTTCCTTGGCAATGATCAGACATCTCAACTGCCCCTGATTACAAAGGATACCTCTCATTTTACCCCTCAGAATTGCTTTGTCCCTCATGAAAAATGTGCTGCTCACACAGAGAATGTGCTGTAAATTTAGACTTTGAAGCAGAAAGTCATAATATGCTAAGATTAAAGGAAAATTAAGTGTCAAAAAAAGCAAGGTAATGCACCAAAGGGAAAAAAACACAAGACGGAGTACTGGATGGATGTTGTGAGACTTAGCACTAAAGAAGATGAACAGGATCTAGGAGTTTTCATCAGTAACTCCCCTAAACAAATCCAGAAGCAAATGATCTGATACATTTTACTGGACCAACATAGATGTTGCAAAAGGAAAACAGTGCCTAAGCTTTCGGACCAACCAAGTCCTTCCTTGGAAGCATATGCCAGTTGTTTAGAGAATCACATTCTATTAACACCCAGATCATACATAAAAAAAAATCAGAAAAATTCTCATTGGTTTAAAATCCTTTTAAAAAAAACAGACATTGAAATGAAGGAACCAGATTCTACCAGTCTATCAGGGAATCTGTTTCCTTCATTTCAGTGTCTGTTGTTTTTTAACAAAAGGTATTTTTAAACCAATGAGAATTCTTTCTGTTTTTTTTATGTATGATCTGGGTGTTAATAAAATGTGATTCTCTAAACAACTGCCATACACTTTTGAAGAAGGACTTGGTTTGTCCGAAAGCTTAGGCACTGTTTTTGTTTGTTTGTTTTGTTTTGTAATATCTATGTTGGTCCAATAAAAGGTATAAACTCATTTCCTTCTGGATCTGCTTTTGCAGGAACCAATATGGCAACTAAACTAATTCTGTATATCTGTTAAACAAATGAGCCAGTGCAACAAGGCCTATGTCAAGGGTAGCAGGATGCTGGGATTATCGGGAGGGGTATTGATAGCAGAAGAAAAGAGGTACTACTTCCCCATACCAGATCCATGGTGAGGCCTCACCTGAAGTACTACAACCAGTTCTGGAACCCTCCCCTCAGAAAAGACAGGGATAGGTTGGAAACAGTATAGTACAGTGGAACAAAAGTGATTCAAGGCCAGCAGGGCAGATCCTATAAGGTGCACCTCAAGGCACTAAATATGTACTCACTGGAAGCCAGAAGGGAAAAGGGAGATATGATAAAGAGACCTTCAAGTTCTTTAAAGGAATTAACAAGGTAAATTGCAGGGAGTTATTTATCTTGAATACCAAATTGAGGTCACATGGTCACAAGTGGCAATTAACAGGAGGAAGGGAGATTCAGGAGGGATATAAGGAAATACTTCTTTACAGAAAGGGAGGTGTAACGTTGGAACAGTCTGTTGGTTGAAGTAGTGGGTGCAAAAACAGTCAGGGGATTCAAGCAGGCATGGGATAGAATGACAGGAATAGTGATCGCCTGGAGCGACAAAAATAGGGAGTTGAATGGAGATAGGATGGGGAGGGGTAGTACCATAGAGGAACAATAGGTTTCGGGGAAGGGTCCAGGGATTATAGAGAATATGGGATGAATGGATGGACCTTTGATCTTTTTCTGCTGTCATGGTCTATGTTTCTGTGTAAGATGCTAAATCAAAAATAAACTTTGTATGAGTAAACACAATGGTTTCCACAGTATTCTGAACTTGTATTTCAATGTTTGAAGATGAGGACAGCCCTCATTACCAGGATCATTTCTCTCATTGTCCCTAATTTTGAATGATACATATTTGATAGGTATGCCTGATCCATAATGCATCCACAGATTTAACCAGTTTGACTAGGTAGAGCATTTTTTTTGCTGAGAAGGACAGTTGGAGGCTGCAGTGAAACAGTCTAAATTAGAGATCAGGTTTCCATTTACATTGCCACTGTCTGCATATCTATGTAAATTGGAGCTTTAATCAGCATGACTGTCTGTGCTGCCTCATTCTCTTCACCATTTGGCTGTTCTCTCACTACTTATGGAGGGAATGAATATGTATTCTCAGATCTACATTAGTTAATGATACAATTGTTCTTCAGTCACTGGCAATCGCCCCTGCTGTGTTAAATACTGTGTATATAGTAGCATTCTTCTAGCTACAGAGGAGGCACAGAAAACATAAAAAAAGTGCCACAACCATAGATTCATGAATAAAATAGATTTGGTAGAAGGAGAAGGAGTGGAGGAGGATGTGGAACACAAACAGATGCAGAACAGCAGGATCTCATGCATACCGATGAGGTGTTGAAACTCCACTGTGGAAGTAGAAGGTATGTGTTAGTTCATGTTCCTGTCTGCCCTGCTCACTCTACTCTTGTTAGCAATATGTTGCTTAGCTCTCACTAGGCAGCATTAAAAGGGGGACTGTTATTAGATAAGGTGTGGAGAACTGTTACTGAAACAACTAAAGCAGTTAAATTAAGTTCAGGATTGAGATAGGCAGGAGGTTAACCAGATAGAGGTGTGAGAATTTGCTGACAAATCTGCATGCACACATCTTAAGGGACAAGAGGATAAGGCAAGATCAACTAAGCACACTCTAAAAGTTTTTATTTTAAATGTGTTCGCTCATGGTTATTTGGAGCTTGCAAGCTGTATATTTTCCATTTGTTTGTTTTTTTATTTGTGGAGAAAAACATGGCAACCATTTAAATTTTGAACATTCAACTGGTTCGCTCAAGGATTTGTTTTATGTAAAACGTCCTGGCTAACAGGACTTATTTTTACCCATGCATTGTGTTCTTCCCAATTCAAGGGGTAACAGCCATTCAAAACTAAGCATGTTACCTTGCCATTTTATTAAATGTTTTTAACACACACTCGGCTTCAAGTGTGTTATTGTGCTTGTAAAATTATTTGCTGTTGTTGTGTCTCATAAACTGACATTTTACAAAAGAAACTGGTTTTCCTGAGAAACAAACAGTTTTAAATGGAGAGCTTGTCATAGGCGTTAACATTTGTCATATTAAAAGTTGTGAAGTTGGGTTTTTTATGGGTAAAATGGTGGTTGGCGTATGTAAGATTTAGATTTTGTAGGTGTATTGATTTTTGTATGATAAACAGGATTTTGCAGCAAAAAAATAAGATCTGGCACCTGAGTGTGCATTAAACAATGTCAACACACAATCTTGTGATGTGCTACATCCTATGAAATTAAAGGATTTTGCAATGCCATTTTCTAACTTTACTTCTTTGATGCAGGGGTACCGGATAATGCCATCACAGATCCAATAAGTTGGAACGTGCCACAGGTTGAACAACTCACACCTGACCAGCCATATAGTGTCTGACCTTCCACATTCAGAGGAAGCTGCTCAGCATTTTTTTTCTTAGTCATTTTTCTCCTTCTGGCCCTGGTCTGCCTACCTCTATCATGTCCTGGCATCCCCTTCAGGTCTTCCAGCTGCCATCTCCAGGGATCCGGCTCCCATGTGGATCCTGCAGCTAGTACCCCCATGGCTTACCCCCCGCGGCGGAGCAGCGGAGGGCCCCCCTGCACCCTTCTACCGAGACCAAATCCAGTGTGTCACCATGTACCCTTGGAGCCATTGCTCCCCATCAGAGATGGCCATCATGCCGCTGCAACCAGTGCCAGTTTTCCTGTTTTCTCCCACAGCATGTGAAGCATGCAATGACACCAAGGGACAGGCACACGCATGCTACCATACGCACACCTTTCCAGCATCGACCCCAGCACATCCTCCCTGACAGTCTGTGCAACTGCATTGCCCCCAGCCACTACTGGATGCCACCAGAGTACCGGTGACAGCATTCTCCCCTCCCCAGGGAAGGAGAGCAGTCCATCGGACGCTCCATCCTTCACCCTCCCGCCAACCCACGATGATCCTGGCTCATTCTCAAACCCAGGTCGCCAGCAGCACGAGGTGTGACATCCAGTGCCTCAACCCTCAGTGCCACTAGGCCGGCACAAGCTGCTCAGCATTTAACATTACAAAGGGAATTTATAAGCTGCAAATTAATGCAGAGTCTTTGATCCCATAGATTCAAACCGAAGTTTGAAGGAACACAACTCATTTATTAACTCTATCTGGAGAGAACTGGAATGCTCTTGAGCCAGGTTCATTTACAAAGACCTTCAAAGCCAAACAGATAAAATGTTACATATGCAACAGAGATACAGCCAAAATGTTTCGGTAACAGTTAAAGAGAAGCAGCAGATACACATACTGGAAATATGTTTTTGCCTTCTGCTCATAATTCATGTAGAAAACAATATTTTCTTATTAAAATCATAAAACTTTTTTAAAGATTTTTAAGGTTTACCGTGTTATAATAAATGAATACATACATTGCAGTAATCACTTCAGGGATATGTAATTAAGCAATAATGCATGACAGGTTGTGTGTCATGCTGGAATAACATCACACCTTGGGTGGTTGGGCATGAGGCCTCAGGCCAAATGCATTCAATAGCCAAGAAGAGACATTATCCCAGCACGACATGCATGGAGTGCATTATTGCAATTATACAATGGCTCATTTTAACCCCCACCCCCAAAAAAATACAAGACAACATCAAAAAGTACAGTTTAAATACACATTTTAGTTACAATATCATTGGGTATGAATATTTACTAAAAAAAAAAATAGTACTCCTTCCTTGTTTTGGCCAGTAGGCGGTGCTCCTGGCTTTTTTATATGTGTTTCTTTTCGCATGTCTCTGATATGGTTTTCACTACCCCACATTAGGTGTTAGCTTTTGCCTCCCCACTGCTGCCCAGCCTCTTCCTGCTGTCTTATTTCATTTTGAGTTTGCATTTCCCCCGACCTCCACCACCAGCAGAGCAGATGCAGGCATGAACTGAATACTGAAGTGGACGGCCGGTGAGTAGAGCATGCTGTGTTGTTTAAAAACACATAGAGCAGGGACTTCAATTTCCCTGAAGCCGACGGCTTTATATTAGATTTCTTCTTTTTATCTGAACTGGTGGCAGTAGCAGTGTTGTGTGAATCAGTGTCAACCTTAGTTGAATGAAGTCACATTTGAGGAGGCTATGCTCTGAAGAATGGGGTGATCTGAAGCTGGCTATGGAGCAAGGGATAGTGAAGCCAATTGTGCAGACAGCTTCCCTTTCGTTTGTACATTTTGTCACAATCAGGATTATGGTGAAGGGGTATAGATAATGTGGGGTAATTTAATGGATTAATTGAGAATAATTAGTAATTGTTGAGATGCACAAGTGTTTTTAGTGTATAGATACAGTCCACTTCTATGTACATGCAGATCCCTTGAAAAAGCACCTGAAGGGGTGCAAAACGATCATTGGGCAATCTATAACACACCCTGAGGAGAAATTGCACCTGTGTCTTATCTGTTTTTAATAATAAAAGTTGTTACTTTTTTTCAAAAAGAGCCACAATATCTTGTCATGTGGTTTCTCTGCTTAAACATTGAGCTTGGTCTCGGCTTTGAATCTCAGTTTGGATTTTTTGCTGTTGCAATGTTTACTTTCCCAGGAGCAGCTCTCTTTTTTGTAAACTGTGGTGAAGGATTGCGTGGGATTTGGGATAAGTAAGTAACTAAGTGTAACATTGTTTTACATTCTGGGAGGGAAGGATTTATGTGTTTCAGAAGAGACCGAGGTGCAAAAAGGGGGGGGGGGAGTGGTCCTGTATGTCAATGAAAACATCAAAGCTACAGAAATTCAGAATACACATAAGGAGCCAGAAGAACTGTGGGTCATCCTGGAACCAGGAAATGGGACAGCCATGAGAACTGGGGTTCTTTACAGGCCCCCAGACCAGGGGGAGGACATAGACACATTACTGTTAGAAGATATACAAAACATGACAGCTAAAGGGGAGGTTCTGATAATGGGAGACTTCAACATGCCGGATACAGATTGGTCAATACCAGCAGGAACATCTGCCAGAACTAGACACATAGTAGATTCCCTGCAGGGGGAGGGCCTCAAACAACTGGTACAACAACCCACAAGAGACAGGGCTATCCTAGATCTAGTACTGACTAACAGGGAAGGGATCACAGATCTCCAGGTAGAAGGTCACCTATGGGCCAGTGACCATCACATGGTATGGTTCAATTTGGCTACTACATCTAAATCATCCCATTCCAAGGCAAAAATATGGGACTTCAGAGGAGCTGACTTTGATAAGATGGCCAACAGAGTTAAGCTAGCCCTGGCAAAAAGAAACACAGGTGAGGGGGTACAGGCAAAGTGGGCAAGCATTAAGGATGCAATACTTGAAGCAACATCCCATTGTGCTAGACAGAAAAGGAAGTGCAAAAGAAGAAGGAAACCACTTTGGTTCTCAAATACAGTAGCAGAAAAGGTCAGAGCCAAAAGGCTGGCCTTCAGGAAATATAAGGGAACACAGCGGGATGAAGATAGGGAGGCATACCAAACTGCCCTAAGGGAAGCAGGTAAGGCAGTAAGGCAGGCAAAGTCCCAAACTGAGGAAACACTAGCACGTAACAGTAAAAGAAGGTGACAAGACTTTCTATAGATACATTAGTGAAAGGAGAAAGTCCAGAGGGGGTATTGCTAAGCTTAATGGAGAAAAGGGAGCATGTGAAGAGGAGGACCATGTAAAAGCATCTATCCTAAATAGATACTTTTGCTCAGTATTTACTGAAAAGAAGGTAGGGCAGGGCCCACAGCTCAGCACCATGGACACAGGGGGGAGGGAGGTGAGCACTACTCCCTTCACAAAAGAAAGGGTCCTACAAGAGCTTGCTAAGCTCAGGGTGGACAAGGCAATGGGACCTGATGGCATACATCCCAGGGTACTTAAGGAGCTAAGGGTGGAACTAGCAGAGCCATTTGCAGAACTGTTTAGTGAGTCTCTGAGCACAGGAGAGGTCCCAGAAGACTGGAGAAGGGCTCATGTAATCCCGCTCCACAAGAGTAGTAGCAGGGAGGAGGCAGGGAACTACAGACCAGTCAGTCTTACCTCAGTAGTGGGCAAGATTATGGAGGCACTCCTTAAGGAAAGGATAGTGCAACACCTGGAATTCATAGGGGCACAGGATCCAAGACAGCATGGGTTTACAAAAGAAAGGTCCTGTCAAACTAATCTCATAGATTTCTTTGACTGGGTAACCAGAGTGGTGGACCAAGGGGGAGCAGTTGATGTCGCCTACCTTGACTTCAGCAAAGCTTTTGACACTGTTCCACATAGAAGATTGATAAATAAGCTGGGTAGGCTCGGGGTGGGTCAGAAGTTGGTCAACTGGGTGGCAAACTGGTTGACGGCAGAAAACAGAGAGTGGAGGTAAATGGTATACAGTCAGAAGAGATGCAAGTCACAAGTGGGTACCCAGGGATCAGTCCTGGGGCCAGTCCTCTTCAACATCTTCATTAGTGACCTTGCAGATGGACTAGAGGGTAAGGCTTGTCTGTTTGCAGATGACACCAAGATCTGCAACAGAGTAGATGATCCAGATGGGATGGGCAGAATGAGAAGAGATCTGGATAAACTAGCAAAATGGTCAGAAGATTGGCAACTGGGATTTAATGCAAAGAAGTGCAAGATCATGCACATAGGGAAGAGAAACCCTGAAGCCACCTATAGGCTGGGAGGGGAGTTGCTAGCAGTCACAAAGGAAGAAAGAGACTTGGGCATCATCATCACTGATGACCTGAAATCATCCAAGCAAACCTCTAAAGCAGTAGGTAAGGCTAGGGGGGTGTTAGGGTGTATTAGTAGGGGTATCACAAGTCATAAGAGGGAGGTAATAATCCCTCTTTACAAGACACTGGTTAGGCCCCATCTGGAGTACTGTGTGCAGTATTGGAGGCCACACCTTCACAAGGACATTAACCAAATTGAGGTAGTCCAGAGAAGGGCAACCAAAATGGTGCAGGGACTGCATCAGAAGACATATGAGGACAGATTAACAGAGCTCAATATGTATACCCTTGAGCAAAAGAGGGAGAGAGGTGATATGATTGAGGCATTCAAACACCTTAAGGGCATTAACAAGGTGAAAGAGTCTAACATGTTTAAATATAAGAAAAATAGCAGGACAAGAGGACACAGCATGAGATTAGAGGGTGCCGATTAAGGGGGAATGTGAGGAAATTCTTTTTCACAGAAAGGGTGGTGGATGCATGGAATGGCCTACCTCAAGAAGTGGTGGCTATGAATACAGTGCAGGGCTTCAAACAGGCATGGGATAGGTATAAGGGAGCAATACAAATGAGTATGAATAGATAGGCCACTGACAGAGCAAAGGCATGCGAACATTTATAAGGTAGAAAAGAAATGGGCAGACTGGATGGGCCTTCGGTCCTTATCTGCCATCAACTTCTATGTTTCCATGTTTTACAAAATTGGGAAGTATTGTCAAACTCCATGACAGATATGTCAAGCATAGACAACTTGGACATGTTACTGGAGTGATTCTTTAGACAGGTCATGCAGTCGTGTCTGTCTGCCGGGACTTGATCCATGTTGCTGTGCTGAGGTAACATCAAGGGTCATGGTCTCAACTGACCAATCAAGATTCAGGTTTCTTTCTTGCCGTTGTATACTTATGGTTAATCCCACTTTAATCCTGTGTGTCATTAAGCTCGCAGTGGCCATTTTGAGTATATTTAAGCACAGAACATTTTGATTCATATATATGCTCTGGGAGGGAATGAGTTAAAGGCATTTTGCACAAGCACCACGTGCCTAGCAACACACTTGAGGTGTAAGTATTGTCCCTTACATACCTTGGCATGTCTTACTACATACAAGGCATACAGGTACCAAAGTCACTAGTTGCACAGCATGTACTTTCAGCAGTAACAGCTGCAGAAGCACTAAGCTTGATTCCTGTGCCACTGGAATAGTAGTAAGGTTGATGTGAAAAGGCCACAGCTGGAGTGCCAGCTAGCAGCAGGCATGGCAAATAAGAATGATTGTTGACCAAAATTACTTTTACCGCCGGAATGTGAGCTCATGGCCAGCAGCAGACAGTAGTCCAGAGGAAAGGCCTTCACACTACTACCACTGCATGTACACAAATGGGGGGGAGCACCCTTTATGCATCTGTGTACAGTATATAGGCATCTCTGATCAGCCAGTGAGGTCCACTGGGGGAAGCCAGTGGAAACTGAAGCAGGATGTTAAATAAGATGTCATGTTTGTGCAGTAGGACATTTGTAGTCTGCCCTTATAAGGTGTTCCTGTTGTCTAAGATGGGAATAATCAAATGGAATTTATTATTTTCAACCTGGTGACCATTAAAAATGTTGCCAAGTTTTTCTTTGGAAGCGAAGCTGGTGCAAAGTCAGGCACTCTGCACTTTGGGAAGACGTCACAAATTTCTGACTGCCCACAAAATTCACCTGTAGTTTTCCCAACTACCTGATTTTTCATTAAAAAAAACATAAATCCGCCCCGTCATCTGTGTTATGTCTATCCCACCTCTGCTCACAATGCCACATGTATTTAAAACGGGATCCTGCCCACCATCCCCTGGTTGATCCCCCATTTCCCTCTTGCCCCAGTGTAACCAGTGAAGGTTAAGTAATAGTAAAAACCAGAAACATACATGGAAACATACATAGACTTTGACGGCAGATAAGGACCACTTAGCCCACCCAGTCTGCCCATTTCCCTACCTGTTGGATAAGCTGCAGGTTCTAGTTAACCAACAGCCTAATTCCTGCAACTCCCCCACTATAATTGCTTTATGTCTGTCCCATGCATGTTTGAATTCCCCCACCGTTTTACACCCCACAACCTCCCCAGGAAGGCGGTTCCATGTGTCTACCACTCTCTCCGTGAAAAATAATTTCCTCACATTACCCCTGAGTCGTCCCCCCCCCTCTATCTTTAAATTGTGCCCCCTTGTTCTTGCAACATCTCTTTTCTGAAAGATGCTACCTCCTGGACTTTATTGATTCCCTTGAGGTACTTGAAAGTTTCTAGTATGTCCCTCCGTCCCTCCTTTCATCAAGGGTATATATTAAGCTCTCTCAGTCTCTCTTCATATGGTTTCTGATGCAGACCCTGCACCATTTTAGTTGTCCTCCTCTGGACTGCTTCCATCCTGTCTATGTCCTTGCATAGATGGGGTCTCCAAACTGCACGCAGTACTCCAGATGGGGTCTCACCAACTGTCTGTACAGAGGGATAACCACTTCCTTTTCTACTTGTGATGCCCCTCCCTATGCATCCCAGTAACCCCCGGCCCTTCTACTGACTTTTCACATTGCTTACCCACCTTTAGGTCATCTGATATGATTACCCCAGGTCCCTTTCCGTTATTGTTGTTGTAGTACCTCCTGCCATTGTGTACTCTTCTCCTAGGATTTTGTTTCCAGGTGCATTACTTTGCACTTCTTTGCATTGAATCTAAGTTGCCATACATCTGACTATTCATCCAACTTTGCCAAGTCCCTTCTTATCCTTTCTACTCCCCTTGTGTATCAACTCTGTTACAGATCTTTGTGTCATCTGCAAAGAGGCATACCTTTCCTTCCAGACCCTCTGCAATGTCACCTATAAAGACGATAAAGAGGACTGGACCCAGTACCGAGCCCTGTGGTACTCCACTAGTAACTCCCCTTTCTTCAGAATGAGTTCCATTCACTATTACCTTCTGTGTCCTGTTGTGCAGCCAGTTTGCTACCCAGGCTACCACCCTGGGACCCACTCCCAGGCTGGCTAACTTGATTATTAATCTTTTGTGCGGTACTGTGTCAAATGCCTTGCTAAAGTCTAGGTAGGCTATATCCACAGCCCCTTCCGGTCTATTACTTTGGTCACTCAGTCAAAGAAATCAATTAGATTTGTCTGACATGACCTCCCGCTGTGAATCCATGCTGCTTTTGGTCCCATGTCCCCGCTGACCTCTAGGTACTCAACAATTCTTTCTTTCAGAAGTGATTCCATCATTTTCCTACCACTAAGGTCAAACTAACAGGTCTGTAGTTTCCTGCTTCTGCCTTGCTCCCACCTTTGTGAAGGGGAATCACATCTGCCCTCCTCCAGTCCTCGGGTACCACCCCATCCTCCCATGATTTGTTAAAAAGTGTGGTCAGTGGTGTCACTAGGTCCTCCCTTAGTTCTTTAGGATTCTGGGATGAATCCCATCAGGCCCCATTGCTTTGTCCACCTTGAGTTTTAAAAGTTCTTTCAGGACTTTTTCTTCTGTAAATGGACTGGTGTCAACCCCCTACCCAGAGTGCTTCTATTGTTTGGTTTAGGTAACTCCTCCTCTTCTTCTTTTGTGAATACTGAGCAAATGTATTCATTTAGTATCTCTGCCTTTACACTGTCTCCCTCTGCCCACCTCCCCTCTCCTTTATTAATCTTCACTATCCCTCCCTTAAACTTTCTGTGCTCCCTAATATACCTATAAAAGGATCACATCACCAGCATCACATAACTTCCCTCGCCTGCAAAAACAAGTTCTTTCCAACCCTCCCTACCCATCCCTCATCTTCATCACATAAACCCATCTCCATTTACCCTTTTTGCTAAAAAAAAAAAAAAAACACACTCCCCACAAAGTCCACAAACCCCAGTGTGGAGAGCAACACCTGTAAACAAGAAAGCAGCCCTCCATCAAAGCAAGCCCGTTCTTAGTCTTCCAAGTCTCTGATCCACATGAATGGTGAGCGAAGCATATCCTTAGCAGTACTAATACTTGCCTGGCTGGTTATCAACAGCAATTCACCTCATTTAGTAGGTTCCAATGCAGTACCACAATAGGCAAGCATGCCCCAGTCAGGTTTCTGTCTCTAAGTTAAAAGAAGCCAAACATTCTAGACATTTTCATCAGTTTTTGCAAACAAGGATACTTCAAGATTACAATCCCCTGTAACATTAAAACTACTTAATGAAATTTAACCAAATTTGACAGTTTCTTATTTAATACTACAAAGGGTAGGCATGACAATATTCTAGTTAATAGCACTAAAGGTGGCCATGTTATAAGTAGTCAAATATTTTGGAAATGTTCATGAAATCTGGCAAGTACATAAACAAAACCTAGGGTGGATTGGAAAATCCTGGTTACCTCCTGTACTAGGAGCAACTACCGTTGGATGCATTTCAGTTTGGTTTCCTGGTCCAGGGTGTCTTGAAACCCACTAGGGAGAGCTGTACTGGTTCTGGTCCTGTCCAACTGCAAACATGTTCAGGATGTGACAGCAGAAGAGCCACCTGCAGGTAGTGACCACCATGTGGTGAGGTTCCACCTGGACATGGGCGTGGGGATGGTCAGAACCAAGACAGGAGTTTTGGGCTTTAAGAGGGATGACTTTGATAGGGTGGGAGAAATTCTAGTAGGTCAACTTGCTGATAGTGGAAGGGAAATGGATGTAGAACAGAAATTAGCATTAATAAATGAGGGACTGATGGAGACCACTAGTGAGTGTACCAGCATCAAAAGTAGGAAAATTAAAGCCAAAAAGCCCAGCTGGTACAGAAAGGAGGTGGCAAAAGCTGCAGGTGACAAGAGGTCAGCCTTCCAGATGTACGAATGGACTCAAAATGAAGAGGATTAGGTGGATTACCCTGCTAAGTCATGCCAGGCGAGCAGAGCAGTTAGGGTGGCAAAGGCTAAAAAGGAAGTGCAGCTAGCACAGAGGATAAAACATGTAAGAAGGCCTTTTTCTAATATATAAGGGAGAAAAGGAACTCCAAGGGTTAGTCAGATTAAGAAAGGAGGGTGGTTTGTCAGGAGGTAGAGAAGAGAAAGAGGAGATGCTTTACAAGTACTTCTGTTCAGTCTTCACTAGAGAGAAGGCTGGACCAGTGCCAAAAGGGAAGATGGGGGTGGGGACAAAGAGGGGGGAAGACGCAGATGGTGTCATTCATGCTGATAGGGTATCTAAGGGCATAAGGGGCTCTGAAGGTGAATAAATCTCCAGGGCCAGATGGCATGCACCCAAGGGTCCTAAGTGAACTGGCAGAGGCTGTGGTGGATCCCCTGGCAGACCCATTCAACACCTTTATGGAGTCAGCGGTCACGCCTCAGGCTTGAAGAACTACACGTGTGGTGCCTCTCCGCAAAAGTGGGCCAAAGGATGAACCATGGAACTTCATGCTGGTCAGCCTGACCTCAATATTGAGCAAGCTGATGGAGACCATCGTGAAGGAGAGACTGGTGAGCTTTCTGGAGAATAATGGGCTCCAAGACATGAGGCAACATTGGTTTGTGTTGGGGAGGTCCAACCAGATGAACATAATTGACTTCTTCAACAAGGTCACCAGGACGGTGAACAAGGCCCAATCACTTGATATCAGTTTTACCAGTATCTGCTCACTCCCCTGCCAGGTAGCCATTTACAGAAGCACCGTGACTGAGTCATCCATTTTGTTATCATCCAATCACGGTCACCCTGTACATGGTATACCCTTGATATCCTGTATCTGGATTTCCGCAAGGCCTTCCCTTCAACACTATACCTCACAGGAGAGTCACCAGGAAGCTGGAAGACTTAGGGATAGAGGCTAAGCTTGTTGGGTGGGTCAGAAGTTGGCTACAGGACAGAAACCAAGAGGTGGCAATAGGATGGAACCCTCAGAAGCTAGACCTGTGACCAGTGGGGTCCCAGAGGACTCGGTACTCAGTCCGGTGTTGTTTAACATATTCATAAGTGAGATTGCAGATGTTATCAGGGGTAAGATATGCCTGTTTGCAGACAACACAAGCTCTCTGGAAGGTTAAACATGGAGGAGGGCAGACAAGAATTCAAGGAAGACCTGGCTAGGCTAACAAAATGAGTGAAAAACCCAGGGACCAAATACTGGCTGGGTGGTGTGCAGGTAACCAGGTCAGAGAAGAAAAAGGACCGGGTGTAATTAGCAAAAATGACCTGAAACACTCAGCAAACTACAAGATGGCCGTGGCCAAAGCAAATTGATTGCTAGGCTGCATAGCCAGGGGGATCAGCAGCAGGAAGTCGTAGATCATTTTACCACTGTACAGGTCTCTAGTGAGATCGCACCTAAATTACAGTGTATAATATCAATGTCCTTATCTTAGGAACGATATCGGCTTGCTGAACATGGCTCAGAGAAGGGCAACCAAGATGATCCAGGGCCAACAGGCCAACATCTATGAGGACAGGCTCCAGGGGCTCAACGTGTACTCTCTTGAGGACGGGGGAGGGACATGACTGAGACCTTCCAGTATCTTAAGGGGCTAAACAGGGTGAGCACTGATGGCCTCTTCAGCCTCAGTGGAAACAAGACCACTAGGATTAACAGCCTAAAGCTGGTGGGGAAGGTTCAAAGGGAGATGAGGAGGTGCTTTTTCACCATGAGGGTGGTGACTAAGTGGAATGAGTTACCGGAGGAGTTGATATGCCTAAAACAGTGGATAGATTAAATACAAGTTGGTACAGGGTGAGGGGAAGTTGTAGGTAAAATGGAGGGTGTCTGACAGGGATCAAGGGGATATAGATTGGGGCAGTTCCTCTGTAAACACAGTGGCAACTGCACATTCGAGCAGACTAGATAGACTGTAAGGCCTTTATCTTCTGGCACAGTTGTATGTTTGTATGTAAACATTTTTGAGCCCCTGTAACTTTACTTTATTAGGAGTGTTAATATCAAATAACTTTA
The DNA here is from genome assembly GCA_016271365.2 of Neoceratodus forsteri. Taxonomy (NCBI): domain Eukaryota; kingdom Metazoa; phylum Chordata; order Ceratodontiformes; family Ceratodontidae; genus Neoceratodus; species Neoceratodus forsteri. The sequence goes on along the minus strand of JADMNL010000032.1, from coordinate 159,065,501 downwards.
GTAGTTCTGCCCCATGTCCAGAAGTTACCAATAGTGCAAATAGTACCTAGGAAGTATCTGGAGGAACTATGTATCCAGAAATAAAACTGCATTGGTATCTCTATACAGAGATCTGAGAAGACCTCATCTGGATTACGCCTGCCAGTTCTGGGTGCCACATCATATTAGCAATATAAACAGGGTGGAGAGGATCCAGAGTAGAGCTACAAAATGATGCGGGACATGGAGTCAAAACAAGGCACTGTGCATTCGGTGCAAAATGTTAGGTCAGTTGATGCTATGGCATCTGAGTGCTGATTATATCTACAGCTGGGACACCTAAATGCAAGTCCTTGCACTGAATGTTCATACTTTAAATAAAGTGGATGAGAACGACACACTGGACTGTGACTGCAAAGTGTAGGAGAAAGAAATGTTGGACTGTGAGTGCATTCTGTTGGTCCAATGTGGGAAGGGGAGTTCTGTTCCCTACCTGTGTGTTCAGGATCCAGAGAAGAGCTACAAATATGATTTGGGGCATGAACACCAGGAGCTGCGCAGAAAGACTAAAGGAAACTAGCTTGCAATCACTGGAGGTGAGGATATTAAGAGGTGACCTACTTCGCCTCTATGATATTAACAAAGGAACAACTACATGGCAGTTTAAACCTCACATACAAAAATGAATCAAGAATTGAGGAGCACAATGAACAGTTTAAAATCTGCATGTTAGAATGGAGAAAACAGAATATTGTTATACTCCGAGAGTACTGGGAGTGTGGAAAATGCTGCCGCAAGAAATAACAGATTGCAGAAACAAAAACATTTTTAAAACAAAACTGACAATTACAACAGGGGACAAAGTACAATCATGTAGTGCCACTGATAAGTGGGGAAGGGAGGCAGTCCCAGTGAACCTCTAGTCTTCTTCTTCCTCTATATCACAGTACTATTGAACGTCATTACATTTGTTCGTTTCCTAGACCACAAGAATAAACATTCCGAGTCCCACAGCTCATGCGTAAAGGACGGCCGAGTAATAAGCCAACAAAAATGGCAATGTAAGTGGCAAAAGTTTGTGAATTCTCATGAAAATCACGTTCATACAAATTTCATAAAATAGTGTCTGTAAATTTTGCCGAACCATATTTCACATCTTGAATGTAAGTTCATTGCTTCATTCTTTGAAAATCAGCATCTCTGAGAATTAGGACATTGTAAACATATAGGGATTTAGAGACTGTTTTACCGTAAAGGGAGTACACAGAATACCAGCCAGGTCCACTGAAAATGAAGCAGAAAATACATTGCAGTTATACAGTGCTTTTATATACACACTGTATTCTAAAGTTCTCTTTAAGTATTGAGTGAGACTGTTAGTGCAGTGACTGTAAATACATCCGTGGTTATACTTGATTGTAAATATACATGACAAAACCCATGAGCAAACAAGCACATAGCTTCAGTGCTTCAAGGTGCTTTGCCCCTTCTTCAGGCAGCAGTGCTTAGTGGACTCTCTAAGTACTTGCATGTAAAGACCCCTGTCATGCAGATCACCTGACCAGAAGTCACATGATATTCTGTAAACCCCCGTACAAAAGTAACATTTAACCACAATACTCAGATATAGTCTTGTGAATGTAGAAAACTTGTTGAAAATAATCTCCTGGCAGGTATGATGCTTAAAAGAGGAACTCTTAGTCATTTTATAAGTATATTATGATGCAGTGTTTCTGGACTACAAAAATTCAGATTGGGCAAATGGATCTGCAAATTGTGATCTACACTAAAAATCATTGACCAGACAATCATTTTAGTGGATGCTTGAATCGGCACAAGATGGAGCGGACAGCTTGTAAGACAAGAATGGACACACTTTTACCTAGGGAGAAAAGAGAAACGCAAGTGGGAAAAAGGAAATCAAGAAAGATCTGCCTGTTAAATGAGAAAATCCTAAGAGCAGAAGAATTTCAGTATCTTTTCTTTTCTTCTCTTCTCTATTTTAAGCGTCTGCAGGAATCTTTGAGAGTTTGTTTGTTTCAAACTGCAAGACTTTTTTCAGAGAAAAGCTTTCGTTATGTGGTGGAGTTAATAATTTCTGGCTAGAGTTAATAATTTCTGGCTAACGTTCTCGATTAACTAGGCATCTATACCCCCACTGAAAGACTGTCCTTATTGTCCTTTTGGTTATTTGAGAACAAAATCACTTTCTTTTTTCTCTTTTGTTCACCTTTAAACAATACTGAAGGCCACGGGAAGAGAATGTCTCATAGAACATAAGCGCTCACGTGTATAAAGAAAGCAGCCAGAGGAAAACAGAACAATATAGAATCGCCTCTATATGGGAAAAGTTCAGGATCATTTGAATTAAGTATTTCCTGTATATACTGGCCCAGATATTCAAACTGTGCCAGGCTGTGGTGCAAGTCTGGGTGCAGCCGTAACAGCGCTGGCAAGGCGTTGACTAGGCGATATTCAATGGAGGCTGCGCCATGGCACAGCATCATTGAATATCGCACCCTGAACCCACAGTGTGCATGGCACAATGGCACTGTGCCAGCACAAGTGGCCAGAGTGAAGCAGTGGGATGCGCTAAGCGCAAGTTCCGTTGCACTAAGCGCAGCAACTGCAATATTCAAAGTGCACATACAAATTGAGCCATAATGCATGCAAAGCAGAAATGGGGCCATTGCATGTCATTATAGCTCCATTTGCATACGAATCGCCGATCCCTGGTGACTTGCGCCTGGCACCCTGCCAGGCAGCAGCCATCAGGGACCGATACCCCTGCACAGCGTGGTAATGTGCCTCACAGTCTGATCGTGGGCATTTGTAAAATAAAATAGATTCCTATATCCCTGGTGGTCCAGTGGACCACTGTCAGCCCGATCGCAAGCTTAGGTATAAATAAAGAAGTCCAATATCCCTGGTGGTCCAGTGGACCGCTTGCAGCCCAATCACGGGCTGAATGTAAAATTAAACAAGTCCAATATCCTTGGTGGTCCAGTGGACCGCTCGCAGCCTGATCGTGGGCTGAATGTAAAATTAAACAAGTCCGATATCCCTGGTGGTCCAGTGGACTGCTCACAGCCCAATCGTGGGCATTTGTATAATAATATTACGTCCAATATCCCTGGTGGTCCAGTGGACCCCCCATCCCCACCTGCACACTGAGCCCCACCTCCGCTCCCCAACCGGTCCAGCGGCAGGAGGCAACCTCCACCCACCTGCCACTCCCGCCCGCCGACTGCACTGTAGGTAGGGCTGTATGCCCATTGGTCCCTGGCGTGAGCCAATGGGCGATGTACTCCAATGCTGTACACATTCCAGATATGTGAATGGATCCATTCACATATCTAGAATAAGTAATAAGGCTCGGGCTGCTCGCCCATTGACTCACACTGTGGATCAATGATGTACAACCCTACCTACGGTGTCAGTCGGCGGGTGGCGGGGCAGGGGGTGGTGCTGCTGCCACTGATCGGGGAGCAGGGCGATGAGGCTCTGTGGATCGGTGAGGAGGTCCATTGACCACCAGGGATATTGGATGTAATATTATTATACAAATGCCTGCGATCAGGCTGTAAGCAGTCCACTGGACCACCTGGAATATTGGACTTGTTTAATTTTACATTCAGCCCGCGATCGGGCTGCGAGTGGTCCACCGGACCACCAGGGATATAGGACTTTAGTTTATTTAACACATGCCCGCGATTGGGTTGACAGCGGTCCACTGGGCCACCAGGGATATAGGATTTTATTTCATTTTACAAATGCCAGTGATCGGGCTGACAGCAGTCCACTGGACCACCAGGGATATAGGACTTTAGTTTATTTAACACATGCCTGCGATCGGCCTAAAAGTGATCCACTGGACCACCAGGGATATAGGACCTCTTTTATTTTAACTGCAGCCCGCAATTGGGCTGCAAGCAGTCCACTGGACCACCAGGGATTTTGGAGGCTCATTTTTCGACATAAGCCCGCGATCGGTCATGGGTGGGTGCCGCCAGGTGCAGCCAGAGCTCAGATGGCCATCCACAGGTGGCAGCTGCCATGCTGTGCCCTGCAATACAGCAGCTCACCTGTGGGTGGCCAGCCATTGTTTTCTTTTTTTTTGGCTCACCTGTGTGCGGCGCAAGTAGAGGTTGTGCATGTATGGACTGAGCGCATCCCGGGCTGACTATTGGGATGTGCAGAGTATGCATGGGCACGCCTCTCCTACCTGTGCTGCATACATTACTGATGCACTCCGGTGCATCAGGATTTGTGCCAGGCACAATTTCCATTTGAATATCACACCATGGTGCATCAGTGGGTTGCGCCATGTGCAACCCTTTTGAATATCTGGGCCACTGTATAATGAATGCAGGTTTTACTAAAAGTCTATGTTGAGATGTTATAAACTGCAGGACCTTATTGGCGAAAAGTTTTCACTACGTGGTGGTACTAAAAATCTTTAGATAGTGTTGGTGATTATTTAGGCATCTATACCCCTACAGAAAGTTTGTCTCTTATTTTTCTTGTGTGTAGTTGAGAACAAAATTGCACTCTATCTTTGTTGTTTATATTTAAGCTAAACCAAAGAGTACTGGAAGGGGATGTCTCACAGAACACGGCACATGGTATGCAAAAGAAAAGGATAGCAACCCCTGAAAAGAGAGGACAACCCGCTAAAGAATCAAATAAAAATAATACTACTGGGGAACAGAAGAGAACATCAGAGAATTTACTTAATGTTTTCAAGTCCCCAAATCCAAATTTGTCTCCAGAGTGGGTGCACCATGGAGTTTCTCGGCTCTAGGCTCACCAGCAATCATCTGGAAATCATGGATCAGGAAGCAGTAATGAGTGATTTTCTCTCACAGACACTCCGAGTACCAGAAGAGCCAAGTCCCTCAGGGCAATGGGGGGAGGAAGGCCATGTACAGCGGGATGGGTTGAAGTCCCCCACGAAGGATGAAGAGTTTGTGATAGCGACTATGCAGCATGAGAATGAAAGTAACCAACAAATTAAAACACTGCACTCTCAAGGAATAGAAGTTACCCCATTGGTAAAAGAGATTAGGGAAGGTTTTAACAGCATGAAAATCTTGATTGTTGAGCTGACAACTACAGTCTCGGATTTAGTACACAAATTCAGCTCATTGAGCACTAGAACATCAGAACTGGAAGAGAGAGTAAGCACACTGGAAGATGTAGTCGCTCCAGTACAGAAGAAAACTGAATTGCACACTGAGGAGCTGGAAAAGTTGCACCTCAAAATTGAGGAACTTGAGATGTGAAACAGGGGGTCTACCAGAAGGTATAGAAGGATAAAACCTGGAAGAGTTTTGTTGAAAAAGCATTGACAGAGTCACTTGGAAAAGTATACCCAGAAGATAAGGTGGAACTAGATAGAGCTCATAGAACGATAAAAAATCAGAGATATCTGGGCTCACAACCAAGATTTTTTTTCCTTAAGCCCCATCATTTTCAAAATAGAGAAGAGATTTTGAGGAGCGCCAGAGTCCAGAATGGAATCAAGGTTGCAGGAACACATGCTCAGGTCTTCCCGGACCTGCGATATGAAATTTTAAACAAACACAAAGCCTTTGCTAATGCTAAAAGTATGTTAGTAAAAAGAAATATAAGATTTTCAATTATACCACCAGCCAAATTAAAAGTATGATATCAAGGCAGTTTGAATATTTGCATCACCTTTAGACGCAGAGAAAACTATTAAGGAATGGCTGAAAAATGATGGTAGTACTGATAAAAAAAAAAAAGAGAGGAGGGAGGGTTTTTGCTTATTTCCCTAAAGTGTATAAAAGATGGACCACAAGGAGCTTTATTTGGAAAAAAAATAAATCAATAAATGAAGATTACTATCTAGAAAGAAGAGAAAGTGAGGAAATGTAATACTTTAAATCTCCTAGGGTATAAAAGTGCAATGTCCAATATGGTCATACAGCAGTATATTCTGTAGGGAGGGGTGGGATGTTTTTTGACCAGGATAGGAAAGAAAAAGATTAGATGGGATTTCTCTACTGTATAAGGCTTCATCAGAAGAAGAAGTAGTGTGAAATTGTGCAATACTAGTTTTGTACAACTTTTGCTATCATATGATCTCATGGGAAGGGTTTACTAAGAGGGTGGTATAAGGAGGGTAAGCTGGGTTACATTATGTAATTGTTTAATTTTATTTCTTATTACTAGCTTACTTTAAAAAAAAAATTACAATATTTGCAAATATTATTAAACCATATTAGGGAGTATGGGAGGGTTTGCCAAAAAGTTATCTATTAAAAAGTATAGATTTTTGTGCCAGGAGGTCTCCAACATTGGGCTTATAGACCTTATTATAGATCAAAATAATATATAGAATTTTGAAAACATTATGGATCCTATCAATATAGGGACATGGAAAGTGAAGGAGCAAGAGATCGGACTAAAATCCAAACAAAAATAAATCAATGTAGAAAGAAAAAAGTGGATATTCTGCTACTTCAGAAACACACTTTGGAAAAAGGACTTTGTATTTTCAGGAATCTTTTTGTTCTGAGGGAATCTTTTCTTATTATAATAGTAAATCAAGAGAAACAGCAATTTTGTATTAAGAAAAACAGGTTTTTAGGTTACAGCCGACATTGTGACAAGGAGGAAGATATAAAATTTTGGGCATAAAAAATCAATCTTATTATAAATTGGTATCAGTTTATGCACCCAATGAAGAAGATACAAATTTTTAACCATTTATTTATGGAGTCTTCTGATTCCCAGAACCATATATTATAGCAAGTGATTTCAATATTATACTGAATTACTTAGATAGAAGTCCAGGAACTAAACAAAATAAATTTTAAAGTGATACCACTATTCAAAAACTATATGGAAGGAATGGGCCTAATAGATCCATTAAGAACTTTATATCCTGATAAAGAGTCTACTCCTTCCATTCTGTAGAACATAACTCTACTCTAGAACTGATCATTTTTTAATCTCTAGACAACTAAGATGGGATATTAATAATATAAAATATGACTCAATTATTTCATATGTGCATTAGTTAAGCTATTTCTCAATCAGCGAGTCAGTAATATATCACAAAACAATGGAAACATAATCTTAGGTTTCTTAGGGATGAGACCTTTAACTCTTTGGTTAAAAGTGAAATGCAGGACTTTATGAAAAATAATGATGCATCGGAGTAGGTTTAGCTGTGATGTGGGATACACTAAAAGCATATTTAAGGGTCCTGCATTTCCTATTCCTCTTTTAAGAATAAGTCGGATCAACGTTTATTGGACAGCCTTGAAAGAGAATTGGTTGACACTGAATCTTACTATATTACAACAGGTATAAGGATACATAAGGTATAAGGATACATAAGGGCCCAGGTACTCAGAGCTGCGCAACTGAGTTGTGCCAGCACAAGTACAGAGATGTGCCGAGGAGCGATATTCAGCAGGAGCCAAAAACCTATTGCACCAATGCACAGCTATAATATATGCAGCGCAAGTGCAGGGGGCATTCCCATGAATATGCGGCGCATCGGTATATTCAACTGTGAAGCCATGGCGCAAGTGTGGAGCAACTCAAAGATGCTGACCAGACTTGCTCCTATAAAACAGGGCGAAAACACACAGACAGCTGTTGTGCCAAAAGTGAGAGAGTGAGAGGAGAGCAAGAGGAAGAGCTAGTGAGACAGACAGACAGACACAAGAATAGACACAAAGGGAGAGGGAAAGAGAGTTGGTGTGGGAGTGGGAGAGAGGGGCAGAGAGAGAGAGAGAGAGAGAGACAGAAGCACACACACACACACACACACAAACACACACACACACACAGAACAACAGTGAACCAGTGTGTCACACAGACAGCAGCGAACTGCCCAGGGGGACAGTGGACTGACAGAGGGATGGAGAGTGCGCCGTTCCTGATGGAGGCGGTAATGAGGGGTGTGAGGAGGCAGGAGGAACAGCTATATGACTGATGAAGGGACCACCAGTGGTATGCCTGACACAGGTGGAACTGTGCCCCTGTCACTTTTGAGAACTATAGTGATACAGAGATTATGGGCTAGTGCTACCTGAACTGGTGGCTCTGTGAGCTGTGCAGTGAGAAGATGCAGGCACCCACCAGACAGAGCCCCACCATGTCCGTGGAGACCAAGGTAACCACTGTCATGTGCCTGCTCACCACAGTCACCTTCCAATGACAAACAGGGGACACCCCAGGCATCAACCAGTTGGATACGTCCCGCCTCCTCACACAGTTCCTCAATGCCCTGCTGCCAGCTGCTTCGGCATTCATCCATTTTCCGAGCATACAGGTGGAGCATGCAGCAAACATGCAGGACTTTCACAGGATGGCATGCATGTCCTGCATGATTGGGCCATTAACTGCACCCACGTAGGCATCCACATGCCACCTGGCCCCAAGGGAATGGCATACATTAACAGGAAGGGGGGCCCGAGCATTAACTGTCAGGTGGTGTGTGTAGCCATGGGGCACATCATCAATGTCTGCGCCACACACCCCGGGAGTGTACATGACACATTCATCTGGCAGAGATCTGTGCTGTGCCACAGGTTGGAACATGGGGATATCCCCACTGGCCACCTAGTGAGTGAGTATGGCATGGGCAAGGGATGATGGGCATAGCAGACCTGGGGGTGGGCTGGAGTGAGTGGGGTGTACATGGTGGCGTGGGTGCCAGGGACAGGCAAGGGGTGCAGCACAGAATAGCATAGGGCTAACCATGTCATTCTCCACACAGGTGACAGCACACACCCACTGAGGCCCTGGCTGCTCACCCCCTACCGGTGACCATCATCCCCAGCAGAGAAACGGTATTACGAGGCACCCGCTAGCACACGCAACATCATCGAGTGTGTCTTTGGCATGCTGTAGCCATGATTCCATTGCCTAGACAGGTCAGGCGGTGCCCTACAGTACAGCTCCTCGAAAGCCTGTGGCCTATTCCTGTCCTCCTGATAAAGTGTCCCAGAGAGGACATGAAGCGCTGAGGTATAGTGCTGAGGCTATTTGCTCCAAACTGCATCTAACTTTTGGAATGTTTATTTTCGGTCCGAGTGCTTACTTTTGTGTTCTTATGCATACTGCACAACATGGCCATTGATCATGGAATAGCTGTCGAGGCAGATGAGGGCAACATTAGTGGAGACGACGGAGACAATGGACCAGAGGGTGGTGGACAGCTACCCCCTGGGTGGAGGGACCCCTGACTCCAGCAGCAGCAGGCATAATGCCACCGTGACACTGTTGCACAGGAACACTTTGGCAAATGCAGGTAGGTGGTGAGGTACACTGGCATGGTCCACACAAACAAGTACAGCGCACATGCACTGATGAGGGGCATGCACACACAGAGGCATGATGCAGGGGAAGGGGAGTTAGTGGCACCCACCCACACACAGCCACACACACACACACACACACACACACACACACATGCACCCACCCACCCAGGTGTTGGAATGTGGTATGGATCAGATGCATGGCACCGGTGTACAGGTGCAACCGGTGCTAGACTGCCCTCATCACACCCATACCACACAGTCCAGCATCTGGGCATGCACACACACACACACACACACACACACGCGCACACACAGGCAGCATGCGGTACATCACACAGGTGTGCCACCATTGGTATGGTGCACACACACTGCCCATGGGTGCACAGGGCATCATCCACAGACTGCGGTCAGGGCAGCACACAGATCAGGGAAGCCACAAGGTACCATGGCCACCATGGCCACAGGGGTGGCCTTGTTAGGGCTGATCGGCAGCCACAGGCTGTGCATCAGCCAGGGGGGTGTCCAACAGCCCCCGGGGTGGAAGCGTGGGACCGTGACTGTGTCCTCATGGGGGTTGCAGGCACCCAAACAGGCCTGCCCCAGGTGTGCCTGGGATGCCTACATCTGAGCCCAGTGTCAACTGTGATGGGTCACCTGACACTGGGTCCATGGGGTGGACAACACACTGTGGGAGGTCTCCTGTGCACCACTACACCCTGTGGCAACCAGTAGCATAAAAGCCATCTGCAATTGCACTGGCAATGTGATCCAAAATGCACTTGTGGCCTCCTGCATGCATTGCAGCCCTCAGGATCTGCGTAGTACCCCATCCTGCTGCTCGGCTAACTGATGCACCTCTGCATGCATTGCATGCACCCCAGTGGAGAGCAGCACCTGTTGCTGAACGAACACCTGTATCAGCTGGGTGTGCTCAGCCAGATGGTCCGCATCCTGAGGCTCCCGGGCGGGGTGCTGATCATCTGGGGGTGACCTTCCACGCTGCACAGCCCCAATCTCTGGTGGATGCTGCACAGTGGGGTCTGCAGGGGGAATGGGTACGGCAGGTGCACCAGTGGCAGACCCTGTGTCTGGCTGGCCAATGGCACCTGCAGCCTGCTGCCATCACCTGTCTGGCCACTGTACACTGCCTAGCACCTGCACGGCTGCACCACCACCAATGCAAGGCACATTTGTGGCACCAGACACCACTTTACTCATGGTGGTGGCAGGCAGCCGTTCCACTGCTGGCATTGCACTGGGTGTTGTAACTGGCTGTGCTGCCAGCAGGGGTGACATGCTCACAACATCAGCCATGCTGTCCAGGAGGTGTGTGAAGTCATCATCGGAGTTGGACTCCACCCCAATCTGTGTCTCTGCACACAGGACACCAAGGCTGGCATCCTGCAGGATCACACCCAGGGCCTCATCCAACCCTAGGCCAAGGACACCCACAGGCACCATGGTGCAGATCCCGTGCCTGTCAGGGCCCTGAATGCCAGTGGTGGTTGATGGTCCATCCTCCGAGGCCATGCTGGCATCCATGGGTGCCACTATCAGTGCCCTATCCTCTGCATGGAGGCATGCTGGTGCTGCAGAGAAGGATGGCATGTCAGTGATGCATTACATGTGCCCCATTACACTGCTGCCACATGCAATCTGCAGCATGGCATGCACATGGTGTACACGTGCCCATGACATGCAGGATGGCTGCACACCAGCACACCTGTGTATGCACCTCTGGGCCACCAGCTGTGTATGGCTGACAAACATATCATGCAGTGATTGGCTGCCACCTGTCTGGAAGCCTCCTCCAGGCACACCCTCCACCAAGGTGTGGCAGATGGTGGCTGCCACCAACTCTTCTGTTGGCATCAGTGTGGGTGCATCAGCTGGCCCTCCTCCGTTGGCATTCCAGGATGCTCTGATGGCTGCCACCTTCTCCTTTATGTGCTGCCTGTCTGTCCCGGCTTTCTTGCGCTGACCACTTTTGGATGCCATGCTCCCTGGCATGTTGCCACCTCCTCCCATGCCACTGCCCTATCCTGTGGTGTGCCTGTGGCACTACTCAACAGGGCCTCCATGTTGAGGTAGGGCTCAAACAGGGCATCCGTCTCTCCCTTCATGAAATTGGGCCTGCACCCCTGCTCCTCGCCCTCCTCCTCCTGTGCCGACATGTTGCCTCCTGTGAACAAGGACAGCACAGTGTGTCAGTGGCAGCATCTCCCTGGTCAGTCCCACCCTGCAGTGCTGTCTGCTCCCAGTGTGCTGCTGTGGCATCCACCACTTACCTATCGAGGTTGCATTACCAGTACATGGCCTGTGCTGTTCCGTAGTGCTTATGAGGCTCAACGCATGCAAATGAGGTTGTGCGCAATGGCAATGATATGCTAATGCACCCCACTGTGCCACACATTGGCTGATGAGCTCATTTATATGCAGTGTCTGAATACTGAGATATTGTGCCATGCGCAATGGTTTTTCGCCAGAGCAAGCGGAGGCACAATGCCCATGCATGCATGCTGCATGGGCCTGCAATGCGCATGCATGCTGCAGTGTCATGGTGTCATGATGTTAATTGCACAAAATGCATGACCAGCGTGATGTAGCACCACTGTGCAAGCTTCTCATGGCCAGTCATGCGCATGGTCGCGCATTATGGCATGTTCCCTATTGTGAACATGCACACATTGCACTGGCCACTGGCCTCTAACCCCTGGGTCACCTCCATGACCCTGTGACCCCTTCAGACCACACCTACTGTACATGTCCAGCACTGCACGATGTCTGGGCACTGTGCATTCTCCAGAGAATCATGCATCCGGCACCTGTGGTGGCCACGTGCACCTATACCCGCCATTTCGCCATCGAACCAAGCAAGACCCATGGTGCAGGGTCAGAGATTCCATGCATGATAATTGGACTGACATGTAGGTGGTCAACCTGGTCGCTTGTGTGGAACCCTACAGCCCACAGCTGTTTGGCCAGGTGGCCTTGCAGCAGGCCAGAGGCAGTGTGTGGCAGGACATACCTGTCAGCCTGGAGAGGAGGACGGGGTTCCCAGGATGGGTGAGCAGTGTAGACACCGGTATGGTGACCTGATGTACAGGGACTCTGACTGGCTTCAGAGGCCCCAGGCATGCATCAAGTGTGGTGCAGTGCCACAGCCAGGTAAGTCATCCCATGTTGCATGTCTGCCCTGGTGCTGTACTGTGGTGTTGGCTTTGCTACCTGCCATGCCCTGCAGTGGGGTACACTGTCATCATGCACATCACTGGTGGCATTGCCAAGTGTCACTTGCATTGCCGATGCAGCCGTGTTGGCATGCAGGACGTGTTGGGCAGCAGCATGCCCTGTGCACAGAGGGCTGGGGAAAGCTGTTGTGGTTGGGGACTGATGTACACCTGTCTTCTTTCCATTCCCAGGGCTGGAGGACCACAGGTGGGCCAGGGCTGCAATGGTGCGTGACCAGGCAGTGCACCTGATGGGGAAGACCACACAAGCGGCACCACAGGGGGCAGGTAAGCACTGTCATGGTCCTTCTCACTGTACAAGGGGTGGCAGTGGAAGTGCCATGTGCCGTGGCAACTGTATGTCGCACTGTGCATGGTGCATGCCACTGTGGCACATCCATTGGAGACATGTCAGCTGTTGGTGGGTGGGCATGCACCCAGCTGCCACCATTGTTGCTGTAGTGCTGCCAGTGCAGTGTGCCATGTGGCTGTCACTATGTAGTCATGTGGCCATTGTGCGGTAGGGACCACCTCTGTGCAACATCGTGCTGCGCAGTGTTGCTGACTGGCATTGGCCCATCCCTGAGGGTGTCCATTCTGGGCCCTCCAGGGTGTGTAGTCCTACTGCCCTCTGCACACACTGTGGGTGGGCATGGTTCCTTGGGCCATTGCACTGATCACCTGTCCTGTCCCTTGCTATAGGTGTCCGGCATCCGGTATGGAGAGCACTGTGAAGAATGCTCAGCCAGCTCATGCGGCAGAATTTGCTGGTGGTGTCCAGTATCTTGGAGATAGTCATTGCCATATGGTGAATGATGGTGGCAGAGCAGGAGGAGCAACAGCTTGCTGGGGTGGTCGTACAGGGCCGTCACTGATGTTGATGATGTTTGCCCTGTTTCCCCTGTTTGCACTTCCCTCCAGTCCCTCCCACTGTACAGTCCCTGTTCTCTGTCCCCTTCCCTGGCTGTACCTACCCTTTCCCAGACCCTGTTATATTTGTAAATAGTTCTTTCATATAAATATCTTCTAACATACCTGCTTGTGTCTGTGTCTGCTTTGCAGGTGGCACGTGGAGCCATGCTGCAGTGGCCCAGTGTTTGTCTGTGTTGTGTGCATGAGAGGGGGTGCATGTTGTGCATCCGTGGTTCTCTGCTGTGTGCTGTGGTGTGTCCCACTGTGGTGGTGTCCATCCCCTGGGTCAGTGGCTGTGCATTGAGGTGCCCATGGGGTGGCTGTTAGGGGTGTGTGGTGGGTATGTGCATGGCGGTGGCTCACGGCCATGGTCATTGTTCGAGTACTGTCCACACACTGTGTTGGGGTCCTCTGCTTAGCATTGGGTGGCTTGTCCCATGTGATCTGCCATGCTGCCTGCATCATGTCCCATTCAGTGTCCACTGTGTGGACTCCCTGTGTGCCTCTGTGACGTGTGTGTACTTGGCTGCATGGTCCTGGGTGCAGCCTGCTATGGTCTCATGAGGGGCATGGCCGGCAGCCTGCCTGGGTGTGCGGGGCTCTCTTGGCAGCCTTCCATTGGCTGTTGGCACCTCCTGTCACCTGCTATCCATGCCACTGTTGTGTTCTGGGGTCCAGTGTCTGGGTGCCTGTGTGTGCCTGCTGTGCTCTACTGGTGGAGGCCTCCTGTGATCACTGTCACTGTGCTTCAATGACTCTGTCCCTGGGTCTGTTCTCTGTGCCCTGCCCCCCTCTGTTGCTGTACTGCTCTGCACTGCCACGGTTGCACTGGAGCATCTCTGTTTGCGCCACGGTGCCCCTTTGTTTGTGCCATGGTGCACCTCTGTTTGTGCCATGGTGCAACTCTGCCATATTCAGCCACATTGTGCTGATGCTGTTCAGCCTGTGCAACCTCTGAATATGGCTCCAGTTGCACCATGGTGCATCAGATTTGCACTACGCCAGACTTGTGCCAGTCTTTGGCACATTTCTGAATATCCGGGCCAGGGTCTTATCCCTAAGAGACAGACTAAAGGAGATACATGAAAATAGAGCAAGGGGAACACTGGCAAGAGCCAGAGCTAAATATTACTTTCTTTAGACTCCTTGCTTTTCAATTGAAAGTGGAAAGAACACAGAATATAATTTAAGTATTGGAAGATGAGGTAGGATGGGAAGTTACTGATCCCCTACAAATAAATGAAAACTTTACCAAATACTTTACCAAATTATATATGCAGGAAAACAAGGTAGATATTAATAATTTGAGGGAAATCTTCTCAGACTTACGACTTAAAAAGTTAACAGTACAAGAACAGAGAGATCTTGAAAGATCGATTTCTAGTGAAGAAATTCAGGAAACTATTATAGTGCTGGCAAATAATAAATCTCCTGGACCTGATGGCTTCCGCAATGAATTCTGTAAGCAATATAGTGAATTTTTAACCCCTGTGCTGTTCCAACTGTTCAATAATATAATGAAGGGAGGTGAGCCCCCTCCATCCTTGCCCAAGCTAACATCACACTTATACTGAAACAGAATAAATCACCATGAAAATGTGAATCATATAGGCCCATATAACTTCTAAACACTGATTGTAAGATATTTACAAGAATAATAGCTAAAAGATTGTCAAAAGTTATTAGTAGAATAATCTATCCAGATCAGACTGGTTTTATACCAGAAAGAAAATTAACTCATTGTCTCCTAGCAGACGCCTGTAGTCATCAGTAAAATACACTGGTGTGTCCTGAGGACATCTGCAGAAGTCGGCTACTGACTCCCACTGTGCCCTTGCAACATCTGGAGAAGTTACTTATATATTTTAATATATAGTGTAACAGAATATAATATATATTTGACTGCATAGCACCATTGGAAAGTTAATTTTATGCTGAACAACTTTGTCACTGATATTTTGTGTATATCGTGCATACTTTAGGAGCTATTTGCATTTGTTTATGGTATGGTGTGTATGGCTTATGTTGCCTGTTTTAGTGAAAAAACATTTTTTTTAGCTGTTTCAACCAGCATAAAAAAAATTTCATATTATTATTTGCATACCACCATTGGAAAGGTAATTTTGTGCTGAACAACTTTGCCACTGATATTTTGTGTATATCATGTATACTTTAGGAGTTATTCACATTTTTTTATGGTATGGTGTGTATAACTTATGTTGTCTGTCTTGGTGAAACATTTTTTTTGTTGTTGCCATTTCAACCAGCATAGAAAAAAAAAAATTACATATTGTATTTGCATACCACCATTGGAAAGGTAATTATGTGTTGAATAACTTGCCACTCATACTTTATGTCTAGCACTTACGGTTCTTGTGCTATTAGGATTTGTTTCTGGCATGCTGACTATAGCTTGATTTTGCTTAGAAAGGCCTGGGATTTACTGTTAACAGTATACAGGAGACAAGTGGTGCAACTTCAGACAGCTCATGGAGGCAATGAGTTAATGGATAATATTAGATGTGCATTAAATGTGATGGAGATTTCAGACTCCGTGGATGCAGCTTTAGTGGCATTGGATGCTGAGAAAGGCTTCGATAGGGTGAGGTGGGACTATCTCTACTTTGAACTGCAAAAATTTGGTTGTGGGCTAGGATTCATTGGGGTGAATAAGCAGATATATAAAAATCCTACTGCAAGTATAAAAACTAACAACCGGTTATCGCCCCCAGTGAAGATGGGTAGAGGCACAAGGCAAGGATGTCCCCTCTCTCCAATTCTTTTTGATCTATATATTGAGCCCCTTGCACAAGTCATCAGACAGGATAATAGGATTGTAGGTACGAATATAAAAGGTCAGAAACAAATAATTGCATTGTATGCAGAGGACATCTCACTTCATTTAGAGAATGCATTGCATTCGTACCCATATATAATGCAAATAATTAATACATTTTCAGAAATATCAGGCTATAAGATCAATAACACCATGACGGAGGTTCTTCCATGCAAACCACAGTTCCTCATTCTGGAATTTGAGGCATTGAGTAATTTGGAGGTCACAAATAAAATTAAGTATTTAGGGGTTTGGATAATGAAAATAAAAGAAGATTTATTTCATACAAATTATAATCCACTGATACAAAAAATAACAAAAGATCTTTGAAGATGGAATTTGTTACCTCTAACTAAAATAGGAAGAGTGAATGTAATAAAGATGAATGTGTTACCAAGATTAGTGTTTCTTTTTCAATCCCTCCCGATTTGGGAACCAAGTAAAACCTTTAGAAAAATAGACATTGAGATAAGAAATTTTATATGGTGAAATAAAACACCTAGAATAGCATTAAGTAAGATTTATGCCCCAGTAAATAAAGGGGCCTGGATTTATCAATTTTTTTTAAATCTTTGGTAACGGGTAAGGCCCACTAGGCACAAGTGCCTGTTTTCAGTGGCAACCTGGGAGCACTGGGTGGTTAAGTGACTTGGTCAGAGCCACACAGTATGCAAGTGGAGATTGTAAGACTCAAACTCAGGTCTGGTCTGCTGGATGTACCAAGTTTGTTCACACCTCGTTCCTCTAACCTCTAGGCTATAATGCCAGCCCGAGTGGTATTATTTTGTAGCACAATTAGCTCAAATTAAATCTTTCTTTTTCTATATGGAAAACAAGTTGGCTCTCATTAGAAGAAAGTAAGGTGGCTGTTAGACTCTTAGCAGCCTTGTTGGTGAGGCTTGATGGTAAATCAGATATGAATTCACTTCTGCTAGTAGCGGGATTGTCCATTAGGATATAGAAAAAGTATATAGAGCTAGTGGGTGGAAAGAAACACTTTCGCCATATATGCATTTGAGATCTATACCTAATTTTAAGAAGAATAAACTGGTATGGATTTTGGAGAAAAAAGGAGTCTATCAGATTGATAATGTTTTTCATCGGGGGAATTTATGGACTTTGTCCAGTTCAAAAGGAAATTTGAACTGGAAGATGTTTTTTATATGGTTTATCTTCAACTTAGATATACATTAAAAACAAAAAGGATCTTTGGAACAACTCAAAGTGTATCTATTGAGCAGATTTTCAAATTAAACTTAACTAAGAAATTAATAGGAAATCTTTATAGGGTATGTCAAAAACAATTAACCTTCTTTACAGAAACTATTTGTAAACTGGAGTAAAGATATAGGTAATAACCTTTCAATACAACGATGGCAAATAACTTAAAACCTACTACAGGTTTAAAAAAATAGTAAATTAAAACAAATTCAGCATGACATATATCATAGAGTTTATTTAACGCCAGAAAGGTTGCATAAATTCAATGAGCAGATTACAGGCAGGTGTCAGAGATCCCAGAAACAACCTGGTTCCCTCCTACATACATTTGTTACTTGTCCACGGTTATATAAATATTGGGAGGATATATTGATATGTGCATCAAAGGTTCTAGGCTTGGAGATACCTTTTGACCCAGGCATAATTTTATTTGGGAGTAGTTATTTTGAACAATTAGAGAAAACCTTGAAGAGGAACTCAATAAAGGGAGATTATTAGACATTTTATTAATTAATGCTAAAAAGATAATTCTGCAAAATTGGAAACTTCATCCACCTACTTATATAAATTGTTAAATTTTGTTATAGATTGTGGGAATCTAGAAAGATTTTTTTCTTTTCAGGCCTCTGAATGGAAAAGATTTGGAAGGATATGGGACCTTTAGGAACTTCCTGTTAAGGAAAGGAAATAAGAATTTGACATCCTTAGCGCCTTTCACAAAAGGATCTAAAAAATATTTTGTATCTAGATTTTCTGTTGAGACCTCCTGGCACAAATATCACCCCCCCATTTTTTCTGAAAATGATGATGAGTGCTCTCTCTACTAGGAAGACAGTAATGTCTTGTTAGATGAGAAACATGCTCGATCTGACTCAGAAAAAAAAAAACAATCACTTTAGTGCCCAGCCTAGAAGTGCATATAATAACATTGACAGGAGAAACACCCCTCCCAATTTACACACAATCACATTCCCTCAGATTTATCAAATAAATTAATTTTACCTTCATTTTTCAAGACTGAAGGAAACTGACCAATGAAAACTGAGCGAGATGGGTTTGGTAAAAAAGGGGGCAAGGAAAGGGAAAGTTAATAAAAACTATTGAAGAAGAATTGCTGTTAGAATGACTATGATAATGGCAGGAAAAGAGATAAACTTTTTACATTGTATTGACATGTTCCCTAGTTCAAAACCAAAAATATTAAGTAGGTCCCACACATCATAATAATTGTTAGTTAATATATCCAAAAAATGCACATAGCCTTATGAAGTTTGTCACAAAGGTTAGATTTTCCTGAAAAGAGAATATTATGCACCCCCCAAAAATGATCTAATTACAATAGATAGACACTCATGGTCCCAATAATCTACAAGGGGCCCAATTCTCAAAGCTTCTGGAACAGCACAAGGGGCATGCACCACAGGGAATGACCCAAAGTGTCCCTTGTGCCAAAAGATGTGCTGGGAGTGATTCTCAAATGCAGCCTGCATCACCCACAGGCTACGTGCACCAAAGGGGCTTGTGCCATCCTGTGGTACAAAACTGGCTGCAGCATGGTGCTGGAGACATGTGGCAGCCACAAGCTGCCATATCTCCAAAATCAGTATTCTCTAAGCCTCAGGGCAGGAATTTAAGTACCCTGAGACCAGCCAGGCTAGTCTAAGGGTACTTAGAATATTGCCCTCTGGGGGGTTGACCTCTTATACCACACTCAGAGCCCTCCCTTAACATGTGCCATGGTTCCCCCCATCCCTGCTCCAATTGTAGTAATAGTAAGCATGGCCCTGGTGGTCTAGCGCCCCCCATAAGTCCATAACATAAAATTAATAGAGTATCAGTCCCTGGTGGTCTAGTGGCCCCCCATCAGCCCATACAATAAAATAAAGTATCGGTCCCTGGTGGTCTAATGGACTCCCCTCCCTATCCCTAATGTACTCATTTTTTATATATATTTACAAAATGAGTAGGAAAAATCATCTCTGCTGGTTGGTTAAAACACATCACATGACCGTGCATATATCTATGCTGCACTTGACTCCCACGGTTCCTGCCTATTTACTTTTATAATCCTGATTGCATCTATTACTGTATGGTGATTGTATAACCTGTAACTGTGATGACTGTGCTTTCTTTGCCTTCCATTTATGCTATGAAATCCCAGGTTGCCCCTGAAAAAGGGACCATCGGGGCACAGCGGGCCTATCCGGTCACCAAAATTTAATTAATAGATAAATGATAAATAATATCAGAGTGCAACCACACACCTGCACTTTCACCCCCCTCCAAAACTATTTTGCCATTTTATAGGATAGATAACCCACTCCAGGGTGTGCAGTCGCACTCTGATATACGCACGCCTTGGGTGGTAACAGCGCACAGCAAGGCATGCATATATCAGAGCATGACTGCACACCTTGGAGTGGGTTATCTATTACATTTATATAAAATGGGAAGGGAAAATTATCTCTGCTGATTGCTTGAAACACATCACATGACTGTGCGTATACCATAGCACAACCACACACCTGCACTTTGGCCCCCATCCCAAAAATGTTGTCCATTTTATAAGATAGAAAACCCACTCATAGGTGTGCAGTCACACACTGATATATGCACACCTTGGGTGGTTGATACACTCTGCATGTAGCCCAAGTGCGTACCAATGCACACCAAGACATCGTATATCGAGTGCGACTGCACACGTAGAGTGGGTTATCATATATATATATATATATATATATATATATATATATATATATGTATTTACACACCCCTGGTGGTCTAAGTGGACCCCCACTCCCCACCCAGCAGGTAGTGCCCACCACCCGCTCCCACCCATCCTAAACAAGGCCAGTGATCAGGCACAGCCCTCACACCATCATGGCCAGCTGCTGACTGAGCTGTCAATGAACACATACTGTATACAGTACACATTCATTGACTGACAGCTCGAGTGAGCTGTCACTCAATGAGCACGTACTGTATACAATATGTGCTCCTTGACAACTCAGTTGCTGGCTGGCCATGGTGGTGTGAGAAGGGCTGTGTCGGTCGCTGGCTCAGTTTCGGGTTGGGTGAAAGTAGGATGTGGGTACTACCTGCGGGCTGGCAGGGTGGGGACCCACTAGACCACCAGGGATATATATGTATGTTAAATGGGCACATCAGGGACAAGGAGAGGGGTCTGCTAGACCACTAGAGATGAATACTCAATTTATTTTATGTCACAGGCTGATGGGGGGGCCACTAGACCACCAAGGACCGATACTCTATTTTTTTAATGTTATGAGCAGATGGGAGGTCTGCTAGACCACATGGGACTGATACTTAATTTTATTATACAGGCTGATGGGGGGGCACTAGACCATCAGGGACCACTATTTTATTTAGTTTATTTTACAGGCTGATGGGGGGGCACTAGACCACCAAGGACCACTACTTTATTTAGTTTATTTTACAGGCTGATGGGGGGTTGCTAGATCACCAGGGACTGGCACATGGCCACCCCACAGCTTGTAGCAGACATCCATATGCACCGTCTGTTCGGCACATGGCCATGGTTGCTGCAAGCTGCTGGACTTTGCTGCTGAGACCCTACCCAACAGAGGATCAGGCACACGGTCCCTGGCACACTGGCAATCCACACAAGTCACCGCTGGGGTGGCTCGTGCCAAGCTTTGAGAATCAAGCCCAAGGTCTTTATAAAGTCTTTGTAAGAAAACAGTTGGATCCAGATTTTCATTCTTGCCTGCTGGACTGAGGCTTTACATTTTAAAAATCCATTTTGATTCTTTCTGCAGTAATAGCTTCACCCTGTTGTCTCCTTTGGGCATAGCAGGTAGATGTTCCAAGATGTTATATCTGCTCCCCCCCAACCCATTCCAAGCCAGCGACTGGCACAGCCCTCCTCTCACCACCACAGCTAGCCACCAACTGAACTCTGCATGAGCAGTACTACTGTAAATAGTATGTGATCACTGAATGACTCATTCAATTAGTGCATACTACTTACAGTAGTACACGCTCACACAGAGTTCAGTTGGCAGTTGGCCGCGGTAGTGAGAGGTGGGATAGCCATCATCAACGGAATGGTCAGAGCAGGGTGGTCAGAAACGGCCAGGTGGGGGCCACTAGACTGCCAGGGATAATGGGGAGGTGTGTTTTTTCCTATATCATTTTGGAGATTGAGTAATGGGTCGGGGGGGTTCCACTAGCCCTGTGGGACTTATTTAACCCATTCTTGGGGGATCGGGGCATAAGCAAGCCTTGCGGGGCTTAATTTAACCTATCCTCAGGGGGGTGGGATCAAGGCATGAGCAAGCCCTGTGGGGCTTAATTTAACATATTCTTGGGAGATCAGGGCATGGGGGTAGGCAAGCCCTGTGGGGCTTATTATTCAGAATATTGGGGGATCGGGACGGGGGCTATATGTACTGGGGATAGCATATTGGTGCCACCCTGGGTGGATGCAAGGTAAACTTAGACTAGCTAATAGTTGCTGTAAATGTACTTTGGCAGATGTCCTCTGGGGCTTGTTTTAGAATTCCAAAATGGGAGACTTGGCAGTCATCCTTACAGCATAGGCACAACTGCTGCCATAAACCCTCTTGCACCATGTGGCAGGGAGGTTTTGGTGCAATTGCTGGCATACGTCCACTTTAGCGCAAACGGCCTGCAACATGTCACAGGCTGCTTTGCAGAATACCGCTTGTCTCAACTCATGGTGAAAAGTGCTACTCACACCATTTTTTGGGGTGCAAGTCACTTTACACCATGCATAATATTTTGAGAATCCAGCCCAGTGTGTTTAAAGATGTTGCTAACTTTCTGGCTCTATGCTAACTCTGGAAAGAGCAATAATTTGGCAATAGGCCCACAGATCTTAGACAGCGCCAGCGACATTTCAGTTGTTTCTGTCTCACTTGTCTCTGTCAAAATAGTGTGTATTTATTTCAGTCAAGGGAATATGACCAGGCACATTGCGATTGGTCAAGCAGCTTCAGCAGTTTGTTTGGTTTGCTTTAGGTTATCAGTGTTTTATATTCCAAGACCACGTTCATCAGTAGTAGTTGTTAGTGCAGTGCCACAGAGAAAGTAGGTACTATTATTTTATGGTTCTTCTTGCCCAGATACATCACTTTGCACTTATTTATATTAAATTGCATTTCCCACTGGCATACCCAAGCTGAAATTCTGTCTAGGTCATCCTGGATTAATTTACAGTAATTCAGTGATATACAAGGTCTGCCAAGTTTAGCATCATATGCATATTTTATGCACCAGGGTCCAGATATTCAAAAGAGTTGAGCAATGCACAATAGGGTTGCGCCTGCGCAAGTCCGAAAATGTGCCATTCTGCGATATTCAGCAGGAGGCAGTTGCACCCCGCAAATCACACTGAGTAACAGCGCAATGATAATGAATGCATGCACAACTGAAGGGGGAGGAACCATGCATAAATGGCACAGTGCGATATTCAGCAACATACGCCATGCGCAATAGGGGAGCCAGCGGAAGTTGCACCATAGCGGAAATGAGCCAAAATAAAAGGGAGCAAGGGAGAGGTGCAAGAATGCTACAGGGAAGCCACATGAGGGCAAAATCCAGCGGGAAACACTGGGCAGCAGGGACACACAGGGCAGGCCAGGAAAGGGCACCTGGAAGCAACAGGCAGAGGGAAAGGTGTGGGGAGCCACAGTGCAGAAGGGGGAAGTACATCACACAGCAGTGAGGCCAGCACAGGCAGGTGTTCCCGGTGCAGGGGAAGTAGCAGCCAGGACAGTGGGGGGAATACAGAAACAGCTGCCAGGGGGGTGAACACAAGTCAGGGACATGGCCAGTGCCACCATCCAGATGGAGGCCATAATGAGGGGGGTGAGAAGGCGGGCAGCAGGGGGGCATGGCCATGGAAGTGCCCGTCGGCGGTATGCCCCCAACAGGCAGTACCGAGCCTGCACCAGCTTCAAGCTGTACAGTGATACTGAGATTGTGGGCTGGTACTGCCTGAATTGGGCAATTCTGAGGTGGCTCTGTGAGCTGTGCAGTGATGTGATGCAGGCACCCACACGACGAAGCCATGCCCTGTCAGTGGAGACGAAAGTGACAGCTTGCATGTGCTTGCTCGTCACGGGTACCTTCCAGAGACCAACTGGGGACACCACAGGCATAACCCAGTTGGCCACGTCACGCCACCTCACCCAATTCCTCAGCGCACTGCTGCCACATGCAGTGGAGTACATTCATTTCCCCAGCACACCGGTGGAGCGCACAGCAAACATACAGGAGTTCCACAGGGTAGCCCGTATGCCTGGCATGCTAGGGGCAATAGACTGCACCCATGTGGCCATCCGCACACCACCTGGCCCCGAGGGGGCTGCATATATAAATCACAAGGGCTATGCCAGCATCAACTGCCAGGTGGTGTGCGATGCCAGGGGGTGCATAATCAATGTCTGTGCCACGCACCCTGGAGGAACACATAATGCCTTCATCTGGCACCAGTCGGCACTGTGCCACAGATTCGAGAGTGGGGATATCCCCACTAGCCACCTAGTGGGTGAGTATGCAAACCACATGGACAATCATAGGGCCTGGGGGGCATAGTCAGAGGTGACATGGGTAGTGGCCTACATGGCCCGGGGCAGGGCGATGCTGATCACCAAACTAACCTCCACCCTCTACACACAGGTGACAGTGGATAACCACTCCTTCCCTGGCTGGTCATACCCTACTGGCAGCCCGCGACCCCATCGCAGCAACGCTACAATGAGACACACGCAACCACACGTGATGTCATCGAGCGGGTGTTCAGGATGCTGAAGGCACGTTTCTGTTGCCTGGACACCTCCGGCGGTGCTCTACAGTACAGTCCCTCAAAGGCCGGTGGGCTATTCCTGGCCTGTTGCATCCTGCACAACATGGCCAATGAGTGTGGGATAGTCGTACAGGTTGAAGAGGGGGACAGCAATGGGGATGATGATGAGGACACCGGTGACAATGGTGATGGACAGCCCCCTTGGCCGCGGGACCCCTGACTGCTCTAGCTAGCAAGCTGCACCGGGACACCATCACGGAGGAGAACTTCAGCCAACCCAGGTAAGTCATGGGGCCATATGCAACCAACAGTAGCTAAGGCACAACCCACAAACATGCATGGACACACACCAGGGTGCATTCCATCAAGGAAGTGGCGGGCATGGAACCACACACACAACCATGGATGGGTGAGGTCTAACATGCCACACAGATGGACACACACACACACACACACACACACACACACACACACACACACACACACACACACACACACACACACAAAATGCCAGACATGCACAAAGGGTAGGAGGCACACCGACCCAGAGCATACCACCCTAGCCACACACATGTCCACAGACCACCACACCCACTGCCTGTCCTTGTGCGTGTGTCAGATGCTGAGCACCACTGCACATTGGTGTACAGCGCAATGCAGGCATCATCATGCACACGCAACTGTGGACAGCAGCTGGGAGGGTGTGCAGATGGACTGTGTGTCCGTGTGCAGGGCCGGGTACCCACCCGTGCAATGCCCGCTGAATGACACAATGCACACAAGGCAGCACCAGACAGTAGCCATGTTGGGAGACAGATCAGTCACACGCCACAGTGCCCCGGCCACCACAGATGCATAGCCTGCCCCACCAAGACCCGTCAGCACTGACAGGCTGACCACTGGCCTCATGGGGTGGCCCTGATGGTCCCCCAGGGGTTCCACTGCGTGAATGCGACCGTGCTCATTCAGGGGTCTGCAGCACACCAAACATGCCTGCGCCAGGCGTGCTCGGGATACCCACAGCTGAACCCGGTGTCGACAAGGAGGGTGTCGCACGACGCTGGGACAGGGGGGTGGACAGTGCACTGCATGGCATCTGCGATGCATGGGCACATGACTGTGTGTCCACTGTGGCCATGACAACAGTGAATGCCTGTGTCTGCCTGTCAATGGCAGCGGTCACATCCTCCCGCAACTGGTCCATCCCTGCCAGGATCAGAGCGGTGTCTCTGCTGCAGCGCTCCTCTGCCCACTCCAGAGCCGCACGCAGGCATCCACTGATGTCATAAGCCGCATCTGCTGGTTGACTGATGCTTGTAGTATGCAGGTGTGCTCATCCAAGAGGTCATCTGCCTCCTCGGCATCCTGTCCCTCAGGGTGTCTGCGCGCCTGATGCTCAGCACCCCTTGAGGTGGGCGCTGCACCGGGACCAGGTCTGGGCATGTCCACAGGCCCCTGACCCTGTACCCCAAGCTCATTGGCTGACTACTGATGCTGCCCTCGGTTGCCACTCACCAGGGCTCACTGGTGCCGCCACAGTGGCCGCAACAGTCCCACTGTCCTGTACACACACCAGTGCTGCCCCACTGGTGCTGACAGGCACAGGCTGGGACTGTGATGACACACAGGCCTCCACGGTGGCACCACCCACAGCCATGGCCGCGATGTTACCTGCTGTGTGGCCATCCCATGGCACACATGTGTCACTGCCCATGCCGTTAGCGACATCATCATCGGTGATGGACCCAGCACCAGCCCGAGTCACAGCATGCTGACATCCGTGGATGCTGGCATGCTGGGACATGGGCAGGGCCTCCTCCGCACTTGTTCCAACAACACCAGTCTGGACAGCCAGGCGGGCCCACTGTCGCACTGAGCCACGTATACCTGTGGAGGTGGATGGGCCCTAATCCATCTCCATCTGACTGTCCTCAGCAGACAGGCCCACCACCGCTGACATATGCAGATGCTCAGGATCTGTAAGGAAAACAAAGTCACGTTACTGCATGTGACCTACCCTGCCCCTCCAATAGACAGACCATGACCTACCATGCAGTGACGGGCTACCACCCATCTGGAAGCCACCACCTGGAACACCCTCAATGGCACAACACTGCATGCTTCCAGCAACCCTCTCCTCCTATGGGGTCAGGTGTAGCACCTCTGGCTGTCCCCCACCTGTTGCATCTTGTTCTGCCCTGATGGCAGCCATCTTCTCCTTTATCCTCCTCCTGTCTGTGCCCATCTTCTTCTTGCACTCCTGCATGGAGCGCTGGTGGCTGCCATGCAGGTTCACTGCACACGCCACCTCCTCCCATGCAGCAGCACGGGCCTGTGGTGTTCCCTGCCATCTGCTGAGAAGCGGCTCCTGATCCAGGTAGGCCTCAAACAGGGCATCAGTCTCGGCCTTGGTGAAATTAGGCCTCCTCCTCCTCCCACCACTGTGTTCCTCCTCTCCCACAACTTGCTCGGTCATTATTTAGCCTGTGAGAATGAAAGTTGTTGCCTGTGACTGTGCAGTCCCATGCATGTCCCAGAATCCACAGTCCACACTCCCAAACAGCATGCAACTCACCAATAGACTGCAGTAACCGACTATGGCCAGTGCAGCCCAATGTCACACTTTTATAACGCAACCCATGCAAATGAGGCGAGGCACAACTTTAAGTGGATGCAAATTGCAGTGCTGTGCCATTGAATGGCTGATTAGCTGATTTGCATATGACGACTGAATATCGCGCTATTGCGCTTTGCGCAATTGTGCTGAACGTGCTGAGCCAAGGGCGCAGTTCTGTGACATGTGCAGTACACACCTCACTGCGCATGCCTGGGTTGCTGACGCAGGCGTCTGCCACGCTGCTGACGTGCTGTGCGTGGGAGGCAATGCAGGGCATGGCCACCATTGTGCCAGTGGCACTACAGCGATGTTCACCTATATGGCGCTGTGGCACTGGGCCATCATAGGCGCACTGGGGCAACAGCGGTAGGCCGCTACTGGAGGTAGCACACAGGCAATCGAATCGCACACACATTGGGTTCCAATGGCGCTTGTGCCTGTCCATGCGCCACAGACCCTTGACCCTGTGCCCGACCTTGCCCCTAGGTGCCATGCGCCAGGCATGGTGCACACTATCGCGCTGTTCTGTGACAGGCGAAGGAATGGCAGCGCTGTACCGCACAGCATCTGCATGTGGTGGAGCTGCGCTGCAGAGCACCATTTTGAGCCGACTGAGCAAGTGAGATGGCGTGGAGAAGGGCTGCCCAGTGGACCCAAATTGAACTGGACAACCTGGTGGCCATTGTAGAGCTACTTTATGGCCCACTGTTTGGGTGGCACCCTGGACAGGTCCAGGAGCCAGGTGTGGGAGGAGGTGGCCAAGCGCCTGGAGGAGGCCACAGGAAGGAGGCAGCCGAGCGGAGCAGTGCCGCCACAGGTATGGCGACCTGAGGAGGTGGGAACCGGACCTGCTTGCCCACCTGCGGGCACGTGCCAGGAGGAGCACGGTGCCACAGCCAGGTAGGTGTTACGTCCACACACTTTTATCTTCCATATGGGTATCACCGTTGTATGTGTCCGGAACATGGGGGAGGGACCATCCAGTGTTGGCTGTGGTGGTGTTATCAGGGTGTGGGGTGAGTGGGTCTGGCTGGGTGGGAGTGCACACACATGGGGGCAGGGGGACTTTGCTACAGGATTGTACTGATGTTCCTCTCTCCATGTTTGCACCACAGGGCCGAAGGGGAGGCGTCTGGCCAGGGAGATGCAGCGCCAGCAGGACGTCAGGGCCATTAGGAGAGGAGACGGTCCACAGCACCCGAGGGACCGGCCTGATGATGGTGAGTGCCATACCTCCCTGATTACTATTGCATGCTGTGTAACAGGGTGGACAGCGGGGCATGGCCACCATCCATTGACACCACTGCCATGCATGCAACTTGTTACAGTCAGCAATGTCCAGTGGCACTGTATGTCTGGGAGTGCGTCGATGGTGGTTCATGCGTGCACCGGGTACATGGCTGTGCCACTGCCCTCGCACCACATAGCCATGTCACTAAACGGCCACAGTGGTGCTGTGCATGACTTGGCCAGTGGGTGTGTGCAGTGGTCCACATGGCTGTATGCACCTGGGTGGGCAGGTCTTGTGGATGTGATTATTGTGGGTGGTCACACACCATCATAGAGGCATGTCCCACGGCCGTATGCCGTGCACAGTGGGTGGGCTGTATGGGGCTGTGCATTCACACCTACTGACTGTGCTCCCTTGTCCTAGGTGTCCGCCAGCTGCAGGAGATAAGGGAGGCACTGCAGGAGATCCTCAATGTGGGCCGGGCAGCGTTGGAGATCCTGCAAAGGATTGACCAGCTTGGAGTCCGGAGAAGACACCGGAGGCAGAGCAGCCGGAGCAGGGAGCGGGGATCTCATTGATCATCCCTCTGCCCCTGATATTCCCTACCCCCTGGACCCACCCTCACACCCCTCCTTTCCTGTCCCATTTGTTCACCCCTGCCCCTTACCTACTCCTACCTTGTTTGTGGCCTTCCCCCCCACATTTGTACATAGTTTTGTAAATAGTTCCTTTTCATATGTTTGAATACAAATCTTTTGATATGAATACTGTGGTGGTCTCTGATTTGCAGCGGGCTATAGGTGCTCAGCTGCAGTGGTGAGCATGGCGTCAGGGTGGTGCAGTCATGGGTGTGTGTCCGAGGGGAGGTGGCTATGGTGTGGGAGTAGCTATCAGTCAGTGTCTGTGGTGTGTGTGTGTGTTGTGTCCTGTACACTGGATGACTGTGTGTAGTGGTCCATGGTGCATGCTCTGTGTCCATGGTGCCCTGTCAGCCCGTCCATGGCCTGTGCAGCTGACACCCTTGCATGTCTGTGACCTGCACGGTCTGCTGGCATGTCAGTGGTGGCTATCCATGCAGGGCAGCCACTGTACCCGTCACAATGCTGGGTTGCCTCCTGTCACTGGTGTGGTGCATGTCTGCCTCGGGTGACACTGTGGCCTCTGCAGTTGTTGTTCCACCTCCATGCTGTGGCTTGTGTGTGTTGCAGGGGATGTGCACCACTGTCTGTGACTTGTGCTCCAGGCAAATGATGGTGGCGTACAGGTCCACAGTGCCTGCGCAGGGTGGCTGGTACTCCTGTGCCATGGAGGACTGCAGGCTGTGTGTACACGGTTTCCATGGGCCCACACTGGGGGCTTGGTTGCCCCGCTACTGCGTCCCTGTGTTGTTGTGCCCTTGGGTATGGGTGGGTGTTTTTCATGCACTGTCATCGGTGTGGTGCATGCTTCCACCATCACTGTGGGTGTCTCCGCTGGCTGTTGTGGCCAGTGTTGGGTTGGGTGTGTCCTTGAGAGGGTGTGCAGGGTGCTGTACCACTGGTGGTGGTGTCCGGGGCATGCCCTGTCCTGTGTGGGTACCTGTGTGCCAACGCATGGTCAGTCTCTCAGCTGTACCTCGGGGGCTGTGCATGGTGGCACTGTGTACCATTGTTGTCGCTGTGTGCCCACCCGCTGATGGGTGCTTGTGGTGGGGCTGCCATGGTTCTGTGCTGCACAGGGGTTGCATTGTCACAGTGAGGGTGGTGGCATGCATGGGGTTTCCTGCAGTGGAGGACGCTGCTCCTGGGTAGGGTGTCTGGGGGTCGCTGTGCAGGGTGTGCTCTGCATTGGGGGGATGGTGTGGCACGGGGTGGTCGGCCCTCCTTGTGTGCCGGTCACAGCTTGCCAGGGGGTGTGATGGGGCACCATGGCCTGGCTGTGGGTTGGTTGCTTGTCTCCATGGGCCAGTGGTTATTCCAGCCCTCCCCCAGTTGTGCAGTGCATGGGGTGTAGGGGGATGATGTCTGTTCTGCTGTGTGTTCCAATGCCCATCTGTGGCATGGGTGGTGGCCCCTACATCCCTGGTTGTGCAGTTGCATTGCTGCCCTGCTGTTGGGGGGCATCCCTGGTTGTGCTATGGTACCTCTGGACTGCTCAGCTGAACATCCCTTGTTGTGCTATGGGGCATCAGATATGCTCAGCTTCCCCTCCCTAGTTGCGCTATGGCGCAGGTGGTGCGATATTCAGTTGTCGGCTGAAGGTGCATGTTGGTCGGCTCAGTTTTTGAATATCGCGCCTCTTGCCCATGGGTGCAATGGACTTGTGCTTGCTCCTGCTATTGCACACTTTTTGGGCGCAGTTTGAATATCTGGGCCCAGGTGTTTAAATCTCTGGTTAAGTCCATGATGAAAATATTAAAGAGAGTGGAACCTGATACTGACCCCTGTGGTACTTCACTGGATACCTTCCCACTTCCTGTTTGTTTTCATGTATGGTTACACATTAGGCTCTTTCTGTTTGTTAATTTGACATCCATTTAATTAGTTTGTTACTTATTTTTGCTGCTTTCATTTTTCTTAATAATGGCCAATGAGGCACCAAATCAAAGGCCTCGAAACTCAAGGTAGACGATGTTGCAAGGTATGCTCTTATCAAATGAATCATTCATTTGTTCATAGAAACATATCTGTTGGGCAAGATTTCCAAACATAAAGCCATGCTGGTCATTATCTATATTATTTGGTTCAGTATTCATGACACATCTGAGCATTTTCCAGGTCACGGAGTTAGGCACACGGGCTGCAGTTATATGGATCTTTTTTTTTTAATTCTATTTCTGTGCCCCTGAGACGGCGGGGGGGGGGCTACCCCGGCTCAGTGCCATTACCTCCTGTTCCTGACATCCCCTACCAGGCCCTCCACAGCTGGTGATGCCCGCAGCTTGCCCCAAGCATCAGGGCTCCCCCAGTGGGCTACAGGGGAGGGAGAGAGAGAGACCGAGGTCAACAATTCTCCAGCCATGGACGGCCTGGGACATCATTCAGGCGGAGGTCTGGGCATCATAGTGCTCATTGCCAGAGGGCTTTTCTCATGTAGGTTGCATGATGGAGACACAAACATGCAATGATATCCAAGCAGGAACACCCAACCAAGTAACATCTGCCGCCACCTCCACTGTCCCACGGTGGTCCACACTGATGTACACCCAGCCTCCACTGGGTGTTGCTGAAGACCAGAACCACAACCCTCCTTCCACACAGGAGAGGAGAGCAGTCCTACCGATGCTCAACTATCCCCCCCGGCCAAGCCCCATCGGGTAGAGCTTGTTCCTGAACTCAGGCCACTGGCGTGGCACCTCAGCCCTCTACACCACCGGGCTGGTCCCAATTATTTAGGTTTTACCTACTACCTTTTATATAAATAGGTGCAACACTGGCCTTTTTCCAATCTGCAGTTTCCATTATTAAGTGATTCTTTGAATACGAGTTTCAGTGGTATTGTAATGTTGGACATAACTTTTAGCATCTTGCCAGTTATATTGTCTGGACCTGGTGATGAGTCACATTTTAATCTTTTTATACTGTCCTTTATTGTTTTTTCAGTGAGGGGTACTTTGGAGGAGTTCTGTATACAGTCTATCTTTGATTTTTTTTAGTCAGCAAAAAAAAGTTACCAGTACCAGGTTTTGAAATCACACAGAAAACCTTTATTCAGTGTATACAAAACATCCAGTGGTGCACAAACATCCCCGACCGGTTTGGCCTCCTGGCTTTGTCAAAGGATACAGGAGGCTTGCCAGCTAGGGTTTTAATAAAAGGACTTATGACTAATCAAACAAATAATTAGTTCCTGCAGGTGCTGTGCATCCATTATTTACAATAAATTAGCTCAGAGCTAACAAATTTAGAGGCTCTCTCAGACAGAATAGGCACAATTTAATCACTGCAAAGTAGCAATACATGCATCTAGGATACAGTCACAAACAGTAATTGATCACATAGAGTTAAAACAGCAGCAAGAAGCCAGTTCTATGGCTACACTAAAATCAGACATGTTATTTGCCACCCTTCCTATGGCAGGCTGATTTCTTCTGCTTATTAAATCTGTTGTGTGTGCCATATGCTGGAAGCTGGAAGGCAAAAGACAGAGAGAAGAGATGTTTAAAAGCAGTCAGAATTAAAGGCATAGTACCAAGACAGTCAAATTCTCCTGTTTCTTTTCATAAAATGCATGATATGTAGCCTGTCATTTAATCCTGGTGTGTTTACTGGTCTCCCAATTGCACTTTCCATAGAGCGTTCCTCCTTAACAATAGTGCCTCAGGGTCCCCCCCCACCTCCTCCCATTTACCCACTTGTACTTTTTCAATGCCACAGAATTTGACCTTATGGCTTTCAGAATCATGTTGTCTCTTAACGTGCACTACCACTGCATTATCTTCATCACCTTTGAGCACTGCCCTCATATGTTCACCAATACGGAATCTGAATGTACAGGAGGTCTTTCCTATATAAAATGCACTGCAATTACATGTTGCTAAATACACAGCATTAATAGAATCACAATTAATGAAGCTCCTAATTTCATATGTCTTCCTAGCATTGCAGCTCACTGTATTTACAATGGTCACATTTATGGTTACTGTTAGACAAAATTGGTAACCAAGTTTTCAGGTTATTTTTTTTTGTGTCCTTGAGTGTGCGCTGTATCTGGTTGCCTTATTATGAACAGGTATAGCCAATACCCTCAGCAGCACCACCGGTGGTCCTGGTCTGAGCTCGGATCGCACTTCTTGATGTTTTGAACACCATGTTCAGCGTGCCTGCCTGTACTCCCAAATGCTGTCAGTTGTGTGACTTGTTTCTGGTATGTGCTCATTCCCCAGTACTAGGCTGGAAATCTGATGTGTCAGCATCTTCATCAGTCTTGAAGTACTCAGCGGCCATTGCTCACAGCAAAGTAGTTTTCTACTTGCATCCACGCTGTGTTCCGATTTCCCCTACTGAGTGAGCCCTCTAATCCTATAAACAAGAAAATGAACACCTCTGATCTAAAACATGCAATCTCAGTAACTAACAAGCATTTGTCAATGCCGAATATTTGCTTGCTGGCATTGGCATTGGTAGTGTAGGAGTTAGAGAGCTGCATAATAGAAATGGCAGTGAAGTATTGAACTGAAGCCAACCCCACCACCACCCTGCAGAGTGACAGGCAATGGGGTGTGCCTTTGGGTCGTCAGGCATAACGGCCACGCCATTTCACCACACCCTACCCTGCAGACACCGACAAGTGTCCCAGTGTGCCTTGGGGTCTTTGGGCCTTACACTCACCCCATTCCATAAGGAAATACAGTGAGATGGGTGCAGTATAGGAGAATGGGGTGAACCTTAAATCAAGAGTTCAAGGCACACCTCGATGCCTCTCACTGGCTGCAGGGTGTGGGTGGGGTGGAATGGCATGAGCATTACAGGCAAGAATCCCAAGTCACACCCCTGATGCCTGTCCAGTCTCTACAGGGTGGGGCGTTATGGTTGGAACTCTAATGACCCAGGCGTTCAGTTGGTATTTTCACTCCAAATTTTCAACATGGGTTTTTGTGACCCCACCTCATGAACAGTGGCAATATCAGTTTGTTAGCTGAAAGCTGATTTAGCACAGCGACTACGCCATTTGGCACCACAGGTGTGAAAACATATTTCAAACAGGATGTGAAAAATAACAGCTGTACTGTTCATGGGGAGATGTAAAGAATGGCAATGTTGAAAATCTGGAGGGAAAATATAAAAAAACTGGTGAAGTCACGAGTGTGCATAGACACTGCGCAACGCACTCCGTAATGTAATTAGTTTGGGGATTTTTACAGCAGGTTGTCAACAAAGGCATTTTGGGACCTCCACTCATGAACAGTGTCACTGTGATTTTCTTAATCTGTCCGAACACTGATTTCCCACAGCGACCAAGCATTTCTGTGCTGGAAGTGCAAAATGCATTTTGGCCGAGGTGACAAATGACAGTTGTACTGTTCATAAGGAAGTGTGGAAAATGCCAGTTGTGAAAATCTGGACTGAAAATATTACAAATTTGTGAACTTACGAGGTGCATGGAACTGCGCAATGCACGCTCATAACACAGTCATTTTATGGACATTTGTCACTAAATTTTCAACATAGCCATTTTAAGATCTCTGCTTATGAACAGTGTCACTGTGATTTTCTTAATCTGTCCCAAACATTGATTTTGCACACCGACTGCACCATTGTGCTCTACCTGCGCGAAAACACATTTTGGGCAAGATGTGAAAAATGACAGCTGTACTGCTCCTAAGGAGGTGTGGTAAAATGAAATCTGAAGTGAAAATAGTAAAACTTCTCAAAGCTACGAGCGTGCATAGGAACTGCGCAATGCACGCTCGTAAAACAGTCATTTTGGGGAATTTTTTCACCAACTTTTCAACATAGGGTTTTGGGGGGCCTACCTCATGAACTGTGACACTGTCATTTCGTTTCTCAGTACCAAAAGGTGGTTCCATGCAGTGACCCCAAAATCACCTCTCGGGACCAAATAACAAAATGACAGTGGCTGAGTTCATGAGGTGGGGTCCCAAGAACCCCATATTGAAAATTTTGTGAAAAAATTCCAAGAAATGGCCGAGATATGCACCAAAGTTGAAAAAAAAACCATTTATGTCATTATACAGCTTACCGGCATTTCTTCGGTTCACGGTCGGCTTTGAAGAGTGCAGACGTGTTCCCGGTCCACCGAAGATCGTCATGCCGGCCTCCAGAGATAAGTATAGGGTATACGGGGTGGGGAGGTGGGTTACACAGAGGGTGGGTGCAGGTTGGGGAGGTGGCAAGAGAGTCAACGAGGGACCGTTTTCTTTTGTTGTAGTTTTTTTTTTTTATATATATAAAGACGACGTGGGACTTTTGCCTCGCTGGGGTGGGCTCCCAGCATGGCACCTGGAACTTTGTTGGGGGGGCAGTGGAGCCAACAGGGGATTAGGCACCCCCATGGGCCACAGACTTTTGCCACGCTTGGGTGGGCTCCTAGCGTGGCACCTGGAAGTTTGCTTTGGGGGGGCAGTGGAGCCGACAGGGGACTGGGCACCCCCATCGCTCATACAGTGTGCGGATTGGAGGGGAGCACATGAGCACACTGGGGTGGGCTCCCAGTGTGCTACCTAGGTGATCGTGAGGGGGGAAGACTGGATCCGATAGAAACGAACTGTCTATGACAGTTCGGATGCAGTGCCAACATGTAGACAATTTGCATACTGCCAACAGCAGTATGCAAATTGCCTGCGGATGGCAGTATGCAAATTGCCTACACATTACCACCGCTGATTGTAGTGGTGGTTTTCTCAGAACTGTACAACACTGCATCTGAATGGCTGTCATAGACAGCTCAGACATTCATTGGTGCGGTGCGGCCACGCCTGCAAACGGGAGCAGGGCACTGGAAGTGGGGGTGACACACCTACAAAAACTCGTATGGTGGCACTATGTTTCTTGCACATGTGTGCAAGCAAACATAAAAACAGGACTTACACATTTTCAGCAGCCGTCCTAAACACAGGACCACATGGTCTGATTCTCAGTTGCCCTCTTATCTCCCTAGTAAAGAGAAAAATAATGTATTGTAGTACAAAAAAAGGACCTACTAAGATTTACTGTAAACTATGCTTATTTGCTCAGTTTTTCCATGATTGTGATCCTGAACCACATTCTATGCCTCTTCAAAAGCATCCCTGAGACAAGACCACACCTTACCTCTGGCCCATTCACCAAAACCCTGCTACACATGTGGAACACTCCGTATCTTAAGCCCACCAACAACAGAAAGCGTGCACAATTCTGTAAAACACCAAAGCAAAGTGAACACAGGATCAAATGGCAAAACTGCGGTGCCTCCTGACCCCAAACACATAAGGTGACAATTTATTCTATGAACTGAGATCCAGTGCTTTCCTGACTCACACTTCTGACTTGAGGTGGGTAAGAATGGCAGATTTGTGCACCAGGGTTCTTAACAGGCAAGCCACAGAAAGTCGGCAGTTAGTATATGGCTTTCAGCTGCTTGCCTATTAAGAACCCTTGTGCACAAATCTGCCATTTCTCACCCACCTCAGTTGCTGCACAGTTGGATTTCCATCTGCCGTGTCACTAAAGTAACAAAGATGGACAAAGACCTCAACTGTAATGAGAGAAGAGGGTTTAACCTTAAAGTTTAATTAGGTACCAAGGTGGTTTTGGTGATAGTGAAGAGAAGGAATAACAGTAGCACACAACAGCAAAAAGCCCAAATGCTGCAGAGATCACTCACACACCTATCAGTGATCAAAATGCTTTATTACATCAAAGTTTAAAAATTGCCACTAGGCACTCTCCTAATGATTTTTAAACTTTATTTTAAAAAATCATTTGAATCACTGATAGCTGTGCAAAGGATCTCTCTGCAGTATTTCCTACTAATGTCAGCTATACAGTAGGTCCATTCTCAGACATTGCAAATTACAACTGTAACCCCTAGGTGGCGCTATCCCAAGGGCTACTACCCTTGCCTGTGTGGCTAGTTGCAGGTTAAGGGGCCTGGGTACTGAAATGGGTGCCTCCACCCAGAAGACAGGGCTGTTAGTAATAAGGCTAACCTGGGTACAGCCCTCCGGGACACTGTAACCCACCTCTTTCCCCTCTAGTGGCCTAGACAATATGCAACAAACACTTTCACAGTAGCCCCTATTCAGCATACAATTCCTCACACTATTTGCACTTACCACTAGGGCTGGTACCACCAGTTCAACCTTGGAGACCCCCTGTAAAACAAGGTTAGGCACAGCAAATAACAGTACAGTGCTTTTGATACAAACTGGAACCACAGTCAGATTAAATACAAAAAGAGTTAGATCTCATTTATTCAGGGGAACTGAACAAGGGAGGGGTGTAATCAGGTTGATTGATTTGAAAACTGATCTAGACAGGCAATTATGCATGCACTTTTAGTCCCTACACAGTCACACGCTCTGGGTACCCAGTTGGAAGCAAGGTGGGCTAGCCTGAAACATTGCCTGGGGTAGGCTGGCGTCGCAGCTGGTTGGGGCCCTGTGATGAAAAGAAAAGGCATGCACAAACACACACAATTTGTAATCCAGAGCCTGAAGGCTCAGTTCGTGAAAGGAAAAACAACAATTGAATCAGATGCCAACACTTGGGATTTAGCTGTTGTTGCAGGGAGTTACCCTGATTGGCAGTCACACTACCCAATATGAGACACAGGCTAGATGAAATAGAGACTGTAGGTTGATGACTGGTTTGCCAGGAGAAGCAGGGCCCACACGAATCACCGAGGTGTCGTTCCTGTTCGAGATGGTTGAGCAGGGGGCTGATCCCCGGGTGAATCTCTAGTCAATGATGGTTTCTGTGCCTGAAGTAGCTGGCTGGGCCAGGTGGCAAGGCCCAGGCTGGGTGGAACAGTTCGGATTTTGAGTCTGGTAGTGCTGGATGCAACTTCCAGCAAGCGTAGCACATTTACACAGTGGGGAACCAAATCGTGACCCACTAACAGCACACAGCACATTTATAGTAAAGCATCACCATACCACAATGCAGAAGGCAGTCCGGCCGCAATATCAGTGTCTCTGAGCAAAACCGGGAATTCTGTGGTAAATGGATGTCCTGACAGGCCGATCGCATACAGAAAATCTTCGGTCTTCTTCAGGTTCAAATCTGGTCACTCTTCAGTGGCTTTGTCATGCTCCAATTCGGATACAGTCTGATTGCTAAGCCTTTCAAAGGATTCCCTCTTGAGGGGCTGCAGGTAGACAGGCCAAAAAGCAGCTGCTTGAATCACTCAAGCTGTTCATTCTTCAAACTCTAACTCCAGACTGACTGACTGCAGCAGGCAGCATGGAATTTCCTTTGGTCCAAGGTTCTGGTTGGTTGATCCATCAGTCTGTCAAAGCAAGGGGCTCCCCTTCAAATCTGTTTTGGCATCAAAATGCAAAACTATAATTTTCTACAGAAATTTGCTCCCACAAGGCCCTCAGGGACAGGCTCTGTTTTAGAGTCCCCAAAAGGACCGATTGGTGCTGACTGGCAGTCCAAAACCAAAATGATGGTGATAAACAGAACTGTCCATGCTGCAAAGAAGGCAGATTAGACAAACTACAATATCATTACTATGCTAATAGATAATCAGCAAATAAGTACAGCTTCTAACAGATCTCCCTCTGCGCAAATAGCGATGGCAGAATGGAGCAATTATCTGGCAGCCCAGGCGGGACTCGAGCATAGAAACACTCAGCCCCCTCCCAGATTAAATAAGCACCATGTTATAGGCAGCTCTTAAAGATACAACACAGAGGCATTAAGGCACTCTCATAAACACTTTTAAAGCGCTAAGACACAGGATACCAGCCTGGCAGTGGGCATTTAGGCACCCCCAAGGAAGACTTTCGGGAACCCCCATTTGTAGGGGTTACACAACACTGTAGAGCTGGCATCATGCTTTTAATGCATTTCCACCTCCAAAACAGTTCGTTCTGCTTCAAGAGGCCAATACTTGGCCCATTGCTCTTCACCTTTTTAAACTCTCTCCTAAGTGTGCAGCGGTCATCTACTACTCTACGCTGATGATGCGGTCCTGTATTGGAGACACCTCAACCAGTGCCCTCCAACTGGCCCTTCAGGTTTTTTTCTGGGAGCTAGAGAACTGGTTCTCTGATCACCGCCTGATCATCAACTATAACAAAACTAAGTCCATGATCTTTGCGCACCACCAAAGCCCACATAGTCAGTCGGCACTCCTAATTAAGAACTCACTAGGTGCCCCACTGGAACACATTACAAACTTTAAATACCTGGGTATCACATTAGACACCTCCCTCTCCTACCATAGTCATGTCCAACTTCTCTCTTCCACTGTCAATGCTAGAGTGGGCATCCTCTACAGACTCAAGCACTGTCTACCCGCACAGGCCATGCAACTTGCAGTCACCTCCTCCATCCTCTCCCTAGTGGATTATGGGATAGTTATCTACGGCTCAGCTGAACCCACCACGCTAAGCAGTATAAACGCTGCACTTAATAAAGCCTGCCACCTAGTTACAGGCAGTGACAGACTAACCCATACTTGCAATCTTTATACACTGACTGGTTGGCTAAACTTCCAACAAAGACTTAAGTACCACACCTGCATCCTCGCAAAAAAGATACACCTTCAGCTAGCCCCCATCAGCCTACTCTCCATTATCAGTACAGCCCCTATCAGGCGCAATACAAGACTCGCAGCAAGCCCATCATTTCTGGTCCCCCTTTGTAGAACATCCCTAGGGCAAAGATCCTTCCACTACCGTGCCCCTCTCTGGCTCAACACATTACCACCCCCACTCTCCCAGACCCATAGCATCTCACTATTCAAATCAGGCCTTAAAACCCAGCTACTGGAGAATGCTCAATGTGACTGTGGCTAATGCTGCCCCCCCCTTTTGCTCCCAAATCCTCCACATTTCCTGACACAGGGACTCTCTAGACCCTAAGAAATGGCACCCTACAAGTCTCTGTTTAGGTATTCCAAGAATGCCACCTAATTACCTCACCTGCTGAATAAGTTCTAGCCTGGACTGCTCTGTCAGTACTGAAACTGTAAATACTGCCTGTCTATGTTTGTCTTTTACTGTATTTGTCTACCCTCCACCCCTTGTAACCGACGTGGAGCCTTTGCAAAAGAGTCTGTGACTCAAATGATTGTAATTCCCAATTGTATTCAATAAATAAATAAATAAAATGTCAAAGTCAGAAGCCGGTGTATGTGCGTGTGTGTGTGTGTGTGTGTGTGTGTGTGTGAGGGGGTGAGTGGATGACAAGGCATTTCTCATAAGCTACCAGAGGAATGCAATATCACCTTCATGAACATCATTAAATAATAAGGAAAAAAAGAGACAAATACATGTAAATCATTTAAACAAAGATTACTTTTACTTTGTATCAACAGAATCTTATATATAACTTATTCAGACAAGGAAGAACACCTTGAACCCCCAGAGCTACTCTGACTAAAAACTGTTCAGTTCAAGTTGTTTACAAATGGTAACATGAACCTGCACAGCCCACACTGCAAAGCAGCTGGAAGACAAGTACATCATTTTTAAATCAGTAAAACCTATGATGCACTCTGAATCAAGATGCCGAGCCTGACAAGAGTTTATGCAGAAAGTGAGATTAGTCAAATTGATAAAATCATGAACAAAAATGATTAGAATGTCTAAATCTTCAGTAAATGTATTCAAAAAATCGTGTTGCACAATAATAAAAGTAACTAAAACCAAAAATAATGTCCGTTGCACTGCTACTTTAACCTTTTTTGTTAACCATTTTGGTCTTCTACCAATCTTGCTATTTTTTTTGGGGGGGGTGGGGATATATGCAGTACTAATGTCAGTTATCATATTTTTGAAGATTTCCCACGTCATTTGCTTTTTTGTTGGCCAGCAATGCATATCACTCAATACTACTAAATTCTCTGTGTATGCAGTTTATATCGCTCTTATTGTACTATATTGCAACATTTCTGTGATGTTGTTTATTACTGGTCTTTCCGTCGTTATATTGAACAATGTTGTGTTGTAGTCATGTTGTATAATGGAGCTCCACTACTACAGTCTGCTATGTTGATGTTTTCTGACATGATTAGGATGTGCAAAATTTTGTCTACTCTAGTCGGTTTGTTTACATGTTGTTTCAGTGGATGTTGTTCTACAGTATTTACTAGTTTTTTTCCCTGCTATATTCTGTGCTGTATTTATTTCCCAATTTATGTCTGCAAGATTTATGTCCCCATGAAGACAATGGGCGGGATTTTCAAAGCATAGCGCAAGACTTGCGTCCAGCCCTGTTCTGCAGCACTTAGACTCTGGGGGTGCACCAAACCTATTGCCACAGCTACACCCAATTTTACAATCTTGGGCACAGTTGTGACAGTTTCCACAAATTATGGCAGCTTGCACCAAATATCTGGTGCAAGCTCCGTATTACTGGCCACCAGGATTGCTGCAATTTAGACCAGAAAAAATTGGTCTAACTTGTGATAATTGCCACATAGAATAGAAAATCCTGTTAGATCGCTTCAAGCCCCATGCACTGTATTGTAGGCATACCAGGGTTTGCAGCGACTTAATGCCATATCTTCCCGCTTCCCTGATCCCTTCCTTGACGCCGGTTTTCAGCCTTCCCCCCATATCGACCTCCTCGCGGGTCACCGCGCCTGTGAACAAACCTGTCTAGCTCTGGAACCTCTCGCTCATCCAGAATGCCAACCCTGCCCAGCTTGGGCTCCCTCCAGCCGGGCCCCTGCCTTTCATTCCGACCCAAGGTTCCCGTGAGTGCGATTGCTGTTACATGTTTTCCTCGCATCAGCTGTACTCACGCCTGCTCCTGCCATTCTCAGCACAACTCCCTATGTAACCCTACCCCCTCCCTGTCTCCAGCCCCTGTAGTCTATACACTTTCCTTCCTACCCATTGCCGGCCAGCCTACCCCTGGCCGCCCTTCCCCCCACCTGAGCCTCTCATACTGGGAATCGGTTCCATGAGCCCGGTTATAGACTCTTGCCTCCTGCCGCAAAAGCTGTAATTCTTTTCGCTGTCCCACCCTATACTATCCTAAGATTCTTGGCCAAAACAGTTGGCAGAGTTCTCTTACCTTGGTTCCAGCTCCGCCACCCTCCAACTACCTTGAGCTGTGCACTCACCCTTCCCTGCCCACATCCCCCATCGGTTTCCCTCTAATCCAAAATCTGTCCTTCCTCCAGTACCCTCTGCTTACTTATAAAAATTTTATGCTTGTATCTATGTACCTGTACTTGTACTGTATAAACTGCACCGTTCTACTTGTATTGTAATTGTACCTCCCGGGTCGTGCCTGAAAATAGTCAATTACTGGCTATTCACCTACCGGTTAACAAAAACTAAATAAAAAATACGTTTGAAAATCCCACCCAATGTCACCATTTTTACTTGTGGTTTCTAAATCTTCCAGAATTTCCATTGTAATGTCAAGCCTGGAGCCGGGAAGTCTGTAACATAATCCTATGAACCTTAGTGCTGTTGTATTCTCAGTTAATTTAGCCCATATGGTTTCAGCTTGGGCAACTTTATTTTTATTTTGAAAGATATCTCCACTGGTTTCAGTCTCTTATTTATATAAATGGAAGTTCCTCCACCTCACTTGACAGGCCTGTCTTTATGAAAAAGTATATAACCTTGTAGGTTTTTTCCCCAGTTGCAACTTTCATTCCACCATGTTTCAGTTATTGCAATAATATCAAAATACTTTATCTAATTTAGAGCTTCGAGCTCATGCATTTTGTTATTCATGCTCCTTGCATTTATTAATACAGTACACTCCTTAAGTTATTAGGTTTGTGTTTAATGTTGTTTTTTGCAGGTTTTAAATTCACTTCTATTTCTACTGACTGTTTGCCCCATCCATTTAGATTAAATCTACTGGGCCCAATTCTCAAAGCTCCCAGCATGGTGCAAGGGGCTTCCACCACAAAGAATGACGCAAAGTGCCCCTTTAAAAGATGCACTGGGGCAATTTTCAGCCTGTATTAACTGCAGAGCTGCCTGCACTAAATAGGGCTTGAGCCCCTGTGTGCCACAAAATGGGTTGCGGCATGGTGGTAGGAGCCTGCGGCAGATGCAGGCTGCCAAGTCCCCGACATCAGGATTCTCAGAACTCTCCCAGAGGGCAGATTTCTGAGTACTGTTAGTGCAGCCAGGGCTGGTCTAAGGGTACTTAGAAATGTGTCCTCTCGGAGAGATGAGCAATTTGCAGCAAAGTGCAGCACCTCCCCCCCAAGCCCTGATATGCCCATAAATACAAATGTTCAATAATTAATTCCCTGGTGGTCTAGTGGTCCCTCCCCCACCCCAATATACCCCTATATGACAATGTTAATAAAATGTTTCCCTGGTGGTATAGTGGACCCTCACCCCAGCAGGTAGTGCCCACCACCTTCCCCCTCCATCACGAACTCTGAGCTGGCGACTGGCACAACCCTCCTGTCACCACCATGGCGGCTGGCTGCCAACTGAACTGTCACTTAACACCACTGTATAATACAGTACACACTCAGTAACTGACAGAGCTGCCAATCAATGAGCCATACTGTATAGTACATACTCAGTGACAGTTTAGTTGATGGCCGGCTGTGGTGGTGAGAGAGGGCTGTGCCGGTCACCAGCTCTCAGGTTCTGGATGGGGTGGAGCAGAGTGGTGAGCACTACCTGTCAGGGTGGGTCCACCTAGACCACCAGGAAACAGTTTATTAACATTGTCATATATAAGTATGATTGGGGTGGGTAAACTACTAGACCACCAGGGAATTAATTACTGAATATTTTTATATAGGGGCATTTGGGGGGACCACTAGACCACCAGGAAATTAATTACTAAATATTTTTATACAGGGGCATTTGGGGGCTTGGGGGGGCCACTAGACCACCAGGGATGTATTACTGTAATAATATGGGGATCAGGGCTGGGGGTCCACTAGTCCACCAGAGATGTCTTAGACTGCTGCACAGCCACCCCACAGCTTGTGCCAAGCCTTCTGGATGCTCTGCCCAGTTGGCACATGGCTACAGTTGCCGCAAGCTGCGGGACTTTGCCACCGAGACCCTGCCCAGTAGAGAATCAGGCGCAGGGTCCCAGGTGCACCAGGCTTTAACGCAAGCTGCCTTTGCTGCAACCTGTGTCAATCTAAGGACCCTTTGAGAATTGATCCCATCCTGTTTAGTTGTTCTAGTGTAAGCCCGCCCTCCCCATCTAGGGGTATCCTGGTGTTAAATTGTTGGGAGGGGGGACACTTCACAACACAAGCAACATTGTCCAAAGAATTAAAATAGAAGCAGCTCGTTACCTGGGTCCATAGAGTTGGTGTGACTGGAGATCACAGTAAACATGGGAATCAAACTGCTGTTGGGTGTTCCGGAGGCTACAGGAGTAATCGTGGTTAGCAAGTGAGCATGCACAGTCATATTGATTAAGTTTATTGTCCACTCCAGAATCAAAGAGCAAAAATGATTTAATTAAACTTGACAAACAGTAACAGCTACTCCATGGAGCAGGGGGGATAATAAATAGTGGGTTTCTTTCCTCAGACACAGCTGGGACATTTACTGCAACAGTCTCTTGTGCTGACAGACTATTTATTCCATGCAGATCTCCCTTCAGCTGAAAGGCTAGAATTCCTGGCAGCATTTTCTAGGGCTGAAAATGCCACTATGTGAGGTAGCTGAACACTAAAACAATTCACCAAGTCATGTCTCAGCCTTTTCTCTTTCTCTCTGCAGCAATTACATTCCTTTCAGTTTTCCTCTCTCTCTTCAGGCTATTCCATTCCTATATCTTCACTCTGGCTTATGACAGTATGAGGCGTTTCTACTATCCCAAACCTTTTCATTCTCTTCGATTCATTTCCGTTGCCTGATCTTATTGTAACCCCTAGGTGGCGCTATCCCAAGCGCTACTACCCCTGTCTGCATGCCTAGTTTCAGGTTAAGGGGCCTGGGTACTGAAAACGGGTGCCTCCACCC
Organism: Neoceratodus forsteri; assembly: GCA_016271365.2. Classification (NCBI taxonomy): domain Eukaryota; kingdom Metazoa; phylum Chordata; order Ceratodontiformes; family Ceratodontidae; genus Neoceratodus; species Neoceratodus forsteri. The sequence goes on along the minus strand of JADMNL010000032.1, from coordinate 159,020,780 downwards.
TGAGGACAGGGTTAGTGGTAGCGTAGCTGACCTGGGTACAGCCCTCCGGGACACTGTGATCCCCCTCTTTCCGCTAGTGGCCTAAACAATGAACAGAATACACAGGTACAATAACCTCTAATCAGCATACAAATCCCCACTCTGTTTGCACTTACCACCAGGGCTGGTTCCACTAGTCCGACCCTGGAGACTCCCTGTAAAATAAGGTTAGACACAGCAGGTAACAACAGTACAGTGCTTCTGGTACAAAATGGAACCACAGTCACGTTAAATGCAAAAATAATTAGATCTGATTTATTCAGGGGAATGAACAAGGGAGGGGCATGATCTGGCCAATTGTGCTGTAACTGATTCAATCAGGCAATCATGCATGCACTTTGAGAGTCTCTTCACAGTCACACACTCTGGCCCTGTCCACACACACGCTGCGCCTGGTAGCGGATGCAATCCGTTGGCGCGGAGGCGGTGCAATGCGTCCACACCTCGGGCGGTGTCCGTTACAGGACTGGCACCGCCCGGTCCACACATCGGGATCCGGCGGCCGTTACAGCGGTGCCCGATCCTAATGCAACTGCGCTGCCCGATGCCCTGCAGGGGACGTTACGCAGTCCACACTACCACCGGTGCGTTACAGGGCTAGATCCGGTTTCATAACCGTTGCTGAAACCACCTCATATGTGGTTTCAACAACAGATTCTGAAAGCGCCTCCTATAACGTTACAGGTGTAAACGCGACCTGTTACGGTAACGCTTCTACACCCTCTGTAACGCTACAGAGGCGAGAGTGTGACAGGCCTCTGGGTACCCAGTTGGAACAAAGGGGCTAGCCTGATTCGTTGCCGGGGTAGGCGGTGTTGCAGCTGGTCGGGGCTCTGTGATGAAAAGACATGCACAACCACACAATTTGTAATCCAGAGCCAGGAGGCTCAGTTTGTTATAATTAGACAAAACAACTAAATCAGATGACACATTTTAATTAAACTGTTGTTGCAGGAACTACCCTGGTGTTTACTCACTACCCAGTACAGGACACAGGATGGATGAAATGGAGACTTTAAGATGACTTGCTGGTTTGCCAGGAGAAGCAGGGCCCACACAAATTGCTGAGGTGTCATTCCTGTTTGAGGTGTTGAGTAGGGGGCTGATCCCTGAGCAGGTCTCTTGTTGATGGTTTTCTCTACATCGCGAGTAGCTGGCTGGGCCAGATTGGCAGGGCCCAGGCCGGGTGAACAGTTTGGATTCTGTCCGGTAAATGCTGGATGCAGCTTCCAGCAAGTGTGACACAATTAGGCAGTAGGGAACCAAATCGCAACCCACTAACAGCATTCAGCACTCTCATAGCAAAAGAAAAGCAATACCACAGTTTGGACGACAGTCCGGTTGCAATTTCAGCTTTCCTGAGCAAAACCGTGATCTCTGTGGTGTTTCAGACGTCCTGACAGGCCGATTGTGTACAGCAAATCTTCTGTCTCCTTCAGGCAAAGGTACAGTCACAATTCGGTAATTTTTGTCACAATTAGTTCAGATACAGTCCATTTATTTAAGCACTCTTTAAGGATCCCTTTCGAGGGACATCAGGCAGACAGGCCAAACTCAGCCTTTACACCAGTTTCCCGCATGACTACCCAGAAGTAACTGCTCAAATCACTCGTGCTGTTCACTCTCTCAACTCCAAACTCAGACTGACACTCTGCTGCAGGCAGCACCAGGACTTCCTTCTGATCCATAAAGGGTTTGGTTGGTTGAGTCATCTGTCTGTCAAAGCAAGGGCTCCCCCTCCAGGTCCATTTAGGCGCCAAAGTTAAAAAACTACAATTCCTACAGAAATTCACTCCCACAAGACCCCTGGGGACAGACTCCATTTTAAGGTCCCCAAAAGGTACTAATTGGTGCAATACAGAAATGTCCATGCTGCAAAGAAAGGGAGATTAGACAAACTATAATACCATTGTTATTAGAGCAGCTAATCAGCAAACAATTACCAGTTCTAACAGAGCTCCCTCTGCACCATTAGTGATGACAGAACAGAGCAATATTACTGCAGCTCGGTCGGTATTCAAACCTGGAAACACTCGGCTCCTACCCAAATTAATTATACACTACAAAAATAATGTCTATTAAAGAGACATGCACGGAGGCTAACAGGGCACTTGCATGCAAGCACTTTTACACCTGTAAAGACACCGACCACCCACCTGAAAGTGGGCATTTAAGCACACCAAGGAAGACTTTGGGAACCCCCATTTATAGGGGTTACATTATAACTTCTACACCTGGGGCTATTTCTTAATGGAGCAAATTTTTCTATTCTTTATAGGTCTCATTTCATACATTTCAATTGATGTTCTTATAGCAAGAACTGAACCACCAAAACCCTTTCAGAGATCCAATTGCTGATGACTCAGCTGGTGGCTGGGCCTTATTCTGGGGTTGTGGGTGCCCCAGACTTGATACCAGTCCTAACCATCATGGTCCATTCATGCAGCAATTTCAACCTCTGAACTGACTCATCAGGGGGACGTCTGCCAGTGCCACACAGACCCAGTGGACTGCCACTTTGCTGGCACCCCAAACATTACTTCCCCAAATGAACTTTCCCCACCTCCCTATGCAGCTCACACCATGGATACCAACTCTGTGGTGGCCTTACAGCCTGGGAGATAGGGGTAACTCTGCCTCCATTACACCCTCAGCAACAAGGCTGCCACTTCCAAGCCATGCCCCAGGCCCTACTCGCCATATCGGGCCCACCCACAGTAAGCCATTCTGGCCCAACAACTGAACTACTCATGGGCTATCTTTCTTTTGGGCATTTAGACCCTATCAGTGCTTACCCGCCACGGTGCTGAAGTTCACATGGTGGGCCTCCATTTTCATTTCTTCTCCCCAGTCTTCAACTCCCAAATGCACCAACAGGCCCCTTCTGTGTTGCTCCATTGCTCCCCTTTACTACTCCTGAACTGTCACTTTCACTCACAGGTCTTGAAGGGTGGTGGGCTGGAGCAGAAAGCAGACCACCCCGGCCCTGCCATGGCCCTCCGGCCAAACTTACAGGCAGAACCCCCTGGCTCTTCTCTCCCTGGCTGTCTTTCGATCCCCCCTAATCTTCTTGGCACCAAACTCCCCTGCTATCTGTACCATTTGGGGAGGAGTCCCACCTACAGTCAGCAGGCAGCACCACACCTCAGACCCAGCAGCACCACTAGCTCTCTCTCTCTTTCTCTCCCTCTGCCTAGCTACCTCCTAGCAACCAAATTTAACCAGTAAGCACCCACAGGGTGCCTACACTTTCCCCTCGCACAAAACGTTCACCTCCTGGTGAACACCCAACCAGGCCGCACTACCGATCCATCTGGAGGAGAGATATGGCCACTCTCTCTCCCTCGAGGTTCAGAGCACTAAGCCGGCTGCACCGCCAAAACAGTGGAAGACTGAACACATAAACCCCAATGCTACCTTTATAACTCTTCTCTACTCTCTTCAAATTTTAAAACTATACTGGGCTAAGACTAGGCAATTCACCACTGATTCCCATGGTCGCCTGCCAGGTACTTCAGCAGCAGCATGCTGCCTCCGCTCCTTGTCTACTACTGTACCCTTTCTCTATTACAGTACACTTCTCTATCTATTGTCATCCTGGTAAGCTACCAAATGCTGCCAGGAATGGGCACTAACTAAATTGATTTTTTTCATTATCATCCCCCTTAGTTGGCTTAAATAAACACTGATGAACATTCATTAACCAAGGCTAACCCTACTAAAAAATTTTAAATGCATTTTTGTCTGAAACATTGTCTACTCATTTTAAGTACCATAAAACTCTAGTCTACTCACACATACAAACCATTCTGACTTAGTACTGCACAATAATTCTAAATTCTCAAGCATGCAGTTTCTTCACTCACTCACTCTGCAGTCACACCACTACCTTCATCCTAAAATAATTCAACTTTGATTCCTCCTTTTTGTTCATTTTCAACAACAGTTCAAAATACATTTAAGATCAGGCAGGTCAATATCAAAAATCAAAATAATAAGACACAGCTTTTAGACATCATGAATATAGGCACCAACGTAGAGAGCTTTCATTGGACAGCATTGATTAAGGAAAAAACCCTAACTTTAAGGTAACCAGAAAAGTGTGTTGATTTAGGCAAAATAAAGTCTTGTTATAAGGCACTGACACGTCTGCTGGATGTTAAGCAAAGTACAGCTTAGGGTCCGGTTCAGTACACTCATCTCCTTAAACAGATTCACAGATAATATAATACTTAGTTCGTGGGCCTTCAAAGTCCTGAACCAAGGCAAAAGTTTTAAATAGAGTTAGACCAGTCCAGATAGTTGACAAGAACATTTGGCGAGCTTGCATAATGGCGGCCAGCTCGTGTCCTCCCAACTCTAAAGCCCTTCCACAGCTTTTGATCTTTACTTTGTCCAAAGCAGCCTGGAACACCCAGTACTCTTTTTTCTCTTCAGTAATGTCCCAATGACATTTAGATAAACTGGGGTAGTTCTCCCCAGGGTACACCTTACTGATGCGGCAACAGACCCAGCGTTCAGCCTGAGACCAGCCTGGAATGCTGCAAACATTGGTTCTAGGTGCTTTGCCTTTTAGCAACCAACGCCCCGATGTGTACTGCCAGTAGCAGGGGTCAAACGGTCTTAAAGAGTCCATGTCCAATCTCATTTTAGTATATATTTTCTGCAATCTGGGGATATTATCAGGAAATTATCAGGCTGGGGATTCAGCAAGGTTTGGAATATCTTTTTCCCACAGCTGGTCATCAGAGTATAAGAGATTGAAGTGTAAGCTTTGTATGGCATACCTGGAGGAGGAGGAGGAGGTACAGGATATTCTTGGTCATCCTCACTAGAATTGCCTTCAGAAATACCTTCCTATGCTGTTGACCTGGGTTCAGGAACACACCAAGGAGATGGAAGGATGGCAGGGGAGGAGGAGGAGGAGGAGGAGGCTCAAGCATCCGGAGAACCGCTTGCCTTCTCCAGGAAGGGAAGGGGGGTTGTAGCTCAGTGCTTGACTGGCCTCTGGCGGAAGCCAGAGGCACAACAGGTGTTAGAGCTAGTCCGAGGGATTGGGGCATGACAGACATCTGCAATTGCATCTTGAAGTCTGGGCGCACATCATGCCCCATAGAACAAGGGAAAATCAGCTTCCAGAACACCGGGAAGAATGAGCACCTGGTGCAGACTCACAACTCCCACCTGCCTGTCCTGCTGGGTGCCCAACGAGAACATGAAGGACTTCAGGATTTACGGGCCCCACCTCATACCCAACTGGGGGTTATAGCCACGGCTCCATGGGGGTTCACTCACAGGTTCAGGTAGGTGGAGAGAGGGGCAGACACCATGGGTGACTCCCAATGGTGCGGGGCTCCAGGAGCAGAGGGGAGAATAAATTGCAAGTAAAAAAAAGAAATAACTTCCTCTACAATCACATCAGGTGATTTGGCAGGGGGCAGCTCTCGAGCCACAAGGGTGGTCCTCAGGGTTTCCTCATGGTGCCTCTCAGCGTGGATGGGCGCAATGCAGGAACACAGAAAACTCAGTTCTACCTGCCATGCCATGGCCTCCCTCTGCCCCAGGGAGGATCAGGCACCACCGGAGGAGAAGGGTAGGGCAGGCTCTATCATCCTCCTCTCCATGCTGGATTTTATAGTTGCCCCTCCAACTGCTCCCAATTATTCAGACTCAAAGAAGCAACACTGGCCCAAGCAGGGTGATCGCCAGACTCAGGCTGACTGATAAGCAACAGCAGTCCTAGGCTGAAAAACAGAACCACTTCCAGCACAGTGCAAACACACTGGGAGGACCTTCACTGCTCCTCCAGTCTGATGGCAGATGATAGATTTCTCACCAGTGCCTCCACACTGGGCTACTTCCCATAGCCATGAGAACAAAGATGCAGGCACTAATACCTGAGCCTCAGCCTTTTCTTTAGCACACGGTCTATACACAAGCACAGGTCAAGCACTTGTGGCGCAGTTCATAAAAGTCTTTAGACAAAATGGCTCCACTTCCCTCGATGCAGCGTGAAGCCCAGCAACAAAGTTTTGGCCAATCCAATGAAATCCTCCATGTTCTGCATACATTAACAGCTTGCTACCAGTTCATATTACCAAATGGCCCTGCTTTAAAGTGTGAAACAGCACAAATTCAAAATGGTGCTTAAGAGCTGGAAGTCCCTCTGCAGCGTACTTTGGGCAGTTCGAACATAACATAGGTTCCCAAATAATTATTTTGCTTTCTTTTATTCAAATCCCAAATGAGCCCCCACATTGTAAGCCCTTCTCCCTGTCTAGAGGTATCCAGGAGTTAAGTTGTTGGGTGGGGGAACTTTACAACACAAGCAACATAGTCCAAAGAATTAAAATAGAAGCAACTCGTTACCTGGGTCCATAAAGTTGATGTGACTGGAGATCACAGTAAACACGGGAACGAAACTGCTGCTGGGTGTTCCGGAGGCTACAAGGGGTATGTTGGTTATCAAGCGAGCTTGCACAGCCACATTGATTACGTTCATTGTTCACTCCAGAATCAAAGTGCAAAAATGATTTAATTAAACTTGACAAACAGTAACAGCTACTCCATGGAGCAGGGGTAATAAGCGATAGGTTTCTTTCCTCGAACACAACTGGGACATTACTGCAACAGTCTCTTGTGCTAACAGACTATTTATTTCATGCAGCTGAAAAGGTTAGAATTCTGACAGCATTTTCTAGGGCTGAAAAGGCCACTATGTGAGGTACTTTAATACTGAAACAATTCACCAACTTATGTCTCAGCCCTTTCTCGTTCTCTCTCTGCAGCAACTACATTCGTTTCAGTTTTCCTCTCTTCAGGCTTTTCCATTCCTATACCTTCACTCTGACTTATGACAGCACAAGACGTTTCTACTGTCTCAAACCTTCTCATTCTCTTCAATTAATTTCCGTAGCCTACTCTTATAACTTCTACACCCGAGGGCTATTTCTTAATGGAGCAAACTTCTTTTCTTTATAGGTCTCATTTCATACTTTTTAATTGATGTTCTTATAGCAAGAACCGAACCATCAGAACCCTTTCAGATATCCAGCTGCTGATACCTCGGCTGGTGGTTGGGCCTTATTCTGGGGTTGTGGGTGCCCTGGACCTGATCCCAGTCCGAACCAGCGTGCTCTGCTCATGCAGCAATTCCAGCCTCTAAACTGACTCATCAGGGGCACTTCTGCCAGTGCCACACAGATCACCAAATGGACTGCCACCCTGCTGGGGTCCCAAACATTACTCCGCTAAATGTACGTTCCCTGCCTCCATAAGCAGCTCACACCATGGATGCCAACTCTGCAGCGGCCTTACAGCCTGGGACATTGGGGTAACTCTGCCTCCATTACACCCTCAGCAACAAGGCTGCCACTTCCAAGCCACGCTCCAGGCCCTACTTGCCATAGTGGCAGGTGGGCCCACCCACAGTAAACCATTCTGACCCAACAGCTGAACTACTCATCGACTATCTTTAGGATTAAGACTCTGGCTGTGCTACTCCACCACAGTGCTGAAGTTCACATGGTAGGCCATCATTTTCATTTCTTCTCCCCAGGCTTCAGCTCCCAAATGCACCAACAGGCCCCTTCTGCTTTGCTCCATTGCTCCCCTTTACTGCTCCCTAACTATTACTTTCCACTCTCGGGTCTTCAACGGTGGTGGGCTGGGGCAGCAAGCAAACCACCCTCCTCCCACCACAGCCCTCCAGATGAACTTACAGGCTGAACTCCCTGGCTTTTCCCTCCCCGGCTCTCTTTCGACCCCCCCCCACCAATTTTCTGGTGCCAAATTCCCCTGCTATTTACACCCTCTGAGGAAGGCCCCACCTACAGTCAGCAGGCAGCACCACATCCCAGACCCAGCAGCACCAGTAGCTCGCTCTCTTTCTCTCTCTGCCTAGCTACCTCCTAGCAACCAAAATTTAACCAGTAAGCACCCAAAGGGTGCTTACACTAAATTCATTCCCCTACACCTCTGCACCCTTTTTGTTCTGATGCACTCTGTCTTTTGCAAAAAGTGGCATTTATTATGAAACGCTTCCAGTTGTTAATAAAGGCTCTACCGTGCTTTCTGCACCAGCCAGAGTCTTATGTTTATGCAGTCTATTGTGTGTGGTTTTATGCATTTGCTTTAGGCACTGGCAAGATTCCAAACACTTTTACCCTGCAACTTGTTTTTAAGTGGCTGCCGATGGCGAGGAGGTTATAAAGATGTTGTTCTCATGAGTTTTTCCCACATCATTTGTTCCTCGATGTAATACTGCTGTTTTATTTGTGTTTCTATAATTACAAATGAGTTTATCGAATCTTTGGTTAATGTTGTTTATCCTGGCTCCTGGGAAGCAAGATATTGCTGTGCTTCCCTTGTTATCTCTACAGATTGTGATGTCTGTGCTGCAGAAGATCAAGTCCCCTATGATTAATCTCTCTTTTACTATAGATGAATTTGTACTGGACAATTCCATGTCACTAGTTGTTTGGTCTTGTTGTAAGGCCTTAACTTTGTTTAAAGAGAATCTCATGTGATGCATGAGTCCCCTCCTATTTTTCTGTTTATTTTAACACCCCTAACAAGACACCAGTTATCTTCAGCAATATTGTTTTCATCCCGTCCCCTCTTTGGTTTGTTACATTGTACAGATTGGCTGTCAGAATCATTATCATCTTATTTCTTTTTTTTTCTTTTCTTTCTTTTTATTAGCATCTATTGGTTTTTCTGCTGCTATTTCCTGAACAAAGGAGGCAGTTCTGTCCATTTCACTTTTTTTCGAAGGTTTGTTAGAATTTAGTTTTCAGTTATCTTATTTCACCAGGTAGGGAGGTGTAAGCAATGCATTTACCATATGTAAACTCATCACTAATCTGGTATGTAGAGGTTAGGGTATACATTTTGCATTTGTTACAAGCTACAATGGACTCCTCCCTACAATGAAGCTTAAGTATGTCTCCAGTCGGGTTCATGGAATTGTATCCAGTTAAATTTATAATACAAAACTACACAATGTTCTTACCCTTGGTACAAGTTTGAGAATAAGGAGTAAGAGATATGGTCTGTCCCTCATCCTCCTCAGCTGACACAGGTAGACACAATTGCCTCTACTATGTCACCTCCATCCATGCTCGCTAGCATGGGCTCCTATGTGCATCGGACTGGAAGTGCCTCTGAATGGTACTTCCAATTTGATGCTTCATCAAAAGTTTCTTTTTTAACTTAAAAAATTTGTTTTTCCTCTCTGATAACAGCTACAATGGCAGTATTGAGTGGCTACAGGGTAAAGGACTTAGTTGAGGCTTTGTTTTGTTCCTGCAAAAATCGCTATTATGTTAGGGTCAGACACAACTTGGAACTTGAAAAAACAGTTTGAGGTATTTTGATTTAATAAAAAATTATTTTTATACAGGATACAGATTGTTGGGGTTTCAGCTCCATTTACAACAATGTCCTGTGGTATTAATGAGTTTACAAAACACAATACACAATACGTGCAATGTCCTGACTATATACAATAAAGAGTAAAGCCAACAACCAGATGCACTTCAGGGATCATTGTGGAAAAATACATCCTGGATTATTCCTCAGTAACTCATCACAGTAAGCTTTTGAAATGTTTACCTTTCCTTTTTTGGTTTTCTTTTTTATGTTGATTGCGTGCAGCTAGAATCATATTCGACAGTTTTCTCAGAAGTAGGTTGTGGGCATTAACACTGTTGTGGCCAATGCCCAGTCTCAAAGGCTTGTCCGCTTCCCCAATCCCATTGCATGCTGCTGCTGACACAAGTTTGGAACCTTGGCACCAACGTGACAATTTCCCGCTGCAATCCAGGGAATACCTCGTCATTGCAGCGTCAATATCTGCTGCAATGAGAAAGTGACCCGTCATTGCAGGGCGGGATGTAGAAGCCCTGATATTGTTTGTGAACATGGTGGCGGCTTGCTGCGTGTTCTAAACAATATCTCCCACCATATTCATTTGCCAGCGGGGCCCCAATCCCCACGGTTTGGTGCCCCATGTTTCTGTTGCTGACAGGGGCCCACTCCCCATCAGCATTCTGTAAACCCCACTTTTATTCCTGCTGATGGGGTGCCCAATCCCGTTGGCATAATGATACCCTTATTGTGCCGACAGGGGTGCCCAATCCTAGTCGGCTGCTCCCAAAGAAAGCCTCTGTTGGCATGCTGGGGCCCACCCCAGCATGCCATGCCTAGTAAAGGAAAAATAATCCTGCAACGTCTTCTGTTTTTTGTTCCTGCAAAAGAAGCAGTTCCTTGTAGTCTCCCTGCCCCACCCATAACCGCACCCACCCACTGTGCACCCTGCCTCCCCACACCCCCTAGCCCCATACTTACCTCCAGACTTGGTGCAATGATCTTCGGTGGACCGGGAACACGTCTGCACTCTTCAAAGCCAACCACAAACTGAGGAAATGCCGGTAAGCTGTATAATGTAATAAATAGGGTTTTTTCAACTTTAGTGCCTAACTCGGGCATTTTTGGGAATATTTTCACCAAATTTTCAACATGGGTTTTTTGGGAACCCTCCTCATGAATTCTTGAACTGTTATGGCGTTAATCAGCCCCGAAAGGTGATTTTGTGGTCACTGCGTGGAATCACCTTTCGGGCTGATTAATGAAAACAACAGTGCCAGTGTTCATGAGGTGGGCTCTCAAAATGCCTATGTTAGCAAATTTGTGGAAAAATCAAAAAATGACTGTTTTACGAAGATGCATTACGCAGTTGCTACGCGACGTCAGAATCCAGTGAATTTGCAATATTTCATACCAGATTTTCAGCATTGGCATTTTGTCACACCTCCTTGTGAACAGTGCAGATGTTATTGTTCACATCCTGGTGGCAATGTGTTCTTGCACTTCGGCGAGAATAGGCGGTCAACTGCGGAAATCACTGTCCAGGACAGATTAAGAAAATGACAGTGATACTTTTCATGAGCAGAGGTCCTAAAATGCCTATGTTGAAAATTTGGTGATGATAGCCCATCAAATGACTCTTACAAGTGTGCGTTGCACACTTTCCACACACCCTTGTAACTTTGCAGATTTGTAATATTGCCATGCCAGATTTTCAACAGTGGCATTTTTTCACACCTCCTTATGAGCAGTACAGCTGTCATTTTTCACATCCTGACTGAAATGTGGTTTCACAGTTGCAGCACAGAATAACGCAGTCGCTGTAGGAAATCAGTATTCAGGACAGATTAAGAAAATGACTGTGGCACTGTTCATGAGCAGAGGTCCTAAAATCCCTATGTTGAAAATTTGGTGATGAAACTCCATAACATGACTGTGTTACAAGCGTGTGTTGAACTATTTCCACGCACCCTTGTAACTTTGCAAATTTTTTATATTTTCACGCCACATTTTGAACAGTGGCAGTTTTTCACACCTCCTTATGAACAGTACAGCTGTCATTTTTCACATCCTGACTAAAATATGTTTTTGCACTCCTGCCGGAGAATAGCACAGTCACTGTGGGAAATCAGTGTATGGGACAGAGTGGAACGAGTGAGAGGGGGGAGTGACCAAGCTCAACTGAGCTCTGTCGGGACTGCTGCAAATTTGTTTGTGGGCAGAAAAGGCCCCAATGCAACAGCTCAGTACAAAAGGGCAGCCTGCAGCACTGGGAGAAACAGAATGGGAAGGCGAATGAGGAGAGGGGAGTGAGGAACTCACCAGGCGCTGTCAGGACCTGCGGTTTCTTTGTGGATAGAAAAGGCATCAAAGCAGGCAGGGGCCCAGTAGAAAAGGCCAGCCTGCAGTGGTTGGAGACAGTATGAGTGAGTGAGACAGGGTGACTGAGTGAGCTCAACGGAGCTCTATCAGGACTGCTGCGGATTTCTTTGTGGGCAGAAAAAGGTGCCAATGCATGCAGGAGCCCTGTACAAAAGGGCCACTTGCAGCGCCAGGACAAACAGAATGAGCGCGTGACAGAGGGAGACTGAACAACCTCAACGGAGCTCTGTGGGGACAGCTGCGGATTTCTTTGTGGACAGACAAAGGTGCCAACACAGCCAGGAGCCCCATACACAAGCGCAGCCTCTTGGTATCAGAAAACAGAATGGTGGTGACAGAGCGGTGGTAAGCGAGCTCAATGGAGCTATATTGTGACTGCTACCCCGGTTCTGTTGTGCAGAAAATGCGGCAACACAGGCAGGAGCCCAGTACAAGGGCAGCTTGCAGCACCTGCAGAAATGGAATGAGTGAGTGAGAGGGGGTGAGCAAGCTCAATGGGTTATGTCAGGGACAGCTTCAGATTTCTTTCTGGCCAGAACAAGCCACCAATGCAGGCAGGAGCCCAGTACAAAGGGCAGCCTGCAATGGTGGGAAAAGCAGAATGAGCGAGAGTAGAGAGAGGGAGTGAGCAGGCTCAACGAGCTCTATTGTAACTGCTGCAAATTTCTTTGTGGGCAGAAAAAGGCGGCAACACAGGCAGGAGCCCAATAGAAAGGGCAGCCTGCAGCGCCGCAGAAACGGAATAAGTGAGGAGAGAGGGGAGTCAGCAGGCTCAACAGACCTGTGTCGGAACTGCTGCAGATTTCTTTGTGGGCAGAAAAAGCCACCAACAGAGGCAGGAGCCCAGTACAAAAGGGCAGCCTGCAGCATCAGGAGAACCAGAATGAGCGAGTGAGAGAGGGGGAGTGAGCCACCTCAATGCAGCTCTGTCAGGACAGCTGCAGATTTCTTAGTGGGCAGAACAAGGTGCCAACACAGGCAGGAGTCCAGTACAAAAGAGCACCCTGTAGCACGGGAGACACAGACTGGGCGAGTGACAGAAGGGCAGTGAGCTCAACACCCAACATGATCAACATTCGGCATTGACAAATGCTTTTTTTTATAAAATTGTGTGTTCCTTATACTCTGTTGCTTTCAAGATTTTGTTTATAATGGAAACAGACAATGCCAGCAGAAAAAGACCATTGGTTCATCCAGTCTGCCCAGTTTTACCCTACTCTACCTCGTGACCAGTGTTCCAGATAAGGTTTTGCAGCATTAGTATTGTATTCCTCATTTTCAAAATGAGGTGAGTAAAGCCAAATTTGAATGAGCACAAATGACAAAATCCATAGATCGAAGAGTACTTCTTTGTTAATATATTTTTGTAATGAAATAAATGCAAGAAGCAATAATTTGATTGTGTCACAGAAATATAGAAACATAGACAGTGATGGCAGAAGATCATGTTCCATCAAGTCTGACCATTTGGCCCTATATAACCCCACGAATGAGTGCTGGTATGGGGTTCTAGCCCTCCCAGTAGTGTTCCCAGTTCCTCCCAGTAGTGTTCCAGTTCCTCCCCAGTAGTGTTCCAGTTCCTCCCCAGTAGTGTTCCAGTTCCTTTCTCCAGTTTCATCTCTACGAGTGAGCACTAGTCCTTTCGCTCTGTCCCAGGCCCATCTGGAGCTCTCTACAGTTCTAGTACCCACCACCTCATCTGGATGACTGTTCCAAGGTTCCACCACCCTCTCAGTAAAATAATACTTTCAATATCCCTTCTGAACCTTCTCCCATCAGCTTCCGGCCGTGTCCCCATGTGACTGAATTGGAGTTCCTGCTAAATAATTCCTTGCAGTTTACTTTGTTTATTCCTTTCAGGAATTTGAAGGTTTCTATCATATCCCCCCTCTCCCTTCTGGTTTCCAGTGAGTACATGTTCAGTGCCTTCAGGCGTTCCTCATAGGACTTGCCTTGTTAGCCCTGTATCACCCTTGTCACCCTGCACTGTACCACCTCTAGCTTATCTTTGTCCCTTCTAAGGTGAGGGCTTCAGAACTGGGCACAGTACTCCAGGTGTGGCCTCACCAGGGATCTGTACAAGGGGGGTATCATTTATTTCTTTTTGCTATCAATACCCCTCCCAATACACCCCAGCATCTTGTTTGCCTTATTACAAGCCTTATTGCATTGGCTAGCCTGTTTGAAGGTCTTGCTGATGATGACTCGGCTGTGGTACTAAGTTAACTCCTCCCATCCAGGATTCTGCCCTTGGGTTCTTTTTTCCTAGCTGCACGACCTTGCATTTTTCTGGCATTTAATTTCAGCTGCCAAACATTTGACCACCTCTCTAGCCTTTGCAGGTCACCCTGTAATTCTTTAATTCCCTTGGTGCTATCCACCCATCTTCAGAGTTTAGTGTCATCTGTGAAGAGGTTTATCCTACCCCAGATCCCTTCTCCAGCATCACTGATGAACGTGTTAGAAAGGACCAGGACCAGGACCAGGACCATCCCCTGTGGTACCCACTTGTGACTGCTCTCTTCTGACTTAACTCTGTTTACCACAACCTGCTGCTGCCTCCCCTTGAGCCAGTTTCCTACCCACCTAACTACATCCCTAGCAAACTTCAGGTCCTCCAACTTCCTCAGCAAGCTTCTTGGAGGCACAGAATCAAAAGCTTTGCTGAAGTTGAAGTAAAGTAGATCCACAGCTTGGCTTCTATCCAGTTGGTTTGTCACCCAGCTGAAGAAGACTATTAGGTTAGTTTGACAGGACCTCCCAGATACAAAGTCATGCTGTCTAGAATCCTGGAGACCATTACCCTCCAGATACTGTACTAGGTCTGTTTTTAGCAGTGGTTCCATCAGCTTCCCCACAATAGAGGTAAGACTGACAGGTCTGTAGTTTCTTGCTTGTTACTTGTCCTCCCCCCCTTATGGAGTGGCACCATCTCTGTCACCCTCCAATCCCTTGGGACAACCCCCATCTGAAGTGAGCTGTTAAAGAGGCCTGCCAGAGGTTCAACCAGTTCATTGGCCAATTCCCTGAGCACCCTCTGGTGTATCCCATCTGGACCTGGTGCATTGTCTGTCCTCATAGCTGCTAGCCCTTTCCGGATCCTATCCCTAGCAAATACTGTATTCTCCAGTCCCATGATCCCTCTCATGGCCACTTCGATGCCACTGTCAGGGAGGGGACCGCTATCCTCCCTGGTGAAGACTGAGCAAAAGTATTCATTCAGGACTGCAGCTTTTTGCTCGTCATCCTCTACCACCCAGCCTCTATCTAATAACCTAATTATTACCCTACCTCGCTTTCTCTTTTCACTGATATAGCAGAAAAAAAAAATTTCTCCATGCTTGACCCCCTTGGCTATTCGTAGCTCTGTGTCTGCTTTTGCCTCTCTGATTACCGTCTTTGCTCCTCTAGTCCACTGAGTGTATTCCTCCCATTCTAATTCTCCCTGAATTTCTTTAAACCTCTAGAAGGCTTTCCTTTTGGCCCTTACAGCTTCCCTGACCCTCGCTGAGAACCATAGTGGTTTTCTGAGTTTATTTCTTTCAGATACTTTACATAAGCATAGCTGCAATGCTTCAAGAATGGCTCCTTTTGTTGCATACTGCCTACCCCATCTAACTTCTCCAGAACCACCCCTCTGAGTTTGATGAAATCTGCCCTTCTGAAGTCCAAGACCTCTGTTCTTGTGTGCATGTTTTCAGTCCCCGGGGCTCATTTGAACAAAACTGAGTTATGGTCACTGTTCGCAAGTGGCTCCCCAACTCTTACTGCATTTACTGCTTCAGAGTTGGTGAGCACCCCATCAAGGAGGGGATCCCTGTCTGGTGGTCTCCCTTACCAGCTGTACCATTAGACAGTCCTTAAAGGTATCCAGCATGGCCTGGCTCCTAGCACTCCCAGCCACCGTAACATCCCATACTTTGGCACTGCAGGGCAATTCAGCCTCTGTGGAGGGAGGTCTGCAAGATGGGGTCTGAAATAATGCAGAAAGTTGTCCCTATGACTCCAGAGGTGTTTATTTTAGAAATATACCCTCCACTCCGCACCTGCACACCTCTGAGAAAACATGTCTGGCAATGCTGAATATGCAGGTAAAGAAACTCCTCTTGTGTAAGTGGAGAAGGCAGGAAGTCCCTCCAGTCCCAGAGGTGCTCAAGAGCCTGGTGCAGTGTGCAAATTGGTCCAGGATATCACATAGTGCACCCAACTCCCTCCCCTAGTAGGATATCACATAGTGTACCAACTCCCTCCCCATGTAGGATATCACATAAAGTGCCCAACTCCCTCCCCTAGTAGGATATCACATAGTGTAGCCAACTCCTCCCTAGTAGGATATCACATAGTACCCAACTCTCCTCCCCAGTATGTCAATACCTGGCAACTATTTATCCTGTATTTGAAACTCAGAGAGGGAATGGGTTGACAAGGCCCTCTGCAGCTCACCTCTACCACCCATGCCCTTCAGGACAGGTTTGGGATGCCCCCCATGAATCTCAAGATGCTCATCAGATTGTACGAATGCATGATTACACCATCTCTCTAGTGTGGAATTGCAGAATCCAGAGAATCTAGATATGGTGCTTTGTGTGTTCTCTTGTTCTGTTTGTAGGTCAGAACCCGAAGATGGCTGGCCCTAGAACCCCTTGATTACAGCATATGGGATCTTAACCCCGATCCATCCTCAAGGGCAGCTCAGGTAATTCCAGTTACATCCTCTATCACCCAGCTAGAGCTAGACCAGTCCTCCTCTTACAGAATAACTCCCAGGGCATCTGTTGTAACCCCAGGGAGCTCCTGGATGGCCGGACTGCTTGAAGGTGCTCTTTAGGCAACATAGTTTTCTAATTCTTGTTGTAATTATTTGCTTTGCTTGACTCTCCACACAACACTCCCATGTTTTGTGAGTGATACATGAAATGTTCCCTTTATGTAATGTGTCTTTTGTTATTCTGTTGAAAACAATGAAAAACTTTAACCAAAAAAAAAAAAAAACACAGGTCATACATGGGTATAATTACTTTCCCGCCATGGTCTACAAGTACACATCCATATTATAACTTGAGGGCAGCACAAGGGGGGCAGCAATAGTGGGCTTGGTAGTAGAGTAACCTTTTTATGCACTTCATTGACGGGGAGAGCAGAGGGGACACCAGGGACATCGTAAGTGAGCTTTACTTGGTGCTTGACTTCTCTTCCAGAGTGGCAGAGTACCACAAGTTCCTCAACAATGATTTGATCAGGATCATTAACGGGTTCTGCATATTCAGCCACAGTGGGTTAAAATCTTTCAATGTCCTGGATTGGTTCTATTACTGGATTCTCAACATTCTCTGCATTTGAAACATAGTTCGTGACTGTGGACCCAGCATCAGTCAGAACAAAGGGTGCTGCAGCCAAATTCAATGGCCTGGAACGACTCACCTTACTCCCTACAGGTGCTGAAAGGAGAAAGTCCATGGGGAATGGTGCAGGTCAATACTGATGTGGTATTGGACAAATGTAAGGTTCTTCATCCTCAGAGCTACTGTTGACCACATCAGACTGAGTCGTTGGGGGGGCGACAGGTACTTGCGGTAGAGCTTGACTGTTTCTTCTTGGCCTTGTCTCATTTCTAGTGACCGGTCTCCATGGTGGTCAGAGAGGTGCTGAATTAACAAGTTCAGGAAACATTTGACTAATTGGCAAGAGGTGATTTCGATGCAGCGTTTAAACCGCCATGTTTCCTCTTTCCATTCTTAGTCAGTATACTGGCAAGTTTGGAAGCTGTTCCACATTCCATAGGGATCAGGCCTCCTGCAGTCTGCAATCTTATGCTTGCCTGGGATTCCCAAGTTCTGAATCAATACTTGGTCTCCTGGCGAAGAGCTTGTTTTTGGACTCTCTTGTCATATCTGGTTTTGTTTGCTAAACCGGACTTCACAGCTGCTTCTTGGGCCACTCAGTAGGCTTCTGTCAGTTGTGCATGCAGTCTCCTGGTATACTCCAAGTGTGTCTCTGGTAGGGTATCGTCTGCAGACACCTGAAAACATAAGTTCACTGGAAGCCTGGCTTCTTGCCCAAACATTAGAGAATAGGGTGAGAACCTGGCTGAGTAATTTTTAGTACAGTTGTAGGCGTGGACTAGGAAAGGTACTTGATGGCTCCAGTATGTCTTTTTGTTAGGATCTAGCATATTAAGCACTATTCTACTGAATCTCTCGGGCTGTGGGTCACCTTGAGGGTGGTAAGGAGTAGTGCGAGACTTCTTGATGCCCAAAATGCTAGTGAGTTCTACATATTCAGCCACAGTGGGTTCAAATCTTTCAATGTCCTGGATGGTCACTAACAATGCAATCTGGTTGGCTGGCTCGCAGTGAAGGAGTGGGGGTAGCACCAGAGAAAGTGGCCAAGTCCCTAGGCTAGCGGCGATCCAGACCGGGCGCCAAACACACGTGCAGCAGAAGAGCTTGTGCAAGCTGTGAAATGACTGTGCACAGGTCCATCAGGGCCCACAGTGGCCAGTGCCCCCCATATGTCCAGTAATGAGTGGTTTAAACTGTAATTACAGTGGTCTAGTGGTCCCATTCCCTGCCCCGATATGCTGGGTATGCATATGTTAAAAAATGTAATATATGTGGTGGTCTATCGGTCCCTCCCCCATCCCTATATGCCCGGTATTTATATGTTACATTATTTTATTTACCTGGTGATCTAGCGGTCCCTCCCCCTGCCCTGATATGCTCAATGTTTATATGTTATATGCTACTAGGTACTGTACTTGGTGGTCTAGTGGTCCTACCCTCCCACCCTGGCAAGATGTATCCACCAACCCACACCCCCCTTAACCTGAACCCTGAGCCGGGACTGGCACAGCCCTCCTCACACCTCCGTGGACGGCCCCGACTGAACTGTCACTGAACACATAATACCATATGGTATGCACTCACTAATAGTCGATGAGTGCTTACTGTATTGTATTATGCACTCAGTGACAGTTCAGTCGGGGCCAGCAGAGGAGGTGTAGAGAGGTCTTTGCTGGTCCTAGCTTGGGGTTCGGGGCCGGGTTTGTGGAGTGTGCGGGCTGGTGGGCATGTCTTGCTGGGGGGGTGGGACCACTACATCACCAGGTAAATTCTAAAATATAACATAAATACTGGGCATATCAGGTGGGGGGAGGGACCACTAGATCACCAGGTAAATGATATAATGTAACATATAAATACTGGGCATATCAGGGTAGGGGTGGGACCACTAGATCACCAGGTAAATTATATAATGTAACATATAAATACTGGACATATCGGGGTGGGGAGAGACTGCTAGATCACCAGGTAAATGTTTATATTTAACATATGAATACCAGGCATATTGGGGTGGGGGAGGGACCACGACACCATCAGGTAACTATGTGTGTGTCGAGGGGGATGTGGTAAATTGTCGGGGTGCTGTACCACTCCAGAGGACATTCCTCTAAGTACCCTTAGACCAGCCCTGGCTGGTCTAAGGATACTTAGACAAGTGTCCTCTCGGTTGGTTTTGAGAATCCGATCTTGGGAATGTAGCACCTTGTGTCTGCCACATGCCCCCTAGTGCCAGGTCATAGCCCATTATTTGACTCACAGGAGGTGCAAGCCCTGTTTGGTGCGGGAAGCCTGTGGTTGATGCAGGCTGCCTTTGAGAATAGCACAGTTGGCATTTCCTGGCTCAAGGTGCCACATGCACTATTTATGTTGGGCGCAGACACCTTGCACCATTTCCAGGGCTTTGACAATCGAGCCCACAGTCTTTTGTGTCAGGATCTGACAGGCAGTGAATTTGTCACCTCACAGAAACACCAACAAATAATTCTTACAGCAGTCTCTGCTACTTGGGTTGCCAAATTCTAGGAAATTCAGTCAGGCTGAGGAAAATCCACTTGTCTCTGGGATTTAACAGGCAGTTGGCACCAAAATCTACAGTTCCCAGTTTGTTTTGGAACAAACTTTCAAGTTTCAGGCTGTGACAGCACAAGGAACTGTCAAAATCAGTTGCTTTCTCTTCAGCAGCTCACACAGACAGACCCAGGGTTAAACTGTCAACCCCAGAATGTTAGATTTGAATACACAACATCTCATTAGCTGAAAGGAGTCTCAAGCTTCAACCCCTGATTGGACTACTGCATCTACCAATGGGGTTCCTTGCTGGCTTCAGGCAGACAACATCCAATGTGGCAGCCCCACACAGTCGTTGCACAACTCTATAAAATATAATAAACAGTAAAACATGTTGGCAGCATCTGGCTTCAGGGTGAGGACCCTCCTGGTCCCATCTGATGGTCACTAGGGACAGGGAGCACATTGGAGGGACAGCAGCCCCATTGAGAGCTCCATTCTGTGAGCTCACCAGCAGGAGATGTAACTGAAAAATGGCACTCGGTCTGCAAAGGCTCATGGGATTTGTAGCCCCAGCCACCATATTGTCCCCTGTACTCCCCAACCCACTGGACACTTCAATCAGGTCTGGGAGCCTTTTATTATTATTATTTTTATTTAGTTAGTTCCTCCAGCCCCAAATTTTGTCCAAAGAGGCAGGTGAGAGGATTGGTAAAGCAACACTTCAGCTGCAGCTCCCTCAGGCACACTGGGGCACTGATACACATTTGCGGCCTTTCCTGTGCTCTCCACCCTGCTGTGCAGCAGTTCAAGGGGGCAGGGAAGCAAACTCCCTGGTGGCTAACTGGCCACATTTCTAATGGGCATTTTGAGGTGCTGAAACAGTTGGAGTGCTCCCCCGGCCCTGGCAGCAGTCCAAGAAAGGGCCGGGGAATGAGGAGGAAAGCGGCTTGCTGGCCACTAGAATCAGGTGCTCTGAGGCACTATAAAGTTAATCTGCTCCCCATCCCTGTTGTAGTCCAGGAGTGGGCCATGGGAGCAAAGTTAGAACAGCTGCAGTCCTGGGGCAAACAGGAGGCAGCAGGTAAGCTCCTGACTAAAGAGGGGGTTACATGTGCAAAAATACGAAAGTGAGAGATAAGACTAGCCCCAGTATGGTTTTAGGAAAGGCTTTAGCACTTCCACGGCCCTTGCTCAATTCAATTGGTTATGTCCTCAGAAAGGCTGATAAGGGGTGTCTAATCGGTGCCATATTTGTGGATCTTTACAAGGCATTTGATATGGTGGATCGTAGCATCCTACCCAGACAACTGGAAACCTTGGGTTTCTCTCAAGACACTTCAAACTGGGACAAAAGTTACCTTACTAACAGGACGCAAATGGTCCGAATCGGGGGTCTTATCTAACCAATTACAGATTCAGACTGGAGTGCCACAGGGTCCATCCTAGGACCTCTTCTCTACTCTACTCCACTCACTCTTTGTCAATCCTCTGCCCTTGGAACCATCAGGATCTTGATGGATCATGTGTGCTGATGATCTTATCCTATACAACAGTTGACAGCAACCCTGCAAGGGTAGCTCAAACCCTCCCTAAGGATTTCTCCACTGTTTGGCGGTTTAATTTTGTATTGTTTAGAAACATAGAAACATAGAATTTGACAGCAGATAAGGTCCGCTTGGCCCACCTAGACTGCCCATTTTCCTACCTAACAGATAAGCTGCAGATTCTAGTTAACCAACAGCTTACTTCCTCCTACCCCCCACTAGGACTGCCTTATGTCTGTCCCATGCATTCTTGAATTCCCCCACTGTTCTTGACTCCACAGTCTCCTCTGGGAGGCTGTTCCATGCATCCACAACCCTCTCTGTGAAAAAATATTTCCTCACATTACCTCTGAGCCGTCCCCCCTCTATCTTCAAATTGCTTTTTCTGAAAGATGCTACCCTCTTGGACTTTGTTGACTCCCTTGAGGTACTTGAAAGTTTCTATCATGCCCCCTCTCTCCCTTCTTTCCTCAAGGTTATACATATTAAGCTCCTTTAGTCTTTCTTCATATGTCTACTGGTGCAGACTCTGCACCATTTTGGTTGCCCTCCTCTGGACAGCCTCCACTCTGTCTATGTCTTTGCAGAGATGGGGTCTCCAGAACTGCACGCACTACTCCAGATGGGGTCTCGCCAACTGTCTGTACAGAGGGATAACAACTTCCTGTTTTCTACTATTGATGCCTCTCCCTATGCATCCCGGCATCCACCCAGCCTTCCTTACTGCCTTCTCACATTGCTTGCCCACCTTTAGGTCATCTGATATAATTACCCCCAGGTCACTTTCCATTTTTACTGTTGTCAGTATCTCACCCCCCATTGTGTACTCTTCCCCTGGGTTTTTGCTTCCCAAGTGCATTACCTTGCACTTCTTTGCATTGAATCTGAGCTGCCATAAATGTGACCTTCCTCCAGCCTTGCCAAGTCCCTTCTCATCCTTTCCACTCCATCTTGTGTATCAACCCTGTTGCAGATCTTTGTGTCGTCTGCAAAGAGACATACTATTCCTTCCAGTTCTTCTGCAATGTCACTTATAAAGACATTAAAAAGGACCAGTCCCAGTACTGAACCCTGCGGTACCCCACTAGTAACCCTCCTTTCTCACTGTGGACTCCATTTACTACTACCCTTTGCATCCTGCTGTCTAGCCAATTATCCAGGCTACCACCTTGGGACCCACTCCAAGGCTGGCTAACCTGTGTATTAATCTTTGTGTCAGACTGTATCGAATGCCTTGCTAAAATCTAGGTAGGTCATGTCCACAGCCCATCCCTGGTCTACTACTTTGGTCACCCAGTCAAAGAAATCTATTAGATTTGTCTGACGACCTTCCATCATGAATCCATGCTGCCTTGGGTCCTGCCCCACTGGCCTCTAGGTACTCAACAATTCTTTCCTTCAAGTGATTCCATCATTTTCCCTACCACTGAGGTCAAACTAACTGTTCTGTAGTTTCCTGCCTCTGTCCTGCTCCCACTTTTGTGAAGAGGAATCACATCTGCCCTCCTCCAGTCCTCAGGTACCCCGCCATCCTCCCATGATTTGTTAAAGAGAGTAGTCAGCGGTGTCACTAGTTCCACCCTTAGTTCTTTTAGAATTCTTGGGTGAATCCCATCAGGTCCCATTGCTTTGTCTACCTTCAATTTTATTAGTTCTTTCAGAACCCTTTTTTCTATAAATGGACTAGTATCGACCCCCGTCTTCAGAGTGTTTCTCTTGTTTGGTTTAGGTACCTGCCCCTCCTCTTCCTTAGTGAATAATGAGCAGAAATATATGTTCAGTATCCCTGCTTTTTCACTGTCACCCTCTACCCACATTCCCTCCCCCTTTATTAAGCCTCAGTATCCCTCCTTTAGTCTTTCTTCGCTCCCTAATGTACCTATAAAGGGTCTTATCCCCTTCTTAACAGGTTGGCTATCCTTTCCTCGGTTTGGGCCTTTGTTATTCTGACTGACTCCCAGCCTCTTTCTGCTTTAACTGATAAAGTTCTCTGTCCTGCTCCTTCTGTGTTTCCTTATATATCCTGAATGCTATCCTTTTCTCCTTAACCTTCCCTGTCACCTCTTTTAAGAACCATAGCATTTTTTTCCTTCGTTGTGTTTTGTCGATTTGCTTTACACAAAGATTTGTTGCCTCTGTGATGGCTGTTTTGATTACTCCCCATTGTTCCTCCACCCCTCCTTCTTGCCTGTTTGCTAGTGCTTTTCTGAGGCACTCTCTCATTTTCCCAAAGTCAGCCCTCCTTGTATTTGTACTGTATTTAATCTGTTGTGTATACAGGTTCTTGATGAGTGTTGAGACATTGGTCACTTGCAATTTTGCACATGTATGTTTTGATGAATGTTGAAATTATAGTCATTTTATAACCTTGTACAGTTTGCAATTTTGAACTCAGGACAACATTGAAAATAGGCTTGCCCAATGCCTTATCCTGAAGAAATATACAAATAAGATGAAATTAAATGAAATTCTATGGTTCACAAAACACAGGCTTATTGTTAATGTGAAAAAAACAAAAGCTATCCTAGTCGGCTCCAAACATAGGCTCACGAGACACTCACTCAGTCTTAACATCCAATTCCCTGATGGATCCTTGATTGAGCAGGTCAAAGATTTCAAGTGCCTAGGTGTAACTCTGGACTCATCCTTAACTTTCGCTACACATATAGGACAGGTAGTAAAAGGGTAAACCAAGGACTGGGAGGGTGCTACCGACTAAAGCACCTATTGACCCTTGACGCCAGACTGGCTATTGGGTGTGGAATCCTTCTTCCCATCCTAGACTACTGCTCTCACATCATCTCCTCCACCTCGGCTCAACTTCTCAAGTCACCTAAACACAGCGTATAATAATATCTGCAGGTTCATAATGCAAGATCCTTACTGTACCCACCACTACACCTTATATCAAATGCTTGAGTGGCTTCCCCTGAAGCACATATGGACCAGCTATTTGGATCACTCATTTTTAAAACCCTCCACGGAGGTGCCAGATCCCCACTGTGTGAACTCATCACTATTAGATACAACGTTCACCTACTGAGGTCCTCTTCTAGCCACCTTCCAGAATGTCCAAGGCTAGCAATGGTTATGGATCATAGAGCTTTCTCAGGTGCAGCTCCAAAATTTGGGAATGCTTTTCCAGTTGAACTTCACTCCCTTGGATCCCCATCAACCCTTAAAAAGCACTTTTGTAATGCTATTATGTCCAAGGCATCCTGTAACTGTTAACCATAATTCCTAATGGGACTGAAATCTTGCTTATTAAAGCAGATTCCCCTGCTGCGGACTTTTCATTAAGCTTTATCAGTGCACCAGGTCTCTGTGAACTAATTGGAATGCACACCGTGTATTTTACCTTTTAGTAATGCTGGACCTGTAATGTACATTGTACCTTAAAGAACTGGTGTTTAGTAAGGATGTATACCTTAAAGAAAGAATGTTTGGGGCCTTTAGATGTCTCTGCAATCATTTTGTTTACTTTTATTTGTTTCTTCACTCACCTTTTCATAATTTTATTTGTATTTTATCAACCACTAGTCGCTCCGGTGTCCCTCAGGGCTCCATACTCGGCCCCCTCCTCTTCAGCCTATACCTCAACTCCCTCCCAGCGTCCTGCACCGGAAAAATGCTCCTATATGCGGATGATGCGGTCCTATTCGCCTCTGACCCGACCCCCCTCAAACTTCACCAAACCCTCCAACACTCGTTCCGTGAGGTTGAAGACTGGCTCATCATAGCGTCTTACTATTAACTAAAGCCAAGACAAAAGTCATGATATTTGCCCACCCCAGAACCCGCTCAAGAACCTCTGCCCCCAATTTCTCCTGCCAACCAGACCCCACTTGTACAAGTTAGCCAGTTTAAATACCTAGGGATCACATTAGACCCTGCCCTAAGCTTTCATCAACATATCCTACACCTCTCTCTACAGCCTTAGCTGAGTGCTGAGTCCTATACCACTTCAAACACTGTCTCACCCTTAGCCCTAAAACTTACCATTAACTCCTCAGTCCTCTCCCTACTTGACTATGGCATCCTAATCTATAGTGCTGCACCACCCACAACCCTAAACAGACTTAGTCTCGTGCTTAACAAAGCCTGTTGCCTCTTCCTTGGATGTGATCGGCTTACTCACCCTGCTCCCTTTACAGCAGCTCAAACTGGCTAAACCTTGACAACCAATTAAGTACCACAACTGCCTCATGACCAAAAAAGGCCCTTACTTGGTCTCACCTCCTACCCTTGACCAAATTATCAACCCAATACCCCCAGGAAGAACAACATGTAGCTCGAACAAACGGCTGTTATGGGTCCCCCACAGCCGGACCTCCCAACTCCAGCCTACTTTCAGCTACAGAGCCCCCACCTGGTCTAATGCCCTCCCTAGCCACATAACAAATGAATTAAGGCCTGGCCCCTATAAATCCAAGCTGAGGACTCACCTACTGGCCACCACCCAATGTGACTGCCCTTAACCCAGAATGTCCTTTTCCCCCTCACCAACAAACCCTCTTGAATCTTTATGACTATCCAGCCTCTACAGAGCCCTCTGTATTTTCTGGCTGTGCTATAGGAATGCTAAGCTGAAACTAATCTGTTTCCCTACTAGTAACTGTTTAACATGTTGTAATGTTTCTGTAACCTGTATTGTCAAGTTCGCTCCTATGCCTGTATGTATGACGTGGAACCTTTGTAAATGAGTTCCTGACTCAAAGGTCTTTCTGAATATTACAATAAATAAATAAATAAAAAGAATCCCATAGAATCCTTGCATATTATGCATGATGTCAAGAACTCTTTACTGGAAAGGTTGGTAATGTATTTCAGTGGAACACTGCAAATCTGTTTTCAGATTTTTACAGAGAAATAAAACTTTTTTACCACTAAAATATTATATATTTAATACAAATATGTGATTTTTTTATCATTTGTGATCTTTTGTTATAATTTAACAGGTGACATGTTTTTCATAACTAGATTTTACTTGAAGAAGAAGAAGAAAAAGAACACACTCATTTTTTCAAAAATTGTAAAATTATACAGGTGGACCTCAAAAGTGCAAATATACAGAAGACAAAGTTTGTTGCTGAGAGAAGTATCTGTTTCTTTTGAAAAAGACAGAAAAAAATATATTTAACATACTAAATGCCAGCAGATTAGGCCTTATGGTCTCTCGAGTCTGCTCAAACCACAGATCCCTATTGGGAACCTAGCCCCCCGTGTTCTGATACCCCTTTCTGTATCTGTCCCACCCTCTCTTGAAACCCTCCACATTGGAAATATGGACCAGCTCACCAGGCAGCACATTCCAAGGGTCCACCACCCTCTCTGTGAAAAAACTCCTCCTCTTCCCCACTCATCCTACCTCCCTCCAACTCCAAACTATGCCCTCTGGTGATACCTCCCTCCTTTAGTTTAAAGATCCCCTCCCTTTTTACCCTATTTATTCCCTTGAGGTAGTTGAAGACCTCGATCATGTCCCCCCTGTCTCTTCTCTCCTCCAAAGTAAACAGTCCGAGCTCCTCTAGTCTATCCTCGTACGTCAACTCCCCCAGTCCTCGAATCATCCTGGTAGCCCTCCTCTGTACTCTCTCCAGGAGCTGTATGTCCCTCTTTAAGTGTGGTCTCCAGTACTGTACACAGTACTCGAGGTGAGGCCTCACCAGTCCATTGTACAGTGACAGAATCACATTTATTTAGTTTTAATTTAATTGAATTCAGTTTCTCATTGAAATACACGGGGGCCCAGATATTCAGAGCAGTTGCGCATGGCACAACTGAGTTGTGCCGGGGCAAGTGCAGAATTGTGCCAGGGAGCCATATTCAGCGGGAGCCATTGCACAGTGCAAAATCCATTGCACCAATGTGCAACTATAATGTATGCAGGCGCAAGTGCAGGGAGCATTCCCATAAATATCCAGCGCAGTGGCACATTCAACCATGAAATCATGGCACAAGTGTGGAGCAAATTGAAGTTGCTCCGACCAGACTTGTTCCTATAAATACAGGGCACAAACACACAGACAGCAGTTGTGCCAGGAGTGAGAGGGAGAGATAGAGAGAGCAAGAGAGACAGATAGACAGACAGACAGACAGACAAAAGACCACACACAGAGGGAGAGAGACAGAGGTGGCACGGGAGAGGGAGAGAGGAGCAGAGAGAGAGAGGGGGGGAGAGACACACACACATACAAACACACACACAACCTGTGGACCAGGGTGGCACACAGCCAGCAGCCAACCACAAGGGGGACAATGGACAGCAAGAGCCATGGATAGTGTGCCCTTCTTGACGGAGGCAGTAATGAGGGGTGTGAGGGGGCAGGAGGAACAGCGACGTGACCAAGGAAGGGACCATCGGGGAGCCACGCCATGTCTGTGGAGACGAAGATGACCGCCGCCACATGCCTGCTCACCATGGGCACCTTCCAAAGACCAACAAGGGACACCACAGGCATCATCCAGTTGGCTATGTCCCACCTCCTCACGCAGTTCCTCAATGCTCTGCTGCCACATGCTTCAGAATATATCAGTTTCCCCAGCACACAGGCAGAGCGTACAGCAACCATGCAGGACTTCCACAGGGTGGCACACATGCCTGGCATGATTGGGGCCATTGACTGCACTAATGTGGGCATCCACATGCCACCTGGCCCTGAGGGTGTGGCATATATAAACAGGAAGTGGAGCCTGAGTGTCAACTGCCAGGTGGTGTGCGATGCCATGGGGTGCATCACCAATCTCTGCACCACACACCCTGGGAGTGCACATGACATGTTCATCTGGCATAGCTCTGTGCTGTGCCACAGGTCTGAACATGGGACATCCCCACACACCACCTAATGGATGAGTATGGCACGGGCAAGGGGCGATGGGCAGATCAGACCTGGGGATGGGCTGGGCAGGGTATGCATGATGGTGGGAGTGCCAGGGACAGGCAAGGGGCAAAGCACAGAATAGCAGAGGGCTAACAATGACATTCTCCACACAGGTGACAGCGCATACTCACTGAGACCTTGGCTGCCCACCACCTACCGGTGCCCGGCATCCCCAGGAGAGGGACGGTACAACGAGGCACATGCCAGCATACGCAACATCATCGAACGTGTATTTGGCATGCTGAAAGCACGCTTCCATTGCCTAGACAGGTCAGGTGGTGCCCTACAGTACAGCCCCTAGAAAGTCTGTGGCTTATTCCTGGCCTGCTGCATACTGCATAACATGGCCATTGACCTTGGGATAGCTATCGAGGCTGAAGAGGACGACAGTAGTGGGGACAATGGAGGCAATGGGCCGGAAGGTGGTGAATAGCCACCCCTTGGGGGAGGGACCCCTGTCTGCTGCAGCAGGCATGAAGCTACTGTGACACCATTGCACAGGAGCACTTTGGTGAACACAGGTAGGTGGTGCGGTACACGTGCATGGGCCACACAAACAGGTACAGTACACATACAGGGACGTGCATGGCAATGGGCATGCACACACAGAGGCGTGATGCAGGGGTAGGGGAGTCAGTGGCACACACCCACACACAGCAACACACACACACACACACACACACACACACACACACACGCACCTACCCACCCACCCAGGCATTGGATTGTGGCATAGATCAGATGCATTGCACAGGTGCACAGACACAGCTGGTGCTAGACTGACCTCATTATGCTGACACCACTTGGTCCAGTAGCCGGGCAAGCACACACAAAGGCAGTGTGCGGCATGACACACACATACACGACACCAGTGGTAAGGCACACACACACCGCCCATGTGTGCACTGGGTGGCAGCTGCACACCACGGTCGGGGCAGCCCACAGAACAGAGCTGCTGCATGGTACCATGGCCCCATGGGGGGTGGCCATGCTGGGGCCAATCAGCAGCCATAAGCTGCACATCAGCTGGGGGTGTGTGCAACAGCCCCTCAGGGGTGGAAGCGCGGGACTTCGAATGTGTCCTCGTGGGGGTATGCAGGCTCCCAAACAGGCCAGCCCCCAGCGTGTCTGGGATGCCTACATCAGAGCCCGGCATCAACTGTGTTGGGGTTGCCCAACGCCGGGTCCATGAGGTAGATAGTGCACTGTGGGGGGGTCACCTGTGCATGACCACGCCCTGTGGCAGCCAGCAACATAAAGCCATCTGTGATCGCACTGGCAATGTGAGCCAAGGATGCAGTCATGGCCTCCTACATGCATTGCATCCCTGCCAGGATCTGTGCAGTGCCCCGTTCCTGCTACTCAGCTAACTGGCACACCTCCGCATGCAGTGCATGCACCACAGTGGTAAGCAGCACCTGTTGCTGAACGGACGCCCACAGCAGTCGGAGTGTGCTCAGCCAGACAGTCAGCATCCTGGGGTTCCCGGGCAGGACACCATTCCTCTTGTGGTGACCAGCCATGCTGCAGAGCCCCCCTCTTTAGTGGACGCTGCACAGTGGCATCTGCAGGGGGTATGGGCACAGCAGGCACGCCGGTGTCAGACCCTGTTGCTGGCTGCCTGGTGGCACCTGCAACCTGCTGCTGTCACCCATCCAGCCACTGTATGCTGCCCTGTGCCTGCACACGGCTACACCACCACCACAGCAGGGCACATCCGGGGCACCGCACACCAGCGCACCCACAGTGGCAGCAGGCAGCTGTTCCACCACTGCAGAGCACTGGGCGCGGGTCCTGCCTGTGATGCCAGCAGAGGTGACACACCCACAATGTCACCCATTCTGTCCAGGAGCTGTGAGTAGTCATCTTCGGTGTCAGACCCCACCCCAATCTGTGTCTCCATACACAGGACACCAAGGATGGCATCCTGCAGGTTCACATCCAGGGCCTCGTCTGACCCTAGATCTAGGACATCCTCTGTCACCATGGTGCTGAGCTGCAGCCTGTCGGGCCTCCAGATGCCAGTGGATGTGCATCCTCTTGTGCTGTACCGGCAGCCACGGATGCCGCTGCTGCTGCTGTTGCCCCATCCTCTGCATGGAGGCATGCTGGTGCTGCAAGAGAAGAAAGGTGTGTCAGTGATGAAATGCCCGCATGTGCCCCCCAGTACACTGCCGCTGCATGTGTCCTGCAGCATGGCATATGCGTGGGTGTGCACACATGCACATGGCATGCATGACAGCCACATGTGTGCCAGTATGCCTGTGTGTACACCCTTCATGCCACCAGCTGTGCGTGTCTGACACACATACCATGCAGTGATGTGCTGCCACCCATCTGGAAGCCTCCTCCAGGCACACCCTACACCGTGGTGTGGTGCATGGTGGCTGCCACCAGCTCCTCTGTCGTCGTCAGTGTGGGTGCATCCTCTGGCCCTCCCCCGGTGGCATTATAGGATTCCCCAATAGCTGCCACCTTCTCCTTAACCAGCCACCTGTCAGTCCCAACCTTCTTGAGGCACCCCCTGTGCTGACCGCTGGTGGCTGCTGTGCTGGTTCACATAGGTCGCCACCTCCACTCATGCAGCAGCCCTGGCCTGTGGTGTGCCCGTGGCACTGCTCAACAGGACCTCCCTGTTGAGGTAGGCCTTGAACAGGGCATCTGTCTCAGCCTTAGTGAAGTTTGGCCTGTGCTTCAGTGCAGGCCCCTGCTCCTCGCCCTCAGGTTCCGACATGTTGCCTTCTGTGGACATGGACAGCACAGTGTGTCAGTGGCAGCATCTCCCTGGTCCATCCAACCCTGCAGTGCTGTCTGCTCCCTGTGTGCTACAGCGGCATCCACTACTTACCTATCAAGGTTATAATACCGATCCATAGCCTGTGCTGTTCCGTGGTGCTTATGCAGCGGAACGTATGCAAATGAGGTTGAGCGCAACAGTAATGACATGGTAATGCACCCCACTGCGCCATGCATTGGCTGATGAGCTCATTTTCATGCAGTGTCTGAATATCAATTGCGCCATGTGCCATGGTATTGCACTGGAGCAAGTGGTGGCACAATGCCGACGCATGCGCAGTGCTCGGGCCTGCAGTGCACATGTGCACTGCGATGTCATGGTAACAATCATGCAGGCCACGTGAACAGCATGATGTATTGGCACTGCGCAAACTGCGCATGGCTGGCAAAGCGCACTTCGCGCATGATGTCATGTTCCCTATCACACTCATGTGCACTCTGCGCTACCCGCAGACCTCTGACTCCTGGGTCCTCTCCATGACCCCATGACCCCACCAGCCATGCCCACTGTGCATGTCCAGCACTGCGCGATGGGTGGGCACTGCGCAGTCTCCCACACATTGCGCATCCGACACCTGTACTGAACACGTGTGCCTGATGCGCCATTTTCGCCGCCAAACTTGTTAGTGCAAAATGGCACAGAGAGGAGGTAAATGTGCCCCTTACTGGTACCAGGAAGAACTGGCCAACCTTGTGGCCTGGGTGGAGCCTCACACCCCCCAGCTGTATGGGCAGGTGCCTTGCAGCAGGCCAGAGGAACTGTGTGGCAGGGGATTGCTGCCAGCATGGCACGCAGGATCGGGGGTGCCCAGAACAGGAGAGCAATGCAGGCACTGGTATGGTGATCTCACCAGGCAGGACCCTGACCGACTGATGAGGCTGCAGGCACACACCAGGCATGTTGCATGTCTGCCCTGGTGCTGTACTGTGGTATTGGCTTGGCTGCCTGGTATGCCCTGTAGAGGGGTACACTGTCATCATGCACATCACAGATTGGCATTGCCAGCTTCTGCATGCATTATGATGCAGCTGTGCAGGCATGCGGGATGTGTCAGGCAGGGGCACACCCTGTGCATAGAGGTCTGAGGGGGCAGCTGCTGTTGTCAGTTACTGATGTGCACCTGTTTTCTTTCCATTCCCAGGACCAGAGGACCACAGGTGGGCCAGGGCTGTGGCAGTGCAGATCGGAGTTGTGCACCATGACTGCAGTGGACCAGCACCTGCAGGGCCGCAGGGGGAAGGTCAGCACTATCATGGTCCTTCGCACTGTTCATGGGGGATGGCATGGGGGAGTGGGTGTCGGCATGGTTGCCTGTACCAATGTGCCATGGTAGCTGTGTGTGTCATACTGTGTGTGGTGCACGTCACTGTGGTGCCTCCATTGCACATGTGTGCCAGCTGTTGGTGGGGTGGGCATCTGCCCAGCTGCCACTGTTGTTGCTGTGGTGCTGCCGGTGTTCTCAGCTGTGACTAAAGGGGTGAGTCAACCAGCCTGGTGGTGCTGAGGGTTGAGGACTGCTCCTCTCTCCTGGGGGTGGGTGGGTTGTGTCTCCCACTGTATGGTGACTCCGAGTGGAGACTGGGGGCATCGCGACCTGTGAGAGACATGCTGAAGGGCATGGAGGCTGCAGTGGATGTCCTGCAGGTGGGTTTGGTTGTGTGCCCATCGCATGCTGGATGTCAGTGCACATCTGCCCTCCAGGGAACCAGAAAACAAGGAAATTGCCTTGCCGTCTGGGTAGGTGAAGGCAGGGCCCACGGACGGTATCCCACACTCATCCCCGGATCCACCCCGTCCAACCTCCAGCTCCTGACCTCACTCCAGCATCCCACTAGAGTTCCAAATAGAGTGCCAGAGGAGTTGGAAGCCCAATCTCAGGGGGGATTCATAGTTGGGGGGTTGGCTCTGTTGGGTGAAATTTGTAGGGGCATCCCAGGATGGAGGTAAGGTTGGTGGGGGTCTCAGGTTGAGCAGGATACATGATAGTCCCAGAGCCCTAGCTGGAGAGAAATCTATGGGGCCAGAGAGAAGGGGGCTTGAAAATAGAGTTAAAAAAAATAAAGGGGTGGGTCATTTGCCTTTTGGGAAATTCACTGTACTGTGTGAGCAGTAGCTCTGGTGAGATTTAGACCTAAATATACCCTGAGTGAGAGTCAAGCTGGGTGGTGGCACCATATCACAGTGACCATTCAGGCATCTGAAGGGTTGTGATGTAATGTAATGTAATGTAAATGTAAAATGTATTTATATAAGGCACCCTTCCTGAGCTCAGGGAGCCCTTACAATAATCATCACGATAATTTAAAATCCACAATCATAATAAAAACATACAGAACACACATCAGGTGTCATGAAATGCTTAATAAAAGAAAAAGGTTTTACGGAACTTTTTAAAACTTTCTACAGTCAGGCTATCTCGTATCTGACGGGGTAGAGAATTCCACAGGGTAGGTGCCATAAAGGCAAAAGACCTTCCTCCAGATGTTTTCAGGGTTACCCTGGGAAACTCTAGCAATCCCCCATCAGAGGATTGGAGTGAGTGGGAGGGACAGTAAGAAGACAGAAGTTCTTTCAGGTAGTGGGGTCCCAACTCCTGTAGGGCCTTGTAGGTCAGCAACGCGACCTTGAAGGTAATCCGCCACTGCACAGGCAGCCAGTGCAGATCCCGCAGCACAGGTGTTATACGACTGGATCTAGGGACCCCAGTCAACAACCTGGCCGCCATGTTCTGCACTAGCTGCAAGCGGCGGATATCCACCCCCCGGAGCCCTAGATAGACGGCATTGCAATAGTCAAAATGACTGGTAACTAAGGCGTGACCCAAGGTAGGAAGCTCTTCGAGCGGAGCCAGGTGCTTCACCCGGGATATATTCCTTAGATGAAAAAAGGAAGACTTGAATACAACAGACACCTGCGCCATCAGGGTCAGGCCCTCATCAAATATAACACCTAGGTTACGCACCTGGTTGGAGGCCATAAACGGGGTCGCCCCAAATATAAACCTGAGGGCTTCCCCACCCATGCCCCCCAACATCCTAACCCCAGGGTCCACCACCAATACCTCTGTCTTACCTGAGTTCAACTGAAACCAACTGGTACTCATCCAATCCTGAATCTCCAGTAGGCAGTTGTTAAACACTGTAACTGAGTCAGACTCCCGTTCCGGTACAAGACATGTAGAGCTGAGAATCATCAGCATAGCAATGAAAACTCAGCCCATACCATCTTATAATGTCCCCCAGTGGGAGCATATATACCGTGAATAATATAGGGGACAACACCAAACCCTGTGGAACCCCACAGGGCAAAAAGTGAGGGGCCGAGGAAGAAATCCCCAACACCACTGTCTGAGACCTGCCCTCCAGGAATGATCAAAACCAACTGTGGACTGCCCCCCCTCAATCCACAGAAAAACTACAGGTGTTCGAGCATTACCCCATGATCCACAGTGTCAAATGCTGCTGCCAGATCAAGGAGAACCAAGCTGGATCAGGCTTTCCGATCTCTCGCCAACAGGAGGTCATTTAGTACCTGAACAAGGGTTGTCTCAGTACTATGCCATTTCCTGAAGCTGGACTGGAGAGGGTCCTAGACATTGTGGCTGGTTAAATGATCCTCCAGCTTCTCAATAACGTTCCCTACAAAGGGTAAGTCTGAGACAGGCCTGTAGTTTGCTGGGCAATCGGGATCAAGGGAGGGCTTTTTCAAAAGGGGGTGAACTACTGCTTCCTTTAATTCATTGCCTCCACAGAAGCTTTCTGAAGTTGCACCACTTGTCTCCTGTATACTGTTAACAGTAAATCCTGGGCCTTTCTAAGCAAAATCAAGCTATAGTCAGTATGCCACAAACAAATCCTAATAGCTCAAGAACCGTAAGTGCTAGACACAAAGTATGAGTGGCAGAGTTATTCAGCACAAAATTACCTTTCCAATGGTGATATGCAAATAATAATATGTAATTTTGTGTTTTTTTCTATGCTGGTTGAAACAGCAAAAAAAAATATTTTTTTCACTAAAACAGGCAACATAAGCCATACACACCATACCATAAGCAAATGCGAATACCTCCTAAAGTATTCATGATATACACAAAATATCAGTGGCAAAGTTGTTCAGCATAAGATTACCTTTCCAACAGTGCAATGCAGTCAAATATATATTATATTCTGTTATACTATATATTAAAATATATAAGTGACTTCTCAGGCGTTGCAAGGGCACACTGGGAGTCAGTAGCCAACTTCTGCAGGAGTCCTCAGGACACACCAGTTTATTTTACGACAACTACAGGCGTCAGCTAGGAACAATGAGTTAAGGATCAGGAAATATCCCTCTCCCAATGAAATCATCAATGAAATTGTCACTATCCCAGTAAGGATCAGGCCGATAACCTCTACACACCCCACTAGAGGCAAGTAGGCTCGGATCGTAGATTCTGGCTAACCTCACTATATCTGTGACTGCCAGTTGGCTAAAGGTGAATCAAGTCGACTGGGCATCAGTACCACCGATCAATGCAAGGCCCAAGCGGAAGGCGTTGGCTGATCTCATCCCTGATGGTGGATACCTTATCAGTGAAGAATAGCGCAACCTCCTCACACTGTACCTGTGACAAAGCTTGACAAGTCTGAAGACAGGCTGGATTGCAGATCTGTCCACAGTCCGGAAGAGCTGGTCTGGTCTATTCCTCACTGTAGCAATTTCCCTGGACAGGAATTCTGCCTTCTTATGGGAAATTGCTTATTGGTAGATCTTATCATGATCCAACAATCTAAGCCTATCCACCTCCAGGCGAGTTTTCTGCCATCGTCTTTCCAATCTTGGCCCCCCTTTCTTCAGCTAACGGATCTCCCCGGTAAACCAGGGAGCCCCCGGGTGCAAAGTAAGGAGGTGAACTTGAGTTGGAGCAATGACATTCAGGGCCCCCCACAACGGCCCTATTACAAGCCAACACCAGGGGCCCTGGGTCAGTACTATCTATTGGCAATCCTGAGAATCCAGTTCCGTCATTAGGCCTTCCGAGGTAACTCCTCTCAACGGACAGAATTGTACCAACTCCTTAGGGGCAGGCCTCTTTGGGGGGGTTGCGAAACTGAATCTCAGGGCGTGATGGTAAGACCAACTGATTGGTTCCACCTCCACATCAGAGACCTCCATCCCCAGATGGAATATCAAGTCCAATGAGTGTCCCCCCTTGTGGGTTGCAGCGGTAATAACCCATGTCAGGCCCAATGAATCCATCAATTGGAGGAGGTTTTGTCCAAAAGTGAGGTTCATCATCAAACCAGGCATTGAAGTCCCCAGAATCAACCATATGGGGACTCCAATACCATCTCGGTGATGAAGTCCAGCAACCTCCCTCAGGAACTCCCTCCCATCACCTGGTGGAGGTAAATGAGAAGGATCATGTAGCCTGCACCTGCACCCACTATACACTCAAAGGAGTTGGTACATCCATCTGGCATCTCCCTGAGATCAGTTCCTTTCTAAAACAGACTGCAACCCCTCCCCCCACCCCTACGGTTCCAGTCTCGGGCGGTGAATCACCGAGAACCTGGCTGAAATCACGGACTCCAAAATGGGGCCCATATTATCATCAAGCCAGGTCTCGGTGATGCAAACCAGGTCTACTGAAGCAACAAGATCTACAACTACTGCGGCCTTATTCCTAATAGACCTGGCATTGCTTAACACCGCCCAAAGGGACGAGTCAATGATGACTCCACTTCCTGCCTGACCAAATCAGAACCCTTGGGTATGGGCACAAGGCAAGGAAAACCTCATTCCTGCCCCATTTTGCCCAAGTCCCTATCCGCCCACAGTGATATCTGGTAGCGGTGGACTGAGTTCTTGGAGATACCAATCTGTGACATGCCCACTGATGTTCATTGTTTGGAGAGGTGATCCAGAAGCTAAAAGTTAAATCTTCATACAAACAGATGATTTAAAAGCTATAACAAGTAAAAGCATACAGTAAATACTGTATAAATAGAACATGCAGTGATCCAACATACAGTTAAGCAATAAACAACAACAGGGTGTGATGTTGGGATTTACCCATGCCTGATGTGGTATGATCATGAGGCCACAGGCCAAGAGATTAAACCACACCACAAGTGGGTAAATCCCAGCATCACCCACATCCTGGAGTGGTTTATTGTGATAACATAAGGTCCCCCCTTTTTAATTTTTTTTTAAGTCGTGTTACTGGAAAAGAAGCTGTTTTTAATTGATTATTTCTGTAATATCCTTCCTCTGTACATTAAAAAGTTCCTTGTTGCTAGGTAGAATATTCTTTGAAACAGCAATCCTCCTGCCCCATACACACCACACCTCTAACCCACTTTTGCTTGCTACAATGATTTTTCCACCAATATAAAGACATCAAGAAACAACATGTGTGGTAGCCCAGACGAGCAGCTGGCGCACTGAGAGAGAGACAGTGTACGGCAAGGCCGAGCGAGTGAGCAACATGCTCATGCATCTCAAGTGGAAGCTGATTTTTTCCCCAATATAGGATTCCTATGGTTTCCTGGCCTGGTACCAAACTCGAAAAGCTTTTAAACAAAAATGTCAGCGGGCTGGTTAGTTTGGACAAATTAACAGAAAAGTAAAAATAAAGGGAAAGACTACCACTGTCTCCTCTCTTGCTCTCTCTGAGAACCCTGCTCGTGGTTGGGTTCAAGGAGTAACCCAGCCTCACACGGTTTCCGTCACTGCGCAGAGCACTTTGATTGTTTTTCAAAAGAAAACAAGGGAAAAACCTTAATTTCCCTCTCCTCTCTCTCACTCCGGAAGACATAGTCCATGGTTTAATTTGGAGCAGCCCACTTCCTTGACGTTTTTATTTTCAAATTAAAAGAAAAAAGAAAGATGACGCTCTCCCCTTTCTTTCACTGGAAATGGGGTGCGACAGAGCACCATGTGAGCGCTGATGGGCTGCTGACCCTCAGTATCTGCTTGCTTCAGAGTTCAGTTTTACGGTGAGGAGAAAGTAAGGGGTCTGACTCGGCTGAGTTTCCACTTTTGTTTTATGTGATCAGGAAAGTGGTGTGCCTTGTAGGACATTGGGCCATTTATAACAACTGCAAGCGATCACATAGTGTGGAGGTGACAGTCAGCCGATGATCTTGCAGGGACGGAGCTGAGCCAATATGGGAAAAAAATGTCCAGACAGGTGAGGTCAATACAAGCATCACAGAAGTACAGGAAAGTGTTTCTATGTTTTTGAAAGTGGCTTTGGAGCCCATTTCATGAAGCTGCTTTCAATTGTTTCTAGTGAGACTTGCAGCAGTTATATGCTTTGCGTCAGGTCTCAGCAGCAGTTTAGCGGTGACCCAGTATGGAGTTTTCATCTTTGAAGTTTGAGGTCAGAGTGATTTCAAAAGGAAGGGATTCTAGATCCAGCTGATTGGCACCTTTGTCTGTGGATAGTGCCAGGATTTACTATGGTAGAAAGTTGCCAGCCAACCAATCATAGTCCCGATTCTCAGCCCCATTGTGTAATATGCAGTTTATCTCACTTCTAGGGAACAGGACTTTATAACTCACTCACAGCTTTGTCACTCATGAGTTATAGTTATCGCCCTCCGTTTAGGCGCAGCGGTGGGATTTCCGCTTGCGGCGCCAGCGACCGGGTTCGAGGCGGATCCAGGTCGTCGGAGGGCGGCGGGGAGTAGGATCAGCGTCCGATGGGCGGCTCTCCTACTCCGAGAGGCGGCGGGTAAGCCTCGGCGTGGGAGACCCCTGGTGGAGACCGGGGTTCCGCGCTAACGGCCTCGAGCATGGGGATGGAGCGGGCGGACGCTGGAGTCATTGCACGTCCCTGCCTCCTCTAGGGAGAAACCGGAGGAAAAAGATGGAGGGCAGGACATGATTGATGAAGCCCTCCCGGAGAGCCTCACACTGCTTGCCGCGCCCGCTGCAGGACGACTAGATACAGTTCCGGGGCCACGAAGGTGGCCCGCGGCCCCGCCCTCCGGGGGGTAAGCCGGGGGTGACCGAGGGTCCTCAGCAGCAATGGGCGATGGCGGAGGTCTCCGGGGGCCGTGACCAGGGTGGACGGCTTCGGTGGTCCTGTGGGGAAAAAGAAGAAAAAAAAAAAAAAAAAATAGTTATGCGCCCTCACACTTGAAGATAAATTTCATGTTTTGGTGGCTGGCCCACTGGCGCAGTGGCAAGGCATCCACCTGTGACGCCAACATACCAAGTTCGGTGATGGACTGTGGAGTTGGAGGGCCAGCCAGTGGGAGGACTGAGCATCCCAGGGACGGCTCTTCTTCTCTGGAGGGAGGGGTTTGTGTGTGCACTCTACTCTCTGGGTAACAGAGGAACCCACCAGATCATGCACAATGCAGTTGAACTGTGTAGAATGTGAACTTTCACTGACAGAATTTGTGCAGAATGTCAATTCTGCTTCTAAAATGCTTGTGAAAATTCTTTTTCTTAAATCCATAAAATTTAAAAAGCATTTCTATGTAAAACTATGGGATACGATTCTGCGATTACATAATCAATGGAATGTTATTCTGAGGTTTGTGGAAAATGCAACAATCACTTCATAGAAACATAGAAACATAGAAGTTGATGACAGATAAGGACCATAAGGCCCATCCAGTCTGCCCATTTCTTTCTACCTTATAAATGTGCCATCGCCTTTGCTCTGTCAGTGACCTATCTATTCATAGTCATTGTGGCTACTCCCTTATGCCTATCCCATGCCTGTTTAAGCCCTGCACTGTATTCATAGCCACCACTTCTTGTGGTAAGCCATTCCATGCATCTACCACCCTTTCTGTGAAAAGAATTTCTCACATTCCCCTTAATCCCTCTAATCTCATGCTGTGTCCTCTTGTCCTGCTATTTTTCTTATATTTAAACATGTTAGACTCTTTCACCTTGTTTATGCCCTTAAGGTGTTTAAATGTCTCGATCATATCACCTCTCTCCCTCCTTTGCTCAAGGGTATACATATTGAGCTCCGTTAATCTGTCCTTATATGTCTTCTGATGCAGTCCCTGCACCATTTTGGTTGCCCTTCTCTGGACTGCCTCAATTTGATTAATGTCCTTGTGGAAGGTGTGGCCTCCAGTCACTGCACGCAGTACTCAGATGGGGCCTAACCAATGTCTTGTACAGAGGGATTATTCTCTCACGACTTCAGATACTCACTAATACACCCTAACACCCCCTAGCCTTACCTACTGCTTTAGAGGTCTGCTTGGATGATTTTAGGTCATCAGTGATGATGATGCCCAAGTCTCTTTCTTCCTTTGTGACTGCTAGCAACTCCCTCCCAGCCTATAAGTGGCTTCAGGGTTTCTCTTCCCTATGTGCATGATTTTGCACTTCTTTGCATTAAATCCCAGTTGCCACTCTTCTGACCATTCTGCTAGTTTATCCAGATCTCTTCTCATTCTGCCCACCCCATCTGGATCATCTACTCTGTTGCAGATCTTGGTGTCATCTGCAAACAGACAAGCCTTACCCTCTAGTCCATCTCTGGAGGTCACTAATGAAGATGTTGAATAGGACTGGCCCC
Organism: Neoceratodus forsteri; assembly: GCA_016271365.2. Classification (NCBI taxonomy): domain Eukaryota; kingdom Metazoa; phylum Chordata; order Ceratodontiformes; family Ceratodontidae; genus Neoceratodus; species Neoceratodus forsteri. Next base: position 158,980,374 of record JADMNL010000032.1, on the reverse strand, counting down.
AGGACTGATCCCTGGTACCCCACTTGTGACTTGCATCTCTTCTGACTGTATACCATTTACCACCACTCTCTGTTTTCTGCCAGTCAACCAGTTTGCCACCCAGTTGACCAACTTCTGACCCATCCCGAGCCTGCCTAGCTTATTTATCAATCTTCTATGTGGAACAGTGTCAAAAGCTTTGCTGAAGTCAAGGTGAGGCGACATCAACTGCCCCCTTGGTCCACCACTCTGGTTACCCAGTCAAAGAAATCTATGAGATTAGTTTGACAGACCTTCCTTTGTAAACCCATGCTGTCTTGGATCCTGTCCCCTATGGATTCCAGGTGTTGCACTATCCTTTCCTTAAAGTGCCTCCATAATCTTGCCCACTACTGAGGTAAGACTGACGGTCTGTATTCCCGCCCTCCTCCTCAAGCACCACTCTTGTGGAGTGGGATCACATGAGCCTTTCTCCAGTCTTCTGGGACCTCTCCCTGCTCAGAGACTCACTAAACAATTCTGCTAATGGCTCTGCTAGTTCCTCCTTTAGCTCCTTAAGTACCCTGGGATGTATGCCATCAGGTCCCATTGCCTTATCCACTGAGCTTAGCAAGCTCTTGTAGGACCCTTTCTTTTGTGAAGGAGTAGTGCTCACCTCCCTCCCCTGTGTCCATGATGCTGAGCTGTGGGCCCTGCCTCTACCTTCTCTTCAGTAAATACTGAGCAAAAGTATCTATTTAGGATAGATGCCTTTAGGGTCCTCCTCCTCACATGCTCCCTTTTCTCCATTAAACAGCAATACCCCTCTGGACTTTCTCCTTTCACTAATGTATCTATAGAAAGTCTTGTCACCTTCTTTACTGTTCGTGCTAGTGTTTCCTCAGTTTGGGACTTTGCCTGCCTTACTGCCTTACCTGCTTCCCTTAGGGCAGTTTGGTATGCCTCCCTATCTTCATCCGCTGTGTTCCCTTATATTTTCTGAAGGCCAGCCTTTTGGCTCTGACTTTTTCTGCTACTATATTTGAGAACAAAGTGGTTTCCTTCTTCTTTACTTCCTTTTCTGTCTAACACAATGGATGTTGCTTCAAGTATTGTATCCTTAATGCTTGCCCACTTGCTGTACCTCCTCACCTGTGTTTCTTTTGCCAGGGCTAGCTTAACTCTGTTGGCCATCTTATCAAAGTCAGCTCCTCTGAAGTCCCATATTTTGCCTTGGAATGGGATGATTTAGATGTAGTAGCCAAATTGAACCATTACTGTGGAGCATAATTTCATGGGCTACGTAAATCTTAGAAAGGAATTCTGCTTCTGGAATTACAGAACTCTCCTTCTGATGGAATTCCATAGAATTAGGCAGAATTTCCAAAATTCCATGTACTTCTAATGGAAGCAGAACTGGAAAACTCCGCACAGCTCTACACTGTGGGTAAAGAGAGTCTGATGTTTAAATTGCCACCATGTACTTTTCAACTTATATGTCAATTATGTTCCGTGGTTTGCTTTCCTATGATGTGTTTGTGCCCCTGCCACCTGCACACCAACTCCTTTGGGAGTTGCCAAGGCATCTAGTCTGCTGATGTCCCTTTCCATACCTGCTATCCGGTGCTTGGGCCTTTCCCCACGGCACCATGGTTTTCTCAGGTGGGATGAGGGCCACCCCATCGAACTTCAATACTTCATCGAGAAGCCGTGGCTACAGGGCAGGCAGGAGGAGATCTGGGATGGTGCTGGGCACTCCATCATCCTGGTGTGCAGGAGCCATTTTCTTAGTTGTAGCTCCCACCCATGGATGTCCAGCATGCAAGGAATCCAGAGGCCATCCACGCCAAAGTGTGATCATGTTCCTGGATCCTGTCCGTCCCATCCTTCCCTGGCATCCACAGTCTACCTGCTTGGTCACCCAGGTGGCGACTATGTAGTGGGAATGGTAACCCCTTCCTCCCAGAGGAGGTATGAGCATCCTGTGGGCACTCAGTCCCCCCCAGGCTGGCCCCTGATGACCAAAGGTCACTCCCAAACTCCGGTCACTGGTGTCACAAGCAGTAGAGCTACGGCTGTGCCAACAGGCCGGCTCTCCAGTGGTTTGCTTTTCTTTTTCATCAAAACTGCGAACAACGACATGAAAACAGAATCACTACAGACTCCATACCAGACTTCCATCTACTTTGGCTGCTTGTCCATTCCTGGCATCATAATCCTCTGCTTGTGACATCATAATTTCCAAGGCAACAGACTCTGAGGTTACAAGCAGCAGATAATGATGTCAGATGTAGACAAGTAGCCTGAGCAGATTAAGTCTATTGGACAATAATCCTTTTCTGTCATTAGTTATAAAGAAAAAGGGGAACTACTGTAGATACAGAAAAGAAATGAAAGAGCTAGTGCAGTGCCTGAAATCAATATTAGCTTTCAGAAGTAGTGAACTATTACTTCTTATATGGGGTTTCTCTTATGCAGTTTGTGGATTTTTTTGTATGAGTTTCATTGTGAAAATAAACGTTATGTATTTTGTTCAAATTTGAGTGTGCCTCTTTTGTGCTCTTGGCTAATATTGGATGTATTATTTTCTTTTACTTTTTGCGAATAAGATTTTCTACCTGACAGTACTTGGTGTGATGTGTGGGACACTACTCTGCCTGGAGGCTGTCATAGCCAGTCCTATTCCTCTCCATACCTCATCCCTATGACCTCATAGGCTGTGACATCATAGCTGACCAAAAAAAGCAAATCACCTGCTGCCACCTTGGTCACGTGTGATGTCAAAATATGTCACAGTAAGTATGGTCACAATGTGGACAAGGTATGAAGAGGAACAGAACTAGATATGTGAGTCTTCAGGTAAAGTTCTGCTCTTTCCGTCACACCTAATACTATCAGGTAGAAATACCTCTAATGAGCAAATGGACAAAGAAAACTACTTCCGACAGAGGATGTAATTACCAGATACTTTTTTGATCTCTTTATGCTCCTCTGTCCTGAACAGTTCCTCTCGAGCAGGTGTCCCAGCCCCATCATCTGACTTCTCCTGGACTTGCCCGACTCCTATTCTTCCATGGGTTGCCCCTTGTGGTGGGTGCCACAAGGAGCTTCTCAGCCCACCAGGACTCAGGATCCAGTTGGGATGGGTGCCTCGGTCGCTGATGTGGTGCACATGTAACCCCTAGGCTGTGCTACTCCAAGGGCTACTACTCCTGCCTGTCTTCCTAACAACAGGTTGAGGGGTCTGGGTTCCAAATTAGCAAGTACCGGGGTACCCCTACCCTCAGTAAACACAATAGTTTGGTGCCGCCACCCAGAGTACAGTTTGCATGGGTATCTCTCTAGACTGGTACAGCCCTCTGGGAAGCTATAACTGCCCACAATCCCATCTAGTGACCAAGTACCTATACCTTGACAATGACCATTAGCAGTATTCAATAAACAGTTTGCAATAAGCATTAATAATATGCTCACAGTTGTCCCACTTGCAGCAGGGTCTCTGGTCCTGGTGCATGCCCTGCAAACCCCTGTAAAGACAGTTTTGCAATACAACATGCACTTTCAACTCATTCAGTGAAGAGCCTATCACTTCAAGCCAGATAATAAAACTATGCTCTCAAGCTAGGCTCAAAGTACCACAGTAAATCAGGTTTATTAAGGGGACATAAACAAGGAGGACAAATCTGAGCAAATGATTCCTGTTCTGGAAAAAATAGGTTAATCAATATACAGTTATTTAGTCCCTTTGTTAAATAGTCTTGCAGCTACTGGGTACCCAGACTGTAATGCTGGCAGGCCAGAATCAGTGCTCGGGGTTGCAGCTGTTGTTGGGGCCTTTGATGGGAAGAAGTAACCATCATTAACAGTGCAAAGCAAATTAAATAATTTGTATCCGTGGCCAGCTGGCCTAGTCTATAGGAACCCTTGAAATTAAGCTGAAAACAATTGGTTGGTACCAAAGGATAGTCGAGATGCTTGTTGCAAGGAGCTACTCTGAGTTTACTCACTGTACCAGAAGATTGAAGACAACCTGGTGAAATGAAGATCTGATGCTGGAAGCTGCTGCACATGGGGAAATTAGGCTGCCATGACTCACCTCCACTTCATGGCCTTTCCCCTGTAGGTGGCTGCAACCTCACGATGATTTGTTGCACGGGGCTGGATCCCAGAAGCCAGTCTCTTGCCGAAGAAGAAAAACTGCAGCTGGCACAGGAACAGACAGGATGGACATGGGCCCAAGTTCAACAGAGTGTCTCTGGCAAAGTTCAGTTTATCTGCTGGTGACCCCTCCAACTGGTAGATTGGTCACTGATAAAGGTGTGCTCCTCTCTGGCAGTCAGGAGTCCCTGAATGGTAGGCCTTGACCCACAATAAGTATTCAGCACATCTAGCTTAAGGAACATCAAAATCTTTGATTTCCCTTTCAACTCCCGGCTGATTTGCAGTGTCAGCTGCTTTGCTGAGCAAACCTTTTAATCTGCAGTAAGGCAGTTCTTGGTGATCAATCCCCTCTTTGGGAACACATGATGCACACCAGTGGAAAACTAGGCCTCTCTTAGGTCGGATGCCCGCACAGCCTATAAGCTCCTTGCTCCACTGAGTTTCAGGAAGAACTGCCACACCGTTTGAAACTGGTTACCAGACCTGTCCATTTTTCCTGCATTCTGATTTGCTGAAGGGTGATCCGTCACCGTCTTGTGTTCCTAATGGTTCCTTTAGATGCCAAACACTGGCATTCACAGTTTCTCCCACAAGGCACTTGAGCTAAGGACTCCTCAGGGTCCTTGTCCGATTGGTCTAAACTGAGAAGTCCTAGTCCAAAATATGGTTGCTCCCATCAGGAAATACAGGCTACAATAAAGGCAGCTTAAACAATAACCCTTATCTCAAAAACAGCAACGAAGTAAAAGTAAATAACTGTAGTACCATGTAAGGCTCCCTCTGCTCTATTAGCAACAGCAGAGTAGAGCAAATTAGAGTGATGCCTAGCTGGTCACAAGCTTCAGAATGTTCAAACCCAGCCCATGCCATTTACAGTATACACACTGGCTGTGGCACTTAAAGGGACAGGCACAGAGACACATCATGGCACTCTCACACAGATCAATAGAAGGACACCACAACCATGGATTTACCATTTTTAGAATGTCTGCCCAGCAGTAGGCATTGCTGGAGAGCCGAGAGAGATACTTAAGATAACCCCCAATTTGGGGGTGGAGATTCATATGCAGGAAGCCAGTAGCCATCCTGCATGTTTATGCTTTATCCTTGGTGCTCCCAGCCCTCAGGATGCTGAGTGGTGAGGGTAAGCATGTATGTGCACACATGTGTGGTGCCCATAAAGCAGCACTGATTGCACTGTCACCTGCACTCACCAAGGTGGCAGTATTGCAGAAGAACTGACTACCCTCCTCTTCCGCAGGGAGGAGAGCATCCTCTCGGGACCCTTGATCCTCCTCCACCAGGCTGGCCCCAATGATACAGACTCATTCCTGGTCTCAGTTCAATGGCCTACTCTAGCTCTTTAAATACCTGCTGAAATGGCTCCAAGAATTATGTTTAGGAAAATATTTCTCTTGAGATGTCCAAGGCCTTTAATACACTCCCAGAAGAATTCTACTAGGGGAAAATGGAAGTCATCCTTTGCACTTACTGGGCTAATATTAGCTGAACCCACCCCACGCTCGTATCCATGCTATCAGCTGAACCCCCCCATACTCTTATCCAGTCTAATATCAGATGACCCCATACTCTTATCCATGCTAATATTAGCTGACCCCAGTCTAATATCAGATGACCCCATACTCTTATCCATGCTAATATTAGCTGACCTCCCATACTCTTATCCAGTCTAATATCAGCTGAATCCCCATATTCTTATCCAGTCTAATATCAGATGACCCCCTACTCTTATCCAGTCTAATATCAGATGACCCCCAATACTCTTATCCAGTCTAATATTAGATGACCCCCATACTCTTATGCAGTCTAATATCAGCTGATCCCCCATACTCTTATCCAGTCTAATATCATCTGACCCCTCATACTCTTATCCAGTCTAATATCAGATGACCCCCCATACCCTTATCCAGTCTAATATCAGCTGACCCCATACTCATATCCAATCTAATATCAGCTGACCCCCATACTCATATCCAGTCTAATATTAGCTGACCCCCCATACTCATATCCAGTCTAATATCAGCTGACCCCATACTCATATCCAGTCTAATATCAGCTGACCCCCATACTCATGTCCAGTCTAATATCAGCTAAACCCCCATACTCTTATCCAGTCTACTGTCGGCTGACCCTCCCATAATCTTATCCAGGCTAATATCAGCTGAACCCACCATAGTCTTATTCAGGCTAATTTCAGTTGAACCCCCTCCATACTCTTATCCAGGCTAATATCAGCTGAACTCCATACTCTTTTCTCTTCAGTCCTGAGCTACAAGTTGAACCCATGCCACCACTGCATTATCCAGCCTCCTAAAAACTTTCCACTTTATGTCTTTACCTGTCAGAAAAGAAATGTTGGAGAAAGAAAATGAAATTTAGAAAAGATTCAAGTGAGGAAACTGTCAAAGAGACTTCAAGGTAACCTTCACTGAGTTCTGTTATTCTTTAATGAAGCTGGGGTCAGGCAGCTCTGGGAAAAGCAAACCAACTTTCATTGCTGGCACCAAGACACAGCCTGTCTTATCAGATGGTGAGTACACAGAATGGTAATAGTCTCAGTGCACTCCCTGAACTGGGAAACACCCAAGTGCTTAACTTTGTTAAAGGTAATCCAGAAGTAGATTACACTAAGTTGCACAATGTGTAAGTTGTTTATCCACATTTCTAGGACAACAGTACATTGATGTTTTTGCAACATATTGATTAAAAGTTCTGTATGTGAGTCATAGAATTCTCTACCACTTTGAAGAAAACACAGCATAATGGAAATATCAGCGGTCTGGGTTTTTGCAGTAATAATTGAACTTGTCTATAAAATCTCACTACTTTCAATGCCACCCAACACTTACAGTACATCGCAGTAAAATACTGGGCGGGGCAGGGTGGTGGAGCTGCTATACTGGAGATGCTGTCCTTTTGCAGTTGATCATCTTTACTGAAGAGTTTTCCAAAAACACAAACTTTAAAAATGCAACATATGAACAGCAGAGTACAGTATTCCACAGAACTATACAGAATCTCATACTGCTGGCATATATTTGGTACATACAGAGTTACAACAGTTATTCTAGTACTACAGATGTGTGCCAGTGTTAACTGATAGAGTGGGCCCTCAAGGGGAGTGTAGGAGGTCTTTCCCTGAGTTAGTGGAAGTGAGATCCACAGAGCACAGGGGTGAGGCTATATACAGTGCCTAACCCTGATAAGAAGAGGCCAGGGTGTTTCCTGCTAGGTGAGACAGTTTGGTCAATATTTTAAGGAAGATACCACTAGTCTTCATTCTTGCAGAGGTTTTTTATATAGTTGTTTAACCACGTATAGCACACTAAGCTGAAAGCTTTTTACAGGAAGCGACCTGGGAGCACAAGGAGGTTAAGTGACTTGCTCAAGGTCACACAGTATGCAAGTAGAAGCTGTGGGTTCAAACCCAGGTCTTGTCTGCTGGATGTCACCAGATTTGCAGCTTAGAGCCTTAGACCACTCGCTATACTGCCTCAGAGGGTATCTCACAAGTGCTCCATCTATGGAGCAACAGGCGTTAGCCTCAACCCCTACAGCAACCAACTATTTGCTAATGTACTGTTGGGTGGAGCTCTTGACACCTGAGGTGACATCTCTAATAAGCAATTCTGGTGATAGAGGGCAGGCATGACCCACTATCACCTGACAGTCCTGCTGGCTTTGTACCCAGAAGTGATGCAGAGAGGGCCAGGTCCACAGAATGTGAATATGGTAGAGGAAGCTGCCTGAGGCTGCACAGCACCAGCAACTGTCATCCTGGAGGAGGCTAAGGGACTGGAGTTTCACTGGGGCTCTATACCATACTGTATATGCAACACCTTATTTTGTAGCAACAGACTTCTGCTATCAGGACATGCCTTGCAAGCTGTTTTCCAGCAGGCTGTTCACACCTGCTCAGGCATCTGAATGTGTAGAGCTTGTTCCTATTGCTGGTGTGATTTTAAGGACTGGTTGGGTATGGAGTCTATACTGCAGTGGCTGATTTTACTAGTCGGTCCCTTAGTACTAGTACACCAGGAGGGAAGTGGAGCCTAGAGGGGAGGTTGTTTAATGGGGGGGTTCCCCAGTCTGGGTAGCAGCAGGCTGCATAGTTATAAAAACTTTCCGAAATCCTGGCATGGAAGGGAAAAACATGATCTCAGACCTTCAAAGGAATCGAGATGTGTCATTCCCGGGGTGAAACCAGCTCATGGACTAGGTGTATGCCAACTGTATGCCAGAAGTGCCATATGACTGGCTTATGGTTGGATCCATGACAGTCGGTCTACAATTTAGTTATCAACCGACGTTACAGCAACTCCTTTATGTTGACCCCATTTGCAGTTGGCATAAAGGGAGTCACAGGACCATTGTTTTCTTCAGGGGGCTCTGCCCCCCTCACCCACTGCTGCTAAAATAATCAACTCCAAGTCAGAGCTGTTTTGGGAAGGGGGTGCAATATCTCCAGAAAGCAGTGCTGGGGTTCCATGCCAACACTACAGCGACCTGGTGTTGTTGTCGCTGTAGTGCCAGGTGATGTAAAAATGTTGCGGTAGCATCAGTATATCCTTATGGTCTATACAAAAAGGGGTGTTTCCCCACAGAGGGGACCATGCAAAAGAGGTGAGAGTGGATTTAGTAAGCATAGCAATTTAAACATCACTAGAAAGGTGGGACATGTCCTAAGTGCTGGGTGGGTGGGGTATGTATAAATATAATGCTGGTGAGCGTAGAAAACATAGGTTCTGCTCCATTTCAACCATAAGGGGGGATTTGCTGGGGATGTAGTAAACCACTTAATAGCCTGAACCTCTATAAAAGCCAGGTGGTAAGCAAAGAGCCAGGGGGAGGTTCTATCTGCCTCTCCTCCAATCAGAGCTTAGTTTAGCCCAGCTCTAGTGAGGGGGTTTGCCTTCCCAGAGAAATTTCCCATTCATAGTGTCAATTTTATTGAACCATACATGCGAGACAGAGATGGGTAAGTGGAACAGATGGCATAGTAGCTTCAGGGTAGTTACCATTTTTTCAGCTGATGTCTTGCCATTAGTGAGAGGTCGAGTTTGGTTCAGCAATCACATTCCTGTCTTAAAGTTTCTATTAAGGGTGCTTGGTTGAGTTTGCATATTTAGGACAAGTTGAGCATTATGTGAATGCCTAAATAACAATTTAATTGAAGGGACCATTTAAGCCCTGGTCTAGAGAAAGGGCTTTGAGGCAAAGGTTACTAAGAGATAGCGACCACCACATTGGAGGATCACCTACAGGCTGGTTGGACACCATCTGAAATGATTTAAGGAGATCTAAGAGTGTTTGGATGCCTCTGGGAGTATCCGAAAGCAGAACCAGTAAACCATCTGCATATAGTTTAACATGGTATTCAATCATTCCTGTTTTAATGCCTGAGAGGTCAGCATGCTCTCTGATGGCAATGGTCAGCACACACAGCATAGGGGATAGGGAGCAGCCCTGCCAGGTACCATACTGAGGGAAGAGGGCAAAGAGCATGTTGTTGCTTAACACTTCAGCAATGGGTTGGGAGTACAGTGTCTGGCCCAGCTTCTAAAATGGGGCCCCAAATCCCATTTGGTCCACACATGTAAACAATAATACCTGACAGGGTGGGCAGTATTGGGATACACTGGACACGCCCAGTGTGTAATGAGGCCCAATGCCACAGGAAGAGGGCCTTATAGCCCCAACTTTCTAATGAGCAAACAGAAAAGAAAAAGACTTAAGAAATACAAAGTTACAACTGACTACTTCTTAAAATTTGTAACATCTTCCTGTTTGCTGTGTTTGGTCCTACTAGCTTTTTAAAATCAACTTTTCTTTTGAAATTGTTTATCATTAGTGTACTAAATATTAAATTGCCTCATACCTGAATTAATGTGCATATATCATTTTACCAAAATTAGGCCTCGCCATGTAATACTGAATTCCATATGGGTTATAAGACTGAAACCCATTATATTTTATAGTACGTTACTGCAAATATATCTGACAGCCTATTATGTGCATGCATTACTATTAACCAGTTATCAAGCGGAAAGATTATTGTTCTTGGGCGCTGTGATGCTCTACTGAGTTAATGAGAAGTACTGTATCATGCTGGGATGTTCTCACAACAGTAGTGCTAATGCTCACGTCACCAGTGACCCAGGATTGGAAGCAATCTTAGGGCACTGTGGGCTGGCGGGGGAGGAGAATTAAGAGTCACAGGGGATGCTGTCTTCCTCCGGGAAGGAAGGGAGAGTAGTCTGCTTCACTGCAACACTGCCCCTGGGTGACCACAGCTGATAGTGCAGCTGGAGGGATCAGCAGAGGAATAGATGGATGCAGACACTGACCTGCTGACACATAGCACATGTGCATGTCATGACGTCACTCATGTGCCACCTCAGGACAGGGGTGGAGAGAGAAAAGAAGAACATGGGCCATCACACTCAGCTAAGCTTGGGTCTAGTACAAAACTCAACATGTAAGTTCCTGACACACAACATCCCAACTCCATTTTCCCAACACTCAACTGCCCAACAAGTGTAACATCCCAACATGATACTAACAATGGAAGTGTGACCGCTGTGGAGGGGTAACCCATGAGGTGGGCACATGAGGAAGGGCGCCATCCGTAATGGCGACTCCTTCACGGCGCAGTCCCTCACCAGTGATGGGGAGGTAGGCGACAGATGAGGCTGTGGGTGAACTGGGCGACAGGATGTCGCTATGTGTATGCACGGGGTGGGAGCAAGCGTGGGAGGGGTGGAGAGGTTATAGGGGGTCGTGGCTGCGGTGGCTGGACGAGCCGCATCATGGCTTTGGGGGTTGGCTAGTGGTTGTGGGAGAGGTACCGTGTTCAGGTCCAGGTGCTGGTGTGATTTTATTGCGCCTGGCCCGAACCTTTATTTTTTCCTGCTTTCACCCCCCAACATGCACCCCCTGGAGTTGAGAATCCTTATGGGGGTACAGCCCCAACAGAAAGCAGTAAATACTGTCCTGGTGTTGTTGTCCTGAGGCGCTGGTTACGAGTGCCGAAATGCTTTTCGCACTCTGACTGGAGCGAATGTGACGCCTTTAGGTGTTCATCATTATCACATAAACCCCTGTGGAGGTGACTGTATTTTAGTTCTTCCTCCGCAGCCCCATTGTGGGGCTTTCCTCACACCCCATAACTAAAATATAATCACCTCCATGGCACTCACATTTCCATTGTCGGGCAGTGTCATGTTAGGATGTTACGCTTGTCAGGCTGTTGAAACAGAGTTGGACGTTGGCCGGAACTTACATGTCGGGATTTGTATGGATATCATTACACACCCTTAACCAGGCCTGGGGGCTATCCATGGCACCGCAGCAGCCCAGGAAGAGCCTTGGTAAGTGACAATGGGTGGGCCTGGGTGAAATAGACAAAAGGGGTATTAACAGAATGAACAAAAAGTACTGCATCAAACAGTATATGTTAATGGTTATAGTGTCTAATTTGTCATAACCTAAGATACTTTCTTAAAAAATTTGAATTAACAATTTAAATATAATAACAAACTACTACTCATAAAATCTATTCAGAACCATTAACAGCTGCCTCAAAAGTATCAGTGTCTCTTTCAGTTGTTCCTCTGGTGCTCAATTGCTCATAATAAAATTAACAGAAATAAAATCCTAAAATATCACATATCCAAACAGAAAACAATTTTTTAAGGTTATTAGTAATCTTATAACTTGTTCTCAAAAGTACATTTTTACTATAGAAGATTGTTGAAAATGAAACCATGCTCAGGACATACCATGGAAATTAATTCATTTCAGTTCTGATATGCTCTAAATATTCTGATCAAATTAACAATCCACAATGCTTCAGTCTTGGTGATGAATCAAGATTTCAATATGTCAAGCAAATCCAATTGTTCAGAGACATAGGTGTTTTGTTATAGTGGTTCGACTGTGCCCGTTATCAACAAGAGATTGTGAGATCGAAAATGCATGTGTGTGAAGTGCCTAAAGCAAAACCCGGCACCATCTCAGTCAGGTAGAAAACTTTATTTAATAATACAAAGAATGTGTATAAATGCATACAGCATATCACTCAGCCAGCAATAAAATGAGATATACTCATGTAGCAGAACACAAGAAAGTGCAGAGTCAAAACAACCCTGTGCATTTTTTGCTTCTAATGGCGATTGAAAACATTGTTAAAAATATAGAAAAAAATCACCCATGTAGAATAATTCTACTTTCTCCCTTGAAGCATTTTGCCATACTAATTTTATCCTGGAAATTGACAAATCTTACTATTATGCCATTCAGGAATTTGGTTTTTATCAGGTTTTCCTCTGAGAGATCTGCGTGCACTCTCAATCAAATACTTTTTCCCTTCAGATGGTGGCCCACTAGTTCAATACATAGTTCCCCTACAAACTCCATGACGTGTGTTCCTTCAGAGTTTACTTTAATGCCAGCTCATTGAACATTGTCTGTACAAGTACTCAACCCATATTCAATGATCAGTGCTGGCACAAACATGGTTACCACTGGCACTAACCTGGGTTTGCACCAGCACTTCAGGTGGGGTCATAATCAGAGGCCCCTGGAGTGCTGCCCAAACATGGCAATGCAAAGGCTCTACCCATATCACTGTGCCTATGGAGATTAGGTGCTCCCTCATGAATACTGATGCTGTGGTATAGTCAAAGGTTTGCAGTGGAGGTAAACAGTCCCCAGAAAAGTGCTGTTTACTGCCGTCAAAAACCACATCTTATCTGGGTGCTAAGCCAATGCCCCAATCCCCTCAAGGCAGGGCGGCTCTACTGTAGTCACCTGCTTCTGTGACAAACAGCCCCTCCACTAATTGTATACACTATTATAAAATGTCCCTGTTGATATAGTGGTCTCCCTACCCCTTGTTGATTATTCACCCACGCCCCCACCAAGCCACCCACTAAGGACCAATGACCCACACCGCCTTCTCCCTGATTGCCATGCTCTGTTAAAGTGGCAACCTGCACAGCCTACTCTCGCCTTCATGGCCAGCCACTGTCTGACAGTCATGGAGCACAATCATATACATGGCAATGATCAGAGGGTGGGGGGATCACTATACCACCAAGGATGACTGTATTACAGCACGATGGGTGATCAAGGGTGGGGGGAACCACTATACCACCGGGATAACTGTGTATCAGTAAGATGGGTGATTGAGGGTGGGGGGATCACTATACCACCAAGGATGACTGTATAACAGCAGGATGGGTATTCAGGGGTGGGGGGATCACTATACCACCAATTATGACTGTATTACATCAGGATGGGTATTCGGGGTGGGGGAATCACTATACCACCAAGGATGACTGTATACTGTAACAGCAGGATGGATGATTGGGGGTAAGGGGACCACTATATCACCAAGGATGACTGTATAACAGCAGGATGGGTAATCAGGGTGGGGACCACAATTTTACAAGGATGACTGTATTACAGTAGGATGGGTGGTTGGGGTGGGGATCAGCTATACCACCAAGGATGACTGTATTACAGCAGGATGGGTGATCAGGGTTGGGGGGATCACTATACCACCAAGGATGACTGTATTACAGCAGGATGGGTGTTCAGGTGTGGGGAATCACTATATCACCAAGGATGACTGTGTAATGGCAAGATGGGTGATTGGGGTTGGGGGGACCACAATATCACCAAGGATGGCTGTATAACAGCAGAAGGGGTAATCAGGGGTGGGGGGACCACTAAATCCCCAAAGATGACTGTATAACACCGCCTCCTTTTGAACACACTTCAGCACATCAGGGTATCACAAAGTCCCCTCTCCTGGTTCTCCAACTATCTCTCCTCAAGATCCCAGTGTGTTATAATTAACAACACCCTCTCTACCACCCTACCTGTGTACCCTGGGGTCCCACAGGGCTCCATACTCGGTCCTCTGCTCTTTAGCATCTATCTTAATGCCCTGCCCAGCTTCTGCTCCGGGAGTGTACGCCTTTATGTGGATGATGCAGTTTTACACGCCTCCCACCTTGACCTTTCTACACTCCAGTCCTCCCTCCAAGACTCCTTCAAACAAACTGAAAACTGGTTTACTGATCACAGACTAGTTGTAAACTTAAAAAAAAAACTAAAATCATGCTCTTCACACACCGCCAAAACAGGACTAAGGACTACCCCCTGAAGAGCCTCTCCAGTTCACTCCTCCCACTGGACCAGGTCCAAACCTACAAATACTTGGGCATCACTTTTGACACCACCCTCTCATTACACTAGCACATCAAAATACTCTGCTCCACCACCAATCCCTGAATCAGCCTCTTATACTGGCATAAGGACTGCCTGCTGCCTGAAGCCCTCTGTCTGGCAGTCACATCCTCAGTCCTGTCACTTGTGGACTACAGGCTCACAATATACGCTGCCTCTGACCCCACTGCGCTGAACAAAATACAGCTGGCAATCAACAAAGCATGTCGGCTCCTCTCTGTTGTCGACAAACGAATGCATACCTGCACTCTCTACTCCCTCGCCAATGTTCTCACACTAGAGGAAAGGCTTCAATACCAGACATGTCTCCTTATCAAACAAATCCACCTGGATTTGACACCCACTGGGGTTACAGCTTCACTTCTCTCGGCCACCCTCTCAGTGGCCACTCACACTGCCACCAAGAATGTTTGGAAGGCACCCAGGGTTAGGACCGCATTAGCTCAAAGATCCTTCTCTTTCAGAGTCCCCTCCTGGTGCAGTGCCCTCCCCCTTGCTATCACCTCCATATCCAAACAAGGTCCCTTTAAGGCAGCTCTGAAAATGCACATTTTGTTCTCTCGCAACTGCCAGTGTGCTCGCTAAGCCTATTCCCAGGCCCTGCTGTAGCAACAGAGGCTGAACCAGGCCTTCCATTGACAATGTCTTCACTGAGGCAGCACCCAATCTTCCCCTTCTGAAGCCTACTGGCCTGATGTTTAACATATTAGCATCATAGCTTATATCTGTGATAGGAATGCTTGACAATGCCGCCCTGTGGCAGCACCTCATTATATAAATGTAACCATATGCCTCAACCACTGTACTTAGCTACCACATGTATAGGACAAGTACCTTAACTGGTCATCTATAAACACACTCGTAATGACACCTTCTTGTAATCCACTGTTACAACTGCAATCTTGTCAATCTGTTGTTGTTATTGTTTCTTACTCTGTACTTGAAGTGGAGCCTTTGGAAACGAATCTATGACTCAAAGGGTTGTAATTCCTATGTTCTTAAATAAATAAATCAATAACAGCAGGATGGGTGATCAGGGTGGGGGAGAACTATACCACCAAGGATGACTGTATAACAGCAGGATGGGTAATTGAGGGTGGTGGGACCACGATATCACAAGGATGACTGTGTAACAGCAGGATGGGTAATCGGGTTGGGGGACCACTATGCCACCAAGGATGACTGTATAACAGCAGGATGGGTGATCAGCGTTGGGGGATCACTATATCACCAAGGATGACTGTATAACAGCAGGATGGGTGATCAGCGGTGGGGGACCACTATATCACCAAGGATGACTGTATAACAGCAGGATGGGTGATCAGGGGTGAGGGGGCACTGTACCACAAAGGATGACTGTATAACTGCAGGATGGGTGATCGGGGATGGGGGACCACTATATTACCAAGGATGACAGTATAACAGCAGGATAGCTATTCAGGGTTTGGGGGGTCACTATACCACCAAGGATGACTGTATAACAGCAGGATGATTAATCGGGGTGGGGAGACCACTATATTACCAAAGATGACAGTATAGCAGCAGGATGGGTAATCAGGGTTGGGGGGACCACTATACCACCAAGGGATGATTGTATAACAGCAGGATTGGTGATCAGGGGTGGGGGAAACCACTACATCACCAATGATGACTGTATAACAGCAGGATGAATGCTATGAGGCTGCTGTACCGCCTGCAAATGAGCCCATCATTTTTATTTTATACTTTTATTCTTACAATTTTTGGCCTGGAAAGACACACTACAGTAAGCTGAGGCTTGTTTCCAGGTGTATCTTGGAAGCACAGGGACGTTAAGTGACACAGTATGGCCACACAGTATGCAAAGGGTGGCTATGGATTCAGGCCTAGTTCTCCAGGTTTGCAACTCAGTACTCTTAACCACTATGCTATAGACTGCCTCCCTATGCAGATGGCTGCTTAGCGCCTTGTATTCCCAATGAGCTCATTTGCGTGCTTGGAATGAGTGTGACCCACAGGAGACATTGCACTACCCCATTTTGGGCAACACGATCTCCTGTTGGCCCTGATCCATGTCAGCACACTGCAGGTCCATTCAGTGCTTCACTAGCATGGTTAGATATTCAGTCATATAGCGTGGCCTCATCTGCGGGTGCTACTCGTCTTAATATCGCTCAGAGCCAGCCGTGCACAATCACAAGCGCGGCACAAACTTCTGTACTGTGATTGTGCCTGACTCTGAATATGGGGCTCTTCTTCTTCTATTCTTTCTTCTAGTCTTCTTACTTTATTTATTTATTTATTTATTTATGAGATTTACCAGATAAGCATACTGAGCGGGGTCTGCTCATTTCCAGATGCGACCTGGGGGTTACATAGGTCCAAATGTATAGGAGGCAAAATAGCAGTAGTTTGGCAGCGGTTTCAGTAAAACATCATTTCAGCGCTATCATTTCTTGTTCCTCTTTGTCTGTTCTGTCTTCAACATTTCAAATACTGTGTGTTACTCTTTTATTCATAGAATCTATGTACTGTTTACATTTCCCAGCTTGGCACATGGTGCTGTTGGAGTATCTTTAATAAATGACAGGTCAGTGGCAATATCACTCGCTGTTGAGTTATTTATGTTTGAAGTCATGGATGAACAGCCCGCTTCTCTTTAACTTCCTGAGGCCTCCTTTGATGCATTAGCTGTGTGGTACTTTGCCTACAAGTTACTGTCACTGGTTATAAAAAAAATTAAAGATAACAGTCATGACCATGTTTACTTAACCCTCAGCAGATGATTTAAGTGTCTAGTAGGTAAAACTTGTTTTATTTTTGAAATACTGGCTTAAATGATCAAAGTAAAGCAGGAGCTGTATGATGCACATCTTATCTTGTGGCAAGCATCGTGTACCCCTCTTGGTAGCAGTAGCGTTATTTTGACTTCACTTCTCTGGTTAGAATGCTGTATACAGTAGCACCATCATGGTAATGTCCTCAGGCATGACACACACCTGGAGTGCATTATTGCTATTATACAATATCTAATTTTGTAATAAAGAAGAAAATAGAAAGAATATATATAGATAGAGGAAATGAGTTAATGTATGTTGAAATAAAATAGTAAAATTCATGCTTGATGTTTTTAGGTCTTCTTTCAGGAAATATCTAAAATAGAAAACAAAGTTATTATTTTTTTTCTCTTTAGATATTTTCTGAAGAAGACCTAAGGTCAAACATAGATTTTAACTCTATTTTCTATTTTCAGCATGCATTTAATATAACCATTTTGTTTTGCTTTGAGAACCACATGCTGACGCAGCACCTTGTTTTGTTTTTACATTTATATATATATATATATATATATATATATATATTGGCTTTTTTTATGTGTGGAGGTATATTTAAAAAGAAAAGTCCATAGTTCCTGTTTTGTCCACTAGATGGTGCAGACAGTTTATGCTGCATTGTGTTTTCCTTGTTAGAGGCTTCCTGATATAACCACACACAGGTAGTGACTCTGTGTCACACTGCCATAATAGATGCTGATCCTGTTTTTTTTAAGTTGGCTTGTGTGTGTACAGGCAACACCTTGCAGTAGTAGCACTTTCAGAGGTGCGTCAGTGTTGTGGACAATGCAGGGGACACTTTAGTGGGCGTGTCCCTCAGCCACCAATCAGTGAGCATGCTGCCGATGACAGCAGTTTCAAAGAGAGCCATGGAGTTGAAAGAAATCCGCTGCTCCAATGAGGTGCAGTTTCCTCATTGGAGTGTCAGATGACAAGGCTCCATTATGTGCCTTTCCTGGTGAAACATTCCAATAATTGTGACAACTTCTGCCATCTACCACACAATCCCCACAAAGCCGACATGCCCAGTCCCCGTGTCGGCATGTCCTTCCCCCAGTTCAATTTATTTGCTGATGGGGAAGCCCAATCCCCATTGGCATCATCCCCCCAAACTTGTGGCACACTGGGTAAATAAAGAAAACTTTCCTCAAGTCCATTTTTATCTGTAAAAAAAAGGTCTGTCATTGTCCCCCATGCTCCTCCCCAACCCGCACTCCATCCTCTGCACACTTCACCTCCCGCACCCCCTCATCCCATACTTGCTTCAGGAGGGCCGCACTGTGATCTTCTATGGAGGGAACACGCCTGAACTCTTCAAAAGTTGACCGAACTGAACAAATGCAGTAAGCTTTAGAATGGCAGGCAATGAGGGGTTTCAACTTAGGTGGATATATCAGTCATTTTTGGGAATTTTGGTACCAGATTTTCAACATGGAGTTCTTGGGACCCCACCTCATGAACATATGCACTGTCATCTTGTTACTCGGTCCCAAAAGATGATTTTGTGGTCACTGCGCAGAATCACCTTTCAGGACCAATTAACAAAACAACAGTGCCACTGTTCATGAGGAGGGGTCCCAAAAAGCTCATGTTGCAAATTTGGTGAAAAAATTCCAAAAGATGACCGTGTTACGAGCATGTGTTGCATATTTTCCACGCATGCTCATAACTTCACCAATTTTTAATATTTTCACTCCAGATTTTCAACATTGCCATTTTTTCACACCTCCTTATGAATGGTACAGCTGTCATTTTTCACATCCTGCCCAAAATGTGTTTTCACACCTGTGGCACACAATGGCTCGGTCGCTGTGGGAAATCAAATTTCGGGACAGATTAACAAAATCACAGTGCCACTGTTCATGAGGGGAGGTCCCAAAATGCCTATGTTGAAAATATGGTTTAAAATCCCCAAAATAATTGTGTTCCGGGTGCACATTACGTAGTTTCTACGCACACTCTTGACTTCACCAATTTTTCATATTTTTACTCCAGATTTTCAACATTACCATTTCTTTACACCTCCTCATGAACAGTACAGTTGTCATTTTGTACATCCTGCCTGAAATGTCTTTTTGCACCTGTGACTCCAAATGGCATAGCCACTGTGCAAAATCACCTTTCGGCTAACGAACTGATAGTGCCACTGTTCATGAGGCGGGTTCACAAAAAAAACATGTTGAAAATTTGGAGTGAAAATACCAACAAACACCTGGAGCATTAGGGTTTCCAACCATAACATCCCACCCTGAAGAGACTCACAGGCATCAGGGCTGTGACTTGGGAACGTCAGCTGTAATGCTCACACCATTCCACCCCCATCCCCACCCTGCAGCCAGTGACAGGCATCAAGGCATGCCTTGCAGTCTTCAGCCCCAACATTCACCCCATTCTCCTATCACCCACCTCAGTGTATTTCCTTATGGAATGGGGTGAGTGTAAGTCCTGAAGACCCCAAGGCACACCACAACACTTGTCATTGTCTGCACTGTAGGGTGAGATGAAATGACATGAGCGTTATGGCCGATGGCCCAAAGGCACACCCCAATGCCTGTCAGTCTCTGCAGGGTGGGGGTGGGGTTGGTGTCAGTTCAATACTTTACTGCCATTCCTATTATGCATCTCTCTAACTCCTGCACTACCACCGCCAATGCCAGCAAGACAACATTCGGCATTGAAAAATGCTTGTTTTTTTTTTGTTTGTGTGTGTGTACGTGTTCTTGTTTTTTATTGCCATTTAAATGCAGCCATTTAATTTTTTAAGGAAGGAGCGCAGTCGCTGAGCCAATTGCCGACTGGAGGTGCTGTAGTGTGAGCCGGGGAGCGTGGCCACTGATGGAATCTGACAGTGGAGCTGCCACAGCGCTGTTGTGGAGGACAAAGCGGATGAGAGGTATGGCTTTGTTCTTATTTGTATGAATTTGATTTTATTTGAAAGCTGTATTTTTTTATCTTGTGCAGCAGAGGTATTCGTGTGTGAATGAGCTTAGCGCTGTTGTGGGAACACACTACAACAGCTGTAGTTTGGAACTTTGAGTAGTGAAAAGGCAGTGTTATGGCATTTTGTAAGTTTTCTAAACAGGGTAATGTCTTTTTTTTTTTAAATAACTAGGAGTGAGGAGAGAAGAGGAGGAGAATTGCACGCTAATATTGGGGGGAGGGGTTGAAGTGGTTATTAGTACAAGCTCAGAGCGGCATCTAGAGCTGGGAGCAACTTAGATGATGGCTTGTGTTTGTGTGTGTGTATGGGGGGGTGATTTTCATGTTCAGGTTAGCAGTCATGTGTGCTTGAGTGGATACAGTGATGTTATGCTCGCATAACTTCACTGTCCCAGGCACACACTGACCAATGAAAGCTCAGGAAATTATTCTGCCATTGTATAATTAAGCAATAACACATGACAGGGTGTGCTTTATCATAGGATATCAGCACACCCCGGATGCGTTGAGAGACATGATGTGAAGCCAAGTGCCTTATGCACCCGAGAAGTGCCAGTATCCTATGATAAAGGACACCCTAGAGTGTGTTATTGCAATTATGCACTGGACCCCCACAGTAAAGTAAAAAAAAAAAAACAGACACAAAGAAAGGTGTAGCAATTCATTGTTTAGTGTTTTTGAACTGTGGAAGTACATTACTACATTAAAAAAGTCCAATGGTGGAGTCATTAATCAAGTAAGTATATTGACTTGGTACCTGGTAAGATTAGCGCTACATGAATAGCGCAAGTCTATAGAGCACTAGTTTGTGTAGTGGTAATACGGGCAGCAAGAGGGGATATACAGCACTTTCAGTAAGCGCTTCCCTGGTCACTGTCTGTGGTGCTGGTACAGCACAAGGGCACCAGAATCCAGGAAGCTGGCTGAGCTGCTCCTGTGGCATGGAGAGTTGGTGCACAGAGCAGCTTAGTCAGTAGCAGTGGAGACTAGCATTCTAATCCTGGTCTCCAAACATTTTACACATGTTGGGACCTGTTTTTAATTTTTTACATGGGCCATGGAAACGGTATTCCATGGCCCCATGAATTATAACTTTCCCCATTATCCACTCACTCCTGGAGTGAGAATCCTTCAGTCTGGGGGATATGGGGAGGGCAGAGCCCCCACAAAAACAGCGCTGTTTTTTCCATGCTATTGTTGTTGGCACTAGTCTGACCCAGTGCCTATTGACTTTAATGATAACTGACACATTAGATGCAGTCAGTTTTGTGTAACATCAATACCAGTTTCCTGTTAGCAAGAAAAAAAATCTAACTGATGTGAATGCCCCAGTAGGATTCATTACCTTTTTAAACATTTTAAGTAATTACTTCAGGACAAGTTCTGTCCGAGAATCCCCAGGCACCAAAAGCATGTCTTCATCACGAAGGTGTCTGTGGAATGCCGCCAACCCAAAGCCCAAACTGGTGTATGGCCATTTTTTTCTTGACTGGAAACTGATAAAAATTGAGACAGTATTCAAAAATTGCTTTATTCTAAGCTGGTAGATGTCTGTCTCAAGTAAAAACACACCGAAGTCATTAAAAACCTTGTGAAAAAATCAAGCGAGGTCCCGAGTGTGCACATTAGTGCTCCCACTGATGCGCATTAGCGCTCCCACTGATGTGCACGCTCAGGTTCTCACTTGACTTTTTTGTCACATATGGTTTCAATGACTTTTGGATGCATGTTTTGACTTGAGATAGCTATCTATGTGTTTAGAATAAAACAAACTTTTGGAATACTGTCTTATTTTTTATCAGCTTCAGACAAAGACAAATGGCGATGTTCGAGTTTAGCAGCATTTGGGTCACTGGCCTTACAAAGGTACAGTACGGTCTATGGTTTGTGGGGGCAAGCAGTCACTCATGGTGGGCTGCTGAGAATATACATAGTCAGGGACATTTTTACTGATAGTGGAAGTGGTCAACATTCTTTTTAATGCTGAATTATGGAAGTTAGTGTTTCTCTGTTGCTATGCTGTTTTCTGTGACAAAGGGTTTATACAGGGCGTAGGGATACCAGTGTAGGTAATCAGGTTCTGCTAAGGGCTCTTCTTTTTAGCCATTCTTTTATAAGGGAATATAAGTACGAGATTAGAATGCTGCAGTTCAATCAGCTTCTCAGAGTTTTCCTGTCCAGTGCATAATAAGACATATCTAACCTATGTTATTTTGTTTGTGACATATCTGCTATCAAGAGAAACATTTTTATATCAATAGTAAATACGTCATCAGCAAAATAACATCATTTTTATCAGGTGAAATTTATTTTCATAGGTGTGCTATAAACTTGCTGATCCCACCCGCAGTACTGTCTGGAAGCATTTTGACTGTGTAATGCTCCTTTAGGTCGAATCTGTACTACATTTATGAAGGCAAGGTTTGGTAGATAGCCAATGGGAAAAGACATTTCAGGTTATTGCTGTTTAGATAACAGGAAGGTGACCTATGTTGGTGAGTGGCACAGATGATGCTGTCAGTTGCGGACGTGAGACCGAGAGCATGATCGTGACCTTAATGGATGATAGCTTGGTCAATGCATTGCTGGTGCCTGTGCTTTCTTGTATACCACTTGCTTAGGTACTAGCTGAGCCAGATGCTGCACAGAGAATCACCCGTGGGCTAGGTCTTGGTCAGCACCAGCATCCTGTGGGTTCTAATCCCACACCAGACACTTGGGGTAAATCCCAATACTGACCCTGTAGTGTAGCATGAGGAGGGTTCTGCACTCCTGAGGTGCTGCCTTTCAGATGAGACATTAAATCAAGGTCCCGTCTGCCTGTTCTGGTGGTTGCTCAAGTGGACGTTAAAGAGTCCATGGTACTTCTCGAAAAGAGTAGGGGAATTTTTTTATTATAGCTTGAAAGCAAAATGTTTACGATATAGTGTTACTTCACATAAACCGAAGTAAAAGGCAAACATAAATAAGTGTGCCAGCATACATTCAAGAAAAAGATCATACGTAGAATCCCACAACTTATAATAATCGTAAAGTAGAAAATCGAAACATAAGTATTGCAAATATACACCTTACATATGGGTTTCATATTATAAACATATCAATCAAACGAGTATTCCCGTGGAGAGAAAAATAATCAGACCTATTGTAGAAAAAAATGGGCAAAAGCAATAACCATCTGTTTACAATAATCAGCCAAAAACCAATCCATTCCTATCTTTTTTTTATTATTATTATACTTTATTAATTTTCACAATCTGTTCCTTTCTAATAATTATGGAGAACTCCTTCTCCCCCTTCTGTTTAGTCTACAACCTGCTCAAGCCAATGAACCAAAAACTATCACTTGGTCTTACTTTATACTATCAAAGTATCCAGGTATGCCTTCCTATCTTAGGGGAACACTCATAAGAACTAAGTTCATTAATATAGATAGAAAATAATCACTAAACAGTCACTATTACTGACATACTGGAATGAAAAACCTGCATATAGAGAATACTGGATGGGCAACTATGCAGAACCAGTGTGTTCTGCCACAGAGGGATTCTGATTCCCTCTGACCTCGAGAGCGAAGCTCGAGAGGTCCGTGTGAATCACAAGCCAGAGGTGGCAAAACACATTGGTTGTGCATAGAGTTGCTCATCCTGTATTTTTATAATGTATAGTACTGTGTGAAAAATGTGTTTTGTGAGTTCTTTTGCTTTCAAAATGAAACCAACTCATGCAGTCTCTAGAGGTTCTAGAATGTTGTTCTACCGCAGTAGGCTAGAACAGCATTCCATGACCTTGGAATTGTGGTAGAACAGCATTTTGAAAGGGATGGAATTCTATTCAGAACAACACTCCACTGTACACTATATAGTAATCCCTCCTCTCCCACCCACCCACTCCCTATAAACATAGACCACTGATTTTGGTCCACATAAACACATTCATATTTCTTTTTATCTGCAAAAGCATAAATGAAAAAAAGGGGAAAACAAAACAAGAAATGTATTAAAATTGCAAGAGTATAAAACCAGCAACCTTAATCCTTGGATTATTCTATTGTATCAAGACAAAGGGAGGAGGTTACCTGTGAATCTAGCAGGCAACAAAATGTATTCACTTACATTCAAAAAATGGACTCTCACCATGTCCAGAAAACCTGGAAAGGCACATTACATTGTTCTCGAGCTTTCAGTTTATGCAGATTAGAATCAATTAATTCAAATAACTGCACTTCTGACAGGAGTTGTTGTTGCAAAGACAGATGACATCGTGTGTTCCAAATGTAATATTTAAAGTAAGTTAAAAATAACCATAATGTAGTCTTGTCATGCTTGGTCCATTAGTGAGGAAGTATCCCTAACAACAAAATGTCAGCAGTTACCTGAGAAAAGGGTGAACTTGGCCATTTAGATTGTAATAACTTCCAACATTTTTGGATATATGGACACTCGAAAAATAAGTGTGACACCGTTTCAATTTGCGAAAAACATGAATATCTGGGGCAAAATCTCTCATCACTGGGTTTGTGTTTCAGGTTTCCCTTCACATTGAGTTTATAATGAAAAGATAACCAAGTTACATCCCACATATATATAGGGGTCTGAGGGGAAGTAATCATTTTAGAAATATTTTATTTATTTATTGAAATGTTTCACCAGGAGGGCACATTGAACAACAAGTGGCTCATCTCACAGTGCGACCTGGGGGGAAGGGGTTACCTAGGGTTGTGAAGGATGATTAGTTACAATAGTATGTGGGTAGTACAAATAATACAACATTGTAAGATTGTGCAACAGTTGGAGCACAAGGTATTGTACAATAAACAGTAGTGAAACATTGGGCAAATTGCAATACATGTCCAAAATCATACAAAAGAACATATAAACATACAAAACAGTAATAATGCAACAGAACCATTATAGTGCATGAGTGTACCAGGAGTAGGCTAGAGGTAGTACGCAAGTGCTATTGGAGTAAAAAGGATGGGGTAGGGTTATGCACATGGGTGACCCAGAAGGGCAGATGGAGAAGAGAGGGGAGAGGCAAGAACTGAATATGAGGAGAAGGGTAGCCATTTCCTGATTCCCCCTTCAGGATGGTGAGAACCCTGCTTGGGGGGTCATGGTAGGAAGGCAGAAACTGGGGATAGGTATTAAGGTGGGTTAAAGCAGGAACAGTTGAGGGAGAGGTAATTGTGTAGGGCAGAGGTAAGGGAATAGTTGGAGGAGGAGTGTCATATTTCAGGGGGGAGGGAATTCCAAATTTTAGGGAAGCGATGGGTGAAACCAGTCTGACCGATGAGGGTGGAGCGGCGAGGGACCGTCAAGGTGTGGGCATCATTAGATCTGAGAGAGAGAGAGAGAATGGGTGGGGGGAGGTAGACTGGAGAGATTGAGGATGAGAGATAGAAGGGGAGCGTCCCAAACCAGAATTTGGAGGTTAGTGTGGCATAGTGTGAGATGCGCCTGTGAGATAGTGGAAGGGGTTAGAGAGTGATAGAGTCTCACAGTGGTGGAGCGAAGGGAGTCAAGAGCAAAGCAGCAAAAGGAGTTAAAGACAGTGTCCAACTTGGTCAGGGAAGACTTGGGAGCAGCACCATAGACTACGTCACAGTAGTCAAACATGGGGAGTATCATCTTAGGGGCAATTTCATGCCTCACAGTCAGCGGGATGCAACTATGATTCCTGTACAGTGCACCAAGCTTGGGGCACAGTTTCTTCAGGATAGCATGTAAATATGTGTTAAATCTAAAGATGATCGAGCAGAAAAATGCGGTTGTTCTATAAAAAAGATATTTGTAATCCATGAATAGAGAAATTTCCTTGGTAAAGTGGAAACCTGGTGTTTTGTGAGTGCCCATAACTTAATTTTACTAAAACATAGTCTGTAAGGGGCAGGTAGACTTGCTACTGATTTTTGTTTAGGGATACGATCATCTAGCTGCCATTCCTTCAGAAAATTTCCCAATCTGTCCAGAATCCATGAGGTCCAAATTGTGTTCCCGTGTTGTAATAAAGGTCATAAATTATAAGCCACAAACATGGCAAAGAAAAAGAGAATGGGGTTTACCATATTAAGGACGCCTTGGGACATAGGTCTATATAAAATATCTCTTTTTATGAGGTTAAGCCTGCTGCCCCAGACACACAAAAAAAAAAACTGTATACACTAGTTTCTAGAGATTGCAGAAGTGCAAAAAACTGCACTAAGGTGCAAAAATAAAGATAATAAAAAGGTTTTAATCATAAAAATTCATTTTTGTTTCGCCATTTTCCATCTATTCCATGATGTGACTTTCAACTGTGCTTTTGTCAAAAAATTTTTCAAGTTAAATGTGACTAAATCCCCTGCCCCAAAGAACAAGCCAAGAATTTTTCTGACAGTACTGGAATGCCAATTATCTCTTTCATATTTGTATAAGTATCTCCAATAAGAATGCATTTACTTTTCTGGAAATTAATACCAGACTGTGATGCTGTTGCATAAGCTAATAATTCCGGATTTGCTTTTGAACAAGAAGCTACATCCACCATAATTAAAACCAAATCATCAGCGTAGGCTAGAGTCCGTACTTCAGGACCAGTACTAGAAAAGGAAAAACCTGTTAGACAAGGGGATCTATTCAATCTGTATAAAAGCAGATCAATAGAGAGTATATATAAAACCAGGCTAAGTGGGCACCCCTGGCGGACACACCTCTAGCTGTTAAGATTTCTTTACCCATCCATCCATTGACCAATGGGATTGTCATAGCCTTACTATAACATGCTCGTAATATTTTTATAAAAGTAATAGGAAACCCATAAGCTGTCAAACAAGCCCAAAGATATTTATGTGGGACCCTATCAAAAGCTTTTGCTTGATCTAGAGATAGCAGGAAGCCCTTGAGCTCCCCTCTTGACCTCTTTCTAACACATCTATCAGTAAAATCAAGTTGTCCAATATAGATCTCCCTAGCACTGCACACATTTGTGATGGATGAACAATATCCAGTATAGCTGTAGCCAATCTCATACCAAGTATTTTAGTAAAAATCTTAAAATTAGCATTCAGCAACGTGATTGGTCTCCAATTTGATGGGATATCTCTATCTCCCGATTTATACACTAATACCAAAAGACCTTTTTTCATAGTAGGGGGATATCTGAAGATTATAGTAAAATGTTATAAACCTCTAAGACTTCCTCCAAAAGTACATTAGTTATTAATTTATATAGTTCATATGGAATACCATTGAATCCTGGTGCAGAACCTGATTATAGCTGGGCTGTTATAGAGAGAAACTCTTGTTTGGTAATAGGAGAGTAAGCGTGTGCCCAAATGCCTCAGAAAGAAAGAGTAAATCATTCTGAGTCAACCAGTATTGTACCCCAGTTTCTGGTGTGGGTTAAGGGGGGATCGTAAAAAAA
Source organism: Neoceratodus forsteri (assembly GCA_016271365.2). NCBI lineage: Eukaryota > Metazoa > Chordata > Ceratodontiformes > Ceratodontidae > Neoceratodus > Neoceratodus forsteri. The sequence continues at coordinate 158,952,820 of JADMNL010000032.1, read as the reverse complement.
AGTGTCCACATAATCATTGACTTCAGCCATAATGTCTGATTTGTTAGTTACATATAAATCATCCTGTATTTGAATACAATTAATATTTTTAATATGATGTTGTGTTTGACAGAATTCAAATGTTTACAAAAGTAGATTTTCCTTTTGTGCCAAAAAGTTGTTCCACCTTTAAAGATGTTACTGTATTGTACTGCAACTCTGTAATTTAGCCTTTAATTATTGCGTTTCTGCTAAAGAATCCCCTAAAGTTCCTGTTTGTAATGAGAATAGTTCTTGTAGTTGCGATCTATCAAAGATGTATTGTTCCATTCTAAGTTTACCATTGAGACAGCCCATTTTCTTAAAGAAATCCTGAATATTCTGCTTTGTTGTTTCCCACAAGTCTAGAAGGGAGTCTTATAAAAAAAAATACCAATTTACTAGCCTCTAGGACTGATTGAAAACCCTGTTGTATTAGTGGATTATTTAAAAGATTGAGGTTCATTCTCCAGTATCCTGGGTCTCTACCTGTCCAAGCAAAATTAGAAACTGCAGTACTTAACTGGGCATGATCTGATGATATTACTGGTATTGTCAAGGTTTGTTGGACTCCTGAAGTGGGCAACAAGAACACATAATCAATTCTAGTAGCCAGTTTTCCCTTGAAATATGTTTTCTGAGGTACCTTCCTATCGATGGTAAAAGCGTCTATCAGGGAAGCCTGGTTAATCAAATTATTTAGACTAGAGGCATCACAAAAAGTTTTAGTAGTTTTTAAACCTCTATCAGAGAGATATCTGCTACAATTAAAATCCCCAGCTGGGATGATTTTTCTTATTAGTATATAAAAATGGTTGTATTTTATTGAATAGTGCAACTCTAGATGCTTTAGTTTGGGGGGCTTACACATTAATCAGTCTAAGATCCACTCCTGCTATGTCTACATCAAGCAAAAGGGCCCTACCAGGCTCTACATCCACCAAATGAATTAATTTAGCAGCCTGGTTAGATACAGAGATCCCTAGCCCTGAACAACTATCTATCCCTGAAGACCATTAAATCTGATCCCCACAACAAGGCAATGCTAGCAGTTTCTCTAGCTACTGTAGTATGCAGCCTAGTGTCCTGAAAAAATATGAAGTCAAACATATGGTGGACGTTAAAGATTCCACGACACTTCTCGAAAAGAGTAGGGGAATTTTTTATTATAATTTGAAAGCAAAATGTTTACAATATAGTGTTACTTCACATAAAACATTTGCAAAATGAGCAGAAGTCAGAGTTCTCTTCCAGTCCGACTTAATACTGTTGACATTCAGTGATGCCAAGGAGAAGTCATGCAGGGAAGATTTCATAAATGTACCCAACCGGGAAGAGGTAGATCGGGATGTTTTTAAGCCATGCCCTAGTTCCCAAGCATTTTTTCTTAACCTTAGCTGTAGGCACATCTTGTATAGATTCTTCCTCAGAACCCCCTTCTGGTTGAGAGGAATGGAATGATGCCGAAAAAGATTCAGACTCAGCTTCTGCCTCTCCTTCATGTAGTGCAGAAAATTTATTTTGCAGCGGTATAACCACTGGTGTAATAGGGGTTTGATGTGTCGGTGTTTTATTTCTTAACCCTGCCCTCCTTTTTTTGGCCTCTGAAACTCATCTACCGGGGGAAGGGGGGGCATTGCCAAAGACTCCAATGGTAGGGGTTCCTGCACTTGTCTTTGAGGTGAAGGAATTATAGCACCAGTGTCTAAAGGAGCCACAGCAGTGCTGGGTGTAGATGTATTGTCAGGGGTGGATGAACAGTCACCACCTCTGTGGGAGAAGCTGGTGACCCCCTGAGGCATGGTGCTACTAGAGTCCCTTGAGTGTACTGATCTACTAGCTGTGTTAACATAATAATCCTGTATTGCAAAGTCTGAATCTGTGGTGTTGTGTGCAGCCCATGGACAATCTGTGAAGGAATTTCCTTCTTCACATAAGGTGCACTTGGGTGGACTATAAGAATGAAATGCTGAGTGTTCCATTTCCCCACATTGTGCACATTTGGAAACATCATACGTGCAACTCAAGTGACGGGCCGAGCCACATTTATAGCAGTGTCGTGGTTGGCCAGGGTAAAAAATAAATCCCTTATCTCTCCCCAAATAGAAGCAATTAGGCAGATGTTGTACGCCTGTATCAGTCTGTAGTAAACTGGTTTTAAATCTCCACCCTCCATTCCAGAAACCCTCATCGTCAATAATGGGTTCAGGGTTCCCTTGTATTTTGCACCTCTTCTCAAGCCAATATATAATATTGGTCACATTCACACCTTCATTACGAAATAGGACTGTAATAACTTTAAAGGTTTGTTTCATAAGAGGAATAGCTTGAAAATCTTGCCATAAAGGATCTGTTTTTATTTAAGCATACTTAATCCAAAATCTATCCAGAAAATCTTGTGACCTGAAACTGACATGAAAAGAGTTTCCCCCTGGTGTGTGAATCAAAGCGTATACTTGCACAGGGAAAAGACCCATATATTGCTTTAACAACACTTTCCCCACATAAAACCTGTCTGGTAATTTGTCAGTTCTCCCCAAATAATGTAGTCTCACAGCATTTCTACGCTTCTCTAGCTCAATTGGTTTCTGAAATAAGCTGACGTAAGTTGGGGCTGAGTTTTGTGTAGAGGTATGTAGGTCAGCAGTTTCCTGATCCCCAGCCCCCAACAGTTCAGGCTGTCCTAATTCCATATCCACTTGTGTATCTGCATGAACATTGTTTAAATCTTCAGTAGGCATATCCATAGGGGAATAACTCACTGAGTCTGGCTGGGTAGGTATCGTGCATTCTTCCTGTAAATTTATTTGCAAAACAGGGGAAAGGGCATCCGGCTGTTCTGTAGCAGCCACCTCATCAATTATCCGACCATCATCCTGCACAACGCCTGGAACTGGAATCTCTGGGTCAGGAATCCAACTCCTGTTTTGTAGCTGTTGCAGCCTGCTTTTTCTAAAGCTCACTCCAGTGACCAATTTACCCCACGTACCAGGTCCTCTCTCAATGTTTGAGGAGCCAAACTATGGGGAGGATTTAGGGGCTCTTTGGGAGTAATTCCTGGTCCAGAGGATACAAACACTTTAGCAGATAATGAAGCAGTCAAATCTGGAGAGGTACTCACCCCCGTTTCCATTTCTTCTCCTCCTCTGCTGCAGAACTTAAGGCCTGGATTTCAAATGAGGCCAATTCTGCCTGCAGTTGTCGGCATCTCTTCACAATCTGCTCTGCAATGTCTGGCAAATGCTGTGCTATAGAAGCTCCCGGTATATTCCTGTCAACTAGAGAGGTAAAAGCTTGCATGATGTCATCCTATAGAGACACTGCCGAACCTGGACTGTCTACAATTACAGAGGCGTTGTGCTGGCTACCATTCCAGTGCTCCCCAGCTGCCTTGGGTACAGCTGCTGCTGCCACAGTTTGCAAACCATCTCCTTCTCCTTCCATGCATACACTGCAATCCTCCGTAATCGGGACAGGAAGCAGTGCCCCCTGCTGTCCGAGTAGGGGAATTTCCCTGGTGTCCTGGCCAAATTTCTTTCATTCACTAAAAAAAAAAAATAACACCAGCAACTTAATCTGGTTCAATTTCAGTTGGTTACCAGCTGCATCCTGTCCCCTCGAGTTGCCCCTGAAAAAGGGACTTCTAGTCTCAGTGGACCTATCCGGCCAACAAAATTCAATAAATATCTCACCATACTTATGTACCTATATACTGCAGAGGCAGTGTGGTTGTCAGGTGGTTACAGCACTAGCCTGGCAACCTGCAGGTTGCAGGTTCAAACCCCACAAGAGCCAGATACTCACTGTGTGACCTTGGACAAGTCATTTAGCCTCAGTGCCCCAGTCCACCCAACTGCAGAAATGGGTAGACACAGGACCCCAATGGAAATGAGATGCTGCATCTCAGCTGTGCTATCGTGGGTAAGGAAATTATTAAAATAAAAGCCCATGCACCTATCAGAAACACTATAAGGAGACAGCCAGGATGACAGGAGACCTCTCTTTGTTTCCTGGTGCAGCTGATATGGAATGTCAAAAATGTTCCATATTGTCTCTTATCTATCACACTCAGCTGCAAGGCTCCCAAATACATTCGGCATCCTTCCTGCCAACTGGGGGAAACTAATCCAGAATGGATCATCTATTTATCCCATGCACTTACAAATCCTGGGATTGAGATGGAGAAAATGCAAATCTCTCCCAGCAGAAGACACTCAAACATGGCAGGCACTGGGATTTTTAAACATGTAAAGCCAGGGCATTTACATAGGTTGAAGTGCACACAAAAGACAAGCACCAACTTTTAGGAAAATGTAAATTTTTACTTGCTGCCCCAACACACTATAACAACAAACCGCATATGTGAAGTCTGATATTTGGACTTTTTACTTATACAGGCAATTGTTCGATTGGCGTCAAATTCAAAATGAAGCTTGAGCTTCTGCGTATTCAAGTCTCTGTATATTCAATCCCAGACTACACTTAAATGAACTTAGTGTACTTAGCTTGGTGCAATGTGTTGTGGTCTTCTGGCTCAATTGCCTAATTCCATGAAATATACACAGAGTACTTGCCAAACTATCTCGGGGGGGGAAAAACACTAACGACATGAAACACGCTTAATTGCCATTACTACTTCCTTGTTAGCATCAGGAACATACACCTAGGTGATGAAACCACGGACTACAAGCTCACTGGAGTTGCATTTCACATTGGTTCATGACTGTCCAAGCATAGCATTTTTGCGTGTGTATTTATTTCTCCCCCCATCCTGGCCAGTACCTCCTTTCCACTGATCCCCCAGCCCTGTCACCCTAACATCCCCCAAGACTTACTTTCTCCCGCTATCCCCCATGGCTTGCTCTCCATGGCAAGGGGAGGAGAGACCCCTCAACCCACCAGACTGGATCCAGATGTGAGAAGCACATGCATCCCCAGGGCACGGTGCTTGCGAGGGCTAGCGATCATCATGCATGACCAGGATGTTTTCCCATTTTCTCCCCTCGGCTCAGAGGAAGGGTGTGCAGTGATGCGCAATGATGCCAGTGGCCGTGCCGTGCATCTTCCCTGCCTCTGCCCCCATTCTGCAGCATTGGAGTGCCAACCCCAAGCCCTTGCTAGGGGCCAGGCTAACACTGACCACTGATCCCCTCTCTTCCCAGACAAGGAGAGCTGTCCTTGGGATGCTCAATCCTTCCCCTCCGGGGTGACCAGCTTGCATCGCGAACATGAGTTGCCAGCATGGCAGGAGGTAAGACACTGATGCCTCAGCTCTCCATGCCATCGGGCCAGCATCAAGCATAGATTAACATAAGAAGAGTAAGCATTGCTTAAGGAGTTAATGTTAGAAATTGCTTTAACAAATGTATAAGCGAGAAACATACGTGGCGGGATTTTCTATTGGGTTGACGCCACTCTTGCATCTGTAGTTTGGATGCATGCTCCATCCATGTTGATGCATCCAGATACCTGCATCCTATTCACAGACATCTGGACACATCTGTGACATTCCCTTCACTTTATGGCAATTTTTGCTGCAACTGCAGGACTCGTGTCTAGTGTTCTGATGCAAGTGCAGAGTTCCATCCAGAAAGTTAGGCCAATTTTTTGGGGTCTAACTTCCCGAGCAGATTTCTACACCCACCTCTAAAAAAACAAATGTGGGGCTTTGAAAATGCCACTCATGTTATTTACTCAAACACACTGTAAGACCTGTCATCCGTTCATTGTTATTGTAAATATGTTATTAATTTGATATTATTATTCAGTATTTTTGTTAATTTTCATTAACTAAATATTTTTAAATAAAATTCATGACTGAAAAAAGAGGGTTAAGAAAGTGGGGCATTACTAACTCGGTCAATACTGGTGAGATCATTAAAGCAAGTAATTCACATGCAACCATGGTGAAGTATATGGACAGCACAGCATCTAGGAAAGAGAGTTTCAGGAAGTAAGATGCCCCTCTGGTACAAATAATGAAGGAGGAGATGCTATTGCACACTGCTAAAGAAGAGATGTCATGAATAATCCCCCTCTGCTGGTAGCAGCGGGGAGCAAGGCTCCAGTGTGAGGTACGCTGATAGCACACTAGGACAGAAATCACCCGAAGGCCAGAAAAAGGAGTGAAGGTGGGGAGCAAGTTACCAGGGAGAGATTCACTGATAGCACAGTGGGACAGGAATCTCCAGGACTCCTAATCAGAGGCAGTTAAATTGGGGAGGGTTCAGGTTACCAGAATAAGGTGCACTACTAGCACTGTTGGAGAGAAATGCTCAACATCCATTGTGGAATGGCAGCGCAGTGAGTGTGGGAAGCAAGGTCGCAGAGCAAGATGCACCAATAGCATAATGGGACAGGAACAAGTTCCAGAGGTTTGGAGACAAGCCACAGTGGTACCAATTTTTAAAAAGGGATCGAGACAAGAAGTTACTAGCTATAGACCAGTCAGCTTGACGTCAGTCTTGGGCAAGATATTGGAAGGTATTATTAAAGACTATATTGGGGAACTCTTCATAGGCGCTACTGGTATAACACAACATGGGTTTACAAAGGGAAGATCATGCCTAACTAATCTGTTGGATTTTTATGGTAAAGTTAGTAAAGCCCTGGACACTCGAGATGCAGTGGATGTCATCTTCCTGGATTTCTCCAAGGCCTTTGACAAAGTCCCACATGGGGAACTTATAGATGCCCTAATTAATCAGGGAGTAAGTGAAAAGATCACTAAGTGGGTCGCGTCTTGGCTATCTGATAGGAAACAATGAGTATGTATTAAAGGCTCATACTCTGGATGGGAGGAGGGGACTAGTGGGGTGCCCCAGGGGTCGGTGCTTGGCCCCTTTAATATTTACATTTCAATGTTAAATACATCATCGGAGATATGGTTGTCCAAATTTGCAGATGATACCTGCAATGGACACATAGTTAGCAATTATGGAGATTGTAACATCTTACAAAATGCTTTAAAGGAACTAGAATGTTGGGCAAATACTAAGAAGCTCACTTTTAACATCAATAAATGCACAGTTATGCATTTCGGAAAAAAATATTTACAAGTCAACTATGTGTTGGATGGTAGGGTACTGGAAACAGTAGAATAATGATAATAATAATAATAATATATTTTTTTAAGGTGCCTTTCAAAAACCAAGGCACTGTACAAAATAAAATCAAATAGATCAAAATAAAACAATTTAAACCAAACCAACAACAATATACAGGTGAGAAAGATCTAGGTGTTAGAGTTAAAAACTACCTGAGCCCTAATTTACACTGGCAACAAGTCATAAAGAAGGCAGGTGGTATATTGTATTGTATAAATAAGCACATCAAGTGTAAGAGCAAAGAAGTGATGCTCCCCCTGTATACCTCCTTGGTGAGGCCCTATGTGGAGTACTGTGTACATTTCTGGGCACCAGGGGATAGGGGTGTTATAAAGGCGATTGAGGGAATCCAGATGAGGGCAACCAGAATGATAAAAGAGGTGAGAGGATTAGATTATAAAAATAGATTTATGAAGCTAGGCCTGTACCCACTGGAATATCGTAGGTTGAGGGGAGACATGTGCATGATTTATAGAGCACTCAAAGATATGCTATCATGGGAACAATTAGGCCTTGCATTTAGGGAACAAGTGTACAATACTGGAGCATATCCCCTACAGTCGATGGGTGAACACTGTCGAACAAAGAAAAGAAGGATGTGGTTCTCTGTAAGAGTAACCAAGATATGGAATGAACTTCCAATCGAGGTAGTATCCAGTAGCAACATGGATACATTCAAGACACGTCTTGATACACATTTTAGTATTAATAATATCCTAGGCTATGTGTGAACTTATGGTGAGCAAAATGGACAATAGTCTTCAAAGCTCTGTAACACCTATGATACCTATGAATCCCCAGAACTCATAGAGGAGTGGCAGGAGAATGAGAGAGGGAGGGGAAGTTACTGCTTTGACTGATACCACAACTGGGTATGAGTCTTCACAACTCATGGTGAATTGGCAGGAAAATGACTGTGTGTTTGTGTGTAGGGGGGGAAGGGGCACAGGTTACTAGAAAAAGCACATCAAAAGCATAATTGGGCAGGAATGTCCAGAACTTGTAGCACAGTTAATGTGAAATAAGTAGGGGGGGAGTAAGTTGCCAGTGCAGGATGCACTGATAGCACAATGGGGGCAGGAATGTTTGGAATTTATAGTCGCGTGTCAGTGCAGTAAATGGGGGGATGCAAGTTCCCAGTACAAGAGGCAATGGTAACACAATCAGAAAGGAATCTCCAGGACTCACAGTACAGGTGGAGGAGAATAAGCAGGGTGGGGGTGCTACTAGTATGACCTGTACTGATAGTATACTGGGATGGGGATATCCATGACTCACAATGGAGGGCAGGAGAATCATTGTGGGGGTATCAGAATGAGGTGCCCTGACAGCACAATGGGACATGAACCTCCGAAACTCATAGCTGATGGGCAGGTGAATAGTAGTGATGGGGGGGGATGGACAGGTTACAAGAATGGGGTGCATTGAAAGTACAGTGGGATGGGACTCTCCATAACTCACAGTGGGTGTGGCAAGGGAATGAGTGGGGGGCAGGTTTTCAGAATGAAGTGGGGTTATTAGGAGATGTGTGAACAGTATTTTTCCAATAGCTATCCCTTTAGTTACTATTTATTTAGTGCGGCAGTCTTTTGTGTTTCTCTGTTGTGCACACTGTGGCTTTCTGCAGCTCCTCAGTTCAGGCTTCAGCACCCCTCATCTATGTCCAAAATGACGTGTGCTAAAAGCACACTGGGGCAGGACTGTCCATAACCCATAGGGGATGGGGTACTAGAATGAGCTGGCAAGGGGACAAGCAGAAGAGTGGAAACAAAATCTGGAAGGCCATGAGTGCAAATGCTAGAAGTCTAGAAGATACGATTCTAGACCTAGGGCCATTGAGACAGAGGTTGACCTGGATATTGTGGCCATTACTGAGTCATAGTGCACGGAAAACCATGACTGGGACATGGCCATACCAGGCTATACTCTGTTCAGGAAGGACCTGGTGAGAAGGAAAGAAGGGGGTGTGGTGCTTTATGTGAGGGAAAGCATAAAAGTGATGGACAAGACAGGTAATACAGGAGGAGGCAGAGGTACTGTGGGTCAACCTGGAGATGGGGAGTGGAGCCACTATTTGCACTGGAGTGATCTACAGACCTCCTGCACAGGTGGAGGATTTAGATATGGTACTGGTGGAAGCCATTGGCAAGACGGCAGAAAAGGGGGAGGTGCTGTTGGCAGGGGACTTCAACCTGCCAGATGTGGACTGGAGTCTCCCAGCAGTGGCTTCAGCTAGAAGCAGAGACATCCTGGACCTTCTGCAGGGGGCATTCCTCAGGCAACTAGTCAGTGAACTCACTTGTGATAGGGCTATGCTGGACCTGATACTCACTAACAGGGACAGTGTTGCAGATGTCAAAGTGGGAGGCCACTTGGGGACCAGTGATCACTGTACGGTGTGGTTCAGTACAAGGATGGCTGTGGAATCGAACTGCACAAGGGTGAGGGTCCTGGACTTCAGGAGGGCAGATTTTAAAAAGATGGGTGAATGCCTCAGGGATGACTTAGCAGGGGTGGTTGACCTGGATGAGGTGGAGGAACAGTGGGCGAAGATAAAAGGGAGCATAGTAGAGGCAACAAACCTCTGCATCAAACAAGTCAGCAAAAGCAAGAGGAAAAAGAGACTGTTATGAGTCTCGAAAGAGGTGGCTGAAAAGGTAAAAGCTAAAAGGGTAGCATTCAGATAGTATAAAGAGATGCAGAAGGAAGAGGTGTATTGGGAGAAACAGAGGGTAGCAGGGAAGGCAGTAAACAGTGCAAAGGAGCAAACTGGAGAGAGAATAGCCCAGGAGGTAACAAAAGGGGATAAGAGATTTTTCAGGTATGTAAGTGAAAAGGGAAGATGAGGGGTGTGATTGTAAGGTTGTAAGGGGGGCCGGGAACTGTGCTGAGGGAGACCAGGGAAATACAGACATCTTGAACAAATACTTTTGTTCAGTGTTTACAGAGGAAGGAGAAGGTGAGGAGCCACAAAAAAGTAGCAGAAGCTTTGAAGGGAGGGAGGTAGACACTAGTCCTTTTTTTGAAGGTGAGAGTCTTGAAAAGATTTGCTAATCTGAAGGTGGACAAAGTAATGAGGCCAGATGGGGTGCATCCAAGGGTACTGAGGGAGCTCAGGGAAATACTGGCTGCACCTATGACAGTTCTATTTAACAGCACACTGGAAACAGAAGTGGTACTAGAGAGTTGAAGGAGGGTGAATTTAGTCCCACTACACAAAAGTGGTAGCTGGGAGGAGGCTGGCAATTATAGGCCAGTCAGCCTGATATCTGTGGTGGGGCAGTTAATGGAATCCATGCTGGAGGAAAGGATTGTGAAATATCTTGAATCCAGTGAGATGCAAGACCCAAGGCAGTATGGTTTCATGGGGGAGGTCATGTCAAATGAATCTGATAGATTTCTTTGACTGGGTGACCAAGGAACTAGATCAGGTTGGAGCTGTGGATGTAGCCTACCTAGATTTTAGTAAGGCATTCAACACTGTTCCACACAGGAAACTAATAAGCAAGCTAGGTAGCTTAGGAGTGGGTCCAAAGGTGGTAAACTGGATAAGAAATTGTTTAGGAGATAGGCAACAGAGGGTGGTGGTAAACAGAGTTCACTCCAAGGAAGGGAGGGTGACCAGTGGGGTGCCTCAGGGATCAGTGCTGGGACCGGTCCTCTTTAATGTCTTTATAAGTGACATTGCAGAGGATCTGAAAGGGAAGGTCTGCCTCTTTGTGGGTGATACAACAATCTGCAGTACGGTGGATACTCCGAGGGGGGGGTGGAAAGGATGAGCAGACACCTGAGAAAACTAGAGGAATGGTGAAGGGTATGGTAGCTGGGTTTCAATGTAAAAAAGTGCAAAATAATGCACTTAGGGCAGAAAACCTCAGGGGTGGAGTAAAAAATGGGTGGAGTGGTATTGATGACCACCAAGCAGGAAAGAGATCTGGGGGTAATAATATCGGATGACTTAAAGGTGGCCAGGCAGTGCAACAAGGCAGTAGAGAGGGCGAGTGGGATGCTGGGGTACATAGTGTGGGGTATCACCAGCAGAAAGAGGGAGGTGTTGTTGCCTCTGTATAGACTGCTGGTAAGACCCCCATCTAGAATATTGTGTCCAATTCTGGAGACCACATCTCCGGAAGGACATAGGCAGAGTGGAGGCGGTCCAGAAGAGGACAAGTAAAATGGTGCACGGTCTGCATCAAAAGCCCTATGAAGAGAGACTAAAGGACCTCAATATGTATGCCCTAGAACAGAAGAAGGAGAGAGGAGATATGTTTGAGACCTTTAAATACCTCATGGGAGTAAATACGATACAGGGGGGAAGTATTTTTCAGAAGAAAAGGTGCTCAAGAACAAGGGGACAGGCAATTGAGTTGGAGAGGTAGATTCAGGAGAGATGTGAGGAAGTACTTCTTCACAGAAAGAGTGGTGGATTCCTGGAACAGCTTCCTTCCTCGAAGGTGGTGGGGGTGAAAACAATATGGGTTCAAGAAATGGGCGTGGATAAGACAAGGAATCGAGGGAAAGGAAGGGGCAGGAGAAAGAGCTGTAGATTGGGCACTGTCTGTGGCAGGTAGGGAGAAATGGGTAGACTGGATGGGACAAGTGGTCCTTATCTGTCATCAAGTTCTATGTTTCTATGTGTGGGAATAGAAATGTTACAGAATATGTAGATTCTCTTTTCGTATTTGTCTGTAGGTGCTGTGTGAGCAGCTGGGAGAAATAATTATTTTGTATTGAAAATACATGCATAGGAAGTCGTCAGAGTAACTAGGGAATCGGCAGTGTTTTTCCTTGGATTTGGGTTTCAGGTTTTGTACACTAGACAGCTTTTCAGTAGTTGAACAAAATAACAGAGTGCTGTGTTTGGTGTGCAGTGTTGTATACTAACAGTCCTTGGGAGATTCCTGAGGTGATGTTGACTGAGAACACACAGGGTATCCAGCATGGAACTATTAAGAATAATCGCTAATTTTAACATGCTTAACATCACAAATGTAGAGTTTTAAACACATTTCAAGAATATAAAGGGCTATTGGGAAATGAAAGATGACAACATGGAATGACGGACAGTTTATCAAAGCAGAGTGTAAGTGGAAAGGACTCTATCTAATAGATTTTTGTCACCTTGTCGATAGGAGGAATGTAATAGAAAACAAGGCTGACAGGCGGGCTAGTTTCTATCTACATTATTACTGAAGAGGGCTGATCTCTGTGATATATTAAAACATATATAGCTGTCATTGATATTAAAAGCCGGTGTCACTCCTTCTTAAAACAGTAATAAATACATTTTGGACAATGTATGGTACATGCAGAAACCATCCTTACTGAGGAGACAGGTTTAAGTGGAAGGCAGAGTGCTGTACTGCACAAGCCATTAACCTTTTCTATTCTCTCTGAGAAACCTGCAAACAGAGCAGTATGCCTAAAGCAAGGCATTAGGCACGGCCGTACATACATAGCAGAGCAAATGCAACCCTGCTTAGCAATGCAAAGAGAATAGAATGAACATACAGTCCAGATAAGGCACATGGGGTATATTGTACAACACTGACACAGAGCAATGTGCATAAAGAAGGCTATTTCACTCTTAAACAGAAAAATGTACATTACACAGGTCATACGAACATACAAATTAGCCAACAGAAGAAGGCAGTTTGGTCTGTTGAGCCTGCTCCTCTGTGGAACCCATGATCCTGAGATTATAGTGGGGCCCACCCCCTCCCTACTAATATTGAACCTCTCCATTCTGTCACGCTCTCTCTTGACCCCCTGCTATCTTCTGATTGGTGACCTCATATGGAGCTCATTACACCCTGAGACCACCTGCTGTGTAAAGAAGTGTCTCTGACCTCCTTCTTGAAACCCCCGGCAGTTTGTAACAAGATTCTCTTGTGGTTCTGTTTATCACTAAAGCAAAAAAGGCCCCCGATATCCACCTATTTTATACTTTCAGGTACTTGAAGGTTCAGCTATATAACACAGACATCACATAATATAGAGAAATAAACTTGTATAATGCTAAAATAGAAAAACATACACACTGCCAGGTCTGCACACTAAAAGGGAACAATACAATGTAAATTAAGTGGCTTATATAACAGCAAAGCAGCGCAATGTACAGTATATGAAACAGGTTATATTACACAAACAGGACAATGCATATATAACAGAATATATTGTAGAACAGGAGTGCAGGAAAAATGTCAAGATAAAAGGTGTCTTAGCTAATGACATATTCAATAGCAACATATCAGATTGCTGTTACTATTGTCACAATGGATATTTGTAAGGTTCTTGTCATCACACTGGAAAACTGAACCAAACAGAGAGCAGCTTTCACATTGCTGATGACATCTTTCAGAATCTTCAAACAAACTGCAGATTAGAAAGCTATAACTTATAAACTACAGTTGTATATATTGAATATATAATAGCCTGACTCAAAATAGGCAATTTCTCATCACTTGTGAGTGGGCAGGACTTTCATAACTCACTAATGACTCTGCCCCTCATGGATTATGGTCCTGCCTCCTCACACTTGAAGATAAATTGCATATTTTGAGTCAGCCCATTGTATATACCATATTTATATACAGTAATACTGAAACAAAACAATGCATATAAAGCAGATTATTATAAAATGGGTCTAGTTGACTGCTCCAAATGCTGCTCTTTGATTGGATGAACCAGGTCACCTGCTGTACGTGGATGTACTCATGATGCACAGTGCTACAATTTCTAAGCAAAAATGTTGAGTATTGCACAATTTTAGTTAAGCAGTATTGCACGACAGGAGTGTATGTTGTGCTGGGATAACATCATGCCTCAGGTGGTTGAAGCACGACGCCGAAGGGCTGAGTGCATTCAACACTAGAGACATGATGTTATCCCACATGACACACACACAACTAGAGTGCATTATTGCTATAATACAATGGTTCATTTAGAAACATAATAAATAAATAAATAAATACAGTTTTAAAATTTGTAATACAATCTTTCTGTGTGGAAGCATTTTTAAAAGGAGTTCCTTTTACTGTTTCTCCACTAGGTGGCGCTTTTATCTGGGTCACTATAGCTCTTGCTTCCTCCACCACATCTTGGCTCTATTCAATCTCACTCCCCCCCACCACATATGCACACAAAGTTGCAGTTCTTCACTGTTTCTCCCAGTACAATTCTCAGAATAAATGTTTGTACCAGGAGAAGAACATCATTATTTTCTTACGATCAAGTGCTATTACATATGAACATACATGCAAACATACAAAGAAGTAGAGTAAGGCAATTTGGTCTATCAAATCTGCTTATTTTGCTGGGTCCACAGATTAAACTACTGACCATGCCCACCTCCCCATTTCTCCCATCCCACCCATGTCTCTTTCCTTCCCCTTATGTCTATCCCAGCCTCTCTTGAAGCTACCTACTGTCTTCAATTAGATCATCTCATCCAGTAGCACATTTCAACTGGCCTCCACCCTCTCTGTGAAGAAGTGCCTCCTAATCTCCCTCCTAAACCTCCCCCTGTTTTAAGACTGTGTCCCCTTGCATTACAGCTGTCACTTAGCCTAAAGAGACCCTCTTTATTTACCCTATTTATCCCTTTCTAGTATTTGAACGTCTCAGTTATGTCCCCTTTCTCCTTCCTCTCCTTCAGAGGGTACATGTTCAGTGCCCTCAACCTCTCCTTATATGCTTTACCCTGCTGACCCGTGATCATCTTTTTGGCCCCCTCTAGACTGTCTCCAATAGTATAATGTCCTTCTTGAGGTGTGGACACCAGTACTGGACTCCATGCTCTAGATGTGGCCTCACCAGTGACCTGTCCTAGGGCAGTATAACCTCCTCTCACCTACTACTGATCCCCTAGCTATTGAGTGCAGGACAATGCTGTCATTTCCCCCGCCGTTCCTGTGCAATATTGCAAGTTTCCATGCTTACAGTCTCGAGTGGTAAGCCGTCCCTACCCTCCTTCAGATATTATTAAACAATTTATTTAAAAAATACAAATTAATAAGAAAAACATAATATAATCAGCTCTGCCTTGGAGCAAGTTCCAATGTCAGGCAGTCTGTTGCTTAGGATTTTACATTCGTCGGGCACTTGCCTGTCAAGATATCGGCATCAGACTTTTGGGACTTGGGAGTCTCTCTGTCAGCATTTTGTACTATATCCATATAACAGGTTATAATTATAAAACACTGAAACAGAGCAATGTATATAAAGCAGGTTATATAACACTGAAACACAACAAAGTTTAAAAAAGCAGGTTACATAACACTAAAATAAAACTATGCATAAAAAACGGAAACAGAACAATGTTTAAAAAGCAGGCTAACGAACATCGAAGCAGAATGATGTATATAAAGCAGGTTATATAACAGTAAAACAGAGTGATATATGTAAAGTGGGTTATACAACTCTAATGCAGATCAATATATTAAAAACAGGGTGTAGAACGCTGAAAAGAACAATGTTTATAAACCGGTTATTTAATACTGAAACAGAACAATTTTTTATAAAACATGTTAGTAACACTGAAACAGAACAATATGTATAAGACAGATTACATAACACAGAACAATGTGTCTAAAGCAGGTTATATAATACCAAAACATAACAATGTACTGTACATAAAGCAGGTTGTATATAACACTGCAACAGAACAATGTATATCAAGCAGGGTATATAACACAGACACAGAACAATGTATTAAAAGCAAGTAATATAACACTGAAACAAAACAATGTGCATAAAATAGTGTATGTACAAGTAACAAAGGAATACAATATCACACACACCCATAATGTAAAGCATCAAGGGCTGTAGAAGCAAACCATTATGAAAAGGAAGGTTTGGGCCCTTTAAAACTTCCCTATGGCTACATCTGGTCAACTCCCATAGCTGTAATTGCCTGAAGCAGAGAATCCGCCCTGGGGACCTCCCCTAATATTACTTCTCCTCTAATGTATGATACTTCCTTGCTCTGACCACTATTGTCTCATTATATGATAAGTGTTATAACCTTAGCTACCACCCTGTATAGGTATATATTTCTTTTTTTTTTCTACACTGAATTGTATATTCACTGTACAGTCTCAATTTTCATAACCTTAGCGACCACCCTGTACAGAAATGTCTTTTTACCCTGTATTTTTATTTTCACTGTATAGCATGTTATTTTGTCTTGTCCATATTTGTTTAATGTTCCATGATGTGGAGCCTTTGTAAATGAGTCCCTGAGTCAAAGGGTTGCAGTTCTGATACCATTAAAATAAATAAATAAATACAATTTTGCCTGATTCTGCTTTAAGCGGGAGTGCATGGTGCCAAAGTGACTCACACAAACAGAAAAGGCTGAAAATAGAATACACAGATACATGTTTCACCCTACCTAGGACTCATCAGTGTGCCTCATCTGGATCTCACCCCAGGGGAAAATGAACCACCCCTTATGTGGTCTTAGTGGTTTGCGTCATGGTGGGCTCAAAATAAGAAAGCAAGCTAAAAATACAAAGAACCTCATCACAAAAACACTGAGGCAAGGGCTGCCCAAAAAGGACATTGACAACAAAGCCAGGTTTCAAAGAAATAAAATTTGACACATATCCATAATGTAAAGCATCATGGGATGTGTATGCAAATCACCATGAAAATTAAGTCTGGTTCTGCTTTAAGCAGGAATATATAGTGTCAAAGAGCCTCACACAGTATATAAAGGCTGAGACCAGAAAACACAGACATGTGTTTTGTTTTACTCAGGACTCATCAATGTGCCTCATCTGTATCTCCCCAGGAAAAAAAATGAACCAGCCCTTATGTGGTCTTATGGGCTTGGATTATGGTGGGCCAGTGCTTTTGTAGGCACAGCTACTCATGCACACTGTACGACATGCACACACTTCTGGCTGCAAAAGTGCAGGCTTCTTTAGGACCTGCCATTCTGCAGCCAGAGGTATAATAAGACATACATATGACTTCTTGCTGCAGAAGCACAGTCTCCCTCTCCATAAGTGACATTGCAGAACAACTGGAATGGAAGGTATTCCTTTTTGTAGATGACACTAATATTTGTAATATGGTGGATACCAATCAGGGGGTGGAGAGAATGAATGGGGACCTTAAAAAACACAAGGAGTGGTCCAGAGCATGGCAGCTGGGGTTTAATGCCAACAAGTGCAAAATCATGCAATTAGGGCAAAGAAACCGAGGAGCCAAGTATAAAATGGGGGTGGGGGTGGGCACTGAGGGTCACTAGATAGGGAAAAGAACCTTTGAATTATCATATCTGGTGACCTTAAAGTGATGGGACCTTGTGACTAAGCAGTGGGACGGGCTGGTGGGATGATGGATGCACAGTGAGAGGTATCACCAGCAGGAGGGGGGAGGTGGTGTTACCACTGTCTCAGTCACTGGTGAGACCACACTTGAAGCACTGTGTCCAGTTCTGGAGACCACATCTGAGAAAGGACATCGACAGGGTGGAGACAGTCCAGAGTAGAGCAACTAAGATGGTACAGGAGTACATCAAAAGCAGTATGAGGGGAGACTGAGTGATCTCAACATCTACACCCTAGAAGAGAGGAGGGTGATACAGGACATGATAGAGATCTACAAATACCTCACTGGGGTAAACAGGGTACAGGAGGGGAGTTTATTTCAAATGAGGAAAGGCACCGAGACAAAAGGGCATGAAATGAAGCTGGAATGGGGTTTGAATGGGATGTGAGGAAGTACTACTTCACTGAAAGAATGGTGGATGCCTGGAAAGGTCTATCAGCGGAGGATGTGGTGGTGGGAGGGAGAGCAGTGGGGCCCTTCAAACATGCATGGGATAAGCATAAGGGAATATTGTTAAATAGGCTGGGAGGAAGGAGAATTGATGGAGATCAGGCAGGGTCTGCAGAGACAGAATAGGCTGGGAAAATCTGAGCAGCCTGGGTGGGTGAAGCGGTCCTTTTCTGCTGTCAGTTTCTATGTGGGGCCAGTACTTCTGCAGCTACAGGTACTCGTGCATGCTGTAAGACACACACACACACACACATTTCTTGCTGCAGTAGCACCAGCCACTGGGGGGCCTGTGCTTCTGCAGCTACAGGTACAAATCCACAAAGGTAGCACATCAGTGCTTCTGCATTAGTGTCATCTGGAAACAGTTGTATGTTTTCTGTCTTCCCTGATGAGGGCTGTCTGTGGTTGTGTGTATGGTCTTGTCATTTTGCTGCTGGGGGGTGGGGTTAGGGAGTAAGGGTTGGAAACCTCAGTTCCTAATTTACCTACTTTTGTGGCACTAAGTTGAACCCTAACTTGTGCATTAAAACAGTTTTTTTTTTGCAATGAATTTCCTTTCTTTTTGAGATAATGGACTTTTATCTTCATTACACATGTCTGTTCTGGACCTGCATGAACAGATGCAGATGCACAGGACCCCTCTGTGCCCTGGGCCGAGGGAAGAGTCTGTCAGCCTGCAGAAGTGTAGTGTAGTCCTTCCAATGCTCATCAGGCACTGGAAGGAGTGGTGGCAATTGAGGGAGTAGAGGACATGTGGGACTTCATAAAGGGGGCCATACTGTAGTAGGTACCACAAACTTCTGTGCGAGGAGGGTGAACAAAAATAGGAGAAAGTAGAAGCCACTATGGTTCAGCAGGGAAGCAGAGAGTAGCATCAGAGCTAAGAGAACAGCATTCAGGGGGTTTAAAATGACACGGAGAGGAGGCTTGGGAAGAATATTAGGCTAGGCAAAGGGAGGTGGGCAGGGAGGTATGGCGAGCAAAGGCAAGGATGGAGGAGAACATTGCCAGGGAGGTTAAGAAGGGGACAAAACCTTCTTTAGGTATATAGCTGAAAGGAGGAAAGCAGAGAAGGGAATTCACAGCCTGAAAAATGGGTCGAGGGAGAGGGTGGTGGGGGATTAGGAGAAGGCTGAACTGCTGAACAGTTATTTCTGTTCAGCATTCATGAAGGAAGATGAATGGAAGGGGGTAGCCATAGGAAAGCACCAGTTGCAGGGGAAGGGGTGAACATGGGTCCATTTTAGGAGGAGGAGATCCTAAGGCAGCTTAGGGATTTGAAGGTAGACAAGGCAATGGGGCCAGATGGGGTACATCCAAGGGTTTTGAGGGAACTGAGGGATGTACTGGCTGCTCCCTTAACTGCCCTATTCAACAACTCCTTAAGACTGGGGGTAGTACCTAATGACTGGAAATGGGCAGATGTAGTGCCCCTTCACAAGGGAGGGGTGAAGGAAGAGGTGGGGAACTACAGGCCAGTGAGCGTGACATCCGTGGTTGGAAAGCTCATGGAAAAGCTGCTCAAACACAGACTCAACAGATACCTGGAGGCAAGCAGCCTTAGGGACCCAAGGCAACACGGGTTCACCAAGGGCAGATCCTGCCAGATGACCTAAGTAGAGTTTTTTTTGACTGGGTCACCAAGGTGGTGGATTGGGGGGCTCGGTGGATGTGGCCTACCTTGACTTCAGAAAGGCATTTGACTCGATGCTGCACATGAGGCTATCACACAAAATGGATCGCCTGGGGTTGAGGGATGGGATAATAATGTGGATCAAGAACTGGTTGGAGGGAAGAATACAGAAGGTATTGGTCAATGGGGCACCCTCGGAGGAGTCTGCGGTCATCAGTGGGGTTCCCCAAGGGTCGGTACTGGGGCATTTGCTGTTTAATATCTTTATAGGGGATATAGCAGAGGGGCTGGAAGGGAGGATGAGTCTGTTTGCAGATGATGCAAAGGTCTGCAACAGAGTGGACACGCAGGAAGGGATGGAGATGATGCGTAAAATTCTAAAAAGGTTGGAGGAATGGTCCAAGGAACGGCAATTGTCATTCAATATGGAAAAGTGTAAGATCACGTACTTAGGCAGAAAAAACAGGAAAGCTAAATACTGGATGAGGGGTAGATCTCTGAAGGTTACAGAAGAGGAAAAGGACCTGGGTATCATCATTTCACAAGACATGAAGATGGGAAAGCAGTGCAGGGGGGGCAGTGGCAAGCGCCAGTAGAATGTTGGGTTGCATAGGGAGGGGAATGTCCAGCAGAAGAAGAGCGGTCATAGTTCCTCTGTACACCCAGCTGGTCAGGCCACACCTGGAATATGGGGTCTAGTCCTGGAGGCCTTACCTCAAAAAGGACGTGGCAAGATTAGAACGAGTCCAGAGGAGAGTGACAAAGTTGGTGAGAAGGCTCGATCACTTATCATACGAGAGGAGATTGGAGGACCTGGGCATATACTCACTGGAACAGAGGAGGGAGAGGGGTGACATGATTGAGACATTTAAATACTTCAAAGGTTTCAATAGGGTGCTGGTGGAGATCCTCTTCCAGCTAAAGGAGAGGCCAAGAGTGAGGGAACATGAATTCCAAATCAAGGGGGGTAAACTTAGAGGTAACCCTGGGAAGTACTTCTTCACTGAGAGGGGTAGAAAATTGGAATGGGTTACCGAGGGAGGTGGTGGGGGAGAAGACAGTAGGAGGATTCAAGAGGGCATGGGATAAACACAGGGGGATGCTGGGAAGGGGGGATGACTATAGTAAAGGCTTAAGTGGATACTTAGGCAAACTGGGCAGACTAGGAGGGCCTGGCAGTCCTTTTCTGCCATCACATTCCTATGTTCCTATGCTCTCTGGACCCTGCACTTCTGTGTGGCTATGTATGCAAAGAATTCTTGAGGCAGTCTGGGGTGCTGCGGAGGCCCTGCACTTGCCATATGGCTACAAATATAGACATGCAGGGCCAGACGTCCATCTGGTAGTCGAAGCACAGGGCATCCTCTGGCAATTACAGGTGCAGAGGTGCATTGCTGTCTGGGCCCAATGCCAAAAGAAGGCTTCTCTTCATTATATGGTACTTGAACCTGTGCGGTCAACCCTGCACCTTCTCCCTCCAGGCTGGGGGTGGTGCCATCTGGCAGCACCATCCCCCCAGCCTCAGCCCATTCAGCTGGCTCACTGACCTCATTCCCAAACTCAGCTTACTGGCATAGGAACACAACACACTACCTGCTGGGCCAAAGGCCGGCCCTGCACACAATGTTGCTTAATAATTGATTTTTTTACATTTTGACCCTGAATTTTCAGCACAGTCTTTTTATGACTCCCCCTTACTAACATGACATGTGGCATTTATAAAATACTGTCCGATATGTCATTTTGCATTACAGGAGTGAAAACAGATTTTGGCCAGGATCTGAAAAATGACACATACCATGTTCATGGGGTAGTGTGACAAAATGACTATGTTGAAAATTTGGAGTCAGAATATTAAAAATTACCAAAGTTATAAGTGAGCATTGAAAAATTTCAGCATACATTCATAACTTTGTTGTTTAATATTTTGAACCCAAATTCTGAACATAGTCTTCTTATGACCCTTTCTCATGAACCCGGTAGGTGAAAATGTTCAAATCCCACTGAATAGGTGATTTTGTGGAGTGACTGTGAAATTCTCTTTCTGCCTGGATTTGAAAAATGTCATCTGCCTTGTTCATGAGGCAGGATCCCAAAAAGACAATGTTGAAAATTTGGTGAACAATATTTAAAGATGACAAAGTTATGAGTGAAAGTTCAAAGTGCACTGAAAATACATCAAGCACATCTACCTTGTTCCTTCAGTTCACGGTCGCACTTTAAGGAGGAAAGACACAGCAGGAAGGTCATGTCAGATAAATCTAGTTGATTTCTTTGACTGGGTGACCAAAGCAGTAGACCAGGGAGGGGCTGTGGACATGGCCTACCTAGACTTTAGCAACGCATTTGACATAGTCCCACACAAAACATTAATAAACAAATTAGCCTGCCTGGGAGTGGGTCCCAGGGTGGTAGCCTGGGTAAAACATTGGCTGGACAACAGAACACTGAAGGTAATAGTAAACGGAGTCCACTCTGAAGAAAGGGGGGTTACTAGTGGGATACCGCAGGGTTCAGTACTGGGTCCAGTCCTTTTTAATGTCTTCATAAGTGACATTGCAGGGGGACTGGGAGGAAAATTATGCCTCTTTGCAGATGACACAAAGATCTGCAACAGGGTTGATATGTAAGGGGGCATGGAAAGGATGAGAAGGGACTTGGCAAGGTTGGAGAAATAATAGTCAGAAGCATGGCAACTTGGATTCAATGCAAAAGTGCAAAATAATGCACCTGGGAAACAAAACCCAGGGAAGAGTACACAGTGGGGGGAGGTAGTAACAACAATAAAAATGGAAAGGGACCTGGGGTAATCATATCAGATGACCTTAAGGTTGGCAAGCAATGTGAGAAGGCCATAGAGAGGGCTGGGGGGATACTGAGATGTATAGGGAGAGGCATCACCAGCAGAAAACAAGAAGTTTTTATCCCTCTATACAGACAGTTGGTGAGACCCCATCTGGAGTACTGTGTCCAGTTCTGGAGACCCCATCTCCACAAGGACATAGACAGGATAGAGGCAGTCCAGAGGAGGCAACTAAAATGGTGCAGGGTCTGCAAGAGAAGCCATATGAGGAGAGACTAAAGGAGCTTAATATGTATACTCTTGAGTAAAGGGGGGGGGGCATGATAGAAACGTTTAAATACCTCAGTGGAATCAACAAAGTCCAAGAGGGTAGCATCTTTCAGAAAAAGAGATGTGCAAGAACAAGGGGGCACAATTTGAAGACAGAGGGGAAGATGGCTCAGGGGTAATGTGAGGAAGTATTTTTTCATGGAGATGGTGGTGGACACACGGAACCGCCTTCCTGAGGAGGTTGTGGGGTCTAAAACTGTGTAAGAATTCAAGAATGCATGGGACAGACATAAGGCAATTCTTGTGGGCTGTAGGAAGAAATAAGCTGTTGGTTAACTAGGATCTGCAGCTCATCCAGAAGGTAGGGAAGTGGGCAGACTAGGTGGGCCAAGAGGTCCTTATCTGCCATCAAAGTCTATGTTTCTATGATATCTTTTTCAGTGAGATTGGATCTACGCTGAGGGACTCCTCTGTAGGCGAGTGAGTGAGGGTGTGAGGTGGTGAGTGTTGAGAAGGGGGAATCAGGGGATGAGAGATCGATGATTGACTGTTTTCTTCTTTTCAGGTTCAAATTAAGAAAAAGAAAAGATCTGCAGGGGTTGAGTACCATTGGATAAATATTTATTTAAAAAAACTAACACCTCACGAGTAAGGAACTGCACATCAAACTAATCTGGATTTTGTGAAAGGGTATGTGTTCCAGCAGTATTCCAGGAAATGCTGGAATGGCTCAGAAGGTGGGCGGGCAGCTGCTATGGGGCAGAATTAAAACATAAGGACTATCACACAAAACCTGGCCATTTCTTTGCTTTTTTGGATTTAATTAATCAAATCCATTGGGAATATGTAACTTCTTAATTCAAGATACAGCTTGGATGTGCATTGAGTTGGGGTATAAAGGCAGGAGACAGCTTTCAAGCCTTCTTGCCCAATCACCCCAACAAACCCGGTATCTCCTTCATACAGGCATTTTAATTCCATTAATTCATAATTACTAACTGGATGACGCTCTTATCCACAATTCCTTCAAACTTTCTTTGTTTGCACTTCATATGCCATCAGAGAATTCTCTGCTCATGAACTGAAAAAAGGCCCCCCTTGATAAGCTGAGCACCCAGAATTTTGGGGTGCCCAGAAAGGTATTTCTGGGCCATTTTTCAAAAAATAAACTGCAAGAGTCTCTTTAAATGGGCCCTGTTTACCTAGATTCAAGTGTTTGGTTTTTAAATAATCATTTTTATGTCCAGAAGTTTCCAACTTTTTTGATTTGAAAAAAAAAAATGTCAGCCATCACGAAAATGTTTTCCTTGTGACATGAAAAACAAACACTAATTGTCATAAAAGTAAAATAATTTGCGAAAGATAAATTAGTATGCCATATCAGAAGGTTATGCTGAAACCCTACTGAGCATGCTTGGAAGTCAAATTTCAAAATCTTATAGCTCTGAAAACGGATTAATATTTTTTCACAAAACCTCCGAAAGGCACACCCTCGGCACACAATACTGAAACACAATGACAGCGTCTTCCCAAAACCCAAGTTTCTGTAAATTATAATCAGATTAATGCTAGCAAGGTATGTACAGTACAGAATGGATCCACTGCCTGAACACACTTTGCTGCACTTTAAGCAGATCTTCACTAACAGCTGTAATAATCAAGGTTAGGGCGAATGGTCCTCCCCCCCTCCCTCCCTGAGGTTTCAGCTGAGATGAGAAAGCTGTTTAAAGAACAACTTTCTATTATAGCAAAAACCCTAAAAACGCTAAATTTACATCAATTATGTTTTAATTTTATTGATTTCTTGTTGCTTGTGATTTTATTTTTCACTTCCATCTGCTGTTGGTCTACTAAATACTGTGGATAATGCAGTACTTATTTCACTGAGTCTTTCTAAATGTACCTGACTCTCCCCTGTTCACCACACAATTGCTGTTTATGACATCAAAGTCTGTTGTCATGGTGAGCACTATGCTGCCGTAAAGCAAGCACTGTGAGATTAACAGGAGTGAGGCAAATGTTTTCCAATGTTTTCTAAGCAGGTTTTTAGATGGACTAACAAGATGTGCAGCAAAGATCAGAAAAGAACATTGAAAATGAAAAAAATGTATTCAAAACACTGTATTTATGAAAGTACATGCTGAAGTGCAGAGTTGCTCTTTAACTTGAAGAATACAACCCGATCCAAGCCCAAGCCTTCTGAATCCTTGCAGAAAGCTCTACTCCAACTAAACTTCTTATTTTCATCCTGCTACTGCTTGCTGGTGATGTTGAGACCAATCCCAGACCAGCAGCCCCCCCCCTTTCAAATTTATCTTAGGGACTAAGTCTTGCTCATCTTAATTTCTTCCTAAAGGAGACTTATTGCAACCTCTCCATGGTCAACCTCAATTCTGACATACTAATACTTTCTGAATCCTGGCTCTCCCACACTATGCCTAACTCAGCAGTGGTCATCCCTGGCTATTCCCTAATCCATCAGGACTGTGCTACCAGGGGTGGTGGAGTGGCCATGTACCTTTCCTCTGCCTTACAGTATGTTTCTATTATCTCTATTTCTTCCCCTTCTGCCTATGAACTTCTCCTCATCAAAATCTCCTTCCCCTTCTCATCTTTGTTGCCAGTGTATATTGCTGCCCTGGCATAACTCCTTCCACCATTACTGAACTTCTCTCCACTATCTCTTCTCATGCCTCCACCAGGGAACTCCTCATTCTTGGGTACTTTAATAAAAATTGTCTCTCCCCTTCTAATGCCAAACTCTGCAATAACATCAAATCCCTTAACCTCTCCCAATTAACCTTTGATCCTACTTGCTTGAACCTTAAAACTTTAAACCACAACTTTTGGACTGGGCCCCCACCTCACACCCCCAAAGAAATACTGCATCGGGCACCCTCCCAGATGCTCTCAGTGACCACCATATGGTGTACTGAATTTGCAAGGTTCACCTCTCCAAAGCACCACCCAAATTCATCCAGATTCGCTCTTTCTGGTGCTTGGACCTCTCCTCATTTAACGAGGATCTAGCAGCTACAGACTGGTCACCTATATCCAGTTTCAGCTCCATGGACTCCATGTTAAACTTCTTCTCAACATGCTTCATGTCCATTTGGGATCATTACGCCCCACTTAAGAAAACTAGAGTTCGAGGCTCTCACCTCCCCTAGATCTCTACTGAGCTACTAGCCTGCTTGTGGGCACGCGATCAGGCCTGGAAGATTCATAAATCTTCTGGGTCTCCTGCTGATTACCACAGATATTGAACTTTACACAATGCCTGCAACAGAGCAACTAAACTTGCCAAGGCTGATTATTTTATTTCCACCTTCCAAAACAACATTAACCACCCATCCAAATTTTGGCAGGTCATTCACTTCCTTTTCTCCCCTCCCACCCAGTCTGCCCCCCTTCCCTTAACGTGAGTGGGGCCACCATCTCTGAACCCTCTGCTGTTGCTGCTGAATTTAACAACTTTTTGCCACCTGTGCCTCCACCCTCCTCTCCTCCTTTCCTCTTCTCCCCTCCTCTGCCTCCCCCTCCTTCATCACCCGCTACCTTCCTCTCTCTCCACCGTTGCACCTGCTGAAGCCCTTAAAGCCTTACTTGCTCTAAACCCTACAAAGGATACGAGTCCAGATGGTCTGGACCCAAAGCTCTTGCACCTCTCTGTCTCTGCTGTTTACCACCCTACTGCTCTACTCCTCAACCTTCTTTCTCTCTGGCTTCAGTTCCCTCTTCCTGGAAATCAGCCACTGTCAGTCAGTCATTATTTTTTTATTGTACAGCATACTGCCATTACAAAGTTCTGAAATCTTGAATAAATTATTTGTTGTTACCTCTGTATCACCCTACGGCGGAACTCCTTGCTCCTGTATGTAAACTCTATTGTATTACCAACTGTTGGAGCATGTGGCTCCTGTATGTAAACCCTGTTGTATTACCAACTGTTGGAGCATGTGGCCCTGTATGTAAACCCTATTGTATTACTAACTGTTGGAGCATGTGGCCCTGGACGTAAACCCTTGTATTACCAACTGTTGGAGCATGGCTCCTGGATGTAACCTAACTGTTGGAGCATGTGGCTCCTCCATGAAATTGTTGTCATATGGATACCCTGTAACTCTCCCGGGTCGCTTCCTAAAAATAGGCACGTTATGTCTAGTGTGCTTACCTGGTTAACAAAAGCAAATAAATAAATAAATAAAATTACAATAAAACCATTCTATTACATTCTGACAAATACAAAAATGCAAATTAAAATCATGTACATATAAATAATTGGTTTCAACATACACAATTTATATTTTATACATGCACATAGAACATCCTAACTGTAATATCGTCTATTAAGGACATAAATGTCAATAAGACTTATAAGTGCGTAGATAAACATTTTGCAAGACATTCCTGTGTAATCTGTTTATGTGAAGTAAAAAGATAGGTTACTGTTTGGTCAGGAGGGAGGCGGAGACCACCCAACAACTCACCCAGATATTTTCTTCTTTGAGCTACATAGAGAGGGCACAATAGAATGATGTGTTTTAAGTCATCAATAGTCATATTCCCACATTTACAATAGGGGGAGGAAACAGTCATTCTTTTTTGTCTATGAAGAATGTACCGAGCATTGTACATTTCTGTTCTAAATCTAGTGTAAGCCCTTCTCATCTTAGGGCACGTTAAGTGATTTAAATACAATTCAAATCCCCCATTGGTTTTCAATAATTGATACCCTGAGTGTAGTTTTAAATAATGTAAGTCAGAGAATGATTTGTTTATATCGATATCTCTTAATCTAGATTTAATATTACATCTGATTTCCTCCCAAGGTCTAAGGTGTATTGTATATAACAGGTATCTCCTTCTTATTTATGGGAAATATAATGTTGCCTAACCAACTTGAAGGGAAGACAAAGTCTAATGGCATTAATATTTCCCTAATTAGCTATATATTTTGATACTCAAAACCCAGGGTAGCTAGATGAATTTCTTCCTCTATATACATCCTGGGGTAACGTGATTCAGGAAGTAATAGTGTTTTGAGTAAAAACATAATTTGCCTATCTTTTGTTAGAGATTGAATTGTTTGTTGGCCTTGTTCTAATCTAAGGATACAGTTAGATGTGCCTGGTGGCAACGTTAAAATGTATCTGTACAATTTAGTAAGTATGGTGTCCAAGGATTTTATATTGCTAAAACCCCGGACCTCTGAGGCATAGGTTATACTATACCTAATCTTTTCATTAATGACCTTTAGTGCCCCTTTGACTGAGGATCTACCCATTTTAGAGTTAAATATTTTAATTGCATTGGTTGCAGAAATCATTTTATTTTGAACTGATTCCATGTGTACCTTCCATGAGGAATTATTTTTAAATCTCACTCCTAGGTAGTCGTAGTGATTTGCTACATCTATGTTTTCTCCATTAAATTTATATTGTAAAGTATTTTTTGGTTTGCTACCAAAGATTTCTATTTTTGTCTTGCTTCAATTAATCTTTAGTTTTCTCTGTTTGCATAGTGTATCAAAATATGTGAGCTTCCTTTTGAGGCCCTAGGCAGAAGTAAAGAGAAGCACTAAGTCATCTGCATAAGCTTGTGTATCTGCTCTATGATGGGATAATTTTGGGGCATGAAGTCTGTTAGTTGGGCCAGAATGTCATTTGTGTATATGTTGAAAATGGTGGGGACCAGAATACCACCCTGCCTTTCCCCAACATTGGTATTAAAAGGTTCTGTTAGATGACCATATTGATTATATTGTATTCTTGACCATGTCCCTTTGTGTAATCTGATTATTATATCCAACAGAGTCCAGTCTAAATTTAACTCTGCTAAAGTTTCCCAGAGTATCTTTCTACTAATAGTGTCGAAAGCGGCTGTAAAGTCGACAAAACAGCAGAATAAGTTATCTTTCCATACCTTGATATACTTCCAATTTAAATGTTGGAGTACGTAACAGTGTTGTGTTACATACTAACATACTAACATACTAAAATGCCAGCAGAATAGGCCTAACGGTCTTTCGTGTCTGCTCATTTGGTCAGTCCCCAACCTGGGTGCTGACCTTGCTGTCCCGCTCACCTTCTCTGGCTTTTCCCTTCCCAGTTCTGGATATTCTTGCTGCATTGGTTTTGCTTCCAGAACCCTTCCCTGTACCTGTCCCATCCCTCTTGAACCCCTCCACTGTCTCTGCCTCCACCAGCCCCCTAGGCAGTGCATTCCATGGCTCCACCACCCTCTCAGTGAAGTAGCACCTCCTCCTTTCTCCCTGAATCTTTCCCTCCAGCTTCCAGCCATGCCTCTAGTGGCCCCTTCCTCCTTCCTTCAAGCACCCTGACTGTTCCTCCCCTATTTACCCTCTTCATGTACCTAAAGACCTCTATCATGTCCCCGGGTCCCTTCTCTTCCAGTGTGTACATATTTAGCTCTTTGAGCCTCCTCAAAGGTCCTGTCCCCAAGC
This sequence comes from Neoceratodus forsteri, assembly GCA_016271365.2. NCBI lineage: Eukaryota > Metazoa > Chordata > Ceratodontiformes > Ceratodontidae > Neoceratodus > Neoceratodus forsteri. Next base: position 158,923,733 of record JADMNL010000032.1, on the reverse strand, counting down.
CCCAAATCATTTTGGTTGCCCTCCTCTGGACCCTCTCCAGGAGGTTAATGTCCCGCTTTAAGTGTGGCCTCCAAACTGCACAGTAGTACTCAAGGAAAGTGCCTCACTCATAGTTATACAGAGGGAGTATCACTTCCTCCTTCTGGAGGTGATCCCTAGCGATGCATCCCAGCATCCTGTTGGCCTTGGCTGCTGCCCTCCTAAAGTCTCAGAGTTGTTCATCTTGACATCCACCACCCCCAGGTCCGTCTCAGCCATCGAGGACTTGTAGCCATTTCCCCCAGGGTGTACACTTGGCCTGGGTTTCTGGCCCCCAGGTGGAGTACCTTGCATTTCCCTGCATTGAACCTCAGCTTCCACTTTCTAGACCATCTTTCCAGAGCCTCCAGGTCTCCCTGTAGGGCCACCCTCCCCTCCTCCCCATCCACCACCGCCCCCAGTTTCGAGTCATCTGCAAAGAGACTCATCTCACTCTTGATTCCTGTCCTTATGTATTGTATTGTATTATTATGTATTGTAGATCTATCTTTTTGGAACCCATTCTGTGATTCATTGTATTACTAAATTTTCATCTAGCCAGTTCACCAATCTATCCAATATTATTTTTGAAAATATTTTTTGGTTTAATGTCTATCAAACTAATAGGTCTCTACATCTTCAGGTCATTGGTATTTTCCTTCATATATATGGGAAATATAATGTTGCCTAACCAACTTGAAGGGAAGACAAGTGACTGAACAAAGGCATTTAATAATTTGTATAATATTGGGATTCACCATTCTGGGAAAGCCTTAATTACGTCACCAATAATCCTATCAGGGCTGGGGGCCTTGTTAGATTTAAGTGTACTGAGAGCTAAGCCAAACTCATATTTAGTAATCAAAATAGGCCTGGGATAATTTAACTCTGTTCCAAATATAATCTTACAGGCCATAGTCTCCTCATCTGTCAACAAGTATAACTTGGAAAAGTGGGAGATCCAAATCTGGGGAGTAATGGAGGATTCTATTTTAGACTGATATTTATTGAACCCTTGAGCAATTATTTTCCAAAAAAGTCTACTATTTTTGTTGTAAGTTGCTTGTCTCAGTTTTTCCCAAAGATTGAAGGAATGTCTATACCGTTCTTCTTTTCAAACTTTTTGATAATTTTCCCTTTCCTTTTTCAAAACGAGATGGCCTCTCTTATTTTGGTTGTCTTTCTGCCTAAATAATCTAAGGGATTTGTGAAAACATGCTTTTGCTTGTCTGCATTTATGATTAAACCATGATTTTTGCACCATTTTTGATGGTTTCAAAATTTTACTACTTATACAAAATGGCTTTAAGATAATACTTATGGTATTCCAGATCCCAAGTGCTTTGAAGACCCCCTGTGTATGCACAATTTGATTGAAAATCAAATGAAGTTCCCCTATGTTTATGATTTCACTAATTTGAGCACTGGGGGTTGGTCCCAATATTATTCTTTGTTCATTAATAATTTCAGAGTCGTTATTCATAGATACTTCACTCTGAGAGGGGTTCAAGAAGACATTCTGGATGTTAAGAGTTAGAGGACAATGTGGAGGTTCTAACTGAGCTTTTACTTGTAGATTTTTGACCAGTTTTGCAGTTTCAAGATTAACCCAGATTGAATCTGGAGTGGATGAGCCTTGAGGTCCTATAAAGGTACATTTCGCTGGTCTGTCTCCTTCAGTTCTTCCATGTAACATGCAGAAGTTTCATCTGGCCATGCTTATGAAAAATTATTTCCTTCGCATATTAGATTTTTTTTCCATTGCATCCCTTTTGGTAGTAATTCCTGAAATAATACAGGGAAGATATGAGGTAAAACTGGAATATTCTACTTCCTGCATCCCAGCAGTAATTCTTGCATTAAAGTCGCCTAAGATAAATATTGGAATATTTCCTTCAGATTTTGTTTACATGTCTAGGTCTTGTTTTTTCTGATCTAAGTATAGATCTGGTGTACCTAACCTATTCGATCTAGGAGGAAAATATACATTACAGATTATAATTTTATGAGAGCCATCAGAAAGTGATAATAATAATAGGTTCTTTTTTACAGTAAGGTATTGAAAATTTTAAGGTTTAAGGTGGTTCTGATATAAATTGATAGGCCACCTTGAATCTTCCAAAATTGTTATCTTTAGTGGCTGGCATGGCAAGTCCTGTGTAGCCAGCTAGCCTGGGCACCAAGAGATGTGCACCATGTTTTTGAAGAACTATAACATTAAATGTTTCCAAAAACATTCTCACCTCTGGGCCTACCAATTTTAAATGTAATCCATCGATGTTCCATGACAGTATTTTTAAGTTTTTAAAATTTACACATTGAGAAATTAGATTACATTTGGGGCTAAGAGCTACTGACAGTCAATCCGATTCCAAATTAATTAGAGGGGCATGATTATTAGACTCAATGAGCTGCTCCAGATCAATCAATGGAGTTTCTTCCCCCAATTTCTGATTTAAGTTTGAGTTTGAATTTTTGATTATTTCCCTGGGAGAATATTCTCCTATTCAGTCACTGTCATTCCCCTCCATAAGGGTGGTGACCCCTCAGTTCCAGGCAACTACTGCCCTATTTCTCCTCTCCCTACCCTTGATAAACTCCAAGAGCATGTGGTACTCTCTCAACTCTCCTCATTTCTTGACTCCTGTTCCTTCCTCACTCCTTTCCAGTCTGGTTTCCATAAATCTCACTCCACATCTACCTCCCTCTTCAGGCTCACTGATGCCATCCTGACAGGTATGGACCAGGGCCTGGTTACCTCTGCTATCTTTGTCGATCTGGCCAAAGCGACATTGTAGCCCACACCCTCCTAACCCAGCTCTCTGCTGCTGGGCTCTCTACTAAGTCAAAGATTGGTTCCATTCCTACTTCATGGTAGAACCTGCCGTCAAAATTGGCAACTCCTGTCACTCCTCTCCCTATCCACACTGGCGCCCCAAGGCTCAGTGCTCGAACCATCCTCTTTTCCATCTTTCTAAATTCCTTCCCCTCCCCTCTGCATGTACATCTGCATCCATACACATGTTTGCTGATGACACTGTCATATTTGCCTCAGACTCCTCTGTACCAGACCTGACAAGCAGACTCCAACTGTCTTTCATCAGTATCCAGCCTGGTTCCAGTCAAATCAGCTTTCCTTAAATGCGAAAAAAACTGTCTCTATGACTTTTGGTATCATAGGTAATAACAAAGATTTTGTAGACTTTCATCCATTATGCTTGCCCATGTACATAAAGCTAAATTATCCCTCCCTTTGCTTTGTAGTATACTGTATATCCAATTCAGTTTTAAAAGCTGTCATAGTTCAACTACCTACCACTATTGGTGGCAGTGAATTCAAAATAGGGACCACTCGCTGAGTATACCTGTTCTTTCTTTTTAGTAAATTCCACCTGTCTGCTTTAATTGTAATGTGTGTCGTCTAGTGTCATATGTCTGTACTTTCAATTCCAAACCCAGGTCTTCCCACAACATTTGATCTGTGAAAGCCCGATAAAGCAAACACATGTCACCTCTTACTCTCCTATACCTAAGAGTATGCAGGTCAAGAGCTGTCAATCTGTCCTTATACTTCAAATGCTTCATTCCTTCAATGGATCTTGTTGCCCTTCTCTGTACTCCTTCCAGTCTGCCTATATCCTGTTTCCTATATGGAGCCCATACCTGGGAACAATACTCCATCTGCACCTCACCAGTGATTCGCATAGTGGCATCAGCACCTCATGACTTCTACTTCCTATGTGTCTCAAGATACAATTTAATGTATTGTTTGCTTTTTATGATCTTATCACAATGAGTATTGATGGTTAAATCTATTTTAATTGTTACCCCTAGATCCCTCTCATTTGTTGTAGTTTCCAGAATGTTATTTTCAATGCATATGACCAACCCAGTTTTTTCCCCATATGCATTACTGTGCATTTGCTTTTGTTCAGTTGTAATTTATTGTTATATGTCCATGTCTGTATGTAGTCCAGTGCCTTTTGAGGAGATCTACAGTCTTCTACTGTATCCACCACTGCCCCAAGGCTTCCGTCCATCAGAAAACTTAATTGTCCATATATTTTCAGATTCATATTTCATTGATGTCACATATATATTAAAAAGGCAAGGCCCCAAACAGACCCCTGTGGCACCCTGCTGGTCACTGAAGTCCAATCAGAGAGCACCCCATTTATTGAGACCCTCTGTTTCCTTTCTCTCAGCCAGGCCGCTATCCATTTAATTATGTTAATATTTAATCCAATGTTGGATAATGAGCAGACCAGTTCTTTATGGGATAGTTTATCAAAAGCTTTGGAGAAGTCCAGGAAGACCACATCTGCCACCTGTCCTACATCCAATGCCCTACAGACTTGTTCATAGAATTTTAGTAATTGGTCTGGCATGGTCTAGTTTAGGTAAACCATGCTGAGATGGATCATACATATTATTTATATCCAGATGTGCTAGAATTAAGTCCTTTAGTATTCCTCCAGTAGTGTTCCTACAATTGAGGTCAAACTCACTGGCCTGTAATTTGTCGGGTCGGTCCTAGCCCCTTTTTATAAATTGGGATGACTGTTGCCTTTCTCCAAGCTTTTACCACCTCCTTGTCCAACAAGTCTGTAAAATGTATGTTGGGGGGAGCTATTTGGTTCGCTAGTTCTGTACTAATTTGAGGTGTATGCAATCTGGTTCTGTGATTTGTTTTTATTTAATTTTTCAATCTGTCTGTAACATCCTGAAGCTCAATTTGTATTAAACCCTGTGTGGACTTCTGATCATCTATGGCATGTATAGTTACTGGACTGGGATTAAAGATCAAGCTAAAGTAGTGATTTTGTATATCTACTGTTCCCTTAGAGTCAGCTATCCTGCCCTTGTTATCCTTAAAAGGTCCTATTGATTTTGGATTTCCTCTTTTGCTATTTATGCATGAATAGAAGGCTTTGTGATTATCACTAGTATCATTTGCCAGTTTTAACTCATATTTAACTTTGGCTTGTCTTATTTCTTTTTTCACCATTTTTACTGTCTTCCTATAATTGTTTAGTTTTTCAGTGTCTAATTCCCTTTTTATTTGCTTGTACATTTTGTTTTTATAATTGATGTTTTTTAAGTTCTGCAGTCATCAATTTTGGAGTAATACCTTTGTTAGAGTATTTTGCCTTATAGGGAATATGTTCATTGGTTTCAGACTGTATTTTATTTACCAATAACCTCCACATCTCCTCCAGTGAGCAGTTCTGAAACTCTGAGACCCAATCCCATCCTGCTACATTAGTTTACTGTTGGAAAATTTGCCATATTAAAGATTGGGATTTTTGTGATACCTACCTGTTTTGTAATGGTTTCATTAATGTCAAAAAAGACAGTCTGGTAGTCACTGTTGCTCAGTTGTGCCTCCACTGTAATATTTTGATTGAATTGCCCATATTTGTTAATATGATGTCAAGAGTATTTTCACCTCTTATGCTGTCTTACGGTACTAGACAAAACTCTCTAAACTGCCAGCCCTGCCTCCTTCCACACTCTTGATGGGACTAGCCTTGAAAACATCACAACTTTCAAATACCTAGGAGTTTGGCTCGACAATAACCTAGACTTCTCTGCTCATGTGGACTACTTACACAAAAAGTTTCACCTTAAACTTGGTGCACTGTATAGGAACTGAGGGTGCATCCCTCTGCTGGCCCACAGAGCCATTGTGCAGAGAATGATTTTTCCCCTTTTTGATTATGGTGACACTATCTATGCTAGTGCTCCCAAGTCTACCAAGGCCAGACTGTATCCACTCTTCCACTTCTTCTGTAGGTTTGCCCTGGATTGCCCCCACCCGGACCCATCACTGCCACCTCTCTTTCTTTCCCTCCCCTTTCCCTCCATTGAAGCCAGATGGCTTGTTCATTGCTTCTCCCTTATTGCTAAGTACTGGCTGGGCTCCCTCCCATCCTACCTGGTGTCTCTTCTCTCCTCTCCTCCACTTCAAACCCCTCCTACTCTCTCCATAGCTCTAACTTCCGCTCTCTAACTCTCCTGTTCAGGCGGACCTCGGCTGGGCAAGCTGCTTTCTCTTTCCATTTTCCCAAACTCTGGAACTCCTTCCCTGGCCCTATTCATTCTGCTACCTCCATCTGCTCCTTCTCCAGTCTTAGACACGATTACTCCACCCCGTCCTGTAACTGCCCCTGACTCCACCCCCTGTTATTGCCCTCATACCTTCCTCTTCCTGGTTCTCTACCCCTTCTCTCCCCCACCCCTATGACTTTCATACTACATATCTTCCCCTCCACCTCCTCCCTCCCCCCATTCCTTTACCTCCTCTGCCTACCCACCCTAATTCTGGATCTCACTTGTCTCCTTCCTATAATCTACCTTCTCTTTTCTCCCCCTCTCTGTTCTTTGCCCTTTGCTAGACTACCCTCAGCCACTTGCACTGACCTGGTTCATCCTCTATTCTTGTAGGCAAATATTACTTACTGCTGTTACTGCATTTTCTGTAAAATAATCCCTATGTATATGCTTTTGTACATTTAGGCCTGGATATTCAAACTGCGCCATTCTGAGCGCAAGCCCGCTACACTGCTCAAAATAGTTCTTTGGGGGTGTGGCAGGAGTGATATTCAAGGGTTAGCTATTGCATAGCTCGCTGAATATCGCTCCCTAACCACAGCACTTGCACATGGCGAGTGAACTTGCTCACTGCAAGTTGCCAGAGATGAGCATTAAACTTGCGTATGCGCAAGTACCATTGCGCCCATGCTCAAATTTCCGATATTCAAAAGGTGACAGGCAAATGGGGCCATAATTTATGCAGAGGCACAGGGGGCCATTTGCGCTCATTTATGGCCCCATTTGCATGCCATTTGCATGTAGGTGTGCCGATCCTTAGAACTTGCTCCTGGCCACCCTGCCAGGCAGCTGCTGGAACATGCACATGCAGCCTCATCATGGCAGTCCAGGTACATGAAGAATACCCTCATCATATCTTCCACAGCCCATCGCAGGGTATGGAACGATGAACTTCCCCAGTGTCTACCAAGGGCAGATATCAAAACTTCCCCAACCCAATATTCCTCTCTGGTCCAGTGATCAGTAGCTCATCAAGGGCAGAATGTCACATCACAAATTCTCAAAAATCTCCCTGGTGCTTCAGTGTCCCCACCCACCCACGAAGCCCCTCCACTCCTGCTCCGCAGCCGGGCGGGCGACAGCATCCCACTCGCCATTACTCGCCGGCCGACGATCAGTCTGGGGAAGGCACGCTTGTTGGTAGAGGCTACAGCTAATGGCGCAGTTTATGTCAGACATGACAGTCCAGATTTGTGAATGATGATGTTCATTCACAAATCTGGACTGTCATACGGTGGGCTGCACGCCCATTGGCTGTAGCTCTGCACCAATGGGCGGCAGCCCTACCGGACAGTCAGTCGGCGGTGGCGGGCGGCAGGCGGGTGGATGCTGTCGCTCGCCGGCCGCGGGGAGCGGGTGAGGGGCTTCTGGGTGGTGGGGGACACTAGACACCAGGGAGATTTTGAGGGGTTGTAGTGACATTCTGCCCGCGATCGGGCTTTACGGTCCACTGACCACCAGGGAGATATTCGGGTTGGGGTTACATTCTGCCCGCGATTGGGCACTGGGGGTTCATACATGTTATGCCCGATTGGGCTGTGGGAGATGTGTGGGGGGTTACATGTACCTGGACTGCCCGCCATCGGGCTGGGGAGATGTGGGCGGGGAGGGGTCTGTTGTTTACACCATGCCCGCATCGGCTGGTGGGGGGGGCACAGGGACCGAGTTGGGGGACCAGCCAGGTGGCAGCTGCTGTGTTGCGCCTCACGCAGCAGCTCACCTGTGGGTGGCCTCAACTTAAGCTCTTTTTTTTTGGCTCAAGCTTGTGCGGGCAGGTTGGGTTGCGATGCACAACTTGCACAACCCGACTGAATATCGGGTTGCGAGGTTATGCATGGATCCTCCTCCTGTTGAACATGCATTCATTTGCATTGCTCTTTGCGCAACCTGTTACCAGTGGCGTAACTGCCTCCTGCTGAATATCGCAGAATGGCATATTTTGACTTATGATAAAGAACCTGTTAAGTATGCATGGCAACCCTTTTGAATATCCAGGCCTTAGTGTGTATATTACCTGATGTTAATTTATGATGTATTGTATAAAAGTGTGCCTTAATATGAGTGTACATTCTCTGTAAATATTTTAATGCTGTATGGATATGTATTTCTCCCTCTCCCCTCTCTCCAAGGACACTTCTGGAAATGAGTTGTTTACGGCTCAGTATGTCTCTCCTGGTGAAACTTCTGAAATAAATAAATAAAGCTCTCATACAACAAGCTTCAAAACTTATGTAAAAGTACCACTGGGAGAGCCAAATCCCTCTACAGTATTCCTGCTTCACACTCCACATGGAATATCTGAACAGTCAAGTTTTGGAAGGCAGTTCACAATCTCTAAAGTCCTGGTGTGACATTCTTAGTCATTCCCAAACTACAACTTGCATCAGCTCTCTGCAGTGACCACTATGTAATCACTGCTGGCACACTAAACAAAGTTTTCATTTATTGGCCTAAATGTTTCCTTATGGCCACACCAGTCTGTCAGCTACCCACTCCATCTACTCTGAACCACGAACCTCCTAGTGAACAGTTCATTTTCTCACCTGTTAACACATCTGTAGTCCTAAATGTGCTGACTCAAGATCAACCCAAACTCTAGCTGTGTCCCTGATGACCTGCCCTCAAATGGATTAAGCTTGGTACCACAGCCATTGCCACCCTATCATCCACGTAGCAAATTGTTCTCACTCATCTGAAACATTGTTGTCAGCTTGAAATGCACATAATTCCCTTACACACACATGCAGTATTACTAATACCCTGGTAATTATTGATTCATCTCCTCTTCCCTGACCTCTCTGCAATCTAAAAAGGCACTCAGCTGACCAACCTTGATTGCAGGATTAATATTTTTACCACCTTCCATTTAGGTTTACACCACTTGCCCTCTACTGCCACCCCTATTGTGCATTTTTCTGATGTTATCCTCGCCAATATGGATGTTGGTTTCCCTAGTAGAGCCATTTTTTATTGACCTTGCCAAAGCCTTCAAATATATAGATCACTCCCTACTGCCCTTCTATAAGCTTCTGGTATTACTGGTTCCTACCTTGTCTTGTTTCTGTCCTATTTTGTGGGCAGAACCCAGTAGTTCATGGTGGGTTCTGTCTCCTCTGCCTGCCTGCTAGCTGAGATGGGTTTCCAGCAACGATTTGTACAAGGACGGTATCTCTTTAGTATCTTTGTAAATGTCCTTCCTCTTAGTGTCAGCTCCTGCAACCTACATATGCATGCAGATGACAACATTTTTTGTTTTCTTTACAACTGGGCACACTCAATTGCATTAACTCATTACCTCCTGGGTGGCCATTTTGTGTCAGGTAAACAATGGATAATACAGACTTTATATGGAGCAATTGGAGGCAATGAGTTAATCCTCTCCAGCCAATAACCTTCAGAAATGTGCTCTCAGTTGCCTGTCTCTTAACCAGGAAAACTCTATAACAACTCTCTTTGAGCCAAACAAATGCCTAAGGAATTCGCCTGCCCTTCGGTTCCCTGAAGGCAGCACTGCATGTTAGGTTCTGTATCATCGTATAACTGCCTTAGGATCTTGCTTGATTAGAGCTTTGACTTTTCTTTGCATATACACTCACTGGGCTCAAAGTCACATAAACACTTTGCACCCTTTACAGGGTTAAAGGTTGTCCCTCTCAGGATATAAAACGAGTCTCCTCAAGCACATGATTGCTCACCATTGACTATATAGAGAATAATACACCTCAAAATGTGAATGACAAGCTGATTCTCAGACTGAGTAGGTAAACTGATGTAATAAAGTACAAGGTGAAGCTTGAATGCTGTATGATGTGCCTTTACCTACAAGGTGTGAGAATCAAGCTTGTTCTTCACTCTTGGTGATTTTATTGTATGTAATGTAATGTGTACATCTTTTTCAAATAAAGACTGCTGGTTTCCTGAAACAGAGCTGGTCAGTCAACGTTCCATCTAGATAACATATTAGTATCTAGTCTTGATGGGATATCACTTGTCTGTTCTTGGTTTCACTTTAAATAGTTAGAGCATGATGCTTCCACTCGTAGGTTCTGCTGATTAGCATTTGAGGTTGAGAACAGCTTCAAAAGTTAATCAGCAGCACCGTTGAAATTTATTCTCAACATTCTAACATTGAGAACAACTTTATAGAAACAAAGTGAAAATATGCTCATAATGCATTCAAATGATGTAATACTGCAGAACAGGTGATATTTGATGTAAAATAATTATAACTATATTCGCTGACGTGATAATTGCGCTAAAATAAAGTGGTGCTAATTGACCAAAATTATACATTTTCCATGGGCACAAATTAGGAACTAACTGCAGAGCATAAAACTAAATTTGCACAATTGTGACCGATTAGTGTCATACGCTAAATAAAACTTGTGTGAGAATAAACAGTTCTACAGTATATGTGACCACCCCAAAACTTTCCCTATTTAAACTGGCCTCCTTTCTTTTGTCAGTTCTCCTTGTGCTAAGTACAATCCTCTGTGACTGTACTTAGTCCATGGAGGACTATAGGATCTGCAAGCAAAAGATAAAAGTGGATAAAACCTCTAACCATGCACCGCAGGCAGTTGAATCTCTCACTGCTGAAGCCCTCCTCTGATGTCAACTGCAGATGATTTGGGGCTTTCTAGTTACATAAAATGTCCGCTTGCATGTCAGCAGAATCAGTCTGAAACAACCTACCATACTTCAGTATACTGTAAGTAAAAAAATATATATTTTTGCACATGAGGTGCAAATTAGGATCATATCGACACTTGGGTGTGGGGCTGTTAGTGTTAACTGTTCCTCTTTAAAAAAAAATAATTTCCAAGCCCAAAAAAATCCAGAATTTCTCATTTTCTTGGAACTTATCTTTTGAATGGGCTAACTTTGAAACCATTAGGACTAGGAACTATTTTTTTTTTAAATGAAAGCTTATTGTGAAGTTCACAGCGATGTGGCATGTCAATGCGGCATGTATGTATGGGTACAATAATTTTTACATTGATGTATTGTCTTTACATTGAAAATGACAATTCAAATTTAGGAGCAAATATCTGTTGACCCTTTTTTGCTAGAATGCTCTGCTGTACACTTGTATAATGTAGAAAGTTAAGGACTAGAATGGCAATGCCAAGATGACTAAGGTCTTATCCATTTTCTTCATAGAGAAATTCTTGCCACATGATAAAATCATACGCAAAATGTACACACTGGCATATGGGTGACTGCCATTCTAGTCCTTAGATTTCTATGGTCTTAAAGTGCACACTTACCATTCCATCATTTCCAGTGTTGTATTGGCCTTTAAAGCATATTCATATATCAGTACAACACATTGATATAACAATTTGAAGGGACACTGTCAACCCTTTTTGAATCATATTATTTTTAGCTGAATATCCACATTTTATGATTGCTTATTTTCTCTAAAATCATTTGATGTTGCTGGTTGTTTTGTCTGCTTCCTTTCTTAGTAGAACTGAAATGCATGGGAATGGTGTAAATACACCCAACCCTGCTTTGTTTAAAATCTTTGATCAACTCCTTTTGTATACTTCCTGAACATTACAAACACTCCCAAACAGTTCAGCCACTCATGAGCCAATAGTTTCCACTCCCCTTCTCCCCACTGCACAATAAGTGGCTAGATTGTGTGGGGGTGTACCCAAGTCCAGGAAAGATGCAGTGTAAGATGATCAAAGAATGTAAGCAAACATGTTTTTGTGTGGTAACACCAGCATGGTTGTCAATCTCTTTTTCACTTTTAAAAGGACAAAAATGAATCAAAATCAAACAACCAGCTACAACAGCAATGTTTGCAGAATGTAACCAATCACAATTTTTTTTTAAACTAGGGACAATTTGAGGCATAAGGGGGTTGACAGTGTCCCTTTAACAGTTTCTGAATTTCTTTTTTTAATTTTTCAACATTTTCAGGTTTTAGATTCATACACACGGAAAATAAGTAATGAAGGAATACATTTGGGCACAATAAAATATTTCAAAAGTTGCCTGTTTGTGTCACATAAAATCTTCATTGTACTTAAGTAATCTGTAAACTTTCCATATTTTTTTTTGTTTTGTTTTCTCCTGTTTCCATGTGGGCTAATACAGCACACCCAAATTATTTTGTCTGGAAAATGAAAGCTACCCCAGTTTGTCGCAACCATATCCACCAACTAAAACAGATTTTTTTTTGTTTTTCTCTTGTTTTAATGTTGGCTAATGTGGCAATCCTCAAGTGGTTTACCTTATTTACCATTTGATTAGTTTTTATGAGCTTCAAGAAAAATTTAAATAACTGTGTATTTATGAGTTACAGTGTAGTGATGGCCCCCTCCCTTCCTTCCTTCCTTCCTTCCTTCCTTCCTTCCTTCCTTCCTTCCTTCTCTCCTGTTTTTATGTTGGTTAACACGGCGCACCCCCAAGTGTTTTACTTTATTGGCCTATTGATTTATTTATATGAGACTCAATAAATATTTAAATAACTGTATTTATGAATTACAATGTAGTGATGGCCCTTTCTTCCTTCCTTCCTTCCTTCCTCCCTCCCTCCCTCCTCTGCCTTCCTTCCTCCCTCCATCCCTCTCTATCTCTCTCTCTCTCTCTCGCTCACTCCCTCCAAGTAAACTCCACTGGGACTTAAATCCTCTTTTTCATAAAGCATGCCGTAGAACATGATGGCAGAAAAAGGCCCACTGCTGTGTCCAGTTTGACCAGCCTCAGTCGTTGGATGACCCAGATCATTTTGCACAAGAAAATTACAACATAGTCCATGTACAGTAAGAGCATCAGTAACACAGTATATACTGAACATTATACATTACATAAACAATTTACAATGAAATAAAACAGGCACATGCAAATTGTGATTGCAGATACTGTAGTTAGATATACTTCTCTAAACAAGCATAAAATTACTTTTGCCCCATATAGTAGTTCTAGTAGAAGAAGGTCATTCCACATCTCTGGTCCAGTAAAGCTAATGTTGTTCTGCCCCATCACTTTTTTCACTGTTGGTCTGATTGTGCACCTTCAGTTTCATTTGCTGCAATGTAGGAGACAAGGGTTTGCACCCAGTTCTTTGAGCATGTAGTGAAGCTGCAAGAAATCCAATAGACAGGGGACAAGTGACTACTAAAATATACTGGAGGCAACTAATGAATGCTTGTTCCACTTAATCATCTATTTATCTTTAATAAATGCCAATAAATATATTGTGCATTTAATCTATACTGATGACCTGATAAGCAATCCTGTAACCAGGTCAAGAACTATTCTGATACGCATGCATACAGCAGCATTAGTGAAGGTCACTTGGCTACTGGATTTTTTTTTATAAATATTAAACAGCACAAAGGTTGGATGCATTTTATTTGTGCCAACTTTTCATACCTGTAAATTGTTTCTTGCACATTCTTTTTGTATTATAAAATATATTTAAATGCTATTATGGCCTCCTATTTCCTTGCCCCAGGATGCATCTGGAAACTAGCCGTTCTTGGTGCAGTATTCCTTTCCTGGTGAAAACTTTTATTAAATAACTAAATATTGCACTGCACTGCAATGCCAAACATCAAATGCATATGTCAAATGATGCATAAAACAAGCTGCAATGGGAAAAGATGCAGCCAATGAAATATATTTAACATGGCAGCTCCACATCAGAAACTGTGCTACATGCCTAAGCTAGAGGTATTTCAATAACTCCCAATGCCCAGTAATATTTCTCTCTACTATTGGTAAATAACTAGATAGAATTAGTCTTGGGGTCTGTAATATCTGCCAGACAATGTGTTTCTTTCCTTTTCCACTTAAATTATTAAGCCTCCTTCCTTTAAATAAAATTTGTGGATTTTCCCAGAGAGGTATTAACTTTTTAGAAGGCTGCTTATTCTTCACATGCTTTCTAGTAAAATTACAATCCTAATGGAACAATTAAGAGTAGGGTGCTGTCTAACTCTGTCTTGAATAGGAAGGAATAAGAAATCTGATAAACTATGCAGTCTAAAGGTTTTGGATTTATATTCCACCAAAATTAGTAAGGAACTAGAGCTGTGCAGAATGGGAAAATTCCAAATACATGTAATTTTGATGAAATTTCACAACATTCTGTGAAATTTCACGGACATTCTTCAGAATTTTGTGGAATTTTAAAATATAGTGCTTTGGTTATAACTCAACAACCGTTCAAGCTGGAGCTCTGAAATTTGAAATATGTACTCATTTCATCCATGGCCACAAGTGTGCTAAATAGCATGTAATTTGGTGGGATAGTATGTGAGGGATTTTTTTTATTAAAAGAAGGTCTTTTTGCTATATTGTATGAAAAGCTGTAGTAAATGTAAATGCATGAGCAAGCTGGAGACAGGGTTACTTGAGGTGAAAACATAGCCTTGTAATCTGGGCAGAACTAGATAAAACTGGTTAGTGCTGCACAAGAAAAGAGGAACTAAGCAAGGAGAAAAACAACTCCATATTACGAAAGTGCTGACAGTAGAGTATTGGGAAAAATAACGGTTAACTGGTGTGAGCATGCTAAAAAGGAAACCCATTGTAACCACGCCTAAGAGCAAATGCAAAAAGTATATAAACTGCTGTAAGCTGAAATCGGGGAGCTTCTCCTTTGTAGAACTCCCGCATGCATGTGAACCGCTTGATGAAATAAAAGGAGAAAGGTTAGACTGGTCTCTATGATTTTTGTCCCCGTGACGACGGGGACGTAGAGGTAATACTTACAGTGAGAGAATTTGCGATCACAAGTGTCACAATTATAGGTGCTCAAATGGTGTCATTTTATTGTTTGTGCGAAATTTCATGAACATTTTTTATCTGCATATACCTTAACCATCTGTTGGATCAGGGATCTTAAATTTGGCATGATTTCTTGATGCTAGGTGTTCTAACAATGTGCCAAATTTCATGACAATATGATGCATCATCTCAAAATTATATATGCTCAAAATCTGTCATTTTATTTGTTTCAGGAAATTTCATGAAACAGTTTCATCTGCATATAACTCAGGTACCTTTGGGGCTAGACATGTGTAAATTAGTATGGATAACCTTTTTGTAATGCTTACAGAATGTTCTAAATATGGAGAGAACTGTATAAGAGATTTTTAAGTTACAGGGGTTCAAAACTTTACTATGTAAATATGTGCAGAACTTTGTGAAAACTATCAAAAATGTAAATGTTTGTAACTTCTCTGCTCTTGCATGCATAGAGTTAACATTTAACATGCATATCTATAGTCCATGTATCCTGGTGTCTAACACAACTGGATAAATTGGTTAAGCAGTTTTAATTTTGCAGAAGAAAAAAATAATGAGTAACATATTCTGTAGATGAAGCATCCATAAATTTTTTGTGGAATTTAACATTAACAATGCACATATACACTACTTTATTTGATAAGCTGGGCTGAGATTTTTGCACTCCTGCGGTTCCTCACTGGGTGACTATCCCATCCCCTTCTCTTTTGGCGTAGCCAGATTGACTCAGTAGAACTACGGATCCCACTGATCCTCTTTGTTCTTTACAGTACCTCAAAGTCCCAGACTTGCATGTACACCAGGCTTCCTGGATCATAAATTTACTGGATGTGATCCTTAAATATCCTTCATTCAAGTTGGAATTGTTGACACTCTGTGCTTTCTTGCTCCAACCTGGGGGTCTACCACTGTTGTGCTACCCAGCTCAGCTGTCCATTTCTTGGTAAAACTGTGCATCTAACTCCAGAACCTGGTGACTTCCTGCAGTACCTGCCTGTCCTTCCTAGGTATCACTATCCTTTAATTAGACCCCCCCCAGATAAGGCTGAGTGAAATTAGAAATTAGAAAATTCCAGTTTTATGGAATTTTTCATGAAATTCTGCAATTTTCTCAAAGACTCATGGGGTTTGACTTTAAGTACAGATGTTATTTTTGAAATTTCTCGCAGCAAGCAATTAATAAAATTGGGGCATACAGTCTTCTTGTAAGGACTAAAAACATGTCAAATTTAATGGTATTGCATTCTCTAGTTTTAAAGTTTTAGGGGTTCATAAATTTGTAGTTTACATTCTTGCAAAATTAAATTTTTAAATGTTATGAAGCTTTGGCTACTTTTAATTCAATCCCATTTAAAGCTGAAAATATGAACTTTTTAAGAAATGACCATGTGGTATAGTAGTTTAAATGTGTCAACTCTGGTTAAATTTGGATATGTAGTTTTAAAATTAGAGGGAACTAATCAAAGTTTTAATTTTGGCAACATGTTTGGCAGGCTATAATGCAGTCCCATTTAAAGCTAGAAATCCGAAACTATGAGCATATACAAATGTTGTGATAACCTGTATACCTGGCAATTTTTGTAATATTTCAATGAATACTATTAAGGTTATACTAAAATTACAGAAATCCAAATTTTGGCAAAATATTTGGCTACCTATAACTCAGCTCCCATTGAAGCTTGAGACTTAAAACATGCTGCATATATACATTCTATGTGCTTCTCTTAATCCTGATATTGTGGAGAAATTTGGGTAAGACATTTTAAAATGATCTCAAAATAACTGAAAATTCTATTTTGAATAAATGTTTGGCCACCCATAACTCTGCCCCTTTCAATCTACAACTCTGAAATTTGGTACACTTTTGTAAGCCGTGGGGTACTGCTTATGCTCCAAATATGGATGTGTACTTTTAAAATTATAGTGAAATAACTGAAATGTAAAATTTTGCAAAATTCCACAACATTTTCTTGAAAATTCCGTGGAATTCCATGGAATCAGAATGGTCATTCTGCAGGCATTCTGCAGGTGGAATTTTATATTTCACACAGCTCTACAGGGAACTAGATATATTTCCATGCAGCAGAGTTTCAGTTTGCTTAAAATTAAAAGCTGATTGATAAGTGTGTACATTTGGGAGCCCAAACCACCATTCTATCTCCTCTGTGCAACTTTTTGTTAATTACTTCTTGGGCATTTACTGTACTGCCCAGGGGTAGAGGCAAGAAGTGACCTTCTGAGATGTATCTGCTTCAGAAAAGAAGGTATGCTATTATAACTTAAGCAATCAGATTTTAAATTTAAGCCACCCCAAGTGACAAGGTACACTTCCAGTAATAGGGCTTCTTGTACAACCTCCATCTGCATAGTGAACAACCCAAGCCCAACTCTCCTGATGGTTATGGAAGGCAATTGAAGCTCCCCTCAATTCCAGCCATGGACCTGCTAGAACATGCATGTTTGCTCAATTTGTTCTGTATTCTCCCGGGTCATGCCTGAAAATAGTCATCATGTTGGCCAGCGCACTTACCCGGTAAACAAAAACTAAATAAATAAAATAATTAGGATTATCACATCTTCTTAGAAATTACTGCTGACATTTGTATCACTAATTAGATCTGTCATTCACGTTAGGCAATACCATATTACAGCAGATAACCTTACACTTGAAGTGGTGAGAAAAAAACACACAACTCTTTACCACTGCTGAACTTCATGACCTAAGAGCTGTGTGGGATTTTCATATTCAACTTACACTGGAATATTGTGGAATTCTGTATGAAGCCGAATTCTGAAATTCTCAAAATGGAATGTTAACTGTGGAATCATATTCCACAGTTTATGTAAACAGTAGATATTATTCCACAGAATACAAGATTGGTGGAATATTGTTGTGCGATTTCCACAGGGATTCTTTTTAGAATTCTGCACAACTAAAATAAGAAATTCTTAAAAGCATTTCAGAAGTAAAATTGCCATTCCATGCAAATTCTACATCTCTCACAGCTCTACCTAATTGAAAACTACCATGAAGGAGAAGTAATGGTGTGACAGATGCCAGTGCAAAGGTCTTCCCCAGCCCACAAGTCCTTACATATCCGTTCTGCCTCCAAACCCCTTCTTACCTTTTCCTTTGGGGCAAATCAGCTGTCATAAAAAAGGATGTTTGGTAAAGGGTTCATTTCACCTCCCAGGAGGAACACTCTGCACCTTCATCTGCCCCATTTCCTGAAATTTCTTATCACATGTGACTGCTGTTTTCCTTCTCCAATGTGACTTGTGCCTCTCTGACCACTACTCTAGTATGCCTGTCAAATACATTTCAGCTTCTAACATGGTTTTGGGAGGGTGTGGAAGGCTTTTCCTGTAGACTAGACCACCCTGTTTGAAATATCCTGTTTCTCTGGACCAACTGGAATTCTTCAGGGAGTTCCCTCAATTTCATGTGCATTGGTTGGAGAATCCACTCTGTTAGCCCTCCTTGTAGGTGGCACCATGTAACTTCACCTCAGATCCATTGCCACTGCTCAGTCTTCCCCAGAGACAGAGGGCCATCAGAGTGGATTGCTTGCTGCCAAGTACTGGCCAATCTTTATATATAGTATAAAATCAAAGGCAAGCTTAGCAGTAGCAAATTTTTGATCCATGCCATTGTGGGAATTACTAATGCAGCCTGGGCTCATGTACTTAGTAAAATATTTCACTTCCAGAGCTTGCAAAATTTTTTCTAAATTACTTCATTTGAAGATTACTGAAATATAAGTATTCTTTTGCCTTGCCAGTACAAGAATTTGTTTTATCTTGCCAATTTAAGAATTTGTATCTTTTTAGAGAATTTTTAAATGTTTACCACTATTGCCCTAGGTTTCTCTCTCCTTGTTGGGGTTGCTAGGAATCTTTGGATGCATTCAGTTTGGAGAATAAACTGAAGCATGAATTGTAGGATTTCAGGTATCAGTTACTGCAAAAATTACACATTTCCATTCTTTTGACTCCTTCTGGGAGTCTGATGATACAGAGCTTATTACTGCACTCTCTAGTCTCAATGTCATCAACATTTGACAGCAAATAGCTAACTTCTTTTGCCTGTTCAGAGACAGTCTCTTTCAGTTTAAAAATCAAGTCCTCAGACCATGAAATGTGGGTCTCAGCCACTGCTACTCTTTCATGTGCTTCTTTGACATTTCATTTTTGGTTGGCAAAAGAGTTTCTGAAGTCTGCCAAGTCTTCTTTCATCAAGGAGAACATAGCCTTGAAATCAAGAGCATCTTTTTTTACTTTGGACTTAAATGCAGACACCACTGCCAGGGTCATTATGGATCAAGTGCAGCTTAAACATGTAATAGAAATCAAAAATACTTATCCAAAATATTGTTAATGAGATATAAGAGACTAACTGAAATGCAGTTCTTCATACCACAAGCTTTCACCCCCTTGGCTAAAAGACAGTATTCCATCCTCGGAAATGGTCAGAGTTGTATGAAGTTGTAGTGACTTAGGCATCAGGGCTCAGTACTAGTCCCAGTCCTCTTCAATGTCTTTATTAGCAACATTGCAGAAGGGCTAGAAGGGAAAGTATGCCTGTTCGCAGATGACACAAAAATCTGCAAATAGAGCAGACACACCAAAGAGGGTTGAAAAAATGAGGGACGATCTGACAAAACTGGAAGACTAATCAAGGGTTTGGCAACTTGGTTACAATGCAAGAAAGTGCAAAATCATGCACTTGGGGCACAGAAACCTTGTGACAATGTACCAATTGGGCAGGGAGGTATTGGCAACCACAAAACAGGAACAGGACCTGGGATAATCATTTCTGATGACCTGAAGGTAGCAAAGCAGTGTGCTAAGGCAGAGAGAAAAGCTAGCAAGATGCTCAAGTGCATAAGGAAGGACATCACCAGCAAAAGGAGGGTGGTAGTGTTACTCTTATACAGCTCGACAGTGAGAGTCCACCACTTTTTTATTGTTGGTAGATGGTGATCAATAAATGGAACATCTTTTTTTCACCACAAATGTCTTCAAGATGGCAATTTGTAGCCAGCCCGCTGGTGCAGTCGTAGAGCTACTGCTTGTGACACATACGGCCTGGGTTCAGGAACAAGCCTGGGTCACTGAAGGGCCGGCCACAGGGAGGAGGACTGAGCACCCTAAGGGCCACTCTCCTCTTCTGGAGAGGAGGGTTACTGCACCTGTTGCACATTGCCACCTGGTGACCACGGGTGGTGATATAGCGAGGTCACCTTGTGGGAGGGAGGTCATCAGCTGGATTGTGGAACAGTGACATGTCTCAGCATGCGCATGCTCCTTGGGCTCCCTTGCATGCCACTTCTCTCAGGGAGGGGATGCAATGGGAACATAACCCCCCATGCATTACAACCTCCTGAATCAATGGTCCCTCTGACCCCCTGGCATGGCTGCCACCAGAACACTGTGGTGGTTAGAACCATCCTTTGGGATGACTCCACTGCAAGAGGGTGAACTTGTAGGGCTGATGTCCCATGGATGGAGTGTGCTGGGTGTCAGGGCAATATGGGAATGAAGCCATGGTTGGAAGATAAAAAGTAAATTAGAAAAAAGATGTCTGTTTGTGACCAGGACTCTTCTTTACATTTGGTATTTCTTGCCGTACCAACAAGCTACTACCCCTGCCTGATGATCACAGTACAGCTTGAAGGGCCTGGGCTCTTGTTCTGATGGAAAAAGGGCTTGTTACAGTAAGAGAGATAATTAGCACGGTGCCTCCATCCAGAGTAAAAGGATAAGTAGGTCAGATGGCAAGCTAGTACAACCTCCTGGGATGCTGTGCCTACCCACTTCTCTGCCCAGTGGTCCCACACATGGATTAACTCACAGCAGTTTAACTAGACTAACATCATACAATTAATGGCAATAGCTAATAATATGTTCACACTGTCTGCACTTACCAAATGGGTTCTGGCTATTATGTAAACTCCAGGTACCTACGGAGAACAGTAAACAGCAACAGGAATGCACTTTGTGGTTAAACACAATAAGCTTGCACTCTGTGATAACATGCTCATGGACAGTGTTAGAATAACAATAAACCTCTTTTATTATGGGGGAGTTGTGGGAATAAAGGAATACAAGTTAAAGGCTGGATTAATTTAATAACATTTGGTTTGCAAGGACATTTACAGCAGTATTTAGTTATCTAACTAAACAGTCCAAGTTAACTTCACTGGGTACCCAGACATGAACCGTTGCTGGCCTGGTGCACGTTGCAGCTGGCTGACTGGTGTTGGTGCACATAAACAACAGATTGGTTTTAACTCTTTACTCTTGCAACTGTGAACGAACAATTAAAGAACAAATGGTTGAACTCTTAGGCAAAACTGGTATTTGTAATCCCAGGCCTGATGGCCTGCAGCACATTTCAAAAGTAACTTGAAACAAAGGCAACTTAGAACATTTGTAGCAGGGCTAGCCCCACAGTTACTTACAGTTCTGTAGCACCTCAGTCTCTGAAGTGCAGATAGGAGGAGTGGCTTCCTTAGGCAGGCTTGCAGCTCAGGAGTCTCCAATTCAGGCTTCTGACTTCCGGAGTGGGGACCAGCACAAAGGGACCCGAGCCAGCATGACTCACCCTCACATCTGTGCATAACCCCCGAGGTGTCCGCAACTATCAACACAAGTTGTGCTAGGGCTGACTCTCAACCAGTTTGGAAGAAGATGCAGATATGGGATGTGGGATACAGTCTCTGAAGTAGCTTTTTCTGGACTCAGGGTACAGCCTCTGAAGACAGGCTCTTGGCTCAAGATGCTGTTTCCTACCGTTTGCTGAGAAAACAAATTGCCGTCCCTGGAACTTTCACCTCTGGAACCAGGACATAGTCTCTAAAACTCTTGCTCTGCCAGCAGACTTTAACAGGTTCAACTCTGAGTTCTCACTCTGACCGGTGGGCTCAGGATACTCATTTTGGCAAATTTGGCTCTGACTTGCAAAGTCAGTCTCTGTCCTTTCAAGCTGAAGGGTCAGTTTGACTTGACTGAAAGGCCCCAGGCCATGAGCCAAGAGTCACAGAGAAGTTCCTCTGTTCACAAGAGCTTCTGTAACTGCCCCATTCAAATGGTTTCTCTCTAACTGGGGAATACAATATTGGTAGATGAGGTTGTCAATCACAGTCCTGGCTTTCTGACTGGCCACAAAGAAGGCGTCAAGCACAGTCCTCTGTTCTTCCCATCAGCCATAGCTTAGGACCCGTTGAGGACCCTTTGAGTTCCGACTGGCTGAAACAAAAGGTCAAAGTGACAAGATGACTGTCAAAGGGCAGACAGCTTAATGTCCAACTTTAAAGTCCACTTTATAAACAATCTGTTCAGTTTTAAAATTACACATTGACACCATTCAAGAGGGATCCCTCTACGCTACTATCCAGTTCAGGAGTAGAGTCTGAATGAGGATTTTCTGGCCAGTCGCAAGCACCGAAGCACTCGGACCCAGCACAGGCTAGTAACACTATATACAGCTACAGAGCTTTTAAAGCTACAGCACAAAGGCAACAGCTCACACATTCGCGCAGGAGCTATGCACATGCAGCTATTTATGTAGGTGATGCCCCAAACTGGATGTTAGCCCAGGTTCAAGAGGGCAGAAAACACCAGGACTGGAGCAATGCCAGAAGGCGGGCAAAGGGGGGTGCCCGCATAGATAACTTAAGGTAAGCCTCACCTCTTTGGGAGAGTTACATGAGTATTATGTTTAAAAGAATCACAATAATACTGTCTACACAGGAATACCATCTACAAAGGAATACTGTCTACACAGGAATACCGTCTATACAGGAATACCATCTACACAGGAATACTGTTTACACAAGAATACTGTCTACACAGGCACTGCTGCTCCTGTGTCTCCCTCTCCTTCCCTCCCTCCTCCCTTCTGCCCTAATCACAAGTACCCACAGATGTCCACTGGACCAGCAGGACTATATTATACTTCAATACAAGCCACACAGCACTCTGAGGGTAAACCTGAAATCCCCCAGTTGCATTTCCTTCTTTATTTCTTTGTCATCTCTGTCTCTTTTCTCTTCTCCTTAGTATTTCTGGTATACCATTGTTACAGCAATGCTGTAATAGCTAATCCTCTACAGCTACACAGATGCAGCAACCGCATGTGTGGTGAGCTGTATTCACCACTGACAGCATGTTGTGGTGACTGGTGTGTGAGCAGCAGGACAGGCCATTTCTCCACTGTCTGTGCGACATGGAGTTAGATATATTTAATAGGGAGATGCTGGGGAGCACAGCCCCGCATGATACTGAGTCAGTGTCGGTGTGTTCCCCGGTCAGTGTCGGGACGGCGGGGTCAGGGATGTCAGCAGAATTGTGTTGTTAGGGATGTCAGCAACATTTCTGTTGCTGCAGCTTAGTGGAACCAATATTTCTCACCTCTATTTCTATTTCTCTGCTTTTGCTTTCTCTTCCTCCCACTTTTCCTTAAACTGCACCCTTTCTCTAAAATACCTTTCACTTAATGTATGTGCTTGTCCTGTACCTCTTATACATCTCCATTTCTGTCTTTACTCTTGCAACTGTGTTTTCATAGGTTCATAGGTTGGATACGAGTTCGAAGGATAAACCCATAGTAGAACTCGCCATCACTACTTAGTGATGCAAACGGTATTTCTTTCCATCCGTATACCGATCTAAAGCATGTTTGAAAGATTCAATGCTCTGATTCTCAGCCACACGTGATGGCAAAGTGTTCCATGCATTTGAAACTCTTTGAGTTAAGAAATGGTTTCTTCTTGTTGTCTTACAGGTTTCCACGTATAGTCTTAGATTATGTGACCTAGTACTTATAACTGGTGGTTGTTTTATCAAACAATTTGTCTCAAATAGTAATTCGTCATTGCATGATTTGTATGCCCAACACGTCACCCCCTATGAAACCTATATTCCTGTGAATATAGTCCCAAACTTCTAAGCCTACTTCCATAATCCAAGTGTGCTACCTTAGGTATCTATTTAGTCATCTTCCGCTGTATCAATTCATACATTTTCAAATCTCTAATTGCTGTTGGTGAACAAAATGGGGCACCATATTCCATATATGGTCTCACCAAAGACGTATACAAGGGCAACAAGACATTAGCTTCTCGATTTTTTATATTTTTCAGGATACTTCTAAGTATTCCATGACATTTTTTTGCCGTGATATTTGTGTGTTGATCAAATTTCAATTAATTTGTAATAGTCACCCCCAGATCTTTTTCAGAAGTGGTGACCTCAAGTTTATAAAATAAGATGCAAGTGAATTATTAATTCCAAAGTGCATCACTTTGCACTTTGAAATATTAAAATTTAATTTGTGATCTGTTGCCCATAAATAGAAATTGTTCAGGTTATTTTGAATTAATTCAACAGAACTGTCATCATTCACAATGCCACCAAGCTTACTATCATCTGCATATTTTTGTATCCAAATTCCATTTGTCGCCTGCATACCTGAGATCATAATATTAAATAATATTGGTCCCAGCACTGAACCTTGTGGGATTCCACTACTAACAGCACCCCAATCAGAATTACAACCTCTTAGAATCACTCTCTGTGTTCTATTATTCAACCAGTGATATATCCATTGTATAATCAGAGGGTATATTAATTTTTGAAGCTGTTCAATCAATAACTTGTGTGATACTGTGTCAAAAGCCTTTTTATAGTCCAGATAGATAACATCAACTGGCAAACCTTCCTCTAAGGCCTTACTGACAGGTTCAAAGAAGTTGACTAAATTACTTGTACACGATCTCCCTTGCATCAAGCCCTGTTGGGTAATATCCAAATTTCCAATAGTCTGAAGATGTTGATAGATTCTTTGCTGGAGTAGTCTTTCCATAACCTTACCAATGCATGATGTAAGGCTAGATTGGCATATGGTTACCAACATTATTTTGCTCCCTTTTTATAAATTGGGGTAACATTTGCTTTTTTCCAATCCACCAGAACCATTCTTTCCTTCAGTGATGTATTAAAAAGTAAGGTGAATATGTCCGCTAGTTCCATACTTAGTTCTTTTATAAAGATGGGAGGAAAACCATCATAACCAGCAGAACATGTAGGTTTAATATTGTTTAGGACTTTAATAATATCCTCATTTGTGAAGAGTTTTATGGTTTCATTTGTATTTAAATTATTTATATCAAAATCCTCTTTACTTTTGAAAATACTCACAAAATATTTATTGAATTCATTTGCCATTTCTTTACCATCTGTAATTAACTTATCATGTATAAGAAGTGGTCCTGCTCCAATTTTTGCTCCTTTTAGTGATCCAATATAATTGTAGAACTGTTTTTTTTTTATTATTCTTACAATCTCTTGCTAATTTTATTTCTAGTTCTTTTTTTGTTTTGTTAATCATGTTTTTAGTAGTTTTTGCCAAATATTTAAACCTTAACCATGCTTCATTTGTTGGATGTTTTTTATATTTGTTAAAAGCTTTTTTCCTTTTTATTAATACTTTTTTTAATTTTATTGTTCCACCAAATTAGTACTCTCTGCTTATTATTACTGTATTTGGTCCTATAAGGTACCCAAGTTTTTATACAGTAATCAAGTTTATGTTTAATATGATTCCACATTCTGCTGGTGTTTAGTCCCTCCAGATCTTTTTGCCATTTCCATTGCCTTAAATATAGCTTAATTGATTTATAATCAGTTTTAAAGAAATTGGCAACTTTTGTGTTTCCAGAAACATATACATTAGGGGTGAAGAATTCCTCAGCTGATAACTGAATGGTCACTATTGCCCAGAGGTTCATTTATTTGTGGATAGAGTAGTGTTTAACATTAGTAATAATAAGATATAATATATTATCCTTCCTAGCTGTTTTTTTCTATTATTTGTTCAAGATCATTTTGTATGACAAACTGAACTAACCTATGTTCATTGTTATTATGGGCACTAAGAGTAGGCCAATGTATGCCAGGAAGGTTAAAGTCTCCAAACAGAATGAAATCAGAATAGATGTTAATTTTATCCAATAACGAGAAGAAAATGTCATTCTCCTCATTATTTAACCCAGGCGCATGATATCCCACCACAGTTATAAGTGGATTTTGCAAGGAAGCAATTTGTACCATAATTAGTTCATTATTATTTTGGTTATATTCACTTAACTCATGGTATTGAAGACTATTTTTATATATAATGCCACACCTCCACCTTTCTTGTTAACTCTATTTTTAAGGACCACAGAGTAACCTGGAATATCTGTAGCCCAGTGACCATTGGAGAACCAGGTCTCAGTCACAGTACATACATCTATCTTATTTTCAATTAATTTGTAAGTTAATTCTCCCAACTTATTATTAAGACTTCTGGCATTAATAAGAAGAGTTTTTATTTTTGGTATTCATGGTATATTATTTATAACCTCTTCCTTATTTGAGGTATCATATGTGGTATCGCTACTGTCAATAGTTATATTGCTATTCTCAAACTATCTGCAGTATTAGGTAAATACTGTGTTGTTAACCCCTGTAACTAGTTTTAATTTGTGGAAATAACAATATTCAATTTGCTTGCTATTAAAGTTGTTCCTTTTCTACTTGGATGTAGTCCATCTCAACAAATTAAATTCTATTAGCAATGAAATCCTCCCAGTAAGTAATACAGGTAAAATTTACTTCAGACTCCATTTCTCAGCCAATTGCTTATATTTCGAATTTTGTTGTTCAAATACTCATTCTGTCCAAAGACCGGGATTATTTCTGAGATAGCGAAATCACATTCCCTATCCATTAATGTATTAACCAGTCCTACAAATTCTTCTTTTATAGTTTGTTCACTTTGTCTCGTAACATTATTTGTACCAGCATGTGTAATGACAGTTGGTTTGTGTCCTGCAGTCTTCAGAATGTCTTTCGACATTCTGGTAATATCTCTTATTTTTGCACCCCAAAAACTGGATACTGTTCTGTTGGCTTTGTCTGGATCACATATTTTTCGATCAAGATGTTTAATCATTGAGACACCGAGAAGAAATATTTGCTTTTTTTCAGACACAGGAATTATATCATTTTGTGTTTCAGTTAGTAAATCTCTACTTTGGTGCTGATTTACATAGTGGGTATTTGGTAATATTAATAACACTGGACTTAAGGGCAAGGGAAGAGGTATATTAGATTCCACTTGGTCACTTAAAAGGTCAAAATGATTATTGATTTCTACCTCAAATTTGTCTGCTCTCCTACCCTTTTTGCCATTTTGCTCTTTTGACTTTTGTACCATTCATTATCCACATTATCTCCTTCCTACCACGTTTTCTGTTGTTACTATTAATTGATAGAGGAACAGATGTACTGGGTGCCTCTATCCTTGAAACATTTCCTGTGTCAGTTATTGTTATAAGTGAACTTTGTACTGGTTCTTGTCTCCCTCGGTTATTTTCAGTACTTTTTCATGGGAGCTATTAGTTTAGTTTAATTTAGTTTATTGTTCTAGGAATTATTACCTTTGAGCCAATGGCTCTTTTACAAAGGTTCCACATCATCAATGTACAAACAAACAAGACATGTTACATAGAATGGTCAGCAAATTATAAAGTTTTCAATAAGCCAGTATAATACAGTACATCACAGGAAAAAAACAAAACATTGGAGGAATGGTCATAGTGGGAAGGGTAGGAGGAGATATGGAGAGGGGAGCAGACTTAGAGTAGTTAGAGGTACTCAGATGCCTTTGTCAAGAAAGGAGCAGAGGAGGAGGAGGAGGAGGATGAAAAACAGTAAAAACTGCCATGAGGGAAGAATCATTAGTCAAGGCAGTCACAGGAGCTAGAGGCTGAGAGGTGAGAGCAAAGCATAGATTTGAAAGCTCCAGTGATGTGGAGGATGTAATGATGGTGTTATTAAACCTCTCCATATCTGTTTCTGACTATTTTCCAAATGGATAAGTCTTGCACTGAATAAACTAGTTTTCTGTTTCATATCTTTATTTTCGGTGCATTTTGTGCATATAAAGGTAATATCTTGTACTACTGTAGCTTCAATATTATACATATGACATTCTTCACACATAATTCCTATTTTGCCATTAATTAGTAATTTATCCATATTGATTTTAGGATCCAAAAATGTTACCTCTAAATAGCAGTGATTATTTGTGTCAGTATGAGCAGTGTTATCAGATATCAGTAAATAATGCCAAGTATCTCTTCAGTATGCTACAGGATAGGCTTTGATTAATAATTTAACAAATGATTTTTGCAAACACCTTGCTTAGCATCAAGTTCTCCTACTTAATAACTTGATAAAGTATAGATAAAACAGTTTAGTAAAAATGCTGTGTATATATTTGGCTACAAAAATACTGGAGCACAATGTATAGGTAAGGGAGACAGTAAACAAACACAAGTTACTACTTGAAATGCTTCTTTGTTTGGTCCCTCTGCTCCTCTTGACACATGACACAAGCTAAGCGCGCATGTCTTTATAACAAACCCCGCCTACCGCCCTGCTACTAGTAGGGCTATATTTATAGTGGAGATTGACCCAGAAGTGATCCTTTCCACATACAAAGCAATTATTTCTTTATTTCTACAGCTCTGGTAGGACATTGACCCCTGCCTATCAGATAAGCATTTCTTTCAATCTTATCTATGTGTCCTGTTTTCTTCCTAAAGACCTAAGATCCTTTGTAGACCCTATCTCTGTTCCTAGTTTACAGGCATGTTTGGACATTGCCTTGAGACCTCCTCCCAGGCTCTTCAGAGCCCATTTAAGAGATCCCCACTTATTCCCTATGCTAGGTGGGTGAGCGGTATTACACACAGTGTCAGTTTTCCCTTTTTTATATGCCTACACTAGGAACTCATCCCTGGTGTCACCATTCAAACCATGCCAGAGCCAAATACTCACCACATGACCCTGCATGTCACTTAAACTCCTTGTACTCCATTCCACCCAGTGGAGAAACGCCCATTGTTGCACCTCAGCTGGATTATTCTGGTGAATACATTGTAAAATGGGTAACAAGGGGACCCGACTGAAAACAAAACATTGCATCTCAGCTAGCCTGTCCTGGGTAAATAAACTATAATAAAATAACCCCCAAAAAACCCACAATATTGCCAAGAATTACCACATGTTTTCAATCATACTAACCTAGTACACACTTCATCAGCATCTAAGTCCATTTTTAAATTAATGTAACGTCTGTCACTAACGAAGCATACTAATTTCACTAAAAAAGCTGCAAGCAAAAATGAAGGTATTGACCAATGCTTGTTTCTTGAAGAAGCTGATTTTCATCTACTGGATTCTGTTCTGTTATTGTTTAGTCTTTATTGCCTAGTAGTAATCTCAATGGGTGTTTCTGATTTATAGACTGGAGTAAAGTATCATTTGAAAACTGTAGGATGTAGTTCATGTTCCCAAGAACCAAAGAGTTCAATAGTGGAACTGGATGCCTCAGTGGATTGGTAACAGGTTAAGGAGCCTTTTACCTCTAGGTCACTGGTTCAAATCCAGCCTGGGTTGGTAGTGGCCAAAAGCCTTTATCACCTGAGGGCTGCTTAGTGGTCTATGTGACATGAGTTGTGGTGGTCTCAGTGCAGTTACAAGTGAGCAGGTATCCATGTCACAAAACTGCCAACACAATTGACACTAATTGGTACCCTTGCTGGCAGTCTCACATAAGAGATCAAGTACTGAATGAGCATAGAGTCTGAAATAACCTCTCACCTACTTTTTATTTATTCTTTGGTAACTGGATAATGCTCACGAGGTCCAGAACCTATTTTTAGGGGCAACCTGGGAGCATTGGGGAGGTTAAGTGACTTGCTCTAGCTCACTCAGTCTGCAAGTGGAGGATGTGGGGATCAAACCCAGGTCTGCTGGATGTCCCAATCTCATTGTCAGCTTGTCTTCTAACCTCTAGGCTATACTACCATCCACAGATACATGGTGACCACTCCATGACAAGGCTGAGGCACATTGGTGGGGCAGTGTGGAGAAGCTTGAACTGTGATTACCCATTTGGTACCTGTCATGTGGCCAAACAGAGGGTTTCAGTTTCCAGTGCTGTGTATCTGGCACTTCATATCAGCAGTTAACTTACATGTAGAAACACAATGTATGTTCTTCACAAGAACATAAACAATAACATACAGTTCTGAAATAGTCTTTCGAGCTATGTGTGAATCAGAAACACCAACTGTGTTTACTACAAGGAGAGTAAAGATGAAGCAATAAGAGACTGTGACTCAGTATTTGAAACAATGCTTCCCGAGTCAATATAAGCATGTAGGTTCAAAGAAATACAAAATAACACATGCCTCCACAATGCAAAGCATCATGGGCTGTATATGCAAATCACCATAGAATATTATGCTGGTTCAACATTAAGTAGAAATACCATGCATTTCTGCTTAAAATTGAACCAGCATAATATTCTGTGGTGATTTGCATATACAGCCCATGATGCTTTGCATTGTGGAGGCATGTGTGATTTTGTATTTCTTTGAAACTTGACTTCCTGGCCAAATGCCCTTTGGGGTAACCATTGCCTCAGTGCTTGAGCACAGAGGTTCTTTGTCCTGTAGGTTCAAGGCAGCTCTTCTTGAAATACACCTCTACCATGTCTGGAGGTATGAAAGGTGTTACCAGTGGTGTCCTGTTTGTTCTAATTTGTCTGGAGCAATTTGCCATTTGTGAAGGCAGGTGTAATTGGCACAGCAAGGAAGAGACAATTTGCACCTGTCTAAATGGTGGCAATTTGCATCTAAATGACTTATTAGACATAGGATGTTCATTAACATGTAATTATGGTAAAACATTTGCATCTCATAAAAAGGGCAAATTACTAAACTGCACTCAGGTAAACCCATTGGAACTGTATATTCATTCAAGGCCAGAAATATCATTACAGTACAGCACAAGGAGCAACCAGGAAATGAGCAGAACAATAAATGGACACTTGACAATAGATCATACACCATGACATCAGTTTTAGCCAATCAGGATTCTTTATTTGTAAACATTCTAGGGACTCTTATGGCCATAAGAGGGTACCTCATCAATCAATCAATCACTTTATTTAACCAGGCATAAACACCATTGAGCAAGCTCATTTTCAAGGTGGTCCTGGGCATTAATACAATACAATACACTTCATAAGATTACAAATACGGTGGACAGCAGTGCAAAAAAAAAAACATTGTGAAGGTGCCGGTCAATATGGGCCTATACATACCGGTCAACATAATTAATTTGCAAAGGTACATAATGATAAGCTTTACTGGAATGAGAAGAGACAACAATCCCATATAGTCTCCACTAAGTAAGAGCTCATACCTATATGATAAAAAATAAGGAGGTATTAAGGAATAGGGTAGAAATTGGGGTGAAAGAGTAGGCAGCCAAGAGGGAGGCCAGAATAGGTAAAAGGTAGAGAATAGGCAGGGTCATCTCAGATTAAGGGAACTAGGCTTGTAGGTCCTAGGTTTCTGTTGTTAGGAATGTGGGGTGGATGAGATACTTAGGCGTAGGATTTGAGAGTGGCACCTGGGGCTTAGGGGTCATAGGCGTCTGAAACAGTTGCATGATTCCTTTAGATAATCTGTTAATAGAGCTTTGAATGTGAAAATACTTGGAAGTGAGGATCATTTTAATGAGTCTTGCATAGTGTTCCAAAGTGATGGAAGTGAGAAGTTGATTGCTGCTGAGCCAAGGGTAGTTTTCACTCTAGGAATCTGGAAGCAGATTATGAAGAAGCGTCTCAGGCCATAGGAACCTTTAGCCCATTTGAAGAGGTTCAAGATGTATGCAGGGAGATTATCAGATAATGCTCTAAAAACCAGAGGAGCATTCTTTTTTCTCCTAGTTGAGAGTGAGGTCCATCCCGAAACCTGGTATAGAGCGACAGTGATGTGTACACCAGGGGTGGATTTAGGATAAATCTTAAAGCCCGGTGGTAAAGGGTGTCCAGTTTGTTTAGCATCGTTGATGGGCTATGACTGTAAAGGAATTCAGCGTAGTCCAGTATAGGTAGGAATGTAGTTTGTACTAGTCTCATTCTGGCTTCTAATGTAAGTAAGTGTTTAATGCGATAGAATAAACCTAATCGCTGCCTTAGTTTCTTCGAGGTTTCATTTAAGTGGCACAGAAAGTTGAGCTTGTTATCCAGCCAGAACCCTCGGTATTTAAAGGTATCAACTACTTCAAGGGGTTCATCTAAGAGTGTTTGGATCTGTGTGATATGTGGACATCCGGAAGTAGACTTTGGTGAGAGAATCATTGCTTTAGTCTTTTTGGCATTGAGGAGGAGCTTATGAGTGATAAGGTTGTATTGGCGGGTGACGAAGTCTTTCTGTAAGTACTCATGGGCCAAATCCAAGGATGAATTTGTTGTATAGAGTACAGTATCATCTGCGAATAAGTGCACATTGGCTGTGCCCAGCTGCAAGTCCAGATTATTGATGCATATTGCAAAGAGGATAGGGCCCAGGATGGAGCCTTGTGAGACCTCAGAATAAGGATTTTGAAGCGGACAGATCTCCTATGGCTTTTGACTTGTTGCAACCTATTGGTTAGGTAGCTGGTGAACCATTTAATGGCAGAACTATCAAGTCCGATGTTACTCAGTGCAGTAAGCATGATGGTATGATCCACAGTATTGAAGGCCTTACTTAGATCAAGGTAGATGGCAAATACATGCTTCTTAGAGTCCAAGGCCATTTGCCAGTCTGTAGTTACTTGACAGAGCCAATACTGTACTGTGTTTGGCTCAGAAGTGGACTGAGCCGGGTTTAGCAACTTTGTGAATCCAAATGTTCTCTAAGTTGGATGTTGACAATTTTTTCAAGTAATTTAGAGAGGATGACTAGTATAGAAATAGGCCGGTAATTGTTCAGATCACTCGAATCCCTAGTCTTGAATAATGGTAGGATGTGGGCAGTTTTTCACGAGACAGGTAGCTCACCTTGAATCAGAGAGGTGTTGAATAAGTGTGTAATGGGGGCGGTCAGATAGGTATGGCCAAGTTTTAGGAAGTAAGGTTCAATATTATCTGCACCTGCACTCTTTTTTTGTATCCAGAGAAAGGAAGAGGTCCTCCACTTGCTTGAACGTAATTGTGAGGAAGCTGAAGGGGGTGGGATGTGGTTGGTTATGGTTGTGGTTATCAGTGAAGCCAACAGTGTAGTTTCTTGCCGGGCTAAGTTTGCTGATAGGTGAGGTGCCAAAAGCAAGCTCTGCAGTGGCAAAGTGATCATTAAACTTCTCTAGTATATCAGCTTTGCCCGTATAGGTGGTACCATCAGACACAATTTTGTTTGGAAGGGGTGTTACAGTGGACTGACCTTTGACTTCTTTGAGGATGTTCCAAAATTTAGCAGAGTTGTTTTTATTGTCTTCTAGTTCTTTTTTTGAAGTACCTAGCTTTTTCTGACCTAATTAGCTTGGTACAAGCATTCCTAGTGGTATGGAATGCTAACCAATTGGCCTCCAGGTGGGATTTCCTTGCTTTTCCACCAGTGGTCCCTATCCCTAAGTGCTTTCTTCAGGATGGGGAGAACCAGCCAGGAGTTTTATTTTTGATTTGATCAGTCTTAGTGGCGTGTTTGTCTATCAGCGCCTGTAAGAGGCTGTGAAAGATGCTAAATGCCCTCATTAAAGGTGGGGGCTAGATAGAAATCCTGCCAATGAATGTTGCTTAGATCTTTCAGGAAAGTGTACTGGCAGAACTTTTTCAGGCATCTTTTCAGTTTGAATTTGGAGGCCGTTTTTATTTGGGAAGGATGTCTGATGCAGGCAGTAGCACAATGGTCACTTACAGTATATCATTGAAGAATACTCCAGTATGTGAGATATTGTGAGGTTTGTTTACTAGCATAAGGTCCAGGAGGGTGCTGCGCTCAGGGCTTTTTCTGTTAGGTCTGGTTATAGCAGTCGTCATTTGTAACAGACCATTAACATCACATAGATCCTTCAATTTCTTAGAGTTGTCATCATTCCAATTTAGATTGAAATCCCCCATTAGAATACATTCAGTATTAGCAGAGTCAAGAAGGTTTTGAAGGTGTGGCAGAAGTGCCCAGCCACCAGATGGCGGTCGGTAGCATGCTGCCATAAGGAGTGATTTCTCGCTGGAAAGTGATAATTTTAGAGCCAGATATTCAAATTCCTTAGCCTTTGAGGTACAGTCAAAAACTGTGACTGTGAATTTGCCTTAGACATATATTGCAACCCCTCCCCCTCTAGTCAGTCTTTCACAACAGTAGATGATATATCCGGGTACATTGATAGATTTGTTCGGGGTCAAGGGTGTGAGCCAGGATTCAGTTATCATGAAGAAATCAGGAGATGCATGTAGAGCCCAGGTCTGTATAGAGTCAATCTTCTTTAGCAGACATTGATATGGAGAAAGCTAATCCCTTTATATTGAGGGAGGTCCGTGGGGCGTCCAGAGAAATAGGTAGGCCTGGGTTTAATTCAACATTTCCCAAACAGAGTAGGAGAAGCAGTAGTAGTTTTTTAAGGTGGTCTCTTAGCCTGCTAAATAGTCTTTTGTTACTCCTTCTAGCATACATTGGTTTAGTGGTGGCTGTGTTAAGGGCAGGATTGCTATTTGCTAGGGTTAAAACAAAGAGAACTGGTAGGGCTGATACCATCCTTGGGAATTGCACATGTTCTATAGTTATGGCCTGGTGGGAGGGGGCATGACCATAGAGGAGAGGTCCCTGATGTAGGATGCCACGGTCTAATGTGGGAGGTCATCTTGGTAGATGATAGAGGAGGAAACTGGCCTTTGTCTGAGTTGCAAACTGAAATTTTGGGTAGAACATAACTTAGTAATATAAGGCAACTATAGAGAAGGATAGGCACAGATGGCATTCTTAACGTGGAGATATTTCCTTTTACCAGTAATAAATACAGGATTTGCAACAGTTCTTTGAGAGGGCCAGGGAAATGAGTGGTTCTTGTGGGAGGATGGGGGACCAGTGAAAATTAAGGCCTAGATAACCAATGAGGCGTGGCTGGCAACAGCCAGTAGGAATGAGCTAGAAAGCCGGGGCGGGGTTTATGTGTATTTACTCAGGACCAGTGGGGTAGGTGGGCGGGTGAAAAAATTGTCAGCTAGGGCTCCCTTCCTGGAGGTAATCAGTCCCTGAGGGCAAGTCCATACCTGTGTTTCTGTGAGGGGCTGGTGGCTTCACACCTGGACTGCGGGTGGAAGTCTGGCAGGTCGGGTTCATCAGAGAACCACGACTGTGGCTCTCAGACTACCTGTAAGGAGAAGGCAGAGGAGAATTAAATAAGAAAGTCAGAGTGGGTGGGGCTGCTCGTGGAGCTAAAAAGAAATGCAGACTGGCTTAACGGGGGTGTTGTAGACCAAAAATGTTAGGCGAGGTGCCTCCAAGTCTGAGTGAGCAATAACAGAGCTATTTAAAACACAATACTAGCATAAAAAGGTGAAGGGGGGTTTCAAAGGCCTGAGCTGAGATTGCTACTGGTCTTATGAGGAACACAATACAGGCATTTACATTAAATCAGAAAATTTCAGCTATAAAATACAAACAATCATGCTAATAGTTCTCAAATTCTGACATTCTAAGTTCAGTTGGTATTATCCATTTCCACACAGGGTGTCTGTAATTTCCTTCAAAGTAAAATACTTTGATTATAAATTCAGGTTCCATTTTTTAAAATGGAAATATTCAACATTATTTATAATATGTTTATATGTACGGTTCTTGTATTTCTTATTGTTCTAAGAGATTTTCTCAAGTCCTTTGTGTGCAACAGTTTGTTGGATCAGTTTACATAGTACATAGAGTAAGTTACTTTTAAGAGAACAAATGAAAAGGTGAATAGAACTGCTAACAGTGTAAATAGAATCGTAATCTTAATTGCTAACAGTAAAAATGGTACCATATATGTTACTACTAACCGCATTAAAGGAACTGTCTATATAACTGCTAGCAGTATAAATGGAACCATACAGTATATTTAACTACATACAGTATAAATGGAACACTGCACACTGCTTTAAGGGTAGCTGGTCCATTCCACTGGGGTGTCAAACAGACAAGGCATACTGATGAGTCCTGGTAGGACGAAACACGTGTCTATGTCTTCTGTTAGCACCCTTTGCAAACTGTGTGAGAGGCCTTTCGGCACCATGCAATTCTGCTTAAAGTTGGACCAGCATAACATTCTGTGGTGATTTGCATATGCAGCCCATGATGCTTTGCATTGTGGGGGTGCTGTGTGATTTTGTATTTTCTTGAAACTTGGCTTCCCAGCCAAATGCCCTTTGGGTAGCCCTTGCCTCAGTGTTTGCGCACAGAGGTTCTTTTGTCTTATAAATGGAACAACACATATATAATTTCTAGCAGTACAAATGGAACTGTAGATGTACTATAAAGCTCTATAGTGTATGGTGGAAAATGACTGTGTATGGAAATCCATACACTATAAAAAAAATCATTCTGCTGCAGTAGGGACATTTATAGTAATGCAAAACAACTTTTTGTTCCATGTTATGTGACAGTCACAATGCAGGGGACCCCATCAGCATTGTTGATAGGGCTAGCGGCAATTGAAGTGTCATGTGTGGGAGCTGGCAGGCAGGCAGATGGCCCCAAAGTACAGGTCGTGGACAGTAGAGACTAACTACCTGGTCAAGAAAAAGTAAGTGATTGTGGTGTTTTGGGACCATGCACTATATAGAATAGTGTATGGTAGCCCAATTACACAACATTGCTCTTCTCACACCTTGTTGTTAATATAACATGAAAGGGAATTGTGAGCTTTGCTCTCAAGGTCCATGACATCACAGTAACCACTCAGTGCAAGAATAGCATTGTTTTGTATGGGCTACCATGCACTATCATAGTATCATAATAATGTCTCAGCAGAAAAGGACCATCCTGGCCCATCCAGTCTGCCCATCTCCCCCTCCCCTACTTGTCACCGGTGCACAAGGAGCCTATCCTCTGTCCTCTAACCAACCCCATATGTCTATCCCACACTCTCTGGAATCCCTCCACCATTTTGACATCTACCAACTCCTCATGTAATCGGTTCCAGAGTTCAACCACCCACTCAGTGAAATAACACCCCCTTACATTACCTTTAAATCTTCCTCTTTCCAATCTTAAAGTATAACCTTTTGTTTTAACTCTGACTTTCCTTTTAAATAGACTTCCTTCCCTCACTTTATTTATCCCCCTCATGTACTTGATCATCTCTATCATGTCTCCTCTCTCTCTTCTAAACTCCAGTGGATACAGATTTAATTCTCTCAATCTTATCTCATATGGTTTCCCTTCATACCCTGCACCATCTTTGTTGCCTTTCTCTGAACCTTTTCTATTAAATCTATGTTCTTTCTTAAATGAGGCCTTCAGAACTGTACCCCGTACTCCAGGTGCGGTCTAACCATGGTCTTATATAATGGCATCAGCACCTCCTTATGCACTCTCCTATATATTCTATGCCAGCTGATCAGTGGTTTTACTCCAAATGATTTATGGTTTACATTAATTCTACATTCTGTAGCTTGTAACATAAATCTATGTTTTAAATGACTGTAGCTTATACAGTAACTGTACAACTTAAATGTCTATACTTATGACTTAAATGGCAGTTCTTTACTTACACATTACAACTTAGAAGACTGTACTTAGGGCTGTGTGAACCCCTAAAAGTTGTACCTTGTAAACTTTAAAGGTTGAACCTAAAAACATCCTATTGAGTTCTATCTGGTTCTACCAGGTACTGTAGAACTGAAATAACTAGGTTCTACCTGGTCCAAGCCACACAGTACATCATAAACCCTTACTCCACATTAATTCTTCCCCTTCCCATGCCACTTCCATTACCAGAATGAAGTCTTCAGTGGCACCACAAATTTTGTGTTCTTCCTCTACTGCATCCTGTGCATGTGTATTGGGGGAGGCTCAACTTTCAACCATGCACCTGTGGTCCTCCCATCACTATCTTCTGTTCTGGTTTTTCAGAGTGGCTGCTGGACTATAGAAAATCTTTAGCCTAATCTTCACAGAGCACAGGTGAATGTGCCCTGTTCTTCATAGCCCCACCCTGATTGGTCAAAAATTAGGCTAGTCAGATGTTTCTGCATTATTTGAGGAAGGTGAGCACTGCAGTAACCAGTGTGAGACCACTGTTTCATGCCATGCTGAGCGTGAGTGTAACCACCCAGTCCCCTGGAGTTACTAGAATCCCATCAGAGTTAGACATATGAAGGAAGTGGGCAGCTGGTAGGGAGTTTATTAGAAGTTCTCTACAGATGACATCATAGTTTACTCAGCTAGCCTGAGGAGAGAATGGATTATGTCATTTAGAACTCTCGCAGCAGGCTGTGCCACTTTGGAATCAGTTGCCTGGGGATAGTTAATAAGATATGACCAGGGGTGTATGTTAATGTTCTAGTTAATCACTCCCTGGGGGCATAATGTGGCACGAGGTACCCATATTGCCCCCAGGGGGTGATTAACTTGAACATTAACATAACCCCTGGGAATACCTTATTGTTGTTATTATAATTGGGTTCAGTTTTCTTACTGTTTTTTAATGACACACAGTATTAATTTTAGTTATTCTTAACTCTTGACATAAATAGTCCCACGCCAAAGGTTTACATGAGGAAAACAAATCTGTTCTTTGACTGTGAGTCAGCAGCGAGTCTGCTGTGTGTGTGGGGGTGGGGAGAACGTCATTCTACTGAGCTGTGTTGTGACTCTTATTCAAAGTTGAAATTCAAATGTCCGTTTCTTCAGCCCCTCTAGTAACAGTACTTCAAAGCAGCGTCCTACAAAACAGTTTAGTTTTGTAAATGCTGTATCCCATCATCTAGCACAACTCAGCCATAAAAACAGGAAAAAGTAACAGTTCAGTGTTTACTCTGACCTTTCTTTCAAACATGGGTAAATGATTCCTGGCACTGTCAGTCTTGCTGTAATGATCGCCATCAGTTCCAGACATAGAATGCTGCAAATGTAAGCAGGACCTTGATTCTCTAAATCAATAATCAAGTGATCAGACTTTACAAGTATGTTAAAAGGATACTGACATAAGGCTCTCAGAATGCTGACAGCCAATCAGATTTCAGCATTTTTGAGACCCTTATAGTAAGAGTGTTGGGATGGAAGTCAGTGTAGTTCTGTAGTAGGAGTCAGAGTGTGCAGAGCTCAGAGTGTAGAGGTGCCCGTCGGCTTGCCCTGAGGCTGAGTGAAGGACCTCTGGTTGTTTTCTCACCCTAGTGAGTGAAAATAATAGCAGTACCACAGGAAGTGGTGGAGACCATTGACATCAGGACACCTGTGGGTCATCTTACAGTGAGAATGGGACTAATAAATTCAGTGTTTCCAAGGGTCAATCCCCTGAGGAACAAGAATATTTTCCAGCTGCCCTGGTCAGATATAAAGCTATGAAAGAGCAACAGGGAGAAGTGTGTTTTTCTCCACCAGTCTGATGTCTGTAATGAGAGACAGACAAAACTGTGAGTAGAGAAACAGAGACTAGTTCTTTTGGGAGTCATCTGTTGGTGTATGTGCCCAGAGACAAGGCTAGAATACAGCACTCAGGGCCCCAGCCTCACCACTAATGTGTGCTGAATGTAAATTAAATGTGTGGATGACTTCAGCAATCTGGGAAGATTGAAGAATCTGAATTTGTGTAACCCCAAAGGGATGGCAGAGGCTGGCTGGGGTTAGGGTGGGCAGACCCTCACCTGAAAATTTAGTCAGGGCTAACCGGTCACTGAAAGGGCACAAGGTTACCCTGCAGATGTTAACTAAGCCCATCAGGTCAGGAAGATGTGATTCTAAGGTGTGGAACCCTCCACATAATAAACACTTACAGAAGGAAAAAGTAAAATGTTTGTATTTTTAAGTGTTTGGTAGCCCCACAAAAATAGACACTTATGGGAGATTGATGTCCGTGTAGATCACTGAGCAATAGGGATGGACGGTTGAAGTTCAGTGGAAGTGAAAGTCTGAGGATACCCAAAAATGTTTGTTCTGGAGAAAGAAAAGCTTTTATGACTGCCAGTGTCTGTAGAATACAGTTCCAACCTTGGGGACCTCTCTTTTTCTGTTTCCATCCTGTGTCAGAATAAAGCCATAATATACAATCCCAGTTCTAGTAGTGGGCATTCCATCTTTGCTTCTCGGTGTGAGATTGTTTATGGGCCCCTTCAGAAGTTAGACCTGGCATAGCCATTGCACCTCTCTCCTAGAACTCGGTGTAAATATAAATGTTATTTTGTACCCTAACTCCCCGCCCTCTTAGATGCTGAGCCGGTATTTGCCCTGGTGCCAGGAGTGATGCTTATTATTATGCCAACTTGTGGTTTTATGCCTTGTCTGTGTTCAAGTTAGGGGGGTCCTGGTTGAGAGATGTCGCTCTTGGCCGGGGTAAGGGTTGCATGAGTGACAGTAGTGCGGTTTGGGCTGGGATTTGCATCAGCATGTCCAATTGTAAAAAGGTGCCATGATGCAAGTTCTGTCTCAAATTGCCTTGTCTTCACTCAGCAAGCAAGGTATACAGAAACTGTTGTTGCACACAGGATACCATGTCCTCACCCCCCACCCCCACCCACACACACACCTAGTAACCCACATCGGGCTAGCCTCCTGGAATGGACAGTAAAGGAAGGGAGAACAAATTTATGGACACATACAACTGTGCCCCCTGAAGATTGGGCTAACAGATTTTTTTTTTATAGTCCAGTGACTCCAAGAAGTGGGAAGGGAATGGTTAGGAGGCACAAAGGGGAGGACTACACCTATCAAGTTACTACCAGCAACAAGCGCAAGTTCACTGTGTGCTGTTCATTACTTATTTATTTAGTTATTTAGTTTTTGTTGACTGTGTAAGTGCACTAGAAAAATCCTGCCTATTTTCAGGCATGACCCGGGGGAGAGAGATACAGATGAATGCCAACTGACCTTGAACCAGATTAAGCTGTGATTAAGCCAGTTATGTGCTGTCACATTTTTAGCACCCCCGTGCCATAGCCGCCTCCTGTCTTGACCACCCCATGCTTTGGCCACCCACCCCACGCTGGCCTCCCCCTTTGACTTGTCCACCCCACCCATCCTCATCCCCTCTGGCTCTGCCTCTCACCCATGTACCCCACTCCCATCATTCCCACCCTGTGGCCCACACAGTCCCCCATGCCACCACTGCCATTCTTACAGCAGCATTGTAAGCAATGAAGCCAGTCTCCAGCCGAACACTATGCTAGGATTACAGTTACAGGCAGATCATTGTTTCTTGTTGGTCATTTCCAGAAAGGGTTTAGCTCCCTAATGCTATACAATGAAAAGAAAGAAGACCAGTCCAGCAGTCTTGATGCTGGAGGGATTTGTTTAATCATTGTCACCCATGGTATACCGTCAGGATCATGCTGAAATGTTAGTGAAGTGACTTATGTAGACATATATAGCGTGAGTAAAACAGCTACATCATTTAACAGTGGGATGTTATAACACTGTTCATGTAGCTGTTATCACTCATGCTGACCAGCTGAAGTTTGGTAGTGTGTGCTGCCTACCTTTGCTGGCAGCGTAGCACAGAGGTTACAGTGACAGCCTGCGAATGGGCTTGCTACATCCACCAGACTGGCATTCGATTCTGGGAGCTTGTTTTTTTTTGTGTGTGTCTGTCGCCCCCCCCCCGAGTTGCATCCCCCCGGAGTTAGAATAGTAAATCTGCCCCCCTCCTGACCATCTCTCCCCTTCAAGTTGCACCCCCTAGAGTTAGAATAGTAAGTGTGTTCCCCCTCGAGTTGCACCCCACGAGTTGCATCCCTCCTAGAGTTGGAATACTAAATATCCCCACTCCCCAAGTTGCACACCCCAAGTAGCATCCCCCTGGAGTTGGAATATTAAATCCCCACCCCAAGTTGTACCCCTCCACTTTCCGTGTCCACCCGAGTTGGATCCATGGTGTCCGTGGTGTACCAATAGTAAATTGTGCTATGTGTGAGTTGAGGTGTTTTGGCATGGCACGATTTACCATTTAGCTGTTTTTCATGCGTGGTTGTTGATGTCACCGTGTTTTCTTTTGTGTACTTATGGGTGATCTGTCACCCACACACAAACAATTTTGAACCTTGGGAATCTTTTAGTTTACAGAGCTTGCAAGCTTACATGGAAAATGCAGTGTAACTCAATAATATTATAATATTTCATCCGGCCTAGCTGCAGCTCATCTCTCTTTACTTACCTGACTAGATTACTGAAAAAAAACATAAACATGAAAAAGCAGTGCACAAAGATATTACGTTGGTGGACTGTACCTGAGCTGGCCTGTCCCCAGTGATGCTGTCTGCTTAATTCACAACCCCAATATCCTTCCCTGATGATTTCTCAAGTCTGCTGTTTTGCTAGTCCTTGGCTCTTCCTGTTCTTCTCTCACCTTTTCTGGATGACCTGATGTGACAACAGCCTAATTAGATCCTAACCAACAGTGACTGATGGCAACGAGATTGACAGGGCTGGACTCAATGACTTCCATGCTTCCTTCCAGTCCTCAGGTTCTGATCGACATGTCCTAACACTCACCAAAAGTGCTGAAGTAGCACAGCTATTAGTACGTGCCAGCCAGTAGTGCATGGAACTGGGATCGGACTGAGATGGGATGAGCTGCAACAGGGGAGTAGCACGTTACAGCTACCCTCACACTATCAATTGACCGACCAATCAAAGGATCTCACTAACTACTAAAACGATGCTTGGCACCAAGCTACAAGTGCTGGATCCCACGCACACGCAGACACTGTGCGTGATCGGAAAGCAGAAAAAAAGCACTGTAGGAGTAGACTTAGGGGGTGGACTGTCCAATGCCCAGTCAAATTAAACTTCTGCCAGTGTGGAGGAGTCTACCTCTTCATGATGGACCCGATGTCTCAAGGCTCCACCTCTCCCACCCCCAAGCAGCAACACTAACTTGCATCATGGTGCATGCCAGTTCCAGCCTCCAGCACATCACTGCATTAAATGAACCAAAGTTTGCACAAAACAGTAGAAAGTTTGTGGGTGTTCTCACCCACATGAACAGACGGGGTTCAACCTTTCTTTGAATTGAGGTCAAACTAAACTTGCAGCCCTAACTGTACATTATGCATAATGTTACAACTTAAATGACCGTACTTTGCTTATAACCTTATGACTTAAATGATTGTACTTTACTTATAACTGTACAACATAAAAGACAGTACTTTACATATAATCTTCAACTTAAATGCTGTACTTCATTTATAACGTTATGACGTAAATGACTCTAGTTTACCTAAACTCTTATGACTTAAATGACTATACTTTATGAATACCTTTACAACTTAAATGACTGTACTTTATGTATAACTTTATGACATAAATGCCTATTTTATGTCTTATTTTATTATTTAAATGATTGTACTTTATGTATACCTTTATTACTTCAATAACTGTACTTTGCTTATAACGCTATTTAATTTAATTGACTGTAGTTTATGACTTAAATGACTGTACTTTATATGTAACTTACGTACTTAAGTGACTGTACTTTTCCTAAGGTTAGTTGGGGTCAGTGCAGACTACATGCCAATGTTAGGACTGAAGTCAACAGAGTTGGTCAGCTTTCAAGTTAATCTGTAGATTGTCAGGTGCTGCAAATGACAGATGACAAATGATTGTCAAGTCCACAGGAGAAAACGGTGGATGGGCATCAATTTCACAAGAAAGGAATAAAAGGAATTTGGGACAGCTAGATCACTTTGGAATGCCGGAAAAGTATCCCTCTGGACAGTAGACAACTGCTGGACTGAAGAGCATACTGTATCAGTGCCTGTGGATCACTTTGGAAGTCCAGGAAACTTTTTCTCTGAATTGTAGACAATACTGAACTGAAGAACACACTGGACCAGGACCTCTGAATTACTTTGGAGCTGCAGGAACCGTTCCCTCTGGACTGTAGACACACTGTAGAGGGAGGCAGT
Organism: Neoceratodus forsteri; assembly: GCA_016271365.2. NCBI lineage: Eukaryota > Metazoa > Chordata > Ceratodontiformes > Ceratodontidae > Neoceratodus > Neoceratodus forsteri. The sequence goes on along the minus strand of JADMNL010000032.1, from coordinate 158,879,842 downwards.
ATAGCACAGTGGTTTAAGGCTTTGAGCTGCAAATCTGGTGACATCCAGCAGACCAGACCTGGGTTTGAATCCCACAGCTTCCAGTTACATACTGTGTGACCCTGAGCAAGTCACTTAACTTCCCTGTGCTCCCAGGTCATGCCTGTAAAAAAGCTTTCAGCTTAGTCTGCTAATCCTGGTTAAACTACTAAAAAAAAAAAAAAATTATTCTGGACGTGGGACCTGTGGATCTGTTTGGAACTCAAGCATACTCTTCCTCTGTACTGAATACACATGCTGGACCTGTATGGAAGGAAAACCCTAACCCAACTTTCAACCGGAATCCCTATTGAACTGGGGTGGTTGCTATACTTTACTACCTCAGGTTTGGGTGGGCAGGCATACATGCTTGAGGCTGTCTTCAATGAACACCCCACCCTATCAATTGCCCTATGATAACCATATGGCTGGACCCACTGCTGGATGCTGCAAATATTGTCTTGACGGTAACAAGCTTGGAAGAGTTCTGTGGTGCCTGAAATGGACTGTCATGCAACAATGGCTTGGCTCAGTGCAAGGCTGCATGCAGTGGTAATTCATGCAGTCACTTTAAATCAGTTTTTAAGTGTCTGGGTGCAATGTCTTTACAGGAAAACACCATTCTTTGAAACAAATTTACTGACCAACAGATGAACCACCAATTTGGGGTTTCCGAGGAAAGAATAATTGTTGAAGCACCTCTTACCACGTGTACTTCAGTTTTGTAAATCTTCTGAAAAGTAAATAATGGCCACACTGCATGGAGCCATTTCAAGTATAGAGTGCAGCTCCACGCTGTTTACTGTACTGATTGCACAGAAGTGAGCATCGTGGAGCTGCTCTGCATACTTGAGATGGCACCACGTGGTGCTACCACTATTTACATTCTGGAGGATTTACAAAACTGAAGTAAAAGTGCTCAGGAGCTTTAAACAGTTCATTAGACACTCAGGCATATACAATATTTTAATTGTTCAGGTGCTTCAATTAGTCTGTGCAAGGGACACTCCCATCAAACTTCTCTGAAACACAGTCTTGTGTGCCAGTTAACTGGTTAGTATTCAATGACTGGGTACCCCAGAAGAACAGACAACTGATGGCACTAAGACAGCACTTTATGCACAGGCTGTCACAGGAGGTTGAGCCCCCCCCCTCCACACACACACACATACACATACACATGCTCTTGGGTGATTAAAATAATAAAATACATTTTTTTAGTGTCTCTGTTGTACCCCTCTTCCACCGGGGTTAATTATGGGGACTACCGCATCCCAGGCCACTCCATGTGGAAATCAAGCTTACACTAGCTCCGCCCTGATGGGTGAGTCAAAATTCACTTCAGTCCTCCTCTCCTAACAAGGACCAACAGTGGGTTAAGCACCTGCCTTCAGCTGCTCCTGACTGGAGCTGTCTGCTGCCTGTTAAGGGATTTTCCCTGTCCTGCAGCACTGACTGCTTCTGGCAGCACTGGCTGGCATGGAAACGCAATCTTTAATTAATTAACAATTTTAAAAACCAGAGCTATTTACTCAGATCAGGGTGATAAGCCCAGTAAATTATTTATTTATTTATTTGTGAGAATCAGTTTACAACCTTTGAGCCAGGGGCTCGTTTCCAAAGGTACCTCGTCACATTGAGGACATACATAGCATTTTAGGTTACATAGCGCAGGTTTTCTCAAATAGGCGTTCATCAGAGGCGCCACGTCACACTGAGGTCAAACAAAATACATTTGAGTTACAGGGTACAAGTAATTGAAATAGGTCTTACACAAGTTGGTTTCATATATTGAGCAATCTACTGGCATAACCATAAAACAGCAGGCACTGGCCAGGTTATACACAGGTATGGTGTGCTGGGAAGAGGTGGAGGGGTGGGCTAGGTGGAGAGCGCCCGTGGGCGTTGTCATGAGTGGAGAGGTTGAGGTCGGGCCTCATTCAGAGACAGGAGCAGCTATGAGTGTTGAGAAGTTGGCTTCGAAGGGTGGTTTTGAATTTGGAGATAGTGGTGGCATTGGTGATGGGGGCAGGGAGAGAGTTAAACCAGGATGGGGCTCTGTAGCAGAAGGACCTCTGACCATGAGTGGTTCTTGATCTGGGGACCAGTAGAGCGGTCTTGTTGGAGGACCATGTTGCAACTGTAGGTGGTATCCGGTGGATGGATGCAGTCACCCCTGGAAGGGAGAGCCCGAGTAGGGTTTTTTTTGTGAGGAGGCAGGTATGATAGCGAAGCCATTCATCAAGGGTCAGGAGTTTAGCATCATCATACAGCTGACAGGTGTGTGTGAGCCTGGGGGCACCAGTAATCAGTCTGCAAGCCTTATTTAGGGTTATGTGAATTTTTTTGAGGGCAGTCGTGTCGGCAGCACCATAGACTGGTAGGCCATAGTCTACAAGGGACAGTACTGAGGACATAACAGCGAGCCAGAGAGCATTTGGGGGGAGGCAGTTTCTATGGCGGAAGAGGATGCCAAGCCGTATGTTGATGGCGGATGCAAGGGCATCAATGTGGTCGTGGAATGTGAGGGCTGAGTCGAAGGTAATCCCAAGGTATTTGTAGGAGCAGACTTGTTCCAGAGGTTGTTTGGTACTAGGAAGTATATGGAGTGGGCGGTTGTTAACTTTGTTTTGGGGGTGGGCAAAAAGCATAGCTTTGGTTTTTTTGAGTTTAATGATGAGTCTGTGCTCCTTAAACCAGGCATCAGCATCATTGAAGGACTATTGTAGGGATTCCTGAAGGGAGATGGGATTGCGGTGAGTGGCAAAAATGACAGCATTGTTTGCATACAGAAGCATTTTGCCAGAGCAAGCACTGGGCAGGGTGTTCAGACAGAGTGAGAAGAGAAGGGGCCCAGGATGGAGCCTTGGGAACCCTGAGTGTGGGATGGGTATCGGAGTGTCCCATTGATTTTAACACACTGTGAGCGAGTGACTAGATAGCTCGAGCACCATGCTAGAGGGCCAGCCGAGAGACCATGTGTGGCAGAGTGCGTTCAGCAGAAGAGGGTGGGAGACAGTGTCGAAAGCCTTTGATAGGTCGATGAACACTGCACCAGCTAGGGAGCTGGTGTCCAGGGAGGAGTGTAGGAAATTGGAAAATTCAATTAGCGCAGTGCTGGTACTGTGACCAGCACGGAAGCCATGCTGCTCTGGGCATAAAATGTTATGCTTAGTCAGATATTCAGTGATTTGAATGGCCACCACTTTTTCCAGGGCTTTAGAGAGGGGGGGAGGATGGAGATTGGTTGGTAGTTGTTGGTTGAGGACCTGTCACCTCCTTTATGAATGGGCGTGATTATGTCTGTTTTACAAGCAGTGGGAAATTGTCCCAGGCAGAGCGATCGGTTTAGTAGGCTGGTCAGCAGGGCAAGGACTTCATCTAGCACCAGCCTGAGGATACTGGGGTCCAGTGAGTCGCTGCCGGGACTGTTGCCTTTTAATGCTTTGATTAGGATGGGTCTGGCCTCCCGGGCAGATACCTTGCGCAGGTGGAAGCTGGGGTGGTGGTGGACAGGGGGAGGTTGGTTTGGGGGAGGATCAAAGAAATTACTGGGGAGGACTGAGCTAAGGTCAGTGAAAGCGGTGTTGAGGCAGTTAGCTATGAAGGCAGGATCGGTGGAGGTAGTACCATCACTAGTGAGCTGAGATGGGGAGGGAGCTGACTTACCATTTAACTGTTTAATATTATCCCAGAAATTCTGGGCGAGCCCCAGGAGGAGGTGAGGGTGGCCTGGTAATGGTCGGCCTTGGCTTTTCGGACCACCCAAGAGCACTTATTCTGGGCTGCATTTTATGCTTGTCTATCAGACAGCCGGCCCATTGCAGTGGCAAGGTGCCAGAGGTTATCCCGATTTCTAAGCAATTGTAGGAGGGCAGGGCTGACCCAGGGTGCATTCTGTTTTTTGGATCGGATTTTTGTGAAGGGTGCAAAGAGATCACAGGCCTTGTTGAAGGTTTGGGAGAAGAAGGCGAGGGCAGTGTCAATGTCGGGTGCACGATGAATGGGGGACCAGTTTATCTGGGTGAGAAACTGTTTAAGTTTTTCAGCCCACCAGGGCGGAGGCACCTGCAGAGGGTGGTCTGTGCTTTGGGTTTGGGATTGGGGACTGCCCAAAGAAATAGAATAGGGGAGTGATCACTTAGGGAATCCGGTAGAACCTGGATGTTTTAGATTTTTTGGGGTCGTTTGGTGATGATTACATCCAGTAGGGTGCTGGTTCCTCTTTTTGGGTTTATTCTAGTGGGCTGGGTGATGAGTTGCATCAGGTCTTGGGTGGCAAATGTGTCTCAGATCGAGGAAGTGGAGGTGCTGAGACAGTTTATGTTAAGGTCACCAACTAGGATTTGCTCTGTCGTATGGTGAAGGGTGGCCAGATAATCAGTTAGTGATACCAGAGCTGGGTTCTGGTTCTTTGGGGGAATGTAGGCAGTGGTGAGAGAGAGAGGGCCCCTAGAGGGGTCAGGGGTGAGTTTGAGGGTAAGGGCCTGGGCCTCATTTACAAGGGCTGGAGGTAGGAGTGCTTGTCCAGTAATTGTGTCCTAGTGTAGATTGCACAACCTCCCCTCGTTTGCTCATCAGTCCTCCCGGTTAAGGTATAGCCAGGAGGAGACAAATGAGTCAGGGTGGATTTGGACAGCCAGGTTTCAACCAGGGCTATGGTGTCAGGTTGATGTGCCATGGCCCAGCACTGAGGGCGCCAAATTTTTTCAGCAGGCTGCATATGTTCATGGAGGCTATTTGGAGGCCAATGGACCAAGTTGGTGGGTGGGAGGGGCTGGGTTGGGATGTATGTTGCCAGAAAGTAGTAGAAGGAGGACCAAGGCTCTGGTCCGGGGTGGCAACAAGTCAACTTCTGTGGTGCACACTGGGATGGGGAGGTGGCCATGGCGGAGCAAGGAATGAGCAGGGTTCGAAAGTTTGGGAGGGCAAGGATGAGTTCCAACCATGAAGAGTCAGGATAGGCAGTGGGGGGTAGATAGGGGGTCGGTGCTGTGGGCCAGGGTACATGGTCAGTGTAGGGTGCAATCGGACTAGGTCAGGGAGAGTTGGGGGTGCTGGGATAAGTGGGCCTGTGAATATGCTTGGCTGATGGGATGTGTGTACTAGCAGGAGAATGAGGGGGAGACATTTGAGGAGAAGGGGTACAAACATAATGCCTGTGGAAGCAGCAGGGCAGGAAGGGTTCAAGTATCTTGGCTTCCCCCAAGAAAGTGTGGATACCACTTTGGATTAGTGGTAGGGTCATGGACTCTGGTGGACAGGGTACAAGGTTCTAATCCCTGGTAGGGCAAGTGAAAAAGGACCTGGGCAAGTGTGGGATTCCATGTTCTGGATGGTTCAAAGCAGGCTGGAATTGGGCCAAATCCAGGGTGAAAATAGTGACTCCTAGTGGTCACTGAAGGTTAGCGTCAAGCTAGGGTAGGGTCTGATGGTTGGCTCAGACCAGTATGCAGGGCTAGCTTGGAGTCTGGGTATAGGTATGAGGTGTGGTCAGAGACAGGACTGAGAGTAAAGGAAGAGAAGTACTGTATGTGGGTAGAGGAGTTCCAGGAAGTAGGAGGAGGGAAGTTCAGATAGTGAGAAGCTAATAAGCTTAAACAGGTTGAATCAGTAGCTCTATCACAGCTATTAGATCACCTTGTGATAATACTATTAAAACCTTGCCAAAAGACATTAATTTTGAATTTGAGCAATATTTCAAGCAAATTTATAAACCGTTGATAAAATGTATCTACTAGAGATTACCAAAATGACCTTGAGTTGTTTCAGTGCCTCACTTTAACAATTAAGATGGCCTCAGACTTGGTTGTCCTATTTCTACACTAGAAATTATTAATGTAATCAATACCATCAAATTAGATAAATCTCTGGCCCTGATTATCTGACTTCAAATTTCTGTAGCATATTTTATAATGTTTTCCTTTCTTAAAAAAACTCTATGCTTATATTTTAGAAAATAGTATTACTGACCATTAATTATTAAAGGATCTGATCATTTTAATTCCCAAACTAGACAAACCTAGAGACCAATTAAATAATTGCAGATTAATTTCTCTTATTAATGGAGATATTAAAATCCTTGCTAAAACTTTAGCTCAGAGAATTAAATCATGTTGGTCTGATCTGATTTCTGCTGATCAGGTTGGATTTATGTCAGATAGCATTTCCTTTGATCATATTAGAAAACTTGCACATATTTTCTCTGCATCCAGAGTTTCTGGGTCCCCTTCGGTCCTTGTTTCTCTGGATGCAGAGAAAGCCTCTGATAGGGTCAGTATCGCCTTTCTATTTGAACCCCTTAAAAAATTGGATTCCCATCATCTTTTCTTTGCTGTCTAACTATCTTACATTCCCACCTTTCTGCAAGGATCTAGGTCAATGGTGTTTTCTCTACAGTCATTAATTTATACTCCAGTACAAGACAAGGCTGTCCCTTCTCTCCTGTTTTATTCAGTTATTATTTGGAGTCCCTTCTTTTTTTATTTAAACCATAATCCCAGCATTAAAGGAATTAAGATTGATTTGCATGTTTTAACTCTGTCTGCTTATGCAGATGACATCCTGCTTCATATATCACAACCAAATCTCTCGATTCCAGCTATTTTAAAAACTATTGAACATTTTAGTAGAGTTTCTAACTACAAATTAAACATGGCTAAAACTGTAGTGATGCCCTTAAACAATAAACTGTTAAAAGATAATATTCTCAAATGTTTTTTCATGGTCTCCCAAGTTCTTGAAATTTTTGGGTTTATATGTCTCCCAGGACAAATCACTGATGAGATCACTAAATTTTGATAATTTACTTTCCATTATTAAACAAGATTTAGATAGATGAAAGAAAATCTCTCTTTCTTTTACAGTCAAAATCAATACTATTAAAATGATTATCTTTCCAAGGATGTTTTACCCTTTAAACATGTTAGGTTTATTCTTACCTCATCGTGGTTTAATAAATTACATTCACTTTTAGTGAAGTTCATATGGCTTGATAAACCCCGTAGAATAGCTTTCAATATGTTGACCTTTACTAAACTGCAAGAGGGGTTGCAAAATCCCTAATGTTGTTCTTCATTACTTGGCTAGTCATGTAATAAATATTTAAGATCAGTAGACTTATGTTATGAAGAACTTCAATACCAACCAATGTGGCTAAAAATAGAGTGTTTAGTTTTGAAGAAATTTAATATTTCTACTTTTTCCATACCCTTCACTAAATTTAAAAACTTGCCTACAACTATAAAAAATCCCACAATTGGAGTTTCATTTAAAATTCATGAACAAATATGTTCATATTTTAATCTCCCATTGGTAAAGGACATTAGTCAGCCTCTGCTTAATAATTATAATTTTAAATTAAATAAACAGCCCTTTTCTAGAAAGTAGCTTCCTTCCCTCAATAACACTACAGTTGAATCATTCCTTTCAAATGGAGATCTCCCCCCTTTGGAGATGATTAGGAACAACTTAAAGTTGGGTAAAGGATGTTTAATTAAGTTATTCGCTCTGAAACAAGCTTTATTTGTGCACTTTGGTCTGCTACCTTGGCTAAATAACAGTAATAATTTCATAGCTGAATGCTTCAAATGAATTCTGAAACCTCATTCAGTTTCTCTGCTTTACCAGTTCCTTCTATCTTTTAAATCTCCAGAAATGCTCTTGGTTTCCAAATTTTGGAGAAATTTACCTCTAAATAAGGAGGTGGATTGGTCTTTGATTTGGAAAGATTTATATAAATATATTTCAAGTGACAACTTAAGATTGAGCCAAATAAATATTCTACACAATGTGTATCATACCCCTGTTAAAATTGCTAGATTTGGGCTTTAACCTTCCGGGGTTTGTACTAAATGTGGAATGTCAGAAGGCACTCTTTTACATATTTTTTGGGATTGCCCTCTGATTAAACTCTTTTGGACAAATATCAAGAATAATCTGCATAGGGTGCTGAGAACTGATCAAAGTTTTAGACCTGATATATGCAGTGTGGGTAATCTTAGCAGTCTATGTACGGTGGAGATGAAATATCACTTAACCATTATAGCCTTATCAGCTAAGAAACTTATTCTAAAACACTGGAAGGATCATAATATTCCCACCTTCAGTGAATGGAGACAGGAAGTTTTACTTAATCTCAGACTAGAAAAAATGCTGGCCAGTTTGAGACATAATCTCCCAGTATTCACTACCAAATGAGGTAAGCTTTATGATGCGATTATCTCTATGTGATCTAGATTTGGCACTTTTGATTTCATCTTTCTCTCAGAGTTTCCCTTACTAGTATCCAACAATATTTCATTTGATGTGATTACCTATGTATTTCATTAGTTATAGTCCCCATGGGATTTCAGATTGATTAATTACAAGTTTACATTTTTATTCTGGGTTAATTATACATCAATGTTCCTTTTGAATAATGGTTGTTTCAAGGTCACCTGGGTGGGAGGGTTTTATTTCTTCTTATTGTGTTTTAAATTGGAACTTGTTGTTTGGGGTTTCTCACTATATGTCACTATGCACTGGATAATGCTTATTCCTTCCCCATCCTCTCTTGTTTTGTCATTGTTAGTTTATGTATGCTTCCTTCTGTGTTTCATGAAATTTAATAAAGACTTGAGAATTAGAAAAAATGTATTAATTAACAGGGTGGATAACACCTGTCTGTTGGTGCCACCGCGACTCACCACCCCAACCAGGTGTTGCTGGGGACAAATTGGGACTGCTTTCTGTAGCCTGACTGGCCCCAGTGCTGCTACTAACTCTGACACTCTCCTGAATCTTTCCTCTTCACCAGCATAGCCTGTACTACTGCTTTCACTTTCAGCATGACCACACTTCACTGTTGGGGTCTCACCAGGCCACCAGACTGATCCACCACTGATCTAACTTGCCAGACTAGCCAGGACACAATGAGCGACTCGGCATGGCTAAGGTGAGTCCTTCCTGCTGTGCCTGACTGGTCGGTTGCACACACTCCAGTAACAGCCTCCCTTTTCTGAGCCTACTGCTCTTCAACTGCTTGTTTGAAATTCAAAATTCCTGGGAGTTCTATTTAGAATTCTTCCCTCAAGACCCTTCAGAATGCTGAGGGGGAAGAATGCTTGCACTCGAGGCATTCCATTTTTTCATGCTGCGCAGGTCTGGGTTCAGAAATTGGATAAGACACACAACCCACAGCACTTGTCTCTACATAGTTCAGGGACACAGGCTGGGGCACTGGGCTGGTTAGGGTCCTGGGTTTACTCTGGCACATTACAGGTAGACATACTGTACGAACTTTAGCAAAGCATTTAACTCAGTCCCACAGAGAAGGCTGGTTATGAAACTGGGTGACTTGGGGTTGGGCATAAACATGCATAGTGGATCAAGAACTGGCTGGAAGGGAGAAAACAAAGAGTCATTTTATAGATGGAACATGCAAGAGTGAAGGAGGTAATGAGCAGGGTAAAACAGGTGTGTGTCCTTGGACTGAGACTCTTTATTTTTTTTGTTTTTGCTTACCCTAAGTGCTCTATAGGCATGCAGTGCATCTTTTCAGGTATGACCAGGGACAGTACTGGACTATAAAGAACAAATACAGAATTAGTAATTTAAATCAAGCACAGAGTAAGTTATAACACAATCTGCAGGACTGAAAAACCACAACAAATACAACATAATAATGTATAATGCACTGTAAGTTAACATAAAAAGGTAAATGGCAGCAAACATCATTAAGGATGCATCAGCAGTCTGAGGAGCAATATGTACGTCTCCAATAGGTCAATGTAATGAATTATGCATGTACGCAGGAAATCAATGTAATGAAAGAGCTGTACACAAAGTATCACACACAACAGGAGAATTACATGAAAAGCATTTTTACTGGCAACATAGTGGAGGGGGATATGTGTTAAACTCGGTCTCTTTACTGATGACACTAAGTGCTGAAGTAGACGAGACACTGAAGAGGGGATTCAGGGACTAGGGGGATTTGGGGAGCTTGGAAAGTTTGCTAGGGTTTGGCAACTTGGGTTGAATACAAAAAAGTGCAAGGTCATGCCCATACAGTAGGTAACAAAAATCTGAAGGTGAAGTAAGGATGATTGAGAGCAAGGGTGCAGTGAACAGAGCAGGAAAGGGATCTGGGGGTAACTAAATCTGAAAGTCACCTGGCTGCACACTGCAGTAAGGCAGTGGGGAAGGCAAGGATGCTGGGTGCATAGGCAGGGGATTTGGTTGCAGACAGAAGGAGGTGATACTGCTGTTGTACAAATAATGCTTGAACAGACCATGTTAAAGCAACCACAGGAATGAGGACCACTATTGGTTGCCTGATTCACATTTAATTTATTAAAACATACATGTAAAAAATAGCAGCACTCCACATACTGTGCCAAATGTTTTCAAACTGCACTAAACCTTTTGTCAACGCCTTGCTCAAAAACATTTGCATGTGGAGTGTACTATCTTTTATGTGTATGTTTTCATAAATTACATGTGAATCAGACAACCAATAGTGGTTCTCATTCCTGTGGTTGCCTTACTATAGTCTTTTCTAAGCATTATTTGTCCAGTATAGTATGACCGGCTCAGGCACTTTCTGTCTGGTGGTCACTTTTACTTTTTCAGATACTGCTGCTGTACAGATAACTAGTGAGTCAGCATCTGTAATACTGCATGCAGTTCTGGAGTCTACAACTCAAAAGGACATTGGTAGAGAAAGGGTAATAAAAATGGTTCAGGGCAGCAGGGTAGGTCACAAAGGAAAGTCTGCACATATATATATATATATATATATATATATATATATATATGTATATATCTATATATCTATATATATAGATATATATATATATGTACTGGAGACCAGAAGGAAAGGGTGGACTATGACTGAGAAATTTATTGAGTCAATAAAGTAGATAGTTGCAAGCTGTTCACCCAAAGTAATAACATCAACTAGAGGCAAAACAAAGAAACTGGTGTGTGTGGGTGGGGGGTAGGTTTATAAAGGAGGTCAGGAAGTATTTTTTTCACAGAACAAATGGACTACACTACTCAAGGAGGTAGTTATTGTAAACACAGTGGTGAGCTTCAAATGGAGGTGGGACAGGCACACGGGCTTGCTAAGAAATATGGGGATAAGAGATTGGGGTGTGGGATGACCAAGGACCACTAGGGCCCAAGAATCATGTTTAATTTTAAGTAGGCAACAGGGCAGACAGGAGAGATTGTTAGGCTTTCTTCTGCCTTCTGTGTTTCTGTGTAACCACTAACAGTACAAATGGAAGAGTATTACAGCAGCACAGCTGTACCACTACAGTTAGGCTTGAGAAGGAATTTCCATACTAAATACCCAATGATCAGCCATATATAAGCCATCTATCTATTGGCATAGGAACATGACATTTTCAAGGACCACAGATAGGCCCAGGACCTCAAAATATGTCAGTTTCAGTGAAATTTAGTTTAGTCGTTTTTGTGTAATGGAGTGACAAAAATGTTGAAAATGTGAAACAAGATTTTGCCTGTGCCAGCAATGCTGGTCTTGTTATGGCAATGTAGTTACATAGGGCAAGAATGTGATTTCTTTATTGTCTCTACCTGAAGCCATCTTGGGACTACCACTCTCCCACCCATCGAGTCAGCTGGTGTAGTAGAAATAATTGTTTACATCTTCACTCGCTCCCAGTCCCAGGGATAAATGCCGGTGGCCTTATTCAAGTAGTGCTTTGCATGAGGATCCTGGCCTTGGGGTCTGATGGTGAGAGTGAGGATGAACATCTTTTATAGTGTATAGTAGAGCACTGCTGTGTATGGTTTTCCATCTCTTGCAAAATGCTGTTGTACCACAGTTCAAAGATCACAGAATGTGACTGTACCCTCATGTGATACAACAGCATTCTGAAACCTCTAGAGACTGCATGGGTTTTGTTTTTAAATGGAAGAACCGTGCACGACATCATGACGTGAAAATAAAAGTGAACTGCTGTGATGGCCGAGGTGGTTTTTCACATTTCAGATGACCACCTAGAGTTTATTAAACTCTGACAACAACCTAACTACACACTATAAAAATGCTGGTTGGGCAACCACATGTCCTGAAGTCTGAGCTATCACCTCAGGTTCTGATTACCTCAGACCTGTTGAGCTGCTCTTGCAGTCAGAGGTAATCAGAACCCTTCTGTGGCAGCACATGCTGGTTATGCATGCCTGCCCATCCAGTATTCTCCTTGTTCTGCACTGTGCATGTAAAATGACTTTTTTTAGTACACAGGGGGAATTGATGGGCATGACATGAGCACCAACAGTGAGAGGATTCAGAATGTAGCCATCCTGGAGTCTCTTAGTTCCAGTGACACCGGACTGTAGCATTAGTGGTCCAGCTGGGGACAGGCAATGGTACAAAAGTAATAAGGATATGGGACTTCAAAAAAAGTGGACTTTGGCAAAATTAGGGAAAATAATTAGAGAAAATCAAGACAATAGAGTATGCAGAAGAAAAGTGGATAGCATCTGTTTTTAATGTTGCGGATAGCTCAATTGTAAAGACACCCAAAGGAAAAAGAGCTAAGGGACAAATGTGGTTCACAGGCAATCTAAAAACATCAGTAAGACTCAAAAGGAAAGCATTTTTTTAAGTATAAAAAAGGTCAAAAGGAGGAAGACAGGGTGAAGTATCTGGAAGCAACAAGAGAAACCACAACGAAGGTGAGAGGAGCCAAAGCAGAGACAGAGCTCAGATTGACAATGGGGGTGAAGAAATGGGAAAAGGCATCCTTCTGGTACATCCAGGAGAAATGTGAGGTCAAAAGGGTACGGTGAGACTAAAGGCAAGGATGGAAAGAGAGGATGAGGGAAGGCAGAGATACTGACAAATTATTTGTGTTCAATATTTGTTAGGAGAAGGATGGCCACATCAAGTCTGAATAAGGAATGAAGGAAGCAAGGACCTTGGAGGATCAATCCAGATTATGGAGAGAAGGTGTTGGAAAATTTAACAGGGTTGAAAGTAGATAAATCAATGGGAGCTGATTGCTTACCACCTGAGGCTGCTACGAGAGGCAGCAGGGGCTATACCTGGACCACTTGCAGACATTTACTGGCTAGCCAAAGGGGTGGTCCCTAGGGATTGGAGGGCACTAGATGTGGTTCCACTGCACAAGAGTGGGCAGAGGGATGAGCCAGGGAAATATGTCCAATCAGCCTGATGCCTATAACAGGGCAAATCATGGAGTCATTACTGAGGATAGAGCTAGTGGACTTCCTTAAAGGGAACTGGCTACTGGACCACAGGCAGTATGGGTTCACAAGGGGAGGGTCTTGCCAGACAAATTTGGTTGAGTTCTTCAATAGGGTAATCACAGCAGAAGACAAGACCCAGGTAGTGGATATAGTATACTTGGACTTGCTGAAGCAAGGCATTTGATTCTGTCCCTCACGGGAGGCTGGGCAAAAAGATTAGAGAACTTGAGGTGGAAGAAAACATAGCAAATTGTGTGGTGAGCTGGTTTAGGGGTAGAACATAAAGGGTGGCAGTTAATGGGAAGTTTTCAGAGGTAAGGGAAGTGACAAGTGGGGTACCACAGGTTTCAGTACTAGGACTAGTCCTCTTCAATATATTCATCTGTGACATAGGTAAAGATATCAAGGGTTAGGTCTGCCTCATCAAAGGCAAAGTAATAATCTGTGAATTGGCTGAGAATGAGGAAGGGAGAAGGAAACTAAGGGAGGATATTTGTAGGCTGAAGAACTGGCAACCTGAGCCAGGTGTTTTACATTTCAATGCAGAGACCACAAGATACATTGAGTCAAGTACATTACTGCAGGCAGAGCATTGCAACCTGAGGCAAGTGTTTCACATTTCAGTGCAGAAACCACAAGATTCATAGAGCCAGACACAATACTGCAGGAAGAGCATTGCAACCTGAGCCAAGTGTTTTACATTTCAGTGCAGACAGCACAAGATGCATTGAGCCAGGTACATTACTGCAGGCAGAGCATGACAACCCGAGGCAGATATTATTTGGTAGTACACAGTGTTTAGAGGCAGAAGTAGGCACTAGGCCCATTGGGACTGCCTCCCCCACACAATGTGAGGTAGATTATCCATCCTTATGAAATGGACATCAGAATTTAGACCTGCTGATTGGTCCATACCTGTGTGATATTCAGTCTAACGCACAGGAAAAAGGACCAGCAGTGCCCTGTGGGCACTGATTCTAGTAAAGATGCCAGTTAGAATGTTGGCAAACTGAAAATCAGCCATCTTCTTTTCACCAACTGCGAGTGACATGCCAGGCTGTATTTTCAGTATGCCAACAAAAATGCAATAAATGCATTTGACCTGCTGTTCACATTTCCTCAGTCTGTGAAATCCGTGGATGTAGCATGAAGGGAAAAGCTGCGATGTCTCTCACAGCCCACCCGCCCGGTAATGTATACAAAATCAGAACAGCTGCGATCTCTCCACCAGCCTGGCCACTCGCTCCTTAAGATCCATGTTTGAATTTAATAAAAAAAACAAAGGTACAGCCGCGATGTCTCTCGCAGCCTGCCTGCTCGTTCATCTATTAAAAAAAAAAACGGAACAACCGCGATCTCACTAAGGCTCACTGAATGTCTGTACCTGCCTGCCTGTGTGCTCGCTCTGTCTCTCTACCAGCCCGCTCACTCTTAAAATTGTAAATGTAAATTATACATATAAAAAGAAGCCAAACAGCTGGATTTTAATCTTTTTTTCCCTCGTCTCCATACAGCATGGGGGTGAATACCTAAAGTACAGAAGCCTTTCTTGGACAACATTCCTTCAGTGCAAAACAAAAACACAAGACACTTAGGCGGAGGAACTATTTTATTAAAAGTGATACCAACAGGTGTTTTTTCCTAATTTAAATTGGAAATTTAACCTACTAAATGCGGTTTCACTAAAGATATCCATTTTCATAGTGTAATAAGCCTCCAGGTGTAAGTAGACATTTAACACATGGCTAGAGGTTGGACGACCGGGCCGGGTGGTCTGCATCACCACGCCTCCTAGCCGTCTTTAAAATGTCTAACGCACACCCTGTCGTGGCTTATTGCTTACTTAACATAGAGATAATTATCCAATGCATTTTTAAACTTGCCAAGATCTGTAATATCTACTATCTGCTGGGGTAGAGCATTCCACAATTTACATACCCTCATTGTGAAATAATTGTTCCTTTTATTAGTAAATGCCCACAAAATACAAAGCTGTTTACTGTGGCATCTTAGATTTTCTGGTTTCGTAGTCATAATCAGATTGCAACCATTAATTAAGTCTTGATCCTGCAAGATGTTAATAACATTAATATATCTCTTCTGTCTCTTCGCAGTTGTAGAAAGTGTTTTACATTTCATTGCAGAGACCACAAGAAACAGAGCCAGTCATATTACTGCAGGCAGAACACTGCAAACCTGAGGAAGGTGCTTTTACATTTCAGTGCAGAAGCCGCAAGATACATAGGGCAGGATTTTCAAAGTTTTGGATCACGCAAGCACCAATGATGCAGCACATGGGGCTTGTGGCAATCTAATGGGATTTCCTATCCTGTGTGGCAATTGCCGCAAGTTAGGTCAACTGTTTCTGGTCTACCTTTTGGCAATCCTGGGGGCCGTTTTTACAGAGCTTGCACTAGATATTTGACACAAGCTGCTGTAAATTTGTAGAAACTGTCACAACTACACCTCAGATTGTAAAATTGGGCGCAGTTGTGGCGAAGGATTTGGCACACTACCAGAGTCTTTGTATGGTGGTGCAGGGCTGGACGCAAGCCCTCTGCCAGGCTTTGAAAATGCTGCCTGTAGAACCAGGTACATTACTGCAAGCAGAGCACTGCAGCCTGAGATAGGTGTTTTACATTTCAGTGCAGAGAGCACAAGATACATCAACACAGATACATTACTGCAGGCAGAGCACTGCAACTTGAGACAGGTGTTTTACATTTCAGTGCAGAGAGCACAAGATACATCGAGCCAGGCACATTACTGCAGGTAGAGCATTGTAACCTGAGACAGGTGTTTTACATTTCAGTACAGAGACCACATGAAACAGAGCTAGGTACATTGCTGCAGGAAGAGCACTGCAACCTGAGACAGGTGTTTTACATTTCAGTGCAGAGAGCACAAGACACATCAACACAGGTACATTACTGCAGGAAGAGCACTGCAACCTAAGACAGGTGTTTTATATTCAGTACAGAGACCACATGAAACAGAGCTAGGGACATTGCAGCAAGTAGAGCATGACAACCTGAGACAGGTGTTTTAAATTTCAGTGCAGAGAGCACAAGATACTCAGCACTAGTACATTACTGCAGGCAGAGCACTGCAACCTGAGGCAGGTGTTTTTTACATTTTAGTACACAGACTATATGAAAAGAGCCAGGTACATTACTGCAGGCAGAGCACTGCAACCTGAGACAGGTGTTTTACATTTCTGTACAGAGAGCACAAGATACATCGACACAGGTACATTGCAGCAGGCAGAGCATTGTAACCTGAGGCAGGTGTTTTGCATTTCAATGCAGAGACCACAAGATAGAAACATAGAAACATAGAATTTGACGGCAGATAAAGACCGCTTGGCCCACCCAGTCTGCCCATTTCCTACCTACTGGATAAGCTGCAGATCCTAGTTAACCAGCAGCCTACTTCTTCCTACCCCCACCCCCCAGAATTGCCTTATGACTATCCCATGCATGCTTGAATTCCACCACTGATTTTGACTCCACAACTCCTCCGGAAGGCCATTCCATGCATCCACAACCCTCTGTGAAAAAAACTTCCTTAAATTACCTCGGAGCCGCCTCTCTATCTTCAAATTGTGCCCTCTTGTTCTTGCACCTCTTTTTGAAAGATGCTACCCTCTTGGACTTTGTTGATTCCCTTGAGGTACTTGAAAGTTTCTATCATGTCCCCTCTCCTCCTTTCCTCGAGGCTATACATATTAAGCTCCTTAAGTCTCTCTCTATGTCCTCCGGTGCAGACCCTGCACCATTTTAGTTGCCTCCTCTGACAGCTTCCATCCTGTCTATGTCTTTATGGAGATTGGGTCTCCAGAACTGCACACAGTACTCCAGATGGGGTCTCACCAGCTGTCTGTACAGAGGATAATAACTTCCTGTTTTCTACTGGTGATGCCTCTCCATGCATCCCAGTATCCCCCAGCCCTCCTTGCTGCCTTCTCACATTGCTTGCCCACCTTTAGGTCATCTGATATGACTACCCCCAGGTCCCTTTCCATTTTTGTTGTTGTTAGTATCTCACCCCATTGTGTACTCTTCCCTGGTTTTTGTTTCCCAGGTGCATTACCTTGCACTTCTTAGCATTGAATCTAAGCTGCCATACATTTGACCATTCCTCTAACTCTAGCAAGTCCCTTCTCATCCTTTCCACCCCACCCTGTGCATCAACTCTGTTGCAGATCTTAGTGTCATCTGCAAAGAGACATACTTTTCCTTCCAGTCCTTCTGCAATGTCGCTTATAAAAACATTGAAGAGGACTGGTCCTAATACTGAACCCTGCGGTACTCCGCTAGTAACCCTCCTTTCTTCTGAGTGGACTCCATTTACTATTACTCTCTGTGTCCTATTCTCCAGCCAATTCTTTACCCAGGCTGTCATCTTGGGACCCACTCCCAGGCTGGCTAACTTGTATATTAATCTTTGTGTGGGACTGTGTCAAATGCCTTGCTAAAGTCTAGGTAGGCCATGTCCACAGCCCTCCTGATCTACTACTTTGGTCACCCAGTCAAAGAAATCTATCAGATTCGTCTGGCAATGACCTTCCCGCTGTGAATCCATGCTGCTAGGGTCCCTGTGCCCCTCTGGCCTCTAGATACTGACAATTCTTTCCTTTAGAAGTGATTCCATCATTTCCCTATCACTGAGGTTAAACTAACAGGTCTATAGTTTCCTGCTTCTGCCTTGCTCCCACTTTTGTAGGAGGGAATCACATCTGCCCTCCTCCAGTCCTCGGGTACCACCCCATCCTCCCATGATTTGTTAAAGAGGTAGTTAGTGGTGTCACTAGTTCTACCCTTAGTTCTTTTAGAATTCTGGGATGAATCCATCAGGCCCCATTGCTTTGTCCACCTTCAGTTTTAAGAGTTCTTTCAGAACCCTTTCTTCTATAAATGGGCTGGTATCAACTTCTGTATCCAGAGTGTTACTACTGTTTGTTTTATGTACCCCCTCTTCCCTTGTAAATACTGAGCAAAATATTTGTTTAGTATCTCTGCCTTTCACAGTCTCCTCTGCCCACCCTCCCTCCCTTTATTAAGCCTCACTATCCCTCCCTTGGTCTTCCTTTTGCTCCCTGATGTACCTATAAAAGGTTTTATCCCCTTCTTAACTGAGTTGGCTATCTTTTCTCAGTTTGGGCCTTTGCTGTTCTGACTGCCTTCCCAGCCTCCTTTGCTTTAACTGATACAGTTCTCTGTCCTGCTCCTGCTGGAGTTCCTTGTACTTCCTGAATGCTTTCTTTTCTCTGAACCTTCACTGCCACTTCCTTTGAGAACCATAGTGGTTTCTTACATCGTCTTGTTTTGTTTATTTGCTTCACACAAAGGCTCATACCTCTGTGATGGCAGTTTTATTATTCCCCATTGTTCTTCCACCCTCCTTCCCCGCCTATTTCTAGTGCATTCCTTAGGCACTCACCCATTTTGGCAAAGTCAGCCCTCCTAAAGTCCAGTACTTTTGTCTTTGTATGGCTTGACTCTATTGCTGTGTTTATTGTGAACCATACTGTTCGATGGTCGCTAGTTCCCAGATGGCTACCCACTTCTACATCTGTGATCCTCTCCATCTCCATTTGAGAGTATCAAGTCTAATATTGCTCCCTCTCGAGTGGGCTCCAGTACTAGTTGTCTAAGGCATGCCCCTGTAGGGCATCTAGAATAACTGCACTCTTCAGTGGCAGCTGCAACTGCACTCCTGTTAACATCTGGCATATTCAGATCACCCATCAGCAATATCTCCCTTTTCTGCCATTCTAAGTATACTTTCTATCATTTCCTTGTCCATTTCCTCCCCTGAGGAAGAGGTCTGTACTCTAACCCTGTGCGTGTTGGTGCCATTGCCTGTCTCCAAATTTACCCACAGTGCTTCTTCTCCTCCCTGTTTACCCTTTTGTTCTGTTGCTTTATTCCTTCCTTATGTAAAGAACTACTCCTCCTCCTCTTTCACCTCCTGTCCCTCCTGTAGATAGTGTATCCTGGTATGTTTACGTCCCAGTCATGGTTTTGTGTGTACCATGTTTCTGTGACTGCCACGATATCCAGATGTTCCTCCATCAAGGCCACTAATTCAGGAAGCTTGTTACCTAGACTACGGGCATTGGTACTCATTGCTTTCCATTTTTGATGGCCTTACCTTCTGTTGCAGCATCCCCCCACTGACCGTTCTACCTTGGTCTTTTCTCATTTAGTACCCTGTTTTGTAGGGAGAGGCTGGGATTTTTCTGCTGCTTGTCAGTGCCTCCCCCATTGACTAGTTTAAAAGCTTGCCAATGAAGCATTTAAACCGATTGCTCAAAAGACTTGTTCCCTTCCTGGACAGATGCAGACCATCGAGCAGGTACATCGAGCCAGGTACATTGCTGCAGGCAGAGCATTGCAACCTGAGACAGGTGTTTTATGTTTCAGTGCAGAGAGCACAAGATACAGCAAGACAGGTACATTACTGCAGGTAGAGTATTGCACAATAAGGCAGGTGTTTTACGTTTCAATGCAGACAGCACAAGATACATCGAGACAGGTACATTACTGCAGGCAGAGCATTGTAACCTGAGACAGGTGTTTTATATTTCAATGCAGAGAGCACAAGATACATTGAGCCAGGTACATTACTGCAGGCAGAGCATTGCAACCTGAGACAGGTGTTTTATGTTTCAGTGCAGAGAGCACAAGATACATCGAGCCAGGTACATTGCTGCAGGCAGAGCATTGCAACCTGAGACAGGTGTTTTATGTTTCAGTGCAGAGAGCACAAGATACATCGAGACAGGTACATTACTGCAGGCAGAGCATTGCAACCTGAGACAGGTGTTTTATGTTTCAGTGCAGAAAGCACAAGATACATCGAGACAGGTACATTGCTGCAGGCAGAGCATTGCAACCTGAGACAGGTGTTTTATGTTTCAGTGCAGAGAGCACAGGATACATCGAGACGGGTACATTGGCTGCAGGCAGAGCACTGCAACCTGAGACAGGTACTTTATGTTTCAGTGCAGAGAGCACAAGATAAATCGAGACAGGTACATTGCTGCAGGCAGAGCATAGTAACCTATAATAATAATACTTGACAGCTGAGACAGAAGAAGGCTAATGCCCTTCAAGTCCGTCTCCCACTCCTACTGGGTCGTACCTATTGTACTCCTTTTGAGGCTATGCATACCCGTCTTTTAAAAAGACTCAGTGGCTCCACCTTTCTAGGCAACATGTTCCACAGTCTCCCTGCCCTTTGCCTAAAATATTCTTTTCCACTAGTTTTCTATCTTTAGTTGTTTATTGTGAGATCTTAACATGTTTTCCTGTCCTTGTAGTTAAGGCCAAGCTCTGTCATTAGTTCACTGTCATCCAGTACTTTATATAAGTGTCACATATCCCCCAGTTCTCCTCTCCACCAATGTAAGCAAGCCAAGCATGTCATATTTCCCTCATTTTACTATCCTTTAATTGTGGGATTAACTTTGTTGCCTTACAGTGCACCTCTCCAGTAAATCCCTATCCTTTAAGTGTGGACTCCAAAAGGGGTTCCATTCTCCAAATGCGACTTCACATGAGTTCTGTAAAGGGCAGATTCAATGTTCATTTCTTGTTAGAAATGATTTTTATACATCCATTTGGTCTATGGGCAGTAAGTGTCACCTTCTTGCACTGTTCTCATATGAAAAGTCATTGTTCATTAGTATTCCCAGGCATCTCTCTGTTTCCACCTCTTTCAAATCCTTTCCTGCCATTATTCGTTATTACATCCCAGGTGAAAGACCATACATTTATTGGTATTGAAGTACATTTTGTTAATTCTAGCCCACTTCTCAGCTTCCTTTCAGTATTTATTAAAATGGGTAACTGGGAAGGCATACTGAGCCCAGACTCATTTCCATGTGCGACCCAAAACCATGTTAATCAACAAACATGTCTTCATATTTGTTTGCCATAGCCACCTGCCCTCCCAACTTTGTATCTTCAGCAGATTTCTTGATCCATCCCTCAACATGTGTATGCTTGTTTCCAAAATAGAATGAAGAAAGTGCTTGTTCCAAGACTGACACCTGTAGTACCCCACTTGTTACCCGTCCCGCTTCTGATAATATCCCTCTTATTCTGACTTGCTGAATCCTGTCATCCAATCATGAGTTCACCCAGGCTACTGTGTTCCTATCTACATTCATTCTTTCCATTTTCTGTATTGATTTCAATTGTGGTACCTTATTAAAAGCTTTCTGTAAGTCCAGGAATATGATGTCCACTGGAATATTCTTATCCAGACAGAAGCAATCAGATTAGTTGTACGCAATATTCCTGCCACAAAACCATGTTGTGTTTTGTCCGTTAGTGCCTTGGAATCAATGTCCTTTATAAGTTTATCCTTATTTAATGTTTCCAAGGTTTCACTCAAGAAGGTTATTAAACTGACTGGCTTGTAACTTCCAACTGAGGTTTTGTTTCCCTTTTTGTAAATTAGAACCACAACGTCCTGTTTCGAGTCTGATGGGACCACCCCTTCATCATAAGACCTGTTGAATAGTAATGTTATTGGACCTGCTATGGACTTTGGTTTCCTTATTCAGTCTAAGGTGCAACCCATCTGGTCCAGATGTCTTACTCATTTTGATATCACTGAGGACTCACAGGACTTCTTGTCCTGAAAAAGTATTACTGCTTACCTCTATGACCTCCTTTTTAAAGGATAATTGTATTTTGCATTTGTTGTTATAGACCGAACATAAATATTCAATCATATTGTTTGCAATCAGTTGAGGGTCATCTAACAGTTCCCCTATGCAATACAGGACCCAGTGACCTACTGGACCTTCTACAGTTGTTTACATATGCAAACAATGGCTTATAGTTATCCTTTGTATGTCAGTTTTGAATTCTAATGTCATCCTTTCCTTCTCTGTCACTTGTTTGGCTTGCCTCAGTTATAGCCTACATTTTTTATATTTGTTCTCTAGATCTAATATATGCCTTTTGCTTTTTTCTTAAAGGAAAGCAGTTATAATCAAAGTCTCCCCATCCACCCAAAGCCGTACCCCTGATTAGGTGTTTCACAATGAAAACGCATTTTTTCAGATGTTTAACTTACTTTATTTTATTGTTAAAAATGTCCTGGATTCTGCAAAATGGTGGACCCTGCGTACCATTTCAAGTGAAAGTGCAGCGCCGCACCGTTTGCTTTAATACAAGGGTGTTGAAGTGAGTGGTGGTGCCAGATTTTCACTTGAATTAGAAACATGCAGCATCCACCATTTTGCAGAATCCTGAACTTTTGGCATAAAATAAGTTAAAACACCTGAAAAAGGGTGTTTCTATCAGAAATGCCTAACTGGGGTATTGAGGTGTGTGGAGAGTCTGATATGACTGCTTTCCTTTAACTGTTTCCACACCCTGTTTGTAAGTCGTAAAGGTACTTTGCCTTTTTTATTACGTCTTTTCCTAGTAGGCACATATCTTTGCTCAGTGTTTTAACAATTTGTTTTTAATGGTCATCCAGCATTCTTCTACTATTTTACCTTCCAAATCATTCTTCCAGTCCCATTTATTCGGCTCCTCCATTATTTTCCTGTGGTCTGCTTCAAAGTAATCTCTAGTGTTAGTGTTCCCATCAGTCCTGGTCAATTTGGTATTTAACTCAGATTGTATCATGCTATGGTTGCTGGTTCCTACTGTAAGTTCTCCCTAATTTCAACATTATTAATTTCTGTTGTTAAATTTGTGATAAGAAGGTATAGAGTATTGCACACTCTCATAAGTTGTATTACCCTTTGTTGTAACCCCGGGTAAGTAAGACTTCAACAATGTCTGATTCATAAACTGAACCACAGCTTAGGGTATCCCAATTTATTTTTCCAAGATCGAAGTCTCCCAGTAGTATGAGTTCACCCATATCTAATGCGCTTGAACTTTCTTCCAGTGGGGCTTTATTATATTTTTGTTCACGACTAGATGTTCTGTAACATATTCCAATCATTACTTTCCTTCATTTGTTTATTCTTAATTGTAACACAAATGCTATGCCTGCTGTTCAATGAGCAGAAGCTACCAGCCACAACCTCCCTTTCTGACTATTTAAAGGAAAACTGTCATAAACCCCTGTGGCAATTATTAGGACTGCAGAAATGCCGATCAGCACAACCTTAATGTTTATTTTAAGTGTTCAGCTAACCTTTGTCTATTTCTTGCCTTGATGATAGTTCAGTGTGCTTTTAGGAGACAACATTTAGAAAGTGCCACCGCACGGAAGACTGAGCTTGACCGTTTTAAAGATAGTATTAATTCAGCTGGTGCCAGAAGGCTCGTTCACGATTTGGCCGGAGCACAGTGTCATGAAGTAAAGAGCCAGTGTGCCTTGTTGCAGCTTGAGCTGAGTCTTTAGAAACCCTGGTCAATGAGCAGTTCATTTACTTTAAATTGCATCCTGGAGTTCGCATGATAGCACCACCGCCAACGCCGCATGCCTGAACTCAAGGCCTGCAATTTTACATTTAAAATTAAATGGGTTAGACTGTTCGCTTTTGACCAGGTTTGTTTCTAAAGACTCAGCTCTAACACTGCTACAAAGCACACTGCTTCTTCTTACTTCATGGCACTGTGCCCGCCATCATGAACAAGCCTTTCCGCACACAGCCGGAACAATACTAAAACTTATTTGATACAGGTTAGGCGGCTCTGGCCGCTTTATCTGTGAAATCATGCCTCACCCCAGGTCATTAAAACACAATTTAAACTATAAGACATGCCCTGCAACAGAAATGAAACCCTCTCACTGCACATTGGCAGGTGAGTAGAGGCTGGGGGAAATGGGGGTTTATGACAGTTTCCCTTTAAGTCAGCTTCCTTCAGCCTTGTTTAGAATCACTGTTTCTTTGCTGCAGCTGGAGGTTCTCCCTCCTCCTTTTCTCCCTGTATTGGTCTACTGCTTTCCTTTGTGCTTTTGGGTCTTCTGTTTGGTTTGTGCCTTCAGCAGCCTTTTGAGTCAGTATTTTTTTTCTACTTTCCTGGTTACAGCTTGTGCTTTCTTTGTCTCTTGGCCAGCCACTCTTGCTGCACTTTTGTCCTCATGTAACACCTGTGTTTCTTTCTATTTTAGTTCTTGATGTGCTTCCCAGTTGCCACAGTATGCCCTGTATATTTCAGTCTGCTGTTTTGGATTGTGTTATTTTCAGGCTTTCCATTTTGCTGTTCATATCATGCCATTTGTAAATCTCTGTTTAACTGCATTCCTCAACTGCATCACCTGGCTTCCTAGCAAGACAGTTGCTCCCATTTCTGTTCTGTTACTTAATTGGCTTACTCAGTCAGTCTGCTCAGCATTTTGGCATTTACCGCCCTAGTCTTCATGTGTTCACAGTTTTCAGCTTTTTCTTGCTGAGGCTGCGCTTTACCTTTCATTTTGACCTTGATGTACATTTAAAGTTTATTATACAATGGCAATAAAAAATCCTGGAACCTGATTGGCTATCTGCCCTTTGCAACAGTGAGGTTATCTGAGCACAACCTCACTGTACTGATTTGTTGGATTTGATCGTCCATTGTTAGCATCTTCTCTTGAGAAACAAAGATATATTGCCACACTAAAAATCTACTAAAAACATGTTTTAAATGTTGTTTTTTTTTATTTTTATAACAACGAGCTATTGCATAATAGCAATAGTGCATTCCAGGGTATGGGTTGTGCTGGGATAAACTCCCTTCTGTGGTGTTGGAAACACTTTCCGGCCTGCAGCCTCGTGCCCAACCACCCAGGCGTGGTTATCAGCACAACACACCCTGTCGTGCGATTATTACTTAAGTACCTTTCAGTCATTGTACTTTCCTTTAATATCAATCATTCCATTTAGCAGTCATTATTCAGTAAGAATCTTGCCCTCAGGGTTCTCCCTATGGATAGACAGATTGCTCCTCTTGAAGTCTGCATCTTGAGGGTGAGTCCCTTGTCTCAGGCAGGGGTCCTTCTCTGTAGGCCACTTGTCTCCTGCAGTGCCTCCTGGCAGTTCCATTGAGTGGTAAGGTACAACGCTTTGGGGGAAGCTTTAGCTGTGTAGACCTTCAGTCGGCGGCACCTCAAGGTATAGTATTTAAGACTTTAGCTGCCAGACGGTGGGGCCCTATGTCAACTGGTGTTCTTTAGCTGTGTAGACCTTCAGTCAGCAGCACCTCAAGGTATAGTATTTAAGACTTTAGCTGCCAGATGGTGGGGCCCTATGTCAGCTGGAGTTCTTTAGCTGTGGCCCACATCAGAAGCTATTCCCCCATGTCCCTAAGGTCCACATAGTCTCCTGTATATCCCCTTCCTTTAGTTGTCATTCAAGGAAAGACCTCTTTGCAGTCTTGAGGCTTGATGATAGCCTGTCAGCAGTCACTGCTCTCCTCATTCCATGCTTTGAGGGGTGGGCCTGCTTCACATGGGACATCCTTTGGCTGCAGAGATCAACTGGTGACACCCACAGCATTATCCCATTAGAGGGATAGAGACAGAGAGCACAAGTTATCCCTCCAAATATTTACCCTGAATTTTAAACTCCAAATTAGCATTCTTGGCTGCCACATTAATAAGTTCCCATGCCAGGAGAGATGACGGCCAAGGCCATGGATCTCCAGAGATAGTTATTGTACTCCTGAGTGCCAAAGATCATAATACAGTATATCTATTTAGATATAGCATTTGCTCTAGCCATACATTTCTGCTCTTAGTTGGGTTGGAGGGTAGCTGTTTTATGTTTTAATCCTGTGGTTCCCTCTCTCCTTACAGAAGTCCTGCCGCTGTCTGCTATCAGTTCCCAGTTGCTGTCAGTCAGCACTCCACTCAGTCTCTGTGCTTATCACCTGCTGCACAGTACTTTTGGACTCCTTCCTAAGGTACTTTTAGCCTAAGGGAATTATGTTCCGGTGGCACCTCTGGAGAGACCGTCCTCAAGATGGTTCCTTTGCTTTCATGGTACCCTGACAGAGTGGTAATCCTCCATGTTACATATAGTGCAAACAGCCAAAGTATCCACACATAACAAACAAATATTTAATTCAACTACTTTCATACTATCAGCAATACTGAACAAGCATAACTCCTCACTAAGATGCGTATGCACTTTGAACACAAAGGCTATGCCTACAGTTCAATGCATGGGAGCTACCAGCCACACCCCCTTCCTGAGCTATACATTAGCTTCCCCCAGCCTCATTCAGAAGCACAGTTTCTTTGCCCCACTATCTTCCATTCTTCCTCCAGTTGCGCGCCTTCCTTTGGGGCTCCTTTCTAAGGCACCTTTAGCCTAAGGGAATTCTGTTCCTGTGCCACCTCTAGGGGTGGAACTCTCATCAAGAGCGTTCCTTTGCCTTCACCATACCCCAACACGGTGGTAGTCCCCCATTTGACAGAGAGTGCAAATGGCCACAGTAGTCACATATAATAGTCAAACACATTCATTCAACTACCTTCAATCAACAAAACTGCACAAGCATAACTCCTCACCAAAATGCAAATGCCCATTGAATCATAATCTTTCTATGTGCTTGTCTGCTTCCTTAACTGTACATAGTTCAAGACTCTCTAAGTCCTCCCTACTATGTACACACTCTCCACTTCCCCTTCAATCTACTCAGTTTCTGTAGAACAAGTTATAACCTGTGATTTCCTTACATCAATCGCTGGTGCTTTCCTACCATGTTACCGTAATTGCTGCAGTATCAGTCTCCTACCTGGATAATATAATTTCCAGTTTAAGACTTTGTGCATCAGCCAATAATACTTGGTGCACATCCTTCTTACTATGGTAGTAATTATTGCTCTGATGTGTACAGATGTTAATTTTACTTACTCTGGTACCCTTACACATGTCTTGAGCCCCCCGCATACGGACTTTAAAATATTGGTCATGGTTTGTTTGATTTGCTTTCCTACCGCTGCACTGCCATGCTTATTTAAATGCAGCCTGTCCCAGCCATGAGCGCCGTTATTTGGTTCACACTTCTCCCAGTGGGTAATACATCTGCACCCTATTTCCAAGGCCTAGTTTCAAAGCCACTCAATAATGTCTTCTAAAGCTCTGTGTCATCCCCTGCTTGCTCTTGGAATGGGAAGTATTTCAGAAAACATTGTTTCACAGCCTCTCTTCTCTAGTGTGCCACTAAATCAGATAGTCTATTTCTATATCTACCTTACCTTGCTTCCCCACATTATTTGTTCCCACATGAACCACCACCAAGGGGTTTCCCCATGCATTTTTCAGTGAATCTGCAAACAACAGTTCTGTGTCAGATATTTTTGCCCTTGGAAAGCTACTCATGGTCCTGTTCATCTTTTCTGGGGCACAAATGTACTTATCAGTAAATTTTGGTATAGAGTTGCCCATACATAGACCTGACACCTCCTGTACCCTTTTTTAGGCTATCATTACTTATTTCAACCTGGCTATTATTTTTTTCAGAGTCTTGGTAGAAGACTGCATATTGACAGCAGCAGTTCAAATCGATTTTTTATTGGTGTATCAAAAGGCATAGCTCTCCTCCTCTTCTTGGGTTTACGATTGTATTTAACCACAGTCAAGTCCTCATCTGAATCATTTTCAGCCTATCGTTGCCTTTTTTTACCATTATTCTGTTATGGGCAAACTTCTGCATTATATTGTGGGGATTTACGCAGCGTTTGTGACATGTATACATTGTTCTGTGCCCCCTCTCCTACTGCTTGCAATAAACTCAGACTTTTTTTTCTTGCTGAGTTACATTTCCAACTCCATAATTTTGATTTTAAGTTACTTAATCTCATTACACTGCCCACAAGTAAAGGCTTCAAAGTCAGTAGTTGATTGGAGGCCAAATTTATTGCATACAATACACAGTATTCCCATCTAGCTATTACTAGGGAGATGACTGCAACCTCTTTATCCATATTAGGTTGATTTTTGTCTGACAGTGTCTAATAAAAACAGAAGTACAAGGGGGTGTCCCAGCTCATGGACCCCCTAATCAGTTCACTCAGATATGTATGTTAAAGTGGTGTGACTTACAGCCAAAGAACAGGTGCCTCCTACTCCACTACCAGTAAAACCAGCACATAGGTTCCTACTTTTGTATGTCCTGACAGAGGGCTGCAGTGTAGAGCAAAGGTATCAGCACAGCTGTGTCAACACAAGGGTCTGACACAGGGCTGGATGCAAGTCCTGCATTACCCATTAAGAATGCTGCATACGGAGTGTGTTTGTCTCAGCGCACCGCATGAAAAATATGCTCTCTGTTCTTTTATCACTGAAAAACAGTGACTGCGGAGAAAGTTCACATAGTTCCGACTGTATCAAAGCAGTACTTTTTTTTAAGGCTGATTCAAACATCAGCAGGTGATGAGAGAACCAACTTAAAGAAAATGAAAGGCCTCACACGTTAGTTAATTTGTAAGCAGATGTCCTCCCGGTTGGTTGATTATAATTCTTTCAGAAAGGCTTGAGTATTAAAAATGTTCTTTTGAAGACTGATTTAAGTTGTTGTATGTTCCATTACACACTGCATCCCTTCCAGGATTGTAGTCTCATTCAGATTCTTGATCAGAGAAGTCCACGGGTTAGCCAGAGAGGCCCGCTGGCTAAGCATCAAACGGTAACTCAGCACTCCCTGTCCCGTGCAGTGATACATTCTCTAGGGATCTCCCTTTCCCTTTCCTCTCTCTCCACACTCTGTGCCTAAGCTCATGTCTGATAATATTGTCCATAGTACTCCCTTCTCACCAACATGCGGGCTACTTTCCAGGCCGCCAGTTGTTTGGTATGTCATCTCTGGTTCTATGAGGACGATGAGAATATGCTAGAATCACAGCTCTGCTGATGGGAACCCCTGTCTCGGGTTGCAGCAAGTGAAAAAATATTGGTATCACTTAAATTTGAATAGAAAGATGAAAATGATTTGGAAAGGTATTTCTGTTTGCTTTCACATCTGAGAAACTGTCTGACATGTCCTGCAATGATCATCTGGAGCCCGTCTTGAACAGACTAGGAAAACATCTTTGAAAGTACCTGCCACAGCTTTTCATTGGGAACTGCAATTGATATGGTAGTACTAGGGTTAGAAAGACACCCCAGATTCAAAATTTTACTTAGCGAACCTCGAAATAATAACAGGTATCCTAGCAGCAAGCCAGAGCTAGGTACATTCCTGCAGATAGAGATATGTGAACAAAGTTGGGTATGGTGCATAACATTGCAGAGACTACAGTATAAATAGAGTCAGGTACATTACTGCAGATAGGTGGAAGCAGAGTCAGGTGTGGTACATAACATTGCAGAGACTACGGTATAAATAGTGTCAGGTACATTACTGCAGATACAGAGGTGAGAACAGAGTCAGGTGTGGTACATAACATTGCAGGGACTACAGTATAAATAGAGTCAGGTATATTACTGCAGCTACAGAGGTGAGAACAGAGTCAGGTGTGGTACATAACATTGCAGAGATTGCAGTATAAATAGAGTCAGGTACATGACTGCAGATAGAGAGGTGAGAGCAGAGTCAGATGTGGTACATAACATTGCAGAGACTACAGTATAAATAGAGTCAGGTACATTACTGCAGATAGGTGGAAGCAGAGTCAGGTGTGGTACATAACATTGCAGAGACTACGGTATAAATAGTGTCAGGTACATTACTGCAGATACAGAGGTGAGAACAGAGTCAGGTGTGGTACATAACATTGCAGGGACTACAGTATAAATAGAGTCAGGTATATTACTGCAGCTACAGAGGTGAGAACAGAGTCAGGTGTGGTACATAACATTGCAGGGACTACATTATTAATCGAGTCAGGTTCATTACTGCAGATAGAGTGGTGAGAACAGTGTCGGGTATTGTACATAGCATTGAAGGGACTACATTATAAACAGAATCAGGTACATTACTGCAGATAGAGAGGTGTGAACAGAGTCAGATGTGGTGCATAAAATTGCAGGGACTACTCTATAATCAGTCAGGCATATTACCGCAGACAGAGAGGTGAAAATAGAGTCTGGTGTCATGCATAACACTGCAGGGACTACATTATAAATAGAGTCATTTACATTATTGCAGATACAGGGTGAGAACAGAGTCAGGTGCGGTACATAACATTGCAGAGACTACAGTATAAACAGACAGGTACATTACTGCAGATAGAGAGGTGTGAACAGAGTCAGATGTGGTGCATAAAATTGCAGGGACTACACTTTAATCAGTCAGGTTCATTACCGCAGACAGAGAGGTGAGAATAGAGTCTGGTGTCATGCATAACACTGCAGGGACTACATTATAAATAGAGTCATTTATATTATTGCAGATAGAGAGGTGAGAATAGAGTCAGGTGTGGTACATAACATTTCAGAGACTACAGTATAAATAGAGTCGGGTACATTACTGCAGATACAGAGGTGAGAACAGAGTCAGGTGTGGTATATAACATTGCAGAGACTACAGTAAAAATAGCGTCAGGTACATTACTGAAGATAGAGATTTATGGACGCAGTCAGGTATGGTACATAACATTGCAGGGACTACAGAATAAATAGTCAGCTACATTACTGCATACAGAGAGGTGAGAACAGTCAGTTGTGGTACATAACATTGCAGAGACTACATTTTAAACAGGCAGGTACATTGCTGCAGATAGAGAGGTGAGAGCAGTGTCAGGTGTGGTACATAATATTTCAGAGACTATATTTTAAATAGAGTCAGGTACATTACTGCAGATAAAGATGTGTGAACAGAGTCAGGAGTTGTACATAACACTGCAGGGACTACAGTATAAATAGAGTCAGGTACATTGTTGCAGATAGAGAGGTGAGAACAAAGTCAGGTGTGGTACATAACATCGTAGGGACTAATTATAATCAGTCAGGTATATTACTGCGGACAGAGAGGTGAGAATAGAGTCAGATGTGATACATAACATTGCAGAGACTACATTTTAAATAGAGTCAGGTACATTTATGCAGCTAGAGATGTGTGAACAGAGTCAGATGTGGTACATAACATTGCAGAGACTACAGTATAAATAGAGTCAGGTACATTGCTGCAGATAGAGTGGTGAGAACAGAGTCGGGTGTGGTACATATCATTGCAGAGACTACGTTATAAATTGAGTCAGGTACATTACTGCAGATAAAGAGGTGAGAACAGAGTTGAGTATAGTACATAACATTGCAGGGACTACATTATAAACAGAATCAGGTACAATACTGCAGATAGAGAGGTGAGAACAGAGTCAGGTGTGGTGCATAACATTGCAGGGACTACACTATAATCAGTCAGGTACATTACCGCAGACAGAGAGGTGAGAATAGAGTCAGATGTCATGCATAACATTGCAGGGACTACATTATAAACAGAATCAGGTACAATACTGCAGATAGAGAGGTGAGAACAGAGTCAGGTGTGGTACATAACATTGCAGAGACTATGGTATAAATAGAGTCAGGTAAAGTACTGCAGATAGAGATGTATGACCAGAGTCAGGTGTGGTACATAATATTGCAGAGACTACAGCATAAATAGAGTAAGGTACATGACTGCAGATACAGAGGTGAGTACAGTCAGGTGTGGTATATAACATTGCAGAGACTACAGTATAACCAGAGTCAGGTATATGACTGCAGATACAGAGGTGAGAACAGAGTCAGGAGTGGTACATAACATTGCAGAGACTACAGTATAAATAGAGTCAGGTACATTACTGCAGATAGAGAGGAAGAGAGGAATCAAGTGTGGTACATAACATTGCAGAGACTGCAGTATAAATAGAGTCAGGTACATGACTGCAGATACGGAGGTGAGAACAGAGTTGGTGTGGCATAACATTGCAGAGACTATAGTATAAATAGAGTCAGGTACATTACTGCAGATAGACAGGTGAGAACAGAGTCAGGTGTGGTACATGACATTGCAGAGACTGCAGTATAAATAGAGTCAGGTACATTACTGCAGATAGACAGGTGTGAACAGAGTCAGGTGCAGTTCATAACCTTGAGAGGCTATAGTATAAATAGAGTCAGGTTAATTACTACAGGTAGAGGTGAGAACAGTCAAGTGTGGTACATATCATTGCAGAGACTGCATTATAAACTGATAGGTACATTACTGCAGATAGAGAGTTGAGAGCAGAGTGAGGTGTGGTACATATCATTGCGGGATTACGGTATAAATAGAGTCAGGTACATTACTGCAGATAGAGAGGTGAGAAAAGAGTTGGGTATAGTACACTTAACATTGCAGGGACTACATTATAAACAGAATCAGGTACATTACTGCAGCTAGAGTGGTGAGAACAGTCAGGTGCGGTGCATAGTATTGGAGGGACTACACTATAATCAGTCAGGTACATTATACATGAACAGAGAGGTGTGAGAATAGAGTATGGTGTCATGCATAACATTGCAGGGACTACAGTATAAATAAGTCAGGTACATTACTGCAGACAGAGGGGTGAGAATAGAGTCAGGTGTGGTACATTACATTGCAGGGACTACGGTAGAAATAGAGTCAGGTACATGACTGCAGATAGAGAGGAGAGAACAGAGTCAGGTGTAGTACATAACATTGCAGAGACTACAGCATAAATAGAGTCAGGTACATTACTGCAGATAGAAGAGTGAGAACAGTCAAGTGTGGTACATATCATTGCAGAGACTATATTATAAACTGACAGGTACATTACTGCAGATAGAGAGGTGAGAACAGAGTCAGGAATGGTACATAACATTCCAGGGATTACGTTATAAATATAGTTAGGTACATTACTGCAGATAGGTGAGAACAGAGTTGGTTATAGTACATAACATTGCAGGGACTACATTATAAACAGAATCAGGTACATTTATTTATTAAATTTGGGTGACCGGGTAGGCCTACTGAGCCCCGAAGGTCCCTTTTTCATTGGCGACCCGGGATAACAATACTAGATATGATACAGAAAAAAGACAAAAAAAGAACTCTTGAATACATTGTCTGTTACATCATGAGGAGGTTACAGGGACAGTGGTTACAGGCATGGTTATCATCATGACACAGTTTTGAATTGGTACTACTTAGCATATAGTTATAGAGGAGGTAGCATATGTCCCCAGGTGATCACACAGTACAGGGTGGTACTTGGTAGGCTCCGCTATGAGAAGGTGTGTTGCAGAGGAAGGGAATACCTTAAGAGCCTTATGTGACATGGTAGTGGCATGCACTTGAGGCCAGTATATGGGACTTGAGCCTGGTGTGGAAGCTCATGAGTGAGGAGGAGTCCTGGATGGGGGGGAGCTTGTTCCATTGGCAGGGGGCTTGGGAAGAAAAGGATCTGCCTCCAGCATTGGTCCTTACTCTTGGGACTTCTAATAGTGTTCTTTCTGAAGTCCTTAAGTTCCTAGGGTTGTGCTTGATGGTTATGGTTCCGGCTATGCTTGGTGAAGCGTGGGGTTTGAGTAGCTTGTAGGTCTGGACAAGCAAAGGGTATTGGAGGCGAGCGACCAATGAGGGGCAACGGAGCTGGGCCAGAGTGTCACAGTGGTGACGTTGCGGGTGGTCTTGGGTAGCAAAGCGAGCTATTTTATTATATAGGGTTTGCATCCTGGTTATCTCTTGCTTTGCCATGCCATGTATTATCGGGGCCGCAAAGGTCAGGGTAGGAAGCAGGACACTTGTAACAATGGAGAGCCTGGCCTCAGGGATGAGCTGGTCCCTGAGTCGGTACAAGGTACCGAGTTTGCGATGTAGGGTCCTGGTGACCTGGTCCACGTGGTCCTTGTAGGTGATATTCTGATCCAGCGTTAGGCCTAAGTATTTTAGGGAGGGAACTACATTAATGCTTTTGCCAGACAGTGTGGTTAGACGGAGGGATGAGGACCTGTCAAGTCCCAGGGATCTTGGCCCGAATAGCATTGCCTTTGTCTTGTCAGCATTGAGTACCATTCTGTTCTTGCATAGCCATGTCGCTAGGGATGTGAGGTCCTTTTGGAGGAGTGGGCCAAGAGCAGCCACATCACCCAGGGGTCGGAAGATGACAGTATCGTCAGCGCACTGAACATCCAAGCTCTCCCCACAATAGGTGCTTAAGTCATTGGCAAAAAGGGAAAAATAGGAGGGGCGTCAGTATTGACCCCTGAGATACTCCCTGTTTTAGGGTAGCAGGTCTGACATGGCCCTTTCCATGTGACTGCAGATAGAGTGGTGAGAACAGTCAGGTGTGGTGCATAATATTATGGACTACATTATAATCAGTCAGGTACATTACCACAGACAGAGAGGTGAGAATAGGGTCAGGTGTCATGCATAACATTGCAGGGCCTACAGTATAAATAGAGTCAGGTACATTCCTGCAGACAGAGAGGTGAGAACAGAGTCAGGTGTGGTACATAACATTGCAGGGATTACAGTATAGATAGAGTCAGGTACATTACTGCAGATAGAGAAGTGAGAACAGAGTCAGGTGTGGTACATAACATTGCAGAGACTACAGCATAAATAGAGTCAGGTAGATTACTGCAGATACAGAGGTGAGAATTGAGTCGGGTGTGGTACACAACATTGCAGAGATCTTTCCATTATGCTGCAGTGACAGGAATGTCGGCCACCTCCCTACAGCGACACATAGTCGCTCATCCCTGATGCCACCATCTCCTGTCCTTGACCGGGAATGCACCAAACCTGATCAGTGTTCATGCTGAGGCGCTTGTCCCCCGCTCCCGGACTTATGGATTGCAACTCTGGGGGGTGGACAGATCTCGGGGGAGAGCGGCCAAACTCCGGAGTCAATGACTCGGTCATCATTTCAGCATCCTGGTTGACGCTGCGGGTGTTGACAGGCTGGTGTCACTGTAACAGCGTCACTGTAAGAGCATTGCTGTTACAATGGTATACCTGCAGGGACTACAGTATAAATAGAGAGAGGTACATTACTGGAGGTACAGAGGTGAGAAATGGAAATTACCTACCTACCGTAATTCTTGATCTTCTTGGACGAAGTCTCCACCACTCATTCACACTGATGGGATCTACACTGGGCGCTAGGACCCAGCCGAGCAAACTTTGGGAGGGTGAGCCAGAGATGGAGCCACTTGGGTGGCACTCACGAGCCTAGGCTCCTGCTGAGAAATGACTATCTTGGTGTCGACTACCAACCGCCTCAGTACCTTTTTTTCCGAGGAGGTGCAGCATAACTAACCTGGAAGGATGGCCTAATAAAAAGAAAACGGACATAAGATTTGTCCGGAAGACCCATATAAGAAGGGTCAAGAAAGAAGTCTTCACAGCCTAAAGATTGAGGGAGTGAAGACCAACAACAGAAGGTGAGCTCGAGGGATGATGGGTGGGCGTGTGAATGAGTGGGTGGAGACTTAGGTCAGAAGATCAAGAATTACGGTAGATCGTAATTTCCATATCTTCCTGGACATAAAGTCTCCACCGCTCATTCACACTGATGGGAGAGTACCGAGCTAATAATCCCCTGAGAGGGTGGCAGGAGAGACCAAGAGCTCACAAATTTATTACAGAAGTCTATTAAGGATGGTTCTGCCAAATGAAAGATGTCGCCTGGCATGGACATCCAGGGCATAGTTCTTGACGAAAGTATGCACTGAGCTCCAGGTGGCCACATTGCAAATATCTGCAATGGGCATGTTGCGGATTTCCACCAGGGATGCTGCGACTGCTCTAGTAGAGTGAGCGTACACTCTGCCCTTCAGCTTAACCTGCGCCATGGAATAACAGTGGCGAAGACATGCCACCAGCCATGCTGAGATGCATCTGATAGCAGCAGGTTGACCCAGCCGGGTCTCGCTGAAGGAAACAAACAGTTGTTGGGCTTTGTGAATTTCTTTTGTTCTATCTAAATAGAAACGCAGAGCTCTTTTGACATCCAAAGAGTGAAGGGCAAGCTCTCCTTCATTTTGGAAGTTCACAAAGTAAGTAGGTAGGTCCAAAGGTTGGTTTAGATGGAATTCTGAAATAACCTTAGGGAGAAACTTAGGATGGGTCCTAAGAACTACTTTGTCCTTATGAAACTCAGTATACGGAGGGTCTGTGACCAAGGCATGTATCTCAGAAACCCTGCGGGCTGAGGTAATGGCCACCAGGAAGGTAATTTTCCAAGTAAGAAATTTCAGCTCACAGGTAGCTAGAGGCTTGAAAGGCTTTCGAGTGAGCATGTCTAGTACAAGATTAATGTCCCAGGCTGTGACTGGACATCTGATATGTAGAATTCCCTTAAGAAACCTCTTAACCACAGGTAACTGAGCCAGTGACAAGGAAAGTACTGGCTCATGATAAGCTGAAATGGCACGAAGGTGAACTTTCACTGTAGAGTATTGCAGACCTGAATTTGAGAGGCCTAAAAGGTACTCTAGAACTTTACTGGGTGGGCAGGAAAAAGGATTCAAAGAGGATTTTGCACACTAGAGAGAACAACGCTTTCCATTTGACTGTGTACGTTTTTCTAGTGGCTGGCTTGCATGCAGCCAGAAGAATATCTGAAACTCTGTGAGAGACATTGAACCTGTTCACCTCTATCTCTTCAGGAGCCAAGCATGAAGGTGAAGTGATCTCAGATTGGGATGGACCACAGGCCCCTGAGTCAGAAGGTTCGTCCAAAGGGGAAGCGCTTTCGGAGGCGTTTTCGACATACAGTTGAGTAACGGAAATCATGTTTGTCGAGGCCAGAAGGGAGCAATGAGGATCATTTTATCCCCCTGGGACTCGAACTTGAGAAGTACCCTCTGAATTAGAGGAAGAGGAGGAAAGTCATATAGAAAGCGTTTTGTCCACTGCAGCCTGAATGCATCCTAACAGAAAATGCCAGGCCCTGGATTTCTGGAGCAGAAGAGAGGCAGTTTTGTGTTGAGTGGGGATGCAAAAAGGTCCAGTCCAGGTCTGGAATTCCCCATTCTGTGAATAGTGACTGAACTACGGTTGAGTCG
Organism: Neoceratodus forsteri; assembly: GCA_016271365.2. Classification (NCBI taxonomy): domain Eukaryota; kingdom Metazoa; phylum Chordata; order Ceratodontiformes; family Ceratodontidae; genus Neoceratodus; species Neoceratodus forsteri. The sequence continues at coordinate 158,842,680 of JADMNL010000032.1, read as the reverse complement.
AGAGACCATTCATGAGGATCTGTCTCTGTTCTGCTGAGATGGTCTGCCAGTTCGTTCTGCACTCCCAGCAGGTAGACCGCCTGAATTAGAGCCTTGTGCTCCAAGCACCATTCCCACACCCTCATCACTTCCCTGCATAAAGGGTAAGAGTGAGCACTGCCCTGCTTGTTGATGTAATACATCACTGCTTTGTTGTCCATTTGAAGGAGAACGTTCTTGTGAAAGAGAATGTCCTTCAAAGCCCAGACTGCATAAAGGATGGCTCTCATTTCTAGGACATTTATATGAAGCTGGGACTCGTCTTGAGTCCACATACCTTGGGTGTGGAGATCCTGACAGTGGGCTCCCCACCCCATCAGGGACACGTCCATGGTAATGGAGATCTGGTGATCCAGGGGAGCAAATGGATACCCTTCCAGAAGGTTGTCCTCTTGCAACCACAAGGTGAGCAACCTCTTCAGAGGTTCTGTCACTTTGATGAGAAAGGACTGAGGATGAGTGTTTGGGGACCACTGAGTACTGAGCATCCATTGAGAGGTCCTCATGTGTAGACAAGCTAGGGATACAGTGAACACTGAGTATGCCATGAGACCCAGCTTCCGTTGCATCGAGATAGCTCGAATCAAGCTGTTCTCCCTGATGTATTGGGTCATCTGTAGGATATCGCTCCATCTGTCTTCTGGAAGAAAGGCTTTCACACAAGAGGTGTCCAGAAGAGTTCCTGTAAAAAGGAGCTTCTGGGGACTGCAACTGCGATTTGTTGAGATTTAGTAGAACTCCCATGGATGTGAGAAAGTCTGAGGCCATGGATACAGTGCTGAGATTTCCTTGCCTGGAAGGACTTGCTAGAAGCCAGTCATCCAGATACGGGAACACTTGTATTCCGATCTTTCTGAGGTGCACTGCGAGAATTGCACGACACTTTGTAAAAACTTGCGGCGCCAAGGATAGCCCAAAGGGCAGGATTCTAAACTGATAATGCTGGCCCAAAGCCATGAACCTTAGGTATTTGTGATGCCTTCGGTGAATAAGAATATGTTGGTAAGCATCCTGCATGTCTAGGGAGGCTGACCAGACGTGCTGATGAAGCAAAGGTAACAGGGTTCCTAGCGATACCATTTTGAACTTCTCCTTGGGAAGAAATTTGTTCAATTTTCTGAGGTCCAAAATGGGGTGCATGCCCCCGGTTTTCTTTGGAACTAGAAAGTAATGGGAGTAGAATCCTGCATTCCATTGATCCAGCGGAACTATTTCTACTGCCCTGTTGTTCAGAAGGCCTTGTATCTCGGAGGCGAGAAGTTCTGACTGAAGTACTGACAGCTTGGGCTGCCGTTTGGGGGGACAATCCAGAGTGGTCTCTGAAAGATTGAGGGAATACCCCTTGCAGATTATCTGGAGGACCCATTTGTCTGATGTTATGGACTTCCACTGGTTGTAGAATTGAGTCAGACGACCTCCCACCGCTAAAGGGGAGTCCTCCTCGGGCAGTTGAGGTGGGACTTGGGCCTGAAACTCAGAAGGTGGCACACTGGGTGCTTTGGGCCCTTGTGCTTTCTGTTGTGCTTTCTTTTGAGGCTGAGGGGTTTGGATTTTATTAAAACCTCCCCTGCCTTTGCCTTGAAAGGACTGACTGTTGTGAAACTGGCACTTATTAACCCCCAAGAAGGCGCGGAGCAGGTCGAGCCAATTTAATGGCCAATCTGGTCTTTTGTGTGGCCTCTAGAGCCTGTTCTACTTGAGGACCAAAGAGAAACACACCATTGAAGGGCAGCGCCATGACCTGTTGCTGGGCATCATTCGCGAAACCTGAAGTGCACAGCCAGGAATGATGGCGGGTACAAATGCCACGTCCGCCCGCCACTCGAGAGGCAGTATCTCAAGTTTTAGCACCTTGTTGCAGATTACTGCAATAAAGGTACTTTACTGAACTACCTTCTCCTCTGTCCCCCACCTTGTAGAAGGTGCAGCCCTCCCGAGATCAAAGAGCGGGAGGGCTCGAGGGCGGCAAGTCGGCTGACACCTGTGCAACCGACCAAGGGTTCAGGAGGCGAGAGAAGCAGGCAGAAAGTGCAGGCAAAGCATAAACCAATCGTAGCGACCGCAGACTGTGCTTGCTTCCGATTGGTGCGCCTTCCCCATAGACTTAAACTGGGGTTTGCTGCACTATTCTGGCTGGGATTTCTGCTTTTCTGTAATTTATTTTGAATTTCTCATAAAAAGTGCTGTTTTCTCTTACTTTGTGCCTGGTTTATGGGCTGTTTTTCTCTATGTTAAAATTAAGTGTTACAGTCTTTTTGAATTGTGTGGGCTAGGCGGCTTGGCGCTAACCCCCATACCCTCCCAGTCTATTGTTGTGCAGATCTCAAGTTTTAGCACCTTGTTGCAGATTACTGCAATAAAGGTACTTTACTGACTGCCTTCTCCTCTGTCCCCCACCTTGTAGAAGGCGCAGCCCTCGAGATCCAAAGAGCGGAGGGGCTCCGAGACGCCAGCGGGTCGGCGGCACCTGTGCAACTGACCAAGGGTTCCAGGAGGCCGGGAGAAGCAGGCAGAAGGTACGGGCAAAGCCGCAAATTTTTGCCCGCCCTCCCTCTTGGTTGATTCCTTTTATACACTTTCTCCGCCATTTCTTAATCCACACCCACATCCCTTCCCTTCCTCCCTTAACCCATACCTAACCTCCACAATGCTACTTTTGCTCCTTTGCTCTGAGCCTTATATCTCACCCAATCCCTTATGATATCAATGCTATACCCAGTGTCAAGATAAATAACTCAGTTAATACGACCTGCCCATCTCTACCATCCACAGGGCCAACCACCAGTTCCTTATTCATCCTGAACCACGTTTGCAATGCAACCTCTGGGATATCCCACATGAGGCCACCCTATCAATTCAGCACAGCCCTGGCACCCTACTTGTATCATGGCTTTTATTAACCCACTATGCCTGTCCATTAAAATATTATGCTATGAAAATTTTGCATCCATATACAGGACCATCACTCAGCTCACAGCAGGCACCCAGGATTAGGAGAAGCGCTCTGACCACTCACTATCCTTGTCCTTGGTGCCTCCCCAAATTAATCTTCTACCTTCTGATCTGTTTGGTACCATTGAAATAAATCCTGGCCCCATTGAAAGTATTTTTTTCCCTGCTGATTTATCCTCTATAAATGGCCTAAGCTTCCTACATATCAATGCCTGCAGCCTTTTAAAAAATTCTCCGTAATACAGGCCTGGGTGGCACATACCCTGCCTGACTTTCTGGTCATCTCTGAATCTTGGCTCAGACCATCGACCAAAGACAGTGTTGTAAACTTACTAACTATCAGCTCTTCAGAGCAGATCGCCCTTCCAGGGGTGGTGGGGTGGCTATACATTAAGGACACCATCTCTGCTACCTGCCTCATCATCACATCCGAACCAAAGGAATTTGAATGTTTATCAATCAAAATATCCTTCCAAACTTGTCTCCATTTAAATTGATTGGCTGCTATAGGCCCCCTCAGCAGGCCTCAAATTACTATCTCACCTGGGGTCAATAACCAATCTAGGCCCTGAAGATACCATCATCCTTGGTGATTTGAATTTAAACTGGCTATCTAATGCATCTGCTCCATTGGTAACCTTCTGTGACACCTATGAGTTTACACAGCTAATAAAAGACCCAACCAGGGTTAACCTAAAATTCTAGCAACAGCTCACTCCTGGATATTATGTTGGTAAATAAGCCTCACTTATATACTCATGCAGGAGTACTACTGAATGATGTAGTGACCATTGTCCCATAGCTGGCATAAGATCTTCACCTACAAACCATCCAACCCTGCTGAATTTGTCCCAAAAGGTCAAAAAGAAGTTCAACATACCAGGTTACCTCCATGACCTGAGGTAACACAATATATTGGCAAGATTTCTACCTTACAACCTCAGTGGAAATAGCTCCAGATCTTAAAGGACATTATCACTAATGCTCTAAATATTCATGCACCATTCACCAATATCAGAACTAAAGCAAGGTCCTGCCCTGGTTCACTACTGATCTTAAAACAGCCCTGCTAGCCAGAGACAAACTGTGGAAAAAGGCAAGAAAAACTAAGGACTCCATAGATTGGCTAAATTTCAGAAAAGCAAGAAATTCATGTACAACACAAATAAGATCTGCCAAAGTGGCCTATTATAGAGCTGAATTGATGCCTCCTATAATAACCCAACCAGGCTCTGGGGAACTATAAAGGTATCTTGGCCAAACTCTACTCCTGCCTTAAACCTGCAAACTGCTACTAAATAACACAGAAATTACGGATAAACAAGAAATTCTAAATACCTTCAATGACCACTTCACCACAGCTGGACTAGCATTTGACTCTTCACCTGCAATCTCCTGAGATCTTCCTTGAATCTTCAATCCACTGTGGGCCAGGCTACATCATTCCCCTTCAACCCAATATCATTGAAAGAAGTGGAAGATCTCCTCTCCAATTTGGATACTTCAAAAGTGCAGGTACAGACTCCTGGACCCCTACTTCCTCAAGATTGCATCTCAAGTCTTATCTGCCCCCCACTCATCTCTCTTCAATCTTTCCTCACCACTGGATCCATTCCCTCCATTTGGAAAACAGCTCAAGTAGTTCCTTTACTCAAATCTGGTGATCCCATGGATCTCAATAATTACAGGCCCATTTCCATCCTATCAGTTCTGTCCAAGATGCTCGAAAAGTTAGTAAACTCACAATTAAGGGTTTACCTGGATAACAATAACCTCCTAAAACACAGCACAATCAGGATTTAGATCAGCACAGCACCATTTCAGCCTAGCCAAAGTAACCAACGACTGGCAGACTGCTATGGATAAGAAGAATAGTACCTGTGCTGTGTTCCTGGATTCAAGCAAAGCATTTGACACAGTGGATCATGAATCACTGATCACCTCCCTTGGTTCAATAGGGTTGGATTCCCCTTCACCAATTGGTTTCAAGTGCTATCTATCAGACAGATCACAACTGGTAAAAATGGAAACTACCTATCCACTTTAAAACCACTGCTAAAGAGGCGCAGCAAGGCTCTATTCTTGGCCCCATCCTCTTTGCCATCTATATTAATAATATTGATGCTAACCTCACTCAATCAAACATCCATCTGTTTGCTGATGATACTGTGCTATATGTTAGCAATCCTTCATTGTCTAAAGCCTGTGAACTGCTACAATCTGAATTCTCCATCCTACAACACAAACTTACTGGATAAAAACTACTTCTAAATGCCAAAAAACAAAAGCTATGCTCTTTTCCTCACAAAGTTGTTTCCCACTACCCCATCATCTACAATTCTACAACTAACCACCTACTTGGAGAGAAGCTAGAATACGTTGATAACTTCAAATATCTTGGTGTCTGGATTGATAACAAACTTGACTTTTCTGTACATATTGAGGAGCTACTAAAGAAACTGAGAGAAAGGCTTGGTTTATTTTTTAGAATAAAGCACTACCTCAACAGAGACTCCAAAAAGATTAATCCAGGCTTCATTCTATCCTCATTGACTATGCTGACTTTCTGTATGGACACTGTTCACTCCCCTCTTAAATAAACTGGACACCCTATACCACAGGTCCATCAGATTCATTACTGACCTTCCTTCAGCACCCACCATTGTTCCCTTTATAAGGCAGTTAACTGGTCATCATTACAACACAGAAGAAACAGGAATGCTGCAATTTGATATTCAAAGCCTTATCAGGCAAGCTACCTACCTACATCTCGGACTGTTTTACTCAAATCACTTCCAGGCCATACAACCTAAGGATCAGCAAAATTATCATTCTTAAGGTCCCCAATGCCTGCACCAGCTTGGGAGGGCTGCTATCAGCTACTCACTAGCAATTGTTTGGAACTCACTCCAAAAAACCATGAAGCTAAATAACCTCCCACCCTTAATATCCTTCAAAAGATTATTCACCACCCTATTCCCAGAACTCTGCAACTGCTTCCACAAGGCCTAATTCACGGCCCTACCCACCCCCCCCTTTTCTGCTCGTGTTTCTATATGCTGAAAAACTCCAGTTCCCAGTCCCAAGATTCACCCTCAAAATGCCTGCTAGGTCCTATAATCTACATATTAACTCTGATGTGCCAACTGCCTACTGTCTCCCAGATTAAAAGTGTTAATGTCTTGTACATATGTATATTGTTATATACTAGCACTTATGTCATTGTATTACTGTTTTTGTTACCCCTGTCATTTGTATTACTGTTTATGATACCCTTTGTCAATGTAATAACACTTGCACTTCTTGACCACTCAGGTCCATCTTGTAAATGAGCTATGCTCAATGATGTTCCATTGATTAAATAAAGATTTTGATTGATTGATTGATTGAGTATGAAAAGCGTCCATAGCTGCTTTAACCTGTTGGTTGTTGGACTCGTTACCCCTGGTTATGGTTTGAAGAAGCTCTGAATTAGTGTCTGACTCCAGTAGAGCTTCAACCATTTGTTTGAGTGAATGCCAAAGAATATACTCATATTGAGAGAAATAGCCCTGGTAGCTGGCGATACACATACCTAGGGTGGATGCAGCAAAGACTCTCTTACCTAAAGTATCTCTCTTACGAGATTCTTTGTTTATAGGTCGAGCTGTAGTAGTCTGAAGAAGGACGACCTTATCATTCTCTGTCAAGACTACAATAGGATATGCAAAGGCTTGAGAGGCCAAAATAGGTCGATCCTTGGGAACAGCATACTTCCTATCTATGGACTTAGCCACAGAAGGAATGAGAGCAGGATTGTTCCATACCATTTGAGAAAGCGTCTCAAAGGAGGGCTGTATCGGGGGAGTTAAATCCATAGGGATGTCGGGAACATGAAGGTATTGGAGTCTTAAAAGCTTCCCGGGATCGATATCCATAGTCTGGAGAGAAAGAGTGGAATTCAGATTTTTCAGCAGAGACTTAAATGACAGGTTCTCAACCACAGGCTCTGCAGCAGGATTATATCCTGTTCCTTCCACATCATCACCCAGCCTAAGGTCTGGATCAGGCTCAATATCATCTCCTGACAGCCCTGGAGGGACTGTATGGACAGGAAAGGAGTGAAAATCAGAAGGATAATAGGAGGGAAAAGGGGTCGGAGTCGAGGAGCCCTGAAGGCTGGAAGACGTACCGCCAAGTCTTGGCACCGAAGAAGAGCACAGTGCCACCTGGCTCAGCACAGCGCATGGTGCCGACAGAGCCCTCGGCACCGAGGATGGTGCCGAAAAGTCTCATGGTGCTGAGGGCGATGCTGACAAGCCCAACGATGCTGAGGTCAGTGCCGAAAGGCCGCACAGAGCTGAGGGTGGTGGTGACAATCCTGATGGTGCCAACAGACACATCGACACCGTGGATGGCGCTGAGCGACCCATCGATGCCGATGGCACTGAAACCAACGAGGTCCTGAAAACTGAGATTTGAGGAGACAGAAGGAAAACTACCAGGAGACAGAGGCATCGGTGTGGTCCCCTGCGCCGCAGCCATGTGAGAGAGAAAAACACCTGAGCGCGGAGTCGACGACACCGAAGAAGGCACCATGCGACTAGGGAGGCCCAACTGCCCTACCCAATCCCCCAAAGGGTCCGAGGGCCCCTGAGTGACCGGGCCAGGCAGCTGGACCAACCTCCAAGCCCATTGCTCCATCAGAGCGGCCCACTGGTGAAACTGCTCATCTGAAGCCCTACCAGAAGGTGGGGAAGGGCTCCGATGTCGAAGAGGTTGGAGACCGGAGACAGAAACTGGCGACTCCAAAGGAGACCCACAACTGACCCCAATGACCGACTGTCAACGCAGAGTTATACCAGAAGACGACTTCGAGTGATGCCTTCTCTTTCTTGACCTACTGGTCAAAGAAGAGCTCAAGACCGAACGGTGCTGAGAGTGCGACCATTTTCTTTTATACTACCGGGGGGACCACCCCTCCCCTCGGACACTGGACTGTCTATTGTCAGACCCCCCCCTCTGGAGAGGGCGGTGGACCAGACCCAGCCCAGCTGACTGAACAACTTTCATATGAAGTCTCCCTACCATCACCTGACCCACTCATGGTCGACTCCGTCAATGTAGACTGAGACTTCTTTCTTTAATAAGACTAAACTATAGTAAGTGGTACTTATTCGAGAAATACTACAAAATTAAAAACTGAAAACTATGCTGCTAGTTTGAAGTTTGACTCACGGCGGGCGAGCGACATCACTGTAGCGCACTCGACTGCGGGAAAAAAGGAACTGAGGCAGTTGGAGGGTCGACACCAAGATAGTCATTGCCGCATGAGCTGAGGCTCACGGCGATGCTCCTCGGGGCTCCATCTCTGGCGCCGACCCTCCTGCAAAAAGTTTGCTCTCACTGGGTCCTAGCACCTCCAGCGTAGACCCCATCAGTGTGAATGAGTGGTGGAGACTTTACGTCCAGGAAGAGTTAAGTCAGGTGCAGTACATAACATTGTAGAGATGACATTATGTATTTATGTATATATTTATTTATGTAGATACATCGTTTGTTTTATGTATGTATGTACGTGTTTATTTATGTAGTGTTTATCAGGTGTATATATAAACAGAGTCAGGTACAATACTGCAGATAGAGAGGGGACAAGTGAATCAGGTGCGGTACATTTCCATTACTGTGAGCACATTAGAATACAGCCTGTTACCACTGTGGCAGTGTCCGTAGACCTGACCAAGGCATTCGACCTAGTGGACCACTCCCTCCTGAAGCTAAGGCAAAGCAAAATTGCCTTGAGTGACCCTGTAGTAAACTGGATGGAAAACAAAAGGTCAGAGTTACCGATATACTATCTGGCTTATGAGACATTGGGTCTGGGGTCCCACAGGTGTCCATAGTTGAACCCCTGATGTTGTCATCATTCATTGATGATCTGCTCAAGTACGCAGCACATACAAATTCATTCTTTCTGCAGATGATGCTGTGTCGTATACAGCAACTCAGAAATTAATGCCCCAAACTGAACAATGGCTGTAGAATTTGGTAATATGATTAAATGGTTTATGCAAAACGGATCAGTTGTAAATGGAAAGATAACAAAGTCAGTGTTCTTTAGTATGGTTCAGAAATCTTGTAAAAATTCTGATAAGTTTCAGGTTAGATTTGATGGAGAGAATAAGGCTGAGGAGGTCAGTGAGTTTATGTACTGAGGTGTGGAAATGGATTCACACTTGAGTAATGAAAACCATGCGGAACAAGCCTCCACACAGCAACACAAGAAATGTGGGGCTTTATATACAATTAAAGATTTGCTAACAGATAAGGTTCCTTGTCAGACATGCGTGTTACCATCAATAGACTATGGAAGTTTAGTCAACGGTGGGGGAGCGACAGGGTTTTAACTAAAAGACTGCATGTACAATGTTGTGTGCAGATTTGCTCTTCACGTAAAGCACGAGAAACATCACAGCAATCTATTTGACAGACTAAAACTGGCTGCCATTAGGGCACAGAGATAAATTCTACATGAATGGTTTGGTTCACAGGGCTTTAAAAAAGGGAGATGCTGGCCTTCTGTCTGTTGTAATTATACCAACAAATTAAAATAACATCCCTGTGTTCTGATGATACTGTAAATTGTCAACTCCATTGCTTCACCTCGCTGAAGGTCAGAAATCTTTCATGTACACAGCTGTATAATCCTGGAAAGAGCTAAATCAGAGTATCAGAGCCATAAAAATCTGAATCCATTTAAACTATTATATAAAACCACTTGAACACAGAAGCAATCTGAGGTTGTTTTTAGCTATAATATTATACACAAACCATATATATAACAAATGTTATTTAGTTTATGTTCCTCTCTTCTGTAGCCTGGGCCAATGTTTATTGTTATGTTGTCTGTATTTTCTTTCATGTCGGGTCTGTAATTGTCCTGGTTGATCCTGTAAAAGGTCCATGTAGCCCATCAAAACGGCAAGTGCAAAAGGGTTGACGGCAAAACAGCATGGCACGAAGAGCGGTTGGGAAATAACAGTGATTGCTGAAACGGCTATCTATGGCTTTCACCTCCTCCCCAAATTTCATCCCCCCTCCCAGAGTTGCAAATGTGTAGTAAGAGGGTGCAGGGGGAGAAGCCCCCTGCAGAAATTCACTCTGGCACTGTTGTCACCATTTTGGCAATCGCTGGTATTTCCTAATCGCTCTTTGTGATGCGCTGTTTTGCCATCAACGTTTTTGTATTCGCCCTTTTGAGCTCACCCTTTTGACATGGAACTGGCTCAGTGCATCTTACCCAGTTAAAAATATATATATTTTTTTTACTTTCTATTTTTTGATCCTCCTGCCCCCTACACTCTGTGGCCTTGGGAGTCACCTATTGCGTCTGTCCTGCGCCTCCTTACCTGGAGCCCGCAGTATTCCCTCTATGTAGCCATGGTTTGCCCCCCCCCAGGTGGGGAATGAGGTGGGAGCCTGTACACCCCTGAACATCTTCCGTGCATGAGGGCATCAGACCGGGACAGGCAAGGGGGCCGTGGATCTGTGCCAGGGTATTCCCTCTCCCTGCAGTGTAGAGAGCCATTTTTACTTTGTTCAGGGTGTAACATGCACCCTGATGTCAAAGCGTGACCACCAATGTCTGTCATGCCTCCCCCTCTTTACGTGGGTGTGCACTTGCTGTACCCCAGGCCTCCGTCTGGGGCCAGTCGAGTCCAGAGCTGCAGCCCCCCTCCCTCTCCGGAGAAGGTGAGTGATCCCCTGGATGCTCAGCCTCCTCCTCCCCCCTGGCTGGCCCTCCAGCTCCCGGGCTCGTTCCTGAACCCAGGTCATCGGCGTCACGAGTGGTAGTGCTACCGCTATGCCAGCAGGCAGGCCTCGGGTAACAATATTTTAAATGAATTAATAAAAATAAATAAACATAATAATTGAGTCAGGTGTGGTACATAACATTGCACAGACTACATTATAATAGAGGCAGGTACATTACTGCAGTTAGAGAAGTGAGAATTGAGTTAGAGGAGGTACATAACATAACCGAGGATATATTATAAATAAAGCCAGTTATATTATTGCAGATAAAGGGTGAACGATTGAATCAGGCGTGGTACGTAACATTGCAGAGACATTATCAACAGAGCCAGGTACATCAGTGCAGATAGGTGAGAAAAGAGTCAGGTGCGGTACATAACGTTGCAGAGACTACATTATAAATAGAGCCAGGTACATTACTGCAGATAGAGAGGTGAGAATTGAGTGAGGTGTGGAAATTATATTACTGTAAGTAAACCAATCTAAATAGAGTAGAAGGTACAACAGTAACATCAGCAGCAGTCGATGTAGCCCTGCACATGTGGCAGTTTTTACGGTAACACAAAAAATGCTGTGCAAATAGAGCATGTGATGCAGCTATGCAGGTGAAAGCCTGCCGAGGTAGCCATGCTAACAGTGCTGTGTGAACAGAACGGTCCCCTGGCTACAGAGAGCAGGCTCCTGTTTACAAAGATTTATTACCGCTAGCAGGCTGTGCAATATGTGTGAAGTACGTTTTGTTTCCCAGGGAATAGCAAACTGCAGATTGCAAAGCATGGACTCTGAATCATGAGAAATGAATGTATTTAGGCCTCAGGTGATAACCGTGGAGGCAGCCTTTCTCTTAGCCAAAGCAAACTTGTTAGACCATGATAGAGCTCTTGTGCTGAGACCCTGGGATCACGTTGGGATGGCTAGTGGCAACTCGAGACCAGAACCTTATTTGATGGGAATATAAACATGGGGGTGCTTTAAGTACTGCAGTTTGAAATGGTTTTGCACAACTAGAGGTCATAGCTCACTCTTCAAACCAAGGAGCGATGTAGTGTAGGGAGCACATTGAGTTTATGATGTTATTCAGCCCTCTTCATTGCCAGTTGCTGAAACACAGTATTTTTTAGAATTTGTTGACCCCAGTTAAACAAGATAAATTTAGATTTGAAAACAAAATTCCACCATGGTGTCTGATGTTGTACTACTCGGCATGCAGCCTGTTTCTTTACACTTAGCTTTCAATTGCTAGTGTGTATGAGCTGGCACGATGGTGTGGGGTCAAAGGTCAGATCCATCTTGATCATGCCTGAATGAAGTGGTTTTTAATATAAATTTATCTAATTAAACAGATAATAAAAATTCTAAAAACATCACAGTTCAGTATAAAATGCAGCTTGTCAAGGAGAGGCTGGGGGGACCTGGAAAAGTCAGGGTGCCTGGATGATAGACAGCATGGATTCATCCTGGGGAAATCGTGTCAGACAAACCTTGTGGAGTTCTATGACAGGGTGACGAGTGCCTTGGACCTGGGTAGACCAGTGGACATCCTCTTTCTAGACTTCAGCAAGGCATTTAACTCTGTTCCTCATGTGGGCCTATTGGATAAGCTGGGAAAAATGGGGGTGGGTAACCAGCTGATCAGATAGATAGGCAATTGGCTCCAGGACTGGACCCAGAGGGTCGCAGTTGGTGGGATAGTCTCATCCCCAAGGAGGGTCATTAGTGGGGTCCCACAGGGATCAGTCCTTGGGCCCCTCCTGTTCAATGCCTACGTCTCTGACATAAGGACAGGTATCAAGAGTGAGATGAGTCTCTTTGTGGATGACTCAAAACTGGGGGCGGTGGTGGTGGATGGGGAGGAGGGGAGGGTGGCCCTACAGGGTGACCTGGAGGCTCTGGAAAGATGGTCTAGAAAGTGGAAGCTGAGGTTCAATGCAGGGAAATGCAAGGTACTGCACCTGGGGGCCAGAAACCCGAGCCAAGTGTACACCCTGGGGAATGCTACAAGTCTCGATGGCTGAGAGGGACCTGGGGGTGGTGGTGGATGTCAGGATGAACAACTCAGAGACTTGTAGGAGGGCAGCAGCCAAAGCCAACAGGATGCTGGGATGCATCTCTAGGGGATCACCTCAGAAGGAGGAAGTATACTTCCTCTGTATAACTGCTTGGTGAGGCCGCACCTCGAGTACTGCGTGCAGTTTTTGAGGCCACACTTAAAGAGGGACATTAAACTCCTGGAGAGGGTCCAGAGGAGGGCAACCAAAATTATTTGGGGCTTGGGGGACAGGACCTATGAGGAGAGGCTTGAAGAGCTAAATATGTACACATTGGAAGAGAGAAGGGACCGGGGGGACATGATAAAGGTCTTCAGGTACATGAATGGGGTAAATAAAATAGGGAGAAGCAGTCCGGGTGCTTCGAAGGAAGGAGGAGGGGGCCACTAGAGGGCATGGGTGGAAGCTGGAGGGGGGAAGATTCATGGGAGAAAGGAGGAGGTGCTACTTCACTGAGAGGGTGGTGGAGCTATGGAATGCGCTGCCTAGGGGGCTGGTGGAGGCAGAGACAGTGGAGGGGTTCAAGAGGGGGTGGGACAGGTACAGGGGAAGGGTTCTGGAAGCAAAATCCAATGCAGGGAGAAGCCAGAGAAGGCGAGGGGGGCAGCAAGGTCAGCTCCCAGGTTGGGGGCTGACCAAACGAGCAGACGCGAAAGACCGTTAGGCCTATTCTGCTGGCATTTTAGTATGTTAGTAAACACAATTCCAATAGTCAACCTCCCCTTACTGTACTTTTGCTTTAAAGGTCCTCCAAGAGTTGGAGGAGCTGTTGAAATAAATGTACTTTATAAACTCATTTTCGCTTATTTAATTGCATTTCAGTTTATTTGTTTTTGCAAAGTTAAATAGCAAAACTCATTTGCAAGGAGGTCTGGGTTAGGACAGTACAGCACAGCACAGAAAAAACACAGCATTGATGAGTGTACAGATTGAGGAATAATTACAATATTATATGGTCTGCTAGGTCATAGCAAGACTAACAAGTACAGACACAGATATAAAGACATATAATCTTGGGCATAATATATATATATAAAAAAAAGCAACACACCGAAAGCAAAAATCAGCAACAATAGCGAAATACTAGGAGCAGGTACAATCATCAGAGCAGTACAGATCAGTCAGGGATTCAAAGGTACTTTGACTCACAAATGAATTCAGTTTTAAGCAAGCCTGAAGTTTATTCCAGTAGGTTGGAGCAAGCCACCTGAAGGCCATTTGGTTCATGTATTTTCTGATTTTCGTTCCCCTTTTTCATCACACAATCACACAGCACATTAACATGAAAACAAGATCCCTGTCCCTGGTTGTTCCCTGCTCCAGCTGTTTGTTTACACTTGACATTACAGATCCTCTGACAGAAAGATACTATAGTCACTTGCTCTCAGCAAAAATATTGCAGTCTCATACAGCTGGTGCCCAATGCACAGGGAACTGAAGTCAGAAAGGCAGTCCCATAGAACAGCTGCATAAGCCATCAGAGCCACAACTAGTTTAATCCCTGCACTTAACAGGGTTTAATTTTTATCACAGTTTTATTTATTGTGGATCAAAAGTGGTACAAGTAGAGCAGTCAAATCAATTTATTTTATATTCTATCATGGGAACACAATCACAAACATTTCCAACTTCCTTTAGTTCTCCATATCAGGAGTATCAGGGTGACAAACGGATGCATGCTAAACCTCGCACGTGTGCAAACCTGCTAATGTTCTGGCATCTTCAAGCATCCTTCATCAGTGCTGAAATGACAGCAGGTTCATGTGTGTGTGTGTGTGCGCGTGTGTGTGTGTGGGGGGGGCGTAGCATGCATCCATTTGTTCCCTTGATACCACATCTCTGGTTGCTTATGCAACAACTCTGTGGGACTGCCTTTCTGTTTTATTAGAAGTCCTCTGCTTGTGACATCACAACATGCTGCTGTGAAAGCAGTTATGATTTCATAAACTGAGGACTCTGATGTCAGGTGTAGCCGGACAGCTAGAGTAGATGAAGTCTAAAGGGGATGTGATCGTGTTTCCATGTAAATGTGCAGGCTTCTGATTTATGGTATTTGAAGTAATGAAATTCTATTTTCAAAACTTGAAATTCTGGGATCGCACTGGTAATTGATACACCAGTTTCCAGATTTTACTGGGATTCTACTGTCAGACTTTCAGTATGTGTGCTAATATTCAGAATAAGAGAAGGCTAAATATTTAACAAATAAAGCAAAATGAAAAAATGCATGGGAAAGAATCAATAGAAACATGCAAGTTCTATAGATTTACATAGCTGGCAAAAATTGCCAAATTCCTTGAAATGTTTTTATTTTATTTTATTTTACAATTTTTGGCCAGGAAAGACTCACTAAGCTGAGGCTTATTTCCAGATGTATCCTGGGAACACAGGTAAGTGACTTGCTCATGGTCACACAGTATGCAAGTGGTGGCTGGGGGATTCAAACCCAGTTCTCCAGGGGCTGGATTTTCAAAATTTGGTGAAGATGCAGGAAAAACATGTGCAAGTGGGTCTTCATTTGAGGATCTGCAGTTTTTCTAGCATGCATCAGATTTTCAAAGATGGAGCTGTTTACAGCCGACTTCTCGATTTAGGGACACTTGCAGTCATTTTTGTGCCGCAGCTGTGCCAAAATGTTGCACCTGGTTGGATCAGGTGTAACATCATTCACAGGTGTGCCTGCCACCCTTGCAGAGCACAGGCTGAATTGATGAAGTGCAGTAGGGACTTTGTCCCTTCGCCATTTGAAAATCGAACCCCAGGTTTCCAGCTCAGTGCTCTTAACTACTACGCTATACTGCTTTGTTTTACTGGTGTATTAAAAGATCCAAATTCCTGGGATTTCACCAGGTTTTCTGGTAAAACAAAATGAAAATCAGTGGCCTTGTAAATGTGCATAGTATTTTATTAACAAGCATTTGTCAATGCTGAACTTTTGCTGCTTGGATTGCTGTTTTACTGGGTTCTACTTGC
Source organism: Neoceratodus forsteri (assembly GCA_016271365.2). NCBI lineage: Eukaryota > Metazoa > Chordata > Ceratodontiformes > Ceratodontidae > Neoceratodus > Neoceratodus forsteri. Next base: position 158,826,874 of record JADMNL010000032.1, on the reverse strand, counting down.
AGACATTTTTACTATATATTTACCCAAGACAAACCAGATGAGCTGTAATATGTAATTTGCAATGGAGTCCCAATTTTACAGATTTATACTGCATTTTCCTAGGATAGTAGAGGTGAGCTGTTTTTAGTGTGGTCCTGCTTTTATAATGGGAAGGCTATGCCTGTGGTTCAATGGGCAGAGCAACAACATCACTCCCCCATCAGGTCTTAAAAGGCCACTCCTCCTGGACTGTTCCAGGATTCATTTCTTCATTGCGTCCAGAGGCGCCACACATCTCTTGTTCCTTTCCCTGTTTCTCCAGCTTCTTGATGTTTTCCATGGCACCCCCAGCCGCTGGCTCCCTCCATTTTGTAGCCTGTCCCCAGCTCTACGTTTCTCTTTCCCCTTCTCTTGTTCTCCACCCCCCCATACATATTGTTTCCATCTCTCCTCCATTTCTTTTTTTTTTTTGTTATTCTTATTTATCCATCTGCTGTGGCGACTACCGGCGGGGGCATCCAGCCGCCGGCCCTGCTCACCGGGAGAGCACCAGGCTCACTCACATGATGGGGGATCCGGCACGGCCATCGCTGATCCGCTGAAGGGTCTCCCCATACCCTATCCAGCCAGACCGACGGACCCCCCAGTGCGATTCCACATGAGTCCTCCCGGCGATGCAGGGTCTTGACCATCAACGGCTGCGGTGGCCAGCCATTTCCACTTTTTTCTCCCATTGGGAGCGCAGACATGCAATGAAATCTGCGCACGGTGTGCTGACATCTGCCGCGCTCCCCCCTAGTCACACCAGTGCAAGCGGTGCCCCTGGGCATCCCTAGGGGTTGCCGCAGCGTGGTGTGGATTCCCCAGCCTTCCCCAGGACTAGGAGAGCTGTCTCCTGATGTTCAATCCTAGTCCTCCTCTGCCAACCCCCGACGACCCAGACTCATTCCCGAACCCAGGTCACCGGCGTAGCGTGAGGTGTGGCATCCAGAGCCTCAATCCTCAGCGCCACTGGGCTGGACTCTCCTCCATTTCTTGTGCTGTTTGTTTGCTCTCGCACCCGGCTCGTTCCGTGCTCTGCTGTGTGTGCTCCCTGTCACCTCACTCTTCTTTTCACTGTCACCTTGTGTTGCCTCCTCTACGGCTGCACTTTCTGGCTCATTCGCTGCTCAGAGCTCCCGCTCCATTCCTCCACTTACTTCTGGGTTTGCATGCTCTGTGTCTCTCAGCTCGACTACTCAGTTGCATCCTGATCTTTCTGTGTCAATGTTGTTTCTCTGTGTTCCTCTGGCCACGGTGTGGGAGTTGTGTATCGTGAGTGCTTAAATGTTTCTCTCTGTATGGGTGGGCTCTACCATCAGCCTTTCTGTAGTGAGCCCTGCCTCTGCTTTCCCCTCCTTCTGCTGTCCAGTCTTCATTCATCTGGAGCTCTCCTTCCTTGGCTGCAGTTGACTCCTGCTTGCTTGTGGTGCTTCCCTTACCTGCACGGCTGGCTGCCTCATTCAGGGTTCATGTTTCTCCGCCACTGCTTGCTGTTTCTGTCACTTTTCCACACCCGCATGACCCTTCCTGCATCATTTTCAGTGGGGCTCTCCCCTCTGCTAGGGGCTCCTGGTCCCCAGTTCTCGCTCAGCCTGTCGTGAGCATTCCAATCCTCCGTGCTCCATCCATCCCTTATGCCTGCGTGGCCTCGGTTCACCCTTAGGGAGGAAATCCTCTCACTCTGTGCATATTCACTTCACTTCCACTATTGGCGGTCACTGGTCTTCCTGACTTGTTGGCCATCATGGTGGGTTTGTCCCATCTCCTGACCAGTTTCTCTTCCAGCCCCATGCTTCCATGTTTCGCTCTGGGGTACCTTCTGTATTGCAGCGCTCACATCGTGGTCTCCCGCCTCCATCAGAAGATGGCTGCAGGTACTTTTTATTACTGTACAGTACCAAGCCTCTGTATATTTACTTTGCAGCTCCATGCCTCTGTGTTTCTAGTTTTCCGGGCCTCTCTCCATACAGCCTGGTGCCCATTTCTTTGGGCATTCTGCTATTTGCTACTCCAACCTCATGTCTGCTAGGACTGTGCCCTCTTCTGCCTACATCTCTGTTGGTGCCTTTCTATGCCCTCTTGGCTACTCCCCTGTCCCTGGCATGCCAGCCTCAGCTTGCTTGCTGTCCGTGTTTTCTTTTTTGGAGGTTCCTGCTCTACCACTACTCTTTCACTACTTGCCTATCGAATATACCTCTCGTTTCGTTCATTCCCATTCTTTGGTCCCTGCCAGCCTTCATGGCTTTCCTCCATCAGCATATCTCGTATGTTCCTCTTGAACCTCTGTCCATCCATTTGACTTTGCAGCTCCCATCTCACTACTCCTGGTACTTAATATCTCCCCCGTCAGCTGTGGGCTTCGCTCGGCTGTTTTCATTTTTGCCTTCATGTTGCTCCATCTGCTCCTAATCTTATTTATTTATTTGTACAAATTCGATTTACAACCTTTGAGTCAGAGACTCATTTACAAAGGCACCTCATCACAGGGAGGGCAGACAATATGACATAGTGCAGGTTACAACAGTGGAAAACATTACAGGTGGAAGAGAAAAAGGAAACATTTAACATAGATACACTTAGGTTACATATTGCAGGTTACTATCATGGACGTACTAAATCCTCAGAAGTTACAGAGGGATACATCCCTGTATAAACCTTGTAAGGGTAGGAGGGGTGGGTGCGGGGAGAGGGACTGGCTGTCCACAGGATGTTGTCAAGTTGGGGGGGGGGCTTCTCGATGGACCTTGTTGGCATACACTCCTGTGGCTGCTACTGCAACCCACCTCCTCAGACCCTATTCAGGGTCTCCTTCACTTAATCTGACCTCTCCAGAGGTTTCCTAGTTCACATTGACCATCCATGCTGGTGAGCTTGCCTGGCTGTCCTCATCTAGCCGGTCCTGGGTCTTTCTCTCTGCCTGGCTAGACTCCTCATTCCTCATTTCTGGGTACACCAGCATGAAACTGCTGTGCAAGGCACCCAATCTGCAGCTCTGCATCATTTTTCCCCTCTGCGACTTATAGGACTGCAGTCACCTCTGCCATGCCCCTTCTTCTGCGCCTGTTGGTCTTCACTCAAGCACAGTAGTCCTTGCGTGTGCTGTTTTTTGCTGCTCCTTCATTTCTTGATTGGTAATCTTCCCCTCAGTGTCTCCTTTTCTGGCCGCTTCTTCTGCCTCCATTTTTCGTCAGGCTCTGATTTTGTCTTCAGATACCGTGACCTGATGCCTGTTGGATTACTTGAGTACTGTGCTCCCTCGTGACTCGGCTCTGGTATTTCTATTTGGATGACACTGGGTAGTTGAGCTGTTTTTTATCTATCGTCCCTTCCCGCACCTGCTTTTGGCTCTCCCTTTCTTTTGGGATTCCTACCCTATTGGCCATTCATCACTATCCTGTTCCCCATTTCTGTTGGTCCTACCGGGGACTCCTGAGCATTGGACATGTTCGTTCATTCAGTATCTCCTCACCTATTTATTATTGTGTTCCTGCCTATGCCTGTTTAGCTCTCTTTTGCTCAGTCTGACCTCAATGTCTACTCAATCACATTGATTAATCAAGCATACCTCTCACTGGGTCTTATGCTACCTCATTGATCTGCTGCACTCCTGTCATTATTATTACCATCAGTCTCCTCATGACGGCATCTGGGTCTCCCTCGCTCATCTGACCTCTCTGTGGGTCTACTCCTTCATATCGACTACTCCAGCATAACCCTCTCAGATCCATGCTACCTTGACTCGACCTGCTCTCCACTTGGAGACATGTCTTCCGTGTCATTGCCCCTCGACTTGGGGCTGACTGCATTGGCCTCTCATCAACGGGCCCCTTTAGCTGCCCGAGTGGGTTCGGAGGCACCCTCTACGCTATTCTCCATCTGACCACCTTTGTTTCACCTGGTCTGTTTTGTAGGCTCATGTGGGCTGGCTGAATGCCTCAGTGGTCATTTCTCTCTGCCTTTGCTTTTGGGCATCCAGTTACAGAGATGTTGCTTTATTTAAATTGGAATCTTTTCCTTTTCCCTCAATATCGACTCTAACTTGCAGTAGCTGAGCCATCACTAACCAAAACATCCTTCAGCCTGAAGGGAAGGTGACCTAGGCCTTGGATCCCCTGAGGTTTCCTCTCTATGGGGGTTTTCCTCCACTCTGTGCTGATGGTCATACTAGTCAGAGTTACTGCTTTCCTAGGTTCCCTAGTTAGGTTCCGCTGTTGGATGTAGTCAGATGGTGGCTCTGGCTGCTCCCTCTCTCCTTCAGAAGCCTGCCCTTCTGCATCTTGTCAGATTTTGTCTGTCATATTAATTCCCAGTCTCGATAAATTCTGATTTCTCACCTCTTCGATGCCCGACACCCTATTGGGTATTCCTTTTGGGCTTCTTCCTAAGCTACCTTTAGCCAAGGGACTCATTCCCATGTCACCTATAGGGGTGGAACCCTCCTCTAGCATTCCTCCCTGTCGTACCCCTGTAGGGTGGTATATCCCATAGATAGAGGGGCGAACAGCCACAATGCATCTAAGTCACACAAGCATGCATCATATCAAGTTGCATAAGCACATTGAATGGGAAGGCTATGCCTGTGATTCAATGGGTGGAGCAACAATGTCACTTCCCCATCAGATCTTAAAAGGCCACTCCTCTTGGACTGTTCCAGGATTCATTTCTTTGATGCCCCGCCATCCTCCCCTCCTCCTCCTCCAGTGTCATGTCTCTCTTTTCTGTGGGCTTCTTCCTAAGCTACCTTTAGCCAAGGGACTCATTCCTGCGGTACGTATAGGGGTGGAACCCTCCTCTAGGGTTCCTCGCCGTCATACCCCTCTAGGGTGGTTTAACTCATGGATAGAGAGGTGAACAGCCTCAATGTATCTAAGTCACACAAGCACACATATATCAAGTTGCTTAAGCACATTGAATATATGTTTCCAGGACAGATCACTTTAGATGCAGCATCTCCTTGTTAGTGGGATTCTGCTGTAGGGTCCATTTTGAGTTCATGCAATTGCTGTGAACTCCTTGGAATAGTGACTTTGAGGGGTGTGACACTGTCTGAACAATGCAGAGTGCTCTGCAAGGGGTTCGACAGTAGCACACCAATCATCAGTCAGGCTGGTCCTGATGCTATTTTGCCTGAAGTGGTCTGCACTGGAAAAGAAAAAGCTGTACCAATCATGTGACGACTTTTTCCTTTCATCTGCAGGTCACCGCAGAGCAAACAGCTGCTTGCGTTGTGACGTCTCTGCCACCCCCCCTCCACCCCACCAGTTCCTGCTTGAAAGGTGGGAGGAGGCACTTTCCTTGCCTGCCTCCTCCACGTCCCGCTGTCTCCGTTGCTGTATTTTCTCCCATCTGTGTGGAGCAGGCCACAGCCTAAGCTCCATACGGGCTGGGAGTAGTCAGTGACCGAAGGCACTTGTACTCTAACAGCGATCGATTGCGCTAGTGGATCCCTCCCCACTTGCCAACATCAGGGTGCTCAATCCGTGTGTCAGCATGTATCCCCCCCTCATCCTTTAATGTGGCACACTGGGAGCCCACCCCAGTGTGCCAAAACTGCCTGTGGTGTTTTCAACACCAGGATGCACACTCGGTGTTGGATGCACCCCGTGCCTATATTTTCTGACCTTGGGGTGCCCAATTCCCAGGTCAGCATTGATCCCCTGATCTCCCCCAGTACTCTGGCAGGCTGGGAGCCCACCCAGTGTGCTGAAATCCACTGTAGTTTACCTGTAAAAAAAAAGCAGACCCACAAGGTCTTTTTTTTTTTAACCTGAAAAAAGCAGGTCCTTGTCGTCCTAACTCCACTCTCCTCTGTACACCCCACCTCCCCACATACCCCTCACCCATACTTACCTTCTGGATGTTGGGAGCAGCAATCTTCGTGGACCGGAAACATGTCTGCACTCTTCAAAGCCGAACTTCGAACTGAAGAAATGCCGGTAAGCTATATACTGGCAGGCAATAGGGGGTTTCAATTTAGGTTGATGTCTCAGCCATTTTTGGGAGTTTTGGTCCCAGATTTTCAACATGGGGTTCTTGGGACCCCTCCGCATGATAACAGTCACTGTCATTTCGTTTCTCGGTCCCGAAAGGTGATTTTGCGGTCACTGCGCAGAATAACCTTTTGGGACCAATTTACAAAACGACAGTGCCACTGTTCATGAGGCGGGGTCCCAAAAAGCCCTTGTTGCAAATCTGGTGAAAAATCCCAAAATGACTGTGTTATGAGCGTCCATTGCGCAGTTTCTATGCACGCTCGTAACGTCATCAATTTTTAAGATTTTCACTTCAAATTTCCAACATTCCCTTTTTTTCACACCCCTTATGAACAGTACAGCTGTCATTTTTTGCATCCTTCCCAAAATGTGCACTTGCACCTGTGGGACAGAATGGCATGGTCGCTGTGTGAAATCAACTTTTGGGACAGATTAACAAAATTCTAGTGCCACTGTTCATGAGGGGAGGTCCCAAAAAGGCCATGTTGAAAATCTGGTGAAAACATTCCAAAAAATGACTGCGTTATGAGCACATGTTGTACAGTTTCTACGTACACTCGTAGCTTTGCCACTTTTTCATATTTTCACTCCAGATTTTCAACATTGCCATTTCTTCACACCTCCATATGAATAGTACAGCTGTAATTTTTCACATCCTGCCCAAAATGTTTTTTTGCACCAGTGGCACCAAATGGCACACTCGCTGTGCAAAATCACCTTTTGGGATCGAGCAACAAAATAATACTGCCACTGTTCATGAGGTGGGGTCGCAAAAAGCCCATGTTGAAAATTTGGAGCAAAAATACCAACAAACGCTCGGGGCATTAGGGTTTCCGACCGTAACGCCCACCCTTAAAATGCAAGGCAGAGGCATATACACAGAAAAATATGGGAGGCATGTACAACAGCAATACCAACAATTAACTTTCAGCATTGACAAATGCTTGTTCTACATAGTTTTGCAATATATTTACCCAGGATAACCCAGCTGAGATGCAGTATCTCATTTTCAATGAGGTCCTGCTGTGACGCATTGTTGTATTATATTTACCCAGGATAGGATAGATCAGGTGCTATCTTGATTTCAGTGGGATCCTGCTTTCTCCAACTTTCACACTGTATTTTCTCAGGATAGCACAGCCAAGATGCAGTATCTCGTTTTCAATGGGGCCCTGCTTTTGCCCATTATTTAAATATATTTACCCAGATACTCCAACTGAAAGGCAAATTACATTTTCAGTGGGGTCCAGTTTTTATAATGTATTTTCCCCCCAAGACAGAGCAGCATAGATGCACAGTTCAGTGGGGGCTCGGCTGTACTGGGGTCCTGCTTTTGCACATTTTTACGAAATATTTATCCAGGATAGATCAGATGGAATGCAATGCTGTGTATCATTTTCAGGGGTGTCCTGCTGTTACACATTTTTAGATTCTATTTAACCAGCATAGGCCAGCTGAGTAGCAATATTTAATTTTCAGTGGGCTCCCACATTTTGACCCCAAACTTCCAACATAGTCTTTTTATGACCTAATGTTATCATCAAGATAGGTGGAATCATGTAAATCTCATCTGAAAGGTACTTTTGCAGTGCAACTGCAAAAACATGTTTCGGAGGAGATTTGAGAAATGGCATCTGTCAATGTTCATAAGGTGGGGTAACACAAAGGATATGTTGAACATCAGGGGCTAGAACAGTTCAACATTTCTTCGTAACTTAGTTGTTTTTTTAATATTTTGATCCCAAATTTTCAACATAGTCTTCTTATAACCCTACCTAATGAACCCGGTAGGTGAATATTTTCATCCCCACCTAAAAGGTGATTTTGTGGAGTGACTGCAAAACCACCTTTCTCTCTGGATTTGAAAAAATGTCACTTATCTTGTTTGTGAGGTGGGGTCCCAAAAAGGTCATGTTGAAAATTTCGAGTAAAAATATTTAAAAATGACCAAGTTATGAGTACAAGTTCAAAACACACTTACCTGATTTTCTCAGTTCCCACTTCGGCATTTAAGAGTGAAGAGATTTCTCTAGTCCAGTGAGGATTATGGTGTTGGACACCTGGTAGGTAAGTATGGAGTGGGGGTGTTGGGTGGGGGGTGCTGCGGGGGGATTCAGGAGGGGGAGGGTAACAGTAGGGGGGGATGGCGGCAAAAAACATTGATGGACCATTTTCTTTTTTACAGGTTTAAAAAAAATAAACGCACCCTCTTCTAGTTACATGTAGTATTTCTTGAAATTCATTTACTAAAAATGGATGTGTTGGAAATACTCTGACAATGTAAAGTTTCTTTTTTGTGAAGCAGTGATGGGGATTCCTTCAGTAGGGGATGGGGTGACTGACAGTGGGCAGGTTAGTTTTTATGAAGCGTGGATGGCAATTCCTTTGGGAGAGGGTGGTATGATTGACAGTAGGCAGGTTTGTTTTTTGTGAAGCAGAGACTAGGTTTCCTTTGGGGGGGAGGGATGATAGTCAGTGGACGGGTTTGTTTTTTGTTAAGTGGGGCCGGGAATTCCTTCAGAAGGGGGTAAGATGATTGGCAGTGGGCAGGTTTGTTTTTAGTGAAGTATAGACAGGGATTCCTTTAGGAGGGGGTAGGATAATAGACAGCAGGCGGGTTTATTTTTTGTGAAGTGGGGACAGGTATTCCTTCGGAAAGGGATAGGATGATTGACAGCAGATGGTTTTGTTTGTTTTGTTAAGCGGGGAATGAGGATTACTTTTGGAAGAGGGGATGACTGGCAGTGTATGGGTTTCTTTTTTGTGAAGCTGGGACAGGGATCTCTTTGATAGGGGATGGGATGATTGACAGTGGGTAGGTTTCTTTGTTCAGAATGAGGACCTCCATTTTAAACCTCAGTCAGCTGCATGGTGGAGGAGAGGATGGCATGGGCTGATCATGATGCCAATCAGATGTGCTTCCTGGGTGGCATCATGCAAATCAAGGAAAGAGCAGCTCTGTGATTTGGGCAGCTCTTTTCTTTTAACTTCATGAAGTCTCCACCCAGCAAGCCCTGAAGAGTGTCATGATCAGCCTGACTGATGATTGGTCTGACACTGTCGAGCACACTGCAGACTGCCCTGCACTGGACTGACAGTGACACACCTCTCAAATCGACTATCACAGCAACATGTTCGCTTTGCTCAAATACAAGGATGAACATAAAAAGGGGCGCTAAATTCAGACAATATTATAGTGGCACGTGCCACTAGAGTTACGGTTGGGTAGACACTTGAATGTTAATTCATGATTTTTCAGCCATTTATATGGCAGCCTTTCTTTGTCTGATTCTTACAAAATTTCTGACCGCATGTGTTCTGGCACAGGATTTCTTGATCTGCCAATTTTGGTGAAATTTTGTTAAGTGTTTTATGGCTAGAGAGTGGTAAATAATTTGAAAATAACTAACTTACTCAAAAACAAGCATTTATCAATGCCGAATGTTGATTGCTTTGGTCAGTTGAGCTTGTTCAGTGGCCTTCTGTCAGTCGCTCGTTGTGTTTCTCCTGGTGCTGCAGGCTGCTGTTTTGTACTGGGCTTCTGCCTGCATTGGCACCCTTTTCTGTCCACAAAGAAATCCACAGCTGTCCCGACAGAGCTCCATTGAGGTGGGTCACTGCCCCTCTCTGACTCGCTCATTCTGTTCTCCTGGTGCTGCAGCATGGCCTTTTGTACTGGGCTCCTGCCTCTGTTGGTGGCTTTTTCTGCCCACAAAGAAATCTGCAGTTGTCCCAACACAGGTCCGTTGAACTCACTCACTCCCCCTCTGTCATTCGTTGGTTCCGTGTCTGCCGGCGGTGCAGGCTGACCTTTTGTACTGGGCTCCTGCCTGCGTTGCCACCTTTTTCTGCCCACAAAGAAATCTGCAGCAGTCACAAAAGAGCTCAGTTGAGCTCACTCACTCCCCCTATCTCACTCGCTCATTCCGTTTCTTCCGCTGCTGCAGGCTGCCCTTTTGTACTGGGCCCCTGGGTGCATTGCTACCTTTTTCTGCCCACAGAGAAATCTGCAGCAGTCCCAACAGAGCTCCGTTGAGCTCACTCACTCACTCCCCCTCCCTCACTTGCTCATTCTGTGTCTCCCGCTGCTGCAGGCTGCCCATTTGTACTGGTCTCCTGCCTGCCTGCGTTGGCGGCTTTTTCTGCCCACAAAGAAATCTGCAGCAGTCCCTAGACAGCTCCGTTGAGCTCGCTCACTCTCCCTCTGTCACTCGCTCATTCCATTTCTGCCGGAGCTAGCTGGCTGGCCTTTTGTACTGGACTCCTGCCTGCGTTGTCGCCTTCTTCTGCCCTCAAAGAAATCTGCAGCAGTCACAATAGAGCTCCATTGAGCTCGCTCACTCACTCCCCCCCTCACTCGTTTGTTCTGTTTCTCCCGCTGCTGCAGGCTGCCCTTTTGTACTGGACTTCTGCCTGCATTGGCACCTTTTTTTGCCCGCAAAGAAATCCGCAGCTGTCCCAGCAGAGCTCCGTTGAGGTCGCTCACTCCGCCTGTCTCTCTCGCTCATTCTGTTTCTTCTGGCACTGCAGGCTGCCCATTTGTACTGGGCTCCTGCCTGCATTGGCGGCTTTTTCTACCCACAAAGAAATCTGCAGCAGTCCCGACACAGCTTCGTTGAGCTTGCTCACTCCCCCTCTCTCACTCTCTTGTTCTGTTTCTGCTGGCGCTGCACACTGCTCTTTTGTACAGGGCTCCTGCCTGCATTGCTGCCTTCTGCCCACAAAGAAATCTGCAGCAGTCATGATAGAGCTCCGTTGAGTTCGCTCACTCACTCCCCCTCTCTCACTCGTTCGTTCTGTTTCTCCCACTGCTGCAGGCTGACCTTTTGTACTGGGTTCCTGCCTGCATTGGTGGCTTTTTCTGCCTACAAACAGATCTGCAGCAGTCATGATAGAGCTCTGTTGAGCTCGCTCACTCCTCCTCTCTCAGTCACTCATTCTGTTTCTTCCGTTGCTGCAGGCTGCCCTTTTGTACTGGGCTCCAGCCTGCATTGGCACCTTTTCCTGCCCACAAAGAAATCTGCAGCAGTCCTGACAGAGCTCAGTTGAGCTCGGTCACTTCCCCCCTCTCTCACTCACTCGATCCTAATCTGTCCCAAACACTGATTTCCGACAGCGACTACGATATTCTGCACTGGAAGTGCGAAAACACATTTCAGCCAGGATGTCAAAAATGACAGCTGTACTGTTCATAAGGAGGTGTGGAAAAATGCCAGTGTTGAAAATGTGGCGTGAAAATATTACTAATTTGCGAAGTTACAAGGGTGCATGGAAACTGCACAACACAGGCTTGTAACACAGTCATGTTATGGAGTGTCATCACAAAATTTTCAACATAGGCATTTTAGGACCTCTGCTGATGAACAGTGTCGGTGTGATTTTCTTAACGTGTCCTGAACACTGATTTCCCACAGCAACCACACTATTGTGCGTCGGAAGAGTGAAAACACATTTCGGCCAGGATGTGAAAAATGACAGCTACACTGTTCATAAGGAGGTGAGGAAAAATGGCAGTGTTGAAAATCTGGAGTGAAAATATGAATTCGTGAACTTACGAGTGTGAGTGCAAACTGCGCAACGCACGCTCATAACACAGTCCAATCCAATCCAACTTTATTTATATAGCGCCTTTCGAATCCAAGGCGCTGTACATAAAACATATACAGAGTAATAAAATTTCCATACATTAAAATATGTCAGCCATGACTAAGTAAAAGCTAAATTGAATAAATATGTTTTTAAAGCAACCTAAAAACCATCGACGGATGGGCATTTTCTCAACCAACGAGGTCGAGAATTCCACAGGGTTGGTGCTGAAAAAGCAAAAGCACGAGATCCTGATGTCTTTAATCGAACCCTGGGAATCTCCAGCAATCCCTCGTTGGTGGAACGAGGGATTGCTGGAGATTTAAGGAGTATCAGCACCAAATTTTCAACGTAGGCATTTTAGGATCTCTGCTCATGAACAGTTACTGTCATTTTCGTAATCTGTCCCGAACACTGATTTCTCACAGCGCCCGCGCTATTCTGCGCTGGAAGTGCGAAAACACATTTCGGCCAGGATCTGAAAAATGACAGCCGTATTGTTCACATGGAGGAGTGGAAAAATACCAATGTTGAAAATGTGGCATGAAAATATTGCAAATTCGCGAAGTTATGAGCGTGCGTAGCAACTGTGCAACGCACACTCGTAAAACAGTCATTTTTGGGATTTTTTCCACCAAATGTGCAGCATAGGCTTTTTGAGAGCCCACCTCATGAACACTGGCACTGTCATTTCATTAATCGGTCCCGAAAGGTGATTCTGCGCAGTGACCGCAAAATCACCTTTCGGTGCTGATTAACGCCATGACAGTAGCAGAATTCATGAGGAGGGGTCCCAAAAACCCCATGTTGAAAATTTGGTGCCAAAATTCCAAAAAATGACTAAGATATGCATCAAAGTTGAAAAAACTCTATTTATTCCATTATACAGCTTACCGGCATTTCCTCAGTTCGTGGTCGGCTTTGAAGAGTGCAGACGTGTTCCCGGTCCACCGAAGATTATCGTGCCCGACTCCGGAGGTAAGTATGGGGTGAGGGGGGATGTGGGGAGGCAGGGTGCGCAGTGGGTGTGTGCGGGTTGTGGGAGGGGCAGGGAGATGGCGAGGGACCTTTTTTTTACAGGGTACAAGAATAAAAACCATCGTGGGATGTTTTTTTCTTTCAGGACCATTTGGCATGCTGGGGTTGGCTCCCAGCATGCCAACACAGTATTTTTCTGGGGGCAGCTGTAGCCGACGGTGGATTGGGCACCCCTGCCGCACAAACCGGGGGGCGCAAGAGCCGAGGGGGATTGGGCACCCTCTCGGCACAAGTCTACTGGGTGTTTGGGGGGGATTATGCCAACTGGGAGTGGGCTCCCCGTCAACAAATGAACCTTTGGGAGGGGATTATGCCCACTCCTCCATCGGCAAATACTTTGGCTGGGGCATAATGCCGATGGGGAGTGGGCTCCCCCATCAGCAAATGAAACTTGTTTTTGGGGGACATAATGCCGAGGGGCATTGGGCACCCCCCTCGGCACAGAAAGAAATGGGGGAGGACATGCCGACGGGGACTGGGCTCCCCATCGCAAGCTGGATGGGGAATTCAAGGACAGCCCTGCAATGAGGGGTCACTTTCTCATTGCAGCAGATGACGCTGCAATGACGAGGTGGCCCCTGATTGCAGCAGCTAAAACCTTAGAAGGTTGTGGCATGCTGGCTGAACTAGTGTCAGCAGCAGCATGCCCCACCACTGGGGACAGCGGGCCAAGCCTCAAAAGGCAGTGGGGGCAATGGCCACAACAGTGCCGTGCCTCCAGAACCTGCTTCTTGCAAAAGCTGCCACAATATGTTTCTTGCACTTGCGCACAATCAACATAATAAGGGCAATATATGCATCACTGCAACATTCAGAGGTGCATGACTTGCCCTTATCAGGGTTTTAGAGCAAACGGTGAAGCTGCTATTACTGTCACTGTCCTGACTGGTGATCAGGAGCACATTCCTGCAGCAGATACCATCACCAGCGCTGTTCTCCTTCCCACCCAAAAGATCCTTGACCATCAATTTGGCAGTCAGGAACACAACCCAGCACCAATAGTATCAGCGTTGCTTTGTTTCTCAACCCCTCCACAATGACAAACAGTCAACAAATAAAAAACATTTCCAGCAATTGCCCCACCACCTTCTGGAGCACACTTCCCTCATCCCTGACTCACCCACCCAAAAAGGATACTGTACCTCCCTCGGCAGTTGGCCAGCTTAGCCCTCCCTCCATCTTCGCTGGCTGCTGTCTATAAATGAAACCACTGCTTGTGTTTTCATTCATTTGATAGTGGCCACCTGAGACAGAGGGAAGGCTGTGAAGGTCACTTGCCTAGAGATGTACAGTATGTATGTATGTATGTATTTATTCATTCATTAACTGGGTTAGTGCACTGATCCGAAGACTTTTTCAGGCATGGCCCATGTCAGATCCTGGCACATACAATGGTAAGAATACAGACTGAATAACAGCAGGGAATCATACAAGGATCATAAACAGGAAATCCAGTGCAAGTCAGGCTAACAATACAGAGGTAGCAAAAATAAATACAGGCACACAGCCAAGTACATCAACAAGCTGGATGTAATAACTAAGATATATGTCAGCAGTAAACAGGACTATGTAGCAACCTCCTCTAACAATAGGATGGATAAACATCAGCAGAGCCAGCAACATCAGATAATACCTAGAGTCCCACAGAAAATATGTACAGGTAGAAACACAGTCGTAAATCGGTATAGAACAAATGGTCAGTGATCCAGTATTCAGGGTGGGAGAGAAGGGCTACTAGTGGGGGGAGGAGGTAAGCGGGGGCTGTATAGGAGGTAGAGCAGTGCTATTGGCCTGTGGATAGATGCAGGTCAAGGAGGACAGGAAGTGGGGTTTTAATAGGGTATTTAGATTTAGAGGGGGTCAGGGAAATGCAGTGAAGGGGGGAGGCTGTTCCTTAGTGAGGGTCCAGATGCAGAGAAGGCTCTTTGGTCGATCCTGGTAGTAATGTTAGGATGGACAAGTTGGAGGTGGGATGACTGATGAAGAATGCAGCTGTACGTTCTGGGCTGGATCAGGAGGGATAGTGGAGAGTAAATGGGATTGTGTAAGGCATCACCGACTGTCCGGGTCAGCAGGTAGGATCGTCATGCTTGAGGGGGGGGAGCCAAGTAAGGGACTGGCAGAGAGAGCAGTGATGAGAAAAGAGAGGGGCACGAAGGGCAAAATGGCATATCTGATTATAGGTAGTGTCTAGCCAGTTCAGGTTGGCAGTGGAGGTAGGGTGTACACCGGGTACCCATAATTGAGGGGGAGGAGGTTGCCATGGGCTACAGCAACGTGAGCTTCAGGTGTGAGGTGATTGATTAGGCGATAGCAAAGCCCCATCTTCTGATTAATGTGCTGGATCAGTGAGGTAATGTGATCAGAGCAGGTAGGGACTGGTCCAGTGTTCCCCCCAGATACTTGAAGTTGGGAACAGTGTCGAGAGGAGATCCATCCGGGGATTGGACAGTGAGAAGGGAGCCAGAGTGGGCAAGAGTGGAGAGCTTTGGTTTGGAGCTTAACAGCATAGGCTTCTTCTCGGAAGTATTGACCAATAGTTTGTCAGAGGAGAACCAATGATGGACCTTGCAGAAATCGGCAGTAAGGGTGGCTGACAGTGAGGAAGGGGAGGGGTCACTTTGGAATAGTATCAGGTCATCAGCATAAAGGATTGATTTACAGGAGAGGCCCTCTGACAAGAGAGAGCTAATGAAGAGGGAAAAGAGGAGGGGGCCAAGTACAGAGCCCTGGGGAACACCCACTGAGACAGGAAAAAGAGGGGAGATGGCCCCACCATGGCAGACCATTTGGGCTCTACCAGAGAGGTAGTTCGTAAGCCAGGCAGTGGAGGCAGGACAGAAACCAAGGGCATCAAGTTTTGTTATCAGCATGTTGTGGTTGACGAGGCTGAATGCCTTGGACAGATCAATGAACACTGCTCCAGTTAGCTTCCCTTCATCCATATTCCTCAGTATGTGATCTGTATGTGTATGGCATATTTTTTTTTGGGGGGGGCTGAGTGGGGATGGTGGTGAAGTATAGAAGTGTTATTTATTTAATTGGGTCAGATGGGGGGGGTTCAGGCAGTGTGATCTAGTGGTTAGAACGCTTACTTGGGAGCCAGAGATTGTGTTCATGCCTCACTACAGACAAATTCTCACTGTGTAACCCTGGGCAAGTTATTTAACCTCTCTGTGCTCCAGTTCACTTAGCTGCTGAAATCTGTAGAGGACCACATTGACGATGCCCCTGGAAATGAGCTTAGGCAGTATAGCCTAGTGGGTTAAAGCACCGCACTGGGAATCTAGAGACCTGGCAGATCTGGGTTTGAAACCCACAACAACCACTCACATGCTATGTGACTCTGAGCAAGTCACTTAACCTCCCAGGAGACACCTGGAAACAAGTTTAGGCTCAGTGTGCCTTTCCTGGCCAAAAATTCTAAAAAACAAAATAAAACAAAAATTGTACAAAGACCTGCTCTTTGCTCCTTAGACTTCATCTGTTCCTGTTGCTTTTCCTACCATCATGGCATCAGAATCATTTACATGGCTAAAAGCTGTGATGTCACAAGTAAAGGCACATGGCTTCATGACAAGTACAGGCAATGTAAAAAGATGAAGACTAGGGGAGAACGATCCCCAAAAATAGCAGGCAGAAAATGTTATTACATTTTAAAAGCAGTCAGTTGTTACTTTTTCTTTCTGAAGTATTGTGCTTTTTCTATTAATTAGAAGGTTTTCTCACTGGCACTATCATGTGTGATGTGAAGAGCTGTACTTTGCCTGCCAGTAGACATATCTAGTTCTGTTCCTCCCCATATCTGCTCAGCATTCTGACCCCACTTATTGTGATATCACAAGTGACCGATCTCGCAACAGGAGATTGGCTGTTGTTGGTTAGTTGTGATGTCACAGACAGTGAGGTCACAGGGCTGACGAGGTATGAGGAAGGACAGAACTAACTATGCCAGTTTCCAGATGGAGTACTGCACCACACAGCCCGCCAAGTCCTTTCAGGTAGAAAATCTTCGAACCAACAAAAGGGACGACAAAAATACTGCTGCTGTAAGAAGTACTAGTTCACTAATTTCAAGTGTAACCCCCCTGCAAATGGGGGTTCCCAAAAGACTTCCAGGAGCTTGCTTGAATGCTCCAAGCCTGAATGGTGTTTGGCATTTAAGCCATTTATCAGTGAGTGTTTTTAGAGCCTCTGGTACTGTCTCTTTAAGAGCTGTCTGCTTGCAGACATAATTAGTTGTATGGGGGACTGTGTGCTTCTCTGAGTACCACTCGAGCTGCTGCCAATTCACTTCATTTTTGCAGTCACTAGGAGTGCAAAGGGAACCTATCTGAAAGATGTAACTGTTTGCCAGAAATTATTTAGAGTAATAATGAAATTACAGTTTGTCTAACCTGCTTCTTTGCAGTCAGAACTGTGTCTGCTAGTTCCCCATTCTAGTTTTGAACTGCTGAACTGGACCAATCAGTGTGGGTAAGCTAAGCTCTAAAATGATGCCTTGACGAATCAGAACTTGGACTCATAATCTGAGCCAGCCACAAGAGGATTGTATGGGCAGTGACTCTGGGAGATGTAGTTTAGACTTCAGTGCCTTTTGGACCAACAGCAGCAGTCTATTGTGAGTGACAGCCAATCCAGTCAAGAACTGGGAGGAACTCAAAGGAAGTGCCGGTTTCGTCAGTTGGAGTTCAGTTGAGCTTTGGCAGTGAAGAAGGAAGGAGCCCTGTGCTTTTCAGTGTGCAGTTTTAGTCAAAAAGCGTGTTAAGGCCCAGAGTTCGGTCTGCAGCTTGTTAGGACTGAATCCGTCCTGTGAAAAGAATCAAAGGATCTCTGAAGAGTAGAAACCAGGCTCACCCTGTAGAAGACTGGAAGAATTGCTGAAAATTGCACTCGGTCTGTCAGGAACTGAATCTGCTGTGTGTTCTCCCGGTATTGTGCAGTAATTGCGATCGGGATACAGATGCAGCCTGCCTGGTATAGTGCTTTCTTTATATAAATGTGTGAAGAGGTTTGTGTACCTCAAGTGAGCCCTGCTGACATTGAAGGACCCTATCTTATTTGGAGGTCGTGAGTACTAATTCAGGTCGCTCCTGTTGAATTGCCACATTAAATCCAAATGGAATTACTGTATTGCTGACTGTTTAATTCTCCTTTTCTCTGTGTGAAAGAGGGCCTACCAACTGCCACCGGTTTGGACTAGCCACTAGGGCTTGGGTGCCCAGGGACAGTAACTGATAAGGGATAGGCCTGCGCATGAGAGCCATGGAAATGGTGTAGAGTGATAAGCTAATTAACCTGATTTCCTGTCCTTGTTATATCCCCTAAATAAATCAGAGCTGCTTGTTTCAGCAAAGTTATACTGCCTGAGGTATTTGTCTATGTTAAAGTACTGTACTGTGATTGTTGCACTGTATCTCATTTCACAGGAGGTCCCAGTGCGGAACCAGACCTGGGGGTAAGTGTATACTGTGAAGGTAATTCTGATATATTGTGTGGGCCACTAGTGGGAAGAAAGGGGGTTGCAGTGTCCCAGAGGGCTGTGACCAAGTTAGTTTAACTATTGCAAACCCTGACCTCTGGGTGGAGGCACCCGCCATTGGATCCAGGCCCTCAACCTGTTAGTGGCAAATCAGGCAGGGGTAGTAGCCCTGGGATAGCGCCATCTAGGGGTTACATCTTGGAGGCTCACCGCTGGGATTGTGTGTCCTCTAGTGGCCATATTTACGAACCACTGTTAAGAAAAAAATGGGTACCCCGACAGAAGTGGCTGCCGGCTGGTGGAGTGGTGTACTGGGGAGGAGATCGACCCCCAAAATGCTATGCTTATCCTGGACATCCCCCTGGGTATCAATACGGACACTGTGCAGGGAGTACTTTCCAAGGTGGAAGGTTTACAAAACCCTGTGGTGGTGGGTCGGCATGCTAATCTGCTCACCCACACTTTCCTGGCCCTAGTAGAGTTTAAGGATCCCATAGATAGCTCCAAAGTGCCACAGACCATTACCCCAGAGGGAGCCCTCACTGCTGGAGAGTGATAACTAAGGACAGTAAAGACCGAGGGGAATCAGCCCCACCACTATCTGAAACTTTGAGGAGAAATTTGCTGAATGGTTGCTGGGAGAGGGAAAACTGTGGAGGACTTGAAGAAACTATTCTTGCCACCTGGGGTGTTCCTCCCAACACCCTCTCCTGCTCCAGTGCCCGTGAATGGTGGCTGAACCAATGCAGACTCTATTTCTGCACCTGCCATTATCACGACTCTTACCGAAGGTTGAGGATCTTCTCTGGCACCCTCCCACCCCAAGGGGAGGATGACTGGAGAGACCTGGATAGACTATGTTGCCCCCAAGTGCTAGAATGGCAATGCCGGAAGGCTAAAAGCGAAAGAGGGTTAGTGAGAGCCTCCGAGGTCCTGCCCTGGCTACCATCCGTGCTAAACGGGCCAGTAACCCTGAAGCGACTGCACAGGCCTATCTTGAGGCCTTGGAGAATGTGTATGGAGCCCAGATTCTGATGAGGACCTATGGTGGAGAGTAAGAAATGCACAACAGTACCAAGGGAGTTGTTGTCTGTGTATGTCTCTCGGCTGGAAAAATTGTTGCAAGAATGCCTCAGAAAGGGTAGTTTGCCAGCGATTGAACTGGACCGAACCAGACTGGACAGAATCCTAAGTCTGCCCCTTCTCAGAACTGCTGTTGTTGCTTCAGTTACGCCTGGCAAATGCGACTGGAATCCCCACCCTCCTATGATGAGTTAATGAGAGAAATTCGAGGAGTTGAGAAAAGGCGCCTTGCACTGGAGGTACCTGCACCAACAGCCGTGGCTACTTAATTCGAGTGGACTGAGGGTGACCCATCAAGTGAAGTCTAGGGCAGAGGTTGACAGTCAATGAGTGCTCTGACAAGGAAAAAGATATGCCACAATGGGGCGAACTGTTGAGAGAGATCCGGGAATTCAAAACAGTCCTTTATGAAGGCCACGCCTGCAAGTACGGCTCCTGACCTATATCCGACTGCATCTGCTATGGGGTGGGGTACCCACCCATGTATCTCCTGCTGATAACAGCTCCAAACTCAATTCCTTGACCATGGAAGTGGAGAAACTGACGAGATGTCTCCAAATGCTTATCACGTCAGAGACAGAGATGGCACCCAGGTTTCCAGTTAGTAATACCCCTCCTGGCTCCAGTGTGGCGCCTCGCCAGCTCAAACTCCAGAAAGTATGTTTTGCTATAATTGTGGGAAAGATGGGCACATGAAAAATGCCAGTCCCCAAAGACACTGACAAAGTTGCATATAGGCTACAAGGAGAGCCTGGAGAAGAAATCAGTGGTTAAGAGGTGCCACGACATGATCCCAGTGAGGGCACCAAAATGCTAATTCACGTCCCTTTGTGGCAAGGCAGTTGCCCAGGCCCCCACTACCGCCTCTCCAGACTGGTCCAGAATAGTGGGTCCTTCCATGGAGACCACTGTAAAGGTGAATGGAGTGTCTACAAGAGCTGTATTAGACAGTGGCTCCCAAGTGACAATTATGTTCCAGGATTGGTATCAGAAGCATTTGTCAGACGTATTCTTACAACCATTAGAAGGACTGCATGTATGGGGTTAAGTGAGAAGGCCTACCCCTATTCCGGTATATCCGAATTTGGCTGTCTTTCCCCACCTCCTGTGGCTGGAGTAGTCTAACAAGTAGAGACCCTAGCCTTAGTGTGTCCCCCACTGGACTGTATGATGGTGTCCCTTTGTTGATTGGAACAAATGCTCATATGTTCGGAAGGCTGGCACAGTTGTGTTATGAAAACAGGGGTCAAAGACTAGTAGAGCTTTAAGAGTTCCGGCTTTAATTAAGAAGGCCTATGAGGCACAGAGAGATGCTGAAAAACAGAACCAGAGGAACCAGTCGGAATTGTATGGAAGAAGGATCCTGAGTCTCTGATCTTGGCTCAAATGCCCAGTGTACCTTACAGGAGAGGTCCGTATCAGAAAGGATGTTAAGAATAAAATATTAATGTTGGATGCACCAGGCGATGGAAAATTGCCAGAGGGACTGCTGGTCAAGCCTAGTATTTTGCCGCTAGAGCCCATGCTTATGCCAGAAGGGTAATGGTCCAAGTTCATAATGTGTCTGAAAGAGACATTCGAGTAAACAGAGGTTGCATCCTGGCTAATGTGCATTGTGCAGATCACTGCAGTGCTACCCAGCAGCAAGAGTTCAAGGAAGAAATGACAGAGTAACGCCTGACTTGTTTGATTTCGCGACTCCCTGCCAGCTGAATGGAAAGTGAGGATCAGTGAGAAGCTTGCCCAGAGAGACCAGGTGTTTTCTTTAAAGGAATGGGATGTAGGATGCGGCAAGGAGCTGAGCACAATATCGCTGCATGACGAAAGACCATTTCGTGAGAGGTCTCGACGCCTGGCACCTGCTGACATAGATGATGTGAGACGGCATCTGCAAGAGATGTTAGCTGCTGGTGTAATACAAGAATCAGAAGCCCTTATGCTTCCCCATTGTGGTAGTGAGGAAAAGAATGGAACAGTAAGGATGTGTGTGTGGATTATCGCACCTTAAACCGTGGACTATCCTCGATCAGTACACAATGCCCCGCATTCAGGATGCTTTGGACTGCCTAAACGGGAGCAAGTGGTTCTCTGTGCTGGATCTCCGCAGTGGGTACTACCAGATCCCGATGGCCCCAGAGGACCGTGAGAAGACTGCCTTTATCTGTCCGCTTGGCTTCTATGAATTCCTGAGGATGCCTCAAGGGATTTCAGGTGCCCCAGCCACTTTTCAACGATTGATGGAGCGTGCAGTGGGGGACATGAACTTACTAGAGTGCCTGGTATACCTAGATGATGTTATTGTGTTTGGCAGCTCACTGGAGAAACATGAAAGCAGATTATTTGGAGGTATTGGACCGACTGGAGGACTTTGGCCTTAAACTGTCCATTGATAAGTGTCAATTTTTCAAACATCAGTAAAGTATGTGGGACACATAGTATCCACCGAGGAATAGAGACCGGACCCAAGTAAAGTTGAGGCCTTGACCACCTGGCCACAGCCAAAATCTAAAAGAACTGCAAAGATTCCTGGGATTCTGTGGTTATTATCGGCGCTTCATCAAGGACTATTCAAGAGTGATCCGCCTTTACTTAACCTTACTCAAGGGTATCCCCAACCCACAAAAATACCAAAAGTCAGCGCCCTCAAGACTAAAGAGTGTATTTTCATCCAAGTGAAGTATTTGGGGCCTGGACTCCTGATTGTGAGACTGCTTTTCATGAGATCATATATCAACTTACCCATGCTCCAGTGCTGGCCTATGCCGATCCAAGAAAACCTTAAGTCCTGCACACTGATGCTAGCTTACAAGGGTTGGGGCTGTGTTGTACCAAGAGCACGAGAATGGCCTGAGACCAGTGGCCTTTGCCAGTGAAGCCTGACCCCATCCGAAAAGAACTATCCTGTACATAGTTAGAGTTCCTAGCTTTGAAGTGGGCTATTGTTGACCAATTCCATGAGTACTTGTATGGGGCTAAAATACTAGTAAAACTGACAATAATCCTTTGACCTATGTGCAGACTCTCAGCTAAGTTGGATGCCACTGGCCATAGGTGGCTTTCTGCATTATCTACATATGACTATGCTCTCGAATACCGAGCAGGTCTGAACCACATAGATGCTGATGCTCTCTCCCGAGGCCTGTTCCCCAGAATGATTGGGTCCGATTGGCAGAACCTGACATTCGGGCACTCTGCCAGAAGTTTGACAGGGAGGAACAAATGTCCACGGACGCAGTGGACTGCATGGTGGATTGCATGGGCCTCTGAGGAATTGCATACCTGCTGCTTATGCCACTTTTCTGCAATGAACATTGGTGCACTGCCTCAGCTGGACAATGACAGTGACCGCGGCTCAATCCTCACGATCCCATGATCAAAGCAGCTTTAGAAGCCCTCTATGCAGGAAAAGATGTGTCCAAATTACGCTCCACTGATTTGAGAACTGCACTGTTATACAAAGAAGGTCCTAAGTTGAAACTGATCAATAAACTGTTGTACAGAGAAACAGTAGACAGAGGGGACAAGTAGACAAACAACAACTAGTGCTGCCCACTGCCTTTCGAGACTCAGTACTGAGGTCCTTGCACAACCACATGGGGCACCTTGGTATAGACAGAACACTTGACTTGGTGAGATCCAGATTCTATTGGCCTAAGATGGGGCTGATGTGGAGCAACACATTCGAACTTGTAGTAATGCACAGAGGAAAGCTTTGCCCCAGAGGGCTGCCCCTTGTTAACATCACCACCAGTGCACCCATGGAGCTGGTCTATATTGATTTTCTGAGTTTGGAGTCAGATCAAAGAAATATCAGTAATGTGCTGGTGGTCACCGGACCATTTCACGTAGATATGCCCAAGCTTTCCCCACCAAAGACCAGAAAGCATCCACTGTGGCCAAAGTACTTGTAGAAAACTTTTTGTTCACTATGGGGCTCCACAAAGAATCCATTCTGATCAAGGGAGAGACTTTGAGAGTCGCTCTGATCAAAGAGATGCTTTCTCTGTGGGAGTGCGAAGTCCAGAACCACTCTACCACCCCAGGGGGACCCACAGCCTGAACGTTTCAACCGCACTTTGCTAGATATGCTAGGCACCCTGCACCCAAAGGACAAGCCTAGATGGAGCCAACAAATTAGCACCCTGGTACATGCTTATAACTGCACCAAAAGTGATGCCACTGGATTCTCCCCACGCCTGATGTTTGGAAGAAGCTGAACTACCAGTAGATGTGTGTTTTGGGGTCTCTCCTGATGGGGTTCAAGCTGACAACTATTTACAGTATGTGCAAAAGTTAAAGGCCCAGCTAACTCATGCGTACCAACTGGCTCAAACCATGGCTGCCAAAAGAAATCTGGCCAACAAAGAAAGGTATGATAAAAGGTGAAAGCACAGGAACTCCAGAGGGAGATCGGGTATTGCTAAGAAATCTGGGACTGCATGGCAAGCACAAGATTGCTGACAGATGGCACCATCTCCCTCACATTGTAGTAGGCAAACTAGATGATCTGCCAGTGTACAAAGTAAGGCCTGAGAATAATTCAAAAGATGTAAAAACAATGCATAGAAATCATTTACTGCCCATTGGACAAATCCTGATTGAGTCTGAGCCCCAGAAGATGCCCCCTCTGGACCAGTGACTAGAGCTGCTGCTAAGAAAAGATCAAGAAAGTCTGCACTCCAGAAGCAAAGTTAAAGTGTTCCCTCCACAAGTCCCAGTTGAGCATGACTGTCAGTCCATATCAGAAGAAAGTGAGTGACTTTGAATACTATCCTTCTTACTGAACTGAGTCAATTGTTTGGGGCAATCCCCTAGTCAATACTGAGACAAAGCTGGGCCTTCTGGACTGTCTAAGCCCCAGCTTCATCCCTGGAGCCAATGCTCCCAGAAAGTGAAGTGCAAAGCATCAGATCAGATGAAATGGAATCATTGTGCATGGTTGAACTGTTTGAGCTTTCAGGGAGGAAAATGATAGATTGGGGCAGACTGGTGATACACCGAACAAGAAGAGTATTTTGAGTGCCCTGACAGTCCACTGCCAGTGTCCGAAAGCTCTCCATGCGAGCCAAATGTTGTGGACTCAGAAACTGTAACTCCTGGAGCTGAAAGTGCCCCAGGTTCTAGCCTCTCTACCCCCATGGAGACTCCCTGACAAGTGAGGACAATGCTGAAAATGAGGCTCAGAGTGCAGAGACTATAACAGTTCCCCTAGAAAGACTGGTCGAGCTGTAAAGCCTGTGGTGCACCTCAGTTATGATTCACTTGGAGGCCTGTGGACTTGCCTCTCAATGTTGTCCATAAAGGAGTGTATGTGTTCCCAGCTCATTGCCCAAACTGAGCATCAGTGCTAACTCCAAGTTACTTGTGTTGCCCTCTAAGTATGGTGCCCTTGCCCCATCCAGCCCCAAGGTAACTGATAGGAAGGGCCCCTCTCTTCAGGTTTCATGTACAAGAGGTAATAACTTGAGTTATGGTACAATGTGTATGTAATACTGTGTAAAGAGTGACGTACTGCAATGTTTCAGAAATGTGTTCTTGGTAAAATGATATATTGACTGATGATTACATGTGCGAGCCTAATGCAAATGTATATGGTTGCAGTTGAAACTTATGGGGGTACTTGCTTGACGCGGACGTCAAGCTTTCCCAGGCCAGGAAGGGTGTAACCCCCCTGCAAATGGGGGTTCCCAAAAGACTTCCAGGAGCTTGCTTGAATGCTCCAAGCCTGAATGGTGTTTGGCATTTAAGCCATTTATCAGTGAGTGTTTTTAGAGCCTCTGGTACTGTCTCTTTAAGAGCTGTCTGCTTGCAGACATAATTAGTTTGTATGGGGACTGTGTGCTTCTCTGAGTACCACTCGAGCTGCTGCCAATTCACTTCATTTTTGCAGTCACTAGGAGTGCAAAGGGAACCTATCTGAAAGATGTAACTGTTTGCCAGAAATTATTTAGAGTAATAATGAAATTACAGTTTGTCTAACCTGCTTTCTTTGCAGTCAGAACTGTGTCTGCTAGTTCCCCATTCTAGTTTTGAACTGCTGAACTGGACCAATCAGTGTGGGGTAAGCTAGCTCTAAAATGATGCCTTGGACGAATCAGAACTTGGACTCATAATCTGAGCCAGCCACAAGAGGATTGTATGGGCAGTGACTCTGGGAGATGTAGTTTAGACTTCAGTGCCTTTTGGACCAACAGCAGCAGTCTATTGTGAGTGACAGCCAATCCAGTCAAGAACTGGGAGGAACTCAAAGGAAGTGCCGGTTTAGTCAGTTGGAGTTCAGTTGAGCTTTGGCAGTGAAGAAGGAAGGAGCCCTGTGCTTTTCAGTGTGCAGTTTTAGTCAAAAACGTGTGTAGGGCCCAGAGTTCCGGTCTGCAGCTTGTTAGGACTGAATCCGTCCTGTGAAAAGAATCAAAGGATCTCTGAAGAGTAGAAACCAGGCTCACCCTGTAGAAGACTGGAAGAATTGCTGAAAATTGCACTTTCGGTCTGTCAGAACTGAATCTGCTGTGTGTTCTCCGGTATTGTGCAGTAATTACGATCGGATACAGATGCAGCCTGCCTGGTATAGTGCTTTCTTTTATATAAATGTGTGAAGAGGTTTGTGTACCTCAAGTGAGCCCTGCTGACATTGAAGGACCCTATCTTATTTGGAGGTCGTGAGTACTAATTCAGGGTCGCTCCCTGTTGAATTGCCACATTAAATCCAAATGGAATTACTGTATTGCTGACTGTTTAATTCTCCTTTTCTCTGTGTGAAAGGGCCCCTACCAGCTGCCACGGTTTGGACTAGCCACTAGGGCTTGGGTACCCAGGGACAGTAACTGATAGGGATAGGCCTGCGCACAGAGCCATAGGTAGATTATTAGAGTGATAAGCTAATTAACCTGATTTCCCCCTGTCCTTGTTATATCCCCCTAAATAAATCAGAGCTGCTTGTTTCAGCAAAGTTATACTGCCTGAGGTATTTGTCTATGTTAAAGTACTGTACTGTGATTGTTGCACTGTATCTCATTTCACAGGAGGTCCCAGTGCGGAACCAGACCTGGGGTAAGTGTATACTGTGAAGGTAATTCTGATATATTGTGTGGGCCACTAGTGGGAAGAAAGGGGTTGCAGTGTCCCAGAGGGGCTGTGACCAAATTAGTTTAACTATTGCAAACCCTGACCTCTGGGTGGAGGCACCCGCCATTGGATCCAAGCCCTCAACCTGTTAGTAGCAAATCAGGCAGGGGTAGTAGCCCTGGGATAAGCCATCTAGGGGTTACACAAGCAGTACATTAGCTCTTGTCTTGATGTTAAAAATGGAAGGTACCACAATTGAAATTTGGGGGTTTCTATTAATGTCAACTGTGGATTTTGTGCAGTAAACTGGAACACCGCTTTGATAAATAACATAGAAACATGGAATGTGTAACCCCTAGGTGGCACTATCCCAAGGGCTACTACCCCTGCCCGCTTGGCTACTAACAGGTTGAGGGGCCTAGGTCCAATGGCGGGTGCCTCCACCCAGAGGTCAGGGTTTGTAGTGGTTAGACTAGCTTGGTCACAGCCCTCTGGGACACTGTGACCCCCTTTTGTTCCCTCTAGTGGCTCATATAGTACACAGGAGTTACAACCCCTATACCCCCACATATACACACTGTTCACTTATAAAGTACCACTTACCCTCGAGACTGATTCTGCAGCATGTCTCCAAGGACCCCCTGTAAAACAAGGTTAGGCAATATGCACAAACACAATGCGATGCTTTTTCTACAGGTACTGATACCACAGACAGCATATAGTTCAATAACAACAAATCTGATTTATTAGAGGGGGCAGTAGCAAGGAGGGGCAATCAGGTTGATTTGGTTTGGAAATATTCAAAGCACAGTACTGTGTATGCATACAGGGTCCAAAATGTCACTCTCTGGGTACCCAGGATTGTGGGAGGCTAGCCAGGGTGGGTGCAGCTGGATGGGGCCCTTTGATGGAAAACACATGCACACGCAGATTGTAATCCAGAGCCCTGGGGCTCAGTTCGTGAAGAAATGAGCAGCAACAATTATACGGCACACTTGCAGTTTGATAAACAGATTGCAGGGAGCTACCCTGATTTGTACTCATGGACTCAATACTAAAGCTGGATGGATGCAGGTTGTCCTGGATTGCCAGGAGAAACAGAATAGCTGGCCCAGCCCTCGTGGCAGGACTCACTTGCATTTGAGAAACAGGCGGATTCAGTCCGAATCAAGCTGGGTTCTGCTCCCAGCTTCAGCACACAATTCACAGTACCGGGGAAGATAAGATCGCGATTCCCCACCAGCACCAGACACATTCACATGTAAAAGGAAAGTACTATACCAGGCAGGCTGCTCCTCGATCCCGATCGCAATTACTGCAAAATACCCGGGAGCACACACAACAACTTCAGTTCCTGACAGACCGAGCACTGTTCAGCAATTTCTCCAGTCTTCTACAGGGTGAGCCTGGTTTCCACACTTCTGGTGCTTCTTTCTCCTCACAACTCTGATTCAGTACACCTTGGCACTCACAAACCGTTGTAGGCTGAACTTCAGGGCCCCACACGAGCTTCCCACGTGACACTCGGCAGCGCAGAAGCACAGAGCTCTGTGCCTCTTCACAGTCACAGCACATCTGAAACTCCAGTAGACAAAACTGGGCACTTCCTTTGAGTTCCTCCCAATTCTTGGCTGGTCTGGCTGTCATTCACAATAAACTCCCCTTGTTGGTGGAAAAAGGCGCTGAGGTCAAAACTACATTTCCCAGAGTCACTGCCCATACAATCCTCTTGTGGCTGGCTCAGCTTAAGAGTCCAAGTTCTGATTTGCCAGCAGCAGGCTCCCCTTAAAAGATCCCCACACTGATTGGTCCAATTCAGCAGTTCAGGACCAACATGAGGGAGACAGTCCTGGCTAAAAGAAAGCAGATTAAAACAAACTGCACTTTCATTATTAACAGGCTACAAGCAAACACTTGCATCTTCTGAAAGAGCTCCCTCTGCCCATATAGTGACTGCAGAATGGAGTGATTTGCTCAGTGGCCCATATGGGGGACTCGAGCAGGGAAACGCACAGACCCCCCATTTCAAAGTAATTATCTGCAGTTTGGCAGCTCTTAAAGCAACAGTACATGGCGGCATTAGGCACTCTCACTCAATTATTTTTAAATTGGCTGAAATACAGAACACCAGCCTGGCGGAGAGCATTTGGGCTCACCCAAAGAAGGCTTTTTAGTGACCCCCATTCGTAGGGGGGTTACAAATGTGTCACTAGAAAAGGACCAGTAGGCCCATCTGGTCTGCCCTACTTTCTCTGCCTATTACTACATCCTGGCCACAGGTGTTCCTGCCTCATCCCTTACCTATAATTGTAATACCCATGTGCCTATCCCATGCATGCTTGAAGCTCCCCACTGTCTTTGCCCCTACCAACTCTGCTGGCAGGCTGTTCCAGGCATCTACCACCCTTTCTGTGAAGAAGTATTTCCACACATCCCTCTTAAACTCCCACCCAGGCTTCATTGCATGCCCCTGTGCTCTGGTGCTTCTCATCCTGTCAAACAGACTGCCCTCCTGCACCTTGTTCTCCCCCCATGAGGTCTCAATCATGTCCCCTCTCGCTCCCCTCTCCTCCAGGAGTACATGTTGAGCTCCCACAGCCTCTCCCTGCATGGTTCCTCATGTAGGCCCTGCACCATTTTGGTAGCCGTCCTCTGGATCTCCCCCGACCTATTGATGTTCCTGTCACCCACATTTGGGACACAGCTGGCATGAAACAAGCTATGCAGCATGACACTAGTATTGCACAATACTATCACACAGCTCAGGAATCCAAAGGTAAGCCCTTAGGTCATCAATTATTTAGAGGCTGGCAACTTTGCTATAGATGGGAAACATCATCAGTGACTATAGCTGTGTGCATCCTGACTCACAGAGGCCAGAGGAAAGCCATTTATCCTGACTCTTCAATGCTGCTGTACCACAGATTGTAATATCAGTTAGCAGTACTGAGGAGGGAATGATGGTGCCTTTTCATAATTAATTGAAAGCAAAAAGCAGGAGTTATACTGTGTGCATTGTTAGGGCACAGTCTGCTCATGTCTGTACCGTCCATGGGAACTGCAAGCCCTGTTACCCAGGTGATGGGAGGGTCAGGGAGAGATACAGTATTTTAATTATTTTGTTGATGTCATGGATCGTTTTTTCTGTGCATAATCTGCCTTTTCAATTGGAATGAAAGGGCGTGCTGTGGAACTAATTTGCCTGCCGGTCAGCAGATAAAGGAGTGTGGTACAATTTCACACAACCCCCAGTGTCCCCTTTGACCCCATAAAAGTTTCCGGGTTTCATTTCCACCCCTTCAGGCACCGCAGATGTTTCACTCGGAGAAAGTCGGCTATACAAACAGCAGGGTCAAACTGTGACCTCTGGGAGGTCAAGGGTCAATCATCCCCTTAGGTCATGTGTGTGTGGTGGGGTGAGGGAAAGGGGGCCCTTTTAAAAGGGAAGAAGATCACAGCTGCATGAGAGCACTTTAGTTCATTTGTTCTCCTCACTTGGAGAAGGTTCTTTATTTTCACAAGCAGGAATTCCTGCCTGGATACTAAAGCAGCTTCTTTTTGTTTTTTTCTTCTCCTGGGTCCCTTTCTCTCTGTCTCTCTTTCTGTTACTGCCTCCCCAATGATATGGCTGCTGTTACCAGAGTACGCTGCTACCCACTTCTGCCAAGAGGCTGCCACACCAAACTCGTCAGTCATCATTTTGACACTCTCACAGTGAGGCCCTGTATCTGGTGGCAACACAAACACTGCTACTGAGGCTTCTGGGAATGATTTCTTACTTTCAGTACACACCAGTTGTCTATTTACTGTATGTCATTTTTTGTGCGTTTATTTGTATTGTGCAAATGTTATTGCCACATACTTTATTAACGGTATCCAATTCTTTGTTCATTTTTCATGTGCAGATGTTACAGCCATGTGCTTTATAACTTTACTGTGTCCAGGTTTTGGTTCTTTTTATTGTACATATGTTATTGCATGTTTTTATATTATTTCCCTTTCTATGAAATATTTTGTGTAGCATGTGGCACGGTCATTCCTTATTAGGCTTCTTTTATTGCAATTTACCCATGTTCTCTGTTACCCCTGCCCCCTTCTGCCCCACTTGGACATGATAGAAACATAGAAACATAGAAGTTGACAGCAAACAAGGCCCATCCAATCTGCCCTTTTTTTTTTTCTACCTTATAAACGTGCCATCGGCCTTGCTCTGTCAATGGCCTTTCTATTCATACTCATCTGTATTGCCCCCTTATGCCTATCCCATGCCTGTTTGAAGCCCTGCACTGTATTCATATCCACCACTTCCTGAGGTAGGCTATTTCATGCATCCACCACTCTTTCTGTGAAAAAGAACTTCCTCACATTACCCCTTAATCGGCCTCCCTCTAATCTCATGCTGTATCCTCTTGTTCTGCTATTTTTCGTACACTGAAACATGTTAGTCTGAGTTTTGACTCAGTGTGCCTTTCAAAGTTAGCAAACTGTAAATAGATAAATACGTGCCCTGTGCCCTGCTACCTTTGCCCAGTGCACTGCAGGCTGTGTTAACTCCACTCTAGTGCCACGTGCTGTGCCCCAAGCAGCAGTGACAGGACTCAGAGCCAGGGCCCACGTGGCATACTGGACCTGCTCATAAGCAGGATATTACAGCATCTGCAGAATGTTCCTCAGCAGTGAGAAACTCATGTCATCTACTGTGTCGGCAGCACTCCCATCAGGGATCAGCATGTTCTTCAGAACTGACAAACTCATGTCATCTGGTATGGCTCACAGGGTCAAAAAACCTCACTCAGACCTGAGGACATGGTCAGCTGTCTTAATTTATTCTCAAACACTCTGCCATCTTCTATGTGCCTTGTTAGTTAATTAGTTAGTTAGCTAGTTGAAGGGATAGCAGACCCTTTCCCTCTCCTCTTCTGTTCCTCCACATATACAATAGGGTAAAAAGGTCTAGATTTCCAAATGGGTCAGACATGAACGCAAAGGTACGCTGTGACTATACCTGTCGCTGCCTGATTGTGTCCACGCCTCCCTGATGCTATTTCCAAAAGTTGCATCTGTGTTTGCGAAAAAGCCAAGATCTGCTGTGATCTGCACCCCACAAAATGATGCACGTGAGATGCTGAGATGCAGATTCCACTGTTTTGGAGGCCATTGCATCCAGACTTCAGATCTAAGGCCAGACGTGGTGGAGGGCAGCAGCGATGTGGTGCTGAGGCAGGAATGAATGCCCGGGGCCCACACTGGCAGATAGTGGGACGTTTTTGGCTGGTGTCCGTGGGGGCAGGGTCCTGAAGTGACCGCAAGCTCCAAACTTTACAACTGAGAAGACAGCAGTCATAACAGTGGAGGCCAGCCGCCATAATAGGGCACTATACGGGGCCGGCGCAGGTGCCCCGAAACAGCAGGAGTGGGAGGACACATAGAAGGTTGTTATCACTGCTGGGAGCACTCCCATACAATAAAGGTAATTAAACGCAAGTGGTGCGGCCTACATGGCGCAGTCAAAAAAAAATCCCTCTGTAAGCAGCCACTAATAGCCACAGGTGGCTGGGCCCTGACAAGGTGCCTGACACTAACTCGATCAAGGACATTGTTGCTGGCCCCCTTTGTCAGCAAAGTATCAACAGGGGGAAGATGGAGCTCATGACCTGGATGGTGGGTACAGAGCAAGCGCAACTGTCACCCATGCTGATGCCACACCTGGCACTAATAATCTGCACATTCCCTAAACAAATGTGGCACAGCCATGTCCCGGCTCAGAGGAGGAGGAGGAAGTGGAGAAGGCTGGTCAGCCTGAGCACCATCGGGATCCAGACCAAAACACTGGACCTGCAAGCAGATCTGACGAGAGGTACAGTATAGAGCAAGGGGGATCAGCGCTATGGTAGCACATATAGTGTAAACAGTTTTAAAAATAGATGTTTAGGCACCAGATAAGATTGAAGCACAAAGTCAAAAAAGAATGCAAATGGGACGTTAGGGTAAGAAGTCCCCTAAATCTTTGTAATTGTGTGGTGTGGAGTTCCACAGGGTTTAAACGACTACTTTAAGCAGTATGGGCACTACCCTAACTTTGGGCCCCACTGTAGTAAATGTCCTTGTCTTAAACAGTGACAAAGCTAGGCTAATACCAACGTTACTTTGAGCAATTGTGCAAACTTTGGGGAACCCCACAACATACAATCACTAATATTCAGGAGAATCGTTACCCTAATATTGCAGAGTAGCTTTGGTTTTTAACCATAACTGATGCCTACATGACATTTTATTGATTAATGTCTCTATCTTTTTTTAAAAAGGGTATTTAATAAATACACATAACTTTATCTTGCAAATGGCATCCTTTAGTTCACATTGTCAATATATTCTGTACCAAGCACTCCTTGGTGCACAGTGTCATCCCCTCCCACTCTTTGTCCTTGCCAATTAGCCTCTGATATCCACTGGCACCTCCTCCCTCACTTCATCCAATTCAAAGAAGACCCTTGTATTCAGTGGCACCTCCTCCCTCATCCTGCTACATGTCAAGCAGTCCCTGGAATCCAGGGCATCCCCTCTCTCACCCTCGTATGTGCCAAGCAGTCCTGGCACCCCCTCCTTAACCCTCCTCTGTACCAAGTAGTTCTGGCACCCCCTCTCCCTCCCCATTGTCAAGCATTGCCCAGCATCAACTAACACCCCTCATTCACCCTCTCCATACCAAGTTGTCCCTGTAAGAGATGTTGCAATGTTTCACTTTGACGGTGAGATTCTGTCAAAAGTGTGAAATTCGTCTTTGTGAAAAACTGTGAATTGCCCACTTCACCATATCGCAATACGTTTTCCTGGGGAAGTGGCACTTTTTCAGGTCAGGGTGCATTTGCATGACTTTTCTTGAAAAGGTGCCACTTTGTGAAGTCGGCACGTTGCACTTCCCTAATCTGGGAAACGTTGCAAAGTAATTTGCAAAGTGATGCTTGCCAACTTTGCAGATCTCTAGTCCCTGGTGTCCAAGTGGCCCATCTTCCCTCGTCCAATCCCAAACCAAGCATTCCTTAGCATCCAGGCACTGCCTTACCTCCCCCTGTCCCCTGCCAAGCAGTCCCTAATCACCTACTGGCACTTTCCTCACCCCAAATGCCCCATAATGGCTGGTACAACCCTCCATGTACCTCCATGGATGGCCGCTGACTAAATGCAATTACTCCATTTTGCTGTCTAATAATAAAAACCGGGTTGGAAACACTAAATGATTGATATGTACAAGACAGAGACAAGGTGGATTGCTACAGTAACTTGTTTGGAGACAGGAAGCAAAGGGTTGTGTGGACAGGCACTACTCTGGGGAGGAGTACTTTACGACTCAGTGCCATCCCTAAAGGAAAGGTGCTGGGGTCATTGCTATTCAACATTTTTATCGATGGTCAGGAAGCTTGGGTCTCCAGCAGGCTGCTTAAGTTCATAAATGATCCTAAGCTGGCCAGGGTGGTGAACTCCCTTGAGGATGGGAACAAACTTCAGGAGGACCTGAATAAGGTGGGTGTTTGGTCTGACTCCTGCAGTTCGGATTTAATACAGACAAATACAAGGTGCTACACTAGGGAAGAAGAAACAGAGGTAGTACTTACTGTACAAACTGTAGTATAACTTACTGTACACACTGTGGTGAGACTTACTGCGAACACTGCAATAGGACCTACTGTACACACAGTGGTGGGACCTACTGTACACACTACGATAGGACCTACTGTACACACTGCGATAGGATCTACTGTACACACAGTGGAAGGACCTACTGTACACACTGTGATAGCTATGGTACATACTGTGGCCGGTCCTACTGTACATACCATGGTAGGACCCACTGTACACACTGTGGTAGGACCTACTGTACACACTGTGCTAGGCCCTGCTGTACACACTGCGATAGGTCCTACTGTACACACTGTGATAGGACCTACTGTACACACAGTGGTAGTACCTACTGTACACACCATGGTGGGACCTACCATACACACTGTGATAGGACCTACTGTACACACAATGGTAGGACCTACTGTACACACTGCAATACGACCTGTTGTACACACAGTGATAGGACCTAGTGTACACACTGCGATAGGATCTACAGTACACACATTTATAAAACCTAATGTACACACTGCGATATGACTTACTGTATTACTGTGGTAGGACCTACTGTACACACTGTAATAGCTATTGTGCACACTGTGGTAGGACCTACCATACACACTGTGGTAGATCCTACTGTACACACTGTGGTGCTAGGACCTGCTGTACACACTGTGGTAGAAGCTACAGTACACACTGTGGTAGGAGCTACAGTACACAGTGTAGTAGAACCTACATATACACTGTGGTAGGAACTACAGTACACACTGTGGTCGGGCCCATGGTACACACTATGGCAGAACGTACTGTACATGCTGCAATAGGACCTACTGCACACACTGTGATAGAAGCTATGGTACACACTGCGGTAGGAGCTACGGTTTACACTGCAGTAGGATCTACTGTACACACTGTGGTATGCCCTGCTGTACACACAGTGGTAAGACCTACTGTGCACGCTGCAATAGGACCTACTGTACACACAGTGGTAGGACCTACTGTACACAGTGTGATAGCTATGGTGCACACTGTGGTAGGACCTACAGTACACTCTGTAGTAGGACCTACTGTACACACTGCGGTAGGGCATACTGTACACACTGTGGTAGGCCTTACTATACACACTGTGGTAGGATCTACCATACACACTGTGGTAGGACCAATGGTACACGCTGTGGTGGGACCTACGGGACACACTGTTGTAGGGGCCTACTGTGCACACTGTGGCAGGATCTACTGTATACACTGTGGTAGGAGCTACAGTACACACTGTAGTAGGATCTACTTACACATTGTGGGAGGAGCTATGGTACACACTGCAGTAGGACCTACTGTACATACTGTGGCAGGAACTATGGTACATACTGCAGTAGGACCTACTGCACACACTGTTGTAGGAACTACAGTACACACTGCAGTAGGACCTACTGCACACACTGTGGTAGGAACTATGGTACACACTGCAGTAGAACCTACTGTACATACTGTGGTAGGAGCTATGGTACACACTGCAATAGGACCTACTGTACACACTGTGGTAAGAACTACCATACGCACTATGGTAGGACCTACTGTACACACTGGGTGGGAGTCTCATTTTTGTTGTAGTTCAGGAGAAAAAGACCTGTGGATTATAATACAGTAGGGTCTGAAATATGGCAAGCAGTATGCAGCTGCTGTCAAAGGGTGAAACAGACTGCTGGAGTGCATCAAAAAGGGGTGACCAGCAGAGCAGGGGAAGTAATCCTGCCACTTTACAATGACCTGGTCAAGCTCCACCTGGAATAGTGCATGCATTTCTGGGTTACCCACCACAAGACATTGAGGTGGTAGAGATGGTGCAAAGCAGGGTCAGCAACATAATCATAGATATGGGTGACAGTAGTTATGCGTAAAGCATGGAGGCCCTTAACGTGTTCACGTTGGAGAAAAGGAAACAGAGAGGTGACAAGATTCACGTTTTTCTCATATTCAGAGGTACTGACAAGCTCGAACAGTTGGATATATCTGATCTGGGGTCTTGCAGCAGGGTGTAGGGACATACCCTAAGGCTCAGGTGTGGTAAAATCAGGGGTAACATTAGGATGCATTTTTATTTGAGCGGCAGTGAGATTTGGAACAGCCTACCATCAGACAGTGGATGTAAAGACTGTACAGACCTTCAAGGTAAGCCTTGACACATTCCTGTTACCAAAGGATACCCTGGGTAGTAGAGTTGGTAGGGAACTCCTTTAGGTTGGTACATGTTTGGCACAGTGTACCCAGCTTACTTAGTCATACCTGTTTATTAGGCAGGGTGGCCAACATAATGGATCTAGAGCCCATTCTGACTGTAAATTATTGTGGTACTATGTTACTTTCAGTGCCAAGCACTCCCTGGGGTCCATAAGTGCCCCCAACCCCGTGGCTGACACAACACTCCACTCACCTCCTCAGTCAGATGCTGACTACATACAATTACCCCATTCTGTTCTCTAATAGTAATAAATGGGTGGGAACCCTATTAGTTACTATCAGACGGCAAAATGTAGTTATGTCATTTAGTTGGCGGCCAGCGATGGATGTGAGTGGAGGGTCGGGCTGGCTGCCAGGAGTGTGTGAGTGTTACATTTGGGACTTGGGCTAGGTTGGAGATTGTGTAGAGACCCCAGGGTGGGCTGCTGATACCAGCTAACAGTATGGAGGAGGTCAAGGGGTTGTGCAGCTCAGATCAGGACACAAGGGCATCACCAGGAAGGGGTTCCTCATGGCCTAATTTCTTGCTGGGGTGCTGGGGATTGGGGCAGTACTGTACCGGGGAGGGGTTCCCTGTGGCCTCCTTTCTTGCTGGGGTGCTGAGGATTGGGGCACTAGTGTACCAGGGAGGGGTTCCCTGTGGCCTCATTTCTTGCTGGGGTGCTGAGGATTGGGGCATTAGTGTACCGGGGAGGGGTTCCCTGTGGCCTCATTTCTTGCTGGAATGCTGAGGATTGGGGCATTAGTGTACCGGGGAGGGGATCCCTGTTGCCTCATTTCTTGCTGGGGTGCTAGTGATTGGGGCAGCATTGTACCAGGAATGGATTCCCTGTGGCTTCACTTCTTGATGGAGTACTGGGGAATGGGGCACTAGTGTACCAGCAATGGGTTCCCCATGGCAACATTTCTTGCTGGGGTGCTGGGGTTTGGGGCAGTAATGTACCAGAGGGGTTTTCCATGGCCTAGTTTCTTGCTGGGGTGCTGGGGATTGGGGCACTAGAGTACCAGGGATGGGTTCCCCGTGGCCTCATTTCTTGCTAGGGTGCAGAGTCTTGGGGTACTAGTTAGCCAAGGATGGGTTCCTCATGGTCTCACTTCTTGCTGGGGTGCTGGGGATTGGGGCAGTAATGTACCAGAGGGGGTTTTCCATGGCCTCATTTCTTGCTGGGGTGCTGGGGATTGGGGCACTAGAGTACCAGGGATGGGTTCCCCATGGCCTCATTTCTTGCTGGGGTGCAGAGTCTTGGGGTACTAGTTAGCCAAGGATGGGTTCCTCATGGCCTCATTTCTTGCTGGGGTGCCGGGGATTGGGGCAGTAATGTACCACTGAGGATGGGACCCTGGTGGCTGTATATCTTTTCAAGGACTGGGATTGGGGCACAAGTTCATCGCAGAGTATGGGTTTTCTGTGGCCACATTTCTTTTTGGGAGGGCTGGGACACAACCATGGCATTAGGGATGGGTTCTCAGTGACCACATTTGTTTTTGTGAGGGGAGGGTAAATTTTGCAACACCTGGGATGGGCTTCTGGTGTCAGACAATCACTAGAAGGGCTGTAGGAAGGCCACCAGAATTTAAAGATAAAAGCAACCACAACATGGTCACAAAGGTGTTGTGTACCTGATACAGATAATGAGCACGTAAAACACTGTTTATAAAATGGGAAGAGAAAGTCCTGCATTACATAGTAACATAGTAACACAGTAGTTGATGGCAGATAAGGACAGCTAGGCCCATCTAATCTGCCTGTATTCCCTGCCTACATCAGTGGCAGTTGACCCTACTTGGTCATTGACTTGTCTCTTTTCCCCACAACTAGGCTTCCCTTATGTCTATCCCATGCATATTTGAATCCCCCCACTGTGTTAGCACCCACTACTTCCTGGGGAAGGCTATTCCAAGCACCTACCACCCTTTCTGTGAAGAAAAACGTCCTCACATTCCCCTTTATCCTGCCCCCCTTCTAATCTCATATTGTGCCCCTTGTCCATACGCAACTCCCGTACTGAAAAATGTCACTCACTTGTACTTTGTTTAAACCTATAAGATACTTGAAGGTCTCTATCATATCCCCCCACTCCCTCCTCTCTTCAAGTGCATATATATTGAGGTCTTTTACTCTGTCCTCATATGCTTTCTGATGTAGGGTCTGCACCATCTAGGTAGCCCTTCTCTGTACTGCCTCCACCCTGTCTATGTTCCTTGCATTTTTTGATTGGTTGTTACCTGTGCATCAAATCCATTTGATGCACAGGTAATAACTAGTCTCAAAAGCAGGACTGTATATCAAAAAAATAAAACTCAGTGAGCGGTTAGAACGCTCATTTTCAAATGCTGCCATTTTTTTTTTACGTTAATGAGTAAAACATCAGTAAACAGAAAAGCCCACATCAAGTACTTTTAGATTTCAGTTAAAAAACATATGTGAATTAAGTACTGTCGAGATCTGTTTCTTTGACCCTACGATCCTGTTGCACAGCCTGCGTTCCTGCAACATGCCTGCTCCCACTCTGTCCAGTACCAATAGTACTCCTGCCCCGGCAATTGCTGAACTAAAATGAGGTTCCCCAACTTCTAGTTTACTTTTTAAATTTTTTTTTATGCTCATGCAGACGTGTGGTAGGCAAGGTGATGGAGAGGGGGAGAAGTACTTCCGGGAAAGGGAGAAGCCACTGGATGTTGTACGTCTGCTCGTTGTGGTCTTACTCAAGTTGCCTCAGTTTTTTTAAAACATATTTTTCTTCATCTACCTTAATGATAGCAAGGGTAAAGATGGGATCGCCGCTATGGCTGCTTGGTGTGTGTGTGTCTGTCTGTCTGTGTCTACCTGCTCACTGCCACTTCTGCAGTCCCCGCCCTCTCCTGCCATGCTACCATTGGTTGCGGTTACCAAAAAAAACAAAAAAAAAAAACACAGTTCTGTCTCACTCTGCTGTCCCATAGTGGAAACTGAAGCTACTTCAAATTCAGGGGGCAAAACATCCTTTCCAGCCATCCGTGAGCTGGTCCGAGTGTGCACATCAATAGGGCGCCAAATTTCAAAAATCACTGCACCTTCCCCAAGGTCCCCCAGTTAGAATAAATAGTTAGGGGAGTTGTGGTGGGCACAGACCCCGCATATAATGCAGGAGGTGAAATTAAAATCCCTGGCACCCTAATGACGGGTGCACTCAGACAGGTGCGTTCCTGTGGTGGAGCCGCAAAATATACACAACAATATAGGAGAGCACAGAGGTAGTACTACTGATGCCAAGAAGGAACATACTTTGTCCAGCACATAAACAATGACATAATTTTGAAATAGGCGGAAGGACTATTTTAGCATAAATTCACCTAAGCAAATATTTTTTCTTCATATGAAAATTATTTTTTTCTAACTCTAAAAAGTTTTAAAAAGAAAGGGCCTGTTTTATAAGTGCAAAAATACACTCTGAGGTGGGGATCACGTGATGCTGTTGTGTGAGTAGCAGCTTCCCTGTAGCTCTCAGCTCACTGTTTTAAAAATACTACTATTTTTCCTCTGGCAATTTGTATTTTCTTGTAAGAAAAGTCATACCTCATATTGCTAAGGCTATTAGCTACTTACTTGGAAGCTTTTTCTTCAGCAATGGATGCAGAATTGAAGGCATCACTTCCGAGGCACACCCCACCGCCTACTCCAGACTGTTCTTCAGGGCCTAAAAGATCAAAACAAGTTGCCAGCAAACAAAATTTGCTTTCATCCTGTTCTGCTTTGCTTATGGAGGAGAAATTTCTAATGGAGCATTCACTGCTAAAAGAAGCTTTGGAAATCCTACTTAGTGACACTAAACAGATTAAACAAAAAACTAAAGAACTTTCCAGAGGGGTGTCAGATACAGAGGCTAGAATTTCCTCCATTGAAGACTGGCGTCTTAAAACTGAACTGGAGTTTCCTGCAATGTGACACGAAATAAATAAGCTGGAATCTAAAATAGAAGACCTTGAAGGAAGGAGCCATCGCAATAATGTGGTTATATATGGACTACCAGAAATGACGGATGATGCCAATCCAATTCATTTTGCTCAAGTATTGTGTGAAAACCTCAGGGGCCCCTCACCAAATGGACAAAGTTACATAATTGAAAGAGTTCACAGAGCCCTGAAGCCAATTCCTAAGAGTGGGGAAGCTCCTAGACCTTTCATTGTGAAATTTCTTAACTATTTGGATTGTCAACACATCCTATACAAAGCAAAATCTTCGCAAAATCTGACGTGGGAGAATAACAAAATATGAGTCTCTCAGGACCTACCACAAGCTGTTAAATTACGCCAACAAGAGTTTGCTCCTTCTGTTTCCAAATTAATAGTGGCTGGTATCAAATTTAAAATGCTCTACTCTACAAAGCTGATGGTGATGAAAAACAGCTACTGGCACAGCTTCTAATCCTTGGATAAAGCTAAGATTGCGCTCCCTAGAATGTTCCCAGAACTTTTTTCTGCTCGTTGATGCAAGGACTGTTGAAACTCTTTAATATTGAGGTTTTTATAGTACCTTTTTAATTGCTATGCTGTTAAATTTTAGTATTAGTAACTTTTTCTGGTTATTGAATTACTTCATGGTTAGGTAAGCATTTGCTCCTGATTGTTTAATAGGGTGCATTCTTTTTCCATGTTGTTTACAACCTGTTTTTCTAGGGTGTGACTATGCTTTGGTTCTGCTTTTAGTAAGGGCAGACCATCTTTATTTCTTCCTTAAGTGGCATAACTTGTTTTTTTTTGGTAATGATACATTTTTAGCTTAGTGTGTGAGGTTCCGATGCTGGAATGGCTGAACTGAAAAGCCCGACTCAGTGTTTCCGTCAAACAGTTCAACAGTTGCCGACAAGGGATATCCCAACATATTTCCCAACTGATTTTCTATCATAATAGTCGATGATGAACTTTCATATTTTGGTCAAAATCTCCTCCAGCTGATGACGACACTGGGCCTTACACAGGTAGTTACCTCCTTGACCCATGTAAGAGGTAATTCGTTGTATCTGATCTTTCTTTTGGGTATAGAGATAATTGATCTGGGGGTGGAACCAGTCAGCTGATCTGACCATCACACCATAAGGTTCAGCTTCAGGGCCTCCCCTAATAGGTCTGCCCCTATGGAGATGGTTCAGTACCGCCCTTTAAGGGGGAGTTATCTCTAGTGATCTATCGGCGGTGCTGGACCTATCGGACTTGTCAGGTGCATGCATGAGTCCAGATGATCTCGTACTAGACTATAATAAGGCTGTGGGAGATGCTCTGGACAAGGTTGCTCCTGTTCATGTCCAGCCTCTTACCCTTCACCCAAGGAGCCCTTGGTTTGATGACTCCTTGAAGGAGTTGAGGCGAGTCGGCCGAAGGATAGAGACAGCCTGGCGGAGGTCCAGCCATGATGCTGACAGGCTTAGGTTGATGGCACATTATGATGGCTATCAATCAGAAATCACCTGTACGAAGGCAGAATTCCTGTCCAGGGAGATTTCTGCTGTGCAGAATCGACCGGCTCAACTTTTCCAGACTGTTGACAGATTGTGCAATACAATCCGTCTCTGACCCAGAGAAGCTTTTTCTCAGCTGAGATGCGAGGAGTTTGCTCGATTCTTCGCAGATAAGGTTGCCAGCATCAGGTCTGGCATCGGTCCAACCTCTTCTACGAGGGATTGCAGTGGTCAACAGGAAGTGGCATGCACTCGGTCTATCTGGTCAGATTTCTGCCGGCCGGAATTCACAGACATTGTGAAGATCATCCAAACATTACGCCCAACCAGTTGTAGTTTGGATACAGACCCTACACCCCTTTTAGTGAGATATGTAGATGTTATCTGCCTGATCCTTGCTGAAATTGTCTGGACATCCTTGGAGAGGGGGTCTTTCTCCTGACCTCCTCAAGGAGGCGGCTGTTCAACCACTCCTTAAGAAATCTTCCTTGGATCCAGACTCTCTAGCCAACTACCGGCCTATTTCTAAACTGCCATTTGTTGGTAAGGTTATTGAAAAGGTGGTCTGCGTTGCAATTGGATGATAATCTTACAACTCACAGTGTCTATGATACTCTCCAGTCTGGTTTTAGGAAGAAGCATAGCATGGAGACGACTCTTGTCTGGGTATTGAATGACCTCTTAATGGCTAGAGATTGAAAGGCACATACCAGTCTCGTCTTTCTTGATCTCTCTGCTGCATTTGGCACTGTAGACCATAGTGTGCTGCTGGAGCACCTGTGGCTCTTTTGTGGGCTGTCTGGTACAGTCCTTAAATGGTTCCATTCGTAACTCATGGGCAGGTCTCAGAGAGTTGCTACTGGAATTTATTCCTCTGGTGCTCACTCCCTGCTCTGTAGGGTGCCGCAGGGCTCCATTCTGGCCCTCATGTTGTTTGCAGTGTACATGCTGCCATTGGGAGATATCACCAGATGATAGAGTCTGAGTTTTCACTGCTATGCAGATGATACTTAGCTGTATATGTCCTTTCTGATTGGACAGAATAATGCACTGTTGGTGCTAATTAAACCTAGATGAGCTCCAGCTGGCTGAGACTGAATCCAGACAAGACTGAAGTGCTGGTAGTGGACCCAGGTCATCTGGGGGTGGGTTTGAGGGCTGGACAACCATCAGGCTTGCTGCTTGGTGGTATACTGCTCACTACCTCAGACCGGGTGCATAACCTGGGCATTATTTTTGATGATGGTCTGACTCTAAAATCTCAGGTGTCAGCTGTCGTCAAATCCTCTTTTTACCATCTGAGGAATATCTCCTGGGTGAAACACCTGGTTCCTCCAGATGATCTTCCAACATTGGTCCATGCCTTTGTCACTACCCATCTTGATTACTGCAATTCCATCTACCTAGAACTACCAGGGGTTGATATCCACGGCTTGCAGCTGGTGCAGAATGCAGCAGCCAGGCTTTTGACTGGGACCTCTAGGACCAGTCATATTACACCTGTGCTCCATGAGTTGCACTGGCTGCTTGTTCAGTGGCGGATCACCTTTAAGGTTGGCTTGCTAACCTTTAAAGCCCTACATGATCAGGGACCTGGCTACCTGCAAGATCTCCTGGTACCCTTCTGCCCCCTCCATCCTCTCTGATCCACCAAGAAGGGATTGCTGGAGATTCCCAGGGTACGACTGAAGATATCTGGTTCTCGTGCTTTTTCTTTTTCAGCTCCAACCCTGTGGAATTCTCTACCTTGTCAGTTGAGAGAATGCCTGACCATTGATAGGTTTAAAACTGAGTTACAAACTTATTTATTTAATTTAGCCTTCCCTAAATATGGATAATCTGTTCTTATTGTTCTTGTTTTTAATCTTATTTATGTTAGTTGTATTTGGTTTTATGTACAGCGCCTTGGCTTTGAAAGATGCTATAAAAATAATGCTGATTTGACTTGATTTGATTTGAAAAATTAGTGCTAGAGATTATATATTTCCAGCCCTTATTGCCTCTTTGAACTTTAAATTTGAGAAACAATATGGGCTTTATTTAAGCAAAGCCGTCAATGTCTGCTATGTAGGGACCACTGTGATTGCACAATGTAGAGACATGACAATGTCAGCTCTGAATAGTGGCTTGACTTTTCAATTTCCGTGTCACCCAGCCTCAATGATCCATATGTAGTGCCAGAAAGCAGCACCAGGGCCAGGCTGGGTGGTAGAGCAGGTGCTGATAGTAACCGTGCTAATGTGGCCCTTGTATGATAGCAAATATAAACAAAAGAGAAGGTTGCAGATGGGCATGGCGAGATACTTTGGTTTTTAAGATTCCATTTGAGTTGGGTGATGAAAAGCTGTTTTTTCTTCGTAGTGCTGAGCGCTAAGCACGATTCTAACATGGGAAGTTGATTGGTCTCATGGGACATACAAGGGATTCTCTTCTGAGCGGAGCGCTGGTGTAGTGAATATACAGTAGGTGGATGAACTGTCTTTGAGAGAACTGTTATTTTAGAAGCTATTAACGGAGCCTTACAAAATGTGTTGCTCCTATAATTAATCACCTGTAACAATGTTTCCTTTTTAGTCACGCTTCCTGCCCTGAATTCTGTTCTCTCCATTGTCCCTGTAAT
Organism: Neoceratodus forsteri; assembly: GCA_016271365.2. Taxonomy (NCBI): domain Eukaryota; kingdom Metazoa; phylum Chordata; order Ceratodontiformes; family Ceratodontidae; genus Neoceratodus; species Neoceratodus forsteri. The sequence continues at coordinate 158,782,702 of JADMNL010000032.1, read as the reverse complement.
ATAACCTCTGTTTTACAATGTCCTTCATGGTACTTTAGCTTTGGTATCAAACTCAGAGTTCTAGCTACAGTTTTTTCTCTTTTTTTCTCTAAATCCGTGCTATTGTAACTATGGTAAGGTGGGCACAATACTGATACTTCCCCTCTGAGCTACAATTAGAATTCGGCACATCCCATTAAAATTTCACAAACCAGCCATCACTTAATCAAAGGCTGTATTCTTTGGCATATAGCATATGAAAATATTGTTCAGAAATATGGGATATCAAGTTGTCGGCAAACCAAACCTGACAGGAAGATCAATGTCAGGACTCCAGTGTCTGGAGTATAATTGTCGTGTTTTCTAGTGTTGGGATCCTACTCCAACTTATAGTAGCTGATTTATTACTGATTTTGCACTCTGCAATCTTTATTCATTTATATCCTACACAATCTTCAGTTGGTGCTGGTTGACTTCAATAATTACTTTTAATTTTTTGTTCTGGGTGTTCAACAGTGATCTTTTGATGCAGACATATTATAAATGTATAAGTACATAATTGTATTGTTTATTTATTAATATCCATAAAAAGGATTCAGCAGCAGCTTATTTTGGTTAAATATTATAGCTGTTTGAGGGTGGATGCCGGGAAGGTTCCTTTGTTTATTTATAAATCAGTGCTGTGCAAACTATTTGTTTTTTTTATTTGAAAGTCTGCATCTGTACCTGTTTCATTAAGTACTTATTCAGACTTCGACATCAGTACAAGGTGAGATTTAGTGTTGCTAGCTTTTGGTTCTGTTTTCTGTGGTTGGCCGTTACCGGGTAAGGTTCCTTTTTTTCATTTATTAAACTGTTTGAGGCAATAATACTACTCTCTCTCTATAGGAGAGTCAAATATTTCTCAGCACTGGTTTTTCTTTTGCCTTCAATAGCATTAGCTGAGTCGGCTCATAATTTTGAGAGGTATCATTATCTGAAAACATGAAATTTTATTGAACTATACAGCAGGCTTATTTAAAATATAACTTTCACATATATATCTAATGTTTATGACTGCACTATATTAAATATTTAGTATTGTTGCTCTTTAATAAGTTATTAAGTTAGGAATCCAAGTGGGGTATTTTAAAGGCTTGGATGCTGTTAAGCATAGTTGGTTGATAATTTACATAATGTGTATTTGGTAATTGTTCATGTTCTTAGCTTGTTTTTACATTATTATCTAAGCTTGCTAGGCTATCTGAATTTAATTTAATCAGCTCTGGGGAATGATAGATACTACCATCTCCTTCATTTGAATTTAATTTCAGCTGAGGCAAATTTCCCTAAGTTAGGAGCGCATATCCAGATTTCCATTAAACTATTTTCTAATTTAAATGCCTTTTTATTTTAGGTGATGGCTTCTGATATGTTGTCTTGTAGGAGCTGATTGTTATGTTATTGTTTTGTTATTACTATTGGCCAAATCATAATTATTTCTTAATCTTATTCTATGAGATTATATAGGAGGTATGTTATGAAGTTTTTTGGGGTTATTAAACTACAATTACATAATCAGTTAACAGTCTAACTGTTGTCTAATTTAACTTTTTTGTTGGGTTATGTTATTTCATGTATTAATGTAATGATATACCCATTAAAACGACGTGTGAATTAGAACAGGATGGATAGGAGATCTGATGGTTAAAAGTAAAAGTGCCCAAACTTCCCAGAAATTGTGGCCCATTGTTTGTGGGTGGTTTTTACCATCCTCCCTCAGGCAACAGTTGCTGTATGATTACACATCTAAATTGGTGTCTAGACAGAATAATGGAAAAATATCCTGTTTGTGGGATTACTTTGATGGGAGATGCAAATCAGTTGCAGTTGTCCAAAATTATGCAAGGTAGGAATCTGAAGCAGATAGTTAGGGATGACATCAGTGGGAAAAATTTCCTGGATGTAGTAGTTACTAATCTGGCTAAATGGTATAGTTCACCTAATATTGGACCTCTCATTGGTTCCTGTGATCACAAATCTGTTTTTGTCACCTCCAGTGTATCAGGTTGCAAAGCTATAAAAGAGAAGAGAAAGGTATGGTTGAGTGGAAAGTGGAATCGTGAAAAAGAAAGGGTGTGAGGGAATTTGACCCTGAATGGTTCAAGCTAGAATCAGCTGAGTCCACCTGGACTATGGTAACTGGTAAGATTCAAGAGATAATGAATAGAATTGCACCTTTGTGTGAGATTGAGGTAAGGGAAGGGATAAACTTTGGGTCACTGAAGAATTTAAAGGGTTGATAACGAAGAGACAAATTGCCCTGAAATCAGGGTGGTTAGATGAATTCCACAAACTGAGGAATAAAATTAATAGGTTAGGGAAAAGGAATAAAAAGGATTATTATGTAAAACAGGTCAATGGGTTACAAAAATCTGATCCCAAAAAATGAGGAACACCACAAAGACTATCATCCAAAGTAACAACGAGGAAGAACTTGTGGGCAAGTGGGCCATTAATTGTGGTTTTGTGGGAGAAGACAAAGAGAGGCAATTTGTGCAGGAGTTATATAGAGTATTGTGTGAAGTTAGTAAAGGGCTAGAACCCTTGAGGGAATGCGTGGGAGAAAGGTAGTCCCAGATAAATATTTAGTGTCAGTTGAGGATGTAGCAAAAGCTCTAAAATGGCTAAAAGTAAATAAAACAGTAGGACCAGATAACATACCTAACTGGATTTGGCATGAGGGAGCTGATTTAATAGCACCCTGAGTTTGTAATTTGTTTAATAAATCCATGTTGTTGGGAACAATTCCAAATCAATGGAAACAGGCCCAGGTTTTACCATTACCTAAAGTAAATATATCATGCAATGTTAACAAGGATTTTAGACCAATTTCACTAACTTGTGTTATATATAGAATGAACTATGGAGTGGTGTATATAATGAGAAGCTTACACACACCCTGAGGTGTTAGATGATACATAAACCTGGAGAGCAAAGCTTGAGGGGTTTATTAGAGCATCTAACACTGACGGGGGGGGTGTAAACTTCAAGTTTAAACACACCACCCCATATTTTATTTTATATAATTGCTGGCTTCCCCTTTTTTGCCACAGCAATTACATAAAATAAAAAGCAGTTGTTCTGCCGCGCAGTCCGGTTTCAGCGTGAGGCCAGTCTGACCTTTTTTTTTTTTTAGTTTCCTTTGCAGGGATATTTGTTTTTTTAAATTTTTATACATGTGCAGTAAAAACACTTACCACTGAGTCTGAGTGGTGATTCTGTAGTGATACTTGGTTCAGCAAGGAGGGAAGTGGACAGCGGTCAGGAAACCAGGAACTCCAGCTTACGCATGTGCAGACTGAGGGAAACTATGTGTATGTTTGCCATAATAAACACTCCTTTATTATGGCAAATTACACCATGGCTTCCCTATAGAAAAAAGGGGAAAACAGTTATATCTAAATTATGTGAGGAATCTTGAGGGGTTTATTAGAGCATCTAACACTGACGGGGGTGTAAACTTCAAGTTTAAACACACCACCCCATATTTTATTTTATATAATTGCTGGCTTCCCCTTTTTTGCCACAGCAATTACATAAAATAAAAAGCAGTTGTTCTGCCGCGCAGTCCGGTTTCAGCGTGAGGCCAGTCTGACCTTTTTTTTTAGTTTCCTTTGCAGGGATGTTTGTTTTTTTAAATTTTTATACATGTGCAGTAAAAAACACTTACCACTGAGTCTGAGTGGTGATTCTGTAGTGATACTTGGTTCAGCAAGGAGGGAAGTGGACAGCGGTCAGGAAACCAGGAACTCCGGCTTACGCATGTGCAGACTGAGGGAAACTGTGTGCATGTTTGCCATAATAAACACTCCTTTATTACGGCAAATTACACCATGGCTTCCCTATAGAAAAAAGGGGAAAACAGTTATATCTGAATTATGTGAGGAATTTATTACCAATTGGTTATTGGAAATTGTAAGTCAGTATATGGATCCCAGTCAGTTTGGTTCCCTAAAAAGGAGTTCTACTATTGAAATTCTAGAAATTATGTATGAAGTCATGGGAGAATGGTGAAATGGTAAGAGCATCCTTAGTTGACTATAGAAAAACTTTTGATTTGATAGCACTTTACATTTTAATAGGCAAATTACAGGCTTTGGCAGTTCCTGCCTGTATAATTAGATGGATCCAGGACTTTCTTGAAGGAAGTTCACAGTGGATTGAGAAAGAGGGGTGGAGCTGGCCAACCAGCGCAGTGGTTGGATTTCCGCTTGTGACGCCGATGACCTGGGTTTGGGAACGGACTCGGGTCATTGGAGGGCCGGCTGGGGGAAGGATTGAGCATCTCACAACTACTCTCCTTCTCTGAGGGGAGGGTGCGAGATGTTGTCAGTGCATGAGGTACCCCTGGCTGAGGCCAGGAGTGCCACAGCAGCCGTCATATGCAAGGAACTCTGGGGTGGGACAGACACAAGGCATCATTGCATGTCCTAGCCCCAGCTTACAAGGGGGAAGAAAAACACTCTGCCTGGCTATCTCCATGATGCCCTGTCCCTCAGCCTCTACTTAGCCACCCAGCCAACTCTCCCAACCAGTCACTAGGAGCATGGCACTGGTGCCCAGCAGTGTCATGACCCCACCCTCTGGGGGTAAGCCAGGGGTAACCAGGAGAGCGCAGGCAGATATGGGTGGTGGAGGCTTAAGGGACACCATGACCAGGGCTGAGATTGATGACTGAGGCTGGGGTAAAAAGAATAAATAAAAAAAAAAGAAAGGGGGTGGAAATCAGAACATGATTATTTGTATGGGGAAGTTCCACAGGGCACTAAATTGGGACCCTGTATTAAATACGTGGATGACACATCTGTCATTGATAGATTTGAGGAACTAAGTCAAAGTACTATACAGGAGGACTTTAAAAAAAATTTAAGTTTGAACTCAGTGTAATAAGATGCAGATAAACCCAGACAAAACACAAGAAATCAGATTTGGGAAAACTAATAAAGTAGAGTTACCTCCTCTTATGTTTGGGGGTACTATGGTGAAGGCGGTAAAGAGTGTTAAACTGTTAGGCCTAAAAAAACATAATGATTTTGGCTGGAAATAACTAGTGGTGGAGATGGTTAAGAAAGGAAATTCCAGGGTGTATTTTCTGACAATGTTAAAGAGAACAAGTGTGTGCCAGGATGACTTAGTGTATTTTTTCCGTACTGTTGTTCATCCCATCTTGGAGTATGGGGCTACAGTATGGGATGCAGAGTTAACTAAGGTAGAAAGTGAAGAGATTGAAAGAATTCAGAAGAGAGCCTTGTGGATTATTTTAGGTAGTGAAATGTCATATAATGATGCACTGAAGATTTGCAAGTTGGTAAGGTTGGATGCGAGAAGAATAGAAATGTCAAAGAAATTGTTTTATGAAATTTGTAATCCCCAACACAAATTGCATACACTGTTACCACCTAGAGAGTTTGCAGTCTGTGGATTAAGAAAGTAGGTTAGATGGTGAAAACCAGTGTTCAGATCAACAAAATATCAGACATCTTTTTTATGAGATTTTTAAATGACTGTTAATATTATTTATGTGTACATATTTTGTATAGTATGATTTTCTTTTGTATTGTTTGGTTTTAAGGATTATTTTTAAAATGTGTATTTTTTGTATTCTTGTGATTGCTTGTTGTATACAACTTCTGCTGCCCCCATTCTGTGGGCATTGGCTGCAATGTGTTAAATAAACTTAGCTAAACGTATCTTGGGGATGAAAAGTGTTTAGTTAGGATGTTCAGTTTTCTTATGGCATGATTATACCCATTTTCAATTTATAATTTTTTCATTTTCATTGTTAGGGACTAAATTACTATTAAGACATACATTGATGCTTTGAGCCAGGGCATGGTATAACATCACAATATAGTATTTAGAGAGGAATCTGGTTGAGAAAGGGGTTAGTGTTTACATCTTTCTTTTCTAATAGTTCAATTTAGTATGGGGTTTTCTTGGTATATCAATTGGTTTGTTGTATATGGGAATGGGGGTGAGGGGCGCTTTTTGGTTAAGAGACCCTAATTATGTGTGGATTCATTTAATATTCCAAGTACCTTTGGCACTATTATTAATTTGTCCATGGGGGCTTTATGTCTAATAATATTACTTTTGCATCATGGAACATTAAAGGTGCTAGGTCAAGAACTAAAACAACACAAATACTGTTTTTAAACATATTAAACAATTTAACTGTCAAGTGATTTTTCTTCAAGAAACTCATTTGTTAACTGATGAAGTCACCCTTCTGGGAAAAAATGTGATATTCTCAAACATATGGAGCAGGAGATTCAACTATGAAAAAAGGTGTTGCCATTCTAATGAGACACAATGTTCCTTTTAAACAGATGGTCACTATTTTAGACCCATCTGGGAGATACACTTTGATAGGGGGCACTCTCTTTCATACCCTGGTAATGTTAGGCTGTTTTTATGGCCTGAACATTAACACAGCTTCCTTTATTGCTGATCTAATGAAGATTTTGATTTCCTATGGCAACCACAATTTAATATTTTGTGGGGACTGGAATCTACCATTGGATCTATATTTAGATAGATCATCTAATTTAGATTCCAGGTTACTCTCTGATCTCAGGGCTTTGTTGGAATTCCTAGATTGTTTTAAGCTATCTGATCCCTGGAGAACTTTACATTCGGATGTTAAACAATATTTCTTCTACTCAGCTGCTCATGAAGTTTTTTCCAGAATGGATGAATTTTTAATAAACTACTATTTAATTGCTGATGTTAACGATTCGTTTATCACTCCCAGGGTAATTCCAGATCATTCCTTAATTAGGTTATCTTTAATATTTGCTCACAGTCCCTAAATAAATATGTCAATCTGGAGACTGAATAATCAGCTCTTACAAGACAATTACATAGTAGCTACTATAAACCAAGAAATTACATTTTTCTTCCAACTTAACCGAGATTCAATTGATAGGGTTGATTTAATCTGGGCTGCCTTTAAATCATATATATGTGGGCTCTTTATTCACCTGGCATCCAAATGTAAGAGACACCATTTAAGCAGAACTACTGAATTATTTAACAAAATCAGCTCCTTAGAAGCTTGTGTATTAATAATCTGAATGAATGGAACTTGTTCTGTTTACAAGATTTTCGGAATAACTATTTTGATATCAATAGAGAGAGTGCTGAATACACAATCATTAAAATGAAGGCTAGTTATTTAGATCAAGGTGACAAACCTAGCAAACGTCTTGCTAATAAACTTAAGAAACTGGAAACCAACAGATGTATTACTTCTGTTCAATCACCTATAGATAATACTATCAAAACATTACCAAATTATATTAATTATGAGTTTGAACAATATTTCAAACAAATTTATAATCCAGTTACAGTGAACTTATCCACCAAGGATTTTCAGTTTTGTCTTGAGAATTTCCATTGTCATACGTTAGCCCCTGATCTGGCCTCTGGGTTAGTTTCCCCAGTTTCCATTTCAGACATTATTAATGTTATTAATACTCTCAAGCTAGATAAAGCTTCAGGTCCAGATGGATTATCTCCAAATTTCTACAAAATATTCGGTAAGGATATTGCCCCTCATTTGAGAGATTTGCACACCTATATTTTAGATCATGGAATCTCTGACAGTTCATTATTAGAGGCATTGATCATTTTTATTCCCAAGCCCAATAAACCCAGAAATCATATTGGTAGCTACAGATCAGTTTCTTTAATTAATGGGGACATTAAAATTATTGTCAAAGTTTTGATGCAAAGGGTTACATTTTGCTGGGTGGATTTGATTTCTGCTAAACAGGTTGGTTTCATGTCAGGCAGAGCTCCATCTGACCAGATAAGGAAGCTCACTCACATCTTCTCTGCATCCAGGCATTCCAGAACTCCTGATGTTCGGGTTTCCCTGGATGTAGAGAAAGCTTTCAACAGGGTTAATATTAACTTTCTTTTTGAAACCCTTGAAAAATTTGGTTTCCCAGTTTCATGTATTAGCTGGTTGAGTATTTTATGTTCTCATCCCTTGGCTGGGATTTATGTTAACAGATTGCTTTCCTCACATATTCGCTTATGTTCTGGTACTAGACTAGGTTGTCCCCTTTCCCCAGTATTATTTAATTTTTATCTGGAACCTCTTCTTTACTATTTAAAACATAACCCTAATATTACTAAAATTAAAATCAATTCCTACTATCTAACATTATCTGCTTATGGCGGATGATATCCTGCTACACATTTCACATCTGAATATCTCGATCCCTGCAATTTTAAATACTACTGAGAAATTTAACAGAGTTTCTAATTATAAACTTCATATGGCCAAAATGGTGGTGATGCCTTTAAATAGCAATGTACTGTATCAAAGGAGAACATTACTAAATTTGTTTTTACATGGTCTCCAACATTTTTGAAACATGTAGGGCTGTATCTATCCCAAGATAATGTATTGATGAGATCACTCGACTTTAACGATCTGGGACCAGATATTCAAACTGTTGCACCTAGCACAAAGCTTTAGCACTGGAATAGCGCTGGCTTTGTGCGAGGCTGCAATATTCAAAAGCCTTATTAGTGCCGGTGCTGTGTGGTAGTGCCAATGCTAATAGTTAATGGTATGCAGGGGTGTGGATAGGGGAGCGCCCATGATTGCCAGCAGCGTGGCATATTTAAAGGTATAGCACTGCGCTACAGGCATTAGCATGACTTGTAGTGCAGCGCTAGATACTGTCAAAACAAAGCTGGCGTTAATGCGGCAGTGCCCCCCCAGCACGAATCCCTTCCCGACACCGGTTCCAGGTTAAATCAAAGAGTTCCCTGGTAGTCTAGTGGTCCCCCTAGCATGAATTCCAACCCCAGTTCATGGTTAAATAACGATATTCCTGGTAGTCTAGTGGTCCCCCCAGCATGAATTCTGAACCCCCTTTGTGGTGAAACAAAGATTTCCCTGGTAGTCCAGTGGTCTCCCCACCCAGCAGTGTGACTCCCATGACCCCTGAACACATCATACCTCTGGAGCCGGTGACCGGCTCAGCCCTCCGCTCTCCACCATGGCCGGTCACCAACTGCAGTATTCAGGAGTGCTACTGACACTTCAATCTTAGATTAGAAAAAAAATATAGCTAACATACTATTTGCCAGCAGATTAGGCCTTACGGTCCATCGAGTCTGCTCGAACCTCAGATCCCTAGTTGGGTGCCGAGGCCCTCCCCTCCCTTGTGTTCCCGAAACCCCTATCATCCATCCCCCCCGGGACAGTCCATCATCTGATACATCCACTTTCTGTGTCTGTTCCACCCTCTCTTGAAGCCCTCCACTGTGGATCTCTAAACCAGTAGCTAGTATGACATTTAATCTCACGTCATTTAACACTAGGTGGAGCAAACTCTTTGACTTGATCCTTACTGTTTGATCTGACCTGGCACCTTCATGTATCTTATTTTCCTCATTACATCCATTTTGAAGTATTTTTATCTCTTTTTTTAATTCTGTGATTATTTTGTTATTGGTATTTATTTCACTTAAAGTATATTTGGCAAATGGTACTTTCTGCTAGATGTAATGCATTAAGTTTTGTATTCCTTTTCTTTTACTGATACTTCAGGGTCTCTGGGAGTTGTTTGTATGTTGAGGGGGTATTTTAGGTTACATTTCTTGTTAGGTAGTTCATTTATGGAGGCATTATTTCGTACATATTGTTAAGGCATTGTATTCTTCCTCCTTCTTTACATTTTTTTTGTTTATATTTTCTTGTTATTTTTTTACAAACCTTCAATAAAGAGTTGAAAATAAAATAAAAGACACTCCAGTGTATGCACTGAACAGATATAACCACACTTCCAGGGGCCGAAGGCACTCAGCCATGGCCTCATGCCTCACTATGCCCCTGGGTGTACTGTAATATCGGTTCAGTGCACACTATCTTGTCTTATTACTTATATGAAAAATCCCTAAATAAATACTACCAAGCATAGGGGAGCAGCAATAGTTGTGTTTGTTTTCCTGCAGTTTATTCCAAAAACCGTAAACTCACTATCATTGTGACAGGATCTATGAACCTGAAATGTTGAAGCTTCAAATCAGTATCAGAATGTGGAATTCAGCTAGCGGCTTTGTGCACAATCTTATTCCACTTCCAAAATACTTTTTGTAATTTATTTTTAAGTCCTTAGAAGTCTAAAAAGCTTTTCTACGTAAACCATGGAATAATATTTTGCAGATTATGTAATCTGTGGAATATTACTCAGCAGCTGGTGGAAATCAAATCCTCTGTTAACGTAAACCAATGAAGCTATTCCATAGTTTGTGTAAACTGTGGAGGACTAATCCACATTTATTTTTAAATTCCACTTTCAGAATATTTGAATTCCATTTCTCATGGCATTCCCTAGAATTTGAAGAAGTTTCTGAAATTTTGTGGGATTACATCAGTAATGAAATATGAAAATTCCACCCTGCTCTACAAATCTTGACCATGTTTCCATCCCAAGAAGAGAATCTTAGAATGGACATATGTGTGTATCTAAGACATCTTGTAATTGAAAACCTTCCAGACTGATATTTACCAGATTTATAGTTCCTGGTGTAAAGGGTCTGTATGGCAATTTACAGATTCCTAAATCTAATGATGACAGAACTATCAGTGACCAGAAACAGGGTAGACGTGCCTACTACTGAACCCTAGTAATGGTGATGCTGTACCACACATGTAGCACCACAGGACAAGTGTACTAAAAGCCTACTCTCCCAGGTGCAAGTGAGGGTCCACTAACACCCCTACCACCTGAACAGTCAACTGCATCCAGAACTGCCCCATCCACCAACAACACCCCAGAGACACCTGAGCCCATGAATGCGATACCAGACAAGGAGGAGTACCTATTGAAGGACACAAGTGCCAGTAACATGCAGCCCACTACTGCACACACCATCCCTTACATGACACACCCCAGTCAGCACACAGAATGCCAGCCTCATCCTCCACCCACCCACCAACCGCACTGTAGGATGCCACACCATCGTCATCACACAGAACACATCTGGATGACAATTACCCCCATGAGGGTCCTTTTGAGGTCATGCCAAAAAGTACAGTTACGTAAGAACTTACCGTAACAGTAGATCTTCGAGAACAGCTCTTGCAGCAGGTTACACCATTAGGACTGAAGCCAGCAGGCGTCAGGACCCAGGAAATCTTCTAGCTAGCAGTCTTCCGGTGGGGACCGCCTCTGGCGTCGGTCCCACCCGGCGTCAGGCGTACATAAGAAGGCGGTCCGCCAGAATCCCCAGTTCTCCCCGGAGACTCCCAGCCGCTGGATGACATCAGAAAGGGAGACCGAGGACCCGCCATCAGATGGCCAAGACTAAGAACGATCTTTCTAAGCGTATGCTGGAACTTACCTCATCCAAGGGGGAATGGTGGGCGGTAAGGTACCTGCTGCAAGAGCTGTTCTCGAAGATCTGCTGTTACGGTAAGTTCTTACGTAACTGTACTATCTTCTTTGAGGTACAGCTCTTGCAGCAGGTTACACCATTAGGACTGATTCCCAAGCAATGGCACCTTGAAAAGCCATCGTGAGGAGGTGATAATGAGATACCAACACGTCCTGAGCCTAGGACAGGAGGTCCTGCAGGACAGCAAGGCCGAAACCCGCTCTTTGTCGTGAGGCGATATCAAGGCTGTAATGCCTGATAAAAGTGTGCACTGAGCTCCAGGTGGCTGCAGCACATGTGGCCGATGTGGATACGTTTTTCAGTGCTGCAAAAGAAGCAGCCACTCCCCTTGTCGAATGGCCCTTAACATCACCTGGTAAGGGTTTCTGTTGCTTGTTGTAGCAAAGGGAAATGCACTGGATGAGCCAGCGAGAAAGGGTCTGTTTCGAGACTGGATCTCCCAACATCCTCTCAGCGAAAGAGACGAACAGCTGTTCCGTTTTGCGGTGCTGTTTGGTCCTGGTCAAGTAGTATCTAAGACACCGGTGAACATCCAGGGTGTGAAACAGTGCTTCTCCTCGATTAGGCGTACTTAGAAGTACACTGGTAAATCAATGTCCTGGTTAAGCGTGAGGACTGAGACCACCTTAGGCAGGAACTTGGGATTCGTCCTCAGGGACACCCTGTCCTGGTGAAAAATTAAATAAGGCTTCTTACACATAAGAGCGTGTAGTTCGGAGATTCTTCTCACCAAAGTAACAGCAACCAAAATAACGTTTTTCTACAATAGAAAACGAGCTCTCGTGAATTCATGCAGGTTCAAAAGGTGGCAGCGTAAGCTGCTCCAGGACGAAAGGTAGGTCCTAAGGAGGGACAGGATCCCTGATGGGTGGCCTAAGGTGGAGCACCCCTCTTAAGAAGGCATGGGACATATTCAACTGTGCCACCGTACATTGGCCTATGGTGGTAGCCGTGGTAGGCTGAGATTGCACAAAGGTGCACTTTGATCGAGGAGTAAGCCAACCCTGATTGAAAAAGGGAGAGCAGGTACTCCAGAACTAATTTCTCTGGACAGTCTAAAGGGGAGAAGCTGCGTGCTTGAGACCACAGGCAAAACCTACGCCATTTCATGGCGTATGTAGTGTGTGTTGCCGGTTTTCTGGCGGCAGAAAGTACTTCCGCCACCTCTTGCGAGACCCCATGTCACAAAATGGCTATGTCTCTAGGAGCCAAGCGTGCAGGTTCAGTGAATGTAAGTCCAGGTGGACTAGTGAACCCTCCTCCTGAGACAGCAGATGGGAGCTGATTGGCAAAGGAAGTGGACTCAGAAGAGGGAACCAAATCTGTCTGGGCCAAAAAGGCGTGATCAAAATCAGCGTCACATGCTCCCTGTGAAGTTTGAGAAGAACTCCCTGGATCAACGGGAAGGGAGGAAAGGCATAAAGGAATCTGCCCGCCCAGGAGAGGGACAACGCGTCTTGCCAGAAAACACCAGGCCCTGGATCTAGCGAGCAAAAATTGGGCAGTTTTGTATTGGATGGGGACGCGAACAAATCCAATTCTGGAGTGCCCCATCTGTGAAACAGATCCTCTGTCACCTCCTGTAGAAGTTCCCACTTGTGGACTTGGCCTGGGAATGACTCAGACTGTCTGCGACGGTATTGTCCACTCCGGGAACGTGAACTGCAATGAGGTTTGCGCCGTGTCGTATTACCCATTCCCACACTCTCATGGCCTCCCTGCAGAGGGGGTAGAGTGTGTGCCTCCTTATTTGTTGAGGTAATACATCACCGCTGTATTGTCTGTTTGTAACAGGAGAGTACTCAGTGGAATGTCCGACTGGAAGGCTTGCAGGGCATAAAGGACTGCCCTCATCTCTAATATGTTGATATGGAGATGAGCTTCCTGAGTAGTCCATGTTCCCTGAGACCTCACCCCGTTCAAGTGTGCTCCCCACCCCAACCCTGAGGCATCTGTGGAGAGTGTTATCACTGGGGACGGCGCTGTGAACGGAACCCCCACAGAGAGGTTTCTGGATCTAGCCACCATTGCCAGTCCCGAACCACGGCCTTCGTGATTCTGACTGGCTGCTGCAGATGGTCTTGCCTTTGGTCCCATTGCACTCTGAGCATCCACTGGGTTACCTGCATGTGGAGCCTTGCCATCGGGACTGTTGGAATGGCCGCAGCCATGTGTCCGAGCAGGCGAAGGACCAATCTGGCTGGGACGGTCTTCTTCGCTGATAGGTCCCTTATGAGGGACCAGATGCGTTCCGCCCTGTCTTCGGGAAGAAAATCTTTCCCTTGAGTGGTGTCCAGAACTGCCCCTATGAATTGTAGTTTCTGGGACGGTACCAGGAGAGACTTCTCATAGTTGATTAGGATTCCCAGAGACTGAAAAAGGATCTGGGTGTGCTGGATAGCTATCAACAACGCCTCCTTGGAGGAGGCTATGAGAAGCCAATCGTCGAGGTACGGGAACACATAGTGGCCCTGTCTCCTCAGAGACACTGCCATGACTGCCATGCACTTGGTAAAGACCCTGGGGGCCGATGACAGCCCGAAGGGGAGTGCTCAGAACTGATAGTGGTGGCTGAGAAACTCGAAGTGCAGGAACCTCCTGTGCGCTTGAGCGATGGGGATGTGCAGGTAAGTGTCCTGCATGTCCAGGGACGCCAAGAATGCATCCTTCTTCAGCATGGAGATTAGGCTCGGGAGGGTCACCATGCGGAAGCATTTGTAGGCGACCAACATATTGAGGTCACTTAGGTCCAAGATTGGATGGAGGTCCCCTGTTTTCTTTGGAACCAGAAAGAAGTGGGAATAATAACCTGCTCCTCTCTGGTTCTCTGGGACATGCTCCAAAGCTTCTTTCTGCAGCAGCGTGAGCACTTCTTGCCTGATGAGCAGGGTGTGCTGACCCGAGTAACAGGAGAGCAGAGGAGGCCTTGTGGGTGGCTTGTCTAAGAATTATATATAGTGGCCCTTTTTGACCAACTGTAGCACCCACCTGTCAGTGGTGATTGACTGCCACCCTGGCAGGTGGTCTGCGATGCGACCCCAGACCTTTATTTCCCATTGATCCTGAGGGGCAGGGGCTGGGAAGGAGTCATGCTGTGGCAGCAGAGGGTCCTGCAGGTTGGGCCGACTTGGTAGGACGTTGGCCTCTACCTGAGGATGACTTTCCCTGGGCTTTCCGGGTGAAGGAGACCCTCTGTTGCAGGCCGGAACGAGGCTGTTGTCTCTGAGTCCGGCTGCAAAAATGACTCTGGTTCCTATGAAAGGAACTGAGTCTAGATTTGTACATGGCCTGGACAGATCTAACGGCCTTCCCAGATTCCTGCAGTTTGGTGTTGACCTTCTCAGATGCCTCACCAAACAAAACTTCGCCATGAAAGGGGGCATCCAGAATGTTCTTCTGGACGTCCGGGGTAAATCCAGAGACATGGAGCCATGAGTGTCTCCGAAGGCATATGCCTGAGGCTGCCGCCCTGGCCGAGGAGTCCGCGGAATCGTACGCGGCTCAGAGCACCTGGGTCCCTATGTCTGAACCCATGCGGGGGAGCTGGAGAAGTTCCTCCTTTTGCCCACCGTCTGGCAATTTTTCTACCAGATCTTGTCCCTGTTCCCACAGAGCGTTCTGAAATTGAACCATGTGGGTAAGGTAGTTCAGGGACCTGATGGCGCAGGTCGCAGCTGCTTAAGTGCGCCTTCCCAGCACGTCCAGTTGCTTGGACTCTGGGTCCGGTGGCTGTGTGCTCAAATGTTGCGGTCTCTGGGACCGGTCATGAGAGGCTGTGATGACCAGGGAGTCGGCCAGAGGATGATTAGCCAAGTACTGGTCCTCCCTTGGGGCCTTGTAGAGGCGGTCAGCCTTCTTCCGCATCGCCGGGAGCGAATGTGGACGTTTCCACGCTGCCTTGGTGACGTCCACAAAGGTGTCCACCAAGGGTGGTACCACCACAGGCTTAGGATCTTTCTGCCGAAGATAACGAGCTAGGCGTAGCCTTTCCGGGTCGAGTTCTTCTGCGTCCCACCCCATGTTCTCCTGGATATGTCTCATGATCTCAGAGAATGAGGGGTCATCTGGAGGAGACCTAGGAAGTTCACGTGGGTCTGGAGAGGGGACACTGATGGGTGAAGGAGATCTGGAGCCATCCTCTGTAGACAGTGAGTAGCGGCGTTTTCTGGATCTCTTGGGGCTGGGTGACCCAGAAGAGGATCTGTACGGAGGCCTTCTCTTGTCTGTAGGTCTGCCCCTAGGAGGTCCGGCTGGTTCCTGGGGGGAAGGTGCTCGGCCTGCTGCCCCATTGGGTGAAGGAGGGAGCGCTGGTGCCGGTGGTGCCACAGGTGCGGGAGGAGGGTGCGTGGTAACCACATCTTTTTTGATGGTGTCCCACCAGAAAGTGAATAACTCTTTCACTTCTGAAAGGTTAAGGCCCGATGATGGACCGGGCGCTGGTGGCCTGTCTTCGGGTTCCGACGTCGGCTCCCCGAGGTCTCCGGTTCTGGAGAGGGCTCCTGTGGAAGCTCGACAGGTCCAGGGTCGCCTGCCTGGTCCTTGGGCTGAGTGGATTCCTCCTCCATCAACGCCTCCTGGCCGACGTCGAGTAGGTGGCGGTGGGGTTCTTGTAGCTGCTGTATCGGACGTTTGTCCCCCGGCCGGCGTCCTGGGAGGTGAGTGCCTGACCGGTGACGGGTGTCAGACTGTCATCGGTTCCCGGGGTCTATGAGGTTTGGCCGACGTCAGGTGGGCCGACGTCGGGTCCGATGTCCTCTTCAGGGAGGTCAGCTCCTTAGTCTTACATTGAGGGGGAGGCGGCAGGGAAACTGACCGGACGTCGGGGGCCGAGTGCCGCTTGTGGTGATCCTCTGACTTAGACGAGGCCTTGGAGGAAGAAGAAGGCCTAGAGGTCTTAGCAGGCCGCAGCGTAGAAGAACCGCTGGCAGACTTGACCACAACTGGGGGAGGCTGAGAGCGGGCCCAAGACGGAGAGTGGTCGGACCTGGAGTTAGAGCTGTGGGAGTCCGAGGCCCTAGAAGGGGATCTAGGTCTCTCCTTCTCCCTGTGCTTCTCATGGTGCCTGCGGGATTTTTCCGAGGATTCCCCCTTGGAGGAAGGTTCCATGGCCTTGAGCTTCTCTTCTAAAAGGTAAGCCTGGAGAGCCTTCTGTCAGCGGATCCGGGTCCGGCTGTTGAAGCCTTGACAGAAAGAACAAGCCTGGGTGTCGTGGTCTGGGCCCAGGCACCGGACACAGGCCGAGTGTGGGTCTTTGAATGGAATCTGTTTCCCACAGGCGCACTTGGACGAATGGCCCTCCACGGAAGTTGGGGAGGACATCAGACAGAGGAATAAATCTGGAGAAAGAAATTCTTGAAGAAGAAACGGTTTGAACAGATTTCCTGATCGTCGCACGCTAGATACTGACCGAAGGGTCGAGACATGCAAGTTGACAGGCGGGAAAGAACTGAGGATTCTGGAGGACCACCTCCTTATGTACTACGCCTGACGTCAGGGTGGGACCGACGTCAGAGGCGGTCCCCGCTGAAGACTGCTAGCTAGAAGATTTCCGTGGGGTCCTGACGCCTGCTGGCTTCAATCCTAATGGTGTAACCTGCTGCAAGAGCTGTACCTCGAGGAAGATCCATGGAGCACCAGGAAGCAGGAAATCCCAGTGAAGAAAAAACTCCAACACATGAAACTCCCACCATGAGGTCCACCAGAGTTAGATTTTGCCCACAGGGATGTCATAGTCCACATGCACTCTATACTTATGGATGTTCCAGAATCTGGACTAGGTGCCCTTATGTAAGCCCTAGCAACAAGACAAGGCTCACTGTAGGGACCTTCTAGATGAGATCCCCCCCCCACACACACACCCTGCATGTTGGCCAAAATACAGCCAGTGCATAACAGTGTGAAAGAGATTTATTTATTTATTTATCTTCATTTAATAAACTAGTAAAGGAACCTGGCACTCTCCACCTCTAATAATTAAAATTGCCAACATCAAAAGTTAAAAATCCATGATTTTATTTGCCACAAGGCCAAACAGGTAAATACCTGACGCATTTCAGATGTGTGGTCCTTTATCAAAGGTATGAACCTGTGTTAAAAATGTTAAACATTTAAATAGGCAACATGACATCACACACTTATGTCACAACAAGACAAACCATATTAGACCAGAATTTACATAACAGCTAATGCATTGTTAACTATCTCTCTTAATCACGAATTACCCCCTGTAAGCATAATTAAAAAGCTCTCTAAAGGAGAGGACCTCCAATAAAACAAGTAGGCAAAAAATATTGCAATTAAACCCAGATCATTAATATTCATTTCGGAGCAAGATTTTATGCATACTCAAACAACCAAGCATTGTATTGTTTCTCAATGTTTAAGGAGCTGGTAACCTGTTCGGGACAACTTTAACAAAACATAATATTTAAGCACTGTCCAGCTTGCAGGTCCTATCAGTTCTGTACTCCTCCTCCCAATTATTTAGTAGTGAGGTTATCTGCATGAAAACAGGATCTTTGCCACAGAAGAGTTCATCTATTCCTGCTGCTTTGCTTGTGACCTAACAGTTGCTCCCATGGCAACAGATTGTGAAGTCACAAGAAAGGATTATGACTTGAAGTAGGGAGTAAGCTACAGAGGCAGATGAACTTAAATTGAAATATAAGGGACAGCAATTATATATTAATACACCCTTCTTTAGTAATAAATTATGGGGATGAAAAATATATAAAATATAAATGGAATGCAAGCAGAATTGTACCTAATTATTATGTTTTTTTAAGTTTTCTTTGATGCATCAGTAGCTCTTTAAAGGAAGGGTTTTAAATCAAATGGTGCATTTAAACCCGGGTATTCTGTTGCTTTAAGATTATAAATCCAAAAAGGCTTCCTTAAGCAACAATAGGGAGTTATAATCTCCCTCTCTAGGATTACAATTCACTTTGTCAATAATTCTAAAAGTAAAAACATGTAACATAGAAACATAGAATTTGACAGCAGATAAGGACCGCTTGGCCCACCCAGTCTGCCCATTTCCCTACCTGATGGATAAGCTGCAGATCCTAGTTAACCAGCAGCCTACTTCTTCCTACCCCCACCCCCTAGAATTGCCTTATGACTGTCCCATGCATGGTTGAATTCCACCACTGTTTTTGACTCCACAACCTCCTCTGGAAGGCCATTCCATACATCCACAACCCTCTCTGTGAAAAATTACTTCCTTAAATTACCTCTGAGCTGCCCCCCTTCTATCTTCAGATTGTGCCCCCTTGTTCTTGCACACCTCTTTTTTTGAAAGATGCTACCCTCTTGGACTTTGTTGATTCCCTTGAGGTACTTGAAAGTTTCTATCATGTCCCCCCTCTCCCTCCTTTCCTCGAAGCTATACATATTAAGCTCCTTAAGTCTCTCTTCATATGTCTTCCGGTGCAGACCCTGCACCATTTTAGTTGCCCTCCTCTGGACAGCTTCCATCCTGTCTATGTCTTTGCGGAGATTGGATCTCCAGAACTGCACGCAGTACTCCAGATGGAGTCTCACTAGCTGTCTGTACAGAGGGATAATAACTTCCTGTTTTCTACTGGTGATGCCTCTCCCTATGCATCCCAGTATCCCCAACCCTCCTTGCTGCCCTCTCACATTGCTTGCCCACCTTTAGGTCATCTGATATGACTACCCCAGGTCCCTTTCCATTTTGTTGTTGTTAGTATCACCCCCCATTGTGTACTCTTCCCTGGGTTTTGTTTCCAGGTGCATTGCACTTCTTAGCATTGAATCTAAGCTGCCACACATTTGACCATTCCTCTAACCTTGCCAAGTCCCTTCTCATCCTTTCCACCCCACCCTGTGCATCAACTCTGTTGCAGATCTTTGTGTCATCTGCAAAGAGACATACTTTTCCTTCCAGTCCCTCTGCAATGTCTCTTATAAAGACTTTGAAGAGACATACTTTTCCTTCCAGTCCTTGGCATTTCTGGACTAGTTAATGTGCAAAGCTGTTGCATGCTTTATATTATTTGTATGAATTACGTGCTGATGTTCATTTTCCCTAGGCTTAAAACTTGTTTGTCTTTCCGATATAAAATGCCCCACATCCACAGGTTGCTACGTATATTACACCTTCCATTTCACATGTTGCAAACTGTCTGATTTCAAAGGTTTTACCTCTAGGTCCTGTGAATGTAGAGCCTTCAGCTATAAAGGGGCATGCACTACCGTTTTTACACTTAAAGCACCCCTTAACCCCCTTCCCCCCATCCATCCATGATTTTGGTTCCTGAATAGTACAATGGCTGTGTTTAAGGTAATCTTTAATGGTCTCTGCCCTTTTATAAGCTAGTTCAAAGAGGATTCCAAAACAAGCTGCGATCCAGAACTATGGAGTAGGGGTTCACTGCATGGGCAGCCAGCCCGCGACTTCAAACAAGTAAGTGCTTGGTGTGCTAGAGTTGTATCTCTGAAAATAAATTTTATTTGCAGTAGTTGCGTTGTACCTGACTTTGTGCACACAGATTTAGAGTAACACCGCTTTGGTTACTCCTTTTATAAGCCATCCTGGTGGGGGATTAACAATATTGTATAAACCCACATCATTTTTCAGAATACCCCAGTTAGTTTTAATGATATTGCAGCCCTGAACGGTCACCAAACTCCAAGCGTGGCTTCCTTCTACAGCTTCTGCTGCCTGCCCTCCAACGGAATAGACTTTCCAGCCCTGAAAGGGTGCCCAGTTCCAAGCGTGGCTTCTTTCTACAGCTGCTGTTGCCCGCCCTTCCATGGAATAGGCCCCCCAGAATAGGCTTTCCTGCCCTAAATGGGCAACCAGCTCCAATTGTGGCTTCCTTCTACAGCCGCTGCTGCCTGCCTTCCCATGGAATAGCTCTCATGCCCTTGATCAGGCGCTCCCTTGCCTGTGGCATGGCTGAACTCCACCTCCACCCGCCTCACCTTACTGCTGCCTCCGGACTTCCCTTAGCCTGGTATGGACCCAGTGAAGAGTCAGCATTTTTTCATCTTTCGGCACTATCAAACTGCAGCTGTCCAATTGGCTGCATTCTCAGCCATGAGCTCCCTGATTGGCATGCCTCACAAGCCCTGAACTCTTTGGTTTTCTTGGCTCCTTGCCATCTTATTTTATATTTTACTGTCTAATTTTCTCCCTGGCCCTGTCCTCTATTAAATACACCTAAGCTCCTCCCTGTACCACCTACCCCCCCCATTGGCCACCACTACAACTCAGTCAGTCTCATAGCTGTTTAACCCACTCTCTATCTTACTCTAATCCCCTTAGCTCTCCTCATACTACTAAGTGTTAAAGATCATATCTGCAGGGTATGCACTCTCAGAATAGCTGTACATTTACTCTAAACCAGGAAACATGATCTCTTTCTGTATCTCTCCCCTGTGCCTCTTCCTCATATGTTTCACCCTGCTCTCTCTTCCGTCCCTTCAATTACTAAATACTTCCACTCCCCACCACACTTCCCTTGCAAATCCTACTACCCTGCTAACCCTCTGCTTCAACCAAGTAGCAGCTCCAACGCCTCCTTATCATACCTGGACCCACTTCTTTACATGGCCTTCCACCCCACTCATGTCTCTACCTTACTCCTACACTTCACTGTGTATCCTTAAATTTCAGCTTTCCATTTTTAGTTATTCACCTCATTCCCCTAAACCATCTAACAAAGCTTGGTTCAAAAGTACCACGCTGCATTTCATCATTATCTCTCTCTTACTCCTCTCTGTGGGAGACATAAATCCCACTCTGGGTCCAACACTCAGTAAAGCCCATACTCCATCCACGCCCCTCTCCCCAGCCTCCACTTCAACCCCAGTTTCACTCCACTATGGCCTAAAAATCCTCCACCTTAACATTCGTAGTCTCCTCGCTAAACTTGACCTGCTACTCTCACTTGTAGGATTCCTCAATCCAGACATCCTCATTGTATCAGAGACTGGCTAACAAACATCATCCCTTATGTTTCTATCACAATTTCTGGATATGCCATTACCTGCCAGGACCGCACTGGTAGGGGTGGGGGCATTGCTGTCTACTCCTCCTCCTCTCTCCAAACCATTACTGTTCTATCAACCACTGACCCCAATGCCTATGAAGCCCTTGTCATTAGATTATCTCTACCCTTTTCTGTACCAATATTTATTGCAGGAGTTTGTTTCCATCCTGGTCTATACCACTCTGTAGCCACTGATCTAATCACCACTATTGGGCCCTTACCTCCCCAGGTGAGCTCTACCTGTTAGGGGATCTAAGCCTGAACTGGTTGTCACCCGCCCTAGATAAGACTCATACTGACATTGCTGTCCTTAACCTGTCAGAAATTAATCAACTCACCTAAACCACAAATTCCAGAACCACATTCTCATGGACTGGGCCCTTACCCCCCATCCTCACAGGATAATCCAGTTGGGCCTACTGCCAGATGCTCTCATCGATCATCATACGATCTACCTAGTTAGGAAAGTACACAGATCTAAGACACCCCACAAACTACTAATAATCCGCTCTTATAAAACATTAGACCTTGCCCCTCTACATCATGACTTAATTCACGTTGACTGGGCCCCTGTATCCTCAGCCTAAACTATCGATCATGCCCTGCATATTTCAAAGATACTTTCATCAATATCTGTAACAAAGATGCTCCCTTGAAGAAAGTTAGAGTGTGTGGTAGTCACCTCCCCTGGGTAACCCATGAACTCCTGGCCTGTCAACAAGCGTGTGATAAAGTATGGAAAACCAACAAATCCTCCTATCTCCCTCATGACTACGCTATCTACTGGATACTCTGAAATGCCTGTACCAAAGCCATCCACCTGACCAAAGTGGAATATTTCCAGTCCACCTTTAATACTAACATAAACAAACCATCAAAGTTGTGGAACGTACACTTACTTTTCTCTTCCCAAACTAAGCCCCCATCCCCGCTGCTCAAAGTAAACAACCAACTCATTGCCAATCATCCTACAGTAGTGGCAGAATTCAGTTCCTACTTTACTTTCTGCACCTCCTCCCTGTTAACCTCCCTCCCAACCCACCCTACTACCTCCTACCTGCCACCTGATTCCTCCCAACACTACCAATTAGTGGAGAGTTCTGCCTTTTCTCCCATCCCTCCCAATGACACCTTAAAGGCACTACTCTCTATCAACCAAACTAAGGGCAGCTCCCCCGACAGCCTTGACTTTAAGCTGCTCTGCCTCTCTGCTCCTACTATTTCCCTCCCTCTCGCTGATCTCCTCAACCTGTTTTTCCACACTGTGACTATCCCTGAAGCCTGAAAACATGCTACAGTTCTTCCCCTACCAAAGGGAGGTGATCTCTCATCTCCTCGGAATTACCACCCTATCTCACTTCTACCCACCTTGGCTAAACTTCAGAAACACCTTGTTCTCTCCCAACTCTTTTCCTTTCTTGATGACTTCTCCTTCTTCACTCCCTTCCAATCTAGTTTTCAGAAGAATCACTCCACAGCCACGTACCTACTTAGAATCATTGACTCTATCCATTCAGCCATAGACAGAGGTCACATCACTTCTACTATCTTTGTCGACCTTGCCAAGGCTTTCGACACAGTCTCCCACTCCCTCCTCCTCCTCGAAACTCTGTAGTCAGCTCGCTTGTCTCTGTCTGCCTGCAACTGGTTCAGAGCCTACCTGGTAGGTAGAACTGAATACATTAAAATAGCT
The DNA here is from genome assembly GCA_016271365.2 of Neoceratodus forsteri. NCBI lineage: Eukaryota > Metazoa > Chordata > Ceratodontiformes > Ceratodontidae > Neoceratodus > Neoceratodus forsteri. The sequence continues at coordinate 158,759,545 of JADMNL010000032.1, read as the reverse complement.
GACTCTACATCCCCTCCACTGCCTGTCTCTACTGGTGTGCTGCAAGGCTCTGTACTTGGCCCAATCTTATTCTCAATTTTCCTAAATGATCTACCTTCAGTATGTTCCTCATCCTCTGTCCATATGTATGCGGATGATATGGTTTTGTTCACCTCCGGACAATCTCTCTCAGATGTGACTTCCAGACTACAGCTTGACTTCAATAATGTTCAATGCCAGTTAAGCTCTGAGGCTGGGAGATCAGAGGGCTGTGGGTTCAGTTACCACATCTGGCACTTGGGCTAATATCCCAGTACTGACACTGTAGTGCAGCAAGAGAGGGGTGCTGCACTTCTGAGGTGCCGTCTTTTGGATAAGACGTTAAACCAAGGTCCCATCTGCCTGGATTGGTGGTAGTTCAGGTGGATGTTAAAGATCCCATGGCACTTATCGAAAAGAGTAGGGGTAAATTGCTTCTTTATTGAAATAAAGCATGGAAAAACACATCAAGAAAAACAGCAGAAAAAGCACAAAAGCTTATACAAATCAACAAAGGTACTGAACAAAAAGCAAGTGATACACAGTTATCTTTTAACAAAAGCATAAAAGAAAAGAAAGTAATCTTATTTAAATTTTATCATATGCTGAAACCCTTCCACCAGATTTGAACTTTTCTAGTCCCATAAATCTGAGCATCTTTTAGATATACTTTATTTAATTCACAAATAACATAGTGGCTGAAGCCCAAAAAGTTGGCTTTTTTGATACAAAACACACTGGCATCTAACTTGCCATAAACAAAATCTAAGACATGCTAAGAAAATGTGTACAGTTGAAGTATGAAATGTAAGCAAGACATGGGGGTAAAGATCCCAATACTAACAATTCATAAAATATGTTTCAACCATGGGAAGTGCCAGATAGTTGCCAAATACACCCATAGTTTAGAGGCAAAAGAACAATGAATAAAAAAATGTTCCATTGTTTCTTCTTGTGCCGTACACTCTAAATAAGGACAAACCTTTCTTCTTTCATTTTATACTTAGCTGTCCCTCTAACTTGTAACCGACCATACATTATCAACCATTGCGTCTCCCACATGTAAGGGGGTAAACGGGGGTTATTTAATTGTGCTAACACCAGATGGGTCATAGTACCTGGGCAGTTTTTAAATGCGGGGGAATGAGGATAGATTTGAGAAATAATAGTGGAATATAGTTTTGTTGGAGAATTAATAATTTGTGATTTGGACAATTGCCACATATATAATTTCCGAACAATCGGTTTAAAGAAAAGGGGAGTAGAAAAGGAAATATTAGGTTTTGGAGCCAATCCAATCCATTTCGATAGAATACTTGGATAGTAAGAATTTCAACCAGCTAAATTCTGGAATATTGGGGGTTAAAGTACAGTTCCAAAAGAAAAAGCAAGAAAAAGGGAAGAACAGAAAACCACAGGATCTACCATCCGACCCTCCTTTGACTTTATCCAGGTAAGTATAATACCTTTTAATGGGTTTAACCTATTTCCCCAAAAACTAAAACTAATACTGTAAGTTTCACTTCCAGGTTAGTTGGGACAGGGTACAGAAATGCCAAATATTGTAGGCAAGGTAACAGGAATTGTTTAAAAATCTGAACTCTCTTCAGTTTCGAGAATTTATAATGTTTCCACCTCTGAACTTTATTATCCATTTATTTAAAACTGCAAGCCAATTCTGCTCAGGTAAATTTTGGGAACCGAACAGAACCCCAAAATGGAAATAAGGTGTTGTAGTGAATGAAATAGTTCTGTGCACAAAGGGGTTAATGTATTGCTCCTATTAACAACCTTTAGATTTTGAAAATTAATTTTGGCGTTTGACAAGGTCGCATACCTATGAAATAACTTAAAGAAAACTTCCAGCTGGCCTTGTTGTTTAAAAATAAACAGATGTCATCCATAAAAACTTGTACATTTCTAAAGGAGTCAGAAAAGGGAATGTTTGGACCCTCCCAACCAGAAACCAACTGTAAATGTCTAATAAGGGGTTCTAGGAGCAAATATATAATAAAGGGCTCAGTGGACAGCCCTGCCTGACACAAGCTTTAGCACCAACCTTTCCCAATTTCCCTTTAATAACTGGACAGATTATTGAATTAGAATATAAATTTTGTAAAATTGTAAGAATCTCAGGGGCATTCCTAAAAGGCCAAGGTTGGAAAAGGAATGAATGACTAACCCTATCAAAGGCTTTCTAAGTCTAATGATAGTAGAATACCAGTTTGTTTGCTGTGATGTAATATTTCAATAAAATCTCTAATATAACAAAGTACCGAATATATTATCTTTGAGAAACACCACAGAACTGAACTGGAGAAATCACTAGAGTAACCCAAGATTGAAGTCTGTTATTAAGCAGCATCGCTAAAGATTTTATAGTCAGAATTTAACAATGTGATAGGTCTCCAGTTTTGATCTCACTTCTATCTCCTGTTTTTTAAAGATATAAACTTGTAACCCTTTTGTGAATGCAGGATAGATCTGTCCTCCAGAAAGAAAGGAATTAAAAACACCAACTAAACAGGGAACCAGCTCATTTGCAAAAGTTTTATAAAAGGCATTAGATAACCCATCTACCCCAGGAGACACATTAAGCTTAAGTTTAGAAATAACATCCACAATTTCTTGTAAAGAAAAGGTTCGAAAAGAACAGCTGCCATTGAGGCATCAATGACAGGGCCTGTAACACCTTTCAGAAAATCCAAAGACGTCCAGTTTGTAAGTCTATATGAGGACCTAAACTTTGGAAATGTCGGAATATAATATGACTTATATCCCAAGGGTCAGTATAATACTGTGAATTACTGACTAAACAATCTAGTGTAGAATATTCAAATCGGTTTTACACAAACTATAGGGGTCCCCAATCACTGTTTTGGATGTGTAGTTGTTAATTAAGGCTTGCAGGGATCTGGCTGTATCATATTGAAACTTCCTCATCTGTAATTTAACATGCTTAATTAAAGGAGATAAATCTTCTGAAGAAGTGTTAGCTCTAGTTAATAGAGACTGTAATTTTGAACGTAATGTGAGGTAATGAAGAAATTATTGTTCTGGGTTTTTGTCCATAAGTTCTAAACCAATCCATGCAGTCTAGTTTAGTTTCTTCCCACCAGATCCCTAAGTCGAATATAAACATTGCACGATTGAAGCGGGCAGTTAGAATTTGAACTATAGAATGTTTGACAAAGTCATTTTGTAATGATGAGGTATTTAGTCGCCATCTACTTTTGTAGGGCTTATAATTTACTGGGATTTCTATTGCAATTTTAAGTAGGAGATGGTCTGAAAATTCAAAAGGCTGTCTAGAAAACTGTGAAATATATATATTTTGGAGGTGAAAAGGTAATCAATACAGGTACCAGTCTCCTTTACAAAATGTATTTTAGGGTTGGATTCTAAGTATTGCAGACTCTGAGGTCTGCTCTCTAATAACAGGATTGTAAAAAGTTAGCATCACAATACATTTTTTTCCACTAGATCTCCTGTCAGTAAGAGAACAGTTGAAATCCCACCCACAGTACTGGCCTGGTAGTGAGCAGAAAAGGTTGTATAGTTTTCTACACTTTATTCTGGCTGTTTTACCTGTGGATTATAAATATTAATAAGTCTATATAGGACAGATTCAAGAAAACAGTCCACAATCAAAACCCTCCCTGGAATGCAGTCTATTAATTTATGAAGTTTAAACTGGAGGTGGAAAAAAGAATACCAATGCCGTCAGCTTTATCCTGACCAAATGACCAATATGAAGGGCCCCAAGGCCAATCCTTTTTAAAGGCAGTAACATGTTCTTTAGAGAACATCCAAGTTTCTTGTAAAAAGCAAACAGTAATTCTAGATTATGCAACATATGAAAATAGCCTTTAGTTTAGCTCCATTTAAAATGCTATGAACATTCAAAGAGCCTACAGAAAACCCATAATGAGTACCAAAAAAAGAAGGAATTTATTTTATTTTTTCTTCTTTTCTTTTCTTTTCATATAAGAACTTGGGAGGGTTCCATGGGGTCTTGGGTAGAGATTTGGGAATCGAATCCACAACATCCATTGCTGTATCCCCCAAGAAGAAAGAAGAGAGAAAGGATTAGAAGTTTCCACTGAATCTGTAACTGCCTCAGGTACTGATTTCACATTCAACTGGACCTTCTAGGAGGCAGAGAGAGAGGGTCAATTTTGGGGGGTTCTACGCTCTGATCTAAAGTCTTTGCAATACCACCCGATTTCACACTTGGGACAAGCGGAGGGTCCTGCAAAGCAGAACTATTCAGAGCTGTACAGGCCTTGACAATGAGAAGAAGAGGGGGGAGAACTAAATTCATTGTCTGAGGAGTTACAGGTTTTCTTACAGCAAGAGGGGGTTCCCTAGGAAGAAGTGGGAGGCTGAATGAGAGAGTAGGTCTTCCTGTGCTTTCTGTAAAAACTGTTCAGTAATTCCCTGATACTTTGTTTTTGCAGCCCACGGACATGTGTTGAATGTGAGAACTACCCTCGCATAAATCACATTATGTTGGGTTAGAACATTGAATCGTGAATGCCCAATTTCGCCACAATTGTCACACTAGGACTATCACAAACACTAGACAAATGCGTCCGTGAGCCACATTTATAGCAGGCCCTTGGCTGACCACTATAAAAACAAACACCTCTATCACGGCCTAGTAAGAAGGAGTTTGGGATATGCATAAAACCATGTTCATTGTGTCGTAATTTGACCTTATATTTCCATCCGCCTGTCCAAAAGCCCTCTGAGTCTAAAATAGGCTCTGGATCCCCCTGTACATCACATTTATTGGACAACCAATATGTAATATCATCCACTGCACCCCTTCATGCAGAACATTACTGTAACAAACTTGATGGCTGGTTGAGAGGGAATAATCACAAACGGGGACCAAAGGGAGAGAACTTTACCTGAGAATACCTAATCCAAAATACCCTAACAAGGCAGCTGATCTAAAACTGACATCATAATTATCCTCTCCTGAAATATTGATGATGGCAAAACACATCTCTAGGAGAAAAATGCAAGGATTCCTTAATTAAATGTCTCCCAACATAGTTTCTATTAGGCCTTTCAGCCATGCCCCCTGTATATATCTAATATACCGCATTCCGCCTGGGAGGCAGTTCACGTTTGTTTTGCAAATAAGTCAGATAATAAAGGTCTTTTATCAGATACAGCATTATGAGACTCTACAGAAACAAGGACTATAGTATCATTAGAGACATTAAGAACCAAATCCCTAGAGTCTGAGCCCCCTTTTCTATCCAGATTGAACAGGCTTTCTGGGTTCCACTTGGGGAATGAGAGTTTATGTCAAATGAAGAATCCCAGGTTAAGTCAACAGCCCATTCTCCTGAAGGAGTTTGTTTCACCCTGCTGCCATTAAAGCTGAAGCAGAGTCAGTCACTCTCATGTAGAAGGGAAGTCAAAATATCAGATTAAGCATAATGGGCTGAGGAACAGAACTTTTAACCTGCTGCAAAGATGTAGAAGCATTCCCATATTTCGGTCACCAAAGAAAAAACAGTTGCTTCCTCCTGTTCATTTGGCTGTTTTGATAAATAATCTGAGCAGTGGAAGAAGAAAAACAAACCCTGCTTGTTTAGTCAGTGTTGGAGCAGTTCCCACCACATACTTTTCCCTGGTTTCAGTTTCTTTGTTTATCTTGCTGCAGTCCATTTTCCCCACTTCCAACAAATCCCCCAAACTATTGGAAACAAGTAGCGCTTCAGTGCTAGGCAGGGAGACCCCCAACTGACCTGTTTTTTGTGCTGGAGCAGAAAGTTTTCGATCTTTGGAACTGCCATTGCTCCTGCAAACAGCAGAAACACCATTCTCAAGCTGAATCCCTTCCGTGTTCAGTAGCATGACATCATCCACAGGCAGTGCAGGTCTTAAAGGGGCAACACCATCTATAGGTTTTGTACAAGAAAGTAGCTGAACAGACTTTAAAGGCAGCATTTTTACTTTTCAGGCTCTGTAGGGCTTACAGGAACTTTTGAATCCTCAGAAGATAAGGCATCCAGAAATAATTCTGCATCTTCTAGCTCTGCTGAAGGAAAATTAACCTTTGTGAATCCTTGTCTATGGTCTCCTTCACATCTGCAGACTGAACTTGCTGCTCCTCTACATCCATCTTGGAAAGCTGACCAGCACTCCTGCTGGCGGCCATGCACCATCAGAGTAGGGGAGTTTCCCCGGTGTCCTGGCCAAATTTCCCTCATTCACTAAAAATACCACCAACAGCTTAATCTGGTTCAAGGTCAGTTGGCATTCATCTGTATCCCCTTCCCCCGAGTCATGCCTGAAAATAGGCAGGATTCGTCTAGTGCACTTACCTGGTCAATAAAAACTAAATAAAATAAATAAATAAACTCTTCCTCAACTATGCTACAAAAATAGTGGACGAAGGTGGGGCAGTAGATGTGGTCTACCTAGACTTTAGTAAGGCCTTCAACTCGGTTCCACACAGAAAGCTGGTAAAGAAGCTTGATCACCCAGGGGTTGGTCCAGGAGTAGTCTGATGGGTACCAAACTGGTTACAAGGCAGAACCAAGAGGGTACAGGTAAAAATGGAACACAATCAACGGAAGGCAGGGTGACCAGTGGGGTGCTCCAGGGCTCGGTGCTGGGGCCTCTGCTCTTCAATGTTTTTATAGCAGACATCGCTGACGGACTGGAAGGGAAGGTGTGTCTGTTTGCAGATGACACCAAGATATGTGATAGGATGGACACCTCAGAAGGAGTGAGCAAGATGGAAGCTGACCTCAAGAAACTAGAAGAATGATCTGAAGTGTGGCAGCTGAGATTTAACACCAAAAAGTGCAAGGTCATGTACATAGGAAAGAAAAATCCAAGAAAGGAGTATTACCCAGGAGGCGAAAGGCTGGTGGCCTCAAACCAGGAACAAGATCTGGGAATCATAATCTCAGATGACTTGAAGGTTAGTAAGCAGAGTGAAAAGACAACATTGAAAGCCAAAAGAATGCTGGGCTGCATTGGGAGGGGAATCACAAGCAGGAGGAGGGAGTTGATACTACCACTGTATAGATCGCTTGTCAGGCCTCACCTGGAGTCCAGTTCTGGAGGCCTCACCTCAGGAAGGACATTGACTGGGCGGAAACAGTACAGAGAAAGGTGACAAAAATGATTCAGGGTCTGCAATGACATGTCCTATGTGGAGAGACTTGGGGAACTGAATATGTACTCCCTGGAGCAGAGAAGAGAGGGGGGGACATGATTGAAACATTCAAGTACATAAAAAGCATTAACAAGGTACAGGTACAGGAACTTTTTCACTTCAACAAGGGTCCAGGACTAGGGGACATGACCTCAGGCTGCAAGAAGGAAGTTCTTTACCAACACCACAAAGTTTTTCTTGACAGAAAGAGTGGAGGACGCCTGGAACAGCCTGCTCCAAGAGGTTGTGGGGGTCAACACTGTGGGGGGATTCAAAAATGCATGGGATAGACACAAGGGAGCCCTGACTACAAAGGGCAACTAGAGTGTCAAAATAGGTCTAAATCAAATGGGCAGACCAAATGGTCCTAGCGATCTCCTCCTGCCATCAACTTCAAGGTTTTATGTTTCTATGTATATTGTTATCATTTGTGATATTTGTATTTGTGTCTCTAGTATTTGCATTTGTTTGCATGTTACTGTTTACGTAAAATTTATTTTTGTATTTTAGTCCTGTTTCTGTTGTTAATGATGACACAAGACCAAGGGTTTCAGAGTTATTAATGAAATAGTTTATTTACCTATTGATTGACTGAATTGATTGACTGATTGATTGATTGATTGATTGATTCATGTTTGTATGTACTGTATATAGTTATTTATTTATTTAAAAATTGGTCATACTGGTGCACTTTATTGTGGACTTCCTTGTACCTTTGCAAGTGGACAGGGGACCCTGTTTCCCTGGCCAGTGCCCACAGAGTGTCCCTCTCCCTCCTGCAGGCAAGGAGTTCAGAGGTGATCCATCTGAATGGTGTTCCTCTTGCCTTGCATTTTTTAAAGAGTGCAGATTTATCACAGACAAATATGAACTCAGAGACAATGAATTCTAGGGCTGGGTCAATATCAGGAATGGCATCTAAAAAGTTTCCAATCAATTTGGGGCAAGTAAGATTTAAATTTAGACACCTTCATTTTGTTTATGACTCAGCTGACTGTGCTCGGGGGTGGGAGTGGCCTTGTCTGTTTAACTGCACATAGACATTGCACCAGGAAGCGGTCACTTAGGGTCCCTGGCAGCAACATTAACCCTATCAGGATGTATAACTAGTAGTCAAGTAGCAGGATGCATGATGGTGCCTTTTTATGTTGGCTTGCACGTACGCGCAAGTAACATCTTGTGGTGGTAGCACAAACGCAGAGCTGTGTCGGTGTTGGCCAATGCAGGGAATGCTTTGGTGGGTGTGTCCCTCAGCCCCCAATCAGTGAGCACGCTGCTGAAGACAGCAGTTTCGGAGAGAGCCATGGAGATGAAACAAATCTGCCGCTCCAATCAGAGACAAGTTCGTCATTGCAGCGGCAGATGACACGCCTCCATTACGTGCCTTTCCTGGTAAAGCATTTCAGTAAAATGGTGGCTCCTGCCATCCGCCTCACAATCTGTAGAAAGCTGATGTCGGGATGCCCAATCCCCATGTCGGCATATTCACAGCTCCTACCGCCTGCCACACCACAACCGCCCACTGCTGCTGCCCTCCCCACTCCCTCTGTTCCCCATCCCCCAACAGAAAAAAAACCCTTCCGCAACCTCCCACTGCTGCTGCCTCCCCACTCCTTCCGTTTCCTGTCCTCTGACAGAACCCCCACAACCTCCCTGCTGCTGCCCTCCCACTCCTTCCGTTTCCTGTCCTCTGACAGAACCCCCCACAACCTCCCTGCTGCTGCCCTCCCCACTCCTTCCGTTCCTGTCCTCTGACAGAACCCCCACAACCTCCCACTGCTGCTGCCCTCCCCACTCCTTCCGTTTCCTGTCCTCTGACAGAACCCCCACAACCTCCCACTGCTGCTGCCCTCCCCACTCCTTCCGTTCCTGTCCTCTGACAGAACCCCCACAACCTCCCACTGCTGCTGCCCTCCCCACTCCTTCCGTTTCCTGTCCTCTGACAGAACCCCCCACAACCTCCCACTGCTGCTGCCCTCCCACTCCTTCCGTTTCCTGTCCTCTGACAGAACCCCCCACAACCTCCCACTGCTGCTGCCCTCCCCTCCTTCCGTTTCCTGTCCTCTGACAGAACCCCCCACAACCTCCCACTGCTGCTGCCTCCCACTCCTTCCGTTTCCTGTCCTCTGACAGAACCCCCACAACCTCCACTGCTGCTGCCCTCCCACTCCTTCCGTTTCCTGTCCTCTGACAGAACCCCCACAACCTCCCACTGCTGCTGCCCTCCCCACTCCTTCCGTTTCCTGTCCTCTGACAGAACCCCCCACAACCGCCCACTGCTGCTGCCCTCCCCACTCCCTCTGTTCCCCATCCCCAACAGAAAAAAAAACCCTCCAGCAACCTCCCACTGCTGCTACCCTCCCTGTTCCATCCACTCCCCAGAATTGTAGTGCAATTGGACCCCACCCCAGTTTGCCTATTTTTTTTTGTTTCTTAATCTGTAAATGAAGAAAACCTTGCATTTTTTTTTATTTTTTCCCTGCAAACAAGAAAACGGTCCACCAACGTCTCCCTCATCCCCCTCCCTCATCCCCCCCCCGCACACCCACCTCCCCGCATCGCCTCACCCATTCCACATTCTAGAGGTCGGGAGCCATGATCTTCTCTGAACTGGAATGCTTCTGCACTCTTCAAAGCTGAACTGCAATGTGAAGAAATGACGGTAAGCTTTATAATGGGAAGTAATGGGGGGGTTCAACTTAGGCTGATATCTCGCCCATTTTTTGGAATTTTGGCCCCAAATTTTTAACATGGGGTTCTTGGGACCCCACCTCGTGAACATGTCACTGTCAGTTTCTATGCACGCTCATAACTTCACCAATTTTTTTAATTTTCACTCCAGATTTTCAACATTGCCATTTTTTCACACCTCTTTATGATCAGTAAGCTGTCATTTTTCACACCCTACCTGAAATGTGCTTTCGCACCTGTGGCACACAATGGAAGCGGTAACTGTGCGAAATCAACTTTTGGGACAGATTAACAAAATCACAGTGCCACTGTTCATGAGGAGTGGTCCCAAAATGCCCTTGTTGAAAATCTGATGAACAAAGTTCCAAAAATAACTGCGTTACGGGCGTGCGTTGCACAGTTTTTACGCACGTTTGTAAGTTCGTGCATTTTTCATATTTGCTCTCCAGATTTTCAACATTGCCATTTTTTCACACCTCTTTATGAACAGTACAGCTGTCATTTTTTGTATCCTGCCCGAAATGTGTTTCCGCACCTGTGGCTCTGAATGACGCAGTTGCTGTGCGAAATCACCTTTCAGGATTGAGTAACATAATAATAGTGCCACTGTTCATGAGGTGGGGCCCCAAAAACCCCATGTTGAAAATGTGGAGTGAAAATACTGTACCAACAAATGCCTGGAGCTTTAAGATTTCCAACCATACACCCACCTTGTAGAGACTGACAGGCGTCGGGGGCGTAACTTGGGTTCATCGGCTATAATGTTACAGCATTCTTGCCCCTCCCCCCAACCTACAGCCACTGACAGGCATTGAGGCGTGCCTTGGGGTCTGTTGCCCTAACAGTCACCCTCTTCTCCTATACCGCATCCATCTTGGCTCATTTTCTTATGGAATGGGGTGGGCATAAGGGTCGAAGACCCCAAAGCACACCACGACACATGTAATTTTTTTCAGGGTGGGGTGAGGTGGAATGGTCTAAGTGTTATGGCTGACAACCCAAAGCCACACTCCCAACACCTTTCAGTCTCTGCGGGGGGGGTGGCGTTAGTTCAATACTTCACAGCCATTCCTATTATGCATCTCTCTAACTCCTGCACTGCTAATGCCAATGCCAATGCCAGCAAGCCAACATTTAGCATTGACAAATGCTTGTTATAAGTGGTCCTGGTGAGCTCTGTGACCATTTGTGTGAGAAATAGGCTGGACATCTTATCCCTATGACCTGTGCTGCACTTAGCATGGCAAATAATGTTAAAGTCACAAGCAACAACATATTCCCAGTTCTGATTGAGCTGTATGAAGTATTGATTAAGTGACTCTATGTCAAGATTCTGTTTACCTGTTGGGATATATACAAACAGGATAACAGGAGATTTGTGACTTTGCTCTATCAAAAGCTTTCTTGCTAGGCATTCACAGTCTCTGGTTAGGTCTTTGATCATTTTAGAGGCTTGCAGATCTGATTTAAGGTAGATAAGGTAGACCCCACCTCACTTCCTAGTCTGTCTTCCCTAAGAATATTGAAGCCTGGCATTGAGGTAGCGGCACTGGGCATGTGTGGACTGAGCCAAGTTTCAGTTAGGCAAATAATGTCTGGCTGCACTACAGTAATTCAACCCAGGATTCAAATTTGGTAAAGTTAGGTAGGAGACTCCTGATATTTAGGGAGACTATGTTCAGTAATCCTTGGCTACAGGTGCCAAACCCAGTGCTACTAGTAGGGTTAGGTTAGACACTGCCAGACAGTAGGAGTGACACCTTAAACTGTGTTACAGCAGTGATCACATACACACTGCTGTTTGCAGTTTAAGGCAACTGTGTTGGTCTAAAATGATGCTCATACCTACCTCGGAGCAGGGTATGAGCAGGGTTTTAAATGACAGATTGTAACATGTTTTTCACTGTGCTACAATTTCTTTAACTCTTTGGTAACCAGGTAAGGCTCATTTGGCACAAGTGCCTGTTTTCAGGGACTACTCGGGAGCTCTGGAGAGGTTAAGTGACTTGATCAAAGTCACACAGTATGCAAGTGGAGGTTGTGGGAATCCAACACAGGTCTGCTGGATGTACCAAGATCATTTTGCAGCTCAATACAGTACTCTAACCTCTAGGCTATACTGTATTAAAATAGTTTAAACACTGTAGTATGGACAGGGCTTAAGTCCCTACCCTGTATGTACTGTAATAAAAAAAATAATAATGCAAATAAAGTGACACTGAGGAGGTATTTACTGTGTCAGGAGTCTGAACTGACATGACTTCTTGTCAGAAATATAGTCTTCCACATATTCAGAACCGGTTTTAATTTAACTTTAGACATCAGCACAGATTACAGACAGCAGGCTTGTGGGGCATCATCATCATCATCATGTACAGTATCACCAAAGAGTTCAACTTGCCAGTACACTTACAGAACAAAGTGGTCACTTTATACAGCACTCACAGACTGGCCAATGCCATAAGTAGTGCCAGGTCCCAGGTCACTATTTGTATGCAAGAACAAGCGACACCTGGGTCCACCATTCTTAACACATATCCCTCTGGGAGTTAAAGCAGATTCTCTTTAAAATGAACGTTCAGAAGTCCTCCCTTTGTTATTGTAAGTGTTGTACCAATAGACAGTACACTTACAGTACTTCAGCAGAAAGACTGTAGCTTTTCAAGAGTTCAGTTCTGTGGCAAACACCCTTTAAAAAATATCACATGAAATCCTGGCAAAATAAAAAGCAAAAGTGATAGATTTTAAACTCTTGAGGACCAGGAATTATTGATAAAATGAACAGGATCCATGCCTGGCTGCTGGTTTAAACAGCTGCTGATGCCTCAAGGGAAACATTGGCCCACATATTCAAAGAAGATGCGCTGCCCAAAATGGAGATGCACAGTGTATCTCAGAAAATGCACGAAAGTGCGATATTTGAAAGAAAGAGATGCGTTGCACATTTCCGAATTTGTGATTGTGCAGAAATAATGTATGCGGAATAAAAAAAGGGGGGCAGGTACATAAATATGCTGCGCATCTGTATAGTCAGCCAAAATGTGCAGTGCATCTGCCACGCATCCCAGAAGTGTGCCGCGCTAAGTTAGGCAGATAAAATGATGGCTTAAATTGGCCAGTCACCCACAGAAAGGCTGCAGAATTGCTTACAGGCCATCCTGATACAGCCCTTGGAGGTACACCAGGATGTGATCCAAGCACCCATACACAACAGTCATGCCAGGATGGAAGTACCCAAAGCCACAAGTGCCGGCACACCATGGGCATGGCCCAGAGAGCCATCTCCCACACCACACCCAGGACGTAGACACCCAGCTGCCACATGCCAGTGCTGTCGGGGGCTCCCAGCACACCAGCAGAGCAGATGGCCACATTGCAGCACATGTACCAGGGGCCATGACCTGCACCCATGTGGCCTGCAGGGTGCCACCAGGTGGTGACATGCACCCAGGGTGATGTCTGTGGCAATAGTGGCCAGGTTGCCTGGTGGTATGAGTGGCAGCCTGGCACGGGCCAGGGACTGACCTCTGATACACACCCACAGTGGTACACCATAGGTGCACACAGTTGGGACCATCCACTTGGGTGCCTGGTCACCCTCTGCACACTGCCATACCTTGCTGTTATCACCATGTTCCTCTCATACGGGAGTGTGGGGCACTGCAGGTGACTACACTACATACAGGGCTGGTGTACCACATGCATGTGGTATACTGATCAGACTGTGTCACCCTGTGCCCTCCCCTGTTGCCTGTCCAGGTGGACCCCTGTGGCCACTGTCCAGGTGGGCTCCCTGTACCCCAGTCTGACCCTGTACATGGCTATGGGTAATAGCACTGTACCTGGACCAATGCACTCCACCCACCCACACACAAATATTCCATCACACCTGATAGACTGAAATATCTCCTGTTTACCTTTGTGGGGTGGTGGGGCAGCCCTACAAAGCTAGAACTGTGCATGCCTGATGTATGCAAATGGACTGAATACATTCCAGTAATGAGCTGTGCATGTGGGGAATGGGCTCAGAATGTGCAATGAGGCCATTTGCGTATCCCGGCTGAATATTGTACTTTTGCACACTACGCATGTGGCCGCCTGTCATGCATTTCCCTATGCTCTGCACAGGGCTCAGGTCACCTGCCACACTGCACATCTCCCACAGCACAATCACACATGTTCATGATATGCAGCCAGATATGCGTGATTGCATCTCACGGCACATCTTCTGAATATACCAATTGTTTGTGCCGCCACATCTCACTTGCGTGATGCAGCCTGGGACTTTTGAATATGGGGCCCATTGTATTTATTTATTTATTTCTTTTTTTAAAATGTTTAACCAGGAGTGGCACACTAAGCTGAAAGCTTTTTTACAGGTGCGACCTGGGAACACAAGGAAGTTAAGTGACTTGCTCAAGGCCACACAGTATGCAAGTGGGGGCTGTGGGATTCAAACCCAGGTCTCCAGATTTGCAGCTCAGAGCATTAAACCACTGTGCTATACTGCCTCCCTTATTTAGGTTTTTAGGTACAATTCAATTTATATTCTGTATATTTCTTACACATTTCTTCCTCCCCATTATTTATTGCTGAGGAAGTTTGCATTAATCCATGATCTTTATCCCTTAGAGTTCATCTGCCTCCATAGCATATTCCCTATTTGAGGTCATAAACCTCTGCTGTGACATCACAAACTGTTGCTGTGGGAGTAGCTGTGATGTCAAAAGCAGTCTATAACCTCAGGAATGGATATGCTTTTCAGGGGCAGACATCTTGATTTCATGCAAAAAAAATCCCATGACGTGTGATCATTACAACCTGCCCTCCTCTACCGCTGCTCGCTATGTTTAGCACTCATTTTTTTAATCAATATTTCCCCCCACCCTCTTACCCTGGCAGCACCCTTGCCTCACCCTCCTCTCCCCAGCACCCAATTTTTCTTTAAAGAAGTGTAGTTAGCAAAAACAAAGCTGACTGCCATAACCCACCCTCCTCCATGGCCAAAGCCGACCACCACAGCCTGTCCTCTTCTGTGGCCAAAGCCAATCGCCAGAATCCACCTTCCTCCATAGCCAGCCCCCTTCTACTGAATGAAGCACTCTCGCGTTTGCACACTGCAAAACCAGCTGACCACGTGATCAGCTGATTTACTTTGTGAGCAAGTGCAGGAGTGCCTTTATTCAGCAAAAGGCGGCTAGCAATGGAGGAGGGCGGGATGAGGCAGTTGCATTCATCCAAGCTAGTCGCGCTTCTTTAAAGAAACATTGGGTGCTGGGGGAGGGTGGAAGCAAGGTGCTGACGGGGGGGAGACTATAGATTTAAAACAAAATGAGCATTATAGACTGTGACTGACTGTGGAGGTGGGTGGGTTTTTCTGGTCACCCACTGTGGCAGTTTTTTTTTTAAGGTATGAAATTTTGGGTGCTGGGAGGGAGGAGGGTGGGACTGTAGCAAAGGGTGAGGGAATGGGGGTTTATGTTAAAGGATTGGGCTGAGAAAGAGGGAGGGGGGTTGTTTCTTTTCCTTTTTTTTCAAAGTAGTATTTCCCAAATAAAAATAGGCACAAACAGTGCCAGTATTCTTATTTGTATATGAATAACAAATAGTGTATTATTCGTGGTATTCGGGAAATACTATTCGTTGCTCACACACCCCTAAAGCTGGCCACTAAACCACATGTACCCATCTACACTGCTTCTTTGATAATGCCTGACAGAGGGTTGGTCAGTCTGCCCAGTGTCATCAAAGATGCAGCTGCTTCACCCCCTCCCTCTCTCCCAGTCATGGGCCTGCTTACTCCAGTCAGTCTACTACTATGAATGAAATGGAGTGGGTGTACTGAGAAGGGGAGTGATTGAGTTAGCCAGGAATCTTGCATGGCCCCATCATGGATTAGGGTCAACAGGGGGCTCCAACTTCTGAATATAGGTACTTTGTGCCTTTTGTGGGTTGTGGGGTGATGGGTTAGGGAGGAGGGACTGACTTTTCATCACTGCCTCCTTTTGGCTCATTGCCATTGCCATAGAGTTCTTAAGTTTTCATTTTGTAAAAAATAAATAACCTCAGTACAGAAGCACCCTTGTGATTGTTCTCTTTTTGTTGTCATGGCAGTGTTGTGGCAGAGTGGGTTCATGGTTTGGGCACTGGCTTGGGAACTGGGAGATCACAGGTTCAAACCCTGCTAAAATCAAACACTCACTATGTGACCTTGGGATGGTTCTTTAACCTCTCAGTCCTCCAGTCCCCCTAGCTGTAGATACTGGTACAGGCAGGACCCCATGGGAAATGAAATGATACATCTCAGCTGGCTTATCCTAGGTAAATAAACTGTGAAAAATGGTGGGGAGGACTGAGTTATATTAGTCTGGTTATTTATTGACCCCCCCCCAACAAATCATGATTCGGGTGTCAATATTGGGAGCTGTTAAATAAACTTGTTTGAGGGCCTTGGAGGCAGGCTTGGTACTGTGTGATTTAGAGACATTTAGACATTAGAGACCCCCTCTCTAGGAAAAGACACACCTGCCCTTTCATGATATCAGTATGCCATCTGCTCCACTCACTTGTACTACTACTACTACTACTCCTGCTACAATCAGAGAACATTCACCCCAACCCTGGTCCCACTCTCAAGAGAATGCCTAAACTAAAAGGAGAACTCACAATTGTCTCCTTGAATATCAACAGTATTCTTTCCAAGTTCACTCAGTTCCAGGCTTGGGTGCAGGTGATTAAACCTGACATTATTGCACTCACGGAAACATGGCTCTCCCCAAAGACTCTGGATGTATCAATCTCCCTTGAAGGCTACAACTCCTTCCAGCAAGACAGGACAACCAAATGAGGGAGTGTCTGCTTAGTATGTATCAGATCTGGAATTAAGGCGCAGGCTCTGGACTGCAGTCTACATTCAAGAGAGGTCCAGATTCTAAACCTCAAGCTAAGCACAGGACAGCGAAACAAAGTCCTACTGCTCACTACAGTCTATATACCACCTGGGTACCAAACTGCTGGTCTAAACCACTTCATAACTAATCAACAACAGTTAGGCAGTCAATGGGAGAAGGTCATTGTTGGCAACTTCAACATTAACTGGCACTCACAGAAGGAATCAAAAGCCAAGGACCTAATATCCAGCCTATTCCTAACCCAGATGGTCACTGAGGACACTCGGCTCAACTACAAAACAGGAAGCAGCACCCTAATTGACTGGCTCATGTCTTCACACCCCAGCATGTCTCTGAGGTCACTGTCCTGCCCAATAGCCTCAGTGACCATTCCCCAGTGAAGTGCACCTGGTCAGACTACTTCACCAAAATCCTACCTAAGGTGTCCAAAAATCGTTGCTTGAGGCCTGGCTACTCGAACACTTCAGGCTGTACTTGACATAGATAGACTGGTCACCGCTGGCAGAGGATATTGATAGAAATATGGCCCTGACCTACTTCATAAGGAACTTCAATCATGCCTGTGATATTTTTGCACCCTATAAAACAAAAACGATTCAGGGAACCACCAGTCCATGGCTTACCAACTCTCTTATTGGCCTTATGAAGAACAAAGACAATCTGTGGCACAAAGCTAAAGCAGCCAGAACGCCTGCCGCTCTTAGTGCCAACAAGGTGGCCAGAAACATCTGCACTAAACTCATTCGACAGGCCAAAGCAACCTACAATAAGGAGCTACTAAGCAAAACATGGGGCACTGGAAAAGAATTTTGGAACTCCGTGAAATCCCTGATGGGCAAATCCCCAAAGGCACCCCCAGACCTAATAGTCACTGTGGATGGGCCCTTACAGGAACCTATTGAAATTACTAATGAGCTCAACAACACATTTACAGACCTTTCTGGTGTACTTCCTGGTGACTACCTTAAGGACTTGACAGGTCACCAGCACCATACTGCACCGCAAAATCCCCCAAGGGAGGATCTGACACCCTTCTATTTTAGATCAGTCACCAAGTCTGAAACTATCAAGCACATTAAAGGGGCCCTAAGCAAGACCAGGATGGGAGTGGATCATGTCGACATGAAGCTTGTTGGTCTGCTTCTGAACAAACATGCCAGTCCTCTAACCATGGTGTTTAATATCTGTCTAAAATCAGGTGCGTTTCCGAATGCATGGAAGTCAGCCATTGTCACACCAGTTTTCAAAGCCAGGGACAAAACCCTAACATCCAACTACAGACCAATATCCATCCTACCCCCACTCTCTAAAGTACTTGAAAGAATGGTCTCGGAGCAGCTAGCAGAGTACCTTGATAACTGTAACCTACTCTGCCGGCAGAAACACGGCTTCCGTAAAAAACATTCCACACGCACTGCCCTTGTTGATTACTCGTCCCAGTTATATGAAGCCTTAGATAGTGGGCAGGCTGTGGGTTCGGTTTTCACTGATCTTATGAAGGCCTTTGACTCTGTGAATCACAACCTCCTCTTGAGCTGCCTTCAGTCAACAGATCTATCCCCTGACACAGTACTACGGTTTGGCAGCTACCGCTCCAACAGATCACAATGTGTCAAAATTGGAGATACTCTGTCAGCATCTAAAGGTGTGTTCCTTGGGGTTCCACAGGGTTCCGTTCTCGGACCTTTCCTCTTCAGCCTTTTCATCAACCCAGCCCCATCTGTTTGCTCAGCACGTACCGTACTGTATGCGGATGATGCCGTTACATCGGTTGCTGGTAAGGACTACTACTCCATGACATCTGAACTCCAAAGCAGCTTCCTCAAATTTGAATCCTGGTTCACACAAAACAAACTACTTTTAAACCACAAAAAAACTAAGAGTCTGCTTTTCTCTACCTCACAAAGCAAAAATAAATATCAACTCCTGCTCATACACAACCACAAGGGCGAGATACTAGACCAAGTAACACAATTCAAGTACCTCAGCATCACCTTGGACGACACATTCACCTTCTCAAGCCACATAGACTCTGTAGTCAAGTCAGCAAACATAAAGCTTGGTGTCCTCTTCCGTCACAGGCACTTGATGTCTCCAGATGCTCTCAAACTTGTTTCGAGTAGTTCAGTACTGTCGCCCATCGATTATGGGCTGCCTATCTATGGGGCTGGCACAAAGACTGCCCTTAACAAGGTTAGCACACTCCTTAAAAAGGCTTGCCGCCTAACATTGGGGGCCTCTCTTGACACCCACACCTGCTCGCTCTACACTGAAACTGGGTGGCTCCCACTCCATCTTAGAGTACAATACCAAACCTGCCTACTTCTAAAAAAGTGCTTCTTGGGCTAACGCCCCCCTTTCTGGGCAGCCTCTTTAACTGGCAGCGCTAACTAAATCAACCAGAAGTGCGTCCACTGACAGGCTGGTGATCCCTTTTAAATGGACGAAACTTACTCAGAATTCCATCTTGTGCCAAGGACTGAAATGGTACAATGAACTACCAGCTGACTTCACTGATACACCCAAGATTGGTACTTTCAAATCTGGGCTCAGATCCTTTCTTGACACAACCAAAACCTGTACCTGCCTGCGCTATTGAAATGCACCTCAGCCTCCCTATTTTTACCCTCTACCTTACCCCTCCCCGTCACCTCTACCCCTCTCACTACCTATATAATCCCCCTGTATGCTTCACCCAGACAGTGCCCTCGCTCGGCTGATCACCCTTCCCTCACCACCCCCTCCTTTCATGAGGCCCAATCTCAGCTGACCACCCTACCCTCTGTGTCTTTTTTGGTTGACCTACCATCCAGTCAACACTAAGACAGAGTACTACCCTCCTCTCCTTTCCTAATCCCTTCTCTGGCACCACTGTAATAAGATGTATATAATTGCAATGTACTTGCCTATGTAAATTGTTCCCTGTTATTCTGCATATTTTGTACTATCTGTAATGTTTGTCCACCACTGACTTGGAACCTTTGAAAATGAGTCCTTGACTCAAAGGTATTAATCCCAAACTGAAATAAATAAATAAATAAATAAATTTAAAAGACAGCTTCTGCTCCTGGCTAAGAGGCAGATGGCAGCAACTTTTTTGCGGGGGAGGTAGATGAGTGGAGTAGGAGAGAGGTGCAGGAGGGGGAGGCAGATAACTGGGGCAGGGGAGAGGTGGCCAGTGGACCAACTCTGGCCACTTGGGGAGGGCTGTATATGTGAGATTTTAGTTTGTTTTTTGACCATGCAAACTGCAACCCCTTCCAGCTGTGCCAAGCTTTGCAAAGGTTAGAAATTCAAAGTTTGCATAGTCAGACTTCAGAAGGCTAACTCAGCTCTACTCTGATGTTTCATATTAGGCACAAGGTGCAGCTGAGTGCCTTTAAACCTCACTGAGAAGTGTGATTATTGGCTGTAAATACACATTCCTAGGGTGCATTATTGAACTTATAAATGACTCTTTTTCTACTTAAACATACAAACATAGAAACTGACAGCAGAAGGAGACCACTAGGTCCATCTAGTCTGCCCATTTGTTTTAGACCTATTTTGACACTCTAGTTACCCTTAGTACTCAGGGCTCCCTTGTGTCTATCCCATGCATTCTTGAATCCCCCCACAGTGTTGACCCCCACAACCTCTTGGGGCAGGCTGTTATAGTTTATGCTCCTTCTTCAGAGCTGCCCCACCCAGCCCCATACCCATCCTTCTCTAGCAGTTACCACCCTTATACAACCATCTGCCCCAGCCCCTGTGACAGGGCTCACCTTGATAAGGGGCATGATCCAGATAAGGATTTTGTCCACCAGTGAGCACCTCCAGGGTAGTGAGTGGCTGGTCAGCTGGGCCAAGGACCAAGTGCACCCCTTCATGGTACTGCTCTCTAGGGTTTTCTGTTTGTCTTCCTTCCCCACTGGTGGATACTGACCCACTGCATGGGACCAATGTGTGCACAGTATGTGTCTCCAGTCAGGGTCCTTCCCCCTCTCACGTGGCACCCTGCCTGCACTGCCAACTGAGGTAACCTGGGGGTATTGTTACAGTGAGTATGGTGTCCCTCTCTCCCCAGAGAAGGAGAGCATCCACTGAGCAAGGTCTTAACATCACGATTTATTACTGCTTTAAATTCTGGACTTAAACCTCAACCATTGCCTGAGGCATCATTTGAGTCCTCCCTTCTGTCATTGTCCAAATCAAAGTCCCAACATTATGATCTGTCTTTGCTTCAAATATTGGACTTAGACCTCAACCATTGCCTGTGGCATCTGTCGTGTTTCTCCCTTAGAACATTACTTCCTCCCTAGGCCATCATCTATAACCCTCTCCTATCTCATCTGACTTTCCCTCCCCACTCCCCATACCCCCCTCCCCTTCCCACCCCACTTGCCAGGCCATGACTACAGTACTTATCAAAGGACTCTTACATCTCAATCTTCTTCGCATTTTGATGCTAGAGGAACTGCCACTCCTGCTTACTATGACTCCTCCAATTATGTTTACTGTATAAACTTTAGCTCATTACTTTAC
Organism: Neoceratodus forsteri; assembly: GCA_016271365.2. NCBI lineage: Eukaryota > Metazoa > Chordata > Ceratodontiformes > Ceratodontidae > Neoceratodus > Neoceratodus forsteri. The sequence goes on along the minus strand of JADMNL010000032.1, from coordinate 158,738,212 downwards.
GTCCATATATCTGTATCTATGCAATTGTATTTAAATGGCACTACCTCTTGTTGAACCTATTGCTATGTTCTGGTGGAAGTATCTTATTACATGTGATGGTTATATGTTATTATGTTGTTATTATTACTACTATGTAATTGTTATGTACGTTCACTCAACCTGTTATGTCTTAACCCTGTTGGCAATTTTTTTTTTTCAGTTAATAGTTTTTATTCGTTTTCCAACTTACGAAACAGAATTATACATACAGCCATGAAATTTTATACAGCAGAGAAGGGTTTTACAGCAAAATGTCCACATTTTGACAAAATATGTATCGTGTAATCTGCACATTCCAGCTATAATGGACTATGTAGGAGTAAGAGGGGGAGGCCCTCATATCTCTGCATGTTTACTATGAGACAATATTCTAAAGCACATCAGCAAGACAAACACTAAGGCTTACAAGATAAAACTGGGAATCTAGTTGAATAAGAGAAATACATACCCACTGCTAGGGTTACAAAGAATGAAAAGAGAAAACAGCACATGTTATGTCATATCAAACCTGATAGTCTCACATCTCGGGAATAACTAGATAGTTAAGCAAAAATACAAGCCACCAAGAAGGGTTCATCCAATACCAGTTCTGGGTTTCAGATAGGTTAGGATAGGGGCCCAGCATGATGCATAATGCGCTAATTTATTAAGCGCTGAGTAGGACATACGATCAAGTGTAGCGAGGAGGGTAAGAGCTTGCTGGAGTTCTGAGATAGTGGGGATTTCAGTAGTTCTCCACATTGAGAGTATGAGATGCTTGGCAGAGATACTAGATAGAAGGCCAGCTAACGAAAGAGATGGGGTTTGAGAGTAAATCCTGGAGGGGATAAACTCAGGATCCACAAGAAGGGGTTTGGTTGGATTGCTAGACCTAGGACATCCCTGGCTAGCTGAGTAACAGCTTGCCAAAAAGGGGCAGTAGGGAGCATTGACAAATGATGTGGAAAAGATCCCCCACTTGAGCCTGACATCTCCAGCAAAGATTAGTGTTCAGGAGTTTTGCCTTGTGTAGCACCGCTGGTGTTCTATACCAGTGGTGTAGCAATTTATTTTGGATAAGTTTGCTACAGGCATCAGGGTAACTTGAATGTGCTAATTTCCAGCAAAAAGCCCATTGAGTGTCGTCTAAGTCAATATTCATTGCCTGTTCCCATTTTGATTTTGATACCTCCTACTGAGAAGGAATACTCCCGCTAATGTCAGCATATATTTTGCTGGCTTGTCCCCTAGGAAACTTAAGCCAGACAGAGACTCTTTGAGGAGTAGTCTGAGTTTGTAGGCTTGGCTTGAGAATTGTAGTTAAGGAGCTGTGGAGTTGCAGGTATCTCCAGAAATCAGTTTTACTTAAGGCTTTTTTTTGTACTAGGGCTTGAAAGGGTTTCAGTCTGGAGCCTGCTTCATCTAGAATATCTGCCAGTACTTTAATACCATCCTGCTCCCAATGAGGCCAGTAAATAGGCTTATTGTCTATCAGGATATATTTGTTATGAAAGATAGGTGTATAGATAGCTGGGGTGGGATTAGCTCCAATCCTTTTGTGCACCTTATGCCAGATATTAATTGCTGGCATTATGGTAGGGTGGGCTCGCAGTGATTTGGATAGTGGATTATATAGCAGAAGGAGAAGATTATGGACCTGCGCTATGGCCTGTTCTATGTGAAGCCATTGCAGAGAGTCTGAGGTCAAAGTAGTGAACCATTTCAGGGACTGTGCCATCAAGTAGGCCCATGTAAGCCGGCCTGCTGGCGCAGCGGTGGGATTTCCGCTTGCGACACCAGCGACCCGGGTTCGGGAGCGGACCCGGGTCGTCGGAGGGCCGACCGGGGGGGTAGGATCGAGCGCCCAAAGGGCAGCTCTCCTACTCCGGGGGGAGGGTGCGGGTAGTGATCGGTGTACTGGGGACCCCTGGCGGAGGCCGGGGTGTGCCCAAGCATCCGACACTTACGTGTTCCCTGGAGGCGGGCAGGTGGTGACTGACGGTGTCGGGGGCATGGCCCGCCTCCACAGAAAACGGAGAAACACCGGCACACATGATATGTAAACCAGCCTGCGGCTTACGATGTGTCCTCAGGCCGACCCCCTGACCTATTCTACAGTGCCCGGGGCATTCCCTGCCATGTCGCGGGCCCCCACCGTGGGGGGTAAGCCACGGGGTATCGGGGGGCGGCCGATTTGGGGACAGAAGCCGGCGAGCCGCGAACGAGCAGATGTGAAGGCAGCAGGCGGCTCGAGGGGGAGAAAAAGTAAAAGTGAATTGCAAAAAAAAAAGTAGGCCCATTTATATCCTTCGAGCCAGGGGAGGCCAAGTCTAGTCTGCTATGAGAGCCATGCACCGCAGAGGTGAAAAAGTAATCCCTTGTCCGTGGATGGAGAGTGCTCCAGATGTCGTCAAGACCTAATTCCATTATCAAATGTTGTAAGGCCAGACGAGCTTTAGGGTGCTGCACTGATATGGGGGCACTGCGGTCTAGTTGGGGCACCAGAACCAAGTTGAAATTCCCTCCTGAAATGATGGGGACAGGATCTGTTGACATTGAGCTTAGCTCCTGCGTTACTGAATGAAAGAAGAAGGGATTGTCTTCATTCAGAGCATAAATACAAGCAAGAAGTAGGGGTCCTTCGGGAGTCGCCATTAATGCCATCACCCATCTTCCCTGAGGGTCTGAGCGGGTCTGCGTACATGTCCAAGCTAGTCACTTTTGAATAAGAATGGCCACCCCTCTCCTTTTAGTTGCAAAGGGGGCAGAAAATACCTGCCCTACCCAGTCTTTTGCTAGCCTATTATGATCCTGCTTGGTTAGCTTAGTTTCCTGTAAAAAGGCCAGCATAGCCCTCAGCCTTTTCAAATGGGTTAACACCTGTTTATGTTTTACCAGGGTGTTTAAGCCCCGTACGTTCCAGGTGTATACGTGAAGGTCAGCCATAGCTGAATTGGTGAGGATTGGAGCAAGGTGCTGAGGTAATATCAAAAAAAGAGCAGGCTGAGGTCACATCCGGCCTTCCCCTTCTGAGACTCTTTAAACCATTGAACCATATAGATAATGAAAACCTTATAGTGCTGCAAAAGAACAAATACTTAACAAGAACCAGTCTATGAAATATAACAGCCAAATAAGTGGGCTAAACGGCCCACATTTAATTCTAGCTACATACATCATTATAACTGTCCAGTAGCTTAAATTCGATGAAGGGCATCGGTAGGGCCAGAAGATCAGCTTCCAGGACCATCCATTGTCCTTTTGTGGGGTGGGTGTATAGGAGAAGAGAGTGGAGCAGTGTAGCGAAAACAGCTCCATGTATTTGTTGTGTGACAGCAGATCTCTCCTGTCCCATGCCTTGATAGGGCATAGAAGGGAGACAGATAGGAATTGCTGGGGCAAACTCAGGGTCTAAATAATTAGTATAGTGTGCATCATAGCTGAGGGGGCATCAGAGAGAAATTCCTCCGATTGCCACATGAGGGGGCTAAAAGACCCTCAAAATGGCAGTAAACTCTGTGGAATTCTATGGCAGATTGACCACTCTAATGCTGAGGAGCCCCATAGTGGTCAGTCCTGTGCTGTTGGGCCTCCCAACAAGGAGGAGAAAGTTAGAGATACAACAACAGAGAAAATCTTCCAAGAGACATACACAATACAATGAGGACTGGGGTCTAAGAGTAGCAAGATCAAGCTCCTTATCTCTGTCCACACCGATAGCTTGAGCGAGCATAAGTGTAGCAGGAGAAATGAGCCTGTAAAACAAATTGGGTATAAAGCCACCCCCAACAATCGTTAGAGATCCCATCCAGGATAGAAACATAGAAACATAGACTTTGACGGCAGATAAGGACCACTTGGCCCACCCAGTCTGCCCATTTCCCTACCTATTGGATAAGCTGCAGATTCTAGTTAACCAACAGCCTACTTCCTGCAACCCCCCCACTATAATTGCTTTATGTCTATCCCATGCATGTTTGAATTCCCCCACTGTTTTACACCCCACAACCTCTCCAGGAAGGCGGTTCCATGCATCCACCACTCTCTCCGTGAAAAAGAATTTCCTCACATTAACTGGTAGGTCATATTCCCTGTCTGTTGCTAGCCACTCGCATAGTACACACATGAGGTTAAACTTTTAGCGGGTAGCAGCTGATATCTGATTAATTGTCTCATTACACAAGTGTCAAAATGCAGCTGCATGAAACCTGGCATGCTGCATTGGCGTTTACTGCTGATTACTCTGGGAGGATCAGGCTGCCAGTTCTGCCCCTTCCAATTCCTCCCTACAGACGGACATCGCAGCATCTCATTGGGCAGACATAAGTATGCCCAAGGAGGCGAGGTGGGTCAATATTGCCAAATTAGCAGCAATTTCCAGTGAAGAGCCTGGCTATGATGCTGAGGAAACAAAACAGCCCTCCTATTCAGCCCGATAGCATACATAGTATCAAGCAAATTTGTGGCAACACTTAGCTGGGCATTCATGGAGGTAATTTTTCGGTCGCTTGTGATGGTTCGCAGTTTGGTTCTGCAGATGGCGGAATCAGCTAGTGGGATGAGCCTGACTGCCCAGGGGGGAATTGTTCCAATGGGTCCAGTGTGGGTTCCGTTGCAAAAACTGTGGCCCAAGATCTCGGCGCCTCCGTTGAAGGGTCTCCTGCAGAGCAATAGGTTGTGTGCACTGGCTGTTCCAAGAGAGTGAGCAGAGGGGCATATCGGTTGTACTAAAAGAGGTGTTGCAACTCGTCAGCCACATCTTCTAGGGTCCCTTGTTCATTTCTCCGGGTAATTGGATGCGGCCGTTTTTCATGCCGCTGCATAGGGTGTCGCGTCCTGCTTCTTGGGGGTAGTGAAGCTTCAAACTGAAGTGGTGGAGGCTGAAGAGATTGCGGTGAGGACCTGGTGGGTATCTTCATATGCGAAGAGGGGTCTAAGGGGCCATTAGACTTGTTAAACAGCTCCGGGTTCCAGAAGTCTTGTGGAAATTCTCTGCAGAGCCAGTCCATGAGGCTTTCAGCGGATGAGAAGAAGATAGGGGACCCCTTAATTATCACTCGCATAGTGGCAGGGTAGCAGAGTGAGAAGGCTACCCGGTGGGCATGTAGTATTTTTCTGAATGGTGTGTAGGCCTTGCACTGCTCAGTAAGATCCCGGGAATAGTCCTGGAACACTCGAATTATGTTTCCTTTCCATGAAATGGAGCCCTGGTCCCTAGCTGAAGCGGTGATCACTTCTTTTTGGCGATAGTCCAGGAACCGAGCTAGAACTGGTCGTGGGTGCTCACCCGGCTTAGGAATAGGGGCAAGAGAGTGATGGGCCCGCTCAATCTGGAGATTGGTGTTCATAGGCAGGCCAAGGATACGAGGCAATGTATCTTGTAAAAAGACTGTTGTATCTCGTTGTTCAGCCCCTTCTGGAAACCTGACAAATCTTAAATTGTTTTATCGGCTCTGATTTTCTAAATCGTCGACCTTATCTTGCAAGAGAGAGAGATGTAAGGCAGGCCTGATCCTGAGTTGTGGCTGTGAGCTCCTGTAAGGCTGCATCGTGAGCTTTTAGATGTTGTTCTGTGTGGAAAATCCTAGTTTCAATAGTCTGTAAGGTCTGAGTATTGGCATTGAGGGCTACAGTCATTTGTGCCATTAATTGGGAGAACATGTGCTCCATTTTTGCAGGTTCAGCTTGAACAGGAGAGAAGGATGCCATCCTACAGGCCCCAGGCAGAAACAGGTGCTTGTTGCAGATAGCAGTACCACCAGAGCAAGAAGAGAAGACAATAGATATGCTGCGGGTGCATTCTTTTTCTGTTTCTGATATAGTCAGATGAAGTTTGTAGCCCCTCTCAGCAGGATGTTGCAGGATAAAGCCCACAAGGACAGGGAGCTTAGAGACTATGCTACCATCTTGGTTAAAGGCTAAGCCATGCCCCCCCCAGCCCTGTTAGCAATTGTTTTGCCCCAGGTCCATCTTGTAAATGAGCTTATCTCAATGGTGTTTCACCTGGCAAAATAAAGATTTTGAGTGATTGATTGATTGATTGACTAATCCTCCTCTCCGCTGCTAGCCTCCAATGCCCCAGGCTTATTCCCGGAACCTGGGTCGCCGACTCGCCAGCATCATGAGCGGTAGCCCTACCACTGCACCAGTGGGTCAGCCTTATAAAATGGCTTTTAAAACAAAAAATAAAAAATACAAGCACACTCATGTAATTATGGTGAAAAAAATTGCATAGCCATGTGACGTGAGCCAATCAGATGGCTTCATTTATCCAGGGTACTCTTAGAATAAGCTCCAGAACCAATATTTTGTTTTTGTCAGAACCTCTCAGAACTTGAAAAAGGTTCTGAAAGGGTTCTCTCAGAAAATGATGCAGGGTTCGGGAAAAGTTCTGAATTTACATGACAAGTTCTTGCATGCCTAGCACTCATGTCCACAAAAGGCTAGAAAAGTACTGTTTTTCTTTTCACATTTCCTCCACTAAACACAGGCAGAGTTAAGATTCTCTTTCCTTGTGTAAAGCAAAATTCAGTTCCCATTGGCATAGCTGCAGTAGGCCCTACAAGTATTGCATCCATGACCCAATGCTTCTCCCTTCCTGAGGCATTTGTATCCCTGAGCTGGACACCAAAAGGGGCCAAACTGCTGAATCAAGTTCAAACACAGTTTATGGGGGAGTAACCATCCTTTTTAGATTCCATTCTCCTAACATAAGATCGCTGCCTATCTAGGAAGGTTAAGTCCCCTTTAAATGGCCCATTAGAAGAATAAAGCAACTCCTGTCTTGGCCTGGTGTCCTTATCGGACTGGCTTGTCCATCCACATGCAGGATCGGGTCACAGTGCTATCCATCTTCCTGGCGACAGGCTACTGCATTGTGTGAGGCTGGATGTGTTGACCCCCTGTAACCCCAGTGAACTTGGAAAGCAAACTTCCACCTCCTGACCTTACCATCTCAAATCAGATGTGTTCTGCTCTACAGAGCTTTGTCTTTTGGGAACAGTGTCTTCAAAATAAATGTATGAATTCCAAAAACTGCTTCTTAAAATGTTGAGGTAAGCACAACCTGTGTGTCTGCATATTCAGCAATCCCTGTAAAAAAAACAGGTGTAGCTGGTTTCAAAATGTTCTCACCAGTTGCTCAGTGTACAGAGTTTTCATTGGAAACAGCAAGGGAAATCTGAGAGCTGAAGTCTGGTGTTTGTTTAAAAGATCTTTTCATTCCCAGATTGAGAGGGGCACAGTGACATACCTCAAACTTTTGACATTGAAATGTGGGACACTGACAATCAAACGTGGGAAAGTGTGGGAGACTGACCCACAGGATGACACAACATATCATCAAGTCATGAAGATACAAGCTCAGAGCATTATAGAAACGACAACACAGCAACATAGTAACACAGTAATTTAAGGTCAGAAGGCACACAAGGTCCATTGTGTCCATTCCTCCTGTTTCATAAGCAAACACACAAATCTATAGGGCTTTCCTACCACTCTACTGCAGTATACAGAGTATCTGTTAATTCGTTGGTGTAACCTGTGTGCCAAAATGGATTACTAGGACCCACATAATAAATGTCATGTGATAATGAGCTGTTACATTGTGGCAATGCTTTATGGCTTTTGAGAATAAAAGTAGAGAAACTGTGCCAGTGATGAAAGTGCACATATAGGGTTAACTGCAGCCTGGGTTCCCTGGTGTGCAATATTCAAAATGGTAACCAGTTATATTGTGTTTATTCTGTTTTGCAATGTGAGGTCTGCTTGCATGATAGTAAGTATTGGTACATAGATACATAGATACATAGATACATAGACAGTGTCGGCAGATAAGGGCCATATGGTCCACCCAGTCTGCCCATTTGAGCTTGTAAGTTCAGTTTGTTTTCCTAGAAGTCTGTTGCCCCTTATCCCTGACCTCCAGAATTCCTTTATGTCTATCCCATGCATTCTTAAATCCCGTGATTGTTTCAGCCCCCACCACTTCCTCTGGCAGGGTGTTCCACTTGTCCACCACCCGTTCTGTGAAGAAATTCTTTCTCATGTTTCCTCTGAATCGTCCTCCCTCCAACTTCATCCCATGCCCTCTAGTCCTGGAACATCTTTTTCACTTAAAAATAGTGTTTTCCTGCACCCTGTTCCTCCCTGTAAGATACTTGTATGTCTCTATCATATCCCCTCTCTCCCTCCTCTCCTCCAGGGAGTACATGTTCAGTTCCTTCAAGCTGTCTTCATAGGACTTGTGATGCAATCCATGCACCATCTTTGTTGCCCTCCTCTGAACCTTCTCTACCCTGTCTATGTCCTTACGTAGGTATGGTCTCCAGAACTGTACACTGTACTCCAGGTGGGGCCTCACTAGTGTCTTGTATAGCGGAATTATGACCTCCCTTTTCCTGCTGGTGATGCCCCTGCCTATACATCCCAGCATCCTATTTGCTTTACCTGCTGCCTTGTCACACTGTTTCCCTACTTTGAGGTCATCAGAGATGACAACCCCAAGATCCCTTTCCTGCTTGGTATGCTATATCCTCACCTCAACTGATATATTGTGCCAGGGTTTTGTGCCCCATATGCATTATCTTGCACTTCTTTGCATTGAATTTCAACTGCCAAACCCTGACCATTCTTCAAGTTTCAGCAGGTCCCTTCTCATTCTGTCTACACCCTCTGGTGTGTCTACTCTGTTACAGAGCTTTGTGTCATCAGCGAACAGTGAAATTCTGCCTTCTAGGTCCTGCGCAATGTCACTGATGAAGATGTTGAATAGGACCGGTCCCAGCACTGATCCCTGTGGTACCCCACTGGTCACTCTTCCCTCTGTGGAGTGACAGCCATTTACCACCACCCTCTGTGTCCTGCCACCCAGCCAGTTACCTACCCACCACACTACTGTCCTGCCCACACCCATATTCCTCAGTTTGTGTAATAGTCTTCTATGTGGCACAGTGTCAAAGGCCTTGCTGATGTCCAGATAGGCCATGTCTCACTGCCTCCCCTGATCCACCTCCTAGTCACCCAGTCAAAAATTCAACGAGGTTGGTCTGACATGACCTCCCTGGTGAAACCATGCTGCCTTGGGTCCTGTAGTCCATTGACAACCAGATGTTCCACCAATCTCTCCTTCAGTAGTGCTTCCATGATCTTCCCCACTACCAAGGTGAGGCTGACTGGTCTGTAGTTCCCTGCTTCCTCTTTGTTCCCACTTTGTATAAGGGACTACATCTGCTGTCTTCCAGTCTTTGGGTACCTCCCTGTTTCCAGTGATCGGCTAAACAGGATAGCCAGAGGTTCAGCCACCACCTCTTAGTTCTTTAGACCCTGGGTGCACCCCATCTGGCCCCATTGCTTTATCAACTCTTATTACTTCCAGTTCTTCAGGACCCTTTCGTGTAAAGGGACTTGTGTCCATTTCTGCACCATTCTCACCCTTTGTACTCCTTCAGACCCATTACCCTCCTCCTCCTCAGTAAAGACTGAGCAGAAATACCTGTTCAAAATGTCAGCTTTACTGTTGTCATCCTCCACGCGGCCACCATCCTCCCCCTTCAGTCTCACTATCCCTCCCTTTGTCTTTCTTTTTCACTTATGTACCTGTAAAAGGTTTTGTCCCACCCACTGATTTTGCAATGTGTTCTTCTGTCTGAGCTTTGGCCTCCTTACTGACCTCCCTGCCTCCCTTTGCTTCCTCCTGGTACTTCTCCCTATCCCTCTGCCTGTGTCTTTTTTGTATTGCCTGAATGCAATCTTTTTGGCTTTCACTTTCTTTGCTACCTCTTTGGAAAACCATAATGGTCTCCTCTTCCTTTTCCTCTTGCTAACCTGCTTAATGCATAATTCTGTTGTTCTTGTAATCCCCATTTTAAATACTGCCCACTGTTCCTCAACCCCTGTTTCCTGTCCCATTCCTCTTAATGCCTCTTTCAAGTATCTCCCCATTTTCCCAAAGTCTGCCCCCCTAAAATCCAGGATACGTGTTTTTGTGTGGTTTGGTTCTGCTCTTTCTGTGATTTCAAACCACAATGACTGGTGGTCACTGTTTCCCAGGTGCTCCCCACTGTTACCCCCATCACACTGTCCCTGTTTGTGAGCACAAGGTCCAGTATTGCCTTCTGCCGAGTTGGTTCCATGACCAGTTGCTTGAGGAAGGCATCCTGAAGGAGTCCAGGATAAATCTGTCCTAGTTGATGCTGCTGCTGGGATGCTCCAGTCCACGTCTGGAATATTGAAGTCTCCAACCAGTACTACCTCACTTTGTCTGCCATCCTTGGATGGCTAGCATCAGCTCCCTATCTCGTTTCTTCCTCCTGGGCTGGTGGTCTATAGACCACACCTGTGCGGATGGCTGTCCCCATTTTTCCTTTCCAGCTTAACCCACAGTATCTCCCCATTTTGTTCCTCCTGGATCTCTGTGGCCCTTATGTCATTTTTCACATACAGTGCCACTCCTCCTCCCTTCCTGCCTGCTCTGTCTCTTCTGAATATGTTGTAGCCAGGTATGGTCATCTCCCAGTCATGGTTATCATTACACCAGGTTTCAGTGATGGCCACAATGTTCAGGTCTGACTGTACCATGACAGCCTCCCTTCCATCTTGTTGCTAAGGCTCCTGGCATTTGCACACATGGCTTTCCATGATTTGACCTCCTAGACTGTTTCACTGTTCTACTCAGCCTCTTCCTTGGTTGTCATTTATCCCTGGTTCTCCTTGCTGTCTGCCCTTCTGCTGAATTTTGCCTCTTTTCTGCTTATCCACCTCTTGGGCACTAATCCCCATCTTTGCACACTGCTTTGCAGAGATAGCCACCTCTGGTTCACTGGTTCCACTGCTAGCTGTGGGGGGGGGTGAGGCAGGTACCCTCCTTGCTAGCCTGTCACCCCCCTTTGCTAGTTTAAATGCTTGTCAATGTAGCATTTAAACTTATCATTGAGGGCTTGATTCCTCTCTAGATGGATGCAGGCCTCAGGCTTGAACAAACCTCCATCCCTCCAGGTGGGTCCCCAGTCACCAATGAATCAAACGCTTCCTCACAGCACCAGTTCTTCAACCATGAGTTAAAGTTCCTGGTGCATGCACTCCTATGTCTCTTGCCCTCTCACAGGTAGTACTCTGAGAAAGTGACAGAAGTAGCTACTTGCTTGAGACCCTCCCCAGTTTCCTAAACTCTTCCTGAACTTCCTTTGGCTCCCCATTTGCCAGGTCATTAGTACCTAGGTGGATAATGACATCCAGCTCACCCTCCCGTCCTTGCCTTCCCAGTGATCCCCAGGATCTTCCTTCCATCCCTCCATGCCGTGGCACCTGGTAGGCACCTCACCTCCCTGTCCTCCCCCTCCTGTGTTCCTAGCTGGATCCCTCTTATGATGGAGTCCCCCACCAGGATTCGCTTCCTCCTCCTCTGGGGTCCACTGCTTCCCCGCTGAGGTCACCTCCTTGGCTAACCTCCACATCCTTTCCTTCCACTTCTCTGGGTACCTCTATTTGGTTGTCCTCATTTGCCAGTGTGGCATATGAGTTCTTGAGTGGAATAGGATCTGGGATGTGCCTCTGCTAACTGCTCTAACCTCCCTGAGCCCACTGTCATCCAAGTGCCCTCGCTCTCGGCATCCTTGAGGCAGTGGCATTGGACTGGGTGGTCCCTGGATAGGGGTGATGGTACTCCTGACCCAGTTTACTTCTGCTCTGAGTCTGGCTACCTCATCCCGCAGTCCAGAGAGATGCATGCAGATAGGGCAGCACCTCAGTGTCCAGAAGGTCTGCCTGAATATGGCTGCCCCACAGCCACTGCATTGCACCACTCCCCACATTATACTGCAATTCCACTACTTGTCTGCTACTGAAGCTCTCCTAGTTCCCTTTTTATTAATTTGCTGTACTAAAAATCCTGCCACTGATCCTCAGATAATTTTTTTTTTTTAAAGAAAAAGAAACCAATAAATAAACAAATGAGTCAAAACACTTGTCGTGCTGAGGGTGGGCTTCTTCCCCCTTATGCCCCTCCTACTTCACACCCCTTACTATACCCTGTGTTTAGCTCCTGTCAATCAGATTTAACAGGGCATATAATTAAGAGTTGGGGAGGGGGGCGAAAATTTGCAGCAATTAAAGACAGCACAGAATTACACCACCACTATGTTTTAAATTTTCAACAGCCCAAAAACAATTATAAGTAAATACAACAAAGAAAGTATAGTGTCACTAAAAGCCCACAATCTAAGTTTAAAAGAAAAATAGCAATTACCACTTACTCTAAAGCACTGAATTGATTATGTTTCCTTCCTTCCCCTTCTGTCTTCTTCTGAGAAATTAAAATTCTGCTTGCTACTTTAACTCTGACTAAGCCCCACCTCCAGTTATCACGTAGCTGAGGTCAGAGGCCAGACAATTAACACCCTTCACCCAACTACAGGGCAGTCAGACAAGCCAAGATAAAATTTGCAGCAATTAAAGACAGCACAGAATTACACCACCACTATGTTTTAAATTTTCAACAGCCCAAAAACAATTATAAGTAAAGACAACAACGAAAGTATAGTGTCACTAAAAGCCCACAATCTAAGTTTAAAAGAAAAATAGCAATTACCAGTTACTCTAAAGCACTGAATTGAATATGTTTCCTTCCTTCCCCTTCTGGCTTCTTCTGGACTGCACCTGCAGTTGCCCACTGGTTGGGAATGTTCCCATGCAATATTTTCCCACCCTCGGGGGCATATAAATAGAGGCTCTGGCCCAGCCAAAAGTAGATTCTTGAGTTCCAAATGCCACTATGGATTGGTTCCAGCTTTAGCATCTATAGATTCACTTCTCTGGCTGTGAATAGCTGGACAGGGTCAGTGGGCCCAAGGATGGTGGCAGGGCATCTGGGCCCAGTTAGCACTGGATCCCTCTGGTTCAGGTCTCTGGAGGTTCAGGCCCCAACTGGGGTCCTAGATTGGGGACAGCAGGGGCCTGTTGGGGACATACCCTCAAGGAGGGTCTTCTGATGGCTTCTGGATCATCTGTCCTATGATCCTTTAAATGATGGAGAAGAGTCGGACAAAATCCTGTGTTGGCAGAGGGACTGTGGCCCAGAGCAAAGGGCCTGTGTGAATAGTGGAAGACCAGAGCAGCTGATCATAGAATCATAAAATTATAGAAGCTTGACGGAAGAAAAGGACCATAGTGGCCCATTTTGTTCATCCTTTTTTTCCCCATTCACCTCTCCCTCCCTGCCAGCCCCCGCCCTCCTCCCGATACTCAGCCCCATATGCTTGTCCCATGCCCTCTTGAATTCTTCCACCAATTTAGCCCCCATCACTCCATCTGGTAGTCTGTTCCAAGGCTCCACCACTCTCTCCATGAAGAAACACCCTTTCACATTTCCCCTGTATCTTTTTCTTTGCAGTCTGAGTCTGTGCACTCTAGTTTTGACCCCCTCCTTCCTCTTAAGTAAACTCTTGTCTCCCACTTTATTGAGCCCCTTTACATATTTAAAGGTTTCAATCATGTCTCCCCTTTCCCTCCTTGTCTCCAGCGTGTACAGATCCAGCTCCTTACACCTCTGCTTGTATGACTTTCCCTGTATACCTTGCACCTTCTTGGTTACCCTTCTCTGAACCATCTCCAACGCATCTATATCCTTGCAGAGATGATGCCAGGGATCTGAACCCCAGGGGCGAGGGATGGACCGGGTCAGTTGGTAAGCCACTGTTGCTGTGACCATGTTAGGCCCTGATTCTGACCCTCATGGAGGCAGCAAGGTTCTTTGTGCAGTTTGACTGAGGTAGCCTCTTCCTTATTGTGCTACATGTGTTTAGAAGGGTACATCCGTTCATTTACATTCTGCCAGAGGCATCATTCACTCATTTTGTGCCATACAAGGCCAGGTGCACTCTGTATGTCGTGCCTAAGTAGAGACACTGAAATGTAACTGTAGATATGCGTAAGTGTCACCATATAAAGTAAACAGAAAAAGGTGGAAACGGAAAGTAATATGCTGCAGAGAGTTGTGCTTACACTGTAAATATGGTGAAAGTAATTGATGTTGTTAATCAGTATAGAGCCCATGGCTGACTGATTGTGAGACATACTGTATACAGTAACTGCATTATGCTAAATATGGTTGGGATTACTGTGGATTTAAAACTTGTCCCCCGAAACAGGAGCTGCCATTCTTACTGCAAGCTGTGTGCATGCTTCTGCGCATACGATGTGTAATGCAGTTGCAACTGCTCATGCAAACTGACTGAAATTCTGGGTTTTACTGTTTAATAAGTCAAGGCCTACCCCAAGTTGCTGTGCAGGGACAGTAAAGTGTGCAGTGTAAAAGTGCATTCAGAATCTATATTTTGACCAAGAAAGGTGGCTCCATGTACCCCCAGAGCTAAGGGGTGCAATGAAGAAGAACATCCTGATGACCCAAATGCACAAAGAATGGAGGAAGAAGAGTACGAGTCTCCCTCCATGCAGCATGGAGGCTGCAGCATGGACAGAGGTAAGTAGTCTCCCCAAAGGGACACAGGGAGCTGGAGTTTCAAATGGCCCCAAATGCTGCCAGCTGTGGGTGCAGCGAGCATATGGCGCATGGGACTTGCAGCATTCTCCTGGACAGTGCTCAGGTTTTCGATCCTGTGCACCAATTGCTGCAAGTTAGACCAACTTTATTGGTCTGGCTTGCATCAATCCTGAGTATGCTTTTTACGAGGCTGGCGCCAAATATTTGGCACAAGCTGCCATAAATTGGGCAAAGTGTTGTAACTTTGCCCGACCTACCAACATCGGGTGCAGTTGCAGCAAAGGGTGCAGCTGTGTCAAAAAAAAGGTTTGGCACAGGGCTTAACACAAGCCCTGCATCTCGAAAATTGGGCCCAGGTAGTGTGGCCAAGGCAGGGAATGTTTGTGCACATGGACTTTATAGCAGTGCCTGGGCCAGCCACGCTTCAAGCGGCTGAAGAAAATGCCAAACCTGGGAACTGTACAGTTGCAGATAGGGGGGCTCCGAGTGAAACATTACATCTAGATACACCTAGATGTGGGAATCGTCCCTGAGATTATTGCCCACCCCCTCCTCACCAAGGGAAGGTTTGTGGTAGGAAGCCCTGAAGTGGGGGTTCTGTTACCCTCAGAAAGCAGAAATTTTTCCAGGCTTACCTTGAAGGTCTGTACTGTCATCATATTCCCTTTTGGGTTTCTGGGATACTGACAAAAAAAAACATCAAACCAAGCTTATCATCTGCTTAAACTCCCAGCAGTCCTCTGGTTTAAATAACAGACTTATTTTCTACTAATTTGTCTTTATACCACCTTCTGGTTTGCCACCGAACTATTCTTTTTACCCCCCTTTTACCATATCTTTGTTTTCATGTGTGGGTTGCACGTTTGTGTGTGGGTATGCCTGCATGGTCCCCACACATATAGTCAAGGCACATGAGGCATACTCACGTGGACACCGCAGCTATGTGTGCAGGTCCATTGTCATTGTCTATAGGTTTCCCTGTTTCCTTCCCCTACACATGTCCCCCTTTAGCCTTCTCACTGTGCCTAGTTTATTACACCCTACTTGAGGTCTCCGCAGCTCGTTCACTCCTACTATCTTTCTCTCACCCCATCAACACCATTTTGTTTTCCAGCTTCTATTCTTAACTTGCCGTTATCCTTTTTCTCCTAGATCATCCTGCACATTTTCCTCCCTCATAGGTATATATTTCTTCTTTCCCCTTACCTCACCACTCACTTTGTCTAATTTTCTCTGCATAGATAATTCCTGAAGAAGAGCCATTGTCAAAACTTATTTTTCTATTTTCAACATGCATTTAGAAAATAAGTTAGGAAAATCCTAAAACCTGATTGACTGACAGCATTCCAAGCCATATATTTACCAGCCAACAAAATCTTCTGAAAAAAGAGTTAACACTGTTCATGCATAAGGATTATTTTTAAGGTTCTTGGATAGTGCTTTTGTGCATCCGACTACCCTCCATCAGATAGTGCTGGTATCCGACCTAAGATCCGACCAAAGTTGGATTACAGATTCATAGTCAGATTGTTGTGGATCTGGGGTTGGAGCCATCAGATCTGACCTCAGATCCATCAGATCCAGCCTCAGAGAGTTGGAGCCGATGGTCAGAGCTATTGGATCCAGGCTGGCTCCACGAATACCTTGGATACTAACTGTGGATGCTAGCAAGTCTGCTCCTTGGTTGGATGTCTGTGCCATCTGATGCTATCTGATATCTGACCAAAAAGATGGTATCTGATGGTATCTGACCTGGTAGGATACTATCTGGGCAACTCTAGCTATTTTACGTATAAAAGGTGTCCTTTAAATGATTTAAAATACTTTTTTTTTAATTTTGTAGCTTACTGGAAACAGTGATGGAACTAGAAACATAAAATTTGTAAGCAGGAACCCTTCAGTGCCTCGCTGCTGGCTCCCTCCCCCACTGTAGACATGCACATATTTGCTTCCAAGACCCTTTGTCCATGATGACGTTATACTTCAGCAACTGTATAATATGTGCAGAAATGACAGCAGTCCCTAGTTTTATGCATTTAACATTATGTGCAACTCAAACAGAGCACCACATTCATATTATAACACCAGTATGGGTGGATATTAGACAGTAGGGGTAACTAAAAGCAATGATTTGGATCCCAAATGCCACCCCCTCCAATCAACTTTTACGGGTTGCATGTTATCTGTTCTTTGCTTTTTTATAATTATGTTTTATTGATTTTCAGATCATTTACAGCTATAAGTCTGGTTTTAAACATTTCAAATGAAATCCATTTTATACACACAGGAAAAATATCAGAAAAAAATGAAATGAAAAAACAATTTACATTGTAAAGGATAGACATGTCCTACAATGTGCAGGGGTGCTCCGGTATGCCTACAATGAATTTATACTAACAAAGTCATTATCACATATATGTGTTATGTAGTACCACATGTATAATTCAATTTTTCTAACAAATATTTTTTTTTTTTTAGTTTAGTTTATTGTTCTAGGAATTACTACCTTTGAGCCAGAGGCTCTTTTACAAAGGTTCCACGTCAATTAGGTACAGTACAGAAGGTTACATAGATAACACAACAATTTGTGTTGTGTCAAGAGCAAGAAAACATATACAAATACATATCAAATCACTTGTGCAAAAGGACTTGAGATATCAATAATCACATTATTATTACAAGAAAGAGGTCATGCCAGATTAGGAGAAATAAATATGGAAAAAGTCCAGAACAGAGAGGGTAAGTGAATGGTGTGGAGAGCAGACAATAGCAGGAGAAAAGGTTTCCCAAACATGTCTTTGTCAAATAACAGAACAGGGTGGGTAGTGAGAAAATAGGAGGTTTAATCAGGGCAGTCACAGGAGCTGGAGGTGGCAAGGTGAGAGAAAAGCCTTGATTTGAAAATACCTAGAGAGGTGGAGGCAGTAATATGAGTGCTGAGGGCATTTAGCCAGCTGGGGCACAATAGGCAAATGATCTTTGTCCCTGAGAAGTCCGCATCGGGGACTTGGAGAGGCTGGTGTTCTGATCTTCTGGTAAAATGGGTGCTAGCGCCAGGCATAACAGGTCTTGGATACAGGGTGGAGTGAGGCCCAGAGTGGATTTTTCGCCATCAGGCAGGTAAGGTACTTTATCCAGTTTGAGAGTTGCAACCAACCTGAGTCAGCATAGAGTTCACATGTGTGGGTACATCGATGTGCACCAGTGAGCAGTCACAGGCCTTATTTAGGGATGTTGTAATGCGACTCGTGCTGTAGTAGTGGCAGATCTGTATATAACTAAGCCATAGTCAACGACTGAGATGATAGAAGATTGGATGGCAATCCCTCAGTGCAGAATGGGTAAGAAGCTGTCGGTTCCGATACAGAATCCCAATCGCTGATTAATAATTTTGCTGTACTATCAATGTGAGTTGCAAGGTTAGGCCTTGATCAAAGTTGATTCCAAGATATTTGAAATTGGCACTTGTTCAAGGGTATTTCCAGGTATGTATTAATGGTGAGTGGGACTTGCCATTTCTTGTTTTATGGTTAGAGAAGAGCATGGATTTAGTTTTTTGTGGTTTAGAACCAGCTTATGTTCAAGGAACCACATCTCAACTTTGGAAAAAGCATGCTGAAGGTTGGCGTAAGAGGTTTGGATCTTTATGAGTGGCAAGAATCACGGCATCGTCGGCATAGAGGATTATTTGTTCAGGGCAGGATTTGGGAGGGAGTTTAGGAAAGGCTGAAAAGGAGGGGCCCAGGATGGATCCCTGGGGAACTCCTGAGCAAACCGGTTTTGAGTCTGAGAGAACTCCAGCTACTTTTACAGATTGAGAGCTAAGCAAGGTAATTTTTACCCAGCCACCAGGACCCTCAAGAGCCCTAGGGATAGAAGTTGTTTGATAAGTAGGCCATGGTGAACTGTATCAAATGCCTTGGTTAAGTCAATGTAGACTGCTCCAGTTAGGTTTCCTTTGTCCATGGCATTGTGGATTGCTCCGAGAATTCAAGTAGGGCAGTCGATGTGCTGTGCCCTTTCTAAATCCATGCTGCTGAGTGCATAGGATGTTGTGCTTTCAGGTAGTCTGAAGTTGGTCCACCACCAAGCGTTCAAGGGCCTTAGAGAGAGGTGGTGGTATTGATATCGGGCGATAGTTACCAGGCAGTGACTTATCACCACTTTTGTGCACCGGAGTGACAACTGCAGCCTTCCATTTCCTAGGGAATTGGCTGTAGCAGAGGGAGAGATTGAACATTTTTGTGAGGGGGAGCAGTACTTCCTCCAGAGTAAGGGACAGAAGTTTAAGGTCAATAGTGTTGCTGCTTGCTCGGGACTTAGAAATTGCCTTCTTTACATATTTATAGACTTCATGTGCCTTTACTAGTTTGAAATGGGAGGGTGGTTTGGTTGGAGAGGCAGTAGTAGAAGTAGAAATTGGAGGGTCAGCATCAGTGAAGAAATCAGATGAGAGGACACCACTAAGGTCCATGAAGATATCATTTAGGGTGTTTGCATTGATCTCTGGGTCTAATGCAGTGGTTCCATCCACATTCATTATTGTAGGAGAGGATTTGGACTGCTGACCCATGATATTCTTTATGTTGTCCCAGAAGGATTTCCCTTCGCCCCAGGAGTTGGAGAGGGCATTCTTGAAGTAGGAGCTATTCATCAAGTGGATCTGTTTAGTACATTGGTTGCGAGCCTGTTTATACTTTTGAATGTCCGACAGAGTGCCAGTAGCTCTTGCAGTGGCCCAGAGGTGATCCCTACTTTTGAGTTGTGCCAATAGCTTTGCCGTGAGCCAGGGATTTGTGAGTGCTTTGATTTTGCGCTTTTTTACTGGTGCATAGGTGTCACAGGCAGTGTTAAAAGTAGTAATAAAGTAATCAAGGGCTAGGTCAACATCTTGAGTTTTGTAAATCAAGGACCAGTCTATCTGCCTAAGACAGGTCTTGAGATGAGTAAGGTTGCCATAAGGTAGGACTCTGCTATAGATGGTTTTTGGAGGCGGCTCACGAAACTTATTTGTCCAGGTACATATTATTGGAGAGTGATCACTGAGCGAGTCAGGAGAACACTTACATTGGTTAATGGGTAGGGTGGCTGGTAAGGATCCAGTCAATGAGGGTGCTGGTCTCTGATTTGTAGTTTTTCCTGGTAGGAGTTTACCACTTGTGTTAAATTTGCTGCTAGGATGGCATCTTTGTTTGACCCTGCATCAGGAGCAAGCCAATTTATATTAAAGTCCCCAAGGAGAAGGAGTTCGATGTCAGAAGGTTGTGTACTTATGAACTCGAGGACAGCCTGTAGGCCGGAATCAGGATCTTTTGTGGGATATAGACAGCAGCAATCGTGAGGACTTTGTTTTGGGCACCAAGTAGTATCTTGATAGGGAGGAGTTGCACTGAGGTTTCTGTGGTGGGGTAAGAACCAGGAGACAGGTGAGGTAGTCCTTTATGTAGATTGCACACCCACCACCCTTTTTGAGGTCCTATCCAGCCTGAATATCTTGTAGCCTTGTATAGAGATGGCATGATCCGGAGTATTAGGTGTCAGCCAAGTTTCGACAATGGCAAAGATATCCGGGTTGTGTTGGCTGGCAAAGATTTGAAGGGAGGCCAGTTTTGGAAGGAGACTGCAGATGTTTAAGGTAGCAATTTTGAGCCCCTCCATTTTGGCAGGCTTTGTTGTACTGTAGGAGACAGGGCCAGAATTTGAGTGGACACTTCCTGATATCAAGAGGAGGAGGAGTAGGAGTTTAAGAGACAGTTGCTGTACTTTGTAGTCAATAGAATTACACTTCTGAGGCTTATGCAGCTTGGACCAGTGCAGGCGTCTAGGGACCCAGAGCAAGGAGATTGTTAGTAATAGAGGATGATATGCCCATTTATCCTTGTTGTAGCTTGTCAGTTGCACCCAGTCGCTTGCAGATAGGTACCTGGTGGTTAAGTCAAAAGCCAAAAGAATGATCAACAGCTGAGGTCCAGAGTCACTGAAATGTTAAAATTCCTGAAGGTGATTAACTGTGCCTGCACATATGCAGGATGTGAAATCCCTTTGTCTGTATGCTTCTTTGTCATTCAAACAGGTTGCTGAAAAGCCCACATACAGATCATGGAGCAGGTCAGACGAAAATGTGGATTGCAGCAGGACCCAGAGTCACCAAATTTGTCAGATGTAGTTGCTTCACTTATGTTTTGCTTGGGATAGCTTCCAAAAAGTTGGTTTTAAAATGAAAATAAAGATACCTGATGATGATTTTTTTGCAGAAATCCAGTCCAGGAGACTTTCACGGATGTAGTGAGCAAGAATGGTATAGTTACCACAAGCAGAATAACATGTAAATCCACAACAACTAAGCTACAGGATCATATCTGTACCTTTTTAGACTACAACCTAGCACAAAAGTTCAAGGAACATGATAGTTTAAATAGTAATAAAGTAATATTAATAATATAACTGAAGTATTTCTAAATGTGATCTATATCAAATGTAATAATTGGGAGTGTTGCTACATTTGATATACAAATGTACTCAGATTTTAATTTTGAATAGTAGAGCTGTAAACTCATTAACATATATACTCTTAAGTATTTATAATCAGGTTTAGCCTCATTTTTGACAATTATCATATAACGTACGAACATACGAAATTTGCCAGCAGATAAAGGCCTAGAGGTCTAACAAGTCTGCTTGAATGTGCAGCTAGCACCCCTTATTCTGCAGCTGCCCCTTCCTTCCACCCTTCCCCTTCATTAACCCTCCCCCTTGTCCTGTCCCATCCTTGTTTGAAGCAGTCCACTGTTCTACTGCATACCACTTCAGCAGGTAACGCATTCCACCCAGCCACCACCCTCTCTGTAAAAAAGTGTCTCCTCATCTCCCTCCTGAACCTTTCTTGCTCCAGTCTCATATCATGTCCCCTGGTGGCCCTCCCCTCCCTTACTTTAAACAGCTGCTCTGTACCTGTCTTGTTTATTCCTTTCATGTATTTAAAGGTTTTAATCATGTCACCCCTTTCTCTCCTCTCCTCCAGTGACTACTTGTTCAACTCCTTCAACCTTCTCTCGTATGGTAAGTCCCCCAGCCCCTTGATCATCTTTGTCGCTCTGCGCTGCACCCCCTCCAGTAACTTAATGTCCCTCTTCAGATACGGACGCCTGTACTGCACGCAGTACTCCAGGTGTGGTCTAACCACGACCTATACAGCGCAGAATCACCTCCTCCCTCCCGAGGATATACCCCTGCAATACAACCCAGCATTTTGTTGGCCTTTGCAGCTGCCTTCCTCAGTGTGCTGAGTTGTTCATTGACCCTGTAATGAGCACACCCAGATCCTTCTCCTCCTCTGTCTGGGCTAGCTGCACTCCCCCTAGGTGGTAACTCCTCCTTGGGTTCTTCATCCCAAAATGCAGCACCTTGCACTTTTTGGCATTAAAGCCCATTTGCCAGGTGTCTGACCAGGTTTCAAGCTTAAACATGTAAAGTACTGGTATCAAAGTACATTATTTCCTCTTTAAACTTTTACCACAATTTCATCAATTATAAGAATAAATCACAAACATTTTTCCTTTTAACTCCTATCACATCAAAAGCGGACTCATTTTCTTCAATCAATAACCAAATATATAAATACTTAAAAGTTCACTTTAATCAGTTCCTGGTATGGCTATATCCATCTCCTCCAGAACTGCATCTTCGGGATCCCTTGAGAGTTCTGTTGCAGCTCTGTTTTGTGCTGCCTTACCTTCTGTTTGTAGTGACCTTTCAGAAAACTCCATAATTGGTCCAGCTCTTAGCCCCTACTTGGTGGTGATGGTGGGGTGGGGGAGGGTAAACAGAGAAAAGTCTGCAGATATTTGGCCTAACCTGTGTTGGGGGGGGGTAATGTATAAAACTATAAGGTTGCCCACAGGATGCTCTTGAAGATAAACTTTTTTTTTTAAATACTGTACCGAGGGGTAATAGGGATACACTGTTCTGTCACTACTACAAGCCACTGAAGAGCCAATGTGCATATTAAATGTCATCAGACCTTGACAAGAATAATGTAGGCAGCACTCCATGCCCAATGAGATACAACAATGTAAGCTGCAGACTGAGAGGTGAAATAAGGCAAATTGTACAATAAAAAATGCATAAAAAGGTAATACAACTTGATTTATAAAATAAGTTCTGAAAATCTTGTATTCAAGTCACCTGACCATGGATTAATTCTCAGGAAACCCACTGTTGCATTGCCAGACTACAAAATCCTGATTGACAGCAATGTAAAGTAACTTAGTCGGATCACTCCACCAGAGAGACATGTAAACAACTACAGCTACAGCATCCTCATTAGGACAAATCCACCTAGTGCAGAACTACAACTACAGCATCCTCAGTAGGACAAACCCATTAGGTGGAAGAACTATTTTATTACAAATGCAAGTAGACAGTGTTTTTTTTTTATATTTATTTAGATAAACCTCTAAAATAAAGTTGCCCATTTTATAAGTGAATCAACCCCACTCCAGGGCATGGGTTTACTGAGACTTAATCCACGCCTGGGTGGTTAAAGTCAACTCAGCCTGTGGTCTCGTGCCTCACATGGACTGCTCTGTCAGTACTGTTACTGTAAATACTGCCTGTCGATGTTAGTCTTATACTGTATTTGTTTACCCTCCACCCCCTGTAACCGACGTGGAGCCTTTGCAAAAGAGTCTGTGACGCAAAGGTTTGTAATTCCGATTGTAGTTCAATAAATAAAAATAAATAAATAAACCCTCCCAGGCATGGATTAATTCTCAGTAAACCCATGCCATGTCATGGGTTAATCATTACTTATACAACACCAGTGGAGATATATTTTCCCTGAGAAATCTGTTTGTCATTCTTGCTTCCAGATAAACATTTATCTAGAGGTTAGATATGTTGCAATCACTTTCCTTTACCTTTGCAAAGAACAGAACCAATCAGACAGCAACAGTCACAATACTGATGACATCATAATAGGCATGTGCAGCACAGAAGCCAGCAGTTCAAATCATAGAATCAATCATAGCTACATACATTTCCTCCGTTCCCACTTCCTTCTCCACTCTTCTGCTCCTCCTTATCGTATCCCCTTCACTTTGTCCTCCTCCTCCACACCTCTATACTTGTTATTCCCAACCTTAATCCATCTCCCCTTCTCTTCTATCCCTCCACCTGTCTCCCTCTCCTTTCTTCCTTTCTCCTTTGCCTATCTCTCTACCCTCCTCTTCTCTTTCCTTTCTCATATTCCTCTCTAGTTGCCCCCTCCTGATTTAATGACCACTTTCTACCCTATCCTGTTACTGACATTACAGCCTGCAAGTGCCTGGCACCTCACACTCCTGATGTAATCAATTTGTATTGTTATTAATTACGCCAATATGTTACTGTGTTACTGCACATTGCTGTGCCTTATTGCATTATCATATTACTGCACTTTTTACTTGTTATTATGTAATTATCTCCTCCCCCAGGCCACATCTGGAAACAAGCGTTATGGCTCAGTATGTCTTTCTTGGTAAATCTCTTTAAATAAATAAAACAGTAAAATCTTCACACAAAAAGGTGGTTTATAAAGTTATATCTATTCAACTGATGGGCAGATCAAATACACAATGTCTTAACTCAGAATACGCCATTTATCTCCACTTGTGAGGGAACAAGACTTTCATAACTCATTCATGGTTTCTTCACTTGTAATTTACGGTCTGGTCTCCTCATACTTGGAGAAAAATTGCACATTTTGGTCAAGGCATTGTGTTCCCTATTTATTTATGCAGAATGACACAACATTTATATACTGTGCACTAGACCCAACTAGATTACAAAAGATAATTTATCAAGATAATCTGCTGGATGGTACATCCAGCTGACCTGGGTTTATTTATTTAAAAGAGATTCACAAGGAAAACAACATGAACTGTGAACAGCTAATTTCCAGAAGTGCCCTGGGGGGAAGAGGTTACATAAGGAGGAGACAGTGAACAACAGTACAGAGAACAGGTTAAAGAAAATAATACAATCCAGATAATGCAACTACAGTGACTATATATATATATATATATATATATATATATAAAACTTCAATATTGCAGATACTTGACAGACAGTCAAGACCTGACAGAAACTAGGGACAACAGCACACATAGACATTTGCAAAATCATATTTACATAGTTACAGTGAAGAAGCCAATGTGACAATACATAATAGAGAGTCAACGACTTTAA
Organism: Neoceratodus forsteri; assembly: GCA_016271365.2. Lineage (NCBI taxonomy): Eukaryota > Metazoa > Chordata > Ceratodontiformes > Ceratodontidae > Neoceratodus > Neoceratodus forsteri. The sequence goes on along the minus strand of JADMNL010000032.1, from coordinate 158,713,470 downwards.
GTGCAACTGAAAAGATGTATACAAAATGACCATACCATCTTGAGTACAGTAAACTACTGGAAGGAGCAAGAATTACAGAACAGCTGTGTAAGACTCTCAGTGCTGAAGAAAAAATCGCAATAAATATGCTTGTGTGTGACAGAAAAATTAAGAGGATAATGGGGGTAGGAGGGGGCAGCCAGGTGGATTTGCCCTTCAGGATGTGGAGAACCATGCCAGGTGATTGGCAATATTAGAGGAGAGAAAGTCAAGAGAGAATGGGGTGGGGGGAGGTAGATTTACCTCTTCATGATGCAGAGAACCCTGCCAGGGGATCGGCAATATTTAGAGGAGAGGGAGGGGGTGGCAAGAGAGAATGGAGAGGGGTTTTGAGTCTTACAACCTCCACTTGCATACTGTGTGACTCTGAGAAGTGAGTTAACCTCTCCAGTGCTCCTGGATCACCCCTGAAAACAGGCTCTTCTACCTAGTGGGCCTTACCAGGTTACCAAACAATAAAAATAAAATAAAAAATAAACTATGAAATGAAACACTGATGTTGATCCTAATGGCTCTATGGATTCACATAAGACTTTATAGAATCCAGTTTGCAACTCTAGGAATTAGTTTTAAAACTCTACAAACTCCAGTCCAGTCCAAGACTGGCACAGCAGAGAAAGAAGTGAGTTCTGAATTAACTCTGTAATCCTCTTGTTGCCAGTCTGTAGGCTACACCTGACCACAGAGAAAAAATTGGAAGCAAAGCTACAGAAACAAAATCCTTTTCTAAGGTGGAATGCTGGATGTGGGAGACAAAAATCCTCTTTTGGATGAAAGACTAAATGCTGGAGACAAAATCCTCCTGTGGACAAAATGCTGGATGCTGTGAAATGAAATCCTCCCCTGGATGGAATGATGGTAACCCGACCCAACCCAACTCTTGACAGAATCCCTAGCCTAGGAACCAGTGTGGTTCCTAGCCTGTATAATGTGGAGCTCTTACTCCAGCTTGACTTTCACAATGTTCTGCACTGGTTCCAGGCCAAACAGCTAAGGGTTACCATAAATGAAAACTGTGTCTATGATCTTTGGTACTAGCCAAAAATTGGCCCAGCTCAACTCCTTCCCTGTTTTTTCCACGGTTGATGGCTCCCTGATTGAGGCTATACCAGCCTTCAAGTACCTCAGTATTTGGTTAGATAGCAGGCCTAACATTCTGGCTCACATTGATGCCATCCATGCCATTCTCCACCCCAAACTCGGTGCCTTGTACTACAGTAAGGAATGCCACTCTCCACGCCAAACTCAGTGCCCTCTACTGCAATAAGGAATGCAACACTCCACCCCAAACTCAGTGCCCTGTACTGCAACAAGGAATGCCATCTCCACCCCAAACTTGGTGCCCTGTACTGCAGTAAGGAATGCCACTCTCCACCCCAAACTTAATGCCCAGTACTGCAGTAAGGAATGCCTCTCTCCACCCCAAACTTGGTGCCCTCTACTACAACAAGGAATGCCACTCTCCACCTCAAACTCAGTGCCCTCTACTGCAATAAGGAATGCCACTCTCCACCCCAAACTCGGTGCCCTCTACTGCAACAAGGAATACAACTCTCCACCCCAAACTCGGTGCCCCGTACTGCAACAAGGAATGACATCTCCACCCCTAACTCGGTGCCCTGTACTGCAATAAGGAATGCCACTCTCCACTCCAATCTCAGTACCCTGTACTGCAGTAAGGACTACCTCTCTCCACCCCAAACTCAGTGCCCTGTACTGCAACAAGGAATGCCACTCTCCACCCCAAACTCAGTACCCTGTACTGCAGTAAGTAACGCCTCTCTCCACCCTAAATTCTGTGCCCTGTACTGCAATAAGGAATGCCACTTTCTATCTCAAACTTGAAGTCCAATACTGCAGTAAGGAATGCCTCTCTCCACCCCAAACTCGGCGCCATGTACTGCAATAAGGAATGCCACTCTCCACCCCAAACTCAGTGCCCTCTACTGCAACAAGGAATGCCACTCTCCACCCTAAACTCGGTGCCCTGTACTGCAATAAGGAATGCCACTCTCCACCCCAAACTCGGTGCCTTGTACTACAGTAAGGAATGCCACTCTCCACACCAAACTCAGTGCCCTCTACTGCAATAAGGAATGCAACTCTCCACCCCAAACTCAGTGCCCTGTACTGCAACAAAGAATGCCGTCTCCACCCCAAACTTGGTGCCCTGTACTGCAGTAAGGAATGCCACTCTCCACCCCAAACTTAATGCCCAGTACTGCAGTAAGGAATGCCTCTCTCCACCCCAAACTTGGTGCCCTCTACTGCAACAAGGAATGCTACTCTCCACCCCAAACTTGGTGCCCTGTACTGCAATAAGGAATGCCACTCTCCACCCCAAACTCGGTGCCCTCTACTGCAACAAGGAATGCCACTCTCCACCCCAAACTCAGTGCCCTGTACTGCAATAAGGAATGCCACTCTCCACCCCAAACTCAGTGCCCTGTACTGCAACAAGGAATACAACTCTCCACCCCAAACTCGGTGCCCCGTACTGCAACAAGGAATGACATCTCCACCCCTAACTCGGTGCCCTGTACTGCAATAAGGAATGCCACTCTCCACTCCAATCTCAGTACCCTGTACTGCAGTAAGGACTACCTCTCTCCACCCCAAACTCAGTGCCCTGTACTGCAACAAGGAATGCCACTCTCCACCCCAAACTCAGTACCCTGTACTGCAGTAAGTAACGCCTCTCTCCACCCTAAATTCTGTGCCCTGTACTGCAATAAGGAATGCCACTTTCCATCCCAAACTTGATGCCCAATACTGCAGTAAGGAATGCCTCTCTCCACCCCAAACTCTGCACCCTGTACTGCAATAAGGAATGCCACTCTCCACCCCAAACTTGGTGCCCTCTACTGCAACAAGGAATGCCACTCTCCACCCCAAACTCGGTGCCCTGTACTGCAATAAGGAATGCCACTCTCCACCCCAAACTCGGTGCCCCATACTGCAACAAGGAATGACATCTCCACCCCAAACTCAGTGCCCTGTACTGCAACAAAGAATGCCACTCTCCACCCCAAACTCAGTACCCTGTACTGCAGTAAGTAACGCCTCTCTCCGCCCTAAATTCTGTGCCCTGTACTGCAATAAGGAATGCCACTCTCCATCCCAAACTTGATGCCCAATACTGCAGTAAGGAATGCCTCTCTCCACCCCAAACTCGGTGCCCTGTACTGCAGTAAGGAACGCCATCTCCACCCCAAAATTGATGCCCAGTACTGCAGTAAGGAATGCCTCTTTCCACCCCAAACTTGGTGCCCTGTACTGCAATAAGGAATGCCACTCTCCACCCCAAACTTGATGCCCAATACTGCAGTAAGGAATGCCTCTCTCCACCCCAAACTCGGTGCCCTGTACTGCAGTAAGGAACGCCATCTCCACCCCAAACTTGATGCCCAGTACTGCAGTAAGGAATGCCTCTTTCCACCCCAAACTTGGTGCCCTGTACTGCAATAAGGAATGCCACTCTCCACCCCAAACTTGGTGCCCTCTACTGCAACAAGGAATGCCACTCTCCACCCCAAACTAAGTACCCTGTACTGCAATAAAGAATGCCACTCTCCACCCCAAACTCGGTGCCCTCTACTGCAACAAAGAATGCCACTCTCCATCCCAAACTCAGTGCCCTGTACTGCAATAAGGAATGCCACTCTCCAACCCAAACTTGGTGCCCTGTACTGCAACAAGGAATACAACTCGCCACCCCAAATTCAGTGCCCCGTACTGCAACAAGGAATGACATCTCCACCCCTAACTCAGTGCCCTGAACTGCAATAAGGCATGCCACTCTCCACCCCAAACTCAGTACCCTGTACTGCAGTAAGGAACACCTCTCTCCACCCTAAATTCTGTGCCCTGTACTGCAATAAGGAATGCCACTTTCTATCCCAAACTTGATGCCCAATACTACAGTAAGGAATGCCTCTCTCCACCCCAAACTCGGTGCCCTTTACTGCAATAAGGAATGCCACTCTCCATACCAAACTTGGTGCCCTGTACTGCAGTCAGAAATGCCACTCTCTACCCCAAACTCGGTGCCCTGTACTGCAATAAGGAATGCCACTCTCCACCCCAAACTTGGTGCCCTGTACTGCAATAAGGAATGCCACTATCCACCCCAAACTCAGTGCCCTGTACTGCAATAAGGAATGCCACTCTTCACCCCAAACTCGGTGCCCTCTGCTGCAACAAGGAATACCACTCTCCACCCCAAACTCAGTGCCCTGTACTGCAATAAGGAATGCCACTCTTCACTGGTCCACTGGGATTTAGTCACCAGAATGGTTCTCCAGTTTTTAACTATGTGGATGTGATTTATGCTGCTGCCCTGTCTACTTCCTTGGCCAGACTGGACACCCTCTGCAATGCCTTCTGCACACACTGAAAGCAAGAACAGCCAGGTTGGAAATGATAATGAAGTACAAATACCTCCATGGGATCAATAAAGTAGGTAGTAGGAAGCTGTTCATGCCAAGTGGGAACATAAACATGAGGGGGAACTCAATGAAGCTGATGAGCGAAATGTTTAAGAAGGATGTAAGAAAGTTTTTCTTTACAGGAAGGGTGGTGGTGGATAGAACATACTACCAAGAGTCATGGTCAGTGTGAAATCAGTGAGGGAGTTCAAACATAAGTTTAACAGACACAGGGGTCTAGTCCGAGGTCTAGTACAGACATTAGCACATGAGATGGGGGGGAGGAGAAGGAATGAAGGGCCACCTGAGCCATCACAATAGCCAGCAATTAGGATTCATCAGATTTGGGTGGCATGGCTTTTTTCTGCTGGTAACTTGTATGTTTCTATGTAACTGTACAGCAATCAAGAGCATACTCTCATTTACAAATGAGACCTTTTACAAAATGAATGATTTACCACAAAAATAAAAACATAACAGTTTTGAACTAAAATTGCATTTCACTTTAATCCAGCAAACAAACACATTTTATTATTTACTAGAATGGTATACATAATATGTTGCCCCCAAAACTGGAGTGGGTTGCTAGATTTAGTGTAGGAGTCTCTTCATGTCTGCAGCTCACTAGCAGAACTGTTATGTGCACACTTGATGGTATCCCCCCGCCGCCTATGTGACTGTCTTTTTATGGTTATATGTCATATTCTTGTTTCTTAGGTGAAAGGCATAATCTCTCTTTTGCAAACAATGCATGCCTCAGTCACGTGCTACTCACATACTTCATCAGTTGACTGATTAGTACCACACCGTATTTAGCCTACACTGTCTGAACTCTGGTATTGCAAACAGCAATGAGGATACATATTCCTGTATTGGTTGATGTACAAGAAAAGATATATGCCAATAAAAAAGTTTAAGAGCAAGAAATAATGGTATACATAAGCAGTAAGACACATCCGAGTGTGTGTTGTGTTGGCACTTTGCATGCCCACGGATATAGTGAGGCCTGACACCACAGGTGTAGTGTCTTCAGCTCCTGGAACTGCACTGTGCCGGCAAAATGCTGACCTTGAAGTGTCTTACTTGAGCTTATAAAATGGATAAACTGAGAAAATATAAAAAAGGAAACATTTTTCAATTAAAAACAGGTGTTTTCTTTTGTTAAAAGTCTCTAGTAAAAAGTAATGCCTTCCCAGCTGTCAAGCAACTGTTACCCACACAGTCAGTAGATGAAATATTTGTTTATTATGGAATGCAGGAATTCAAACTGCTGTGGAATGCTACTGGTTGAATGCTTACCTCTCCCCACACAAACACAGAGAAACAGAAGGCATCAGTAAAGCCTAAGGTTCAGTTGTGTCTGGGACAGAGCAAGCAGCAAAGATTTCTCTAGTAGGCAGGTAAGGATAGGAGGAGGTGGTGGGGAGGAGGGGGTCCATGGTTAGAAAAGAAGCTTCAAAAAATAAAACTGTGAGCAGAACTTAATTTTAATTTGTGCACGTGTGTCATGAGAGGAATATAAAGGGGAAAAAAATAAATGTTATCTGTTTGACACATAGGTTCTAGCCAATCATGGTGCAGTATTTCCCCTACCCATTTTATAAAGTTAAACAAAATCATAGTTCACATGTCAGAAATTTGTGAACTTCACCATAAAATTCCACAAAGCTTTTTGAAAGCAGAATTGTGATTCCCCCACAATTCCATCAGAAGAATTATGCATTCCATATATGGAAACTTAGAATTTGCTAGCAGAAAAGGATAGCTTGGCCCACCCAGTCTGCCTAGATGTTCCCTAACAAACACACCTCTGCAGACCCTCTCTGGTGACCCTCATGCCTCTCTCTCCTTTTTCTAATACACCCTATGCCTATCCCATGCATGATTGAAGCCCCCCACTGTTTCAGCCTCCACCACACCTGTTGGCAGTCTGTTCCAGGCATCTACTACTCTTTCGGTGAAGAAATATTTGCTCACATCTCTCTTGAACTCTCCCCCCACTTCACTGCATACCCCTGGTGCTGGTGCTCTTTCTAATTTGAAAAAGACTTCCTCCTGCTCCCTGGTAACCCTTGTAAGGTACTTGCAGGTCTTAATCCTGTCACCTCTTTCTTGCCTCTCTTCCAGGGTGTACATGTCAAGATCCCTTAGGCTCTCCTCATAGGACTTCTTGTGCAAACCCTGCACCATTTTAGCTGCCCTTCTCTGGACTAACTCCACCCCGTCTATGTCTACAGTACTAATTGTAGCAATATTATCTTTTCAAGATTTCTCCAGTAAATTGGAGCAGCAGTACTGAATGCTAAAGAGGTTCCATGCCATAATGGCGATTGCGAAAGAGAGATCACCATTCGAGCGAGTGTACATCTCCAAAAAGCACAACAGCGAAGTACACTTGCAGGCAACAACACATCCGGCAAGTTAAAACAGTATTTATGAGGGGGGGGGGGCTGTGCCCCCTGCACTCCCCTGACTAAATATAACTAATTCAAGGGGGTGCATGTCGGGAAGGGGGACACAGTCTGAAAAATAAAAAAAACAGTACGGCAGCAATAAAGTATTCCCCGCTCCCCAGCCCCAAACCCAGTACCTGCTGTACCGAAGCTAGCCACCCTCACCACCACACCACATGGCTAGCATGGTAGCAGCATGGCACACTACCCTACACAAACCCTCTTCCCTATCCCTCCTCTTCTAATCACCCCCTTCGCTCATCCCTACTGTCATATTCACATTCCATCACTACCCTTACAGGATAGCCCCACATAATAACGCTGTAAATGAGCCACTCATTTATAGTCTCTATAATCACTGGATACCTGCTAAAGAGCTTATTGTGGATGTTTCTATTATTATTTTTAAAAGAAAGAACTATGAAGAAAGTAAATAATATGCAAAAGTTGTCAGGGCAATCAAGTCTTTTTTTCAGTGGCCCCTGAAGGAGAGGCGTTGGTCTTGGTCTAGAAGCCCATCCTTTGACTCACAGTGCACCAACATGGGTAAAACATAAAAGCACAGGTATGGAAATGCAGACTAAAACTGCAAGGTCTGAGGCTCTGTCCCTGACCCAGCTGAGGTGTATTTGATATGTAACCAAAGTGTAAATAATGTGTACATCTCGGTCCACCTTGAGGTGTGCACATCAACTGTACTACTGTCTGAGAGGTGTACATGAGATTCAACAGCAGTGCCCCTGCAGTGTAATTCAGGTCTAATTGATGTGTGTCTAAATATGCTAATGAGGTACTCTTTAGTGAGGTGTGCACCTCAACCAGAAGTGTAGTTAAAAGATTAGTTGAGATGCATACATTAATAATATGGTTAGTATAGTTGTAAAAATTAAACTCTAAGTATAGGGCAGAGATAGTTCCCAAAAATATACATATCATTTGCTTAATTAACTCATTTTAAGTCGAACAAGAAGGCAGGGAGGAGCTGTTCCCTACCTTTTCACCTCCCCAGCCTCATTGCAGAAATAGACAAAACACCTTGGAGTTCCTGCATTAAATTGATACATGAAGCACTGCCTGCATTTTTGTTAGACATTTGTCATTGGAAATAGTGACTCTTACAAAAAGTACAGGAAACATACCATGGAGTTACAGGCCTCCAGCCCATCCCACATTAAATATGGAAAACAGACACACGCATAAAGAAACTATCCTGGTAAGATCTAGTCTCTTTCTGCAACATGAACAAACTCTTATTACAAACAAGAAACTGTCACACAGTGGTCTGGGAAAAGATTGGGTATATTGAAGGCCATGCCAGCTAAGCATAGAGCTTCAGCTGCTGCCTGAGATCAAAAAGCATTCAGAAATCAAAACTGGCAATGGTGTCCCTACTGGACCAAAACAATATTTTTCTACTCAGTAACACCAGGCAGAAGTTGAGGTGCGGTTAAGGTGTTGAGGTGTATACAACTAAAAGCTAAGTCTATACCGTACAGTTCAGGTTTCAGGTCTGCTAAATGTTACATTTTTAGGTGTAGCTGAGGTGCAGACTGCAAAGTGTAAAGTCTGTAAGGTGCAGCTGAGGTGTCCATTAGTAAAAGTGCATGTTTTTAAGCACAGTTGAAGTTCACGGTATTTGTGAGGTTTATATAAGGTGCAGTTGAGGTATACATAATTGTGTATACTACTCAGATAAGGTATACATCTCAGTGCTGTCATGACTTACAACTGTAGAGTGTTGACTGCTAGAAAGTAAACTAGTCCCATGGCCATCTGCTCCCCCACCTCAGTCATGACTTGCCCTCCGTCCCCTTCCCTGTTCCCCCAATATTTATTTTTCAGAAAAAGAAAACTGCTGGTTCCTGCCACAGGACCAGGAGCTGACAGCGTCTGTAGAAGGACCTCATCATTCCTTACTGAACCCCCAAATTCCCAAATACCTTTATATTTGATTTAGGGACCAGTAGTAGATAAATTCGGCTAGCTCAGTTGATATCTCTCCAACAGCATGCCCATCCATAAGTCTAAACAGTCAGAATGAAGCGAGTGAGTGGGAGTGAGGGGGTGGAGCATTTGCTTCATTAGAGAAGCTAGACAGACTGATTGGGTAAAAAAACAAAACAGTAGCAGACACAGGCTCAAATTCTGGGGGCTTCTGCAGGAGCTAAAAGTTACAAGAGATCACAAAAGCACATAGCACTCCAGAAAGGAATTAAACAACAACAAGTTGCCAAAGTGGAAACATTTATTAAGCAACACACAGCAGTCTAACTGCCCTGGTGTTTCATGGTATCTTGCAACTTTGTCAGGGGCAGAGCAGGTGAGACAATATGGCTTTTTATGGCAATCCAGTTAATGATCCTGCCTGTTATAGGTTCCACCTCCCCTATTTGGTAGAGACCCATATGGACCCCTGTGTTACTCATAAGAACCAAAGGCTAGTGAGACTACTTAAGAGTGCTGGGAACTATCTCCCCAGTTTGCCCTAAGCGCCTTATAGGTTCCTAACACTAGGGGCACCAGCCTAACTTATACACTTCTTAGTCTCAAGGGAATATCCCTCCATTTTCATGGATGCAGGATATATGGGATGTCCAGAAGAGGTCATCACTGCTCTCTTCTTGTCATACTATAACATGGAACAGTATCTGTCATCCTTTCATCACCCCTTATCATCTCCCCCAGTCCCTTTAAATTCTACCTTGCACATTTGTTCTTGCACCTTTTGGTATATTAGCACCAAATACCATGTGGATATACTTATTGACGTACACCTTACTAGGCTGCCTCTTACTATTAGGCACCTTTCACCTCAATGATGTCTCCAGTACTACCTGGAGCTACTCTCTTAACAATATAAATACCTTATCTCTGCAAGTACAGCTGAAGTGCACAACTGGAACAGAGTTTCTTGAAAACTGGTCATGCAGCCGGCATATTATTGTATTAATATCCCACACCCCTGCATCAGAATACCTTCCCACCCAAGTGATACCCTATGCATCCAGTGTCTTTCATCAGAATGCCCTGTCTTATAAATCTCCTCCAACTTCCTTGAATCCTAAGCTGGGCCAGCCAACATCCCTTAACGTGCTAGCCTATAGACTCAAAAAGCTTCTATTGCTATTGCTTTTTTGTTCTGGGAATGTGGAGGTAGATCCCACCACCCTATCCTCATCAATGCACCTTCTGAACTAACACAACTAAAAGGCCTGAAAATTGTACATGTTAACGTATGTAGCCTACTCAAAAAGCTCGACTTAATACAGGCATGGACCTGCCATACAAAGCCAGATGTCTTGTCTTAATAACTTCAGAAACATGGCTAAGAAATTCCACAGCAAACCATGAAATTAATATCCCCTCATATACTCTCTTCAGGTCTGACCAGCCAACTGGGGGGGGGGGGTTGCAATATATGTCCTTGACAAATTGGCAATAGTTATAATTGATTCAACTACTATATCCAGAAAGTTCAAACGTCTTACACTAAAGGTCACCTTATCCCCAAATGACTCCATATTCATTATAGGGTGCTATAGACCTCCTGCAGGGGGACTTGAACTGCTATCCCACCTCCATATTTTTTTGCATGCCCACAGATCAGAATTTATTACCCTAGGTGATTTTAATCTCGACTGGCACTCCCCAGCTCTAAACCTATAAAAGAACTGTGTGATGCCTATGGCCTTACGCCGCTGGTCTCTGAACACACTCATCCAAATAACAAAGTTCTGGCAAACAGTACTCTCCTTGACTTAATTCTCATAAATAAACATCACAAAATCTCGCACAGTGGAGTGTTTCTCAGTGATACCAGTGACCACAGGGCCATTGCACGCGTGAGGGCCATACCAAAGCTCACACCTGCCTCTAGCTTTGTGTATAAAGGAATCTCCGCAACTTTAGTTGCGCTGACTTCCTCACTGGACTGAGCCATATAAGATGGCAGGAATTCTACCTTGCCCCTCCAGTCACAGAGGCCTGTACCCTCTTTCAGAATATCATTCTGAATGCAAGCAACAAACACGCCCCTTTAGTCAAAGTCAGAACAAGGAAAATGACCTGCCCGTGGTTCACTAAAATATTAAAAAACATCATTATATGCCAGAGATGCATTGTGGAGGATGGTCTGAAAAACCAAGTTGGTGTCCGATTGGTCAGCATTTAGGGCAGCTAGGAACCCATGTACAACCTCATAAGGTCTGCCGAAGCAGAATAATTCCAAAAGGTACTGGATTCCTCCAAAAATAATGCTGCTAAATTCTGGCAGGTAGTAAGGGAAATTGAAGGGCACAGCTCATCTCCGTCCTTGCTCATCAAGATTGTTTCTAGTGGAGACACTTTTACTAACAAGCACCAATATTAGAGCAGCTAAATAACCACTTTGCCACCACAGGGCTTGCCTATGATATATCTCCAGCAAGCAACCTTCCCATACAGCCCCTCCCCATCGACCTCCCACCCCAGCCACCCTCCCAAGCAATCAGCACCCTCCAAAGTTTAGCTTTAGCTCTATCACATTTAAACAGGTCGAGTACCTTTTAATCTCATTAGACACCAAAACAGTGCCGGTGCTGACCGCCTTGAGTCCCTATTCCTGAAATGGGGACATCCCTACCTATCTGCACCTGTCACTCACCTATTCAACCTGTCTCTATCACAAGGGGTCCTTCCATCTTCATGAAAAATGGCACACACAATCCTCCTCTTTAAGCCTGGTGATCTCTGCAACCTCGATAACTATCGACCTATATCATTGTTACCCATTTTATCTAAACTACTTGACAAGTTGGTTAACACGCAGCTAAGACAACATCTGGACACCTTTAACATCCTCAGTCCCCTACAGTCTGACTTTAGGTCAAAGCATAGCACAGTATCCACTCTGGCTAAGGTGACTAATGACTGGCAAACCGTGCTTGACAATAAGAACTGTATCAGTGCAGTCTTCTTGGACCTGAGTAAGGCTTTTGACACCGTGGATCACATAATACTGCTAAACAAGTTAAAAGACATCGGCCTACATGCCACTGCCATGCAATGGTTTGTGTGCTACCTCACAGGTACACAGCAACAAGTAAAAGTGCAAGGTGACCTCTCCCCCCTTTAAAACCCTACCAAGAGGAGCACCGCAAGGATCCATACTGGGGCCTTTATTATTTGTGATTTTCATCAATAACATTACTCAAACAACACGTTCGTCTGTAACCCCTAGGTGGTGCTATCCCAAGGGATACTACCCCTGCCTGCATGACTAAGCGCAGGTTGAGGGGCATGAGTTCTGTGAATGGGTGCCTCCACCCGGAGGACAGGGTTAATGGTAGTGTAGCTGTACAGCCCTCTGGGACACTGATACTCCCCTCTAGTGGCCAAAGCAAGTCTGAGATACAATCCCAATACACACTACAATGCATTGTTATCCTCTCTTGTAACACACTTACCACCAGGGCTGGATTAGCTGGAACGGCCATGGAGATCCCCTGTAAAACAAGGCCTGTAACAGTAAATAGCAGTAACACAGTACTTTCTACACAGAGGTACACCACAACCAGTTTGGATGCAAAAATACAGATCTGATTTATTAGGGGATGCGAACAAGGAAGGGAGTAGTAATCTAGTGGTTGATTTTAGATCTGACTGATTCAGGTTATAAGGCATGCACTCAAAGGTCCCTGTAACACAGTCACACACACTCTGGGTACCCAGTTGTGCCCAGTTGTAACTACGGCTATGCTCGAAGCATTGCCCCGGGTAGGCCAGCTGCCAAGGCGGGGCTGTTATTGGGGCCCTTTGGAAGGAAGAAAACACAACATGCACTTTAACCCTTAATTTGTAATCTGGAGCTGGATGGCTCAGTCTGAAATGATTAGCAACAACAACTAAATCAGTTGACACACTTTGATTTGAGCTTTGTTGCAGGGAGCTACCCTGGTGTTTACTCATGCTACCCAGTTCAGGATGCAGGATGGATGAAATGGAGACCTCAGGATGAATAGCTGGTTTGCCAGAAGAAGCAGGGCCCACACGATGCACTGTGGTGTCATTCCTGTTTGTTGGTGTTGAGCAGAGAGCCGAATCCCCAGGTGGGTCTCTTGTTGGGTGTAACTCTGAGGCATGAGCAGCAGTCTAAGCCGAGATGGTAAGGCCCAGACCAGGTGAGCAAGTCAGATGCAGTCCGGTAGGTTTGCTGGATGCAGCCTCCAGCTAGCGTGACACAAACAGCGAGGTGGGGAACCAAATTGTGACCCACACTCCACATTCAGCACAATTATAGTAAAGGACAGGTAAATACCATAGTTCAGATGAAAGTCCAGTTGCAATTGACAGTGTCTCTGTGCAAACCGTACGCTCTGCGATTGTCTCAAGTCCTGACAGGTCGATCACACCGAGGCAAATCTTTGGTCACTTTGTCACCATTCAGGTTCCGATTCCAAAAGCTGCAATTTTGGACAAAGTCCGATTTCAGGCTCAAGGTCTCTTCACTTGGGAAGATGGTAGCAGGCAGGCCAGACACAGCCTTCCCACCAATTTCCCCTGCGCACAACGCAGAAGCAGCTGCTCGAATCACTCAAGCTGTTCACTCTTTCATCTCCAGACTCACACAGACTCTCTGCTGCAGGCAGCTCGGGACTTTCCCAGTGATCCAAAAGGTTTGATTCGTTGCTCCATCTGTCTATCACAGCAAGGGCTCCCATATAGGTGCCAAACAGTAAAAACAGTAAAAACCTGGTTGTTTTTGTCATGTATATCGCCCTCGCTGTTAGAAATGTTTTGTGTTTTTGCACTGTAACAATGTATGCATTGAAATGCTCTTCCACCATTGAAATGCCTTCCTTTATTTTTATGAAACCTAGACTCTTTGTTGAAATATCTGTTATTTTGCACTCAAACAATGTATGTGTTAAAATGCCCTTTCTCTGTCATGTCCTCCCAGGGCCACCTTGCAAATGATCTTGCTCGATGCTGTTATTCCCAGTAAAATAAACATTGTTTGATTGATTTTTTGTTTTTAATTCATTTTCCCTCCAGTCGCCGGCTCACAGAATCTCTCTCAGGTGACCCCCACTCGATCCAGGACCTACTGTCCTGCCTGAGACCCTCTCAACCAGGGAATTGGAGACAGGAATTCCTCTTCTCCAACTCCTCGAGCTCCCAGTCGACCCCTCAGCTTCCACACACACACACCCGAGGCGGGGCCACCCCGCAACTCCTACCTGGGTGCCCTTTCTTAGAATCTAGACAGCCGAGGCCATGGGAGTGGAGAGAGAGTCCAGGAGAGCTGGTTGGGTTGGATCCAGTGTTAGGCATGTGGCCTGGTCCCTCAAGGGCACTGTCATCCTCCTGTTTACCGGGTATTTTCTGTGTTCAAATGGCAAGATATATACTTATATCATAAAAACTATTTAATCCCTCTTTTGATGATATAAGTATATATCTTGCCATTTGAATGCTATACATAGTATTGTATTTGGTTAGGTCTGCCAGGTCACACAACAAACGATGCACTGTCAGCTTTTAAGGTCACTGAATCACTGTGCTGGTTGATCAAAGGCAAAGACTACTCAGCCAAAAGGACCAGGAAGTAGTATAACCCAGACACATCAAGTCTTCCATTTGTAACCCAGACGCACCCAGTCTCCCATGTATAACCCAAACAACCAAGACTCCCATTTGTAAACTGCTCTGTATCTTCTTTATGCATGAATAAACAGAGCTTTACTTTGTAAGCAACATTAAAGTGCTCTTTTGTTGGCAAGAACAAATAGCTTTATATGCATCAAAAGTGGAGGCATAGTACTACGCAAAAAAACCAACTCTCTAATGTTTTCCTATGTGACTGTATTGTTTCCACAGCATTTTGGTGTTGGTTGGTATTTACACTGACCTTATATTTGTATTCGACAATTTACTTGTGGGGTGGTTGACCACACTATTTTTGTTTGCGGGGTATTGACCCTGTGCCGTACTACTGCCACTGTGCTGCTGCTGGTACTATAGTACTTTTCCTCACTCCGTGAGTAACTGAATGTTACCAACAGAAATGGGAAAGGTACTGCTGTAGTAAAGGTGACCTAAAGCAGTATAAGTATCAGTGTGTTGAGGAAATCCTGTTGTGATCCTGTCCAAGACAGAATCAGAGAGTGAGCTGAAGACTTCTGTAATATGTTATTAGGGCCTCTGCAGGGGGTCTCTTATGGTGTAAGAGATTTTCTTTTAATTTAATGTATTTTATTCAGTTTTCCACAATACAGTAAACCATAGGTACAAAGTCTGTATCAGCATGACACTCATAAAAGAAACTATACAGAGTATCAAAACAGTACTTGATCTGCATGGATAAATATAACAATACAGTACCTACTGACCATGCAACAAGTATTGTAACATTCCTCCCCTAACAACTTAAACCCCAACCCCACCCCCTTATCTCAGACCATCTATTCTAACCCCATATCCCCCCACCCCTACCCTACGAAAGCCACTAATATTTTAAAAGAAACAAAAGTCTCACGTCTATCAATAGTTTGCTTGAAACCCAGGTATTTATGTCATACAATAATTCTATAATTTCTTAAGGGGGGGATAGAGTCCAAAGGGTATACAGCTTCTCCCATCTAATATTATATAAGGAGATATTACCACAGAGGTTAGCTATTGCTTTTTCAATCCTGAGGTTGTAGAGCAATTCATTTACCCATTCAGAATAAGTTATTACATCTTGATCTTTCCAGTGACGGAGAACTATCTTTTTAACTGATAATGAAATAATGCACATATGATATCTTTCTTTGATTGTAATGTTGGTGTAGTCTCCCAGCACACATATTTGGGGAGTAAATAAATCTTGTAAACCCAGTAACGGATCAGCTTTCTTCTGGATCAGATTCCATAGGGAAGTTATTCTGGAACATTCCCAAAATACATGGAGCAGTGTTCCTGCTTCTTGATTGCACCTGAAGCAAGCCTGAGTCGAGACTTTACCCATTTTATGGAGTTTTACAGGAGTGTAATAAATGTTGTGTAAAATATAAAATTGTATCAGCCGGAGACGATCATTAGCCGTATACATGTATATATCCCGCCATACCTTTTCCCACAAAATGGTTTCATTGGGGAAAAGTAGGGTCCAATATCATGGGTGTCCTGATTCTGGTGAATAAAGTGTCTTTGTTAGGAATGAGACTAGGCGAGACACTGCATGGGGATGAACAATACATGTTAACATTTGCTGGAGGGGCGTAGTAGAAAAAACAATCCAGGTGTCGGAACCATACCATTTTATTAACATATGTCTAATTTGGAATCCAAAAAATGAATATTTATTAGGTAATTGGAAGTGTGCTAATAATTCAAAGGTATTACAAAGTCTCCCATCAGTCACCAAGTCACTCACCCGTACAAAACTGATAGGACAATTCTTTGGGGGTGAGATCACTTGATCTCCCAGCTTAAAATTGGGATTACCAAACAGTGATTGGGATAAATCTTGTTGGTTATTATATTGAAGAGTCTTACACAATTGCAAATTAACTCTTAAAGATGTGTGTATAACTGAACTTCGTAAAGAACGTGGTAATCGACTTGGTGACGGGAGCAAAGCAGACTAGTAGGTGTAAACCCAGCCGTAGTTAAAATATGGTTTTCAATTATTAACCACAAGGGGGGATATGGAAGATTTTCTAATTCTTAAGGTGTGTAATTCCATCGCATATATTTAGATGCGTGACTGGCAAAATAATAATAATAAAAATTAGGAAATTTAAATCCACCCATCTGTCGTTGTGTGCAGAGGCGATCATATGACCTCCTTGGGGGTTTATCACACCACAGAAATTTAGAGAGCACCCCATGTAGTCGTCAAAACCATAACAAGGGAAGATGAATATTTAACATGTGTAATGGGTAGAATATCCGGGGCAGAACGTTCATTTTCACTACGTTGATTCTAGCCTGTAGTGACAAATACATTGGAGTCCATCTATCTAGGTCTTGTTTAATGATCGAAATCAGGTTTTTTCATTAATGTTACAGAGGTAGATAATATTATCCCTAGATACTTTAGACAAGTATTCCAGATCATAGAGAATGGATCAATCTTTGCACGAGACAAGAGGGGATTAAGGGGCACCACTTCAGTTTTATTTAAACTAAGTTTATAGTTGGAAACTAAGCTAAATTTGTGTATTATTTGTAAAGCAGTCCTGATGGAAGTATGAGGCTCTGAAACATGAAGAAGTATTTTGTCTGCATAAACAGACATTTTAAGATGAAGCAAACCTACAGTGGCACCTTTCAAGAATGGAGAAGTATTCAGTTGTCGTAATAATGGTTCTAGGTATAAATTAAACAGTAGTGGTGATAGGGGACAACCTTGCCGAGTACCTGATTTAAGAGGAAAAGAGGGTGATATAACTCTATTACAATACACTTTTGCAGTGGGACAGGAATAGAGAGATTTGACACATATATAAACTTGAGTGGGAAACCAAATTTGGATAAAGTGCAAGAAAGGAAAGGCCAACTCACCCTATTGAACGCCTTTTCGGCATCCAGGGCGACGAGAGCCATAGGTTGATTCACCTCCCTGGACACCGAAAAGATATGGTCGAACTTATGGATGTGGTCTGAGGAAGATCTACCCTGTACGAACCCGACTTGTTCAGGGCTGAGGAGGTCCTCCCAGACCCTAGCAATTCTTGACGCTAATATTTTGGCAAAAATCTTTGTTTTAATTCATTAATGAGATGGGGCAATAATTAGTAACCAATTCCCGTCATTTGCCTGGTTTCGGAAGCACAATTATAATTGCTTCCAATAACGTTGGATCTGAGAAACCATGTTCACTAAGAAATTCAATCAGGCGATGAAGAATGGGGGTCAGTTCAGTTTCCAATATTTTGTAAAAGTTAGAGGGAAAGCCGTCTGGGCCTGGGGCTTTATCCCTAGGCAAAGATTTAATGGCTTCCCTAATTTCTTGTTCTGTTATAGGAGAATCAAGCATATTTATTTGGGCTACATCGAGAGAAGGAAGAGGAGTTATAGCCACATAATCACTTATATCCTTATCCAAAGGAGAAGGATCCATAGGGCTATAAAGATGTCTATAGTACTTCTCAAATTCTTGTGTGATTTCTCTGGGGGAAGTTATAATATCACCAGAGTTTAAGGAAGTCAATGAGGAGATGATACAAGATTCTTCCTGTCTCTTAAGCCTCATTGCCAACAGATGACTAGCTTTGTCCCCTTGTTCTATATACTTGGCCTGGGTTTTATAAAGGGCATAATCTGCTTTCTGCCTTAATAATTCTGCATATTGATCTCTTAGCGAAGTCAAATGAAGCATCTCTGCCTCAGAAGGGGTATTGGGCATTGAAGTCTCTAGAGATCGAATCTCCACTAAAAGAGAGGTGGCCTGTTTGTCTTGCTGTTTTTTCCTAATGGCCGATAATCTGATGAATTCGCCCCTAAGTATACATTTCAAAGTACTCCATATTCCGTCAAAGGCTGAGATGGAGCCTTCATTGTGAATCATAAAATCCTTAATGAGTTCCTTAATACTTGTTACCGTGTGTTCATGCACTAATATTTGAGAATTTAGCTTACAAATAGCATCTTTCTGTATTGCTGGGAGAAGATTGAGATCCAGCCATATAGAGGAGTGATCTGATATGACCCTAGAGGTAATTTCACATCCAGACAAACTGAAATCATTCTTTGATTAATTAGAAAATAATCTATTCTAGAACGAGATTTGTGCACTGGTGAAAAAAAAGTGAACTCTTTAATTTTAGGGTATAGACAGTGCCATGGGTCAATCAGCCCATAAGTTTCCATGAGATCTTGGAGGGAACGCTGTGCTGGGGATGGGGTGATAAATATACATGAAGATCTATCCAGAAGAGTGTTGATAACTAGATTCCAGTCCCCTGCCAGTATTATGGGTAAATTACTAAAGGGTGTGAGGGATACAGAAAGATTGGAAAAAAATTCAGGAGAGTCTCGATTGGGGCCATATATTGATCCAATAAGAATTTCCTTGTGATCAAACATTCCTCTCAAAAAAAATAAAGCGACTTTGTGGGTCTATGATTTTGTGCAATTCTAAGAATTGTACCCCCCTGGCAATCAAAATCGCTACCCCACATTGTGCCGTGGAAGATCCTGCAGCGTACTCTGTACCTATGAAGCTCCTCCTAAAAGTATTATTTTCCTCTTCTAAAAGGTGCATTTCCTGGAGGAGAATAATTTGGCCTCCCATTAGGGAGTGTAAGAGATTTTGAGTATGAGGGCTGGGTGAGAAAATTGTGAAGTGACATGAACCTAAGCAGTTATGTCTTCCCAAATCACATAAGAGGTATCCCTTATACCATAAGAGACACCCCACTGAGTCCCTAGTAACTTATTCTAAATCACTCAAGTTAGCTAGAGTGATTTATTATACGTTTTGTAGTAGTTTTTTATTTCAAAAGTTAAATGTAGCCACCCTCTCCCTGCCTTTAAGGTGAAACACTCCACTCCTAATGTTATTGTGTGGGAGACCACTATATGCAGAATTCAACGTACAATGGCTCTGCCTGTTTGGCTAAAATCAAGTTAGTGATTTATAATATTCCACATGGGAGCAGACCCAGTCTGGACAGAATGAAGAACGGAATGTTGGGTTAAGTGGGTATCAGAAGCTGGAATAAGGTTTGGGTAAGAGAATTAATGACACTAGGAGGGAAGCATAGCTTATACACTGCCAGTACTATGCAATGTACACCATCATATCTGTGATGGACAGGAGATTATACCTGCAGCTACTGTGCTGTGGTCAACGCTCTCAGGAGGTACATTGCAAGGCTTTAGTGGTAGATGGAGGCACCACATGGGTACAAGGAGGTGAGCTGGTGGCTAAGGAGGATGAAGGGAGAGGAAGCTAGAAACTTGGGCACAGTCAACAGAGAGATAGGATAGGGAGGAGGGTGGCTGTAACTAGGATCTTTTGTGGAAGGGATGGGAGATGGAGCACACTGTTCAGTTCAGTTCATCTTTATTGTTCAATCTTATAAAAGGGATCATTACAATCATAAAACAATAAAAAAGTAAAAGAAATTTAAAAAACATTGTTAGTCCAAGTACATTCATGATGCAGTGTTATATTAGGAATAAATAACTGTATATGTGTTTGATTAAAATATTTAACATCTATCAGTGTTTTATAATTGTACTAGTAATCCTTTCCCATATTTTATGGATTATTACCAGAACATTGGCTGTTCTCTTGAATATATTATTATATTCTATTGTTAATAATATATTTTAAATAATATTTTCATCACAGCCTAGTAAGGACATAAAAATAGGCCCAAGCCATTTTTTCTTGTGGTTTTGTACCAGGGGCATCTAAAAATGACATGTTGTAAATGTTCAGTTTCTCCACCCACACAGTGACATAAAGCATGTGTTGGATCTTCAAGTCTATTCAGCCTTTCAGATAATACAATAGACTCATGGAGTTCTAGTCTGTATCTAGCAAAGATCTTCCAGTGCAACGGGTTCTGTAGAATATCTAAGTAATATCAGACTATATGGTTGCAGTCATTATTGCTGTACCATTTCACATGTCTGGAGGATGTAATGCGCTCCAGGTCATTTAATTTGTATTTTTCAAACAAAAATTTTTTTACGTGTATTTTGTATTGATCTGCCATGGCTATGTTCCTTTCAACAAGGCTGAACAGATTCAACGAACCCACTGATTCCAGTATTTTGTTAAGCAGTGTTAACCAGGAAGACTTCCCTGCACCCATTGTGTCCCCAATACAATTTTTCTTCCAAGCATTTCCTAGTCAGCCTATCAGATGATAGTTTACTAGACCTTATCCAAGAGTTGACCAGTCGTGATTCCGCCATTGCTTGTAACTTAGCAAGACCTACTTCTGCCCTTTCAAAACAAGGAGGAGCAGTTTTTGGGAGTCCCAGAGCTGTCCTAAACATTTGGATAATTGTTTTTTCCAAGGGTTCAACATATTTGTGATCCCACAGTTCCACCCCATAGAGAATTTGAGAATTATAGTTAGCCTCTATGGCCCTCATCAGTGGTCTGATGGAGCCCCCCCATATCTAACATTGACTCTCTTCATGGCCAGAGTAGTATTGCTAACCTTTTTTTAGCAGTGAATCACAATGGGGTTTCCAGGATAGCCTCTGTGTAAATATGAGACCGAGATAGGAATAGTCCAATGCGATTTCCATCGGGACAGTATCAATATACCATTTAAATTTAGAATATTTACCACCAAAAATCATAATTTTGTATTTTTGCATATTAATTTTCAAAGACATATCTTTCACAAAATTCTGTAAAATATTTAGGTTTTTTTGTAAACCCGATTGAGATAAGGAGAGTAGAGCCACGTTGCCTGCATAAGCTAAGACTGGACATCTAATTGAACCTATTTTTGGGGAAACAATTGGGTTTCACCAAGATTAAGTAACAATTTGTTTCTATGAAAGGTTTTGTATTCCTTTCTTGCCTTTTTATGTTGGCGCGGTCACTGTTGGGCGAGTGCAGGGCACGCACCAGTAGGTGTGTCCCACATTGCCCAATCAGCCAGCAGCAGGGGCCGACACCCTGCCTAGCTAATGAGGTGAAGACATGAGAGAAAAGGTCCACTGCAATGAGAGCGAAGCTCTCATGCAGCATGACCACAACACACCTCCCCCTAAGTGCAGGCAACATGGCGGCAGTGACTGCCGCTGTTGCCTGTCAACACCCCTGTTTATTGTGTGCCAGTGGGGGTGCCCAATCCCCATTGGCATCATGTAACCCCCCTTTTTTTGATTGCCGAGGGGGTGCCCAATCCCCCTCGGCATCATGCGCCCCCTAACAGTTTTTCTTTGCCAATGGGGGCCCAATCCCCATCAGCATGTATTCCTTCCTCCCCTTGAATTTTGCCGATGGGGGAGCCCACTCCCTGTCAGCATAGTGTGTTCCCCCCTCCCCATTTTTTTCTTGCTGAAGGGATGCCCAATCCCCCTCGGCTCCTGCAGTCCCCCCTTTCCTTGTCTGCCAACGGGGGTACCCAATCCCCCATCGGCTAAAGCACCCACACACACACTCAGGTGGCATGCTGGGAGCCCACCCCAGCATGCCAAAGCATGTATTAAAATGAAAATGGTCCCCCGATGTCTTTTACTTTTTATTAACCTGTAAAGCAAAAACGGTCCCTTGTACTTTCCAACCCCTCACCACAACCCACACCCACCCACTGTGCACCCTGCCTCCCCACACCCCCACCCCATACTTACACTCCGGAGTCCAGCGCGATGATCTTTGGTGGACCAGGAACACATCTGCACTCTTCAAAGCCGACCGCAAACTGTGGAAATGCCGGTAATCTGTATAATGGAATAGATAGGGTTTTAAACTTTATTGCGTATCCCAGGCATTTGGGGGAATTTATACACCAAATTTTCAACATGGGGTTTTTGGGATCCCTCCTCATGAATTCTGGCACTGTCATATCGTTAATCGGTCCCAAAAGGTGATTTCACAGTCACGGCATGGAATCATCTTTCGGGACCAATTAACAAGATGACACTGCCATTGTTCATGAGGTGGGCTCTCAAAAAGCCTATGTTGCAAATTTGGTGGGAAAAATCCAAAAATGGCTGTTTTACGAGTGTATGTTGCGCAACTGCTATGCAGGCTCGTAACTTCACGAATTTGCAATATTTTCATGCCAGATTTTCAACATTGTCATTTTTGTATACCTCCTTGTGAACAGTACAGCTGTCATTTTTCACATCCTGGCCAAAATGTGTTTCCGCACTTTCGGCGCACAATAGCGCAGTCACTGTGGGAAATCAGTGTTTGGGCCAGCTTATAAAAATGACAGTGACACAGTTCATGAGCAGAGGTCCTAAAATGCCTATGTTGAAAATTTGGTGATGATACTCCATAAAATGACTGTGTTACGAGCGTGCATTGGTAGATTGCATGCACACTCGTAATGTCGTACATTTGTAATATTTTCACTCTGGATTTTCACCATCGGCATTTTTCCACACCTCTTGATGAACAGTACAGCTGTCATTTCACATATCCTGCCCAAAATGTGTTTTTAAACATCCGGCGCAGAATAGCACAGTTGCTGTGCGAAATCACTTTTTGGGACAGTTTGAGGAAATAACAGTGACACTGTACATGAGCAAATGTGCTAAAATGCCTATGCTGAAAATTTGGTGCTGAACATCCATAAAATGACTGTGTTACAAGTGTGTGTTGCGCATTTCCCACGCACCCTTGTAACTTCGCAAATTTGCAATATTTACATGCCACATTTTCAACACTGGCATTTTTTTACACCTCCTTATGAACTGTGTAGCTGTCATTTTTCACATCCTGCCCAAAATGTTTTCCCGCACTGCACTACCAAAGCCAATGCCAGCGCAACAACATTCGGCATTGACAAATGCTTGTTTAATGTAAGTACTTTATTTATAAAAGCACCATTTCTGTAACATCCTAAGAATCTGAACAAACTTCTTTTTCTGCATTCTACATTCCTTATCAAACAATCCAATAGCTAAAGGGGTTGTTTCCTGATTGTTTTTTCGCTGTAGAGGTTCCACTGGAGGGAATTAAATAATTCTAGAAAAGCACTGTTCAATGCTTCTGGTTCGGCTTTCTCTGCTCATTTAGTGACATTAAACAGGAAAGTATTAATTTGTTCTTTAACATGTTCTAAGATTTCAGTCCACAAAAGTCTTTTTTATATCAAATTTCCATCTTCCCTAGATCCACCTTATTTTTAATTAGCATACTATTGGTGGCTATTTTATGACCATAGAGGAGCAGTGGAAAATGGTCGCTTTCAATTCTTTCAGGTATAATTAACTTTTGCCAAAATACTGGGGAACCTCTTCATGAAGCCATATTCAATACTGTTAAGCCTTTATTAGATATGCATGTCGGCAGACCTTCCTTATCTCCCTGTAGTCTACCCTTCAGTGGATAAATACCACAGTGTTTTTATTAAATTATTTAGAAGCTGTCCATTGTAATTAATTTTAATGTTTTTGAGGCTCATTTGTAGTTCTCTGCTGATGGATAAAGCCAGTGCATAAGTGTCTTGTCTGCTAGTCCATCATGTAACCCTATCCTTGCATTGAAATCGCCTACCATCAATAGGAAGAACTCTGGACATTCCAGAGACATCATGTACACTGCCTCCTCAAGTTTCCCCAAATCTCTTTAGTAAGGAAGTTTAATTTTATTGGTGGAATATAGCATGATATCAATATTATTGAAGCCGAAGGGCTTTTTATCCTAATTGCTATAAAACAAATCATCTTCAGTTATTTTATATATACAGTATTCATGAAGGTTCATATTTTAATCTCTATTACAAGTCTGCAGGACCTTCTGCCAAATTTAGCTACCTTTTTTCCTGGTTGATGAAAAGTTACATAACCATTAAGGTTTACATCATCAGTTTTTCATGCCATGATTCCTGTATGCATATAATTGCAACCTTTTTGATACAAGCTAACCAGTCAGTATATTTTTTTTTATTTATATCCAGCAATATTCAAAGACACCAGGGATTCCATGGGGATCTTCATTTATAACTAAGGTACTATTTTCCTGACCATCTGACTCCTTAGCCTCTAATACTTCACTGCAGAAGCCAAGTCAATTGTCAAGGCCGGCTAGTATTTAAAATCTGTTTTGAATTGACA
Organism: Neoceratodus forsteri; assembly: GCA_016271365.2. Taxonomy (NCBI): domain Eukaryota; kingdom Metazoa; phylum Chordata; order Ceratodontiformes; family Ceratodontidae; genus Neoceratodus; species Neoceratodus forsteri. The sequence continues at coordinate 158,688,818 of JADMNL010000032.1, read as the reverse complement.
AAGAATTGCAAGTATTTTGTGAATAATGAAATTGTGTTTCCTGGTTTCTTTGAGGTAATTGTTGTTTCAGCTGTCCCTCATCTTTCTTTCGCAGATTGTCCTTTGTGAATGCTTCATCATGGCAATGATCTGGGAGAGTTGTCGTGCTTACCATGTATATATATACTGTATACATACACCCATTTGATCCAAACTAATAGTACTGTTCAAAATCATATGTGCAATTATTGCATTTTTACATAAAATGTCTATTTTATAATCCTTTCTTAATCTTATGTGTCGATAGACATCTAGAATGCCATTTCCACCTAACCTAATATTTAATATATTGCTAAAAAAAAGTTGCAAATGGTTTTAGTCAATTTTTCTATCTGTCTCCTTAAAAAGCGTAGGAAATCCAAACACCATCAGTGTGACTGGATCATTTAAATTTTCCTGAGTAAAGGAACCTAAATTCTGCTTATTCTTCTCTACCAATTGTTTCTGTAAATTCCATTTGTCCAGCATTGTTCCATTTCTCCAAATATAATTTGTGACTGTCCTGGGTGTGCAATAAATTATCACACATTCAGCACAGCCGTGCTCATTCATCCTATGCACTGCCTTGATGTCATTTTCATCAATTTGTAATTCCATTGTTTCTTTAAAAAGCTGAACTACTCTCCTCCAAAGTGATGTTACTGTTTCCTCTTGCTCTTTTCTGAGGCCATATAGTCTAAGGTGAAAATCATTATCTAATGATGTATTGCCCAAGATGGTAAAGTTTTCTCCCTCCGTAAGTGGGCTAGACTGACATGCACCCATGTTATCTAATTGAATAGTTTCTTTTACATGCTGGTACCTCTGACTCTGCCCATGAATACTAACATTATTTGTTACAGTTTTAGAGTTAAGTTTCTGTCTTGGATTTTCCCCAACTTCTTAATGTCCTTTGTCTATTTTTCCCTCCAATGCAATTCTATTTATTGTTGTCTTTTTCTTATTTTTTCCTTATCTGTTGTATTTTTTTGTTTCTTAAGTGGAGTATCTGGTATTACTATAGTAGAGAAATCTAGTCTGCTCTTTTTTGCAGAATACTCCTATCCTATAAAGGGAACAGAAGAAGATTCCCTAGGGGGATGTATAAAATTCAGTGGACAAGATATTCAAAGGGGTTGCACTGGCACAACTAAGTTGCACCGCTTACTTCAGAAATACCTGGGGCAATATTCAAAAGGAATTGTGCAGCGCAATTCCCCATGCGGGGCGCAAAGATAATGTTATGCAAATCTCCAGGGGCGCATGCATATGCGGCACATCCTTATTCAGCTCCAGGATGTGCGGGCGAGCATGTTGGCACAACTCTGAGATGCGAGTATATTGAAAGGCCAAGGTTGAGCCAGTAGAATGGCTCAAATGGTGGCCTCCCACAGGCAAGCTGCCGTAATGCAAGGCGCATCACAGCAGCCGCCTGCCGTGGGTGGCCTCCCCCCTAGCACACTGTGCACAAGCACCCATAAATGTTCCTGGTAGTCCAGTGGTACCTCCCTCCTCTCCCGACATGCCAATCACCATGATCATATTAATTATGCATCCCTGGTGGGCCAGTGATTCCTTTGTCCCTGCCTGCACCTCCGATCACTATAATGTCATAATTAAAATAGCCCTGGTGGTCCAGTGGGTCCCCCCACCTGCCCGCACATCTGATCACCCATAAATCGTATTTCTATTGCCCTGGTAGTCTAACAGAAACCCCTTCCCTGCCCATAACCCTGATCACCCACAATAAAAGAACACTTCATCCTTGGTAGTCTAGTGGCAACCCCCACCCCACCTGTAACCCCAATTACCTGTAATCATGTCAGAAAACACATCCTGGTGGTCCAGTGGCAAATGGGGCCATTCACAGATTTGTGACTGTCCCATACAGTATGTCCTGCAAGCTCATTGGTCCACTCTGTGGACCAATGGGCTTATAGACCATACTGTAAGCTGTCATACGGTGGGTGGCCAGGCAGTATGCGGGCAGGTTGCAGCTGCCCACTGATGACAGGAGTGGCTGGGTGGGCAGGGAGTCCTGTGCAGGTGGGAGGGGTGCCACTGGACTACCAGGGATTACGAGCTGTAGGTGTTACCATGATCGGGTTCTGGGTGGGGTGGAGGGGCCACTAGACTACCAGGGATTGTATTTAAGTCATGTTACCGGTGATCACAGCTACGGGCAGGAAGGGGGGGTACCACTAGACTACCAGGGACCATATGGGTGCTTGTGGATGGTATTCTGGGTGGGTGGCCCCCCCATGGCTGGCGGCTGCTCTGTTGCACCCTGAAATACAGTAGCCCGCCTATGGGTGGGTGGCTGGCATTTGAGCCTTTTTTTTCTGGCTCAACTTTGTGCCCCATTATGCAGCACATCTTGGGGTTGTGTCAGCAAATGCGCCGCACATCCCGGGCTGAACATCGGGATGTGCCACATATGTATAGGCATGCCCCTTCAGATGTGCCACATTACCACGCACTTAACGCATCATCAGGACTTGCGCCATGCAGTCCCCTTGAATATTGCACCAGGGTGCATTGCAGGGGTTGCACTGGTGCAACTCGGTTGCACCAGGCACAGCCCCTTTGAATATCTAGCCTAAGGCGGACAAAGCAATGGGGCCTGATGGGATTCACCACAGAATTCTAAAAGAACTAAGGGGAGAACTAGTAACACCACTGACTACCCTTTTTAACAAATCATAGGAAGATGATGTGGTACATGAGGACTGGAGGAGGGTGGATGTGATTCCCCTTCACAAAAGTGGGAGCAAGACAGAGGCAGGAAACTACAGACCTGTCATGATCTCAGTGGTAGGAAAAATGATGGAATCACTTCTGAAGGAAAGAACTGTTGAGTACCTAGAGGCCAGTGGGGCACAGGACCCAGGGCAGCATAGATTCACAGTGGGAAGGTCATGTCAGATGAATCTAATTGATTTATTTGACTGGGTGACCAAAGTAATAGACCAGGAAGGGGCTGTGGACATGGCCTACCTAGACTTTAGCAAGGCATTTGACACAGTCCCACACAAAAGATTAATAAACAAATTAGCCAGCCTGGGAGTGGGTCCCAGGGTGGTAGCCTGGGTAAAACATTGGCTGGACAACAGGACGCGGAGGGTAATAGTAAACAGAGTCCACTCCAAAGAAAGGGGGGTTACTAGTGGGGTACCGTAGGGTTCAGCACTGGGGCTAGTCCTTTTTAATGTCTTTATAAGTGACATTGCAGAGGGACTGGAAGGAAAAGTATGTCTCTTTGCAGACAACACAAAGATCTGCAAGAGGGTTGATACAAAAGGTGGGGTGGAAAGGATGAGAAGGGACTTGGCAAGGTTGGAGGAATGGTCAAATGTATGGCAGCTTAGATTCAATGCAAAGAAGTGCAAAGTAATGCACCTGGGAAACAAAAACCCAAGGGATGAGATACTGACAACAACAAAAATGAAAAGGGACCTGGGGGAAGTTAGATCAGATTATCTAAAGATGGGCAAGCAATGTGAGAAGGCAGTAAGGAGTGCTGGGGGATACTGGGATGCATCGGGAGAGGCATCAGCAGTAGAAAACAGGAAGTTGTTATCCCTCTGTACAGACAGTTGGTGAGACCCCATCTGGAGTACTGCGTGCAGTTCTGGAGACCCCATCTCCATAAAGACATAGACAGGGTGGGGGCTGTCCAGAGGAGGGCAACCAAAATGGTGCAGGGTCTGCACTAGAAGACATATGAAAAGAGACTAAAGGAGCTTAATATGTATACCCTTGAGAAAAGGAGGGAGAGGGGGGACATGATAGAAACTTTAAAGTACCTCAAGGGAATCAACAAAGTCCAAGAGGGTAGCATCTTTCAGAAAAAGAAATGTGCAAGAACAAGGGGATGCAATTTAAAGATAGAGGGGGGTGGCTCAGAAGTAATGTGAGGAAGTATTTTTTCATGGAGAGGGTTGTGGATGACTGGAACAGCCTTTCTGAGAATGTCATGGAGTCAAAAACAGTGAGGGAATTCAAGAATGCATGGGACAGACCTAAGGCAATTCTAGTGGGGGGGGGGGCGTAGGAGGAAGTAGGCTGTTGGTTAACTAGGATCTGCTGCTTATCCATTAGGTAGGGAAATGGGAAGACTAGGCGGGCCAAGCGGTCCTTATCTGCCATCAAATTCTATGTTTCTATGTTTCACTGTAGAAGTACAAATTGCTACTACGTTAAAGGAGCCAGTGCAATAAAAGCAACATAATAGAAGCAATGTCTCATCTAATTAAACTAGACATAAACCCAAAGGTTTTGCTGCAAATGGAGAACATATGGCATACAAAAAAAAGTCATATATTAAAATACAAGCAATAATATTTGTTTGGTAAATGGCAATGTCCTGAGGCTAGTCCTGAGTTGATGGAGTGTTGCAGTCTACTTATTTACTGAAATGTGCAGTTTTTAGGCTCTTAAGCAGCAAGAGCAGGAAAGTGTTGCAGTCGTTTTATTTAGCGAAACCTGCAGCTTTAAAGCTTAAGCAGCAAAACCAGTTCTTTAGTTATCATAATAAGCTTAAGCCATTTCAGGGACCGCAATACTCAGAAGTAGATGTACACACAAACAGAGCTCAGGATACAGCCAAGAGAAAGAGCAATCTAATTTCTTTAGCTCGTAGTTATAAAACAGCTCCAGTGTTCCACTAAATATCACCTGCTTCTAAGGGTTCCTTGTTCCATGTCCGGGCCAGTCCTGGAACAGTCCTTGATGACAACTGAATAATAAGTCTTCACCCCCAAAATTTCTGTTCAAGTAGGTAGACGGGGGCTTAGGTGTCAGCTCTCTTGCTGCAGAAATCACATGTTGGATGTTGGTGCACTCAAAGAAACTTCCACACTGGGCCAGATCCTCAGTCAAGAACTCAGAGGGCACTATAAACAACAAAAAGATGAAAGTCCAAGTAATAATTTATAAAAAGGGAATACATGAGTATTTACATGGCCAATTGCATGGCCAAAAAAAAAAGATCTCGAGAACCCCCACAGGTTAAAGCTAACTTTATCTAATCCTGTACCACAGTTGAGAGAAGCTATTAATTGTACGTTAGTACTAGCACACCAGGGGTACAGGAATAAAATGAGTAAAATATAGGTCTTGTACAGAAAGAAACAATTGCATCTCACAACTAGGTTTGAAAGATCTGACCAGCTGATATGTTTAAAAAAAATAATAAAACTTACTCTCAGTGGAGTTCGATTGATTTACCTTGCACAAAGAAAAGGATGCAAGATAAAATGCAGAGCAGACTGAGAAGGCAGCGGCACCCAGCTATAGTTCATCTACATTCCAGGCATGTTTCCAGGTACATGTATGTCTCCAGCAGGCAGTACCTAAGTGGATCTAATCATCTAAAATGCTGTGCATGTGCTTAAGGGCTACGATCCTCAAGACATGTGATCACTATGGAGCGAAATTCAAAAATACAATTTAAATACAATTAAATTAGTCCTTTAATCCCTTAAGGAATAAGACACAGCAGGGTGTGCATGGAACATATTTTACCACATGGCCGGGGTGTAATAAGGCACGAGACCTTGGCTGAGTGCCTTTAGCTCCGGGGCATGGTAAAATATGTTTCTTGCACACCCTGGAGTGTCTTATTGCGCTTATAAAATGGGCTGCATTTTTAAAAAACTTTTTTAAAGTTAGAAAATTGATTGTTATATGTGGTAAACAGCATTTACTTCTGCTGATTTAAATAAAATAGTATTTCTGCCTACCACATAATGACATCATTATGATGTCATGTCTGTACTGGTCAAGTTAGTAATTAGAAATAAAAAACTGGGGGGGGCACTCTTTAATTCACTGTAACTTTGTTACTCTAAATAGCTACTGTAAATTCGTAATATAGTATAGTAACGCCGGTGGAGCGACTGTTATTGTTTACCTGCAGAGGCCGTCTAGTATATTGGTGGGTATCTCCACTCGTTTTCTTACCATGTTGAGCACAAGAACATCCTGGATTATCAAGACGTTTCCAAGAAACATGGAGGGAAGGAGAATACAAAGTCAAATTTGTTTTTTAAATTAAAGTGTGAAAACAGCCACCACAGGCAGAAATTCCACTTTAGTTCATCGAGGAGAAGAACCTAACTCAGAGTGTGGGTGACACCTTTCACTGACATCCATCGGCACCCAGTAGCAGTTCAGAAGGTAAATCTGCATACTGTACAGTGGTGGGGAAACTGTGGATACTTCTTCACTTTTATTAACAAACAGGGCAGTGAGGTGAAACAACCAACAACCAGTTACACCTGCAAATATTACCGAAGGTAAACAAGCACAAAATCAATTATCACTCTCGCTGTCTCTCTCTCTCTCTCTCTCTCTCTCAGCATTGCTATTCGTAACAGTAGCTTGTGTGTTTGTTTTTGTGCCCCCGCACCACAGTGGGTACTCTCGCGCTCTCTCAGCATTGCTGTTCATAACAGCAGTGTGTGTGTGTGTTATCCTATTGCACTCTCTCTCTCTCTCTCTCTCTCTCTCAGCATTGCTGTTCATAACAGTAGCTTGTGTGTGTGTGTGTGTTTTTATGCCCCTGCAACAGAGTGGGTAAAGAAAAGATGGATGCCAGTAAAAATGCCAACATTCTATGGCAGAAGAATCTTGGCCTTTTTACTGCCAGCTCTTTTTTTTACCCATGCATGGAACAGATTTCATGCATGCTGAGGAACGTTTCTGATTGGATGGAATAGCTTACCCATTTTATAAAATGCAATAAGATGCAAAATGCAAAAAAGGAAGCCTATGTACCACAGACTTAAAATCAGGAAATAATACAGTGGTAATGAGATTCCCTTCAGACAGGTGCCACACCATGCTGAAATAAGTGAGTGATTATATAGGTATACGAATTGCGACAAAAAAAACATTCAATTCCCTGTTGCACTGAAATATTGCAAATACTGCAGCATGTAAGTTGGAAGAGAGAGAGAGAGAGAGAGAGATCAACAAATAATTAAAGCAGTCTGGGTTAAGTAAAACCCACTCTACAGGGGTAAGAACTGTACACACCCCGCAGGGCTTGCTGCAGACCCGGCAGATTGAAACAGGCTCCACCACTGCACAGACTCCAGATTTCAACAGCTGGGTCACAGAACAGACATACACCCCTGTAGTGGAGACTAGCAGCACAAGATTGTCTGGAAAGAACTTGGCAAGTTCTGCTAAGCAGGGAAAGATGGCATACCTGCTGTAGAATTTTAAAACACTTATTGTCAAGCTCCTGCTAGAGCGGTTACTCTAACAGTGCAGTGTGCAGCTGCTTGGTCTCTCTCCATCTGGATCACACTGGTGAAGGGATGCAGCAGGTGTCATAAGGGAGCACCATTACCAGTGGACTCCAACAAAAGGCAACTGCTTCTGGATGGTCAAGTTTGGTTGGTCCACAGGTGACTGGGGCTGTTGGAGGCAATATAGGCACCAGACCTGCCAAGGAAGTGGAAGAAAGAGGCTGGGGAAAGGCAGGAAGGTGGTGGTCATTGGAGTCTCCATGGATAGGTCATGGGTTGAAGAGGAGCAGGCATTGCTGGATCAGGCTGGCAGCTCGGGTGAGGTGGGTTGCTTGCCTAGAGAATGGGTTGAGTCAGTGCTGTTCATTGCCAAGCAGTGTATCTGGGGATGGAGCAGGCTGTCATCATCCATGTTGACATAAAGAGCGTGAGTCCCAAGGACATGAGGAGGTCATTCATGTGTAACCCCTCCCCCAAAGTAGTGGAGCTTACCTAAAATTGTCTCCCTGGGCACTTCCTTGGCCCTCTGCCTAGCCCTGTTCCAGACCAGTGTTCTGCCTTTGAGCCTGGGCTAATATCCAGTGATGTGAGTGTAAATCCCTGTAAAGTAATGTATCCATGGTTCCTGCGTGAATGTGCGAGATGGTGCCGTCGCGCTATAGCTTTAAGAAGCTCAGTTCCTGTATATAGTGTGCATAGCCTGTGCTGGGTCCGAGTATCCGGAGCTCGTGACTGGCCAGGGAGCGTTCTTTCAGACTCCACTCTGCAGTCGCTTAATAATGCAGAGGGAACTCTATTGAATACTGTAAATGTTTAAATTTAAAACTAAACTGCTTGTACATAAAATGGACTTTAATGTTAGAATGTTTATCTATCTGCCACCCAGCAGCCATGTTGTTACTTTGACCTTTCATTTTAGCCAATCAGAACTCAAAGGGTCCTAAAGGGGTCCTTCTGCTATGGCTGCTGGGAGAAACAGAGAACTGTGTGCGTTGCGCCTTTATTAGCCAATCGGAATGCAAGGACTGTGACTGACAGCTTCTTCTACCAATTGGATTGCAGTATTGTGTTTCCTTCAGTTAAGGAGGGACAGTTGAACTGGGTGTTGCTGAGAGAGCTTCCAAAGACTGAAAGAGCTCAGACTGTGAGCTGAGAGAAAGTTTGGAAGCCTATCTGGGTTTCCACAGCCAAACAGCCAAGAAGTGGTCAGTCTGAACTCCAATATATGCAGCAGTTGCTGAAACTGTGGAGAAGAGCAAAAAAAACTTTGCTTTTGGACCAAATCTGTCTGCCTGAACTGCGTCAGAGACTGTTTGTTACAACCAGAGTGAAGGCAAACTCTGCATCTAATTGCCAGAGTGGAGATTTGGAAACCAAGCCTGTTGCTAGAGGTTCTACCAACCAGAGAACCGCGTGTTTTTTTTTAAATTTAGCTTAAAGGTTTCTGTGGCTGTGTTTTTTGAATTAAGCTTAAAGGTTTCTGTGGCTGAGTTTTTTGAATAAAGCTTAACGGTTTCTATGGCCATGTCTTTTGAATTTAGCTTAAAGGTTTCTGTGGCTGTGTTTTTTGAATTTAGCTCAATGGGGGAACAACGGCCCCACTTAAAGCCGGGGTGGGAGGGGCCTAAAGAGGACCTGGGGCAAACGTCTAATTTCTGGACTGTATGTGTTTGTGAGATTTGGGAATGCTATTGGTGGGTTTGTAATTGTGTTCGTAAACAACTGCAGTCAGTATAGACAGACTGTATTTCACTGTCCTGTATAGGTAATGTGAACCATGGGTAGGATTGTGGGGTGCAACGGTTTTAGGGCAGCAGTGTGGATGAACATCCTGTGGAGGTTGGGAGGGTGCCCAGTATGCCACAGGCTAAGGATGCTCGAGGAAGAGGTTCAGTGGGTTGGCAGGGAGTTGGGGAGGTTATGGGGTGAAGGAAGGGTTGCATTAGTAGAAGGGCTGACATCTGAGAGTATCAAGGGGGCGCCACAGAGAAGGAACATTAGGTCAAGGGAGGGGTCAGGGGAAGGGGGCAAACTAGACAAGAAGTCAGCTGATGAAGGGTGGACTGTAGTAGGGCCTAGCAAAAGAGGAGCAGCAGTAGGCAGGAGGGAGGAGAAAACACATAGTAATGCAAAAAGGGTAGGGAACATGTTTACTGTACTAGCGACATATGGGAAGAGGATGCAGGAGGAGACTGCACAAGGGATGGTACTCACGAAGAGGAGGGAGTGAGGGGAATTACTAGTGGAGACATTGAGCATGGCATGGCAGGGAGAGGGACAATACTCAGAGAGGTGAGGAGGGAGAGGGAGGTTGGCAGTCAAATAGGAAGGAGGGGAGGGGTCTCAATTGAGAGGGGCAGCGGGGAAGACACTGAAGAAAATGGTAAAAGCACCACATTGAGTGGCCCTGGGAATGAGAACCTGGGTTGGGGGGTGGTGACAGACACAAGGAAAGAGGAGGGGGGTGTACTGGCGTTGGTGGACTCCATACTCAAGGGGATCAGATGGGACAGCAAGGGGGAGAGGCACAGTCAAATATGGGTGGAGTCCATACCAGGATTTAAGGCAGACAAGGCAGGACAGGCAATCCTAAGATGTGCAAGTAGAGGTAGGAGGAAACCACAAATCGTGCTACATGTAGGGACAAACGACCTAACGGGGGAAATGGTGGAGGTAACCAGGGAGAGGTCTGAGGAACTGAGAAGGTTGTGCGAGGAGACAGGGGAGTCGGTGGCCTTCTTGGAGGTGTTTCCAGTAACCTGTGCAAGCACAGTGAAAAAGGAGAGGATTGGGGAAGAACGCATGGTTGGTAGAATGGTGTCGAACTAAGGGGTACGGGATTGTGGGCAGCTGGGGCAGTACCTGGGATAATAAAAATCTGTTTGCAAGGGATAGGCTGCACCTGAGCAGGGAGGGAAAGGAATTATTAAAGCAAAGATTGGGGAGGTATATTGAGACAAAGATGGATTTAAACTAGATGGGGGGTGGCAAGTGGATAGCAGGTAGGCAGGGATCTGATAGAGCAGAGTCACAGCCTACTCCCCAGGCTAGCAGGGAAGGATTTGGGGTGGCCTAAAAGGGAGGAAGTAGAAGGGAGGAGATGGAGGGTGGTCTCGCTGAATGCGAGAAGCTTAGGCAACAAATCAGCTGAGCTACAGGCACTCTTGGCAGTATGGAGGGTGGATATTGCAGCTGTCTCGGAAACATGAGTAACCAAGCACCAGGACTGGGATCTGGCAATCTGCCAGGGTACAAATTATACGGGAAGGACCGTAAGGAGGGGAGGGGGTGGGGTGGCAGTCTATGTGAGGGATGAGATCAAATGCACAAGGGATGAGGGGGAGGAAAGGAGAACAGAGGCAATCTGGCTGCAGCTCCTAGACTCAGGGGGTAGGAAACTGAGGTTTGGGGTGGTATACAGGTTGCCATTCCATTCTGAGGAGCTTGACAGGGACTTAGACGGACAAATCAGAAAGGCATGTAGAAAAGGGAAGGTGGTCATCATGGGGGATTCCAACTTGCCGGGGGTTGACTGGAGCATTCCGGTCACCTCCAGTGCTAGGGAGCAAGTGCTTCTGGATGCGATCCAGGAGGGTCTCCTGACGCAGTTGGTCAGTGTACCTACTAGGCTAAAGAACACTTTAGATCTGGTATTGTTGAATGGGGAGGCAGTAAGGGAAAGAAGGGTGGAGCACCCACTAGCCGACAATGATCACCAAATGGTGTGGTTTAATATCACGATGTGCGGGGAGCCGGAGAAATCAGTTACTCTGGTGGTAAACTTCAGGGGGGCGAACATTGGGAGGATGTGGGAAGTACTGAAAGGGAAACTGGAGGGCATAATGCAGGAGATGGATGCGGAGCAGAAATGGGATATTATTAAATGGGGGTAACAGAGGCAACAGAAGCCTGCACCAAGACACAGAGTAAGAGGAGCAGAGCAAGGAAACCCTGCTGGTTGAACAGTGAGGTAGTGGAGGTGGTGAGAGCAAAACAAGAGGTGCACCAGAGGTATAGGAGGATGGGGAAGGAAGTGGACAGGGAGCAGTATGCAAGATAGTCCAGGGAGGTGACCAGAAAAGTGAGAGAAGCCAAGGCCAGGGGAGCTGAGATTAGCACAGGGAGTTAAGGGGGGGACAGAAAGACTTTTCTGGATACATCAGGGAGAAAAGGAAGTGCAAGGAGACAATAGTGAGTATAAAAAAGGGTGGGGAGTGGACAGAAAAGGGGGAGGAACAGGCAGAAGCAGTGAATGAATACTTTTGCTCAGTGTTCATGGAAGAAAATGGGGACTGCTACCACCATGGGCTGGGAGGGTGGGGACGGGTGGAGAGGAGGCGACAGATGGAAGGATTGAGGGAGGTAGAGTCTTAGAGGGACTGAGAGTAGACAAGGCACCAGGGCTGGATGGTATCCACCCCAGGGCACTGAGGGAGATGGTGGAGGTGTTGGTGGAGCTGCTGCAGATCTGTACAGCACCTCACTGGAGTCGGGATGTGTGCCACTGGACTGGAGGATGGCACATGTAGTGCCATTACACAAGAGCGGACCAAGGAACGAACCGGGTAATTATCATCCGGTAAGTCTCACCTTCATAGTGTGCAAACTCATGGAAACGATATTAAAGGAAAGATTGGTGTCATACCGGAGGCGAACAATGGTCTCCAGGATGTGAGGCAGGATGGGTTTGTTTTCAGGAAGTCCCGTCATACCAACCTGATACAATATTATGCCTGGGTGACAGGTGAACTGGATAAGGTCATGCAGTGATGTTCTTACTTGACTTCAGCAAGACCTTCGATCTAAAGATCTCATGGTGTGGTTTGGGGGGAAACTAACTGGTGTAGGGGTAGGAGTAGGGGCAACAATGATGAACTGGATTACAAGCTGGCTGAGTGAAAGGCTGCAATGGGTGGTGGTGGGAGGGGAGCTCTCAGCTCCGAAGCTGGTGATGAGCAGGGTGCCACAGGGCTCTGTGCTGGGACCAGTATTATTTGGGCTCTTCATATCAGACATTGCGCATGGGGTGGTGAGCAAGGTAAGTCTGTTTGCAGACAACACCAAAATGGGAGCAGTGGTGGATGGAGGGGAGGAATGGAAACAGCTGCAGGGGGACCTAAGCAAGCTAGAGGAGTGGTCAGAGAGGTGGCAGCTGGGGTTCAATGCAAAAAAGTGTGAAGAACCCAAGGAGAGAATACTGGCTGGGGGGGTAAGCTGGGGATCACTGAGGAGGAGAAGGACCTAGGGGTAATGGTAACAGGGACCATGAACAATACTGCCCAGTGCAGGAAAGTGGCTGCAAAAGTGAACAAAATGCTGGGGTGCATAGTGATGATTTTTTTGTCCAGGCAAAGAGAGGTGATCTTGCCCTTTACAGGTCGCTGGTAAGGTTGAACTTGGAGTATTGTGTACAGTTTTGGAGGCCATACCTAAAGCGTGATATCAGGCTACTGGGGGGGGGGGGATGAAGAAGAGGCAACAAAGATGATATGTGGAATGGAGGGGACAGACTATGAGAGCAGGCTGGGAGACCTAAATATGTACACCCTGGAGGATAGAAGGGACAGGAGGGACATGATAAAGACATTCAAGTATATGAGGGGAATCAATAAGGATGGGGCATAAGGGGTCTTTAAGCTAAAAAGGGGGAGGGACATCAGGGGCCATGGGCTAAGAATAGAGGGGTGAAGATTTAGAAGGGAAATGAGGAGACACTATTTCACGGAGAGGGTGTTAGAAAACTGGAATGCACTACCAGAACAGGTGGTATCATGTAAATCTGTGAACAGCTTTAAAAGGGCATGGGACCGGGAACAGGGGAGAGTGAGGTTGGGGGAGGTGGGGGCTGGCAGTGGGATGGGGGTGAGGCAGCTGCAAACTAGGGATGCTAGCTGCACACTCGAGCAGACTTAGACTGGGTGGTCTGTTTCTGATGGCACATTCGTATATTCGTATGTGTTTGCTCAGGGCTACATCTGCAAAAAATACTGCCTGTGATACATGTACAGAGCACGTTTACCAAAGCCTGTTTATGCAAAGGCTGCATCCTGTTTGCTAAAACAAAGCTGCAAAGACTGTATCTTGAATTAAAACTGCATTTGAACCAGCGTGGAGAGTCAGCTACCATCGCAACAGCCAATGTTGGTTTGCAGCCAGCTTGGGGGTTATGCCTAGACATGGGGGTGAGTCATGCCAACCATGGTCCTTTCTGCTGGTCCTGTCTCCAGATGCCAAAAGCCTGCAGCCTGAAACTGAGACTCCAGAGGTTCAAGACTGCCCAAGGGAGCCATCCATCTCAACTGCCAATCAGAGCCTAGAAAGCTGTAGAGTCATGAGTAATTTCAGGGCTTGTCCTGCAACAAATGTTTTTGTATTCCAAGTGTGATTTTAAGTGTTTTGCAGGCCATCTGGCCTGGTTTTCCAAAGAGCCAAGTTATTTGTTCTGTTATGCTTAATCGTTCTGCATGGTTATGAAGCTAACTTAAATTGTTTGTTTAAGGGCCCCAGTGCCAGCCAATCAGCTGCAACACGTCAGGCCTGGAGCGGTTCTAGTTTGGGTACCCAGTGAAGATAACTGGGACTGTTCATGTGGACTAATAATTGTTGTTTAAATGCTCTGCCAAATCCAAACGAAGCACAAATAGCCAGCTTCTAGTTTATCTTACCTCATTGTTTATCCCCCTGAAAAATGAGGTTTGTTGTTAATGTTAACACTGTCCATGAGCATATTATTATTGAGTGCCAGTTTACTGTGTCTGGCTACAAAGGGCTTGTTATTGCTAATAACTTTTCCTTACAAGCATACAGTGTGTGTTGCAGAAGTCGGAACCCTGCTGGTAAGTGCAGCCACCGTGAACACATTATTTGTAGTCACTGTGAGAATATTGTTAGTTAACACCAATAATTGTACTACTGAATTCAAGGTAGATTGTTATATGGTAATCCATGTGTCGGACTACTGGTTGGGGCAGTGAGTAGGCACAGCATCCTAGAGGGTTCTACTAGATCGTCATCAGACACACTTAAAAATCTACTCTGGGTGGAGGCACTGTGCAAATAGTTTTACTACTGGTAACAGGTCTCTTTTGTCATCAAAACCAGAACTCAGGCCTCTCAACCTGTATTATGGGCAAATAGGCAGGTGTAGTAGCCCATTGGGACATGGCGTCTGGGTTATATCTTTGGAGGCACCGCTGGGATCTCCTGCTTACCAGCTGGGCCCCACATGGAGCTTGCTGCCGGTATGGACAGTGTTCCCGGTTCCGGTTTTGAATTTCCCCCCAGTAAAATGGCTGTGCGGCATTTGCTTGGTTGATGTGGGGTAGAGGAGTTTGATCCCCCCCCCAAAGCCCTCTTGCTCCTAGGTTTACTGCTGGCACTGACAAAGGTACTATAGAGGAAGCCCTGTCGGGAGTAAAATGAGTTGGCCAAGCCATGGTGAAAGGCTGAAAAAGCTGACTTGACTACACAAACTTTAATGGCATTGGTGGAAATGTACCAGAGGCCATTGTTGCAGAGGGGTCCCCAGTAGCATGGAAAGTGGTAACCAAGGACAGTGTGGCTCCTCCAGAGCTGGAGTACACACTCATGTCTGACAGTTTTGAATAGGAGGCAGTATAGTGCAGTGGTTTAAGGCTCTGAGCTACAAACCTTGAGACCTGGGTTTGAATCTCACAGCCCCCACTTGCATACTGTGTGACCCTGAGCAATTCACTTAACTTCCTTGTGCTTCCAGGTTGCACCTGTAAACAAGCTTTTAGCTTAGTGTGTCTCTCCTGGTAAAAATAAAACAAAATAAATAAATAAAAATAAAAAAGAGAAACTTCCAAATTGTTACTGGCAGAAGGGAATGGGGTTGAAGTGCTTTGGATGATACTGGGCTCTGGCGGGGTGCCCTTCCTCAGGATGAAGGGACTAAGCCCATTTATGCCCCTCCCCCTCAAACTCATACAGAAGGTTAGAAATATTTTCAGGAGTTATACCTACTCTAGCCAGACAGCATGACTGGGAGACACGGGGGGAGTATGCTGCTCCCTTAGTGCAAGAGTGCCAATGTTCAGAAGTGGAGAAAAGGAAAAGGTTAAGCAAACGTCTTCGAGGTCTGACTCTGGATACTGTTCACTCAGTGAGAGCTGATAACCCAGAGACCTCTGCACAAGACTATTTGGTTGCATTGGAAAATGTATTTGGGAGCCCTGAATTGGGCGAGGACCTTCTGTAGAGTTTTTTCCAAATAGAACAAGAACCAGGATTAGTGGTGCTACTAGGACGCTTAGTACATTACAAAATTATATACAGTGGCACCCACTCCTCGACAGAGAGACTGTAGAGTTTGTTACTTACTCAAAATTCATTTATTGCAGCATGATAAATCCACCAGAAGTTCACCAAATGTGAGAAGAGGAACATAGCAGTGGAAAACACCACCGCTCCTTACGTTTCACCCCCACACACGGGGGTTTCATCAGAATTTTGAGTAAGCAACAAACTCTACCGTCTCTCTATTGAGGAGTGGGTGCTGCTGTATATAATTTTGTAGTGACCGTCTGTAGAGGTTTAAAACAACCCAACAATGTCAGGGAGAGCCCTTGTCTGTATATATACCTCAGCTTGAGAAAGCCCTACAGAAATGCTTCAGGAAAGGAGATGTGGCCTCAGGTGTACTGAATCCGACCAGGTTGGATCAGATATTTAAGTCTCCCCCATATTCTGATTTAAGGTTACTGAAGTTGCGGCTACCACACTGAAGGGATTCACCTCCCTCTTACAGCATGTTGATGAAGGAAGTATGGGAAGCCAAACAAGGAAGGGCAAAATAGGGGCCTCCTTGTGTATCTGCAGCCATCACACAAGTCACTGACAGTGTGCAGTCAGTTGAAACTCAAGGGTTGAATGCAGTTCTAAGAGACAACCATGAGACAGTTGTGGTCAGCCAGAGCCCTTCTGTGATGGGTGTAGGGGCATATGCTCAAACCTCTCTCTCAGACTGTGAGATCAGAGACCTTAGAGCCCAGATGGATGAATTGTTGAAGATGGTAGCTGACCTAAAGGGCTGTCACCCACACGCCATGCCCAGGGCAGAAGAGAGGATCCCAGAGCAGAAGTATGTAGCTACGAGAGCTCCCATTCAGGCTCCAAACTAGTAGATTTAAGACAGAATTTAAGACTTATCTTTTTCAATTGGCCTTCCCAGATGATTTTAATTTTATATATTTGTAATTTAATTTCAATCTCTATGTCTCACTGTAATTAATCTGTAAAGCAGCTTGGTTTAAGATAGGCGCTATATAAATAAAGTTTGCTTTGCTTTAGACCAAACAAGCCAGGCTGGATACCATCGCCTGATGCACCTTCCGGCCCCCAACTAAACTGAGAGGGCATATTCTGCTACCGTTGTGGGGAAGATGGTCATGCCAAGAGAGGGTGCCACTCTCCTGAAGATTTAAGAAAAGTGACCAGTAAGCTACTAAATCAAGTTAGACAAGACAATGCCAAATCTTTGCAAAGCCCTCATACAAGCTTTCTGTTGCAAAGCCATCTGTTAAAGCTCCTGCAAATCCTTCCCTGGATAGGGCAGAGATGGTCGGAGCCTCAATGGAGACTACTGTGCGTATAGAAGGGATCCCTGCCTAAGCTGTATTGGACAGATGTTCCCAAGTAACGATCATTTTTATGTTGATTGCGTGCAGCGCAAGAAACATATTGGGACAGCTTGCTCAGAAGCAGGTTGTGGAGGCGTGGCACTGTTGTGGCCAATTTCGCCACAGCCTGCAAAGGCTTGTCCCGCTTCCCCCATGGCACGCTGCTGGTGACAGTAGTTTGGAACCTTGCCACCAACTTGAGACAAATCAGCCGCTGCAATCAGTCATTGCAGTGTAAGCCATCCGCTGCAATGGAGAGAGCTGACCATTGCAGGGTGGGATCTTCACAAACAATATTAACCCCCACTGTTTACTTGCCGACGGGGGCCCTAATCCCTGTCGGCTTCAGTGTGTCCCTGCAGTCTGTTGTCAATGGGGAGTCCACCCCATTGGCATTAGGTAAACTCCTCCCACTTTTATTGTCTGCAGACGGATGCCCAATCGATCGGCATAATGATACCCGCTGGGTTGTGTGCTGACAGGGGTGCCCAATCCCCATCAGCAACAGCTGCCCCAAAGAAAAGAAAGTCTCCGATGACACGCTGGGAGCCGCATGGCGTGCCACATGCCGTTAAGTTAAAGCGGTCCCACGATGTCTTTTTTTCCCCTGTAAAAAGGAAACTGTTCTCCGTGTTCTCCTTGCCCCACCCACAACCCACACCCAACCACTGCGCACCCTGCCTCCCTACACCCCTTGCCCCATACTTACCTCCGGAGTCTGGCACGATGATCTTCGGTGGACCGGGAACACGTCTGCACTCTTCAAAGCTGACCGCGAACTGAGGAAATGCCGGTAAGCTGTATAATGGTAGAAATAGGATTTTTTCAACTTTAATGCATATCTCAGTCATTTTTTTGAATTTTGGTACCAAATTTTCAACATGGGGTTTTTGGGACCCCTCCTCATGAATTCTCGAACTGTCATGGCGTCAATCAGCCCCAAAAGGTGATTTCGTGGTCACTGTGCGGAATCACCTTTCGGTGACGATTAACAAAATGACAGTGCAGTGTTCATGAGGTGGGCTCTCAGAAAGCCTATTTTGCAAATTTGGTGGAAAAAATCCAAAAAATTACTGTTTTACGAGCGCGCATTGTGTAGTTGCTACGCACACTTGTAAATTCACAAATTTACAATATTTTCACAACACATTTTCAACACTGAAATTTTTTCACATCTCCTTGTGAACAGTACAGCTGTCATTGTTCACATCCTGGCCGAAATGTGTTTTTGCAGTTCCGGCGCAGAATAGTGCAGTCGCTGTGGGAAATCCCTGTTCAGTAACAATACTCCATAAAATGACTGTGTTACAAAGTGTGTGTTGCGCAGTTTGCATGCATGCTCGTAACTTCGCAAATTTGTAATATTTTCACTCCAAACTTTCAACATTACCATTTCACACACCTACTTATGAACAGTACAGCTGGTCATTTTTCCCATCCTAGCCAAATGTGTTTTTGCACTTCCGGCGCAGAATACGGTGGTCGCTGTGGGAAATCACTGTTCAGGACAGATTAAGAAAATGACAGTGATACTGTTCATGAGCAGAGGTCCTAAAATGCCTATATTGAAAATTTGGTGATGATAGCCCATCAAATGACTGTGTTACAAGTGTGCGTTGCGCACTTTCCACGCACCCTTGTAACTTCGCAGATTTGTAATATTGTCACGACAAATTTTCAACAGTGGCATTTTTTCATACCTCCTTATGAGCAGTACAGCTGTCATTTTTCACATCCTGGCCGAAATGTGTTTTCACAGTTCCGGCGCAGAATAATGCGGTCGCTGTGGGAAATCAGTGTTCGGGACACATTAAGACAATGACAGTGTTCATGAGCAGAGGTCCTAAAATCCCTATGTTGAAAATTTGGTGATGAAACTCCATAACATGACTGTGTTACAAGCGTACATTGAACTGTTTCCACGCACCCTTGTAACTTCGTAAATTTGTAATATTTTCACGCCACATTTTTAACAGTGGCATTTTTTCACACATCCTTATGAACAGTACAGCTGTCATTTTCCACATCCTGCCTAAAATATGTTTTTGCACTCCTGCTAGAGAATTGCATAGTCACTGTGGGAAATCAGTGTTTTGGACAGATTAAGATCGAGCGAGTGAGGGAGGGAGTGACCGAGCTCAACTGAGCTCTGTCGGGACACCTGCAGATTTGTTTGTGGGCAGAAAACGGCCCCAATGCAAGAGGCCAGTACAAAAGGGCAGCCTGCAGCACTAGGAGAAACAGAATGAGACAGTGAGTAAGGGAGGGGGAGTGAGCGAAGTCAGCGGAGCGCTGTCAGGACTGCTGCAGATTTCTTTGTGGGCAGAAAAAGCCGTCAGTGTAGGCAGGGGCCTAGTACAAAAGGGCAGCCCGCAGCGGTGGGAGAAACAGTACGAGCAAGTGAGACAGGGGGACTGAGTGAGCTCAACGGAGCTCTATCAGGACTGCTGCAGATGTCTTTGTGGGCAGAAAAAGGTGCCAATGCAGGCAGGAGCCCCATACAAAAGGGCAGCTTGCAGTGCCAGGACAAACAGAATGAGTGTGTGTGAGAGAGAGAGAGAGAGAGACACTGAGCAACCTCAAAGGAGCTCTGTCAGGACAGCTGCAGATTTCTTTGTGGAGAGACAAAGGTGCCAATGCAGCCAGGAGCCCCATACAAAAGCGCAGCCTGCAGCGCCAAGAGAAACAGAATGAGTCAGTGATAGAGCGGTAGTGAGCAACCTCAACAGAGCTCTGTTGTGACTACTGCAGATTTCTTAGTGGGCAGAGAAAGGCGGCAATGCAGGCAGGAGCCCAGTACAAAATGGCAGCCTGCAGCGGCAGGAGACACAGAATGAGTGAGTGAGCTCAACGGAGCTGTATTGTAATTGCTGCAAATTTCTTTGTGGGCAGAAGAAGGCAGCAACGCAGGCAGGAGCCCAATAGAAAAGGGCAGCCTGCAGTACCAGCAGAAACGGAATGAGCGAGTGAGAGAAGGGGAGTGAGCGAGCTTGACGGAGCTTTGTCGGGACTGCTGTAGATTTCTTTATGGGAAGAAAAAGGCACCAACAGAGGCAGGAGCCTAGTACAAAAGGGTAGGCAGCAGCGCCAGGAGAAACAGAATGAGTGAGTGACACAGGGGAAGTGAGCGACCTCAACGGAGCTCTGTTGGGACAGCTGTGGATTTCTTTGTGGGCAGAAAAAGGTGGCAATGCAGGCAGGAGCCCAGTACAAAAGGGCAGCTAGCAGCGGCAGGAGACACAGAATGAGCGAGTGAGGGAGGGGGAGTGAGTGATCTCAATGGAGCTCTGTTGGGACTGCTACAGATTTGTTTGTGGGCAGAAAAAGGCAGCAATGCACGCAGTAGCCCAATACAAAATGGCAGCCTGCAGTGGTGGGAAAACCAGAATGAGCGCGTGAGAGAGGGGGAGTGAGCGAGCTCAATGGAGCAGTATTGTAATTGCTGCAAATTTCTTTGTGGGCAGAAGAAGGTGGCAACACAGGCAGGAGCCCAATAGAAAAGGGCAGCCTGCAGTACCGGCAGAAATGGAATGAGCGAGTGAGAAAAGGGGAGTGAGCAAGCTCAATGGAGCTTTGTCAGGACTGCTGCTGATTTCTTTGTGGGCAGAAAAAGGCGCCAACAGAGGCAGGAGCCCAGTACAAAAGGGCAGGCAGCAATGCCAGGAGAAACAGAATGAGTGAGTGACACAGGGGGAGTGAACGACCTCAATGGAGCTCTGTCAGGACAGCTGTGAATTTCTTTGTGGGCAGAAAAAGGTGCCAATCTAGGCAGGTGCCCAGTACAGAATGGCAGCCTGCAGCACCAGAAGAAACACAACGAGCAAGTGAGAGAGGAGGAGTGAGCAAGCTCAATGGAGCTCTATCGTGACTGCTGCAGATTTCTTTGTTGGCAGAAAAAGACGGCAACGCAGGCAGAAGCCCAGTACAAAAGGCCAGCCTGTAGCACCGGCAGAAACGGAATGAGTGAGTGAGAGGGGGGAGCCAGCAGGCTCAACAGACCTGTGTCAGGACTGCTGTAGATTTTTTTGTGTGACAAAAAAGCCACCAACACAAGCAGGAGCCCAGTACAAAAGGGCAGCCTGCAGCGGCAGGAGAAACAGAATGAGCGAATGAGAGAGGGGGAGTGAGCAAGCTCAATGGAGCTCTGTCGTGACTGCTGCAGATTTCTTTGTTGGCAGAAAAAGACGGCAACGCAGGCAGGAGCCCAGTACAAAAGGCCAGCCTGTAGCACCGCAGAAATGAAATGAGGAGAGGGGAGTCAGCAGGCTCAACAGACCTGTGTCAGGACTGCTGTAGATTTTTTGTGCCAAAACCACCAACACAGGCAGGAGCCCAGTACAAAAGGGCAGCCTGCAGTGGCAGGAGAAACAGAATGAGCGAGTGAGAGAGGGGGAGTGAGCCACCTCAACGCAGCTCTGTCGGGACAGCTGCAGATTTCTTAGTGGACAGAATAAGGTGCCAATGCAGGCAGGAGCCCAGTCCAACAGAGCAGCCTGCAGCACCGGGAGAAACAGACTGAGTGAGTGACAGAGGGGCAGTGAGCGAGCTCAACACACCAACGCAATCAACATTTGGCATTGACAAATGCTTTTTAAGAACTGTTATGATCAGCACTTATCTCATTGCCCATTGCAGCCCCTTGATGGCTTACATGTGTGGGGGCTGAGTGACAGATCTTATCCTTATCTTGGCTATCTTAAAGTATGGCTTTCGTTTCCATCCTCTGTAGCTGATGTGGGAGACCTAGAATGTATGATGGAATACCAGTCTTGATCGGCACTAATATCTACATGTTTGGCCGTCTAGCACAGTTGTGCCAAGAAAGACTGAATAAAAAGACTGGCCAAGCATTGCACATTCACGCCATGGTGAGAAAAGCACACGAACTGCAAATGCAGCCTAAAGAGGAGGATGAAGATGAACCCATGGGAATTGTGTGGAGGAAGGACCCCTCTACTATTGTGCTCCCTCCAAATGCAGAATGTAGCATCAGTGGGGATGTCTGCTTGAAGAAAGATGTGACCAATCAAATACTAATGCTGGATGCTCCTGATGAAAGTAAGCTGCCCGAGGGGTTGTTGGACAAGCCTAGTGTGCTCCCTGTATGAGCCCATGCTTATGTCCGGCAAGTGGTCATCCAGGAGCAGAATGTCACTGACAGAGATACTGAAGTCCATAGAGGATATACTTTGGCAAAAGTCTGTTGTGCTGATACTGCTGTGCAGCCTTCTGGGAAGAAGAAAGGAGACTGTAAAGTACCTGCAGATATGTTTGATTTGGGGGATTCCCCTATTCCAGATGGATGGAGAGCCTGAATTAGCCGGAAGCTAGCCCAAGGAACTAAAGTTTTCTCCCTTAAAGAGTGGGATGTAGGATGTGCCACAGGTGCTGAGTATTACATCTGTCTACACGATGACCGTCCATTCTTGGAGAGGTCCCGAAGGTTAGCACCTGCTGACATAGATGATGTGAGGTGTCACCTGCAGGAGGTGCTAGCAGCTGGAATAATACAAGAGACCCAAATTCCTTATGCTTCTCCAATTGTGGTGGTAAGGATGAAAATGGAGCAGTAAGAATGTGTGTAAACTGCAGAACATCGAATAAAAGAACCGTTCCAGACCAGTGCACTATGCCTCACATACAAAATGCGTTGGACTGTTTAAATGGGGACAAGTGGTTCTCTGTCTTAGACTTGCGAAGTGGGTATTATCAAATTCCAATGGCTCCTGAAGATAGTGAGAAAACTGTTTTTATTTGCCCATTGGGATTTTATGAATTCCTTAGAATGCCACAAGGGATATCAGGCACCCCCGCAACCTTCCAAAGACTTATGGAATGAGCAGTTGGGGACATGAATCTCCTTGAATGTCTTGTGTACCTTGATGATGTGATTGTCTTTGGCAAAACGCTAGAGGAGAATGAAGCTCGCCTCTTTTAAGTGCTTGACCGACTGGAAGAATCTGGCCTTAAGTTTTCAGTACACAAATGTCAATTCTTTCAAGGTTCTGTAAAGTACGTGGGTCATATCGCGTCTTCACATGACATCCAGACTGACCACTGCAAAGTAGAAGCTTTGACTGACTGGCCCCAGCCCACCAATCTTAAAGAATTGCAGACATTCCTGGGATTTTGTGTCTACTGCCATTGATTTGTTAAAGACTATACTAAAGTAGTGCACCCTCTTCTGAATCTGACACAAGAGCATCCACCCACACACAAGAAGTTTAAAAGTCGTACCGACAATGAAACTGCTAAGACCTATTTCAAACCTTATGAACCTTTTGGCCATAGATGGACTGCCGAATGTAATGCTGCTTTTGAAGAGATTATTTATCGGCTGACCCAATCTCCTGTCTTAGTGTATGCTGATCCGTCCAACCATATGTGCTTCACACAGACGCCAGCCTAAGTGGCCTAGGGGCTATGCTTTATCTTTTTTTTTTTTTGCAATTAAGAAAACTTTATTAATTTTTAGGAAATACATAAAGTCACAAATCCACAACATTTGAACCATCAAGAAAAAGGAATGTACATAACCAACTGCCTCCCCACATAAGACACAAAGGTACAAAAAAAAAAGCATTGTAAAGGTCAAAGGTCAGGAACAGACCCCAACCCCTCCCTAGGGGCTGTGCTTTTATCGAGAATACCCTGAGGGGATTCACCAAGTCGATTTTGCCAGCAGAAGTTTGACTAGTTCAGGAAAGAGATACCCAGTACACAAACTTGAATTTTTAGCACTTAACTGGGCCGTAGTGGAGCAATTTCATGAATATTTGTATAGAGCCGGGATCCTTGTTAAAACTGACAATAACACATTGACTTGTGTGCAGACTTCAGCTCAGCTAGATGCCACGGGTCACAGATGGCTTTCGGCTTTGTCTACCTATGAAGATGCAGTAGAATATCACTGTGGGTTGAACCATATTCACAACAGATGCCCTTTCTAGGTGACCTGTCTCTGACCAGAAGTGGGTATGTATTCCTGAACAAACAGTGAATGCTTTGTGTCAGAAGTTTGATGAAGATGAGTCCTCACATGAGGAGAATTCTGACTGTTTAGTTGATTGTCTTCGGCTGCCCGATACCTGTGTGCCCCAAGGCTTATTACAATCTAGCCACCTTAGATCTGCGTTCTTTGCCTCAACAACCAAAGCAGACCTACAGAGAGAACAAAGTTTTGACCCACTACTAAAAGAAGTGATTGCTGTTTTGAAGAAAGGAGGTGATGCCTCTCAGTTGCAACCAAATGATTCTACTGCTAGCTTACTACTTAGACAATGGCCTAAACTCAAGCTGCATGAACATTTGCTGTACCGAGAAATAACTGATAGCCTGGGAGAGCCTGTCAAGCGACAACCTGTATTACCAGCCAAGTTTAAAACAGTTGTACTTAAAGCTCTGCACAATGATATGAGACATTTGAAGAGTGAGAGAACTTTAGATTTGGTCCAGCCATGGTTCTTTTGGCCCAGGATGGCAAAAGATGTTGAACAATATTGTAAGACTTGCAGTCGGTGCATAGAGAGAAAGGCATGGCCACAAATAGCGGCCCCTCTGGTTAATATTGTCACAAGGGCTCCAATAGAACTTGTTTGCATGGACTTCCTTAGCCTTGAACCAGACTCTAAGGATATTTCAGACATCTTAGTGGTTACTGATCACTTTACCAGATGCACTCAAGCCTACCCCACAAAGGACCAGAAGGCATCCACTGTTGATAATGTGCTGGTGGAAATGTTCTTTGTGCATTATGGTGCGCTGAAACAAATTCATTTGGCCAAGGCAGTGATTTCAAAAGCAGGCTAATCAAAGAAATGTCTC
This sequence comes from Neoceratodus forsteri, assembly GCA_016271365.2. Classification (NCBI taxonomy): domain Eukaryota; kingdom Metazoa; phylum Chordata; order Ceratodontiformes; family Ceratodontidae; genus Neoceratodus; species Neoceratodus forsteri. The sequence goes on along the minus strand of JADMNL010000032.1, from coordinate 158,664,076 downwards.
TTTGGGGCATCAGAAAATCCAGAACTACCCCATATAATCTGCAAGGTGATCCCCAGCCAGAGAGATTTAATCATACTTTGCTCGATATGCTGAGCACACGTGATCCAAAAGACAAAAGTAGGTGGAGCCAGCAAGTCAGTGCCTTGGTTCATGCTTATAATTCTACCAAAAATGACTCTACTGGATTTTCTCCATATAGCCTAATGTTTGGGAGAGAAGCTCATCTTCCTGCTGATGTGTGTTTCGGTGTTTCACCTGATGGCACCAAACCTGAAAACTACCTGCAGTGTGCACAAAAGTTAAAGGAACAGTTACATCGAGCATACCAATTAGCTACAACTATGGCTGCCAAAAGAAACCAAGCCAATAAAACTTGTCATGATAAGCAAGTGAAAGCTCAAGCGCTAGAGCCAGGAGACCGTGTGCTGCTCCATAATCTTGGAATTCAAGGCAAGCATAAAATAGCTGATTGATGGGGTCATACTCCTTATGTTGTCATAGCCAAGCTTGATGGACTACCAGTGTATATAGTACGACCAGGTGACACGCGTGCTGTAAAGACTATTCACAGAAATCACTTACTACCAATTGGTCAGATAGTGTTAAATGATGTTCGAGACTGAAACTCCCTGACGCCCTGTGAATAGGTCTGTTACACAAAATAAACAAAAGCAACAAGCTTCTGCTGCCCAGCCTATTGTTTCTATGAACACTGCAGCAAATCCTAATGACACTGATTCTGAAAGTGATGACGAAGAGTTCTGTGCTGCTTATTTTCAAACTCCTGAACTTGCGAGACTATTCCAGGGGTTCCCTCAGTCTTCTCATTGCAAAACCCCTGCAATTCAAGTGTCTGCTGCTGATGATTCTAATCTGTCTGGTAGTCCTGAACTGCCAATCGAGGATGTGTTCAGCATAAGCTCTGAAATAAGTGACTCCCCTTTCCATATTGAACAAGTGATGAAGCTGACTAGATGGACTGAGTAATCTGTTTAAGCCAAATGAAAGTTTTGCTGACCCCGAGAATGGGAGAAGTGTATTGGATTACTCAGAATTTGTCACTATAGCACTTAGCTTGCATTATGGAGACCTGGATTGGTGATGATGCTGGCCCGGTTTTAGAGGCTGCTGTCCCGCCCAGGTATTTATTTATTTATTTAGTTTTTGTTAACCGGGTAAGTGCACTAGCCAGCAGGTGACTATTTTCAGGCACGACCCGGGAGGTACAGTTACAGTACAAAGTGATACAGTATAGACTTACACATACAAGCAAGATTCATTGGAACAAGAACAAAGTGATACAGTGTAGATTTACGCATACAAGCGAGATTCATTGGAACAAGAACAGATATGCATACATTATAAAAAATAAGGGGAGGGGGGTAAGGTGCAGAAGGGTAAGTGAGGGAGAGTAGGAGAAGGGGTAGTAGAGCTCCCAGGGATGTAATGGGCAAGACAGGAGGGAAAAACTAACACAGAAGGGAGACGGCGAATAGGCTTTAGCGGTACAAGGTTACAACCTGCAACCGGACAGGTGGAACTGAGAGGCGGCAAGGGAGAAAGGAGGTCGGCAAGTGGGGGAGTGTTACGGCTGGGCGAAAAGAGGGAAAGGTGATAGGCAGGAGAAGGAAGGGGTGAGGACAGTACACAAAGGTAGAAGAAGGACAGAGGGGATGGAGGGTGGCTTAGAATGGGAAGGAGGGAAGAGAGCAGTGAGAAGGGCAGATGGTTAGGGTGATCAGCTCAGGGACGTGGGTAAGCAGGGAGGCAGAGGGCATGGTCTAAGAGGAGGGTAGCAGGTCAGTCAGGGGAACACTCCTGGTAGCAGCGTAAAGCGAGACCAGACAAAGGGGAAATGGCCAGCCTGGGAGCGAATTACGAGTTTAGTGGGAGTAAGGATACAGTAAAAAGTAGGAAAGAAATTTGGAAAACGACCAAGCTGTGGGGCTAAAACAGCCAGTCGTGGAGAGGCCAGAGAGCAGGCGAGAGTGGGAGGGAGAGTAAGGAGTAATGACGGCTATTACGGGGAGAGGCACAAAAGGAGACCGAAGCAATGGAGCTGGAAAGCAGCAAGTTAAGGGGTCGGGGAGCATGAGTAGGAGAGGGAGAACCAGAGGAAGTGAGCGGCTATTAGTGGGAGGAGGCACTAGTAAATCCGACGCTAAGGAACTGAAGGCGGAAAGGCAGAGGGGGTAAAGGAACATACAGGAGTGTAAGGGTGGAGGAGACACGAGTGTAACCGAGGTCTGTAAGAGTGAGAAGGCCAGGTACCTAGAGGTGTGGGAGCACAGGGGAGCAGGATAGGAAGGGGAGCCAGAGAGGTTGGGAGCAAGAGGAAGGGGGCGGAAGGGAGGACAGTAATCACATACAATCAGTGACATAATTTGTTGCAGTGCAAAACCAGGAGACAACAATGGTCACAATTGAGTAATGCATACTACATGTAAGGTACAAGTAAAAGTAGAGCAAATTGCTAGGCAAGCCCATCATAAAAACAATTGGTGAGCCCATTACAGGTGAAGTACCAAATATACTTGTTTATAAAGTGATTAGGCATTATAGAGAATAATAAACCTGATGTTAACAGGGCTGAACATCCATACAGGATGTATTTGTACAATGCGTAAGTGCAGGCAAATATAAACTAGCGACTATACAGAAATAAGACTTGGGGTAGAAAGTAAAACATTTGCAAGGGAACACAAGAGGTGGTCTAGACAGGGACTAAGGATTTTAAGTGGGATCAAAACACGTACATTGGTCCATCGAGGCAAGGTGTGATCTTAGTCTTTGCTTGAAAGCTGTGTGTGAGGGGCACCTTAAGTCCAAGGGCAGCGGTTCCACAAGTGGGGGCAGCATAATTGAATGCCCCAGTACCCTGTTTGTACTGCACAAGGGAACAGTTAGCAGAGATTTGTCTGATGATCTCAGGTCCCTCAAAGGTATCACTGGCTGGAGCAGTTTAGATAGAGATGCTGGTTTCGACACTCTAATGATAGAGTCAGAGAGGCTGCAGAGATAATATTGCCTGGTGGAGGAGGGGGACAGCCAGCCTAAATCTTTATACAGCTGACAGTGGTGCTTCAGGCATGGTGCTTTTGCCGCATATCTACAGACATTGTTAAAGGTAGTGTCCCATTTTTGCAGTACAGTTTTGCTAGCCATAGTTAGGATGGGAGCACAATAGGACAGGGTAGGTAATAAGATTCCCTGGCAATGGCCAGTTTGCGGAGGGAGTGAGCAGGTAGTTTGTCCTGTAGGCGGCCCCCAGTTTACAGTTGACAGCTTTACAGGTTTCCTGGATATGCTGATTCAAGTCAAGGTTTTGGTCAAGCTGTATACCCAAATAACGGAATGAGCTTACAGTCTCCAGAGGGATCCCATTTATATCAAGAATATTGAGTGGAGATGAACAGGTTCTTAGTTTATGGAGTGACCCAAATAGCATAGCTTTAGTTTTATTAGAGTTGAGTACTAGGCGATGAGTATTTAGCCAGTGTTGTACCAAGTGGAAGCCTGAAGTCAGGGCAGTATTAAGGTTGGTAGCATTGTCTGAGTGGGCATAGATAACCAGGTCATCTGCATAAAGAAGTGAGTTGCCAGAGGTTATAACGTTGGGGAGGTTGTTAATGAATAATGTGAAGAGGAGAGGTCCAAGTATGGAGCCCTGCGGAACACCAATATTGATCACTGTGCTATCAGAGATAGCCGAGTTAAATTTAACTTCTTGAGACCTGTTGTCGAGGTAACTGCTGAACCACGTTGTTACAGGGTATGAGAAGCCCAGGTTTCTGAGGGAGGCAAGCAGCAATGGGTGATCTACAAGGTCAAACGCTTTTGTAAGGTCAATGAACACAGCCCCTGTTAGCTGCCCTTTGTCCATATTGGTAAGTACATCAGAGGTGAATTTCATAGCGTAGTCATGGTGCTGTGGTGTTCCTGAAGCCATGCTGTCTACATGAGACACATTAGAGGTTTCAATGAATTCTGAGACCTGCGTGGATACTATTTTTTCAAGAATTTTGCTAAGAACTGATAGGATAGCAATTGGTCTATAGTTTGACGTATCATTCTTGCTCCCTTTTTTGAACACAGGAGTGATTCTGGCAGTCTGGTATACCGTAGTGCACTGCCCCAGAGTGGAATGCAGGGATGGGGGGGTAGCCATCTGTTTTAAATCTGAGCTGGGCTTCACCCTGCACCCAGTGAGAGCACCAAATTCATTTTAATGTGTGGCCATCCGTGGGGGTCCGGGTGCAGGTTGCTTGATTCTCCTGATTTACCGCCCTTCTGGGTCGGTGGGGGATTTATTGCAGGAGGTGGCCGATTTCATCACTGGGGAAATATTGGAGGCCCCCAGATGTTTAGTGCTGGGAGACTTCAGTGTTTGGGCTGAGGATAAATCTTCTCGGCTTGGTTACAACTTCCTCCAGATGGTGTCATTTCTGGGCTTTGCGCAAGGAGTTTTCTCTGCGACCCATCAGGGTGGCCACATGTTGGATCTGGTGTTCTCACTGGGGCTTGAGATAAATAGTTTCAGCACTGATCGGGTCATTTGGTCCGATCATTGCACAGTGAAGTTCTGGTTCGGGGCCCCCCTTGATAGCCCTCCCCTGTAGAGATGGTCAGCTATCGCCCTTTGAGGGGGTTGACCCCTGAGGGTTTTTTGGCGGTGGCTGACCTTTCTAGTGTGGACAGTGCATGCGTTGGGGGGTGTGCGTGGCAGTGGATGCCTGTAACAAGGCACTGTCGTGTGCACTCAACTCCCTCGCACCAGCCCATGTACGACCCAGGTCTTCTCATTTGAGGTCCCCTTGGTATGATGGGGAGCTCAAGGTGATGAAGACTTTGGGTTGGAGATTAGAGCACTGCTGGGGGAAGTCCGGCCTGGAGGTAGACAAACTGGCCCTACATGTGCACTATGGTGCATACCGGGGGCAATCAACCATAAGAAGGCAGAATTCCTGTCCAGGGAGATTGCTGCTAGGAGGAACTGTCCAACTGTGCTCTTTCGGACTGTGGACAGGCTTCTCCATCCCTTCCTGTCTACAGCAGAAGGTAGCCTTTTCGAATGCATTGTGCAAGGAGTTTGCTCAGTTCTTCTCAGACAGGGTGTCTGCCATCAGGCAGGGGGTTCCACCAGTGGACCAGAATTTGGTCAACAATGGTCACCATGGGTGACCAGAGGGCACTCTGTCTGGTTGAGGTGAGTTTAGACTGGTGGAGGTGGCTGAGGTTAGTGAGACTGCCTCTAAGCTTCGGCACACCTTTTGTGAAGCCAACCCTTTTCTTAATGAGATGTGTTGACTCCGTTGTCCAGGTGTTTGCCTTGATTGTCTGGTGCTCCTTGTTGGAGGGGTCTTCCTCGATGTCTTGAAGGAGTCATTGGTGAGACTCCTCCTGAAAAAAACATCCTTGGACCCTGAAGTCAAGGCAAATTACCGTCCTATCTCCAATGTCCCATTTTTGGATAAGATTGTGGAGAAGGTGGTGGCGCTTCAGCTTGAGGAGCATCTCGTGGCCCATGATCTGTACGAGCTGCTCCATTCTGGGTTCATGAGAGGCATAGCACAGAAACTGCACTAGTTCGGGTGCATAATGACCTCCTTAGGGCTAGAGATTGAAGGGAGGGGACAATTCTTGTTTTCCTCGATCTCTCTTCAGTATTTGACATGGTGGACCATTGAGTGTTACTTGACCGCCTAAGGGAATTCTGTGGACTCGCCAGCACTGTCATATGCTGGTTTGAGTCTTTTTATCTAACAGGAGGCAGAGGGTAGTGATGGAGAATTTCTCCTCCTTCCCTGGCCACCTGTCATGCAGAGTTCCCTAGGGTTCGGTCTTGTCACCAATGTTATTTGCCGTGTATATGCTGCTGCTGGGAGAGCTCATTAGGAAGTACAGTCTGGGTTTTCACTGCTAAACTGATGATACCCAGATGTACTTTTCCTTAGCCCCCAGAACATCTTGCGCAGTGGAAGTGCTTAACAGCTGCCTTGCTGAGATCAATGACTGGATGGCCTCCAGCTGGTTGCGACTGAACCCCAGTAAGACGGAGGTACTGGTGGTGGAGTCAAACAGACGACATGATAGGTTGGCCTCTGGTGCAGAGACAGGGCTTTGTCTTGGCTCTGTACCATTGAAGGCCTCCTCTAGGGTGTGTGATACGGGCGTTATTCTTGACAGCGGACTGACATTTGAGTTTCAGGTGGTGTCTATTGTCCATACCAGCTTTTATCGTCTGAGGAATATCACCAGGATAAAGCCCCTCGTTCCACCACTGGACCTCCCCACTTTGGTGCATCCCTTTGTGACATCCAGGCTTGACTACTGTAATGCACTCTATCTCTGGATCTCTGGGGGTACCCTGCGCTGACTGCAGCTGGTGCAGAACGCGGCAGCGAGGCTGTTGACAGGACAGCCTAAGTATTGTCACATCACTCCAGTGCTGTGTTAACTGCACTAGCTGCTGGTTAGGTGGAAGGTCCTCTTTAAGTTGGGTTTGCTCACCTTTAAGACCCTACATAGCCTGGGCCCTGGCTAGCTGAAGGACCTTCTTGCACCTGCTGTCTCGGTCCACTCCCTCCACTCCTCCTCTAGGGACCTCTTTGCAATTCCCAGGATGAGGTTAAAAACTGCTTGCGACAGAGCATTTAGTGTCGCTGCCCCCATCCTGTGGAATTCGCTTCCTTTAACCGTCAGGGAGGCCCCTTCTGTGGAGGCATTTAAGGCCCACCTCAAGGCCTTCTTCTATAATCAGGCCTTCCCAGACTATGTTTTATAGTCCCTACCTGTCTTTTAGAAATTGATGCTTAATTTAGTTTTTAGCGATTCTGAATTTAGTTGTTGTTAAGGGTAGTAAATTCTGTTTTAACTGTTTGGAATATTGTATACAAATGTGTATTATTGTGTTGTTCTGCATTTATTTGATTGATGTACAGTGCCCAGAGCCTCTGGGATGGGCGTTTTTTAAATAAAACTTGCCTTGCTTCGCCTAATGATGAGGATGAGCCTGGAGAGCCTGCAAGTAAGAGTGAGAATCAAGAGAATGCAGTGGTACCCATTTCAACAGAAGTTGTTTTATTGACGGACAATAAACCGAGAGTCATGACCCTGAATGTTAAAGAAGTGCAAGTGGCAATACCAGACATGCCTCATTGCTCTGAAAGAACTGTAAAACCTGTGTTAAAACTCACGTATGATACCCCAGGCAAGCCTTTTGATCTTCCATTGAATGTTGTGCACAAAGGAGTATATGTCACATCCAAGTCATTGCCAAGGCTTTTCACTGCTTCAAATAAAAGAAAATTCCCCCCCCCCAGTATAAAAGGGGCTCTAGGTAGAAGAAGGTGGATAATATTAAAAGCACTGGTGAAAGGACATCAAATGATTTAACAAATGTGACTTTGAAATGCTTAATGTATGCCATGTTGTATTTGAAATTTCATGATGATGCCTGTAAGTTATTGCAGGATGTCCAAAATGTAAGTACTGTAAGTCTTCTTGTTATAGAATGCCATACTGTAGATAGATAGATAGATAGACATTTAATGTCTAGCTAGACTTTGAACATAGTAAAATGTTATTGTCTGTGACTGCCAGTTTTATTATGGACTTGGTGCAGACACCAAGTTTTCCTAGGCAGGGGAGACTGTAAACGCCCCCCCCCCCAAAGTGGGGGAGCTTACCTTAAGTTGTCTCCCTGGGCATTTCCTTTGCCCTCCACCTGGCTCTGTTCAGCCCTGTGTTCTGCTTTTGCGCTTGGGCTAATATCCAGCGATGTGAGTGTAAATCCCTGTAAAGTAATGCTGTATTCATGGTTCCTACATGAACAAGGGACGCTTTCATACCTAGCTTGGGCTGCACCTGCACCATGAGGGAGCTGGAGTTGTGGCCAGGAGAATGGATGGAACAATCGGGGGATTTAGACTAAACAATAGGGGGAGGGAACTGGTGCAGAGTTTCACCAAGGGCAGGAGGTGGATACAAAGAAATACAAAAGGAACAAAAGAAGAACAAGGGAGTGCCAGAAGAGGAGACTCAGGGAGGGGGAGAAAGCATATTGAGCTAACTGTTCTCCCTTGCATGCAGACTAATATGAGGAGCATGCCCAACACAATGGGTGAGCTTGAGGACCTAATGCACCTTGAAGGACAGGATTTAGTGGTGTAGTGCCCTAATTGCCCCACAAGAAATCGGGGCACCAGTGTGCTCTAGGAGCTTCTGGCTGTTCAGAGTGCACCGCTTGTAAAACTTCCATTTTAGAAAGATGTGTGATGCACAAAATGACCCTTTAAGTACTAAAAATGAGTTCCCTACCCCATGTGCATGGAAGTGGGCGGGGGGGGGAGGTACGAGCTTTTCACTTATTGCCACCTGTGACTTTAGACCATAACTAAGCTATGGTAAACAAGGGTCACATAGAAACATAGAAATCTGGTGGCAAAAAAGGACCCATCAGCCCATCTAGTCTGCCCCGTTCCCTCCCCATAGGCTCCTCTGCCCATCCTTTACTCCCCTCCTTTTTGTTCCTTTCCCCCGTGCAGCCTCCTGTCCCTGTGATTTCAGCTAGTTTCATACCCTTCCCTCTCTTGCCTACTCCCATGTAGTAATCCCAGACCTCTTGAACTCCCCCACCGAGTTTGCCTCCACCACCCATTTTGTCAAATTATTCCAGGGACCCACCACCCTCTCAGTGAAGTATTGACCCCTCACATTTCCTTTGAATTTACTTCCCTCCAGTTTTAATCTGTGTCCCCTAGTTGTAGTGTTTTCCCTCATTTTGAAGACACTCCCTTCCCTCACCTTGTTTATTCCCTTCAACTATTTAAAAGTTTCTGTCATATTCCCTCTTTGCCTCCTTGTTTCCAGAGTGTACAGGTTTAACTCGTCCAGCCTTTCTTCATATGACCTCATTTGCATGCCCTGCACCAGTTTGGTTGCTCTTCTCTGCACCTTCTCCACTCTGTCTATGTCTCCTCTTAAGTATGGCCTGCAGAACTGTACCCCATACTCCAGGTGTGGTCTGACCATGAACCTGTAGAGTGGCATAATCATCTCCCTCCTCCTACTTGTGATACCCCTCCCTACGCATGCCGGCATTCTGTTCACCTTGCCCACCATCTTGGTGCACTGGTTTGCTACCTTTAGGTTATCTGAAATGATTATCCCCAGGTCCCTCTCTTGTTCTATTGCCTCAAGCTCCTCCCCTTCCAGTGAGTATCCTGCCTTTGGATTCTTATGCCCTATGTGCATTATTTTGCATTTCTTTACATTGAAGGCCAGGTGCCACTTCTCTGACCACTCCTCCAGCTTGATCAGATCTCCCTTCATTTGCTCCCCCCCCCCGCCAGAGTATCCACCCTACTGCAGATCTTTGTGTTATCTGCAAATAGACACACCTTCCCATTTAGGACCTCCACTATAACCTCAGTTTAGATGCTAAATAGTACTGGTATTCCAACCCGTGGGGTACCCCACTTGTCACTCTTTCCTCCCTGAAGTGAGTAAATGGGTCACAACCACCCTTTGAGTTCTGCCTTCCAGCCAGTTCTCTACCCAGTTTATTAATTTCCTCCCCCCACCAAACTGCTCATCTTGTTCACCAGCCTCCTGTGAGGGACGGTGTCAAAGGCCTTACTGAAATCCAGATAGGCCACGTCCACGGCCCCTCCCTGATCGCATATCTCCGTCACTCAGTCAAAGAATTCGATCAGGTTCATCTGGCATGACCTGCCCCATGTAAACCCATATTGGCTGTTGTCCTAGAGCCTACCCTCTGCCAGATACTGAACTAATCTTTCCTTTAGAAGTGCCTCCATCAGCTTACCTACTACTGAGATAAGACTGACTGGGTGATAGTTTCCTGGCACTTCCTTCCCTCTGCTCTTGTGTAATGGCACCATGTCAGCCTTTTTCCAGTCCCCTGGGGATGGGAGGGCGAAATCACAGCAGATAGGGTGAGAGAGGCCCTCCGGTCGCTAAAAACTGAGAAGGTGCTGGGTCCAGATGGGTTGCATCAAAGGGTGCTGAAAGAACTGGCTGATGTGCTGGCAGCTCCACTGGCCTCACTCTTCAACATCTCCCTGATGACAGGGTGGGTGCCTCAGGGTTGGAAGATGGCTCATGTGGTGCCTATCCACAAGGTGGGGGTCCAGGGAGGAGATGGGGAATTATAGGCCCGTTAGCCTAACATCTGTGGTAGGCAAGGTTATGGAGGGCATTATCAAGGAGAGGCTGGGGGGGCAGCTGGAAAGGGTGGGGCACCTGGATGACAGGCAGTATGATTTTGTTCCGGGGAGGTGGTGCCAGACTAACCTAGTGGAGTTTTATGGCTGGGTGTCAGGTGCCCTGGACCGACACAGACCGGAGGACATCCTCTATATGGATTTCAGTAAGGTGTTCGATTCGGTACCCCACAACAGCCTACTAACAAAGCTGGGGGTGGGGTGGGGGGCAGTTGCTCAGGTGGGTGGAAAACTGGCTTACTGGGTGAATACAGCAAGTGGTGGTTGGAGGGATAGTCTCCTCCCCAGAAGGGTCATCAGTGGGGTCCCCCAGGGTTCGGTCCTGGGGCCACTCCTGTTCAATTCCTATGTCTCGGACATAGGGTGGGGTGTTTGGAGTAGGTGGAGTCTCTTTGCGAATGACTCAAAACTGGGAGCACTGGCAGATGGGCAGGAGGGGAGAGAGAGGCCCTGCAGGGGGATCTGGATACCCTGGGGGGGTAGGCAAGGAAGTGGGGGTTGAAGTTCAATGCAGGGAAATGTAGGGTGCTGCATCTGGGGGTCAGAAACCCGGGACATGCATACACCCTGGTGAGGACCACACTGCAAGTCACATTGGGAGAGAGGGACTTAGGGATAGTGGTGGACAGCAAAATGAATAACACAGAGAATTGTTGAAGAGCTGCAGCAAAAGCAGACAGGATACTGGGCTGCATAACCAGGGGAATTACCTCCAGGAGGAGGGAGGTGATCCTCCCTCTGTATAATGCCCTGGTTAGGCTGCATCTTGAGTACTGTGTGCAGTTCTGGAGTCCCCATCTTAAGAGGGACATAGTGCTGCTGGAGAGGGTCCAGAGGAGGGTGACCAGGATGATTCAGGGCATGGAGAGTAGGACCTATGAGGAGAGACTGGATGAACTCAATCTGTACGCATTGGAGGAGAGGAGGGACAGAGGGGACATGATAGAGACTTTCAAGTATGTAAAGGGGATAAATAAGGGCAGAGCCAGGGAAGTGTTCAGGCCTAAGAAGGGGGGAACTACCAGTGGGCATGAGTGGAAGCTGGAAGGGGGGAAGTACATGAGGGAGCACAGGAGACACTTCTTCACAGAGAGGGTGGTGGAACCATGGAATGCACTGCCCAGGATTCTGGTGGAAGAGACCACAGTGGAAGGATTCAAGAAGGGTTGGGGCAGGTACAGGGGGAAGCTGAGGCCAAGGAGCGCCACCTCTGGGGCTGGGGAGGGTGGAGAAGTGAGCTCCCAGTAGGGGCCTAGCTTCTGAGCAGACACAATAGACCATGGGGCCTATTCTGCTGGCTTTTACTATGATACTATAACTACACCCTTGTCTAAAGATAGATGAAACAGCTTTTCGAGGGGTGCCCCAAGCTCCTCCCTCAGTTCTCTGAGCACCCTGGTATGTACTGTATCAGGACCCATAGCCTCGTCCACCCTTAATTTAACTAGTTCCTCCAATACCCTGTTTTCTATAGGGGGACTTGTGTCCGCTGCCCTGCCCTCCGTTACCCTATCCCTCAGCTCTGGCCCCTTTCCCTCTTTTTTTGATCGTGAAGACTGAGCTAAAGTATTTGTTTATTACGTCCACTTTTCCTTCATCCCTCTCAATCAGACCCCCCGCCATTCAGCATCGTTATACTCTGCTTGCTTTTCTTCCCCTCGCTAATATATCTGAAGAATTTTTTGTCCCCGCTGCTGGCCTCTTTCACTATTTTCTCCTCTGTGTCTGCTTTTGCCCTCCTGATTGTTTGCCCTGCCACCCACAATGTTTCCCTGTATACTTCCCTTTCCTCCATTCCCTGTGTAGTTTTGTATACCTTGAAAGCTCTCCTTTTTTCCCTTATTGTTCCTGCCACCTCCTTGGTGAATCAAAGTGGCATATTTACCCATCTCTTTATGCCCACCTTCTTTATGCACTGCTCCGTTGCCCTTCAGATCCCCCCTTTATTGCCTCAGACAGTTCCTCTACTTCTCCTATGTTCTCCTTTCCTTCCATTTCCCTTTTGAAGAGTTTCCTCATTTTCTTAAAGTCTGTCTTCTGTAAGTCCAGTACCTTCGTGGTGGTTTGTCTTGTTTCTGCCCCCATCCTAAGGCTGAACCTGACTGTTCTGTGCCTGCTTGCCTACAGATGTTCCCCTACTTTGACATCCTCTATACTGTCTCCATTTGTCATAATTAGGCCCAATGTATTTTCCCCCCTTGTTTGTTCCCTCACTAGCTGCTGAAATAGTGCCTCCTATATGGACTCCAGTAGCTCCCTGCTCCTTTCTGATGTTGCTGTTGGAATCTCCCAGTTCACATCCGGAAGATTTAAGTCTCCTACCAACAGAAATTCCCTTTTCCCTGCCATCTTATGTATTTCCCTAATCAATTCCCTATCTACCTCATCCTCTTGATTTCACAGTCTGTACACCACTCCCATACGTACCGCTTCCCCCATCCTCTTGGTTAACTTGACCCAGAGGACCTCTGCTGAACCCTGACCTTCCAGCCTTCCATCGCCTTTATCCCCTCTTTTACATATAATGCCACCCCACCTCCTCTTTTCCCTTTCCTGTCTCTCCTAAAAAGACTGTACCCTGGCATTACCACCTCCCATTAGTGGTTTTCTGTCCACCATGTCTCAGTTATGGCAATCAAGTCTAGCCCTTCCCCCATTAATGTGGCCACTAAATCCTCCATTTTATTACCCAGACTCCTAACATTTGCCAGCATGCACTCCCATCTATTCCCCCCCTCCCCACTACCTTTCTCCTCAGTATCACCTGCCTGTTTCTGCAGGGGAGTGCTAACTAGGCTAGACCCTCTAGAACTTTCTTCCAGCTCTTCCCTAGTTTCACACTCCCCCCTCCCTCAGTTTGAATCCCTACCCAGGAATCTGTAGCTTTCCCCTTCTTGTGTGGCCACGAAAGTGTTTGTGTCTGTGAGGGAAACAGGGCAGGACCGCCAAAGTAAGAGGCCAAGGGACCAAGTTCAGTAGTGTTCACTACTGCACTGCTGTTCGCAGCCTTCTGAAGCCCCACTGACCTTAAAAGCTCTACAGGCCAGGATTAAGGGGAGGATTCACATTGCTCTGACTGGCAGGTATGCACTATAGAGGTAAGTACTTGTGGGGGACATACCACAGGGGACTGGCTTAACAAATGGATATGAGCTAGGTAGGGGGCACCAGTGATGGGACACTGTGAGATTGGGAGGGGTTAACAAAAAAGGAAGGTGCCCTCACTAAAAATTCCAATCCTCACAGCAAAACAGTACTTAAAGTGACAGCTTCAAAGTTTCTGAACCAATTTATTGATAATAACAACATGCTAAGCAAGTACAAAGCACCATTTGTGCCATCATAGTGAGCATGCCAACAGTCCCAGTGCTTCGAGCAGAAGACCTTCATCTAGCACTAGTAAGTGCACCTTCCTGTTTTGATTACCTACTGTTAGGAGAGGACAGACTTCCTCTCTGGTACACCCCCCTCCCTGTAGTACTGAATGCGTGGCACACTCTGTCTGTTTGTTTAGGATTGGGAGGGGGTCACTAGACCAGCAGGACAGACGAGCCATCAGATTATGGATTGAAGGAGCCACAGTACAGTGAGGCTACCAAGGCACTGTGGGGCTCAGGGAGGGATGACATCCAGCTGACGTGTTCTTTTTATTTTTTCTCTTAGATTTTTATTGAGTTTTGATAAGTACAGATACAGGACTTTCCCAGATCATCATCAGGAAACCGCTGTTGATGCAGATCTGTACATACCAGAGAGGAAACAACATAAGAGCACAGTTTTGCTACCAAGAAAGCTCACTGGCAAAAGTCAACATGTAATAGGTGTCTGGTGTAGATATTATGCTTAGGTGTGAGTGTGGCTCAGTTGGTAGCACATCTGCCTCTGGGCCTGAAGGTTGTGGGTTCTGGTCCCACACCGGTATTGGGTGCATACCATCAATGCTGGCACCTGAATGCAGCACTGGGGGATACTGTTGGGGTGTGCTGCCCTTTGGAAGAGACATGAAACCAAGGTCCCTTCTACCTATCTCTGATGGTGTCCTGGTAGAAGTAAAGGAACCCAAGGCACTTTTTGCAAGAGTTAGGGATTTTCCTTGGTGTCCTGGCCATAATTCACCTTCCCATAAGACTGGTTCATGCAATTGTCCAAGGCTGTGTGTGGGTGCTGATGTGCAAAATGGCTGCCACTACACATTCTGTCACTTCACTACCAGTCGAGCATTGCTTGTAAAGTGCTTTGGGATACAATGTATATGAGAAGCACTATACAGATGCTGATTCTTCTTCTGATGACGACTATTATTATTATTTGTTAGACTGAAAAGAAAATAGTTCCACCCTAAGGCTGCTGGCGTGGGTGGCCAGAGTCGCCTGGCTCATCCCATCAGGCAGTGGTGTTTTGAGGTCAGCTATTACTCACAGTGTCAATCTGGCTTGAATGAGATGAAGGTTTTAACACCATTCTCAGCTGGCATGTTCCTTAATGATCAGCTCACAACATGGCATGGCACCAGGTCCACGTGGCTGGTGCTGCTATTCCAAGCTATAATTCAGGCGGTGTTAACTAGTAGTCAGCAGACGCAAATCTCATATGCATCCTTCTAACATCTGGAAACATTATTTGCATAGCAGCAATACCACTGGGGGTGCTGCTCCCCTTCCAACATGCCCCAGGGCCTATATATAGTACAAAAAGGTACAATAGAATATCCCTCCCCTTCATTTTATGATGTCACTCTCTGTGTCTGTGACTGGGGTCTGATCTCTTTCAAAATGTAAAAGTGTAAATACTGAGCATATTTCCCAGTTTTAGTCAAGGCCCCTGGAATTTTTTGGTTCCACGGCCATGGTATGTTGCACAGAATTTACATTACGCTGCAGAATATACAAAGTGCCGCAGAGTTCCATGTGCTTGGTGATTTTTCATTCAGATACACTGTTGTCCACACAGTTCCCAGGTTTCTTCCCCTCCTTGTTTTTCCTGATACCCCTCCTCTATGCTCAGCATGTGATGCCAGTGATGACATCACATAATAAGCCAGCCAATCGTATGACTGTATTCTGCCACAGAAAGAAATAATTCATGCTGCAGGAATAAGCAAAAGTTGCTGCAGAAGTCTGGGAGCCCTGCTGCAGAAATCAGGGCTGAAATTTCACAGAGAACTAGGGGGCCCTGGTTTTAGTGTACACGATGCAGACCAGACACAATGCGCACTTTCAATACAGTGTATAACCTAAGCAAACAAGCCAGACAGAGACTTTGTAAAACTGTGCCACACATTTCACAAAGTTGTGCGAAAGCAAGGGAGGCAGTTCCATCCAGCTTAAATGCCATTAAAGATATGGCTAAGAATCCGAGAACTCAGTATGGTACATTAGCACTGGCCTTTGGGTTCCCAGCAGTTAGGGTAGCACAGGGATTTGAACTCACATCCGCCCACTATATGAGTTCAGGCGCTGAGGCAGCATTAAGTGTCAACTGCTTATAGCTCTCTTTTTGCTCATCAGTCTGATTATTGATGAATGGCTTAGGCAGAAATATTAGGGGTGGTGTTTGGTGCATTAGTAGAAGCAATTTAAACCTGTCCCCCATATCCCCAGCCAGCTTATACTGCAGGTTTTTGCTTCTATAGGGCAGGGTGCTCCAAATGAAGCAGACCATCAAAATACCATTGTTTTACACGCTACATATACACACAGCCTAGAGAAGAGCAGCCCTTATTCCCCTGTTCTTTCAGTTTTAAATTGCCGGTGGTGGTGGTGGTGGAGGGGGGGTGTCTCTAGAGTAATTGTCCCTGGGGGCCCAACAATGAGAAGCGGAGTGCTGATCCCATTCAGTCAGTGAGTGACACTCCATCACAATGTCAGCTTGCCCTGCTATCTCCCTCCTTCACCTCGAGTGGGCTGAGTAATTGCACGTCAAAAGCACATTATGCTCGCAAGATTGAGGAGCTAATGAAGATTATCTGCTGCTTGCATGGCTGTCCCCCTCTGCGGAGGCTGTGAAAAGTACAGAATAACCTGGCAAGTCAGCCCTATGCTGTGAAGAGACAGTACCGCCTCCCCCACAGCCTCAGCAAGGATTACAGTAATTCTTGTAGCCAGTGTGGGGTCTGCAAAGTAGGCACTCCTACAAAAATATATATCATTGCTGAATTAGTAAGCCTTGACAAAAAAAAATTGTGCACATGGGAGGTGGACACTTTTCTTGTGATACTAGATATATAGTCAGTTTTACTAGGGTCTCCACAATATATTAGACCAATCCTGACAAGCACATACAGGGTATTCAAACAGTATTATGATATCCCTCTCCCTATCCCCACCCCACATACACTCCCCCAAACTATCAGATCAGCTCTGTATATAAGAGATGGAAAAGAATAAGTCAGCCTGGACACATGACATCAGTCCTCTATGATGTTACCAACAGTCCAGGAAGCCATGTCCGGCTCCCAGATCCCATGCCTGTGAGCACCAGGTGCAATTGTCAGGGAAGGGACAGCGGAATGCTAGAGTTGGCAGTGGTTCAGATGAGGGAGCAATCACCCCAGACTAGGGGCTGTTTATCTTGGGGGATACAAACTTTGTTGAACTTTGCTGAAGGTGACAGTACCCACGTAGTGCACATTCCACCCTGTCTGTACACCGAAGAAAGGGGGAGGGATATGATAAAGGCCTTTAAATACCTAAAGGGGGTAAACAAGGTACAGGAGGGAAGTTTTCTTCAGGAAAAAAGATGCTCAAGAACAAGGGGTCATGAAGAGTGGTGGATTCCTGGAACAGCCTTCCAGCAGAGGTGGTGGGGACAAAAACAGTGCTGGGGTTCAAGAATGCATGGGACAGGCATAAGGAAATCTTAGGGGAAGGAAGGGGGGAGTGAAAATGGGCCGGAGACCAAGTAGGGTCTCCGTGAATACTCTTGGTAGGGAAAAACGGGCAGACTGGGTGGGCCAAGTGGCCTTTATGTGCAGTCAAATTCTGTGTATGTATGTTTCCTTGCCAAGGGTTCAGAATTCTGCTGACAAACTGCAGAATCTAAACAATCTGATCTTTGACCTCAGCTCCCGACTGGCCACAGACTCCCTACTGCATGCCCACCCTCCTAGCCGCGGGATCGGCACTACTGCAATTTCTCTGAAGACATGAATAGAGGTCAGAGAAGAAGGACAAAGGAAAATATTTAAAGAAAAGTAAAACTGAGATGGTACAGTACAGATACAGCAGCAGAGAGCTCCTTCTAACAATCTTCTCCCAGGCGGGTTAAAAACTAATCTCATCAGACCCAGAGGAAAGATGAGAAGCTGCTCTTTAAAAACAATTTTTCATAGATGTGGGTTTGATTCTTACAGTCGCCTCAAGCTACTATAATATTGCTTGGGCTAACAAAATTTCAGAGGAAGCCTTTGTGCTCTTAAATTCATTGTTAAGGGAATCAGGCAGGCAGCCATTAGATTAGCAATCTGTACCTTTGTAAAAAAAATTAACCCCACGTTTTTGGACAGCTTCTGATTTAACCATTATTCTTCATTCAGGATTGTCGTATATGTCAGCACTGTCAGCACAACTTGTCTGGGTTGTCAACAAGAGATCGCAAGATAATGCTAGCCTGCCAAGCTATTCTATCTGAAAAACAAGATAATCAGGACAGTTACACCTTAGTTATTTATTTATTGTTCACTGCTTCGTTGGGAAACTTATGCAAAGTATGCTTGCGCAATGTAAGTAAACAACTGGTAAGATACTAGGTACTGTATGTACATTTGTACTGAAGTAGGTTAAGGTACTGAGTGTGTTTGAGGTACTGTAAATACTGTAGGTTTCAGTGCTTGTAGCAGTGTCAGTGGCTCAGCAGGTTGCACACTCAGTTCTGAGTCTGGGTGAGCAGAAGGCTTTAGGTTCCATCCCCACACCAGGCACTTGGGTTGATACCCCAATACTCACACTGTAGTGCAGCATGAGGGGGGGTGCTGCACTCCTGAGGTGTGGTCTCTCAGATGAGATGTAAAACGAAGGTCCCGCTTGCTTGCTCTGGTGGTGGTTGTTCAGTTGGACATTAAAGATCTCATGGCACTTCTTGAAAAGAGTAGAGGAATTTTTCATTCAAATAAAAACATCTGGTTTTCCCAGACTTAACATGCATTTGTCAATGCCAAATGTTTGCTTGCTGGCATTGGCAGTGGTAGTGTAGAAGTTACAGAGCTGCGTAATAGGAATGGCAGTGAAGTATTGAACTGAAGCCAACCCCACCACCACCCTGCAGAGAGTGACAGGCATTGGGGTGTGCCTTTGGGTTGTCAGGCATAACGGCCACGCCATTTCACCACACCCCACCCTGCAGACACTGACAAGTGTCACGGTGTTCCTTGGGGTCTTTGGCCCTTATACGCACCCCATTCCATTAGAAAATATGGTGAGATGGGTGCGAGATAGGAGAATGGGGTGAACTTTGGGGCCAAAGAGTCCAAGGCATACCTCGATGCCTCTCACTGGCTGCAGGGTGTGGAATGGTATAAGCATTACAGGCAAGAATCCCAAGTCACACCCCTGATGCCTGTCATTCTCTACAGGGTTGGGCGTTATGGTTGGAAACCCTAATACCTCAGGCATTCGTTGATATTTTCCTCCAAATTTTTGACATGTTTTTGTGACCCCACGCATGAACAGGGGGAATATCAGTTTGTTAGCCAGCTGCTTATGCACAGCGACTACATTTAGCACCACAGGTGCAAAAACATTCGAACAGGATGTAAAAATGACAGCTGTACTGTTCATGGGAGGTGTAAAAATGGCAATGTTGCAAATCTACGGTAAAAATATTAAAAATGGTGAAGTGACGGCGTACACATACTATTACAGCAGCACACCAGTAATATAATTGGGTTGGGGATTTTTACAGCAGATTGTCAACTCAGGCATTTTGGTGCCTCTGATCATGAACAGTGTCACTGTGATTTTCTTTATCTGTCCCGAACAATGATTTCCCACAGTGACCACGCATCTCTGCGCTGAAAGTGTGAAAACACACTTCAGCCATGTTGTGAAAAATGACAGCTGTACTGTTCATAAGGAAGTGTGGAAAAAATGCCACTTGTGAAAATCTGGACTGAAAATATTACAAAGTCATGAACTTACGAGGGCGCGTGGAAACTGCGCAATGCTCACTCGTAACACAGTCATTTTATGGACTTTTGTCACCAAATTTTCAACATAGCCATTTTAAGACCTCTGCTCATGAACAGTGTCTTAAGATTTTCTTACTCTGTCCCAAACATTGCTTTGCACACCAACAGCACCATTATGCGCTTCCACATGTCTGAAAACACGACCCTAGTGAAAAATGGCAGCTGTACTGTTCATAAGGAAGTGTAATAAAATGGCAGTGTTGAAAATCTGAGTGAAAAATATTAAATTCGCAAACTTACGAGCATGCATAGGAACTGCATCATGCGCTTGTAAAACAGTCATTTTGGAATTTTTTCACCAAATTTTCAACATAGCCATTTAACACCTCTGCTCATGAACAGTGTCTCTGTGATTTTCTTAATGTGTCCGACATTGATTTAGCACATCGACTGCGCCATTATGCGCTACATGGCGTGAAACACATTTAGCCAAGATCTGAAAAATGACAGCATTACTGCTCATAAGGAGGTGTGGTAAAATGGCAATTTTGAAAATCTGGGTGAAAATATTGAAATTCGCAAACTTACGGCGTGCGTGGGAACTGTAGCATCGCTCGACCAAAACAGTCATTTTGAATTTTCCACCAAATTTTCAACATAGCCATTTTAAGACCTCTGCTCATAAACAGTGTCACTGCAATTTTCTTAATTTGTCCCGTACATTGATTTTGCACACTGACTGCGCCATTGTGCGCTACATGGGCGGAAAAACATTTTGGGTGAGATGTGAAAAATGACAGCTATACTACTCATAAGAAGGTGTGGTAAAATGGCAATGTTGAAAATCTGGAATGAAAATATTGAAAATTTGCGAACTTGCGAGCGTGCATAGGAACTGTACAATGCACGCTCGTAAAACAGTCATTTTTTTGAATTTTTTCACCAAATTTTCAACATAGCCATTTTAAGACCTCTGCTCATGAACAGTGTCAATATGATTTTCTTAATGTGTCCCGTACATTGATTTCACACACCGACTGTGCCATTCATGCGCTACCTGGTGGGATCTGACGTTTTGGGTGAGATGTGAAAAATGACAGCTGTACTGTTCATAAGAAGGTGTGGTAAAATGGCAATGTTGAAAATCTAGAGTGAAAATATTGAAAATTGCGAATTACTGCGTGCATAGGAACTTTCATAACTGCAGCTAAATAAAACAGTCTTTTTTATAATTTTTCCACCAAATTTCCAAAATAGTCTTTTTGAGAGCCCACCTTATGAACACTGGCAGTGTCATTTGCGTTAATCATTCCAGAAGGTGATTTCACGCGGTGGCTGAAATCACCCCAGCCGAGTAACGCCATGACAGTGCAAGAATTCATGAGGAGGGGTCCCAAAAACCTCATGTTGAAAATTTGGTGCAAAAATTCCAAAAAATGCCTGAGATATGCAATAAAGTTGAAAAACCCCTATCTATCCCATTATACAGCTTACCGGCATTTCCTCAGTTCGCGGTCGGCTTTGAAGAGTGCAGACGTGTTCCCGGTCCACCGAAGATCGTCGCGACGAGCTCTGGAGGTAAGTATGGGGTGAGGGGGGTGTGGGGAGAGGCAGGGTGCGCAGTGGGTGGGTGCGGGTTGTGGGGGGCAGGAGACTGCGTGGGACCGTTTTGCTTTTCAGGGTTTTTTAAAAGGCGACGCGGGACATTTGCCTGGCTGGGAGTAGGCTCCCAGCATGGCACAAGGATGGCTGGGGGCGTGAAGCCGGCGGAGGTTGGGTACCCCGTCGGCCACTAGCATCAGTTGCCACATGCTGGGGTGGGCTCAGCATGGCACCCAGTATTTTCAAGGGGAGGACAGTGGAGCCAATGGGGATTGGGCACCCTCATACGGCTATACGATAACTTGCCATGCTGGGTGGGCACCCAGCATGGCATTTGAAAAACTTTGGAGGGGAAGCGCCCAGCACAGCCGATGGGGGATTGGGCACCCGGCCGCCTATAGAGTGTGTGCGTGGGGGCAAGCACGGTATGCATGTGTATGTGTGTGTGTGTGTGTGTGTGTGTGTGTAGGGGGAGCTACGCAGGGCAGGGGATATCTGATCGCTGCTCACTGAAGCATAGCCCCCCCTTTCAACTGTATGCCACTGCATTTTGGAGCTTGTCATAGACAGCTCCAGCATGCATTGGCGGACAGGGGCCGCGCCTGCCAACACACTGACTGAATTGGAAGAGGGGGTGACACACCTCCGAAAACTCGGATGATGGCACTATGTTTCTTGCACATGTGTGCAAGCAAACATAAAAAGGAATGACCCTGGAATATTAGCTCATAATTTGTAGAGCTGTAAATCAGAAAGCCCCTTCTCCTACCCTCCAGAGGCAGAAGTCCTGCCACCAACAGCTAAATTTGGTTCAGTGTCAGTTGACTTCCATCTACATCCCTCCTACCATGGGACAAGGCTCAAAATAGGCAGAACTGCATAGTCCTCCTTTCCGGGTCAACAATAAATAAATAAATGTACTGTAGGCAGAATGATTGTTAGAATACTAGGTGCTGTAGGTAGAATGACTGTTAGAATACTGGGTGCTGTAGGTAGAATGACTGTTAGAATAATAGGTGCTGTAGGCAGAATGACTGTTAGACTACTAGGTAAGGTAGAATGACTGTTAGAACACTAGGTACTGAAGGTAGAATGACTGTTAGAATACTAGGTGTTGTAGGCAGAATGGCTGTTAGAATACTAGGTGCTGTAGGTAGAATGACTGTTAGAATACTAGGTTCTGTAGGTAGAATGACTGTTAGAATACTAGGTGCTGTAGGCAGAATGACTGTTAGACTACTAGGTAAGGTAGAATGACTATTAGAATACTAGCTACTGAAGGTAGAATGACTGTTAGAATACTAGGTGTTGTAGGCAGAATGGCTGTTAGAATACTAGGTGCTGTAGGTAGAATGACTGTTGGAATACTAGGTGCTATAGGTAGGATGTTAGAATACTAGGTGCTGTAGGTAGAATGACTGTTAGAATACTAGGTGCTGTAAGTAGAATGACTGTTGGAATACTAGGTTCTGTAGGTAGAATGACTGTTAGAATACTAGGTGCTGTAAGTAGAATGACTGTTAGAATACTAGGTGCTGTAGGTAGAATGGCTGTTAGAATATTAGATGCTGTAGGTAGGATGACTGTTAGAATACTAGGTGCTATAGGTAGGATGTTAGAATACTAGGTGCTGTAGGTAGAATGACTGTTAGAATACTAGGTGCTGTAGGTAGGATGTTAGAATACTAGGTGCTGTAGGTAGAATGACTGTTAGAATACTAGGTGCTGTAGGTAGGATGTTAGAATACTAGGTGCTGTAGGTAGAATGACTGTTAGAATACTAGGTGCTGTAGGTAGGATGTTAGAATACTAGGTGCTGTAGGTAGAATGACTGTTAGAATACTAGGTGCTCTAGGTAGGATGTTAAAATACTAGGTGCTATAGGTAGAATGACTGTTAGAACACTAGGTGCTGTAGGTAGGATGTTAGAATACTAGGTGCTATAGGTAGAATGACTGTTAGAATACTAGGTGCTGTAAGTAGAATGACTGTTAGAATACTAGGTGCTGTAGGTAGAATGACTGTTAGAATACTAGGTACTGTAGGCACATTTCTATTCAAGTAGGTTAATGTACTGAATACATTCAAGGTACTGTGGTTACCGTAGGAATGAGTGCTTGCTGGTTTGGTTGGTCACTCTCGCTATCCACGCTACAGTGAATAACACCGTTTCAAGGTACTATGAAGGCACAAGAACCCTCTTGAGAAGGGTTTCACCCCTAGAGATGCCTCAGGGATGAGGTCCCCTTAGACCACAGGTACCTTACAGAAGAAGCCCACAGGCCCATAAGGAAAAAGAGGAATCATTTGGGGGTGGGGGGGAGGTGTTGAGGCAACAAATAGAGTATCCAAAAGAAGATTAGGCATTAGCGGTTTAATACTGTTCATTGACGGAGGAGGGGAGTGAATGTTGCCCTCTGCCCCATTAAATTGTGGGCATAACTCTTTGATTCACTGGTTCATTTGGTGACTTATATAACGTATGCTTGTGCAATGTAAGTAAAAAGACTGGTAGGCTGCTATGTACTGTAGGCACACTTGTACTGAAGTAAGTAGAGGTACTGAGTGTGTTTGAGGTTCTGTAAATACCGTAGGTTTGAGTGCTTGTGCAACTTAGGTTTAGCTAGTCATGCTTTCTGTCCCTGCAACATGGACTTTCACCTTTTTATGTTGGCGCGCTTGCGCAGCCAACATCTTGGGAGAGTGCAGCTTTAGAGGTGCAGTCGCTGTTGGGCGAATGCAGGGCATGCACCAGTAGGTGAGTCCTGCATTCCCCTAACCTGCATGTCGGCGCCACCATACATACATAATGGGGTGAAGCACATCTAAGAAAAGGTCTGCTGCAATCCCAGCAAAGCTGCATGAGTAGCGGTCCTTTTCTTGCTTGTTGCTCGCCGCCATTATGTACATGGCAGGACATGGCCGCTGAACTGCCAACTGGGTGCCCAACTTCTCTTGTCGGCAGTCCCCTGCCCCTGTGAATGCGCCGACAGGAGCCTACTCCTGGTCTGCATAAAGCACCCTCAATTGTTTAATGCCTAGGGGTGCCCAATCATGGTTGTTACCCCCCCCTTTCCTTGTGTGCGATGAGAGCCTCCCGTCGGCAAGATAACAATTGTTTAATGCAAGGGGGTGCCCAATCCCCACGACTCTCGTCCTCCCCTTCTTTGTGTGCCGAGGGGTGCCCAATCCCCGATGACATAATTCGGCCCTCCATATTCATTTGCAGCCCGAGGATGCCCAATCCCGTTGGCTACAGACCCCCCCAAAACAGTTAGGTGGCATGCTGGGGCCCACCCAGGTGCCAAATCCCCTGGAAAAAAAAAAACTGTCCGTGTCTTTCTTTTCTTTTCATTTACAACCTGTAAAGGAAAACTGTTCCTCGTAGTCTCCGTGCCCCCTGCCCCACCCACCCACTGCGAACCTGTCTCCCCACCCCTCCTCACCCCATACTTACCTCCGGGCTCACTGCGATGATCATCAGAGGGACCGGAACACGTCTGCCTCTTCAAAGCCAACGCTGAACTGAGGAAATGCTGGTAAGCTGTATAATGGGATAGATAGGATTTTTCAACTTTGTACATATCTCAGGCATTTTGCAAATTTTGGCTTCAAATTTTCAACATGGGGTTTTGGGACCCCTTCTCATGAATTCTTGCACTGTCATGGTGTTATTCGGTCAGAAAGGTGATTTCGCAGTCTCTTGGGAATCACCTTTCAGGACGTAAGAAATGACAGTGCCACTGTTCATGAAGGAGGCCCTCAAAACCCTATGTTATAAATTAGTGGGCATCAAAACATGACTGTTTCTGGCCCCGTCGCGGTAGCAACTACTGGCATACCAGCGCATAGGTTGAGTGGTCGCAATATTTTCACCAGATTCTCAACATTGCCATTTTGCCACACTTTCTTGTGAACCGTGCAGCTGTCATTTTTCACATCCTGGCCAAAATGTGTTTTCGCACTTCCGGCGCAGAATAGCGCGGTCGTGGTACGAAATCAGTGTTCAGGACACATTACAAAAATGACAGTGACACTGTTCATGAGCAGGGATCCTAAAATGCCTGTGTTGAAATTTTGGTGACAATACTCCATAAAGTGTTTTACGAGCGTGCGTAGCAACTGCACAAGGCACGCTCGTAACTTACCGCATTCGCAATATTTTCACGCCAGATTCTCCAATTTGGCATTTTATTACACTTTTTTGTGAACTGTACAGCTGTCATTTTTCACATCCTTGCCAAAATGTGTTTTCGCACTTCCGGCGCAGAATAGTGCGTTCGCTGTGTGAAATCAGTGTTCAGGACACATT
This sequence comes from Neoceratodus forsteri, assembly GCA_016271365.2. Classification (NCBI taxonomy): domain Eukaryota; kingdom Metazoa; phylum Chordata; order Ceratodontiformes; family Ceratodontidae; genus Neoceratodus; species Neoceratodus forsteri. The sequence continues at coordinate 158,638,791 of JADMNL010000032.1, read as the reverse complement.
ACGAAATGACAGTGGCACTGTTCATGAGCAGAGGTCCTAAAATGCCTGTGTTGAAAATTTGGTGACAATACTCCATAAAATGACTGTGTTACGAGCGTGCGTTACACAGTTTACACCTGACCTAAATTACCTTCGCTTGTTTCCTAATTTTCTCCTCCAGATTTTCTACAGTGCCATTGTTCTGTACCTCTAATGAACAGTGCAGCTGTCATTTTTACATCCTGACCAAAATCTGTTTTCGTAGTTCCGGCGCAGAATAGCGTGCTCGCTGTGGAAATTCCGTGTTCGAGACATGTGATGAAAATGACAGTGACACTGTTCATTAGCAGACGCCCTAAAATGCCTATGTTGAAAATTTGGGAACAAAAGTCAATAAAATGAGTGTTTTATGAGCGTGCATTGCGTAGTTTACATGCACGCTCATGACTTTGTGAATTTGTAATACTTTCACTCCAGCTGTTCATCATTGACATTTTTCCATACCTCCTTATGAACACTGCAGCTGCCTGAAATGTGTTTTTCGCACGTCCGGCACAGAATTGCATGGCCGCTGTGCGAAATCAGTTTTTGGAACAGTTTGAGGAAATGAGCAGAGGTCCTAAAACGCCTATGTTGAAAATTTGGTGCTGAAACTCCATACAATGACTGTGTTGCAAGCGTGCATTGCGCAGTTTCCATGCACCCTTGTAACTTCATCAATTTGCAATATTTTCATGCCACATTTTCACTGCTGGCATTTCTGCACATCTCCTTATCAACAGTCCAGCTGCCATTTCTCACAGCCTGCCCAAAATGTGTTTCCGCAGCTGTGGCACACAATGGCGTGCTCGCTGTGCAAAATCACCTTTTGAGACACATTAACAAAATCACAGCACTATGCATCTCTAGCTATGCCACTCCCACTGCCAATGCCAGCGCAACAACAGTCAGCATTGACAAATGCATGTTGAGGTACTACTATATGAAGCTGCAGAACTCCTCTTGAGGAGGGTGCCACCCCTAGAGGTACTGCTGAAACTTGGCCCCTTTAAACCAAAGGTACATTAGAGCAGAAGCCAAATATGCAGAAGTGTAGAAATTCAATAGGTCAGTCAAGCACTTCTCATAAGGAACAAGGGAATGCAGCCAGAGATGGATGAAAGATCCTTGAAGAGCAGCTGATCGGGAATGTAAGGGGCTACCATCCAGACACAACTTGTGGTGGAAATATATAGACAAGAAAGATATATTGATGACTGCTTGTTGCTATGGGAAGGATCAGAAACTGACCTGAAGGAGTTCATTGAGCACGTACATGCAAGCAGTACACATCCGAAATTCTCTTATAAATACAGATTGATCAAAGTTCATTTTTTGGACTGAGAACTCACTAAGCTTGGCTCAGCAGTTCATACAAATATCTGCACCAAACCAACAGACCATACCATGGTATTACCAGCAGATAATCATCCAGATAATCAATCCAGAATCAGATACCAAACTTGCCTGCTAGGGAGAAAGGCCATGCTCTCCCGAACCCCTACCTGCATTGCAGACCTGGTAAAGGAAGCAAGCTCCAAATACAACACACGACCAACAGTGACGACACAGCTTGATGTCCCATTTTGTAGAACTTCCCTAGGACAAAGATCCTTCATGTACCGAGCTCCACTATGGCTAAATGAGATCCCTGCTGCAGCTCTTAATACAACAAATGTCCGGTCCTTTAAAAGAAAATTGAAGCAATACCTGCCAAACTCAAACGCTGTGACTGCCTTACATGAATCCATACCTTCAACCTGGATACCCCCTCTTAAACACCTCTGACTCCCTTAGCTGAGTCCATGTCCTCAACCTGGATATCCCCCTCATCTGTCTAATCTTCTCTACTGTTTTACCTACCCTGGACCCCCACCTGCCATCCCTTGCCACCCCCCCCTCAAGCTCCCTCCAACTCCCTCCCCTTCGACCCCAACACCTCCCTTTTCTACCCACTCTCCCCTAAACATTCTCCTTCTCCCAGTCCCTTCTCTCTCTCCCCCCTTCCCTCTCTTTCTCTCTCTCTCTCTCGCTCTAATCTACCCTTCGTTTGCACTTTCCCCGTTTCTTTCTCCTACCTTTTCCGATACTCTACCTGACAGGTCCCCCCTGGGGCAGCTATGCCACACGTTGCTAACTGGGAAACCTCATTTGCATTCTCTCCTATTCTTTCTCCTACCCTTTCTGATACTCTACCTCGACAGGCCCCCCCCGGCAGCTATGCCATGCGTTGCTAATTGGGAAACCTCGTTCACACTCTCCGCCTTTCTTTCTCCTACCCTTTCCGATACTCTACCTTGACAGGCCCCCCTGGGGCAGCTATGTGCATGTTGCTAATTGGGAAACCTCATTCACATTCTCCCCCTTTCTTTCTCCTACCCTTTCCGATACTTTACCTTGACAGGCCCCACCGGGCTGGCTACTACATCATGTTGCTAATTGAAACCTCGATTCCACACTCTCTCCTTTCTACCTTTCTCTACCTTCGATACTTTACCGTGTGACAGGCCCACCTGGGGCAGCTATGCCATCGTTGCTAATTGGGAAACCCTGTTAGCATTCTCCCCTTTCTTTCTCCTACCCTTTCCGACACTCTACCTTGACAGGCCCCTCTGGGGCAGCTATGCCATGCGTTGCTAATTGGGAATCTCCTCCCGCTGTTTAATTTATATTGTCTAGGTTACTTAAATGTATTATTTATCTATATTCTGTATTACATAGCAATCTTATGTTTTGTGTTAACTGTCAAGTTTTTGTTATGTCTCTGCTGTTTTACATCCTGATGTGGAACCTTTGTTAAAGAGTGTATACTCAAAGGTTGTATCCGAATTACCAAGTAAATAAAAATAAATAATATCCCTCACCGATTGAGATACAATATCTCCACAGGACAGTTGTTATGGTTGTACCACAACTGCAGCACAAATGATCAATCTGAACAAGGATCTACCAGAATGGCAAACAGTTTTGCAAACAGATTGCCTCTGAAACCTGTTATTGAAAATGCATACCAAAGGGTGAAGATGGAATACAACCTGAGAGGCATTACTGCACAAAGAAAGAGCTTCTACACAAACCGCACAAGGTACTGGAATTACAGCAAGCTGTGTGATAGACTTTAATCTGGCACCAGTGCAAGTAGGTCAGAGTATGAGGAGACACTGGCATGTTCTCAGGAACGAACCAAGACTGAGAGACTATGCAAAGGAACTGATTTTGTATAGATGGAAGCAAAATCTAAAAGAGCTGGTGAAATCAGTACTTATGTAATCCCTGGGTGGCGCTATACCCAGTGTCACACCCCTGCTGCACTACCCTGGACATAGGCTGAGGGGGTTGGGTTCGCTAGCTCATAAATTTTTTTTTAAAACCTTTGCACTGTGCCTCCACTCAGGGTGATTTACGTGGGTGAGATGGTGCTGGATGTAGCACCCTGAGCTGCTACATCACCCACGGTAGCCATTTACCTACCCTAGCCATGCCCCAATACACAATTCCCCAAATTTTGAATTAAAGACTCTCTCCAATAATATGCCCACACAGGATTTCAAACAACAAATAACAAGATATTTATTTCGGGGGATATAGGAGCTGGGAAGGGAAACAGGAGAAGTAGAGGTTATCCTATCTTATTCACAAAATGTACAGATATTATTTGTATTTTTGCTGATGAACCCTCCAGCTGGGTGGCTACATAATAACAGGCAGACATAAATCACATTTTACCATTCGACTTAAGACATCCAGAGCCCTGGCTGTCTAGCTGCTGATAAATCAGATGTTAAACACAATTATTAATATTACCCACACTGGTACCAGTCCCAGATACAGCAGAAATCCCTCAATCTCATACCATACTGGTTAAACAGATACCTCAGTCCAAGATGTTGCAGGCCTGATGGATTTGCAGCTGGTTGAGGTGGCCGGCTATTAATTTGAGGGTGGGGGCAACTTGGAGACAGATTTTTGTAAAGCAGCAAATTACTATTTACAACCACAGCAGGGATTGCCCTGCACTCTAGCAGACATAGCAGGGATTGCCCTGCACTTGCAGACTTCCAAACATTCCAAGACAAGCTATTGGATCTTGCACCCAGAACATTCAGCACAATACTTGAAAGTCCCATCCAATGCAATGAGAGTGATGCTTCTGTTAAAGCATCCTAAACGCCAGTTTAACACAATCACATCCAGTACTTTATATGCCAAAAGGCATCCATTCAGAGTAAGTTGACAATGACACTTTCATCAAGCATCCCATACTTTAGTTACAGGCAGTCACCTCCAGTACATTTTATATACCAAGAACAGTATTCACAAGCAGAATCCAATCCAACACGTCTAGACATTGTACACTTATCCCAAGTGTTCTCAGATGAAGTTCTGGTCAAACACAGCTACATTCTCTTTAAGGTATCTTAGACATAATATGCTCTAGGGTCTCCTGTCTCATGAAGTGGCAAACGTGTCTTGGCAGTCATCTCCACAATGGCAGGACTCTAACCCACAGCTACACAACTTGCAATACATTTACATGATTCACTACACCAGGCTTCTTGCTGCACCTGCAAGTTAGCCATTTGAGCCCACAGACAAGGTACATCATTTACTTGAACTAGGCAGTCTCTTATGGGGTTAGTAGCCCAGATTGATAACTTCAATACTTCAAACTCAACAGCACACATTTCTTAGTGGGGCTTGGGGTCCCCAAGATTACTTGCTTAGCTTCTCCCTCACACCGGGGGGTACAAGGGTACTCACTCAGGTCCTCCACGGGTCTCATCCACAATCGAAGTCATCCTGAAGACTTTCAGCTCTCTCACTGCTGAGGTACTCGATCAGCGCTCTCACCGCTGCATGATGTCATCTAGTCTGGTCTGGTCAGCACTCTCACCACTGCTGGACATATGATCTTCGGTCCACATCTTTCCCCGACATGGTAGGGAGGGCTAGCCTCTGGAGGACAATACTGACAACCTCCAGACTAACTGTTGCAGAAAGCACAATTACTGTAACTGGTAAAATTTTACTTAAAAAAATAATAGATGCCCCCTGAAGACTGAAGGGGCTTGGATTAAGTGGCCCAGGCCTGGTGGCATGGCAGGAGCCTGAGCCCCCCCGTGGGGGCTCCCAGCAGGCTGGAGCCTGCTCTGGCTGCACTCTCTGAATCTCTCAAAATCTCCAGACAAACTGGCAACACTGTCTCTTTATAGAGCTGCTAGCTCGACTCCTGATTGGTAGCAGGGATGGGGTGACATGTCTCCAAGTTGTTGAAGGACCTGTCAATCAGAACACTCAAGGCACAGTTGGGTTGTGGAATTGACACCTAAAATAATGTCCCTGTAGGCCCCCATAAGCACTTGGGTGCTTACCCGTAAAATGCAGTGAATGTCCCACAAGTCCTGGCTTTCTATTGCTGGCATTCCAATTGGCTGTATTGCTGGCAATGGCTGCTTAACCCACTGTCCCATATAGCAAATTAGATACAGTCCTGAACAATGTCCTGGTGCAGCCAGAAAGAAATAATTATTTGCCCCAAATGCCCCACAGTTCTGTAGCTTAAAGGCTGTACTTACAGTCAGCTGCACAGATGAAAAACTTGGCTCTTTACTTTTCCTGTCGCTACTGCACTTATGCAAGCTCCCCTTGCAGCAGCTGAGAGGCTGACACACAGAGTCCCAGATACTGGAATTGCCAGGGAAACAGTATCTATTTCAATTTGTTAACATTCTCCCCCAAATACAGTATGTTCCCAATATGCAGCAACAAGTTTCATTAGTTAAAACATTTAACTTCTTTTACTTTCTTGCCAGAGCCCAACATAGCTACCCTGGACGCAGCCAGGCACACAATTGTTCATTATACAGATGACCGGGGCCCCTCTCAGGCATACTTAAATAAGCCCCGGTTAAAACTCTTTCAATTTTCATCCGAACAGTCCCCCAGCAGGCTGTCCGTGGTCACCGGGTCCCAGTTAGGTGGAAGGGATCCCAGGACCCATGGCACAGTCCCCGAGGCAACCGCAAAACTGGCGGTTTCACATCAAAGGCACTTTTCGCGCCAACGCGACTCCCGCTGCCCTGGAGGCAGCACTTTGGCAGTGGGAGATTGTGGTCGGTGTTTTCAGCCCCGAGGGGCTGGATTCTCATTTGGGCTGCAGGCTGGGGCACTCATGAGGGCAAACAGGACCTGGGAAGCCAGAAAAATTAGGGGCCAAGTCGGGAGAAGCCTGAGTGACAGCCGGAGAAGGACAGAAGGACAGGGCTAAGGTAAGCCCAAGCAGGCCTTTCTCAGAACCCCCATTTGCAAGGGGGTTACACTTAAACAGAAAACAGTTCAACAGACATGGTTACCTCCACCACAGAAGGGCAATTATCGATGTGGCCACTGTCCCCACTGCTCAAATACCCAAAATACAAAAACCTTTAAGTAACCTCGGAGTGGCAAAGTATACCATGAGGTTTTATAAACTGTTCAACAGAGGGCGTTGCTAATACACTATCCTGTCCATGTCGACAATACTATATTGGTCAGACAAAGCGGATGTTAAAACTCAGAACTGCAGATCATAAAACTGCAATTAAAAACAAAAATGAAGCATACAGTATGCCAAAACATATTATTTCAGTACAGTATGGTTTAGTGGCAAACCCGAAACTTGTGGTCTTTGACAGAATGGGGGGGACATGATATTACCAAAAGACAGAAAACAAAGGGAACCTATAGGATCCATGAGGTGGGCACCTTAATGCCAACGGGACCTCATGAAGAGTTTTCCTTTAATGTGTTTCTGTAAAAATAATGTATGTGGGCTGTCTGCATACATGATGAGTCTACATACTGATAGTAATGAAGTGTGAATCCATAATCTGTATGTATTTTTTGTATATTACAAAATGAATGTGGTTTCATAGTTTGCACAGTTACTAGCACTTTTACAAAACTGTTTAAATTGTGTTTTTTTTTCTCTCTGCCACTTTAATGCTCAGCTGCTATTTAAATACCCTAAGGAAGACACTCCATGACTCTTGGAAGAAAGTGGAGTAAGTTCACCAAAATGCAAGTATGCACGCAGTACGTCATAGGCACAAGGAGGTACTACTGCACCTATGAGTCAAGAGACTGAATACTGGAGAGAAAAAGTGTTCCCCTTTTGCAGGAATCCGTTGGAATCAGCTTGATACTTGAAGTGCCTTCATCGCAAAGACACTGAATGAACTCTTCAGTTTCAGAGGCAACACAGGCCAGTCTCACAAAAAATGACACGTGCAATCATACAGAAATAGACTATAATGACTTAGATGAATTGCTGCTATTTACTGCTAATAGATAGAAATGATAACTCGGGGGGTCATGAGGCTGTAGAAACTTGTCTCAAGTGAAAAAGAAAGTGACTTATTACTTGTTACACATTGTTAATATTTTGCACAGACCAGTCAATATAAAAGATGGCTTTTAAAGGAGATGGGAAATTATTTTTACATAGTTAACTGCCCTCCCATCTTCCTTTCCATGCTACTTATGTATTCTGATATGTTTTGATGATTTTTTGATAAATAAATAAATGTAATTTTGGGGTGCCTTCAGATCTACACTGAGTTCTACTCTCCTCACCAGCTACTGCTCTTGATTTTCATATCTCTAAGACATTCTATGACATCACAGACTCCTATTCCATGCCATTCATCTCAATGGCCTGGAAAGGTTTGTGATATCATAGAATGTTCAGGCAGTATGAAAAGAGACAGCAGTAACTGCTGAGCAGAGAGGGAGTCGGGGTAGTTACAAAAGCAACAAAATTGGATTATTAATTTAACAAAAAAAGGTCAAAATTATATCAGAATACTGGGTATCCAATAAAAGAACAACTGGAGGGCATTTAGAGGTGTAAAAACTGTTTCCTATCACCTTTAAATGAAACTAAAGCAATCCCAGTAGAACAAGAGATATCTTGTGTGCCCGTAATTCTCCTTGTGAGAGGAAATTGCACTATGCTGCTTTTTGTGTTTCTATTATATAATAACTGGGGAGCCTTTTCTCCCATAGAGAAACCCAGTTATAACCAACCTCGGGTTATAATGGTGAACACACGCTGGGTTTCCCTTGCTTCACGCACGTGCCTGCCATTGCTCTCCCCCTACACAGCACAGGAAAGCTGGCCTCCTCGCTTGACTCCCTCGCAGTAAGGCAAGGGTTTTAAAAAAAAGGCATCAGCAGTTCAGTTCACCAGTCTATGGTAAAATGGCGATTGTGGAGAACCATGGACTGGTAAAACTTAAATTAAAAAAAAAGGTTCCAGCAGCCACTTGTCGATGGCGGTATGGGCAGCAGACAGTGCTTCATTCTGACAACTGGACTGCAATGACTGTTTCATTTTTATGTTGTCTTGCACATGCACAAGCAACATTTTGTGGCAGTAGGAGATGGCAGTAGAAGAAATGCAGAAGTGTGTCAGTTTTGGCGACTGCAGGCACGCTTTAGAAGGTGCATCCCTCATTCGCCAATTAGAGAGCATGCTAGCGGTGACACAAGTTTTATACAGTGCCACCAACTTTAAACAAACTTGCCGCTGCAGTCAGACAAGCTCATCATGCAGTGGCACAGACCACACGCCTCCCCTATGTGCCTTGCCTTGTGAAACATTTTAATAAACATGGCGGCGGCTCGCGCATCCACCTCTCACAATCCCTAGAAAGACAACTTCAGGGGTGCCCAGTTCTCCTGTCGGCATGTTTAATACCCCCCAAGATTGTGTGGCACACTGGGAGCCCACCCCAGTGTGCCTCCATGGTGTTTGGAAGCTGACCACATTGGCATGTTGCTGCCCCCGCCTCACCCCCAGCGAGGCCAACATCACCCCCCCAAAGTCACGGGGCACACTGGGAGCCCACTCCAGTGTATACCATTTGTTTTCTTACACCTGTAAAAAAAGAAAACTGTCCACAGTGTTCCTTTTTTTAAAAGTACCTGAAACAAAGAAAACGGTCCATCGTTGTTGTGGCACCCTCCCCAACCCGCACTCCACCCTCTGCGCACCCCACCTCCCCACCCTCACCCCATACTTACCTCTGGAGGTTGGCACCATGTCTTCGTGGAGCAGGAACCGTCTGTACTCTTCAAAGCCGACCGTGAATTGAAGAAATGCCAGTACACAGTATAATGGCATCAATGGGGGAGGTTTCAACTTCGGTGGATATCTCGGCCATTTGTTTGACTTTTGGCTCCAAATTTTCAACATGGGGTTCTTGGGACCCCACCTCATGAAATCAGTCACTGTCATTCCATTATTCGGTCCCAAAAGTTGATTTTGCGGTCACTGCGCGGAACCTTTCTGGACCGATTAACGAAATGATAGTGCCACTGTCCATGAGATGGGCTCCCAAAAAGCCTATGTTGCAAATTTGGTTCACAATTCCAGGAAATGACTGTGTTACCAGCGTGCATTGTGCGGTTTCCATGCATGCTCGTAACCTCGAGAATTTTAAATATTTTCACTCCAGATTTTCAACATTGCCATTTTTTCCCACCTCCTTATGAAGAGTACAGCTGTCATTTTTCACATCCTGCCTGATATGTGTTTTCGCACATCTGGCACAGAATGGCATGGTCGCTGTGGAAAATCAATGTTTGGGACAGATTAACAAAATCACAGTGCCATTGTTCATGAGCAGAGAGATTCCAAAATGCCTATGTTGAAAATTTGGTTAAAAAATTCCCCCAAATAATTGCATTATGGGTGTATGTTGCGCTGTTTCCACGCACGCTCATGACTTCACCAATTTTTCATATTTCACTCCAGATTTTCAACATTACCATTTTTTTTTACACCTCCTCATGAACAGTACAGCTGTCATTTTTCACATCCTGCCTGAAATGTGTTTTCGAACCCTGGCGCCAAATGGCACAGTCGCTGTGCAATATCACCTTTTGGCTAACGGACTGATAGTGCCACTGTTCGTGAGGTGGGGCCACAAAAAGCTCATGCTGAATATGTGGAGTGAAAATACCCACAAACGCCTGGGGTGCTAGGGTTTCCAACTGTAATGCCCCACCCTGTAGAGACTGACAGGCTTCGAGGTGTGCCTTGGACTTTTTGGCCCCAAAGTTCACCTCATTCTCCTATACTGCACCCATCTCAGTGTATTTCCTTATGGAATGGGGTGACCGTAAGGCCCAAAGACCCCAAGGCACACCATAACACTTGTCAGTGACTGTAGGGTAGGGTGAGGTGAAATGGCGTGAGCGTTATGGCCGACAACCCAAAGGCACACTCCAATGCCTGTCAGTTTCTGCAGGGTGGGGGTGGGGTTGGTGTCAGTTCAATACTTCACTGCCATTCCTATTATGCATCTCTGACCTGCACTACCAATGTCAGTGCCAGCAAGACAACATTTGGCATTGACAAATGCTTGTATATAATTGCTGTGGAGAGAAAAGGCTCCCCAGCAATTATGTAAAATAAAACATGGGGTGGCGTGTTTAACTCAAGATTTTACACCGGCCCCCAGTGTCGGATCTTTAACATAAACCCCTTGAGCTTTGCTCTCGGGGTTTATGCAGCATCCAACACCTTGGGGGTGTAAAATCTCATTTAACACACCACCCCATGTATTAGTCTATATATTATGACCTTTGGCTTGGAGAAGATGGAAAACACTTTGTGAAGGAAACCTCTGGGGATCCAAGGCTTCAGGACACCCTTCCTCCAGGCTAAGTATTTTATTAAATTCTTAAAACCTCAGAGGAGGATGCAGAACCCCCCAACATGCTGCTTCATAATAGGAAATGTCATCCTTTCCTGCCTTGTAGTCAAGACATGTACTGTACAGAGGTGCAGCAGGTTATTGCTCTGCAATGAAAGGAACACTGGCCGATGAGAGTTCCACCCTCAGATGTGGCAGCACTTGCCCCCTCCCAAAGGAAAATTAGGGAATGGGACCCAAGAAGAAAATGAAAACTGGCTAACAACAGCTGCTTTTCAAAATACAGAGCCCATGGTGAGCAGTGTTGGAACATCAAGCACTTGAGGGGTGTTAAGCCTGGAGTGAGTTATGGTGCACCTGAGGAGTGAAAGAAGCATGTTTGACTGCATTTGTCTGGTAGTCGACTCATAAAGATATTGTTGCTCGGTAGTACTTTGGGTATTATTGCCCTGTAATTATTTGGGCATTGTTGTCCGGTAGTTATATGGGCATCGTTGTCCAGTAATTATTTGGGCATTGTTGTTCAGTAGTCATTTGGGTGTTGTTTCACGATAGTCATTGGGCCATTGTTGTCCGGTACTTATTTGGCCATTGTTGTCCGGTAGTCAGTTGTGCATTGTTGTTCTGTACTTATTTGGGCATTGTTGTCCGGTAGTCATTTGGGCATTGTTGTCCAGTAATCATTTGGGTGTTGTAACCTGGTAGTTATTTGCGCATTATTGTCCGGTAATCATTCGGGCATTGTTGTCCAGTAATCATTTGGGCAATGTTGCCCAGTACTTATTTGGGCATTGTTGTCTGGTAGTTATTTGAGCGTTGTTGTCCGGTAGTTATTTGGGCATTGTTGTCGGGTAGTTATTTGGGTATTGTTGTCTGGTAGTCATTTGGGTGTTTTAACCCTGTAGTTATTTTCATGCATAGATACATAGATGCTGCTGGCAGATAAGGACTGCTATGCCCATCCAGTCTGCCCATTTAAGCTGCCTAAAGAAGTGTCCAGTGACCCTATCCGGTCATTGGCTTTAGCTTTTTCTTCCTGTCTCTATTATTCCTTTGCTTCTGTCCCATGAATGTTTATAAGCCGCCACTGTACAGGCTGCTACCACCTCCTGAAGCAGGCTATTCCATGCATCCAGCACCCTTTTCGTAAAAAAGAACTTCCTGATGTTTCCCCTTATGTGGCCACCCCTCATTCTCGTGTTGTGTTCTCTTGTCCTGGCACTACTATTAATCTGGAATATGTTGTCCCCTTCCACCTTATGCCCTTGAAGTACTGGAATGTTTCTATCATGTCACTTCTCTCCCTCCTTTGTTCCAGCGTGTACAAATTGAGGTCCCTCACTCTCTCCTCATAAGGCTTGTGATGTAATCCCTTCACCATTTTGGCCACCCTCCTCTGCACCGTCTCTATTTTGTCAATGTCCTTTTGAAGGTGAGGTCTCCAGAACTGTACACAGTATTCAAGGTGAGGTCTCACCAGGGTCTTGTATAGTGGAACTATTACCTCCCTCCTTCAGCTTCTGATTCCCCTTCCAATACACCCCAATATCCCACTGGCCTTTCCCACTGCCTTTGCCATCTGCTTAGCGGCCTTCAAATCATCTGTGATTATGACCCCAAGTCCCTCTCCTCCTTAGTTACTGCTAGCAGCTCCCCCCATCCTGTAGCTCGTTCAGGGTTTCTGACCCCCATGTGCATGATTTTGCACTTCTTTGCATTAAATCTTAGCTTCCATGCCCCTGACCATCTCTCCAGCAGTTTCAGGTTTTTTCTTATCCTTTCCACCCCCTCCAGAATATCCACCCTGTTGTAGATCTTGGTGTCATCCACAAACAGGCAAACATTTCCCTCCAGCCCATCTGTACTGTCACTGATGAAGGCATTGAGGAGGACTGGCCCCAGAACTGACCCCTGAGGAACCACTGATCACCTCCCTTGATTGGGTTCCATTCATCACTAACCTCTGTTTTCTGTCCCTTAACCAGTTTCCAATCCAGTTCACCACCTTGCATCCTAACCCCAGGCTGCCTAGCTTGTTTACCAGCCTCCTTTGGCAGTATAGAGCAGTGGTTTAAGACTGTGAGCTGCAAACCTGGAGACCTGGGTTTGACTCCCACAGCCCTCCACTTGCATACTGTGTGACCCTGAGCAAGTCACTTAACTTCCTTGTGTTCCCAAGTCACACCTGGAAACAAGCTTTGGCTTAGTGTGTGTTTCTCCTGGTTAAACAATTTCCCCCTTCCCTTCCCTTCCTATGTGGGACCATATGAAAGGCTTTGCTGAAATTGAAGTAGGCAATATCTACCACCCCCCCCCCCCAAGTCTACTGCCTTTGTCACCCAGTCAAGGAAATCTATTAGATTAGTTTGACAGGATCGTCCTGCAAAGAACCCATGCTGCCTGGGATCCACCAGTCCATTTACTTCCAAGTGTTCCACTATTCTTTCCTTAAGGAGTGCCTCCATTATCTTTCTGACTACAGAGGTTAGACTAACTGGCCTGTAGTTCCCCGCTTTATCCTTTACTACTACTTTTGTAAAGAGGGACAATGTCTTCCCTTCTGCAGCCCTCTGGGACCACCCCAGTGTCTAAGGACTCACTGAACAGGGCTGCCAGAGGGGCTGCCAGTTCAGTCCTCAGTTTCTTTAGGACCCTGGGATGTATGCCATTTGGACCCATGGCTTTTTTCCACCTTTAGTTTCACCAGTTCTTCTAGGACCCTCTGCTCTGTGAATGGACTGGTGTTTACTTCCTTATCCTTAGCTCCTTTGAAGTCCAGCTGTGGGCCCTGCCCATCCCCTTCCACAGTGAAGACTGAACAGAAATACTCATTCAGGATCACTGCTGTTCCCCCGTCTCCCTCCACTGTCTCCTCCATGGCCCCCGTAAGCTTTGCTACTCACCCCTTTTCCTTCCATTTCTCGCTAATGTACCTGAAAAATTTCTTATCTCCTTTTTTAACTGATTGACCTATTCTCTCCTCCGTTTGCACTTTAGCACTCCTCACTGCCATTCCCGCCTCTCTCAAACACTTCTGGTGCATTTCTTTGTCCTCATCCCTTTGTGTCTTCTTATACTTCCTGAAGGCTAGCCTCTTGACCTTTACTTTTTTTGCCACACCCCCCCAAGAACTAAGGTGGTTTTCTTCTCCTTTTACTCTTGTCTATTGATCTAATGCATGTTTTGTTACCACCGCTTTAGCCTCCTTGATGTGTGCCCATTTCTCCTCAATGTCCCTGCCTGTTCCCCTCTTTTCCAGGGTTTCTTTTAGCTGTAGTCCCATACTGGTAAAGTCTGCCCTTCTAAAGCCTAAGACTCTTGCCTTTGTATGGGTTGACTGGATCCCTGTGTCCACTTTGAACCACACCATATTATGGTCACTGGACCCTAACTGGACCTTCCACCCTAAGATCTGCTACTCTGTCCCCGTTGGTCAACACCAGACCCAGGATCGCCCGGTCTTTGGTAGATTCCTGAACCAGTTGCCTAAGGCCAGCCCCCTCAAGGGAGTCCACAAAGTCCTGTGTCCTAGCTGAGGTCCCTGCTGGGATGGACCAGTCTATCTCTAGCATGTTAAAGTCTCCCATTAGCAGTACCTCCCCCTTTGCTGCCATTTCGTGCATGCTTTCCAGCAATGACTTGTCAATTTACTCAGCCTGAGCCAGGGGTCTGTAAACCACCACTGTGCGAATGGCTGTTCCATTGCCTCACTCAAGGGTGACTCAAACGTCTTCTATTTGCTCATGAATTACAGTCACCTTTATGCTCTCTTTGATGTAGAGGGCAACCCTCCCTCCCCTTTTACCCTCCCTATCTTTTCAGAAAAGGGTATAATCCGGTACACTTATGTCCCAGCTGTGGCTGCTGGTGTACCATGTTTTGGTTATTGCCACTATATCCAGATCAGCCTCTGTCATTGCAGCCACCAGGTCTGGGATCTGGTTCCCCTGACTGCGGGCATTTGTGTGCGTGAACTTCCAAGAAATGTGACATCTTTTTGTTCCCTCCTTGTGTTTTGTCCCTTGCTTCATCCTACATTTTGTATACTCAGAAATATCAAGAGTAGAGAGCCTGAGGTGATGATGATTCCCCTTTTCACTAGTCTGATTAGACCTCCACTGGAATACTGCTTCCCTTTTTGCTCCCCACATATGATTGGAGGCCAAAAATTGATTGAGCGAGTGAAACATAGAAACATAGAAGGTGATGGCAGATAAGGACCGCAAGGTCCATCCAGTCTGCTCAATTCTTTTTCTACCTTATGACTGTGCCATCGGCCTTTGCTCTGTCAGTGGCCTATCTATTCATACTCATCTCTAGTGCTCCCTTATGCCTATCCCATGCCTGTTTGAAGCCCTGCACTGTATTCATATCCACCACTTCCTGAGGTAGGCCGTTTCATGCATCCTCCACCCTTTCTGTGAAAAAGAACTTCCTCACATTACCCCTTAATCAGCCTGATCCTCTAATCACATGCTGTGTCCTCTTGTCCTGCTACTTTTCTTATATTGAAACATGTTAGACTCTTTCATCTTGTTAATGCCCTTAAGGTGGTTGAATGTTTCGATCATATCACCTCTCTCCCTGCTTTGCTCTAGGGTATACATAATTGAGCGCCGTTAATCTGTCATCATATGTTTTCTGATGCAGTCCCTGCACCGTTTTGGTTGCCCTTCTCTGGACTGCCTCAATTTGGTTAATGTCCTTGTGAAGGTGTGGCCTCCAGTACTGCACGCTGTACTCCAGATGGGGCCTAACCAGTGTCTTGTAAAGAGGGATTATTACCTCCCTCTTATGACTTGTGATACCCCTACTAATACACCCCAACATCCCCCTAGCCTTACCTACTGCTTTAGTGGTCTGCTTGGATGATTTCAGGTCACTTGCGATGATGATGCCCAAGTCTCTTTCTTCCCTTGTGACTGCAAGCAGTTCCCCTCCCAGCCTAGAGTGCAGAGAAAGGTGACAAAGAAAACCACAAATATGTCTGAACTGGGTTAGGCATCTAGACTCCAAAAAATAAACCTGTTTTCCATTAATTATAGACATTTAAGGGGAGATTTATGCCTGACATATAGGGCGATGCACGATGAAGCAATCCTTGAAACTGTTGGTTTAGTCAAGCAACAAAATCACAGTAACACTAGGTCACACAAATATAACATATAAGGGTACACAAACAGTAACTACTGGTTTACTTGGAGGATAATCAGCCCATGGAACAGTTGACCTGTGGACATAATGGAGAGTGATGCAATGTTGACCTTTAAACAAAGATTAGATAAACACATGGGAATACAAAAATTCTCCTACCACCATTGATACATGGTGGTGAGTTCACAAAAGGCCTCCAGTCTCTCGAACTCGTAAGATTCTACGAATCTATGACTCTTCTTTTCCTGGAGTGTTCTACGTGGTGCTTCCTTTTTATTACCTTACTGGTTGCTTGTGGTCCAGGTCCTTTTATTAGTGGTGATAATGTTATGTCCTGAGCGCAGCCTATCCCGCCCTGCAGTACCTGTGTATCTGCCCCCGGGCTGACATCTGGTCTTGCTTGGTGTGTGCACTAACCTGTGGGGGTGGGCTACCTGAATCTCTCTGCTCCTGACAGCCCCCCCAGTGGCTAGTTTGCATGCTTGCTCAGAAAGCATGTAAACCTCTCATTGAGGACAGATGTAACCTCCTCAGAAGGATGCAGGCTGTCTTTTCTGTAAAGGCGTGCATCATCCCAGGTTGTGCTCCAGTCCCCAATGTAGCCAAAGTTGTTTTCCCTGCACCAGTCTTTCAACCTCTTGTTGAAGGTTTTGATGCACTGGTTTCTGTACCCTCTCCTTTCCCTAACTGGTAGCACCTCTGAGAACACAGCAGAGTTTGCCCCCCGGCCCCCCAAATCCTTAAAATTCTCCTGAATCTTCTCCATACTTGTTCTTTCTTTGGCTATGTTGTTTGTCCCCAGATGGACAATGATGTGCAGCTCCCCCCCAGACACAGCCCTTTGTGATCCTGTGGATCTGCTCCCCCTCCCTCAGAGCTGTGCCTCCTGGGAGACACATAACCTCACTCGCCCTACTGATGCCTGATCCTATCACCATACCCTGAACTACTGAGTCCCCCACTAGGAGAAGCTTCCTTCTCCCCTGGGATTCTCTGACCTGTCCCCTGTGCCCCCTCCTAGATGGGTCTGACCATCACCCCAGGTCAAAACCTTTGGGTTCCCTTACAGGGCTCTCCCTATCCTTGAGAACATCATATTTGTTCTTTTGTTATACTGGGTGTGGGGGGTTGCTTGAACTCCACCTTCCTCAGCGTTCTTGAGCCCACTGTAGTCCATCCAGGCCTCTGTCCGAGTACCCTCTGTGGCAGTGGCTGGTGGTATGGTGGTCCCTGGTTGGGAGCAAAGGTCCTCAGTACTCCTGCCAACTGTGCTTGAAGCCTGGCAACCTCCAACCTCAGCCCAGAGAGGTGCTTGCAGATAGGGCAGCATCGCAGCTTCCAGAATGTCTCCCTGAAGACTGCTGCTCCACAGCTGCTGCACTGTATCACTTTGCATGTCATCCTGTGGACTTCTACAGTACCCTCAGATACTCATTAAGTTTTCCTTTACAGCTTTAGTCCCTTTTCTTTTTCCCCCTTTCTTCCTTCTCTTTGTCCATCTGCCCCACCTTTTCTGCTAAATGGTAGGTGAGTGTAGTCCCTACCAATGAAGTAGCAGGAAGTTGTATGACACAGGTGCAAATAAAAGTAACCTGAGCCCTGGGGTGGGTGGGGGGTGGGTGGTACCATGCTGCCCACCCAAAAAAAACTCAGCCCCATGTGGAGTTCCCCACAGCACAGTTAAGCCTGTAGAAATATAAATCATAAAATCAACTATATTAAACAAATTCAGCAACTACTGCTAAGTAAAAGAACACACAAGAATTTAAACAGAATTACCTGGAATGTGATCCGAGCTAAGGTTAGATGCACAGAAACTTCCAGAAGGTTATGAAGAACAGATTGCTTAAGCAGCCTGAGCCAAGCAACTTCAGCAACTGCTGCTAGGACAAGAACAAGAAATTCAGCCAAATGATTATTGTTCGGTATTGTTCAGTAATTATTTGGGCATTGTCGTCTGGTAGTCATTTGGGCATTGTTGCCCAAAATTAAGTATGCAGTAGCGGGTGGAGTCATAAATGTATGGATGAGCACAGCCTCAAAGGAGGGGCAGGTCAGCTGCCTAAACAAGTTGGTTGGTGGGGTGGCTGTAAGGAGGAGGAGAAGCTGTGGATTGAAGGCCCAAACTGATTGAGTAGGTGAAGCACCAACATCCACAGCAGGAGAAAAATGAGGGACACCAAAGAAGAGCACAGTAACAGGTGGGGGCAGGGAGTCAAAGAGAAGCAGGGCCGAAACGAGGCAAGGAGGAGAGACCAGGGCCAAGCCTGAGTAATGAGCCAACAGGAGAAGCAGCACAGAAGAGGCCGGCTAGGTGAGTGCCTAATCAAAAAACTGGAGAGGCTGTTAGGCCAAATAAGCAGACCAAGCCTGGAGATCAAGAGGGGAAAAAACAACTGATTACACACTGATGCAATAAAATGAGAGGGAGGAACATAGCAGCACTGACGGCTAAGCTACTGGT
Source organism: Neoceratodus forsteri (assembly GCA_016271365.2). NCBI lineage: Eukaryota > Metazoa > Chordata > Ceratodontiformes > Ceratodontidae > Neoceratodus > Neoceratodus forsteri. The sequence continues at coordinate 158,620,452 of JADMNL010000032.1, read as the reverse complement.
TCCTTGAGGAAGCAAAAGCAGAAGTCACAGAAACAGCATGACAGATATATCTTGAAGCTTACCCTCTATCGTTAGTAATTAGGATACTACACTTGGTAGTTACTGTCCACTCTCAAAAATTAGGATAATATACCAGATAGTTACTATCCATTTACCATTGGTGGATAGTAAATATCCACCCTGAATAATTAGGATAACATACTGGATAGTTACTATCCACCCTCAATAGTAAGGATAGTACACTAAATAGTTACTATCTACCCAGGATTGGAAATTGGGTGGCTGCTACTTAACCTCAAGAATAAGGATTGTGCCCGGTATGGTTATTATATACCCTTGATAATTAGGATAGTACACTGGTTAGTAGTTACTATCCACCCTTCATAATTAAGATTGTACACTGGATAGTAGTTCAATAATTAGGATAGTAGACTGGGTAGTGACTACCCACAGAAACACAGAAACAGAATTTGCCGACAGATACAAACCTCTTGGCCCACCTCGGCTGCCAATTTTTCCCTGCCTGTAGTATCACCGCAGATCCTACTTGATCTCCGGCCCATTCACCCACCCCCTTCCCACTGTTCTCGCCCCCACCACCTCTGCTGGAAGACTGTTCCAGGAATCCACCACTCTTTCTGTGAAGAAGTATTTCCTCACATCTCTCCTGATTCTACCCCCTCCAGCTTCTTATCATGCCCCCTTGCCTTTGAGACCTTTTTTCCTAAAAAATACTTCCCTCCTGTATCTTATTTATCCCGTGAGGTATTAAAGGTCTCCATCATATTCCCCCCTTCCCTCCTCTCTTCCAGGGTGTACATATTTAGGTCCTTAGGTTTCTCCTTGTAGGGCTTCTGATGCATACCCTGCACCATTTTAGTTGTCCTCCTCTAGACCGCCTCCACTCTGTCTATGTCCTTCCAGAGATGTGGTCTCCAGAACTGGACACAGTACTCAGGTGAGGTCTTACTAGTGATCTATAAAGAGGCAATACCACCATCCTCTTTCTACTGGTGAGAACCCTCCCTCTGCTTCCCCAGTATCCCACTAGCCCTCCTAACTGCCTTGCCACACTGCCTGTCCACCTTTAGGCCATCCGATATGATTACTCCCAGGTCTTTTTCCTGCTTGGTGGTCGTCAGTACCACTCTTTCCATATTGTACTCCGCCCCTGGGTTTCTGTGCCCAAAGTGCATTACTTTGCATTTTTCAAATTGAAACCCAGCCGCTACACCCTTGACTACTCCTTGAGTTTTCTCAGGTCTCTGCTCACACTTTCCACCACTCCACCCCCCAGAATGTCCACCCAATTGCAGATTTTGGTGTCATCTGCAAAGAGGCAGACCTTCCCTTCCAGCTGCTTTGCAATGTCACTTATAAATACATTAAAGAGGATTGCTCCCAGCACTGATTCCTGAGGCACCCAGCTGGTTACCCTCCCTTTCTCAGAGTGAACACTGTTTACCATCATCCTCTGTTGCCTATCCCCTAACCATTTTCTTACCCAGTTTACCATCTTTGGACCCACTCCTAATCTACCCAACTTGCTTACTTGCCTCCTATATGGAATGGCATTGAAAGCCTTAATGAAATCTAGGCAGGCCATGTCCACTGTTTTACTTTGATCTAACTCACTGGTTACTTAGTCAAAGAAATCTGTCAGATTTTTTTTCCAGTTCTATTTCTGCACCCACTGGCACAGTGGGGGGAGGGTGTTACCCCCCGGCTCAGTGCCATTATGGGGGAGAGAGACTGATATCTGCAGTTCCCCAGCCATGGACACCTAGGGCGTCATTCGGTGGAGGTCAGGCGTCATAGTGTTCATCCCCAGAGGGGGTTTCTCATGGTTGCTTGTTGGAGGCGTGGACATGCAGTGACATTCAGTGCAGGGTGAGCGCACTCCCACACCCTATGTGCAGACATCCACCATCACCTCCACCCTTGTCCCATGGTGGTCAGGACTGGTGTACACCCAGTTTCCACTGGGGTGTCGCTCGAGACCGGAGTCATAAACCCACCCCCAGGAGATACGAGCAGTCCTTCGGATGCTCAATCCCCCAGCCAACCCTTGGTGGCCTGAGCTCGTTCCCGACCCCGAGTCACCAGCATGATAAGAGGTAAGATGCAAAAGTGCCTCAGCCCTCTACACCACTGGGATGGCTAAATCTGTCAGATTAATTTGACAGGATCTCCCTTCCCCGTGACTCCATGCTGCCTCAGATCTTGTAACCCATTGGATTCAAGATATTCTGCAATCCTTTCCTTCATCAGTGACTCCATTAACTTTCCTACCATGACTGTCTGGCTGACTAGCCTATAATTGCCAGCCTCTTCCCTCTTACCACTTTTGTAAAGTGGGACTACATCTCTCCTCCTCCAGTCCTCTGGAACCACTCCTGTTTCCAATGAGCTGTTAAACAGGACTGTCAGAGGTGTAGCAAGTACCTCCCTGAGCTCCCGCAATACTCCCGGATGCACCCCATCTGGTTCCATTGCTTCGTCCACTTTCAGATTAATGAGTCCCTTCAGGACACTCTCCTTTGAAAACAGACTAGTGTTCACCTCCCTGCCTCCAATGTTTTTATTACTTTTTGTGGCCCCTCTCCTTCTCCTTCCTCTACAAACACTGAACAAAAGTATTTGTTCAGGATGTCTGCCTTTTCCTAGTCCCCTCTGCACCCGTTCCCTTTTCTAATAAGTATGATCCTAGCCCTGGTCTTCCTTCTTTTGTTTACATACCTAAAAAATGTCGTGTCCCTCTTTGTCACCACCTGGGCTATTCTCTCTTCAGTTTACACCTTCACTTTCCTTACTACTCTCCCTGCTTCTTTCTGTTTGCCCTGATACACCTCCCTATCCTCCTCCCTCTGTGTCTCCTTATACAGATACCCCTTTAGCTTTTACCTTTTCTGCCACTTCTTTCAAGAACCGCAGTGTCTCCTTTTCCATTTGCTTTTGCTCACTTGCTTGACACAGAGATTTGTTGCTTTCCCTATGGCTCTTTTTAGCATTGCCCACTGTTCTTCCACCCACCCAGGTCATCCCCCCCATCTATTTAAAATTTGCCCTCCTGAAGTCCAGGACCTTCATGCTTGTGTGGTTCAATTCTGCAGCTGTCTTTATACTGAACTACACTGTGCAGTGATCACTATTCCCCAGGTGGCCTTCTTCCTTGATGTCTGCAACACTGTCCCTGTTACTGAGTACCATGTCCAGTATTGCCCCATCATGAGTGGGTTCACTGACTAGTTGCCTGAGGAACACCTCCTGCAGGGAGCCCAGGGTGTCCCTGCTTCTAGCTGCAGCTGGGAGGTTCCAATCTACTCTGGCAGATTGGAGTACCCCCCCTCCCACAAGCAGCACCTCCCCCCTTTCTGCCATCTTGCCAATAGTTTCCACCAGTACGTTATCTAATTCCTCTCCTTCTGCTGGAGGCCTGTAGATCACACCAGTATGAATAGAGGCTCCATTCCCTATCTGTAGGGTGATCCACAGTACCTCTGCTTCCCCCTGTATTCCCTGTATCTCCGTTGCCTTCCCTCACATAAAACCTGCAACCCCTCCTTTCCTTCCCACCCTGTTACTCCTAAACAGAGTATAGCCTGGTATGGACATGTCCCGGCCATGGTATTCAGTGCACCATGACTCAGTAATGGCCACAATATCCAGGTCGGCCTCTGCCATTATGGCTTCTAGATCTGGAATGTTATTTCCTAGACTTCTAGCATTCACACACATGGCCTTCCAGATTTTGTTACCACTTTGCTTGCTACCCCCTTCTTTCCTTTTTGCCCTCTCTCTGTCTCCCCCTCTCTAGTTAGTCCTTCCATTGCTATTCCCCTTCATTTCTACTGCTCAGCTTCCTTTATTAATTTTCCCCTTGGGGGGTTCCATTCACCTCAAGTTCTCCCTACTTTGTACGTCCGCCTATGGGAGGGCAGTTACTGCCTCCCCAATTTCTTCTTCCACCTCTCTCGGCTAGTTTAAATATTCATCAAAGTAACATCTAAACTGTCTTTCTACCACCCTTTAATAATTAAGATAGTACACTGAGCAGTTACTACCAACCCTTAATAATGAGTATAGTACACTGGATAGTTACTACCAACCCTTAATAATGAGTATAGTACACTGGGTAGTTACTACCAACCCTTAATAATGAGTATAGTACACTGGGTAGTTACTACCAACCCTTAATGAGTATAGTACACTGGGTAGTTACTATCAACCCTTAATAATGAGTATAGTACACTGGGTAGTTACTACCAACCCTTAATAATGAGCATAGTACACTGAGTAGTTACTATCAACCCTTAATAATGAGTATAGTACACTGGGTAGTTACTATCAACCCTTAATAATGAGTATAGTACACTGGGTAGTTACTACCAACCCTTAATAATGAGCATAGTACACTGGGTAGTTACTACCAACCCTTAATAATGAGTATAGTACACTGGGTAGTTACTATCAACCCTTAATAATGAGTATAGTACACTAGGTAGTTACTACCAACCCTTAATAATGAGCATAGTACACTGGGTAGTTACTACCAACCCTTAATAATGAGTATAGTACACTGGGTAGTTACCATCAACACAAGATAATTAGGATTGGGCACGGGGTCATAATGTCGCTCACAATAACAACGCAGCAATAAATGCCACAAGCAAAATAGCATTGGCTGAAATAAGGTCCGGTAAAACGCTGACCATACAAAAACAGCAGAACACCATAGAAAATAATGGGACATTATCTGTTTTGAGGAGGGGGTCTGCCCCCGTTCCCCCACCCAACATGGGGGGCTTCACCCCCCAGACTTAAAATAATCAACTTCGAGGGGGTGCAGACTTCAAAGATGGGGAGAAACTTGGGAGAGGGGAAAATCTTTTTTTTAACATACAAAAAAAGCTGCAACACCAGGAGACCTAGGGGAACCGAACTGTGGTCCCAGGTCTCCAATCTGCCGTGTGCCGGTAACTTAGCCACTCCACTACGGGAGCTGCTCGACTAGGCACCGCACACATGGCAACTTCAGCCCTTCCCAGTGTAAGCACAGAGCAACAGGGGTAGTGGTAATTCCTTATTGCTATTAAACCGCTGTTGCTCTAAATCCTGTACGGTAGCTCTTTACACAGTGCGGTTATTGCAGTGTGGTTTTTGAACTGCTATATTGACCCGGTACCATAGGATTGTACACTGGGCAGTTACTCTCTACCCTTAATAATTGAGGTAATTCACTGCATAGTTACTATCAACCCTTGATAATTAGGATAGGGCACTGGTTAGTTTCTATCCAACATTAATATTTAGGATATTACACTGGATAGTTGCTATTTACCCTCAATATGGATAATACATTGGATAGTTACTATCTATGCTTAATAATTAGGATAGTGAAATGGGTAGTTACTATCCACTATAGGTATTTAGGATAGTACATGAGACTGTGGTTACTATCAACCCTCGATAATTAAAGTTTTTCCCTGGGTAACTTCTATCCACCTTCTATAATTATGATACCGCACTGGGTTATTACTATCAACCCTTGATAATTAAGATAATACATTGGGTAGTAAGTAAACATTAGTAGTAGTAGTTTTATTGTATTTTGGCTCAGATTAATAGAAATTCAACAGAAAGCTATTAAACAGATAAAACTGAACTGGGATGGTAGCTAAATGTAAGAGATGTTACTCCCCAAAGGCTTGACTGCATAAGTAAGTCTTTAAACACTTCATAAAGACATCCACCAAGGGGGCCTCCTTCAGGGTCCTTGGGAGTGAGTTCCATAGGGCCAGACCAGCCACTTTGAAGGCCCGGTCCCCCAAGGTTTTTAACCTGGCTCATGGTACTACAAGGAGGCCAACCTCAGTGGAGTGAAGAAAGCACAAAGACACATAAGGGTGCAGAAGATCCAACGACCAACGACTACACAAGCGGGCACCCCGTCGGCATTCAAAGCGCTTATCACCCTCACTCCCATCTGTCGTCACTGCTGTGCTGTAGGCTGAAAGGTATTTGCTGCCCTCTTCTGTAGAATAAGCAAGCTGAACACATAACCCCGTATTATCTGTACCACTCTGCCATACTGTACTCATCTGTGTAACATACCTCCAGCATAACATGTACTGTTCAGTATTGCTGTATTAGATGTACTACTGTATCAGATGCACTGCACTGTACTAATACTGCACCATCTAATATCGTGTACCTCCTGCCCTCTTACACAAAAACTGGAAAATTGTATACTGTCCTAATAACCCTGTACTATATGTCTGACACTGTGAAATCTGTCCGTATGTTCAAACCATATGTAACAAACCCTGGGTCGCCCCTGAAAAAGGGATCTTCGGGAGCCCAGTGGGCTCACCCAGTTAACAAAATTTAATAAATAAATAAATAAATAAGATCCACCAGATAGCCAGAGCACAACCCATGTTGAGCCTTATAAGTTAGCAAACCAACTTTGAAGGAGATATGCTGCTTTAACAGCAGCCAGTGCAGTTCATGTAACACTGTGGATACATGACACATCTTAGAAGGGCTAATCAGCAGCCTGGGAACTGCATTCCACACCGACTGCAGGTACTGCAGTGTACCTCACCTGACACCGAGATACAGAGCATTGCAGTAATCCAGCCTGGACATCACAAATGCGTGTACCATCATCGCCAGGTCTCCCAGGAGATAAGAGATTTAATCTGGCTGATGATGTTCCTTAGATGGTACAAGCAACTCTGTTGTCAACCCCTCATCCAGAATGAGCTCCAGATTTTTCACCTTAGTGGCAGCCAAGAATCTAAAGGAACTGAGCAGGAGACCTGTCTCCCTCTCGGTAGCTGCTGCTCTCCCCCTGCAGCCCTGCTTAACCAGCTTAATGACATCCACTCCTGGATCTTGGCCAAACATTTATTTAGCACATCCACCACACCAGGCATCCTGGGTGCAAATGATAGAGCTGGGTATCACCTGCATAGCAGTGAAAGCCCAGCCTACACTTTCTAATGATCCAAAGGGCAGCATATACACTGTGAACAACATGGATGAGAGGACTGAGCCTCGGGGTACACCACAGGGCAGCGCCACGGGGGTGAAGAGAAATTTCTCAACATCACCCTCTGTGTCCTGTCCCTGAAAGAGGACACAGACCCGCAGGTGACCTTTCTGGTGAGTCCTACATACTCTATTAGCTGATCCAACAATGACCCATGGTCCACAGTGCCATAGGCTAAGGAGAGATTGAGGAGGATGAGAACTGACCGCTCTCTTCCACCTCTCGCCCTAAGAAGGTAATTGTGCACTCTGACCTGTGCAGTCTCCATGCTATGCTTGGACCGGAAGCCAAATTGGATGGTCTCATAGATGTCAAAGGCAGTGTAGTGCCTCAAGCTGCGGCCCAACCACCTTCTCAGTAAACTCACCCAAAAAGAACGTTAGAGTTGGTAGGTGGTTCTCCAGAATGCCTTGGTCTAAAGATGGTTACTATTCACTCTTGATAATTAGGATACTGCACTGAGTAGTATTTACTATCCACCCTTGGTAATTAAAATTATATACTGGTTAGTTACTATTCATATTCTATAATTAGGATACTACACTGGGTAATTACAATCCACCCTTATTGATTAGAAAAGTGCACTGGATAGCAGTTATTATCCACTCCTGATAATTAGGATAGTACAGTGGATAGTTACTTCCCACCATTAATAACTTAGTACACTGGAGTAGGCACTATTCGCTCCTGATAATTAGAATTGTACGCTAGGTAGTTACTATTCACCCTCTATAATTAGGATACCATACTGGAAAATTATGATCTACCGTTGACAATTAGGGTAGTACACAGGGTAGTTAATAGCTACCATTGAATAATTGAAATAGTACACTGGGTAGTAGTTGCTATCCCCTCTTGATAGTACAGTGAATTGCTACTTCCCACCCTTAATAACTGGGATAGTACACTGGAGAGTAGGCACTATTCACTCTTGATAATTAGGATACTATACTGGTCAGTTACTATCTACCCTCAATAATGAGGATGCTATACTGGATAGTAACTGTCATGCTTGATAATAAGGATATTGGGGGCTCTGCACTAACATGGACTGGGTATGCGCAGCTCTGGACCCTCAGACAGGTGTGCGGTGAACAGCATATACAAACGCTGGCCACCGCCACGCTTCCATCCATGGCCCCACCCAAACATGCTGTTGCATGGAGGTGGATTGGAGGATACAGGCAGACATCTATTTGGATGCTCAGTCAGGTGCTGGAGTCGATCCCCTGCTCCACACGGAGAAGGGGATTGTGGGATGGCACAAGTCCCATATGTTATACAAGAACAGGTGAGTGCCAGAACAGCCATCCCCATCCCTGCCCTCCAGAGAGGCTGGGGTGGTGTTGCTTGTGTATGCTCCTTTCTGCTGCAGCCAGTGGGTGTCATCCATGGGGTGTGTGCAGAAGATATGACAGGGTGCCCACTAATGTATTCTGTGCCCTGCTCACCCAGCACTCCGCACCTCTATGAATGGTACAGAGTGCGGGCATGCCCTCAGACACTCCCCCAGAATGTTCATGCTCAAAGCTGCATGAAAGGCCAGGGGATCTACTGAGGAAGGAGTGTGTTTCCCTTCTGAAAATGCTGCCGGGGGTCTGTGGGACTTCTAGTGTGTGGCATGCTTACTTAGGGTTGCCTACATGCCATAAAGCCATGGCGTATAGGCAACCCACCCCTTAATGCATAGGGGGCAATACAGTGGAAAGTAGTTACTATCCATCCTTGATAATTAGGATAATAGACTGTACAGTTAGCATTGTGGGGGCATGTGTGATTTTGTATTTTCTTGAAACTTGGCTTCCCAGCCAAATGCCCTTTGGGGTAACCCTTGCCTCAGTGTTTGCACACAGAGGTTCTTTGTCTTTTGTACAGTTAGTATCCACCATTGATAATCTGAATAATACACTGGGTACTGTAGTTACTATCTACCCTATTAGGGTACACTTTATAGCTAGTATCTACCCTTGATAATTAGGATAGTAAACTGGTAATCTACAATCCACGCTTGATAACTAGGATAGTACACTGGATAGTAACTATCCACCCATGATAATAAGTATAATACATTGGCTAGCAGTTACTATCCACCATTCAGAATTAGGATAGCGCTCTGGATAGTTACTATACATCATTCATAATTAGGATAATACACTATGTAGATACTATCCACTACTGACTGTTTATGATGGTAACTTGGTAGTAACTATCCATCTTTCATAATTCAGATAACACACTGTATAGTAGTTACTACTGCACCCATTTTTTTGTAATTATATTTTATTGATTTATAACTAAAAATACATAGCGGTGATTAGATACATAAAAAATAAAACATGCAAGAAAGAAGAAAACTTTTATCCCCTCTCTCTCTCTCTCTCTCTCTCTCTCTATATATATATATATATATATAAAATTAACTAGTCTGTTTTATTGGTGGAGGCAAGATGAGAGGAACAAACAAGAAAAAGAAAAAAACATTCTATGATGGAGAGTGCACTGCCTGCACTGTAAGGTTCTTCAGACCTATAGAATATAAATTCCTATTACTTTGCTAATATATTCCACCTACACAAAGGCCAATCATGCCTCATTTTTGCATAATCATAAAAAAGGAAATAGAGGAGAAAATGCTAGGACATTAGCAGTCAGGGTTATACAATTTCATATACATTAAGGCAATAATAACAGTCACAAGCCTATAAGGTGAAAAGGATAAAAATGCCTGTTTGGTTGGAAGTCATATTTTGCTTAACTGGCAAGTTCCAAAGAAACATCATTAAGTGAAGGTAATAAGTCCTCAACATTTTGTGAAATCTGAACAGTTTCTTCTTTAGAAGGGGTAGGGGATCTAATATCATCCTCCTTTGGCTCATCTTTTTCATATTGGCTCCTTAGAAAAGCAGTTAGATGAGCAATTAAAAAAAAGAAACTGTTTGCCTTTTGAAAGTAACTCTAAGCTTGGCTGGCGCCAACAACTGCAATGCTGCTCCCAGCTGTAATATTTCCTGGTGACACGTGAGAAAACGACAACGTCTTTGGAGGGTAGTGTATGTATAATCTTGGTACACATAAAATCAGTGACCCTTGTATGACAGTGTCCTCTTCAGTCGTGAGAGAGACACAATCAGATCACAATCTAATTCAAAAGCAAAGGCTATTAAAATGCTGACTTTAGTGCCAGCCCAGAGGCGTGAAGGGTGGATGCCCTTGCGCCCCACCTGCCGCCATGCCAGTGACCTGGGTTCAGGAATGACCTTCACTTGCTCAGGGTAAGCCGGGGGAGGGAGAGGATTTTGTATCCCAGAGACTGTTCTCCTCTCTCCAGGAGGGGTGGCCAAGCCATCTCATCCTTTGACTGCCACTGAGTGGTTGCCCATGGGTAGTGCAAGCTCTCAGAGACTTCAAAGGGGTAAGGGCTTTGGTGCCGCAGTGTGTACGGGCCTCCAACCATATGCACATACTTGCATACCGTCGCAGCCAGGGGAATGGGGAGAAAATGGTAAATGGACTCAGGCTGGCTTAATGAAGCCCCACCCACTCTCCCTTGGCCCGCACCACCACCACAGGCCCTGGAGCACTTCTGAATTTTACACTTGGGGGAAGAGGATAGCCCTCCATCCTCTGGCCCCACTGTAGGGGGGGATTCATGGGGGATTTAAACACTGGGATCGAAGGAGGCAGCAGCGGGCTGAAAAGCCACCCGTCTGACTCTGAGGAGTTAAAAGCTTCATTGCAAAAAAACAATGGTCACTCTGAAGTCTTGTATCTCTGTTATTGCAGAATATTCTCCTTGTTCTGTTTTTTTTTCCTTTTTTGGAACTCTAAATAAACAAGCATTTGTCAATGCCGAATGTTTGCTTGCTGGCATTGGCAGTGGTAGTGTAGAAGTTACAGAGCTGCGTAATAGGAATGGCAGTGAAGTATTGAACTGAAGCCAACCCCACCACCACCCTGCAGAGAGTGACAGGCATTGGGGTGTGCCTTTGGGTCGTCAGGCATAACGGCCACGCAATTTCACCACACCCCACCCTGCAGACACTGACAAGTGTCACGGTGTGCCTTGGGGTCTTTGGCACCCCATTCCATCAGGAAATATGGTGAGATGGGTGCAGTATAGGAGAATGGGGTGAACTTTGGGGCCAAAGCGTCCAAGGCATACCTCAATGCCTCTCACTGGCTGCAGGGTGTGGAATGGTATGAGCATTACAGGCAAGAATCCCAAGTCACACCCCTGATGCCTGTCATTCTCTACAGGGTTGGGCGTTATGGTTGGAAACTTTAATACCTCAAGCATTCGTTGGTATTTTCACTCCAAATTTTCAACATGCTTTTTTTGTGACCCCACCTCATGAACAGTGGCAATATCAGTTTGTTAGCCAAGCTGCTTATGCACAGCGACTACGGCATTTAGCACCACAGGTGCAAAAACATTCCGAACAGGATGTAAAAAATGACACCTGTACTGTTCATGGGGAGGTGTAAAAAATGGCAATGTTGCAAATCTGCAGTAAAAATATTAAAAAAACTGGTGAAGTCACGAGCGTGCATAGAAACTGTGCAACGCACACCCATAATGTAATTAGTTTGGGGATTTTTTACAGCAGATTGTCAACACAGGCATTGTGGGACCTCCGATCATGAACAGTGTCACTTTGATTTTCTTTATCTGTCCAGAACAATGATTTCCCACAGTGACCACGCATCTCTGTGCTGAAAGTGTGAAAACACATTTCGGCCATGTTGTGAAAAATGACAGCTGTACTATTCATAAAGAAGTGTGGAAAAATGCCACTTGTGAAAATCTGGACTGACAATATTACAAAGTCATGAACTTACGAGGGTGCGTGGAAACTGCGCAATGCTCACTCGTAACACAGTCATTTTATGGACTTTTGTCACCAAATTTTCAACATAGCCATTTTAAGACCTCTGCTCATGAACAGTGCAACTGTGATTTTCTTAATCTGTCCCAAACATTGCTTTCGCACACCAACTGCATCATTGTGCGCTACATGTGCGAAAACACATTTTGGGCAAAATGTGAAAAATGGCAGCTGTACTGTTCATAAGGAAGTGTAATAAAATGGCAATGTTGAAAATCTGGAGTGAAAATATTGAAAATTTGCAAACTTATGAGCATGCGTAGGAACTGCGCAACGCACGCTCGTAAAACAGTCATTTTTAGGAATTTTTTCACCAAATTTTCAACATAGCCATTTTAAGACTTCTGCTCATGAACAGTATCACTGTGATTTTCTTAATGTGTCCCATACATTGATTTCACACACCGACTGCACCATTGTGCGCTACATGGGTGGAAACACGTTTTGGGCAAGATGTGAAAAATGACAGCTGTACTGCTCATAAGGAGGTGTGGTAAAATGGCAATGTTGAAAATCTGGAGTGAAAATATTGAAAATTCGCGAACTTACGAGCGTGCCTAGGAACTGCACAACGCACGCTCATAAAACAGTCATTTTTAGGAATTTTTCCACCAAATTTTCAACATAGGCTTTTTGAGAGCCCACCTTATGAACAGTGGCAGTGTCATTTCATTAATCAGTCCTGAAAGGTGATTTCGCACAGTGACTGCGAAATCACCCTTCGGGGCCAACTAATGCCATGACAGTGACATCATTCATGAGAAGGGGTCCCAAAAACCCCATGTTGAAAATTTGGTGCAAAAATTCCAAAAAATGCCTGAGATATGCAGCAAAGTTGAAAAAACCCTATCTATCCCATTATACAGCTTACCGGCATTTCCTCAGTTCGCGGTCGGCTTTGAAGAGTGCAGACGTGTTCCCGGTCCACCGAAGATCGTCGCGCCGAGGTCCGGAGGTAAGTATGGGGTGGGGGGGGTGGAGGAAGGCAGGGTGCGCAGTGGATGGGTGCGGGTTGTGGGAGGGGGGCAGGGAGAAGCTCCGAGGGACAGTTTTTTATTTGCAGGGTTATTTTGTTACAGAGATGATGAGGGACGTTTGCCACACTGGGGTGGGCTCCCAGCGTGGCAGCTGAAAGGCTGTTTGGGGGGGCTGGAGCCAATGGAGGATTGGGCAACCCCCTCGGCTATAACACCTTTTGCCATGCTGAGGTGGGCTCCCAGCGTGGCACCTGGATGCTTGGGGGGGGAGACAGTGGAGCCAATGTGGGATTGGGCACCCCGGTAGGCGACAGCATCTGTTGCCACGGTGGGGTGGGCTCCCAGCGTGGCACCCTGTACTCTGGGGGGGGGAGAGACAGTGGAGCCGACGGATTGGGCACCCCCCCGTCAGGCTATGCATGTGGAAGGCTTTTGGGGGGGGCGCAGCACAGCCGACGGGGGATTGGGCACCCCCATCGGCTATACAGTGTGTGCACGGAGGGGGGCCGCACGCAGTATGCATGCGTGTGTGTGTGTGTGGGGGGAGCGCGCATGAGCAGGCGATATCTTATCACTGCTCACTGAAGTATAGCTCCCCCTTTCAACTGTACTCCACTGCATTTTGGAGCTGTCATAGACAGCTCGAGCAGGCATTGGAGAACTGCGGCTGCACCTGCAAACACACTGCCTGAATTGGAAGAGGGCTGCCACACCTCCGAAAACTCGGATGATGGCACTATGTTTCTTGCACATGCGTGCAAGCAAACATAAAAAGGCTTTGGTCAAGAAAGGTGGATTATCTTCTGACAATTCATAAACATTAATAAAAATCTCTTTCATCATATCCCAAACTGACTGAAACTCAGACCCCAGACCTGTAGGTAAATCAACAATGCATGGATTGTTGTATCTTTCGTGGTTTTCGAGATGTTCCAGCTTGCGATTTGTGGTGACTTTTCTCTGATGAGATTAGCGATGGCTGCCTTCGTTCCATTTGTTTTATTTATAAATGCAGAGAAGGAATTGGTGTTTTCTTTTTCACTAGAACTGAAATAGAATCTATTTTCTCTCTGTTAATCTAAGTGTCTTGTAAAACATCTACTTTGGTGCTGGCCCAGTGGCACTGAGGGTTGAGATGCTGGACACCATACCTCGCGCTACGCCAGCGACCCAAGTTCGGGAGCGAGCTCAGGCACCGGGGGTCGGCGGGGATGGGAAAAGGATTGAGCACCCGCAGGGCTGCTCTCCTTGCCCGGGGGGAGGGTGGGGGATAGCTCGGCACACCAGCGACTCCCAGTGGAGATCGGGAGCACTGCAGTGCATGAGCTGCACACTACACAGCATGGCTGACGCTGGCAGGGTTGCCATGTGCCTTGGACCTCACCTGTGACCAGAGACTGACTTAGAAGAGCACCCAAGAGGAGAGGAGAGGCGACCCACCCCGGATGGGTTAAACTGGGGGTGCTGGTAGCAGGGAGGAGAGGAGAGAGAGAGGCACAGGTCGAGGGAACCTCAGGAAGTCACGATACGGGCAGGATGCCTGAGAGAGGCTCCATGGGGCCACGACCGGAGGAAAGAAAGTTGAAAAAAAACCATTAAAAAATCTACTTTGGCACTCAGTGACTCGAATCTCCGGTCAGAAGTGTCAGTTCATTTCAGAAGCTTATCCATTGCATAAAGACTGTAGAGTATGCTTTTCTCCCCATTTGCAGTGAAACCATTATTATCATTTTTCTGACTGGTGAGGATATATGGGGCAGAGAATGATGACTTTTTGCAATAAAGAGCTCCATGTTTTCATTGAAAAGCTTAGTCCACTGGTATGTCAGCGACTGCAACGTTTGCTCATTTACTGGCAGAGGAAAATGTGATAAGCCCTCATTTTCCCCCTTTGGTTGTAGCTGGTAGGTATAGCGTAGAGGTTTAGGGCTCTTAGCTACAAACCTGGAGACCTGAGTTTGAATCCCACAGCCCCCTCTTGCATACTGTGTAACCCTGAACAAGTCACTTAACTTCCTTGTCCTCCCAGGTCACATCTAGAAACAAGCTTTGGCTCAGTGTGCCTTTCTTGGTTAAACAATTTCCAGCCCCCCCTATTTCATGTGGGGCAGCCACAGTAACAGGTGAGTCACTCACATTACCATTCTTTAAGCCAATTTCAGGTCTGAATATTTCTCAAGAGGAGAGGAATATTCTTTGGAGGAAGTCGAAGTAATCACTTTACATTTCTCAGATATAGAACATGGGTAAAGTTTAACAAATAGAGTTTCAGTTTCTTATGCTTTGCTCAGTATGAACATGTGGGGCAAACTCAATCAGTGCAGGTTCTTTCAGGCCATCAATCCCACCCATGGCGACTGGAGTAGTAAACTGGATAGTTACTATCCACCCTTAATAATTAGGAAAGTACACTGGGTAGCTACTATTCACCCTCAGTATTTAAGAAAGTACATTTAATAATTACTCTCCACCTTTGATAATTAGGCTAGCACACTGGGCAGGTACTATCCACTCTTGGTAATTAGGATAGGACAATAGGAAGTTACTATCTACCCTCGATAATTAAGGATAGTACACTGGGTAGTAACTATCCATGCTTGAAAATAAGGATAACACACTGGACAGTAGTTACTAGCCACCCTTGATAATTAGGATAATACATTAGAAAGTATTTATTATCTACCCGTGACCATTTGGATAGTACACAGGATATGAGATACTATCCACCTTTGATACTTAAGAAAGTATCCTAAATAGGTACTATCCAACCTCAATAATTAAGCTCATACACTGCACAGCTACTATCCACCCTTGATAATAAGGATAATATTCTGAGTTGTTACTAGCCTACCCCGGTAATTAAGATACAGGCGGTGATCTGGATGATACTGTACCTGTAATAAAATTGCATAATACTAAGTCTGGGTGAGACAGCCCTCATTCCTGTGCTTTTCCAGTATGCCTCTTAGGAATGGATTACTATCCAATTTCAGTCATTTGTAATCACTCAAGGCCACCATGCTATGGATACAGGGCCCTGTGGGCCTGGGCCCTGCACCAAGAGAAGGCTGCCTGGCAACTCAAATGCAGACAACAAAGACCAGCATGCAACGATGTGCAAGGCGAGGCCCTGCACCTAGACAAATCCATCTGGCTGCATGCAATCCGACATCAAAAGCAGCCATGCCAGGACGTAACGTTCTACTCTAAACATCTCATCAAATTCCTTACGAACACACTCACGGAAGCAAAAACACCTCATGAAAGCATTTCCATATGTCATGAAAGCTATCTCACAAAAGTATACATATGATTTTGGTTTTGTCACTCGTGAAACAACAAATTTTCATTTTTAGTTAAAATAAGGGCCATTTTTCGACACAACACACCAAAAAGAATCCCCTCCACAACTTAAACTGTCAAACCACAAGTTACAGCTTGGAAATCCACCTGGTTTTCCAGTCGTTTCTGCACAATAATTTGCCTCACAAAAGCAAAAACAACATAGGAAAGCATAAATACAGGCGACCAGAGCATACTCATGAAACCATAATAATATTTTTGCTTTCACCACTTGGGATATTTTACAAATTTGTATTTCCAGCAAACATGGCAATAGCTACCCAAAATAAATGCCAGGAATTCTTCCTATAAGGCTAATATATTGATCACACAAGCCACCCCACACCTTAATTTTATGTTTCCAGCACATATTTTTTTTGGTTGTTTTTATGCTTTTGTATCGGATGCATAGAAAATGCGTTTGCGAAAAAACAGTTATCTTTAGAACGTTTACCTTTGGTATTGCTTGTGCACCAAAAATGGAACACTGTTTTTTCTAACTCAGAAACAGTAATAGTTTGGGAAAAGCTAATTAGCAATTATTCACCCTTGGACCAAGCCCAATCAAACCTGAAAGTTTCAGATTTTAAATCATAACCTTTTTTTTGGCTATTGATGAGCAAAAAAAGGCATTGATTTCTATGAATTTATGCATTTCAACCTTCTAAAATGTTTGCCCCGCTGAACGGTTCACTATGAAATTTACAGGATCCAGGGATCCTGGTACTGACTCTCAGCATACCAATTTTCAGGTGATTCAAACGATGATAAAAACATAGCGGTTTAACTTCGAAGTGCTTATTCAACCCTAATATTCAGGCACTACTACACCTGTATAATATGTACATTGCAAAAAAAATGGTGTTAATGCATACATTAGGGTTGAAGACTGCACAATACACAAAGTAAGGAAGTGAAAACATTCAGGTTTGGAGTCTCAGGAGTTCTGGTGAATTGGTGATGTGGTGTTCCCTGGGGTTGTCCACCCCCTCAACCCTAATTCCCACCCCCTCCCCTAAGCAAATAAAGTTATACATGATCTCATGCTTTGTGCAGGGCCTGCATGCCCCCCCCAAAAACAATTTCAGCAAAAACATCCAGCTTTTTTTGCGGGGGGAGGCAGTTGTCGTTTGGGATTGGTTTTTAAAAGCGCTGTGGGAGTTTTGTGAGCAAGGGTTCTAGATGATGCTTTTTAAACTTAAAACAATTGTATGGTGTCCATTGTTATATTGTTACACATGCAAAGTTGTTATTATTTTTTATTTATTTATTTAGTTTTTGTTGACTGGGAAGACGGACTAGACAATGTTTTGCCTATTTTTGTCTCGTCCCAGTGGAGGGGGGATACAGATGGATGCCAACTGAAACTGAATCAGATGTTAAGCTGTTGATGGTATTTTTAGTGAATTATGTCCACTATTACTTGTACAATGTTGAAGGTGCTTTTTCTCAAGTCTCCATTAGACTTATTTCACAATATGGTCCCTTTTTCAATCTTAGGTCACAGTATCTTGAAAAGCTTATGAAAATGAATCTACTGTGTTTCTGAAAAACTGATCCTCCTATCAGACTTTGGTAACCCTTTATCACGGTCCTAAGGTAATAAAACCATTCATATACTGTAGTTGAGTGGACTGTTTTTTCTGTTTATTTTGTTCAAGTGTTTATTGCTGCAGCACCTGCCTAGAAACAGTGTGGTTTATTGTTTTAGTAAACTTGCTTATCTGCCTGCCTGCCTGCCTGTTTGCCTGTCTACACTGCCTGTCCTGGAGCAAGTCTCGCATCTCACCCTGCCTGCTATGCTCACAGATCTCAACAGGATCGAATCACTTGTCTTCAACTATGGTACCCCTTCTCACTGCACCGCACTGCAATACCACTTGTTAACATTTATGTCCTTACCTCACTAACCCACTTATTGTACTACTAACACACGTGAGCAAACACTAATGCATTGACCATGGTTTATTTTTTTGCTCACCAATACCACCAACACTGCTGCAAGTTAAACCCTGAAATGTTCAGGTTTGTTACAGACTGGCCCAAGGAGGATTCTTTGATAGGTACTTTTAATAAAAAATCTGTAGGTTTTAAATTATGTAAACAATAAAGTGCCATTTTGGCACATGCGCAGAACATTTTTTCTGCAATAATACAAGTGGATTTTTTGTGAAACCAATATATGTCAGTTTGTGAGGGGGAGCCCATTTGGTAACTTGAAACTACAATTTTAATTCAGGTTTGAGTCCTGTAAATGGACTTCTAATTTGCTTACATTGTTGGCAGTTGGAAACCCATCCCTGCTGCCGACACAGGACCCCCTCAAGTCTCTCCATTGGTCAGGAGCCCAACCCCACTGCTGGCAACCTCCACCTACCTTCCAGAATTGTTTAAGAAGGTTGGCTGCCCAACTCTGCCACCAGTACCTCCTCACACCCGCCTAATCATTAGGAAAACAAGTGGTGGGTGCCCAACTGCATCACCACCATCTCCCCCCTCACCCACCAAGTCTTTAACAAAGTCGGCAGCAGGTAGCCAACCCTACTGAAGACAGCCCCCTCCTACCCACCCCATCAGTAACAAAGCAAGTGGTGGGTGTACAACGCCACCACAGGAACCTCATTAGTGCCCACTCAATCATTCAAAAAGCTGGTGGCAGGTAGCAAACCCTGCTGTCAATGTCTCTCCTGACTCCAAAAGCTCAATAACCTTTCCCCCTCATCTCTAGCCAGGTTCCGCACCCTACCCTTTTCTCCCTGCCCATCCCAAATACTGTAAACACCCTCACCTTTCCCACCCCTAGCACCCTCATGATCCTCCTCCCCAACGGCTGCCCACATTTCAGTCCCTCATCTTGAATCCTCAATGCCCCACATCAGTGTTCCTCCTCTCAGTTCCTCAATGCCCTGAAATGCACTCCTTTACCTGTACGTAAGAAAAAAATGAGGAAAAATATCCCAACACCTGAAACTTGGACTTAGGCATTTTTAAAGGGCAGTCCAAAACCAGAATTAGGGACAATTTGCAAAACATTGGGTGATCATGGGGGTGGAAAGAACCCCAGCCCAGTTTGGTAAAAAAAGCATAAAAATATTATGAGTTTGATCACCCCACCCCCTCACCCCCCCAAAAAAAACTATGTCTGATGAAATGTGCACTGTGCATGCTTAAGGACTTTTTTTTCAGACTTAGTTTTGTATTTTTTTTCTGACACTTATAACTTTTATTTTTTTAGTATTTGTTTTCCACCAAATTCTAGGGATAGGGTACTTAACACTCATCCTCCTCATGAGCACAAAACTGGCAAGTTTCATGCCTGCCTGATGAGTGTGCTGCCTCATACAGGGCACACAGGGCCCTGCACAATGTGAGCTCCAGCACCAGCATGTGGGACTGCAGCCTGCAGGGTCCTGTGCAAAGCAAGCTACAGGCTGAGGCAGTGAACACCATGAGGCAGTTGCATCATGAGTGACCTGTAGGGCCAGCCATGAAGAAAGCTACAGGTAAGGTGCATTCATCATCACTATAGAGCTTCTAACTTGCAAAGCAAGATACAGATATGGTCCAGTGAGTATCACTGTACAGCTGTGAGCCACTCGTGAAGCAAATCACAGGCCTGGTCCAGTGAGTGTCACTATGCAGTTGTTGGCCACCTGTGAAGCCAACTACAGGTCTGGTCCAGTGAGTGTCATTATGCAGCTCTGGGCCACCCATGAAGCAAACTACAGGCCTTGTCCAGTGAGCATCATTATGCAGCTGTGGACCACCCATTAAGCAAACTACATGCCTGGTCCAGTGAGTGTCACTATGCAGTTGTCGGCCACCTGTGAAGCCAACTACAGGTCTGGTTCAGTGAGTGTCAGTGTGCAGCTATGGGCCACCCAAGAAGAAAACCACAGGCCTGGTCCAGTGAGAGTCACCATGCAACTGTGGGCCATCTGCGAAGCAAACTAAAGGCCTGGTCTAGTTAGTGTCACTATGCAGCTCTGGGCCCCCTGTGAAGCAAAGTACAAGCCTGATCCAATGAGTGTCACTGTGCAGCTGTGGGCCACCTATGAAGCAAATCATAGGCTTGGTCCAGTGAGTGTCACTATGCAGCTATGGGACACCAGTGAAAAAAACTACAAGTCTGGTCCAGTGAGCATCACTATGCAGCTATGGGACACCAGTGAAAAAAACTACAGGCCTGGTCCAGTGAGCATCGCTATGCAGCTTGTGGGCCACCCACATGAAGCAAAGCACAAGCCTAGTTCCGTGATTGCCACTATGCAGCTGTGGGCCAGCTGTAAAGGAAACTACATGTCTGATCCAGTGTGCACCACTATGCAGCTGTGGGCCACCGGTGAAGCAAACCAGAGGCCTAGTCCAGTGAATGTCACTATGCAGCTGTGGGCCACCTGCGTGAAGCAAGCTACAGGTCTGGTCCAGTGAACATCACTATGCAGCTGTGGGCCACCTGCGTGAAGCAAGCTACAGGCCTGGTCCAGTGAGCATCACTATACAGCTGTGGGCCACCTGCGTGAAGCAAGCTACAGGCCTGGTCCAGTGAGCATCACTATACAGCTGTGGGCCACCTGCTTGAAACAAGCTACAGGCCTGGTCCAGTCAGCATCACTATGCAGCTGTGGGCCACCTGCTTGAAGCAAGCTACAGGCCTGGTCCAGTGAGCATCACTATACAGCTGTGGGCCACAAATTAAGTAAACCACAGGCCTGGTCCAGTGAGCATCATTATGCAGCTGTGGGCCACCCATGAAGCAAACTATAGGTCTGGTCCAATGAGTGTCACTATACAACTGTGGGCCACCCCCGAAGCAAACTACAGGCCTGGTCCAGGGAATCTCATTATGCAGCTGTGGACCACCCATGAAGCAAACTACCTGATCTAGTGAGCGTCATGATGCAGCTGCTTTGCCTACCAGGTCAGTTCGCCATATTTAAGATGGCATATGTTAAAACCGAGCAACACAGACAGTGTGGGTGGGAATAGTGACAGGGTACAAAACCGCTAAATGATTGGTGCGTGGTTGTGCACCATGTCACTGTTCTCTAGCAGAGGATAAGCTCTCTGCTGGGAGGAGGGTCCAAAGAGCAGCTGCCATGGCTCCACAGGATGAACCACAGGCAGCAATGGAGGCGGTGCATCTGCAGACCGGGTATCGAATCCTGGTCCCAGATGCATAGAATTTTTCTTTTTTTTAGCACTTTGTGCAATTTAAGTGTACAACCCCTCCCCTGGAGGTGGTTGTTTTAGTTTGGGGGTGTTCTGGTGGTGGAGCCCCCCGCAAAACACAGAGAAATGCTGCTGGCGATATATTGCGCTGTACTGACAGCACGGTATATTGCTGCAGCATTCTGTTTTGCGACATGATGACCCCGTGCCGCTGCTTCATGAGTGACCTGCAGGGACATTTGGTGCAGTGAGCATCACTATGCAGCTGTGGGCCAATTGTGATTCAAGCCACAGGTCTGGTGGAGTGGGCATCGTTACACACACAAAAGCTGAAACTGCAAAACAACAAAAAGAAGCACTTAGGCACTAGGTCAGTGCAAATGCCGAATGATTTTATTCACAGACAGCTGTAGATGGGGTTGTTAAACAGCTGTCCATGAATAAAGTCACTCTGCATTTTCCCCTGACCTAGTTCCTTGGTGTTTCTTTTTTGTGATGTGGTTTCTGCTTTTGTTGTGTGCCCATGAACGTGTTTTACTGCTCCCCCCCACGTATTCAGCAGTCTCCCTGCATTTCTCTGGGCATCATTATGCAGATGCTTAGTGAGTAACATGCAGGGCCACTCACAAAGTGAGCTTCAGGTGTGGTGCAGTGAACGTCAGTATGAAAATGCTTTTAGATATCTTTTACAAAAAGTATGGAAATTCACTGGAAAAAAAAAACGACATTAAAAAGCATCTATTAGAGTCGAAATGAAAACCGTACAAAGTAAGGAAATGGAAAACTAGGACTGGAAGAACCTTGGCATCTTGGCTGTGTGGTGTTCCTTGGAGTTTCAACAATTATGCAATGACGCATTGTTGGTGTTACCCTAATATCAGCACTGTCTTGTCACACATAGAAACAGAAACATAGAATTAGTTGGCAAAATAGGACTACTTGGCCCATCCAGTCTGCCTAGATGGTCCTGCATATTCTGTCTAAGCAGGCCCTAACTGGTGACCCTCTTTCTTACCTGCCTGTTTACTAATATTCCCCTATGAATATCCCACACATGCTTGAAGTCCCCTACTGTTTTTCTCCTCCATCACTTCCACTGGCAGTCTATTTCAGGTGTCCGCCACTCTTTCAGTAAAGTAGTACTTCCTTACATTTCTCTCTTAAACTTCCCCTTCCAGCTTCATTGCATGCTCTCTGGTCCTATGCTCTTTCTCATTTCAAGAAAACACTCCTCCTGCACCTTGTTCACCCCATGAGGGACTGGTAGGTCTCAGTCTTGTCCCCTCTCACTCTCCTCTCCTCTCCTCTCTTCCAGGGTATACACATTGAGATCTCTCAGTCTCTCCTAATAGGGCTTTTGATGCAACCCCTGTACCATTTTAGTTGCCCTCCTCTGGACTGCCTCCACCCTGTCTATATCCTTTCTGAGGTGCGGTCTCCAGAACTGGACACAATACTCCAGGTTGGGTCTGACCAATGAGCAATACAGTGGCAACATCATCTCCCTCCTCCTCCAGCTGGAGATACCTCTCCCTATGCATCCCAGTGGTCCTGCCCACTGCTTTGTCACAGTGCCCTGACACTTCAAGGTCATCGGATATGATGACACCAAGGTCATTTTCCTGCTTACTGACAGTCAATACCTCCCTCCCACTCTATACTCAGCCTCTGGGTTCCTATGCCCTAGGTGCAGGATTTTGCTCTTTTTGGCATTAAACCCCAAAGCATGCACAAAGTAAATGACACAGAAATGCTTGCAAAAAAGTGTGGATATTAGATTAATGCCAGCCCTGTGTCCCATGATCTTTGAAACCCCAAGGAGCACTACGCTACTAATTTGCCAAGGTTCCAGAGACTTCCAGCCCTACTTTTCATTTCCATACTTTGCACGTGTTGAGTTTCAAACCTTATAGATACAGCGACGTAGGTTTTTGCAATGAATCTATATTTTAAGAGTGTGGTAGTACACCTATGTTAAAACTGAATAGACAGTTTAATGTAAAACCCTGATTTCTGTACCTTAATAATGGGGCCATCCCTGGACAATATAGACTGAAATGTGACACATGCTGAGTCAGTGCCAGGATCTCTGGATGCTGTAAATTTGATAAGACATGGGTCAGTGGTGTAAAAGTTCTAGAAAGTTGAAAACACATAAAAATATGCAAATTAAGACTTTTTTTTGCTTACCAATAAGACAAAAATGGCTAGTAGTTGAAATGTGCAGTTTAGCACAAGAATAATTCTATGCTAGGCACTTTTTCTCATTAAGTTTTTATTAGTTTTCAAACAGTGAATACAACAACTAACTAAACACACACATTAGAAATTAATCTAAACACAGTTTTACTTTAAAAGGTGTAGTTTTTAAATTATTTGGACAATAACGTGCTGTTTTTGCACATGCACAGAAAATTTTTTGAACATTCTACTCATAACTGTATTTTTGCAAAACTAACATGCATCAGTTTTGTTGGGGGTGCCAGTTTTATAACTCTAAACTGCTGTTTTCATACAGAGTCATGAAAACAGCTCTCCCATTAGCTTATATTGTCATCCGTCCAAAGGCCATCCCTGCTGGTGGCAGCAGACCCTTCCCCAAGCTTCTCCATTGGTCAGGAGCCTATCCCTGCCTCCAGCAATCCCCACCCACCAGAATTCTTTAATAACTGGTAGTGGGTGCCCAATATGTCCAACAGTACCATCCCCTCCCACCTACCTGATATTTCTCAAAAATAGCAGCGGGTGCCCAACCCTGCCACTGGTATTCCCACCTTTCATTCACTCACTCTTTAGCCAAAACCAGTGTTGGGTGCACCACCCCCTTACAGTATCCCCACTCCTGTCCACCTGATCTTTAACCAAACTGGTAGTAAATGTCCAACCCCATTGCTGGTATCCCCCTTCCTGCCTACCTAATTTTTAATGAAACTGATGGCAGATGTTCAACACTGCTACCAGTATCCCCCACATCTGACCGATTTATTTTTTGTAACATATGTTTTATTGAGATTTAAGTAGGATAATTACAGATTCAGTACAATTTAAACAAAGATAAGAAAGCCCCATGAGATGCATGGGAAAAGATAACTGATGACTGTAACATGATACACCAAGACCAATTCATGAGGAGAGAGAGAAGAAAAAATTAAATACTGCTCTGAAAATCATTAATAAAGCACCAACTTACTGCAGTTTCAGTGAATAATCACTGTCTCAGTCCATTACCATGTACCATTTCCTTTTGCTTCTAAGGTCAGTCAGAAGTATATTACCAATAGACTATTGGCAATAGTAGGTTAAGTACTCATTATCCCAAATACCTAATAGCAGATGTTTCTTAATTAGCTGACAGGCAGTCCTATGCTGCCGCCCGCAACCAGTGCACCTGGGCCATCCGCAAAGCAAAGGCGGAATACTACCAAGCCTCTCTTACCTCCTCCTGGGGGAACCCCACGTGCTTCTGGGACAACATCAAGCAACTGAATGGTCACTCCCAGTCCCCCTCTCCTTCTCTTCTCAACATCAATGGTACCGTCTCCTCTGACCCTGCCCTCATTGCCACCCACCTCAATAACTCCTTTACCGACCTTAGCTCAGTACTTCCTGGTAACTTTTTCAGTCCACCTCCTCCATCTGTACCACCACCCATTGCCCGCCCCTCTTTCCACCTAGCGTGTGTCACCATGCAAGAAGCTAGGCCTTACTTGCTAAAGTCCTAAAGGTAACACCATCGTAATGACTCACTTGATCCCTGCCTTTACGTCAGGTCCTGGATCAGGTCCTCACCTATTACATGCATTTTCAACAAATCACTCTGTCTCGGACAATTCCCTCTGCCTGGAAGATTGCATGATTATGCCTGTCCATAAAGGTGGTGACAGGACTCTTCGGGTAACTACCGACCCCATCAATCCTCTCCCCCTCTCTAAGGCGTTAGAAAATTGTAGCGTCCCAAGTCTCTGACTACCTCTGTAAGTACAATGTTCTCTGCCCTGAACAACACGGGTTCAGAGCAGGTCATAGTACCACCACAGCACTCCTGGAATTCTTCAACTTCCTCCATGCCTCCTTGGACTCTGGTGCTTGGCTGGTGCTATATTGATTGACCTGTCTAAAGCATTCGATACCGTTTCACATCCTCTTTGCTCTCACCCTCGACCTAATAGGCTTTGCCTCAGGACCTGTTCCTGGTGCACCAGCTATCTCTCCGCCCGCTCCCAATGTATGAAAGTCAACGGTACTCTCTCTGAAACATGCCCCATTCGCTCTGGGGTGCCGTGAGGGCTCAATTCTTGGACCCCTACTATTCTCACTCTTTCTTAACTCCCTACCCAGCAGTTGTCAAGGGTAAGATGCTTCTCTATGCTGATGATGCTGTTCTCGTTGCCTCCCACAATGACCCCATGCTGCTACAGAACTCCCTCCAACTAGTCTTTGACTCTGCAGCTACCTGGTTCACTGAGCACCGACTTGTTATCAACCTTAAGAAAACAAAACGATGCTCTTCTCCCACCCCAAAATAAGTACAGCAAGTTTCCTTAGCTGTCCACTCCACACCCAATCTGTCATTGACCAGGTGCAGTCCTATAATATCTTGGTATAACCTTTGACCCTGCACTTTCATTCCATGGACATATATCTGCCCTAAATTCTGCGTGCCAACTCACGGCTGGGCATTCTTTACCGGCACAGAAATGCCTCCCTCCTGATGCCCTCCGCCTGGCTGTCACCTCCTCTGTCATGTCTCTCATTGACTATGGCCTTCGGTCTATGGCTCAGCAGATCAGACTGCCCTCAACAGGTTCGCCTCACAGTTAATAAGGCCTGCAGACTTATCACTGGTGCTCCCAGACCTCACTCACACATGTGAGCTGTACACCCTGGCTACCCTGCTCAACCTGGAAGAGCGACTCATGTATCAGACATGCCAGTTCACCTTAAAGCTCTAAGTGGCCTATCCCCATAGGCCTATCACACTCCATTCGGCTGTACTGCACCAACCCTGATCACAATGCTGCAGCTCACAAGAGCACCCTAGTTATTCGAGAGCCAGGACCTCTCAAGGTCAGAGGGCATTCCCTCACCGTGCGCCCCACTGGTATAACTCCCTCCTGCCAGTGTCTCAAACTCACTAACCTTAGCTTGCTTTAAGCCCAGGCTCAGAAACTTCCTGCTTAGCCTCTGAAATGCAACTGCCACTAGCCTAGTGTAAAAAAAAAAAATATATATATATATATATATATATATATATATATATATATATACTCTGTTTGACAATGCTCACTGAGCTCCCCCCCCTTCCTTTCCTACTAATTCCTCCTCCCTATCTCCTCCCTTCTACTCCCACCAGCTCTCCCCGACCATAAGTTTTGCACCTTTGTTATCTTTTGCTTTGTTGAGATTGTATTCTATTGTAACAAAATTGTAATTGAACTGTAACTTTTTTGTTTGTAAGTACTGTGTCCCTTGTACTACTGTTCTGATGTCCTCTTTGTGACGAGGTACCTTTGTAAATGAGCCTCTGGCTCAAGTTTTCTAAACTGATGTTTAACTAAATAAATAAATAAATTACACTTTCAAGAAAACACACACACATATATATATATATATATATATATATATATATATAATATATTTCTTGAAGAAAGGAAAAAAAAACAAAGTAGAATAAAGAACATATTCAAATCATACTCACGTCAGTCTTGTTTAGTTAACATATTCCACTAATCTGCATAGACAGTAGACATAAAGGAACTCTAGCGATAGGAAAGAAAGGGTAAGCCACAAATCATTTAGGATCTGAGGTATATGAGACAGGTATGAAAAATGGGCAGACTAGGTGGGCCAAGCAGTCCTTATCTGATGTCAAATTCTATGTTTCTGTGTTTCTGTCTTCAATCAGGTATATTTTCATGGGTCTATGTTCTCCATTGTACTCAGCATCTCTTTTTCTGAAGTTGTTGGAGAGTTTGTGTAATCCGGATTGGTAGTGTGGGAGTACTGCTCTCTTAAGCAGGCAGCCAACTGGTCAATGTCGAAAAAGATGCTGGCCTTCCCATTTTTCACAATTTTCACCTTAGTCAGAGGGAGAAGGTACAACTGAACACTGGTTTCCAGGACGTCTTGCCTGTAAGCAAAAAACATTCTTCTCTGCTGAGTCTGGTAGCTAAAATCTGGGAAAAGGAAATAGCATATATTTTTATGCTCCAGCACGCCCATCATCTTGGCAAACTTAAATATAAACTCTCGATCTGACTGAAAAGCCAGTGTGGCAAATATTGTAGATTTGGCGGATGTGTCTTAAGTTTTTAACATGAAATGCTTCCGTATTAGGGGCAGACTGTCAGGAGGAAGATCAACCTGCCGGATCTTTAACAAAACTGAAGGAGGTCATCCAACCAACCACCTGTATTCCCCCACCCACCCAGTCCTTAATGAAATTGGCAGTATGTGCCAAATCCCACCCTCAAGTATTCCTCCTCTCACTCATTTGATCTTTAACAAAACCAGTCATGGACCAACCCTGCCCATGGTATCCCTCATGACCCTACAAACTAATAACCTTTCGCCCCACTTACTGGCCATGTTCCTGATCCCACCCTTTTCCTCCTACCCATCTCATATACTGTAAAATCCCCCAGCATTGCCCACTATCATGCACCAACAGGACTCTCCTCCCTCTCACTACCGTTGCCTACAGTTCGGTCCCATGTTGTTTTTCCAATGTCCCTCATCGCAAATCTTTAGTGTCCCACATTGCAGTCTTCTACATGCAGATAAGTACACAATAAGACACAACAGGGTGTGAGTTTATTTTCCTGAACCAGACTACCAGGTGCATTGTGAAGCATGAGGTACTTGTACTGAGTGCCTTCAACCACCTAGAAGTGTGGTTTAGGAAAAGAAGCCCCAACCTGGAGTGTCTTATTGCACTTACAAAATGGGTTGCTAATTAAAATATAAAAATATATATTTAAAAAAAAGGCTATGTAGAAATAAATAAATAGAATAAAAAAGCCTTAAAGTAAAAGTAAGTCCCTGCTGAGACTGGCTGTGTGCTGTTTTATTTATGCCAGTGGAAGGAACTAGGTGGCAGTTATTGGCCACTGAGGAGATGCATGGGGCCTGACAGCCCCCCCTCCCATCCCAGGTTGCTTTCTCACTCTCACTGCTTGTTTGAAGGGTTTTGCTGCCATTTGTAGAGATTTTAATCTCTATGGCAATTTCCATGGTATCTCACTGTAGTGTGCTGAGCTGATTCCCCTTGCCCCCCCATCTGCTGTAGTGCTGACTCCCATCCCCCACTGTAATGCTGACTCCTGCCCCATGCAGCAGTGCACTGTGTAGTGCAGTGCAACACGCTATTTCCTTGAGTAGTGCAGACTCCCATCCCTCACTGAAGTGCTGACTCCCGCCCCATGCAGCGGTGCACTGTGTAGTGCAGTGCAACCGCGCTCTTGGGTGAGTGCAGACTCCCATCCCCACTGGTGCTGACTTCCCACCCATGCAGCGGTGCACTGTGTAGTGCAGTGCAACACGTTATTTCCTTGGGTAGTGCAGACTCCCATCCCCCACTGTAATGCTGAC
Organism: Neoceratodus forsteri; assembly: GCA_016271365.2. Lineage (NCBI taxonomy): Eukaryota > Metazoa > Chordata > Ceratodontiformes > Ceratodontidae > Neoceratodus > Neoceratodus forsteri. The sequence goes on along the minus strand of JADMNL010000032.1, from coordinate 158,591,428 downwards.
TCCCGCCCCATGCAGCAGTGCACTGTGTAGTGCAGTGCAACACGCTATTTCCTTGGGTAGTGCAGACTCCCATCCCCCACTGTAGTGCTGACTCCCGCCCCATGCAGCGGTGCACTGTGTAGTGCAGTGCAACACGTTATTTCCTTGGGTAGTGCAGACTCCCATCCCCCACTGTAATGCTGACTCCTGCCCCATGCAGCAGTGCACTGTGTAGTGCAGTGCAACACGCTATTTCCTGGGTAGTGCAGACTCCCATCCCCCACTGTAGTGCTGACTCCTGCCCCCATGCAGCGGTGCACTGTGTAGTGCAGCGCGACACGCTGTTTCCGTGGCTCATTTAAAAAACAGTTTTAGTCTTGCTCTAGTTCCGTCTCTCAGTATTTGTGCTGGTTGAAGCTCACTGTTGGTAACGCTCGCTCAGGTACAGATTAATATTAAATAAATGATTTTAGTGGCTGTGGTGTGAATAGCTGAGGAGTGGAAAGATGTGGGGGGGGGTGTGTGCTGAGGTCTCTTGCACTGTGGTACTGCTGACCTGGCAGTGGTTCTTTACTGTACAGTGGAGAAAGGAAGGCCTACGTTTAATAAAATAAAAAAAATGGCCACATAAAATTGGAGCAGTTTTACAAATATTTATATTTCACTACATGATGTTGATGAAGTGGGGTGATTTTTTTACTATTTTATTATTTTGGTTGTTTAAAAACAGAATTTGATGGCAGAAAAAGGCCACTTGGCCATCCCATTCTGCTCATTTTTTCCCTGCCTATAGTGTCACCACAGACCCTACTTAATCTCTGCCCCCCCGACCTTGTTTTTCACCAAGATTGCCTTGTGGCTATCTCATGCATTCTTGAATCCCACCACTGTTTTCATCCCCACCACCTCCACTGGAAGACTGTTCCAGGCATCCACCACTCTTTCTGTCACATGACATCGCTCATGAATTTATCCCTTCCAGCTTCGTTGTATGTCCCCTTGTTCTCATGCATCTTTTTTCTGAAATTGGCTCCTCTCCTGTACATTATTTACCCCATAAAGTATTTATAGGGTTTTGTCATATCCCTGCTTTCCCTCCTTCCCTCTAGGGTGTGCATATTGAGGTCCATTAATCTCTCCTCATAGGGCTTCTGATGCAGACCCAGCATCATATTAGTCGCCCTCCTCTAGACTACCTCCACTCTTGTCCTTCTGGAGATGTGGTCTCCAGAACTGGACGCAGTATTCCACAAGGGGGTCTGACCCAGCAATCTATACAGTGGCAACACTACCTCCCTCATTCTGCTGATGATTCTCCCCCCATGCACCCCAACATCCCACTGGTCCTACCACCTACCTTGTCACACTGCCTGGCCACCTTTATATCATCAGATATTATTACCCCAGGTCCTTTTTCTGGTTGGTGACCATCAGTACCTCTTCTCCCATTCTTTACTCCACCTCTGGGTTTCTATGCCCCAAGTGCATGAGTTCGAACTTTTTTTGCATTGAAACTCAGCTGCCATACCCTTAACGACACCTCAGCTTTTCTCAGGTCTCTGACCATTCTTTCCACCCCCCTGGCGTGTCCAACACATTGCAGATTTTGGTGTAATCCACAGAGAGGCAAACATTCACTTGTAGTCCATTTGCAATATCACTTATAAAGACATTGAAGAGCACCAGTCCCAGTACTGAGCCCTGGGGCACCCCGCTGGTCACTCTCCCTTCTCCAGAGTGAACTCTGTTTACCACCACCCTCTGTCACCTGTCCCTTAACCAATGTCTTACCCAGTTTACCACTTTCAGACTAGCTAGCCAGCTTCCTTATGAGTCTCCTGTGTGGAACGATGTTGAAAGCCTTACTGAAATCTAGGAAAGCAAACTATAGTCTGGCATGGTGAGCATCACCGTGCAGCGGCTTCATGCATGGCCTGCAGGGTTACTCATGCAGCAAGCTTTACATCTGGTGCAGTGAGTACTGGGAGGATGCCTTTAAATATATGTTTTCAAGAAGTAAGGAAATTATTTACAAAAACTACATTAATACATTTAATAGGGTTGAAACCCAAAATGTATAAAGTAAAGAAATTTAAAATGAGGGTTGAGGGTGGAGCCTGAAGCCATAAGGGAAAGTTTTGTTCTCTACGGCTCCAACTCTGAACATTGGACTATTATTATTTAATTGCATTTTCTGGCTCAGAGGTAGACTAAAGTTTGATTAAATATTGAGAAGGACTTTTAGTGCATTTTGTGTGATTTTCTGGACTTTTGCCATGGGGAACCCCCCCAAAAATGTGACTGATGGAGGAGGCAGGAGAGGGCAGCAGGCAGTGAGACCAAGTGGTGGTGTGAATGCGGCTGAGGCCACAGAGTAGCACACATTTGAAACTACACTTTATGAGGTCCTGCAGGCAATTAAATCACTGGAGAACCATAAAATGCACTGGATCAATAAGTGGTAGACTTCCAGCCCAGATTACAAGTTTCAGAAAACCAGCCACCGTCAGCAGTAACTGAGACAAAGAAGGTAGCAGGAGTGGCTGTCCGAGTTACCACTGCAACAAAAGGACTGAAGACAGAGAACAAGGCTTTGAGAAACAGACTCAAAGCCTTAGAAGGCTGGGAGAGACATTTAAACTGGAGCTGCTGCCCCTGGTGTACAGGGCATACCATATCATGTAATGAAAGAACAGAGGCACCCAGGAGGGCATGGAAGAGAGCAGATGTGCCCCATAATACCTCCACACTCCTGGTTCTGGCTGTGATGCTTGAACAGGACTGGGTGCTGGAGGCAACATGTTAAACAGGCACAGTTACAAAGGAGGATAGAGAGAGAATTTCAGTCTGCACGGCTTTAACAGCTATGCAACAAGAATAGCGAACATACAAATATGTCAGCAGAAGGCCTTATAGTCCATTGTGTCCTTCTCAATGCTGAGCCTGTACATATTTCATTACAAGGTGCTCCACCCACCCTCCCATGGCACTTTTATTGGTCACCACAAATTGTTTGACTCATTTCAGGAGTTCTTTAAGATCATTTGTCATCTCTGATGCACTGCGGTACTCTACTGTTTTTTTTAACTCTACTTTAACTTTTAAAATCAAGTACATGGTGTGGAATAAAAACAGACAATACATGTTGTTCAGCACGTAATGTAGGACAGCTTGATTGCTATTGTTAAAAAGGTTTGATGTGATAACGGCAACTCAGAAACACTGCTGATCACAAAAAATGACTAAAAAAGTGCCCATTGTCAAAAAGGCAATTGATATTGCCACGACTGTCTCAAATAGTGGTGGTTGCTACATTCAAACAAAAAAACTGCCAAATTAAGTATTTTTATGTGGGGACTATGCCACCTGCACCCCCTTTATAGGGCAAAGCCCCTGCACCCCCATTAAATACTCAACTACACGAAGCGACCCAGGGAAAGTGACTATTTTAAAAATGCAAAAAATGTTTCCCCTGGAACCAGACCCGAACCTGGGTCTGCTGGCATCGTAAGAGGTGACTTACACCAATACACTAAAAGGCCAGCTCGGCAGGGCTTGTCCAAACAGCATCCTATATCCTGTAGTAGCAAGTGTAGCTCCCTGCTATACTCGCTCTACAGGATATATAGATGTTTTTCACCATTCGCTCTCAGAGTGAGCGGTATTATTGAGTCACTCATACTGACGCACTCAATAATACTCGCTCATATAACATGATATCATGAAAAATGGCAGGTCAATATAATCAGTGGAGCTATGCGGAATGTGGAATTCCTCCGCAGAATTCATAAGGAATCAGAATTCCAATTCTGAAGCGCATTTTGAAGTTTTTTTAATGCGATTGAATTCTGTAAAGCATTTCTACGTGAACCTTGGAATAATATTCCACAGATCACATATGTAACCCTCCCCAAGGTTGGGGGCTTACCAGAGCACTGTTTCCCTTTTCCTGTTTGCCCACCGCCACCTGATTCAGGTCCTTGGAGTCCTCTGAAGACTCCATCCAGCCCCAGCAATGTTTTCCTACAAAAGAGGGGTCAGAGGAGTAAAGATGCGTGGCCGCTGAGCATCCGCACCACAAATGCGTGAGCTGGCGGTCCACACGTGCAGCAGCGTGGGAGCATTTTAAAGCTGCTCTTGCAGCATAACAAAGGTTTCCCCATGCTCCCGCACCCCTGGATCAGCTAATGGGGTCTGGAGACATGAGTGATGGACTAGAGGGGCCCTGAAAGTTACTTTTGAAATGTGCTAATAAGCGCATACAGGTTTAACAGCAGCCGAGGCTGCTGGGAGATGTAGTTACTGCACTCCCAATGAACAGAGATTGCCTGCTGCCTGAAGGGACTGTGTATCAAAGGTTGCGATAGACAAGGGGAGCCCCAAAGATTGATAAGTCTGCCACCTGATAACAGAGCATAGAAGCTGCTTTCAAAAGCTGGGGCATTTATTTAATAAAAGCGTACAGTTTGGCTGCAAGAGACTGTGAAGGTTGGGACTGTGTATACACTGTTTTACAGCCACCATATTTGCCACCTTGAACCCTGCAAGCAGCCAGTGAGAAGCCAGAAGCCCTAGAGGACTTTGTCAGAGGGACTTACGGGAGAAGGCAAGGACAATGTTTTGGTGCCCAAACAAGGGACCAGTCAGGTGTCGAAGGAGCCTAATGAATATTCATTGTTAGACGGACAGCCTGTTTTGACCAATGGGATGCTGCCCTTGTCCTTTGACATCCTGTGAACAGATTCAGCTCAGTTCAGTTCAGTTGGAGCCTCTCCGGGGGCTCCAGCCCCTTGCTCGGTAATGTTGCTACAGAGTGTGAAGAAGGACTGCCTGGAGGATTGCACATCCACCAGCCCCGAGGCCCTGCATTTGCCTTCTAATGCTTGGAAAGAGCTGCTTCAGAAGAAAGTGTTAATTTGCTGTTCAGAAGCAAGAACAACTGTCTAGAGGCTCCCCTGAGAGGGGCAGCCAGCTGTGATCTTTGAGGGAAAGAGACCTGCCTGAAGACTTGCGCAGCCACTAGTCTAGGAGGATGTGCTCTACGTTGCCCTGAGTTGCTTTCCAAGAGCTGGAAGGAGTGTGTTGACAGAATATAGTGTAGTTTGCTGGCCAGAGTCAAGGAAACTGTCTCAGAGTTTCCAGAAGGAAGGGAAACTTGCCTGTAATGCCTGAAGGAAGTATGGAGGCCTACTGTGAGGCTTGCACAGCCACCGATCTAAGGGAAGCCTTATAACACAGAAAGAAGCAGTGCTACACAAGCTGCTAAAACAAGTTAGAAACGTATTGACAAGCTTGCGTACTAAGCGATAATGAGACTTCGAGGGATCCAAGCTCTCTTCATTAGGGGTGAAGAGGGCTTGGATCCCTCGAAGTGCCAGGATAATCGTTTGTATGGAAGCTTGTCAATACATTTCGAACTTGTTTTGGCACCTTGTGTAGTGTTGCTTTGTTTTGTGTTTTGTGGTGTTCCTAGCCTTTGGCAGCAGCAGCTCCTGCTTACTTCATTTTTTCTAGCGCACCATAATTATGTATATATAGCCAAGGGGAGCCTGCCTGATGTCCTGCTTGGGAGCTCGTGGAGCCACGTTTAGCCAAGCGGAGCTGCCCATTGTGTTTCTGTGGATGGAAAGTGACTGTACAGTGAGAAGATTCGTTCTTTTGTCCAGGTTTTGGTCTTGGAGGAGAGAGGATGTGCCTCCATCTTCTGTCTCGTGTCTGAAATGGAAATGTCTGAGCCTGAGGGACTGTTTCCTGCTAAAATCCGTTGGGAAGCCCAAAGACTGTGTTCCAGTCAAGAAAGAGCCACGGCTCCTAGCTGGCAGTGTGGCTGAAGCCATTTAGAGACGGATGTTCCTAAATACATGAGAGAGAGTGACTGCATTCTGAGATCAGCCTGGGGAACCAGCCAGGTAGTATCACTGTTAGGATTTGCCTGTGCGTCTCCCTCTGAGGGAGCATGCCTAGACATGGGGGGGGTTGAGGCATGCTGGCCCAGGTCCACATCACTGGTCTCTCCAGTTTTGTGATGCCACCGATAATAAGAGAACAAGCTGCCAGAGAAGCTGAGAGGTATCCAGCCTGCTAAAGATGCAAAGCGCCTGCTGCAGAGAAGGCCCAAGCTGCAAGAAAGGCAGAGAGGAGGCCCCAAGCTGCAATATGCCTGCTGCTCGTCTCAGCAATCTGAGTGACTGAAGTTCCTACTGATTTAAATACCCAGATCTACAGTGTGCATGTCATCAGCTGCACGAGCCAAGAGACTGTTCTTCAAACCGTGAGTAAAACAGGGCTTGCCCTACATCTGGGGAACTGTAAACAGTTGTCTTCAATTGCTGTAAGTTCAATATCCAAATAGTAGATGCCACCAAAGTTCTGAGTTTAGCTGCCTCGCTAAAGAGTCAAGTTTCGTCAGCAGTTATTTCAATCATGCAAGAAGAGTTAATGCTGGCCAACCAGCTGCAGTGTGTTTCAGGCCTTCAACGGTCCAGGTCTGGGTACCCAGTGAAGTTAACTGGGAGCATCTATTTGAACTATTAATTTCTGTTGTTAATGTATTGTCAGGCTTCAGTGTGCAATCTGTTGTTTCCCCCAAATACTCCCATAATAAAAAGGGTTTATTGTCAAGCATATTATTACTCGGTGCAACCTTGCAGAGCCAGTTTGGTAAGTGCAACCAGTGTGAGCATATTATTAACTACAGTCATTAATTGTATGGCTTTAGTCTGCTTGAACTACTGTGTGTTAATCCATGTGTGTGACCACCAGGTGGGGAAGTGGAGAGGTATCCTTTTACTCTGGGTGGAGGCACCATGCTAATTATCTATCATATGGTAACAAACCCCCCCCTTTTCCATCAGAACAAGAGCCCGGGCCCCTCAGCCTGTACTGTGGTCATCAGGCAGGGGTAGTAGCCCACTGGTACACAGTGCCCGGGTTACACATAAACTGAGATAATTTTCTATAGATTGTGAAAAGGAATCCAAGGTTTATTTAAACCATTAATTACGAATCTGTGAAAACCATGACAGTTTTGAAATTCCAGAATTCCGCTCATGATGAAATTCAGTGGAAATATTTGGAATTTTTTCAAAATTCTGCAGAATTCCATTCCACCAGAATTTGACAACTCTGAACATTACTAATTAAGCAATAAGGTGTGACAGGGTGTGGGTTGTGCTGGGATAACGACATGCCTTGGGTGAGCTGAAGCTCAAGGCTGTATGCCAAGTGCTTCCACCACCCAAGAAGTACTGTTATCCCAGCACAATGCACACCCTAGAGTGCCTCACTGCAATTAAGAAAAAGGTCAGTCATGAAGAGGAAAAATATATACATATTAAAAATAGACTTGGTTTTCTGTAGATTTATTAAAGAAGAAAAAAAGGATAAAATTATCAATGCAAAAGATGGTCCTATTTCTGTTTGTAGTGTTGCCTATAGTCCAGTAGGTGGTGCCAAGAATCTAGTAATATATGTAGGGGAATGTATGGGTAGCAGCTCAGAGAACAGTTAGGGCAATGCCGTGTGCCATGGATTCAAGGCTCCAAATAGACGTCATAGCAGCAGGAGGAGCCACAGCTGGTTGCATCGGGGGGCAGAGACCACCCAGGAAGGTGGAAAAAAAGATTCAAAATAAGCAACTGACATTCTCATTATGCAGAATCAAGGGGTAGCGGGGCTCATCGGGGGATCTGAAATAAATTGTTGCTATGGCAGCCATTTGTATGTGCATTTTCAGGCACAAAATGGTAGTAGAATTATTTTTTTCAGTAATGAGGTCAAGTAGTGGAATTATTTTTTTAGTAATGAGGTCAGGTAGTGGAATTATTTTTTTAGTAATGAGGTCAAGTACAGTACTGGAATTAATTTGTTTGGTAGTGAGGTCAGGACAGTGACAGATCTTTTTCCAGTGCTGTTGTACTAGGATAGCAGCATGACTTTTTGGAGTCCTCAACCAATTAGCTGTCTAGTTTTTTATACCCATTTCATGATTAAGCAATAAGGCACGACAGGGTGTACTTTGTGCTGGACTAGTGGCATGGCTCAGTGGGGTTAAAGCATGATGCCAAAGGCAGAGAACTTCTACTACCTGAGAAGTGCAGTTATCCCAGCAAAATGCACACCCTGAAGTGCCTTATTGCCTTTTTGAAATGGGTTTTTACTATAAATATGTAATTTTTTTAAAAATACAGAGTTATTTTTATTGAATTTAAAATTATTAAAAAATGGAAACAAGTGCAAAATACAGAAAAAGTAGTGCTGGTTAGTGTCTGTAGTGCAGGTGTTTGGTCAGCAGGTGGCACCAATCTTATAAAAAAAAAAAATACTGCATGTGTTCCTTCAGGTAAGGGCAGAAGTATGGGCAAAAACTTGGTAGCCATGCTGAGGCCATTTGTAGCCATGAGTTCCTGTGTGAAGGATGCAATGTGGATTTTTAAATTTAGTATTTTATAAAGCTCCATTGTAATATTGGAGTATGGCAGTTGACGAACCACAAGTTGACTGTGCTGCGCGAGTAGAGTGGGAGCAAAGTCCAGTAGAATAATTAAAAACTAGATTTCATTTTTTTCTTCTAGCTGCAGATTGTGGCCAGTGGTACTTTCCCTGGTACTGTGGAGATAGTGTGGTTTATGAGGAATGCTGGCAGTGCTGTCAGCTCACTGAGCACGGGGCAGGCAGCAGCGGGAGAACAGACCATGATGAGCTAGTCAGCATTACTCTGTTGAGGTAACACAGTTGGCAGTATGGGAGAAAGTTTTTTTTTTTTTATAAATGATTAGGTTTAGCGGGTAGTCACCGGTAACAAGGATGTTTCATTCAGGAAAATACTGATCTAACCCCCCCTACAAATGGGGTTCCCCAAAAAGTCTTCCTCGAGCTTGCCTAAATGCTCACTGCCAGGTTGGTGTCCTGCGTTTTAGCAGTTTAAATGTGATTGCCAGAGAGTGCCTGACTAGCCTCTGTGTACTGTCTCTTTAAGAGCTGCCTGGATTGCAGTCGTAAGTAATCCGAGAGGGAGCTCTGTTGAAAGATGTAACTATTTGCTGAAAATCATTTAGAGTGATAATGATAATGTAGTTTGTCTAACCTACCTTCTTTGCAGCAAGGGCTGTTTTGTTTATCTCCACTGTTTTGGTCCTGGACTGCCGAATTGGACCAATCAGTTCTGGTGGGACCTAAAATGGAGCCAGACTACAGGAGTTGTCTGGAGTCAAAATCTGTAGGAATTATAGTTTTGGGCTTTTTGCGCCTTTTTGCACCTGAAGGGGGAGCCTTTGTTGTGACTGACAAGAGGATCAGCCAACCGAACCTTTTGGATCTTGGCGAAATTCCCAAGCTGCTTGCTATTAGAGGCAGATCTAAGTTGGGAGCTGAAGAAGCAAGAGCTCAATACAGTCTCTGTGGAAAGGCCTGAGTTTTGGCCTGCATGCCTGCCTTCTGCCCCTGAGAGGGAGCAGAGAATCAGTTCGGACTGAATCCGAGTTTATGAGAACGAAGTAAGCCACTGAGTTGTGACCAGGATCAACCTGAAGAAGACCGAAGATTTTGCTGAATGCGATTGGCCTGTCAGGATTTCCAGCTGCTTTTGAATCCCCGGTTTGTGCAAAGACTTTGCGATAGTGACCGGAAAGTGGTTTGCCTGGTACAGTAGAATTTCCTTACATGTAAATGTGCTATGAGTTATTAGTGGTTTGTGATTTGGTTCCCCACTGTGTGAACTGTGTTCTGCTTGCTGGAAGCTGTATCCAGCCCAAAATGGACTGTATCCGAATTTGTCTCCATTTGGCCTGGGCCATGCAATGTAGGCCCTGCCAGACTACCCCACTGCACAGAGAAAGCCACCGACGAGAGACCTGCCTGGGGATTAGTCCCGTGCTCCACGCTTGAACAGGAACAATGCCTCAGCGAATCATGTGGGCCCTGTTTCTTCTGGCACTCCAGATTAACCATCTGCTGTCTTGATTTTCGTCCAGCCTGTGTCCAGTCTTGGGTATCATGAGTAATCATCAGGGTAGCTCCCTGCAACAACAGCCTAATCTAAAAGTGTGTCATCTGATTGTCTTGTTGTTTTCTTTTCACGAACTGAGCCCTCCGGCTCCGGATTACTAATAGTGTGTGCTGTGCATGTTGTTTTCTTCCATCACAGGGCCCCAACCAGCTGCAACGTTCCTGGCTAGCCCACCATTCTCCATCTGGGTACCCAGAGTGTGTGACTGTTTATGGACCTTGAAGTGCATGCATAACTGTTTGATTGATAGAGCCTTTAAGCAAATTAACCTGATTATGCCCCTCCCTTGTTCAAGCCCCTTAAATAAATCGGATCTAACTCTTTTTTGCATTTACCCTGATTGTGGTTCCAGTTTTTGAAAGAGTACTGTACTGCTGTTATTTACTGTGTACAACCTTGTTTTACAGGGGGTCCCTAGGGCCGGGCCAGAGGAAAGCCCTGGTGGTAAGTGCAAACAGTGTGGGTACTTGTGTGGTGTATCGGGGTATTGAGAAAGTGATTATTGTGTATTGTTCTGACCACTGGTAAGGAAAGAGTGGGGTTACAGTGTTCTGGAGGGCTGTGCCCAGGTTAGCTTGACCACCACTACCAACCCTGACCTCCGGGTGGAGGCACCCGTTTCAGAACTCAGGCCCCTTAACCTGCTACTAGCCAAGCAGGCAGGGGTAGTAGCCCTTGGGATAGCACCACCTAGGGGTTACATTTGGGAGGCACTGCTGGGATTTTGTGCCTTCTAGGGGGCAAAAATGACGAATTATTGTTAAAGATTAATGGCTACCCCAGTAGAAATGGCTGTACACCAGTTGGTGGAGTGGTGTACTGAGCAGAGATCGACCCCCAAAATGCTCTACTTATACTGGATATTCCCCTGGGTACCAGTAAAGACACTGTAGAGGGAGCACTCTCCAAAGTTGAATGTTTAAAAAACTCTGTGGTGGTGAGTCGACAGGCTGATTTGATCGCCCAAAGTTTCATAGCCTTGGTAGAGTGTAGTGATCTCGTGGACAGCTCTAAAGTGCCACAGACTATTGTCCCAGAAGGGGTTCCAGCTGCCTGAAGAGTGATAACAAAAGACAGTAAAGGCCCTGGGGAGGATGAGCTCCCACCATTATCTGAGACTTTTGAGGAGAAATTTGCTAAGTTGTTGCTGGAGGAAGGGAAAACCGTAGAGGAATTTAAGAAACTATTCCTGACACCTAGGGTGTTCCTTCCCTAACACCCCCTCCCACTCCAGCACCTGTTACAGCCCTGCCTTCTGTGCCCATGCCTATGCTGGCCCCTATATCTGTACCTGCCATTAGTCATGACTCCAACTGAAGGCTGAGAATCTTCTCGGGCACCCTCCCAACCCCCCAGGGGGAAGATGACTGGGAGACCTGGATAGACTATGTTGCCCCTCTAGTACTTGAATGGCAATGCTCAGAAGCAGAGAAATGAAAGAGGTTGAGTGAGAGCCTCTGAGGTCCTGCCCTGGCTACCATCCATGCCAAGCGGGCCAATAACCCCAAAGCAACTGCACAGGACTATCTTGATGCATTGGAAAATGTGTATGGGAGCCTGGATTCAGATGAGGATCTGTGGTAGAGAGTAAGAAATGCTCAGCAGTACCCAGGGGAGCCATTGTCTGTGTATGTACCTCGGCTTGAAAAGCTGCTACAAGACTGCCTCAGAAAGGATAGTTTGCTGTCAAATGAATTAGATCAAACTAGGCTGGACTGGATCCTTAAGTCTGCTCCATTTTCAGAATTGTTACTGCTTCAGTTGTGCCTTGCCATCCGACTGGAATCGCCCCCCTCCTATGACAAGCTAATGAAACAAATTTGGGGGGTTGAGCAAAGGCGACCCCGTGGGGAGTTGCAGCCATATCTGCTGCTGCTGCACAAGTGACAGAGAGTGATCAGCCAAGTGAGGGTCAGGGCGAAAGTCAGCACTTAACAAGCACTCTGAGAATGCAAAGGATTTCCAGCCCTGGGCCCAGCATTGGAAAGACGAGCCACTAAAGGAAGTCCGAGAGTTGGAGACGGGTGCCTCTGCAAGGGTTTCCCCCATGGAACAAGATTCTGGTCCCTTTCAGGATGTGACTGCCATGGGGGTGGGGGTACACCCTCAGGCATCCGCTACCAAGGGTGTCTCCAAGGCTGAGATCACCGGATTGACTGCCACTCTAAAGGAACTGTTAAGACACATTGCACCACTCTCACCACTGCAAGCAGATACTAGACCCCAATCTCTTACTACTGCTTCAGTTCCTCATACGATGTTCTCTCCCAGGATGACCCAGGAGTCTATCATTTGTCACAGCTGTGGAAAGGATGGCCATATGAAAAGAGAATGCCGGTCTCAGAAGGACTTAGAAAGAGTAGTAAACAGACTCTAAGGGGAGCTCCAAAAAGCAAATCAATGGCCAAGGGGTGCCTGAAATGACCACAGTGAGGGTTCAAGAAACCCTAACTCAAATTTCTTTCTGGCTAAATCGTCTGTCCAGGTCTCTGCTACTGCCTCTCCAGACGGGTCCAAAATAGTGGGCCCTTCAATGGAGACTACGGTGACTGTGAATGGTATTCATACTTGGGCTGTTCTTGACAGTGGGTTGCAAGTGACCATTGTATTCCAGAACTGGTATGACAAACACTTATCTGATGTGCCTTTGCAATCCCTGGAAGGCCTATGTGTGTGTGGGGCCTGAGCGACAAGTCTTATCCCTACCTGGAGTATGTCCGCCTCTGGTTGTCTTTTCCTGCAACTGTAACGGGTGTAGAGGAGCGAGTAGAGACATTTGCCCTAGTGTGTCCCCCCCCCACCGGACTATACGATGGGGTCCCCCCGTTAATTGGGGCAAACGCCCATATGTTTGGGAGACTGACACAACTCTGTCATGAGAAACAAGGTTGACAGACTGGGAGGGCCCTGAGAATTCCAGCTCTGATCAAGAGGGCCTATGATTTGCAACAGAAACCCAAGGAAGTAGACCAGGATGAACCGTTGGGGATCGTGTGGAAGAAGGATCCTGATTCAATGGTACTTGGCCCCTAATGCCCAGTGTACCATTCAAGGGGAGGTCCACCTCCGGAAAGATGTCAAGAACAAAATACTGATGGTGGATGCACCAGGTGATGGAAAATTGCCAGAAAGATTATTGGTCAAATCCAGCATCTTGCCTGCTCGTGCCCATGCCTATGCATGATGAGTGATGGTCCAGATTCACAATGTGTCAGATTGGGAGATCTGGGTGAACAGAGGGTGCACCCTAGCTACAGTACACTGTGCAGACACTGCAGTATTGCCTAGCAACAAGCACCCTGGTGAGAAGGAGAGAGTGACCCCAGACTTGTTTGACTTTGGTGACTCCCCATTGCCAGCTGAATGGAAGGCTAGAATTAGCAAGAGACTTGCCCAGAGAGACCAAGTGTTTTCGTTGAAGGAATGGGATGTGGGATGTGTCCAGGGTGGGGAGCATCACATATGCCTGAATGATGAATGGCCATTTCAAGAGAGGTCCCGACGCCTAGCCCCAGCAGACATAGATGATATGAGAAGACACATGCAGGAAATGGTTGCTGCTGGCATGATACAAGAATCCAGGAGCCCATATGCCTCTCCCATTGTAGTTCTGTGTAAGAAGAATGGGTCTGTGAGGATGTGTGTTGATTATCAAACCCTGAACCGGCAGACCATCCCAGACCAATACACTATGCCTCATATACAAGATGCCCAGGACTACTTGAATGGGAGCAAATGGTTCTCAGTGTTGTATCTTCACAGCGGATACTACCAGATCCCAATGGCCCCGGAAGACCATGAGAAAACAGCCTTCATCTGTCCACTGGGGTTCTACAAGTTTCTGAGGATGCCACAGGGGATATTGGGCACCCTGGCTACCTTTCAGTGACTGATGGAACGTGCAGTGGGAGATATGAATTTGCTGGAATGCCTGGTGTACTTGGACAATGTCACTGTGTTTGGGAGCACCTTAGAGGAGCATGAGAACCAACTGTTTAAAGTCCTAGACCGACTGGAAGACTTCGGCCTCAAGCTGTCCATTGACAAGTGCCAGTTTTTCCAAACCTCCGTGAAGTATGTGGGGTGCATAGTATCTATAAAAGGGATATATACTGATCCCAGTAAGGTTGAAACACTGACTACTTGGCCCCAGCCTCATAATCTGAAAGAACTACAATGTTTCCTGGGGTTCTGTGGCTACTACCGCAGGTTCATAAAAGACTATTCCAAGGTGATTCGCCCACTCTTGAACCTTACCCAGGGTTACCCTCCTTCCAATCATAAATACAAAAACAGGGCCATTAAAGAATCAGAAAAAGTATACTTCCACCCAGGTGAACTCTTTGGGCTCCACTGGATGCACCACTGTGAAGCAACCTTCCATGAGATCATATACCAGCTCACCCACACCCCCATCCTCGCCTGTGCTGACCCCACAAAACCCTATGTGCTGCATACAGATGCTAGTCTGAAGGGTCTAGGAGCGGTGCTGTATCAAGACCATAAGGATGGCCTGAGACCAGTAGCTTTCGCCAGTAGGAACTTGACCTTGTCCAAACGAAACTACCCTGTGCATAAATTGGAGTTCCTTGCGCTAAAATGGGCCATCATTGACCAGTTTCATGAATACTTCTATGGGGCAAAGATATTGGTGAAAACTGACAATAACCCATTGACCTATGTACAGACTTCAGCTAAGTTAGACACCACTGGGCACCGGTGGCTTTCTGCATTATCAACCTATGACTATGCTGTCGAACACAGACCGGGTCTGAACCATATTGATGCTGATGCCCTATCATGAAGGCTCACCTCCAAGAGTGACTGGGTCAGGCCGTCTGAACCTGACATTCGAGCATTGTGCCAAATGTTTGATAGAGATGAACAGATGTCTGCGGACACAGTGGACTGTTTAGTAGATTGTTTGGACCCTTCTGACACCTGCATACCAGCTGCTTATTGCCACTTCTCTTCTCTCCTCTAGATATTAGTACACTACCTCAATTTGACAATGACAGCATTCAGTGGGCTCAATCGCAAGATCCTATGATTCAGCCAGCACTTGATGCCCTTCGTGCGGGGAAAGATGTGTCTAAGTTACGGTCCACTGACTTGCGAACTGCTTTATTGTTTAAAAAAGGCCCCAGATTGAAGTTGCTCAATCAGTTGTTGTATAGAAAGACAGTAGATCATAGTGGCAAAGTAGACAAGCAACAATTGGTCCTGAGGTCCCTCCACAATCACATGGGGCACCTCGGTATTGACAGAACCCTTGACCTGGTACGATCTCGCTTCTACTGGCCCAAAATGGGGGCCGATGTTGAGCACCATGTAGAGACTTGTAGTCACTGCCTGCAAAGAAAAGCCCTGCCTCAGAGGGCTGCCCCCTTGTTAATATTACTACCAGCGCCCCCATGGAACTAGTCTGCATAGACTTCTTGTGTTTAGAACCTGATCAGCTGAACATTGGCAATGTGTTAGTGGTTACAGATAATTTCACATGGTATGCACAAGCTTTTCCCACCAAAGATCAAAAGGCATCTACCATGGCCAAGGTGCTAGTGGAAAATTTCTTCATCCACTATGGTGCCCCCCAGAGGATTCATTCTGATCAAGGCAGAGACTTTGAGAGTCAGCTAATCAAAGAAATGCTCTCTCTATGGGGGGTGCGAAAGTCAAGAACCACCCCCTATCACCCGCAGGGAGACCCTCAACCAGAATGTTTTAATCGCACCCTTCTAGACATGCTGGGCACCCTCCACCCAAAAGACAAGCATAAATGGAGCCAGCAGATTAGCACCTTGGTACACACATACAATTGCATGAAAAATTATGCTACTGGGTTCTCCCCCTACTGCCTCATGTTCAACAGAGAGGCCCAGCTGCCAGTTGATGTCCGTTTTGGGGTCTCTCCAGATGGGGTCCAAGCTGAAAACTACTTGCAATATGCACAAAAACTGAAAGCGCAATTGAACCATGCCTATCAACTGGCATAGACAATGGCTGCCAAGAGGAGTCTAGCCAACAAAGAGAAGCATGATAAAAAAGTAAAGGCTCCAGAGCTTCGACCTGGAGACTGTGTGTTGTTACGCAATTTGGGACTGCATGGTAAACACAAAATTGCTGATCGGTGGCACCATCTTCCCCATGTAGTAGTTGGAAAGTTGGATGATTTACCTGTGTACAAGGTGCGCCCAGAGAACAATTCCAAAGCTGTCAAGCCCATGCACCATAACCACTTGCTACCTATCAGCCAAGTCATGATTGAGGCTGAACCCCCAGAAATTGAGCCCCCTGGGCCGGTGACTTGTGCTGCTGCAAGAAAGAGACAGAGTCAACCTATCCCAGTGGTCACAGATTTAAGGTTTCCTCCGCAGCAGGCCCAGAATGAAAGTGACTGTCAGTCCTCTTCTGAAGAAAGTGAATACGACCATGCCTATTACCCCTCTTATGAACCGAGTCAGCTGTTTCAAGGTAACCCCCTGATAAATTGTAGGGATGAAGCTGGGCCTTCTGGACTGCCTTACCCCCCAGCTTCGTCTTGGAGCCAATGCTCCCAAAAAATGAAGTGCAAAGTATCACATCTGAAGATGTTGAGTCTCTGCGTATTGTGGAACTGTATGATTTGTGAAGAGGGGCTGAGGGTTTGAGTCTTTCTGGTGACATACCAGAACTTGGAAGAATACTATGAGAGTGCTGACCACCCTCCTTCAGTGCCTCAAAGCTTGATTGTGCCTTCGCCTTCGCAAAATGAGTCAAGTGTTGTAGAAACAGAGCCTGCAGAGCAAGGAGCTGACAGTGCCCCAAGTTTGGACACTCCCACCCAGGCAGAGGCACCCCTCACAAGTGACGAGAGTCCCCAGACCAGTGCTGAGAGTACAGAGATTGTAGTTGTCCCCTCAGAAAGACTGGCCGAGCTGTCAAGCCAGTAGTATGCCTAAGTTATGATTCTCCTGGGAGGCCTGTGGACTTGCCTCTCCACGTAGTTCACAAAGGTGTTTATGTTTCAACAAGCTCACTGCCCAAATTGAGCTTGACGGCCCATTCCAGGTTACTTGTTCTACCCTCTCAGCATGGTGGCCCCTGCCCCATCCAGCACCAAGTTAGCTGATAGGGAAGGGTCCCCTCTTGCATTGTTCAAGGTACAAGAAGTTATTACCTGATTTAGTATAGTAATGTTCAACTGACTTGTGTGAAATATGCCTAATGTATTGTCAGAATGGACATAGTATCATGAACTGTAGTGAATATGTATAGTAAAGTAATAAGTTTATGTTAACTGATGCATGATGGTACAGACTTGATGTGGACACCAAGTTTTCTCCAGACAGAGAAGGGTGTAACCCCCCTACAAATGGGGGTTCCCAAAATGTCTTCCTCGAGTTTGCCTAAATGCTCACTGCCAGGCTGGTGTCCTGCGTTTTAGCAGTTTAAATGTGATTGCCGGAGAGTGCCTGTATAGCCTCTGTGTACTGTCTCTTTAAGAGCTGCCTGGATTGCAGTCGTAAGTAATCTGAGAGGGAGCTCTGTTGAAAAATGCAACAATTTGCTGAAAATCATTTAGAGTGATAATGATAATATAGTTTGTCTAACCTGCCTTCTTTGTAGCAAGGACTGTTTTGCTTATCTCCACTATCTTGGTCCTGGACTGCCGAATTGGACCAATCAGTGCTGGTGGGACCTAAAATGGAGTCGGACTACAGGAGCTGTCTGGAGTCAAAATCTGTAGGAATTGTAGTTTTGGGCTTTTTGCGCCTTTTTGCACCTGAAGGGGGCGCCTTTGTTGTGACTGACAGGAGGATCAGCCAACCGAACCTTTTGGATCTTGGTGAAATTCCCAAGTTGCTTGCTGTTAGAGGCAGATCTAAGTTGGGAGCTGAAGAAGCAAGAGCTCAGTACAGTCTCTGTGGAAAAGCCTGAGTTTTGGCCTGCATGCCTGCCTGTTGCCCCTGAGAGGGAGAAGAGAATCAGTTCGGACTGAGTCTGAGTTTGTGAGAACGAAGTAAGCCAATGAGTTGTGACCAGGATCAACCTGAAGAAGACCAAAGATGTTGCTGAATGCGATCTGCCTGTCAGGATTTCCAGCTGCTTTTGAATCCCTGGTTTGTGCAAAGACTTTGCGATCATGACCGGAGAGTGGTTTGCCTGGTACAGCAGAATTTCCTTACATGTAAATGTGCTGTGAGTTGTTAGTGGGTCGTGATTTGGTTCCCCACTGTGTGAACTGTGTTCTGCTTGCTGGAAGCTGTATCCAGCCCAAAACGGACTGTATCTGAATTTGTCTCCATTTGGCCTGGGCCATGCCACGCTGGCCCTGCTAGACTACCCCACTGCACAGAGAAAGCCACCAACGAGAGACCTGCCTGGGGATGAATCCCCTGCTCCATGCTTGAACAGGAATGATGCCACGATGAATCGTGTGGGCCCTGCTTCTCCTGGCACTCCAGATTAACCATCTGCTGTCTTGATTTTCATCCAGCCTGTGTCCAGTCTTGGGTATCGTGAGTAATTTATTTATTTATTTATTAAATTTTGTTAACCGGGGTAAGCCCACTGGTCCCAGAGGGTCCCTTTTTCAGGGGAGACCCGGAGTTAGTTACACATTGTTTTGCACATACAAGTAGGTAGTACAGTGTAGGACATGTCATACAGGATTACAAAGTCAGTATACAGTTTTAGTGGAAGGGCAGGAGATACATTACATTATTGAATACAACAGAACAGTGTAGTACATATAATACAGGGTTGCAAGGACAGTGTATAGTTTCTGTGAAGAGGGCAGACGGTAGATTACATTGCAGAGTTCAGCAGTGACGACAGATGGATGTGGGGTGGTAAGTGCTTTAAATGCACACAAGAGGTTCCATGTAGGAATAGAGAACCAGTTTGTGCAGTCCTTAGTCATTACCCTTGTGGGGGGAGCAATTTTGTACTAACCCAATTGACACTAGGTGAGGTAGGCTAGCCATCGGTACAGGGGCAGGGACTAAGGTTAAGGAGGTGAGCGCACAATCCCTTTTGAAATTTGGCTAGGGTGGGTGCCTCCTGAAGGTGGCTGGGGAGGTTATTCCATGATACAGGGGCCAGGTGAGTAAAGGATTTGCTCCCAGCGACAGAGCAGGCCAAGGGAATTTCCAGTAGATTTTTGTTTGAGGAACGGAGTGGTCATCTAGTCCGCTTTGGGGCAAGTAGTCTGATCAGCCTTGCTGGAGGCTGGGCATCGAGGAGCTTGTAGGTCCAGCTTAGTAGGGGGTACTGGAGCCTGTTGTTCAGGTATGGCCAGTTGAGGGCTGTGAGAACATCACAGTGATGGGTCCTCGGATGGGATGTGGAAACAAAGCGAGCAATTTTGTGATATAAGGTCTGTAATCTGCAATAGTCCTGTTTAGCGATGCTGAGTAAAATGGGAGCTGCGTCGGTTAGGGTTGGGAGGAGGATGCTTTTGTGCGATTGCCAGTCTGGTCTCTGGTATCATGTTGTGGCTTAAACGATAGAGGAGGCCCCGCTTTTGGTGGATGTTTTTTATTACTAGGTCTACGTGGGGCTTCAGTGTGAGCCCCTGATCTAATGTGAGGCCAAGATATTTGACAGATTGTATTACCTCTATTTTGGAGCCATATATGGTAGTAAGTGGGAGAAGATGGGCCTGGGAGGGATCCAGGGATTTTGGTCCGAGCGGCATCGCCTTTGTCTTGGTGGGATTAAGGACCAAGTGATTCTCGACTAGCCAAGTCTCGGCCTTGGTGAAGTCAGCCTGTAGCATGGGTCCTAGGTTGGATGGGTGGAGCCCTGTTCAGAACAGTACAGTACTGCATCATCAGCAAACTGTAGTAAGGAGCTGCCCCTGCAATGGCCATGTAGGTCATTTGTGAATAGGGAGAATAATAGTGGGCCCAAGATAGAGCCCTGTGGCACCCCTTCAGTTAGAGGTAGGGGTTCGGAGGTGACCCCCTCTCCACTTGACCTTCTGGGTATGGTCAGTGAGGTAATTATGGAACCAGTTGAGGGAATGTTGATCGAGTCCAAATTGGCTAAGTTTTGTTAGTAGGAGTGGGTGATCTACCAGGTCAAAGGCCTTGGAGGGGTCGATGAACATGGCCCCAGTGGGGGTACCCTTGTCCAAGGCAGCCCGGACATCAGAGGTAAATTTAATGAGGGTGGTGTCAGTCCCATGCTTTTGTCAAAAGCCATGTTGTGAGGGGGCCAGGAGCCTGTTGGTTTCCAGGTAGTGTCTTAGTTGGCAATATACTAGCCATTCCTGAATCTTTGCCAGGTAACATGGGATGGAGATGGGTCTATAATGGCCTATCATTTCCCAGTCTCCGCCTTTGTGGATTGGGACAACATGGGCCTGTTTCCATATTAGTGGGACTGTTCCTTTCTGCAGGGATCTGTTTATTAACAAGGCTACAGGTAGGGCGATGGCTGGTGCAGCAGCCCTAAGTAGCCTAGGGTCCAGTCCATCAGGTCCTGGGGACCCATTGAGTTTTAAGGATTGTAGGAGGGGCAGCACTTCCTTGGCCTGCACTGTCCACAGGTGAAAGTGGGCAATCGGAGGGTCTTGGGATTCAGTGGCCGGAGGACCTGGTGAGCTATGTTTAGGGCAGGATCTGATCGCCCCCAGATCAGTGAAGAAGTGATTGAAGGCTGAGGTGGCCTCCCCTCCATCCGTAAGTGATATATCATTACAGATTACGTTACCCTGCTGGGGTGTTTTTGTGCCTTTTAGCAGGGAGCTGATTCTAGACCAGAAGGACTTAGGATCAGATAGGGTTCACCGCTGGAGGGATTTTAAATAATCTCATTTGGCTGATTTGGAGACTGTTTGGCACTGGTTCCGTAGTGATCTGTAGGCAGTGAAATCTGCAGGGCTAGCAGATCTCCTTGCCTTTTTCCATGTCTTATCTCTGGCTGTCATCAGAGATTTTAGCTCATGTGTAATCCATTTGTGGCACTGGCCCTTTGCTCATCTTCTCCTGACCGGTGCATGTAAGTTGGCCAGCGCAGTGAAGGTACACTGGAAGTACTCAGCTGCATCGTCGATATTGCCTAGGAGTCTTAACAGTGACCAGTCAGTATTCCTCAGGGAGCTCTGGAAGGCCTCAGTATAGAATCTAGAGAAATCCCTGGCCATTATGAGCCTTGGTGGAATCCTGGGAGGCCGATTTTTTCAGATGCAGAAAGTGGGCGAGTGATCGCTTAGGGGGTCCGACATCACACTAGTCGCTTGTATGTTGGCGGGGTTGGAGGCAAGTATCCAATCAAGGATGGAGTGATTCCCTGTTTTTTGGTTGTGTCTTGTGACCTCAGTGATGACCTGGGTCAGGTTAGCATCAAGAAGTATGGCCTTATAATTTTGTTCGGTGGAGGGTTCCCACTTCAAGTTGAAGTCCTCAAGGACCAGCAGCTCCGTGAGCTGTGCCCCAGCTAGGGAGCGAGCTAGTCTCTGGAGTGCTGACGTGCCACCTGTGGATGGGTTGTAGATACAGCCTATTGCTAGATGCTTTGCACGTCCAGTACAATTCGGATAAGTAGCGATTCAAGCCCTGTAGGGGTTGGCATATCGACATTGGATAAGGAAGCTGCCAGGGAGGAGAGCACATATATAAGAACATCCCCTCCTTTCTTCCCTTCTCTGTCCTTTCAGAAGGAGTCATAGTGATCTAGTACTACTTCGTGAGGGAGTATGTGAGGCTTTAGCCATGTCTCTGATATGGCTAGTACGTCGGGCCTGTATGTGTCTACCCAGGATTGCACCTCAGGCATCTTAGGTCGTAGGCTGCATACATTCATGTGGGCCACCCTCAGGCCTTTGGTGTGACACCATGTAGGGTCAATCGAGGAGCCCAGGATGGAATTGGTGAGTGGGGGCCCAGGGTTGGGGTGAATATAACCTGCCCGCAGTATTAGTATTAGGAGGATGAGGCGGAGGACCCTCTGCCATATGAGGGAGGATCGTTTATATCGTTTATTGGGCACACCGGAGAAGATAAGGTAGCAGGCTCCTTTGTGTGCTAGTCCGTGCTTTAAGACCAGCGAGTGCTGGACTGTTGATCCAGGGCACTCTGTGAGATGGGGTAGATGATGGTCCTGCGTACCCCAGAGCAGGTTAGGGTTGTGGCAGGCACTCATTTTAGCGTCAACCCATCCTAGCGCAGCTGCGTACAGGAGTAACGCTACTGGCATTCTGATGTTAGCAGGATTATGGTTCAGCCGCGAGCACCACCGGTGCTGGTAGCGTGGCTGGGGTGCTTCGATGTGGCACATATTTCTCCCAGCCTCCAGACCCAATAGTGGTGTAGCGGGAGCGGGGATCCCTTCCTTTGAGCCGGTCTGTTTTCCTTGTTGGTTTATGTATTGGTATTAAGTTGCCGGTAGGGCCTTTTGCACAGATGATATCAGCAGCAGGCAGCAGTGGGGTTCGTATGGGTTCCTCAGCCCCACACTCCAACACTTCCCTAGGGAGTTTCAATTGGATGGGCACACCCAAGCTGTTAAGCTGAACAACTGGCCTGGATCCAGGACTGATAATAGTAATATGCTGTGGAGCAGGTAGCACTACTAATTGGATAGGCAGCCCTGCTGGGGCAGCCTCTAGTGGAAGCCGATGAGTAGCTGCAAGTGGAGAAGTGAGCAGCACTGCTAGTTAGATAAGCAGCCCTGCTGAGGTGGCCTCCAGCGGCAGCCGATGAGTAGCTGCAAGTGGAGAAGTGAGCAGCACTGCCAGTTAGATAAGCAGCCCTGCTGGGGTGGCCTCTAGCGGCAATCAACAAGAAGCTGCAAGTGGAGAAGTGAGCTGATAGGCTCAAACACGTGCGTGAGCTCCGCTATATAAGCCCGAGTTCACCAAGGGTGGTGGTGGGGGCGGTGGGGCAGCTAACATGGGGCTCACAATCTGAGAGACCAGCGACCACAGTTCGGACCGCGTGGCATCTCTTCAGGTAAGCCAGCAACCGCGTCTCTTGAAATAATGTAATCAAAGTCAAAGTAAAGTCAATGTTAGGATCCAGCATTCAGTTTGGATCCTGAGAGTGGCGCCAATCATAGTCTGAGAGGCCTGGCGTCTCCCAGTGACTCCCAGTACCTGAGCAGCTAGTAAGAAGGGCTCCCTTGTGTAGGCCCTCACGACCTTCCTTCCCATTGGGGGCATCCTCAGCATCCATTCCTGAGCAGCTAGTAGGGAGGGCTTCCTTGTGTAGGCCCTCGTGACCTTCCTTCCATCGGGGTTGGGGGGCGTCCGTCTGTTCGTTCCTTGGATTTGTCCTGTGGAGGAGCACAAGAGAGAGCAGGGTTTAAATAAGGTGAGCTCCTATTGTATTACATTAGGGGAGAGGGGGAGTACAAGAGGGAGGGCTGTAGTTGCCTAGTATCCTAATATGTGCCAGCCCTTAGTATAGCATGGGGGATTAAGGTAACAATGGGAGAACAGGCTGTAACTGGGTTAGAGCAAGTAAGGATGGCAGAAAGAAGTAACAGTCACTAATGCTCCTGCAATTAGTTAAGGCACCTCGTGGCTTTCTGTACAACAGAAGACAAAGCAGCATTTAAAACTATCTGCACACGTCTGCGCACTACTGCTCCTGCAGATTAATTAAGACGCCTTGTGGCTTTCTGTACAAAAGTAGACAAAGCAGCATTTAAAAACATTTAAAACTATCTGCACACATCTGGGGACAATAATTAGCACAATCTGAGAGACCAGCGGCTGCAGTTCGGACCGCGTGGCATCTCTTCAGGTAAGCCAGCAACCGCGTCTCTTGAAATAATGTAATCAAAGTCAAAGTAAAGTCAATGTTAGGATCCAGCATTCAGTTTGGATCCTGAGAGTGGCACCAATCATAGTCTGAGAAACCGTCTCTCAGTGACTCCCCATACCTGAGCAGCTAGTAGGGAGGGCTCCCTTGTGTAGGCCCTCATGACCTTCCTTCCCGTCGGAGGGGGGGACGTCCTCTGCGTCCATTTCTGAGCAGCTAGTAGGGAGGGCTCCCTTGTGTAGGCCCTCACGACCTTCCTCCCATCGGAGGGCGGGGGGACATCCGTCCGTTCGTTCCTCGGATTTATCCTGAGCAGCTAGTAGGGAGGGCTCCATTGAGTAGGGCCTCGCGATCTTCCTTCCTTCCAGTTGGGGGGGGCATCCTCAGCATCCGTTCCTGAGAAGCTAGTAGGAGGGCTCCTTGTGTAGCCCTCACGACCTTCCTCCCCCGCGGGGCGGGGTGTCCATTCGTCGCTCTCGGATTTGTCCTGAGCAGCTAGTAGGGAGGGCTCCCTTGAGTAGGCCCGTGACCTTCCTTCCCATCGGGGGGTTTCCTCAGCGTCCGTTCTTGAGCAGCTAGTAGGGTGGGCTTCCTTGTGTAGGCCCCCGCAACCTTCCTCCCATAGGGGGGCCGAGGGGGCGTCCGTCCTTTCATTCCTTGGATTTGTCCTGAGCAGCTAGTAGGAAGGGCTCCCTTGAGTAGGCCCTCACAACCTTCCTTCCCGTTGGGGGGGGCGTCCTCAGTGTCTGTTCCTGAGCAGCTAGTAGGGAGGGCTCCCTTGTGTAGGCCCTCATGACCTTCCTCCTGTCGGAGGGCGGGGGGGCGTCCATCCGTTCATTCCTTGGATTTGTCCTGAGCAGCTAGTAGGGAGGGCTCCCTTGTGTAGGCCCTCGCGACCTTCCTCCTGTCGGGGGGGGTGTCCTCAGCATCAGTTCCTGAGCAGCTAGTAGGGAGGGCTCCCTTGTGTAGGCCCTCACGACCTTCCTCCCATCGGGGGGGTGGCATCCATCCGTTCATTCCTTGGATTTGTCCTGAGCAGCTAATAGGGAGGGCTCCCTTGAGTAG
Organism: Neoceratodus forsteri; assembly: GCA_016271365.2. Classification (NCBI taxonomy): domain Eukaryota; kingdom Metazoa; phylum Chordata; order Ceratodontiformes; family Ceratodontidae; genus Neoceratodus; species Neoceratodus forsteri. Next base: position 158,566,624 of record JADMNL010000032.1, on the reverse strand, counting down.
GCCCTCGTGACCTTCCTTCCCATCGTGGGGGGGGCGTCCTCTGCGTCCATTCCTGAGCAGCTAGTAGGGAGGGCTCCCTTGTGAAGGCCCTCCTGACCTTCCTCCTGTCGGAGAGCGGGGGGGGCGTCCGTCCGTCTGTTCATTCCTCGGATTTGTCCTGAGCAGCTAGTAGGGAGGGCTCCCTTGAGTAGGCCCTCGCGACCTTCCTCCTGTCGGGGGCGGGGGCATCCGCCTGTTCGTTCCTCGGATTTGTGAGTATCATCAGGGTAGCTCCCTGCAACAACAGCCTAATCTAAAAGAGTGTCATCTGATTGTCTTGTTTTCTTTTCACGAACTGAGCCCTCCGGCTCCAAATTACAAATAGTGTGTGTTGTGCATGTTGTTTTCTTCCATTACAGGGCCCCAACCAGCTGCAACGTTCCTGGCTAGCCCACCATTCTCCATCTGGGTACCCAGAGTGAGTGACTGTTTATGGACCCTGAAGTGCATGCATAACTGTTTGAGTGATAGAGCCTTTAAGCAAATTAACCTGATTATGCCCCTCCCTTGTTCAAGCCCCTTAAATACATCAGATCCAACTCTTTTTTTGCATTTACCCTGACTGTGGTTCCAGTTTGTGCAAGAGTACTGTACTGCTGTTATTTGCTGTGTATAACCTTGTTTTGGGGGTCCTAGGGCCGGGCCAGAGGAAAGCCCTGGTGGTAAGTGCAAACAGTGTGGGTACTTGTGTGGTGTATCGCGGTATTGTGAAAGTGATTATTGTGTATTGTTCTGGCCACTAGTAAGGAAAGCGGGGGTTACAGTATCCCAGAGGGCTGTGCCCAGGTTAGCTTGACCACTACCAACCCTGACCTCTGGGTTAAGGCACCCGTTTCAGAACTCAGGCCCCTTAACCTGCTACTAGCCAAGCAGGCTGGGGTAGTAGCCCTTGGGATAGCGCCACCTAGAGGTTACACTGATATTTCTGAGGCCTGACAGGGTAAATAGGACTTGAACAGTCAGACCTTCTTCCCATGCTGTTGTGCTGGGATATCGTCATGGGGTGCTGATGTCCTCAGCCAATCAGGTTCCTAGATTTTTTTTTCTGCCAATTTTACAATAATCAGTGACAGTGGATACAGTTAATATCATTAATATAGTTGATGTAGTCCTTTTTTTTTTTTAACTTTATGTTTATTAATTATATGTAATAAACATATGGGGCCGATTCCGGCGATTTAAGCCAGACCCTATGGCATAAATCGCATCTTGCGCCATGCGTTCTGCAAGTCGTGATTCCAGGAGGTGGCTTGCACCATGCCGTATGCGAGTTACACCAAAGGCGGGCTCTGCCACCCATTATGCCTGCAACCCACTGCGGCATGGCGCAAGGGTAGGTTATGGCAGCACCTGCGCCCTATTCCGAGAGGGCAGCTGCCATAACCCACCTACTCTATTCCAGGTCCCCTTACGATGCTGCGGGGTTAGACCAGCACTTAGCTCTTCTAAGGGGCATCCATCCTTGCAAAAAGATGGAGGCCCTCCCCCACAGCACTGAGAATCACACATTGCCGTGCACCCCTGCCACCCCCAGCACAGTGATGCCCCACACTTCCCCCTTTTCAGGGTGCCACTCAGGTCCACGGTGCGCAATGCCCCCCTTGTTGCTGTGCCAACCAGTCAACCCCCCCCATGGCCCCCTGAGGCTTGCGGTAGTGGTAAGGGGTGGGGGGCTCCGGGGAGGGGAGTTAAACGTGGGTCATGATTTGTGGCACCCAGGTTCATTGCGCCATTCCCATGGTGCAAGCCTGTGGCTGCCGTAAGTTGCAGGTCGTAGGTGCCGGGGACCCTGCCTGTCTCGGAATAGGGTGTAGGGTCCCCAGCATAGCACTGAATGGGACAACTCGCATATGCCCGCGAGTTGCCACATGTGACTTGGAATCGGGCCCACAGTTACAGTCATTAATTTTAGATATTGCACAAAGACATTTTATAGCCAAGAGGGTGCCGCTCCTCATAATACTCTCTGATTGCGCATCAAACATTAAAAGATACATCATGGGGGTTTTACATTTATGCAAAATCCTATGTAAATATCCCTCAAAAGCTGTGGGATGAGCCCACGAGCTGCATGGTTTTAAACAAAATGTCAGAGTTCCAGTCTTTGTTCTTCATTCCCCAAAGGTAAAGATATCTACCATGCTTGAGCAACAAATGGAGGCATAGTAAAGTGCAAAAACTAGGCAACAGAGTCCACAACATCTCTCTGAAAAATTAGTGTAACTTAATACAGGAACAGTCAGTTCAACCTAACATCTTAAGCAGTTGGCGTTCGTGTGAGCTTAACAGTGAAAGAGCATAGCCAGTTAAATTTAAACAATGCTAGATAATATGCAATATAGCTCCAGTAACATTTAATACACTAGGGGCTCTAAAAGAGTGGACTACTGTTAGAAAAGAGCGTAGCATCTTAACAACATTTATACAGGAGACAATAGTCCCCAGAATTTCGGATAAAATTTAAATATCTGGATCATACTGGCAAAAGTGCCACACTGCATGTCAGTTTCCCAAACTACACCTCTTCCATAGCCCCAAATAAAGAAAACCTGGGTATCAGTCCAGACAGGTTAAGGCCTCAAGAGTCTTCTTCGTCTAATGAGGAGTTATCCCCTCTGCTTTCTCTAGGCTTGCTTGCATTCTTCTGGCACCATTTAAGCACATCGTTTGGGTCGGAAAAAAGGAAGACTTTTCCACGATGTGCAATCCTTAACCTTGCAGGGAAGACCATGCCATGTGGTATCCTAGTCTCTCAGAGCATCGCCTGGGCCCCGTTGAACTACTTCTGCTTTTATCGGATGGCGTACCCAATGTCTGGAAACAATAAAATTGACTGACCTTCAAACAACATTCGTTTACGTCTGGCTGTTGCCAGGAGAAAGTCTTTGGATCCCACAGCATCTGTGACCACTACCATGGTTCATGGGGCCTCTGGATTGTCTGTACGGACCCTCGGTGTAACCCTGTAAGCTTTCTGGAATTGTTGCACCATCTGGGTCACCTTGTCTCCTAGCTGCTGCACCATCCAATCTTGCACAAATAGTAGCAGGTGGTCTCCCTCGGCCCGTTCCGGCAAACCCAGAAGACATAAATTGGCAGCTCGAACCTGGTTTTCCAGGCTCTCCAATCTGGATTTTAAATGACTGTTTTCCTTTATGATAGCTGAGACTGCCCCCATCGCAGCGTCTGCTCTCATAGTAGCCTCTAACGTAGCCAGGGTAACAGATTCCATGTTCGTCTCAATTCCAGCAACTCTGTTTGTTAAATTATCAGATTTTTCAGCCAGTCCAGCGACTGTTGTGATCAGTCAATTAATTTTCATTCTGAGAGATTGTGAAGTTTCCGTACCCTCTTTGGCTCCCTCATGTTTGTGGCCTTGTGCCGACTGCATGGTCGGGGCTGCAGAGGGAACCTTAGATTTAACCCTTTCTCCTGGCATTTTATCTTTTTTTGGGCAGCCCATTGTAATAATAAGATGTTAAAACACACTATTTCAGATGCAGAGATTCTGTTCCCGATAAATCAAGTTTTAAAAGTTAAAAACTCTGAAAGATATATGGAGCTCTATCAGAATGCAAACACCATGCTCGGGCTCCACAGCGCCCCCCAGTGGATGTAGTTCTTGGAACCTTTCATTCACCTTCTAACCCTATTTACATCAATGGCACAATATTTAACTGGCTATCTTGTAGCAACAGTCATCAAGTCTTACAATATCAGATCTCTAGAAAATGATTTCGCACTGGAAGTAGGGGGCTTGCCTATAAGGGACTATCCATTGGTCTATAATTGCTAGAAGTAGGTCCCATATTTCCTAAATGACCTTCTTGATTATTAACACTGTGTTGTATGTTTTTCAGTTTCAATCACAGCTCAAGAGTTTGCACCCACAGTGCTTCCATGGGAGTGACACAACTTGACCAGTTTTCTGCAGTGGTCTTTTTAGCATTTATGAAAGCTAAATTCCACAGAGTTTGGTGCTAAAAAGTCCCCTCACCCCATCCCCAGCATCCAACAACAACTCTTGGAGAGAATGTTGCAGGGATATTTCCAAGACCTGTGCATTAGATCATGAATAGCAGATTAGAAGGGACCCACTTTAACACCTGAACAGCACATACTGTATGGGGCCACAACAGGCTATATGAAACAGAGCACTTTAAAACCAATCACAGGAAATGTTGCTATATGCAATGGATTGCAAGGTTATGGAACTGCTTACTGGGCCATGTGAATTACAGCAAGGATCAAAATGTTTTCAAAGGGGCCACTGATGAAATAATACAGTATGGTTCTGATGTGAGGTTCTACAACCGAGTAGTGGGAAGCAGCTTTATGGGCTCCTGCTCTACGTCTACTCAGAGACCCAGAGTATAAACATAGTATATGACAGAAGGTACTAAGCTCAGGTTTACATTTTAGACAAACTGATCTCTACTTGGTGGAATCTTCTGGATCCCAGATCTTTCTCGAGCCTGGCTGGTGAATAGTAGACCCAATACAAATAATTGTAATTAATTTGATAGGGTTTATTGTTCCTGCAACAGGTCGCTGTGAAGCAAACTGCCTTCGTCCATACATCCAGAGTGATATCTATGCCCAGATCTTGTCCCCATCAATATTTGGTATGATCCACAGGCGGTGGCTTGCTCCCCAGTAATAACTTGTAAATGGAGGCAATCCATTTAGTTAATGGTGGGGGAGCCAACAACAGCTTCTCTAGTGGAGATCCTGTTGGGACAGGTTAGGGACTGAAAGGAGTTTAAACCCCTATACTGACTCACATTTAGATAAACACAAAAACAATGCTACGCTATCTGTTCTGGGAAGCAATGTTTGGAGACACAGTCATAAGGTGATGAAACTGCTTTCTAGATCAAGATGGACTTTGAGTCAGTAGAGCCTGTGGCTGAGTCAGAGTCTGACTGAAGTTATCCTCATAAACTATAAGTTGGGGTCGTTATTTTAGAGGGCTGGAGTAGGTTGGGGCAGCATTGTACAGGCTAGCTATATACATAGATACATAGACAGTGTCGGCAGATAAGGGCCTATGGCCCACCCAGTCTGCCCATTTGAGCTTGTAAGTTCAGTTTATGTTTTCCAAGAAGTCTGTTGCCCCTTACCCCTGACCTCCAGAATTCCTTTATGTCTATCTCTTGCATTCTTAAATCCCGTGATTGTTTCAGCCCCCACTACTTCCTCTGGCAGGGTGTTCCACTTGTCCACCACCCGTTCTGTGAAGAAATTCTTCCTCACGTTTCCTCCAAATCGTCCTCCCGCTAACTTCATCCCATGCCCTCTAGTCCTGGAACATCTTTATATGCTCCGAAACAGCTTATATCTCTTTAAATGTGTAATAGTCTACTTGTATTTACATAATGCATGAAATGTATTTAATTTAAAACTAAGGAGTCACTGACTGCATGCTCCTGCTCCTGTATTTCCTCCGGACAGTTGTGCTGTTTGATTTTCAGACTCTTCTGCTCAGCCAGTAGTAGTTATTTTTTTCAGCTCTTTCTTTTCGTGTTAATGAACTCTGTAGTTGCTGCTACAGTTTAGGCACTTGTTCAAAGCAAGTCTTTTGAATGTTGACAATTTAATAAAAAGTTATGGCTTTGTTTTTCATCTGCTAGTTTTGCTGACACTTATACTCAAACTGTTTGTCTTGTGCTCTGTGGAGATGTTATAGGGTCTCATTCAAACTCTGTCTATCCTACTGTGGCAAACTGTGGGCCTATGTGAGATTCTTATATGCGTGACAACTAGTGTTTTTTGTCTTTTAATCCCCTTTGTGATGTTACCCATGGCAGGTGTTCAGTGTATCCTCATGTAAAGCTGTGCAGTAATCATTTTCTTATACTGTACCTCTGCCACAGATCAACATAAAAACATAGAATATGATGGCAGAAGACCTAAGGTCCATTTTCTCTTCTCTTCCTATGCTTCTTCACCCCAGGTGACCTTCAGTGCTAGGTCTGTTTCCCCCCTCCCCCAATCCCCTCACACTCAAACCAGTTTGCAACCCTCCCCTCAGAATTATGAGTCCCCTTGCTCTGTCCAAACCATGTCTAAATCCATTTAAGGTAACCGCCCCCACCACTCCTGATGGCAATCTGTTCCATGGTTCCATGACCCTTTCTGTAAAGTAGAACTTCCTCACATTTCTCTTGAACTTACCCCTCAGTAACCTCTGGTCATGGCCCCTCGTGACTGCATACCTATTCTTTACAAGTAGCTCCTCACTATTCACCTTGTGTATACCCCCAAGAAACTTATATGTTTTAGTCATGCCTGCCACTCCTGCTTGACCTCCAATAACTACATATTCAGGGCTTCCATCCGATCCTGATAGGATCACCCCTGCAGGCCCTTGATCATCTTGGTAACCCTTCGCTATACCGATTTTAGTCTGTCAACGTCTTTCCTCAGGTAAGGACTCCAGAACTGGGCACAGCACGCCAGATGAGGCATCACCAAAGATCTGTACAGTGGCAGAATCACCTCACTTCCCCCATGATCAAACCCCCAGCCTGTACACCCCAGTATCCTCAAAACTTTGCTGTATGGCTTGTTACACTGACTCATTTGCCTGAGGGAGTCACTGTTGATGGACCCAAGATACCTCTCCTTTGTAAAAGTGGCCATCCTAATCAAGTCTCAGTGTTTGAACAGTTATATGATGCAGGGGTTGGTGTTACTCTAATATCGGCACTCTCTATACATGCACTGCTGAGTCATTTACTTGGTGTGACAAGACTGTGCCTATGTAAGGGTAGCACCAACCCTGCATCGCATGATCATGGAAATTATGGAAACCCGAGGTACACTACACCACCAATCTGCTAAGACTGCAGAGACTTCCAAACCTAATTTTTCATTTCCTTACTTTGTAAACTTTACATTTCAACACTAACTGATGCATTATAAAATGGTAAAAGAAAATCCTGAAATCTGATTGGCTGTTGTTCATGTAGCAATTATGTTGCATGCATGGAAAATAAAAAGTGCTGCCAAATGAGAACTGATCACTGCTGGAATCATTACGCTAATAGAATGTTAAGAATTCAACTGGCAGCCATTGTTTTTTGCCCTGTAACTGTAAGCATCACATTTACTTGCACTGGGCCCTAAAAATAAAACTACCTTAAATACAAGATAAAACAGATTGATTAAATATTGTTTCCCTGATCATCACATTCTCCTTACACACATAAACAAATCAGAAACATTACGTATTGTTTATAGTTATCATTACAACTCTTTCTTTGCTGACAATGAAAAATTCCCCATCTATCTTTACCTGCTCATCAGGGAAATCTCTTCTCCTTGCCCTGACAGTGAGATAATTGAGTCTCTGGCTGTAATAGAGGCCTTTGTTTTGTGTGTGTGTGTGTGTATATGATATGTTAGGAGAGTAACATTCTAGCAGTGGAACTGAGCAGAATTTTGAATCCATGCATTCCATGTTAAACATTCCATGATAAACATTCCATATCTTGAATGTGGGAAAAAACAGAAAAAACAGGAAGAAGAAAGTAGGCAACAATACAATGACATCATCGATGACATCATTTGTAGTGGGCGGAAGGCCTATTTTATCATAAATGCACAGTCGTTGCCGGGAGGGGTCGTATGGTTCGAAAGAACCCCCATTTTGAAACTCCCCCCTTTTTTCATAATTTGTAACATTTTTTTCATTACTTCTGTTTATTTTGTGACTGTCGTAGAGTGCTTTTGCACACATGATGAACCCTAGCACTTTTTCTCTGCATGCATGCCCCTCCCATCTGCTACCAATCAGCTCCCTCAGTGCCAGTAAGATGACTGGAGCTGCTTTGTGAGTCTTTCTCCGCACCATCCCCCTAGGACTGGCTGGCCAACTTGAGCTCACGTCAGCATCGTGAATGTGACTGGAATACAGCACGGCCGCTGCGCACAATTCACACTATCAGCTAGCACTCGAGAAAGATGGAGCATGGTGGCAGGCTTAGAGACAACGTCTCCAGGAGAGCAAAAAAGAAGTAGAGGACCTCGACTTATAACATTATCAGTCACCAGCAGGTAAATTTTGCTGGCCACTATTGCCGAAGATGTGTCCCTTAATAACTGCATATCAAGGGATAGGCTATGCAGTTGAGCAAGGGAGCTGTTCGGTGGGTGGGCTGAAGATTTAGAAATAAATTACTTAAATTCTCCTCTGTACAAAGTTGTCATGTTTCATATGCCTGTTTTAACTTTTCATAAGTTAAGCAAAAGAGGTACCACAGTGGAAAGGCAATGTAAGTGTTTGGAAGGGTCTGTCTGGGATCTACACTGCCACTTCACTAATTGTGCTGTTCAGAGAGGCCTTCACTGTGGTCCCATTTTTACTGACATTCAGGTCCACTTTTGTCTATGTCATTTGTGTCAGACGCTGTTAAAACAAATAAGTTGTGAGAAGCGTTTTCTCCAGATGACCACATGTGTCAGTAGAATGACATTTGTTGCTACAGTTCAGTGATATGAAAATACCCACTTTACTTTTGGAAGCATGGTGGGGGTGGGGTGGTGTGGGAGGGTAGGCATTTAGGAAATGGTTACTTTGCACCGGGTATCCCCACCACTTCAAATTACCTTTCCCCTCACTCCCTTTGTCATGCCTACCACATTGGAGAATGGAGAGGGGGCAACAAATGTAGTACCCAATACTGAACTAAGAATTATGTTACAGATTTTTTTCCAAGCAGGGTGCCTGGTATAGAAACATAAAAATGTAGACAGTGATGGCAGAAAAAGACAGAGGTCCATCCAGTCTGCCCAAGTCCCTGGAACCTACCATTTCTCCAGGGTACTACCCCTCCCCATCCTCTCTCTATTCTCCTCCCTGGTCCTGTTGCCCCACGTAACCACTATTGCCTTCATTATGTCCCAGCCCTGCTTGAATCCTCTGATTGTTTTTGCACCCACCAATTCAGCTGACAGATTGTTCCAAAGTTCTACCACCCTTTCCGTAAAGTAGTACTTCCTCACATCTCTCCTGAACCTACCTCCTGTTAATTTCCATTCACGTCCATGTGACCCATGAATTGGTACACAGGCTTTATAAATAGTACCCATGAGTTCACTTTAATTCCTTTAAGGAACTTGAAGGTCTCTATCACATCTCCCTCTCCTTCTGGTCTCAATGAGTACATATTTAGTGCTTGAGGCGCTCCTCATAGGATCTGCCTTGCTGTCCCCGAATCATTTTAGTTATTCTGTGCTGCACTGTCTCCAACCTATTCTTATCCTTTCTGAGGTGAGGGCTCCAGACCTGTGCACAGTACTCTAGGTGAGGCCTCACCAGGGATCTGTAGAAGGGAAGTATTACCTCCTTTCTTCTGCTATCAATACCCCTATCGATACATCCCAGCATCCTGCTAGCCTTGCTGTAGGCCATGTTGCACTGACTCAATTGCTTAAATGGTATATTGAGTTGGGGAGGATGAGGGTTACAGTAAGAGGTAAAGGGAGCTCAGGTATGAGTTATATAGACTTAAAATAAGCTACAACAGAGCATACCGTAGCACATGGTTTCTGGGAGCTTATCAGCCCCAGACCCCTGCCCTAGAAGCAAGTCAGCACTGCAGTAAGTTAGTAGTGTACAATACCCACCCAAAACCAGCTACAGACTCCACATTGAGGTGCAGTGCATATATGTATACATACGCAGACACACAGACAGACACACACACACAATATGTGCCACCCAGATAGTAATAATTGTCCGTAGACCAGGAGGTGGGGGGAGCTCACAGATGAGTTGTTTTGGTTTAAAATAAGCAACACAATGAGCCACAGAGCATCTAGTACCCCAGAGCTTTGGGGGCCCTGGCACCCCCAGACCCCTTACCTACACACCAGTAGATACAGCTGCAGATATTAAAACTGATAACATAATATATGTGAGACAATGCCTTAGATGTATTACAGTAGCAGCATCTTGCTGTGCTCTGGTACTGAATACATATATGTATTCACCCTGCAGCCAGCCAGATAATAATTTTGCTTAGAGCAAGGGGTGTAGGAGATCTCAGGTATGACTACTTTAGCTTCACAATAAGCCACAAAATGCACCACAGAGCATCTAGGACCCCATGGCTTCTGAGGTCCTGGTGGCCCTAAGACCCACAGCTTTTTTTAAAAGGTTGCAGGCTGCAAGCCAGCCCAGTAGCGCAGAAGGCTGAGGTGCTGATGCCTTACCTCATGCTACACTGGTGACCTGGGTTTGGGAAGAACCTTGGGTCACCGGGGTGCCGGCTTGGGGGGGAGGGCTGGAGCGGGATTGAGCCATGGCTCTCCCCTCCAAAGGGGTGGCTGCCCACCCATCCATAGTCTCGCTCCCACCAGGTGGAGGTCCGGTGGGTGAGTAGGCGGTACGGGCAGTGACAGAAGTCAGGAGGGGTGGAAGGGGCCACTGGATCCTGGCGTGTGCCTCCATGCGCGTACATGCATGTGTACGCTGTGGCCCTGGGGGGAAGGGGGTAGGGAACAAAACTGAAAAATGTATATATAAAAAAAATTAAATAAAAGGTTGCAGACTGCATAAAAAGAACCCCCTTGAAAAAATCCTGGCAACGGCCCTGAAATGCACTCAAGTAAATCTATTGTTTCTACATATAAACATGCTTTTCCCAACTGTAAAACATTTTAAAAAGGGAGCCCATTTTATGAGCGCAATAAGGCACTCCAGGATGTGTGTGGAACACATTTTACCGCATGGCCAGTGGCTAAAGTCACTTGGCCTTTGGCCTCGTGCCTTATTATGCCCCTGTCCGTGTGGTAAGATGTGTTCCACGCACACCCCATCATGCCTTATTGCTTACTTAATATATTTTTGCAATTATACAGACACAGTAGCACCTATATGTTAGGGTTGTATTAGTGTTTGTGTCAAAATTGGGGGTTTTGACAGCCATAATCTCAGACATCTTAGCTCCATGGACTATGAAACTTAGCACTCACAGTCTCAGTCCTTTGGAATAATTTGTTAGCAATTGTGTCTAAAACTGGTTTTGTAGTTTAAAAGTTATTTATTAGTAAACTGACATAAAAGCCCTCCTCGTCAATCATTTTGTTTATTCACCGATCATGAAACAGTAGGCAGACAAAAATTATGACATTTGCATGTTCATTAGATACTGTTGCATGGAGGTGTCTTCCACTCGTTTAAAAAGAAATTTTATTTTATTTTTTAAGCAATAAAGGTTTAAAGTTTGTGCATGTGTGGACTGAAAAAAAACTGCTGAGAAGATGTGTTTTTTTCATTCCTGACACACTTTTACAAGTCAGTCAGAAAATGATGTGTTTGTCCAATGCTCTCTGCCAGAACCCTGCCCCAAACTCAGTGCATTTTCATTATTCATGATTGACTTATAAAGTCAATCATACAAAAAAAACCTCACTCCACTCGGCCAGTAGTCATCTTCTGCTCTGCCACCCTCAACTGATTGCCAACTAAAAGAAAAGAAATGCAGAAAAAAGTCCAAAAGAATCCCACTGTGCATGTACAGGGACGTAGGTTTTTCAGCACAAAAAGGTTGAACTTGGTATCCTCCAAAACATATTTTGGTGCCAAATCCAGACACTAAACTTAAATGGCCATGGGAGGGGGAGGTAAGCACCCAAAACCTCAAATTTGGTTAAAAAAATGAAAACTAAGCAAGTTATTGGTGACAAAAAAAAATGTACGTCCAGAAAAGAATATGAAGCACTCATACACTGTTTTGTTTTAGGGTTTTTTCAACGTCACATAACTTTACTCTGTTCTCAACTTTTTAAGCTCAAATTCTGGGAAAAGACTACTTACCACCATACCTCTCAACCTCTCGTCTCATAAATCAAGGACAAGACTTTAAAATATCAGGGACAAAGACCCCAAATCAGGGACACATCTTAAAATTTGGTAGTATTCACTCAGAAAGCTGATAGAATTAGGGGATTTATGTACGATGCATTTTCTGAATAGGAAGAAATCTGTAACTTTAATATTTAACATTATTTTATGCTTACAATCCCCAGTGTTCTGTCACAAAAATACAAATTTTATGAGGGACAGAGACAAATTCTGAGGCAAAATCAGGGATGTCCCTGAAAATCAGGGACAGTTGAGAGGTATGCTTACCTCCCCCACCCCCGTTAACCACAAAATCCTTGTTGCTGATTGGCAGAGACAGGTTTTGACACCCATACATTTATTTCAGCCTAAAGCCCAGGTTAAAAAAGTACCACAAACACAACGCCATGCACTCACGGGTGAAAGGGTCCACGCCCCTGATGAAGCCCCCCATCTACAAGGTGAAGCACTGGGGCTTAGTGCAGTGCTCTCGTGCATTTAGTAAATATTTTTTTCATCAGAGACTTTTACTTGATCTATTTGTTTTTTTCTGCAAGAGTGCAGCCACAGTTGTGCGTGTTTTAAAAAAAGTGCCAGCCTGCCCTCTAACCAGGTAAATCAATGTGCTGGTTTCAGTCTTCAGTTTTTAAGCTGGCACCATTTTTCACCACTCATATGCTTGGCCTCTCCTTCCTTCACAACCTCCCTGACCCAGCACTAAGTCACCCTTTATTATAAAGTTCAGTTAGACTCCCAGTTAGAGTCCTTCATGATCTATCTCCTGGCTCCCTGCCAGAGTCAGCAGGGGAGTCGAAAAAGCTGTGTAGCACTAACTGTGCAAATTAAACAAACTACTGCCAACAACCACACAGTCCCCAGCACAGTCCCCAGCACAGTCCGCAGCCCAGTCCCCAGCACAGCCAGTGGGGACCGAAAACAATAATACTGTAATGACCCATGTGGGTGGGCTTGCCTCTGCACATGGCACCCCTGCAACAGAAAGGACTCCTGAAGGCTTCTGGGGAAAGGAGGAGCCCTGGATTCTGGCACCTTTTCCCCGACCTGTGGGCTGTCGAGTTCCCTGAGTGACAGCCCTAGGCACCAATTGAAGCAGACCGTGAGCAAGGCTTATAAAAGGAGGACTGTGCTGGAGGCAGGCAGATCTGGTGGAGATCTCACAATGAAAAGACCTGCTGTACTGGAAGGGGGCATGCAAGCTATGCCATCCCAGACACAAAGGGAAAGCAAACTAAAGGAGGGGTGTGGAGTTCTGGAGAGAAAGAGCAGCAACTGCATGCACAGCCACACATTCATGATGCTGAAGATCCGGCATGGAGCACGTGACCGAAATCTGCTGCGCCAGGTCCTGTGGTAGGCACTACAGCGTGGTGTCAGGCTACCATCAACTCATAATGCAGTGTCAGTGGCTCAGTAGGTAGCACACTCGCCTCTGAAGCCGGGAGATCAGAGGGCTGTGGGTTCAGTTCCCACATCTGGCACTTGGGTTAATATCCCAGTACTGACACTGTAGTGCAGCATGAGAGGGGTGCTGCACTTCTGAGGTGCCGTCTTTCGGATGAGACGTTAAACCGAGGTCCCATCTGCCTGGATTGGTGGTAAATCAGGTGGATGTTAAAGATCCCATGGCACTTATCGAAAAGAGTAGGGGAATTTCCCCAGTGTCCTGGCCAAATTTCCCTCATTCAGTAAAAATACCACCAACAGCTTAATCTGGTTCAAGGTCAGTTGGCATTCATCTGTATCCCCTTCCCCCGGGTCGTGCCTGAAAATAGGCAGGATTTGTCTAGTGCACTTACCCGGTCAACAAAAGCTAAATAAATAAATAAATAATGGTTTTGGAAGCTGTGGCATTTGTGGAACAAGCCAGGGCCTGAGCAGTCTGGAGAGTGTGGGCGGAGGTTGGAGAAGCCAACAACCAGTGCCAAACGTGGCCTGGTCACCACAGAGCAGAGAGAGAGAGTCTGCCTGCATCAAAATTCCTCTAGCAGAGCACAGATCAGGAGGCCTGCTGCTACAGGAGAAGTCACCTGTGTCCAGAAACCATGAGGACACCATGGAGTGGCCTGTGTTTCAAGGGTTATCTACTGTTGTTCACTGTGTTCTACAAGCTGACCATCAGGTTAGATTACAAATATGTAGGTTTGCAGGGTTTTCTGCCATTTAAACATTTGCATGGCCTATTGGGGGGGGGGGGGTTCATTCAAGCTTGTTGCTCCTTGTGAAAGGGCACCAATATTAGCCAACCTGTGGCAAGATTAATGAGGCCACCAATTCTACACCTGCAGTACCCAGGGACTTGAATTTATGAAAGCTTCAGTGAGGGTCTGACCTCAGTCCTGGTACTTATAATACAACACGATTCCATAATTATGCAGAGTTATTTATATTTATTTTGTTAGTTAGTTATGTATTAGAATTTTCACACTGCAGGATGAGCACATGCAAGTGCAACACTTACAGTAGTTTACTAGGGGTCATGGGTGAGCCAAGCAGCATCAGAGGAGTTACAAAACAGAGTCAAATATATAGTCATACAGTGATATAAATTATGTACAAAGTAGGAGGCAGTGTATGGAACACATAATCTAATTACAAACGTAAAACATATTACATCAAGGCCATGCTGTTCCTCTTCAGAAACATTTTTCATTATAAGATGCAATTTGATAAACAGTTGCTCCCCTCTTACTGACAGATGACATCATTGCATTCTGTGGGAGTGGTACAACCGATAGGCCCCAGTGGAGAGTAGGTTTTCTTCAGAAAAGCCCTGCAGAGAATTCGTAATACTTGGATAGCCTTTCCTCTTTATTAAATCATCGACGCAGAGTCAGTCCATCAGTGTTAGTGATTCCCTGCTCTGCAGTGTCTTTTATAACCACCAGAGGGCTCTCATGCAGGGCTTCAAAAAGTTAAAAGCGAATGTTACAGTTACAGAATGGGGACAGGGTTTTTTTCTTTTTTCTTTAAATTATATATATTTTTTAATGTAGTGTTCAGTTTAATTCTGCAGTGCCCAATACACCCATAGGCAGCTCAATACTGGTGTCAGTTTCTGATCAGTGTCAGTGGCTTAGTAGGTCAGTAGCATGCTGGCCTCTGGGGCCGGACAATTGGCGGCTGTGGGTTCTAGACCCACACCAAGCACTAGGTCAGCAGCATGCTTGCCTCTGGGGCAGGACAACTGGCAGGTCATGGGTTCTAGCCCTACACCAGGCACTTAGGATAACACCCATAATTGACACTGTAGCGCAGTACGAGAGGTGGTGCTGCAGTGGTGAGGTGCCACCCTTTGGATGTGACATTAAATTTAAGTCCCTTCTGTTCATCCCTGGTTACTGGCTATGGGGAAGATAAAAAGATCTCATGGCATTTACTGAAGTAGAATAGAGGAGTTTCCTGGTGTCATGGCCAAAATTCATCCATTAATAAAACAGGTTTGTGTGACACCCTCACCCCCCGACACACCTGGAAGCAACCAGTCATATCTTAGTAAGCTATCTTAGCTGAGCCTTTTCTGGTCAAACATTACAAATAAATAAAATTAATGAAGATGTGTAGGGCACTACCCTGAAGCATGAAGGCCCCTCTCCACACATACAGAGGCCCTTGCATTTCCTGGAACCCAGTTCTCCCATCCATGGCAGTCAGCCCCCGCACCATACATGAACCTGCATAGGTGGTCGGGTTAGCAGGCTGGCAGTAGGGTGGGGCTGCAGCAACCCATAAAGCCAGGTACATCTGGAGTTGGCCTCCAGGAGAGTGTGGGGGTTACATGGGGCAACCACTATGTAAACATTCCCCGTGCCCCCACTGCAGGACATCATAGCGGTGGGGCACCAATCAGGCTCACCCCCAAAGTGTTCCCCGACCTTCCCCAACAACATGGAGGGATGGGAAAGTTTGATATTTCTATTTTAATAGAAAATTTGTCTTGAAAGGGGAAATTGTTTAACCAGGAAAGGCACACTAAGCCAAAGCTTGTTTCCAGGTGTGATCTGGGAGCACAAGGAAGTTAAGTGATTTTCTCCAGGGTCACACAGTATACAAGTGGGGGTGGGGGGTGGGGTTCAAACCCAGGATTCCTCATTTGCAGCTCAGTGTCCTAAACTACAACACTATACTGCCTCCTAATAGGGAACAGGGCAGTCAGAGGCAAATTCACAAATTCCCTGCTTGTGCAGAGCAGGAGATCCACTGGACAGCCAAGCTGAGCTCCGGAATGGAATGCTGGTGCTGACCCAGCTCCACCCTCGGACTGCCCCCATCCCTACAAGCAGTTCTGTGCATGTTGACAGGGTGGCTGGGGGCAGTGGATACCATTTCTTATAGACTGGCACTGGGCTGGAACTGTACTGGCTGACACTGCAGAAATCCCAAGTATGCCAGCCCATATGTTAAGCAGGTGTTTAATTTAAAAAAAATTATATTATAAATCAGACTAGCTATAGTATATTTAGAGTGCTAAGGAGCCCTCTTGCGGTATGGGTCTCTTCGTTCATCCTCTGGGTGCCAGAGTTGTTCGCCTCATGTTTCCAGTTCTCTCACCCTAAGAATCTGCACGGGAGCAATCATAAACCAAACAAGACTAGGTATCAAATGTAAAGTGATACCCTTGCCTTAGCAACAGGGAGGGCATCCTCCAGTTGGGCGGGGATGTACCAAAGGAACAGGGCTGCCATGTGTGATTGGGCAGTCCCTCCACCTCCTTGGTCTGAACTTTCTTTTTGATAAACAATATAATTTTTTCTCCATCTTTCTCCTTCAATCATTTTAAAGCATCTCACTGCCACACATCATTTATTGAGCAATGGCTCTGATGTATGGGTCGCTATTCTTACACTTGGCTTTTGTATTTCATTGCTTTTGTGGTTTAGCACAGTTTGTAAATGGTATTTATCTGTCATATGTCCATTTCTAAATGCTCTTTGCGTTACGTCAGATAAAGGCCTCAAGACCCATTGGGTCTGCCAGATTCTATTTAATTTGGGAATTGCACCCTATTGGACAGTCACCCATTTCCCATGTTTTACCCCCCCCCCCACACACACACGCACACACTCATTTTCACAATTCCTGTGCCTGTCCCATTACAGTATTAGAACACACCACTTTCTTGGAAGCTTGTTCTAATTTTCCGCCACCCTCACAGTGAAATAATACTTCCTGACATCTTTCTTGATCATTCCTCCCACCAACTTCATAGAGTCTTCCCTTGAGCTGGTCTGTGCTTCGATTTTAAATAACTCCTTGCATTCCTCTTTTATTTTATTTAATAAGTTAAATGTCTCTGTCATGTCACCCCTCCCCCCTTCTGTCACCCAATGTGTACAGATTCAGATCTAATAATCTTTCCTTATACTACTTGCCCTGTTGTCCTTGTATAATTTTTGTTGCACTCTTCTGCACTACCTCACTCCTGTCCCTATCTGTTTTCAAGTGCAGATTCCAGAACTGCCCACAATACTCCAAATGTGGCCTCACCAGGGACTTGTAGAAGGGTAGTATTACCTCCATTCTTCTACTAATGATTCCCCTACCTATACAACCCAGCATTTGATTTGCCTTCCCCACTGCCTTATTACAATGTGATGATTAAGCAATAGGCACGACAAGGTGTGTGTTATTGTGTAATAACATCACTCCTGAGGTGGGTTGAAACACGAAGAGAAGCCGAGTGCTTCCGCCACCCTAGGAGTGACGTTATTACACAATAACACACACCTTGGAGTGCCTTATTGCTATTATACAATGGCTCATTTTAAAATAATACTCAAAAGTAAAAAAAAATAATTTTAATATTTATGTTATTTTTTGCATGACAGGCATACTTTGCAAATAAAATAAAAAGTAGTCCAGTAGGTGGTGCTGCTAGTAATGTTGTAGGTTTTTTGTGCTTGGTTCCTGGCTTGGTAACCCCCCGCCCCTCCCAACATAGTCATCGTTACATGGTAGCTTTTAATGAGTGTGCTCCCACTGCTTGTCCTGGAAGCACTTGAAGATTGTGGTTTTGTTTCCCCTGTGAAGGATAGATGGACAGTACAACAGATGAGCACGGAGCCGAGCGGTAACTTCCAGTTTCCTGCTACTCTCGGTAACTGAACATCGGTCGGAACCTGTGAGTTACAGGTCTTTATTTTTATTTTAGGAAAGTGCTTTTTGGAAAGAGGGAAACTGTGTGGGTTTGCTGAAAAAAAAAAGGATTTGAAATGCCAATTCATGGAAATGACTGTGTGTGTGTGTGCTTTCACAGACCGAGGCAGCTATAGAGAAGTAAAAGTTGCCATTTCTTTTGAATTTTGCAGTTTTGTTTATTACTTGAAGGACTGAGGCAGTTAGGCAGGGAATGTGTGTGTTTGTCCGGGGTGGGGGTGGGGCGAGCGTGGCTAAGCTGTGTCGGCTTCAGGGACTGTTGGCTTCCCAGTGGCTTGCGTGGGCAGGGAGGGTTTTGTTTCACTATCCTCCGGTCACTTGTGTGCCTGCACTTTATACAGTGATATTATTGTTCAATAGCATCACTGTGTCAGACGCACACTGACCAATCAGGATTGGGGAAATTTTCTTGCCATTGTATAATTGCTTTCATGGTGTTCTCCTTCTAGGCTTTGTAACTTGGTATGTGTGCAGCATCGTAACCATGGAATGGCACCTTAAAAATAAAACACTACTAGTTTTCTCTGCAGTGCTAGTAACCCCTGTCAGTGGTGTTCAAGGTGACACTCCACAGTACCCTTCCAGTCCGCCTACCCCTGACCTGCTCCACTGACCTGACCAATTTTTCCTCTAATAGTTAAAGACGCAGTGTAGTTTAAATTCACTGGTGAAGTTACATACGAACATATGAACTTGCCAGCAGATAAAGGCCTTTCAGTCTATTAAGTCTGTTCGATTGTGCAGCTAGCAGCCCTTATAGTGCAGCTGCCCTCCCTCCCTCCTCCTCCTCCCTTCCAGTGACCCTCCCCTTACCCTGTCCCATCCCCTATTGAAGCAGCGCACTGTATTACAGGCTACCACTTCCTCTGTTAATGCGTTCCACTCCGACACCAGCCTCTCCATAAAAAAGTGTCTCTTCATTTCCCTCCTGAACCTTCCCCCCTCCAATCTCAGCTTGTGCCCTCAGGTGTCCCTCCCTCTCCTTAACTGGAAAAGCCCCTCCATGTCCATCTTATTTATTCGCTTCATGTACTTGAAGGTTTCAATCATGTTCCCCCTTTTCCTCCTCTCCTCCAGGAAGTACATGTTCAGCTCCCTCAGCTTGCTCCCATAGGGTAAGTCCCCTAGCCCCTGAATCATTTTTGTTGCCCTGCACTGCACCACCTCCAGTAACCTAATGTCTTTCTTCAGGTACAGCCACCAGAACTGCATGCAGTACTCCAGGTGGGGTCTAACCAGTGACCTATACAGCGGTAGGATCACCTCCCCCGATATGCCTCTGGCAGTACAACCCAGCATCCTGTTAGCCTTTGCAGCTGCCTTTCTACACTGTGCAGAGTTGTTCATTCTCTTCTATTATGATTACCGCCAGATCCTTCTCCTCCTTCATCTTGGCTAACTACACCCCCACAAGCTGGTAGCTCCTCTTTGGGTTTTGCTCCAAAATGTAACACCTCATATTTCTTGGCATTGAACCCCAGCTGCCAAATGTCCAATCAGGCCTCCAATTTTTCCAGATCATCCTGCATCCCTTCCCACCCCCTCTAAGTCATTGCTGTACTGGCGAAGTGGGGAAATTTGCCTCTGTAGAGCAATCTGCTAAGTGTTGTAGAAAAGCTAAAAATTTGGCAGACTTTTGTGTTTTTTTTGGGGGTGGAATTTCACCACGAAGTGCGAAATTTCGCCTGCGAATGGCAGAATTTCACTCGTGAAACCCGTGACTGGTGAAATTCCATCATTCTCTGAAAAATTCCTTACTTCATGGGTGAAAGTCCGCACTTTGTGGGTGAAACTTCACAATCTGTATCCGTGAATTAATCCGGGAATTGTGTGAAATTCGCAGATTAATCTGCAGAGCAAAGTGTCCCAACTTTGCACATCTCAACTAATAGTCATCTAGTATGGGTTTCAAAAGAATGAAAGTAACCCAGGTTATGCTCATTGAAGAATGTGCAGTGAAGGCTTTTCTCTTCTTCTTGTTCATTGTGTCTTTTGGAGCAAATGAGTTTTCCTTTGTCAGGCAGCCTAGCTGAAGAAACACACCTCATGAAGCAAAGGCATTTCTAAAGATTCATTTACCAAGACTAAAGTACCTTCAATAGCCAACACAAGTCAACCTTTTTCTCTCCTCACCACATGCATTTGAAAAGTAACAGTAAGTGTTCTGAACTACAAGAAAAAAATCAATTCTACCATTCTGCTAGCATTAAGGTGTACTGAGTACAGTGGTATAGACTCCTGACACGGTATGATGGAGATCTCAGGACGTGGATGTATTCAGTGCAGGCAGATTTGACATAAACCTAGCATCTGCCCCCACATATTACCCAGTGGCGTCTTGCTTACAGACACAGAACTCAGAAATTGCGGAGTACCACCTGGTGGTGTCAGGGGTTCTAAGCCGGTTCATATCAGTGTCAGTGGCTCATTTAGCGGCCCGCTCACTTATGGGGCTGAAAGATCAGATGATCATGGGTTCTAACCACACACCAGGCACTTGGGGTAATATTCATAACTGACACTGTAATGCAACACAGGGAGGGTGCTGCACTCTTGAGGTGCCATCTTGCGGATGAGATGTTAAGCTGATGTAACTTCTGCCCATCTCTGTTCACTGCCTGGGTGGAAGTGAAAGATTCCATGGCACTTGTCAATGAAGAGAAGGGGTTGGGGGTGGGGTACCTGGTATCATGGCCAACATTCCCCCATCAGTAAAAACAGATCTATGCAAACTGCAACCCCCCCCCACCCCCTCTCAGAAGGCATCAGGAGGCAGCTTAGTTTGCCTTTCTGGGTCAAAAATTACAAATAAATAAATGATAAATAATGAATACTGTTCCCAGATGGTGCCAGTACTAAACACCTCTACCACTAAAAGCAGTCCTTGCCTCAAGTGCCAGGGTTCAGAAATGGACTGAGGTTAAACGAGTTCCCTTCAGAGCTCTGTCAGTACCTGTGGGAAGTACCATTTGTAACATTAGCTGTCTTTCATAACTGCTCTAGCTGAGTACCCAAGACAGAAATGGCACAAAGGCAATGCACTCTAAGCTGAAAACAAAGTTTTCTGAAGCAAACATATATTTTTGTTGATAAACAGAACAGCGCACAATAGGTTGGAGAGTACAGAAGGGATGCCCTACAGTTTTGTGGTAGCCCACCACGGCTATTGTAGAAGTGATAAAGCGCCACAAAACATTGGGGTGTCCCTTCCAAAAACTTCAGCCTGTGTATCCACTGTACATTCTGTGTATCAAGTAAAGATATTTTGCTTCAGCAACTTGCTGCTCACTTTATATTGGCGTATGCCGCATGTCTTTTGTTCCTTTCTACATTGTGGGATTTGAAGCAGCACCATTAGGAGTCCATGCACATTCTGCTTCGTGCTACACTCTAGGGGTGATTGGAATTCTGAGCTTGCTGGGTTTGGCCAGTTTGATGATGCTGTGCAGCCAACACACCCTGTCTGACTCCTCCTCCCACCTCACCACTTCCTGTCCCAAGGCCGCCTCAAGGTATAGCATCCTTATCCCTGATGTGCAATTTGCATGTCATTATCCCTCCTGCAGTCCCACCTGAGATGCAAAATTAAACTGAATCATTAGTCTGATTAAATATTCGTGATCCTACCGAGGTTCCGGATTGGCTACTGGATCGGTCATTAACCTCTTAGAAATGACTGATCCTGCTGCCAAATGATGAGGTGTGGCACGCTCAAAGCCTGGTCATCTCCTTGTGCCTCAAGCCACCCATCTACCCTGCTGGTCATTAGTCCTTTGGAAATGACTGGCTTCTCAGTCATTACTGCTTCAGCAAAGCCTAGTTGGTTTCTTTTTTAACCTCTGGCTTCTTCTCTGGTGCCCCCTGTCGCTGTTCCCAATCCAGTTCCTCCAGACCAGCAGGAATAGCAGCAGTACTGGTAAGTAAATCAAATAAATAAATAAATAAATAAATAAACACATAAATGTCCTCCTCCTGACTGAATTCTGAGTGGACCGGACTTCACTGCTCTAGGAGCAGCAGATGTCGGAGTCAGACCGCTGGACACTCGTTGAACTGTCTGTGAGTTGGAAACTGGCTGCTGGAGCCCAGAGAGCAGCACAGTGAAGACTGCTGAGCAGAGGACTGAGTAGCCATGTGGGTGTTGGGCTAGCTGGCTGCCGGCCTGAGAATGTGTTAATTTGCAGGCGTGCAGGCGGCTGGGCAAAGTTACAGGCAAAGCTGTGGGCAGGCAGCTAAGCAGAAATTAATGAGAAGTGAAGTGACCCCCCCCCCATCTCATTTGACTTCTTCTTTAATTTTTTTTAATTAAGAGACTTCAATTTAATTGCATTGCGGCCTTTCTGGTGGCAGACAAAAGTCACAGCGTGCATGCAGCAGCAGCACATCAGTTGTAACTTAAACAACAAGAATGAATGGCACACAGAATGAATTCAGACCTTGAATGCCAGTGCCTACTCTGCCATTTAATTAAGTATAATAATATGTGTACTGGACAGGACAGGGTCCGAGTCAGGTTGAGACTAGACTCCTCGCCAATGGTAATCCGCTCAGAAAAGCTTCTGTCTGGAAATCCACCCCCCCTTGTCTTTGTCTACCTTTGTTAAATGTTCTTTAATTTTTATTTATTGACCCAGGATAGCACCGCGCAACTGACGTGCAAGATGGGATGGGGGGGCACCACACAGTGCGCCAGCAGTGACTGTCCTAAGTACCCCTCCTAATACTGGGGAAAGTAGGGACTGAGCGCTGCCCTGCCACTTCTGTCAGCTGCTGAAAGCTGCACGCCAGCACTATACTGAGGGGTTCATTGAAATGCCAGCTTAAACAGCCCTCCAGTGAGGGGTTCACCTCTTATTTTGGCCAATCAGGTTGCTTCCTCTTGAGAGGATTGTGATTGGTCCTTTTGATGGTGGGACAAAGATGCAGTGGGAAAATTAAACAAAGAAAAAGTGAGAGAAGAGAAAGCGAGAGATTAGACTAAGCACTAACGGACTGTTTTGTAAATTGCAGTGGACTACGCACCAATGCTCACATAACACTGTGTTGCTTTTAAATAAGAAGAGAGTAGAATACATTTTATTTTCATTTATGTTGGGGGGGCTCTTCCCCAACCCCCTGTCTTGGTTATAAATATTGTCGAAATATGTGGGGGCAGAAGGCACAACTCCCAACATAAAGGAATTTTAAAAACTATTCTGCTACTCAGCACACTGAAACAATAGCACTTCCATTACAATGAGATGGGTGGAGCGTACAAGGCAGGCACCATCTGTAATTATTTCTTATTTCAGACTGTGACTCCTGTGATGTGCTTTTCTCATATAGTCTGATTCCTGTGATGAGGCAGGCCATGCCGGTCCCCGCGACAGGAGTGGTAGGGACCCAGCCAGCCAAGGCAGGCCATTCTGATCCCCCTGCAGGAACAATGATGCAGCCCCCACGAAGAGGGAGTATCCTTTGAAGAGCTGCAGTTGGTGCACTTCAGCTGCCTCCTTTGGGTGAGAGGGGGCATCCGTATAGGAGCCATGCTTGGCACCGATCCAGCCCACCATCCCACAAGAGAGGGGGACATCCTTATAACAGACACACTTGGTGGTGATCCAGCTGACCCACCTCCAGAGCAGTGGGCATTCGTATAGGAGTCAGGCTCCTTTGACATCCTGTGGTCCCCCCCCCCACCTGCCCAAATACTGTAATTTAATAAACAACCCACTGGTACAGCCACTCCTGCAGCATGAAAGACTTCAGTGCCCCAGCCCATTTCATCCATCTCTTCCATGCCCTTGTTCCCACCACAGTAGTATTATAAAAACATGCAATCACTGGCATTGATCAATGCTGGTTTCTGTTTGGTCTTACCCCAGTTTGAGTGGGAGACTTGAGTTTCCAGATTTCAGACTGAAGTGTGGACAGCCATGTCTACTTGCACCAAGGTAGCCATGCAGCCATCCAGTGCGGGGTCAAGGTACATCTCGAACGAGCCCAGGCTGCATTTCATTTCAATCTGCTATAAAGCGCTTAAGTAAGGCTTTTCTTTCTGTTTCTTTTTTAGCATTTAATATACTTTCTCCCCGAGCACTGACCTACCCCCTTCAGCCCCCCCCCCAGGCTGCCTAGCTCTGTTACCCCCAATCTCCGGGACTTACCTTGCTCCTTGTGCCCCCAAGGATGACCCCTTCTGGGGAGGACTGCCCAGGGGCCACCCCTTGCCCCTGGGTAGGGTTACACTGTTAGTAGGAGTGAGTGCCGCGGTCGGTGCTATGGGACCTGCGGCATCGCGGTGGGCTGCATCCTGCTCGGTTGGGGATTTTCATGTTTTTCTACCCTGCTCTGAGCATCATGGAGATTATACATCTGACGCCAAGACTGTGACGGCAGAGCAGCAACTCTCCCCTTTCCCCCGTGTTCTGGTTCCACTGCACTACCACCTATGGTCACCCAGGTGGCAGTAGTGTGGTGGAGACCAGGATCCTATCCTTCCCCAAGGAGGGGGGCACTCAGCCATCCTGCCGTGGAGGGCCTTTCATCAGCCCCAGCTTGATCCTGAACCTGGATCGCTAGCCTCTACACATGGTAGCACTACCACTGCACCGGCAGCCCAGCCCTTGCACAAGGTAGCACTACCATTGCACCGGCAGCCCAACCCTTGCACTCTGATTCTAATGAAAAACAACTCTCACAGCTGGATTTGGTCATAAATTTGTACAGTCAACTCATGAGGCAAGTCTAGTAGCCAGTTAGGGTGCAGGTCAGATGGAAAAGGCCACATCTCTCCCTAACTAGCAAACACTCCAGGGGTTGCTTGAGCCCCAGGAAAGCACAGTGGACTTAGTAATAACGGTGCACAAGTATTACTGCTGTCCTCTCCCTCACATATCAGTGCTGCTCTCCATGCCCTCTACCCGGTGTGTACAAAATTCATGGAATGTGCAGATGCACTTCCCCATCCATGAGCCCCCCCCCAAACCTGACTGCCCACGTGGAAGCACAAGCAATATGGGGCATGGTGTGGAGGGGATGCGTATGCCCCTTTGTGTTTACCTCAGGGTGCCCCACATGTGCAAAGGGCAGTGACAAAAATCTGGGCAGACTGGGTGGTCCAAGCAGTCCGTTTCTGACGATATATTCTGTTTCAATGTTTCTGTTTCATGGCTTTTCTTGGCCATCTGCACATGCAGCAGGGCCAGATGCCTTTTGTGGATCAGTCTGTAACATAGTAATGTAAGGTCAGAAGGAACTCTAGGTCCATCATGTCAGCTGCCCCGCTTCATATTCAAGGATGAATAAGTAGGCTGTAGAAACATACACTCATGTATTGGGATTCCCCACTCACTCTACTACCCAGGACACCCTGTGAGATCCTTGATAAACAGAAATGTGTCCAGGCTTACAGAACTTTGAAAGCCTCTACTGTTTTTATGCTCACTGTCTCTGCTGATTGGCAGTTCCATAGGTTCACCACCTCCAGGTAGAAGAAGCACCTCCTAGTGTTAACATGCTTGCCATCAATGAGCTTCACTGTGTATCTCAGTATCCTGCTGGAGCACACCAGATCAAACTGCTCTTTCTGCTTGATCTTGCCGATACCCCTGTGTACACAAGAAACTGAGATCATGTCCTCACTCTGCCTCCTCTTCTCCAGAGGGAAAATTATAAGGGAAATTCTCAACTTCCTTGGAGTAATGAGGTGGGACCTAGAGGGCCTGATTAAGCAAACTACATAAAAATTAAACATTTTTGAACACTTGCTTGTTTGCTGAAAATGTTTTTATCTGGTTGGTCCTGCAACCCCCACCCCCACCCTTGATACCAGCCAACTACTTATCCCATTGTCCCCCTGTGGCTAACCCTCTGATGACATACATGGTGGGCTAAGATGTGGTGTTGTCTATGTGCCTTGTAATCTATTTCAGCACTAACAGGGTAACATAGCGCATTATCATGCTTATTCGGCCAGTACCAGTCGCACTTTCCGTAGCTGATTGGTACCGGCGGAATAAATGAAATAATGTGCTATAGTGCCCTGTTAATAGTGAAGATCACGAGGCCTATAGACTTCCCCCATGGCTTAGCCCATCATGTGAGTCATCACAGAGCTAACCACAGGGGACACTGGGATAGGTAATTGACTGGCATGGCAGCAGGTGGGGGGGGGTGTCACAGGATCAACCAAATAAAAACTATTACAGCAAGCAAGTACAGTAAGTATTTCACACTGTTTTTATTTTCATGCAGTTTGTTTAATTGGGACCCCTAGGTCCCACAGCATTACACCAAGGGAGCTGAGAATTCCCCTTTAAGGGTCTCTAGCTTTCCCTCATACTGTTTGTCCCCCCACCCCACACTGATAATTTTGGTGCCTCTGTATTGGACCCTCTGTGTCAGTGTCACGTTTGTATTGAGGAGCACAGAACTGCGGGTGGTGAACAGAGTTAAAAAGGAAATAAGAGCATCAAAAGCTAGGAGAGAGAAAACAGAGCACAGAAAGTACCAAGGTAACTTAGAGGAAAAAGCCCCCCACCTCCACCAGGCATATGCCACTTGATGTGGCCCCTGGCCATCACCCTTGGAGTTCTACCTCTCCATGAAAACGTGGTACATGCCACTGCTGTTAAAAAACATCTGTGGTCACTACTGGCCTTGAACTGATACTTGAATATTAACCCCAACATTACCACCATTTTACACAGGTTTACGAATGCCATCCAGTAATATGGGAGATTGCTGAATGGTATTAGTAAACCGACATAAAACAAAGTTAACCTTAGGGATGGAAGGACTGGTTCAGTTAAGTTCAGAATCTCCCTGAACCTGTGCCATTTTCTTTAAAAAAAGAACCTTTACCTTTTCAGAACATTTTTTCAGGTTCTAATAAGCTTCTGATCATTTCTGGGAACATTGATATGGGAGCCTAATATACTCCCAGCAGCAGTGCCACACAATAGGTGCCAACTCGTGTGCTGCACAAGTTGTTTTTACATTCCTTTCTCTTTGCTGATACAGTACTGGCTTATGGGTGGAAATGATGGCTGTCAGTTTTTCTACTATCAGTGAAAAGGTTCTGAAAGTTTCTGATAAGGCTCGGGTAACTATCAAAACTTTTCATGGCTTAATACCAGAACCTTTCAGAACCTCAGCACCTATTGTGGCTCTCCTTTCCCTAGTTAATGTTGGAGTCCATGTTCACATGTCAAGACCATTGTCTCCTGCTGAAAGAATGCCAGCCAAGGGACTTCCATGGGGAAGGCAGTTTGATTTGAAAGTCTTGGGTTGTAATTGTCACTCTAATATGAAAGTGGAAACCTCTCCTGCAACATATCTGAGATGTGTTTGAGATTGTCCCTTTTTCTCTGTCTCTCCCTTTCTTTCTCGTTCCATTTTGCCCTTTCATTTGCTCCCACTCTCCCTTTTTCAGTCTGTGTTCCTTCTCATCTCTCCTCTGACACTTGCCTGCGATATTGTGTTTCTCCAGTGACAGTCCTCGCCTGTGTTGCTCTCATTTTCCGGGGTTGACCCCAGACCCCTTTCCTATTAACCCCTGTCACCGGCCGGCTGCTCACTTTCATGCAGATGTGCGTCACGGAGTAGCCGCTGGCTCCAAGATAAATGTGCTGTTGGAAAAGCCAAACAAAACAGCTTAATTAAATCTTCCAGACAAAAAGAGGGAGGCAGTATCAAGTGGATAAAAGCAGTTTAAAAAAACAGCGTCCATTTAAAATAAAATTAAAAAGAAGAAAATATCTGGTTGCAGGATCCTAAATCAACAAATCAGAAAGCTCTTTTGTAATCCTACCCTTCCCCTAGGCCTGTAAACTGTTTAAGGGTTACATCAAGCAATTCTGAAGGTTAGTTGTTTAACTAAAATTCAACATGACAGAAGAAATCTGATATGGTGACAGTACTAAACCTTAACCAATGTGTAGTCTTATCTGGAAACAAGGTGACTGGTGAGCTACAGGCAAGCCATTCAGATCCCCAGCAAAGTGTGCTATGTTTATTCATTTATGTATGCATGTATGTATGTATGTACTGCACACTCTAGGATAGCCTCATTAGTATGCAGTTCTAGATTCCAAGTGGGTTCTGGGGGGGGAGCATCACAGTCTGCAGGGTAGAACAGTTACAACAAATAGTATCAAAGAATCAGTGTCCATAGCCCTATATCCATTGGTCTATGGGGGTCTGTGGAGAGGGAAGGCGTTTACATTAAAAATTCATCCTGGAATAGATCTGGTGTCTAGACAGCTAGAAGTTTTTAAATGCCTTTTTTGATTATGGCTAGTACTGGTCATAGACCAGTTTCACAATGTAGAAAAGGTTAACTAATTAGGGAAGCAGTATTGGGCTGGTGGTTAGATCACCGAGTTCTGACCCCAGGGACCCAGGTTTTATTCCACCAACTGCTACTTACTCACTGTGTGACCCTGAGCAAATTATGGGACCTCCTTGTGACTTTTTTTCTTAGTACCTGACTGTACCCCCCCCCAACATTCGCTTCAAAAGCATGTACAGTAACCTTTGCATCAAGAGCACATACAGTGACTACTAAAATAAAAAGGTCAAAGCTATGATATTTGCAAAAGTTACACTGCACTGTAGTGTTTTTAAAAAGCTGATGTTAACAAGTTATTTTCAGTTGTAGTGTGCTAAAGCTTTGATATTTACAAATTACATTTCACTTTAGGGTTTTGTTAAAGCTGTGCAATTTACAACAGTTGTTTCACTGTAGTGTTTTATGAAATGCATTATATTTACAACGATTATGTTTCGCTGCAGTGTTTTGTAAAATATGTAATATTTATAAGCTATTTTTCATTGTAGTGCTTTGTTAAAGCTATGATATTTAAAACACATGTTTCTCTGCAGTGTTTTGTTAAAGCAATGATATTTACAATATTTTTTTCACTGCAGTGTTTTACTAAGTTTTATTTATTTATTTATTTATTTTTTGAAAAGTGGTTACCAGTAAGGGTACACCGAGCCAAGGCTCATTTCCAAGTGTGACCTGGGTGAAAGGGGATTGGGACAACAGGTACATTGAAAGGTAAGGCATGGTCAATGCAAATAAAATGTATACAGGTATGTGTGAATTATCAAGGTTATTAAACAACAATAATCAGGCTAAATCAAAGGGAATTTAGGAGTCAATCAGGAATTTACATAATTAAGCAAAATAAAAAGGGATAACTAGATAGAAGAGGTAAATGCTGGACTACAATAAAATGATTAACAGGTAGAGTCGAAAACAGGAGAAGGGAAGGGGAACTACGAATAATGTGTTCTGGGACAGAGAAAAATGCAACAATAGTAAATTTGGTGAGTGGGAGGACAAGAGGCAGGCTAGATACAGTAATGCCATAGCAAGAGGAAGCAAAAAAGAGGTTTAAGATGGTATTCAAGAGAAATATAGGAAGGAGACAGGTGAAGTGTGGGAGAGAGAAGGAGTTTCATATGGAAGGAAGATGAGAGGAGACAGCAGATTGCCTGGCATCAGATTTGGAATAAATGATGATTAAAGTGTGTGAGTCCCTAGAGCGAAATGCATAAGAAGAAAGGGTTGGGAAACAGGAGAGATAAGGCTATGATACAGTATTTGCAGGAGTTGTTTTACTGCAGTATGTTGCTGGAGCTATGATATTTACATCAGATATGTGTCACTGCAGTGTTTTGTTAAAGCTATGATATTTACAGCAGCTGTTTCACTTCTGTGGTTTGATAAAGCTATAACAGAAACATAGACAATGATAGCAGAAAAAGAGCAGAGGTCCATCTAGTCTGCCCATATTCCCTATAATCCCTGGAACCTTCCCTGGAACCTACTGCTCCTCCACCCCCCCGTCCTATTCCCATTCTCCTCCCTGGTCTTGTTGCCTCAGGTGACCACTATTCCCTTCATTCTATCCTACGCCTGCTTAAATCCTGTGACTGTGTTCCCACCTACCACCTCAACTGGCAGACTATTCCAAGGTTCCACCACCCTTTCCATAAAGAAATACTTCCTCACGTCCCTGCTGAGCCTCCCTCCTGTTAATTTCCATTTATGGCTATGTGACCTCAAGTTGGTATTCGGGGTAAATAATTCCCCACAATTCACCCTGTTAATTCCTTTAAGGAACTTGAAGGTCTCTATCATATCTCCCCTCTCCCTTCTGGTCTCCAGTGAGTACATATTTAGTGCTTTGAGGCGCTCCTCATAGGATCTGCACTGCTGGCCCTGAATCATTTTTGTTGCTCTCGCTGCACTGTTTCCAACCTATCACTGTGCTTTCTGAGGTGAGGGCTCCAGAACTGGATGGAATACTCCAGGTGAGGCCTCACCAGGGCTATGTATAGGGGAAGTATGAGCTCTTTTCTTCTGCTATCAGTACCCCTTCCAATATATCCCAGCATCCTGTTAGCCTTGCTATAGGCCTTGCTGCGCTGGCTTGTTTGTTTAAGGGAGTTACTGATGATAACTCCTAGATCCCGTTCATCTTCTGTAGTGCTAAGTCTCACCCCACCCATTCAGTACTCTGTCTTGGGGGTTCCTTTTCCCTAAGTGCATTACCTTGCACATTTTACATTGAATTTTAACTGCCAGACCTTTAAACACCCCCCTAGTTCTTGTGGGTCCCTCTGCATATCCCTTATTCCCTCATCACTATCCACCCTCCCACATACTGTAGTTTTGTGTCACATGTAAAGAGACACAGCCTGCCCTGGACTCCCTCATCAGTGTCACTAATAAACATGTTTAAGAGGACTGGATCCAGGACAGATCCCCATGGAACTCTGCTCATAACCTCCCTTTCCTCTGATTTAACCCCACTGACCTCCACCCTCTGCTGCGTCCCTTCTAGCCAACTACCCACCCAGTTCACTACAGTTTTAGCTGCACCCAGGTCTTCCATCTTTTTTAGCAACTTTTTGTGCGGTACCAAATCAAAAGCCTTGCTGAAGTCAAAGTACAGCAGAGGCACAGTGTGGCTCTTGTCTACTCCCCTGGTCACCCAGTCAAAGAAAAAAATCAGATTAGTCTGACAAGACTTTCCTGCCATGAAACCATGTTGTTTACTATCCTGGAGCCCATCGCTCTCTAGGTAGTCCACAAGGTTCTCTCTGATTAGTGATTCCATCAGTTTCCCCATGATGGAGGTCAGACTGACAGGCCTTTAGTTCCCTGGTTAGTCCCTAGCCACCCTTATAAAGCGGTACAACATCTGCCATTCTCCAATCCCTTGGAATTTCTCCAGACCTACAGTAAGTGAGCTGTTGAACAGCCCAGCCAGTGATTCAGCCAGTTCTGCTGCTATTTCCCTAAGTATCCTGGGACTCAACCCATCTGGTCTTGGGGCCTTATCTATCTTAAGGACTGCCACCCCTTTCAGGACCCTCTCACTAGTAAATATTGGCTGCCTCATTTCTGGGATTCCATTAGCGGCTGCTTTGATGTATTTACATTTATTTATTACATGTATTTATTGACAGTGTTTGATAATATTTACAATAGTTATACTTCATGGCAGTGTTTTGCTAAAGGTATGATATGATATTTACAACAGTTATGTTTCACTGTGGTGTTTTGTTAAAGCTATTCTATTTAAAAGTTATGTTTTACTGTTGTGATTTGTTAAAGGGGGAATACTTAGCTCCCCTGTAGTATGCTGTGGGTCCAAGAGATCCCAATTTAGCAAACTGCATTACAACATTTAATTTTGTTGTTGACTCACAGCACTTGTTTGGAATCCTAGTTTCCATCTGATTGATCCTATGGCTTCCCACCCATGATGCCAGCCAACTACCTGCCCAGTGTCCCCCCGTTGCTAGCCCTCTGATGATGCAAATGACTGGCTAAGTGGCAGGGGGCATGTATGTGCCTTGTAATACATTTCAACATTAACATTAACATTAATACAGCACAAATTATCTTGCTATTCGGCTGGTACTGATCATGCTTTCCTCGGTTGATCAATGTAGGCTGAATAAGCGAGATGATGCATTGTATTACACTGCTAATCTTAAAATGTGCTACGAGGCACATAGATGTCCCCAGCACCTTAGGCCATTATTGGCGTCATCAGAGGGCTACTCATAGTGGACAGTGAGACACATGGTTGGCTGGCATTGAGGGTGGGGTGGTCAAGGGATCTACCAGATAAAAAATAGGATTCCAAACAAGTAAGCTGTGTACATTGACCTCTCCAAGGCCTTTGACATGGGCTTCCATCCTCTCTTGCTCGACACCCTCCATCAGCTAGGCCTCTCCTCTGGGCCCCTAGCCTGGTTTCACAGCTATCTGTCCTCCAGGTCCCAGTGTGTTAAAAGCCATAGCACACTGTCAAACACACTGCCTGTTCACTCTGGAGTCCCCCAGGGCTCCATCCTGGGACATCTCATATTCAGTCTCTACTTAAATGCACTTCCCAATGCCTGTGCTGGAAGAGTGCTGCTCTATGCGGATGATACGGTCATCCTGGCCTTGCATCAAAACCCAGCTGACTTCAAGCAACAGTCCAGCACTCCTTCACCCAAATAGAGCAGTGGTTCTCTGACCGTAGGTTAATTATCAACCTAAAAAAAATGAAAGCCATGCTCTTTACTCACCATGAGAACAAAGCCAGAAACACCACACTCCAGATTTTCTGCCCAGTACGCAACACCCTCTGGAGCAAGTAGCCTCATACAAATACCTGGACATCACTTTCAACTCTGCTCTCACCTTCCATTCCCACATCAACACCCTCTGCTCTGCCATGAACTGACAAATAGGTTTACTTTACCAGCACACAAGGACTGCCCCCCCCGATGCACTCCAGCTAGCTATCACCTCTTCAGTCCTGTTCCTAGTAGATTATGGACTTCCAATATATGCAGCAGCAGCAGACAAAATTGCTCTGAATAAAATCCATCTATCTATTAACTAGGCCTGCAGGCTCCTGACTGGCCCTAAAAGGAGTACCCTTACCTGCACACTCTACTCCATCGCCAACTTATTCAACCTCAAAGAGAGGATTCGCTATCAGACAGTTCTCTTACTAAGAAAATAATCCTAGGTCATCCCCTCCCCCCGGGCTGACCTCCTCCCTCCAACGTGCATCCACTACCATCTCCACATGCAGAACCTGCAAGACCACCTTTCTAATGTTGAGAGCCAGGTTGTCACTTCACCAGAGATCTTTTTACTACAGGAACCCATCCTGGTTCAACTCCCTCCCTCCCTGACACCTTCATTAACCTTCCCAAAATAGGTGTTTTTATACTTGCCCTGAGGAACCACCTGCTCACTGCGCAGCACTGCAGCTGTGCATAACCAGTCTAGTGTTCCTCCTCGTACACAAGCCCCTATTATTGGCCTACCACTTCATTACAATCTACCTGACAATGCCCTTAGCGCTGCAATTCACCCCCTCGCCCCAGCCACCAAATTCCTGGTTGCTCTATTTGCTGTCTAGCTACCTCATTGAATAGGCCAATGTTATTTCCCACTTGTAATAATTGCTGTAACAAACTGGTCTTCAGGCATAAAGCTCTGCTCCAGCCTTGATCCATAGCCATATAATAAAATCCTAGCCTGTACTTATTTGTTGTAAAGTACCACACTATGATGTACTCCTGTAAGTCTTGTTAATACCCACCTGCCAGTACACTTTGAATCTCATGTAACCCTGTAACCATGTGCTTGCCTGTTAATTCATGTACCTGTCTATGTATTTTGTCCTACTTGACGATGAGCCATTGGAGAAGAGTCTTTGACTCAAACGGTTGTAATTCTGATTATATCAATCAATAAATAAATAAGTAGTTACATTTAATTTTAATGTGATTTACTTAGTCAGGCCCTCTAGGTACTGCAGCATTACTCAAGGCAGCTGAGAGTTCCCTTTAAAGCTATGATATTTACAACAGTTATGTTTCACTGTAGTGTTTGGTTAAAGCTATGACATTTACAGCAGTTGTTTTACTGGCGGGGTGGTGGTTTTATTTAGAAAGGATAGGGCAAGGAGAAAAAAAGGAAGGTATTAAGGCCACAGACATAAAAGGTCACAGTAGGGAGAAAGAGGGGCTGGAGGTTCTTTGGGTTGGATTGGAGATGGGGTCAGGGGCCTTTATAGGCATAGGGTGGTGTACAGGCCACCAGCACAGGGGAGGATAGGGACAGCCCTTACAGTAATAATTATATGAAATGTTTTCATGCTGCACACATAAAATTACCCATGTGATATGCGTGCTGCAAGCATGATTTAGATGTTAAATTGGAACCGATTGCAGGCATGTGGCATGCATGCAGCAAGCAAGTGTGGAAAGCATGCTTTTTATGTTAAATTGGAGCAGACTGCTTGCATGTGGACTACATGCAAAGAGCAAATGGTCACTGATAACTGCACACATAAAAGTTGAATGACTTGCTCAGGATGACACCATATATAAGTGGGGGTTGATGAGATTCAAACCCAGATCTTTAAATCTCCAACTCTCCTGGTTTACAGTTCAGTGCCTTTAACCATTAAGCTATACTGCCTGCACAGATATGGCTGCTTGTACTTCAGTACAAATCTGCATACCTCTGCATGGTTCCATGTGATAAGGGTGCTTGCCGAATGGAGATAGTCCTTATCACAAGTGCACATAACTGTAGTGTCAGTAAAAGCGGCACAAAAACATGGTATTTTGCCTTAATGGAGGGGGCTGCACCCCCCTAAATTAAGATTCTCAACTCCGGAGGGGGCATGTCGGGGGGGGGGTTATTTGGTGTAAAAATTTAAAAAAATCCCTGTCTCGGGTGGGTACAACAAAAAGCACCAGCGCCCAGTCCCAAACCCAGCATCCATGCCACCCTAGGCCAGCATCCACCCCATCATGCCATGACGCCAGCTCGATGGCAACTTGCGGCACCACCCCTCACAAACCCTCCTGCCCCTCACTCAGCATGCTCGCTCCCACCCCCCTGCACATGTATACGGACGTGATATCCTGTCACCATGTCATGAACCCTCCCCATCCAGTCACCTTCCCTACACCCTCACCATCGGGGCAATCACCGCAAGTGGGTCATCATTTTGGTAGGTGCCCACTTGCGGTGAGCCCTATATATGGTATACCCCTCTGCATGCATGCAGCATGCTTGTACCCACTGTTATACTTTTTAGTTTTCTTGTCCCCACTCATCTCAGCTGCACAGCTGAACTGTAGCACACATACCAATGGAAACACATGTGGTTCTTCTCACCCCTCAATACACACAGTTACCCACAAAACTACTTAATTACTTCTGTCTTGCCTGTACTCCTATTTTCTCTCTCCATAGTTTTGAATGCTTCCATGCAAACAGACTTTAAGGGGCAAACACAAAAGTAGCAATGACTCAATACCCACCCACATGCCCAGTCCCCCCCCATGCTCACACACTGCAGCAGGTGCGGACATGCTGCTACAGACAACCCACTAAGTATAGATATAAGTTGAGAGTCTCTTACCTGTTTAGTAGGGATCCAGAAGCAAGACCGTTTAATAGATGATGTCCATGGGTCAGAGTGCTGGGGCGTACTCCCTTGAAATGAATGGAGTTATTTTTCATTACTATTTTATACATTATGATGATGAGTTGGAGAATAATGAATGCCACTGTTCTACTAACAAGGATCTTGTTAGTCAAGTGGTGTTCTTCATTAATCTCCAAATCTCCATCAATAATGTATAAAATAGTAATATAAAATACCCTCATTCATTTCAATGGTGCATGCCCCTGCAGTCTCCCTTGCCTTACGTCATAATGTCCTTGAGCGTGGGGATGTGGAGGTCATCATCACTGGGGAGGGGGCATAAGCTCTATTGTGAGGCTCAATAGTCTGTGCATACCATACCACTCAACTGTTCCTGAATGCAAGGGACAGCCCTCATTTTACCCCTGAAAACTGCTCTGTTCCTCATCCATCCCTCATGGGAAACATGCTGCTCACACTGAGGATGTCCTGTAAATTTAGGCTTTATGCAGGTGCACCAGTTCACATTTTAGCAGGGGGGAGCCAACAACCGGTGGAGGCCAGGTGCTAGTTAGCCCCTAGGTGGCAAGGTCTAGAATGTCTGGAACGTCTCTAAAAAGGTAACATTTATTTGTTGTGACTGAAAAGTGATATGCAAATCAGGAACTATTCAAATGTATAAGATTCATCTGTCTATACCCCGGAGCAGTGCATCACATTTGGGCTTACACCACCCTGTTACTAAATTTTTTTTTTCCTGGCTGAAGTTCTGACCATACCCAAAAAAAAAAAACCTTTGTCCAGATTTCTCTCCCTGATTCCATTCCATTCAATACCCATCTAATATGGATCATGAAGCTGGCCCAAAGGCATAAACATGTGAAAAACATATAAATATTCAGTCCTTCCTCCTTCCCCAATCCCCTTTTAAAAAAAATGTTTACTTTTACTTACCCACCATCTGGCCAGAACCTGCAGCCTGGGTCAGTGTGCCACCAACCCAGTTTTCAGTCTGCTCTGCCTCCATCCTTCTTCCAGAAGCTGGATGCTTGACCCAACCATCCCAGATCCCCAACATGGTCTGCAACCAAGTCACTTCACCATCCGAACCCACCCAACCTGTGTTGCTTGCTTCTTGTTTGGTTGCTGCTGTGGCTGCTGATGTACTGTACTGATCAAAGCCTATGAAGACCATCCACACTGCTGTCACCACTTCTGCTAGGCCTAAAGTTCTGCCGCAGGGGGTCTGTGCTGTTATTTTTGTGAAGTGAGCCTAGTTGAGTAAGTAGGTAGCCTAGTCTTGAGTTAGCTTCTAGCTCACCCTCTGCCCCTTCAGCCACCAGGGAAGATGGAGATTCACTAAGAGTAGACCAACAAAAATATGCTGCTACAACACTGCTATTGAGAGTTCAGTGCTCACCGACTACTCCAAGCTGTAATGTGCAGCCTGTCTACTCTGTGGTGGAAAAAACAGTGTTGCACTCACGTGACTCGTGCTTTTGCTTGGCTGGAGCTCCTCCATGTCATGTGTGTTGGTGGCTCCTTTAATAGGTGGAAAGAGTGGCAAACACAATACAGACATAGTCGAGTCAGGAGTGCACCTGCAGCATGAGTGCACACAGGCCAGGGGGCACTTATTGTGCAATGATTAAATCCAAATTTGATGCCATTATTGCCACATCATAAGAACAACCCAGGCACAAATGTGGAAGGGGGCACCCCTGTTTTATGGTAGAAATTATTCTCAGGTGCTAATATTGGTACAAGTAAATACAATGGCTTTCATTATGTTCTGAGGTACTATATCTCCATGTTTGAGGATGTGTCTTGATCATCATGAGGGTTAGTGTCCTCATGTCCTTCATTTTAAGTGTCCATGTCCCTCATTTCAGTGACAAAATGTGAGGTATGGTGCATGCTTCCAAGGCCCTACTCAGCACAAAGAGTGCTGAACATGGCCATAGTTTGTATGCTCCATACAGAATGACAAAGAGAACATAAGTGAGCTGAATCAGTCACGGAGAAACACATTTGTAGTACTAAATATGGATAAGGGGATTTGCAAGGCCTAAAACAAAAAGGTCAGGCTTCAGAACGCAGAAGCCCCTCTTTGCACATCTGGGATGGGGGATGTTGGCTGACTATATCCTATGTATTTAATGCATTAAGCAAACAATACTTTACACATTAATGGAAATGACAAAAATCAAAAGCCATTAACTTGCAAAAGGATCAGAATTAATGAGTTTACGTACTGTACTTTGAATGGGAAATCAATGAAAAATGTATTACAATGACTCTAATTGCTAGCAGTAGTATAAGAAATAGAAACTGATGTGTTTTTTTAGATGAGATTTGCACCAGCTTAGTTGCTTCACACATGTATGTTAATGAAAATATCAAAGCTACAGAAATTCAGAATACACATAAGGAGCCAGAAGAACTGTGGGTCACCCTGGAAACAGGAAATGGGACAGCCATAAGAACTGGGGTTGTCTACAGGCCCCCAGACCAGAGGGAGGACATAGACACATTACTGTTAGAAGATATACAAAACATGACAGCTAAAGGGGAGGTTCTGATAATGGGAGACTTCAACATGCCAGATACAGATTGATCAATACCAGCAGGAACATCTGCCAGAACTAGACTCATAGTGGATTTCCTGCAGGAAGGCCTCAAACAACTGGTACAGCAACCCACAAGAGACAGGGCTATCCTAGATCTAGTACTGACTAACAAAGAAGGGATCACAGATCTCCAGGTAGAAGGTCACCTGGGGGCCAGTGACCATCACATGGTATGGTTCAATTTGGCTACTACATCTAACTCATCCCATTCCAAGGCAAAAATATGGGACTTCAGAGGAGCTGACTTTGATAAGATGGCCAACAGAGTTAAGCTAGCCCTGGCAAAAAGAAACACAGGTGAGGGGGTACAGGCAAAGTGGGCAAGCATTAAGGATGCAATACTTGAAGCAACATCCCATTGTGTTAGACAGAAAAGGAAGTGCAAAAGAAGAAGGAAACCACTTTGGTTCTCAAATACAGTAGCAGAAAAGGTCAGAGCCAAAAGGCTGGCCTTCAGGAAATATAAGGGAACACAGCGGGATGAAGATAGGGAGGCATACCAAACTGCCCTAAGGGAAGCAGGTAAGGCAGTA
This sequence comes from Neoceratodus forsteri, assembly GCA_016271365.2. Lineage (NCBI taxonomy): Eukaryota > Metazoa > Chordata > Ceratodontiformes > Ceratodontidae > Neoceratodus > Neoceratodus forsteri. The sequence goes on along the minus strand of JADMNL010000032.1, from coordinate 158,527,935 downwards.
AGGCAGGCAAAGTCCCAAACTGAGGAAACACTAGCACGAACAGTAAAAGAAGGTGACAAGACTTTCTATAGATATATTAGTGAAAGGAGAAAATCAGAGGGAGTTTGCTAAGCTTAATGGAGAAAAGGGAGCATGTGAGGAGGAGGACCCTGTAAAGGCATCTATCCTAAATAGATACTTTTGCTCAGTATTTACTGAAGAAGGTAGGGCAGGCCCACAGCTCAGCATCATGGACACAGGGGAGGGAGGTGAGCACTACCCCTTCACAAAGAAAGGGTCCTACAAGAGCTTGCTAAGCTCAGGGTGGATAAGGCAATGGGACCTGCATGGCATACATCCCAGGGTACTTAAGGAGCTAAAGGAGGAACTAGCAGAGCCATTATCAGAATTGTTTAGTGAGTCTCTGAGCACAGGAGAGGTCCCAGAAGACTGGAGAAGGGCTCATGTGATCCTGCTCCACAAAAGTGGTAGCAGGGAGGAGGCGGGGAACTACAGACCGGTCAGTCTTACCTCAGTAGTGGGCAAGATTATGGAGGCACTCCTTAAGGAAAGGATAGTGCAACACCTGGAATCCATAGGGGCACAGGATCCAAGACAGCATGGGTTTACAAAGGAAGGTCCTGTCAAACTAATCTCATAGATTTCTTTGACTGGGTAACCAGAGTGGTGGACAAGGGGAGCAGTTGATGTCGCCTACCTTGACTTCAGCAAAGCTTTTGACACTGTTCCATAGAAGATTGATAAATAAGCTGGGTAGGCTCGGGATTGGGTCAGAAGTTGGTCAACTGGGTGGCAAACTGGTTGGCGGGCAGAAAACAGAGAGTGGTGGTAAATGGTATACAGTCAGAAAGAGATGCAAGTCACAAGTGGGGTACCTCAGGGATCAGTCCTGGGGCCAGTCCTCTTCAACATCTTCATTAGTGACCTTGCAGATGGACTAGAGGGTAAAGGCTTGTCTGTTTGCAGATGACACAAGATCTGCAACAGAGTAGATGATCCAGATGGGGTGGGCAGAATGAAAGAGATCTGGATAAACTAGCAGAATGGTCAGGAGAGTGGCAACTGGGATTTAATGCAAAGAAGTGCAAAATCATGCATATAGGGAAGAGAACCCTGAAGCCACCTATAGGCTGGGAGGGAGTTGCTAGCAGTCAAAGGAAGAAAGAGACTTGGGCATCATCATCACTGATGACCTAAAATCATCAAGCAGACCTCTAAAGCAGTAGGTAAGGCTAGGTGGGTGTTAGGGTGTATTAGTAGGGGTATCACAAGTCGTGAGAGAGGTAATAATCCTCTGTACAAGACACTGGTTAGGCCCCATCTGGAGTACTCTGCAGTATTGGAGGCCACACCTTCACAAGGACATTAACCAAATTGAGGCAGTCCAGAGAAGGGCAACAAAATGGTGCAGGGACTGCATCAGAAGACATATGAGGACAGATTAACGAGCTCAATATGTATACCCTTGAGGAAAGGAGGGGAGAGGTGATATGATCGAGGCATTCAAACACCTTAGAGACATAAACAAGGTGAAAAGAGTCTAACATGTTTAAATATAAGAAAAATAGCAGGACAAGAGGACACAACATGAGATTAGAGGGAGGGCCGATTAAGGGGAATGTGAGGAAATTCTTTTTCACAGAAAGGGTGGTGGATGCATGGAATGGCTTACCACAAGAAGTGGTGGCTATGAATACAGTGCAGGGCTTCAAACAGGCATGGGATATGCATAAGGGAGCAATACAAATGACTATGAATAGATAGGCCACTGACAGAGCAAAGGCCGATGGCACATTTGTAAGGTAGAAAAAGAAATGGGCAGACTGGATGGGCCTTGCGGTCCTTATCTGCCGTCAACTTCTATGTTTCTATGTTTCTATGTTCACTTTGTGTATACGAACCGCATGCAAACATGGTGCAATTAAGCATGTGGCATGCATTCTGCATGTACACAGCACACTTATATTTCTGCAAGAGAGGGTTTTGAAGGAGGACATAGGCAAAATGACAAATAAAAGGGAAGTAATAATTATGGGTGACTTTAACTGTCAGACGTGGACTGGAACATCCAGGCCACAGCTACAACTAGGAGCAGGGTCATCCTAGATTCCCTGAAGGGGGCAATTCTCAGGCAGCTGATTACAGATCCCACTAGGGGCAGGGTAGTGATGGATCTGGTACTTATGAACAGGGACCGCATTGCAGACATCACAGTGGGTAGCACTCTGGCTTCAAGCAATTATTGTACAGTGTAGCTTGACATACAGATTGGGCAGGGAAAAACCACAGTACAGTGACAGTCCTGGACTTCAGGAGAGTATATTTTAAGGAAATGGGAGACTGTCTCAGGAAATACCTTAAAGGAGGGATAGCGAGGGTGAGGATGCACACTGGAATGGAATAAAGGATGCAATAACTAGGGCAACAGCAAGGTTTTTTTTCCCCCCATCAAGTATACTTTATTAGAAACATAAGTACAACATTTTCCACAAGGACACTGAATGACAACCCCCCCAAAAAAAACCCACCCCACCTGGAGCAAGGCATTAATAACATCTGGGACACCAAGGGACAACAAATAAAGAGGATCTGCATAAAGGTAAGTACAGAAACCTGAGTAACAGTTATAGCGACCATGAAATTATTTACCTAATGGATAACTAGAGAGTAAGCCATAGAGTGATTCCTATCCAGTACTGAAAAAGTTAGGACGGTTATTGAGAGAGGCAGTTTGTTTCTCCACATTCGAGGCCTGTATAATTTCTTGATGCCATTCCTTTCTGGTAGGGATAGCGCCATCTAACCAATGTCATAAAATTATCAATTTGGCAACAGCAAGCTGTTTAAGGGTAATAAGCAAGGGTAAGAGGAGAAAGAGGCCACTGTGACTCTTGAGGGAGGTGACTAAGGTGGCAAAGGAGAAAAAAAAAGTTTCAAAGAAATACAAGGAGACCCAGATGGAGGCAAACAGGGAGGTATATCTACTGAAACAAAGGGAGGCAGGAATGAGGGTAAGGGCAGCAAAGGTTCAATCTGAGGAAAGGATTGTCCAGGAGGTCAAAAATAGGGATAAGACGTTCTTCAGGTATGTGAGCAAAAAGAGGAAGGCAAGGGGTGGTACGGTGAAGATCAGGAGACAAAGAGGGGGGAATGTGCAGAGGAAGACCAAGAAAAAGCAAACATTTTAAACAAATACTTCTGCTGGGTGTTCACAGTGAAAGGTGCGGACAGGCCATCATGCATCTTCATAACTGAGATTCCAGAGGAACTAGAGGGAAGGGTGTGTCTCTGCAGATGACACCAAAATCTGCAACAGGGTGGACACCCAGGAGGGGGTGGAGAGAATGGAAAGGGATTTAGTGAAACTAGAGGTGTGGTCTAGGCAGTGGCAGCTGGGTTTCAATGCCAAAAAGTGCAAAGCCATGCACAGTAAGCTTTGATCGCCTGAGTTGTGTTGGGAGGAGCTTAAATTGCCCAAGTCAAAGCAAGTAAGAAGAGAATACAACAATTCACTGCTGCAGGTTTATAACAATCTATTTTTTTGAAAAATTACCTGACGAAGAAACCCAATGAGATACCAGAGTTGGAAGTGAAGCTTTGAAAAATCCTATCGATCAGTATCGATGTCATTTTTTTTCCATCAGTTTCATAAATTCTTCTGAAATCGACGTTTATTGATTATTACTGATTTCAATCTAATCCTGGCAAGCCTACCTATAATGGCCTGTAGTTCTCCAGAATATGCCCCCCCTTATGGAGTGGTACTATGTTGTCAGACATCCAGCCTGCTGGCACCATTCCTGACTTCAGTGAGTCATTAAATAGTCGAGTTAAGGCTCTGCCAGTTCTGAGGCCATTTCTTTAGGTGCCCATGTGTGCAGGCCATCTGAGCCTCATTCGCCATCTACCTGAAAGCTTCTAGTTCCTTCCACACCTGATCTACCATTATCTCTATCCTGCCCATTTCCTGAACTTCATGTCGTGGCCTTGATACCGCCCCGCTTGTTCTGTGCTGTAATACTGAGCAGAAGTAATTGTACAATCTCAGTACATTTGCCTTCTGCTTGTTGTCTTCAACTACCTGCCCCACTCTGCTAGCCTGACAACACCCCCCTTGTTTTCCTCTTTTCCTAAATGTATCATAAAAAGTTTTCCCCATCTTTTGCACACTTACCTATCCGCAGCTCCGTGTCTGCCTTTGCCTTTCTGGCTGCCACCCTTGCCTCCTTGAGTCTAGTTCAATATTCCTGCCATTCTCCCCCCACCCTTGTTCCTTTTGTACCTAGCGAAGGCCTTTCTTTTCACCCTCACAGCTTTCCCCACCCCCTTTGAAAACTAGATTGGGCTTTTGTGCTGGTTTTGTTTGGGGACCTTCCTTGCACAAGATTCATTTGCCTCCAGAACTGCCCCCTTAATCCTACCCCACTATTCTTCTACCCCCTCAGTCTCATCTACATGTTTTAATCTGTTTCTAACCAGTTCCCACATCTGATTGAAATCTACTGGTTTGAGGTCCAGAACGTTTGTCTTAGAAGGAACCATTGTTCCCCACTGCCAGTCGAAACCACATAGTGCTGTGGTCACTAGATCCCAAAGGTTCCCTAATTGCCACCCCCATCATCTCTAAATTAGTGAAAACCAGGCTGAGTATGGTGTCCTGCCATTGAGGATCCTTGACTAGCTGCACCAGTAAACAGCCCTGCAACACATTGAGCAGTGCCTGACTCCTGGGGTGTTCTTTGCTACAGGAATATCCCAGTCAGTATCTGGCAGGTCACTAACACCAGATCCCCATTTGCTGCTCCCCTCCTGATTTCCTCCCCCAACTCCCTGCCCCCTTCTTCTTTCTGTCCTAGTGGCCTGTATACTACCTTTAACCTCAACTTCTTTCCAACAGCTGACGTCAGCTGCACCCAGATAGGCTCCACTCCCCCCCCCTTTTGATGGTCCCGTCTTCTGTCACCTCAATATATTCTTTAACATACTGGGCTACTCCCCTTCTTTACCAATGCCCCGTCTCTCCTAAGCAAGGTGTACCCTAGAACTGCCAGATCCCATTAGTTATTCCCACTGACCCATGTCTCTGTGATGGCCACTAAGTCTAACTAACCCTCTGCCTCCAGTGCCTACAGTTCACTGATCGTATTGCTCATACCTCCATCATTTAGGCAAACCATCCCCCGCGCACCAACCTTACACCCTCCCCCCCCACTTGATACTCTCTTTGTGCCATCCCCTCTAGTCATTGCCCATCCCTTACACCCTCTGATAGCTGAGAACTGCCGATAGTGAATCTCTTAGGGGAAAGATGGTGACTGTGTGCTAGTGTGCTGAGGTAGAACTCCTAACACTAAACGTTTATGCTGTTTTTATATTTATTACAAGTATGCCATCTGTTGCCCCGGATTAATATTCCTTAATCATTTTATTCATTGTATGGAGTATAATACCTTGAATCAGCCTCTTTTGTTACAGCGTTTTCTTTTAGTGTACGGAGGATTACTGTGGATGGCATGACAAGCCTCAAGACACACGTGGAGCCCAGTCAAGCAGAGGCAGCGTTCCTAGCTACAGGACTTTTTAAAGTTGCAGAGCCAGTGGAAACCAGAGGGACACAGGACCAGGAGGACTGAGAGGGCTGGTAAGTTTGTGAGGTCCCTGCATCGGAGCGTGTAAGTGTCAGACTTGGGATTGGGATGGTTGGGAAGATAAGGAGAAGTGGAAATTTGAAGGCAGAGTAACTGAGTAACCAATTTTGTTGTGGGAATCGCACAGTCCTGGAGATTAAAACCTTTTCAAAATGGTTTTAGATCATCCCCATTTGTTAAAGAAATATATTTACTAACTGATTTTTGGGAGGTTTGGTTAAGATATAATATTTACGTATCTCGTAAGCAGCACTATTAGAGTGCAAATTCATAGGATCCTGGCTTTATGCATTAACTTGTATTTACACAGTTTTTTAAGTTCATTTTATGTTTTTACATTGCTAAGAGTATTTCGGGATTTATTTTAACATTTGTAGAGTTTTGCCTTGCAAATCAGTCCCTGGTTTTTGATTTTCACTTCTCTGGAAAATAAACATTTATTTTTCAAATTCAGCACCTCTGAACCTTGTGGCAAGTCTATTGGCTAGCTCAGGACAGTGACATCAGACGCCAGTTGGAGAGATAAAAGCAGGTGCTGACAGCTGTGACTGCAGGACGTTACTCAAACTGCAGTTTTAACTTGTCAGCTTATTTAGAGGTCTAAAAGATCTTTTTAACAGATTCTGAAACTGAGTCTGTAACACTCTTTTTTGCACACACATTTTATTGATCTTGGCTATTTTAGTTCATGCACTACTGGACAGACACTAGAGCTTAATGGGAAGCTGCTGTTTGTGCTGTTTTTATGGTATAGTAAACAGCACTATGATTCATCTGATTTATGTCCTTTTAACAAACATATTCATACTAATTTATAAGTATTTGAAGGTTTATGTGAAGAATAAGTTTTCACATTGGTTATATATATATATATATATATATATATATATATATACACACTTAAAGTGTTTATTTTTTTGTGTGTGTGTTTCACAAAGTTGTTTGCTGGTTTAAGTTTGAGTGATAGCTAGGTGGAATTTTAGGAAATTTGAATAGATTTATTGATCAGCAAGGGAATTGTCATTGTTTTTTTACTGGGGGGGGATGATCAGCACGGTTGTAACAAGGGAACAAGGGGACAGATGAATGTGAAACTGGTTCCCCTGGGTAAACTTCAAGTGACACTAGTCTTGCCCTGAGGGGAAAAAGAAACAACAATAGTTTTTAAGCTTTTGAGTCTTAAGTTCTAAAAATTCCCTAAAGTGTCAAAAAAGAAAAAGAAAAAGCAATTATTAGTAGACAGTATTTCCCAACCAAGAATTACCAACCATTTAATTTATAATGGTGTCAAGATGTCTGTTAAAGAGGTGCAATTACACACATCCTCCTTGCTTGTGTCAGAGTGAATCTGATTTTAAGCAGCTAACTTCTACACCAATGTTGAGTCCCAGGGTAATTTCCCCTCCCAAACAAGAAATGGGTATGAATCCAGAACAGCTCCTTGATTCTGTTCTTAAATCACCAGATTTAGCCATGGGAAAAGTTTTCCAGAAAGGCAAGCAGACAGTCACGCTTCTCAAGGGATTTTTAATAAGGGCACATTGGCTCTATCTAATAGCCTCTTGCATCTTCCGGGTCCATCTCCGTGATGTATAGATATCCCAGGGACTCTTCAGGAGCCTAAGGATGAGCATCCCAAATCTATTGTGCCGAAGCTGATTTCAGATATACACCATACTATAGTGAGTCGTAAACAATTTGGTAACTTTACATTTATTAAGGCTAGATGTCATTCTCACTAAGGAGTCTTAGCAAGACTCAAATCATATTAATGTTAATATATAACTTCCTGGTTAAGGGGGTCCCAAGACCTTTATGGCATTACGTGAGAAAATGGAACCTCTGTCTTGTTTTCCTTCCTACTTAAGTGGGGACATTATTAATTTAATTAGTAACCCCATGCTGTCACTCTCATGCTGATGGATCAATTAGTTATTATTCACAATGAATTAGAGATAGTTAGGGAGGATATTGCCATTAATGGGGCCAAGATGGATGACATAATAAGAATGTTTAATCAAATTCACCTTCTAAAGGAGTCCTCCTCAGTGGAGTTTGTAGAAAATCTGGATCAGGAACTTGGTCTCAGATCAGACTGTAGTTCAATTATTTTTCCTGGTCCAAGTACCCCAAAGGGCCTAAGAAATAAGAAGCCTAAATAAAAGAAGAAGAGCAAGAAGAAGTCACCTGGGATAAGTTTAGATTCTTTCCAGGGTGCTAAGTCTAGTGGGAATATGAATGAGACTCAAATCACCTGATGTTTTCAGGACCCCTAAAAAGGTTCACTCATCTTTCAGTAAGAAGACTTCTTTGGTTTTGAAGTTGCAAGCGATTTGTGCTGATATTATAGCAATTAAAAAGAATTATAATTCCCTGTTAGGGAAGGTAGGTACTGTGGGCAAATCTGGTATAGGCCTATGGGATTTTCCATTAACTACTGTTCATCCAAATGTTATAGGTTCTCCTGTTGTATGTAAGGTATTATCTCATGAGTTGGACTTGGTGAACTGTGGTAGCAATTTGATACATTCCATTTATGAGGTTTAGCCTGTTGCACCCCTTTTGGCTGGAAAAAATACTTCCTCTTGGGATCCCAAGGCAATAGATTCTAAAGCTGGAATTCTGAGGTTGTACAGTTACAAGATGAAGGACATAGCAGATGGTAATGACCTGTTGGACCTAAGTGTCTTGTTGCTATGTACTAAGATGGAGGTTCAGATCAGTGAGGGGGGATTTAGTCGAGGTTAGTTACATTAGGGATGATTATGGTTTGGATTGCATTCCGATCAAGGCCTCAATTTTTCTGCTTCACTTTGGGACTAAGTTCAGCAGCAGGATTACCATTTGTTGCAGAAGGTCAGTGGCGGTGGTTCGTAATTTCTGTGGAAGTTCTGTGACACCAATGAACTGCCATGTCACAGCATCAGCTTGTCATCCTGACACCATGTCCATGGCAACGGCTATGGCAACCGGGATGGGGAATGCACAATACCACAAGTTCAAACAATAAACCCACAGTCTTTTAGAAATAATACTCTTTTTTAAAAAAGCTAAAAAAAAATCTATCACTTAGATTCCTATCCTGTTCCATAAATGAAGTACGCAAAGGGGACCATGTCTGATAAATGATTTATCTATATTCATGCTGTTTGTGCCACTCACAAGGTTCCCACTGGCTATCACTAATATATTTAAATGCACTCTGTAATGTAGTTAAAAAAAAGAAATTTCCCTTTTTAAGATCTTGAAATTGTATCCTCATTCATACAGGTCCATTTGGAAATGGAACAAACAGAATAGCGGAGATATTTCAAGACCCATTTTTCATGCCACCCAACTTCTGATACACTACATCACTCCATCAGGCCATGACAGGCATATGAACCCCTTGTGAGGGAAGGCTCTTTGGCCTGTCACAAAGTGTCACCTGTGCAACAGAACACTGTGCCATACCTTCCCAGGCTCAGGGCTGGGGTGTGCGACAGCAGTGGCCCCCATCCTTGTACTGCCCAGCCAGCTCCCTGAGCTTGTCCACAAACCTGAGTTGCCAACATTGGCACACAACAGGGTACTCACTGGCACAATGGCCCACCCTGCAGCAACATTTCTTCATTACTTTTAGGTAATTCTATCAACCCATAATAACATGTAACCAATAACACTGGTAAATGATGTGCACAGCACAGTTGCCATATATCTTTGATCTGTAGCTGTCCTCATACATTAGCCACCCTCAATCTGTAGCAGCACAGTTCAAAACAAAGTTTTAATAGTAGCCACCCTCGATCAGTGACTGCATGTGATATGCTGTTTACACTATGGCCTGGCATTGCAAATTGTGCACAACAGGAGGAGTGAGAAAGGGAAAACTAACAATGAAACAAACAAAGAGGGTGATGCTGTGAGGTGAGCTTATGATTGTAGCATGCCCCTTTAATCCCCTTACCATACGCACTGGCAGGCATCTCCTGGGGCAGCATTTGTGACTTGTGACTCAATGTGATGATGATGGATTACATGCTGCTAAATCAAATTCTTATCAAAATAAAACAAAATAAAATGTTTCCATGTGGTTGGCGTGGTTGTTGTTTGTGGCGTCTCTGTGCATGACCAGGTGTGGCATGCGTCGTGCAACCTAGCAACAACAAAGAAACAAATAGTTGCTCTGCAAAAACAAAACTCCATTCAATCAGCAAATCAATAGAAAAAATTAAAAAAATGTTTAAAATGTAATTGATATTGGCATGTTACTCGATTTCATCCCCACTGGTGAGATCACTGTCCGAACAGCTTTCTGGCTCCGTGTTTTCAATCACTTGGCTTTGGCTTTGGCACTCAGCATCGACTCTGATGGTTAGTTTTGTGAAGAACTCTTCTCTCACCTCCTCTACTAGCCCTCCTTCAAAAGCAAATGATTTTTGTTTAGACATCCCCGCTGCATTCTCGATCTCTTGTTCTGTCAGCACTCTCAAACTGCTGTCATGCAAATTCAAAATAGGTACAGAAGGATGGGCTTTAAGTGATCCAGAACAGCTGTTAGAGATTGTCCAATCAATTAAAAGCCACCCTCTAAGAACAGCTGCCCTCAATCATTAGCAGTGGCTCAAACAGTGAATTTGGATGATAAGCCATGGCTTCAGATCGAAGATATACGGTATTCATTTAACAGGACTGTTCCTTCAACAAGTCTTTTTTTTTTTAATTGTTTAACCAGGAGTGGCACACTAAACTGAAAGCTTGTTTACAGGTGTGACCTGGGAGCACAGGAAAGTTAAGTGACTTGCTCAGGGTCACACAATATGCAAGTGGGGGCTGTGGGATTCAAACCCAGGTCTCCAGATTTGCAGCTCGGAGCCTTAAACCACTGTGCTATACTGCCTCCCAGTCTACACATCATTATATTCCTCCTTTCTAGGCATAATTTTTTTTTTAAGACAGATTCATTTGTTTTACCAGTTAACCATTTCAAAGGGCTTCCCTATACCTTAAAGACACAACTAAATCTGGGCAAAGTAAGGTATTCAATTAACAGGTCTATGCTATTGTCAATTATTTGTTTAAGCTGGACCCAGTGTATTAACTTCAGAACCGAACATTTTATTAGGCTGTAGTACAGGTTGAGCAAATATGTGCTGTGCCACTTCCTAAGGGTGGGGGAGCAGTGGTAGATAAATGACTATTCATTTCTGTGGCAGAATGCAGCCTTGTCATTAACTAAAATATGATGTGATGTCACTGATGACATCACATACTGAGCATAGAGGGTTTTTTGATATGAAATGAGGGGAAGGTAACCAGGTGTTATGGAAAAACTGTAAACATTAAAAAAGTCTCACCAAAAACTGTGAATTCTGTGACACTGCAGATATTCTGTGGTAGGTTGCAAGTTCTGTGCAAAATGATGACTGCAGAATTCTAGGAACCTCGATTTTGATTATTGGTATAAGCCATTGATTGCGAGTAATCTTTGGAATAATGGTTATCTGTTGGAAAAATGTAACATTATTCTAACATATGTGAATAGGAAAATAAACATTGTCCAGGGTTAGCTCCCATGCCCATATTTCAAAAAAGTGTACTCTTACCATTTTTGGTGTTAACAGATGTAAGGGGGACTCTAATCATACATAACCAAACAAATGATCTCCTTATTTTTGTAATTTTCTTCAGATTCATTTAGGTTTTAGGGGAATAATTAATGCAAGGAGAAGGGAAGATCTCGATGGGGCTCAGGTGGATGTTCTCTTTAAGTCCATGACAATTGCAGATAAAGTCTTGCAGAAATGTAATATCCTGGATAATCTAGGTATTTATGTAGTTCCAAGTGATGTTTGAAGAATTAATGTCCTGTTGAGGACAATCACTTGTTCAAGGATTGATTGCTCTGTGGTTCCTACTACTAATAGATTCTACTTATTGGCTAGTTACCAGTGAGTCACTTGTCCCTCTATTGTACCTCCAATCATTAATCTTTCACGTAGTATAGTTAATGGTGAAGCTTTGGATCATTTGTTGTCTTGGAATATTGCTGATCATGGCTCTAAATGGGGGGATCAGTGATGTCTTGAATTAATTTCAGACTATGCTATCCTATGTTTTCAGGAGACTTGGCACTTACAGGATCAGGACATCCATATTAATAATTTTGAATCATTTCATGGCATTGCAAGAAAAGAGTCTAAGATAGGTAGAGTGTCAGGTGGGCTTGGTTGTTATATTAAGACTGATAATCATTTATTTACTGAATTTATTAAATCATCTGATTTTTATATTGTTCTTGTTAAGGTTTTTAATTTTAGGTTCATTCTCATTAATTTATCTGTTCTGCCTTCTTCTACATTTGCTATTGATAATCCTTGGGATATCTTAGGGAATATGTTAGAAGAGCTTTATGAGAGTCATATTAATACCCCCATTTTATGGTGGGTGACTTTAATGCTAGAATAGGTCTTTTTGATAATCTCTTGGAAAATTCTGCCGCAGGCTCAATAACTGAGGCTCCATTTCTTCTATGCAGGAAATCTCAGGATTCTAAAATAAATGATGCAGGTTCTGATTTTATTAAATTAATGCAAGAATATAATTTGTATCCACTTAATGGAAGACTGTCAGGTGATGAAGAAGCCCAGTGGATGTTTTTTTCTCAGATGGGTGATTCTGTTATTGATTATGTTATTTGAGACGGACCTATAGAGTTGTGTGCCACACTTTCATTAATTGATAGAACTGAAAGTGATCATCTTCCACTAAATTTAGGGTGCAAATTTCCTACCAATTCCATTATCACATCTCCTTTATATAAAGTTCCTGTTAATTTATATCCTAGTGGTGAAATCAGATATAGGAAGAGAATTAGATGGACTGATGACATGTTCTCTAAATTACAGTGTATTTCATGTTTCTATTTGTATTCTTTGTTACAACATGACATTGAGGAATTGGATGCCTCTGATTTCTATAAGTTATTGTAAATTTTGTATAGTCAACTACATTCCATTCTTTATAGTATAGGTAGGGGACACTCACGGGAAAAGGGTTGATTTGATCAGGCCTGTAAATATGAAAAATCAAAACTCCTTTCATTAGTGAAGTATACAAAGTTGCAACCATCATGATTTAATTGCAGGCTCTCAAACAGAGCCAGGAAATCATATGAAACCTTCCTTCAAGGGGATAAAATGGAGTACTACCACAAACAATTGGAGGTTATGTCTAATGTTATTAATAAAAAAGATTCTAGATCATTTAGGCTTCTTGTGGCTAGGGGGACTGTGAACTCTGCTGTTACTCTAGATACATACATTTCAGTATCAACTTGGGTAGAGCATTTTTCTTCATTATTTTATGATTCTAAGATACAGTACGCCTGTCAAGGTCTTCTGATATATATACTGCCCAGTTAGTTCTGTTACCATTCTTGAGATAAATTTTGCAATCTTCTCACTAAAATACAATAAAGCCCTGGCCCTGATCTGATTCCTGCAGAGGTATATCTTTAGACACCCTTTGTTTGGGCTGATTTTTTTCTTCTTTTGCTTCAATAAATGACTAAAAGAGGGCTCTTTTCCATATTTCTGGTTTGATTTTGACATAGTTCCAGTTTTTAAAAAGGGTGATAAATCCAATCCAGGACTGTACCAGCCTATTAGCTTGCTAGATACTGTATATCATCAAAAATATTTTCTAGAACTCTTCTCATTCATTTGAGAGAGCCCTGTGGTAACACACTTATATCAGCATTCCACTTAAAGTTATTTCTAGCTCTGTGTTTGCATCTTATATTTACTTAAAATAACCAGAAAACACAGTTTAATGTGAAACTACAGTATACATGCAAGGATTTGTGGATTTTAATAGATGTGGAGGAGTTCACCTAAAGGGGAGGACATCTGAAAATTTCTGGGTATCTAGGTGTTGCAGTCCAACACTGAACTGTTGGATGAAAAGTTATACAAACAATACAATACAATGCTATACAATACAAGAAGGTACAGTACAGTACAATGCAATACAATACAATGCTATACAATACAGTACAGTACAATACACAACATACAGAATAATGCCTGTGCAGGTATATGTTTTGAGGATTTGTCACACACCCTCGGTGTGTGATAATCCATAAACCCCAAAAGCAAAGCTTGAGGGGTTTATGAGATTATCACACACCGAGGGTGTGTGAAAAATCCTCATGAAACCTACTTTGTACAGGCATTACTTTTTTATAATAACCGCTGTAAGGTTTCAACAGAGAGAGAAACTGTAATCTGTATTTGTGCAAGTGTATCCTTGATCAGCCGCTGTATTTGCACAAATACAGTGTGCTTTCTTTTGTGCTTTGGTGAAGTGAGAGCATGAGGAGGAAAATGCTGTAATAACCCGCTATCAAGTTTTTATAGAATTCAGTGGATTATTATGGTATTTTATTAGGAGTGCATATCCAGTCATTATAGGGGGTCACCAATTATTATAATACAGTACAATACAATACTAAGGTTCATACTGACGTGGAAGAGGGAGCAAAAGGCAAGATGCCTATGGAAGCTTCCATTTAAAACCCATAACAGCATGTTCAACTATTTCCCATAATCCAAGCATCCAGTTTACATGTAAAATTGGGTTTACTTTTATTCAGTATAATTTTGAGTGGCAGAGCATTCCATGTTTTTACTATTCTTTGAGAAATATAAAATACTCTTCTGGTAGTATTATATTTGGGACAGTGCAGTTGAAGTGGGTGACCTCTGGTTACAGTGTTCTCTTGTTTAAATGATAAAGCTAATTCATTAAACAGATATGGATCATTTATCATGTCCCACATTAAAAGTAAATCTCCCCTTAATCTTCTTAGTTCAAGTGGCATAATATTTAATTTAACCAGTCTTTCACTATAATCTAATTATTTTAGTCCTTGGATCTGTTTAATAATTTTGCATTGTACTCTATCCAATTACTTAACATTAGTTCTCTCACAGGGATACCAAAATTGCGAACAGTAGTCCAAATGTGGATGCACATATGATCTATACAAAGGCTTGGAAAGGTGCTATAAAAATAAAGTTGACTTGACTAACTTGACATTAATACCACTGGCCCTCTTGACTTAATAGTGTTTTTAGTAGTCCAAGGAATTTTATTGGGTTTGTTAATTGTTTAATTTGTCTGTCTAGAAAAACATAAATCGTTGGTTGTATAGATCCCCAAATGTTTTTCTACAGTGGTTTCAATCAACTGTTTTCTGCATAAATGATAAGTATATTTATTATTATTAAAACCTAGATGCAATACCCTGCATTTCTCCAAGTTAAATTTCATTTCCCTCTTAGCAGCCCATTCAGAGATAACGTTTAAATCATCCTGCAGTCTATTAATTTCATGCGGTATTGAACAGGTATCTCCTATTTTCATATCATCAGCATATTTTATTGACTAGCAACTTAGTCCTCAAGTTAGAGCTGCTATAAAGATGTAAAAGATGAAAGGGCCGCAAACTGACCCCTGTGGAACCCACTAGTCACCCTTCCCTCCTGAGAAGAACATCCATTTATTACCAGTCTCTGGGTTCTTTCAAACAACCAGCTAGATATCCAAGGGACTATCCTGTGGTTTACACCTATAAGTTTTTTGACTATAGCATCATGAGGTACAAGGTCAAACGCCTTACTGAAATCTAAAAAGATGGTGTCACAAAGTATTTTCATATCTAGGTGCTTCCTGAGCTTTTCATTAAAACAGAGAAGGCTGGAGACACAGGATCTACCTTTTGTGAAGCCATGCTGCTCAGTATCTTTGTTTCCTATGGTGGTAGTAAGTTTACCTTTTATAATGCTCTCTAAGTTTTTACAAACAACAGAGGTCAGGCTAATGGGTCTATAGTTTTTTTATATTCTGTTTATAGCCTTTCTTAAAAAGCAGTGTACCGTTAGCCATCCGCCAATCCATAGGGACTTCACCAGTGTTGACGCTGTATTCAAAAAGAAGCCTAAGGGGATAGAGAAGGTGTTCTAGCATAATTTTGAGCATACTACCCGTGATCAGCCATTTTATCTAAATCATTCATAGTAGAAATATTCCATATTAGAGGGCCCACTTTGCATTTAGGTTTTTTTACGGAATTGATATACCCATAAAAAGTTTTTCCATTTGTTTCATTAGCATTTTTTTGCCAAGGTTAATTCTGTTGTTCTTTTTGCCTCTCTAATTACTTTCTTACACTTGTTTTGTGTGTATTTACACGTATTTCTCAGAAAGGAGGTAGGTGGTTTTTATACGCACTGAAGAGTTTATGCTTTTTTCTAATAAGTTTGATCATTTATTTTTATTTAGCCACCTGGGTCTCTTTTTATTGTTATTTGTCTTCTTATATTTTGGAATACTGTATATTTGTTACAGGTATCAAATGTGATAGTTTTAATTTTATCCCACATCTCTTCAGTGCTGCAGTTAGCCAGTAATAAGCCCCAATCCACACATGATAGTGCCCTTTTTATTTTTGTGGTATTTACATCTTTATAGTAATAAAAATATGATTTTATTTCTGTAGATAATGTAAAAGAAATCAGTTTTGAAGTGTACTGAATTATGATTGCTCAGGGAAGGGCCTATTTTACAGTGTTTAATATTCAAGTTGGATGCAACCAAGATTATGTCTAAAATATTAGATCCTCTTGCTGGATACAGTACAATACAATACAGTGCAGTGCAGTACAGTACAATACAATACAACACAGTACAATGCTATACAATGCAACACAACACCACACAACAACACAACACAATACAATGGACAGAAGGTGGAAGATAATTCTATCTGGTCTATCAATACTCATGTATAGGGAGTGGAGCCTGTGACACCTTTGATCAGAAATCTGTCTAACCAATGTTTAAATACTATAATACTGATGACATCTACCTCAGCTGGTGGTAGACTGTTCCATAATCTAGCCACCCATCCACTGAAAAGTATTTCCTTATGACCAATCTGAACCCAGACCCTTCCATGTTATACTTGTGTCCTCTTGTGTGTCCACTGTTTAGGGATTTCCATAATTCCTCATAATTGATTCCTACTATTTCCTCTATTATTTTAAACACAGTTATTAGGTCACCTGATCGCCAAAATACTAGGCTAAACAGCCCTTATGCTTCTAACCTCCATTCTTTCAATCATTCCAGTGTATCTCCTCTACCACCAGTCTAGTCCATCCACATTCCTCTGAAGGTACAGTGACCATGCCTGCACATAATACTCAAGGTGTGGCCTTGCATATGAACTAAATAGCAGTATCATCTCCTCCCTTGTCATACTCACAAATCCCCTTCTAAAGTTCACCATTTTTGCATTTGCCCTAACAAATGCTTTCTTCTTTTTTTTTTTTTGCAAATGTCTTTTTATGAGGTGCTTGTTTTAATAGTTACACACATGCATGACAAAGACAGTAACAGTGCTGTATGTATAAGAAGACTTTACAATTGAACCAGCGTTGGCTTATCTACTGAATGTAAACAGTGTTGCTCTGTATCTTATGTCTCAGCTTCAGTCTCATGTATAGTAATTACCTACTGTATTTCAGCATTCATGTCCCTGGAATTTCCTGTACATTAAATAAAATATTTTTAAAGCACAAAGTCTTGTTTCTTGTCATTATATGACTCACTCAGTGCTCCCATAGCAGTTCATAAGCAGAGTAAGTATGGTTCAGATTAGCAGTGAGTTTTTCCATAAGATAGACATGATTCATTAGGTCCCTCCACACCTCAATTGTGGGGATAAATTGTGTTAACCATTGCATAGTGATTTTTTTTTCTGCTAAAACCAGGGAAATATTAAAAAATTTTCTAGTATCAGGAGCGTGAATAGCCCTCTGGGGCATCAGGAAATAAGACCAAATGGTCGATAATTGTTGTGTCTCCTGCTGAAGTGCTCTATGGAAAGGGGTTAAGTTAGGGCAAGCCTAGAATATATGACCATGGGTAGCTGTAGGCCTTCCACACTGTCTCCTAGGTTAAATATTTCCCCTGCTTTGCTAGAGTAATGAAAAAGCAGACTACTGTTTTCCAAGACAATTCCTTCCATATATATGAAAAGATAGCCCTATGGAGATTATTTAAATGTTCAAGTACCACTGCTGGTGAGTGGTAATTATGCCCAAGTCATTCACCCAGGATCTTTGTATGTAGTTAGTGGAATGGCTTTGTTGTTGCCAACCTTGCCTGGTACAGCCAAAAAAAATAAGGTGCCTGGTAAATCTTCTGTCCATTAAGGGCATGTAGTATGATCTGTAGCAAGGGTGGGATGAAATGCGTTTCTGGCCAATTCCTGAGTAAAGAACATAAAGTAGAAATGTTTGGACTTCAGGGACACTGATTTTCCTGCAGCTTTGGTGTCCCTGGACGCTGAAAAGGCTTTTGACAGAGTTAACTGGAATTATCTATTATGTGCCTTAAAGACCTTTGGTTTTCTCCTAGAGTTTTGGAACTGGATTGGAGCCTTGTATAAATCCCCCAGTGCTCGTATCTCCAGTAACGGAATAATATCAGGTACTTTTCCTCTGTATTCTGGAATGAGACAAGGTTGTCTTCTTTTATCTCCTCTCCTTTATAATTTATATTTAGAACCTTTGATTTGTCACTTAAAGAACTCTCAAGATGTCCAAGGTATCATGATTCAAAACCATCTAGTAAAAGTCTCTGCTTATGTAGATGATTTACTTCTTCAAATTTCCCATCCAATAGACTCTATCCCACCAATGCTTAATATTTTAGAAGAATTTGGCAACTTTTCTAATTATAAATTAAATGTTGAGAAGATGCTAGTTTTCCCCCTTAATTATAGAGTCTCTAAATCTGCCATTTTAGATTTTGGTCTCGCATGGAATCCGACTCTGCGCTACCTAGGTATTGTTCTCTCAAAAACTTTAGTACGCACTCAACAATTAAATCTTGATACCTTAGTGCAAGTGATTAGCCAAGATTTGAAGTGATGGTCCCCTTTGCCTATTTCTCTTTGAGGTAGAATCAACTTAATTAAAATGAATGTTTTTCCATGGCTTTTTTAGCCCCCCAATCTTTTAAATAAGTGGCTTCCCTTATCATGGTTCAGAAGAATCAATGGGCTTTTCACTGATTTTATTTGGTCAGGTAAAAAACCTAGATTAGCTTTTCTCAAATTGGCAGCCTCTAAATTAAAAGGCAGGCTTAGACTATTACATATGGGTCTCTATTATTGGGCGAGTCATGCCAACAAATATTTGAGATGGTTGACCCCTGACTTAGCTCAAAATCCCTTCTCTTACCACCCTGTCTGGTTACGAATAGAAATATCCTTGATTAGACAGCATGGTCTAGCCCCTTCTACCCTACTTTTTATTAAATTACACTCCCTGCCTGCTGCACTCAAAACTCATCTGATTGTTACTTCAGTCAAAGTACACACTCAGTTGTGTTCATTTTTAAAATATAATCAAATGAGTGATCTCTCTCAAAATTTGAAACAGAATCTTAATTTTCAGATAGAGGGTACACCCCTGCCTGGAGGATGGCTTCCCCAACTGGGAGACTGCCAACTTTCTTATTTTGTGTCTGGAACAGGACAATGGCTTTCATCTCTGGTTATTTTACATAAAGCTAATATTCCCAAGTCCTGGATTTTTCAAGTTTTTCAATTGAGGCATCTTTTAGTAAAAGTCTTAGGAACTACTCCACCGTACCCTCCAAGTTTCTCCTTTTTGGCAGATTTAAGTCCCTTGGTAGGGCACCAGCATGCTGTATCTAATTTATACAGTTTTTGGTTTGATTTGATTTATCCTGAAAGTTGTCCCTCTACATATTGGTCCCCTCTTTTTTCTGGCGAAGTTCTTAATTGGTCTCTATTATGGCAAAATTGTCATAAATTTCTTTCTCAAGATAGACTCAGACTTATGCAGTTTCATATATTGCATAACCTTTACTACTCCCCTCAAAAGTTAATGAAAATGGGATGCACACTTTCTTCTACATGTACTCGCTGTCAACGGGATGAAGGTAATCTTCTCCATATTTTTTGGTCCTGCTCCAAAATATCTCCTTTATGGGCCTTGATCAAAGATAGAGTGGACCCTCTCCTGGGATTAGCCGATTTATTTACCCCTGAAATACGTATACTATGGGACTTTTCCTCAATACCTGTTCTCAATTGTAAATATCATATGGCTTTAATTTCAGCCTCTGTTAAAAAATTGGTAATAAAACACTGGAAAGATAACTTGGACATTTGTTATTTGGAATGGTTACATGAACTCCTGTCTAACTTCCAAACTGAAAGATCCATTGCTAGTCTACATAATAGAGATAAAACATTTTCTAGACTCGGGGTCCATTGCAATCTCTTTACTCCTTACAATTTATTTTCTATGTTCTCTGCGAGTTGTTGGGAGGGGTTGGAGAGGAGGGTGGGGGAGGATAGTTCATGTACCAGTATTTGTAACAATACACTTGTTTAACATATATATATATATGTTCTGTCCTCTATAAGTGGAAAACGCTTAATAAACTTTAAATTGGAAAAAAAAGAAATGCTTGGACTTGTAAAAATCTAACAAAAATTAGTTCTGGGAACATTTAAGGCTGTCATCAAGTCCTTGAATGTTCAAAAATCTCTCCCATGAAGGAAACAATTACTTTCTAATACTGCTTAGATGCTTTAAAGTCAGATGTTATAATAACTCACAGATCTCTCTCCTGTTCAATAGTTTCTTTATTTCCAACTCATCCAATGATATTTGAGGTTATGAAGTTTAAGTTGCCATGTCTAAAGTGCATGACCTTACTGTTATCTAAAAAAGACATCCCCAACTTAATACCCATTCACTCACTACAGCAAGGTCCATCCATAAATTGTCTGTATCCTGTTTTGACTTAATGATGAGACCAATCATGGTGTTATCAACAATTTGTTCCATCTGACCTACAGTACCCATTTCTAAATCACTTACATACAAGTTACAAATTATAGTGAGAAAGACATAATGTGATCTACTGGGAATTAAACCAGGCCCCTAAAATGCTGTCCCAGTGCTATAACCACTGAGCTACAGACTCACATGGTTGGACCTGAGGTTCCCGTACATGCTTATTTTCCCTGGTATTGAATATCCTGTAACTAGGAATATCAAGATGACAATTAGATTTTTTTTGATGCAGTATTAGCCACAGCTAAGCAATGTAAATCATAAATTGTAGTGAGAAAGAAATAATGTGACCTACTAGGAATTGAACCCAGCCCCCTAGAATACTGTCCCTGTGCTCTAATCACTAAGCTATTGGCTCACATGGTTGGATCTGTGGTTCCCGGACACACTTCCTTTCTCTGCTGTAACATATCCTGCAGCTAGGAATATCGATATATATATAAGTTAAACAGTATTGGCATCAAAAAGGGGTACAGATACCCTTGGTGTTTTAAGAATTAGGTGTTCAGGTTTTCTAGAGTGGTCAAAATGAGGGCAGATAAATGGAAAATGACTTTCATTCTTGTGGCATCTACCCTTAAATGTGTCATGTCACACTGGTTGCAAATGGATACCCCCACCATGGAAGAATGGTGCATTACACAATGCAAGATACAGTGAAGCTCGCCAGGATGAAGCACAGCTCTGCAGAATTCTGCAATAAAATTACTGCAGCAAACAATGCAGTTTCAAAGGGAGTCAATCCCTTTTGTCATGCAGTAAACCTGTGACACTGCACTTCATCCTGGTGGGCTTCACTGTACATTACATGGAACTGATGACTGCCATACTGAATTTAACAGAAGACAAACGTGGAAGGATGAATGCAGTGGAACCTATGCAGGTGCTGGCTGCACCTCTGACACTCCTATTCAACCACTCACTGGAGACGGGAGTGGTCCCAGAGGACTAGAGGAGAGCAGATGTAGCCCAACTTTATAAAAGTGGTAGCAGGAAGGAAGCTGGCAATTACAGGCCAGTCAGCTTGACTTCAGTGGTGGGGAAAATAATGGAATCACTGCTGAAGGAAAGGATTGTGGAATATCCTGTAAACAGCGGCTTGCAGGATCTGAGGCAGCATGGATTCACTGACGGGAGGTCATAGTAAACAAATCTGATAGATTTCTTTGACTGAGTGACCAGGGAAGTAGATCAGGGTGGAGCAGTGGATGTGGCCTACCTAGATTTCAGTAAGGCCTTCAACACCGTTCTGCATAGGAGACTGGTAAACAAGCTGGGCAGCCTGGGAGTGGCTCCAAAAGTGGTAATCTGGGTAAGGAATTGGTTGGGGGATAGGGGACAGAGGGGTGGTGGTAAATGAGGTTCACTCAGAGGAAGGAAGGGTGACCAGCAGGGTGCCACAAGGATCAGTGCGAGGACCGGTCCTCTTAAACGTCTTTATAAGCAACACTACAGAAGGGCTAGAAGAGAAAGTATGACTTTTTGCAGATGACATTAAAATCTGCACTAGGGTAGATATTCCGGGCCTGTGTGTGTGGGAAAAATGAATAGGATTCTAAGAAAGCCTAAAGAATAGTCAAAAGTGTGGCAACTAAGTTTACATGCGAAGAAGTACAAAATCATGCACTTGCAGCACAGAAACCCAGGGCAGAATACAAGGTGGGGGGGAGTGGTACTGACACCCACCAAACAGGAACGAGACCTGGGGGTAATCATATCTGATGACCTAAGGGTGGCCAAACAGTGTGACAAGGCAATGAGAAGAGCCAGTGGAATGCTAGGATGCATAGGGAGGGTATCAACAGCAGAAAGAGGGAAGTGGTGATAACTCTGTATAAATCATTGGTGAGACCTCACCTGGAGTACTCTGTCTTGTTCTAGAGACCACATCTGCAGAAGGAAATAGACAGGGTAGAGGCGGTCCAGAGGAGGGCAACTAAAATGGTGCAGGGTCTGCACCAGAGACCCTATAAGGAGAGACTAAGGGACCTCAATATGTACACCCTGGAAGAAAGGAGGGAAAGGAGGGATATGATAGACTTTCAAATACCTCACGGGTATAAATAAGTTACAGGAGGGGAGCATTTTTCAGAAAAAAGATGTGGAAGAACAAGGGGGCATGCCATAAAGCTGGAGGAGGGTGAAGACTCGGGAAATATGAGCTAATACTTTGTCATAGAAAGTGTAATGAATGCCTGGAACAGCATCCCAGCAGAGGTGGTGGGAGCAAAAACTGCAATGGGATTCAAGAAAGCATGGGCTAGGCAAAAGAGAACTTTAATGGTTAGGGAAGGGAGGGCTATGCCGGAGATCAAGTAGGGTCTGTGGTATTGCAGTAGGTAGGGGAAAATAGACAGACAAGGTGGGCCAAACAGTCCTTATCTGTCATCAGTTTCTATGTCTCTAGGGCTGAGTAGAGCGGAGAAGGACATGGCTAGGAATAAAGTAAGGTAAGGGAGAATTGGAAAAGGGGGGTATTAGTGAATAGATCACCTAACAGGATACAGCTAGCAGAGAGAGTATGGAGGGGCCCGAAAACAGAATAACAGATTCAAGATACACAAATCTAAAATGTAAAACAGTTAAGAACAAGCCTGGAGAACAGTAAGAGCAAACAGAGAAGGGACAAAGGTAGCACAGAAAAAGAGGGGTAGTGAAAGTGAGTTTTCACACAGGAGTGGGAGGTCTGACTTGGTTATACGTTATATTTACCAAACTGGAAAAATATGTAGCCTAGTTTTTGTTTGTCTTTTACAAAGCTAAAATTTTAAAGGAGAACTGTGCTGAATACATAAGTTATTTTTTCAAGTTGTAACGCCCAACCCCCATTTGGGGTCTTACCTTAACAGCACCTCCAGGTGCTCTCCCACTGTCACCCACCATCTGCCTGTTGTCCACGGCATTTTGCCATTTTCCCCCAGTGTCCCTCTGTTAAATGAGCCCTGCATGGCTCATAAAATCTATTTGTGAGCAGCCAGCATGTCGCAGAGCTGCCGCTCACACGTTCGAGAAGGATGCCTTGCGCATCTGACCGCTCATTGCAGTCAAAAGCCGAATGTTGGTCTCCACCAGTTCCTGGTGCCATGGTAAGTTAAAATAGGCACCGGGAACGTAAATCAAAAGGGAGATAGCATTTTTTAAATTAAATAAATAAATTGGCAGTCTCCTGAAGCGCTGCCTCTGGGGCACAGTAAAGCAAAGGTCAAGGGGTAAAGGTTAGGGCAAAGGATGCCCTTTATGAACATTTATGAGCTTGCAGTGTGTTCCTAGGGGCAGTGTGTTACGGGAGCTGTATCTCCCTGGGAGGGTTGTTTATTTTATAAAAAGTGGACTTGTTAGAGAGAAAACTATTGGGGCTACAAGACAGTGGGGAATTTAAATAAAACTAATGTTGCTCCTGGCTGAACCAGAACTTTATACAAACATATGAAATTTGCCAGCAGATAAAGGCCTAGAGGTCTATCAAGTCTGCTCGAATGTGCAGCTAGCACCCCTGATTCTGTAGCTGCCCCTCCCATCCACCCTCCTCCTTCATTAACCCCCCTTGTGCTGTTCCATCCCCTTTTGAAGCAGTCCACTGTTCTACTGGATACCACTTCTGCAGGTAACGCATTCCACCCAGCCACCACCCGCTCTGTAAAAAAGTGTCTCCTCATCTCCCTCCTGAACCTTCCTCCCTCCAGTCTCATATCATGGTCCCTGGTGTCTCTCCCTTCCCTTACTTTAAACAGCCCCTCTGTACCTGTCTTGTTTATTCCTTTCATGTACTTAAAGGTTTCAATTATGTCCCCCCTTTCCCTTCTCTCCTCCAGTGAGTACATGTTCAACTCCCTCAGCCTCCTCTCGTATGAGAAGTCCCCCAGCCCCTTGATCATCTTTGTTGCCCTGTGCTGCACCCCCTCCAGTAACTTAATGTCCCTCTTCAGATACGGGTGCCAGTACTGCACGCAGTACTCCAGGTGCGGTCTAACTAATGACCTATACAGTGGCAGAATCATCTTCTTCCTCCTCAAGGATATACCTTGGGGGACACTGATTTAGACTGCTTGCACTTAAACTGCAGCCACCATTTTAGTGGCCAACTACCAATCAAAAGCCAGGATTTAACAAAGGGGATCTTGGGACAATGTCAGAGACTTATGGGGGATTACTGGGACAATCTCTAGGTGCCAAAAAGGGAGCCAATTAACATCTGGGGACTGTTTAAGACAGCTTGAGCAGCCAATGGAAACTTTGGAACTTTGCCCCATATTAAAGGGGGCAACTGCTCATTTTGTTCAGATTTGAGAGATTCGTCCAGGAGTTCAGTGTGAGCCTCTGGGGAGCTTGCCAGCTCTCAGGGGTTAGGAGAGCCAGGTCTAGACTTTTTTTTGGCTGTCAGTCCGCAGGTTCAAGTGTCCAGTTGGCCCATGCTGGGAGTCACAGCAGAAGGGGATTCATGCAGCAATCAAGCTGAAAAGAAGAATCAGCCTGCAAGCTAGCTGGAAGGACCAGAAATGGACAGAGTCTTACATATAAATGTGCTTAGTTTTCCAACCTGTTTGCATGGCTGGCCAGTTCGTGATGTCTGCTGTGCATGTTTTTGACCAGTGTAAATTGCTCCTACACCCTGAAGACCAGCATCTTGACGAGGACGGTGAGGGAATCTTCCTCCTGCTTCATCAAGCCATCTGCAACAGGTCTCATTTTGTTGGATCATCACTTGGTCTGGGTAGTGTGAGTACAAACAAGGGTAGCTGCCTGCAACAAAGCTGCAATCATTGTGTGTCATCTGATTATTTGCTTGGGTTTATTACAACAAACTCCCTCTGCTCCCTGCAGCACTGATTTTGTAGTGGCGTTCAAGTTTTTGTGAGCTTTTATTCGTATGTTTGTGTGCTGTTCTGATTTTTTTCTTAAATTGATGAAAGAAACTTAACCCGTTTTTGTAAATAGTTTACTTGTACAACACCGTTTATGCCTCTTTGTTCCTCCGTGTGCTGGATTGTGTACCTGGCTGATGCTCAGTGCTCTGTTGGCGTGCTGTTTTTCCCTCCTCGCAGAACATAATATGAGTTTCTGTGCAACTGGGTTTAGACTTTGTGGCTTTTGGAAAAAGACACCCGGAGTTAGAGTTAGACAGTGTATGGAGTGAAGCCTACAAGATGCCAGTTGGTGAGTTTGGGGAGACCAGTTTGGATGCAGCACAAGCAGAAAGTTGAGACAGAAAGGTGGAAGCATTTTTGCTGATATAATAACCAGCTCTTTCTAAGAGGTATGCTAGCATTGCCTAGGGCTGGGAGCTTTTGGATGTGTTACCTAAAGTTACCTGACATTACTGCGCTTAGAGAAGCACCTCTTTTCTTTTGTTTTCCAGGTGTACACCGCCAGAGTTGGTAAAAAAAGATGGAAGGGCTCAGGAGGATTACTCAGGGCTGCAAAAAGGAGCAACGAATCGTACCATGAACCCAAAGGTGTGAGCCTGGAATATTTTTTCTTGGAAAAGTGATGGAGCATTCATTGATGGTAAAATGGCCCAAGACATAAACCACCAGATGCAATTTGAGAACTGTGACTAGAATAGTTTTTGTGTGCAAAGCATAGTGTTGCTTATCAACTGGCAAAAGGCAGCTGTGGGGTAAAACTCTGTTTGTTTATATGCACGTTTGTTCTAAACTTCCAAGTTTCCAATATGGAACTGAAAATATTTATGTGCCTTAAATGGTCTGTCTAGTAATGTTGGAATTAATTCTCTGAATTCTTGTAAAAGTGTTTTAGTTATTTTGAAGTCCCATACGTTTATATAATTTTTGAGTTATTTTGTAGTATGATACCATGTTAAAGGGCTTAATACTGAGAGTAGGATTCTGAGAGATCACTAGTAATGGGAAGAGCAAAACAATTTTGTATGTGGTCTTGAGTTGAATGCCCTCATAGGTGTTTACAGATACTTTTAAATAAGGTGTTTACAGATGTTTTTAAATAAGGTGTTTACAGATGTTTTTAAATAAGGTGTTTACAGATGCTTTTAAATAAGGTCGTGTAGGTTGTGTAGAATTTCCTTTAAAAAAAAAACAAAAAAAAATCTTCTATTGTTTAGGATTGATTTGATAATTGTTGTTCGATTATTGCTATTAAGGCTGTCCTCGAGGGATTAAATCTCATATCTAGTCCACTCTGCAGTTTGATCCAGATCGGATGGAGTGATTCGGATGTATGACAAAACAGGCTGACCTTAATTCATGGAAGTGGAAATTCTGGGTCCAAACAATGTTACAAGAATGAATTGTGCAGGCAGGGGTGAGACATGTAGTTGCCCCATTCCTGTGTTGCTGGGGTTATTTGGTGTGGGATTCCCCATAAATTGTGGGTTAAGGACCAGTGGACCCACTTGAGGCCTCTCTGGGAAGCCTGCCCAGGAGGGACAATTTAGGGGGGTTTAATTTGATCTACCCGAACTGGGGATCCTAATGCACCAATTAAGGGAGCCAGGGTACTACACTAAGTGTTTTTGAACAAAGTAAAGATGCAGAAAAGTAATAGCTCTAGGGTGTGGTGTAGTAGTGTATGTGCATCTTCTGAGTCTTCTTATGTGATGTGGGCAATCTGTTAGTATAACGACTGCGATATGGTTGATTTTCTAACTTGTGTAGCCTAAAGTGGTTATTTAAGAACAAAATAGTGAGCTTTGGGTAGAAATGTAGCCTTTTTAGTTTTTGTTTGGATCCATCAGATGTGGCCTTTAGATGGTATGCTAATTTGAAGGGGTAGATGCCCTTTTAGGTGACTATAAGTAAAGTGTATAAAAAGAGTTTATTATATTACATTAGGATGTAAGTATTCTTACCCTGAGTTAGTTTGAAAATGAACATTATATTTAAATATAGAATGTTTAATTGTATTTTGGTTTTTTTATGATGTGTATGTGTACATTTGTATTAGTTGTATGATTATTGTAATGGCTTAATAAGTTGAACAATAAAACCAACTTGAACTATTACAACAAACTGAGCCATCTAGCTCTGGATTACAAATTCTGGGTTTGAGTGCACGCCAAGTGTTTCTTTCCTCAGTGCCCCAACGATCAGCTGCAATGCCGGCCTACACCAGGCAATGCTTCAAGCTAGCTAGCTTTTCCAGAATGGGTACCCAGGGTTGTGTGACTGTAAAGGAGAGACTCACTGTGCATGTTGATTCAGCCTGAAATATTCAGATCTAATAATCATCTGCTATTGCATGCCCCACCCCTGTTCAAATCCCCCTAAATAAATCAGATTGTTGTTTTACAGTTTAAATCTGGCTAGTGTGTACCTTCTTGGTGGGGATACAGTACTGATATTGTATTGTTGCATCATTGGTCTTATTTTACAGCGGGTCTCCAGGGCAGCTGCAGAGGATCTAGCCCTGGTGGTAAGTGCAAAGGTTGTGAGCAATTCATTACTGACAATTGGTACATGTGAATGTTGTGTTGTTGCTATACTGTGTAGGCCACTGGAGGGGTTGGTGGGGGGGGTTATAGCATCCCAGAGGGCTATACCAACAGCAGTTACGCTACTTAAAGACCATAACTCTGGGTGGAGGCACCCATTCAACGAGTTCAGGCCCCTCAGCCTGCGCATGGTCACACAGGTAGGAGTGGTAGCCCTTGGGATGGCGCCACCTAGGGGTTACACAGTAGAAGCTGTTTTTAAATACTGGGTCAAATTTTGATATTATTTATTTATTTATTTATTAAATTTTGGTGACCGGGTAGGCCCACTTAGCCCCGAAGGTCCCTTTTTCAGGGGCGACCCGGGATAACAATACAAGATAAAATACAGTGGAGAAAAACTTTTGATTACATAGTTTGTTCAAGCATAAGGTGGGTACAGACAGTGGTTACAGACTTGGTTATCATCATGACACAGTTTTGCCTTGGTACTACTTGGCATAGTGATATACATATTGCTTTATCTGTACAGGCTTTTCAGTTATCCTAGTGGGGGTTTCAGATTTAGATGCTGCTGTTAAGAACCATTTTAGAACTGTATGATGCAGTTTATGTCCCTTTTCCACTCTTCTATTGTTGGAACGGCGGATCCGTGTTCTGCTATAGAACTCTGTGGTTGAGTGGAACATAAACTATATGACACAGTTCAAAACTGGCACTTAAAACCAGCGTGTAAACCAGAAATTCCACTGAGGTTACTAATAGGCCCATATAGGTGGAACAATAACAACATTTGAATTAGTACTTAAAATACAGCTTCTACTGGGAAAAATAACTTATGGATTCAGCGCAGTTCTCCTTTAATATGAGTGTATTGGAATTTAAAGCTTTGAGGGATTCATCGTTACACTGAAAACAGAAAAAGGAATGCTTCCAACAAGAACGCTGTGTAACAGCAGGCATGGGATGCTGGTGATCTGGCTGAAGGAGTGCAGACAGAACTGGAAGAATAGTCTTCCTTCACTCAGCCAGCTTTTAATCAAACTCCAAAGAGTGGCCTCTAGCCTCATAACATAACTTTCAAAGGCTGGGGGACAGATTGAAGGCCAATCAGCTGCTCTGGCCTTTTCTGAGGTCCTCCCTCTGTGTGGTGGGGTGGGAAAGATAAGGGGAGGAAGAAGGAGAATGAGGAATTTAAAGGGTGGTTGAGGGGATGATGTTACTAGTGAGGTACCGCAAGGATCAGTATTAGGACTGGTCCTCTTCAGTGTCTTTATAAGTGACATTGCAGAGGGACTGGAAGGAAAAGTATGTCTCTTTTCAGATGACACAAAAATCTGCAACAGAGTTGATGCACAAGGTGGGGTGGAAAGGATGAGAAGGGACTTGGCAAGGTTAGAGGAATGGTCAAATGTATGGCAGCTTAGATTCAATGCTAAGAAGTGCAAGGTAATGCACCTGGGAAACAAAAACCCAGGGGAAGAGTACACAATGGAGGGTGAGATACTAACAACAACAAAAATGGAAAGGGACCTGGGGGTAGTCATATCAGATGACCTAAAGGTGGGCAAGCAATGTGAGAGGGCAGCAAGGAGGGCTGGGGATACTGGGATGCATAGGGAGAGGCATCACCAGTAGAAAACAGGAAGTTGTTATCCTCTGTACAGACAGATGGTGAGACCTCATCTGGAGTACTGTGTGCAGTTCTGGAGACCCAATCTCTGCAAGGACATAGACAGGATGGAAGCTGTCCAGAGGAGGGCAACTAAAATGGTGCAGGGTCTGCACCGAAGATATATGAAGAGAGACTAAAGGAGCTTAATATGTATAGCCTCGAGGAAAGGAGGAGAGAGGGACATGATAGAAACTTTCAAGTACCTTAAGGGAATCAACAAAAGTCCAAGAGGGTAGCATCTTTCAAAAAAAAGGGTGCAAGAACAAGGGGCACAATTTGAAGATGGGGTGGCTCAGAGGTAATGTAAGGAAGTATTTCTTCACAGAGGGTGGTGGATGCATGGAACGGCCTTCCAGGAGGTGGTGGAGTCAAAAACAGTGGTTGAATTCAAGCATGCATGGGAGAGTCATAAGGCAATTCTAGAGGGTGGGGTAGAAAGAAGTAGGCTGCTGGTTAACTAGGATCTGCAGCTTATCCATTAGGTAGGGAAATGGACAGATTGGGTGGGCCAAGCGGTCCTTATCTGCCATCAAATTCTATGTTTCTATGATGTCAGGAGGAGGGATGTAAGGTGGAAGGGTGTAATTTTGTGAAGACTGGGGGGCTTCTGGGATAAGAGACTCTTCAAGGGTGATATTCCTCATCTAACAAGAGAGGAGGCTAGTGCATTATGTAGAAGTTTGATGCCTATGTTGGTGGATATTTAAACTAAGGAGGAGGCTGGGGCATGGGGAACCATGGCAAATGGAGAGCAAAAGGAGACCCTAGCTAGGACCCCTCCAGAAATGGGGGCTAGGAACATTGGAGATAAAAAAGCAAAGCAAGGTCCTATAATAAGATAACCAAGGGCCCCAGAGGAGAGAGGCTCCCAAAGCCAACAGGAAGCAAGAAAACCTGGAAGTTAAGGAGCGAGGGGGAGGACAACGGGAAAGGAGCTGAAAAAAGTGGGAATATGGGAACAAGCTGGAAGGCAATCTGCCTAAATGCCAGTAGCCTAGGAAACAAAATCAGTGAGCTCCAGGCAATGGTGACAGATGTGGAATTATACCTCATAGCCACAACAGACACATGGGCCATCCTGAATAATGGCTGGAGCCTGGCTGTACCAGGGTATACCATGTGTAGGAGAGATAGGTGTAAGGGAAAATCAGGTATGGTTGCCCTCTTCATCAAGGAAGGCATAAAAGCAGTAGAGGATAGGTCCATCAGGGGAGAAAATGGCGAGACAAAATTGTATTTATTTGTTTATTTATTGAAATGTTTCACCAGGAAAGATACACTGAGCAACTTAACGCTCGTCTCACGGTACGTCCTGGGGGAAGGGGTGGTGGGATGACAGTAGTAACAATGACAAATAGTACAGTAATACAGAGGTGGGATTAAATGCAGTAATACAGTGGTACAATAGATACAGTACATTACATACATTCAAGTAAGGTCTAGGAGTGAGTAACATAGCAAGAAGTACATTCATGTGAGAGCCATCATTTACAATACAGGAGAGCATAGATGACAGGTATACAATGCATAGATGACAGGTATACAATGCACAGATGACAGGTATACATTGCATAATGCATACAATTGTTAAGAGCAGTGCTGAGCCATGTGCCTAGGAGGAGGAGTGCAGCAGGATGTTGAGGGTGGTACACTGCAGCAGTTACAGTATCCTTTCGCAAGGTGAGCATGTCTCAAGGTTAAGTGCTAGACCAAGAGGGGTGGGGTAAGTGCATGAGGTAAGGGACAGCAGAGAAGGTAGACAGGAGTTAGGTGGGAAGGGGTCAGAAGCAGGCACAGGAAGGGGTGAGATAGTTGTGTAGTGCAGAGGTAAGAGGAAACAGGGAGGAGGAGGAGGAAAAGCGGATTTGAGGAGGCAGAGAATTCCACAGCTTAGGCAGGTGATACGAGAAGGTTTTTCTGTCCAGAGGAAGTGGTTCTGCCAGGGATAGACAGGGTGCGAGTGTCAGCAAGGGATCTAAGGGAGTAAAGGGAGGGGGAAGGGGTATCAAGAGAGGAGGAGGAGATGTATGAGGGGAGCAAACCAAGCCAGAATTTAGAGACGAACTTGGCACCGTGTAGAACTCTCCGATTGTGGAGGGAAGGAAGTTGAGGGAGTGTACAGATCACAATGGTGGGTTAGGAAGGGGTCAAGAGCGAAATGACAGAAGGAGTTGAAGAGAGTTCAGTCTGGATAGGTGGGACTATGGGTTGGCACTATAGACTACATTGCAGTAGTCGAAAATGGGCAGGATCATCTTCTGTACCAGCTCGCACCTGTTGGCAAGAGGGATGCAGCTGCAGTTTCTGTAGAGGGCACTGAGCTTAGGCCTTAATTTTTTCAGAACAGCATCTATGTGTACAGAGAAGTCGAGGTATCTATCCAGCCAAATGCCGAGATACCTGAATGAGGAGACGTCCTCAAGAGCAGTCTCATCAAGGGTGTGAAAGGAGGGGAGGTTATTTAGTCGAGCAAGTCTCTGCCTTGTGCTGAAGGTCATGGAAACTGTCTTTTTGGCATTTAGAAATAGTTGGTGTGAGTTGAACCGGAGTTGGACCTTGGTGAAGTCAGACTGAAGCCTGGCAGTGATATCAGGGACTGATTTACCAGAGGTAAACAGCACTGTATCGTCAGCATACATGTGGATGCTGGATGATGTGCAAACCTGAGGGAGCTCATTTAAAAAGATGCAGAACAGGATGGGGCCTAGCACTGAACCCTGGGGGACTCCAGTGGAAATAGGCGCCGGGGGGGGTGAGATGACATCAGCTATTCTAACTGATTGTGACCTGCCTGATAGGTAGGAGCTGAACCAGCCTGTGGCAGTAGGGGAGAGGCCAGCTGCTGATAAGCTGTGAAGGAGGAGGGGGTGAGAGACAGTGTCAAAGGCCTTGGCCAAGTCGACAAAAATAGCTGAGGTAATGTTCCCTTTGTCAAAGCCTGAGGAGATTGTCTCAGTTAGTCTCAACAGGTAGGCGGTGGTGGAATGAGCTTTCCTGAAACCAGACTGGAAGGGTGTGAAGAAAGCGTGGTCAGAGAGGAACAAGGAGGGTTGTTCGAGCCCTATGTGTTCTTGGAGTCTGGCTAAGGTTGGAATGAGAGAGATAGGTCCATAGTTCCCAGGAGCAGTGGAGTCTCCCCCCTTAGGGAGGGGGAGGACAATGGCATGCTTCCAAGTCGAGGGAACAGTGGCAGACTCAAAGGAGAGATTTAGTATCAAAGATAGAGGATAGGCGATGGCAGGAGCCAAGAGGGAGAGAAGCCTAGGTCCAGGCCATCGGGTGAGGAGCCTTTGGTAGAATCAAGTGCCAGGAGATCTGATCTGATAGAGTAGTTTCAGGAGAGACAGGAGAGAAGGAATACTGGGGTGAGGTAGGGGTGAGGGATGGCATGGGGGGCAGCACAGCAGGGAGGAGGGGGCAGGTTGTGGGGATGGGATGGGATGGGATGGGAGCAGGTAGGTGAGCAGTGGATGGGGAGGTAGGCAGGACACCGGGCAAGATGTGAGTTAGGGAGGGTGCTAAGCAGTGCAGAGGCACAGGTGGTAAATTGGGAGTTGAAGCGATTGGCAATGTCCATAGGTTCAGTAAGAACAGCGTGGTTGTGCTTGAGGATAGGCGGTGTAGTGTTTGAAGCAGGCGAGAAGAGGGATTGGATGACCCTCCAGAATCTGGATGGGTTGTTTGTGTTAGCCTGAAAGTTGGACTTGAAATGCTCAGCCTTGGCTAGACTGGTGGCTTTGGTGCAGCCATTTCTGAGTTCACGATAACGTTTGAGGTCACTAGTAGAAACATAGAAACCTAGAAACATAGACTTTGATGGCAGATAAGGACTGCTAGGCCCATCTAGTCAGCCCATTTCCCTACCTACAGGATAGGCCGCAGATCCTAGTTAACCAACAGCCTATATCTTCCTGCCCCCCACAAGAATTGCCTTATGTCTGTCCCATACATTCTTGAATTCTCCCACAGTTTTAGACCCCACAACTTCCTCAGGAAGGCTGTTCCATGCATCCACTACCCTCTCTGTGAAATAATACTTCCTCACATTGCCCCTGAACCGCCCTCCTTCTATCTTTAAATTGTGTCCCTTGTTCTTGCAAGTCTCTTTTTCTGAAAGATGCTACCCTCTTGGACTTTGTTGATTCCCTTGAGGTACTTGAAAGTTTCTATCATGTCCCCTCTCCCTTCTTTCCTCAAGGGTATACATATTAAGCTCTTTAGTCTCTCCTCATACGGCTTCTCTTGCAGATCCTGCACCATTTTAGTTGCCCTCCTCTGGACTACCTCTATCCTGTCTATGTCCTTGCGGAGATGGGTCTCCAGAACTGGACACAGTATTCCAGATGGGGTCTCACCAACTGTCTGTACAGAGGATAACAACTTCTGTTTTCTGCTGCTGATGCCTCTCCCTATACATCCCAGTATACCCCCGCCCCTCCCTACTGCCTTCCTCACATTGCTTGCTAACCTTAAGGTCATCTGAAATGATTACCCCAGGTCCCTTTCCTGTTTTGTTGTTGTTACTACCTCCCCACCCATTGTGTATTCTTCCCTGGGTTCTTGTTTCCCAGGTGCATTATTTTGCACTTTTTGCATTGAATCCTAGCTACACGCCTGACCATTCCTCCAACCTTGCCAAGTCCCTTTTCATCCTTTCCACGCCTCCTGTGTATCAACCCTGTTGCAGATCTTGTGTCATCTGCAAAGGCATACTTTTCCTTCCAGTCCCTCTGCAATGTCACTGATGAAGACATTAAAAGGACTGGACCCAATACTGAACCCCGCGGTACCCCACTAGTAACCTCCTTTCTTCAGAGTGGACTCCATTTACAATTACCTTCTGTGTCCTGTTGTCCAGCCAATGTTTTACTCTAGGCTACCACCCTGGGACCCACTCCCAGGCTGGTTAATTTGACTAATAATCTTTGTGTGGGACTGTGTCAAATGCCTTGTTAAAGTCTAGGTAGGCCATGTCCACAGCCCCTCCCTGGTCTACTACTTTGGTCACCCAGTCAAAGAAATCTATTAGAGATTTGTCTGACATGACCTTCCCACTGTGAACCCATGCTGCCTTGGATCCTGTGCTCCACTGACCTCTAGGTACTCAACTATTCTTTCCTTCAGAAGTGACTCCATCACTTTCCCTACCACAGAGGTCAGACTGACAGGTCTGTAGTTTCCTGCCTCTGTCTTGGTCCCACTTTTGTGAAGGGGAATCACATCCACCTTCCTCCAGTCCTCGGGTACCACACCATCCTCCCATGATTTATTAAAAAGAGTAGCCAGTGGTTTCACTAGTTCCTTCCTTCATTCTTTTAGAATTCTGGGGTGAATTCCATCAGGACCCATTGCTTTGTCCACCTTCAGTTTTAGGAGTTCTTGCAGAACCCTTTCTTCTGTGAAAGGACTGGGATCGACCCCCTATCAAGAGTGCTTCTGTTAATTGGATTAGGCACTTCCCCTCCTCTTTTTGTGATACTGAGCAGAAATATTCGTTTAGTATTCCTGCTTTCACTGTCCCCCTCTGCCCACCCACCGCTCATTCTATTCAGCCTCACTATCCCTCCCTTTGTCTTTCATTGATGTACCTATAAAAGGTTTTATCCCTTCTTAACTGAGTTGGCTATCTTTCCTCAGTTTGGGCCTTTGCTATTCTGACTTCCTCCCTGCTTCTTTCTGCCTCAACTGGTACAGCTCTCTGTCCTGCTCCTTCTGTGTTTCCTTATACTTCCGAATGCTATCTTTTCTTCCTGACTTTCACAGCCACCTCTCTTGAGAACCATAGTGGCTTTTTCTTTCATTTTGATTTGTTTATTTGCTTACACAAAGGCTTGTTGCCTCTGTGATGGCAGTTTTGATAATTCCCCATTGTTGCTCCACACCTCCTTCTAGCCTGTTTGCTAGTGCTTTTCTGAGGCACTCTCCCATCTTGCCAAAGTCAGCCCTCCTAAAGTCCAGTACCCTCACTTTTGTATGGCTTGACTCTGTAGCTGAGTTTAACATGAACCACACTGTTTGATGGTCACTTGTCCCCAGATGGCAACCCACTTCTAGATCTGAGATCCTCTCACTGCCCCGTTTGAGAGTACGAGGTCTAAGATTGCTCCCTCACGAGTGGGTTCCGAAACTAGCTGTCTAATGCCTGCCACCTGTAGGGCATCAAGAATGGCCCTGCTTTTGGATGTGGCTGCAGCAAATGGGCTCCAGTTAACATCTAGTACAGTTGGTTGCTTTAGCCCGATGCCATGCAAGGTTACGAGCTCATTGACAGGCCAGTAGCACAGGTGAGACCCAAGGAAGGTGTGTGCCATGTACCCTAGTTTTGCAGAGCGGAGCATGGGAGTTCCAAAGTTGTAGGAACTTGGATTTGAAATGGGCAGGGGCCATGTCCACTGAGGGAGCCAGGACAGCGGGGAACAGTTGTTCTGAGAGAGATCCTGAAGCAAAAGTTGTAGGTCAAGGGTTTTGAACGGTCGAGTAAGAATAGTTTTTGCAGGAAGCTTGGGCCTATGTATTTTTTGCACTACTAAGGTCATGTGGTGGTTACTGATAGAGTCAGGTAATAGCCCCGAGGCCACAACACGGTGGGGAGTGTTTAGTGACTTATAGTTTAGTCAAGTGAGTTCCAGTATGAGTAGCCAGAGGTTTAAGGCACCTATGGTGGAACGAATATGAGCCAGGGACAGGGCCAGCCAGTTTAGGTTTAGGTCACCCAGGATGAATAGTTCGCCGCCGCCGCTAGCCAGTAAGAAAAGTTTTGTGACCAAGTCAGTGACATTAGAAGTTGGCTGCCCTGGGCGACAGTATACTCCAGTGATGAAAATGTTATTTTATTTTAGTCTTTGGTAACTGGGTAAGGCCCACTAGGCACAAGTGCCTGTTTTCAGGGGTGACCTGGGAGCACTGGGCGGTTAAGTGACTTGCTCAGAGTCACACAGTATGCAAGTGGAGGTTGTGAGAATCAAACTCAGGTCTGGCCTGCTGGATGTGTCAAGCTCGTTCACACCTCGTTCCTCTAACCTCTAGGCTATACTGACAGCCAGGGAAAATTGCTATGGGTACAGCTCACGACACTATCGGGAAAGACATTGTGCCTGGTGTGATCATCTTTGGGGACAGGAAACTAGGGCCAGGAATTGAGAAGGGGGGCCATAAAGGGGGAGGCAGTGGTTGTGGGGGATCTCAATCTACCTGACATAAATTGGAGCATTCCAGCAGCTAAGAACACCAGAAGTCAGGCCGTACAAGATATGTTGCAGGACTGCCTGCTGGTGCAGCTGGTCAGGGGAACATACAAGACATGCTGCCATTCTCGATGTTGTACTCACCAACTTGGAAATGGTGGGTGGAGTATGGGTTGGGGAACCACTGGGGTCCAGTGACCAAAACACCATATACTTTGAATTGTACCAGTATACCCTCTTAAAAAACTGTGGTTCTGGATTTCCGATGAGCGGACTTTGATCAGATTAAGTTGGTTGGAGTGGACAGAATCAGGCAGGGATGGGGATAGGTGGTGAGAAATTAAAAAGGCCACTCTCAGAGCAGCCACATTATGCTTGAGACTGGTTACCAAGGGTGTAGGAACAAGAGAACAATCTGATTCTCTAAAAAGGTCAGGGACGCACTAAGGGCCAAAAGAAGGACTTTCATTGGCTACAAGGAAAAACAGGGGGGCAGGGAATAGAGCAAATACCAGGTAAAGATGAAGGAAGCCAAGAAGTCAGTCATGGATGCAAAAGCAGCCACTTAAGACTGTGTATTACAGAGTGGGTCAAGGGAGAGAAAAAACAGTTCTTCAGGAACATCAGGGAAAAAAGGAAGACGAAAGGGGAAATGTTAGGGTGATGGAGCGGGGGCAGAATAGTAGAGGAGGAGGGGCAGGAGGCAGTCATTCTAAATGACTGCTGCTCATTATTCACAGTGAAGGGTAGTGGGCCTCTGCCGGAAAGTGGCATAAAGGCTACTGCAAGTGGAATCCCAGAAACGGGGCAGGTGGTAATTATAGTAGAAAGGGCTAAAAAAGGGTTTGCAGTCCTGACAAATCGATGGGGTTCCAGGAGCAGATGGGATGCACCCTAGGGTGCTCAAGGAATTGGCATCAGTACTGGCTGAACCCATGACATGGCTATTCAATAGCTCCCTACTGTCATGGGTGGTTCTCAGAGAATGGAGAATAGCGGATGTGGTACTGCTTCACAGGGAAGAAAACAAGGAGGAGCAGAGAAAATACAGGCCTATCAGTCTTCCCTCCATTGCAGGTAAACTGATGGAGAGGCACACATCAAAGAGGGCCTAGTAAACTACCAGAGAAAAATGGGCTACAGGAAAGTAAGCAGCATAGGTTTCTGTCAAGGAGCTCTTATCAGATCAACCTGACAGTATTCTTCACAAAGCACAAACAGTTGTAGCTCACACCATCAGAAGTCAGGCAGGTTGCAGCTCAGGGGCAGATAGCCCCAACGGGCTTATCCAAGGAACACAAAATTAGAACTGCACTCCAATGTCAAATTGTGAATTTTACAATTTATTATACATGATGCAAGAAGTAACAAAACACCAGTGGAGGCAACTCCTACCAGAAGCCCCGACGCCTATGTCTTTCTAACAATTCTAACAATTGAAGCACCAGGGCTTTTAGTAGGAGTTGCTTCCACCAGTGTTTTGTTACTTCTTGCATTGTGCATAATAAATTGCAAAATTGACAATCTGACATTGGAGTGTGGTTCTAATTTTGTGTTCCTTTGACGGTATTTTTTGATTGGGTAATAACTGTAGTGGATAAGGGACGCGCAATAGATTTACTCGACTTCAACTTCAGCAAGGAATTAGACTTGGTGCCACACAGAAGGCTGCTGAAACAATTAGAAGATCTGGGAGCAGCAAAGAACGTAGGGAGCTTGGTTTGGAAGTTGGTTGGGGAAGGGCAGCAGAGGGTGGTGGTAAACGGGGTCAAATTGGAGGAAAGGGAGGTCACAAGTGGGGTACTGTAGGGGCTCAGTCCTGAGATCAGTCCTTTACAATATGTTCATCAGGGTCAAAAGAGAAGAAATACAGCCTGGTGGCACAGAGGGCTGAGTCGCCGGACTCCTTACATCGCTATATCAGTGACCCATGTTTGGGAGCGAGCACAGGCCACTGGAGGTTGCTGGGGGGAGGGTACAGAGCTGGATCGAGCTGCCAAGAGGCAGCTCTCCTCTCCAGGGAAGGATGTGGGTTTCCCTTGGCTCTTGCCTGCCTCATAGTGGAGGTCTGGGGGCAGCGCAGGCTGAGAAGGAACCAGGCACTAGGCCGGGAGGGAGGAAGGGGCTGTTGCTGGGGTGGCAGGGCACGTGCGCAGCATACACATGCGCATGCGCCTCTGTGCTTGTGGCCCTGGCAGTAAGGGGAAGAAAAACACAGGATGAGAGCCGGCCTCTCGAAGGCTCCACCAGTGACCGGGCACCTGCTGCAAACAAGACATGGTGTAAGGTAAGACCCAGGTCACCAGGGGCCGGGAAGAGGGTGGCCAGAATGGGGTCAGGGGAGGAAGTGAAAGCGCACATCCAGATGATTTAAAAAACAAGGACACGCTGGTGACCCAGGTTCGGTAATGGACTCAGGGCACTGGGGGCTGGCAGGGGAAGGAGAGGATTGAGCATCTGAGGACTGCTCTCCTCTCCTGGGGTGGGATGGGTGGCAAGTCTTGCTCTATAGTGGCCCCCGGTGGAGACAGGAGGGACAAACCCAGAAAAATGGAAAAGAGCTCTAATGGCTGCTGGATGATGGCTGCCATTCTCCGCTTCCACCGGAGTCCTCAAGGGAGCCTTCTCTCAGTCTCAGTAGCACCCTGGACCTACTTAGAGTGCTCCGGTATGCCCACTCGTTGCCTTCCCCTTGGGGGCCCAAGCAGTGTAAGGGTTATACCGGGATACTCCGGGGTCGACTGCAATGTGAGACTGAGGAATGGTTCGAGAGGGGACACTGACAGTCGGGGTGAGTCGGGGAACATGGCGGCCGGAAGGAGTGGTGGTCATTGGGGACGTAGGGGGGGAAAAACATCATACAAAAAAACCCAAAAAACAAAGAGAGAAGAAATACAGGGCAAGATGTGTCTCTTCACAGATGACACTAGGTTCTGTGGTATGGCAGACAGTGAGTTTGGAGTAAATGAGTTGCAGAGGGACCTGCAAAGGTTATGAAGTGGTCCAAGGTCTGGCAGTTGAAATTCAGTGTCAAAAAGTGCAAGTTAATGGACATAGGGAACAAGACCCCGGGATGGAATACTGGATAGGAGGGGCTAAACTGGGCACTACTTCAAAGAAAGGGGACCTGGGGGGGTCATCATAAGTGACTCCTTAAAACAAACTAACAAGTGTAACAACCTGTAGTAAGATGACCAGAATGCTGGGGTGTATTGGAAGGGGTTTTGATGATTGCAGAAAGAAAGAGGTAATAAATGCCATACAGATCACTGGTGAGATCTCATCTGGAATACTGTGTGTAGCAGTTCTGGAGTCCTCTACTGAGGAAAGACATAGACAGGCTGGAAACTGTGCAGTGTAGTGTAACACAAATTATACAGGGCCAGCAAGGCAGATCCTATAAGGATTGACTTAGTGCACTGAATATTTATTGCTGGAAGCCAGAAAGGAGTTGGGGGACATGATAGAGACCTTCAATTTCCTGAAAGCAATAACAAGATAAACTGCAAGGAAGTATTTAGCAGAAATGGCAGGTCAAAAACAGGAGCACTAGGTCATTACAGCTAAAACCACAATAGCACGGTCAAAAACCGTGCATCAAAAACGGCCACAGACAAGGTAGCATTTGATAAAAACAGCAAGCGCTACCACAGCGACCAACTAAACAAATATCCACATTGACTGTCTGCAGGGGCTCTGCCCCCTGAATTGCCCCAGTGAAAAATAACTACCTCTGGGAGGAGGCAACTCGAGGATGGGGAGAAACACAGACCCCCCCACCAAAGTGATTGCAGGGAAATATGCTGCAATGACTCTTTTCAGGGGGCTTCAACCCCTGAACCACCCCCTACTAAAAATAACTACTTCCACGGGGCAGGGAGGCAACTCGGGGATGCAGAGAATCCTTGGGGAGGGGGGAATTGTTGAGAGGGGAAGAAAACCCTAAGGGGGGAGACAAAACCAAAAAAAAGCAGACGTCCCAGGAGTTAGACCCCGGTCCACTGACATGCCACTGTCCTCCCTGCCTGTGGCTCTATCCTCTGCACTACAGCAGCTGCTCAGCAGTACCCTTCCCAGCACAGCTTCATCCTTTTCTCCTCTTCTCCCTGACAGCACTACAGCTACAGGGATAGTGCTAAGCTGACCTGAGCTATACTATCCCTGTAACTGTATTAGCTTTCGCTATTTTGACAATGTGGGTTTGACCATGCTATTGTGGTTTCTCTCTTTTCATCTGGTACAAAAAACAAGGGGACATGAATGGAAGCTGGCAGGGAGGGGGAGAATTCAGAAGGGACGTGATAAAGCTTTATTTTACGGAGAGAGTGGTGGCGCCATGGAACGGTCTGCTGGCAGTGGTGGTGGGTGCAAAAACCATTAATGGGTTCAAGCATGACTGGGACAGAGCAAAGGGCTCAATACTTACTCGGGGGATAGCAGTAAGTTAGGGATTGTGGGGAGTGGGTGAGTGCAAAACTCCCATCTAGACAACAAGTTACAGAGTAGGGAAGGGTAAAACTGGGCAGACTGGATGGACCAATGGTCTTTTTCTGTTGGCATTGTATATGTTTACATGTTTCTATAGTTTTTAACGTATACAGTTAGTGGTGGGGGTACCATGTCAAAAGGTTTACTAAGGTCTAAACAGATCACATCTACAAGGTTCCCTTGTACCCCTATTGATAAATGCAAGTAAGTTAAATTGGCACGACTTTCCCAACCACAGACCAAGACTGGCTGCTTTTGAGTTTCGTTTTCTCTGCCAGCCCAGTTGTAGATGTTTTCCTTTATCCATTTTTGTTCAAACCACACTAGTCAGGCGAAGTGGTCTGTAGTTGCATACATCCATCCTGTGCCACCCTTGTGCACTGTCACAACGTTATGCTCTCTCCAGTCCTCTGCAACTTCCAGAGGACTGGAGAGAGCATAACAGACTGGAACACCAGTCATTTTTACAGTTGAATTAAATAGTTGCATGACTGGGTCTGCCATGTGACTACAGCAATTTCTTTTAGAACTATTGGATGCCCCCATCAACACCTGGGGACTTGCTGCCATCTGACTTACTGAGTTCCCTCACTACTTCTTCCACATTGAAGTCATCACTGTTCTCATAATTAGCTGTCGTTTTCTTAGAATTCTCTACAAGATATCCAAGCGGATTGAAAATGTAGTAGTAGTAGTAAAATCTTTATTTTTATACAGGAGTTGGAATATACACCATTAGGTCCCAAAGGTCCTGTTTTCAAGGTAGTCCTGTTTAGGCACAGCAAAGGAATACAGGCTAAAACAATGATATGAGATCCTTCTAAAATACATATGGTTATAACAAAAACACAAACACATATCCACAGCATGCACACAACTACAACACATTTCATGAACTGTCAGCATATTTCCAGGGCTCAATCTGATGGATATTTGAGAAAACCAAGTTATTTGGCACATTGGCAACAGATATTTATTCTTGTTTTGTAACCAATTAAACATTTATTGGGAGGGTTACCAATTTGTGATTCCTGGGTGTCCAAAATGCACCAGTGTTTATTTGCCAAGTAAGAAAACGTAATTTCCCCAACTCTGTTTATCACTTTGTTTGGTGTCAACTTATATGTATTGCTATTCCTTAACCCATATTTATGTTCTTTCACATGATGTTTCTTCACCAAATAACAGGCGGTACTTGTATAGATAGTTTGATATATCTGTCCTTCCCACTTTATTTCCCTTTTTTCTCCAAAGTATTCCAACCCAACATTTTATACATGTCACAATGATGTGTGTAATAATCACATCCCCTCACAAACCTAGCCAATCTGTTATATAGTTTGTTTACTTTAATGTTTTTTTATTTGCCAAACCATGAACATGATCGCCATAATCTACAGTAATGTCAGAATAAGCAACTGGTTTACTACCATAGATCTCATCCTATAATCCAAGCAAAATCTAGATCGTCTATGGAAAAATGGCGAAGCATTTATTTAATTTGTTAGTGCTGCCAGCCAGGTTCTGTAGTTATTTTCTCTCATCTATACTATTTATGTGGCCTTTTTCATCCT
The DNA here is from genome assembly GCA_016271365.2 of Neoceratodus forsteri. Taxonomy (NCBI): domain Eukaryota; kingdom Metazoa; phylum Chordata; order Ceratodontiformes; family Ceratodontidae; genus Neoceratodus; species Neoceratodus forsteri. The sequence continues at coordinate 158,485,010 of JADMNL010000032.1, read as the reverse complement.
CACTTGCCTTCCTCCCTTTTACCTAATTGAAGGTTTGTTCTCCTGTCGTTTCCCATATTCTTTACAATGCTAGTTCTACCTCTCGTTTTACCCTTTTGATTTCCCTGCTGCATATTCTCTTCAATTCCTTGTATTTTCCCCTATCCATGTAAATTCTATCTTGGTTTAATGACCCACTTTGCACTCCAGCACTTTCATTAATATGATACTTCAGCTGTTGCAGTTTACTGGGTAATACATTTTGTTCATTTTCAATGTTCCTTTCCAAGGGTTACAATAATCATGAGATCAGCTGAATAGAGGCAGCTACAGTTAGCAATACTCAATGAAATAAAGTACTGCATCATTTGCGATATTTAGTAGACCAAGAACAAGAAAAGTAAAACTACAAATAAACTAGAACTGAAAAAGTTAAAACACAATTGGTGTAAATCTAATGGTTTTATCTTTCTGTTACTGCAAAGAGCCGCTCTTTAATTGCTCTCTTTTATAGTATGAGGTATTCTTAATCCTGCTCCTGAAGGACTTGGTTAGCCATGTAGGATTTCTCTTGGCCCTTGTGGTCTTAGGAAAGCAAACTGTGCTGCTTCTAAGGACATGGTATCAGCAGAGAAAACAAACTCTGGCCAGAGCCAATACAACTGCTGCAGAGCTCACCGAACTCATGGAGGTAAGTGGCATAGTTCACTGTGTCCAAGATGGCTGCTGGAGATTAGTGCCCATGCGCGCAATGAAGTCATGCATGTGCGACGACTCATGTGTGTGCACTGATCTCTGGCAGCCCTCTTGGACACAGCAGACTGTGCCATGTTCCGCCATGAGTTCAGTGAGCTCAGCGGGCGATGGCAGAAAAAGTAGTGTGCCCAGTGAGGGGGAATGAGTGCATGGATTTGGAATTGCGGAAGGAAGTCCTGCAACTCTAAATTCAAATGTGTGCATCGATATCCCCTTTTTCGAGCTACTACAAGGTGGCTGCAGGCATCGCCCATTGCAGCCATAACACTTAAGCACTCAGAACAACAAAGTGCTAGCACTTACCACTAACAATATAAGGGAAGCAAGTCTTCATGAAACCTTGTGCAAAGCTTCTTTACTGAATACAAACTCCAACACAGAAAGTGGCAACAGCAGAGTGGTACGAAGACCTCCTGACTTTTCACACCCTTTGGAGATTTTTCAAAGGACAGGCAGCACCAGTGATCATATCTATTTACAGCAGTCAGCATAAAGTGCATAAGCTACAATTAAAGTGACATTCAACAAAACAAAAAAAAAAAAAGGAATTTTAAAAAGATTAAAATTGCCTGAACAGGGCATGCATGCATGCTCCAGTACATAGTGCCATTTACTTCCGATTCCATATTGAAAATGTTACCTATTTATTTGTTTGAATTTTGGAAACTGAGTAGGCCCACTGAGACGCAATGTCCATTTTTCAGGGGCGACCCCGGGGAAAGGGTTATAAAGGGAGAAACAGTGATACAATAAATAATAGCACATGGTAAGTACACACAGACAATTTTACAAAAACACACATAATAAACAAGGCAAAACATCACACGGGCAGTAAGATAAGTTACATCTTCCAAACTGGTATAGGGATAAAAGTCAGAGAACAATAACTAAGCAATGCATATGTTCAATTAGGTATAACTGAATACAGAGTATACAGGCACAGTGAGAAATTATTTACAACTGAGACCAACCAGACAATCAAAGTGTGACTTGTATAGCACCAGCGCACAATGTAGTAGATAAAGGGTGGATAAGCTGGCTCAGATGAGGAACCCAGAAAGAGGGCAAGAGAGGGGAGAGTGATGAGAGTTAAGGGAAACAGTCAACAGGAGCAGGTACACAACTGAGTGGAGGCAAGGTGAGATTTGAGAGAACGCTTGAACAGCTGAATAGAGGTACAGGTCATGACAATGGAGAGAAGAGAGTTCAAAAGAGAGGAACCTGAGAAGGCCAAGGCACGCCGACCCACTGCTAGACGGGGTTTAGGGATAGAGAGCAAAGGTAAGCCAGTACACCATAATGGTCTAGTTACGGGTTTACATTGAATGATGAGTGGGAGGCAAGGAGGAGGAGTATAAGTATGCACAAGTCTGAAAGTCAGACAGAGGGTGGCGAATTGCAGCCTGGCTTCAAAAGAAGGCCAGCCCAGTGTGCCAAGGACAGTGCCATGGTGATCTCTGGTATTAGCCCCAAGGGCAAATCGAGCAATCCTGTGATAAGACTGTTTTAGCTTGTTAAGGGGGCAGACCTGAGCAGAGTGGAGGATCAGGGCACTGTAGGAGATAATCGGAAGTAGGGAGAAGGAGGCAATGACAAGGTGGGAGGCAAGCGTAAGATAGGGCTTGAGGTGGTACAGCATTCTGAGCTTCTGATGGGGGATCTTGACCACTGAGGAAACATGGGTGTCAAAGGTGAGGTGGGAGTCCGTGTAAAAGTCCAGATATTTAAAGGACTTAACCATTTCAAGAGGGTCACCCTGAGGAGTAGATTAACAGTGGGGGCAAGGTGGGAGGCTATGGGTCTGATGGAAGAAGAGCATAGATTTAGTTTTCTTAGTATTATGCACAAGGATGCTATTAAGAAACTAAGTCTCGAGGTTCAGGAAATCCTGCTGGAGAAGGTGGTTTAACATGGCATGCTTAGTGGAGGACCAGTACAGGTTGGCATCGTCAGCATATAATTGAACCGACGCACCCCACAATGTTGCAGGAGCTCATTGACAAATAAAGAGAACAGGAGTGGACCGAATAGAGCCCTGAGGGACCCCATCCTTTATGGAACTGAAAGGGGAAGTCTAGATGGCCCATTTGATACATTGAGTATGGCCAGTAAGGTAGTTTGTGAACCAATTCAGAGCTAGGGTGTCGAGTCCAAAGGTGAATCTATGCAATGGGAGATTATGATTAGCAAGGTCAAAAGCCTTGGTGAGGTCAACAAATATTGCACCAGTCCAAGGCCTTTGTCCACACTGCTAAGGATGTCAGATGTAACAGTGATGAGGGTAGTGTGGGTACTATATGATTTTTGGAAGCTTTGTTGGAACATGAGAGAGAGAGTTTTTCAGTTCAAGATAAGACTGAAGCTGGGCATGAATGATTTTTTCTTGAATTTTTGCAAGGTAGCAAAGGATGTAGATGGGAAGACAGTTTTCAAACAACGAATTTGGACTGCTCTTGTGTATTGGAATGACTATTGCAGCTTTCCATTATTTAAAGGAGAACAGTCAGAACTAACAGCACACCCAAGTGTGGGCTGGTCCAATTCGACTTTGTGCAAAAATACTTTTGTTTCACTTAATGTTTACTGCAGTGTGGCTGATTGTATTAGACTGATTCTGCTGGCTTCCAAGCTGACATCTGCTGTAACCAGAAATCCCAGACTCCCCTGCAACTGACATCAAAGCAGGGCTGCAGCAGTGAAAGATTCAATAGCCTGTAGTCCATGTTAGAGCTTTTATAAGCATGGATCAGATGTTTTCTGGTCCCACTGTTCTTCTCTGTGACTGTGCTTAGCCCAGGGAGGACAGCAGGACCAACAAACTTAGTCCAGGGGGAACAGTGGGACCAGTGAACAAAAAATCAGAACTCTGATCTTTTGTTTGCTGGTCCTGCTGTCCTCCCTGGGTTAAAGCACAGTCACAGAGGAGAACAGTGGGATTGGTAAACATCTGATCCATGCTTATAAAAGCCTAACATGCACTAGAGGCTGTTGAATCTCCCCCCACTGCAGCTCTACTCTGATGTCAACTGCAGGCGATTCTGGGATTTGTAGTTAGGACAGACGTCAGCTTGGAATTCAACAGAATCAGCCTGACACAATATACTATATTGTAGTAAACAGTAATTAAAAAAACATGTTTTTGCAAACAATGTGCAGATTGGGACCAGCCCCACACTTGGGTGGGGGGCTCTTAGTGCTGACTGTTCCCCTTTTATACGGATCAGGCATAACATTTTAGTTTATTATAGGGGTGTGCGAGTAACAAGTAGTATTTCCAGAATACCATGACTAATTCGCTATTCATTATTGGGATCTGAATAATGAACAGTGGCACTATTCATGCCTATTCATGTTTAGGTAATAGGGAAAAAAAAGGTAAAAACAGCGCCCTCACTCTTCTCCCTAGCCCAGTCGCAGTAAAAACACCCCCTTCCTCTGCAGCACCCACAGTTCCACTAGTATTAGAAAAAACTCCCATGATGGGTGACCGACACAACTGTCCTGCCTCCATGGCCAGCTGCCTTCTCCTGTTGCCATTTATTTAGTTAAACAAATCACCCCTCCCACAACACAGCAGTGCCCAAGTCCCCCCTCCCTCCCAGCACCCACATTTTTTAAATTTCAGTAAATCTGCAGCTGCAAGAATGTGACCACAACCCCCACTCCCTCCATGGCAGGCTGCCTTCTTGTGAATGGTGCTCCAGTGCTTGCACAGTAGTAAAATAGCTGATTATGTGATCAGCTGTTTCACTATGTGAGCAAGCATGAGAGTGCCATTCACAAGAAGCTGGCCAGCTGTGGAGGAGGGTTGGTTTTGTCATCAACTCATGCCTGTGAACTTGCCTAAATTTAAGAAATGTGGGTGCTTGTGGGAGGAGGGTGGGACTTGAGTAGTGTTGTGCGAAACTGAGAAATTTTGTTAAGTGAAACAGTTTGTGAAATTCGTGCATTTCTGGAAATATTTTGCATGTGCAATATGTGAAATTTCACCTGAAAATTACGAAATTTCACATGAAAATGGTGAAATTTTGACGCAAAATTAGAAATTTAGAAATTTCCAGGTGAAATGTTGCAATTTCTGGGCAAATTTTGCAATTTACAGGTAGAATTTCACATTTTGCAGGCAAAATTTTACATTTCACACCTGCAAAATGTCGCACATTTTGTGAAATATTTTGCGTGGCAAAATTGCAGATTTCACGGCAATTTACTGGCAAAATTTTATTTCGCAACATCTCTAGACTTGAGTGCTGTTGCTGAGGTGTGTGGATGGAGGATGATTTGTTTAACTAAATAAATGGCAAGAGAAGACGGCGGCTAGCTGTGGATATGGGCGAGTTGTGCTGGCCATCCATTGTTGGAGTTTCTTTCTATTACTACTGAAACTGTGGGTGCTGCAGGGGGAGGAGGAGGAGGAGGGTAGGAGTAGGCTTGTTGCTGAGGCGGAGTGAGGAGGTTGTTTTACTGTGATTGGGCTGGGGGAGGGTGGGGCTGTTTTTATTCCTCCATGAGTACTTGAATAAAAAAGCTGAATACTGAATTTCTGAATATTCGGGGCCCCAAATATGAATATTTGGCTGAATATTTGAAATAAGGTATTTGACTCACCTCTAGTGTGTTGCACATGGCAAAATCCTGCTATAATCCATTTTTTTTATATTGAATGTTTATTGTCACACAGGAGTCCATCAGAGAACGCACTGTAAGCAGCAGGCTTGTCAATCACAAGCATGGAAAACATACTTTGAAGCAGCACAAAATAGTACAGTCACTGGATAATAAAAAGCAAAGTTAAAGTCCTTAAGTTTCAACTAAAGGGGTGGGCTCCCCAGCACAGGGTGTACTTAACCAATAGCCAGGAAAATCCATTTAATTTTTAAGTGAGCCCTTCTGGTCTTATTACCTAGAGGGATGCATTCTGCCTAGTGTGATATGTGCTCACTAAACAATGAGTGCCTTTTGTATGCTCTACTTGGAATGTGGTTGTGTGATGTCATACATGAAAGAATAACATCCCCCGGAACAGCAGGTGAGAGATGGGATGATGGTCTTCTCTCAGCCTAGCTTTGTATGTTCATATGGAAGAAGCGGCAACCTGGAAAATCCGCATCTAAATTTTTGATCAATTTGCCAACGTCATATGGTAGGGGTGGGGACCCCTCGAACTGTCACATAGTTCATGTGCCTGCACCTCAGGAGACCAGTTACTTGGCACCCTTGGGATCAGAATTCCTGTCTGATCTAGACTCTGCCTCTCCCAGAGTAAAAGCTTCTAAAAACAGTCACATTTGGGTAGAAGGGGTTATGTCCTATGGGATGAACAGCTCAAAGTAAAATCTGCCTCAATTCCAAGTCTATGGATATCATCTAAAAATGAAGCGCATTAATTTCCATTTATTTTAATAGTATTTGCTTAATTTGAATACAGGTGTTAAGTAATGAAAATGTATTTCCCTCATTTAAATTAATAGATAAATTAAGAGCCAGGAATCTTTTTTTTTTTTCAGTTAAAAGGAAGAAAAGGAACTGGTTAAAAAGGAAAATTGTTGCATAAAGAAAGAAACTTACGCTTTACATTTGGAATGCTGAATAAAGCTGAAATAGCAGAGTCTCTAATAATGGAGAATGTTTTTTCTTTGTATTTTACTTCCTGGTCACCGGAGCTGCCCACTTCTGCCCGATGACCTCCCAGCCCCATCCACCTCCTTCCCTGGCACTCACCTCTCCTTGTGGGACTGACAGAGCATTCTGCCCCTTGGTGGATTTCATCGGAAGCTTGGTAAGGAAGTGGCTGCCTCTGGTCTGCAAGTGTGGAGGACAGCAGCCAGTCAGAATGGTGGGGTCCAAGTGTGCCGGCATCATGCTGCCTAGCACCAGAGTTTTCCACTTAATTACTCCCAGCCCTCAAGGATGCAGTTGGCGAGAGCTCCATGGTGCACAGGCATGTGCAATTGCATGGCTACGCTCTGGACTTAAACTGCATCCCCACACCCTCAATTTCCTCCATCCGCATCACAACCTGTGCTCCTCTAGGTGGCAGTATTGCAGGGGATAATACTGCCCTCCATCCCCAGGGAGAAGACTGTCCTGCAGGATGCTCAGTCCTCCTTCTCCTGGCCAGTACCTGACATCCCCGGTTTGTTCTCAAACACCGGTTGCCAGCGTCCCAAGTGGTAACCCTACTGTTGCACCAATGGGCCAGCCACATTTCTTTCTTAATCATTACGCAAGATTCATGATATTAAACATGAATGAGGAACCTCACAAATAAAGGCCCCACACCTAAATATCACATCCCTTTATTCCCACCTTTTTTCAAAATCACTGTTGTCATATTTAATTAGCTTTTATCTGGTTCAGCCTGCATAGCCCCCAGCATTTCCTGTTCACAGCCACTACCGTGACATCACAGAATCCCTCATGATAGATATCAGAGCCGGACTACAGCTGTGGAAGATTAGAATACCTGAAATGTGACTTAGAGCTTTTAAAAGCTCAGATCAGCTGTTCACCAGTCCCACCATCCTCTTAAAGAAAACTAGTCTTTACCTTCAGCACAGAATGAAAAGCAGCAGCCAGTAAACAACGCTAGGTTGAACATGTTAAGCCTGCACCAGTTATTGTTCCATCTTAGATCACCCTTTTTCTCTTGCCGTATACTCCTCCCATTTGGAATCTGCTTTAACATATTTTAGATTTGGAATAAAAAAAGAAGCACTCCTTTAAATTAAAACAGCTGTGATTATGCGTGAAAAGTGGGGATAGCCATGATACAAGAAGCACTCCTTTAGATATTTTCAAACCTAAAACAAAATGCTGTAGCAGATGCAGAATAGATAATAATGGGCAGCTTGCAAAGCTGGAGAACAATGGGCACCCTATAATAGAATACAAAAACAAATTTATTTATAAATAAAAAGATAATATAAAAAGGCATAAATACAAATGTTTCACTATAACATTCTCTGCTGCTTTAATATGAGGCAAATTACCTCAGTGGTGAGAGGTTCTTATAGTTCACTTTGTGAAACATAAGGGTCTCGATTCTCATCACCCGACTGATGCAAGGGCTTGCGTCTCAGGAATGGCACAAGTTGTGACTTCTGCCAAAGATGCACCAGAGCAATTCTCAAAAAGCAGCCTGTGTCCAATGCAGGCTACGTGTTCCAAAGGAGGCTTGTGCCATTCTTGTGGCACAAAATGGGTTACGGCATAGTGCTAGGGGGCTTGCGGAAGATGCAAGCTGCCATTTCCCCTAAACTGGGATTCTCTAAACCCTCCCAAAGGGTACACTTCTAAGTACCATTAGACCAGCCAGGTGTGTCCTCTGGGAGAGTGAAGAGAACTTACACCACCCACGGAGCCCTCCCTGGGTGGGAGGGAACATTTGCCACAGTCCCCCCTCCCCAACCCCAAACTGTTGTAGAATAAACCAGTTCCCCTGTGGCTAGCGGTCCCCTTCCCCTGCTCCCCAATGTTCCCTGTATGCTTAATGAACAGACCTCCCTGGTGTCCAGTAGTCCATCCCCATCCCCGTAAATAGTAAACTGTACATCCCCCCCATTGCTGTCTAGTGGTCCCCCTTCCCTATCAATGATCCCTGTAACTTTTAAACTATAAAGCATTCCCTGGTGGCTAGCAGTCTATTTTTTAAGCACACAGAGGGACACAGGGGACCACGCTGTGCTCAATTGTCCCTCAGCTTGCGGCAAACCATCAGGCGTGCTGGTTTGTTTGGTGCATGGCCACAGTTGCCGCATGCTGCGGAACTTGCCACTGGCACACTACCTGATAGAGAATTAGCTGCAGGGTCCCTGGAGCACTGGCAATTGGTACAAGCTGCTGTAGGTGCTGCTTGCACTGCCCTTCAAATTGAGCCTAAGCTCTTTCCTTTCACAAAGCATTTTGCAGCATCGAGGAATAAGTGAAGCTAACCAACAACATGAGGAAATGTATTACCAGTTCCTTTAATATTTTATGCACAGTTCTCCTTTCTTCCTTTCTACTAAGATATCTGCAGGAGTCCAGTAGCTATCCATGTTCTTTGTTAACCTGGATGCAATCTGTAGGCCACTTATGAAGCAGCTGCATGGTACTCACTGCACCAGACCTGTAGCTTGTTTTGTGATATAAGAAAACAGCTGCATGGTGACCTCACTGCAACAGACCTGTAGCTTGCTTTGTGATATAAAAAACAGCTGCATAGTGACTCTCACTGCACCAGACCTGTAGCTTGCTTTGTGATATAGAAAGCAGCTGCATGGTGACTCTCACTGCAACCAGACCGTAGCTTGCTTTGTGATATAAGAAAGCAGCTGCATGGTGACTCTCACTGCAGCAGACCCATAGCTTGCTTTGTGATATAAAAAAACAGCTGCATGGTGGTGCTCACTGCACCAGACCTGTAGCTTGCTTTGTGATATAAGAAAACAGCTGCATGGTGGTGCTCACTGCACCAGATCTGTAGCTTGCTTTGTGATATAAGAAAACAGCTGCATGGTGACTCACTGTACCAGATGTGCAGCTTGCTTTGTGATATAAGAAATAAGCTGCATGGTTGTGCTCACTGCACCAGATCTGTAGTTTGCTCTGTGATATAAGAAAGCAGCTGCATGGTGACTCTCATTACACCAGACCTGTAGCTTGCTTTGTGATATAAGAAATTATACCATGGACATAAGTGAACAGCAAATGAAATGGTCAGACTGGTAGTTTACCACTGGTGTAAATCCTGTAATAATCATTGGCTGTTGAGAAAATATGCTCATCCACATCCTAATCATCTGCAGCCCAGGAATAAATAGAATAAAAATAAAAACACAAAGCCACCTCTTTAAACGTTGTATTTTATTAAAGTAAAAAAATTAACCCTGGTATAATCACAATAAACCAATCCAGGATGTGAGTAATCCTGGGATTTACCCACTTCTGGTGTGGATTTGGTCACTCGGCTGCGCCACGTGACCAAACCACACAAGGTGTGGGTAAATCCCAACATAACTCATACCCTGTCATGGTTTATTGCTTAAACAGCTGCATGGTGGCACTCACTGCACCAGACCTATTCCTTGCTTTGTGATATAAGAAAACAGCTGCAGAGTAAATCACACTGCACAGACCTGTAGCTTGCATTGTGATATAGAAAACAGCTGCATGGTGGCACTCACTGCCCAGACTAGAAGCTTGCTTTGTGAACTGGGAACAGCTGCATGGGGGCGCTCACTGCACCAGACCTGTAGCTTGCTTTGTGATATAAGAAAACAGCTGCATGGTGGCACTCACTGCACCAGACCTGTAGCTTGCTTTGTGAACTGGGAAACCAGCCGAATGGTGATGCTCACTGCACCAGACCTGTAGCTTGCTTTAAGAACTGGGAAAGCAGCTGCATGGTGACCTCACTGCAGACCTGTAGCTTGCTTTGAGATATAAGAAAGCAACTAAACGGGGACTTCATTGCACCAGATCTGTAGCTTGCTTTGTGATATAAGGAAGCAACTGCATGGTGATGCTCACTGCACCAGATTTGTAGCTTGCTTTAAGAAATGGGAAAGCAGCTGCATGGTGACCTCACTGCACCAGACCTGTAGCTCGCTTTGTGATATAAGAAAACAGCTGCATGGTGACCTCACTGCACCAGACCTGTAGCTTGCTTTGTGATGTAAGAAAACAGCTGCAGGGTGAATCGCTGCACAGACCTGTAGCTTGCATTGTGAACTGGGAAAGTAGCTGCATGGTGGTGCTCACTACACCAGATCTGTAGCTTGCTTTGTGATATAAGTAAAGAGCTGCATGGTGACCTCACTGCACCAGATCTGTAGCTTGCTTTGTGAACTGGGAAAGCAGCTGCATGGTGATGCTCACTACACCAGATCTGTAGCTTGCTTTGTGCTATATCAAAGAAGCTGCATGGTGGCACTCACTGCACCAGATCTGTAGCTTGCTTTGTGATATAAGAAAACAGCTGCATGGTAATCTCACTGCACCAGATCAGTAGCATGCTTTGAGATATAAGAAAGCAGCTGCATGTGACCTCATTGCTCCAGATCTGTAGCTTGCTTTGTGATATAAGAAAGCAGCTGCATGGTGACCTCACTGCACCAGATCTGTAGCTTGCTTTGTGATATAAGAAAGCAGCTGCATGGTGACCTCACTGCACCAGATCTGTAGCTTGCTTTGTGGTATAAGAAAGCAGCTGCATGGTGATTTCACTGCACAGACCTGTAGCTTACATTCTGATATAAGAAAGCAGCTGCATGGTGGCACTCACTGCACCAGATCTGTAGCTTGCTTTGTGATATAAGAAAGCAACTGCATGGTAACCTCACTGCACCAGATCTGTAGCTTACTTTGTGATATAAGAAAGCAGCTGCATGGTGAACACACTGCACCAGATCTGTAGCGTGCTTTGTGATATAAGAAAACAGCTGCAGGGTGAACTCACTGCACCAGACTCTGTAGCTTGCTTGTGATATAAGAAAGCAGCTGCATGGTGAGCTCACTGCACCAGATCTGTAGCTTGCTTTGTGATATAAGAAACAGCTGCATGTGGACCCTCACTGCACCAGATCTGTGTGATATAAGAAAGCAGCTGCATGGTGACCCTCACTGCACCAGATCTGTAGCTTGCTTTGTGATATGAGAAAGCAGCTACATGGTGACCTCACTGCACCAGATCTGTAGCTTGCTTTGTGGTATAAGAAAGCAGCTGCATGGTGACCTCACTGCACCAGATCTGTAGCTTGCTTTGTGATAAAAGAAAGCAGCTGCATGGTGATCTCAGTGCACCAGACCTGTAGCTTGCTTTGTGATATAAGAAAGCAGCTGCATGGTGACCTCACTGCACCAGATCTGAAGCTTGCTTTGTGATATAAGAAAGCAGCTGCATGGTGATCTCACTGCACCAGATCAATAGCTTGCTTTGTGATATCAGAAAATATCTGCATGTGACCTCATTGCTGCAGATCTTGTGATATAAGAAAGCAGCTGCATGGTGACCTCACTGCACCAGATCTGTAGCTTGCTTTGTGATATGAGAAAGCAGCTACATGGTGACCTCACTGCACCAGATCTGTAGCTTGCTTTGTGGTATAAGAAAGCAGCTGCATGGTGACCTCACTGCACCAGATCTGTAGCTTGCTTTGTGATAAAAGAAAGCAGCTGCATGGTGACCTCAGTGCACCAGACCTGTAGCTTGCTTTGTGATATAAGAAAGCAGCTGCATGGTGATCTCACTGCACCAGATCTGTAGCTTGCTTTGTGGTATAAGAAAGCAGCTGCATGGTGACCTCACTGCACCAGATCTGAAGCTTGCTTTGTGATATAAGAAAGCAGCTGCATGGTGATCTCACTGCACCAGATCTGTAGCGTGCTTTGTGATATAAGAAAACAGCTGCAGGGTGAATCGCACTGCACAGACCTGTAGCTTGCATTGTGATATAAGAAAGCAGGTGCATGGTGCCACTCACTGCACCAGATCTGTAGCTTGCTTTGTGATATAAAAAAGCAGCTGCATGGTGACTTCACTGCACCACATCTGTAGCGAGCTTTGTGATATAAGAAAACAGCTGCAGGGTGAATCACACTGCACAGACCTGTAGCTTGCATTGTGATATAAGAAAGCAGCTGCATGGTGGCACTCACTGCACCAGATCTGTAGCTTGCTTTGTGATATAAGAAAGCAACTGCATGGTAACCTCACTGCACCAGATCTGTAGCATGCTTTGTGATATAAGAAAACAGCTGCAGGGTGAATTGCACTGCACAGACCTGTAGCTGCATTAGGGATATAAGAAAGCAGCTGTAGGTGGCACTCACTGCACCAGATCTGTAGCTTGCTTTGTGATATAAGAAAGCAGCTGCAGGGTGACCTCACTGCACCAGATCTGTAGCGTGCTTTGTGATATAAGAAAGCAGCTGCATGGTGACCTCACTACACCAGATCTCCAGCGTGCTTTGTGATATAAGAAGACAGCTGCAGGGTGAATTGCACTGCACAGACCTGTAGCTCGCTTTGTGATATAAGAAAACAGCTGCATGTGACCTCATTGCTCCAGATATGTAGCTTGCTTTGTGAACTGGGAAAGCAGCTGCATAGTGATGCTCACTACACCAGATCTGTAGCTTGCTTTGCGATATATCAAAGCAGCTGCATGGTGTCACTCACTGCACCAGATCTGTAGCTTGCTTTGTGATATAAGAAATGAGCTGCATGGTGACCTCACTGCACCAGATCTGTAGCATGCTTTGAGATACAAGAAAGCAGCTGCATGGTGATCTCACTGCACCAGATCTGTAGCTTGCTTTGTGATATAAGAAAACAGCTGCATGGTGATTTCACTGCACCAGATCTGTAGCTTGCTTTGTGATATAAGAAAACAGCTGCATGTGACCTCATTGCTCCGGATATGTAGCTTGCTTTGTGATATAAGAAAGCAGCTGCATGGTGACCTCACTGCACCAGATCTTTAGCTTGCTTTGTGATATAAGAAAGCAGCTGCATGGTGACCTCACTGCACCAGATCTGTAGCTTGCTTTGAGATACAAGAAAGCAGCTGCATGGTGATCTCACTGCACCAGATCTGTAGCTTGCTTTGTGAAATAAGAAAACAGCTGCATGGTGATTTCACTGCAACAGATCTGTAGCTTGCTTTGTGATATAAGAAAACAGCTGCATGTGACCTCATTGCTCCAGATATGTAGCTTGCTTTGTGATATAAGAAAGCAGCTGCATGGTGACCTCACTGCACCAGATCTGTAGCTTTGCTTTGTGGTATAAGAAAGCAGCTGCATGGTGATCTCACTGCACAGACCTGTAGCTTACATTGTGATATAAGAAAGCAGCTGCATGGTGGCACTCACTGCACCAGATCTGTAGCTTGCTTTGTGATATAAGAAAGCAACTGCATGGTAACCTCACTGCACCAGATCTGTAGCTTACTTTGTGATATAAGAAAGCAGCTGCATGGTGAACTCACTGCACCAGATCTGTAGCGTGCTTTGCGATATAAGAAAACAGCTGCAGGGTGAATTGCACTGCACAGACCTGTAGCTTGCATTGTGATATAAGAAAGCAGCTGCATGGTGAGCTCACTGCACCAGATCTGTAGCTTGCTTTGTGATATAAGAAAACAGCTGCATGCTGATCTCACTGCACCAGATTTGTAGCTTGCTTTGTGGTATAAGAAAGCAGCTGCATGGTGACCTCACTGCACCACATCTGTAGCTTGCTTTGTGATATAAAAAGCAGCTGCATGGTGACACACTGCACCAGATCTGTAGCGTGCTTTGTGCATAAGAAAGCAGCTGCATGGTGGCACTCACTGCACCAGATCTGTAGCTTGCTTTGTGATATAAGAAAACAGCTGCATGGTGATCTCACTGCACCAGATCTATAGCTTGCTTTGTGATATAAGAAAATAGCTGCATGTGACCTCATTGTTGCAGATCTTGTGATATAAAGAAAGCAGCTGCATGGTGACCTCACTGCACCAGATCTGTAGCTTGCTTTGTGATATGAGAAAGAAGCTGCATGGTGACCTCACTGCACCTGATCTGTAGCTTGCTTTGTGGTATAAGAAAGCAGCTGCATGGTGACCTCACTGCACCAGATCTGTAGCTTGCTTTGTGATAAAAGAAAGCAGCTGCATGGTGACCTCAGTGCACCAGACCTGTAGCTTGCTTTGTGATATAAGAAAGCAGCTGCATGGTGATCTCACTGCACCAGATCTGTAGCTTGCTTTGTGGTGTAAGAAAGCAGCTGCATGGTGAACTCACTGCACCAGATCTGAAGCTTGCTTTGTGATATAAGAAAGCAGCTGCATGGTGATCTCACTGCACCAGATCTGTAGCGTGCTTTGTGATATAAGAAAACAGCTGCAGGGTGAATTGCACTGCACAGACCTGTAGCTTGCATTGTGATATAAGAAAGCAGGTGCATGGTGGCACTCACTGCACCAGATCTGTAGCTTGCTTTGTGATATAAAAAAGCAGCTGCATGGTGACTTCACTGCACCACATCTGTAGCGTGCTTTGTGATATAAGAAAGCCGCTGCATGGTGATCTCACTGCACCAGATCTGTAGCTTGCCTTGTGATATAAGAAAGCAGCTGCATGGTGACCTCACTGCACCAGATCTGTAGTTTGCTTTGTGGTATAAGAAAGCAGCTGAATGATGACCTCACTGCACCAGATCTGTAGCGAGCTTTGTGATGTAAGAAAACAGCTGCAGGGTGAATCGCACTGCACAGACCTCTAGCTTGCATTGTGATATAAGAAAGCAGCTGCATGGTGGCACTCACTGCACCAGATCTGTAGCTTGCTTTGTGATATAAGAAAGCAGCTGCATGGTGACCTCACTGCACCAGATCTGTAGCGTGCTTTGTGATATAAGAAAGCAGCTGCATGGTGACCTCACTACACCAGATCTCCAGCGTGCTTTGTGATATAAGAAGACAGCTGCAGGGTGAATTGCACTGCACAGACCTGTAGCTCGCTTTGTGATATAAGAAAACAGCTGCATGTGACCTCATTGCTCCAGATATGTAGCTTGCTTTGTGAACTGGGAAAGCAGCTGCATAGTGCTCACTTCACCAGATCTGTAGCTTGCTGCGATATATCAAAGCAGCTGCATGGTGGCACCTCACTGCACCAGATCTGTAGCTTGCTTTGTGATATAAGAAATGAGCTGCATGGTGACCTCACTGCACCAGATCTGTAGCATGCTTTGAGATACAAGAAAGCAGCTGCATGGTGATCTCACTGCACCAGATCTGTAGCTTGCTTTGTGATATAAGAAAACAGCTGCATGGTGATTTCACTGCACCAGATCTGTAGCTTGCTTTGTGATATAAGAAACAGCTGCATGTGACCTCATTTCTCCAGATATGTAGCTTGCTTTGTGATATAAGAAAGCAGCTGTATGGGTGACCTCACTGCACCAGATCTGTAGCTTGCTTTGTGATATAAAAGCAGCTTCATGGTGACCTCACTGCACCAGATCTGTAGCTTGCTTTGTGGTATAAGAAAGCAGCTGCATGGTGATCTCACTGCACAGACCTGTAGCTTACATTGTGATATAAAAAGCAGCTGCATGGTGGCACTCACTGCACCAGATCTGCAGCTTGCTTTGTGATATAAGAAAGCAACTGCATGGTAACCTCACTGCACCAGATCTGTAGCTTACTTTGTGATATAAGAAAGCAGCTGCATGATGAACTCACTGCACCAGATCTGTAGCGTGCTTTGTGATATAAGAAAACAGCTGCAGGGTGAATTGCACTGCACAGACCTGTAGCTTGCATTGTGATATAAGAAAGCAGCTGCATGGTGGGCTCACTGCACCAGATCTGTAGCTTGCTTTGTGATATAAGAAAACAGCTGCATGCTGACCTCACTGCACCAGATTTGTAGCTTGCTTTGTGGTATAAAAAGCAGCTGCATGGTGACCTCACTGCACCAGATCTGTAGCTTGCTTGTGATATAGAAAGCAGCTGCATGGTGACCACACTGCACCAGATCTGTAGCGTGCTTTGTGATATAAGAAAGCAGCTGCATGGTGGCACTCACTGCACCAGATCTGTAGCTTGCTTTGTGATATAAGAAACAGCTGCATGGTGATCTCACTGCACCAGATCTATAGCTTGCTTTGTGATATAAGAAAATAGCTGCATGTGACCTCATTGCTGCAGATCTTGTGATATAAGAAAGCAGCTGCAGGGTGACCTCACTGCACCAGATCTGTAGCTTGCTGTGATATAAGAGAAGGCAGCTGCATGGTGACCTCACTGCACCAGATCTGTAGCTTGCTTTGTGGTATAAGAAAGCAGCTGCATGGTGACCTCATTGCACCAGATCTGTAGCTTGCTTTGTGATATAAGAAAGCAGCTGCATGGTGACCTCAGTGCACCAGACCTGTAGCTTGCTTTGTGATATAAGAAAGCAGCTGGTGATCTCACTGCACCAGATCTGTAGCTTGCTTTGTGGTATAAGAAAGCAGCTGAATGGTGACCTCACTGCACCAGATCTGTAGCGAGCTTTGTGATATAAGAAAACAGCTGCAGGGTGAATCGCACTGCACAGACCTCTAGCTTGCATTGTGATATAAGAAAGCAGCTGCATGGTGGCACTCACTGCACCAGATCTGTAGCTTGCTTTGTGATATAAGAAAGCAACTGCATGGTAACCTCACTGCACCAGATCTGTAGCATGCTTTGTGATATAAGAAAACAGCTGCAGGGTGAATCGCACTGCACAGACCTCTAGCTTGCATTGTGATATAAGAAAGCAGCTGCATGGTGGCACTCACTGCACCATATCTGTAGCTTGCTTTGTGATATAAGAAAGCAACTGCATGGTAACCTCACTGCACCAGATCTGTAGCATGCTTTGTGATATAAGAAAACAGCTGCAGGGTGATTGCACTGCACAGACCTGTAGCTTGCATTGAGATTTAAGAAAGCAGCTGCATGGTGGCACTCACTGCACCAGACCTGTAGCTTGCATTGAGATATAAGAAAACAGCTGCATGGTGACCTTACTGCACCAGATGTCTAGCTTGCTTTGTAAACTGGGAAAGCAGCTGCATGGTGATGCTCACTACACCAGATTTGTAGCTTGCATTATGATATATCAAAGCAGCTGCATGGTGGCACTCACTGCACCAGATCTGTAGCTTGCTTTGTGATATAAGAAAACAGCTGCATGGTGACCTCACTGCACCAATCTGTAGCGTGCTTTGTGATATAAGAAAACAGCTGCATGTGACCTCATTGCTCCAGATCCGTAGCTCGCTTTGTGATATAAGAAAGCAGCTGCATGGTGACCTCACTGCACCAGATATGTAGCTTGCTTTGTGATATAAGAAAGCAGCTGCATGGTAGCACTCACTGCACCAGACCTGTAGCTTGCTTTGTGACATAAGAAAGCAGCTGCATGGTGACCTCTCTGCACCAGATCTGTAGCTTGCCTTGTGCTATAAGAAATCAGCTGCATGGTGACCTCACTGCACCAGATCTGTATCTTGCTCTGTGATAAAAGAAAGCAGCTGCATGATGACCTCACTACGCCAGATCTGTAGCGTGCTTTGTGATATAAGAAAGCAGCTACAGGGTGAATCGCACTGCACAGACCTGCAGCTTGCATTGTGATATAAGAAAGCAGCTGCATGGTGGCACTCACTGCACCAGACCTGTAGCTTGCTTTGTGATATAAGAAAACAGCTGCATGGTGACCTCACTGCACCAGATCTGTGCGTGCTTTGTGATATAAGAAAGCAGCTGCATGGTGGCACTCACTGCACCAGACCGGTAACTTGCTTTGTGATATAAGAAAACAGCTGCTTGGTGACCTCACTGCACCAGATATGTAGCTTGCTGTTGATATAAAGCAGCTGCATGGTGGCACTCACTGCACCAGACTGGTAACTTGCTTTGTGATATATGAAAACAGCTGCATGGTGACCTCACTGCACCAGATATGTAGCTTGCTTTGTGATATAAGAAAACAGCTGCAGGGTGATACGCACTGCACAGACCTGTAGCTTGCATTGTGAACTTGGAAAGTAGCTGCATGGTGGCAGTCACTGTACCAGACCTGTAGCTTGCTTTGTGAACTAGGAAAGCAGCTGCATGGTGATGCTCACTACACCAGATCTGTAGCTTGCTTTGTGATATAAGAAAGCAGCTGCATGGTGGCACTCATTGCTCCAGATCTGTAGCTTGCTTTGTGATATAAGAAAACAGCTGCATGGTGACCTCACTGCACCAGATCTGTAGCTTGCTTTGTGATATAAGAAAGAAGATGCATGGTGACCTCACTGCACCAGATCTGCAGCTTGCTTTGTGATATAAGAAAGCAGCTGCATGGTAGCACTCACTGCACCAGATCTGTAGCTTGCTTTGTGATATAGAAAACAGCTGCATGGTGACCTCACTGCACCAGATCTGTAGCGTGCTTTGTAATATAAGAAAACAGCTGCATGGTGACCTCATTGCACCAGATCTGTAGCTTGCTGTGAACTGGGAAAACAGCTGCATGGTGTGCCTCACTTCACCAGATCTGTAGCTTGCTTTGCGGTACAAGAAAGCAGCTGCATGGTGGCACTCTCTGCACCAGATCTGTAGCTTGCTTTGTGATATAAGAAAACAGCTGCATGGTGACCTCACTGCACCAGATCTGTAGCTTGCTTTGTGATACTAGGAAAGCAGCTGCATGGTGATGCTCACTACACCAGATCTGTAGCTGCTTTGTGATATAAGAAAGCAGCTGCATGGTGGCACTCATTGCACCAGATCTGTAGCTTGCTTTGTGATATAAGAAAACAGCTGCATGGTGACCTCACTGCACCAGATCTGTAGCTTGCTTTGTGATATAAGAACGAAGATGCATGGTGACCTCACTGCACCAGATCTGCAGCTTGCTTTGTGATATAAGAAAACAGCTGCATGGTGATCTCACTGAACCAGATCTGTAGCGTGCTTTGCGATATAAGAAAACAGCTGCATGGTGACCTCATTGCACCAGATCTGTAGCTTGCTTTGTGAACTGGGAAAACAGCTGCATGGTGGTGCTCACTTCACCAGATCTGTACCTTGCTTTGTGCATAAGAAAGCAGCTGCATGGTGGCACTCATTGCCCAGATCTGTAGCTTGCTTTGTGATATAAGAAAGCAGCTGCATGGTGACCTCACTTGCACCAGATCTGTAGCTTGCTTTGTGATATAAGAAAGCAAGCTGCATGGTAGCACTCACTGCACCAGACCTGTAGCTTGCTTTGTGAATAAGAAAACAGCTGCATGGTGACCTCACTGCACCAGATCTGTAACTTGCTTTGTGAACTGGGAAAACAGCTGCATGGTGGCGCTCACTCACCAGATCTGTAGCTTGCTTTGTGATATAAGAAAGCAACTACACGGCCACTTCACTGCACCAGATCTGTAGCTTGCTTTGTGGTATAAGAAAGCAGCTGCATGGTGGCACTCACTGCACCAGACCTGTAGCTTGCTTTGTGATATAAGAAAGCAGCTGCATGGTGACACACTGCACCAGACCTGCTGCTTGCTTTGTGAACTTGGAAAGCAGCTGCATGGTGGCACTCACTGTACCAGACCTGTAGCTTGCTTTGTGATATAAGAAAACAGCTGCATGGTGACCTCACTGCACCAGATCTGCAGCTTGCTGTGATATAGAAAGCAGCTGCAGGTGAATCGCACTGCACAGACCTGTAGCTTGCATTGTGAACTTGGAAAGCAGCTGCATGGTGGCACTCACTGTACCAGACCTGTAGCTTGCTTTGTGTATAAGAAAGCAGCTGCATGGTGCACTCACTGCACCAGATCTGTAGCTTGCTTTGTGGTATAAGAAAGCAGCTGCATGGTGACTCACTGCACCAGATCTGTAGCTTGCTTTGTGATATAAGAAAGCAGCTGCATGGTGATCCACTGCACAGACCTGTAGCTTGCTTTGTGAACTTAGAAAGCGCTGCATGGTGGCACTCACTGCACCAGATCTGTAGCCTGCTTTGTGGTATAAGAAAGCAGCTGCATGGTGGCACTCACTGCACCAGATCTGTAGCTTGCTTTGTGATATAAGAAAACAGCTGCATGGTGACCTTAATGCACAGATCTGTAGCTTGCTTTGTGATATAAGAAAGCAGCTGCATGGTGGCACTCATTGCTCCAGATCTGTAGCTTGCTTTGTGAACTGGGAAAACAGCTGCATGGTGATGTTCACTGCACCAGATCTGTAGCTTGCTTTGTGAATAAGAAAGCAGCTACATGGTGACCTCACTGCACCAGATCTGCAGCTTGCTTTGTGATATAAAAGCAGCTGCATGGTAGCACTCACTGCACCAGACCTGTAAGCTTGCTTTGTGATATAAGAAAACAGCTGCATGGTGACCTCACTGCACCAGATCTGTAGCATGCTTTGTGATATAAGAAAACAGCTGCATGGTTACCTCATTGCACCAGATCTGTAGCTTGCTTTGTGAACTGGAAAACAGCTGCATGGTGGTGGTCACTTCACCAGATCTGTACTTGCCTTGCGATATAAGAAAGCAGCTGCATGGTGGCACTCATTGCTCCAGATCTGTAGCTTGCTTTGTGATATAAGAAAGCAGCTGCATGGTGACCTCACTGCACCAGATCTGTAGCTTGCTTTGTGATATAAAAGCAGCTGCATGGTAGCTCACTGCACCAGATCTGTAGCTTGCTTTGTGATATAAGAAAACAGCTGCATGGTGACCTCACTGCACCAGATCTGTAGCTTGCTTTGTGATATAAGAAAGCAGCTGCATGGTGACACTCACTGCACCAGATCTGTAGCTTGCTTTGTGATATAAGAAAGCAGCTGCATGGTGACCTCACTGCACCAGATCTGTAGCTTGCTTTGTGATATAAGAAAGCAGCTGCATGGTGACCTCACTGCACCAGATCTGTAGCTTGCTTTGTGAATGAAAAGCAGCTGCATGGTGACTCACTGCACCAGATCTGTAGCTTGCTTTGTGATATAAGAAAGCAGCTGCATGGTGGCACTCACTGCACCAGATCTGTAGCTTGCTTTGTGATATAAGAAAGCAGCTGCATGGTGACCTCACTGCACCAGATCTGTAGCTTGCTTTGTGATATAAGAAAGCAGCTGCATGGTGGCACCTCACTGCACCAGATCTGTAGCTTGCTTTGTGATGATAAGAAAGCAGCTGCATGGTGATCTCACTGCACCAGATCTGTAGCTTGCTTTGTGATATAAGAAAGCAGCTGCATGGTGGCACTCACTGCACCAGATCTGTAGCTTGCTTTGTGATATAAGAAAGCAGCTGCATGGTGACCTCACTGCACCAGATCTGTAGCTTGCTTTGTGATATAAGAAAGCAGCTGCATGGTAACCTCACTGCACCAGATCTGTAGCTTCTTTGTGATATAAGAAAGCAGCTGCATGTGACCTCACTGCACCAGATCTGTAGCTTGCTTTGTGATATAAGAAAACAGCTGCATGGTGACCATCTGCACCAGACCTGTAGCTTGCTTTGTGATATAAGAAAGCAGCTGCATGGTGAGCCTCACTGCACCAGATCTGTAGCTTGCTTTGTGATATAAGAAAACAGCTGCATGGTGACCTCACTGCACCAGATCTGTAGCTTGCTTTGTGGTATAAGAAAGCAGCTGCATGGTGACCTCACTGCACCAGATCTGTAGCTTGCTTGTGATATAGAAAGCAGCTGCATGGTGACCACACTGCACCAGATCTGTAGCTTGCTTTGTGATATAAGAAAGCAGCTGCATGGTGGCACTCACTGCACCAGATCTGTAGCTTGCTTTGTGATATAAGAAACAGCTGCATGGTGACTGCACTGCACCAGATCTGTAGCTTGCTTGTGATATAAGAAAGCAGCTGCATGGTGGCACTCACTGCACCAGACCTGTAGCTTGCTTTGTGATATAAGAAAGCAGCTGCATGGTGACCTCACTGCACCAGATCTGTAGCTTGCTTGTGATATAAGAAAGCAGCTGCATGGTGACCTCACTGCACCAGATCTGTAGCTTGCTTTGTGATATAAGAAAGCAGCTGCATGGTGACCTCACTGCACCAGATCTGTAGCTTGCTTTGTGATATAAGAAAGCAGCTGCATGGTGACCTCACTGCACCAGATCTGTAGCTTGCTTTGTGATATAAGAAAGCAGCTGCATGGTGATCTCACTGCACCAGATCTGTAGCTTGCTTTGTGGTATAAGAAAGCAGCTGCATGGTGACCTCACTGCACCAGATCTGTAGCGTGCTTTGTGATATAAGAAAACAGCTGCATGGTGACCTCACTGCACCAGATCTGTAGCTTGCATTGTGATATAAGAAAGCAGCTGCATGGTGGCACTCACTGCACCAGATCTGTAGCTTGCTTGTGATATAAAAGCAGCTGCATGGTAACCTCACTGCACCAGATCTGTAGCATGCTTTGTGATATAAGAAAACAGCTGCAGGGTGAATCGCACTGCACAGACCTCTAACTTGCATTGTGATATAAGAAAGCAGCTGCATGGTGGCACTCACTGCACCATATCTGTAGCTTGCTTTGTGATATAAGAAAGCAACTGCATGGTAACCTCACTGCACCAGATCTGTAGCATGCTTTGTGATATAAGAAAACAGCTGCAGGGTGAATTGCACTGCACAGACCTGTAGCTTGCATTGAGATATAAGAAAGCAGCTGCATGGTGGCACTCACTGCACCAGACCTGTAGCTTGCTTTGTGATATAAGAAAGCAGCTGCATGGTGACCTTACTGCACCAGATCTGTAGCTTGCTTTGTGAACTAGGAAAGCAGCTGCATGGTGAGCTCACTGCACCAGATCTGTAGCTTGCTTTGTGATATAAGAAAGCAGCTGCATGGTGACACTCACTGCACCAGATCTGTAGCTGCTTTGTGATATAAGAAAACAGCTGCATGGTGAATTGCACTGCACAGATCTGTAGCTTGCTTTGTGATATAAGAAAGCAGCTGCATGGTGGCACTCACTGCACCAGATCCTGTAGCTTGCTTTGTGATATAAGAAAACAGCTGCATGGTAACCTCACTGCACCAGATCTGTAGCTTGCTTTGTGATATAAGAAAGCAGCTGCATGGTGACCTCACTGCACCAGATATGTAGCTTGCTTTGTGATATAAGAAAGCAGCTGCATGGTAGCACTCACTGCACCAGACCTGTAGCTTGCTTTGTGATATAAGAAAGCAGCTGCATGGTGACCTCCTGCACCAGATCTGTAGCTTGCTTTGTGATATAAGAAAGCAGCTGCATGGTGACCTCACTGCACCAGATCTGTAGCTTGCTTTGTGATATAAGAAAAGCAGCTGCATGGTGACCTCACTGCACCAGATCTGTAGCTTGCTTTGTGATATAAGAAAGCAGCTCCGGGTGACCTCACTGCACCAGATCTGTAGCTTGCATTGTGATATAAGAAAGCAGCTGCATGGTGGCACTCACTGCACCAGACCTGTAGCTTGCTTTGTGATATAAGAAAACAGCTGCATGGTGACCTCACTGCACCAGATCTGTGCGTGCTTTGTGATATAAGAAAGCAGCTGCATGGTGGCACTCACTGCACCAGACCGATAACTTGCTTTGTGATATAAGAAAACAGCTGCTTGGTGACCTCACTGCACCAGATATGTAGCTTGCTTTGTTATATAAGAAAGCAGCTGCATGGTGGCACTCACTGCACCAGACTGGTAACTTGCTTTGTGATATATGAAAACAGCTGCTTGGTGACCTCACTGCACCAGATATGTAGCTTGCTTTGTGATATAAGAAAACAGCTGCAGGGTGAATCGCACTGCACAGACCTGTAGCTTGCATTGTGAACTTGGAAAGTAGCTGCATGGTGGCAGTCACTGTACCAGACCTGTAGCTTGCTTTGTGAACTAGGAAAGCAGCTGCATGGTGATGCTCACTACACCAGATTTGTAGCTTGCTTTGTGATATAAGAAAGCAACTGTATGGTGGCACTCATTGCTCCAGATCTGTAGCTTGCTTTGTGATATAAGAAAACAGCTGCATGGTGACCTCACTGCACCAGATCTGTTGCTTGCTTTGTGATAAAGAAAGAAGATGCATGGTGACCTCACTGCACCAGATCTGCAGCTTGCTTTGTGATATAAGAAAGCAGCTGCATGGTAGCACTCACTGCACCAGATCTGTAGCTTGCTTTGTGATATAAGAAAACAGCTGCATGGTGACCTCACTGCACCAGATCTGTAGCGTGCTTTGTAATATAAGAAAACAGCTGCATGGTGACCTCATTGCACCAGATCTGTAGCTTGCTTTGTGAACTGGGAAAACAGCTGCATGGTGATGCTCACTTCACCAGATCTGTACCTTCTGCGGTACAAGAAAGCAGCTGCATAGTGGCACTCATTGCTCCAGATCTGCAGTTTGCTTTGTGATATAAGAAAGCAGCTGCATGGTGACCTCACTGCACCAAATCTGTAGCGTGCTTTGTGATATAAGAAGCAGCTGCATGGTAGCACTCACTGCACAAGACCTGTAGCTTGCTTTGTGATATAAGAAAATAGCCACATGGTGACCTCACTGCACCAGATCTGTAGCTTGCTTTGTGAACTAGGAAAGCAGCTGCATGGTGATGCTCAATACACCAGATCTGTAGCTTGATTTGCGATATAAGAAAGCAGCTGCATGGTGGCACTCATTGCTCCAGATCTGTAGCTTGCTTTGTGATATAAGAAAACAGCTGCATGGTGACCTCACTGCACCAGATCTGTAGCTTGCTTTGTGATATAGGAACGAAGATGCATGGTGACCTCACTGCACCAGATCTGCAGCTTGCTTTGTGATATAAGAAAGCAGCTGCATGGTAGCACTCACTGCACCAGACCTGTAGCTTGCTTTGTGATATAAGAAAACAGCTGCATGGTGATCTCACTGAACCAGATCTGTAGCGTGCTTTGCGATATAAGAAAACAGCTGCATGGTGACCTCAATGCACCAGATCTGTAGCTTGCTTTGTGAACTGGGAAAACAGCTGCATGGTGGTGCTCACTTCACCAGATTTGTACCTTGCTTTGCGGTACAAGAAAGCAGCTGCATGGTGGCACTCATTGCTCCAGATCTGTAATTTGCTTTGTGATATAGGAAAGCAGCTGCGTGGTGACCTCACTTCACCAAATCTGTAGCTTGCTTTGTGATATAAGAAAGCAACTGCATGGTAGCACTCACTGAACAAGACCTGTAGCTTGCTTTGTGAGATAAGAAAATAGCCGCATGGTGACCTCACTGCACCAGATCTGTAACTTGCTTTGTGAACTGGGAAAACAGCTGCATGGTGGCGCTCACTTCAACAGATCTGTAGCTTGCTTTGTGATATAAGAAAGCAACTACACGGGCACTTCACTGCACCAGATCTGTAGCTTGCTTTGTGGTATAAGAAAGCAGCAGCATGGTGGCACTCACTACACCAGACCGGTTGCTTACTTTGTGATATAAGAAAGCAGCTGCAGGGTGAATCACACTGCACAGACGTGTTGCTTGCATTGTGAACTTGGAAAGCAGCTGCATGGTGGCACTCACTGTACTAGACCTGTAGCTTGCTTTGTGATATAAGAAAACAGCTGCATGGTGACCTCACTGCACCAGATCTGCAGCTTGCTTTGCGATATAAGAAAGCAGCTGCAGAGTGAATCGCACTGCACAGACCTGTAGCTTGCATTGTGAACTTGGAAAGCAGCTGCATGGTGGCACTCACTGTACCAGACCTGTAGCTTGCTTTGTGGTATAAGAAAGCAGCTTCATGGTGGCACTCACTGTACCAGACCTGTAGCTTGCTTTGTGGTATAACAAAGCAGCTGCATGGTGGCACTCACTGTACCAGACCTGTAGCTTGCTTTGTGATATAAGAAAGCAGCTGCAGGGTGAATCCACTACTGCACAGACCTGTAGCTTGCATTGTGAACTTGGAAGCTGCTGCATGGTGGCACTCACTGTACCAGACCTGTAGCCTGCTTTGTGGTATCAGAAAGCAGCTTCATGGTGGCACTCACTGCACCAGACCTGTAGCTTGCTTTGTGATATAAGAAAACAGCTGCATGGTGACCTTACTGCACCAGATCTGTAGCTTGCTTTGCGATATAAGAAAGCAGCTGCATGGTGGCACTCATTGCTCCAGATCTGTAGCTTGCTTTGGGGTGAACTGGGAAAACAGCAGCATGGTGATGTTCATTGCACCAGATCTGTAGCTTGCTTTGTGAAGTAAGAAAGCAGCTACATGGTGACCTCACAGCACCAGATCTGCAGCTTGCTTTGTGATATAAGAAAGCAGCTGAATGGTAGCACTCACTGCACCAGACCTGTAGCTTGCTTTGTAATATAAGAAAACAGCTGCATGGTGACCTCACTGCACCAGATCTGTAGCATGCTTTGTTATATAAGAAAACATTTGCATGGTTCCCTCATTGCACCAGATCTGTAGCTTGCTTTGTGAACTGGGAAAACAGCTTCATGGTGGTGGTCACTTCACCAGATCTGTACCTTGCTATTACAAGAAAGCAGCTGCATGGTGGCACTCATTGCTCCAGATCTGTAGTTTGCTTTGTGATATAAGAAAGCAGCTGCATGGTGACCTCACTGCACCAAATCTGTAGCATGCTTTGTGATATAAGAAAGCAGCTGCATGGTAGCACTCACTGCACAAGACCTGTAGCTTGCTTTGTGATATAAGAAAATAGCCGCATGGTGACCTCACTGCACCAGATCTGTAACTTGCTTTGTGAACTGGGAAAACAGCTGCATGGTGGTGCTCACTTCACCAGATCTGTATGTTGCTTTGTGATATAAGAAAGCAACTACTACAGGGACTTCACTGCACCAGATCTGTAGCTTGCTTTGAGATATAAGAAAGCAGCTGCATTGTGGCACTCACTGCTCCGATCTATAGCTTGCTTGTGATATAAGAAAGCAGCTGCATGGTGACCTCCTGCACCAGATCTGTAGCTTGTTTTGTGGTATAAGAAAGCAGTTGCATGGTGGCACTCACTACACCAGACCTGTAACTTGCTTTTTGATATAAGAAAGCAGCTGCATGGTGACCTCACAGCACCAGATCTGTAGCTTGCTGCGGTATAAGAAAGCAGCTGCAGGGTGAATCGCACTGCACAGATCTGTAGCTTGCATTGTGAACTTGGAAAGCAGCTGCACGGTGGCACTCACTGTACTAGACCTGTAGCTTGCTTTGCGATATAAGAAAACAGCTGCATGGTGACCTCACTGCACCAGATCTGTAGCTTGCTTTGTGATATAAGACAGCAGCTGCATGGTGGCACTCATTGCTCCAGATCTGTAGCTTGCTTTGTGATATAAGAAAGCAGCTGCATGGTGGCACTCATTGCTCCAGATCTGTAGCTTGCTTTGTGATATCAGAAAGCAGCTGCATGGTGGCACTCATTGCTCCAGATCTGTAGCTTGCTTTGTGGTGAACTGGGAAAACAGCTGCATGGTGATGTTCATTGCACCAGATCTGCAGCTTGCTTTGTGAACTAGGAAAGCAGCTGCATGGTAGCACTCACTGCACCAGATCTGCAGCTTGCTTTATGATATAAAGCAGCTGCATGGTAGCACGCACTGCACCAGACCTGTAGCTTGCTTTGTGATATAAGAAAACAGCTGCATCGTGACCTCACTGCACAGATCTGCTGCTTGCGTTGTGATATAAGAAAGCAGCTGCATGGTGTCACTCACAGCACCAGAGATGTAGCTTGCTTTGTGATATAAGAAAACAGCTGCAGGGTGAATCGCACTGCCCAGACCTGTAGCTTGCATTGTGAACTTGGAAAGTATCTGCATGGTGGCAGTCACTGTATCAGACCTGTAGCTTGCTTGTGACATAAGAAAACAGCTGCATGGTGACCTCACTGCACCAGATCTGCAGCTTGCTGCGATATAAAGCAGCTGCAGGGTGAATCGCACTGCACAGACCTGTAGCTTGCATTGTGAACTTGGAAAGCAGCTGCATGGTGGCACTCCTGTACCAGACCTGTAGCTTGCTTTGTGGTATAAGAAAGCACTCATGGTGGCACTCACTGTACCAGACCTGTAGCTTGCTTGTGGTATAACAAAGCAGCTGCATGGTGGCACTCACTGTACCAGACCTGTAGCTTGCTTTGTGATATAAGAAAGCAGCTGCAGGGTGAATCGCACTGCACAGACCTGTAGCTTGCAATGTGAACTTGGAAAGCTGCTGCATGGTGGCACTCACTGTACCAGACCTGTAGCCTGCTTTGTGGTATCAGAAAGCAGCTTCATGGTGGCACTCACTGTACCAGACCTGTAGCTTGCTTTGTGATATAAGAAACAGCTGCATGGTGACCTTACTGCACCAGATCTGGCTTGCTTTGCAATATAAGAAAGCAGCTGCATGGTGGCACTCATTGCTCAGATCTGTAGCTGCTTTGGGGTGAACTGGGAAAACAGCAATGGTGATGTTCATTGCACCAGATCTGTAGCTTGCTTTGTGAAGTAAGAAAGCAGCTACATGGTGACCTCACAGCACCAGATCTGCAGCTTGCTTTGTGATATGAAAGCAGCTGAATGGTAGCACTCACTGCACCAGACCTGTAGCTTGCTTAGTGATATAAGAAAACAGCTGCATGGTGACCTCACTGCACCAGATCTGTAGCGTGCTTTGTGATATAAGAAAACATTTGCATGGTGACCTCATTGCACCAGATCTGTAGCTTGCTTTGTGAACTGGGAAAACAGCTGCATGGTGGTGGTCACTTCACCAGATCTGTAGCTTGCCTTGCGATACAAGAAAGCAGCTGCATGGTGGCACTCATTGCTCCAGATCTGTAGTTTGCTTTGTGATATAAGAAAGCAGCTGCATGGTGACCTCACTGCACCAAATCTGTAGCATGCTTTGTGATTTAAGAAAGCAGCTGCATGGTAGCACTCACTGCACAAGACCTGTAGCTTGCTTTGTGATATAAGAAAATAGCCGCATGGTGACCTCACTGCACCAGATCTGTAACTTGCTTTGTGAACTGGGAAAACAGCTGCATGGTGGTGCTCACTTCACCAGATCTGTATGTTGCTTTGTGATATAAGAAAGCAACTACACGGGGACTTCACTGCACCAGATGTGTAGCTTGCTTTGAGATATAAGAAAGCAGCTGCATTGTGGCACTCACTGCTCCTGATCTGTAGCTTGCTTTGTGATATAAGAAAGCAGCTGCATGGTGACCTCACTGCACCAGATCTGTAGCTTGTTTTGTGGTATAAGAAAGCAGCTGCATGGTGGCACTCACTACACCAGACCTGTAACTTGCTTTGTGATATAAGAAAGCAGCTGCATGGTGACCTCACAGCACCAGATCTGTAGCTTGCTGCGGTATAAGAAAGCAGCTGCAGGATGTCACTGCACAGACCTGTAGCTTGCATTGTGAACTTGGAAAGCAGCTGCATGGTGGCACTCACTGTACTAGACCTGTAGCTTGCTGCGATATAGAAAACAGCTGCATGGTGACCTCACTGCACCAGATCTGTAGCTTGCTTTGTGATATAAGACTGCAGCTGCATGGTGGCACTCATTGCTCCAGATCTGTAGCTTGCTGTGATATAAGAAAGCAGCTGCATGGTGGCACTCATTGCTCCAGATCTGTAGCTTGCTTTGTGATATAAGAAAGCAGCTGCATGGTGGCACTCATTGCTCCAGATCTGTAGCTTGCTTTGTGGTGAACTGGGAAAACAGCTGCATGGTGATGTTCATTGCACCAGATCTGCAGCTTGCTTTGTGAACTAGGAAAGCAGCTGCATGGTAGCACTCACTGCACCAGATCTGCAGCTTGCTTTATGATATAAGAAAGCAGCTGCATGGTAGCACTCACTGCACCTGACCTGTAGCTTGCTTTGTGATATAAGAAAACAGCTGCATCATGACCTCACTGCACCAGATCTGCTGCTTGCTTTGTGATATAAGAAAGCAGCTGCATGGTGCACTCACTGCACCAGATCTGTAGCTTGCTTTGTGATATAAGAAAACAGCTGCAGGGTGAATCGCACTGCCCAGACCTGTAGCTTGCATTGTGAACTTGGAAAGTAGCTGCATGGTGGCAGTCACTGTATCAGACCAGTAGCTTGCTTTGTGATATAAAAAAATAGCCACATGGTAACCTCACTGCACCAGATCTGTAGCTTGCTTTGTGATATAAGAAAGCAGCTGCTTGGTGGCACTCGTTGCTCCAGATCTGTAGCTTGCTTTGTGATATAAGAAAACACCTGCATGGTGACCTCACTGCACCAGATCTGTAGCTTGCTTTGTGATATAAGAAAGAAGATGCATGGTGACCTCACTACACCAGATCTGCAGCTTGCTTTGTGATATAAGAAAGCAGCTGCATGGTAGCACTCACAGCACCAGACCTGTAGCTTGCTTTGTGATATAAGAAAACAGCTGCATGGTGACCTCACTGCACCAGATCTGTAGCGTGCTCTGTGATATAAGAAAACAGTTGCATGGTGACCTCATTGCACCAGATCTGTAGCTTGCTTTGTGAAGTGGGAAAACAGCTGCATGGTGTTGCTCACTTCACCAGATCTGTACCTTGCTGCGGTACAGAAAGCAGCTGCATGGTGGCACTCATTGCTCCAGATCTGTAGTTTGCTTTGAGATATAAGAAAGCAGCTACATGGTGACCTCACTGCACCAGATCTGTAGCTTGCTTTGTGGTATAGGAAAGCAGCTGCATGGTGACCCCACAGTACCAGACTTGTAGCTTGCTTTGCTTTATAAGAAAGCAGCTGCAGGGTGAATCGCACTGCCCAGACCTGTAGCTTGCATTGTGAACTTGGAAAGCAGCTGCATGGTGGCACTCACTGTACCAGACCTGTAGCTTGCTTTGCGATATAAGACAACAGCTGCATGGTGACCTCACTGCACCAGATCTGTAGCTTGTTTTGTGGTATAAGAAAGCAGCTGCAAGGTGGCACTCACTGCACAAGACCTGTAACTTGCTTTGAGATATAAGAAAGCAGCTGCATGGTGACCTCACTGCACCAGATCTGTAGCTTGTTTTGTGGTATAAGAAAGCAGCTGCATGGTG
Organism: Neoceratodus forsteri; assembly: GCA_016271365.2. NCBI lineage: Eukaryota > Metazoa > Chordata > Ceratodontiformes > Ceratodontidae > Neoceratodus > Neoceratodus forsteri. Next base: position 158,453,681 of record JADMNL010000032.1, on the reverse strand, counting down.
GCACTCACTACACCAGACCTGTAGCTTGCTTTGTGATATAAGAAAGCAGCTGCATGGTGACCCCACAGCACCAGACTTGTAGCTTGCTTTGCGGTATAAGAAAGCAGCTGCAGGGTGAATCGCACTGCCCAGACCTGTAGCTTGCATTGTGAACTTGGAAAGCAGCTGCATGGTGGCACTCACTGTACCAGACCTGTAGCTTGCTTTGCGATATAAGACAACAGCTGCATGGTGACCTCACTGCACCAGATCTGTAGCTTGATTTCTGATATAAGAAAGCAGCTGCATGGTGGCACTCATTGCTCCAGATCTGTAGCTTGCTTTGTGGTGAACTGGGAAAACAGCTGCATGGTGATGTTCATTGCACCAGATCTGCAGCTTGCTTTGTGAACTAAGAAAGCAGCTGCATGGTAGCACTCACTGCACCAGAACTGCAGCTTGCTTTATGATATAAGAAAGCAGCTGCATGGTAGCACTCCTGCACCAGACCTGTAGCTTGCTTTGTGATATAAGAAAACAGCTGCATGGTGACCGCACTGCACCAGATCTGCAGCTTGCTTTGTGATATAAAAAGCAGCTGCATGGTGACTCACTGCACCAGTCCTGTAGCTTGCTTTGTGATGTAAGAAAACAGCTGCGTGGTGACCTCACTTCACCAGATCTGTAGCTTGCTTTGTGATATAAGAAAACAGCTGCATGGTGACCTCACTGCACCAGATCTGTAGCTTGCATTGTGATATAAGAAACCAGCTGCATGGTGGCACTCACAGTACCAGAGCTGTAACTTGCTTTGTGATATAAGAAAACAGCTGCAGGGTGAATCGTACTGCCCAGACCTGTAGCTTGCATTGTGAACTTGAAAAGTAGCTGCATGGAGGCAGTCACTGTACCAGACCTGTAGCTTGCTTTGTGATATAAGAAAATTGCCACATGGTGACCTCACTGCACCAGATCTGTAGCTTGCTTTGTGATATAAGAAAGCAGCTGCTTGGTGGCACTCATTGCTCCAGATCTGTAGCTTGCTTTGTGATATAAGAAAACAGATGCATGGTGACCTCACTGCACCAGATCTGTAGCTTGCTTTGTGATATAAGAAAGAAGATGCATGGTGACCTCACTACACCAGATCTGCAGCTTGCTTTGTGATATAAGAAAGCAGCTGCATGGTAGCACTCACAGCACCAGACCTGTAGCTTGCTTTGTGATATAAGAAAACAGCTGCATGGTGACCTCACTGCACCAGATCTGTAGCGTGCTCTGTGATATAAGAAAACAGTTGCATGGTGACCTCATTGCACCAGATCTGTAGCTTGCTTTGTGAAGTGGGAAAACAGCTGCATGGTGTTGCTCACTTCACCAGATCTGTACCTTGCTTTGCGGTACAAGAAAGCAGCTGCATGGTGGCACTCATTGCTCCAGATCTGTGGTTGCTTTGAGATATAAGAAAGCAGCTACATGGTGACCTCACTGCACCAGATCTGTAGCTTGCTTTGTGGTATAGGAAAGCAGCTGCATGGTGACTCACAGTACCAGATTGTAGCTTGCTTTGTTTATAAGAAAGCAGCTGCAGGGTGAATCGCACTGCCCAGACCTGTAGCTTGCATTGTGATGGAAAGCAGCTGCATGGTGGCACTCACTGTACCAGACCTGTAGCTTGCTTTGTGATATAAGAAACAGCTGCATGGTGACCTCACTGCACCAGATCTGTAGCTTGTTTTGTGGTATAAGAAAGCAGCTGCATGGTGGCACTCACTGCACAGATCTGTAACTTGCTTTGTGATATAAGAAAGCAGCTGCATGGTGACCTCACTGCACCAGATCTGTAGCTTGCTTTGTGGTATAAGAAGCAGCTGCATGGTGCACCACTACACCAGATCTGTAGCTTGCTTTGTGATATAAGAAAGCAGCTGCATGGTGACCCCACAGCACCAGACTCTGTAACGCTTGCGGATATAAAAAGCAGCTGCAGGGTGAATCGCACTGCCCAGACCTGTAGCTTGCATTGTGAACTTGGAAAGCAGCTGCATGGTGGCACTCACTGTACCAGACCTGTAGCTTGCTTTGCGATATAAGACAACAGCTGCATGGTGACCTCACTGCACCAGATCTGTAGCTTGATTTCTGATATAAGAAAGCAGCTGCATGGTGGCACTCATTGCTCCAGATCTGTAGCTTGCTTTGTGGTGAACTGGGAAAACAGCTGCATGGTGATGTTCATTGCACCAGATCTGCAGCTTGCTTTGTGAACTAGGAAAGCAGCTGCATGGTAGCACTCACTGCACCAGAACTGCAGCTTGCTTTATGATATAAGAAAGCAGCTGCATGGTAGCACTCTCTGCACCAGACCTGTAGCTTGCTTTGTGATATAAGAAAACAGCTGCATGGTGACCGCACTGCACCAGATCTGCAGCTTGCTTTGTGATATAAGAAAGCAGCTGCATGGTAGCACTCACTGCACCAGTCCTGTAGCTTGCTTTGTGATATAAGAAAACAGCTGCATGGTGACCTCACTTCACCAGATCTGTAGCGTGCTTTGTGATATAAGAAAACAGCTGCATGGTGACCTCACTGCACCAGATCTGTAGCTTGCATTGTGATATAAGAAACCAGCTGCATGGTGGCACTCACAGTACCAGACTGTAACTTGCTTTGTGATATAAGAAAACAGCTGCAGGGTGAATCGCACTGCCCAGACCTGTAGCTTGCATTGTGAACTTGAAAAGTAGCTGCATGGGCAGTCACTGTACCAGACCTGTAGCTTGCTTTGTGATATAAGAAAAGCTGCCACATGGTGACCTCACTGCACCAGATCTGTAGCTTGCTTTGTGATATAAAAGCAGCGCTTGGTGCACTCATTGCTCCAGATCTGTAGCTTGCTTTGTGATATAAGAAAACAGATGCATGGTGACCTCACTGCACCAGATCTGTAGCTTGCTTTGATATAAGAAAGAAGATGCATGGTGACCTCACTGCACCGGATCTGCAGCTTGCTTTGTGATATAAGAAAGCAGCTGCATGGTAGCACTCACTGCCCCAGACCTGTAGCTTGCTTTGTGATATAAGAAAACAGCTGCATGGTGACCTCACTGCACCAGATCTGTAGCGTGCTTTGTGATATAAGAAAACAGTTGCATGGTGACCTCATTGCACCAGATCTGTAGCTTGCTTTGTGAACTGGGAAAACAGCTGCATGGTGGTGCTCACTTCACCAGATCTGTACCTTGCTTTGTGGTACAAGAAAGCAGCTGCATGGTGGCAATCATTGCTCCAGATCTGTAGTTTGCTTTGAGATATAAGAAAGCAGCTACATGGTGACCTCACTGCACCAAATCTGTAGCTTGCTTTGTGATATAAGAAAGCAGCTGCATGGTAGCACTCACTGCACAAGACCTGTTGCTTGCTTTGTGATATAAGAAAATAGCCTCATGGTGACCTCACTGCACCAGATCTGTAATTTGCTTTGTGAACTGGGAATACAGCTGCATGGTGGCGCTCACTTCACCAGATCTGTAGCTTGCTTTGTGACATAAGAAAGCAACTACACGGGGACTTCACTGCACCAGATCTGTAGCTTGCTTTGTGATATAAGAAAGCAGCTGCATGGTGGCACTCATTGCTCCAGATCTGTAGTTTGCTTTGAGATATAAGAAAGCAGCTGCATGGTGACCTCACTGCACCAGATCTGTAGCTTGCTTTGTGGTATAAGAAAGCAGCTGCATGGTGGCACCTCACTACACCAGACCGTTGCTTGCTTTGTGATATAAGAAAGCAGCTGCAGGATGATCGCACTGCACAGACCTGTAGCTTGCCTTGTGAACTTGGAAAGCAGCTGCATGGTGGCACTCACTGTACCAGACCTGTAGCTTGCTTTGTGGTATACGAAAGCAGCTTCATGGTGGCACTCACTGCACCAGACCTGTAGCTTGCTTTGTGGTATAACAAAACGGCTGCTTGGTGGCACTCACTGTACCAGACCTGTAGCTTGCTTTGTGATATAAGAAAACAGCTGCATGGTGAATCGCACTGCACAGACCTGTAGCTTGCATTGTGAACTTGGAAAGCAGCTCCATGGTGGCACTCACTGTACCAGACCTGTAGCCTACTTTGTGGTATCAGAAAGCAGCTTCATGGTGGCACTCACTGCACCAGACCTGTAGCTTGCTTTGCGATATAAGAAAACAGCTGCATGGTGACCTCACTGCACCAGATCTGTAGCTTGCTTTGTGATATAAGAAAGCAGCTGCATGGTGGCACTCATTGCTCTAGATCTGTAGCTTGCTTTGTGATATAAGAAAGCAGCTGCATGGTGGCACTCATTGCTCCAGATCTGTAGCTTGCTTTGTGGTGAACTGGGAAAACAGCTGCATGGTGATGTTCATTGCACCAGATCTGCAGCTTGCTTTGTGAACTAGGAAAGCAGCTGCATGGTAGCACTCACTGCACCAGATCTGCAGCTTGCTTTATGATATAAGAAAGCAGCTGCATGGTGTCACTCACAGCACCAGAGATGTAGCTTGCTTTGTGATATAAGAAAACAGCTGCAGGGTGAATCGCACTGCCCAGACCTGTAGCTTGCATTGTGAACTTGGAAAGTAGCTGCATGGTGGCACTCACTACACCAGACCGGTTGCTTGCTTTGCGATATAAGAAAACAGCTGCATGGTGACCTTACTGCACCAGATCTGTAGCTTGCTTTGTGATATAAGAAAGCAGCTGCATGGTAGCACTCATTGCTCCAGATCTGTAGCTTGCTTTGAGGTGAACTGGGAAAACAGCTGCATGGTGATGTTCATTGCACCAGATCTGTAGCTTGCTTTGTGAACTAGGAAAGCAGCTACATGGTGACCTCACAGCACCAGATCTGCAGCTTGCTTTGTGATATAAGAAAGCAGCTGCATGGTAGCACTCACTGCACCAGACCTGTAGCTTGCTTTGTGATATAAGAAAACAGCTGCATGGTGACCGCACTGCACCACATCTGCAGCTTGCGTTGTGATATAAGAAAGCAGCTGCATGGTAGCACTCACTGCACCAGACCTGTAGCTTGCTTTGTGATATAAGAAAACAGCTGCATGGTGACCTCACTGCACCAGATCTGTACCATGCTTTGTGATATAAGAAAACAGTTGCATGGTGACCTCATTGCACCAGATCTGTAGCTTGCTTTGTGAACTGGGAAACAGCTGCATGGTGGTGCTCACTTCACCAGATCTGTACCTTGCTTGCGATACAGAAAGCAGCTGCATGGTGGCATTCATTGCTCCAGATCTGTAGTTTGCTTTGTGATATAAGAAAGCAGCTGCATGGTGACCCTACTGCACCAAATCTGTAGCTTGCTTTGTGATATAAGAAAGCAGCTGCATGGTAGCACTCACTGCACAAGACCTGTAGCTTGCTTTGTGATATAAGAAAATAGCCGCATGGTGACCTCACTGCACCAGATCTGTACTTGCTTTGTGAACTGGAGAAACAGCTGCATGGTGGCGCTCACTTCACCAGATCTGTAGTTGCTTTGTGATATAAGAAAGCAACTGCACGAGACTTCACTGCACCAGATCTGTAGCTTGCTTTGAGATATAAAGAAAGCAGCTGCATTGTGGCACTCACTGCTCCAGATCTGTAGCTTGCTTTGTGATATAAGAAAGCAGCTGCATGGTGGCACTCACTACACCAGACCTGTAGCTTGCTTTGTGATATAAGAAAGCAGCTGCATGGTGACCTCACAGCACCAGATCTGTAGCTTGCTTTGCGGTATAAGAAAGCAGCTGCAGGGTGAATCGCACTGCACAGACCTGTAGCTTGCATTGTGAACTTGGAAAGCAGCTGCATGGTGGCACTCACTGTACCAGACCTGTAGCTTGCTTTGCGATATAAGAAAGCAGCTGCATGGTGGCACTCATTGCTCCAGATCTGTAGCTTGCTTTGTGGTGAACTGGAAAACAGCTGCATGGTGATGTCTCACTGCACCAGATCTGCAGCTTGCTTTGTGAACTAGAAAAGCAGCTGCATGGTAGCACTCACTGCACCAGATCTGTAGCTTGCTTTGTGATATAAGAAAACAGCTGCATGGTGACCTCACTGCACCAGATCTGTAGCTTGCTTTGTGATATAAAGCAGCTGCATGGTGCACCTCACTGCACCAGATCTGTAGCTTGCTTTGTGATATAAGAAAACAACTGCATGGTGACCTCACTGCACCAGATCTGTAGCGTGCTTTGTGATATAAGAAAACAGCTGCATGTTGACCTCACTGCACCATATCTGTAGCTTGCGTTGTGAACTGGGAAAACAGCTGCATGGTGGTGCTCACTTCACCAGATCTGTACCTTGCTTTGTGATATAAGAAATCAACTACACAGGGACTTCACTGCACCAGATCTGTAGTTTGCTTTGCGATATAAGAAAGCAGCTGCATGGTGACCTCACTGCACCAGATCTGTAGCTTGCTTTGCTATATAAGTAAGCAGCTGCAGGGTGAATCGCACTGCACAGACCTGTAGCTTGCATTGTGAACTTGAAAGCAGCTGCATGGTGGCACTCACTGTACCAGACCTGTAGCTTGCTTTGTGGTATGAGAAAGCAGCTTCATGGTGGCACTCACTGCACCAGACCAGTAGCTTGCTTTGTGGCATAAGAAAGCAGCTGCATGGTGGCACTCGCTGTACCAGACCTGTAGCTTGCTTTGTGATATAAGAAAGCAGCTGCAGGGTGAATCGCACTGCATAGACCTGTAGCTTGCATTGTGAACTTGGAAAGCAGCTGCGTGGTGACACTCACTGTACCAGACCTGTAGCTTGCTTGTGATATAAGAAAGCAGCTGCATGGTGGCACTCACTGCACCAGACCTGTAGCTTGCATTGCGATATAAGAAAACAGCTGCATGGTGACCTCACTGCACCAGATTGTAGCTTGCTTTGCGATATAAGAAAGCAGCTGCATGGTGGCACTCATTGCTCCAGATCTGTAGCTTGCTTTGTGGTGAACTGGGAAAACAGCTGCATGGTGGCGTTCATTGCACCAGATGTGGCAACGCTGTGAACTAGGAAGCAGCAGCATGGTGACCTCACAGCACTCAGATCTGTAGCTTGCTTGTAATACTGGAAAGCAGCTGCATGGTGACGTTCATTGCACCAGCTCTGTAGCTTGCTTTGTGAACTAGAAAAGCAGCTGCATGGTGACCTCACTGCATCAGTCCTGTAACTGCTTTGTGAACTGGGAAAACAGCTGTGTTGTGATGCTCAGATCTGTAGCTTGCTTTGTAAACTTGGAATGCAGCTGCATTGTGATGTTAACTGCACCAGCTCTGTAGTTTGCTTTATGAACTGGGGAAGCAGCTGAGTGGTGATGCTCACTGCACCAGACCTGTAGCTTGCTTTGTAAATTGGGAAAGCAGTTGCATAGCGGCGCTCACTGCACCAGATATGCAACTTGCTTTGTGAACTGGGAAAGCAGCTGCATGGTGATGCAAACTGCATAAGACCTGTAGCTTGCTTTATGAACTGGGACGGCAGCTGTGTGGTGACGCTCACTGCAGTACAAATCTCCCCCACCAAACTGAGGTGTATTTGATGTGTATACAAGATGTAAATGGGGTGTATACCTCAGTGTAAAGCTTGAGGCATGTACCTCAACTGCACTATTGTCTGGGAGGTATACATGAGGTTCAACAGCAGTGCTCCTGCAGTGTAACTGAGTTGCAGTTGATGTGCATCTAAAAATGTTAATTAGGTACACCTCAATGAGGGTACCCTCCACCAGAGCAGTAGTCAGCTAGTATAGTTGAGGTACACACATCAATACGGCCAATCTAACTGTAAAAAGTAAACTCTAAATGCAGGGCAGAGATCTTGTCTGAAAGAAAAAGTAAATACTATTTGCTTAATTCATTTTAAGCTGAACTTATAAAAGTATTAACAAAGGGGAAGATCCCTACCTCTTTACCACCCAGCCTCTTTACTGGAATAGACAAAACACTTTGCAGTTCCTGCATTAAGTAGATGGAGCAATGTCTGCAGGACAATTCAAAAGATATTTTTTTTTAACATTTGTCACTGGAAATAGTGAACATTATAAAAAGCACTGGAAAAGTACAATGGCATTACAGGCCCCTATTCCCACCCCTGTTAAATAAACAAGAGATGCACACATAAAAAGAACTTGCACATCCTACTAACATCTTGCCACTTTTCTGCAACATGAACAAATTGTTATCGTGAACAAGAATTTTTCTTACTCCGAGAAGATTCTTTATTTTGCAAGCGCTGCCCAGCAAAGCACAGAGCTCCAACTGCTGCCTGAGAACAAACTGCCACTAACCTGGAAATACTGCAAGGGAGTTCCGAAATCAAAGTTGCCAATGGTGTCCCTATAGGCCCAAAAAGATCCACTCAGTAACACATGGCAGAAGTCAAGGTGTAGCTAGTTTGTGAGGTACAGTTGAGGTGTACCCTGGTGGGTGTTACGTTTTTAAGGTGTAGTTGACATGCATAGTGCTAAATGTAAAGTTCAAAGGGTGTAGCTGAGGTACTGTATATATCAATACAAGTACAAATTTTTAAGCGCAGTTCAGATATACAGTGTTTTGGAGGTGTATATATGGTATAGTGAAGAGTACATAGTGTATTCACCTTAGACAAGGTGTACACATAGTTCATTTAGGGGTAGCTTTCTGAAGCAGCTGCATTATAACACTCACTGCACCTGACCTGTAGCCTGCTTTGTGACACACACACAAAAAAAAACAACTGCATAGTGATACACCATGCTCCGGACCACAAGTGGGCCGAAGGAGTCCCTCCCCTTCCTTGTTTTGGCTTCCCAATACTGGGGACCCATTCCCAGTGTCGGTCATACAAAGACCAACCTCCCCAACTACAAGCACCCATGCCACCCTCCTCCCTTCATGCAAGTAAAAAAATCCCCTATGTCCGCCAGCCCACTGAGCACCCATACCCACCTCCTCCTCGCACCCACCATTTACGTAAAATCCAGCACTGGCCAGTCACCACAACCCTCCTTCACCTTGGCCAGCTGCTGTCTACTAAAGAAGAAAATGGGAAATAAATGAATCCACGAAATGTGCTAATCCCACATACATCTGGACTGTTTTTTTGTTTTGTTTGCTTGTTTTCTTTTCCTCATTACTTGGCTAGTTTGGGCCACAGTTTTTAGGATGCCCAGGTTGCCATCCTACCTCACAGCCACTTAGGTTACACCTTGTAAATGTGACCCAAAATGTGTTTTGGTAGTCCATCCCCCAAAGCACATTTTGTGTCAGATTTTACAGGGTGCAACTAACATGGTCAGGAGGTGGTGTGGTGACAAAGGCACCTTGAAAATATGGGACCACATTGACCAATAATGGCCAAGTTATGTGCAAAAGAAAAAAAAAACTTGGGAAAAAAATATGACTTGAAATGCGTGTACTGCACATGGATGTGCACTTTTTTCAATTTTTTATGTTGGCTCGCGCTTGCGCACCAGGCAACATCTTGCGGCAGTAGCAGATTTGGAGGCACAGTCACTGTTGGGCGAATGCAGGGCATGCATCAGAAGGTGCGTCCCTCATTCCGCAATCAGCCAGCAGCAGGCGGTGACCTCACGCATCCCTAATGTGGCCACCAGAACAAAGAAAAGGTCCACTGCAATGAGAGCAAAGCTCTCATGCAGCGTGACCTCAACGCGCCTCCCAACATGCAGGCAACATGGCGGCAGTGACTGCCGCCACCACCTGTCACAATGCCGACAGAGGGCCCTCCCTGTTGGCATACTGAACTCACCTCCATTTAAAATGTATGCGGGTGCCCAATCCCACTCAGCATCATAAGCCCCCCCAACATGTTTTCTTTGCCAGCGAGGCCCAATCCCGTTGGCGTTTATCCCGTTCCTGTTGATTTTGCCGACAAGGCCCACTCCCGTCAGCATAATGTCTCCCCACTTTTTGCGTGCGGAGGTGCCCAATCCCCTCGGCTCATGTCCCCAATATGTGCTGATGGGGTTTCCAATCCCCGTAGGCTACAGAATCCCCCCCAAAAAAACAGTTAGGTGGCATGCTGGGAGCCCACCCCAGCATGTCAAATCCCCTGCAAAACAAAACAAAACATCCCGCAATGTTTTTTTTTTTTTTTAAACCTGTAAAAAAGAAAATGGTTCCCCGCGGTCTCCCTGCCCCCTCCCACAACCCGCGCCCACCCTCTGCGCACCCTGCCTCCCCACACCCCCCCTCACCTCGGGAGTCTGGCGCGACGATCTTCGGTGGACCGGGAACACATCTGCACTCTTCAAAGCCGACCACAAATTGAAGAAATGCCAGTAAGCTGTATAATGGCATAAATAGGGTTTTTTCAACTTTGTTGCATATCTCAGCCATTTTTGGGAATTTTGGCACCACATTTTCAACATGGGGTTATTGGGACCCCTCCTCATGAATTCGGGCACTGTCATGGTGGCATTCGGTCCCAAAAGGTGATTTCGCGTTTACTGCGCAGAATCACCTTTCAGGACTGATTAACAAAACGACAGTGCCACCTTTCATCAGGGGGGCTCTCAAAAATCCTATGTTGCAAATTCAGTGGGAAAAATAAAAAATGGCTGTTTTACAGTTATGCGTAGGTAGCCTCACGCACGTTAAGCGAATTTCCAAGGAATTTGTAATATTTTCACTCCAGATTTTCAAAATTGGCATTTTTCCACACCTCCTATGAACGGTACAGCTGTTATTTTACATATCCTGACCGAAATGTGTTTTCGCACGTCTGGTGCAGAATAGCGTGGTCACTGTACGATATCAGTTTTCAGGACAGTTTGAGGAAATGATGGTGACACTGTTCATGAGCAGAGGTCCTAAAATGCCTATATTGAAAATTTGGTGCCGAACGTCCATAAAATGACTGTGTTACAAGCATACGTTGCGCAGTTTCCACGCACCCTTGTAACTTCGCAAATTTGCAATATTTTCATGCCAGATTTTCAACACTGGCATTTTTTCACACCTCCTTATGAACAGTACAGCTGTCATTTTTCACATCCTGCCCAAAATGTGTTTCCGCACATGTGGTGCACAATGGCGTGGTCGCTGTGGGAAATCAAGGTTTGGAACAGATTAACAAAATCACAGCACCACTGTTTATGAGGGGAGGTCCCAAAATGCCTATGTTGAAAATGTGGCTAACAAACTCCCAAAAATAATTGGGTTACAGACGTGTGTTGCACAGTTCCTATGCATGCTCATGACTTCACCAATCTTTCATATTTTCACTCCAGATTTTCAACGTTGCCATTTTTTTACGCCTCCTCATGAACAATACAGTTGTCATTTTCCACATCCTGCCCAAAATGTGTTTTCGTCCCTGTGTCACAAAATGGCATAGCCGCTGTGCAAAACCACCTTTCAGCTAACAAACTGATTCAATCAATCAATCAATCAAGTCTTTATTTAACCAGGCGTTCATCATTGAGCAGAAGCTCATTTGCAAGATGGACCTGGGTGAAGCATGAACAATTGTATATACAGGTCAACACAGGTATTTACAAGGCAATACAGATAAATACTGTTTACAGAGAAAAAAAGAAGTTCATATGTACATAGAATTATACAGACATTGTACAGATTACAGGGTATTTACATATATCAAAGTGTCTATAGGCAGGGCCCCTACTTTTCTGCGGCACAGTGGGACCAAGTTCTGCGGCAAGACTACCATTTGCCGCAGAACTTCTGCGGCGGTGGTTTGTAATTTCTGCTGAAGTTCTGCGGCACTAACAAACTACCACATCACAGTGTCAGCTTGTCATTCTGACTTCACTTTCAAGCAGTGGTTATAGCAATCAGGATGGTGGGAAGCACAGTAACACTAGTTCAAAAAATAACAGACTTATAAAAATAATTTTATGCCTAAAAAGGCAAAACAAATGTATCTCCCTTAAGGTCCAAGCCTGTTGCATAAATGACATATGCAGAGGGGAGCTTATGTGATAAATAAGGTATTTCTATATGCATGCTATCTATCCCACTAATGAGGTTTCCACTGTCTATCACTTATATATTTGTATGTGCTTTCTACACCATGCATGAGGTTCCCACTGTGTATCACTTATATATTTACAGTATATGCAATCTGTAACATATATACAAATATATGTGTGTGTGTGTGTGTGTGTGTGTGTGTGTGTGGGAGAGACAGAGATAGTGTGTGTGTGTGTATATATATATATATATATATATATATTTTAATTTCCATGAACTTGCATCCTCATTCATACAGGTCCCATTGGAAATGGAATAGAGGAGTTATTGCAAAACTCATTTTTCATGTCAACCTGCTTTCCCTGACACACTGCGTAACACCATCAGGCCATGACATGCATGTGAACCGATTGTGAGATAGAGCTCTCCAGCCCATCACAATGTGTCCACCATGTGACAGAACACTGCACCATACCTTCCCAGGCTCCGAGCAGTGATGTGTTCCACCAATCCTTGTGCTGCCCAGCCAGCTCCCAGAGCTAATCTCTGAACCTGACTTGCCGGCATGGAAACACAGCATGCTACCCTCTGGCCCAACAGCTGTCCCTGCACACAACATTCCTCCATAACTTTTAGGTGATTCTATCAACCAATGACAATATGTAATCAATAACCCTGGCAAAAATGCGTACAGGGCAATTATTTATTTAACAGGTCTATTCTTTCAACAGGTCTACACATTATTATATTCCACTTTTCTGGGCATAATTACTTTATTTTTCTTAAAAATGACAGTTAAATTCATTTTACCAGTTATTCATTTCAGATGGCATTTCTATGTCTTAAAAGCACAAATAGGTTTGTACAAAGTGAGGTATGGACTTAACAGGTCTGTGCTATTGACAAGGTTTTGTTTAATTTGGCCCTAGTGCAATAATGTAAGACTGAAAACTGTATTAGGCTGTAGTGCAGGTTGAGCAAATATCACCATGCCTGATGTGCTGTGCCACCGTCTCTGGCAGTGGGAGCTCGGTAGATAAGTGACTGTTCATTTCTGTTGCAGAATGCAGCCATTTCATTAGCTAATGTATGATATAGCAATGATAACATCACATTCTGAGTATATGGGGGTTTGGATATAAAAAAGGGAAGAGAACCAGATTCTATGTATAAACAGAAATATTAATAAAAATCACCAAAGAGTGAATTCTCGGCACACATGAAGTTCTTGTGTAGATTGCAAGTTCTCTGAAACTTCTGCAGCCAAGAGAATTCTAGGGGCCTTGTCTATAGGAAGATAAAGCAGGTTATCTAAGGATGCAGGAGGAAGTAACAGAAGAAAAATAGGTAACTAAAAATATACACCTGGTAGAGCGACGGTGGGAGGGAAGAGAGGAGTAGGGAGAAAGGCTAGGAGGCACGGTGCACAGAAGAGAGTTGGTGGAACAGGAAGTGGAGAGGTAGATGGAGGAAGAAGGATTATGTGGGCCCAGGATGAAACTGCTATGAAATACAGGCATGAGATGATTGTGCCGCTTTTTCATGAGGTGGGCTCACAAACAGCCATGTTGAAAATTTGGAGTGAATATACCAACACATGCCTACGGTGTTAGAGTTTCCAACTGTAGCACCCCACCTGTACAGACTGACAGCTGTCAGGGGTGTGACTTAGGATCATCAGCTGTAATGCTCCGCCATTCCCACCCCCCCACCCTGCAGCCAGTGACAGGCATCGTGGTGTGCCTCACTGTTGCACAAAGTTCACCCCATTCTCCTATAGTGCACCCAACTCAGCATATTTCCTTATGGAATGGGGTAAGTATAATGCCCAAAGACCCCAAAGCACACCACGACACTTGTCAGTGTCTACAGGAGTAGGGTGAGTACAATGGCATAGGCGTTACAGTTGATGACCAACGCACACCCCAATGCCTGTCGCCTCTACAGGGTGGGAGTGGGGTTACGCTACTTCAGTACTTCACTGCCATTCCCATTATGTGTCTCTAGCTCCGCACTACCAATGCCAGCGAGACAACATTCGGCATTGACAAATGCTTGTTTCTTTGATTACAACTTGTCCATTTGTGGCCAATCCCATTTTGAACCTCCGTTTTCAGGGTGGCCAAGTCACCGTCCACTCACAACCATATAAGGGCACACTTGTAAATCCAACTGGAAGTGTGTTTTGGGGTCGACCCTGAAACACATTCCAGTCAATTAAGTGCCACTTAATGGCATGTATGCAACTTGGCCACCCTGAAAATCTGGGGCCAGAATGGTCAAAACTGTCCAAGTTATGACCACAAAAAAGAGAAGAAAAATCTTTAAGTCCACACGCATGCATTTCAGGACTTAGTTTTTTTTTCTTGCCTGCAGGTAGAGGAACATGTCAAGGGACAGTGAGCATTTGTGATGTGAGGCATTGAGAATCATAACAAGGTATCAAGTGGACACCAGCAAGGGGGGGGGAGAAGGGTGGTGTGGGTGCAAGAGGGTGAGGAGTTTAGTACATGGTGGGCAAGAAAGATTACTGGCAGTGTGGTTGGGCACCTGCTGCCAGCATATTTGGACATTAGTGGGAGGGAGGACGTACTGGCAGCAGGGTTGGGCACCTATCACCAGTACATTTAGAGACTGGGAAGGCAGAAGGGTGGAGGTGTACCAGTAGCAGAGTTCAGCACCTGGTGCCAGAATATTCAGAGGTCGTGAGGGAGGTGGGCCGGGTGGGTGGGGCGATTTAGTTTTGTTTGTTTTTAAATCAGTTTTCTGTTTTCTTCCCTGCTGATAGAGGAGCACGTCATTGAGGAATCACATCATGGGACATTGCTGAATCACATTTGCGGGATGTTGAGGATCACAACATAGAAAACTGAGGATTGCAGCATGGAACACTGAGGATCTGGAACACAGGACATTGAGGACTGCGATGTGGGACACTGAGGAATAACATTGTGGGACATTGAGGATTGCAACATAGATCATTGAGTATTACTACTTGGAACATAGATGATCTGGGACATGGGACATTGAGGACAGCATCACGGAACATTGAAGATCGCAACATGGAGCACTGAGGATCCATGACATGGGACCTTGAGGATCACAACATAGAATATTGAGGATCAAGACATGGAACATTGAAGATCCGTGACGTGGGACATTGAGGATTGGATGTGGGATCAGAGTTGGACCCCGATGTGGGGGAAGGTGGCAAGAGTGCTAAAGGGTAAGCAAGGGTAGGATTCTTAGTACATGATGGTCAGGAGGGGTACCAGTGGTGGGGTTGGGCAGCTGCTGCGGTTCTTCTGATGATCAGGTTGGTGGGAGGAGGATACTTGCAGCAGGACTGGGTACCCTACTGGTTCTTTTGATTATTGGCCAGGGGAGAGCAGATGCCACAAGAGGGTAGAGCACCCACCATAGCTGGTTAGATGGTTGGGTAGAGGGGTACCAGCGGCAGGGTTTGGCACCCACTATGGTTCTTTAGCTGGTTGGCTAGGAGGGGGGTACTAGTGGCAGGGTTTGCATCTGTCATTCTCTTTAGATGGTCGGGTGAGATGAGGGATTACACTGGCAGGGTTGGATACCTACCATGGCTCTTTAGATGGTTGGGTAGGAGAGGGATACCAGCTGCAGGGTTGGGCCACACAATGGTTCTTTAGATGATCAGGTGAGGGGATACCAGTGGCAGGGTTGGGCATGCACTGCTGGTGCATTTAGAAATTGGGCTGGTGGGAGGTGGGATACCGATGGTGAGGATGGGCTCCTGCCATGAGTTTCTTTACAGATCCAGCAGCTGGGAGGCAGGATACTGGCAGTGGGATTGGGTTGTCACTGCTGCTTTTCTTTAAAGATCAGGTAGGTGGGAGGTGGATCAGTGGTAGGGTTTGGCACCTGCTGCCCATGTCTTTACAGATCAGGTCAGTGGGAGGCGGACTGGTGGTAAGGTTGGACACCTGCTGCCCGTGTCCTTACAGATCAGGTGGTTGGAAGGTGGATTTAGGTTTTTAATTAATTTTTCTGTTTTCTTTTATGCAGACAGAGGAGTGCATCGGGGGACATTGAGGAATCACATCATGGGATATTTATGATCGAGACATGGAACACTGAGGATCCACAATGTGGGAGAGTGAGGAATAATATCATGGGACATTGAGCATTCTGATATAGGACATTGAGGATTGCAATGTGGGACCAGAGCTGGGCACCAAAGAGGGAGAGGTTGACGTGGGTACTACAGGGTGGGTGAGGGTGTTTTATTTAAGTACATGGTGAGCAGGAGGGGGTAACGGTGGCAGTGTTGTGCAGCTGCTACTGGTTCTTCTGATGATCAGGCTAGTGAGAGGGGGGATTCCAACATCTAGGTTTGGCACATGCCTTGGTTCTTTTCATGATCGGGTGGGAGGGGGGATACCTGTGGCAGGGCTGGGTATGCACTGCCGGTGCATTTAAAGATCAGTCTGGTGGGAGGAGGAGATACCAGTGGTGAGGTTGGACACCTGCTGCCAGTTCTTTATGAATAGACCAGCTGGGAGGCAGGATACTGGCAGTGGGGCTGAGTTGCCACTGCTGGTTTTCTTAAAGATCAGGTGAATGAAGTGGTGATAGGTGGTGCTGTAGCTAAACCAGACTATCTAGTTTACTGTATGACCACTGGAAGAACTACCCAGAGGAACTTCCTGTAAATAAACTAGTTGCCATATTACCTTCAACTTGTGTGCAACATAGTTACTAACAGCACACATGACATGGTGTCAGACGTGAACAGAATCAGTCTCCATCTGTAATCCAGAACCCTCCATCGAACAATTTGTCATTGGGGAGCAGTAGGTGCCTGTAGTGCTGCTGCAGCGTGTTTTATTATTTTGTAAAGAAAAAAGTCAGAGTCCATTTGTGCAGGTACAGCTTGATCCAGAGTGAGAGCTGAGCAATTGACAGGAGGCTGAGTGAGATTCAGAGCACCAGCCTGCTACGGGACCAAAGCAGTACCAGAGAAAACAAGCATTTGTCAATGCCGAATGTTTGCTTGCTGGTATTAGAATTGGAAGTGCAAGAGTTAGACAGATGCAGAATAGGAATGGCAGTGAAGTATTGAAATTCATCGAGCCCCACCTCAACTCTTCAGAGATGGACAGGCATTGGGGTATGCCTTTGGGTTGTCATGCATAACGATCCGCCATTTCACCTCACCTCACCCTATTCTGCAGACACAGACAAGTAGCGAGGTGTGCCTTGGGCTGTTCGGGTTTACAGTCACCCCTTATTCCATAAGGACATATACTGAAATGGGTGCAGTATAGGAGAATGGGATAAACTCTGGGGCCAAAGAGTCCAAGGCACACCTCGATGCCTGTCACTGGCTGCAGGATGGGGTGGAATGGCATGAGCATTACAGCCAGCAATCCAAAGGTACACCCTGACGCCTGTCAGTCTGTACAGGCAGGATGTTATGGTTAGAAACCGTAACGCCCAGGCGTTTGTTGGTATTTGCACCACAGATTTTCAACATGGCCTTTAGACCCCACTTCATGAAAGCATTTGGTACATCTGCTCATGAACAATGGCACTCGCGATTTTGTTAATCTGTCTCAAATGTTGATTTGCTACAGCGGACAGACCATTCTGCGCCAAAAGTGCGAAAACACAGTTTGGGCAGGATGTCAAAATGACAGCTATCCGTTCATAAGGAGGTGTGAAAAAATGCCCATGTTAAAATCTGGAGGAAAATATTAAAAGTCTCGAAGTTATGAACATGCGTGGAAACTGCACAATGCACCCTCGTAATACAGTCACTTTTGTGAAATGTTCTCAGCAAATTTTAACATAGCCATTTTGGGACCTCCACTCATGAATAGTGTCACTGTGATTTTGTTAATCTGCCCGACGCTGATTTCCCACAGCGACACACCATTATGCGCCACATGTATGAAACCACATTTCGGGCAGGATGTGAAAAATGACAGCTCATAAGGAGGTGCAAAAAGGACAATGCTGGAAATCTGGAATGGAAATATTAAAATTATCAAATTCTGACGTGCGTGGAAACTGCACAACACATGCTCGTAATACAGTCATTTTGGAAATGTACTCGCAAATTTTAACATAGGCATTTTGTGACCTCTGCTCATGAACACTATCACTATGATTATCGTAATCTGTCCCGAACATTGATTTCCCACAGTGACTGTGCCATTGTGCGCCAGATGTGCAAACACACATTTCGGCAGGATGTGAAAAAATGACAGCTATACTGTTCATAAGGAGGTGCGAAAAAATGCCAATGTTGAAAATCTGGAGTAAAATATTACAAATTTTGGAGAGTTCTGAGGGTGCATGGAAACTTGCATAGCATGCGCTCATAACAGTCATTTTATGGACTTTTGTCACCAAATTTTCAACATAGGTATTTTAGGACCTCTGCTCATGAACAGTGTCACTGTGATTTTTTTTAATGTGTCCCAAAGACTGATTTCCCACAGCAACCGCACTATTCTGTGCCGGAAGTACGAAAACACATTTTGGCCAGGATGTGAAAAATGACAGCTGTCCTGTTCATAAGGAGGTGTCAAAAAATGCCAATGTTGAAAATCTGGAGTAAAAATATTACAAATTCGCGAAGTTACAAGCGTGCGTGGAAACTATGCAATGACGTCAGAACAGTCATTTTCAGAATTTTCCATCAATTTGCAACATAGGCTTTTTGGGAGCCCACCTCATGACACTGACACTGTTGTTTCATTAGTCGGTCCCAAAAGGTGATTCCACACAGTGACCACGAAATCACCTTTCGGGACTAAATAACGAAATAACAATGACTGAATTCGCGAGGTGGGGTCCCAAGAACCCCATGTTGAAAATGTGGAGCAAAAATTCGCAAAAAGGGCCGAGATAGCCACCTAAGTTGAAAAAAAACATTTATGCTATTATATAGCTTACCGGCATTTCTTCAGTTTGCGGTCGGCTTTGAAGAGTGCAGACGTGTTCCCGGTCCACCGAGGATCGCCGCGCCGAGCTCCGGAGGTAAGTATGGGTTTGGGGTGTGTGGGGGATGCAGGGTCACAGAGGGTGGGTGTGGGCTGGGGAGGGACACAGATGGCAAGGGACTGTTTCCTTTATTTCAGGTAAAAAAATAAAAATTCTCCATGGACCATTTCCGTTTTTACAGGTTTGGCCACACTGGAGTGGCTCCCAGTGTAGCACATTTTAATTTGGGGGTCATGTTAGCGACACTGGGGTGGGCTTCAGTGTGGCTCACAACTGGGTGGGGCAGCACCAGGAAAGTGGGAAGGTTAACATGCCGACAGGGGGATTGGCCACCCCTGTCGGCAAGCATGTCTGTGTTTGGGGGTATGATGCAGAGGGGAATTGGGCACCTCGGCAGACCACAGCAGTAAGGGGAACATATGCTGACGGGGGATTGGGCACCCCAAGTCGGCTTCCTAGGACAGAGCGTAGTGCGGCAGTGAGCCGCCACCACCATGTTTATTGAAATGTTATACCAGGCAAGGCACGCCCTGCAATGACGGGTTGCTCCCTCATTGCAGCAGCCAATCGTTTCAACTTGGTGGTATGCTTGCTGAACTAGTGTCAGCAGCAGCAGCATGCCACCGCATTAGAGACCAACCAAGCGTCAGAATGCAGTGGGGGCACTGGCCGCCACAGTGTAACACCTCCAAAACCCTGCTTCTCTCCTAAGCTGTCACATAATGTTAAACATAAAAAATAGGAGTAGAACTGAGGAACAGCCAGCTAGCTGGTAAGGCTGTTCTGTTAATGTTCTTTGTAACTACCATGGGAAGAGTGCAGTAAATCCACCTTGGGTGCTTTCTTCTGCCCTCCTAGTCAGCTGGGAGTTGGAGGTTCAGAAAAGGCAGGCTGTTTAAAAGAAAAAAGTAAAGTAACTTCTCTCATGGAGAGTAAAAAGTGAAAGTGAAACTGGGCTGGATGGAGACAGGCTTGCAAAAGGTAAATGTTGGAGACCTGAATAATTTAAAGAGACAGTCACCAATTTTGCTTAAGGGTACAGTACAGCTTAAATTGACTTTATTCAGTGATGTTTTGTGACTAAGCAATGGCAACAACAGCGAATTATCAGATCCGGTCACCTGAACCTTTTGATTTTTCCAACTCAGATGACTTTCTGAAATTGCTCAGACGCTTTGAAAGGTTTTGTATAGCCAGTAGCTTAGCAGAGTCATCAGCGGAGACTCAGGTGAACACCCTGATATACTGCATGGGGACAAAGCAGATGGCATCCTCAGGGAGATGATGTTTGTAGCCCAGAGGCCGTGTGCCAGTGGGCTGCTGCCCCTGCCTGTTTACCTTCACACAGGTGAAGGGGCCTGGGTCCTGCTACAGTGGTGTTCAGGGGTTCTAGCCCAAAGAAATGAATAAAAATAGCATGGTGCCGCCACCTAGAGTGAATTGCAGTGAGCCAGGTGTATGACTGGTACAACCCCCTGGGATGCTTTACCTACCCACCTCCCCTTCCAACCACCCCACTCACTGGATGCCAGACAGTCTCCCAATACTATATATCACATACATTTTAAGGTTACTTTGCACAAAGCACCCTTCTTACAGCAATTTCAAACAACAAAACACAGCTTTATTATGGGGATGGGCTTGGGTCAGGGTACCTGGAGAAGGAATAGCTGTGGAAGTAAAAATGGTTAGGAACAGTTAATAACAACAGGGCACATAGGCCAAACCACCCTGGAGCCCACCCCTACTGGTACCAGTGATGTCTCTCTGTCCTTTCTGGGTACCCAGGAGTTTGAAGGCCTGCTCGGTGTCATGGGTTGACCAACGTTGGGGCCCTAGGAACAATGCAAACTGAAGGTTATCAGTTAAACAGTTACTCCCCTTGATTGCCAGGGCAAGCCCTGGGTTCTCACAGTCCTGAAGATCTAGGGTGTTCCTGGTGCAGAGGGCTCCCACCAGTTCAATCTCTGGGAATTCGTTCAAGAAGGGCAGAACAAATGGGCAGCAGTGAGTATTCTGAAGACTTGAGCTTGCTTGAAGGTCTGACCACTTGTCCTCTTCAGCCTATTCAGGCCCATTGCAGGGCTCCCACACAAGGCCCACACAATGACAGAGGACCCAGACCTAGACGTGGCTCCACAGCCCAGCTCCCTCACAGGTCATGGGTGCCCTTGCTCCCCCAGCATGCCTCAGTGGCCCCCTGTAGCCAGCAGACCCCACTCGGTAGAGGTTAGCAAGTTCCCCACCTGGTCTAGGAGTTAAACTGGAAATGTCCTGGTTTCTCTTTCCTCTCAACAGGAAACAGTCTGGATGTGCAGGCAGGACAGTCTCTCCAACTTTCCTGCTTACCAGCACCTTTGGGTAACAGATTCCAAACTCCAACTCCACAACAGTTGCTTTCCTGAGCGGGATTTAAACAGCAGCAACAGGTCCCTGAAGCATAGGGCACTTGCTCACCTTTTGCTCACCCAGTCTCTCCGATTCAGAGCAGCAACCACCTTTACTCTGACTCACACACAGTTCCACACCTCCTGGTATCAGATCAGGATTTTCTCTCAGTCCCACTGGTGTAGGACAGCTGCAGCAGAAACCTCCACAAAACAGCAATTTCCACAAGGTGCCTGGAAATGATCAATACATATGCAGAGCTCCTCTAATCAGAATAAGTCATTCACCTTTATTCTTCAGACAAACTTCACTTTAAGTCCTGTGAAAGGCCTTAGAAGTGCTCTCACACAGCACTGAGCCCTCTTGACTTGATCAGAGCCCAGGACAGACTGACCCAACTGCCCAACGCTCCTGGATTTCTCTGAAAATCCTGCCCTCTGATTGGCCAATTTCAGTCATCAATCACAATAATTTGCCCTCTTTGATTATTTATTGAAAAAGTCTCTTGGCACCTAAAATAGTTCGCATCTTCTCCCAGGAGCCCTCTCAAACAGTTTTGGGCACCTAGCTAGCTGACTGGCTGTCCATAGAGGGGTCAAAGTATCATAACATGGCAGCTGCAAGACAGTCTGTGTACAGTCCCATACAGTGTCCACTTTACAGAGTCTATGCAACCTAAATAAACAAGTTTAGTTTTTACTTTCCCCACCGATTAGTAGCAGCCCCTTTCCTCTACAAGCCCATGGTCCATCTGGTAATTCATCTCCGTACCCTACCTGTGACTGCTGCCAAAAATCACAGTCCCAAAGCAGCAGGCAGGTGTCTCATCAATATTCATATCCCACTTCTTAATATTTATTTGGCCCTCATTTACATAGCGTTCATAAGTGCTGTCAAAGAACAGCTAGGCTGCTCCTGCTGAGCCTCCTCTAGGTCTTCAGTCCCCAGGTAGCTCAATATTGTGACTGGGACCCCTGGAGGGGCTTCGGTACAGCCACCACTATGACCGATAACAGAAATATGCTATGCGCGTACACGAAGCGCCGGTCCTGCACCAGATTTCACAACAGTGCATCAGCTCAACGGTTCAGCTCCTCCTGCCCCAGATCTGAGCAGAAGGTGATACAGGAGCCAGATGGAGGCTTTGGGGCAATCAGGGACCTGAGCAAAATGGGGCCAGACAGGGGGAAACCGGGAGACTGGACAGCCTCGGGGCAACAGGTAAGCCCCCACAGGAGGGTTACATGTTAATGGACACAGAAAAGAAAAACTATAACATGGTCTCGGAAAAAAAAAGTGTACATTTCACAGGCTGTATAAATTTTATCCATCAAAGGGCCAGATTTAATGTACACAGGCTTGAAGCATGGGAACCAATCGACGACTTCATTACAACATGTTTTGCCCTAGCTCAGTACTGTAACTATGGAGACCTAACTAATCAGGGACCAGATTGCCATGGGGCTCTGAGACAGCAGATTAGCTGAACATATTCAATGTGACAACAATCTCACTTAGAAAGGCAGACCTCCAGCCAGGAGCAGGCTGAGGCACAGAACAAAGCACCCTACTATGGACTCTATGCAGAAAGGCATTTTCCATTGGGAGAAGTCTGAAGAAATCCCAAAAGTGATGCAGGATCAGTGGAGCAGATGGACAGCCTACAAGAGAAAGGACACACAGAAGCCATGTGGGAGGTGTGGGAACAAGCCACCACATCAAAGAACTCAGTGTCCAGCAAATGTTGCCACTTACCATGTGTGCCACAAGAGAGACCATTACAAGAATGTATGTTGGTCAAAAGCAACAATGCATGAAGTTGAAGAAGTGCCAGAGTACGACACAGAGTATGCTTTTTTGGGATCAGTTCAGGCCAACAGAACTAGCTAGAAAATGACAGTTCTCATCAATTAAATGCCAACAGAGTTCAAGACAGGCACAAGTGCAGACATCACAGCTGTGCCAGAAAAGCTTTACAAGGAACTGTGGGGCAAACACCCCATACCTTTGTGTAACCCCTAGATGGCGCTATCCCAGGGGCTACTACCCCTGCCTGATTTGCCACTAACAGGTTGAGGGGCCTGGATCCAATGGCGGGTGCCTCCACCCAGAGGTCAGGGTTTGCAATAGTTAAACTAACTTGGTCACAGCCCTCTGGGACACTGCAACCCCCCTTTCTTCCCACTAGTGGCCCACACAATATATCAGAATTACCTTCACAGTATACACTTACCCCCAGGTCTGGTTCCGCACTGGGACCTCCTGAAATGAGATACAGTGCAGCAATCACAGTACAGTACTTTAACATAGACAAATACCTCAGGCAGTATAACTTTGCTGAAACAAAGCAGCTCTGATTTATTTAGGGGATATAACAAGGACAGGGAAATCAGTAATTAGCTTATCACTCTAATAATCTACCTATGGCTCTGTGCACAGGCCTATCCCTATCCAGTTACTATCCTGGGTACCCCAAGCCTAGTGGCTAGTCCAAACCGTGGCAGCTGGTAGGGGCCCTTTCACACAAGAAAGGAGAATTAAACAGTCAGCAGTACAGTAATTCCATTTGGATTTAATGTGGCAATTCAACAGGGAGCAACCCTGAATTAGTACTCACGACCTCCAAATAAGATAGGGTCCTTCAATGTCAGCAGGGCTCACTTGAGGTACACAAACCTCTTCACACATCCATATAAAAGAAAGTACTATACCAGGCAGGCTGCATCTGTATCCCGATCCCAGTACTGCACAATACCGGGAGAACACACAGCAGATTCAGTTCTGACAGCAGAGGTGCAATTTTCAGCAATTCTTCCAGTCTTCTACAGGGTGAGCCTGGTTTCTACTCTTCAGAGATCCTTTGATTCTTTTCACAGGACGGATTCAGTCCTAACAAGCTGTTACACAAGCTGCAGACGGAACTCTGGGCCTTACACACGTTTTTGACTAAAACTGCACACTGAAAAAAGCACAGGGCTCCTCCTTCTTCACTGCCAAAGCTCAACTGAACTCCAACTGACGAAACCGGCACTTCCTTTGAGTTCCTCCCAGTTCTTGACTGGATTGGCTGTCACTCACAATAGACTGCTGCTGTTGGTCCAAAAAGGCACTGAAGTCTAAACTACATCTCCCAGAGTCACTGCCCATACAATCCTCTTGTGGCTGGCTCAGATTATGAGTCCAAGTTCTGATTCGTCAAGGCATCATTTTAGAGCTAGCTTACCCCACACTGATTGGTCAGTTCAGCAGTTCAAAACTAGAATGGGGAACTAGCAGACACAGTTCTGACTGCAAGAAAGCAGGTTAGACAAACTGTAATTTCATTATTACTCTAAATAATTTCTGGCAAACAGTTACATCTTTCAGATAGGTTCCTTTGCACTCTAGTGACTGCAAAAATGAAGTGAATTGGCAGCAGCTCAGTGGTACTCAGAGAAGCACACAGTCCCCATACAAACTAATTATGTCTGCAAGCAGACAGCTCTTAAAGAGACATTACCAGAGGCTCTAAAAACACTCACTGATAAATGGCTTAAATGCCCAAACACCATTCAGGCTTGGAGCATTCAAGCAAGCTCCTGGAAGTCTTTGGGAACCTCCATTTGCAGGGGTTAAGACCCTTCCCGGTTTGGGAAGCTTGACGTCCGCGCCAAGCAAGTACCCCCATAAGTTTCAACTGCAACCTATACATTTGCATTAGGCTCGCATATGTAATCATCAGTCAATATATCATTTTACCAAGAACACATTTCTGAAACATTGCAGTACGTCACTCTTTACACAGTATTACATACACATTGTACCATAACTCAAGTTATTACCTCTTGTACATGAAACCTGAAGAGGGCCCTTCCCTATCAGTTACCTTAGGGCTGGATGGGGCAAGGGCACCATATAGAAGGGCAACACAAGTAACTTGGAGTTAGCACTGATGCTCAGTTTGGGCAATGAGCTCGGGACACATACACTCCTTTATGGACAACATTGAGAGGCAAGTCCACAGGCCTCCCAAGTGAATCATAACTGAGGTGCACCACAGGCTTTACAGCTCGACCAGTCTTTCTAGGGGGA
Organism: Neoceratodus forsteri; assembly: GCA_016271365.2. Classification (NCBI taxonomy): domain Eukaryota; kingdom Metazoa; phylum Chordata; order Ceratodontiformes; family Ceratodontidae; genus Neoceratodus; species Neoceratodus forsteri. The sequence goes on along the minus strand of JADMNL010000032.1, from coordinate 158,428,273 downwards.
ACTGTTATAGTCTCTGCACTCTGAGCCTCATTTTCAGCATTGTCCTCACTTGTCAGGGAGTCTCCATGGGGTAGAGAGGCTAGAACCTGGGGCACTTTCAGCTCCAGGAGTTACAGTTTCTGAGTCCACAACATTTGGCTCGCATGGAGAGCTTTCGGACACTGGCAGTGGACTGTCAGGGCACTCAAAATACTCTTCTTGTTCGAGTGTATCACCAGTCTGCCCCAATCTATCATTTCCTCCTGAAAGCTCAAACAGTTCAACCATGCACAATGATTCCATTTCATCTGATCTGATGCTTTGCACTTCACTTTCTGGGAGCATTGGCTCCAGGGATGAAGCTGGGGCTTAGACAGTCCAGAAGGCCCAGCTTTGTCTCCAGTATTGACTAGGGGATTGCCCGAAACAATTGACTCAGTTCGTAGAAGGATAGTATTCAAAGTCACTCACTTTCTTCCGATATGGACTGACAGTCATGCTCAACTGGGACTTGTGGAGGGGAACACTTTAACTTTGCTTCTGTAGGTGCAGACTTTCTTGATCTTTTCTTAGCAGCAGCTCTAGTCACTGGTCCAGAGGGGGCATCTTCTAGGGGCTCAGACTCAATTAAGATTTGTCCAATGGGCAGTAAATGATTTCTATGCATTGTTTTTACATCTTTTGAATTATTCTCAGGCCTTACTTTGTACACTGGCAGATCATCTAGTTTGCCCACTACAATGTGAGGGAGATGGTGCCATCTGTCAGCAATCTTGTGCTTGCCATGCAGTCCCAGATTTCTTAGCAATACCCGATCTCCCTCCTGGAGTTCCTGTGCTTTCACCTTTTTATCATACCTTTCTTTGTTGGCCAGATTTCTTTTGGCAGCCATGGTTTGAGCTAGTTGGTACGCATGAGTTAGCTGGGCCTTTAACTTTGCACATACTGTAAATAGTTGTCAGCTTGAACCCCATCAGGAGAGACCCCAAAACACACATCTACTGGTAGTCGAGCTTCTCTTCCAAACATCAGGCGGTGAGGGGAGAATCAGTGGCATCACTTTTAGTGCAGTTATAAGCATGTACCAGGTGCTAATTTGTTGGCTCCATCTAGGCTTGTCCTTTGGGTGCAGAAGTGCCTAGCATATCTAGCAAAGTGCGGTTGAAGCGTTCAGGCTGTGGGTCCCCCTGGGGGTAGTAAGGAGTGGTTCTGGACTTCGCACTCCCCACAGAAAGCATCTCTTTGATCAGACGACTCTCAAAGTCTCTCCCTTGATCAGAATGGATTCTTTGTGGGCCCATAGTGAACAAAAAGTTTTCTACAAGTACTTTGGCTACAGTGGATGCTTTCTGGTCTTTGGTGGGAAAGCTTAGGCATATCTCGTGAAATGGTCAGTGACCACCAGCACATTACTGATATTTCTTTGATCTGACTCCAAACTTAGAAAATCAATACAGACCAGCTCCATGGGTGCACTGGTGGTTATGTTAACAAGGGGCAGCCCTCTGAGGCAAAGCTTTCCTCTGTAAGCAGCGACTACAAGTTCGAATGTGTTGCTCCACATCAGCCCCCATCTTAGGCCAATAGAATCTGGATCTCACCAAGTCAGTGTTCTGTCTATACCAAGGTGCCCCATGTGGTTGTGCAAGGACCTCAATACTGAGTCTCGAAGGCAGTGGGCAGCACTAGTTGTTGTTTGTCTACTTGTCCCCTCTGTCTACTGTTTCTCTGTATAACAGTTTATTGATCAGTTTCAACTTAGGACCTTCTTTGTATAACAGTGCAGTTCTCAAATCAGTGGAGCTAATTTGGACACATCTTTTCCTGCATAGAGGGCTTCTAAAGCTGCTTTGATCATGGGATGCGGGATTGAGCCCGCGAATACTGTCATTGTCCAGCTGAGGCAGTGCACCAATGTCTATGCAGAAAAGTGGCAATAAGCAGCAGGTATGCAATTCTCAGAGCTCCCCAAGCAATCCACCATGCAGTCCACTCGTCCGTGGACATTTGTTCCTCCCTGTCAAACTTCGGCAGAGTGCCCGAATGTCAGGTTCTGCCAGTCGGACCCAATCATTCTGGGAACAGGCCTCGGGAGAGCATCAGCATCTATGTGGTTCAGACCTGCTCGGTATTCGGTGAGCATAGTCATATGTAGATAATGCAGAAAGCTACCTGCGCCAGTGGCATCCAACTTAGCTGAGGTCTGCACATAGGTCAAAGGATTTTGTCAGTTTTTACTAGTATTTTAGCCCCATACAAGTACTCATGGAATTGGTCAACAATAGCCCACTTCAAAGCTAGGAACTCTAACTTATGTACAGGATAGTTCTTCTGGGATGGGGTCAGGCTTCTACTGGCAAAGGCCACTGGTCTCAGGCCATTCGTTCTTGGTACAACACAGCCCCAACCCTTGCAAGCTAGCATCAGTGTGCAGGGACGTAAGGTTTTCTTGGATCGGCATAGGCCAGCACTGGAGCATGGGTAAGTTGATATATGATCTCATGAAAAGCAGCTCACAATCAGGAGTCCAGCGGGCCCCAAATACTTCACTCGGATGAAAATACACTCTTTCAGTCTTGAGGATGCTGACTTTTGGTATTTTTGTGGGTTGGGATACCCTTGAGTAAGGTTAAGTAAAGGCGGATCACTCTTGAATAGTCCTTGATGAGCGCCGATAATAACCACAGAATCCCAGGAATCTTTGCAGTTCTTTTAGATTTTGGGCTGTGGCCAGGTGGTCAAGGCCTCAACTTTACTTGGTCGGTCTCTATTCCTCGGTGGATACTATGTGTCCCACATACTTTACTGATGTTTGAAAAAATTGACACTTATCAATGGACAGTTTAAGGCCAAAGTCCTCCAGTCGGTCCAATACCTTAAATAATCTGCTCTCATGTTCCTCCAGTGAGCTGCCAAACACAATAACATCATCTAGGTATACCAGGCACTCTAGTAAGTTCATGTCCCCACTGCACGCCCATCAATCGTTGAAAAGTGGCTGGGGCACCTGAAATCCTTGAGGCATCCTCATGAATTCATAGAAAGCCAGCCGGACAGATAAAGGCTGTCTTTTTCACGGTCCTCTGGGGCCGCCGGGATCTGATAGTACCCACTGCGGAGATCCAGCACAGAGAACCACTTGCTCCGTTTAGGCAGTCCAAAGCATCCTGAATGCGGGGCATTGTGTACTGATCAGGGATAGTCCGCCCGGTTTAAGGTGCGATAATCACACACATCCTTACTGTTCCATTTTTTCCTCACTACCACAATGGGGAAGCATAAGGGCTTCTGGATTCTTGTATTACACCAGCAGCTAACATCTCTTGCAGATGCCGTCTCACATCATCTATGTCAGCAGGTGCCAGGCGTCGAGACCTCTCACGAATGGTCTTTCAGTCATGCAGCGGATATTGTGCTCAGCTCCTTGCCGCATCCTACATCCCATTCCTTTAAAGAAACACCTGGTCTCTCTGGGCAAGCTTCTCACTGATCTTCACTTTCCATTCAGCTGGCGAAGTCGCGAAATCAAGTCAGGCGTTACTCTGTCATTCTTCCTTGAACTCTTGCTGCTGGGTAGCACTGCAGTGTCTGCACAATGCACATTAGCCAGATGCAACCTCTGTTTACTCGAATGTCTCTTTCAGACACATTATGAACTTGGACCATTACCCTTCTGGCATAAGCATGGGCTCTAGCAGGCAAAATACTAGACGACCAGCAGTCCCTCTGGCAATTTTCCATCGCCTGGTGCATCCAACATTAATATTTTATTCTTAACATCCTTTCTGATCACGGACCTCTCCTGTAAGGTACACTGGGCATTTGGCCAGGATCAGAGACTCAGGATCCTTCTTCCATACAATTCCGACCGGTTCCTCTGGTTCTGTTTTTCAGCATCTCTCTGTGCCTCATAGGCCTTCTTAATTAAAGCGGAACTCTTAAAGCTCTACTAGTCTTTTGACCCCTGTTTTTCATAACACAACTGTCCAGCCTTCCGAACATATGAGCATTTGTTCCAATCAACAAAGGGACACCATCATACAGTCTAGTAATTACCTACTGTATTTCAGCATTCATGTCCCTGGAATTTCCTGTACATTAAATAAAATATTTTTAAAGCACAAAGTCTTGTTTCTTGTCATTATATGACTCACTCAGTGCTCCCATAGCAGTTCATAAGCAGAGTAAGTATGGTTCAGATTAGCAGTGAGTTTTTCCATAAGATAGACATGATTCATTAGGTCCCTCCACACCTCAATTGTGGGGATAAATTGTGTTAACCATTGCATAGTGATTTTTTTTTCTGCTAAAACCAGGGAAATATTAAAAAATTTTCTAGTATCAGGAGCGTGAATAGCCCTCTGGGGCATCAGGAAATAAGACCAAATGGTCGATAATTGTTGTGTCTCCTGCTGAAGTGCTCTATGGAAAGGGGTTAAGTTAGGGCAAGCCTAGAATATATGACCATGGGTAGCTGTAGGCCTTCCACACTGTCTCCTAGGTTAAATATTTCCCCTGCTTTGCTAGAGTAATGAAAAAGCAGACTACTGTTTTCCAAGACAATTCCTTCCATATATATGAAAAGATAGCCCTATGGAGATTATTTAAATGTTCAAGTACCACTGCTGGTGAGTGGTAATTATGCCCAAGTCATTCACCCAGGATCTTTGTATGTAGTTAGTGGAATGGCTTTGTTGTTGCAACCTTGCCTGGTACAGCCAAAAAAAATAAGGTGCCTGGTAAATCTTCTGTCCATTAAGGGCATGTAGTATGATCTGTAGCAAGGGTGGGATGAAATGCGTTTCTGGCCAATTCCTGAGTAAAGAACATAAAGTAGAAATGTTTGGACTTCAGGGACACTGATTTTCCTGCAGCTTTGGTGTCCCTGGACGCTGAAAAGGCTTTTGACAGAGTTAACTGGAATTATCTATTATGTGCCTTAAAGACCTTTGGTTTTCTCCTAGAGTTTTGGAACTGGATTGGAGCCTTGTATAAATCCCCCAGTGCTCGTATCTCCAGTAACGGAATAATATCAGGTACTTTTCCTCTGTATTCTGGAATGAGACAAGGTTGTCTTTTATCTCCTCTCCTTTATAATTTATATTTAGAACCTTTGATTTGTCACTTAAAGAACTCTCAAGATGTCCAAGGTATCATGATTCAAAACCATCTAGTAAAAGTCTCTGCTTATGTAGATGATTTACTTCTTCAAATTTCCCATCCAATAGACTCTATCCCACCAATGCTTAATATTTTAGAAGAATTTGGCAACTTTTCTAATTATAAATTAAATGTTGAGAAGATGCTAGTTTTCCCCCTTAATTATAGAGTCTCTAAATCTGCCATTTTAGATTTTGGTCTCGCATGGAATCCGACTCTGCGCTACCTAGGTATTGTTCTCTCAAAAACTTTAGTACGCACTCAACAATTAAATCTTGATACCTTAGTGCAAGTGATTAGCCAAGATTTGAAGTGATGGTCCCCTTTGCCTATTTCTCTTTGAGGTAGAATCAACTTAATTAAAATGAATGTTTTTCCATGGCTTTTTTAGCCCCCCAATCTTTTAAATAAGTGGCTTCCCTTATCATGGTTCAGAAGAATCAATGGGCTTTTCACTGATTTTATTTGGTCAGGTAAAAAACCTAGATTAGCTTTTCTCAAATTGGCAGCCTCTAAATTAAAAGGCAGGCTTAGACTATTACATATGGGTCTCTATTATTGGGCGAGTCATGCCAACAAATATTTGAGATGGTTGACCCCTGACTTAGCTCAAAATCCCTTCTCTTACCACCCTGTCTGGTTACGAATAGAAATATCCTTGATTAGACAGCATGGTCTAGCCCCTTCTACCCTACTTTTTATTAAATTACACTCCCTGCCTGCTGCACTCAAAACTCATCTGATTGTTACTTCAGTCAAAGTACACACTCAGTTGTGTTCATTTTTAAAATATAATCAAATGAGTGATCTCTCTCAAAATTTGAAACAGAATCTTAATTTTCAGATAGAGGGTACACCCCTGCCTGGAGGATGGCTTCCCCAACTGGGAGACTGCCAACTTTCTTATTTTGTGTCTGGAACAGGACAATGGCTTTCATCTCTGGTTATTTTACATAAAGCTAATATTCCCAAGTCCTGGATTTTTCAAGTTTTTCAATTGAGGCATCTTTTAGTAAAAGTCTTAGGAACTACTCCACCGTACCCTCCAAGTTTCTCCTTTTTGGCAGATTTAAGTCCCTTGGTAGGGCACCAGCATGCTGTATCTAATTTATACAGTTTTTGGTTTGATTTGATTTATCCTGAAAGTTGTCCCTCTACATATTGGTCCCCTCTTTTTTCTGGCGAAGTTCTTAATTGGTCTCTATTATGGCAAAATTGTCATAAATTTCTTTCTCAAGATAGACTCAGACTTATGCAGTTTCATATATTGCATAACCTTTACTACTCCCCTCAAAAGTTAATGAAAATGGGATGCACACTTTCTTCTACATGTACTCGCTGTCAACGGGATGAAGGTAATCTTCTCCATATTTTTTGGTCCTGCTCCAAAATATCTCCTTTATGGGCCTTGATCAAAGATAGAGTGGACCCTCTCCTGGGATTAGCCGATTTATTTACCCCTGAAATACGTATACTATGGGACTTTTCCTCAATACCTGTTCTCAATTGTAAATATCATATGGCTTTAATTTCAGCCTCTGTTAAAAAATTGGTAATAAAACACTGGAAAGATAACTTGGACATTTGTTATTTGGAATGGTTACATGAACTCCTGTCTAACTTCCAAACTGAAAGATCCATTGCTAGTCTACATAATAGAGATAAAACATTTTCTAGACTCGGGGGTCCATTGCAATCTCTTTACTCCTTACAATTTATTTTCTATGTTCTCTGCGAGTTGTTGGGAGGGGTTGGAGAGGAGGGTGGGGGAGGATAGTTCATGTACCAGTATTTGTAACAATACACTTGTTTAACATATATATATATATGTTCTGTCCTCTGTAAGTGGAAAACGTTTAATAAACTTTAAATTGGAAAAAAAAGAAATGCTTGGACTTGTAAAAATCTAACAAAAATTAGTTCTGGGAACATTTAAGGCTGTCATCAAGTCCTTGAATGTTCAAAAATCTCTCCCATGAAGGAAACAATTACTTTCTAATACTGCTTAGATGCTTTAAAGTCAGATGTTATAATAACTCACAGATCTCTCTCCTGTTCAATAGTTTCTTTATTTCCAACTCATCCAATGATATTTGAGGTTATGAAGTTTAAGTTGCCATGTCTAAAGTGCATGACCTTACTGTTATCTAAAAAAGACATCCCCAACTTAATACCCATTCACTCACTACAGCAAGGTCCATCCATAAATTGTCTGTATCCTGTTTTGACTTAATGATGAGACCAATCATGGTGTTATCAACAATTTGTTCCATCTGACCTACAGTACCCATTTCTAAATCACTTACATACAAGTTACAAATTATAGTGAGAAAGACATAATGTGATCTACTGGGAATTAAACCAGGCCCCTAAAATGCTGTCCCAGTGCTATAACCACTGAGCTACAGACTCACATGGTTGGACCTGAGGTTCCCGTACATGCTTATTTTCCCTGGTATTGAATATCCTGTAACTAGGAATATCAAGATGACAATTAGATTTTTTTTGATGCAGTATTAGCCACAGCTAAGCAATGTAAATCATAAATTGTAGTGAGAAAGAAATAATGTGACCTACTAGGAATTGAACCCAGCCCCCTAGAATACTGTCCCTGTGCTCTAATCACTAAGCTATTGGCTCACATGGTTGGATCTGTGGTTCCCGGACACACTTCCTTTCTCTGCTGTAACATATCCTGCAGCTAGGAATATCGATATATATATAAGTTAAACAGTATTGGCATCAAAAAGGGGTACAGATACCCTTGGTGTTTTAAGAATTAGGTGTTCAGGTTTTCTAGAGTGGTCAAAATGAGGGCAGATAAATGGAAAATGACTTTCATTCTTGTGGCATCTACCCTTAAATGTGTCATGTCACACTGGTTGCAAATGGATACCCCCACCATGGAAGAATGGTGCATTACACAATGCAAGATACAGTGAAGCTCGCCAGGATGAAGCACAGCTCTGCAGAATTCTGCAATAAAATTACTGCAGCAAACAATGCAGTTTCAAAGGGAGTCAATCCCTTTTGTCATGCAGTAAACCTGTGACACTGCACTTCATCCTGGTGGGCTTCACTGTACATTACATGGAACTGATGACTGCCATACTGAATTTAACAGAAGACAAACGTGGAAGGATGAATGCAGTGGAACCTATGCAGGTGCTGGCTGCACCTCTGACACTCCTATTCAACCACTCACTGGAGACGGGAGTGGTCCCAGAGGACTAGAGGAGAGCAGATGTAGCCCAACTTTATAAAAGTGGTAGCAGGAAGGAAGCTGGCAATTACAGGCCAGTCAGCTTGACTTCAGTGGTGGGGAAAATAATGGAATCACTGCTGAAGGAAAGGATTGTGGAATATCCTGTAAACAGCGGCTTGCAGGATCTGAGGCAGCATGGATTCACTGACGGGAGGTCATAGTAAACAAATCTGATAGATTTCTTTGACTGAGTGACCAGGGAAGTAGATCAGGGTGGAGCAGTGGATGTGGCCTACCTAGATTTCAGTAAGGCCTTCAACACCGTTCTGCATAGGAGACTGGTAAACAAGCTGGGCAGCCTGGGAGTGGCTCCAAAAGTGGTAATCTGGGTAAGGAATTGGTTGGGGGATAGGGGACAGAGGGGTGGTGGTAAATGAGGTTCACTCAGAGGAAGGAAGGGTGACCAGCAGGGTGCCACAAGGATCAGTGCGAGGACCGGTCCTCTTAAACGTCTTTATAAGCAACACTACAGAAGGGCTAGAAGAGAAAGTATGACTTTTTGCAGATGACATTAAAATCTGCACTAGGGTAGATATTCCGGGCCTGTGTGTGTGGGAAAAATGAATAGGATTCTAAGAAAGCCTAAAGAATAGTCAAAAGTGTGGCAACTAAGTTTACATGCGAAGAAGTACAAAATCATGCACTTGCAGCACAGAAACCCAGGGCAGAATACAAGGTGGGGGGGAGTGGTACTGACACCCACCAAACAGGAACGAGACCTGGGGGTAATCATATCTGATGACCTAAGGGTGGCCAAACAGTGTGACAAGGCAATGAGAAGAGCCAGTGGAATGCTAGGATGCATAGGGAGGGTATCAACAGCAGAAAGAGGGAAGTGGTGATAACTCTGTATAAATCATTGGTGAGACCTCACCTGGAGTACTCTGTCTTGTTCTAGAGACCACATCTGCAGAAGGAAATAGACAGGGTAGAGGCGGTCCAGAGGAGGGCAACTAAAATGGTGCAGGGTCTGCACCAGAGACCCTATAAGGAGAGACTAAGGGACCTCAATATGTACACCCTGGAAGAAAGGAGGGAAAGGAGGGATATGATAGACTTTCAAATACCTCACGGGTATAAATAAGTTACAGGAGGGGAGCATTTTTCAGAAAAAAGATGTGGAAGAACAAGGGGGCATGCCATAAAGCTGGAGGAGGGTGAAGACTCGGGAAATATGAGCTAATACTTTGTCATAGAAAGTGTAATGAATGCCTGGAACAGCATCCCAGCAGAGGTGGTGGGAGCAAAAACTGCAATGGGATTCAAGAAAGCATGGGCTAGGCAAAAGAGAACTTTAATGGTTAGGGAAGGGAGGGCTATGCCGGAGATCAAGTAGGGTCTGTGGTATTGCAGTAGGTAGGGGAAAATAGACAGACAAGGTGGGCCAAACAGTCCTTATCTGTCATCAGTTTCTATGTCTCTAGGGCTGAGTAGAGCGGAGAAGGACATGGCTAGGAATAAAGTAAGGTAAGGGAGAATTGGAAAAGGGGTATTAGTGAATAGATCACCTAACAGGATACAGCTAGCAGAGAGAGTATGGAGGGGCCCGAAAACAGAATAACAGATTCAAGATACACAAATCTAAAATGTAAAACAGTTAAGAACAAGCCTGGAGAACAGTAAGAGCAAACAGAGAAGGGACAAAGGTAGCACAGAAAAAGAGGGGTAGTGAAAGTGAGTTTTCACACAGGAGTGGGAGGTCTGACTTGGTTATACGTTATATTTACCAAACTGGAAAAATATGTAGCCTAGTTTTTGTTTGTCTTTTACAAAGCTAAAATTTTAAAGGAGAACTGTGCTGAATACATAAGTTATTTTTTCAAGTTGTAACGCCCAACCCCCATTTGGGGTCTTACCTTAACAGCACCTCCAGGTGCTCTCCCACTGTCACCCACCATCTGCCTGTTGTCCACGGCATTTTGCCATTTTCCCCCAGTGTCCCTCTGTTAAATGAGCCCTGCATGGCTCATAAAATCTATTTGTGAGCAGCCAGCATGTCGCAGAGCTGCCGCTCACACGTTCGAGAAGGATGCCTTGCGCATCTGACCGCTCATTGCAGTCAAAAGCCGAATGTTGGTCTCCACCAGTTCCTGGTGCCATGGTAAGTTAAAATAGGCACCGGGAACGTAAATCAAAAGGGAGATAGCATTTTTTAAATTAAATAAATAAATTGGCAGTCTCCTGAAGCGCTGCCTCTGGGGCACAGTAAAGCAAAGGTCAAGGGGTAAAGGTTAGGGCAAAGGATGCCCTTTATGAACATTTATGAGCTTGCAGTGTGTTCCTAGGGGCAGTGTGTTACGGGAGCTGTATCTCCCTGGGAGGGTTGTTTATTTTATAAAAAGTGGACTTGTTAGAGAGAAAACTATTGGGGCTACAAGACAGTGGGGAATTTAAATAAAACTAATGTTGCTCCTGGCTGAACCAGAACTTTATACAAACATATGAAATTTGCCAGCAGATAAAGGCCTAGAGGTCTATCAAGTCTGCTCGAATGTGCAGCTAGCACCCCTGATTCTGTAGCTGCCCCTCCCATCCACCCTCCTCCTTCATTAACCCCCCTTGTGCTGTTCCATCCCCTTTTGAAGCAGTCCACTGTTCTACTGGATACCACTTCTGCAGGTAACGCATTCCACCCAGCCACCACCCGCTCTGTAAAAAGTGTCTCCTCATCTCCCTCCTGAACCTTCCTCCTCCAGTCTCATATCATGGTCCCTGGTGTCTCTCCCTCCTTACTTTAAACAGCCCTCTGTACCTGTCTTGTTTATTCCTTTCATGTACTTAAAGGTTTCAATTATGTCCCCTTTCCTTCTCTCCTCCAGTGAGTACATGTTCAACTCCCTCAGCCTCCTCTCGTATGAGAAGTCCCCAGCCCTGATCATCTTTGTTGCCCTGTGCTGCACCCCCTCCAGTAACTTAATGTCCCTCTTCAGATACGGGTGCCAGTACTGCACGCAGTACTCCAGGTGCGGTCTAACTAATGACCTATACAGTGGCAGAATCATCTTCTTCCTCCTCAAGGATATACCTTGGGGGACACTGATTTAGACTGCTTGCACTTAAACTGCAGCCACCATTTTAGTGGCCAACTACCAATCAAAAGCCAGGATTTAACAAAGGGGATCTTGGGACAATGTCAGAGACTTATGGGGGATTACTGGGACAATCTCTAGGTGCCAAAAAGGGAGCCAATTAACATCTGGGGACTGTTTAAGACAGCTTGAGCAGCCAATGGAAACTTTGGAACTTTGCCCCATATTAAAGGGGGCAACTGCTCATTTTGTTCAGATTTGAGAGATTCGTCCAGGAGTTCAGTGTGAGCCTCTGGGGAGCTTGCCAGCTCTCAGGGGTTAGGAGAGCCAGGTCTAGACTTTTTTTTGGCTGTCAGTCCGCAGGTTCAAGTGTCCAGTTGGCCCATGCTGGGAGTCACAGCAGAAGGGGATTCATGCAGCAATCAAGCTGAAAAGAAGAATCAGCCTGCAAGCTAGCTGGAAGGACCAGAAATGGACAGAGTCTTACATATAAATGTGCTTAGTTTTCCAACCTGTTTGCATGGCTGGCCAGTTCGTGATGTCTGCTGTGCATGTTTTTGACCAGTGTAAATTGCTCCTACACCCTGAAGACCAGCATCTTGACGAGGACGGTGAGGGAATCTTCCTCCTGCTTCATCAAGCCATCTGCAACAGGTCTCATTTTGTTGGATCATCACTTGGTCTGGGTAGTGTGAGTACAAACAAGGGTAGCTGCCTGCAACAAAGCTGCAATCATTGTGTGTCATCTGATTATTTGCTTGGGTTTATTACAACAAACTCCCTCTGCTCCCTGCAGCACTGATTTTGTAGTGGCGTTCAAGTTTTTGTGAGCTTTTATTCGTATGTTTGTGTGCTGTTCTGATTTTTTTCTTAAATTGATGAAAGAAACTTAACCCGTTTTTGTAAATAGTTTACTTGTACAACACCGTTTATGCCTCTTTGTTCCTCCGTGTGCTGGATTGTGTACCTGGCTGATGCTCAGTGCTCTGTTGGCGTGCTGTTTTTCCCTCCTCGCAGAACATAATATGAGTTTCTGTGCAACTGGGTTTAGACTTTGTGGCTTTTGGAAAAAGACACCCGGAGTTAGAGTTAGACAGTGTATGGAGTGAAGCCTACAAGATGCCAGTTGGTGAGTTTGGGGAGACCAGTTTGGATGCAGCACAAGCAGAAAGTTGAGACAGAAAGGTGGAAGCATTTTTGCTGATATAATAACCAGCTCTTTCTAAGAGGTATGCTAGCATTGCCTAGGGCTGGGAGCTTTTGGATGTGTTACCTAAAGTTACCTGACATTACTGCGCTTAGAGAAGCACCTCTTTTCTTTTGTTTTCCAGGTGTACACCGCCAGAGTTGGTAAAAAAAGATGGAAGGGCTCAGGAGGATTACTCAGGGCTGCAAAAAGGAGCAACGAATCGTACCATGAACCCAAAGGTGTGAGCCTGGAATATTTTTTCTTGGAAAAGTGATGGAGCATTCATTGATGGTAAAATGGCCCAAGACATAAACCACCAGATGCAATTTGAGAACTGTGACTAGAATAGTTTTTGTGTGCAAAGCATAGTGTTGCTTATCAACTGGCAAAAGGCAGCTGTGGGGTAAAACTCTGTTTGTTTATATGCACGTTTGTTCTAAACTTCCAAGTTTCCAATATGGAACTGAAAATATTTATGTGCCTTAAATGGTCTGTCTAGTAATGTTGGAATTAATTCTCTGAATTCTTGTAAAAGTGTTTTAGTTATTTTGAAGTCCCATACGTTTATATAATTTTTGAGTTATTTTGTAGTATGATACCATGTTAAAGGGCTTAATACTGAGAGTAGGATTCTGAGAGATCACTAGTAATGGGAAGAGCAAAACAATTTTGTATGTGGTCTTGAGTTGAATGCCCTCATAGGTGTTTACAGATACTTTTAAATAAGGTGTTTACAGATGTTTTTAAATAAGGTGTTTACAGATGTTTTTAAATAAGGTGTTTACAGATGCTTTTAAATAAGGTCGTGTAGGTTGTGTAGAATTTCCTTTAAAAAAAAAACAAAAAAAAATCTTCTATTGTTTAGGATTGATTTGATAATTGTTGTTCGATTATTGCTATTAAGGCTGTCCTCGAGGGATTAAATCTCATATCTAGTCCACTCTGCAGTTTGATCCAGATCGGATGGAGTGATTCGGATGTATGACAAAACAGGCTGACCTTAATTCATGGAAGTGGAAATTCTGGGTCCAAACAATGTTACAAGAATGAATTGTGCAGGCAGGGGTGAGACATGTAGTTGCCCCATTCCTGTGTTGCTGGGGTTATTTGGTGTGGGATTCCCCATAAATTGTGGGTTAAGGACCAGTGGACCCACTTGAGGCCTCTCTGGGAAGCCTGCCCAGGAGGGACAATTTAGGGGGGTTTAATTTGATCTACCCGAACTGGGGATCCTAATGCACCAATTAAGGGAGCCAGGGTACTACACTAAGTGTTTTTGAACAAAGTAAAGATGCAGAAAAGTAATAGCTCTAGGGTGTGGTGTAGTAGTGTATGTGCATCTTCTGAGTCTTCTTATGTGATGTGGGCAATCTGTTAGTATAACGACTGCGATATGGTTGATTTTCTAACTTGTGTAGCCTAAAGTGGTTATTTAAGAACAAAATAGTGAGCTTTGGGTAGAAATGTAGCCTTTTTAGTTTTTGTTTGGATCCATCAGATGTGGCCTTTAGATGGTATGCTAATTTGAAGGGGTAGATGCCCTTTTAGGTGACTATAAGTAAAGTGTATAAAAAGAGTTTATTATATTACATTAGGATGTAAGTATTCTTACCCTGAGTTAGTTTGAAAATGAACATTATATTTAAATATAGAATGTTTAATTGTATTTTGGTTTTTTTATGATGTGTATGTGTACATTTGTATTAGTTGTATGATTATTGTAATGGCTTAATAAGTTGAACAATAAAACCAACTTGAACTATTACAACAAACTGAGCCATCTAGCTCTGGATTACAAATTCTGGGTTTGAGTGCACGCCAAGTGTTTCTTTCCTCAGTGCCCCAACGATCAGCTGCAATGCCGGCCTACACCAGGCAATGCTTCAAGCTAGCTAGCTTTTCCAGAATGGGTACCCAGGGTTGTGTGACTGTAAAGGAGAGACTCACTGTGCATGTTGATTCAGCCTGAAATATTCAGATCTAATAATCATCTGCTATTGCATGCCCCACCCCTGTTCAAATCCCCCTAAATAAATCAGATTGTTGTTTTACAGTTTAAATCTGGCTAGTGTGTACCTTCTTGGTGGGGATACAGTACTGATATTGTATTGTTGCATCATTGGTCTTATTTTACAGCGGGTCTCCAGGGCAGCTGCAGAGGATCAGCCCTGGTGGTAAGTGCAAAGGTTGTGAGCAATTCATTACTGACAATTGGTACATGTGAATGTTGTGTTGTTGCTATACTGTGTAGGCCACTGGAGGGGTTGGTGGGGGGGGTTATAGCATCCCAGAGGGCTATACCAACAGCAGTTACGCTACTTAAAGACCATAACTCTGGGTGGAGGCACCCATTCAACGAGTTCAGGCCCCTCAGCCTGCGCATGGTCACACAGGTAGGAGTGGTAGCCCTTGGGATGGCGCCACCTAGGGGTTACACAGTAGAAGCTGTTTTTAAATACTGGGTCAAATTTTGATATTATTTATTTATTTATTTATTAAATTTTGGTGACCGGGTAGGCCCACTTAGCCCCGAAGGTCCCTTTTTCAGGGGCGACCCGGGATAACAATACAAGATAAAATACAGTGGAGAAAAACTTTTGATTACATAGTTTGTTCAAGCATAAGGTGGGTACAGACAGTGGTTACAGACTTGGTTATCATCATGACACAGTTTTGCCTTGGTACTACTTGGCATAGTGATATACATATTGCTTTATCTGTACAGGCTTTTCAGTTATCCTAGTGGGGGTTTCAGATTTAGATGCTGCTGTTAAGAACCATTTTAGAACTGTATGATGCAGTTTATGTCCCTTTTCCACTCTTCTATTGTTGGAACGGCGGATCCGTGTTCTGCTATAGAACTCTGTGGTTGAGTGGAACATAAACTATATGACACAGTTCAAAACTGGCACTTAAAACCAGCGTGTAAACCAGAAATTCCACTGAGGTTACTAATAGGCCCATATAGGTGGAACAATAACAACATTTGAATTAGTACTTAAAATACAGCTTCTACTGGGAAAAATAACTTATGGATTCAGCGCAGTTCTCCTTTAATATGAGTGTATTGGAATTTAAAGCTTTGAGGGATTCATCGTTACACTGAAAACAGAAAAAGGAATGCTTCCAACAAGAACGCTGTGTAACAGCAGGCATGGGATGCTGGTGATCTGGCTGAAGGAGTGCAGACAGAACTGGAAGAATAGTCTTCCTTCACTCAGCCAGCTTTTAATCAAACTCCAAAGAGTGGCCTCTAGCCTCATAACATAACTTTCAAAGGCTGGGGGACAGATTGAAGGCCAATCAGCTGCTCTGGCCTTTTCTGAGGTCCTCCCTCTGTGTGGTGGGGTGGGAAAGATAAGGGGAGGAAGAAGGAGAATGAGGAATTTAAAGGGTGGTTGAGGGGATGATGTTACTAGTGAGGTACCGCAAGGATCAGTATTAGGACTGGTCCTCTTCAGTGTCTTTATAAGTGACATTGCAGAGGGACTGGAAGGAAAAGTATGTCTCTTTTCAGATGACACAAAATCTGCAACAGAGTTGATGCACAAGGTGGGGTGGAAAGGATGAGAAGGGACTTGGCAAGGTTAGAGGAATGGTCAAATGTATGGCAGCTTAGATTCAATGCTAAGAAGTGCAAGGTAATGCACCTGGGAAACAAAAACCCAGGGGAAGAGTACACAATGGAGGGTGAGATACTAACAACAACAAAATGGAAAGGGACCTGGGGGTAGTCATATCAGATGACCTAAAGGTGGGCAAGCAATGTGAGAGGGCAGCAAGGAGGGCTGGGGGGATACTGGGATGCATAGGGAGAGGCATCACCAGTAGAAAACAGGAAGTTGTTATCCTCTGTACAGACAGATGGTGAGACCTCATCTGGAGTACTGTGTGCAGTTCTGGAGACCCAATCTCTGCAAGGACATAGACAGGATGGAAGCTGTCCAGAGGAGGGCAACTAAAATGGTGCAGGGTCTGCACCGAAGATATATGAAGAGAGACTAAAGGAGCTTAATATGTATAGCCTCGAGGAAAGGAGGAGAGAGGGACATGATAGAAACTTTCAAGTACCTTAAGGGAATCAACAAAAGTCCAAGAGGGTAGCATCTTTCAAAAAAAAGGGTGCAAGAACAAGGGGGCACAATTTGAAGATGGGGGGTGGCTCAGAGGTAATGTAAGGAAGTATTTCTTCACAGAGAGGGTGGTGGATGCATGGAACGGCCTTCCGCAGGAGGTAGTGGAGTCAAAAACAGTGGTTGAATTCAAGCATGCATGGGAGAGTCATAAGGCAATTCTAGAGGGTGGGGTAGAAAGAAGTAGGCTGCTGGTTAACTAGGATCTGCAGCTTATCCATTAGGTAGGGAAATGGACAGATTGGGTGGGCCAAGCGGTCCTTATCTGCCATCAAATTCTATGTTTCTATGATGTCAGGAGGAGGGATGTAAGGTGGAAGGGTGTAATTTTGTGAAGACTGGGGGGCTTCTGGGATAAGAGACTCTTCAAGGGTGATATTCCTCATCTAACAAGAGAGGAGGCTAGTGCATTATGTAGAAGTTTGATGCCTATGTTGGTGGATATTTAAACTAAGGAGGAGGCTGGGGCATGGGGAACCATGGCAAATGGAGAGCAAAAGGAGACCCTAGCTAGGACCCTCCAGAAATGGGGGCTAGGAACATTGGAGATAAAAAAGCAAAGCAAGGTCCTATAATAAGATAACCAAGGGCCCCAGAGGAGAGAGGCTCCCAAAGCCAACAGGAAGCAAGAAAACCTGGAAGTTAAGGAGCGAGGGGGAGGACAACGGGAAAGGAGCTGAAAAAAGTGGGAATATGGGAACAAGCTGGAAGGCAATCTGCCTAAATGCCAGTAGCCTAGGAAACAAAATCAGTGAGCTCCAGGCAATGGTGACAGATGTGGAATTATACCTCATAGCCACAACAGACACATGGGCCATCCTGAATAATGGCTGGAGCCTGGCTGTACCAGGGTATACCATGTGTAGGAGAGATAGGTGTAAGGGAAAATCAGGTATGGTTGCCCTCTTCATCAAGGAAGGCATAAAAGCAGTAGAGGATAGGTCCATCAGGGGAGAAAATGGCGAGACAAAATTGTATTTATTTGTTTATTTATTGAAATGTTTCACCAGGAAAGATACACTGAGCAACTTAACGCTCGTCTCACGGTACGTCCTGGGGGAAGGGGTGGTGGGATGACAGTAGTAACAATGACAAATAGTACAGTAATACAGAGGTGGGATTAAATGCAGTAATACAGTGGTACAATAGATACAGTACATTACATACATTCAAGTAAGGTCTAGGAGTGAGTAACATAGCAAGAAGTACATTCATGTGAGAGCCATCATTTACAATACAGGAGAGCATAGATGACAGGTATACAATGCATAGATGACAGGTATACAATGCACAGATGACAGGTATACATTGCATAATGCATACAATTGTTAAGAGCAGTGCTGAGCCATGTGCCTAGGAGGAGGAGTGCAGCAGGATGTTGAGGGTGGTACACTGCAGCAGTTACAGTATCCTTTCGCAAGGTGAGCATGTCTCAAGGTTAAGTGCTAGACCAAGAGGGGTGGGGTAAGTGCATGAGGTAAGGGACAGCAGAGAAGGTAGACAGGAGTTAGGTGGGAAGGGGTCAGAAGCAGGCACAGGAAGGGGTGAGATAGTTGTGTAGTGCAGAGGTAAGAGGAAACAGGGAGGAGGAGGAGGAAAAGCGGATTTGAGGAGGCAGAGAATTCCACAGCTTAGGCAGGTGATACGAGAAGGTTTTTCTGTCCAGAGGAAGTGGTTCTGCCAGGGATAGACAGGGTGCGAGTGTCAGCAAGGGATCTAAGGGAGTAAAGGGAGGGGGAAGGGGTATCAAGAGAGGAGGAGGAGATGTATGAGGGGAGCAAACCAAGCCAGAATTTAGAGACGAACTTGGCACCGTGTAGAACTCTCCGATTGTGGAGGGGAAGGAAGTTGAGGGAGCGGTACAGATCACAATGGTGGGTTAGGAAGGGGGGCGTCAAGAGCGAAATGACAGAAGGAGTTGAAGAGAGAGTTCAGTCTGGATAGGTGGGACTATGGGTTGGCACTATAGACTACATTGCAGTAGTCGAAAATGGGCAGGATCATCTTCTGTACCAGCTCGCACCTGTTGGCAAGAGGGATGCAGCTGCAGTTTCTGTAGAGGGCACTGAGCTTAGGCCTTAATTTTTTCAGAACAGCATCTATGTGTACAGAGAAGTCGAGGTATCTATCCAGCCAAATGCCGAGATACCTGAATGAGGAGACGTCCTCAAGAGCAGTCTCATCAAGGGTGTGAAAGGAGGGGAGGTTATTTAGTCGAGCAAGTCTCTGCCTTGTGCTGAAGGTCATGGAAACTGTCTTTTTGGCATTTAGAAATAGTTGGTGTGAGTTGAACCGGAGTTGGACCTTGGTGAAGTCAGACTGAAGCCTGGCAGTGATATCAGGGACTGATTTACCAGAGGTAAACAGCACTGTATCGTCAGCATACATGTGGATGCTGGATGATGTGCAAACCTGAGGGAGCTCATTTAAAAAGATGCAGAACAGGATGGGGCCTAGCACTGAACCCTGGGGGACTCCAGTGGAAATAGGCGCCGGGGGGGGTGAGATGACATCAGCTATTCTAACTGATTGTGACCTGCCTGATAGGTAGGAGCTGAACCAGCCTGTGGCAGTAGGGGAGAGGCCAGCTGCTGATAAGCTGTGAAGGAGGAGGGGGTGAGAGACAGTGTCAAAGGCCTTGGCCAAGTCGACAAAAATAGCTGAGGTAATGTTCCCTTTGTCAAAGCCTGAGGAGATTGTCTCAGTTAGTCTCAACAGGTAGGCGGTGGTGGAATGAGCTTTCCTGAAACCAGACTGGAAGGGTGTGAAGAAAGCGTGGTCAGAGAGGAACAAGGAGGGTTGTTCGAGCCCTATGTGTTCTTGGAGTCTGGCTAAGGTTGGAATGAGAGAGATAGGTCCATAGTTCCCAGGAGCAGTGGAGTCTCCCCCCTTAGGGAGGGGGAGGACAATGGCATGCTTCCAAGTCGAGGGAACAGTGGCAGACTCAAAGGAGAGATTTAGTATCAAAGATAGAGGATAGGCGATGGCAGGAGCCAAGAGGGAGAGAAGCCTAGGTCCAGGCCATCGGGTGAGGAGCCTTTGGTAGAATCAAGTGCCAGGAGATCTGATCTGATAGAGTAGTTTCAGGAGAGACAGGAGAGAAGGAATACTGGGGTGAGGTAGGGGTGAGGGATGGCATGGGGGGCAGCACAGCAGGGAGGAGGGGGGCAGGTTGTGGGGATGGGATGGGATGGGATGGGAGCAGGTAGGTGAGCAGTGGATGGGGAGGTAGGCAGGGACACCGGGGCAAGATGTGAGTTAGGGAGGGTGCTAAGCAGTGCAGAGGCACAGGTGGTAAATTGGGAGTTGAAGCGATTGGCAATGTCCATAGGTTCAGTAAGAACAGCGTGGTTGTGCTTGAGGATAGGCGGTGTAGTGTTTGAAGCAGGCGAGAAGAGGGATTGGATGACCCTCCAGAATCTGGATGGGTTGTTTGTGTTAGCCTGAAAGTTGGACTTGAAATGCTCAGCCTTGGCTAGACTGGTGGCTTTGGTGCAGCCATTTCTGAGTTCACGATAACGTTTGAGGTCACTAGTAGAAACATAGAAACCTAGAAACATAGACTTTGATGGCAGATAAGGACTGCTAGGCCCATCTAGTCAGCCCATTTCCCTACCTACAGGATAGGCCGCAGATCCTAGTTAACCAACAGCCTATATCTTCCTGCCCCCCACAAGAATTGCCTTATGTCTGTCCCATACATTCTTGAATTCTCCCACAGTTTTAGACCCCACAACTTCCTCAGGAAGGCTGTTCCATGCATCCACTACCCTCTCTGTGAAATAATACTTCCTCACATTGCCCCTGAACCGCCCTCCTTCTATCTTTAAATTGTGTCCCCTTGTTCTTGCAAGTCTCTTTTTCTGAAAGATGCTACCCTCTTGGACTTTGTTGATTCCCTTGAGGTACTTGAAAGTTTCTATCATGTCCCCCCTCTCCCTTCTTTCCTCAAGGGTATACATATTAAGCTCTTTAGTCTCTCCTCATACGGCTTCTCTTGCAGATCCTGCACCATTTTAGTTGCCCTCCTCTGGACTACCTCTATCCTGTCTATGTCCTTGCGGAGATGGGTCTCCAGAACTGGACACAGTATTCCAGATGGGGTCTCACCAACTGTCTGTACAGAGGATAACAACTTCTGTTTTCTGCTGCTGATGCCTCTCCCTATACATCCCAGTATACCCCCGCCCCTCCCTACTGCCTTCCTCACATTGCTTGCTAACCTTAAGGTCATCTGAAATGATTACCCCAGGTCCCTTTCCTGTTTTGTTGTTGTTACTACCTCCCCACCCATTGTGTATTCTTCCCTGGGTTCTTGTTTCCCAGGTGCATTATTTTGCACTTTTTGC
Organism: Neoceratodus forsteri; assembly: GCA_016271365.2. Classification (NCBI taxonomy): domain Eukaryota; kingdom Metazoa; phylum Chordata; order Ceratodontiformes; family Ceratodontidae; genus Neoceratodus; species Neoceratodus forsteri. The sequence goes on along the minus strand of JADMNL010000032.1, from coordinate 158,407,169 downwards.
ATTGAATCCTAGCTACACGCCTGACCATTCCTCCAACCTTGCCAAGTCCCTTTTCATCCTTTCCACGCCTCCTGTGTATCAACCCTGTTGCAGATCTTGTGTCATCTGCAAAGGCATACTTTTCCTTCCAGTCCCTCTGCAATGTCACTGATGAAGACATTAAAAGGACTGGACCCAATACTGAACCCCGCGGTACCCCACTAGTAACCTCCTTTCTTCAGAGTGGACTCCATTTACAATTACCTTCTGTGTCCTGTTGTCCAGCCAATGTTTTACTCTAGGCTACCACCCTGGGACCCACTCCCAGGCTGGTTAATTTGACTAATAATCTTTGTGTGGGACTGTGTCAAATGCCTTGTTAAAGTCTAGGTAGGCCATGTCCACAGCCCCTCCCTGGTCTACTACTTTGGTCACCCAGTCAAAGAAATCTATTAGAGATTTGTCTGACATGACCTTCCCACTGTGAACCCATGCTGCCTTGGATCCTGTGCTCCACTGACCTCTAGGTACTCAACTATTCTTTCCTTCAGAAGTGACTCCATCACTTTCCCTACCACAGAGGTCAGACTGACAGGTCTGTAGTTTCCTGCCTCTGTCTTGGTCCCACTTTTGTGAAGGGAATCACATCCGCCTTCCTCCAGTCCTCGGTACCACACCATCCTCCCATGATTTATTAAAAGAGTAGCCAGTGGTTTCACTAGTTCCTTCCTTCATTCTTTTAGAATTCTGGGGTGAATTCCATCAGGACCCATTGCTTTGTCCACCTTCAGTTTTAGGAGTTCTTGCAGAACCCTTTCTTCTGTGAAAGGACTGGGATCGACCCCCTATCAAGAGTGCTTCTGTTAATTGGATTAGGCACTTCCCCTCCTCTTTTTGTGATACTGAGCAGAAATATTCGTTTAGTATTCCTGCTTTCACTGTCCCCCTCTGCCCACCCACCGCTCATTCTATTCAGCCTCACTATCCCTCCCTTTGTCTTTCATTGATGTACCTATAAAAGGTTTTATCCCTTCTTAACTGAGTTGGCTATCTTTCCTCAGTTTGGGCCTTTGCTATTCTGACTTCCTCCCTGCTTCTTTCTGCCTCAACTGGTACAGCTCTCTGTCCTGCTCCTTCTGTGTTTCCTTATACTTCCGAATGCTATCTTTTCTTCCTGACTTTCACAGCCACCTCTCTTGAGAACCATAGTGGCTTTTTCTTTCATTTTGATTTGTTTATTTGCTTACACAAAGGCTTGTTGCCTCTGTGATGGCAGTTTTGATAATTCCCCATTGTTGCTCCACACCTCCTTCTAGCCTGTTTGCTAGTGCTTTTCTGAGGCACTCTCCCATCTTGCCAAAGTCAGCCCTCCTAAAGTCCAGTACCCTCACTTTTGTATGGCTTGACTCTGTAGCTGAGTTTAACATGAACCACACTGTTTGATGGTCACTTGTCCCCAGATGGCAACCCACTTCTAGATCTGAGATCCTCTCACTGCCCCGTTTGAGAGTACGAGGTCTAAGATTGCTCCCTCACGAGTGGGTTCCGAAACTAGCTGTCTAATGCCTGCCACCTGTAGGGCATCAAGAATGGCCCTGCTTTTGGATGTGGCTGCAGCAAATGGGCTCCAGTTAACATCTAGTACAGTTGGTTGCTTTAGCCCGATGCCATGCAAGGTTACGAGCTCATTGACAGGCCAGTAGCACAGGTGAGACCCAAGGAAGGTGTGTGCCATGTACCCTAGTTTTGCAGAGCGGAGCATGGGAGTTCCAAAGTTGTAGGAACTTGGATTTGAAATGGGCAGGGGCCATGTCCACTGAGGGAGCCAGGACAGCGGGGAACAGTTGTTCTGAGAGAGATCCTGAAGCAAAAGTTGTAGGTCAAGGGTTTTGAACGGTCGAGTAAGAATAGTTTTTGCAGGAAGCTTGGGCCTATGTATTTTTTGCACTACTAAGGTCATGTGGTGGTTACTGATAGAGTCAGGTAATAGCCCCGAGGCCACAACACGGTGGGGAGTGTTTAGTGACTTATAGTTTAGTCAAGTGAGTTCCAGTATGAGTAGCCAGAGGTTTAAGGCACCTATGGTGGAACGAATATGAGCCAGGGACAGGGCCAGCCAGTTTAGGTTTAGGTCACCCAGGATGAATAGTTCGCCGCCGCTAGCCAGTAAGAAAAGTTTTGTGACCAAGTCAGTGACATTAGAAGTTGGCTGCCCTGGGCGACAGTATACTCCAGTGATGAAAATGTTATTTTATTTTAGTCTTTGGTAACTGGGTAAGGCCCACTAGGCACAAGTGCCTGTTTTCAGGGGTGACCTGGGAGCACTGGGCGGTTAAGTGACTTGCTCAGAGTCACACAGTATGCAAGTGGAGGTTGTGAGAATCAAACTCAGGTCTGGCCTGCTGGATGTGTCAAGCTCGTTCACACCTCGTTCCTCTAACCTCTAGGCTATACTGACAGCCAGGGAAAATTGCTATGGGTACAGCTCACGACACTATCGGGAAAGACATTGTGCCTGGTGTGATCATCTTTGGGGACAGGAAACTAGGGCCAGGAATTGAGAAGGGGGGCCATAAAGGGGGAGGCAGTGGTTGTGGGGGATCTCAATCTACCTGACATAAATTGGAGCATTCCAGCAGCTAAGAACACCAGAAGTCAGGCCGTACAAGATATGTTGCAGGACTGCCTGCTGGTGCAGCTGGTCAGGGAACATACAAGACATGCTGCCATTCTCGATGTTGTACTCACCAACTTGGAAATGGTGGGTGGAGTATGGGTTGGGGAACCACTGGGGTCCAGTGACCAAAACACCATATACTTTGAATTGTACCAGTATACCCTCTTAAAAAACTGTGGTTCTGGATTTCCGATGAGCGGACTTTGATCAGATTAAGTTGGTTGGAGTGGACAGAATCAGGCAGGGATGGGGATAGGTGGTGAGAAATTAAAAAGGCCACTCTCAGAGCAGCCACATTATGCTTGAGACTGGTTACCAAGGGTGTAGGAACAAGAGAACAATCTGATTCTCTAAAAAGGTCAGGGACGCACTAAGGGCCAAAAGAAGGACTTTCATTGGCTACAAGGAAAAACAGGGGGGCAGGGAATAGAGCAAATACCAGGTAAAGATGAAGGAAGCCAAGAAGTCAGTCATGGATGCAAAAGCAGCCACTTAAGACTGTGTATTACAGAGTGGGTCAAGGGAGAGAAAAAACAGTTCTTCAGGAACATCAGGGAAAAAAGGAAGACGAAAGGGGAAATGTTAGGGTGATGGAGCGGGGGCAGAATAGTAGAGGAGGAGGGGCAGGAGGCAGTCATTCTAAATGACTGCTGCTCATTATTCACAGTGAAGGGTAGTGGGCCTCTGCCGGAAAGTGGCATAAAGGCTACTGCAAGTGGAATCCCAGAAACGGGGCAGGTGGTAATTATAGTAGAAAGGGCTAAAAAAGGGTTTGCAGTCCTGACAAATCGATGGGGTTCCAGGAGCAGATGGGATGCACCCTAGGGTGCTCAAGGAATTGGCATCAGTACTGGCTGAACCCATGACATGGCTATTCAATAGCTCCCTACTGTCATGGGTGGTTCTCAGAGAATGGAGAATAGCGGATGTGGTACTGCTTCACAGGGAAGAAAACAAGGAGGAGCAGAGAAAATACAGGCCTATCAGTCTTCCCTCCATTGCAGGTAAACTGATGGAGAGGCACACATCAAAGAGGGCCTAGTAAACTACCAGAGAAAAATGGGCTACAGGAAAGTAAGCAGCATAGGTTTCTGTCAAGGAGCTCTTATCAGATCAACCTGACAGTATTCTTCACAAAGCACAAACAGTTGTAGCTCACACCATCAGAAGTCAGGCAGGTTGCAGCTCAGGGGCAGATAGCCCCAACGGGCTTATCCAAGGAACACAAAATTAGAACTGCACTCCAATGTCAAATTGTGAATTTTACAATTTATTATACATGATGCAAGAAGTAACAAAACACCAGTGGAGGCAACTCCTACCAGAAGCCCCGACGCCTATGTCTTTCTAACAATTCTAACAATTGAAGCACCAGGGCTTTTAGTAGGAGTTGCTTCCACCAGTGTTTTGTTACTTCTTGCATTGTGCATAATAAATTGCAAAATTGACAATCTGACATTGGAGTGTGGTTCTAATTTTGTGTTCCTTTGACGGTATTTTTTGATTGGGTAATAACTGTAGTGGATAAGGGACGCGCAATAGATTTACTCGACTTCAACTTCAGCAAGGAATTAGACTTGGTGCCACACAGAAGGCTGCTGAAACAATTAGAAGATCTGGGAGCAGCAAAGAACGTAGGGAGCTTGGTTTGGAAGTTGGTTGGGGAAGGGCAGCAGAGGGTGGTGGTAAACGGGGTCAAATTGGAGGAAAGGGAGGTCACAAGTGGGGTACTGTAGGGGCTCAGTCCTGAGATCAGTCCTTTACAATATGTTCATCAGGGTCAAAAGAGAAGAAATACAGCCTGGTGGCACAGAGGGCTGAGTCGCCGGACTCCTTACATCGCTATATCAGTGACCCATGTTTGGGAGCGAGCACAGGCCACTGGAGGTTGCTGGGGGGAGGGTACAGAGCTGGATCGAGCTGCCAAGAGGCAGCTCTCCTCTCCAGGGAAGGATGTGGGTTTCCCTTGGCTCTTGCCTGCCTCATAGTGGAGGTCTGGGGGCAGCGCAGGCTGAGAAGGAACCAGGCACTAGGCCGGGAGGGAGGAAGGGGCTGTTGCTGGGGTGGCAGGGCACGTGCGCAGCATACACATGCGCATGCGCCTCTGTGCTTGTGGCCCTGGCAGTAAGGGGAAGAAAAACACAGGATGAGAGCCGGCCTCTCGAAGGCTCCACCAGTGACCGGGCACCTGCTGCAAACAAGACATGGTGTAAGGTAAGACCCAGGTCACCAGGGGCCGGGAAGAGGGTGGCCAGAATGGGGTCAGGGGAGGAAGTGAAAGCGCACATCCAGATGATTTAAAAAACAAGGACACGCTGGTGACCCAGGTTCGGTAATGGACTCAGGGCACTGGGGGCTGGCAGGGGAAGGAGAGGATTGAGCATCTGAGGACTGCTCTCCTCTCCTGGGGTGGGATGGGTGGCAAGTCTTGCTCTATAGTGGCCCCCGGTGGAGACAGGAGGGACAAACCCAGAAAAATGGAAAAGAGCTCTAATGGCTGCTGGATGATGGCTGCCATTCTCCGCTTCCACCGGAGTCCTCAAGGGAGCCTTCTCTCAGTCTCAGTAGCACCCTGGACCTACTTAGAGTGCTCCGGTATGCCCACTCCGTTGCCTTCCCCCTTGGGGGGGGGGGCCCAAGCAGTGTAAGGGTTATACCGGGATACTCCGGGGTCGACTGCAATGTGAGACTGAGGAATGGTTCGAGAGGGGACACTGACAGTCGGGGTGAGTCGGGGAACATGGCGGCCGGAAGGAGTGGTGGTCATTGGGGACGTAGGGGGGGAAAAACATCATACAAAAAAACCCAAAAAACAAAGAGAGAAGAAATACAGGGCAAGATGTGTCTCTTCACAGATGACACTAGGTTCTGTGGTATGGCAGACAGTGAGTTTGGAGTAAATGAGTTGCAGAGGGACCTGCAAAGGTTATGAAGTGGTCCAAGGTCTGGCAGTTGAAATTCAGTGTCAAAAAGTGCAAGTTAATGGACATAGGGAACAAGACCCCGGGATGGAATACTGGATAGGAGGGGCTAAACTGGGCACTACTTCAAAGAAAGGGGACCTGGGGGGGTCATCATAAGTGACTCCTTAAAACAAACTAACAAGTGTAACAACCTGTAGTAAGATGACCAGAATGCTGGGGTGTATTGGAAGGGGTTTTGATGATTGCAGAAAGAAAGAGGTAATAAATGCCATACAGATCACTGGTGAGATCTCATCTGGAATACTGTGTGTAGCAGTTCTGGAGTCCTCTACTGAGGAAAGACATAGACAGGCTGGAAACTGTGCAGTGTAGTGTAACACAAATTATACAGGGCCAGCAAGGCAGATCCTATAAGGATTGACTTAGTGCACTGAATATTTATTGCTGGAAGCCAGAAAGGAGTTGGGGGACATGATAGAGACCTTCAATTTCCTGAAAGCAATAACAAGATAAACTGCAAGGAAGTATTTAGCAGAAATGGCAGGTCAAAAACAGGAGCACTAGGTCATTACAGCTAAAACCACAATAGCACGGTCAAAAACCGTGCATCAAAAACGGCCACAGACAAGGTAGCATTTGATAAAAACAGCAAGCGCTACCACAGCGACCAACTAAACAAATATCCACATTGACTGTCTGCAGGGGCTCTGCCCCCTGAATTGCCCCAGTGAAAAATAACTACCTCTGGGAGGAGGCAACTCGAGGATGGGGAGAAACACAGACCCCCCCACCAAAGTGATTGCAGGGAAATATGCTGCAATGACTCTTTTCAGGGGGCTTCAACCCCTGAACCACCCCCTACTAAAAATAACTACTTCCACGGGGCAGGGAGGCAACTCGGGGATGCAGAGAATCCTTGGGGAGGGGGGAATTGTTGAGAGGGGAAGAAAAACCTAAGGGGGGAGACAAAACCAAAAAAAAGCAGACGTCCCAGGAGTTAGACCCCGGTCCACTGACATGCCACTGTCCTCCCTGCCTGTGGCTCTATCCTCTGCACTACAGCAGCTGCTCAGCAGTACCCTTCCCAGCACAGCTTCATCCTTTTCTCCTCTTCTCCCTGACAGCACTACAGCTACAGGGATAGTGCTAAGCTGACCTGAGCTATACTATCCCTGTAACTGTATTAGCTTTCGCTATTTTGACAATGTGGGTTTGACCATGCTATTGTGGTTTCTCTCTTTTCATCTGGTACAAAAAACAAGGGGACATGAATGGAAGCTGGCAGGGAGGGGGAGAATTCAGAAGGGACGTGATAAAGCTTTATTTTACGGAGAGAGTGGTGGCGCCATGGAACGGTCTGCTGGCAGTGGTGGTGGGTGCAAAAACCATTAATGGGTTCAAGCATGACTGGGACAGAGCAAAGGGCTCAATACTTACTCGGGGGATAGCAGTAAGTTAGGGATTGTGGGGAGTGGGTGAGTGCAAAACTCCCATCTAGACAACAAGTTACAGAGTAGGGAAGGGTAAAACTGGGCAGACTGGATGGACCAATGGTCTTTTTCTGTTGGCATTGTATATGTTTACATGTTTCTATAGTTTTTAACGTATACAGTTAGTGGTGGGGGTACCATGTCAAAAGGTTTACTAAGGTCTAAACAGATCACATCTACAAGGTTCCCTTGTACCCCTATTGATAAATGCAAGTAAGTTAAATTGGCACGACTTTCCCAACCACAGACCAAGACTGGCTGCTTTTGAGTTTCGTTTTCTCTGCCAGCCCAGTTGTAGATGTTTTCCTTTATCCATTTTTGTTCAAACCACACTAGTCAGGCGAAGTGGTCTGTAGTTGCATACATCCATCCTGTGCCACCCTTGTGCACTGTCACAACGTTATGCTCTCTCCAGTCCTCTGCAACTTCCAGAGGACTGGAGAGAGCATAACAGACTGGAACACCAGTCATTTTTACAGTTGAATTAAATAGTTGCATGACTGGGTCTGCCATGTGACTACAGCAATTTCTTTTAGAACTATTGGATGCCCCCATCAACACCTGGGGACTTGCTGCCATCTGACTTACTGAGTTCCCTCACTACTTCTTCCACATTGAAGTCATCACTGTTCTCATAATTAGCTGTCGTTTTCTTAGAATTCTCTACAAGATATCCAAGCGGATTGAAAATGTAGTAGTAGTAGTAAAATCTTTATTTTTATACAGGAGTTGGAATATACACCATTAGGTCCCAAAGGTCCTGTTTTCAAGGTAGTCCTGTTTAGGCACAGCAAAGGAATACAGGCTAAAACAATAATATGAGATCCTTCTAAAATACATATGGTTATAACAAAAACACAAACACATATCCACAGCATGCACACAACTACAACACATTTCATGAACTGTCAGCATATTTCCAGGGCTCAATCTGATGGATATTTGAGAAAACCAAGTTATTTGGCACATTGGCAACAGATATTTATTCTTGTTTTGTAACCAATTAAACATTTATTGGGAGGGTTACCAATTTGTGATTCCTGGGTGTCCAAAATGCACCAGTGTTTATTTGCCAAGTAAGAAAACGTAATTTCCCCAACTCTGTTTATCACTTTGTTTGGTGTCAACTTATATGTATTGCTATTCCTTAACCCATATTTATGTTCTTTCACATGATGTTTCTTCACCAAATAACAGGCGGTACTTGTATAGATAGTTTGATATATCTGTCCTTCCCACTTTATTTCCCTTTTTTCTCCAAAGTATTCCAACCCAACATTTTATACATGTCACAATGATGTGTGTAATAATCACATCCCCTCACAAACCTAGCCAATCTGTTATATAGTTTGTTTACTTTAATGTTTTTTTATTTGCCAAACCATGAACATGATCGCCATAATCTACAGTAATGTCAGAATAAGCAACTGGTTTACTACCATAGATCTCATCCTATAATCCAAGCAAAATCTAGATCGTCTATGGAAAAATGGCGAAGCATTTATTTAATTTGTTAGTGCTGCCAGCCAGGTTCTGTAGTTATTTTCTCTCATCTATACTATTTATGTGGCCTTTTTCATCCTCACTTGCCTTCCTCCCTTTTACCTAATTGAAGGTTTGTTCTCCTGTCGTTTCCCATATTCTTTACAATGCTAGTTCTACCTCTCGTTTTACCCTTTTGATTTCCCTGCTGCATATTCTCTTCAATTCCTTGTATTTTCCCCTATCCATGTAAATTCTATCTTGGTTTAATGACCCACTTTGCACTCCAGCACTTTCATTAATATGATACTTCAGCTGTTGCAGTTTACTGGGTAATACATTTTGTTCATTTTCAATGTTCCTTTCCAAGGGTTACAATAATCATGAGATCAGCTGAATAGAGGCAGCTACAGTTAGCAATACTCAATGAAATAAAGTACTGCATCATTTGCGATATTTAGTAGACCAAGAACAAGAAAAGTAAAACTACAAATAAACTAGAACTGAAAAAGTTAAAACACAATTGGTGTAAATCTAATGGTTTTATCTTTCTGTTACTGCAAAGAGCCGCTCTTTAATTGCTCTCTTTTATAGTATGAGGTATTCTTAATCCTGCTCCTGAAGGACTTGGTTAGCCATGTAGGATTTCTCTTGGCCCTTGTGGTCTTAGGAAAGCAAACTGTGCTGCTTCTAAGGACATGGTATCAGCAGAGAAAACAAACTCTGGCCAGAGCCAATACAACTGCTGCAGAGCTCACCGAACTCATGGAGGTAAGTGGCATAGTTCACTGTGTCCAAGATGGCTGCTGGAGATTAGTGCCCATGCGCGCAATGAAGTCATGCATGTGCGACGACTCATGTGTGTGCACTGATCTCTGGCAGCCCTCTTGGACACAGCAGACTGTGCCATGTTGCGCCATGAGTTCAGTGAGCTCAGCGGGCGATGGCAGAAAAAGTAGTGTGCCCAGTGAGGGGGAATGAGTGCATGGATTTGGAATTGCGGAAGGAAGTCCTGCAACTCTAAATTCAAATGTGTGCATCGATATCCCCTTTTTCGAGCTACTACAAGGTGGCTGCAGGCATCGCCCATTGCAGCCATAACACTTAAGCACTCAGAACAACAAAGTGCTAGCACTTACCACTAACAATATAAGGGAAGCAAGTCTTCATGAAACCTTGTGCAAAGCTTCTTTACTGAATACAAACTCCAACACAGAAAGTGGCAACAGCAGAGTGGTACGAAGACCTCCTGACTTTTCACACCCTTTGGAGATTTTTCAAAGGACAGGCAGCACCAGTGATCATATCTATTTACAGCAGTCAGCATAAAGTGCATAAGCTACAATTAAAGTGACATTCAACAAAACAAAAAAAAAAAAAGGAATTTTAAAAAGATTAAAATTGCCTGAACAGGGCATGCATGCATGCTCCAGTACATAGTGCCATTTACTTCCGATTCCATATTGAAAATGTTACCTATTTATTTGTTTGAATTTTGGAAACTGAGTAGGCCCACTGAGACGCAATGTCCATTTTTCAGGGGCGACCCCGGGGAAAGGGTTATAAAGGGAGAAACAGTGATACAATAAATAATAGCACATGGTAAGTACACACAGACAATTTTACAAAAACACACATAATAAACAAGGCAAAACATCACACGGGCAGTAAGATAAGTTACATCTTCCAAACTGGTATAGGGATAAAAGTCAGAGAACAATAACTAAGCAATGCATATGTTCAATTAGGTATAACTGAATACAGAGTATACAGGCACAGTGAGAAATTATTTACAACTGAGACCAACCAGACAATCAAAGTGTGACTTGTATAGCACCAGCGCACAATGTAGTAGATAAAGGGTGGATAAGCTGGCTCAGATGAGGAACCCAGAAAGAGGGCAAGAGAGGGGAGAGTGATGAGAGTTAAGGGAAACAGTCAACAGGAGCAGGTACACAACTGAGTGGAGGCAAGGTGAGATTTGAGAGAACGCTTGAACAGCTGAATAGAGGTACAGGTCATGACAATGGAGAGAAGAGAGTTCAAAAGAGAGGAACCTGAGAAGGCCATGGCACCGACCCACTGCTAGGGACGGGTTAAAGAGATAGATAAAGGTAGCCAGTACACCATAATGGTCTAGTTACGGGTTTACATTGAATGATGAGTGGGAGGCAAGGAGGAGGAGTATAGTATGCACAAGTCTGAAAGTCAGACAGAGGGTGGCGAATTGCAGCCTGGCTTCAAAAGAAGGCCAGCCCAGTGTGCCAAGGACAGTGCCATGGTGATCTCTGGCATTAGCCCCAAGGGCAAATCGAGCAATCCTGTGATAAGACTGTTTTAGCTTGTTAAGGTGGCAGACCTGAGCAGAGTGGAGGATCAGGGCACTGTAGGAGATAATCGGAAGTAGGGAGAAGGAGGCAATGACAAGGTGGGAGGCAAGCGTAAGATAGGGCTTGAGGTGGTACAGCATTCTGAGCTTCTGATGGGGGATCTTGACCACTGAGGAAACATGGGTGTCAAAGGTGAGGTGGGAGTCCAAGGTAAAGTCCAGATATTTAAAGGACTTAACCATTTCAAGAGGGTCACCCTGAGAGGAGTAGATTAACAGTGGGGGCAAGGTGGGAGGCTTGCGGGTCTGATGGAAGAAGAGCATAGATTTAGTTTTCTTAGTATTATGCACAAGGATGCTATTAAGAAACTAAGTCTCGAGGTTCAGGAAATCCTGCTGGAGAAGGTGGTTTAACATGGCATGCTTAGTGGAGGACCAGTACAGGTTGGCATCATCAGCATATAATTGAACCGACGCACCCACAATGTTGCAGGAGCTCATTGACAAATAAAGAGAACAGGAGGACCGAATAGAGCCCTGAGGGACCCTATCCTTTATGGAACTGAAAGGGAAGTCTAGATGGCCCATTTGATACATTGAGTATGGCCAGTAAGGTAGTTTGTGAACCAATTCAGAGCTAGGGTGTCGAGTCCAAAGGTGAATCTATGCAATGGAGATTATGATTAGCAAGGTCAAAAGCCTTGGTGAGGTCAACAAATATTGCACCAGTCCAAGGCTTTGTCCACACTGCTAAGGATGTCAGATGTAACAGTGATGAGGGTAGTGGGTACTATATGATTTTGGAAGCTTTGTTGGAACATGAGAGAGAGAGTTTTCAGTTCAAGATAAGACTGAAGCTGGGCATGAATGATTTTTTCTTGAATTTTTGCAAGGTAGCAAAGGATGTAGATGGGAAGACAGTTTTCAAACAACGAATTTGGACTGCTCTTGTGTATTGGAATGACTATTGCAGCTTTCCATTATTTAAAGGAGAACAGTCAGAACTAACAGCCCACACCCAAGTGTGGGGCTGGTCCCAATTCGACTTGTGTGCAAAAATACTTTTTTGTTTCACTTAATGTTTACTGCAGTGTGGCTGATTGTATTAGACTGATTCTGCTGGCTTCCAAGCTGACATCTGCTGTAACCAGAAATCCCAGACTCCCCTGCAACTGACATCAAAGCAGGGCTGCAGCAGTGAAAGATTCAATAGCCTGTAGTCCATGTTAGAGCTTTTATAAGCATGGATCAGATGTTTTCTGGTCCCACTGTTCTTCTCTGTGACTGTGCTTAGCCCAGGGAGGACAGCAGGACCAACAAACTTAGTCCAGGGGGAACAGTGGGACCAGTGAACAAAAAATCAGAACTCTGATCTTTTGTTTGCTGGTCCTGCTGTCCTCCCTGGGTTAAAGCACAGTCACAGAGGAGAACAGTGGGATTGGTAAACATCTGATCCATGCTTATAAAAGCCTAACATGCACTAGAGGCTGTTGAATCTCCCCCACTGCAGCTCTACTCTGATGTCAACTGCAGGCGATTCTGGGATTTAGTTAGGACAGACGTCAGCTTGGAATTCAACAGAATCAGCCTGACACAATATACTATATTGTAGTAAACAGTAATTAAAAAAACATGTTTTTGCAAACAATGTGCAGATTGGGACCAGCCCCACACTTGGGTGGGGGGCTCTTAGTGCTGACTGTTCCCCTTTTATACGGATCAGGCATAACATTTTAGTTTATTATAGGGGTGTGCGAGTAACAAGTAGTATTTCCAGAATACCATGACTAATTCGCTATTCATTATTGGGATCTGAATAATGAACAGTGGCACTATTCATGCCTATTCATGTTTAGGTAATAGGGAAAAAAAAGGTAAAAACAGCGCCCTCACTCTTCTCCCTAGCCCAGTCGCAGTAAAAACACCCCTTCCTCTGCAGCACCCACAGTTCCACTAGTATTAGAAAAAACTCCCATGATGGGTGACCGACACAACTGTCCTGCCTCCATGGCCAGCTGCCTTCTCCTGTTGCCATTTATTTAGTTAAACAAATCACCCCTCCCACAACACAGCAGTGCCCAAGTCCCCCTTCCCTCCCAGCACCCACATTTTTTAAATTTCAGTAAATCTGCAGCTGCAAGAATGTGACCCACACAACCCCCACTCCTCCATGGCAGGCTGCCTTCTTGTGAATGGTGCTCCAGTGCTTGCTTGCATAGTAAAATAGCTGATTATGTGATCAGCTGTTTCACTATGTGAGCAAGCATGAGAGTGCCATTCACAAGAAGCTGGCCAGCTGTGGAGGAGGGTTGGTTTTGTCATCAACTCATGCCTGTGAACTTGCCTAAATTTAAGAAATGTGGGTGCTTGTGGGAGGAGGGTGGGACTTGAGTAGTGGCTAAACTGAGAAATTTTGTTAAGTGAAACAGTTTGTGAAATTGCATTTCTGGAAATATTTTGATGTGCAATATGTGAAATTTCACCTGAAAATTACGAAATTTCACATGAAAATGGTGAATTTGACGAAATTAGAAATTTAGAAATTTCAGGTGAAATGTTGCAATTTCTGGGCAAATTTTGCAATTTACAGGTAGAATTTCACATTTTGCAGGCAAAATTTTACATTTCACACCTGCAAAATGTCGACATTTTGTGAAATATTTTATGTGGCAAAATTGCAGATTTCACGCAATTTACTGGCAAATTTTTATTTCGCAACATCTCTAGACTTGAGTGCTGTTGCTGAGGTGTGTGGATGGAGGATGATTTGTTTAACTAAATAAATGGCAAGAAAGACGGCTCTAGCTGTGGATATGGGCGAGTTGTGCTGGCCATCCATTGTTGGAGTTTTTCTATTACTACTGAAACTGTGGGTGCTGCAGGGGGAGGAGGAGGAGGAGGAGTAGGAGTAGGCTTGTTGCTGAGGGCGGAGTGAGGGAGGTTGTTTTACTGTGATTGGGCTGGGGAGAGGTGGGGGCTGTTTTTATTCCGCAGGTACTTGAATAAAGAAGCTGAATACTGAATTTCTGAATATTCGGGGCCCCAAATATGAATATTTGGCTGAATATTTGAAATAAGGTATTTGACTCACCTCTAGTGTGTTGCACATGGCAAAATCCTGCTATAATCCATTTTTTTTTATATTGAATGTTTATTGTCACACAGGAGTCCATCAGAGAACGCACTGTAAGCAGCAGGCTTGTCAATCACAAGCATGGAAAACATACTTTGAAGCAGCACAAAATAGTACAGTCACTGGATAATAAAAAGCAAAGTTAAAGTCCTTAAGTTTCAACTAAAGGGGTGGGCTCCCCAGCACAGGGTGTACTTAACCAATAGCCAGGAAAATCCATTTAATTTTAAGTGAGCCCTTCTGGTCTTATTACCTAGAGGATGCATTCTGCCTAGTGTGATATGTGCTCACTAAACAATGAGTGCCTTTGTATGCTCTACTTGGAATGTGGTTGTGTGATGTCATACATGAAAGAATAATATCCTCGGAACAGCAGGTGAGAGATGGGATGATGGTCTTCTCTCAGCCTAGCTTTGTATGTTCATATGGAAGAAGCGCAACCTGGAAAATCCGATCTAAATTTTTGATCAATTTGCCAACGCTATATGGTAGGGGTGGGACCCCTAACTGTCACATAGTTCATGTGCCTGCACCTCCAGGAGACCAGTTACTTGGCACCCTTGGGATCAGAATTCCTGCCTCGATCTAGACTCTGCCTCTCCCAGAGTAAAAGCTTCTAAAAACAGTCACATTTGGGTAGAAGGGGTTATGTCCTATGGGATGAACAGCTCAAAGTAAAATCTGCCTCAATTCCAAGTCTATGGATATCATCTAAAAATGAAGCGCATTAATTTCCATTTATTTTAATAGTATTTGCTTAATTTGAATACAGGTGTTAAGTAATGAAAATGTATTTCCCTCATTTAAATTAATAGATAAATTAAGAGCCAGGAATCTTTTTTTTTTTTCAGTTAAAAGGAAGAAAAGGAACTGGTTAAAAAGGAAAATTGTTGCATAAAGAAAGAAACTTACGCTTTACATTTGGAATGCTGAATAAAGCTGAAATAGCAGAGTCTCTAATAATGGAGAATGTTTTTTCTTTGTATTTTACTTCCTGGTCACCGGAGCTGCCCACTCTGCCCGATGACCTCCCAGCCCCATCCACCTCCTTCCTGGCACTCACCTCTCCTTGTGGGACTGACAGAGCATTCTGCCCCTTGGTGGATTTCATCGGAAGCTTGGTAAGGAAGTGGCTGCCTCTGGTCTGCAAGTGTGGAGGACAGCAGCCAGTCAGAATGGTGGGTCAAGTGTGCCGCATCATGCTGCCTAGCACCAGAGTTTTCCACTTAATTACTCCCAGCCCTCAAGGATGCAGTTGGCGAGAGCTCCATGGTGCACAGGCATGTGCAACTGCATGGCTACGCCTGGACTTAAACTGCATCCCCACACCCTCAATTTCCTCCATCCGCATCACAACCTGTGCTCCTCTAGGTGGCAGTATTGCAGGGGATAATACTGCCCTCCATCCCCAGGGAGAAGACTGTCCTGCAGGATGCTCAGTCCTCCTTCTCCTGGCCAGTACCTGACATCCCCGGTTTGTTCTCAAACACCGGTTGCCAGCGTCCCAAGTGGTAACCCTACTGTTGCACCAATGGGCCAGCCACATTTCTTTCTTAATCATTACGCAAGATTCATGATATTAAACATGAATGAGGAACTCTCACAAATAAAGGCCCCACACCTAAATATCACATTCCCCTTTATTCCCACCTTTTTTACAAAATCACTGTTGTCATATTTAATTAGCTTTTATCTGGTTCAGCCTGCATAGCCCCCCCCCCAGCATTTCCTGTTCACAGCCACTACCGTGACATCACAGAATCCCTCATGATAGATATCAGAGCCGGACTACAGCTGTGGAAGATTAGAATACCTGAAATGTGACTTAGAGCTTTTAAAAGCTCAGATCAGCTGTTCACCAGTCCCACCATCCTTAAAGAAAACTAGTCTTTACCTTCAGCACAGAATGAAAAGCAGCAGCCAGTAAACAACGCTAGGTTGAACATGTTAAGCCTGCACCAGTTATTGTTCCATCTTAGATCACCCTTTTCTCTTGCCGTATACTCCTCCCATTTGGAATCTGCTTTAACATATTTTAGATTTGGAATAAAAAAAGAAGCACTCCTTTAAATTAAAACAGCTGTGATTATGCGTGAAAAGTGGGGATAGCCATGATACAAGAAGCACTCCTTTAGATATTTTCAAACCTAAAACAAAATGCTGTAGCAGATGCAGAATAGATAATAATGGGCAGCTTGCAAAGCTGGAGAACAATGGGCACCCTATAATAGAATACAAAAACAAATTTATTTATAAATAAAAAGATAATATAAAAAGGCATAAATACAAATGTTTCACTATAACATTCTCTGCTGCTTTAATATGAGGCAAATTACCTCAGTGGTGAGAGGTTCTTATAGTTCACTTTGTGAAACATAAGGGTCTCGATTCTCAAAGCCACCCCGACTGATGCAAGGGGCTTGCGTCTCAAGGAATGGCACAAGTTGTGACTTCTGCCAAAAGATGCACCAGGAGCAATTCTCAAAAAGCAGCCTGTGTCCAATGCAGGCTACGTGTTCCAAAGGAGGCTTGTGCCATTCTTGTGGCACAAAATGGGTTACGGCATAGTGCTAGGGGGCTTGCGGAAGATGCAAGCTGCCATTTCCCCTAAACTGGGATTCTCTAAACCCTCCCAAAGGGTACACTTCTGAGTACCATTAGACCAGCCAGGTGTGTCCTCTGGGAGAGTGAAGAGAACTTACACCACCCCTGAGCCTCCCTGGGTGGAGGGAACATTGCCACAGTCCCCTCCCCCACCCCAAACTGTTGTAGAATAAACCAGTTCCCTGTGGCTAGCGGTCCCTCCCCTGCTCCCCAATGTTCCTGTATGCTTAATGAACAGACCTCCCTGGTGTCCAGTAGTCCATCCCCATCCCGTAAATAGTAAACTGTACATCCCCCCCATTGCTGTCTAGTGGTCCCCCCTCCCTATCAATGATCCCTGTAACTTTTAAACTATAAAGCATTCCCTGGTGGCTAGCAGTCTATTTTTTAAGCACACAGGGGACACGGGGGGGACCACGCTGTGCTCAATTGTCCCTCAGCTTGCGGCAAACCATCCAGACGTGCTGTTTGTTTGGTGCATGGCCACAGTTGCCGCATGCTGCGGAACTTTGCCACTGGCACACTACCTGATAGAGAATTAGCTGCAGGGTCCCTGGAGCACTGGCAATTGGTACAAGCTGCTGTAGGTGCTGCTTGCACTGCCCTTCAAGAATTGAGCCTAAGCTCTTTCCTTTCACAAAGCATTTTGCAGCATCGAGGAATAAGTGAAGCTAACCAACAACATGAGGAAATGTGTTACACCAGTTCCTTTAATATTTTTTATGCACAGTTCTCCTTTCTTCCTTTCTACTAAGATATCTGCAGGAGTCCAGTAGCTATCCATGTTTCTTTGTTAACCTGGATGCAATCTGTGGGCCACTTATGAAGCAGCTGCATGGTAGCACTCACTGCACCAGACCTGTAGCTTGTTTTGTGATATAAGAAAACAGCTGCATGGTGACCTCACTGCAGCAGACCTGTAGCTTGCTTTGTGATATAAAAAAACAGCTGCATAGTGACTCTCACTGCACCAGACCTGTAGCTTGCTTTGTGATATAAGAAAGCAGCTGCATGGTGACTCTCACTGCAGCAGACCCGTAGCTTGCTTTGTGATATAAGAAAGCAGCTGCATGGTGACTCTCACTGCAGCAGACCCATAGCTTGCTTTGTGATATAAAAAAACAGCTGCATGGTGGTGCTCACTGCACCAGACCTGTAGCTTGCTTTGTGATATAAGAAAACAGCTGCATGGTGGTGCTCACTGCACCAGATCTGTAGCTTGCTTTGTGATATAAGAAAACAGCTGCATGGTGACTCACTGTACCAGATGTGCAGCTTGCTTTGTGATATAAGAAATAAGCTGCATGGTTGTGCTCACTGCACCAGATCTGTAGTTTGCTCTGTGATATAAGAAAGCAGCTGCATGGTGACTCTCATTACACCAGACCTGTAGCTTGCTTTGTGATATAAGAAATTATACCATGGACATAAGTGAACAGCAAATGAAATGGTCAGACTGGTAGTTTACCACTGGTGTAAATCCTGTAATAATCATTGGCTGTTGAGAAAATATGAAAGCTCATCCACATCCTAATCATCTGCAGCCCAGGAATAAATAGAATAAAAATAAAAACACAAAGCCACCTCTTTAAACGTTGTATTTTATTAAAGTAAAAAAATTAACCCTGGTATAATCACAATAAACCAATCCAGGATGTGAGTAATCCTGGGATTTACCACTTCTGGTGTGGATTTGGTCACTTTCGGCGTCAGACCAAACCACACAAGGTGGGTAAATCCCAACATAACTCATACCCTGTCATGGTTTATTGCTTAAACAGCTGCATGGTGGCACTCACTGCACCAGACCTATTCCTTGCTTTGTGATATAAGAAAACAGCTGCAGAGTAAATCACACTGCACAGACCTGTAGCTTGCATTGTGATATAAGAAAACAGCTGCATGGTGGCACTCACTGCACCAGACTAGAAGCTTGCTTTGTGAACTGGGGAACAGCTGCATGGGGGCGCTCACTGCACCAGACCTGTAGCTTGCTTTGTGATATAAGAAAACAGCTGCATGGTGGCACTCACTGCACCAGACCTGTAGCTTGCTTTGTGAACTGGGAAACCAGCCGAATGGTGATGCTCACTGCACCAGACCTGTAGCTTGCTTTAAGAACTGGGAAAGCAGCTGCATGGTGACCTCACTGCAGACCTGTAGCTTGCTTTGAGATATAAGAAAGCAACTAAACGGGACTTCATTGCACCAGATCTGTAGCTTGCTTTGTGTATATAAGGAAGCAACTGCATGGTGATGCTCACTGCACCAGATTTGTAGCTTGCTTTAAGAAATGGGAAAGCAGCTGCATGGTGACCTCACTGCACCAGACCTGTAGCTCGCTTTGTGATATAAGAAAACAGCTGCATGGTGACCTCACTGCACCAGACCTGTAGCTTGCTTTGTGATGTAAGAAAACAGCTGCAGGGTGAATCGCACAGCACAGACCTGTAGCTTGCATTGTGAACTGGGAAAGTAGCTGCATGGTGGTGCTCACTACACCAGATCTGTAGCTTGCTTTGTGATATAAGTAAAGAGCTGCATGGTGACCTCACTGCACCAGATCTGTAGCTTGCTTTGTGAACTGGGAAAGCAGCTGCATGGTGATGCTCACTACACCAGATCTGTAGCTTGCTTTGTGCTATATCAAAGAAGCTGCATGGTGGCACTCACTGCACCAGATCTGCTTGCTTTGTGATATAAGAAAACAGCTGCATGGTAATCTCACTGCACCAGATCAGTAGCATGCTTTGAGATATAAGAAAGCAGCTGCATGTGACCTCATTGCTCCAGATCTGTAGCTTGCTTTGTGATATAGAAAGCAGCTGCATGGTGACCTCACTGCACCAGATCTGTAGCTTGCTTTGTGATATAAGAAAGCAGCTGCATGGTGACCTCACTGCACCAGATCTGTAGCTTGCTTTGTGGTATAAAAAGCAGCTGCATGGTGATTTCACTGCACAGACCTGTAGCTTACATTCTGATATAAGAAAGCAGCTGCATGGTGGCACTCACTGCACCAGATCTGTAGCTTGCTTTGTGATATAAGAAAGCAACTGCATGGTAACCTCACTGCACCAGATCTGTAGCTTACTTTGTGATATAAGAAAGCAGCTGCATGGTGACCACACTGCACCAGATCTGTAGCGTGCTTTGTGATATAAGAAAGCAGCTGCATGGTGGCACTCACTGCACCAGATCTGTAGCTTGCTTTGTGATATAAGAAAGCAGCTGCATGGTGATCTCACTGCACCAGATCTGTAGCTTGCTTGTGATATAAGAAAACAGCTGCATGTGACTCATTGCTCCAGATCTTGTGATATAAGAAAGCAGCTGCATGGTGACCTCACTGCACCAGATCTGTAGCTTGCTTTGTGATATAGAAAGCAGCTGCATGGTGACCTCACTGCACCAGATCTGAGCTTGCTTTGTGGTATAAGAAAGCAGCTGCATGGTGACCTCACTGCACCAGATCTGTAGCTTGCTTTGTGATAAGAAAGCAGCTGCATGGTGATCTCACTGCACCAGATCTGTAGCTTGCTTTGTGATATAAGAAAGCAGCTGCATGGTGACCTCACTGCACCAGATCTGAGCTTGCTTTGTGATATAAGAAAGCAGCTGCATGGTGATCTCACTGCACCAGATCAATAGCTTGCTTTGTGATATCAGAAAATATCTGCATGTGACCTCATTGCTGCAGATCTTGTGATATAAGAAAGCAGCTGCATGGTGACCTCACTGCACCAGATCTGTAGCTTGCTTTGTGATATGAGAAAGCAGCTACATGGTGACCTCACTGCACCAGATCTGTAGCTTGCTTTGTGGTATAAGAAAGCAGCTGCATGGTGACCTCACTGCACCAGATCTGTAGCTTGCTTTGTGATAAAAGAAAGCAGCTGCATGGTGACCTCAGTGCACCAGACTGTAGCTTGCTTTGTGATATAAGAAAGCAGCTGCATGGTGATCTCACTGCACCAGATCTGTAGCTTGCTTTGTGGTATAAGAAAGCAGCTGCATGGTGACCTCACTGCACCAGATCTGAAGCTTGCTTTGTGATATAAGAAAGCAGCTGCATGGTGATCTCACTGCACCAGATCTGTAGCGTGCTTTGTGATATAAGAAAACAGCTGCAGGGTGAATCGCACTGCACAGACCTGTAGCTTGCATTGTGATATAAGAAAGCAGGTGCATGGTGGCACTCACTGCACCAGATCTGTAGCTTGCTTTGTGATATAAAAAAGCAGCTGCATGGTGACTTCACTGCACCACATCTGTAGCGAGCTTTGTGATATAAGAAAACAGCTGCAGGGTGAATCACACTGCACAGACCTGTAGCTTGCATTGTGATATAAGAAAGCAGCTGCATGGTGGCACTCACTGCACCAGATCTGTAGCTTGTCTTTGTGATATAAGAAGCAACTGCATGGTAACCTCACTGCACCAGATCTCGTAGCATGCTTTCGTGATATAAGAAAACAGCTGCAGGGTGAATTGCACTGCACAGACCTGTAGCTTGCATTGGATATAAGAAAGCAGCTGCATGGTGGCACTCACTGCACCAGATCTGTAGCTTGTTTTAGGATATAAGAAAGCAGCTGCATGGTGACCTCACTGCACCAGATCTGTAGCGTGCTTTGTAGATATAAGAAAGCAGCTGTATGGTGACCTCACTACACCAGATCTCCAGCTTGCTTTGTGATATAAGAAGACAGCTGCAGGGTGAATTGCACTGCACAGACCTGTAGCTTCGCTTTGTGATATAAGAAACAGCTGCATGTGACCTCATTGCTCCAGATATGTAGCTTGCTTTGTGAACTGGGAAGCAGCTGCATGGTGATGCTCACTACACCAGATCTGTAGCTTCGTTTATGATATATCAAAGCAGCTGCATGGTGTCACCACTGCACCAGATCTGTAGCTTGCTTTGTGATATAAGAAATGAGCTGCATGGTGACCTCACTGCACCAGATCTGAGCATGCTTTGAGATACAAGAAAGCAGCTGCATGGTGATCTCACTGCACCAGATCTGTAGCTTGCTTTGTGATATAAGAAAACAGCTGCATGGTGATTTCACTGCACCAGATCTGTAGCTTGCTTTGTGATATAAGAAAACAGCTGCATGTGACCTCATTGCTCCGGATATGTAGCTTGCTTTGTGATATAAGAAGCAGCTGCATGGTGACCTCACTGCACCAGATCTTTAGCTTGCTTTGTGATATAAGAAAGCAGCTGCATGGTGACCTCACTGCACCAGATCTGTAGCTTGCTTTGAGATACAAGAAAGCAGCTGCATGGTGATCTCACTGCACCAGATCTGTAGCTTGCTTTGTGATATAAGAAAACAGCTGCATGGTGATTTCACTGCACCAGATCTGTAGCTTGCTTTGTGATATAAGAAAACAGCTGCATGTGACCTCATTGCTCCAGATCTGTAGCTTGCTTTGTGATATGAAAGCAGCTGCATGTGACCTCACTGCACCAGATCTGTAGCTTGCTTTGTGGTATAAGAAAGCAGCTGCATGGTGATCTCACTGCACAGACCTGTAGCTTACATTGTGATATAAGAAAGCAGCTGCATGGTGGCACTCACTGCACCAGATCTGTAGCTTGCTTTGTGATATAAGAAAGCAACTGCATGGTAACCTCACTGCACCAGATCTGTAGCTTACTTTGTGATATAAGAAAAGCAGCTGCATGGTGAACTCACTGCACCAGATCTGTAGCGTTTTGCGATATAAGAAAACAGCTGCAGGGTGAATTGCACTGCACAGACCTGTACTTGCATTGTGATATAAGAAAGCAGCTGCATGGTGAGCTCACTGCACCAGATCTGTAGCTTGCTTTGTGATATAAGAAAACAGCTGCATGCTGATCTCACTGCACCAGATTTGTAGCTTGCTTTGTGGTATAAGAAAGCAGCTGCATGGTGACCTCACTGCACCAGCATCTGTAGCTTGCTTTGTGATATAAGAAAGCAGCTGCATGGTGACCACACTGCACCAGATCTGTAGCGTGCTTTGTGATATAAGAAAGCAGCTGCATGGTGGCACTCACTGCACCAGATCTGTAGCTTGCTTTGTGATATAAGAAAACAGCTGCATGGTGATCTCACTGCACCAGATCTATAGCTTGCTTTGTGATATAAGAAAATAGCTGCATGTGACCTCATTGTTGCAGATCTTGTGATATAAGAAAGCAGCTGCATGGTGACCTCACTGCACCAGATCTGTAGCTTGCTTTGTGATATGAGAAAGAAGCTGCATGGTGACCTCACTGCACCTGATCTGTAGCTTGCTTTGTGGTATAAGAAAGCAGCTGCATGGTGACCTCACTGCACCAGATCTGTAGCTTGCTTTGTGATAAAAGAAAGCAGCTGCATGGTGACCTCACTGTGCACCAGACCTGTAGCTTGCTTTGTGATATAAGAAAGCAGCTGCATGGTGATCTCACTGCACCAGATCTGTAGCTTGCTTTGTGGTGTAAGAAAGCAGCTGCATGGTGAACTCACTGCACCAGATCTGAAGCTTGCTTTGTGATATAAGAAAGCAGCTGCATGGTGATCTCACTGCACCAGATCTGTAGCGTGCTTTGTGATATAAGAAAACAGCTGCAGGGTGAATTGCACTGCACAGACCTGTAGCTTGCATTGTGATATAAGAAAGCAGGTGCATGGTGGCACTCACTGCACCAGATCTGTAGCTTGCTTTGTGATATAAAAAGCAGCTGCATGGTGACTCACTGCACCACATCTGTAGCGTGCTTTGTGATATAAGAAAGCAGCTGCATGGTGATCTCACTGCACCAGATCTGTAGCTTGCTTTGTGATATAAGAAAGCAGCTGCATGGTGACCTCACTGCACCAGATCTGTAGTTTGCTTTGTGGTATAAGAAAGCAGCTGAATGGTGACCTCACTGCACCAGATCTGTAGCATGCTTTGTGATATAAGAAAACAGCTGCAGGGTGAATTGCACTGCACAGACCTGTAGCTTGCATTGTGATATAAGAAAGCAGCTGCATGGTGGCACTCACTGCACCAGATCTGTAGCTTGCTTTGTGATATAAGAAAGCAGCTGCATGGTGACCTCACTGCACCAGATCTGTAGCGTGCTTTGTGATATAAGAAAGCAGCTGCATGGTGACCTCACTACACCAGATCTCCAGCGTGCTTTGTGATATAAGAAGACAGCTGCAGGGTGAATTGCACTGCACAGACCTGTAGCTCGCTTTGTGATATAAGAAAACAGCTGCATGTGACCTCATTGCTCCAGATATGTAGCTTGCTTTGTGAACTGGGAAAGCAGCTGCATAGTGATGCTCACTTCACCAGATCTGTAGCTTGCTTTGCGATATATCAAAGCAGCTGCATGGTGGCACTCACTGCACCAGATCTGTAGCTTGCTTTGTGATATAAGAAATGAGCTGCATGGTGACCTCACTGCACCAGATCTGTAGCATGCTTTGAGATACAAGAAAGCAGCTGCATGGTGATCTCACTGCACCAGATCTGTAGCTTGCTTTGTGATATAAGAAAACAGCTGCATGGTGATTTCACTGCACCAGATCTGTAGCTTGCTTTGTGATATAAGAAAACAGCTGCATGTGACCTCATTTCTCCAGATATGTAGCTTGCTTTGTGATATAAGAAAGCAGCTGTATGGTGACCTCACTGCACCAGATCTGTAGCTTGCTTTGTGATATAAGAAAGCAGCTTCATGGTGACCTCACTGCACCAGATCTGTAGCTTGCTTTGTGGTATAAGAAAGCAGCTGCATGGTGATCTCACTGCACAGACCTGTAGCTTACATTGTGATATAAAAGCAGCTGCATGGTGGCACTCACTGCACCAGATCTGCAGCTTGCTTTGTGATATAAGAAAGCAACTGCATGGTAACCCTCACTGCACCAGATCTGTAGCTTACTTTGTGATATAAGAAAGCAGCTGCATGATGAACTCACTGCACCAGATCTGTAGCGTGCTTTGCGATATAAGAAAACAGCTGCAGGGTGAATTGCACTGCACAGACCTGTAGCTTGCATTGTGATATAAGAAAGCAGCTGCATGGTGAGCTCACTGCACCAGATCTGTAGCTTGCTTTGTGATATAAGAAAACAGCTGCATGCTGACCTCACTGCACCAGATTTGTAGCTTGCTTTGTGGTATAAGAAAGCAGCTGCATGGTGACCTCACTGCACCAGATCTGTAGCTTGCTTAGTGATATAGGAAAGCAGCTGCATGGTGACCACACTGCACCAGATCTGTAGCGTGCTTTGTGATATAAGAAAGCAGCTGCATGGTGGCACTCACTGCACCAGATCTGTAGCTTGCTTTGTGATATAAGAAAACAGCTGCATGGTGATCTCACTGCACCAGATCTATAGCTTGCTTTGTGATATAAGAAAATAGCTGCATGTGACCTCATTGCTGCAGATCTTGTGATATAAGAAAGCAGCTGCAGGGTGACCTCACTGCACCAGATCTGTAGCTTGCTTTGTGATATGAGAAGGCAG
The DNA here is from genome assembly GCA_016271365.2 of Neoceratodus forsteri. NCBI lineage: Eukaryota > Metazoa > Chordata > Ceratodontiformes > Ceratodontidae > Neoceratodus > Neoceratodus forsteri. Next base: position 158,382,041 of record JADMNL010000032.1, on the reverse strand, counting down.
CTGCATGGTGACCTCACTGCACCAGATCTGTAGCTTGCTTTGTGGTATAAGAAAGCAGCTGCATGGTGACCTCATTGCACCAGATCTGTAGCTTGCTTTGTGATATAAGAAAGCAGCTGCATGGTGACCTCAGTGCACCCGACCTGTAGCTTGCTTTGTGATATAAGAAAGCAGCTGCATGGTGATCTCACTGCACCAGATCTGTAGCTTGCTTTGTGGTATAAGAAAGCAGCTGAATGGTGACCTCACTGCACCAGATCTGTAGCGAGCTTTGTGATATAAGAAAACAGCTGCAGGGTGAATCGCACTGCACAGACCTCTAGCTTGCATTGTGATATAAGAAAGCAGCTGCATGGTGGCACTCACTGCACCAGATCTGTAGCTTGCTTTGTGATATAAGAAAGCAACTGCATGGTAACCTCACTGCACCAGATCTGTAGCATGCTTTGTGATATAAGAAAACAGCTGCAGGGTGAATCGCACTGCACAGACCTCTAACTTGCATTGTGATAAAGAAAGCAGCTGCATGGTGGCACTCACTGCACCATATCTGTAGCTTGCTTTGTGATATAAGAAAGCAACTGCATGGTAACCTCACTGCACCAGATCTGTAGCATGCTTTGTGATATAAGAAAACAGCTGCAGGGTGAATTGCACTGCAGACCTGTAGCTTGCATTGAGATTAAGAAAGCAGCTGCATGGTGGCACTCACTGCACCAGACCTGTAGCTTGCATTGAGATATAAGAAAACAGCTGCATGGTGACCTTACTGCACCAGATGTCTAGCTTGCTTTGTGAACTGGGAAAGCAGCTGCATGGTGATGCTCACTACACCAGATTTGTAGCTTGCATTATGATATATCAAAGCAGCTGCATGGTGGCACTCACTGCACCAGATCTGTAGCTTGCTTTGTGATATAAGAAAACAGCTGCATGGTGACCTCACTGCACCAGATCTGTAGCGTGCTTTGTGATATAAGAAAACAGCTGCATGTGACCTCATTGCTCCAGATCCGTAGCTTGCTTTGTGATATAAGAAAGCAGCTGCATGGTGACCTCACTGCACCAGATCTGTAGCTTGCTTTGTGATATAAGAAAGCAGCTGCATGGTGACCTCACTGCACCAGATCTGTAGCTTGCTTTGTGATATAAGAAAGCAGCTGCATGGTGACCTCCTGCACCAGATCTGTAGCTTGCTTTGTGCTATAAGAAATCAGCTGCATGGTGACCTCACTGCACCAGATCTGTATCTTGCTTGTGATAAAGAAAGCAGCTGCATGGTGACCTCACTGCGCCAGATCTGTAGCGTGCTTTGTGATATAAGAAAGCAGCTGCAGGGTGAATCGCCACTGCACAGACCTGCAGCTTGCATTGTGATATAAGAAGCAGCTGCATGGTGGCACTCACTGCACCAGACCTGTAGCTTGCTTTGTGATAAGAAAACAGCTGCAGGGACCTCACTGCACCAGATCTGTGCTGCTTTGTGATATAAAAAGCAGCTGCATGGTGGCCTCACTGCACCAGACTGGTAACTTGCTTTGTGATATAAGAAAACAGCTGCTTGGTGACCCACTGCACCAGATCTGTAGCTTGCTTTGTGATATAAGAAAGCAGCTGCATGGTGGCACTCACTGCACCAGATCTGTAGCTTGCTTTGTGATATAAGAAACAGCTGCTTGGTGACCTCCTGCACCAGATCTGTAGCTTGCTTTGTGATATAAGAAAACAGCTGCAGGTGATCGCACTGCACAGACCTGTAGCTTGTATTGTGAATTGGAAAGCAGCTGCATGGTGGCAGTCACTGTACCAGACCTGTAGCTTGCTTTGTGATACTAGGAAAGCAGCTGCATGGTGATCTCACTGCACCAGATTTGTAGCTTGCTTTGTGATAAGAAAGCAGCTGCATGGTGGCACTCACTGCACCAGATCTGTAGCTTGCTTTGTGATATAAGAAAACAGCTGCATGGGACCTCACTGCACCAGATCTGTGCTTGCTTTGTGATATAAGAAAGAAGCTGCATGGTGACCTCACTGCACCAGATCTGCAGCTTGCTTTGTGATATAAGAAAGCAGCTGCATGGTGACTCACTGCACCAGATCTGTAGCTTGTTTGTGATATAAGAAAACAGCTGCATGGTGACCTCACTGCACCAGATCTGTAGCGTGCTTTGTGATATAAGAAACAGCTGCATGGTGACCTCATTGCACCAGATCTGTAGCTTGCTTTGTGATATAAGAAAACAGCTGCATGGGTGACTCTCACCAGACCTGTAGCTTGCTTTGTGATATAAGAAAGCAGCTACATGGTGACCTCACTGCACCAGATCTGTAGCTTGCTTTGTGATATAAGAAAGCAGCTGCATGGTGATGCTCACTGCACCAGATCTGTAGCTTGCTTTGTGATATAAGAAAGCAGCTGCATGGTGGCACTCATTGCACCAGATCTGTAGCTTGCTTTGTGATATAAGAAAGCAGCTGCATGGTGACCTCACTGCACCAGATCTGTAGCTTGCTTTGTGATATAAGAAAACAGCTGCATGGTGACCTCACTGCACCAGATCTGTAGTGCTTTGTGATATAAGAAAGAAGCTGCATGGTGACCTCACTGCACCAGATCTGCAGCTTGCTTTGTGATATAAGAAAGCAGCTGCATGGTGATCTCACTGAACCAGATCTGTAGCGTCGTTTGTGATATAAGAAAACAGCTGCATGGTGACCTCATTGCACCAGATCTGTAGCTTGCTTTGTGAACTGGGAAAACAGCTGCATGGTGATGCTCACTTCACCAGATTTGTACCTTGCTTTGTGGTATAAGAAAGCAGCTGCATGGTGGCACTCATTGCTCCAGATCTGTAATTTGCTTTGTGATATAAGAAAGCAGCTGCATGGTGACCTCACTCACCAGATCTGTAGCTTGCTTTGTGATATAAGAAAGCAGCTGCATGGACTCACTGTACAAGACCTGTAGCTGCTTTGTGAGATAAGAAAATAGCCGCATGGTGACCTCACTGCACCAGATCTGTAACTTGCTTTGTGAACTGGGAAAACAGCTGCATGGTGGCGCTCACTTCAACAGATCTGTAGCTTGCTTTGTGATATAAGAAAGCAACTACACGGGCACTTCACTGCACCAGATCTGTAGCTTGCTTTGTGGTATAAGAAAGCAGCAGCATGGTGGCACTCACTACACCAGACCGGTTGCTTACTTTGTGATATAAGAAAGCAGCTGCAGGGTGAATCACACTGCACAGACGTGTGCTTGCATTGTGAACTTGGAAAGCAGCTGCATGGTGGCACTCACTGTACTAGACCTGTAGCTTGCTTTGTGATATAAGAAAACAGCTGCATGGTGACTCACTGCACCAGATCTGCAGCTTGCTTTGTGATATAAGAAAGCAGCTGCAGGTGATCGCACTGCACCAGACCTGTAGCTTGCATTGTGAACTGGAAAGCAGCTGCATGGTGGCACTCACTGCACCAGACCTGTAGCTTGCTTTGGATAAGAAGGCAGCTCATGGTGGCACTCACTGCTACCAGATCTGTAGCTTGCTTTGTGGTATAACAAAGCAGCTGCATGGTGGCCTCACTGCACCAGACCTGTAGCTTGCTTTGTGATATAAGAAAGCAGCTGCAGGGTGAATCGCACTGCACAGACCTAGCTTGCTTGTGAACTTGGAAAGCTGCTGCATGGTGGCACTCACTGTACCAGACCTGTAGCCTGCTTTGTGGTATCAGAAAGCAGCTCATGGTGGCACTCACTGCACCAGACCTGTAGCTTGCTTTGTGATATAAGAAAACAGCTGCATGGTGACCTCACTGCACCAGATCTGTAGCTTGCTTTATGTATAAGAAAGCAGCTGCATGGTGCACCTCATTGCTCCAGATCTGTAGCTTGCTTTGGGGTGAACTAGGAAAACAGCTAGCATGGTGATGTTCATTGCACCAGATCTGTAGCTTGCTTTGATAAGTAAGAAAGCAGCTACATGGTGACCTCACTGCACCAGATCTGCAGCTTGCTTTGTGATATAAGAAAGCAGCTGAATGGTAGCACTCACTGCACCAGACCTGTAGCTTGCTTTGTAATATAAGAAAACAGCTGCATGGTGACCTCACTGCACCAGATCTGTAGCATGCTTTGTGATATAAGAAAACATTTGCATGGTTCCCTCATTGCACCAGATCTGTAGCTTGCTTTGTGAACTGGGAAAACAGCTGCATGGTGGTGGTCACTTCACCAGATCTGTACCTTGCCTTGCGATACAAGAAAGCAGCTGCATGGTGGCACTCATTGCTCCAGATCTGTAGTTTGCTTTGTGATATAAGAAAGCAGCTGCATGGTGACCTCACTGCACCAGATCTGTAGCTTGCTGTGATATAAAGCAACTGCATGGTAACTCACTGCACCAGATCTGTAGCTTGCTTTGTGATATAAGAAAACAGCTGCATGGTGACCTCACTGCACCAGATCTGTAGCTTGCTTTGTGATATAAGAAAGCAGCTGCATGGTGACCTCACTGCACCAGATCTGTAGCTTGCTTTGTGATATAAGAAAGCAGCTGCATGGTGACCTCACTGCACCAGATCTGTAGCTTGCTTTGTGATATAAGAAAGCAGCTGCATGGTGACTCCTGCACCAGATCTGTAGCTTGCTTGTGATATAAGAAAGCAGCTGCAGGTGCATCATGCACCAGATCTGTAGCTTGCTTTGTGATATAAGAAAACAGCTGCATGGTGACCTCATTGCACCAGATCTGTAGCTTGCTTTGAATGGGAAAGCAGCTGCTAGTGATCTCACTCACCAGATCTGTAGCTTGCTTTGAGATATATCAAAGCAGCTGCATGGTGGCACTCACTGCACCAGATCTGTAGCTTGCTTTGTGATATAAGAAAGCAGCTTCATGGTGACCTCACTGCACCAGATCTGTAGCTTGCTTTGTGGTATAAGAAAGCAGCTGCATGGTGATCTCACTGCACAGACCTGTAGCTTACATTGTGATATAAGAAAGCAGCTGCATGGTGGCACTCACTGCACCAGATCTGTAGCTTGCTTTGTGATATAAGAAAGCAACTGCATGGTAACCTCACTGCACCAGATCTGTAGCTTAGCTTTGTGATATAAGAAGCAGCTGCATGGTGAACTCACTGCACCAGATCTGTAGCGTGCTTTTATGATATAAGAAAACAGCTGCAGGGTGAATTGCACTGCACAGACCTGTAGCTTGCATTGTGATATAAAGCAGCTGCATGTGGTGACCTCACTGCACCAGATCTGTAGCTTGCTTTGTGATATAAGAAAACAGCTGCATGCTGACCTCACTGCACCAGATCTGTAGCTTGCTTTGTGGTATAAAGAAAGCAGCTGCATGGTGACCTCACTGCACCAGATCTTAGCTTGCTTAGTGATATAGGAAAGCAGCTGCATGGTGACCACACTGCACCAGATCTGTAGCGTGCTTTGTGATATAAGAAAGCAGCTGCATGGTGGCACCACTGCACCAGATCTGTAGCTTGCTTTGTGATATAAGAAAACAGCTGCATGGTGATCTCACTGCACCAGATCTGTAGCTTGCTTTGTGATATAAGAAAACAGCTGCATGTGACCTCATTGCTGCAGATCTTGTGATATAAGAAAGCAGCTGCATGGTGACCTCACTGCACCAGATCTGTAGCTTGCTTTGTGATATAAGAAAGCAGCTGCATGGTGACCTCACTGCACCAGATCTGTAGCTTGCTTTGTGATATAAGAAAGCAGCTGCATGGTGAGCACTCACTGCACCAGATCTGTAGCTTGCTTTGTGATATAAGAAACAGCTGCATGGTGACCTCACTGCACCCGACCTGTAGCTTGCTTTGTGATATAAGAAAGCAGCTGCATGGTGATCTCACTGCACCAGATCTGTAGCTTGCTTTGTGGTATAAGAAAGCAGCTGAATGGTGACCTCACTGCACCAGATCTGTAGCGAGCTTTGTGATATAAGAAAACAGCTGCAGGGTGAATCGCACTGCACAGACCTCTAGCTTGCATTGTGATATAAGAAAGCAGCTGCATGGTGGCACTCACTGCACCAGATCTGTAGCTTGCTTTGTGATATAAAAGCAGCTGCATGGTAACCTCACTGCACCAGATCTGTAGCATGCTTTGTGATATAAGAAAACAGCTGCAGGGTGAATCGCTGCACAGACCTCTAACTTGCATTGTGATATAAGAAAGCAGCTGCATGGTGGCACTCACTGCACCATATCTGTAGCTTGCTTTGTGATATAAGAAAGCAACTGCATGGTAACCTCACTGCACCAGATCTGTAGCATGCTTTGTGATATAAGAAAACAGCTGCAGGGTGAATTGCACTGCACAGACCTGTAGCTTGCATTGAGATTTAAGAAAGCAGCTGCATGGTGGCACTCACTGCACCAGACCTGTAGCTTGCATTGAGATATAAGAAAACAGCTGCATGGTGACCTTACTGCACCAGATGTCTAGCTTGCTTTGTGAACTGGGAAAGCAGCTGCATGGTGATGCTCACTACACCAGATTTGTAGCTTGCATTATGATATATCAAAGCAGCTGCATGGTGGCACTCACTGCACCAGATCTGTAGCTTGCTTTGTGATATAAGAAAACAGCTGCATGGTGACCTCACTGCACCAGATCTGTAGCGTGCTTTGTGATATAAGAAAACAGCTGCATGTGACCTCATTGCTCCAGATCCGTAGCTTGCTTTGTGATATAAGAAAGCAGCTGCATGGTAACCTCACTGCACCAGATCTGTAGCTTGCTTTGTGATATAAGAAAGCAGCTGCATGGTGACCTCACTGCACCAGATATGTAGCTTGCTTTGTGATATAAGAAAGCAGCTGCATGGTAGCACTCACTGCACCAGACCTGTAGCTTGCTTTGTGACATAAGAAAGCAGCTGCATGGTGACCTCTCTGCACCAGATCTGTAGCTTGCCTTGTGCTATAAGAAATCAGCTGCATGGTGACCTCACTGCACCAGATCTGTATCTTGCTCTGTGATAAAAGAAAGCAGCTGCATGATGACCTCACTACGCCAGATCTGTAGCGTGCTTTGTGATATAAGAAAGCAGCTACAGGGTGAATCGCACTGCACAGACCTGCAGCTTGCATTGTGATATAAGAAAGCAGCTGCATGGTGGCACTCACTGCACCAGACCTGTAGCTTGCTTTGTGATATAAGAAAACAGCTGCATGGTGACCTCACTGCACCAGATCTGTGCGTGCTTTGTGATATAAGAAAGCAGCTGCATGGTGGCACTCACTGCACCAGACCGGTAACTTGCTTTGTGATATAAGAAAACAGCTGCTTGGTGACCTCACTGCACCAGATATGTAGCTTGCTTTTGTTATATAAGAAAGCAGCTGCATGGTGGCACTCACTGCACCAGACTGGTAACTTGCTTTGTGATATGAAAACAGCTGCTTGGTGACCTCACTGCACCAGATATGTAGCTTGCTTTGTGATATAAGAAAACAGCTGCAGGGTGAATCGCACTGCACAGACCTGTAGCTTGCATTGTGAACTTGGAAAGTAGCTGCATGGTGGCAGTCACTGTACCAGACCTGTAGCTTGCTTTGTGAACTAGGAAAGCAGCTGCATGGTGATGCTCACTACACCAGATTTGTAGCTTGCTTTGTGATATAAGAAAGCAACTGTATGGTGGCACTCATTGCTCCAGATCTGTAGCTTGCTTTGTGATATAAGAAAACAGCTGCATGGTGACCTCACTGCACCAGATCTGTTGCTTGCTTTGTGATATAAGAAAGAAGATGCATGGTGACCTCACTGCACCAGATCTGCAGCTTGCTTTGTGATATAAGAAAGCAGCTGCATGGTAGCACTCACTGCACCAGATCTGTAGCTTGCTTTGTGATATAAGAAAACAGCTGCATGGTGACCTCACTGCACCAGATCTGTAGCGTGCTTTGTAATATAAGAAAACAGCTGCATGGTGACCTCATTGCACCAGATCTGTAGCTTGCTTTGTGAACTGGGAAAACAGCTGCATGGTGATGCTCACTTCACCAGATCTGTACCTTGCTTTGCGGTACAAGAAAGCAGCTGCATGGTGGCACTCATTGCTCCAGATCTGCAGTTTGCTTTGTGATATAAGAAAGCAGCTGCATGGTGACCTCACTGCACCAAATCTGTAGCGTGCTTTGTGATATAAGAAAGCAGCTGCATGGTAGCACTCACTGCACAAGACCTGTAGCTTGCTTTGTGATATAAGAAAATAGCCACATGGTGACCTCACTGCACCAGATCTGTAGCTTGCTTTGTGAACTAGGAAAGCAGCTGCATGGTGATGCTCAATACACCAGATCTGTAGCTTGATTTGCGATATAAGAAAGCAGCTGCATGGTGGCACTCATTGCTCCAGATCTGTAGCTTGCTTTGTGATATAAGAAAACAGCTGCATGGTGACCTCACTGCACCAGATCTGTAGCTTGCTTTGTGATATAGGAACGAAGATGCATGGTGACCTCACTGCACCAGATCTGCAGCTTGCTTTGTGATATAAGAAAGCAGCTGCATGGTAGCACTCACTGCACCAGACCTGTAGCTGCTTTGTGATATAAGAAAACAGCTGCATGGTGATCTCACTGAACCAGATCTGTAGCGTGCTTTGCGATATAAGAAAACAGCTGCATGGTGACCTCAATGCACCAGATCTGTAGCTTGCTTTGTGAACTGGGAAAACAGCTGCATGGTGGTGCTCACTTCACCAGATTTGTACCTTGCTTTGCGGTACAAGAAAGCAGCTGCATGGTGGCACTCATTGCTCCAGATCTGTAATTTGCTTTGTGATATAAGAAAGCAGCTGCGTGGTGACCTCACTTCACCAAATCTGTAGCTTGCTTTGTGATATAAGAAAGCAACTGCATGGTAGCACTCACTGAACAAGACCTGTAGCTTGCTTTGTGAGATAAGAAAATAGCCGCATGGTGACCTCACTGCACCAGATCTGTAACTTGCTTTGTGAACTGGGAAAACAGCTGCATGGTGGCGCTCACTTCAACAGATCTGTAGCTTGCTTTGTGATATAAGAAAGCAACTACACGGGCACTTCACTGCACCAGATCTGTAGCTTGCTTTGTGGTATAAGAAAGCAGCAGCATGGTGGCACTCACTACACCAGACCGGTTGCTTACTTTGTGATATAAGAAAGCAGCTGCAGGGTGAATCACACTGCACAGACGTGTTGCTTGCATTGTGAACTTGAGAGCAGCTGCATGGTGGCACTCACTGTACTAGACCTGTAGCTTGCTTTGTGATATAAGAAAACAGCTGCATGGTGACCTCACTGCACCAGATCTGCAGCTTGCTTTGCGATATAAGAAAGCAGCTGCAGAGTGAATCGCACTGCACAGACCTGTAGCTTGCATTGTGAACTTGGAAAGCAGCTGCATGGTGGCACTCACTGTACCAGACCTGTAGCTTGCTTTGTGGTATAAGAAAGCAGCTTCATGGTGGCACTCACTGTACCAGACCTGTAGCTTGCTTTGTGGTATAACAAAGCAGCTGCATGGTGGCACTCACTGTACCAGACCTGTAGCTTGCTTTGTGATATAAGAAAGCAGCTGCAGGGTGAATCGCACTGCACAGACCTGTAGCTTGCATTGTGAACTTGGAAAGCTGCTGCATGGTGGCACTCACTGTACCAGACCTGTAGCCTGCTTTGTGGTATCAGAAAGCAGCTTCATGGTGGCACTCACTGCACCAGACCTGTAGCTTGCTTTGTGATATAAGAAAACAGCTGCATGGTGACCTTACTGCACCAGATCTGTAGCTTGCTTTGCGATATAAGAAAGCAGCTGCATGGTGGCACTCATTGCTCCAGATCTGTAGCTTGCTTTGGGGTGAACTGGGAAAACAGCAGCATGGTGATGTTCATTGCACCAGATCTGTAGCTTGCTTTGTGAAGTAAGAAAGCAGCTACATGGTGACCTCACAGCACCAGATCTGCAGCTTGCTTTGTGATATAAGAAAGCAGCTGAATGGTAGCACTCACTGCACCAGACCTGTAGCTTGCTTTGTAATATAAGAAAACAGCTGCATGGTGACCTCACTGCACCAGATCTGTAGCATGCTTTGTGATATAAGAAAACATTTGCATGGTTCCCTCATTGCACCAGATCTGTAGCTTGCTTTGTGAACTGGGAAAACAGCTGCATGGTGGTGGTCACTTCACCAGATCTGTACCTTGCCTTGCGATACAAGAAAGCAGCTGCATGGTGGCACTCATTGCTCCAGATCTGTAGTTTGCTTTGTGATATAAGAAAGCAGCTGCATGGTGACCTCACTGCACCAAATCTGTAGCATGCTTTGTGATATAAGAAAGCAGCTGCATGGTAGCACTCACTGCACAAGACCTGTAGCTTGCTTTGTGATATAAGAAAATAGCCGCATGGTGACCTCACTGCACCAGATCTGTAACTTGCTTTGTGAACTGGGAAAACAGCTGCATGGTGGTGCTCACTTCACCAGATCTGTATGTTGCTTTGTGATATAAGAAAGCAACTACACGGGGACTTCACTGCACCAGATCTGTAGCTTGCTTTGAGATATAAGAAAGCAGCTGCATTGTGGCACTCACTGCTCCCGATCTGTAGCTTGCTTTGTGATATAAGAAAGCAGCTGCATGGTGACCTCCCTGCACCAGATCTGTAGCTTGTTTTGTGGTATAAGAAAGCAGCTGCATGGTGGCACTCACTACACCAGACCTGTAACTTGCTTTGTGATATAAGAAAGCAGCTGCATGGTGACCTCACAGCACCAGATCTGTAGCTTGCTTTGCGGTATAAGAAAGCAGCTGCAGGGTGAATCGCACTGCACAGATCTGTAGCTTGCATTGTGAACTTGGAAAGCAGCTGCACGGTGGCACTCACTGTACTAGACCTGTAGCTTGCTGCGATATAAGAAAACAGCTGCATGGTGACCTCACTGCACCAGATCTGTAGCTTGCTTTGTGATATAAGACAGCAGCTGCATGGTGGCACTCATTGCTCCAGATCTGTAGCTTGCTTTGTGATATAAGAAAGCAGCTGCATGGTGGCACTCATTGCTCCAGATCTGTAGCTTGCTTTGTGATATCAGAAAGCAGCTGCATGGTGGCACTCATTGCTCCAGATCTGTAGCTTGCTTTGTGGTGAACTGGGAAAACAGCTGCATGGTGATGTTCATTGCACCAGATCTGCAGCTTGCTTTGTGAACTAGGAAAGCAGCTGCATGGTAGCACTCACTGCACCAGATCTGCAGCTTGCTTTATGATATAAGAAAGCAGCTGCATGGTAGCACGCACTGCACCAGACCTGTAGCTTGCTTTGTGATATAAGAAAACAGCTGCATCGTGACCTCACTGCACCAGATCTGCTGCTTGCGTTGTGATATAAGAAAGCAGCTGCATGGTGTCACTCACAGCACCAGAGATGTAGCTTGCTTTGTGATATAAGAAAACAGCTGCAGGGTGAATCGCACTGCCCAGACCTGTAGCTTGCATTGTGAACTTGGAAAGTATCTGCATGGTGGCAGTCACTGTATCAGACCTGTAGCTTGCTTTGTGATATAAGAAAACAGCTGCATGGTGACCTCACTGCACCAGATCTGCAGCTTGCTTTGCGATATAAGAAAGCAGCTGCAGGGTGAATCGCACTGCACAGACCTGTAGCTTGCATTGTGAACTTGGAAAGCAGCTGCATGGTGGCACTCCCTGTACCAGACCTGTAGCTTGCTTTGTGGTATAAGAAAGCAGCTTCATGGTGGCACTCACTGTACCAGACCTGTAGCTTGCTTTGTGGTATAACAAAGCAGCTGCATGGTGGCACTCACTGCACCAGACCTGTAGCTTGCTTTGTGATATAAGAAAGCAGCTGCAGGGTGAATCGCACTGCACAGACCTGTAGCTTGCAATGTGAACTTGGAAAGCTGCTGCATGGTGGCACTCACTGTACCAGACCTGTAGCCTGCTTTGTGGTATCAGAAAGCAGCTTCATGGTGGCACTCACTGTACCAGACCTGTAGCTTGCTTTGTGATATAAGAAAACAGCTGCATGGTGACCTTACTGCACCAGATCTGTAGCTTGCTTTGCAATATAAGAAAGCAGCTGCATGGTGGCACTCATTGCTCCAGATCTGTAGCTTGCTTTGGGGTGAACTGGGAAAACAGCAGCATGGTGATGTTCATTGCACCAGATCTGTAGCTTGCTTTGTGAAGTAAGAAAGCAGCTACATGGTGACCTCACAGCACCAGATCTGCAGCTTGCTTTGTGATATAAGAAAGCAGCTGAATGGTAGCACTCACTGCACCAGACCTGTAGCTTGCTTAGTGATATAAGAAAACAGCTGCATGGTGACCTCACTGCACCAGATCTGTAGCGTGCTTTGTGATATAAGAAAACATTTGCATGGTGACCTCATTGCACCAGATCTGTAGCTTGCTTTGTGAACTGGGAAAACAGCTGCATGGTGGTGGTCACTTCACCAGATCTGTAGCTTGCCTTGCGATACAAGAAAGCAGCTGCATGGTGGCACTCATTGCTCCAGATCTGTAGTTTGCTTTGTGATATAAGAAAGCAGCTGCATGGTGACCTCACTGCACCAAATCTGTAGCATGCTTTGTGATTTAAGAAAGCAGCTGCATGGTAGCACTCACTGCACAAGACCTGTAGCTTGCTTTGTGATATAAGAAAATAGCCGCATGGTGACCTCACTGCACCAGATCTGTAACTTGCTTTGTGAACTGGGAAAACAGCTGCATGGTGGTGCTCACTTCACCAGATCTGTATGTTGCTTTGTGATATAAGAAAGCAGCTACGCGAGACTTCACTGCACCAGATGTGTAGCTTGCTTTGAGATATAAGAAAGCAGCTGCATTGTGGCACTCACTGCTCCTGATCTGTAGCTTGCTTTGTGATATAAGAAAGCAGCTGCATGGTGACCTCACTGCACCAGATCTGTAGCTTGCTTTGTGGTATAAGAAGCAGCTGCATGTGCACTCTACACCAGACCTGTAACTTGCTTTGTGATATAGAAAGCAGCTGCATGGTGACCTCACAGCACCAGATCTGTAGCTTGCTTTGCGGTATAAAAAGCAGCTGCAGGGGTGATCACTGCACAGACCTGTAGCTTGCATTGTGAACTTGGAAAGCAGCTGCATGGTGGCACTCACTGTACCAGACCTGTAGCTTGCTTGCGATATAAGAAAACAGCTGCATGGTGACCTCACTGCACCAGATCTGTAGCTTGCTTTGTGATATAAGACTGCAGCTGCATGGTGGCACTCATTGCTCCAGATCTGTAGCTTGCTTTGTGATATAAGAAAGCAGCTGCATGGTGGCACTCATTGCTCCAGATCTGTAGCTTGCTTTGTGATATAAGAAAGCAGCTGCATGGTGGCACTCATTGCTCCAGATCTGTAGCTTGCTTTGTGGTGAACTGGGAAAACAGCTGCATGGTGATGTTCATTGCACCAGATCTGCAGCTTGCTTTGTGAACTAGGAAAGCAGCTGCATGGTAGCACTCACTGCACCAGATCTGCAGCTTGCTTTATGATATAAGAAAGCAGCTGCATGGTAGCACTCACTGCACCTGACCTGTAGCTTGCTTTGTGATATAAGAAAACAGCTGCATCATGACCTCACTGCACCAGATCTGCTGCTTGCGTTGTGACATAAGAAAGCAGCTGCATGGTGTCACTCACAGCACCAGAGATGTAGCTTGCTTTGTGATATAAGAAAACAGCTGCAGGGTGAATCGCACTGCCCAGACCTGTAGCTTGCATTGTGAACTTGGAAAGTAGCTGCATGGTGGCAGTCACTGTATCAGACCAGTAGCTTGCTTTGTGATATAAAAAAATAGCCACATGGTAACCTCACTGCACCAGATCTGTAGCTTGCTTTGTGATATAAGAAAGCAGCTGCTTGGTGGCACTCGTTGCTCAGATCTGTAGCTTGCTGTGATATAAGAAAACACCTGCATGGTGACCTCACTGCACCAGATCTGTAGCTTGCTTTGTGATATAAGAAAGAAGATGCATGGTGACCTCACTGCACCAGATCTGCAGCTTGCTTTGTGATATAAGAAAGCAGCTGCATGGTGACACTCACAGCACCAGATCTGTAGCTTGCTTTGTGATATAAGAAAACAGCTGCATGGTGACCTCACTGCACCAGATCTGTAGCGTGCTCTGTGATATAAGAAAACAGTTGCATGGTGACCTCATTGCACCAGATCTGTAGCTTGCTTTGTGAAGTGGGAAAACAGCTGCATGGTGTTGCTCACTTCACCAGATCTGTACCTTGCTTTGCGGTACAAGAAAGCAGCTGCATGGTGGCACTCATTGCTCCAGATCTGTAGTTTGCTTTGAGATATAAGAAAGCAGCTACATGGTGACCTCACTGCACCAGATCTGTAGCTTGCTTTGTGGTATAGGAAAGCAGCTGCATGGTGACCCCACAGTACCAGACTTGTAGCTTGCTTTGCTTTATAAGAAAGCAGCTGCAGGGTGAATCGCACTGCCCAGACCTGTAGCTTGCATTGTGAACTTGGAAAGCAGCTGCATGGTGGCACTCACTGTACCAGACCTGTAGCTTGCTTTGCGATATAAGACAACAGCTGCATGGTGACCTCACTGCACCAGATCTGTAGCTTGTTTTGTGGTATAAGAAAGCAGCTGCAAGGTGGCACTCACTGCACAAGACCTGTAACTTGCTTTGTGATATAAGAAAGCAGCTGCATGGTGACCTCACTGCACCAGATCTGTAGCTTGTTTTGTGGTATAAGAAAGCAGCTGCATGGTGGCACTCACTACACCAGACCTGTAGCTTGCTTTGTGATATAAGAAAGCAGCTGCATGGTGACCCCACAGCACCAGACTTGTAGCTTGCTTTGCGGTATAAGAAAGCAGCTGCAGGGTGAATCGCACTGCCCAGACCTGTAGCTTGCATTGTGAACTTGGAAAGCAGCTGCATGGTGGCACTCACTGTACCAGACCTGTAGCTTGCTTTGCGATATAAGACAACAGCTGCATGGTGACCTCACTGCACCAGATCTGTAGCTTGTTTCTGATATAAGACAGCTGCATGGTGGCACTCATTGCTCCAGATCTGTAGCTTGCTTTGTGGTGAACTGGGAAAACAGCTGCATGGTGATGTTCATTGCACCAGATCTGCAGCTTGCTTTGTGAACTAGGAAAGCAGCTGCATGGTGGCACTCACTGCACCAGAACTGCAGCTTGCTTTATGATATAAGAAAGCAGCTGCATGGTAGCACTCACTGCACCAGACCTGTAGCTTGCTTTGTGATATAAGAAAACAGCTGCATGGTGACCTCACTGCACCAGATCTGAGCTTGCTTTGTGATATAAGAAAGCAGCTGCATGGTAGCACTCACTGCACCAGTCCTGTAGCTTGCTTTGTGATGTAAGAAAACAGCTGCATGGTGACCTCACTTCACCAGATCTGTAGCCTGCTTTGTGATATAAGAAAACAGCTGCATGGTGACCTCACTGCACCAGATCTGTAGCTTGCATTGTGATATAAGAAACCAGCTGCATGGTGGCACTCACAGTACCAGAGCTGTAACTTGCTTTGTGATATAAGAAAACAGCTGCAGGGTGAATCGTACTGCCCAGACCTGTAGCTTGCATTGTGAACTTGAAAAGTAGCTGCATGGAGGCAGTCACTGTACCAGACCTGTAGCTTGCTTTGTGATATAAGAAAATTGCCACATGGTGACCTCACTGCACCAGATCTGTAGCTTGCTTTGTGATATAAAAGCAGCTGCATGGTGCCTCATTGCTCCAGATCTGTAGCTTGCTTTGTGATATAAGAAAACAGATGCATGGTGACCTCACTGCACCAGATCTGTAGCTTGCTTTGTGATATAAGAAAGAAGATGCATGGTGACCTCACTACACCAGATCTGCAGCTTGCTTTGTGATATAAGAAAGCAGCTGCATGGTAGCACTCACGCACCAGACCTGTAGCTTGCTTTGTGATATAAGAAAACAGCTGCATGGTGACCTCACTGCACCAGATCTGTGGCGTGCTTTGTGATATAAAGAAAACAGTTGCATGGTGACCTCATTGCACCAGATCTGTAGCTTGCTTTGTGAAGTGGGAAAACAGCTGCATGGTGTTGCTCACTTCACCAGATCTGTACCTTGCTTTGCGGTACAAGAAAGCAGCTGCATGGTGGCACTCATTGCTCCAGATCTGTAGCTTGCTTTGTGATATAAGAAAGCAGCTGCATGGTGACCTCACTGCACCAGATCTGTAGCTTGCTTTGTGGTATAGAAAGCAGCTGCATGGTGCACTCACTGCACAAGACCTGTAACTTGCTTGTGATATAAAAAGCAGCTGCATGGTGACCTCACTGCACCAGATCTGTAGCTTGCTTTGTGGTATAAGAAAGCAGCTGCATGGTGGCACTCACTGCACCAGATCTGTAGCTTGCTTTGTGATATAAGAAAGCAGCTGCATGGTGACCTCACGCACCAGATCTGTAGCTTGCTTTGCGGTATAAGAAAGCAGCTGCAGGGTGAATCGCACTGCCCAGACCTGTAGCTTGCATTGTGAACTTGGAAAGCAGCTGCATGGTGGCACTCACTGTACCAGACCTGTAGCTTGCTTTGCGATATAAGACAACAGCTGCATGGTGACCTCACTGCACCAGATCTGTAGCTTGCTTTGTGATATAAGAAAGCAGCTGCATGGTGGCACTCATTGCTCCAGATCTGTAGCTTGCTTTGTGGTGAACTGGGAAAACAGCTGCATGGTGATGTTCATTGCACCAGATCTGCAGCTTGCTTTGTGAACTAGGAAAGCAGCTGCATGGTAGCACTCACTGCACCAGAACTGCAGCTTGCTTTATGATATAAGAAAGCAGCTGCATGGTAGACTCTCTGCACCAGACCTGTAGCTTGCTTTGTGATATAAGAAAGCAGCTGCATGGTGACCGCACTGCACCAGATCTGCAGCTTGCTTTGTGATATAAGAAAGCAGCTGCATGGTAACACTCACTGCACCAGTCCTGTAACTGCTTGTGATATAAGAAAACAGCTGCATGGTGACCTCACTTCACCAGATCTGTAGCGTGCTTTGTGATATAAGAAAACAGCTGCATGGTGACCTCACTGCACCAGATCTGTAGCTTGCATTGTGATATAAGAAACCAGCTGCATGGTGGCACTCACAGTACCAGAGCTGTAACTTGCTTTGTGATATAAGAAAACAGCTGCAGGGTGAATCAGCTGCCCAGACCTGTAGCTTGCATTGTGAACTTGAAAAGTAGCTGCATGGAGGCAGTCACTGTACCAGACCTGTAGCTTGCTTTGTGATATAAGAAAATTGCCACATGGTGACCTCACTGCACCAGATCTGTAGCTTG
The DNA here is from genome assembly GCA_016271365.2 of Neoceratodus forsteri. Taxonomy (NCBI): domain Eukaryota; kingdom Metazoa; phylum Chordata; order Ceratodontiformes; family Ceratodontidae; genus Neoceratodus; species Neoceratodus forsteri. The sequence goes on along the minus strand of JADMNL010000032.1, from coordinate 158,364,634 downwards.
CTTTGTGATATAAGAAAGCAGCTGCTTGGTGGCACTCATTGCTCCAGATCTGTAGCTTGCTTTGTGATATAAGAAAACAGATGCATGGTGACCTCACTGCACCAGATCTGTAGCTTGCTTTGTGATATAAGAAAGAAGATGCATGGTGACCTCACTGCACAGGATCTGCAGCTTGCTTTGTGATATAAGAAAGCAGCTGCATGGTAGCACTCACTGCCCCAGACCTGTAGCTTGCTTTGTGATATAAGAAAACAGCTGCATGGTGACCTCACTGCACCAGATCTGTAGCGTGCTTTGTGATATAAGAAAACAGTTGCATGGTGACCTCATTGCACCAGATCTGTAGCTTGCTTTGTGAACTGGGAAAACAGCTGCATGGTGGTGCTCACTTCACCAGATCTGTACCTTGCTTTGTGGTACAGAAAGCAGCTGCATGGTGGCAATCATTGCTCCAGATCTGTAGTTTGCTTTGAGATATAAGAAGCAGCTACATGGTGACCTCACTGCACCAAATCTGTAGCTTGCTTTGTGATATAAGAAAGCAGCTGCATGGTAGCACTCACTGCACAGACCTGTAGCTTGCTTGTGATATAAGAAAGCAGCTGCATGGTGACCTCACTGCACCAGATCTGTAGCTTGCTTTGTGATATAAGAAACAGCTGCATGGTGGCGCTCACTTCACCAGATCTGTAGCTTGCTTTGTGACATAAGAAAGCAACTACAGGGGACTTCACTGCACCAGATCTGTAGCTTGCTTTGTGATATAAGAAAGCAGCTGCATGGTGGCACTCATTGCTCCAGATCTGTAGTTTGCTTTGAGATATAAGAAAGCAGCTACATGGTGACCTCACTGCACCAGATCTGTAGCTTGCTTTGTGGTATAGGAAAGCAGCTGCATGGTGGCACTCACTACACCAGACCGGTTGCTTGCTTTGTGATATAAGAAAGCAGCTGCAGGGTGAATCGCACTGCACAGACCTGTAGCTTGCCTTGTGAACTTGGAAAGCAGCTGCATGGTGGCACTCACTGTACCAGACCTGTAGCTTGCTTTGTGGTATACGAAAGCAGCTTCATGGTACTCACTGCACCAGACCTGTAGCTTGCTTTGTGGTATAACAAAGCAGCTGCATGGTGGCACTCACTGTACCAGACCTGTAGCTTGCTTTGTGATATAGAAAACAGCTGCATGGTGATCGCACTGCACAGACCTGTAGCTTGCATTGTGAACTTGGAAAGCAGCTCCATGGTGGCACTCACTGTACCAGACCTGTAGCCTGCTTTGTGATATCAGAAAGCAGCTTCATGGTGGCACTCACTGCACCAGACCTGTAGCTTGCTTTGCGATATAAGAAAACAGCTGCATGGTGACCTCACTGCACCAGATCTGTAGCTTGCTTTGTGATATAAGACAGCAGCTGCATGGTGGCACTCATTGCTCTAGATCTGTAGCTTGCTTTGTGATATAAGAAAGCAGCTGCATGGTGGCACTCATTGCTCCAGATCTGTAGCTTGCTTTGTGGTGAACTGGGAAAACAGCTGCATGGTGATGTTCATTGCACCAGATCTGCAGCTTGCTTTGTGAACTAGAAAGCAGCTGCATGGTAGCACTCACTGCACCAGATCTGCAGCTTGCTTATGATATAAGAAAGCAGCTGCATGGTGTCACTCACTGCACCAGAGATGTAGCTTGCTTTGTGATATAAGAAAACAGCTGCAGGGTGAATCGCACTGCCCAGACCTGTAGCTTGCATTGTGAACTTGGAAAGCAGCTGCATGGTGGCCTCACTGCACCAGACCGGTTGCTTGCTTTGCGATATAAGAAAACAGCTGCATGGTGACCTCACTGCACCAGATCTGTAGCTTGCTTTGTGATATAAGACAGCTGCATGGTAACTCATTGCTCCAGATCTGTAGCTTGCTTTGGTGAACTGGGAAAACAGCTGCATGGTGATGTTCATTGCACCAGATCTGTAGCTTGCTTTGTGAACTAGGAAAGCAGCTACATGGTGACCTCACAGCACCAGATCTGCAGCTTGCTTTGTGATATAAGAAAGCAGCTGCATGGTAGCACTCACTGCACCAGACCTGTAGCTTGCTTGTGATATAAGAAAACAGCTGCATGGTGACCGCACCGCACCAATCTGCAGCTTGCTTTGTGATATAAAGAAAGCAGCTGCATGGTAGCACTCACTGCACCAGACCTGTAGCTTGCTTTGTGATATAAGAAAACAGCTGCATGGTGACCTCACTGCACCAGATCTGTACCATGCTTTGTGATATAAGAAAACAGTTGCATGGTGACCTCATTGCACCAGATCTGTAGCTTGCTTTGTGAACTGGGAAACAGCTGCATGGTGGTGCTCACTTCACCAGATCTGTACCTTGCCTTGCGATACAAGAAATCAGCTGCATGGTGGCATTCATTGCTCCAGATCTGTAGTTTGCTTTGTGATTTAAGATAGCAGCTGCATGGTGACCCTACTGCACCAAATCTGTAGCTTGCTTTGTGATATAAGAAAGCAGCTGCATGGTAGCACTCACTGCACAAGACCTGTAGCTTGCTTTGTGATATAAGAAAATAGCCGCATGGTGACCTCACTGCACCAGATCTGTAACTTGCTTTGTGAACTGGGAAAACAGCTGCATGGTGGCGCTCACTTCACCAGATCTGTATGTTGCTTTGTGATATAAGAAAGCAACTACACGGGGACTTCACTGCACCAGATCTGTAGCTTGCTTTGAGATATAAGAAAGCAGCTGCATTGTGGCACTCACTGCTCCAGATCTGTAGCTTGTTTTGTGATATAAGAAAGCAGCTGCATGGTGGCACTCACTACACCAGTCCTGTAGCTTGCTTTGTGAAATAAGAAAGCAGCTGCATGGTGACCTCACAGCACCAGATCTGTAGCTTGCTTTGCGGTATAAGAAAGCAGCTGCAGGGTGAATCGCACTGCACAGACCTGTAGCTTGCATTGTGAACTTGGAAAGCAGCTGCATGGTGGCACTCACTGTACCAGACCTGTAGCTTACTTTGCGATATAAGAAAGCAGCTGCATGGTGGCACTCATTGCTCCAGATCTGTAGCTTGCTTTGTGGTGAACTGGGAAAACAGCTGCATGGTGATGTTCATTGCACCAGATCTGCAGCTTGCTTTGTGAACTAGAAAAGCAGCTGCATGGTAGCACTCACTGCACCAGACCTGTAGCTTGCTTTGTGATATAAGAAAACAGCTGCATGGTGACCGCACTGCACCAGATCTGTAGCTTGCTTTGTGATATAAGAAAGCAGCTGCATGGTAGCACTCACTGCACCAGTCCTGTAGCTTGCTTTGTGATATAAGAAAACAACTGCATGGTGACCTCACTGCACCAGATCTGTAGCGTGCTTTGTGATATAAGAAAACAGCTGCATGTTGACCTCACTGCACCATATCTGTAGCTTGCGTTGTGAACTGGGAAAACAGCTGCATGGTGGTGCTCACTTCACCAGATCTGTACCTTGCTTTGTGATATAAGAAAGCAACTACACAGGGACTTCACTGCACCAGATCTGTAGTTTGCTTTGCGATATAAGAAAGCAGCTGCATGGTGACCTCACTGCACCAGATCTGTAGCTTGCTTTGCTATATAAGAAAGCAGCTGCAGGGTGAATCGCACTGCACAGACCTGTAGCTTGCATTGTGAACTTGGAAAGCAGCTGCATGGTGGCACTCACTGTACCAGACCTGTAGCTTGCTTTGTGGTATGAGAAAGCAGCTTCATGGTGGCACTCACTGCACCAGACCAGTACCTTGCTTTGTGGCATAAGAAAGCAGCTGCATGGTGGCACTCGCTGTACCAGACCTGTAGCTTGCTTTGTGATATAAGAAAGCAGCTGCAGGGTGAATCGCACTGCATAGACCTGTAGCTTGCATTGTGAACTTGGAAAGCAGCTGCGTGGTGACACTCACTGTACCAGACCTGTAGCTTGCTTAAGGATATAAGAAAGCAGCTTCATGGTGGCGCTCACTGCACCAGACCTGTAGCTTGCATTGCGATATAAGAAAACAGCTGCATGGTGACCTCACTGCACCAGACTTGTAGCTTGCTTTGCGACATAAGAAAGCAGCTGCATGGTGGCACTCATTGCTCCAGATCTGTAGCTTGCTTTGTGGTGAACTGGGAAAACAGCTGCATGGTGACGTTCATTGCACCAGATGTGTAGCTTGCTTTGTGAACTAGGAAAGCAGCAGCATGGTGACCTCACAGCACTAGATCTGTAGCTTGCTTGTAATACTGGAAAGCAGCTGCATGGTGACGTTCATTGCACCAGCTCTGTAGCTTGCTTTGTGAACTAGGAAAGCAGCTGCATGGTGGCACTCACTGCATCAGTCCTGTAACTTGCTTTGTGAACTGGGAAAACAGCTGTGTTGTGATGCTCAGATCTGTAGCTTGCTTTGTAAACTTGGAATGCAGCTGCATTGTGATGTTAACTGCACCAGCTCTGTAGTTTGCTTTATGAACTGGGGAAGCAGCTGAGTGGTGATGCTCACTGCACCAGACCTGTAGCTTGCTTTGTAAATTGGGAAAGCAGTTGCATAGCGGCGCTCACTGCACCAGATATGCAACTTGCTTTGTGAACTGGGAAAGCAGCTGCATGGTGATGCAAACTGCATAAGACCTGTAGCTTGCTTTATGAACTGGGACGGCAGCTGTGTGGTGACGCTCACTGCAGTACAAATCTCCCCCACCAAACTGAGGTGTATTTGATGTGTATACAAGATGTAAAATGGGGTATAACTTCAGTGTAAAGCTTGAGGCATGTACCTCAACTGCACTATTGTCTGGGAGGTATACATGAGGTTCAACAGCAGTGCTCCTGCAGTGTAACTGAGTTGCAGTTGATGTGCATCTAAAATGTTAATTAGGTACACCTCAATGAGGTACCCTCCACCAGAGCAGTAGTCAGCTAGTATAGTTGAGGTACACACATCAATCGGCCAATCTAACTGTAAAAGTAAACTCTAAATGCAGGGCAGAGATCTTGTCTGAAAGAAAAAGTAAATACTATTTGCTTAATTCATTTTAAGCTGAACTTATAAAAGTATTAACAAAGGGGAAGATCCCTACCTCTTTACCACCCAGCCTCTTTACTGGAATAGACAAAACACTTTGCAGTTCCTGCATTAAGTAGATGGAGCAATGTCTGCAGGACAATTCAAAAGATATTTTTTTTTAACATTTGTCACTGGAAATAGTGAACATTATAAAAAGCACTGGAAAAGTACAATGGTATTACAGGCCCCTATTCCCACCCCTGTTAAATAAACAAGAGATGCACACATAAAAAGAACTTGCACATCCTACTAACATCTTGCCACTTTTCTGCAACATGAACAAATTGTTATCGTGAACAAGAATTTTTCTTACTCCGAGAAGATTCTTTATTTTGCAAGCGCTGCCCAGCAAAGCACAGAGCTCCAACTGCTGCCTGAGAACAAACTGCCACTAACCTGGAAATACTGCAAGGGAGTTCCGAAATCAAAGTTGCCAATGGTGTCCCTATAGGCCCAAAAAGATCCACTCAGTAACACATGGCAGAAGTCAAGGTGTAGCTAGTTTGTGAGGTACAGTTGAGGTGTACCCTGGTGGGTGTTACGTTTTTAAGGTGTAGTTGACATGCATAGTGCTAAATGTAAAGTTCAAAGGGTGTAGCTGAGGTACTGTATATATCAATACAAGTACAAATTTTTAAGGCGCAGTTCAGATATACAGTGTTTTGGAGGTGTATATATGGTATAGTGAAGAGTACATAGTGTATTCACCTTAGACAAGGTGTACACATAGTTCATTTAGGGGTAGCTTTCTGAAGCAGCTGCATTATAACACTCACTGCACCTGACCTGTAGCCTGCTTTGTGACACACACAAAAAAAACAACTGCATAGTGATACACCATGCTCCGGACCACAAGTGGGCGAAGTCCCTCCTTCCTTGTTTTGGCTTCCCAATACTGGGGACCCATTCCCAGTGTCGGTCATACAAAGACCAACCTCCCCAACTACAAGCACCCATGCCACCCTCCTCCCTTCATGCAAGTAAAAAATTCCCCTATGTCCGCCAGCCCACTGAGCACCCATACCCACCCTCCTCCCTCGCACCCACCATTTACGTAAAATCCAGCACTGGCCAGTCACCACAACCCTCCCTTCACCTTGGCCAGCTGCTGTCTACTAAAGAAGAAAATGGGAAATAAATGAATCCACGAAATGTGCTAATCCCACATACATCTGGACTGTTTTTTTGTTTTGTTTGCTTGTTTTCTTTTCCTCATTACTTGGCTAGTTTGGGCCACAGTTTTTAGGATGCCCAGGTTGCCATCCTACCTCACAGCCACTTAGGTTACACCTTGTAAATGTGACCCAAAATGTGTTTTGGTAGTCCATCCCCCAAAGCACATTTTGTGTCAGATTTTACAGGGTGCAACTAACATGGTCAGGAGGTGGTGTGGTGACAAAGGCACCTTGAAAATATGGGACCACATTGACCAATAATGGCCAAGTTATGTGCAAAAGAAAAAAAAAACTTGGGAAAAAAATATGACTTGAAATGCGTGTACTGCACATGGATGTGCACTTTTTTCAATTTTTTATGTTGGCTCGGCGCTGCGCGCAGGAGGCATCTTGCGGCAGTAGCAGATTTGGAGGCACAGTCACTGTTGGGCGAATGCAGGGCATGCATCAGAAGGTGCGTCCCTCATTCCGCAATCAGCCAGCAGCAGGCGGTGACCTCACGCATCCCTAATGTGGCCACCAGAACAAAGAAAAGGTCCACTGCAATGAGAGCAAAGCTCTCATGCAGCGTGACCTCAACGCGCCTCCCAACATGCAGGCAACATGGCGGCAGTGACTGCCGCCACCACCTGTCACAATGCCGACAGGGGAGCCCACTCCCTGTTGGCATACTGAACCACCTCCCATTTAAAATGTATGCCGAGGGGGTGCCCAATCCCACTCAGCATCATGCGGCCCCCCCAACATGTTTTCTTTGCCAACGGGAGGCCCAATCCCCGTTGGCGTTTATCCCCGTTCCTGTTGATTTTGCCGACAAGGGCCCTCTCCCGTCAGCATAATGTCTCCCCCACTTTTTGCGTGCGAGGTGCCCAATCCCCTCGGCTCATGTCCCCAATATGTGCTGATGGGGTTTCCAATCCCCGTAGGCTACAGAATCCCCCAAAAACAGTTAGGTGGCATGCTGGGAGCCCACCCAGCATGTCAAATCCCTGCAAAACAAAACAAAACATCCCAATGTTTTTTTTTTTTAAACCTGTAAAAAGAAAATGGTTCCCAGCGGTCTCCCTGCCCCTCCACAACCCGCGCCCACCCTCTGCGCACCCTGCCTCCCCACCCCCACCTCACCTGGGAGTCTGGCGCGGCGATCTTGTGGACCGGGAACACATCTGCACTCTTCAAAGCCGACCACAAATTGAAGAAATGCCAGTAAGCTGTATAATGGCATAAATAGGGTTTTTCAACTTTGTTGCATATCTCAGCCATTTTGGGAATTTTGGCACCACATTTTCAACATGGGGTTATTGGGACCCCTCCTCATGAATTCGGGCACTGTCATGGTGGCATTCGGTCCCAAAAGGTGATTTCGCGTTTACTGCGCAGAATCACCTTTCAGGACTGATTAACAAAACGACAGTGCCACCTTTCATCAGGGGGGCTCTCAAAAATCCTATGTTGCAAATTTGGTGGGAAAAATAAAAAAAATGGCTGTTTTACAAGCTTGCGTTGTGCAGTTTCCACGCACGCGCGTAACTTCATGAATTTGTAATATTTTCACTCCAGATTTTCAAAATTGGCATTTTTCCACACCTCCTTATGAACGGTACAGCTGTTATTTTACATATCCTGACCGAAATGTGTTTTCGCACGTCTGGTGCAGAATAGCGTGGTCACTGTACGATATCAGTTTTCAGGACAGTTTGAGGAAATGATGGTGACACTGTTCATGAGCAGAGGTCCTAAAATGCCTATATTGAAAATTGGTGCCAACGTCCATAAAATGACTGTGTTTAGTACGCGCTATGCAGTTTCCACGTAATCCTTGTAATCCTCAAGAATTTGCAACATTTTCATGCCAGATTTTCAACACTGGCATTTTTTCACACCTCCTTATGAACAGTACAGCTGTCATTTTTCACATCCTGCCCAAAATGTGTTTCCGCACATGTGGTGCACAATGGCGTGGTCGCTGTGGGAAATCAAGGTTTGGAACAGATTAACAAAATCACAGCACCACTGTTCATGAGGGGAGGTCCCAAAATGCCTATGTTGAAAATGTGGCTAACAAACTCCCAAAAATAATTGGGTTACAGACGTGTGTTGCACAGTTCCTATGCATGCTCATGACTTCCCAATCTTTCATATTTTCACTCCAGATTTTCAACGTTGCCATTTTTACGCCTCCTCATGAACAATACAGTTGTCATTTTCCACATCCTGCCCAAAATGTGTTTTCGTCCCTGTGTCACAAAATGGCATAGCCACTGTGCAAAACCACCTTTCAGCTAACAAACTGATTCAATCAATCAATCAATCAATCAAGTCTTTATTTAACCAGGCGTTCATCATTGAGCAGAAGCTCATTTGCAAGATGGACCTGGGTGGAGCATGAACAATTGTATATACAGGTCAACACAGGTATTTACAAGGCAATACAGATAAATACTGTTTACAGAGAGGAAAAAAAAGAAGTTCATATGTACATAGAATTATACAGACATTGTACAGATTACAGGGTATTTACATATATCAAAGTGTCTATAGGCAGGGCCCCTACTTTTCTGCGGCACAGTGGGACCAAGTTCTGCGGCAAGACTACCATTTGCCGCAGAACTTCTGCGGCGGTGGTTTGTAATTTCTGCTGAAGTTCTGCGGCACTAACAAACTACCACATCACAGTGTCAGCTTGTCATTCTGACTTCACTTTCATGGCAGTGGTTATAGCAATCAGGATGGTGGGAAGCACAGTAACACTAGTTCAAAAAATAACAGACTTATAAAATAATTTTATGCCTAAAAAGGCAAAACAATATATCTCCTTAAGGTCCAAGCCTGTTGCATAAATGACATATGCAGAGGGAGCTTATGTGATAAATAAGGTATTTCTATATGCATGCTATCTATCCACTAATGAGGGTTTCCACTGTCTATCACTTATATATTTGTATGTGCTTTCTACACCATGCATGAGGTTCCCACTGTGTATCACTTATATATTTACAGTATATGCAATCTGTAACATATATACAAATATATGTGTGTGTGTGTGTGTGTGTGTGTGTGTGTGTGTGGTGAGAGACAGAGATAGTGTGTGTGTGTGTATATATATATATATATATATATATATTTTTAATTTCCATGAACTTGCATCCTCATTCATACAGGTCCCATTGGAAATGGAATAGAGGAGTTATTGCAAAACTCATTTTCATGTCAACCTGCTTTCCCTGACACACTCGTAACACCATCAGGCCATGACATGCATGTGAACCGATTGTGAGATAGAGCTCTCCAGCCCATCACAATGTGTCCACCATGTGACAGAACACTGCACCATACCTTCCCAGGCTCCGAGCAGTGATGTGTTCCACCAATCCTTGTGCTGCCCAGCCAGCTCCCAGAGCTAATCTCTGAACCTGACTTGCCGGCATGGAAACACAGCATGCTACCCTCTGGCCCAACAGCTGTCCCTGCACACAACATTCCTCCATAACTTTTAGGTGATTCTATCAACCAATGACAATATGTAATCAATAACCCTGGCAAAAATGCGTACAGGGCAATTATTTGTTAACAGGTCTATTCTTTCAACAGGTCTCACATTATTATATTCCACTTTCTGGGCATAATTACTTTATTTTTCTTAAAATGACAGTTAAATTCATTTTACCAGTTATTCATTTCAGATGGCATTTCTATGTCTTAAAAGCACAAATAGGTTTGTACAAAGTGAGGTATGGACTTAACAGGTCTGTGCTATTGACAAGGTTTTGTTTAATTTGGCCCTAGTGCAATAATGTAAGACTGAAAACTGTATTAGGCTGTAGTGCAGGTTGAGCAAATATCACCATGCCTGATGTGCTGTGCCACCGTCTCTGGCAGTGGGAGCTGCGGTAGATAAGTGACTGTTCATTTCTGTTGCAGAATGCAGCCATTTCATTAGCTAATGTATGATATAGCAATGATAACATCACATTCTGAGTATATGGGGGGTTTGGATATAAAAAGAGGGGAAGAGAACCAGATTCTATGTATAAACAGAAATATTAATAAAAAATCACCAAAAGAGTGAATTCTGCGGCACCGCAGAAGTTCTGCGGTAGATTGCAAGTTCTGCGCAAAATTCTGCAGCCGCAGAATTCTAGGGGCCTTGTCTATAGGAAGATAAAGCAGGTTATCTAAGGATGCAGGAGGAAGTAACAGAAGAAAAATAGGTAACTAAAAATATACACCTGGTAGAGGCGACGGTGGGAGGGGAAGAGAGGGAGGTAGGGGGAGAAAGGCTAGGAGGCACGGTGCACAGAAGAGAGTTGGTGGAACAGGAAGTGGAGAGGTAGATGGAGGAAGGATGATTATGTGGGCCCCGGGATCGACTGCTATGAAATACGGGGCATAGAGGATGATTGTGCCGCTTTTCATGAGGTGGGCTCACAAACAGCCCATGTTGAAAATTTGGAGTGAATATACCAACACATGCCTACGGTGTTAGAGTTTCCAACTGTAGCACCCCACCCTGTACAGACTGACAGCTGTCAGGGGTGTGACTTGGGATCATCAGCTGTAATGCTCACGCCATTCCACCCCAACCCCCACCCTGCAGCCAGTGACAGGCATCGTGGTGTGCCTCGCACTGTTCGGCCACAAAGTTCACCCCATTCTCCTATAGTGCACCCAACTCAGCATATTTCCTTATGGAATGGGGTAAGTATAATGCCCAAAGACCCCAAAGCACACCACGACACTTGTCAGTGTCTACAGGGTAGGGTGAGGTACAATGGCATGAGCGTTACAGTTGATGACCCAAACGCACACCCCAATGCCTGTCGCTCTCTACAGGGTGGGAGTGGGGTTGGCGTCACTTCAGTACTTCACTGCCATTCCCATTATGTGTCTCTAGCTCCGGCACTACCAATGCCAGCGAGACAACATTCGGCATTGACAAATGCTTGTTTCTTTTGATTACAACTTGTCCATTTGTGGCCAATCCCATTTTGAACCTCCGTTTTCAGGGTGGCCAAGTCACCGTCCCACTTCACAACCATATAAGGGGCACCTTGTAAATCCAACTGGAAGTGTGTTTTGGGGTCGACCCCTGAAACACATTTCCAGTCCAATTTAGAAGTGCCACTTATGTGGGCATGTGCAACTTGGCCACCCTGAAAATCTGGGGCCAGAATGGTCAAAACTGTCCAAGTTATGACCACAAAAAAGAGAAGAAAAATCTTTAAGTCCACACGCATGCATTTCAGGACTTAGTTTTTTTTTCTTGCCTGCAGGTAGAGGAACATGTCAAGGGACAGTGAGCATTTGTGATGTGAGGCATTGAGAATCATAACAAGGTATCAAGTGGACACCAGCAGGGGAGAAGGGTGGTGTGGGTGCAAGAGGGTGAGGAGTTTAGTACATGGTGGGCAAGAAAGATTACTGGCAGTGTGGTTGGGCACCTGCTGCCAGCATATTTGGACATTAGTGGGAGGGAGGACGTACTGGCAGCAGGGTTGGGCACCTATCACCAGTACATTTAGAGACTGGGAAGGCAGAAGGGTGGAGGTGTACCAGTAGCAGAGTTCAGCACCTGGTGCCAGAATATTCAGAGGTCGTGAGGGAGGTGGACGGGTGGGTGGGGCGATTTAGTTTTGTTTGTTTTTTTAAATCAGTTTTTCTGTTTTCTTCCCTGCTGATAGAGGAGCACGTCATTGAGGAATCACATCATGGGACATTGACGAATCACATTGCGGGATGTTGAGGATCACAACATAGAAAACTGAGGATTGCAGCATGGAACACTGAGGATCTGGAACACAGGACATTGAGGACTGCGATGTGGGACACTGAGGAATAACATTGTGGGACATTGAGGATTGCAACATAGATCATTGAGTATTACTACTTGGAACATAGATGATCTGGGACATGGGACATTGAGGACAGCATCACGGAACATTGAAGATCGCAACATGGAGCACTGAGGATCCATGACATGGGACCTTGAGGATCACAACATAGAATATTGAGGATCAAGACATGGAACATTGAAGATCCGTGACGTGGGACATTGAGGATTGGATGTGGGATCAGAGTTGGACCCCGATGTGGGGGAAGGTGGCAAGAGTGCTAAAGGGTAAGCAAGGGTAGGATTCTTAGTACATGATGGTCAGGAGGGGGTACCAGTGGTGGGGTTGGGCAGCTGCTGCCGGTTCTTCTGATGATCAGGTTGGTGGGAGGGAGGATACTTGCAGCAGGACTGGGTACCCCCTACTGGTTCTTTTGATTATTGGCCAGGGGGAGAGCAGATGCCAGCGCAGGGTAGAGCACCCACCATAGCTGGTTAGATGGTTGGGTAGAGGGGTACCAGCGGCAGGGTTTGGCACCCACTATGGTTCTTTAGCTGGTTGGCTAGGAGGGGGGGTACTAGTGGCAGGGTTGTGCATCTGTCATTTCTCTTTAGATGGTCGGGTGAGATGAGGGATTACACTGGCAGGGTTGGATACCTACCATGGCTCTTTAGATGGTTGGGTAGGAGAGGGGATACCAGCTGCAGGGTTGGGCCCACACAATGGTTCTTTAGATGATCAGGTGAGGGGGGATACCAGTGGCAGGGTTGGGCATGCACTGCTGGTGCACTTAGAAATTGGGCTGGTGGGAGGTGGGATACCGATGGTGAGGATGGGCTCCTGCCATGAGTTTCTTTACAGATCCAGCAGCTGGGAGGCAGGATACTGGCAGTGGGATTGGGTTGTCACTGCTGCTTTTCTTTAAAGATCAGGTAGGTGGGAGGTGGATCAGTGGTAGGGTTTGGCACCTGCTGCCCATGTCTTTACAGATCAGGTCAGTGGGAGGCGGACTGGTGGTAAGGTTGGACACCTGCTGCCCGTGTCCTTACAGATCAGGTGGTTGGAAGGTGGATTTAGGTTTTTAATTAATTTTTCTGTTTTCTTTTATGCAGACAGAGGAGTGCATCGGGGGACATTGAGGAATCACATCATGGGATATTTATGATCGAGACATGGAACACTGAGGATCCACAATGTGGGAGAGTGAGGAATAATATCATGGGACATTGAGCATTCTGATATAGGACATTGAGGATTGCAATGTGGGACCAGAGCTGGGCACCAAAGAGGAGAGGTTGACGGGGTACTACAGGGTGGGTGAGGGTGTTTTATTTAAGTACATGGTGAGCAGGAGGGGGTAACGGTGGCAGTGTTGTGCAGCTGCTACTGGTTCTTCTGATGATCAGGCTAGTGAGAGGGGGGATTCCAACATCTAGGTTTGGCACATGCCTTGGTTCTTTTCATGATCGGGTGGGAGGGGGGATACCTGTGGCAGGGCTGGGTATGCACTGCCGGTGCATTTAAAGATCAGTCTGGTGGGAGGAGGGGGAATACCAGTGGTGAGGTTGGACACCTGCTGCCAGTTCTTTATGAATAGACCAGCTGGGAGGCAGGATACTGGCAGTGGGGCTGAGTTGCCACTGCTGGTTTTCTTTAAAGATCAGGTGAATGAAGTGGTGATAGGTGGTGCTGTAGCTAAACCAGACTATCTAGTTTACTGTATGACCACTGGAAGAACTACCCAGAGGAACTTCCTGTAAATAAACTAGTTGCCATATTACCTTCAACTTGTGTGCAACATAGTTACTAACAGCACACATGACATGGTGTCAGACGTGAACAGAATCAGTCTCCATCTGTAATCCAGAACCCTCCATCGAACAATTTGTCATTGGGGAGTCAGTAGGTGCCTGTAGAAAAGGTGCTGCAGCGTGTTTTATTATTTTTGTAAAGAGAAAAAAGTCAGAGTCCATTTGTGCAGGTACAGCTTGATCCAGAGTGAGAGCTGAGCAATTGACAGGGAGGCTGAGTGAGATTCAGAGCACCAGCCTGCTACCGGGACCGAAAGCAGTACCAGAGAAAAACAAGCATTTGTCAATGCCGAATGTTTGCTTGCTGGTATTAGAATTGGAAGTGCAAGAGTTAGACAGATGCAGAATAGGAATGGCAGTGAAGTATTGAAATTCATGCGAGCCCCACCTCAACTCTTCAGAGATGGACAGGCATTGGGGTATGCCTTTGGGTTGTCATGCATAACGATCACGCCATTTCACCTCACCTCACCCTATTCTGCAGACACAGACAAGTGTTGAGGTGTGCCTTGGGCTGTTCGGCTTTACAGTCACCCCTTATTCCATAAGGACATATACTGAAATGGGTGCAGTATAGGAGAATGGGATAAACTCTGGGGCCAAAGAGTCCAAGGCACACCTCGATGCCTGTCACTGGCTGCAGGATGGGGGTGGAATGGCATGAGCATTACAGCCAGCAATCCAAAGGTACACCCCTGACGCCTGTCAGTCTGTACAGGGCAGGATGTTATGGTTAGAAACCGTAACGCCCCAGGCGTTTGTTGGTATTTGCACCACAGATTTTCAACATGGCCTTTTGAGACCCCCACTTCATGAAAGCATTTGGTACATCTGCTCATGAACAATGGCACTGCGATTTTGTTAATCTGTCTCAAATGTTGATTTGCTACAGCGACCGCACCATTCTGCGCCAAAAGTGCGAAAACACAGTTTGGGCAGGATGTCAAAAATGACAGCTATCCGGTTCATAAGGAGGTGTGAAAAAATGCCCATGTTAAAAATCTGGAGTGAAAATATTAAAAAGTCTCGAAGTTATGAACATGCGTGGAAACTGCACAATGCACCCTCGTAATACAGTCATTTTGTGAAATGTTCTCAGCAAATTTTTAACATAGCCATTTTGGGACCTCCACTCATGAATAGTGTCACTGTGATTTTGTTAATCTGCCCCGAACGCTGATTTCCCACAGCGACCGCACCATTGTGCGCCACATGTATGAAACCACATTTCGGGCAGGATGTGAAAAATGACAGCTCATAAGGAGGTGCAAAAAAAGGACAATGCTGGAAATCTGGAATGGAAATATTAAAATTATCAGAGTTACGAGCGTGCGTGGAAACTGCACAACACATGCTCGTAATACAGTCATTTTGGGAAATGTACTCACCAAATTTTTAACATAGGCATTTTGTGACCTCTGCTCATGAACACTATCACTATGATTATCGTAATCTGTCCCGAACATTGATTTCCCACAGTGACTGTGCCATTGTGCGCCAGATGTGCAAACACACATTTCGGGCAGGATGTGAAAAATGACAGCTATACTGTTCATAAGGAGGTGCGAAAAAATGCCAATGTTGAAAATCTGGAGTAAAAATATTACAAATTTGCGAAGTTACGAGGGTGCATGGAAACTGCGCAACGCACGCTCATAACAGTCATTTTATGGACTTTTGTCACCAAATTTTCAACATAGGTATTTTAGGACCTCTGCTCATGAACAGTGTCACTGTGATTTTTTTTAATGTGTCCCAAAGACTGATTTCCCACAGCAACCGCACTATTCTGTGCCGGAAGTACGAAAACACATTTTGGCCAGGATGTGAAAAATGACAGCTGTCCTGTTCATAAGGAGGTGTCAAAAAATGCCAATGTTGAAAATCTGGAGTAAAAATATTACAAATTCGCGAAGTTACAAGCGTGCGTGGAAACTATGCAATGCACGCTCGTAACAGTCATTTTTCAGAATTTTCCACCAAATTTGCAACATAGGCTTTTTGGGAGCCCACCTCATGACACTGACACTGTTGTTTCATTAGTCGGTCCCAAAAGGTGATTCCACACAGTGACCACGAAATCACCTTTCGGGACTAAATAACGAAATAACAATGACTGAATTCGCGAGGTGGGGTCCCAAGAACCCCATGTTGAAAATGTGGAGCAAAAATTCAAAAAGGCCGAGATAGCCACCTAAGTTGAAAAAAAACATTTATGCTATTATATAGCTTACCGCATTTCTTCAGTTTGCGGTCGGCTTTGAAGAGTGCAGAGCGTTCCCGGTCCACTGAGACGCCACGAGCTCCGGAGGAAGTATGGGTTTGGGGTGTGGGGGATGCAGGGTACGAGAGGGTGGGTGTGGGCTGGGGAGAGGGACACGATGGCAAGGACTGTTTCCTTTATTTCAGGTAAAAAAAATTAAAAAAATTCTCCATGGACCATTTTCCGTTTTTTTACAGGTTTTGGCCACACTGGAGTGGGCTCCCAGTGTGGCACATTTGTTTTTGGGGGGTCATGTTAGCGACACTGGGGTGGGCTTCCAGTGTGGCTCACAACTGGGTGGGGCAGCACCAGGAAAGTGGGGAAGGTTAACATGCCGACAGGGGGATTGGCCACCCCTGTCGGCAAGCATGTCTGTGTTTGGGGGTATGATGCAGAGGGGAATTGGGCACCTCGGCAGACCACAGCAGTAAAGGGGGAATATGCTGACAGGGGATTGGGCACCCCCGAAGTCGGCTTCCTAGGGACTGTGAGCGAGTGCCGGGCAGTGAGCCGCCACCCACCATGTTTATTGAAATGTTATACCAGGCAAGGCACGCCCTGCAATGACGGGTTGCTCCCTCATTGCAGCAGCCAATTCGTTTCAACTTGGTGGTATGCTTGCTGAACTAGTGTCAGCAGCAGCAGCATGCCACCGCATTGGGGAAACCCAACCAAGCGTCAGAATGCAGTGGGGGCACTGGCCGCCACAGTGTAACACCTCCAAAACCCTGCTTCTCTCCTAAGCTGTCACATAATGTTAAACATAAAAAAATAGGAGTAGAACTGAGGAACAGCCAGCTAGCTGGTAAGGCTGTTCTGTTAATGTTCTTTGTAACTACCATGGGAAGAGTGCAGTAAATCCACCTTGGGTGCTTTCTTCTGCCCTCCTAGTCAGCTGGGAGTTGGAGGTTCAGAAAAGGCAGGCTGTTTAAAAGAAAAAAGTAAAGTAACTTCTCTCATGGAGAGTAAAAAGTGAAAGTGAAACTGGGCTGGATGGAGACAGGCTTGCAAAAGGTAAATGTTGGAGACCTGAATAATTTAAAGAGACAGTCACCAATTTTGCTTAAGGGTACAGTACAGCTTAAATTGACTTTATTCAGTGATGTTTTGTGACTAAGCAATGGCAACAACAGCGAATTATCAGATCCGGTCACCTGAACCTTTTGATTTTTCCAACTCAGATGACTTTCTGAAATTGCTCAGGCGCTTTGAAAGGTTTTGTATAGCCAGTAGCTTAGCAGAGTCATCAGCGGAGACTCAGGTGAACACCCTGATATACTGCATGGGGACAAAGCAGATGGCATCCTCAGGGAGATGATGTTTGTAGCCCAGAGGCCGTGTGCCAGTGGGCTGCTGCCCCTGCCTGTTTACCTTCACACAGGTGAAGGGGCCTGGGTCCTGCTACAGTGGTGTTCAGGGGTTCTAGCCCAAAGAAATGAATAAAAATAGCATGGTGCCGCCACCTAGAGTGAATTGCAGTGAGCCAGGTGTATGACTGGTACAACCCCCTGGGATGCTTTACCTACCCACCTCCCCTTCCAACCACCCCACTCACTGGATGCCAGACAGTCTCCCAATACTATATATCACATACATTTTAAGGTTACTTTGCACAAAGCACCCTTCTTACAGCAATTTCAAACAACAAAACACAGCTTTATTATGGGGATGGGCTTGGGTCAGGGTACCTGGAGAAGGAATAGCTGTGGAAGTAAAAATGGTTAGGAACAGTTAATAACAACAGGGCACATAGGCCAAACCACCCTGGAGCCCACCCTACTGGTACCAGTGATCTCTCTGTCCTTTCTAGGTACCCAGGGTTTGAAGCCTGCTCGGTGTCATGGGTTGACCAACGTTGGGGCCCTAGGAACAATGCAAACTGAAGGTTATCAGTTAAACAGTTACTCCCCTTGATTGCCAGGGCAAGCCCTGGGTTCTCACAGTCCTGAAGATCTAGGGTGTTCCTGGTGCAGAGGGCTCCCACCAGTTCAATCTCTGGGAATTCGTTCAAGAAGGGCAGAACAAATGGGCAGCAGTGAGTATTCTGAAGACTTGAGCTTGCTTGAAGGTCTGACCACTTGTCCTCTTCAGCCTATTCAGGCCCATTGCAGGGCTCCCACACAAGGCCCACACAATGACAGAGGACCCAGACCTAGACGTGGCTCCACAGCCCAGCTCCCTCACAGGTCATGGGTGCCCTTGCTCCCCCAGCATGCCTCAGTGGCCCCCTGTAGCCAGCAGACCCCACTCGGTAGAGGTTAGCAAGTTCCCTACCTGGCTCCGAGTTAAACTGGAAATGTCCTGGTTTCTCTTTCCTCTCAACAGGAAACAGCTCCGATGTGCAGGCAGGACAGTCTCTCCAACTTTCCTGCTTACCAGCACCTTTGGGTAACAGATTCCAAACTCCAACTCCACAACAGTTGCTTTCCTGAGCGGGATTTAAACAGCAGCAACAGGTCCCTGAAGCATAGGGCACTTGCTCACCTTTTGCTCACCCAGTCTCTCCGATTCAGAGCAGCAACCACCTTTACTCTGACTCACACAGTTCCACACCTCCTGGTATCAGATCAGGATTTTCTCTCAGTCCCACTGGTGTAGGACAGCTGCAGCAGAAACCTCCACAAAACAGCAATTTCCACAAGGTGCCTGGAAATGATCAATACATATGCAGAGCTCCTCTAATCAGAATAAGTCATTCACCTTTATTCTTCAGACAAACTTCACTTTAAGTCCTGTGAAAGGCCTTAGAAGTGCTCTCACACAGCACTGAGCCCCTCTTGACTTGATCAGAGCCCAGGACAGACTGACCCAACTGCCCAACGTCCCTGGGATTTCTCCTGAAAATCCTGCCCTCTGATTGGCCAATTTCAGTCATCAATCACAATAATTTGCCCTCTTTGATTATTTATTGAAAAAGTCTCTTGGCACCTAAAATAGTTCGCATCTTCTCCCAGGAGCCCTCTCAAACAGTTTTGGGCACCTAGCTAGCTGACTGGCTGTCCATAGAGGGTCAAAGTATCATAACATGGCAGCTGCAGACAGTCTGTGTACAGTCCCATACAGTGTCCACTTTACAGAGTCTATGCAACCTAAATAAACAAGTTTAGTTTTACTTTCCGATTAGTAGCAGCCCTTTCTCTACAAGCCCATGGTCCATCTGGTAATTCATCTCCATTACCCTACCTGTGACTGCTGCCAAAATCACAGTCCCAAAGCAGCAGGCAGGTGTCTCATCAATATTCATATCCACTTCTTAATATTTATTTGGCCTCCATTTACATAGCGTTCATAAGTGCTGTCAAAGAACAGCTAGGCTGCTCCTGCTGAGCCTCTAGGTCTTCAGTCCCCAGGTAGCTCAATATTGTGACTGGGACCCTGAGGGCCTGCAGCCACCACTATGACCGATAACAGAAATATGCTATGCGCACACACGAAGCGCCGGTCCTGCACCAGATTTCACAACAGTGCATCAGCTCAACGGTTCAGCTCCTCCTGCCCCAGATCTGAGCAGAAGGTGATACAGGAGCCAGATGGAGGCTTTGGGGCAATCAGGGACCTGAGCAAAATGGGGCCAGACAGGGGGAAACCGGGAGACTGGACAGCCTCGGGGCAACAGGTAAGCCCCCACAGGAGGAGTTACATGTTAATGGACACAGAAAAGAAAGAAAAACTATAACATGGTCTCGGAAAAAAAAAGTGTACATTTCACAGGCTGTATAAATTTTATCCATCAAAGGGCCAGATTTAATGTACACAGGCTTGAAGCATGGGAACCAATCGACGACTTCATTACAACATGTTTTGCCCTAGCTCAGTACTGTAACTATGGAGACCTAACTAATCAGGGACCAGATTGCCATGGGGCTCTGAGACAGCAGATTGGCTGAACATATTCAATGTGACAACAATCTCACTTTAGAGAAGGCAGACCTCCAGCCAGGAGCAGGCTGAGGCACAGAACAAAGCACCCTACACATGGACTCTATGCAGAAAGGCATTTTTCCATTGGGAGAAGTCTGAAGAAATCTCAAAAGTGATGCAGGATCAGTGGAGCAGATGGACAGCCTACAAGAGAAAGGACACACAGAAGCCATGTGGGAGGTGTGGGAACAAGCCACCACATCAAAGAACTCAGTGTCCAGCAAATGTTGCCACTTACCATGTGTGCTACAAGAGAGACCATTACAAGAATGTATGTTGGTCAAAAGCAACAATGCATGAAGTTGAAGAAGTGCCAGAGTACGACACAGAGTATGCTTTTTTTTGGGATCAGTTCAGGCCAACAGAACTAGCTAGAAAATGACAGTTCTCATCAATTAAATGCCAACAGAGTTCAAGACAGGCACAAGTGCAGACATCACAGCTGTGCCAGAAAAGCTTTACAAGGAACTGTGGGGCAAACACCCCATACCTTTGTGAGCCACAAGTAAAGTTCTGTTGGGGCCAAGAAGATACAACCTGGATGTTTGCGGCGTGTTCACTGCCACTATAGTGAAAGGCAAAAATGCAAGTCTAGAGGACATTCACGTTATGAAGAACCTCCATAACCCATTGCTAGGCAGACAAGCAATTGAGAAACTTCACCTTCTTGTCAGACTTGACAGTGTGGAACAAAGCAAATGGACGGAGGAGTTTCCAACATCATTCAATGTCCTGGCCTAGAGTTGTTCAAGGTCTTCATCAATAACATTGGGCATGGCATTAAGGGCAAATGTGCCTTTTCGTGGATGACACCTAACTCTGTGGGAGGGTGGACACAGTAGAAGGGATACAAGACCTGTAAAAAAGACCTGAGAAAACTTGAGAGCTGGGCTGAGATTTGGCAGTTAGGCTTCCATGCCAAGAAATGCAAAGTTATGTACAATGGAGCCAGAAATCCAAGGATGAAGAACTACCGGGGGGGGGGGGGAATCCAGGTAGCAGCAACAGAGAAGAAGGATCTGGGAATGATGAAGATCACTAGCAATCTGAAGCATTCCTTGCAGAAAACTGCTCCAATGTGCAACCAAGACAGACGGCAGATGCAAGAGCAAACAAGATGCTGGGGTGTATAGCCAGAATAATCAGCAGCAGGCAGAAGGCAGTTATACTTTGCCTGTACAGGTCACTGGTGAGGCCACATCTGGAGTATGGAGTAAGATACTGGTACCCACATCTTAAGAAAGACATCAACCTGCTGGAGATGGTCCAAAGGAGGGTAACTAAGGTGACTGCAGGTCAGTAGGGTAAAACATATGAAGAAAGGTTGGGGGCCCTGAATATGCACTCCCTGAAGGAGAGGAGGGAGAGCGGGAACATGATAGAGACCTTCAAGTACTTCAAATGGATACACAGGGTGGACAAGGAGGGTCTCTTTAAGCTATGTAGCAGCCAAAGCACACTGAGACATAGTCTTAAGATGGTGGGAGGTTTAAGAGGGAGGTTAGAAAGAATGTCTTCATCGAGAGGGTGATGACCAGTTGGAATGTGCTGCCAGAGGAACTGGTCTCAATGAAGTCAGTGGACAGCTTCAAGAGGGGCTGGGATAGGCATAAGGGGAAAACACAGGACATGGGAGTAGAGGGAAAGGAAGGGAGGATTGAGGAGGTGTTAGCTGGGTCAGTAGCATAAAGTAAGGACTTTGCAATATGAGCAGACTAGATAGACTGAACGGCCTCATTCTGCTGGCTTCTTCGTATATTTGTATGTCCTGGGAGAACTCAAAGAAGATTACCGTATTCAGCTTACAACAGGAGCCATACCATTTTCGCTGACAGCACACAGAAGGATTTCAGTTCCACTGATGTCCAAGGTCAAAGAGAAACTTTTCAGAATGGAGAATCTGGGCATGATCACCAAGACTGAGGGACCAACAGACTGTTGTGCCAGAATGGTTGTGATCTCAAAGCCAGAGGACACCATAAGGATCTGTGTTGCTCTAATCTAGTTGAATGAGTCAGTCAGATGGGAGTCATTCATCCCTACCTCAGTGGACAGATGCTGGGGATGATGGGAGAAACAGTTTTCTTCACCAAGCTTGATACCAGTGCAGGATTTTGGCAGATACATCTGTTGAAGGCATTAGAGAAACTGTCTACCTTCATTACGCCCTTTGAATGCTATTGGTTTGGAAGATTGCCCTTTGGCATCTCATCCACCCCTGAGCACTTCCAAAGCACAGTAAGTAGAGTCCTGGAAGGCTTGAAGGGGGTTGTGCACCAATTGGACGATATCCTTGTTGTTGGTCACACCAGAGAGGAGCACAATCAGAGAGTTTATGCTCTCCTAAGAAAGGTCCAGAGTGCTGGGCTCACAGTGAATGCCAAGCAATGTGAGTTTGGGAAAAACAAAGTTTGGTTCCTGGGACATATCATCCCAGACAAAGGTGTACAACCTAGCCCAGAGAAGCTAGAAGCTACATAAGATAACAAGTCCCACAAATGTGTCTGAAGTTCGAGGTTTCCTGGGAATGGTCAACTAACTGGGGAAGTTCAAATCCACCTTAGCAGAGAAAACAAAAGCCCTATGGGAACTTTTGTCACAGGCAAAGCAGTGGGTTTGGGGTCCATCTCAAAGGCAAGGGTTTACAGCCCTCAAAGCAGAACTCATGGCACTGCCTACCCTAGCATTGCTTAATCTCAAAAAACAAAAGTAGCAGGAGAAAAAAAAGTAGCAGGAGATGCATCATGCTTTGGATTAGGAGAGGTCCTGATGCAAAAACATGAAAACTACTGGAAACCTGTAGGGTATGCCTCAAGGGCACTGATGCCAACAGACCAGTGTTGTGAGCAAATTGAAAAAGAGACACTCGCCCTAGTGTGGGCATGTGACCGTTTTAGATGTTATCTTATGGGAGCACACTTCATTCTAGAGACAGATCACAAACCTCTGGTATGTCTGTTGGGCACAGAAGCCTAGATGACCTTCCTCCGAGGATACAGAGGTTCCACATGCGGTTGATGAGATATGCCTACACCAATGTTCATGTTCTGGGCATGTCTTTCCTTACCGCTGCTGCCCTGGCAAGAAAGCCTCTCAAAGGAAAACTTACAGAAGGAGATGCAAACCTCATGGAAGAAACAAATATCCATCTCACTCAAATACAAGGCACCTTTCCGGCATCAGACAGCGATCTTGAGCAAATCAGGCAGCAACTTCAGAAAGATCATGTGGGCCAGCAAGTCATGAAATTTTGCCAACACGGTTGTCCACCAAGGGTTCAAGGTCCATATACTATCAAACCACTCTAGCATGAATGACAAACCTTGACATTTCAAGATGGTTTACTTCTGAACTGAACCAGAATTGTGATTCCTCAATCTCAATAGGATGCTACCCTGAAACTACTCCACGAAGGACATCAGAGTATAGAAAAATGTCATAGGAAACCACAGCAGACTGTGTAGTGACTGGAGCTTGATAGACAGCTAACAACTCTGATAAATAAGTGTGAAGTCTGTACCAAACTCTGCAGCAATCCAGTAGAATCATTGAGTCTGTCTAATTTTCCAGACAGATCATGGCAAAAAGCTGCTACTGATCTCTTCGACCTGAAAAGTCTGAAATTCCTCACAGTTGTGGGCTATCATTCAAGGTAGAAACATAGAAGTTGACGGCAGATAAGGACCACAAGGCCCATCCAGTCTGCCCATTTCTTTTTCTACCTTATAAATGTGCCATCGGCCTTTGCTCTGTCAGTGACCTATCTATTCATAGTCATTTGTATTGCTCCCTTATGCCTATCCCATGCCTGTTTGAAGCCCTGCACTGTATTCATAGCCACCACTTCTTGTGGTAAGCTATTCCATGCATCTACCACCCTTTCTGTGAAAAATAATTTCCTCACATTCCCCTTAATCGGCCTCCCTCTAATCTCATGCTGTGTCCTCTTGTCCTGCAATTTTCTTATATTTAAACATGTTAGACTCTTTCACCTTGTTTATGCCCTTAAGGTGTTTAAATGTCTCGATCATATCACCTCTCTCCTCCTTTGCTCAAGGGTATACATATTGAGCTCCGTTAATCTGTCCTCATATGTCTTCTGATGCAGTCCCTGCACCATTTTAGTTGCCCTTCTCTGGACTGCCTCAATTTGGTTAATGTCCTTGTGAAGGTGTGGCCTCAATACTACGCAGTACTCCAGATGGGCCTAACCAATGTCTTGTACAGAGGATTATTACTCCCTCTTAGACTTGTGATACCCCTACTAATACACCTAACACCCCTAGCCTTACCTACTGCTTTAGAGGTCTGCTTGGATGATTTTAGGTCATCAGTGATGATGATGCCCAAGTCTCTTTCTTCCTTTGTGACTGCTAGCAACTCCCTCCCAGCCTATAAGTGGCTTCAGGTTTCTCTTCCCTATGTGCATGATTTTGCACTTCTTTGCATTAAATCCCAGTTGCCACTCTTCTGACCATTTTGCTAGTTTATCCAGATCTCTTCTCATTCTGCCCACCCCATCTGGATCATCTACTCTGTTGCAGATCTTGGTGTCATCTGCAAACAGACAACCTTACCCTCTAGTCCATCTGCAGGGTCACTAATGAAGATGTTGAATAGGACTGGCCCCAGGACTGATCCCTGAGGTACCCCACTTGTGACTTGCATCTCTTCTGACTGTATACCATTTACCACTCTGTTTCTGCCAGTCAACCAGTTTGCCACCCAGTTGACCAACTTCTGACCAACTCCCGAGCCTACCTAGCTTATTTATCAATCTTCTATGTGAACAGTGTCAAAAGCTTTGCTGAAGTCAAGGTAGGCGACATCAACTGCTCCCCTTGGTCCACCACTCTGGTTACCCAGTCAAAGAAATCTATGAGATTAGTTTGACAGGACCTTCCTTTGTAAACCCATGCTGTCTTGGATCCTGTGCCCTATGGATTCCAGGTGTTGCACTATCCTTTCCTTAAGGAGTGCCTCCATAATCTTGCCCACTACTGAGGTAAGACTGACTGGTCTGTAGTTCCCGCCTCCTCCCTGCTACCACTCTTGTGGAGCGGGATCACATGAGCCTTCTCCAGTCTTCTGGGACCTCTCCTGTGCTCAGAGACTCACTAAACAATTCTGCTAATGGCTCTGCTAGTTCCTCCTTAGCTCCTTAAGTACCCTGGGATGTATGCCATCAGGTCCCATTGCCTTATCCACCCTGAGCTTAGCAAGCTCTTGTAGGACCCTTTCTTTTGTGAAGGGAGTAGTGCTCACCTCCTCCCCTGTGTCCATGATGCTGAGCTGTGGGCCCTGCCCTACCTTCTCTTCAGTAAATACTGAGCAAAAGTATCTATTTAGGATAGATGCCTTTACAGGTCCTCCTCCTCACATGCTCCCTTTTCTCCATTAAGCTTAGCAATACCCCCTCTGGACTTTCTCCTTTCACTAATGTATCTATAGAAAGTCTTGTCACCTTCTTTTACTGTTCGTGCTAGTGTTTCCTCAGTTTGGGACTTTGCCTGCCTTACTGCCTTACCTGCTTCCCTTAGGGCAGTTTGGTATGCCTCCCTATCTTCATCCCGCTGTGTTCCCTTATATTTTCTGAAGGCCAGCTTTTTGGCTCTGACCTTTTCTGCTACTGTATTTGAGAACCAAAGTGGTTTCCTTCTTCTTTTGCACTTCCTTTTCTGTCTAACACAATGGGATGTTGCTTCAAGTATTGTATCCTTAATGCTTGCCCACTTTGCCTGTACCTCCTCACCTGTGTTTCTTTTTGCCAGGGCTAGCTTAACTCTGTTGGCCATCTTATCAAAGTCAGCTCCTCTGAAGTCCCATATTTTTGCCTTGGAATGGGATGATTTAGATGTAGTAGCAAATTGAACCATACCATGTGATGGTCACTGGCCTCAGGTGACCTTCTACCTGGAGATCTGTGATCCCTTCTTTGTTAGTCAGTACTAGATCTAGGATAGCCCTGTCTCTTGTGGGTTGCTGTACCAGTTGTTTGAGGCCCTCCCTGCAGGAATCCACTATGAGTCTAGTTCTGGCAGATGTTCCTGCTGGTATTGACCAATCTATATCTGGCATGTTGAAGTCTCCATTATCAGAACCTCCCTTTAGCTGTCATGTTTTGTATATCTTCTAACAGTAATGTGTCTATGTCCTCCCTCTGGTCTGGGGGCCTGTAGACAACCCCAGTTCTTATGGCTGTCCCATTTCCTGTTTCCAGGGTGACCCACAGTTCTTCTGGCTCCTTATGTGTATTCTGAATTTCTGTAGCTTTGATATTTTCATTAACATACAGGGCCACTCCTCCCCCCTTTGCACCTCGGTCTCTTCTGAACAATACATAGCCAGGTACTGAAGTCTTCCAAGTGTGGTTACTGGTAAACCACGTCTCACTAATTGCTACTATGTCCAGTTTAGCCTCTGACATTATTGCCTGCAGGTCTGGGATCTTATTTCCCAGGCTGTGAGCATTGTGTGCTGATTTTCCATTGGCCAGATTTTGGTGTGTTAGTTGTTGGGTGAAGTTTGGCATTACCCCTGTGCATCGTATGGGGAGACAAACCTTTTTTCTTACCTGGTGATGCAAATGAATGGCAAACACGCTGAATTCCTGTTTGACCACTAGCTGAGGGGGGAGGGGTGTTCTTCCCATTCGACGTATGGGGTGCTGCACCCCTCTCCCCATTTGCTACTATAGGTATGTTGAAGTTTATCGGAACGTCATCACTGCAAGTCATGTTATTGGACATCTGAAGCAATTTTTGCTTACCACGGAGTGCCCAAGACTCTAGTATCAGACAATTGTCCATAATTCAATTGTTCAACCTTTATCAATTTTGCAAACGAAAATGGTTTTGTACGTCTTGCAAGCAGTCCAAAACAACCACAATGCAATGGAGACTTTGAAAGAGCAATACAAACTATTAAGAGACTTCTCAAGAAAGCTGACGATCCTTTCAAAGCTTTACTTGCTTACCAGGCCACACCACTTGCCAAGGGCTACAGTCTGGCAGAAACGTTGATGGGTCAAAAAACTAAAAGAACAGTATCTATTCTGCCATCTCTTTTGAATCCAACACTTTCAGGCAAAGGAATAATCCAAGGCCACAAGTAGTTTTCAAGTTTCAAATGCAAACAGTCATTTGACTTAAGACACAGAGCTTATACTTTGCCACAGCTTTAGCCTGGAGAATGAGTCTGGATTCTGAATATGAAGATTTCAGCACAGGCCACAGAACAGCTGTTACCTCATTCCTATCTTCTGCAGAGTCTGCAGGGACAGTGGAGGTGCATCAGGTGCCACTTTGCCTTCACTCTGGAGAGAGGACGGGGTCATAAGAAGGACTCTAAGTAATCCACCAGATAATTCACCAGAAGGTCAAGCAGAAGGGGTACAACTAGTACCATTAGAAAATCCTGTAACATTACTGAGACCACAGCAATGGCTTTTGATAGATTGACCAGTTGCAGAACAAGCACCTCACCACCGGCAGGCACTGACTCACTGATGCCCACACAAGAAAAAAAGAAATGCTGTTTTGCGGTGGGCGACTGGCATAGCCCTTTCTTTACTGTGGCCAGTCACCATACAACAGATGCCTACACATCACCCTCTGACTCCCTCTCCCCCCAATACTCATTTACTCCCAAAAGCAAAACAAATGTGACCCCACAGTGGATGACCAGCGCAGCCCTCCCTCCACCTTTGCCAGCTATTATCAGTTGAATGGAATGGGGCATGTGATCTGTGTCACAATCCCACTTAGCAGGTCAGGCCCTCTGCTCCCACAGTGCCAACCTCCGAGTGCAGTATTGTGAACAGTTAACAGAACAGGGTAACCCTCCTGTCTGTTTTGTGGGTTCAAATCAACCTTTGTTTTCAAGTTCTGGAGGGATTCAAACTGTGAACCTCTTGCTAGCGTACCCAATGTACAGGCTCAGATAATTCTGTTCTTTGGGAGGCCAGATATCTTTCGCCTACAGGCACCTAACCAGATATACAAAACAAACCCTTAAAAACTCTATGAAAGACCTCAGAATAAAATCTTACCTTTTCCCAGTTTGGCAAAACCAGTAAGCATTGTACAGTGTCAGCTTTAACCACATATGCTTCCCTTGTCAAAGAAAGAACTTCAAAGGCACACCAGGTAGTCTCTAAAAACAGAGGTTCACTTAAAATAGATTAAAATGTAAAACACAGAACCATATATCACAAAACATACAATCTTTTAAAAAAAAAAGAGGTTTAAAAAGTGCACATTCCTACCAATAATACACTTAGACCTGTCTACCTAATGTATTCTTATCTTTTTATAGTGTTGTAGATGTTTCCTTTTTCAGAGTCCAAACAAGTGTGTCTGTAAAGGTCTGTTACAGCATAATTAAAACACTGTCTTGACCCTGCCTTCTCCATGATGTCACCCAGCTCCTCCTCTGTTTACTAAAAATTATACAGTCAGGATGTCTTGTGTCAGGAGGTAAATTAATAGGTGACATCAGCAGAAAAAACTTGTTTCCTCATATGACTTCTAGAATGTAATTATCTCCTGGCTTTTATCTTTTAGATGAAACAGCATGTCTCATGAGAGACACTCAATAACACATTTTTATATTACAAAAAGCATAGATTATTCAGAACCAGCTGTACAAGCATCATACTCTGTAGTAACCCCTGACTGGCTCCAGCAGGAGTCAATCAACGATTACTAAGGAGCACACACTCAGTTCCATTCTTGGTACTTCTGGTGCTCTGGCCATATTCTAATACCTCATGAAGTGAGCAGTGGGAGATACCAATCTCTTGGAGTTTCTAGTGTATCAGGATGATGTGTTTAAAGACCCTAGAGGGACATGAGAGCCACCCGTTTAACATGCTAGAAGAGTTCAAACTTTAACCTTGAACAAATGTCAATTGTTCAAACCTCCATGAAATACCTGGGGTACATTGTGTCCATGGATGGATTCTAGACTAACTCTAGCAAATTAGTGGCGCTGACCACCTGGCCTCAGCCCAAGAACTTTAAGGCTCTCCATTGCTTCCTGGGTTTTTGCAAGTAAGAGCGTCCTTTAGTTAAGGATTATGCCCATGTGGTGAGGCCCCTCCTAAAAATTTACAAGGATATCCACCCACCAATAAAGCATGTATAGTTAACCCTTAAGTAGGGGAATAAGCCCTAAGTCTGTTCCAAAGTCCATGAGCTTTTTGGACCCAGATGGAAGGCTTACTGTGATGCATTCTTTACAGAGATCATCCAGTGCCTGCCAGAATCCCTGATGCTTATATATGCTGATCCAACCCAACCTTATTTGTTGCATACCAATGCTAGCCTCAGTGAGTTGGGCACTTTTTCTCCAGGGGCGTAACACTGATTGCCATCACAAGCTGGAGTCTGTGACCAGTGGAGCAGAACTATCACATTGACAAGCTGAAATTCTTTGCTCTTAGGAGGGCCGTAGTAAACTAATTGCATGATTACTTGCATAGCGTGTGAATCATGGTGAAAACTGACAACACTCCACTGACCTATATGCAGACCACAGACAAGTCAGATGCAGCTGGGCATCATTGGTTTTGAGACCCGTCTACCTACAGTTACTCTGTGGAGAATCCCCCAGGCCTTAATTATGTAGATGTAGAAGCTTCATCTTATTGCCCATTGGACAAAGACCTTGCTGGTGCAGGCTGGATAAATGTTCAAGAGTCGATGATGAAGAAATTGTGCAAATTCTTCAATATGGATGAGCAGTCCTCTGCTGCCAGTGCTAACCAGTTTGTCAACAGCTTAGGACCCATCAGTGATTGTCTCCTAGATACATATTGTAGCTTTCCGCACTGAAGAAAACATCCTTATCCCATCTGAGTTCATCTGATTTACAGAAGGTACTAAGACAAGACAACAACTTATAGAATGTAATACAGTTACTGCACTGGGGAGAGGTGCTTCCAGAGTTGTGCCCAAGCATGTAGACACTCTCCTACTGCAGAGGGAGTGGACTCATTGAAGACTAACGACCAGTTTGCTATACATGTAGTCCCAGGGCCCGAACTAGTTCCCTAGACAACAGTAACAACTGCTGCCAATCAAGTTTTGTAAAGCGGTGATTGAAGCTCAAAATGACAACATGGAGCAATCAGACCTTAGAGTTGGCCTGTGCTCAGTTCTTCTGATCCAGAATGGGGAGTGAGACAGATGAGTATTGCAGGCAAGGAAGGCTGCTCCTCTGATGAGCCTTGAAACCAGTTCACCCATGGAGTTAGCCTGTACTGATTTCTTGAGCCTGAAGCCAAACTCTAAGAACACTGCCAATATTTGGGTGGTTGTAGACCATTTGTCCTGGTATGCTCAGGTCTACCTCGCAAAGGGCCAAAAGGCCACCACTGTTTCCTGCATTCTCCTGGATAAGTTCATTGTCTACTATGGTGCCTCAAAAAGAATACATTTAGACTTGGGCTTTGAGAAATTAGCAAATCCCATTTTCATAAAATGTTCACAAAATTCTGCAAAATTCCCAAAACTTTTTGAAATTCTTTAATTAGTCATAACTCAGTTGTTCATACAGCTAGAGACATGGCATTTGTAATGCTTATTTTTCCTAAGGAGCCTAAAGGGAGTCCAAGCTTCATGGCATGTAGTTGAGGGGTGTAAAACTTACAGGGGATCATAAACTGGCAATTTATTATTTTACTCAGCACCATGGACACAGGGGGGAGGGAGGTGTGCACTAGTCCCTTAACAAAAGAAAGGGTCCTACAAGAGCTCAATAAGCTCAGGGTGGACAAGGTAATGGGACCTGATGGCATACATCCCAGGGTACTAAAGGAGCTAAGGGTGGAACTAGCAGAGCCATTATCAGAACTGTGTAGTGAGTCTCTGCACACAGGAGAGGTCACAGAAGGCTGGAGAAGGGCTCATACAATCCCGCTCCACGAGAGTGATATCAGGAGGAGGCAGGGAACTACAGACCAGCCAGTCTTACCTCAGTAGTGGGCAAGATTATGGAGGCACTCCTTAAGGAAAGGATAGTACAACACCTGGAATCCATAGGAGCACAGGATCCAAGACAGCATGGGTTTACAACAGGAAGGTCCTGTCAAACTAATCTCATAGATTTCTTTTACTGGGTAACCAGACTGGTGGACCAAGGGGGGTGGCAGTTGATGTCACCTACCTTGACTTCAGCAAAGTTTTCGATACTGTTCCACATAGAAGATTGATTAATAAGCTGGGTAGGCTCAGGGTGGGTCAGAAGTTGGTCAACTGGGTGGCTAACTGGTTGACAGGCAGAAAACAGAGTGGTGGTAAACAGCATACAGTCAGAAGAAATGCACGTTACAAGTGGGGTACCTCAGGGATCAGTCGTGGGACCAGTCCTCTTCAATGTCTTCATCAGTAACATTGCAGATGGACCGAAGGGTAAGGTTTGCCTGTTTGCAGATGACACCAAGATCTGCAACAGAGTAGATGATCCAGATGGGGTTGGCAAAATGAGAAGAGATCTGGATAAACTGGCAAAATGGTCAGAAGAGTGGCAACTTAATGCAAAGAAGTGCAAGATCATGCACATAGGGAAGAGAAACCCTGAAGCTACCTATAGGCTGGGAGGGGAGTTGCTGGCAGTCACAAGGGAAGAAAGAGACTTGGGCATCATCATCACAGATTACCTGAAATCATCCAAGCAGACCGCTAAAGCAGTACGTAAGGCTAGGGGGATGTTGGGGTGTATTAGTCGTAAGAGGGAGGTAGTAATCCCTCTTTACAAGACACTGATTAGGCCCCATGAGGAGTACTGTGTACAGTACTGGAGGTCACACCTTCACAAGGACATTAACCAAATTGAGGCAGTCTAGAGAAGGGCAACCAAAATGGTGCAGGGACTGCATCAGAAGACATATGAGAACAGATTAACGGAGTTCAATATCTATACCCTAGAGCAAAGGAGGGGGAGAGGTGATATGATCAAAAAAAAAAATACCTTAAGGGCATTAACAAGGTGAAAGAGTCTAACATGTTTCAATATAAGAAAAATAGCAGGACAAGAGGACACAGCATGAGATTAGAGGAAGACCGATTAAGGAGGAATGTGAGGAAGTTCTTTTTCACAGAAAGGGTGTTAGATGCATGGAATGGCCTACCTCAGGAAGTGGTGGCTATGAATACAGTGCGGGGCTTCAAACAGGCATGGGATAGGCATAAGGGAGCAATACAGATGAGTATGAATAGATAGGCCATTGACAGAGCGAAGGCCGATGGCACATTTATAAGGTAGAAAAAGAAATGGGCAGACTGGATGGGCCTTGTGGTCCTTATCTGCCATCAACTTCTATGTTTCAATGTATGTTTCTGTTTTTGTGAAAATGTCTGAAACTATTACTATACTTACGATTTGCCCACTTTCATAGTTAGGTAATTGAACATCTATATGCATACTTTCCTGGAAGAATCTTAAAAAAACCTATTAAATAGGTAGGTAGTTGGTTATGTAAATTGTAACTTACAGAAATTCACAATTTCACAATTTAATTATTTGTTAAATTGTGTGAAAATTCCCTAATGTACCTGAAAAGTATTTTTCCCCACCTTTTATTCCCTCTGCAATCTGCAGCTCTGTGACTTCCTTTGGCCTCCTGACCGCCACCCTGCCTTTTTGAGTTTAGCCTTTGTTGTTCTTGTACTTAGTGAAGGCTCTTCTTTTTGCCCTCCCAGCCTCCAGTTTGAGAACTAAATCAGCCTTTTGTGTTTGCTCCTTTTGGCAGCTTGCTTTGCACAAGCTTCATTCACGTCCAGAAATGCCCCCTTAATCCTGCTCCATTGTTCTTCCACCCTCTATATCTGATCTACACTACCAATCTTTCCCTAGCTAGTTCCTGTATCTTCCCAAAACGTTTCCACTTGAGGACCAGGACCACTGTCAGTTGCTAACGGCCAGTTTGACCCACGCAGAGTTATGATCACTGAGGAGATTGAGGCTAACTGTGGGACGGAGGGTAGTAAAGAACGATGAGCACGAGGCAACCCTGATTGAATGTAGGTGTACATACACCTTGTCTGAGATGTACAGACTACGTTCACCTCAACTGCGCCTTATACTGTGCACACCTCCAAAATACTGTACACCTCAGCTGCACCTTGCAAACTTCACATTTAGCGATATGCATCTCAACTGCACCTTAAAACTTAACATTTAGAAGTGTACACCTCAACTGCACCTCACAAACTTAAAAAAGCAAGTCTGCACTTCAGCGTGTAGTTTTATAAATACAATATTATATTTCCAGTATTACAATTTACTGGAGAACTTTTTTCATTTTCCATGTCCATTTCCAAGGTCTACAGCACATCGTGATTGTACATCCAAACAGTCTGTATAAAAAGCATTACCACTCCCCTGTTGTGCATCCCAACAGTCGGACTTTTTAAATTATTGCTGATATTTATTGCTTGCTGCCTGTTATACTGTTTTGAAGTTTGATAGTATTTATTGTAGAGTGCCCTGAACCTTTGGAAAAATATGGTATAGAAATAAAATTACATTGCCTTGCCATTTAACCTCACAGTGCTTTTTGTTAATAGTGCTCACCATGACAAAAGACTGTGCTGTCACAAACAACAATTATGAGGTCAACAGCACGGAACCAGAGACATTTTGAAAGACTCAGAAAAATAAGTACTTTATTATGACATCCCACTGGCTGGGTGTGCATTGAGCAGTGTTCAAACCCTTGTGGGGTTCCACTCCAGAGGGTTAAGGTCTGCCTCTCTCATTTCTACCCTCACTCTCTTCTTCGCAGTTTTCTTTCCTCCGTCCTCCACCAGCATCTGACCCAATTCTCAGATCCCCCCCCAAAAAACAGCCCCAACCCTTCTATCTTTCAAAATTATGACTTACGTCTCCTTCCCGCCCCACCCTTCTGTCTTTCAAAATTGAAACTATCTTCTCCTTCCTGCTTACCACACCTACCATTCTCCAGGAAAGCCAAGACCCCACAACACTAACTGTGCAAGCATCGGATAGTGTTGGACCCTTGTGGGGTTTTCACTCCAGAGGGTCAAAAAGGGTTTGCCTTCCTCCCACCTACCCTATCTCTCTCTTCCAGCAGACCTGGGTAACCAGTCCCTTCGATTTCGGGTTGCTCCCAGATGAGGCTGCCCCTTGTGGGATGTGCATCCCGGAGAGTCGCAGGTCTGCCCCTCCTTTTTCCCTATCCCTCCTCCCTCTGCCACATTTCTCCAGTCAGCCTAGCTATAGCCTCTCTCTTCCACCCACCTACTCCTTCCCTGCAAGGGGACTACCCTCTAGTCCCCTTGCAGGGACCGAGTAGGTGAGTATGAAATATTATATTATATTATGTCCACTTCACATTATAAATCGTACATAACTTTAATTGCTTGATTTATATAATTGCATGTGTTTTATCAATCTTGGTTTGTGTTATACTCTATTTGTCTCAAATTTATATCATAGTAAGATGTCTTTTGTATCTCGGATTATGTATAGTAATTGTATTCCTATCTTCCCCCACCCGGATGCATCTAGAAATGAGCTATTGTAGCTTGGTTTGCCTTTCCTGGTGAAACTTTTTCAAATAAATAAAATTATCTGCAGTATTTAGTAGACCAATAACAGGGAAAAGTAAAAAAAGAAAAAAAACTTATGAGCACTAAAATGACAATTTAATTGCTGGAAGTCTAGTGGTTTTAAGCTTTTTAATATATAGTAATAGAGATTTGCTCACCTACTTTTAACATTATACACCCCATCTGCACCTCACAAACTTAACTTTTGGATGTGTGCACCTCAGCTACACCTCACCTTCTGTGTTACTGAGTGGATCTTTTGACCCTGTAGGGACACTATTGATGGTTTTGATTTCAGAACTCCCTTGCATTGCTCCCTGGTTAGTGGCAGTATGATCTCAGGCAGCAGCTGGGGGTCTAGGTTTAGCTAGGCAATGCTTGCAAAATAAGCAATCTTTTTTCAGAATAAGACAATTTCTTGTTTATATTAGCAGTTTATGTTACAGAAAGTGACAAGATCTTATTAAGGTGAGCAAGTTGTTTTGTGTGTCTCTTCTTTTTTATTTAATGGGGGTGAAGGGATAGGGGCCTTAGCACTTTTCCTATGCTTTTTGTAAGGTTCACTATTTCCATAACAAATGCATAAAAGAAATATCTTTTGAAGTTCCTGCAGACACTGTTCCATCTATTTATTGCAGGAATTCCTAGGTGTGTTGTCTATTTTTGAAATAAATTTAATGTAGGCATGCTGAAGTGTTTCGTCTATTCCTGTAATGAGGCTGGGGGTGGTAAAGAGGTAGAGAACTCCCCTTTTGTTAATGCTTTTTAAAGTTCAGCTTAAATTAGTTAATTAAGCAAACAGTATTTACTTTTTCATTTGGACAAGATCTCTGCACTGTACATAGAGTTTATTTTGTACAGCTACACTAGCTCTATTGTTGTGTACTGTTCAACTACACCTCTTGACTTAACATCTCTGGTGGAGGTGTACACCTCATTAAAGAACACCTAATTAGCATTTTGTAGACACATATCAACTACACTGCCTGACTATACCTCTGGTCGAAGTGTACAGCTCACTGAGGTGTACATAATTAGCATATTTTAGATGCACATCAACGAGACCTAAATTACACTGCAAGTGCACTGCTGTTGAACCCTGTGTACACCTCATTTAAACCTTTGCTACATGTCAAACACACCTCAAATGGGTCAGGGAAATACAGTGCTCCCTCCTTTATCCACTCCCGTTTTATCCACCACCCTCGCTTACCACCAGTCTGGGCTCCTGTCCCATTTTCCAGAAATATTATCTCCCCCTTTAACCACCACCCTTTATTATCCTCCATCCTCTTTTATCTGCCAACATATAGGATGTATGGAGGTTGGTGGATAAAAGTGGGAGCACTGTATACTAAACAATTACTTCTGCTTGGTATTCATGGTAGAGGACAATAGTCCTTACTTCTGCTCGGTATTCATGGTAGAGGACATTGGTCCTTACTTCTGCTCGATATTCATGGTAGAGGACAATGGTCCTTACTTCTGCTCGGTATTCATGGTAGAGGACCATGGTCCTTACTTCTGCTTGATATTCATGGTAGAGGACAATGGTCCTTACTTCTGCTTGATATTCATGGTGGAGGACAATGGTCCTTACTTCTGCTCAGTATTCATGGTGGAGGACAATGGTCCTTACTTCTACTCAGTATTTATGGTGGAGGACAATGCTCCTTACTTCTGCTCGGTATTCATGGTAGAGGAGAATGGTCCTTACTTCTGCTCGGTATTCATGGTGGAGGACAATAGTCCTACTTCTGCTCGGTATTTATGGTGGAGAATAATGGTCCTTACTTCTGCTCGGTATTCATGGTGGAGGACAAGGGTCCTCTGCTGAAAAGTGATATCAAGGCTACTACAAGAGGGGCCCAGAATATGGGCAGAGTGCAGACCTAAGTGAACAGGGTACAACAGGGAGTAGAACCTCTCAGGGTAGACATGGCACCAGGCTCAGATAACCTGTATCTGTAATTGCTAAAGGAATTGGCTGCAGTATTAGCAGTACCCTTAACCTATCTATTAAACAATGCACTGCATTCTGGATGGAGATCCACTGATACAGTACCACTCTACAGGTTTGAGGAAAGGGACGAGGCAACTACAGTTTTGTCAGTCTTACCTCCATTGTAGGTAAGCTGATGGATACCATAGTATAGGAGAGTTTGGTGGCTTACCTAGAGGACAATGGACTACAGGATGAAAAGCAGCATGGGTTTGTGTCAGAGATGTTTTGCCAGACCAACCTTATACTGCTTTTCGATTGGGTCACCAAGGCGATAGGCAGGGGCAGGCAGTAGATCTGCTGTACTTTGACTTCAGTATATTGAGAGACAACTGATGGCACTCAGACAGTGAGCTAGAAAAACAGTAACTGACAATTCAGAAGTGCAGCCATCTGGGTTTATTCATACAAAACAATATACAGCACTAAACCCCTGTGCTTCACATCATTGACATGACACTTCATCAGGTCTGCAGCACTTTGACATCAGCAAGGTCTTCCATTCGGTGCCAAACAGAAGGCTGCTGAATAAGTTGGAGGACTTTGGAAGAGGAGCTGGGTTTAGTTCAGTGGGTAGGAAATTGGCTATGGGGGAGGTAACAGAGAGTAGTGGTTAACGGGGCTAAATCAGAGGATGACGATATCATGAGTGGCATGTCACATGGATCAGTCCTGGGACCTGTCCTATTTAATACATTCATTAGTGATATTGAGGAGGGTATCTAGGGAAAGTTGTGTCTCTTTGCTGATGATACAAAGCTATGCGGCAGGGCGAATCATCAGGAAGGGGTACAGGAGCTCTAGAATGACCTTGTAAAACTAGAGAAATGGGCTAAGGTCTGGCAGTTGAGGTTCAAGTCCAAGAAGTGCAAAGCAATACACTTAGTTCTACATGCAGAATACTGGATGAGAGGAGTTAGACTGACCACTTCAACAGAGGAGAGAGAAGGAGATGTGAGGGTCATAATCAGTGACTCCCAACAAACAAGTCAGTGCAACAAAGCATACAGCAAGGTACTGAGGATGCTGGGGTGTATAGGAAGGGGTTTTGACAGTAGGAGAAGTGAGGTGACTCTACCATAGTACAAATCTCTAGTGAGGAGTACTGTGCCCAGTTCTGGAGCTCACCTGAGAAAGGACATCAACAAACTAGAGTCTGTACAGTGAAGGGTCACCAAGATGATGCAGGGCCTGCAGGGCAGATCCCATGAGGAATGTCTGGAGGCCATAGACATCTATCTGCTAGAGGTCAGGTGAGAGCAGGTGAACGTGACTGAAACATATAACTTTCTCAGGGATATAAACAAGGTAAAGAGTGGGGACCTATTTGTAAGGAATAGGGATGCACTTACAACAGGCTATGAATGGAGGCTGGTGGAGGACAAATTCAGGAGAACCTTGAGTAAGTTCTTCTTCACTAAAAGGGTGGTGGAACCGACAGACTGCTGGCAGAAGTGGTGGGGCCAGTTGCCTTTAATGGGTATAAATACAGTTGGAAGAGGGCAAGTGGACTCATAGTCCAATAGCAAGGGCAGCACAGTCTGAGGGGTGGGGTAGTGCGGGGAATGGATACAGACCACAAGGGCAGCAGGTTAATGGGGCAAGGTAATATAGTAAGAGCAGATTCGATGGATCTTCGGTCTACTGCCATCGAATTCTATGTTCCAATGTAAGATCACTATAGAACAATATCTGTACTACAGCAAACCACACACTCCCCAACTCTACTATATTCAAGCAAGATCCCCTTTAGAACAGTATACCATAACTATATTACACCACATGTTCCCTAATAGTACTAAATCCTGATATGTTCCCTTTTACAACAGCACACCACACACTCCCTTATAATACTACGCAGTAAGATGTCTTGAGAACAGTGCAGTCTAATGACAGCACACAACACCCTCCCAAGCAATACTAAATTCTAGTAAGATCCCTTTAGAACAGTGCTGTCTATCTACAACACACCACTCATCCCCAATAACACTAAGCCCTGGTAGGATTTCCTTAAGAACAGGGTTCTGTAACCACAGCACACCACATACACCCCAGCTCTACTTAGTCCCAGATCCCCTATAGAACTGAGCACCCTAACGGTAACACACCGCACTCTGAAACAGCCCTTGCGTGCAGGTGGCTGTTGTAGGAGGGAGTGGTGTGCCACAGAGACCGTCCTTTCCCTTGGATGGTCAGCAGGCCGACTTTCTCCGTCCACAGTGTGATACTGCTTACTGCTGTCAATCACACACAATGTCCTAGCAAACAAGGCTGCTCTGCTGTCAGTCACGGCCTCCATCCATCTTCCAGTGGTGTCACAGGGAATGAGTGAACATGGGGGCTGCGCCTCGAACCTGCTCATCCCAAACACCTCTGGCCATAACCCTTAGCCCTTAGAAATGCTTGTGACAGGAAAATCCAAAGCATTTCCATGGAACTGATCCTAGCACGCTGATTTTGCTAAACCCTTTTCAGTCTGAGTTCCTTTGAAAAACTGTCAACCCATCAGACCTGCTTTTGCAGGGGGCTCAGCATAAACAGTTTTCTTTTGATTTGACACTTTAATTGTATGTGCTGATAGAAGTGTGTGTGTGTGTGTGTGTGTGTGTGTGTGAGAGAGAGAGGGAGAGAGAGAGAGAGAGAGAGAGAGAGAGAGAAAATGATAGATATAGACAGACAGACAGATAGATACTTTTCAATTGTGTAAGTGACTTTCTATATCCAAGGTGCAGTACAGCTGAAAAATAATTGAACAAGGGAAAACCAAAAATGAGAAAGCCATTTATAAAAAATGCTGCATCTTCAGTTCTGTACAGTTACAAGGACACAAAAACAATTAAAGTCAACAAACAAGCAGTAGGGAATGTATGCAGAAATCTTTCACATAAGTGGCTCAATATAAGACCATACTGGTCATTGTAAGAGGGCCTCTGCAAAGAGAAAAGATTTCAAGTATTTCTTAAAGAGCAGAGGACTCCATTTCCTATTGCAATAGGTGGCAGTGGCAGTGCTAGATGGGCTGCAAACCACCTTGCCCTTGTGGCACTTCCTGTCCGTTCTATAGTCGATGCCTCTACTTAGTTGCGGTAGGCAGGAGTCTTCTCTGTAATTAACTTGAAATGCAAGTTAGTTGACCAGGTGCTGGTGAGGGTAAGTTGGGGTTGCAACTGCTGACATGTGGATTAGTGACTGAGAGAGCCATAGCACAGTGGTTTGCCAGTTGCTTGGCTTCATGCCATGCTGGGATAGTGTGCAATGGGCAGTGCCACACTGAAGGGTTTTCCCACCCACCCACCCACCCACTCTCCACCTCCAGTGCCTACTGACCTGCTTTAAGGACAGCTGCTTTTGTATTTCCTGGCCTGCTGGCATCATCCCTGACATCCGTAGACTCCCTTCTATACCAGTCCCTCACAATTGTAGACAGGCATCCACATCTGCCTGGGGACACCTTTGCCCTGTGCAGTCAAGGACACTGTCACCATTCTGCTCCTCCATCCTGCCCCCACTTCCTGCCTATATCAGTTCCTAGGGCAGAGGGTGCTGCAGATGGTTGTGATGGAGCTAGTGAGGGCCACTCAACTCTGAATGGACCTATGGGCCCTCTCCATGGCAGTCCCCACATGGTCACAATGTGTTTAGCCACTGGGCAGAAAGGGCTGTAACCGCCGTTGTGTAAAGCATAACAAGGCTGCAGGATTGCTGCTCATGCATAGTGGTTGCAGTGAACACTTTCCACCAGCAGTTGGGATGGAGAACTGAGCCTCAGGTATCTAGTGTTACTTTCTGCTATTGTTCATCTTTTGCCAGTATGGCTCTGTTGTTTATACAGCTGCCTCTGGGCCATAAGGTCATAGGTTCTAGTCCCACACTAGGAATGGACTCATGCCATAAATGATGTCACCTAAGTGCAGTAGCAGGGGGATACTGTACAGTCAGGGTAGCCGACCTTTGGATGAGACAATAAACAGAGGTCCCATCTGCGTTTTCTAATGCTTGTTACTAGAAATTAAAGATCCCATTGTGTTTTTTGAGAAACGTACAGGAATTTTATTAAAAGAAAATAAAGGCATGTACATATAGAGAAGTTCATCAAAATAAACAATACAACGAAGAACAGGAGAAAAGAAAAAGGAAACAATAAAACTACGTGTGAAACAAATCAAAAGAAAAACGTAAGGCAAAAAAAATAGACCTCAGGGAAACAGTGTGCTTAATCAAGAGACCAGGGGGAGCTACAAAGCACCCCTCCTGATGATTAGGACAAGACAATTGCCATGATATGAGAGTCCTCATTAGGTATTAATGTAATATCCAAGTCATACAATTGTTTCCATATTTTGTGCACCACATGTTCTATGCAACTCCACAGTTTTGGGGAATAAACCCAACAGAAGGATTCCATAACTGTTGTAAATGACTCATTATGCGGAATCACTTTAATTTGTAATGTGAAGACACAACTAGATTACCAAACATAAAACATAACATTTCAGCATGAAGAATATGACTCTCAGTGTATATGGATTTTAGTTTCCCCATTCAAGGGGGAAAAATACTAAGCACTAATATGTGTTTGCTGCAAGTGTGTAACCAAAATGGTCCTCCCAGTTTTCAACTATGCTGATATGGTCTACGGCATAACTCCTTCCTCTTAACTCACCAGAATAGACACCCACTGCAATGCCTTCTGTCGCTTCATCTCCAACTCTCCTCTCCACATTCATAGCTGCTCTCTGTATTCCTCCCTGTCCATCCTTTCTGCACCTTTATGTTGCCAGTACCGCTGCACCTCCATCATTGCTAAATACTGCTTTCTTCCCTCCTACCTCACCTCACTCCTCTCCCCTGGTCTCTTTTCTTCTTACTCGCAGCACTCCAGGGATTCCCCTCCCTTCACCATTCCCCATCCTCACGCAAGCGCTGGGCGGGATGCCTTCTCCTACTGGCTCATCTCCCTCCCTCCAGAACCTCCTTCCCTCTTCTCTTTGTCTCTCTTCCTCTCTCCAGGCCTTTAAATGTTAGGCAAGGCTTACACGTTGAAAAGTGGGTGAAAAAATTCCCCAAAATGACTGTTTTATGAGCATTTGTTGCGCTGATCCTATGCACGCTTATAAGTTCACGAATTTTCAATATTTTCACTTCCAGATTTTCAACATTGCCATTTTACTACATCTCCTTATAAGCAGTACAGCTGTCATTTTTCACATCTTGCCCAAAACATGTTTCCACCCATGTAGTGCACAATGGCGCAGTCGGTGTGTGAAATCATTGTATGGGACACATTAAGAAAATCACAGTGACACTGTTCATGAGCAGAGGTCTTAAAATGGCTAAGTTGAAAATTTGGTGAAAAAATTCCCTTCAGACATTCTGCAATGTTACTAATGAAGACATTGAACAGGACTGGGCCCCAGGACCGATCCCTGCAGCACCCCACTGGTGACCCTCTCTCCCTAGACTGCACACCATTTATCACCACTCTCTGCCTCCTGTCTGTTAGCCAGTTTCTAACCCAGTTTACCACCCTTTCCCCATGCCCAGCCTACCCAGCTAGTTTATCAGCCTCGTATATGGGATGGTGTCAAAGGCTTTGCTGAAATCAAGGTAAGCATTGTCCGCTGCCCCACCCTGATTCACTTCCTTTGTCACCCAGTCAAAGAAATCAACCAGATTTGTCTGACATGATGTCCCCACTGTGAATCCATGTTGTCTTTGATCCTGGGCTCCAATGGCTTCTAAATGCCCCACTATCCTTTCTTTAAGCAATGTCTCCATGATCTTCCCCACTACTGAGGTGAGGCTGAACGGCCTATTGTTCCCTGCCTCCTCCCTGCTGCCGGACTTGTGTAGAGGGACCACATGTGCCCTCCTCCAATTCACTCATGTTGAATGACTCAGTGAACATGGCTGCCAGAGGTACTGCTATCTCCCTTCGCAGTTCTCTTAATATCCTTGGGCGTATGCCATCTGGTTCCATCGCTTTGTCCACCTTCAATTTAGTGAGCTCCTGCAGGACTCTTTTGCCTTTAAATGGACTATTGTCCACCTCTCCACCCCCTTGGCAACTGCTGTACTGCTGTGGCCCTTGCCCCTCCCACTCTTCTGTGACTACTGAACGGAAAGACACAGTGGATGTCTTGGGAGGAAGGCATGGAACTATCACTTCCAAATACCTAAACAGCACATACAATCAAGCAACATTCGGCATTGACAAATGCTTGTTTGTAACAGACAGGAGCCTTCCTCTAAGCTCTTGCCTGGAACTGCAGCCAACTGCATTCCCCTGAGCAGCTTTTCTCTGGCCAGGGTAGAACTGCATGTTTCCTCCACTTCCAGCTCTCTCTGAGTGCAAATTTGACTCCCCTACTGAGCACACAAACTCTTCATCCCCCCACCCCAAGAAGGTAGTAGTTGGGCAGGAGGGACCAGCACAAAAGGGTGTTTTTGTGGCACCAATTTCGTTTCTCCAGAGCTGTACCGTGGCTGGCTTTTACTGTACCCGACAGTTACAGTAAAAGCCGGCTCACGGGCAGCTGTGGAGAGTATGCACATGGCATGAGGGAAGCTGGAGTCTTGTAGCACTGTCTTAGGAATTCTATTATGAGATCTCGTAATGCCATTGATGAATATCGAATGATAGTATTAAGAGATCTTGTAATACTACCAATGGATTTCTTCGACAGTATTACGAGAACTTTCAATACTACTATTGGGGCTATCCATATATTACAAATAAATAAATTGTAGCCAGAGATATGTCTCAGTAAATACTG
Source organism: Neoceratodus forsteri (assembly GCA_016271365.2). NCBI lineage: Eukaryota > Metazoa > Chordata > Ceratodontiformes > Ceratodontidae > Neoceratodus > Neoceratodus forsteri. The sequence continues at coordinate 158,321,184 of JADMNL010000032.1, read as the reverse complement.
TATTTCTGTCTCTCTCTCTCTCTCTCTGTCTCTCTTTTTCCATATATACAGTATATATATATATATCTCAGGGCTAGAAAATAATGGCATTTCATCCTGTTTTGCATACCACCTTTAAAGGCAGAATACCATTTTCATTTTGCTGGTATTCCAACTAAAATACCATCCTTCCATGCCTCACTCTGTAGATTAATCTATAGCACAGTTCTTTTGGGTATGTGGAATTCCAAACCTTGAGACAGAATGCCAAATTTGGGTTTCTGGTATTCTGTCTCCCACCTTAGATATATATATATATGGGATATACAATGGTGAGCTGTCAGATAAATGATTTATCTACACAGTGCTGTTTGACCTCAGGGAACTTCACGAGTGGCGTAAGCCCGCAGTGAAGATAATCGAGGTCAAACAGTACAAGTGTAGATAAATCATTTATCTGACAGCTCACTATTGTTATTTCATTATGCAATAGGGATGCTTCTTATCAGTGTAAACATTTGGTTTTGACTGTTTATGTTCTTTTTAAATGGTAATTTTTGGGACTTTCTGGGACTTTTGGTTAACTTTCCTGGTATATCCGCCTAGCCGAGTAGTTTGCTATTAAATGAAAACACCACTCATTTTGTAGAGAACTTCTTGCTGAACAAATGTCATGGTGACAGTATCAATACTACCTTTTTGTTTTAAAGTTATTCACATTTGTTTGATGAAAAGTGAAACAAAATTTAATTTTATGCTGTTTTTGCTAATTATAAAAAAAAAACTAAAGGTGTTTATTAATGAAATGCCACTCATTTTGTAGATATTTTCATACTGAACATTTTTGTGCTCATAGTACCATGCTATCATTTTAGTTTTTAAAGTGATTCACATTTGTTTGTCGAAAAAGTGAAAAGAAAATAGGATTTTTGCTGTTTTTGCTAATTATAAAAAAAACTAAAAGTATCTATAAATGAAACACCACTCATTTTGTAGATATTTTTGTCCAGAACATTTTTCGTGCTCACAGTACTATGCTATCATTTTTCATTTTAAAGTTATTCACATTTGTTTGTCAAAAAAGTGAACAAAAAAGCTTTGATTGACAGTTTGCATTTATCCCACATATGTGGGATAAATCTAGGGTGGTTAGATTTATTCCACATATGTGGAAATAAATGGATTTATTCAATGGCTTTTGGTCTCACACCTATTGCATAAATACATATTTTGCAAAGAAGAACTAGGTCAATAAAGACATTAGGGTTGAAGAACACTAAGTGCATGAAGTAGGGAAATGAAAAAAACATTAGGGTTTTGGGTCTCTGGATACTTGCCAAATCAGTGGTGGGGTCTTCCTTGGAGTTGTCAACCCTAAAGCCCACCCCCCCCCAATCCCTAGCATCTTGTCCAAAGCACACAGTACAGTTCATAGTGATACAATCTTCAAAGGTAGGGAAGTATGGTTTGCCACATGTTGTCAACGGTATCAGTCATACTGTAGGTTTCTTCACGCAGGACCCTGCGTGAAGAAAATAGATCACGTCTGACCTTGTTTGCTCGGGAAGGGGGTGAGCGTTAGGGTTGACAACCCCAAGGAAGACCCCACCACTGATTTATCAAAATTCTGGAGACCCAAAACCCTAATATTTTTTTTTTTGTTTCCCTACTTTGTGTGCTTTGCATTCTTCAACCCTAATGACTGCATTGACAGCTTTTTCGCAATGAATTTCCCTTCTTTTTGTGATAGTGGAATTATATCCTTATTCCCACAGGTCAAAAAGGGACCTGCATGAAACAAAATAAACAGAATCATTGAAATTTTTCTTGCCCTGCTCCTGGAGATGGTCCTGATGCAGTGCATGGGTCCATCAGGCCTTGGCACGCATGTCAGCCCCTTGGGAGGGAAGACTTCTTGGCCCACCATACGGTGCCATGTGTTTGCCAGAACAGTGTTCTCCCCGTCCCCAGGTTGGGGGCTGTGCTGCATGCCACAACACCTTCCTCACAGTCTTGGCCCATTCAGCCAAATCCCTTCGCTCACACCCAAACTCAAAACAAAGGCACAGGAAGGCAGTGTTGACCCAGTGGGCCAACCGCCATCCCTGAAAACAATGTTACTTCATTTTTTCTTTTTTGTGATGTTTTGACCCCCAGATTACAACATAGTCTTTTTATGACCCCCGAAACATGACAGCTGTCATTTATAAAATACTGGACGAAGCATCATTTTGCATCACAAGTGCGAAAACACACTTTGTCAAGGATTTGAAAAACGAGATCCGTCACATTTAAAAGGCGGTGCAAAGAAATGCGTATGTTGAAAATTTGCTGTCAAAATACAGAAAATTACCAAAGCTATGAGCGTGCATTGAAAACCTTCATAACTTTTCAGATTTTCAACATAGTCTTCTTATAATCCCACTTTATGAACCTGTAGGTGAAAATGTTTAAATTCAGGCTGAGATCTCATTTCGTGCCACAAGTGTGAAAACACATTTTGGCCAGGATTTGAAAAACAAGCATTTGTCAATGCCGAATGTTTGCTTGCTGGCATTGGCAGTGGTAGTGTAGAAGTTACAGAGCTGCGTAATAGGAATGGGAGTGAAGTATTGAACTGAAGCCAACCCCACCACCACCCTGCAGAGAGTGACAGGCATCGGGGTGTGCCTTTGGGTCGTCAGGCATAATGGCCACGCCATTTCACCACACCCCACCCTGCAGACACTGACAAGTGTCACGGTGTGCCTTGGGGTCTTTGGCCCTTGCGCACCCATTCCATCAGAAATACGGTGAGATGAGTGCGGTATAGGAGAATGGGGTGAACTTTGGGGCGAAGAGTCCAACGCATCGTCGATGCCTCTCACTGGCTGCAGGGTGTGGAATGGCATGAGCATTACAAGCAAGAATCCCAAGTCACCCCTGATGCCTGTCATTCTCTACAGGGTTGGGCGTTATGGTTGGAAACCCTAATACCTCAGGCATTCGTTGGTATTTTCACTCCAAATTTTCAACATGGTTTTCTGTGACCCCACCTCATGAACAGTGGCAATATCAGTTTGTTAGCCGAAAGCTGCTTATGCACAGTGACTACGGCATTTAGCACCACAGGTGCAAAAACATTCCGAACAGGATGTAAAAATGACAGCTGTACTGTTCATGGGGAGGTGTAAAAAATGGCAATGTTGCAAATCTCCAGTAAAATATTTAAAAAAACTGGTGAAGTCACGAGCGTGCATAGAAACTGTGCAATGCACACCCGTAATGTAATTAGTTTGGGGATTTTTTACAGCAGATTGTCAACACAGGCATTTTGGGACCTCCGATCATGAACAGTGTCACTGTGATTTTCTTTATCTGTCCCGAACAATGATTTCCCACAGCGACTACAGATCTCTGCGCCTGAAAGTGTGAAAACACATTTTCGCCATGTTGTGAAAAATGACAGCTGTACTGTTCATAAGGAAGTGTGGAAAATGCCACCGTGAAAATCTGGACTGAAAATATTACAAAATCATGAACTTCGAGGGAGGCGTGGAAACTGCATATGCTCACTACGTCAACACAGTCATTATGGACTTTTGTCACCAAATTTTCAACATAGCCATTTTAAGACCTCTGCTCATGAACAGCGTAACTGTGATTTTCTTAATCTGTCCCAAACATTGCTTTCGCACACCGACTGCACCATTGTGCGCTACATGTGCGAAAACACATTTTAGGCGACATGTGAAAAATGGCAGCTGTACTGTTCATAAGGAAGTGTAATAAAATGGCAATGTTGAAAATCTGGAGTGAAAATATTGAAAATTCGCAAACTTACGAGCGTGCGTAGGAACTGCGCAACGCATGCTTGTAAAACAGTCATTTTTTGGAATTTTTCTACCAAATTTTCAAAATAGGCTTCTTGAGAGCCCACCTTATGAACACTGGCAGTGTTGTTTCATTAATCAGTCCCAAAAGGTGATTTCGCGCAGTGACTGCCAAATCACCCTTCGGGCCCGAATAACACCATGACAGTGACAGCACTCATGAGAAGGGGTCCCCAAAACCCCATGTTGAAAATTTGGTGCAAAAATTCCAAAAAATGCCTGAGATATGCAGCAAAGTTGAAAAAACCCTATCTATCCCATTATACAGCTTACCGGCATTTTCTCAGTTTGCAGTCGGCTTTGAAGAGTGCAGACGTGTTCCCGTCCACGAAGATCGTCGCGCCGAGGTCGGAGGTAAGTATAGGAGTGAGGGGTGTGGGGAGGCAAGTGCGCAGTGGGTGTGCGGGTTGTGGGAGGGCAGGGGAGAAGCGCCAAGGGACAGTTTTATTTGCAGTTTTTAAATGGCAGCCAGAGCGTTTGCCCACGCTGTGGTGGGCTCACAGCGTGGCACAAGGGCAAACTGGTTGAGGGGCGTGGAGGCTGATGGGGATTGGGCACCCCCTCGGCCATAGCACCTGTTGCCAAGCTAGAGTGGGCTCCCAGCGTGGCACCCTGTACTCTGGGGGGAGGACAGTGGAGCGGCAGGGATTGGGCACCAGCGTGCGGCTATCTGATGAGTGCCACGCTGGGGTGGGCACCAGCGTGGCATGTGGAAAACTTTTGGGAGCGCAGCACGGCCGATGGGGATTAGGCACCCTGGCTATACAGTGTGTGCGTGGGGGGACAGCACGCAGTATGCCTGCGTGTGTGTGTGTAGGGGGAGCACGCATGAGCCAGTGATATCTTATCGCTGCTCACTGAAGCGTAGCTCCCCCTTTCAACTGTACTCCACTGCATTTTGGAGCTGTCATAGACAGCTCGAGCAGGCATTGGAGAACTGTGGCCGCACCTGCAAACACACTGCCTGAATTGGAAGAGGGCTGCCACACCTCCGAAAACTCGGATGATGGCACTATGTTTCTTGCACATGCGTGCAAGCAAACATAATGAGAGCTGTCATGTTCATGAGGGGGTGTGGCACTCCGATGATGCCGCAGGGTGAAACCCAGTAGGAGCCAGTCTGAAGGGATAGCTGTTGGGCATTGCCCCTTTCATGTGGAGGTAGGATGTTTTTCTGATCTGTTGTCCTTTTGTAAAATAAAATTTGCTACTATGAGCACTAACTAAATTCTTGGTGTGCTGGTGCCATATTGTACAAACTTGATGGTGCTTGAACTTTTGTGGTTTGGATTTTCATTTGTTCTGAGCACATCTATGTCATTGGGGCTGCCGTTTTGTTTGGTTGGTATGAAAAAATAGCCATGTTAAAAATTTGGGGTTAAAATATTGAAAATTACCAATGTTATAAGTGAGCACTGAAACATTTCAATGTACTTTCATAACTTTGTTGTTTTTTAATATTTTGACTCAGCATTTTCAATATTGTCTTCTTATGACCACACCTCATGAACCCTATAGGTAAAAATGTTCAAATCCTGCCCAAAAGGTGATTTTGCAGAACTACTGCAAAATCATCCTTTGGGCAAGATTTGAAAAATTTCCCTTACCTTGTTTATGAGGCGAGGTCCCAGAAAGGCCATATTGAAAATATGGGAGAAAAATATTAATAAATGACTATGTTATGAGTTCCATGATGCTTTGCATTGTGGGGGCATGTGTGATTTTGTATTTTCTTGAAACTTGGCTTCCCAGCCAAATGCCCTTTGGGGTAACCCTTGCCTCAGTGTTTGCGCACAGAGGTTCTTTGTCTTTTAAATAGTTTTTTATTTTAATGGGTTCACCACAATATATCCAAGGCACACTGCCTTAAGGGTAGCTGGTCCATGCCACTGGGGTGTCAAACAGACGAGGCATACTTATGAGTCCTGGTAGGATGAAACACGTGTCTATGTCTTCTCTCAGCACCCTTTGCAAACTGTGTGAGAGGCCTTTCGGCACCATGCAATTCTGCTTAAAGTTGGACCAGCATAACATTCTGTGGTGATTTGCATATGCAGTCCATGATGCTTTGCAATGTGGGGGCATGTGTGATTTTGTATAGTTCAAAACATATTGAAATACATTAACTGTACCCACCTTGTTTCCTCAGTTCCCCATTCAGCTTTGTAGAAAAAAGATGTGTCTCTGGTACAGAGAGAATTATGGCATTGGACCTCAGATAGGTAAGTATAGGGTAAGGGGGAGTGGCGGGTGCTGGGGGGTTAGGGTGAGGGGGACAGTGTCACAAGACAATGAGGAACTATTTTCTTTATTTCAAGTTTAAAGGTTTGAAAAAACAAAATGGAAAAGATGTCACAGGATGGTTTTCTTCATTGCAGATTGGGCACCCCATTGTTGGCTTGATACTTGAGGCACCAGAGGTGGACACCCTGAGTTCCACCATGCCACAGCGACAAGAATATTGCTAACCTCCCCCATAGAGACACATGGTTGCCCACATCCCGGACACTGACAGGTCCTGACTCCAACTAGGATCACACTGACACCTGTTCAGTGTTCATGTGGGGAGGGCTGTGCCCCCCCGCACCCCCAAAGCTCCCACACCCTCTGGACTTATAGATTCCAGTTCTGGGGGATATTGGGGGAGAGCGACTGAAATCCCTACCTCACCCTAACAGTCTGCCTCTGTCTCTCTCTCTCTTCTGCAGGACACTGGCATACTATGTACTATGCCTTAGCACAATTTGTGTAACTGTTTGTCATTGCAACCCATGCATTGTTAAATTTTTTTGTACTCTCTATGTATAATTTACTGTAACTATATTGTGTCTTCTTGTGTTAATGTATCTGACGTGGAACCTCTCAACGAGCATCAACTCACAGGTGTCATCCAAGACTTCAATAAATAAAGAAATAAATAAAATAAATAAATAAACTCTGGAGTCGATGACACGGTCATCACTCAAAACAACCAGATCGAACAATGTGGTGTGAAGGGTTATGTTCGCTCGCCTCAATAGTATAGTAATAACAAAAATCTTTATTTTATACAGGGAAAAGATAAAAGTTGGTACATTTCATGGCACATCTTTAGGACTGGGTCCTAGTTTTAAGGTGGTCCTGTATTAGATTATAAGGTACAGACCAGCATATAACAAGCATACAGTCAAGAGCTGTGTAACAAACAATAATAGACAATACATTTATCGACAATCTAAAATGATATACACTTGGGGCTGGATAACCAGACTGTGCCAGGCAATGGCGCAAGTGGGGGCACAGTGCAACTGAGCTGCGCCGGGGCCAGGACAGGGTGATATTCAAAGGTGATGCACCATGACACATCACCATTGAATATTGCACAGACTGCGCATGGTGCAAGTACAATGCGCCAGCACATCACACAGACAGGGAGGACCAGGAATGCTCCAGCGCAAATGCTGTTGCACTGTGCGCATCACTAGCGATATTTAGAAGAGGGCATGCAAGTGGGGACATAAGATATGCATGGTGCAAATGGGACCATTAGCATGTCATTATAGCCCCATTTGCATGCATTGCTCAGAGCAGCCCGGTGAAATGTGCCTGGCGACCTGTAGAGCTGCCTGCAGCAGCCGCTGTGTCCCTGGTGCGCTAGTGCCCCCCCACCTGTATGCCTGAACGCAGGCTCCTGTAGCAGATACAGCTACCAGGTGGTCCAGTGGTATCCCCACTCCTCTGACATGCCGATTGCGGGCATCCAGTATCCTGTGGAAGGCCATGGTTGTTCCTTCTTTCTACTGGCTCAACATTGTGCCCCATGCGGTGCACATTAGGGTTATCGCATGTCTTGCGCATCAGGCTGAATATCGGGATCTGCATATGCATGACATGCCCCTGCATTTGCGCTGCATACATTGCCAATGCACCCTGGTGCATCAGGTTTGTGCAGTGCAGCTTGCCTTTGAATATCGTGCTGGGAAGCATTGGGGGGTTGCACGTGGTGCAACCCTGTTGAGCGTGGTACAACCCTGTTGAGCCAGGCACAACCCCTTTGAATATCTGGGCCTCAGTTGCAATAAAACAAACAACATTTTGAATAAATAACCAAAATTTGCAGGAATGTGTAGCCAGATGTGTAAGATTTCTACCAATACACATAGATCTGCAAGATAGTTCCTTCTTTGATTTAGTGTTGAAACTCTTTACTGATTAGGCAGCTTTAACTTGATCGCAGGTCAGGACCTGGCGGTGTCAGGCATGATGGCAACCATGTGTCGCTGTGGGAGAGGTCGGCGATATACGGACACCCTGGTGTCTCAGACTGCTGGTCAGAGGATGGACTACACTGACACCAGTGATTGGGCACCCTGGTGTCGGCAAATGAAGTGGTGGGCAGTGGGGGGCGGAACAGAACAGAGAGGGTGAGGAGACGAACCGCCACAGGGGGTGAGGATCCCGGTGTCAGAATCATAAAACTTTTCTGGCACCAGGGATTGGGCACCCTGGTGTCCAGGTTAAGTCAATTAGGTTGCTGATGTGACTAATGGCAGCAGTCAGGGAAACAAAAACAAACCCACATGAACAGCTCATTTAACTGTGCAAGGCTACGCACTGGCATGTATCCCAGTCCGTGCTGAACAAGCACAGCATAACATCATATACACACAAATAAACAGCCCTGCCACCTGATACACAAACTCATTCTCATAAAATTACCACATTAAGCAACGTGGTCGTAAAAATTCAGTTAGCCTCAGAAAGCTGATTTTTCTAACAGTGCGTGCTCCGAAACTGAATTGTTTTCTTAAGTATTTTAAAAAGCAGTTTAGCTTGAGAGCTAAAAAACAAACTCTATCAAACTCTGTCTGGGACAAACTCTCAAACTGACAAGTTTCAGTTTTCAAATCCTCCTAGTTTTTTAGTTAAAGGTGAGTAAAAAAGGTCTTAATTTATGTAATTTTGTTTTTTTATTTTACCACTCTGTAGCTTTGCCCCTGGTAAACTGATTACCACAGAATTTTATGGATCCAGAGATCCTGGCACCATCTCTGTGATTTCCAAATTTCAAGTAAAGTGGTTAAACAGGAGCAACGTTATTATGGTGTAAAAATAGGGGTTTAACATTAAAATGCTTACGCAACCCTAACACACAGGTGCAATTGTGCCTGTATGATATGATATGATATGGCCTTTATAAAAATATGCCTGATATTTTTGAGTGGTTTGAGACCCCATGACATCAAGTGCAGTAAAGCCATAAGTGATGCCACAGGGGTCACTGATCACAACTAAAATATCAGGCCTGTTTTTCTCCTTTTTGTATATTTTTATTAGACCCATGTCATATTTGATTTATGCGATGGCACAGGTTTGCGTGATGAAACAGTTGGAAATGATGCTATTTTTACAAAGTAATAATTAATGCTCTAACTTTTGGAGTACAATCAAATCCCTGAATAAAATGATGTCAGTGTTCTATTCTGAGGAACCTGTTATGAGAATATTTGCTTGTCACGTGACCTAGAGTGAGATATTTGCTTGACCTAGAGTGAGAATATTTGCTTGTCATGTGACCTAGAGTGAGAATATTTGCTTGACCTAGAGTGAGATTATCATGATCTTCTCACTCTATACCACATGACAATAAAAAATATCACTGATATTTTGGCCATGATATACCCACAACCATTGAATACATAGATATATCATAGGAAATCCACTGACATGAATAAGGATTTCCTGTGTTATATCTAGTAGATACCACATGTCTAGATATACTAGGATTTATCACTGCCTGTTATGGCTGCCACTGTATTTCAGACAATGCAGAACTTATTGTGCTGTGTCGTTCAAAAAGAACCTCACTGCTGTTCAGTTGATCTCACAGATGCTGAGTTTGTGATATCACAGCCCATTGCACTATGATGTTTCGGGCATAGATACATAGATACATAGACAGTGTCAGCAGATAAGGGCCTATCGCCCACCCAGTCTGCCCATTTGAGCTTGTAAGTTCAGTTTGTTTTCCTAGAAGTCTGTTGCCCCTTACCCCTGACCTCTAGAATTCCTTTATGTCTATCCCATGCATTCTTAAATCCCGTGATTGTTTACCCCCACCACTTCCTCTGGCAGGGTGTTTCCTTGTCCACCACCGTTCTGTGAAAATTCTTTCTCATGTTTCCTCTGAATGCCCTCCCTCAACTTCATCCCATGCCCTCTAGTCCCGGAACATCTTTTCACTTAAAAATAGTGTTTTCCTGCACCCTGTTCCTCCCTGTAAGATACTTGTATGTCTCTATCATATCCTCTCTCCTCCTCTCCTCCAGGGAGTACATGTTCAGTTCCTTCAACCTGTCTTCATAGGACTTGTGATGCAATCCATGCACCATCTTTGTTGCCCTCCTCTGAACCTTCTCTACCCTGTCTATGTCCTTACGTAGGTATGGCCTCCAGAACTGTACACTGTACTCCAGGTGGGGACCTCACTAGTGTCTTGTATAGTGGAATTATGACCTCCCTTTTCCTGCTGGTGATGCCCTGCCTATACATCCCAGCATCCTATTTGCTTTACCTGCTGCCTTGTCACACTGTTTCCCTACCTTGAGGTCATCAGAGATGACAACCCCAAGATCCTTTCCTGTTTGGTGTATACTATATCCTCACCCCCAACTGATATATTGTGCCAGGGTTTTTGTGCCCCATATGCATTATCTTGCACTTCTTTGCATTGAATTTCAACTGCCAAACTCCTGACCATTCTTCAAGTTTCTGCAGGTCGCTTCTCATTCTGTCTACACCCTCTGGTGTGTCTACTCTGTTACAGAGCTTTGTGTCATCAGCGAACAGTGAAATTCTGCCTTCTAGATCCTGCACAATGTCACTGATAGAGATGTTGAATAGGACACGGTCCCAGCACTGATCCTGTGGTACCCTGGTCACTCTTCCCTCTGTGGAGTGACAGCCATTTACCACCACCCTCTGTGTCCTGCCACCCAGCCAGTTACCTACCCACCACACTACTGTCCTGCCCACACCCATATTCCCCAGTTTGTGTAATAGTCTTCTATGTGGCACAGTGTCAAAGGCCTTGCTGAAGTCAGATAGGCCATGTCCACTGCCCTCCCTGATCCACCTCCTAGTCACCCAGTCAAAAAAATTTGACGAGTTGGTCTGACATGACTTCCCCCTGGTGAAACCATGCTGCCTTGGGTCCTGTAGTCCATTGATAACCAGATGTTCCACCAATCTCTCCTTTAGTAGTGCTTCCATGATCTTCCCCACTACCGAGGTAAGGCTGACTGATCTGTAGTTCCCTGCTTCCTCTTTGTTCCCACTTTTGTATACGGGAACTACATCTGCTGTCCTCCAGTCTTTGGGTACCTCCCCTGTTTCCAGTGATTGGCTAAACAAGATAGCCAGAGGTTCAGCCACCACCTCTCTTAGTTCTTTAAGGACCCTGGGGTGCACCCGTCTGGCCCATTGCTTTATCAACTCTTATTACTTCCAGTTCCTTCAGGACCCTTTCTCGTGTAAAGGGACTTGTGTCCATTTCTGCACCATTCTCACCCCTTGTACTCCCTTCAGACTCATTACCCTCCTCTTCCTCAGTAAAGACTGAGCAGAAATACCTGTTCAATATGTCAGCTTTACTGTTGTCATCCTCCACGCGGCTCCCATCCTCCCCCTGCAGTCTCACTACCTGTAAAAGGTTTTGTCCCCTCTACCCACTGATTTTGCAATGTGTTCTTCTGTCTGAGCTTTGGCTTCCCTTACTGACCACCCTGCCTCCCTTTGCTTCTCCTGGTACTTCTCCCTATCCCCTTCTGCCTGTGTCTTTTTGTATTGCCTGAATGCAATCTTTTGGCTTTCACTTTCTTTGCTACCTCTTTGGAAAACCATAATGGTCTCCTCTTCCTTTTCCTCTTGCTAACCTGCTTAATGCATAATTCTGTTGTTCTTGTAATCCCCATTTTAAATACTGCCCACTGTTCCTCAACCCCTGATTCCTGTCCCATTCCCTTAATGCCTCTTTCAAGTATCTCCCCATTTTCCCAAAGTCTGCCCCCCTAAAATCCAGGATACGTGTTTTTGTGTGGTTTGGTTCTGCTCTTTCTGTGATTTCAAACCACAATGACTGGTGGTCTCTGTTTTCCAGGTGCTCCCCCACTGTTACCCCCATCACACCGTCCCTGTTTGTGAGCACAAGGTCCAGTATTGCCTTCTGCCGAGTTGGTTCCATGACCAGTTGCTTGAGGAAGGCACCCTGAAGGGAGTCCAGGATAAATCTGCTCCTAGTTGATGCTGCTGCTGGGATGCTCCAGTCCACGTCTGGAATATTGAAGTCTCCAACCAGTACTACCTCACCCTTGTCTGCCATCCTTTGGATGGCTAGCATCAGCTCCCTATCTGCTTCTTCCTTCTGGGCTGGTGGTCTATAGACCACACCTGTGTGGATGGCTGTTCCCATTTTCCTTTCCAGCTTAACCCACAGTATCTCTCCCCCATTTTGTTCCTCCTGGATCTCTGTGGCCCTTATGTCATTTTTCACATACAGTGCCACTCCTCCTCCCTTCCTGCCTGCTCTGTCTCTTCTGAATATGTTGTAGCCAGGTATGGCCATCTCCCAGTCATGGTTATCATTACACCAGGTTTCAGTGATGGCCACAGTGTCCAGGTCTGACTGTACCATGACAGCCTCCAGATCTTCCATCTTGTTGCTAAGGCTCCTGGCATTTGCACACATGGCTTTCCATGATTTGACCTCCCTAGACTGCTTCACCGTTTTACTCCAGCCCCTTCCTTGGTTGTCATTTATCCCTGGTTCTCCTTGCTGTCTGCCCTTCTGCTGAATGTTGCCCCTTTTCTGCTTATCCACCTCTTGGGCACTAATCTCCATCTTTTGCACACTGCTTTGCAGAGATAGCCACTCCTCTAGTTCACTGGTTCCACTGCTAGCTTGGGCAAGAGAACTATGATATCAGTTGGGAATCGCCAAATGCTTTTTCTATAAGACTTCTGCCACCAAGTTGCAGGCAAAGCTCTAGAAAGGACAATGAAAATGTTGTAAACAATAACACACAACAGGATGTGCATAACAAATAGAATAAAGAATGGGGTGTTGTGTATAATGAGAAGTTTACACACACACAAGGGGTTAGATGCTACATAAACCCCGAGAGCGACGCTCAAGGGGTTTGTGCAAAGCATCTAGCCCCGAGGTTGTGTGTAAACTTCTAGTTTACACACAACACCCCATATTTTATTTTATATAATTGTTGGATCTTTTCTTTTTGGCCACAGCAATTATATAAAATAGGAGCTGTTCCCGTAGCTGCGCTCCACTTTGGTTTTCAGTCAGTGAATCGGTGGACAAATTTTCTTTTGGCAGCTTTTATATTTTGTTACAATATTATTACTAGCCCACATATGCACAAAATATCACTTTTTTGTTTTAAAAGTGACTTACCACCATGTTTTTCTGGTGGCTGGGATGTGGGCGAAAAGGAAGTGATGAACCAAGAAGGAAGCACAGCAGCGGCACATACAAGAGAGCGAGGGAACTGTACGTGTTTGCCGTTATAAACGCTCCTTTATAACGGCAAATTGCGGCACAGTCCTCTTATGGTAAAAAGGGCAGACCCATTAATTATACCATTTTAAATAATGCACAGTTGTGTGACATGTTTCAGTTAATCATGCATATGGCTTTTCCAATGCCATTTTATAAATAAAAAATGTGATGCACAGTAGGGCTGTGTAAATAATAACTAGTGCGTGAGCAACGAATATTAATTCCTGAATTCTCCAAATAATAAGTGTATTTGCTTCCTGGAGCTAAATACTGGGTTAAGGACCTGGGTCAGCATGTGGAAGAGCTGAACCACCATCAGTATGCTGAAGATACTGTGTTCTATGCCTCAAGCCAGTGTCCTTGCTGTGCAGAACGCTCTCCAAAAGGGCTTTCATGACCTACCAGACTCTCTCCAACTCAAAACTCTCTTTAAATGTGGGAAAGACCAAAGCTATGGTATTTGGTCTGCCCCTGTGACTGAAGAGCTACGTCGGCTCTGCCCCTCTGGTCATTGCTATCGCAGACGGATCCTACCTGAAATTGGTTAGCGAATGCAAATATTTGGGTATCTGGGTCGGCTCACTCCTCACAGGGAACCCTATATGAACAAACTTGTCAAAAGCCTAGGCCCAAAGATAGGTTTCCTGTTTAAAAACAAATCCTTGCTACTCCAGCACTGCAGCTAGATCCAATCTATGATACTCCCTTCTTTCAACTGCGTGGACATCTTTCTCTGTAGTGCCTTCAGGTCCTGATTGGCCAGATTAGGGGTATTTGATGGAAGATATTAGGAGGGCAAAAACTGAAAACAGACAGAAATTGAAAGCTCTCAGGTACAGGTAGCTGGGTTAGTCCCCTGGTAACCTCCTCAATCCCAGACATTTCCTACCCTCTACCCCCTATTCCCCAGCACACATATTGTTTTAGAAAGAAAAACCAAAAAACAAATTACTCACACTGTACCAGTGGCAGATTGAGTCTTTTAAAGCAGCCCCCCCCCCCACAGCCTGACCCTGCCAGATCATTTCGTAAAAGTGCCTGTCTTCTGCCTCTCCACATTTTTGGAAGGCAATGATACTCTAATTCTGGCAAGTTCAGTTTGTCCCCTTCCCTAACCTTTCCTCCTTTGGGGCGGGAGACATGTGTGCCCCACAGCTCTATTGAGGATTGCGGTTGTGGCCTCCAGAAGGGGAAGGGATGCCTCCAGATCCCAGCACAGCAATACATTGGTGCATCACAGGTTTTTTGTTTTTTTTCCAATTGTTTAACCAGGTGAGACACACTAAGCTGAAAGCTTGTTTACAGGTGCAACCTGGGAGCACAGGGAAGTTAAGTGACTTGCTCAGGGTCACACAATATGCAAGTGGGAGCTGGGCTGTGGGATTCAAACCCAGGTCTCCAGATTTGCAGCTCAGAGCCTTAAACCACTGCGCTATACTGCCTCCAGCTGGCATCCCTATGGGGAGAAAAACCAGAGGCAAAAAAGCCCAGTCTGCAGAAGATGTCGCCCGTGCCCCCCACAGGCCCACAACACACGGTACCGACATGGTAGTCCACCCATCACAGATTGGTTCTGGATCAGCGGTGGGTATGTGTGGTCCATGAGAAAGTAGGTGACAGGGTTGGGGGTGCTGTCAGGAGAAGGGCCAAATTGGACAGTAGAGAAAAAGTGTAACCCCCCCCTTTTGGATTAGAGCCTTAAATTTGTGCACTAGATTTTACACTGGGTTAAATGTAAGGGCCCCATGCCTGTGACCCTCTAAAGTGTTAATTCTTTGGAGCCTAGGGGAGCTGAGAAGCAAGTCAAGCTGGCTTCATGGAGGAGGGGCAACTGCTTGTAGCTAAGAAGCTGCAAGAAGTTGCTTTCAGTTTTGCAGAGTGGAGAAGGGGATTAACAGGCAAGCGCGCCAACCCCTAGGGAGCACTATCCCAAGGGCTCCTGCCCCTGCCTGTTCAGCCAACAACAGGTTGAGGGGCCTGGATACAATGGCGGATGCCTCCACTCAGAGATCGGGGTTGGAAAAGTCAAATGTGACCTAGTCACAGCCCTCTGGGTCACTGCAACCCCCCTTTCTTTCCACTAGTGGCTCACCAGCAATCCCCACTCTACCGTTATGACTTACACTTTCCCCCAGGTCGGGATGGCCAACTTGGTGCTGAAGACCCCCTGTAAAATAAGATACAGTTATACAATAACCCATACACAACAGGGTGGCACAAACACAAAGTTCAAACGATACACCTTGCAACAACAAATCTGATTTATTAAGGGGGAAATAACAAGGATGGGGGAAATCAAGTTGATTAGCTTAACACTTCTACTATATAGGGCACTGTGCACAGGCCAAACCTATCAGTCACAGTCTTTGGGTACCCAGGCCTTACAAGGCTAGCCTATTTGTTGCAGCTGGGTGGGGCCCTGGAGAAGAAACAAGCGTTTAGTACTTATGTTAGTTTTATAATAGCCCGCAGGCACAGTCCATGCAGCCAATGAACAGCCAGACAACTCTGGTCCTCAGGAAGAACATTTGACAGGGAGCTACCTTGATTTTTAGTACTCATGAATCCTGCAGCAAGATCCCTCTCACACCACTACAGGACTCAGCCTGTGATTCAAACGCTGCTCCACACATTTATATGTAATGCAGAGGGGTACCATACCAGGCAGCTGCTCCAAAACTCCCAATCGCTTTTGCTGAACAAACCGGGTGAACTACGCAGCTTCACTTGTCCTGACAGACCGAGCATGATTCAGCAGATTGTCCAGTCCTCTACAGGGTGAGCCTGGTAGGTAGTTGTGTTCGCACAGCCTCCTCTGCTTGCACTCCTCGCAGATCTTGTCCACTTTCTCTCTCTCCTGGAGAAGAAGTCACCCACCTTCTCGGCCAGACTCACGTGCTTCCCGTACAAAAACTCAACGGCGCAGGAGCTCAGAGCTCCGTCTTCACTCACAGCCACAACGACTCTACCCCTTGGCAGTTTGGGCAGGGAATCTCAGTTCGGGCGCCACCCAATCCCATTGGTGGGCTGCAGATGCCAGTCACTTAATTTGGCCCTCATTGGTGCAAAAAGGCGCCACAGTCTAGAACTTCATTTCCCAGAATTACTGGCTGTATCCCCTATGGTCAGCCAGCTCCAAAGAGAGTCCTGATCCTGGTTGGCACAAGTGGTCTCCATTTTAGTTACCCCTCTCTACCCCATTGGCCCAGTTCAACAGGCCAGGTCCAAAATGGAGGGGCCAAGCACACAAAGTCCCAGCTGAAATGAAAGCAGGTTAGACAAACTGCAATTTCACTAATACTCTAAATGATTATAGCCAAACAGTTACATCTATCAGAAAGGCTCCCTCTGCGCTTACAGCGACTACAAAATTGGAGTGATTTCACTGCAGCTCAGGTGGGATTTGAGCAGGGAAACCCCAGTCCCCCTTGTACAAGCCACTGGAGCCTGCGAGCAGGCAGCTCTTAAAGAGACAGTACTGGAGGCCTTAAAAGCAATCGCAACGTCCGCATCTAGCGGCATTACGCGGAACACCAGTGAGGCAGGGAGCATTTAGGCAAGCTCCGGGAAGGTTTTTAGGAACCCCATTTGTAGGGGGTTACACCCTTCCTGGCCTGGAAAGAACTTGGCTTCCGCGTCAAGTAGTTACCCTTAAATCACTTTAAGGCAACACAGTTTAACTAACAATATATCAAACTTTTTGGTTACATGCATTGGTACTGCATTACACAGTTTACTATTGGTTATACAATATTACACATACTGCCAACCTTTTCTTTTGTAAATCAGGTCATTACCTCCTGCCCATGACAACTGGATAGAGGGGGCCCTTCCCGATCAACTACCTGCTGGCTAACTGGGGCAGTAGCACCATATTCAAAGGGTAATACTAACAGTTTGGAATCATTTCCCAGGGCTAATTTGAGCAAGGAGCTCGGGGACACGTACACCTCTTTATGGACCACTTTCAGGGGCAGATCCACAGGCTGGCCCAGGGACTCATGAATCAATCTCACTACAGGCCGTACTTCTCGGCCAGTCCGTCTAGGAGTCTCAGAAAAATTTGCTGCAAGCCCTGACTCCATTTCAACCCCACTTGGGTCGGTCGGGGAAACCTCTATAGGAGAAGGGGACCCAGAGCCCATAGTACCTTCTGGGATGGGACCCTCTACTTCGGAACCCACACTACTTAGCTCAGCTGGGGACATTTCTGGTACTGCTGGGGTGCTATCCGGGCACTCAAAATATTCTTCTTGCTCTGGCATATCACCTGCTGCCTCCCCTAGTCACTTCCTTCATCTGAGAAATAAGACAGTTCAGCCAGGCCCAAGGAGCTCATATCTTCGGATTTAATACCACTCACTTCTCCCTCTGGGAGCACTGGCTCTAAAGACAAAGCTGGGGGGCTCAGACAGTCCAGAAAGCCCAACTTCACCCCCAGAGTTAATTAGGGGATTGCCGCTAAACAGTTGGCTCAGTTCATAAGAGGGGTAATACTCAATGTTATTCTCACTGTCCTCAGACACAGACTGGCAATCAACTTCATCGGGGGGGGGTGGAGAAGGCCTCTTTAGTTTGATTTCTGAAGAATCAACCGATCTTAGTTTTTTTCTTGGCAGCAGCTGTAGTCACAGGCCTGGGGAGGGTGGTGTTGGGAGGTTCAGCCTCGATCAAAATCTGTCCAATTGGCAGCAGATGATTTCTGTGTATGGTTTTCACATCTTTGAATTGTTTTCAGGCCACACCTTATATACAGGTAAACCGTCCAGTTTTCCCACAACAATATGAGGGAGGTGATACCATCTGTCAGCAATCTTATGTTTGCCATGCAGTCCCAAATTCCTCAATAGCACTCTGTCCCCTTCTCTCAGTTCCATTGCTTTCACTTTCTTATCATACCTCTCCTTATTGGCTAGGTTTCGCTTAGCAGACATGGTCTGGGCTAGTTGGTAGGCATGGCTGAGTTGGGCCTTCAACTTTTGCACATACTGTAAATGATTAGCTGCTTGAATCCCATCAGGAGAAACCCCGAAACATACATCCACTGGCAGTCTAGCTTCTCTCCCAAACATCAGTCTATACGGGGAAAATCCAGTGGGATCACTTTTGGTGCAGTTATAAGCATGTACCAGGGTGATAATCTGCTGGCTCCATCTAGGCTTATCTTTAGGTTGCAGGGTGCCCAACATGTCAAGCAATGTGCGGTTGGGGATCTCCCTGGGGATGATACGGGGTGGTTTTTGACTTTCGTACCCCCCACAAGGATAGCATTTCTTTAATCAGACAGCTTTCAAAATCCCTCCCCTGGTCGGAATGGAATCTTTAGGGGGTCCCATAGTGGACAAAGAAGTTCTCAACAAGTACTTTAGCCACCGTGGTTGCTTTCTGATCTTTAGCGGGGAAAGCCTGTGCATACCGGGTGAAGTGATCAGTAACTACCACTATGTTGCTGATGTTTCTCAGATCGGGCTCTAGACTCAGGAAATCAGTGCAGACCAATTCCATAGGGGCACTAGTAGTGATGTTCACCAAGGGGGCAGCCCTCTGGGGCAGGGTCTTTCTTTGTAAACATCGGCTACAAGTCCTGATATACTGTTCCACATCGGCACCCATTTTGGGCTAATAGAATCGGGACCGCACTAAGTCAAGGGTCCAGTCTACGCCAAGATGCCCCATGTGATTGTGCAGGTACCTCAACACCAGTTCTCTAAAAGCAATGGGCAACACCAGTTGTTATTTGTCTACTCACCCCACTTTGTCTACTGTCTCCCTGTACAATAGTTTATTAATCAGTTTCAACTTTGACCCTTCTTTGTACAACAGGGCAGTTCTCAGGTCAGTGGAGCGCAGTTTTGACACATCTCTCCCTCCTTGCAGAGCTTCCAAAGCAGTTTTTATCATGGGATCTTGGAATTGAGCCCATTGGAGACTATCATTGTTGAAGTGGGGCAGCGTACTAGTGTCTAATGCAGAAAAATGACAGTAAGCAGCAGGTATACAGTTCTTAGATGGCCCCAAGCAGTCCACCATGCAGTCCACAGCATCAGGAGACACCTGTTCCTCCTTGTCAAATTTTTGGCAAAGGGCTCTTATGTCAGGTTCTGACAACTGGACCCAGTCAGCTCAGGACACAGGCCTCCAGGAGAGAGAGCATCAGCATCTACATGGTTTAGGCCTGCTCTGTATTCAACAGCATAGTCGTAGGTAGACAACGCGGAAAGCCACCTATGGCCAGTGGCATCCAGCTTAGCCGAGGTCTGCACATAGGTCAAAGGATTGTTATCAGTCTTCACCAGTATCATAGCACCATACAAGTAGTCATGAAATTGATCAACAATGGCCCACTTCAGAGCCAGGAACTCTAGTTTGTGCACTGGATAGTTCTTTTCTGAAGGAGTCAAGCTTCTGCTGCCAAAAGCTACAGGTCTTAGCCTGTTTGGGTGCTCTTGATATAGCACAGCCCCCCAATCCTTGCAGACTGGCGTCAGTATGAAAAACATACAGCTTGGCAGGGTCAGCATAGGCCAGCACTGGGGCATGGGTAAGTTGATATTTAATGTCATGGAAAGCTTCCTCACAATCAGCAGTCCAGCGGGTGCCAAACACATCATTTGGGCGGAAATATTTATTCTCAGTCTCAGAGGGCACAGCTTTCTTCATTTCACTAATACTCTAAATGATTATAGCCAAACAGTTACATCTATCAGAAAGGTTCCCTCTGCGCTTACAGCAACTACAAAATTGGAGTGATTTCACCGCAGCTCAGGCGGGATTTGAGCAGGGAAACCCCAGTCCCTGAAAGGTGATTTCACGATCACTGCGCGGAATGACCTTTCAGGGCTGATTAATGAAATGACAGTGCCAGTGTTCATGAGGTGGGCTCTCAAAAAGCCTATGTTGCAAATTTGGTGGAAAATATCCAAAAAAATGACTGTTTTACGAGCGTGTGCTGCGTAGTTGCTACCCATGCTCGTAACTTTGTGAATTTACAATATTTTCATGCCAGATTTTCAACACTGCCATTTTTTCACACCTCCTTGTGAACAGTATAGTTGTCATTGTTCACATCCTCGTGGAAATGTGGTTTTGCACTTCCGGTGCAGAATAGCGCGGTCGCTGTGGGAAATCAGTGTTCAGGACAGATTAAGAAAATGACAGTGACACTGTTCATGAGTAGAGGTCCTAAAATGCCTATGTTGAAAATTTGGTAACGATACTCCATAAATGACTGTGTTACGAGCGTGTGTTGCGCAGTTTGCATGCACACTCGTAACTTCGCAAATTTATAATATTTTCACTCCAGATTTTCAGCATTGCCATTTTCCCACACCTACTTATAAACAGTGTAGCTGTCATTTTTCCCCATCCTGGCCAAAATGTGTTTTCGCACTTCCGGCGCAGAATAGAGCGGTCGCTGTGGGAAATCACTGTCTGGGACAGATTAATAAAATTACAGTGATACTGTTCATGAGCAGAGGTCCTAAAATGCCTGTGTTGAAAATCTGGTGATGATAGCCCATCAAATGACTGTGTTACAAGTGTGCGTTGCACACTTTCCACACACCCTTGTAACTTTGCAGATTTGTAATATTGTCATGCCAGATTATCAACACTGGTATTTTTTTACACCTCCTTATGAGCAGTACAGCTATCATTTTTCACATCCTGACTGAAATGTGGTTTCACAGTTGCGGCACAGAATAACGCAGTCGCTG
The DNA here is from genome assembly GCA_016271365.2 of Neoceratodus forsteri. Classification (NCBI taxonomy): domain Eukaryota; kingdom Metazoa; phylum Chordata; order Ceratodontiformes; family Ceratodontidae; genus Neoceratodus; species Neoceratodus forsteri. The sequence continues at coordinate 158,300,065 of JADMNL010000032.1, read as the reverse complement.
TGGGAAATCAGTGTTCAGGACAGATTAAGAAAATGACAGTGGCACTGTTCATGAGCAGAGGTCCTAAAATCCCTAGGCTGAAAATTTGGTGACAAGACTCCATAAATGACTGTGTTACAAGCGTGCATTCAACTGTTTCCACGCACCCTTGTAACTTCACAAATTTGTAATATTTTCATGCCACATTTTCAACACTGGCATTTTTTCACACCTCCTTATGAACAATACAGCTGTCATTTTTCACATCCTGGCTAAAATATGTTTTTGCACTCCTGCCGGACAATAGCACAGTTACTGTAGGAAATCAGTGTTTGGGACAGATGAATAATAATAATAATAATAAATAATAAATATATTTATAAAGTGCCTTTCATTTTTCAAGGCACTGAACACATGAAAACAATAACATCAAATACAAGTCCAATAATACATATAAGTAAAATCATAGCATAATAACATCAGGCATTAAAATCAAATAAATAAAAATAAAACCTCAACACAATAGACAGATTGCAATATAATTAACCATCCAAAAAGGCCATTCGCCAAAGATGAGTTTTCAGGTTACTCCTGAACTCCTCCACAGAGGTGCACTCCGTAACGGTGTGGTAGATAATTCAAAAGTAGGTGCAGCATAAGAGAATGCTCTGCAGCCAGAAGATTTTAGACTCACTCTTGGAATCTCTAGCAACCCCTCATCGGCCAGTGGGCGATTAAGATTGAATGAGTGGGGGGACCGAGCTCAACTGAGCTCTGTCGGGACTGCTCTGGATTTGTTTGTGAGCAGAAAAAGGGCCCAACGCAAGAGGCCAGTACAAAAGGGCAGCCTGCAGCACTGGGAGAAACAGAACAAGAGAGCGAGTGAGGGAGGGGGAGTGAGCGAACTCACCGGAGCGCTGTCAGGACTGTTGCAGATTTCTTTGTGGGCAGAAAAAGGAGTCAATGCAGGCAGGGGCCCAGTAGAAAAGGCCAGCCTGCAGCGGTGGGAGAAACAGTATGAGTGAGTGAGACAGGGGGACTCAGTGAGCTCAACGGAGCTCTATCAGAACTGCTGCAGATTTCTTTGTGGTCAGAAAAAGGCACCAATGCAGGCAGGGGCCCCGTACAAAAGGGCCGCTTGCAGCGCCAGGAGAAACAGAATGAGCACGTGACAGGGGGAGACTGAGTGACCTCAATGGAGCTCTGTCAGGGCAGCTGCAGATTTCTTTGTGGACAGACAAAGGTGCCAATGCAGCCAGGAACCCAGACACAATCGCAGCCTGCAGCGCGAAGAGAAACAGAACGAGTGAGTAACAGAGCGGTAGTGAGCAAGCTCAGCAGAGCTCTATTGTGACTGCTGCGGATTTCTTTGTAGGCAGAAAATGTGGCAACGCAGGCAGGGGCCCAGTACAAAAGGCCAGCTTGTAGCACCGGCAGAAATTAAACGAAATGAATGAGTGAGAGAGGGGGAGTGAGCGAGCTCAATGGACCTGTGTCAGGACTGCTTCAGATTTCTTTCTGGCCAGAACAAGCCGCCAATGCAGGCAGGAGCCCAGTACAAAAGGGCAGCCTACAGCGGCAGGAGACACAGAATGAGTGAGTGAGGGAAGGGGAGTGAGTGAGCTCAACGGAACTCTGTTGGAACTGCTACAGATTTGTTTGTGGGCAGAAAAAGGCAGCAATGCACGCAGGGGCCCAGTACAAAATGGCAGCCTGCAGTGGCAGGAAAACCAGAATGAGCGCGTAAGAGAGGGGGACTGAGTGAGCTCAACGGAGCTCTATTGTAACTGCTGCAAATTTCTTTGTGGGCAGAAGAAGGTGTCAATGCAGGCAGCCCAATAGAAAGGAGTAGCCTGCAGTGCCAGCAGAAATGGAATGGCGAGAGAGAGAGGGGAGTAGCCGAGCTCAACGGAGCTTTGTCGGGACTGCTGCAGATTTCTTTGTTGGCAGAAAAAGGCACCAACAGAGGCAGGAGCCCAGTACAAAAGGGCAGGCTGCAGCGCCAGGAGAAACAGAATGAGTGAGTGACATAGGGGGAGTGAGCGACCTCAACGGAGCTCTGTCGGGACAGCTGTGGATTTCTTTGTGAGCAGAAAAAGGTGCCAACGCAGGCAGGAGCCCAGTGCAAAAGGGCAGCGTGCAGCGCCGGGAGAAATACAATGAGCGAGTGAGAGAGGAGGAGTGAGCGAACTCAATGGAGCTCTATCATGACTGCTGTGGATTTCTTTGTTGGCAGAAAAAGGCGGCAACACAGGCAGAAGCCCAGTACAAAAGGCCAGCCTGCAGTGCCGGCAGAAACGGAATGAGTGAATGAGAGAGGGGGAGTCACCAGGCTCAACAGACCTGTGACAGGACTGCTGCAGATTTCTTTGTGGGTTGAAAAAGCCACCAACAGAGGCAGGAGTCCAGTACAAAAGGGCAGCCTGCAGAGCCAGGAGAAACAGAATGAGCGAGTGAGAGAGGGGGAGTAAGCCACCTCAACGCAGCTCTGTTGGGACAGCTGCGGATTTCTTAGTGGGCAGAACAAGGTGCCAATGTAGGCAGGAGCCCAGTACAAAAGAGCAGCCTGCAGCACCAGGAAAAACAGACTGAGTGAGTGACAGAGGGGCAGTGAGCGAGCTCAACACACCAATGTAATCAACATTCGGCATTGACAAATGCTTGTTATAATACACTATAACTCCATCTCTTTCGGTCATCTCAACATTTTGGACAAAAGCCCAGGGCCATTACTAGCCTTCATCCCCCCACCCAACTTTCCATGATAGTTTAATCCATACCAGACAAGTTGAGGAGGGTTACATTAGGAAGGGGAGGGGGTACAAAAGACAAAGTGAGCAAAGGGAGGGGCTGGCATGACAGCAGATGTTTTACACTATATGATGAGACAGCAGGGTCAGACAGGCAGATGACTGAGGGAAGTGGGGAGGAGTGGCCATTATACTGTAGACAGTGGAGGTTCCTTACACCTAAATGGCCTGCCAGTGAGGTGACAACTGCCTCGGTGATTAGCTGGTGAGCTGAAAGAGTGACAAAGTTGGGGAATTTCTAGGAGGGTCCACTTGTGAAACTTGCAGGCAAAATATTTTTCAAAAAATAACATCCATATGTTACCAAAATAATTAGCAAAATCAGACCCAGAAAAGGTTTTCTGATACAGACTGCCTCTTTATAGTCACTAGGCTTCAAATAGTTCACTCCACGATTATATTATTATTGTTGCATGTTTTACTTTTGATTTTATCTTGATGTCCGTAAATGTTAATTGCGTTTGTTTATTGTTACAATTTTTTGAAACTTGTTTTGTTGTCAATGTAATACATATTCTTTTTGTATTGTATTGTATGTATTGTCGTAATGTCCAGGTCAAGCCTGTAAAAGGGCCATGTGGCCCAGTGTTTCATTACCCGGTCAACAAAATTTTAAATAAATAAAATAAAACATTCCCATTTTTAACTAAATGGTCACACTCGATGGGCAGGCTGCCAGCGTCCTGACTCCTACTGCACAAACAATATGTCCTGTATAACACCATAACTCGATTAATACTGGCTGCCCTGAGGGATGGGCAGGCCACCAATATCTTACTACACAAACATAATGTCCTGTATAACACCATGGCTCTGTTAATACTGGCTGCCTCAAGGGATGAGTAGGCTGCCAGTGTCCTACTGTGCACAAACATGATGTCTTGCAACACCATGACTTGATTAATACTGGCTGCCCTGAGGGTTGGGCAAGCCACCAATGTCCTACTACACAAGCATCAAACATGATGTCCTGTATAACACCTTGGCTCAATTAATACTGGCTGCCCTGAGGGTTGGGCAGACTGCCAATGTCCTACTGCGCACAAACATTATGTCCTGTATTACAGTAGATAAGCAGTTTGTTTGAGATTTTTGTGGGGTTGTCCTTGTCACCAGGATTAGCTGGCTTGTTGCCGAGTGGTGGCATACTGTTTAAGGTGGCACCGTGACTTACTTTGTCAATGTTTCATGGGATTTCTGGGCTGATGATTTCAAAGGCATTTATTAAAGGAGAACTGTAGCAAACAATTATCTCCTTACCCCATAAAGCTTACCCCCCGGTTTAGCTTTAGCCCACAAAAACGGCATTTTTCTTGCAGCGCAAGGGAGTTCAGTTTATTTTGTAAAAGTCCGTGAACCAGAAGTATGGCCGGTACTGGGGGCTCCATTAAGTGTAATAGTGCGGTGCTGCTCCGCTCACTTGTATTGAAGCAAGCGGAGCAGTGCCGCACTATTACTTAATAAGTCCGCAACCCGCCATACTTCGGTTCACGAACTTTACAAAATAGCGTTGAACTCATAGCGTGCAAGAAAATGCCGCAGGGCTAAAGACTAAACCGGAAGATAGCTTAACGAAATAAGAAGATAATCGTTGCTACAGTTCTCCTTTAAAAATATTGTTTTTAGCTACAATCAGGTGGTTGCTAAGAAACTGCTTCCTTGACATAGTGTTCTAGTATTGATAGAACACTGGAAGTTGCAGCCTACTGCATTCTAGATTATTGGGATTGTCATTACATTTTGTGGTAACATAAGATAGTAATTTATTTATAATGTATGGAGACTGTCAATTAACCTGTGTTTTCTGCAGTGTAACAACCTGATAATCCCATCAATATGACGTCAGCATGCTGTGAACCTTGCATTGGGACTTCATATCGATGGGATTACAGAATAGAACACCACATGTGGTGACAGTTCCAAACATGGAACGCTAATCTGTTAGCGTTCAAAAAGTCAGCAGCCCCACATTCAGTCCCTGAACTGCCGCAGCACACATCATAATGGATAGTAGTAAAGTCCCCCCCCCACAGTCAGATAGACAGGCTTTCTCATTTAATCCCCCAGGCCTACCTAAATGTAGTGCTGCTCCCACAAGCTCCATGTCTGTTGAACCCGCACAGCAAGAGGTGAAGTCGCAGATGACTACGTGGCACACAGCCACATGACGCAAATGGGCCAACCGCAAATGTGCTGGATGCAGCTCAGACTCATGTTAACCCTTTAGCAGTGTAATTAGTAATTTTAAAATAAAAACCAATGTCGTGCTTTCATCCGTTGACATGACAGTATTGTCGAGAGGCCATGGAATAAACAGCATATAAGTTTTAACGTTTTTTCACTCTGAACGCTGTAACTTATTTCTGGGTATTTTTTTAAAAGATGCACACTCTATACACTATAAAGAACAATACCTAAGAAGTGCTTGTTAACCATGGAGGTAATCACCTCTCGCGGCTGCCAGGACAACTGCAAACTTCTCAAGCTGCGCTCTCGAGGTTTACTTAGTTCTCCTGGCAACCGCTCTAGGTGATTACAGTGTGGTTAACAACCACTTCTTATGCATTATTCTCTATATGATTACTGGTGATCAATTTTTATGTTGGCTCACGCATGTGCAGCCAACATATTGTAGTAGTAGCAGATTTGGAGGTGCAGTCACAATTTTTTTTTTAAACGAATGTAGGGCACGCATCAGTAGGTGCGTCCCTCATTCCCCAATCAGGCAGCATGCAGGCACCACATCAGCAATGTGGAATGTGGCCACCAGATCTAACGGAAGGTCCGCTGCAATGAGAGCGGAGCTCTCATGCAGTGTGACCACAACATGCTTCCCGACGTACACGCAACACCGCCGCCGCCTCCTGTCAGAATGCCGACGGGGAAGCCCACTACCCATCAGCATAATAACCCTCCTCCTATTTACAATGTATGCTGAGGGGGTGCCCAGTCCCCCACAGCATCATGCGTGCTCCCCAACAGTTTTTCTTTGCCGACGGGGGCCCCAATCCCTGTCGAGTTCAGTGCCTGAATGATGTTTCTGACAGGGGAGTCCACTCCCCGTTGGCATTATGTAACACCCCCCCACATGTGTTGTGTGCTGACGGGGGTGCCCAATCCCCATCGGCATAATGTAACCCCTCCTTTTGTTGTGTGCCAACAGGAGTGCCCAATCTCCCATCAACTACAGCTGCCCCCCCCAAAAAGAATCCGTTGGCACACTGGGAGCCCACCCCAGCATGCCACATGCCCCTGTTAAAAAAAAAACAGTCCGTGATGGGTTTTCCCGTCAAAAAGAAACGGTCCTCGTGGTCTCCTGCCCTCTCCACAACCTGCGCCCACCCACTGCGCACCCTACCTCCCCCACACCCTCACCCCATACTTACCTCCGGAGTCAGGCACGATGATCTTCGGTGAACCGGGAACACGTCTGCACTCTTCAAAGCTGATCGCAAACTGAGGAAATGCAGGTAAGCTGTATAATGGACTAAATAGGGCTTTTTTCAACTTTGATGCATATCTCAGGCATTTTTTAGAATTTTGGTACCACATTTTCAACATGGGGTTTTTTGGGACCCCTCTTCATGAATTCTGCCACTGTCATGGCGTTAATCGGCCCCGAAAGATGATTTTGCGGTCACTGTGTGGAATCACCTTTCAGGACCGATTAATGAAATGACAGTGCCAGCGTTCATGAGGTGGGTTCTCAAAAAGCCTATGTTGCAAATTTGGTGGAAAAAATCCCAAAAATGACTGTTTTACGAACATGCGTTACGCAGTTTCCACGCACGCTTATAAGTTTGTGAATTTGTAATATTTTCACTCCAGATTTTCTAAATTAGCATTTTTCCACATGTCCTTATGAACAGTACAGCTGTCATTTTACATATCCTGGCTGAAATGTGTTTTCGCACGTCCGGTGCAGAATAGCATGGTCGTTGCGCGAAATCAGTTTTTGGGACAGTTTCAGGAAATGACAGTGACACTGTTCATGAGCAGAAGTTCTAAAATGCCTATGTTGAAAATTTGGTGACAAAATTCCATAAAATGACTGTGTTACAAGCGTGCGTTGCGCAGTTTCCATGCACCCTTGTAACTTTGCAAATTTGCACTATTTTCATGCCAGATTTTCAACACTGGCATTTTTTACCTCCTTATGAACAGTATAGCTGCCATTTTTCACATCCTGCCCTAAATGTGTTTTCGCACCTGTGGCGCACAATGACGTGGTCACTGTGTGAAATCAACATTTCGGACACATTAACAGAATCACACTACCACTGTTCCTGAGGGGACGTCCCAAAATGCCTATGTTAAAGATGTGGTTAAAAAAATCCCCAAAATAATTGGGTTACTGACGTGTGTTGCACAGTTTCTATGCATGCTTGTACCTTCACCAATTTTTCATATTTTCACTTCAGATTTTCAACGTTGCCATTTTTTTACATCTCCTCATGAACAGTACAGTTGTCATTTTCCACATCCTGCCCAAAATGTGTTTTCATCCCTGTGTCACCAAATGGCACAGCAGCTGTACAAAATCACCTTTCAGCTAACAAACTGATAGTGCCGCTTTTCATGACGTGGGCTCACAAAAAGCTCATGTTGAAAATTTGGAGTGAAAATACCAACACACGCCTATGGTGTTAGGGTTTCCAACTGTAGCGCCCCTCCCTGTAGAGACTGACAGAAGTCAGGGGTGTGACTTGGGATCATCGGCTGTAATGCTCACGCCATTCCACCCCCACCCTGCAGCCAGTGACAGGTATCGTGGTGTGCCTTGCACTGTTCAGCCACAAAGTTCACCTCATTCTCCTATACTGCACCCACTTCAGCATATTTCCTTATGGAATGGAGTAAGTATAATGCCCAAAGACCCCAAAGCACACCACGACACTTGTCAGTGTCTACAGGGTTGGTTGAGGCGAATGGCATGAGCGTTATAGCTGATGACCCAAAGGCACACCCCAATGCCTGTCAGTCTCTACATGGTGGGGGTGGGGTTGGTGTCATTTTAATACTTCACTGCCATTCCTATTATGCATCTCTAACTCCGGCACTATCAGTGCCAACGCCAGCGAAACAACATTCAGCATTGACAAATGCTTGTTTCAATAGACTCGCTGAGTTGATATTTGCCATAACCAGTCAGTTATTACAGCATTCACACATTCCAGCTATCAAAAGGGAGCGCTCCCTCATTGTCTCCCATTTTGTAGTGGGCGGGCTAAACAGTTTCGAAAACATGGCGGCTCCGTATCTTAGCGAGGAGCCGCCACGGGTAAATCCTCACCTTCACATAATTAATTTTTTTAGTTATTTTGTTGACCCTACCTTAATTGTCACCATTCTTTTTTTTTTTAAGTATCTAGTTGATCCTGCAGTTCGCTAGCTTTAGGCAACATACACCATCGGCGGGAATGAGTCTGTGTCTGACTTCCTGACACAGGTAAGTGCGATCGTAATCGCGATCATGATTTTAGTTGTAGATTTAAAAAAAAAAAGAAGTTTTGAAACTGGGAGCAGAGTGAGCAGGAGGGTGCTATGGGGCAAGAGAGAAAGAGAGGGACTAGGGAATGCTGCACAGCTTAGTTGGGGAATTTAAAGTGGGGGCTGGGGGGCAGGAAGCTGCTGCTGCATTTCGTGCCCCAGAGAACTAGAGTAAAGGTGCCACTGGGATTTCTTGAGAAGGACAGAGGGAGAAAAAGACTGTGTGTGTATGTGTGTGTGTGTGCGTGCGTGCACGCTCATATGTGCGTGCATGTGTGTGTGTGTGTGTGTGTGTGTGTGTGTGTGTGTATAGAGAGAGAGAGAGAGACAGACAGAGACTGTATATGTATGGGGGGGAGAGAGGGATCACAGCACTTGGGTTGGAAAAAATTGCTCACCAGCAAATTATATAAAATAAGAGATGGGGAAGTGTGCATATGAGAATTTAATGCAAACCCTCAGTGTGGGATGTTTTGATAAACCCCTTGGGCTTCGCCCTCGGGGTTTATGTAGCATCCCACACCTCAGGTGTAAATTAAATTCTCATATCACACAGTTCCCTGACATTATTCTCTATATAATTAATGGTCTCCGTTTTCACCCATTGCCAAAACCGTGTGTTAAATGCTGTAACACCTGAGTAGGTGTTACGGCATTCACGCGCTCCCTTTGAACAACAAAGCGCTCGAGACTAAACATAGCGCGATGTTCAAATTGTCCCTGTCACCTCAAGCGGCACTGACTAAAATACACACTTCTCGGGGGTTGCCTCTATACCAAATAGCCTCCAGCAGCCTCGCATAGCCTAGAAGTTAAAAAAAAAAAAAAAAAGCCGATTCCAAACACCGAACGAAACCGAAAGACAAGAGCAGGAAAACCGCAACACAATTCAAAAAAACAAAAAGCGACCTCGGACTTTTCAGACGGAGCCCTTCAATTAAACTTGAATTTAACACACACCCTCGTTGTTGGATGGCATTCATAGCCCTCGGGGTTTATGTGCCATCCAATAAGTCGGGTGTGTGTTAAATTCTCGTAACACACTTCTCCCCGTACTTTATCCTATATATAATGTATGGTAGAACATTGTCATAGGTAGAAATCTACCTTTTTATAACAACATTTTACCATCGATGTGACATCACCATGTTGTTAACCCATCGATGGTACATGCACACTACAGAAATCTATAAATGTTTGATTTATTTGATTGCATCTATATATCATAGCTTTTTCCAGTATGTTTTCTGACTGTTCTTGACACACCATGGTTAACCACGGTTCATCCATGTTTGACCATGGTTTGCTCATGGTCATAAGAGCATAGGATAGCAACATTTGCATATTACATTTGTATATCAGAATGCAATTTTATACTTTAAACTCATATAAATAATCACAATCTAACTTTGTTCATGCAATTATGAAGAAAAGAGGTTTACACAAAGCAATTCATTACCTGAGCATAAAAATATCAGTGTGATGACTTACCACATCTTAAAAGAGTTTAGTTTTATTTATTTATTTGTAATTTTTGACCGGGAAAGGCACACTACTATGTTAGCTTCTTTCCAGGTATGACCTGGGGGTTGGGTTGCAGGGACCTGTTTTATTGACTGGGAATGTTGGCTATGACACTGGGGAAACTGCAGGGGGCCTTGCTGACTTCCTGCCAGGAGGATGGAGGAGCATGGAGTGGAGGAGACTGACATGGCATCTTCTGCTGCTACAGTCGCAGTTTCTGATACTGAAATCAAGGTTGGGCAAGTTGCTCAGGTCTAGAGGTGTGCAAAACAAAAAAATTCCTCCAGTGTAATTTCCGCAAAAGGCAGACTTTCACTTCTGCAAAAGTTTGGAAATCAAATTAGCAACTTTCATGGAAATTCTGATTTAGAACATTGCAATAAATGTATGACTTACGGATTATTGTATTAACTATGGAAAAAAAATTCCGCAAGACGATCACTATCAGTGGCCAGTTCTCAGGATTTTTTTTTCTGCAGTTTAATACAATAATCCGCAAATCATACATTAATTTCACAGTTCAGTGAGTCACTGAACTGTGGAATGAATGTGACAATTGTGGATTAATGTATTAAACTGTGGGAAAATAAATCCGCAGGACTGATCACTGAACTGCAGAATAATTACACGTATTGTGGAATAATCCATTAAACTGCGGAATAAAATTCCTCAGAACTATTATTTTGCAGTTCATATGTATTATTCCACAATTCGGCAAAAAAAATTCCATGGAACAGGGTAAAAATGTGCCAAACACATCTGGAAGATTCCAATCTCGCTAATGGTGGAAGTTCAGAAAATTTTGCGAAATTTCTGAAATTTTGCAAAAGTTCCATGAAAGCAGAATTCACAGCTTTCACCCACCTCTACTCAGGATACTACTTTTCCAAAGATACTTGTGGAAAAAGCTCGGAACAATCCTGAAACTAAAAGTTCTTTGGACTCACCTGCACTATGTGTGACTGAACCAGCCGCAGAAATGGTGGCTGCAGGATCCCTTCCTGACCAAGTAATGGTGGAAGCTGGTAGAGATATCCCAACTACAGCAAGTCTGGAGGAGCCAGGTGAAGCACTATCAGTGTGAGCAGTTGTGAAATGCATTGAGGGATCACAGACTGATGTAATTTCTTTTTTTTTAACTTTCTAGTTATAGATTTTATGATAGCGTAATATTTTATGAAAGTAGGCATTTGGATTTTGGCATAATACATTGCTAACAGGGTGTCTTGGGGGAAGGGGGAACTCAGTATGTACATTGAGTACTGGTAGTTTTCCCTTGTAAGCCTGCTGTGATTGCACTGTACTGCGCAGTGTGAGTCACTGCTCTGCTCCATAGTGATGTCAGCAGTACAGACTTGGGTCCACAGCAACATCAGGCATGCTATAGAAGCTCAGGTATACCCTGCAGTTTTTAGCAGCTCAGAATGCAAAAACTAACTGCAAAAGACAATAATGAAATACAATTTCAGAAACAATGCAAGTAGGGGTAATTTACGCATGAAAGACAAAAGGACTGGGAAAGGTGCTCTTTAAAACTAATTTGGAGGGAATTACCACAGTATTTGAACTTTTCCATATTAGCCAGGAGTCAGGGTGACTACTACTTGCTCAGAAGGTCAGAATACCATTATATGCACACACACACACACACACACACACACACACACAGAAAAGCCTTGTAGGGACAGAAATCTTAAGGCCCACCTTCAGGTCACACGGTGATGCACACCATGATGCTTGTAAAAATCCTCCCCTGAACTTGCCAGCAGAACTGGAGGAAGGTTCAAATGAGTTGAATCAACCTGCAACCTCTCGACAGCCACTGAATAAGGGACTATGGATAACCGGCTTCCATATAGAGGAATTTCCTCAGCACCCAGGATCCCCTAGGCTGGATAGTTCTTAAGACTGTCTGGATCCCCCTGGCAAAGAAAATACACTGATTTCTTTAAGCCATCTGCTAAACCTGCTAGGAGGAGGAATGCAGTAAGGCTGCATTTCAAAGGGCCATGGATGAGGTCCCAGCTAGAATATTTGTGACACACACACACTACCACAGGCTGAAATGGGCTTTTGACATCTGAAATTTTTGCCATCATACACTCTGTTGAAACATAGAAACAAAGAATTTTATGACAGATAAGGACCGCTTGGCCCACCCAGTCTGCCCATTTCCCTACCTGATGGATAAGCTGCAGATTCTAGTTAATCAACAGCTTACTTCCTCCTGCCCCCCACTAGAATTGCCTTATGCCTGTCACATGCATTCTTGAATTCTCCTACTGTTCCTGACTCCACAACCTCCTCAGGAAAGCTGTTCCATGCAGCCACAACTCTCTGTGTGAAAAAATACTTTCTAACATTACCTCTGAGCCATCCCCCCCATCTTCAAATTGTGCCCCTTTGTTCTTGCACATCTCTTCTTCTGAAAGATACTACCCTCTTGTACCTTGTTAATTCCCTTGAGATACTTGAAAGTTTCCATCATGTCCCCCCCCCTTTTCCTCAAGGGTATACATATTAAGCTGCTTTAGTGTCTCCTCATATGTCTTCTGGTGCAGACCTTGAACCACTTTGGTTGCCCTCCTCTGAACAGCCTCCATTCTGTCTGTCTTTGCGGAGATAGGGTATCCAGAATTGCACGCTGTACTCCAGATTGGGTCTCACTAACTGTCTGTAGAGAGGGATAACAACTTCCTGTTTTCTACTGTTGATACCTCTCCCTATGCATCCCAGTATCCCCCCAGCCCTCCTTACTGCCTTCTCACATTGCTTGTCCACCTTTAGGTCATTTGATATAATTACTCCTAGGTCTCTTTCGATTTTTGTTGTTGCTATTAATTCACCCCCATTCTGTACTCTTCCCCAGGGTTTTTGTTTCCCAGAAGCATTACCTTGTACTTCTTTGCATTGAATCTGAGCTGCCATGTATTTGACCATTCCTCCGACCTTGCCAAGTCCCTTTTCATTCTTTACACCCCACCTTGTGTATCAACCCTGTTGCAGCTCTTTGTGTCATCTGCAAAGAGGCATACTTTTGCTTCCAGGTGCTCTCCAATGTCACTTATAAAGCTATTGAAGAGGACCGGTCCCAGTTCGAACCTCATGTACTCTGCCGCTAGTTACCCTCCTTTCTTCACTGTGGACTCCATTTACTATTACCTTTTGCGTCCTGTTGTCCAGCCAGTTTTTTATCCAGGCTATCACCCTGGGACCCAATCCAAGGCTGGCTAACTTGTATATTAATCTTTTGTGTGAGACTGTGTCAAATGCCTTGCTAAAATCTAGTTAGGCCATATCCACAGCCCCTCCCTGGTCTATTACTTTGGTCACCCAGTCAAAGAAATCTATTAGATTCGTCTGACATGACCTTCCTGCTGTGAAACCATGCTACCTTGGGTCCTGTGCCCCATTGGCCTCTAGGTACTCAACAATTTGGAGAGACATTTTTTGACATCAGCTTTGAATCACCTGTTGGCCTGGAATGATTTTGGAAGAAGTACTCAAGCCTTAAGGACATCTCTTTTCAGTCCTTTTTTCTGGCCATCCCTCTCATGAAACCAGCTGTGAAAACAATTACCGTCTTGTCTGAAAATGAAGGAGTCACTATTATAGACAGTTTGTACTGGCTCAAACAAAACTATCCTATACTTGGGAATCTGGATCCCATAACTGACTTTGAATTTTTATAGACTGGGGGATAGCATATAAAAGTCTGTCTGCTTCATTCAGACTCAGTAATCCAGCATCTACTAAACTGTTGTATCTTGGGAGAGACAGGGGAGTCCTTTTCTACCAAGGAGAGCCCAAAGTCTGCTAGAGATGCAGTTCAACCATACACCTCTGCAATGTCTGTGATAAGATCCAATGTGGGCTTTGTTCAGGGTTAGGTCACCATAGTTCACAGTGCAAAAGCACTATGAAATATAACCATCATGATGTGCCGTCACACTTATACAGATGCTGTCCACAGGTAGCACACAATAGGGGGGCACAGGGGATCAGGCTGAGCATGCTCTTTACATTAAAAAAGTGCAAAGGGAGGGTCCTCAGAAGGAGGACAGATGCCAGTTGAACTCTGCAAGATCAGCTCTAACTCCACACCAGGAAGACTCCCCACCTGAATTGCAGACAGTTAATTCTGGACCAGTTGTTATGCACCAGGAGGGAAAAATGGATCTGGAGCCTTCTCCTTCAAAGGACTAGGACCCAGTGGTTTAAGACAGTTTTGAACAGGATCTCACAGCGGAGGATGGCAAGTCTTTAGGGCAAGCGGTTTAAATGCTTAATTGGCAAGCTTTTAAACTAGTCAAGGGGGGAGGCACTGATAAGCAGCAGGAAAATCCCAGCCTCCCCCTACAAAACAGGGTACTAAATGAGAAAAAGACCAAGGTAGAAAGGTTAGTGGGGGATGCTGCTACAGAAGGTAAAGCCATCAAAAAATGGAGAGCAATGAGTACCAATGCCCGTAGTCTGGGTAACAAGTTTCCTGAATTAGAGGCCTTGATGGAGGAGGAACATCTGGATATCATGGCAGTCACAGAAACGTGGTACACACAGAACAATGACTGAGACGTAAACATACCAGGATGCACTATTTCAGGAGGGACAGGGAGGGTAAAAGAGGAGGAGGAGTAGCTCTCTACGTAAGAGAAGAAATCAAAGCAACAGAACAGAAGGGTAAACAGAGAGGAGAAGAAGCACTGTGGGTCAATTTGGAGGCAGGCAATGGCACCACAATCCGCACAGGGGTTGTATACAGACCCCCACCTCTCAGGGGGAGGAAATGAACAAGGAATTGATAGAAAGTATACTTAGAATGGCAGATAAAGGGGAGATATTGCGGATGGGTGATCTGAGTATGCCAGATGTTAACTGGAGTGCAGTTGCAGCAGCCACTTCTAAGACTGGGGTTATTTTAGATGCCCTACAGGGGGCATACCTTAGACAACTAGTATTGGAACCCACTCAAGAGGGAGCAATCTTAGACCTGGTCCTCTCAAATGGAGATGGAGAGAGGATCACAGATGTAAAAGTGGGTAGCCATCTGTGAACTAGCGACCATCGAACAGTATGATTCACAATAAACACAGCAATAGAGTCAAGCCATACAAAGGCAAAAGTACTGCACTTCAGGAGGGCTGACTTTGCCAAAATGGGTGAGTGCCTAAGGAATGCACTAGCAAATGGGCAGGAAGGAGGGGTGGAAGAACAATGGGGAATAATAAAAACTGCCATCACAGAGGTAACAAGCCTTTGTGTGAAGCAAATAAACAAAACAAAATGATGTAAGAAACCGCTATGGTTCTCAAAGGAGGTGGTAGTGAAGGTTCAAGCAAAAAGCAAAGCATTCAGAAAGTACAAGGAATCACAGAAGGAGCAGGACAGAGAATTGTATCAGTTAAAGCAAAAGGAAGCTGGGAAGGCAGTCAGAACAGCAAAGGCCTGAACTGAGGAAAAGACAGCCAACTCAGTTAAGAAGGGGAATAAAACCTTTTTTAGGTACATCAGGGAGCGAAAGAAGACTAGGGGAGGGATAGTGAGGCTTAATAAAGGGAAGGGGGTGGGCAGAGGGTGACTGTGAAAAGGCGGAGATACTAAAATATTTTTGCTCAGTATTTACAAATGAAGTGGGGAGGTATCCAAAACAAACAATAGAAACACTCTGGATACAGAAGTTGATACCAGCCCATTTACAGAAGAAAGGGTTCTGAAAGAACTCTTAAAACTGAAGGTGGACAAAGCAATGGGGCCTGATGGGATTCATCCCAGAATTCTAAAAGAACTAAGGGTAGAACTAGTGACACCACTAACTACCCTCTTCAACAAATCATGGAAGGATGGGGTGGTACCCGAGGACTGGAGGAGGGCAGATGTGATTCCCTTTCACAAAAGTGGGAGCAGAGCAGAAGCAGGAAACTACAGACCTGTTAGTTTAACCTCAGTGATAGGGAAAATGATGGAATCACTTCTGAAGGAAAGAATTGCTGAGAACCTAGAGGCCAGAGAGGCACAGAACCCAAGGCAGCATGGATTCACAGTGGGAAGGTCATGCCAGATGAATCTAATAGATTTCTTTGACTGGGTGACCAAAGTAGTAGATCAGGAAGGGGCTGTGGACATGGCCTACCTAGACTTTAGCAAGGCATTTGACTCAGTCCCACACAAAAGATTAATATACAAGTTAGCCAGCCTGAGAGTGGGTCCCAGGATGATAGCCTGGGTAAAGAATTGGCTGGAGAATAGGGCACAAAGGGTAATAGTAAATGGAGTCCACTCTGAAGAAAGGGGGGTTACTAGTGGGGTGCTGCAGGGTTCAGTATTAGGACCAGTCCTCTTCAATGTCTTGTAAGCAACATTGCAGAGGGACTGGAAGGAAAAGTATGTCACTTTGCAGATGACACAAAGATCTGCAACAGAGTTGATGCACAAGGTGGGGTGGAAAGGATGAGAAGGGACTTGGCAAGGTTAGAGGAATGGTCAAATGTATGGCAACTTAGATTTAATGCTAAGAAGTGCAAGGTAATGCACCTGGGAAACAAAAACCCAGGGGAAGAGTACACAATGGGGGGTGAGAGACTAACAACAACAAAAATGGAAAGGGACCTGGAAGTAGTCATGTCAGATGACTTAAAGGTGGGCAAGCAATGTGAGAGGGCAGTAAGGAGGGCTGGGGGATACTTGGATGCATAGGGAGAGGCATCACCAGTAGAAAACAAGAAGTTGTTATCCCTCTGTACAGATAGCTGGTGAGACCCCATCTGGAGTACTGTGTGCAGTTCTGGAGACCCAGTCTCTGCAAGGACATAGACAAGATGGAAGCTGTCCAGAGGAGGGCAACTAAAATGGTGCAGGGTCTGCACTGGAAGACATATGAAGAGAAACTAAAGGAGCTTAATATGTATAGCCTTGAGGAAAGGAGGGAGATAGAAATGTTGAAGTACCTCAAGGGAATCAACAAAGTCCAAGAGAGTAGCATCTTTCAAAAAAAGAGGTGTGCAAGAACAAGGGGGCACAATTTGAAGATAGAGGGGTGGCTGCTCAGAGGTAATGTAAGGAAGTATTTTTTCACAGAGAGGGTTTTGGATGCATTGTGCATTGTGGAGTCAAAAACAGTGGTTGAATTCAAGCATGCATGGGACAGCCATAAGGCAATTCTAGGGGTTGGGGGTAGAAAGAAGTAGGCTGCTGGTTAACTAGGATCTGCAACTTATCCACTAGGTAGGGAAATGGGCAGACTGGGAGGGGGGCCAAACGGTCCTTATCTGCTGTCAAATTCTATGTTTCTATGCTATCCAGCCTCCAAAAGATCCCTTTCTGCCAGATGTTCCTGTCACTCCAGTTGTACTACCTATAGACTTAGGCCCAGTCTCTACAGAAATTGTAGGTCCCATAGTGACCCCTAAGAAGTTGATCAAGGTCTCCATGCCACCTCCATCTACACCTGTAACAAAAATTTGTAACTCATTACAAGAAAAAGCAGAATCTGAGGATAGCCAAATTCTAAGCTTACAAAACAGGAGGATATACCCCTCAGAAATAAATATGACATCCTGCAGAAAAGGAAAGACTGGGGAGAACGTGAGGAGGATTTGGATGGGTCCTCAATCACCTCATCACAACATGGCCCCTCATTGGAAAATAAAGGTGGCACTTCAGATTTACAGTCTTCAAAAAAGGAAATCTAAAGCTAATGGGGGGGGAGGAAACCTAGGGGATGTTGGCTCTCTTTTGGCTCATGTTTTTGCCTTTTCTGATGAGAAGGCTAATCCACAAGTTCACGGTGGGTACTCTGGATGTTAACAGCATAAAGAGTCCCAAAAAGTTATTGGCCACCATGTCAGTCTTGAGCAATTCAACTTGTAATGTTTGGTTTGCACAGGACACTAGATTATTTTCTGTTAGAGAATGTCATAAGACCCAGAATGTGTGGAATCGTGGTTTCTCTTTTTGGTCAGTGGGAGAGGGCTGATGCTCAGGGGGTTGTATCATGTTGTGGAGATCTGGTTCATTTAGTGGCTATTGTTCCTGGGAGAGCTTTACATTAAGATATTAATTTTGGGGATTTACATCTCCACTTGAAAATTCTTTGTGCTCCGTAGACCAAGGCAAGTAGGGTAGAACTCTCCAAGTTAATGCATCCCTTTCTTCACACCACCAGAGGGGTTATTATGGGAGGAGACTTTAATTGTTAAGTAGCTATCTTAGACAGAGGTGCTAGCACTTTGAATGTCTTTAGTGACATGCATTTTCTTGGTGACTTGGTAAGAAATGTTGGTTTGTTAGACGTAGCCGGTGCATCTGGAGGTCAAAGCTCACATACCTTCTTTAAAGGGAGGTTGCCAGCTAGAATAGACCTTATTTTTTGTTTACCTTGGTTGAACATTTCTCAAGCTCCAACAATAGTTGTAGAGATTTGAGACCATAGCATGGTAAAGGTCCATTTTGGGGCCAGGACACAGTGCACATTTGGCTCTGGGGTTTGGAGACTGAATACCTCAGTTTTAGATGGAAAAGTAACCCAGGTTAAATCAGGTCACCTGGTTCAGGCAAAAAAATCCACTATGATTTTATATGATTCCTCGGTAGACTGTTGGGAAGACGTTAAATTAGATTTACAATCTTTTTTCATTCTCAGGGGAAGATACGTTCCCAGAACAAGTACATTAAGTATCTGTCTTTGTGATGGCAGTTTCCATGATTAGTATCCCTGGCTGCAGAACAGGACATGATTTTTCAGTTTAGCTAGCGTCCTTTAAAAAAGATATAATGGAATTTCAAAACCAAATAATATCATCTCTCTTAATTGAATAGTAATACAAATTACAAGGCAAACAAAATTCCAGACCAATCCATCTGAGGATCGTGAAAATCATGCGAATGATAAAATATTCTCTCAACTTCCGGATGAAGAGGGAAGGCTTCTTTCAGAAACAAAAGAACAGTTGGATTTTCTGGGAAGAAACAACCAGGCTAAGTATGGGACCCTTGCCAAGCTGGCAGCTTCCATAGCAGACTTCTTAGCAGAATTGCAGGTTCCTGATCTTCCAGTAGAACAACAAGACACACTGCATACAAACACTTCACTAAAAATGCCACCAACAGCTTAATCTCGTTCAATGTCAGTTGGCATCCATCTGTATCCCCTTCCCCTGGGACGGGTAGAATTGTCTAGTCCTCCTTTCTAATCAACAAAAACTAAATAAAAAAAATTATCTTGCGGTTTTTGAGGCTAATAGGTCTCTACCCTCAGGGTCGGTAGTATCACCCAGTTCTGATAGGCTTCTGGGGGACCTTTATCATTTGGTGTGGAAGTGTCTACAGGATGAAATCTTGCATTTGCAAATAATTATATGCTATAAAAAGGGATGGTGGGGCCCAGTCTTCAAAATGGTAATTTGATCATTCTTTACCAGGAAGGAGATAGAGCAGACATTTCAAACCGTAGACCTATCAGTTTGTTAAATAGTGATTTAAAAATACTGATGACAGTTTTGGTCTCCAGATTACTACAGATGGCATTTCTCCAAATAGGCTCCTCCCAGTAATGTGGCATTCCTGAATGCAGGAGTCAAGATAATCTGGCATTCCTGAATGCAGGAGTCAAGATGTGTGACGAGGTACCTTTGTAAATGAGCCTCTGGCTCAAAGGTTTCTAAACTGATGTTTAACTAAATAGCTAAATAACTAAATAACTAAATAAAGATAATCTGCATACAGGCTGATCTAGCAAAGTAATAGGGGGATGTCTCTGGCCTTCTCCTGACCTTGGACCAGGAGAAGGCCTTTGAACTGAATCTCACATGATTTTCTGTTACAAGTTTTGCAACACTACAGACTCCCAGATAAATTTATCACTTGGATTAAGGTTTTATATTCCAGTGCCAGGTACCACACCAATTTAGAAAGTATGGCAGGGGACCTCAGTACCTATTAAAAGGGATGTGAGACGAGAGTGCCCCCCTTAGCACCCTACTATGTGCTTTTAGATTGAACCTCTTGATAAGGAAAATTAAAGGTTCTATAGATATATGGAAAAATTGCCACAGATGGGTTAACAGTTCCACCAGTTTTAGCTTACACAATATATGCTTATGGTGCAGCTGATACCTTCAGGATGACTTAAGCAAACCATAATATTTAGACACAGTTCAGTTTATATTTCACATTAGTTCTGTATTTTTCCTCCCCATTATTTATTAATGAGGCAATTTGCATGAACACAGGATCTCTGCTCCTCAAGAGTTCATCTATTCCTGTTGCTTTCTCCCCATCTGAGGTCATAATGCACTGCTTGTGACATCACGGTTACTCCCATGACAACAGATTGTGATGTCACAACAGAGGACTATGACATGACGTAGGGAGTAAGCTATAAAAGCAGATGAACTCTAACAGATAAAGATCATGTACTCACGCACATTTCCCCTGTAATAAAAGATGGAGAAAAAAATCTATAGAATATCATTGGAATGCAAGCTGAATTGTATCTAATTATTATGTTTTTCAAAGTTTTCTTTGAGGTGTCAGTAGCTCTTTAATGGTTCATGATGTGGAGTCTGCAAATGTTGATTCTGAGATTCTGCAGTCTTTCTCTGATATGGCTGGGGCAAAGGTCAACAAGCAAAAGAGTGAGAGGCTGGCCTTGTGGTCTTGAAAGATAATTGCCTAAATATTGTTTCTGGGATCCATATTGGAGATGAGCCCTCTCTGATTTTAGGATCAAATCTGGGGTGAGAGATACGGCCCAGACAAACTAGAAAGCTAAGGTGGCAGTAGCTGAGCAAAATCTATCTTCTTGGAATAGGTACTTTTTGTTGTTTAGGTTGAGATTTGTACATGAAAAACTTCTACAACTACAAGAAGTCATTTTGGAGAAGGCCTTTGAAGGTGTAGATGTTACCTGCACTGTGACATACTACAGCATTGTCCACATATAGCAATGCTTTTGCTCTATCACAACTGTTGGGTAAGTTATTAATTAACAGGGAGAACAGTACTTGGATAGGACACCACTTACCATCACACACTGTTTTCCCATACACTGTTTTCAGTTGTCCAAGTAGTTGGTGAACCAGGATGTGGAGTGGCTGTCCAGATTCCAGTGTTGCAGCTTTTGCAGCAGTAAGGTATGATCGATCAGGTTGAAGGCCTTTATAAAGTCCACAAAGATTGCACCTATTACTTGTCCTGTGTCCTTTGCACAAGAGATGTCATCAGTAAAATCGTTAAGGGCTGTATTGGTGCTGTGATGCTTTTAGAAGCCGTGTTGAAAAGAAGAAAGATCACAGTCCTCACTGTCTGCAGCCACTAAAAACATGAATCAGTTTTCTCTGTAACTTACCCAGGGAGCTGAGTGTAGAGATAGGCATATCATTTTTATGGTCCTGGGCAGAACTGGGGGGCTTGTTAAGCCCTGTCCCTGGGCACCGCTGGGCAACTCACTCACCTTCTCCATTTCTCCTCCTGTCCTGTTTGGAGTGGCAGGGTGGACCACATTGCCTTAGGAGGGGCTTCATGAGCCTGGTTCCCCCATCCATTTTCCTCTTCGTTTTACTCCCCGGAGCAATGGCAAACATGGAAGCGTATGGAGGCACACATGAATTCTGGAACCATTGGTCCTGCTCCACCCACCTGGCATACAACCCGCACCCCCCCCACGAGCATTGACACTACTACCCAACCTCCACTTGGTGGCAGCCAAGAGCCGGGGAAGCCTACCTCCCCAGTCCGGGATAGGAGAGCTGCCAGGCACCTGTTCAATCCTCTCCCTGCCCTCCTACCCCTGCAACCTGTGTTTGTTCCTGAACTTGAGTTGTCAGTGTGGGAGATCTGAGGCAATATAGCACCTCAGCACTCTGCGCCACGGAGCCAGCTAGCCTTTAATTCTTGACCAGGCTATTTGACTCACTTTGGGGTCACAAAAGCCATTTTCCATTTCTCTGGCACTGTACCTTGTAGGAATGGTATATTGCAGTGTACTTGCAATGGAGTCACAGTGATGGAGGCTGCCATTTCGGTAGCTTTGTCTCAAGGCCGTCAAACCATGTTGAGGTCTCAGACAGGTAATTAATGCCCAATTTCTTGATCCTTGTGAGGCAGCATGGGTTTGTGTTGGGGAGGTCCTGCCAAACTAACCTAATTGACTTCTTCGATTGGGTCACCAGGACGGTGTACGAGGGTCAGGCAATTGATGTCCTCTATTTGGATTTAGCATTAAGTGCCCTCCCAGATGACAGAATTACATCTGCTAGTTTCAGAAAGTCCACAGCAGGAAACTATTTATCATAAACCAAAGGTTTCCATTCTAAAAAATGTTAAAAAATTCCATTCTTTATGGACAACACTTAAGAGTGTGCTGAAATTGCACAAATGATGATACCTTTGAAAAACAAGCAGAGGAACTCATGGATAGATTTTTACAGCAGGGTTATGACATGGAAGTGTTAACATAAGCTTTCAGCAAGGTTACAACCATTGAGAGACCAACCCTTTTAGTACCAAAAGCTGAACAAGCATTGAATGTTAATGATACATGGAATAATAGTAATGCTTCTAAACAACTGATCACATTTCTACAGAATTTAAACCATTGACTGGACAAATAGGAGGACTTGTTCACAGATTGTGGCCCATTTTATAAGCAGACCCCAAACTTAAGGTGAATATACAATATAGCTTGAGGGTGTCCTTTAGAAAAAGTAAGAGTCTAGCAGATATACTTACAACTAGACATTTTGTGGCTACTAAACCATCACACCCTCAATCTGCAAAAAATTAGTTTCCTGCTCTTCCCCCCAGAGGTTTTTTTACTTGTAAGCTTTGCAATATATGTAAATATGCCCAAGAATGTAATAGGTTTAAGAAGGAGCATAAACAAGTGGACATTAAAGAACTTAGTGTCCAGTTCTGGAGACCGCATCTCCAGAAGGACATAGACAAAATAGAAGCAGTCCTGAGAAAGGTAATAAAAATTGTTCAAGAACTGCACCAAAAGTCATATGAGGAAAGACTAGAGGACGTCAATATGTATTCCCTGGAGGAGAAGAGAGGAGAGGAGAGAGTTATAACAGAGACATTCAAGTACATCAGGAGTACAAACAAGGTACAGGAGGGTAGCATCTTTCAGAAAAGAAGGTGTACAAGAACAAGGGGGCATGATATGAGGCTAGAGAGGGTTGGCTCAGGGGCAACATGAAGAAGTGCTTTTTCACAAAAAGAGTTGTGGATGCTTGGAACAGCCTCCATGTGGAGGTGGTGGGGCAAAAACGGTGGGGGGATTCAAGAATGCATGGGATAGACATAAGAGTACTCTCGCAATAGGAAAGAGAGGGTAAGCTGCATATCAGCTAGGGTCTGCGGTAATGCATTAGGTAGGAAAAAGGGGCAGACTAGGTGGGCCACATGGTCCTTATCTGCTGTCACCTTCTGTGTATCTGTGTTATTAAATGTGCAACAGTTTGTGTATGTGGCATGGTGCCCTTGTAATAGTTATTACATGGGATGCACAGTGCGCCCTTTGAAAAGAAGAATACAGAAACATATTAGGGCGATTATTAAACAGGATAATAGAAATGCTTTAGGATATCATTTCAGACACTAAAACAATTAAAACCCTAATGGCCTGTGTTTTATGTGTCTAGAGCATGTGCCTCCATTACAAAGGGGCGGAATGTTAAAGAACACTTTTACAAAAAGAAACCAAATGGATAGTCACCTTGAACGCTGTGTGTCCATATGGATTAAATGAAGAGGTGGATTATAGTCCTTATTTAAAACACAACATGTTATATGGTTCCTCCTGTCTTGTCTCCAGTGTCCCCCCCCTTTTTTTTTTGCTATTGCACAGTCCCCCTTTTATTACTTATTGCTAAATTAGGATAAGTATGTATAAAGGTACTAATTTAATTTAATCCTAACCTTCTCTCCTTTTCCTATTACCCTCTTGGGAGGACTGTACAATAGTTATTTATGTATTTATTCCTGTTCCTGTACACCTTCTGTTTATCATTATCATATTATCATTATTTGCACCTTATTCATTATTTATTGTCTGATGGTGTGACATCATGGAGTTATTTTTTTCATTTTTCATTTTTATTTTGTTACTCGGGTAAGGGCACTGGAACAAGTCCATTTTCAGGCCCCACCCAGGCAAAGGAATACACATGAATATGGACAAAAATACAGTACAATCAAATACATTACTATTTATTTATTTATTTTTAAGTTTTTGTTGACCGGATAAGTGCACTAGACAAATCCTGCCTATTTTCAGGCATGACCCAGAGGAGGGGGGATACAGATGAATGCTAACTGACCTTGAACCAGATTAAGCTGTTGGTGGTATTTTTAGTGAATGAGGGAAATTTGGCCAGGACACCGGGGATATTCCCCTACTCTTTTCGATAAGTGCCATGGGATCTTTAACATCCACCTGAACTACCACCAATCCAGGCAGATGGGACCTCGGTTTAATGTCTTATCTGAAAGACGGCACCCCTCTCATGCTGCACTGCAGTGTCAGTACTGGGATATTAATCCAAGTGGCAGATGTGGGAACTGAACCCACAGCCCTCTGATCTCCTGGCCTCAGAGGCGAGTGTGCTACCCACTGAGCCACTGACACTGCTTTTACCAGCTTACATACAAGTACAAAATTCTCCTTCCAACAAGAAATTCTTTAAACTAATCTTAAAACTAAATAGAGATGAGGCAGACCTGACATTTTCTGGCAGTAAATTCCAGAAAAGAGGGGCAGCATGCGAGAAAGAATGAGAACCAGCAGTTGTTTTAGAAAAGGGAGTAAAAAAGTAAAGCCCTTTAAAGGACCACAAGTTTAGGGTTGTGTTGTGAATGGAAACCAAATTACTCAGAAGGAAGAGGGCCTTAGAATATAATGACTTAAACATTAAACCCCCATAACAATACTTAAGCCGGGATGTAGGAGATAACCATCCTAGCTGAGAGTACAAAAAACAGTGGTGGGTCTGTAGGGGAAGATCTAAAACAAATCAACAGATGTTATTATACATCACAGTTAATGCATTTGTTTCCTTGGCTGACAATCGATAGTATAGACCACTGGCATAGTCAAAATAAGGTAGTAAGATGCCAGTACACCTGGTTTCAAAAGAAAGAAATGTTTTCAATTTGTATAATAAACTCAGTTTTTGATTAACATGGGTACAAACTGTCTTTACCTGGGTGTGGAAAGTTAAGCAAGGATCAAGTTGGACACTTAAATATTTAAATCCGTAAACTTGCTCAATTAATAATCCATCATCATTATGAATACCTAAAGTAAGATTTTCCTTCAAAGTACCAGAAGAGCAGAATAACAGATTTCATCTTTTTAAGGTTTAGGATCAAATAATTGTCCTTAAACCATTTATAGATTTTAGTAAATTCAGACTGCTACAAAGATGTCACATTGAAAATACTGGACAATTGAGAATACAAAATCAAATGAGCTGCATAAAATAAACACTTAAAAGATTTACAAAGGGAAGGGAATCTGTTAACAAAAAGGGAAAATAATAAGGGGCCCAGCACAGATCCTTGTGGGACGCCAGATGCAATAGGAAAAACAGATGAAGAAGAAGAACCAATAGTAACAAACTGGGACCTATTGAACAAATAATCCTGGATCAACAGAACTACATTCTCAGAGAAACCAAGTTCAGGCAGTTTAGATATTAACAGAGAATGAGCAATAAGATCAAATGCCTTGATAAGGTCCACAAAGACTGCCCCGAGCATAAGACCATCATCAAAACCACTGAGAGAAGTGTCTGTGAACCTGATCACGGCAGTCTCAATCCCAGGGTTTCTCCAGAAACCATGTTGTTCAGTACACAAAACATTGTACTTCTCAAAGTAAGAAGTCATTTGGACCAAAACATTTTTTTCTAATATTTTGCTTTATAGATTCAGAATAGAAATAGGTCTGAAATCATCCAAACATTCAACTCAAGAGATCTTGGGAATTGGCACTATTCTAGCACATTTCCATGAAAAAGGAAAAGAACCATTAACCAAACATAAATTAAAAATAGAACACAAAGGGGAGGCAATAAATGGAGCTATAATTCTGAGAAAACGCCCATGCAGACCATCGCCACAGTCGGTGAACCTGTCAGGAATGGTAAGGAGCAATTTCAAAACTTCATTTGGGCTTACATTGTGAAAATAAAAAAAGAGGTCTTACATCAGTAACAGAGTCCACAATAGGTGCACTACCCAGTGATTGATTACTGGGTGTATACATAGAATAGTCAGAGAACGTCTTGCCTAGAAGATTGGAAATTTCAGTTGGTTCAGAAATAATTCCATCAGCAGTCAATACCCTCTGGATGGTTGGTTTTCCCTTAGGTGATATTAGAGAATTAATGGAATTCCAAAAACATTTGGGATTGGCTAAGTTCCCTTCAAACTGTTTTTTATCAAACACATTTTTTTGCATTTCTGACCAATTGACTAACTTTATTGCACAGATATCGATATCTATCCATGTGAAAAATAGTAGGAGATGATTTATAGTTAACTCAGGCCAAATTTCTAGCTCTAATCCAATCCCTGATTTCAAGCAAAAACCATCTATCAGGTCTCACTTTAACTAGTAGCTTCCACAGAGGAAACAAGAGATTTTGAATGGGTAGAAGTGCTTTACAAAAAAAGTCCAAAGCACAATCAGTATCAGGAATACTATCTAGATATGACCAATCAATTAATGAGAGTTTCAGAGAAATAGAATTTAAATCAAACTTCCTAAAATTATGTGAAGAAAGAAAATGGGGTGGAATTTTGGGGCGATTGAAATTTAAAACACAAAAAATAGCTTGATGATCACTTATGGAATCGGGTAATACTCCAGAAAAAGATAACATCTGTGGACGATTGGTAACAATCCTGTCTGATTTCTTACCCAATTTCACATTCAATCTAGTTGGCTCAGAAATAATTTGATACAAATTATAAGACTGAAGAAAAGTTTCCAAACCAAGATCATCAGACGCCTGCCAGTTCAAATTTACATCACCCAGCAAAACAAAATCATGTAAAGATAAATGTGATGACCATTTCTGAAGGAGCCCTCGCAGACCAATAAATCCATTTTGGGGTGGGTTATAAAGACATCCAAGTAATATATGCTTTTTACCCCAAAAAATTATCTCAATAAGTAACCAGTCAATTAAATCCTGTGGATCAGAATTACTACTAATAACAAGTGTTTCAAGCGAGTCCCTATAGTAAACAACAACCCCCTCACACATTTTTTCTACCAGGTCTGTCAGCTCTATACATACAGTAACCAGAAACTGTACACACTGCATCGGGTATCTTTGGTTTTAACCAAGATTCAGATAGAACTATTATATCTGGGTTACATGAGTGGGATAAATTCTCAATCTCGGCCAACTTTGGAACCAAACTTTGTATGTTCAGATGGATAACTTTCAAACTATGGGTGACATGCCAAGGTCTGGTGTCAGGCTTAGGGAGATATGTAGAAATAGCGGGCCCTGGATTTAGTTCTATATCACCAGACTGAACCAATAATTGGCATAACACAATACATCTAATCAGACAACTTAATGTCCTCCGATTCTTTTTGATAGTTTGTTTCGAAAAGGGCAAGATGAGTGAACCACATTTATACAAAGCTCCTTTCTGGCCCGACAACAATCCCACTGAATCCAAAGCATCAGGATTGCTCCCCACACAATTAGAAATAGAAAAATCAGATGAATCACTTTGTCTGTCCGTATTAGGTGTAACTATATAGAAACTAATATAGTTACATAAAAATAACCCACATATAATATACAGGTTCCACCTGAATCTATTGTCACATACAGCCATATTAATCTGTCACTTATCACCTTGCAAAAAATAAAACTCTGTAGGACTACCCCAGCAACCTGGTTTAGCTGGAAATGGAAAGGTTGTCACTAAAGCGCCTTAACTACAACCGGGGAATGAACCACAAAAAATTCTCCAGTACATATAAAACGAAAAATAAAACAGAAGGAAACACCAGACTCCAACCACTGCAATAACGTACACAGCTCGAGTAACAAACACCATAAACAGCAACAGGGCATATTAAAATAGCAGCAGCAGGCACTCTACAGCGCAGAAGAACACCTTTAGAAAACAGCAGCACTTCTCGAACATAAGCAGCAACAGAGAAATGAACGAGTCATTACAGAGGACAGTAATTTAAGGATGGCACAAATGTCAAGGTTTGCAATGACGAGCTCTTAAAAGTCAGTGAAACACACTCACTATAAATTAACAATAATCACTTGACTTACTCCCACAGCCCAATTAAGAGGGCCAGAAATGATATGCAAGGCGTTTCTGATCAGGACACTAAAATACAGACACTCCCTCAGTAGTACTGTTTCACTTCACAAATGTCCTCTAACTTTGGTGAACATTATATTTCCATTTAGCAACTCCACATAAAGCAATATAGCGAATCTGGCAGTATAACGTACCCCAGTCTTACCGGTCTGACTCCGATCAGACTCCCTCGCTCCCACTTTGCTACCCCCACTTAGCCACCCATTTCAGTTATCTGTATTGAGAGGGTTTTCTAATGTGGTGTTTGGTATTAAGAACCTGCACTATGAATGTCTGTGAAGCTGGTATGGAAAATTTTAGATAGGATATGTATTTATGATAAAGGGTATAAAATCTTATATTGATTCTATGTAGATCTTTTGGCAAGTAGTACAGAGACTTAATTCTGTGTTATTGTGTGCACATTCAATGGTGAGTTTTGGATATTTGCAGCTGTCACTTTAAAATGGGGCTGTTTATTGAGTATCTGCTGTCTGTTCCTACATGCCCCCTGAGGAAGACCCACGTAGCTGAAACACTGGGGCATTGTCTATCAGCATCTATGAACTGGGCTATTTGAATAAACTCACCTTTATTTTAACTTTGTGTAAATGTTTGTTTTTCACCTTTGAAGACCCTCCTGCCCTAGATATCCCACCAGTCCTCCACAAAGTGGTACCCTTTCTTTTGACATCATCCCATTAATCACACATTAATTCCTTTGTCACTTCCCTCAATACTTTGTCTTGGCGATAATGGAGAACATTGGACCACCACAAGTAGTGTATGTAAAACTGTAGCAAATACAGCGTGTGTTTGTGCTTGCTGTTAATTTTGGTTTTGTCACATTTTTTTTGAGATGAGAGGGCTTTGCCCCCACACCCCCTTGATTTTTTAAGGGGGTGTGGAGTGGCGAAGCCCCCCTACTCAAAAAAACTAATAAAAAATAACGAAAGGGTGATTTGAGAAAGTAGTGCAACTTGAGCACTATGCTAATAGCGTAGGTCACTCTGTGGTCCAACATTCTCCACTATCACCATCTTTTCTACCCCCACATCCACTCCACACAGGGAGGACCTCAAAGAAGGCCTGGGAGGCAAAGTGTGCCTGCAACCTCTCCCCCAGCCTCTGGCAGTTCTGCTTCACTTGCTTCACAGGCTTGTTCACCAGATTGTTGGTACCCAAGTGTAGCAACACTCCTCTGTTCCCCCACCCTCTCTGCTATCCTCCTGATTCTGTCTCTGTCACAGATGACTGATGCCCCAGGAAGGCACCTGGCCATCCCCACCCCTCCCCTACCCGCCATTCTCTCTCTCTCCTCTACTCATAGACTCCTGACAGTTAAGGTTCACCTAGCAGCCTTCTTCTTACTCTCACCCCTGGGTACCACCAGGTTGTCACTCCCATTTCCCCTGCCCAACTCAGGGTTTCCCCTGGTGGAGTCACATACCTGTGTGTCTGCCAGGAGTACAAAGCAATTTGCTGATGGGATGGTGTGGGATTTGTTAACCTCCTTGTGGCTACCCCTACCACCTTTCCCCCTGCTCACTACTCTCCACCCCCCCCGGACCAGTGGGCCTCTGGGGGAGTGTGGTGTGGGTTGTGAACTCCAGTTGGTATCCTTTCCCTCCCTGTGACCAGCAGAGTGTGGAACTTTTCAAAGATCCTATTAAAGGGTCAGTGACCCCTCCTCCAGAGTGTAACCCTGAAGAAGAGTGCCCCCACAGTTCCTGCACCTGACTTGCCCCCTGCTGAACCTCATGAGCTCTACCCTCTGCTATCCCAAGGGCATTGCTTCTGAAAACAGAAACAAAATGTTAAAGGAGAAACTGCACTGAACTTTTATATCAACACATGCAGGAGAAAGCTTTGGCTTACAATGAGGATCACTAAAATCTAGAACGGGCTCCCTGTTGAAGAGTTGGCCAGTAAAACCATGAAAGAGTTCAAAAATAAACTTGACAGTTACCTTATTGGTAAGAACATCTCTAGGTATTCCTAAATAAAAGAATTTCTGTTTGCGAGCTTAAATGGGCTTCGGTCTTTAAAAAGCTCTGTATCAACCTATGAAACCTATCATTTTCCCCTGTAAAAGCCTATTTTTAAATACTGGTTTAAATTCTGTTACTCTTCCATTTCTTCAGGCTCTTTAGTTATCCTAGTGGGTATTTCTGATTCACACTGAAGTAGTACAAGCCATTTTAGAACTGTGTGATGTAGGTTATGTCCCTTGCTCAGCTCTTCCATTACTAGCACAATGCATCCGTGTTCTATTAAAGTGCTCTGTGGCTGAGAGGGGCATAAAGTACATCTTACAGTTCCAAAATGGCACTTACCATCAGAATGTAAGTCAGAAACATCCAGTATGTTTACTAAAAAGGCCTGCTTAGAGAAAACAATAGCAGAACTGGAACCAGTACCTAAAAACAACTGGATATTTAGGCAGTAACACAAATAACATACTGTAAAACTATATAATGCAAACTCTAAAATGTACTATAGTTCTAAACTCTACAAATAGCTCTACAGACTATGTCAATAATATACAGGTTGTAGTAGCACTTTATTCCAACCCTGAGGTGCTAGGTGGAAAAAAAAACACCACTAAAAGTCTATTGGTGTTAAAGGAAGTCCAACTTTTTCTATCCATCTTCGTGCGCACAGCTGAAGAGTGAAGAAGCAACAGAGTAAAAAGGAGAAGGAGGTTCCTACTTGGTACCAAGCTGCACGTATGTGAAAACTTAGGAGAGGTTGGCAGGGATGGGAGAGATTTTTAAACAGACCCTAATTCTTTGGCCAACCCACTCTCTAAGGTTGCCGAAATACTTTAGCACAAAAGAACTGGAATCTGCTGAACCCTTCCCCTGCACAAATCCTCGCCAGGGCTGCCAAGGATGAAGGAACAAAGACTTGGCATCGAATACACTTGGAAGCATTGCCAAGAGTGAAGATCCACTGCAGTTTTGCTAGCACAAACCCTCAACCAGGGCTGCCTAGGATGAAGAAACAAAGACTGGCTGAAGTTCCCTGGCACAAACCCGCGACCAGGGCTGCTAAGGATGAAGAAACAAAGACAAGCTGAAGTTCCCCATCACAAACTCACGACCAGAGCTGCCAGGGATGAAGGAACATGTACTTAGCATTGAATTCACTTGCAAGGATTGCCAAGAATGAAGATCTGCTGCAATTTCCCTGGCATAGTCCTCAACCAGGGCTGCCAAGGACAAAGAAATAAAGACAGGCTGAAGTTTCCCCGGCACAAACCCTTGACCCGGGCTGCCAAGGATGAAGGAACAAGTACTTGGCATCGAATCCACTTGCAAGGATTGCCAAGGATGAAGATCTGCTGCAGTTTCCACGGCACAAATCCTTGACCAGGGCTGCCAAGGATGGAGGCATGTTGAAGCTTCTTTGGTGAAGGATCCACAGGAGAACCACCAAGATAAGCTGGATCCCAGAGGACAACACGGTACAAGCTGGATAAGACAAGCAGGAAGAGTAAGATGCAGGATGAAGATCAGAGTCCTGTAGTGTCCAGAATCAGAAAAACAACAAACCGGTGGACATGGATATACACTGGCCACATCGGACTCGACTATTGGCGAACGACTGGGAGTGACAGGCAAGGCTTTTTCCAGGACGTTCCACTTCCAGGCTGACCAAACCACAAGAATACCAGGAGCTGGCAGTTGCGAGTCACACAGGGTTATATCGGTTTTGACCAATGGCGGACGACAGGGAAGGGTGTTGCTGTGAAGTTCTTCGCTGGCTAGAGACTGCTTTGGTGAAGAATCAGCTGTGAACAACCCCACCAGGGATGTTGCGGCAGAAGAGTGAGTCCATACACATTCTGTTGGCACTATGAACTCTGATAAATACACTGTCACTGCACCGAGGTGTTTGTTTGTTGCTGGGGCAATTTGCCTGGAACAGGGACAAATTGCTAGAATCTGGGGCAATTGTGCATTGCAGGAGCAATTTGCCAGGAGTACGGGCAAATTGCTGTAATCCAGGATAACTGTTCATTGCAGGGGCAATTTGCCTGGAGCAAGGTACAGATTGGTAGAATACAGGGCAATTTATCATTGCAGGGGCAATTTGCCTGGAGCAGGGGCAAATTGCCAAAATCTAGGGCAATTGTTCATAGCAGTGGGTAAATAACCAGAATCCCAGGGCAATTGTTCGTTGCAGGGACAATTTGTCTGGAGTAGGGACAAATTGCTGGAATCCAGGGCAATTGTTTGCTACAGGGGCAATTTGCCTAGAGCAGGGGCAAATCACCAAAGTCTAGGGCAATTGTTCATTGCAGGGGCAATTTGCCTGGAGCAGGGGGAAATTTGCCAAAGTCTAGGTCAATTGTTCATAGCAGGGGGCAAATAACCAAAGTTCCATGGTAATTGTTTGTTGCAGGGGCAAATAACCACAATCCCAGTATAATACAGTCTTGGTACTTTGCAATCAACACAACATTTCAGATACTAGTCAATACACAGTTTCATCAGATGACAGTACTAGATGGCAGTTGTGTGCTAAGCACCCATACAATGCTTGTGAGTTCCTTTTGGTACTAGGTCCCTCGCTACCCCTGGCAAACCTCAGGATAAATGCCCCTCCATCCCCTGAGCCTTCTTTCCCCTGGGCCTTCCTTGCCCTCTTTACCACTGGACCCCTCTATCTATTACGGGCCTTTCTGCTTTTGGCCCTTTTAGCTGTGGGCCTCTCTGCTGGGCCCTCTCTGTGGGGCCTTGCCTACTGGACCCCTTTTAACACTAAAGGGCCTGTAATTACCCTTTTAAGCCTGGGCCCGGAGTTACCCCTTTAAATCTTTGGGCCTAACATTGCCCTTTTAAATACTCAGGCCTGACTAAGGCCTTGCTGTCAATCACTTGGGGCCGCCCTGCCACTGCACCGCCCCTTTCATAAATATTTATTACCTCCCCTATGGGCCTTAAGGCAGGCCCCTCCCAGTGGTTGTCACTTGCCCAGATATTTAAATTTCAGCCCTTTGGTCAGCCCCCTCTTGGCTCTCAGCTGATCTATCCTTGTGTCCTTATGGCGCTTTTAACAAAATTATAAAAAAAAGTTCAATACGTTTCAGAATGACAGCACTCTTCTTTGTGATGCCACCGACTCACTGCCCCAGCCCAGGGTGAAGAGAGCTGCTATGGGAGGTGAGAGCTGCTTGCTGGCAGAGGAAGAGCTTCAGGCAAGCAGGGGGAGGATGACTAAGGCAGCAGGGGGCCTTGCGGGACTGCAGGATGCCCGATGGTCTCTCTCTCTCTCTCTCTCTCTCCAGATGCTGCTTTTCTCTCGCTGCCAACGTGGGACATAATGTTTTACTTTTTTAAAAAAAAAAACAATAAACGGGGCTGAACTGAGCCCACACTACTGCAGGGAACCAGACTGAAATGGACTTAAGGCTGCAGTGGGACCGCCACACACTCACGGACCCGACGCTTGCATCGGGGGATGAGAGGCAGACCACAGGTAAGCCCTTGAATTGCACTTCCTTACCTGTGTCCCCTCTCTCTCCCTCTCTCCATGAGTGGACGTTTAGATTCCTTCAGAGCACCTAAGAGCACTCACTTTTGGGCTCTTCTATGCTCACTCCTCTGTGGCAAACAGCCGCCTGCTTCCTCAGTCACAGCTCAACTGCCTATACCAGCCAGCATTCGGGACGCGTATCCCTAGCAACACTGGCCGGTTCCCAAACAGTCCAGCATGAGCTGGATTTGAAAAATGCTCCCCTGGCTTGCACTACTTCCAGAAGGGGGGGTCCAGAATGGAGCAGGTGGCCAGGGGAGAGCGAAACAAAACTTTATTTTTTTCGGTAGCAGCTGCTTTTGCTGCTGGAAAAAAGGGGAGCAGGGAACACACTGACAGAGGCCCCTACATTGCCCTGAGGCACCTTTTGTTTATTTCTGTTGTGGCCCCAACTTTGGGGCATTACATAGAAGTCCAATAACCAAGTCCTTGAAACAGCAACATTAACCCTGCAGGAACAAAGCTACTGCTGGGCTCTAGTCACACACTGCACAGGAAAATCAGAACTTAGGTAATTCTGAACAGTTTGCAAGATTTCAGCCTCCAACTGGTCAGAAGTCAGTGATAACAGCAGCAAAAGGTACTTTTCCATACCAAAATGATCAAAAAACTTAATATATACTAAACAATAAAAATAATCAGTTTCAAAAATGTATTATACAAAAATATTTCTACTAAAAGCCAAATTAGCAGAGAAGTACACATTTTTCTAGCAAATGAGTGTAGCAGCTATCTTTACAATCATGGTCAGAGCAGGTGTCTCTCTTCTCAAAGGAGGCTGTCTATGAAAAACAAGGAAAAAAACAGTGTGACAAGTAGTTCCGCTGAATCCATCTGGTCAAGCTCAGAGAAAAAAAGGCTGGCTGGGAGGGCAAAACGGTCACCCAGAAAGGAAGTACAAGACTGCGAACAGCTCAGAGCACCTGAATGGATTCGGTGGTGATAAGTGCTTTGTGAACGTTCAGTTCCACACATGGGCCCGATTTTCAAAGAGCCTTAGAGCAACGCAAGTAGTGTCACATTAGGGTTGCGGCAAACTCTGGGTACATCAGGGACCCTGCACCCAATTTTATAAAAGGAGGATCCCTGCGGCAAAAACCTAGGAGCCACCGCAGCCTAGCACCAAACATATGGCACACCTGTGGGAACTGCTACAGGGATCTGGGCCCCTGCCCAGTGTAACACTAGAAGGTTCGGGATGCTTGGGGGTAAATCAGCTGGACAGGAGGGGATCAGGTAGAAGGGGCACAGGAGGTGGCATGCGGTGTCAGGGAGACAGCTGGGCATGGGAAGGAGTGCTTTTGCACCTGGCGAGGTGTGTTTTTTTTTTTAGTTATTCATTATGAACTAGCAATGTGTAATAGAGTCCTACAAAGTACTGTAACATTGCATTATACTCAAAATATAATCTGATCAACTCTAACACAGCCAATGAGGGGCACATGATATTTATGTATATATATTTATATAGTATAGGAATTGCAACCCTTTGAGTCTTAGATTCATTTCCAAAGGCTCCACATCAAGCACAAGGTGTTACAACGAACAAGGATAACAACAGGCAAATACAGTTAACAATGGGGAAAAGTCATACAAGTGAGGCAGCAAACAGGTAATACGAATGTGATTACATCATACATGGGGTAATTGCCTATATAATTGGTAGCTAAAAATAAACAAAATAAAGGCAGCATTATATGCGTACAGAATCTACAGATGTACAGTGTACATACTTAGGGGGATTGCCTATACATGAGGTAGCTAACAGATGGAACAATACAGGTTACAGTTGGATTGCAGGCTGCTGTCTCGAAGGACGTTTTGCAAGGTGCAGCCTCCCAGAAGGCATTTGTCAAGATCCTAAAAAAGAGGAATGTGCTATGAGTTAGTTAGGACAGGCCTAGAGCACAGGGCCCCAGAGGCAGAGGAAATGCGTGCAGCCTTGTTTGAGACATTGTCAGTGCCAGGTGAGGCATATAGTGATAGGGCAGGGACTAGGGTAAGGATAGCAGTCACACTGGCAGCTATGCCCTAATAAAATATGGGCTTTAAGGGATGCCTTAAATGGACCTAACTTGGGGGTTGCAGCGGTGGCAGGGGGCAGGGCATTGTACCAAGATGGGGCTCTGAAAGCGAAGGATATTTGGGCTAACAAAGTCCTGACCCTGGGTACCTTCCAGATAGTTTTGCTGGCTATGTGAGTGGCCTCAGAGAGGGAGGCCAACTGAAGGGAGGCCGTAACACCTGCTGAGGTTAAGCACAGGTGGATTGTTTTGGTGAGGAGACAGGTTTGATACTGCAGCCTTTCCTCTAGTGTGAGAACATTGGTGAGTGCATAGAGGGTGCAGGTGTGTGCACGCTTGTCTGCACCACAGAGGAGCCAGCATGCCTTATTGATAGCTAGTTGGATTTGGTGGAGCACTGTTGGGTCTGAGGCAGCATAGATAGTGAGTCTGTAGTCCACCAGTGACAGGACTGAGGACGTTATGGCCAGGTGGAACACTTCAGGTGGTAGGCAATCTTTGTGCCTGTATAGGAGACCGATACAGGCATTGGTGGCTGAGGACAGAATTTTAATCTGGTCATGGAATGAGAGGGTGGTGTTGAAGATGACCCCTAGGTACTTATAGGTTTGGACCTGCTCCAGAGGGAGGAGTGAACTGGAAAGGATATTCAGGGGATGATCCTTTGCCCTGTTTTGGCGGTGGTCAAAGAGCATAGTTTTGGTCTTTTTAATGTTGACAACTAGTCTGTGTTCAGCAAACCAGTTTTCTATTTGTTTGAAGAAGTCTTGGAGTGAGAGCTGGAGTGTGGAAGGATCAGGATAGGAGGCATAAAGAACTGCATCGTCCGCATACAGGAGAATGTCCCCAGAGCAGGATTTAGGCAAGGCATTGAGATATATGCTGAAAAGCAGGGGACCCAGTATGGATCCCTGGGGGACACCAGAGCACACAGGCAGTGTGAAAGATACGGTATTAAAGGAATAATGCACGACAGGGTGTGTGTCGTGCTGGGATAACGTCATGCCTAGGGTGATTAGGCACGAGGCCGCAGGCCGAGTGCGACTAGTCACCCCAGAAATGACGTTATCCCAGCACGACACACACCCTGGAGTGCATTATTCCTATTATACAATGGCACTTGTGTATAAATAACAAAGAGACTTTTTGTTTTGGGTTTAAAAACATTTTTAATGAGTAAAAATGAAGTAATGTCCTTCCACAAGGTTAACAGTTCCTTTTTTTTTACATTTTCTTGAAATATTTCAACATTTTAAGTTAATAAATATTTCTGAACTGTAGAAATATTAAAATATTAAAATAATTTAAGAGGTAATAAATTGCTAACTGTATTGAAACATTTCTTTTAACTGTTCAACCATTAGAACATTTAGTTTTTAACTTTTAAATACAAGACTTCAATGCTGTGAGTAATTGTTATTTGGATTACATACAGTCTATGGTTTGTAGATATTGATGACACACATACTGTTTCCTTGAATGGAGAACTGTGTGTTGCTGGTGTCTTGCTGCTGTGTTTGGGTTTTTTCTTTAGAGGGGGTTATGCTGTGTTGCAGTTCTGTTGCTTGAGGTTCTGTTGAAGCATTTCCAGAGGTCGTCGGTAGGTGTTGAAGCATGTTGACATCGGAAGGCACTGTTTCAGTTCGGCGGTGACCTGTGACATCTGGCATTGCACCGGATAGGATCGAACTCCATTGTCAGCGTTCCTGCAAAGTCAGTCCCCAGTAACTATGCAAGGAAGACTCTTGTTTGTGCCCTGTTACTGAAATAATTTGTCGACTCTCCAAGCCGGCGTTGC
The DNA here is from genome assembly GCA_016271365.2 of Neoceratodus forsteri. NCBI lineage: Eukaryota > Metazoa > Chordata > Ceratodontiformes > Ceratodontidae > Neoceratodus > Neoceratodus forsteri. The sequence continues at coordinate 158,262,545 of JADMNL010000032.1, read as the reverse complement.
TGAGGATCTGGATGGCAGTTGCACGCAGGCTGTGGTTTGTGTAGCTGTTAGGAAGACCTGCAGCACAGCAGATTTTGGGCAGCATTGTAGCAAGGTAATTTATTCCAACTGGTTCCATGCTGTACCAGATTTCTTCATTTTGCCATGGTTTTGTGGTTTGTCTATGGGGATGCATGTACAGGCAAGGAGCTTTTGGTGGGAGCTTCGAGACATATTTTTGCAGGGCCACTACAAGGCACTGGGGATGACCTGGCAACTCGAACATTGCTCCTCTGTTCTTGTCACGGTCTTTTTCCAGGGGGTCTCTGTGATTCTTGTTTTTTTCATAAAAGCCTAGGGAGACATAGTTAAGCCCATCTTCAGATGTGTGGAACTCAAAGGAATTGGGTTGCAGTTTACGCTCGCCTTCACAACCACGTCTGGCGAAGTGTATTTAGAGTTCGAGCCAGACACGGCGCAGCAGTCCCTTGGGAGTTTGTGTGCTTAGAGCAGGGGATTCACGGAGAAGTCTGAGGTCTGTATTGCTGAGGGGTGGGTGGTGTTTTGCTTTATCTTTCCCCTCTCGTCTAAGGTTTTTGATTTGGGCAGAAAAAACATTGTTGGCACTTTGGAAATCAGGATTAGTTAAAATATTCATATTACAGCTTAAAGGTGGTTCATTTAGGAAGCAGTTGATGCCTGCTCGTAAACCGATTAAGCTGCTGATGCCGTATGGCTGACCAGAGGAGTTACGGACTGAGCCATAGAATTTGCGGAGAACTGTATTTAATTCAGAGGCATTTATTGTGGTAAAGTTTATTTCTGTACCTGTTTCTGATAGCCACTCCTTCATGGCATTGACAACCCATGTTGTTTGGCGCTTTGTGGAGAGCTCGTTTCTGTCACATTCCAGCTTGTCAGGGTCATCGTCAGGAAGCTGGATGTGTCTTCGTTTTTCTGGTTTATTTTTCAGTTGCTCAGGTGGTGCTGTATTTTCTTTTTCATAGGAAAACCACTCCTGGATGTCTTTCATTTTGAAGAGAGTAAAGTTTACCTCAGGATATTTCAGCATGTGAGTAGTGGGATGTGTCTCTGAAGGCTGTCAGTCTGTCAGCTGTTGTGTAAGAATATTTAGGTTGTGTTCAGGTTTTGATGTGGATGGCACTATACCCGTGATGATATGCCAGGATAACATCATGGGTACTTTGCCATTCCAGCCAATCAGAGAACAGGATTCTTTCTTGCCATTGTATAATGTTAATTTTAACACACTGGGTTCTAGCAGACAGGTAGCTGGAGAACCAGAAAAGGGGGCCCTGGGAAACTCCAATGTGTTGTAGGGTGTTAAGTAGAAGGGGGTGAACAACCAAGTCAAAGGCCGTAAAGAGGTCTATGAACATGACCCCTGCCAGGCGCCCTTTGTCCAGTGCAGAGTGAAGTGAATTAGAAAATTCCGAAAGGCGGTAGTAGTGCTGTGACCAGCTCTGAAACCATGCTGCTCTCTGCATAGTAGGCCATGTGTGAGAAGGTACTGAGTGAGCTGGTCAGTCATGATTTTTTCAAGGGCTTTAGAAAGTGGGGGAAGAATTGAGATGGACTGGTAATTGTTTGGGGAGGAACAGTCACCACTTTTTAGTATAGGGGTTATAGTAGCTGTTTTCCATGAGGTCAGGAACTGGCTCAGGCACAGGGACCAGTTTAGTAGGTCAGTGAGTGGTGAGAGGACAGAGTCAAGTATAAGGTTTAGGATTGCATATCAAATGCATCTTTACAGTAATTGGAGCTACTGAGGACTTTGGATAGGTAGTGTTTGGCTTCAATCAGGGTAATGACTTTGAGATGGAAGGGGGGCGCTGGAGATTTGACATTGGTTTGGGCTGTACTGGGTCGAAAAAGTTACTTGGGAGAACTTAGCTGAGGTCAGAGAAAGTAGAGTTGAGGCAGTTTGCAATGTCTAGTCGGTCAGTGGTGGTTGTGCCATTAAAGTTAAGCTGGGATGGTGGAACGGAGCAGGATTTCCCATTAAGGTCCTTAATGTAATCTCAGAACTTTCAAGAACTTTCCCAGGATGCAGTCAGGGTGGTTCTATAGTGGTCTGCCTTGGCCTTGCATATTGCCCAGGTGCACTTGTTGCGGGCGGTGTTGTAAGCTTGCCTTTCCATCAGCGAGCCAGAGTCAGTGGCTCGGTGCCATAGGTTGTCTCTTTGTTTTAACAAACTGCAGCAGTGCTGGGGTACTCCAGGGAACATTTCGCTTCTTGGAGAATGATTTGGCAAAGGATGCAAAAGCATCGCAGGCATTGTTGAAAGTGCAAGCGAAGTAGGCAAGGGCATCGTCAGTGTGCAGGGCATGGGAAATTGGGGACCAGTCACAGTTTGACAGGTGCTGCGTGAGCTTGGGTAAGACTGTCAGGCCTTAACCGGTGATGAGAGTTGATGTTTGGTGGAGGTTTCAGCAGTTGACAGGACCAGTTAAACGGGATTGGGGAGTGGCCACTCAGGAGGTTGGGTAGGGCCTCTAGATCAGTAATACGGTGGGTATGATTTGTAATGAGCATGTCCAATAGTGTGTAAGTTCAATTGAAGATGTTTGTCCTAGTGGGTTGGGATACAAGCTGGGACATATCTAATGCTGCAAAGGTGTCTGGTATGCACCGATGCTCTTGCTAGCCAGTTTATGTTGAGGCCCCCAACTAGAATCTGTTCCTTCTTCTGATGGAAGGTGGCGAAGTAGTCTGAGAGTGATTGACATGCAGATGATTGGTTACTAGAGGGGATGTAGGAGACAGTGAGAAATAGTGGAGCTCGGTTAGGGTCCAGTGTGAGTTTCATAGAGAGATCTTGGGCACCATTGTCCAGGGAGGGTACTGGCAGGGCTTGGTCATGCAGTGCATTGTTTATGTACAGGGCACAGCCGTCACCTCTCTTTCCCTTTCAGTCTTGCTTTAGGAGGGAGAAACCAGGGATCGAGACAAAGGAGTCTGGTTTTTTTTTCAGAAAGCCAAGTTTCTGTAAGGGTCAGGATGTTGGGTTGATGCTGAAGAAGCCAGCATTGCAGAGGTGCAGTTTTCTTTGGTAGGCTGCAAATATTCATTGAGGCTATACGTGGCCCCAAGAGTGACTGTGGTTGGTAGTGTGCTACCAGGCCTGGTTTGGGTGGACTTTGCCAGACAACAGTAGAGACAGGTAGATTATTCTGAGGAGGGCTACGAGATGCCTACCTTTTGTCGGGTAGTGTTGGCAGGTAGACTTGGTGGGGGTGAGCAGGGAATAGGTATGTGAAGAAGGGCTAGGATGGTCTGGTGCAGAAGCAGGCAGAATGGAAGCCTAGAGTGTAGTGGGAAGGGAGGGTGTGCCGGGGTAGGGAGGAAGGTACTATGGGGGTTGACAAGGTGGTAGGGAGGTGGTGGGGGGGTGGGATGTCTTCCAAGCAGTGGGAGTGGGTGCATGATAATTGGGCTTTCTGGTTCACTGCATTGTGAGGTAAGTAAAACTAACAGCAATAGTTTGGCTAGTCTGTAGGGGTTGATGCCATAAGACATCATATTGGGAAGGGGGACAGTCATGTATGAGTGTAGGTGGGACTAATTGTCACCCTTCATCCTGGTGGTCACAGTGGCCCAGCAGTAAGGTGACAACCTTCAGTACAAGAGGTACCAGGTTCAGAACCCAGGACAGGATTCCCTATTAAGTACCTGATATGTCCCAATAACAACTGCATCATATGTACACGTAACTCAGCAGACTTCAAAACTGTTATGGTATACAGACCATAACAATAATCAAGTATATATCAAATCAAATTTTATTTATGATGCGCTTTTCTAAAAACCAAAGTGCGTACACAATACAATATCAAATCAAATATACACAATGTAATATCAAATCGAATATACGATCTAAAAAATATATAAAGATAAAAAAGCAGCAATAGTAAAACTAAATATTGTCCCCTAAAGCTAAATTAATTAAATAAGTTTTTAATGAGGACTTGAATTATATATCTATAATTAGGGTTGCCGTTTGCATATCGTTAGAGCCGATGGTATGAGACTGCCAAGGGGAGGTTCCAGGGACAGGAAGTGACATAACGCCAGGTGGGCGTGCCAGCAGCCTCATCCGCCCTGTCCATGTCTGCCATTGGGCGATAGTGGAGAATACTGGACCACTGGTGGACCTACACTGTTAGCGTAGAGTTCAAGTTATGGTACTCTCTCAAAACTGCCTTTCAGTTATTTTTTAGTAGTTTATTTGAGTTGGGGAGCCTTCGCCACCACACCCCCCATTAAAAAAAAACAAGGACTGTGTGGGGGAGGTCCCCCAGTTCAAACAAACTGACAAACACCAAAATTAACAGCAAGCACAAGCACCCGTGATTTTCACAAAAGATTGACGCAACGCAAGTAGTGGTGGTCTGGCTTTCTTCACTATTGCTGCCATTGGCTGCCTCTCTCCATTTGGCAGGGTTCCCACACAGATTTCCCCCCATGGCAGGGCCAAGTGGGAGGGCTATCCCTTCCCCCCGAGAGACTTTCATCTAAAATCCCCACTCGCCCTTAGAGCAGCAGGGCAGGTCCCAGCACCTCGGGCAGGGCTTCATGAACATCACTTGTGAGGGTCGCTATCAATGGAGTTGGTGCTCACAAGTCCCAGTCGATTAATGTTAGCAGCAGAGGACTCAGCAGTCAGCGCATAAAAGAAAAGTTGACAGGATACTAGCTCAGCGTTCACAACTACAAACTTGGCCTCTCTGGGCTACACCAACTAGCTGTTTAACTCCATTCTGAAATAACAGTTTGTAGTTGTGAACACTGAGCTAGTGTCCTGTGAACCTTTCTTTTATGCACTGAGTCCTCTGCTGCTGACAGAGCTTCATGAAGCTCAGTCCCCTTTCCATTTTCCTCCTGACTTTTTCCCAAATGTCCCAGAGCCACAGTGAGGCATAGATGCTCATGTGGTCTGGGATCACAGCCTTTTTCCACCCGCACAGATGTCTATCTAACCTTCCGTAGCATCCGCACTGCCACCAGGCCTCCACTTGGTGGCAGCAAAGAGCCAGGAAGCGCCCGCCATCCCATTCTGAGAGAAGAGAGCTGCCAGGCGGCTGATCCATCCTCTCTTTGCTCTCCCCCCATGACCCTCAGTGACAGGAGCTCGTTCTCGAACCCAGGTCACCAGCATGCTCAGAGGTAAGGTGCTTGACAGCATCCCGGCCCTCTGTGCCATTGGTCCTTGATATTATGTGCTTCTCGGTATGTGTTATACCCATTTCAGTGTGTCTTACATGCATTTCAGCATGTGCCATCCTCATTTCAGCATGCACTTAGCTGTTTGATGTGTTGGTGTGTGTGCCAGCTAGACACATTTTATTATTACACTCCTTTTGGTATGTGTTACTCCACGTTTAATGTATGTTACAATAATTTTAGTATGTGTCATACATATTTTAGCATATATTGACTCAGTGCTGGTATATGTTTTCATTTTGGAATATGTTATCCTAATATAAGCATGTGTTATACTATCAGCTTGTGTTATACTAATATCAGCATGTGTTATATTAATATCAGCATGCGTTATACTAATATCAGCATGGTGTTATATTAATATCAGCATGTGTTATACTAATATCAGCATGTGTTATACTAATAGAATATGTTATATTAATATCAGCATGTTATATTAATATTAGCATGTGTTGTACTAATATCAGCATGTGTTATATTAATATCAGCATGTTATATTAATATCAGCATGTGTTATACTAATATCAGCATGTGTTATACTACTTTGTTATGTGTTGTACTCATTTCAGTATATCTCACACTCATTTCATCATGTGTTATACCCATTTGGCATGTTATACATCATTTCAGCTGGTGCCATACACATATCATATTGTGTTATATTCATGGTGACATGTATCATACTCATTTCAGTATGTCACATTCATGTTGGCAAGTGTCTTGTTCAAAAGGCTGTCATTTTGAATTGAATGGCCTCCCCTAAGAATCTGCATTTGGCTTGACACAGAACAGTTCATTGACTAAAGCACCAGCACTGACATGGGATCGGATGTTTCACCAGTAATGACAGCAGCAGATACTTTTCTTTCATGATGTATCCTGAGAGGTGTAACACTGCTGAAATGAGGTCTAGTAGAAACAGATTCCCGATGGATACTGCAACTGAAAAGGGCAACTTGTTAAAGGAAATTTCTAATATTCATATATATGGTCTTTATAGTCCATTACCTTATGTCAGCACTAGGCATTTGCTGGCAAAATTATAATTTTATTTCACATCCTGGGTAGGAGGGAAGGGATCGTAACTATGGCCAAACCCATGGCCAGTCAATCCCTTCCGCTTCCCAGTCTGCCGGCCACAGCCCTGCCCCCTGCTCAGACATTTTGTGATGTCTAAGCAGGAAGAGTGCGGGGGCATGCCCCATAAAAGTCTATGGGGATAGGCCGGCCCAGTGGCACAGAGGGCTGAGGCGCTGAATGCCTTACCTCATGCTACGCCGATGACCCAAGATCGGGAATGGACTCGGGTAACTCAGGGGGATCAGCCAGGGTAAGGAAGGATTGAGCACCTGCTGATAGTTCTCCTTTTTTAGGGGTGGAGGACTCCTCGCCACACTGTAGACTGACACCCAGCAGAAGCTGGATGTCAGCACAGGCACAGCGCTAGAATGAGATGGACCCATGCATGGGGGTAAGAATGCTTCCACGGAGGTGGAGACAGCCACCTCTCTCATTGCATGTGCGTGGGTCCAGGGAGAGAATGGAAAAAGGCTTGAAGCTGGCAGGCTCTGTGATGGCAGGCTGCGCCTCCCCCCCGGTGGCTTCTGGGGGTGGGGGGAGGCTGGCATCCCTCTCTACTGGCCCTGTCATGAGAGGGTAATCTATGGGGGATGGCCGGTTGGAGCAGGGAAAGCCCACCGGAGAGACAGGTCCCTTCTGAGGGAGGGACCGGAGCTGCCCGCCAGCTCCAATGGAGTAGAAAATGTATATGGAAAAAAAAAAAAAAAAGAAGTCTATGGGGATGGATTTCATGCCTTTTTATGTTTGCTTGCACACATGTGCAAGAAACATAGTGCCACCATATGAGAATTCGTAGGTGTGCCTCCCCCACTTCCAATGCCTTTCCCTTTTGTAGGCGCAGTTGCACCGCACCAATGAATGTCCGAGCTGTCTATGACAGCTGTTCAGATGCAGTGGCGTACAGTTCTGAGGAAAACACTGCCACAATGAGCAGTGGTAATGTGTAGGCAATTTGCATACTGCTGTTGGCAGTATGCAAATTGACTACATGTACGTCAGCACTGCATCTAAACTGTCATAGACAGTTCGTTGTACCCCCCCGAACACTACGTAGTACATTGCAAGCCCACTCCAGCATGCTAATGTGCTCCCCTCCACCCCTGCACACTGTACGACCGACGGGGGTACCCAATCACCCATCCGCTCCACTGCCCCCCCAAACAGACTTCTAGGTGCCATGCTGGGAGCCCACCCCAGTGTGGTAAAAAGTCCTTATCGTCGACGGGGGTGCCTAATCCCGTCGCCTCTACTGTACCCTCCCCCCCAAAAAAACACAGACTTCTAGGTGCCACACTGGGAGCCCACCCCAGCATGGTAAACATCAGTATGGCCGACGGGGTGCCGAATGCCCCATTGGCTCCACTGCCCCCCCAAATAACCTTCCAGCTGCCATGCTGGGAGCCCACCCCAGCGTGGCAAAAGTCCTGTTGTCTTCCTAAATAAGAAAAAAAAAAAATAAAAAAAAAAAAAGTCCCTCATTGACTGTCTTGCCCCCTCCCACAACCCGTACCCACCCCTGCGCACCCACCTCCCCACACCCCCCCGAACCCATACTTACCTCTGGAGCCCAGCATGACGATCTTCAGTGGACTGGGAACACATCTGTACTCTTCAAAGCCAACCGGATACTGAAGAAATGCAGGTAAGCTGTATAATGGCATAAATGGTTTTTTTTCAACTTTGGTGCATATTTCAGTCATTTTGGGGAATTCTTTCACCAAATTTTCAACATGGGGTTCTTGGGGGCCCCACCTCATGAACTCAATCACTGTCATTTTGTTATTCGGTCCCGAAAGGTGATTTCACTGTCACTGCACAGAACCACCTTTTGGGACTGAGTAATGAAACAACAGTGTCACAGTTCATGAGGTAGGCCCCCCAAAACCCTATGTTGAAAATTTGGTGAAAAAATTCCCAAAAATGACTGTTTTATGAGCGTGCATTTCCCAGTTCCTACGCACTCACGTAACCTCGCAAATTTTTTATATTTTCACTCCAGATTTTTAACATTGCCATTTTACCACACTTTCTTATGAGCACTATAGCTGTCATTTGTTACATCTCACCCAAAATGTGTTTTCGTGCATGTAGCGTACAATGGTGCAGTCGTCGCATTAAATCAATGTTTGGGACAGATTAAGAAAATCACAGTGACACTGTTCATAAGCAGAAGTGTTAAAATGGCTATGTTGAAAATTTGGTGACAAAAGTCCATAAAATGACTGTGTTACAGGCATGCATTGCGCAGTTTCCACGCACCTGCATAAGTTCACGAATTTGTACTATTTTCAGTCCAGATTTTCAACACTGCCATTTTTTCATGCCTCCTTATGAACAGTACAGATGTAATTTTTCACACCCTGGATGAAATGTGTTTTCGCACTTCTGGCGCAGAAATGCATGGCCGCTGTGGGAAATCAGTATGCGGGACAGATTAAGAAAATCACAGCGATACTGTTCATGAGCGGAGGTCCCAAAATGCCTGTGTTGACAATCTGCTGTAAAAAAATCCCCAAACTAATTGTATTACGGCTGCACGTTGCACAGTTTCTATGCACGCCGTGACTTCACTAATTTTTTTATATTTTCACCCAGATTTTCAACATTGCCATTTTTACACCTCCCCATGAACAGTACAGCTGTCATTTTTCACATCCTGTTCAAAATGTGTTTTTGCACCTGTGGTGCTAAATGTTGTAGTCGCTGTGCAAAATCAGCTTTTGGCTAACAAACTGATAGTGCCACAGTTCATGAGGTGGGGGTCACAAAAAACCCATGTTGAAAATTTGAAATGAAAATACCAACGAACGCCTGGGATGTTAGGGTTCCAGACCATAATGCCCCACCCTGTAGAGACTGACAGACATCGGGGTGTGACTTGGGATTGTCGCCTGTAATGCTCATGCCATTCCACCCCCACCCACACCCTGCAGCCAGTGACAGGCATCGAGGTGTGCCTTGGACTCTTCGGCCCCAAAGTTCACCCCATTCTCCTATATTGCACCCATCTTACTGTATTTCCTTATGGAATGGGGTGAGCATAAGGCCCAAAGACCCCAAGGCACACTGTGACACTTATCGGTGTCTGCAGGGTGGGGTGTGGTGAAATGACGTGGCCGTTATGCCTGATGACCCAAAGGCACACCCCAATGCCTGTCAGTCTCTGCTATTATGCATCTCTCTAACTCCTACACTACCAATGCCAATGCCATTGCCAGCAAGCAAACACTCGGCATTGGCAAATGCTTGTTCTATATGTGTATGCGACCTTGGAGCAAAATGAAAGCCACCGCCCAACTAATAGTGGCCCTGATGCGTCACAGTGGTAGAAGTGTTTTAGTGTAGCTCATACAATTCTTGAGGCAGGCAGATGCAGTAACCTAACTGGAAGGCCTGATGGGGATTTGGTGATGGGAGACTTTCATCCTGATATTCCCAGGTGATGCTGTGACTCTGTGTATACAGGGAATTCTCATGGCTGTGGGTTATGCTGGAAAAAATATGTCTTAGCTTGTTCTTCATGTTAATGGTTTACTTTGCCTGAAAAAGGAAAGTGTTTTTTCCTTTACATTATTAATTTGTGAAGAGCAGCACTTGTTAGTTGGCATGGTGACTTAGCTGACTAATGTTGATGCTGCTTGGGCATCTTGCACTTAAGAACCTGGTTCTGATCCCAGCATCTTCTAAACAACAATTAATTAATTGGGCCACTGTCAGCGTGGCTGTTTTGCAGCCTTCTGTTGGCCCAAACATGGAGAGATCATATCAAACAAACAAGTAATCAAACACACACACACACACACACACACACACACAATTATAAGCGACAACAAGACACCCATTCTCCCACTCAGTGAGCTTTCAAGCCATTGAATTCTGGCTAGTGTTACACATCAAAGAGGGAAAAGGTATCCAGGCAAACTCAGCCTTGGGGGTTGGGGGATGCAAATTAAAACCTTTGAGGTTGCTTAATTTAAGTTGTACAAACAGATGCCAACTGTCCACTGCTAATGGCTCCACTCTACATCCAAAAGTCTTTCACTTTGTGTCGGGTCCCTCAGGACCCTGTGCCTGGCTCTTTCTCTCATTTTTCCCTAGTTTTATTAATGGCCTGCCTCAGGCGTGCAAACATGTCAATATGGTAATGCATGCAGAGGGTCCAGTTATATTTACCTCTGCTAATTTCCCACTACCGCCTTGCAATCCAATTTTGACGCTGTGCAGATCTGGTTAGAAGTTAACAAATTAGATCCTGATGGCAGTATGGCAACACTGGTGACATTTGGCTCAGCTGCAAAATTGTCTAAATGATGTTATGCAGATTCCTGAACAACGTGAGAAGCAAGTGGACCAAGTCAAGAAATTCAAATATTTGCTAGATTCTGGGATGAGGTAAACACTGGGCTTGCTTTTGAAAAGGGTGGAAATAAATGTGTGTTTGGATTGGAGCAGAACCCTTGCAGGAGCGTCCTACAGCATTTGTTGCAACGGCCAGTTCCCAAAGCAAGACTGCAGGGGCAAAGGCATTATACTCAGGGAGCATGTTAAAAAGGAGATAATTTTTGTTTCAAAGGCCTTCCTTATCTCATTAACAAAATACGTCTGACCACACTGCTCAGTGTGTTACAGTAAAGCAAACCTCTGCACCTAACAGAACACTTAATTAAAGCATGGCATAAATATCAACGATGGGCTTTAAAGTCAAGGGAATATAGCGAGCCAAAAATAAACACCTTTTTTACAGTGAGCTGATGTTACGGTGTGACGCAGTGAGGTCCTGGAATGTCATTCCACCAGATTTTCACTTGCTGTCTGCTTCCTTGGAAACCTTCAATGCAGCCATCCAGCATGACCGTTCCCTTACAGAAATGCAAGTGTGCAGCGTTTATGTATTTATTTACTTATTTATTCATTCTAGGATTACAAATACCTTTGAGCACCAGGCAGCTCATTTACAAAGGTTCCACGTCAGTAGGGAGGGTTACATACAGATACGGGGAAACAGACACATTATACAGAATATTTCAGAGCCTATAATATTTACATTATAGTATAGAACAACTGGCTTCTGATTATATACACACCAAGCAAGACTTGATCAGAGGCAGGGTGATAGGGATGTAGTGGAAGAACCAGGAGGGAGAGGAGCAGCCAGGCAGCCGTGTCAATTTGCAATTATAATAGGGGAGAGGAAAGAGACTTAGAAAGGGGGAGAGAGAGGGGAAGAGGGGAGAGGTACAAAGGCAGAGGAGCAGGGTGGTAAGACAGAGGTGATAGAGATAACAGCAGTGAGGGGACGTCCAGGAGAAAAAGGCGGGGGGGTGGTGGAATGGAGGAGGTCCTGAAGAGGGACCTGGAAGTTAGGTGGAGCAGTCACAGGAGGTTTCAGTTAGGAGGCGAGTTCGGAGCTTATGCTTGAACTCTCCAAGTTTAGTAAGGTAAGCTAGACGATTACGCAGACCATTAAACCAGGAAGGCGCTCTGCTACATGCATGCTGCACCCATGTTGCACACTTGCCTTTCTGTAAGGGTTCGTTCAGAGATCTGTGCAACATATGAAACTAGTTTTGCACAATCTGCGTCAACTCAAAAATGATTTGCATGTGTTAAATTTGAAAATGTGTTACTGCTAAGTAATTGCTTGTCTGTAGTGTGTATTAAAAGTAAACTGTAACCCAACATAGAACAACGCTGTAAACAGGGCTTTGTCTCAAATGGTATTTTATCCTGTATAAAACATGTTTATACTACAGCTTTAACTGCATCTTGAGGTGTGAGATTTTATAGCAGTTTAGAGTAACCTATATTCACAAACTGTAACTCCAGTGTTAACTCCACTTTGCCTTACCTAACCCAGTTCAGCACTGTGCCGTTGATATACATTTGAGACAGCTGAATCAGGTAAGTCAGTGCTAAGTAAAGTGGTGTTACCGCTGAAGGTAATGTGGGTGGATATTGGTCACTAACTCAAAACAGAGGCAACCCTTTTCCATTGGCAAGGAATTACTGGTGCTCTTTTAGCCACTGTTAAATAGTTTGAAACACAGATTGTCATATAAAATAAATTGTGTGCTGTCATTACTGTACTTTCTCATTTCAATTTGTTTTTCAGTTGCTGTTTCACAGATTGCTTTCCATTTGTGTTTAATAGCTGGTAAGTTAAAGAGAATCAGTAAAAGTAACCAAATGGATTAGTTACAGTGATATTTGCAATTCATTAGTTCAGTGGACAACTTAGTATGGGCTTGCTACCACTGTTGATTTCTTGATACGTTACTGAAGTGGATGCTTATGCAGCGTAGTAAAGTGATTGTGCAACAGAATTGGAAAAGAGGACTAAGAATGTTGGTAGGATATGTTGAGTACATGTAGCCTTACATGCTGTCTGTTCTCAAGGGAACTACCACCCTTTTCGGGGTACCTGTGGCACAAAAACCCTCTTGAGGAGGGTTCCACCTCTAGAGGTGCCACAGGACCACTGGTCCCTTGGCTAAAGGTACCTTTGCAAAGAAGCTGAGAAGGAGAGAGTCAAGCTGCCACAGGAGGTGAAGAGAATGGTGGGAGAAAAGAAGCAAGTGTTGAATGCTTGGGGCACATGGGCTTATGTAGTACTCCGTGGGGAGGGGAAGGGCAAATGTCACCTTCTGCGCTACTGAACTCCAGGCATAGCCTTGCACTTCACTGGTTCAGTGGGCAAGTAAGTATAGAGTAGCAACTGTGGTTAACAGCTTGCTATGTTTCTGATAGCAATGCTTGCGTAACATAGTATAGTGCTTATACAACTGAACTGGTAAGGAGGATTGAGGTAGCTGGTAGAACATGTTATGTGCATGTGGCTTTCATGCTCTCTTTTCTGACTCTGATGGGAACTACCACCCTTTTTGGGGCACAAGATCTCTCTTGAGGAAGGTTCCATCCTAGAGGTGCCACAGGACTGAGGGTCTCTTGGGTAAAGGTACTTTAGGGAAAAAGTCCCAAAAGTCTGGGCTGTAGCCATGAATAGAACCAGCAGAACATCATCTTCTGCTAAGGAGAGTGGGAGTGACACGATGCTGAGCAACTAGTGGAAGGGCAGAGAAAGCCACCATCCGAATCCCAACTCACCAGACAGAATGGCCACCGTCCGTATCCCAACTCAACCGACAGAATGGAACTAGCTTATAAAATCTAACTACTTCTATGACCATCAGCATGGAGGAGTGGAAACAAAATCCTTGTGGAGGAAACCTCTGGGAATCAAAGACTGTAGGATGCTGTCACTCCCGGCTTAACGCACTACTATTAAACCCTGAACATGAAGTTGAATCTGCGACACTACACTGCAGAGCTAAAGAATGAGTGAGCTTCTCCTTCTGTCTTGACAAGATTTCCACTTCCACAAATGTGCTACAGAGGATGAACCTGCAAGAAGGTAGTCCCTGAAAGAAGAGGCACCACATTTCTGAGGTGCCCATGTACTGAACCTAAGTGCTAAAGGAATGTTGAGGTTACAAAAAACAAGGAGAAGAAGACTTGAAAGAGCTGTCCTAGGCTTGGCAGCTTCAGTACTCTTCTCTTAAGAACAAGGCTCATGGAAATGAGAAGATGGCTAGTCCATTAGGGGCTCAGTTCAGTGCAGTATGAAGCTGGTGAGAGGAATATATTCTGAGCCCCTGAAGCTTAGCCAGGTGTGTCTCTATTGCTGGAGGGTATGTGCCAGATTGTTGGAAGGGCATGTGCCAAATTTCCATTGGAGAATGTGCCCTATTGTTATTAGGGCATGTGCCAATAATCATTGGGCATGTGCCCGGTTGTTCTTGGAAATGTACTTGATTGTCATTGGGGCATGTACCTGATTGTCAATGAAGCATGTGCCCAATGGTAGTAGACACAGTAGGAACTGTAGGTATGACAGTAGTTTGGTCTGGATTAAAGTCGAGCCCCGAGGAGAGGATCAGACAACCACCTGGGCAGTCTGGTGGGTTGATAGAGAAGCAGCAGACTGAAGGCCCAAAAACAAAAGGAAAGAATCATTTCCACAGCAGTAGCAAACAGCTGGGAAAACAGGAAGGGCAGGAAGAAACCCAGCCACTGGCAGGGCCCAGCAGGGTGAAGACCAGCCTCCCAGAAAACCACCAACCCCAGAGCAGAAGCAGTAGGAGGCAGCAAGGCCACTCCTCAAGAGAATGCCAGCAAGAGTGGGAGAACAGCAGAGCCTCACAGCAGGAGCCACCAGGAGCACAGCAGCAACAGGAATTGGCCAGAGACAGCCTGTAGGAGAGGGATAACGTGGTAACGGCAGAAACAGCAGGAACAGGAATTGACCATAGACAGACTGTAGGAAAGGGATAATGTGGTAATGGCAGAAAAAGCAGCAACAGGAATTGGCCAGAGACAGACTGTAGGAGAGGGATGATGTGGTAACGGCAGAAACAGCAGCAACAGGAATTAGCCAGAGACAGCCTGTAGGAGAGGGATGATGTGGTAATGGCAGAAACAGCAGCAACAGGAATTGGCCAGAGACAGCCTGTAGGAGAGGGATGATGTGGTAATGGCAGAAACATCAGCAACAGGAATTGGCCAGAGACAGACTGTAGGAGAGGGATGATGTGGTAACGGCAGAAACATCAACAACAGGAATTGGCCAGAGACAGACTGTAGGAGAGGGATGATGTGATAACGGCAGAAACAGCAGCAACAGGAATTGGCCAGAGACAGACTGTAGGAGAGGGATGATGTGGTAACGGCAGAAACAGCAACAACAGGCATTGGCCAGAGACAGGCTGTAGGAGATGGATGATGAGGTAACGACAGAAACAACAGCAGCAGGCATTGGCCAGAGACAGACTGTAGGAGACAGATGATGTGGTAACGGCAGAAACAACAGCAGCAGGAATTGGCCAGAGACAGACTGTAGGAGAGGGATGATGTGGTAACGGCAGAAACAGCAGCAACAGGAATTGGCCAGAGACAGCCTGTAGGAGAGGGATGATGTGGTAACGGCAGAAACAGCAGCAGGAGCGGCAGTAGGCTCTGCCACCAGAGGGCAGGAATACAAGCAAGACAGCTGGATCCCCACACCCAAATAGTCAAGTAATGGGAATCAGGCAGGAGGAAGTCAATATGTGCCTGTGTGCAGGAGGCAGACAGGAGCTGTCAGCTGAGCTGAAGCACAGAGGAGCTGCGGAGAGCAGGCAGGGAAAACAGCAGCAGTGCATGCATGCTAGGGAGTGCTGGATGAAGCAGGCAGCTGGGAGGACTGGAGATGATGCGATGGTTACCTCAGCAGAAGCTGGGAAACAAAAAGGAGCAACACGATGCAGATGATAAGTAGCTAGCAAGAAGAATAGCCAGGGCCACAGCTGCGTAGCAATGACAGGTTGAAGGAGGGCAGGTGGGAGAGCCAGCAGCCACATGGCTGCAGCACAGAAAAGAGCACCTGAAGGGTGCTAGGTGCATGCGTACCTATGTAGCTGTTGGTGGGGAGGGCAATGGTGCATGTTGCCTGCTGCCACACTGAACCCCAGGCACAGCCTTGCAATTAGAATCTTAGGTCCAGATTCAGGAACATTTGCTAAAGCCTTAACACCATTTTACTTTGCCTTTACTGACCCGAGTCAGGGATGTACCACTGAACAAACATCAGAGATTTTCTTCAATCAGGTTATTAGGAGCAAATTAAATTGGTGTTAACCAGGAGATCATGTTCGCAAATACTGGCCAAATAGTCATAATGATAGCATGTAGCTAGACATTCAGCCCTTTTTGCCTTTGCTAAAGTAAGCCCCCTTTTGGACAATTTTTAACTAACCTCATTTAATTGAATAGGGTGTCAGTGTGGCTCAGTTGGTAGCACATCCATCTCTGGGTTAGAAGGTTGTGGGTTCTTGTCCTACACTGGGACTGGGTTCATACCATAAAACCATCCAACTGCAGTACTTAAGGGGTGCTGTACTGTTGGGGTGTGCTGTCCTTCGAGTGAGACGTTAAAGAGCTACTCACACCTCAAAGAATATTTAAAAAAAAACATAATAATTAGGCATAATTCTCTTTGCATTCCATTAATATTTTATATATTTCTCCTCCCATTATTTATTACTAAAGAAATGTGTATGAATATATCATAGTTGGCCCTTAGAGTTAATTTTGAGTTCATCTGCCTCTATCGCTTACTCCCTACTTCAAGTCATAACCCTCTGTTGTTGCATCACAATCTGTTGCCGTGGGAGTAACTATGAGGTCACAAGTAGTGCTCTATGACTTCAGGTAGGGAGAAAGCAGCAGGACTAGATGGACTCTTCAGGAGCACAGATCCTGTTTTCATACAAATGACCTCTCCCTTCAATGAGTCTCACCCTTCCTCCTTCAGTCTCGTCATCACCTGACCCAAACACCACCAACCCTGGGCAGTTTTATCAGTGGCTCCTAGACACAGCAATATCATTAGTTTCCTACCCCTTTTCCAAGGTTGTCATCTTGTGGACCAAGGTTCCTTGGCCAAAGCTCCAAGAATACCACTGTCATACACTGCTGGTAGGGTATTTCCCCACTGTACAGTCCTGCCACTCTCAAGACCTTATGCCACGTGCAACCACCTCTGGCCTCCCCTGCCACAGCAGCAGCAGTATCACAGTGTACCACTTGTGAAGGAGCTAGCCCACTGTGAGGTGTCACTGTGGTAGTGGAATCTGGTGTCTCTCACACCCTGCAATGTGCTGCCAGAGGCAGTGCTCCCCCCAGCACAGCCATCCAGCTGCAAGAGCCTGAGCGTCCTCCTGCACCCTGGTCCCCTACATGAAAGCATTACACACTTCCTCTAAACCATGGGATGACCCCAAATTTTTCTGTGTTAATTATCAGAGACCCCCAAATCACACTTGCAGATGTGGGTGGAACAAAGTGGGTAGTGCTCACCCATAAACTTCTTCTGTCACCCAAAGCTGCAGTCTGAAGAGGAGGGCAAAGCTCTCAGGGGTAGAAGCCCCCTCTAGGACCATAAGGCATTGTGAATTGACCAACCTGGTGCAAAATGGGCTGTGACCATGGCACAGCATGGCTTGGTGACATCTGCCATGCTCAAAGTTCTTCTGCAGTGGTAGTGCCAGACACATAGGCATGCCAATAGGAAATGTTGTCCCTCCCTAACTCCCCATTTTTTCTGCAGCCAGAAGATGAATTGATCATGACAAGCTAAAATGTAGAGTCTTACTGGTAACTAGGTAAAGCTGCAGGTAATAACCGTACATTCAGTGTTTTCTCAGTAACAACACTGTAAGTTAGCAGTGCCTTTGTGGGATGTTCCATAGGAGATTCCAAACGTGAGTTTGCATGAGAAGACTGAAAAGTAAAGATGAGCAGATCTAGCTGCCTGAATCTTATGAGTGGAATCTCTTTCACTGTAAGAGACACCACACAGAGAATCTATTGTCTTAATATAAACCACTCAAGTAAGCCAGAGTGATTCATAGTAAGTTTTAAGAATTTTATTTTAGTACAGTTTGAAGATAGAGGGGGGAACGGCTCAGGGGCGACATGACAAAGTATTTTTCCCCAGAGAGGGTGATGAATGCATGGAACAGCCTTCCTGAGGAGGTTGCGGGGGTCAAAAACAGTGGGGGAATTCAAGAATGCATGGGGCAGTCATAAGGCAATTCTAGTGGGGGGTAGGAAGAAGTAGGCTGTTGATTAACTAGGATCTGCAGCTTATCCAATAGGTAGGGAAATGGGCAGACTGGGTGGGCCTAGCAGTCCTTATCTGCCATCAAAGTCTATGTTTCTAAAAGTTAAATGAAGCCAACCTCCCCTGACTGGAAAGTGGAATGCTTCACACTTAACGCTCCTGTGTGGGAGACCACAGAATGCAAGATAAGAGGTACAGTGGCTCACTGCGCTGATTGTCTGACATCATGTAAGTGATTCATAACACAAATAAAGGAACAGCTGATTAAGTATGGCTCATTTCTACAGGAATTCCATAAATCCAAAGCCCCTGTTCCTTGGCACTTTTTTTTCTTTTGTGTTTATTAAAGTTTGCCAGGAGTTCTACAAAGTTTAAAGATGCATTACAGGGTAATTATCATACAGTCACAAGGTTGCATCGTAATACAGGACAAGAGGTTCAGTGCCATCTACATACAAGTTAGTACATGGTTTCATAAGTATTTCTAATATAATCAACTGATATTAAAATAATAAAACCTGGTCTCTGCATCATTCATTTGTTGTTTACCATTTCTGCCTACTAGGTAATTTAGTAGGAGCTTGACTCTGAAGAGGCAATTTCTGGTTTGTGTTCCTTTAATCATATTAAAGGGGACTCCTCACCTCCTCTGCAGTAATGCTGTGGGACCTTTAGGTCCCAATTAGGAAAAATGCATTAGAAGAAATTGTTTTATGTATTTACTGTCTTGTAATTAAAAACTTTTTTCTGGTTGATCCTGCAACCCTCCACCTGCCATGTTAACATACTACCTCTCCCTTTGTCCTCCGCAGACTGCCCGCTGATGATGCAACTGATGGACTGAGCTTAGCGCAATTGATACCAGTAAATAAAAGTGTGATCATGTGCTTACAAGCTAAGCGACTTGCCAGAACATAGATGCCCCCCGTGGTTCAGTCCGTCAGTCGCATCATCAGAGGTCTGGCTGTGGAGGGCACTGAGACAGGTAGTATATTAACATGACAGGCAGAGAGTCACAGGATCAACCAGACAAAAGAATGAAATTACAGAACAGTAACTACATGAAAAAAATGTCCTTGTAATGAGTTTTTCTTAATTGGGACCTAACGGTCATACAGAATTACTGCAGGAGAGATGAGGATTCCCTTTTAACCGTTCATTCTAAAAATTCCTAAATTTTTCTTGCTTTTGGTACAGGTTTGCTGTTAGCATTTTCATCTGATATATTTCTTTTTTTAAATTTTTTAACAGGACTCAAGAGTGGCACTACAAAAAACTGAATGTGACATCCAAGACAGAGAGTATCTGGATATTTGTTTTGTAAAATCAATCCCAACATTCTCCATGGACAGATAAATAAAATGAGGTGGTGTGGCCCGCGGTATATTGAGTTAGTATATAATCTGTGGTACAAAAGTATAATCCACTGTCATCATATAGCTACCCCATCCCTGACAGCATTGCTGGAATTGAGTGCGACAGTTCTGGCGATAAGCTGTAATTCATTTCATCATGCAAATCTCCATTAAGATCACTCACAGCAGTTGGAGACTGGGGTTTCATCCATAACCAAGTAATCGTTTTCTTGAAGAAGCATCCTGTGAGATGTGAAACGGTCGTTGGTGGTATGGTTTTTGGCTGCTGCTGCTTTTAACCCTAGTTTGTACAATAAATTACTTTTTTAGCATGACTGCCTTTTAGTCTGTGCAGTGTTTGCTGTGATGCCCAGCTTTACCTTTTCATTTTGCATTTTTTACTGAGGCTCCAGCGTTCTTTCAAGTAGCCGCCTAACTCCTGGTTCCTAATCATTTTCTTAGCAGCTAGGAAAAAGACATCAACCAGGGATCGGGGATGTAGCCTAATTCATGGGGAAGGGATGGACAGCGGGACCATAGCAGGGGAGAGTAGGTCTGGTTATAATATATATATCTGGTCTGGTATATGTAAATTGTTGTATATAATCATTTCATGTCATTGTATTGCTGTTTATGCTATTCTTGTCTATGTAATAATACTTGTATCCTCATTTGTATGACCACTCAGGTCCATCTTGTAAATGAGCTTTGCTCAATGATGTTCGCCTGAATAAATAAAGATTTTGATTGATTGATTGATTGATGGTTGTAGTGATAACTCTGCGAATTGCAAGGAGAACGCTTGCCAGAAATCAACAAGTAGCGGGCAATGCCAAAAGATGTGGCCATGTGTTGCATCTGATATATTTCCTGAACAATATTTTCCCAGTGTTCCTGCTGGGGGGACTCTTTTTGTAGCCAGAGGTGGGCAATCACCTTATTGGATGCTGTCTGTGAGATTTCCACCTGCTTTCCATGGAGAGTTGCTATAATGTGTTCTGGAAAAGCAACAGCAAAACCGCTTATGGGTTCAGTGAGCCAAAGACTGTCACCAGCTCATTGTTGGTGTGGTGTTCTTGCACCTACATTTTCTCCAACATGCCCTGCCTCTGGGGGTATCATAAGGGGAGTGCAGAAGTACCCAATAATGTTTTTCCTCCCAAACTCTCACCACATGTGTGAGGCTGTGAGCTAGCGCTGTCTGAGGCAAGTTACATACAAGTTTGTTTCCGAGACTGGGATGCCCATTTCTTTCTCCCGTTTGTGGCTAACTGGCAGCATAGTGGCCTCTGAAGTTTATCTAACAGCTTGATAATTCAATGAAATTTGGTGATCTGGGACAACTCCATGTTCACCTGCAGTATCAGGTCTTCCATAGGATGTAACATTCCCTGGTCCCACTGGAATCTGAAGCGGTTTCCTAAATAATGACGAATTTGAAGACACCTAAATTAGTCTGTGCCTCACAAGTGATACTGTTACTGGAGTTATTGGAACGATTTGAACACTCCACAGTACAGTATTGTAAATTGGATGCATGATGCCGATTCGACAACAAAGTTGTTAACTGACGTTACAGTGACAGATTTAAGTTGATCACAATTGTGGTCAGCCTAAGTCCATCTGAAAAAACATTGTTTCTTTCGAGTGCCTTTGCCCCCCCCCCCAAACCGCCCATGTGGGGGCTCTGCCTCTGGCAACCCCCATAATTGATATAATTAACTCTGAGTCATATTTGATTCGGGGAGGGGATGCAAGACCCTAAGAAAGCAGTGCCGGGGTGCCCCAGTGACAGTACAACAACCCGTTGCTATGTTGCTGTACTGTCGTTCATGGTACAGGTGTCACTGTTTGGTTGGCATACATTGAAAACTGTGTATGGACCCTAGCCAGTGCCAGTTTGTAAAGATGGTGTCAATGCCAGCTGGGGAAAACTGTGGATCATGTACCACTATTTCCAGATACCTGAAGTCTTTTTTTACTGCTAGGACCCATATAAGCAGTGCCCAGTTTCTGATTATTGTGCCTGTGAAATGCCCCAGATCATAAGCTGGGGTTTCCCACAAGTGGGGGGCATATAGGGCCTGGTCAGGGATCAGAGGAGTCAGAGATCATTACATTTCTTTCCAGTGTGGTGAGGTTACCTCATGGAGCCAATCCAGAGTATTTGCAAAATGTGTTGCTTTTGGGCCAGCCCATCTGAGCAGTACTGGTGCTGTCACTTGCGATTCTGGAGACCCAGGATTGGGAGCAATCCTGGGATGTCAGGGGTTGGCTGGGGGGGGTGGTGGACTGAGTGTCCCAGAGGTAGTGCAGTGGAATTCATGTCCCTCACTCGCTAGATGAAGGAGAACATCCTCTCCTGGATACAAATCCTACCTGGTCTTTATAGATGACCTCAAGACAGATCTGTTCCATATGGTCTGCCAGTATGCCTGCAAATAGTTTATAGCTCATGTTGAGGACTGAGATAGGATGATAAGATTCACAATTCAAGGGGTCATGTTGTGGCTTTAGGATTGTAGAGATATTTGCATATTTCCGACTGGTTGGGGTTGTATTCCCCTCCAAGATCACCTGGAAGGTAGTCTGGAGGGCAGGCATTAAAAGTGACTTAAATTATTTAAAAAAAAATTGTCTGTGTAGTCATCTGGGCTGGGGCTTTTATTTGTCTTAGTGTTAGTGATCACTGTAAATTTGAGCTGCTGCTATTGGGGCCTGGAGCCAAGGTCAGATTTATGCTGCTCTGTCAAAGTGGGTAAGGTGAGGCTATCAACAAAGGCAGCATAGCTGCCTGGGAGTGGTTGAGGCCCTGATCATACAAAGTAACATAAAAGCTACAGAAAGTAGACAAGATCAAATTTGTGTGATACCGAACCTGTCCAGTAGGACCATCATGGTGTTTGGTAATCAGCCTGTTTCTGCTGTTGCTGAAGCCCTAAATATTCTTGAGGCTTCTGCCCCCCCCTCATGTCATTGCATAATATAAACCACAGCCTGTTCTGTTTCATATGTTAAGATGTCTTGCAATTCCAGTTGAATTTTGTGCATTTGCAGTAACAGGGATGAGTCGCCCTGCATGTGGGCATCCTGCAAGAATTGTAGGGTTTCCACTAGTTGAGTTTGTCTTTGATCTCATTGCCGTTTTTCCTGGCTGCATAACTAATTATGTTAGGCTGATTGCAGTACCTTGTCTTGTACTGCATAGCTTTGAATTC
Organism: Neoceratodus forsteri; assembly: GCA_016271365.2. Classification (NCBI taxonomy): domain Eukaryota; kingdom Metazoa; phylum Chordata; order Ceratodontiformes; family Ceratodontidae; genus Neoceratodus; species Neoceratodus forsteri. The sequence continues at coordinate 158,240,009 of JADMNL010000032.1, read as the reverse complement.
CCGACAATGATCAACAGGGCTGGGCCTCTTTGGAATGGGGTTTCAGGCACAATGCCTGGTGCATCTTCTCAGTGTCCAGCTTAAGCTCTGCTAACACTTCTGGTTATGTCTGCAGCAAACTGTCCAAAATGTCTTTCAAGTCAGAACCCTGGGTATTTTGGAGAGGTCCATATAGATATTCTTCTGCCTCACCCTGTTCTTGGTATTTTGCTGTCTTTCGATGATTTCAGCCTGGGTTTTGACAAGCTGAACAACCGCCACCTCAAGGCAGTACGCTCTCTCATCTGTGGTGGCGAGCTGGTGGATAGCCATGTCAGCCCTTGATCTGAGAGTGGAAATGTCTCCCCCATTATAGACAGCATACCTTTCATGTCCGCTTGGAAAGCCTATAGCACAGGGAAAAGGGTTTCCAGCTTCACCCGCTATAGCCTATTGCCTATTGCTGTGGGGAAGACTTGGATCAAACCTCACCTGTAAATTTAGAAATTCATCCTGTAAGCATCTTGGTGACAATTCCTCTTTAATAGCAAATAAGAAGGTCTCCTATTGTCCTTTTTTTTAAATTTTGAAACCTTGGATGGATTTTCAAAGGGCCCTTAGATCCACGCAAGCTGCACCAAACAACCAGCTTGAATCAGATCTTGGTGTGCTAAATACTGTGTGCCATATTTTGCAAGAAAAGTGGTCTGTGTGACAAAGTCCCCCAAACTGACACAAGAGGTCCACTGCATCAACACAATGGCGTAAGGGATGGGAATGATGCAAGCTGCATCAAAATAAATGGTGCAAGTTGAGTCAAAAATGGTGCATGACACAAACTGAGTACAAAAATGGTGCAAACCGATGAAAACTGGCGCAAACTGAGTAGAAATGGTGCAAACTGAGTAGAAAAGGCGTAAACTGATGGAAAATGGTGCAGACTGAGTAGAAATGGTACAAGCTGAGTAACCAAAATGGTGCAAGCTGAGTCAAACAAATGACGCAAAGGACGAGAATGACGCAAGCTAAGTTAACAAAACAGCAGATGAAATGGCCAAATCTAAGCTCCCAAAATGTTCTAAACTAGTCCTACAGGAGAATACTGGCCCTTAATATTAGCATAGTCAGGTCTGACCACCTGCTTTGGGTCTCTTTATATGCTCTAGTGTCCCTTAGACCAGCTCTGGCTGGTCTAGCAGCCGACGGTACTTTGACATGTTTGGTGTCAGTGGTGCAGCTTTGAAATTCCCACAGGTGCGGTCTTGCGCCATTTCAGTGGTGCAAGATGGCTTGCGTCATGGCACTGCTGTTTGTATGGTGCAAGGCTGATGCAGCCACCTTTGATGCAGGATGGACTGCCCTTGATGCAGTGCTCCTTTGAATATCAGGTCTGGTGCAATGTTTGACACTAGACTCCCTTGCGCCACTATTGTTTGACGCACATCCCTTGCGTCATACCTGGGACTTTGAAAACCTGGCCCCTAATATCTAGATGATCCTGCAAAACCCTACCCACCATGCCTTCTGACTAGTGCTGGATAAAACAGCACAAAGGTCAGGGAAGCTGCGGGTCTATATAAATGAACTAGATCAGGCGAACTCTGGGTACACATTGACAAACTAGAGCAGGGGAACTCTGGGTACATATTGATAAACTAGATCAGAGGTACTCTGGGTACATATTGATAAACTAGATCAGGGGAACTCTGGGTACATATTGATAAACTAGATCAGGGAAACTCTGGGTACATATTGATAAAACAGATCGGGGAATTCTGGGTACATATTGATAAACTAGATCAGGGGAACTCTGGGTACATATTGATAAACTAGATCAGGGGAACTCTGGGTACATATTGATAAACTAGATGAGGGAACTCTAGGTACATATTGATAAAATAGATCGGGGAATTCTGGGTACATATTGATAAACTAGATCAGGGGAACTCTGGGTACATATTGATAAACTCGATTAGGAAACTCTAGGTATGTATTGACAAACTAGATGAGGGGAACTCTGGGTACATATTGATAAACTAGGGCAGGCGAACTCTAGGTACATATTGATAAACTAGATTAGGGGAACTCTGGGTACATATTGATAAACTAGGTCAGGGAAACTCTGGGTACATATTGATAAACTAGATTAGGGGAACTCTGGGTACATATTGATAAACTAGATTGGGAACTCTGGGTACATATTGATAAAATAGATCAGGGGATCTCTGGGTACATATTGATTAGGTCAGGGAAACTCTGGGTACATATTGATAAACTAGGTCAGGGAAACTCTGGGTACATATTGATAACATAGATCGGGGAACTCTGGGTACATATTGATAAACTAGATCAGGGGATCTCTGGGTACATATTAATAAAACAGATCAGGGGAACTCTGGGTACATATTGATAAACTAGGTCAGGGAAACTCTGGGTACATATTGATAAAATAAATTGGGGAACTCTGGATACATATTGATAAACTAGATTAGGGGAACTCTGGGTACATATTGATAAACTAGATCAGAGGAACTCTGGGTACATATTGATAAAACAGATCAGGGGAATTCTGCATACATATTGATAAACTAGATCAGAGGTACTCTGGGTACGTATTGATAAACTAGATTAGGGAACTCTGGGTACATATTGATAAAATAGATTGGAGAATTCTGGGTACATATTGATAAACTAGATCAGAGGAACTCTGAGTACATATTAATAAACTAGATCGGGGAACTCTGGGTACATATTGATAAAATAGATCAGGGGATCTCTGGGCACATATTGATAAACTAGGTCAGGGAAACTCTGGGTACATATTGATAAACTAGATCAGGGGAACTCTGGGTACATATTGATAAACTAGATCAGGGGAACTCTGGGTACATATTGATAAACTAGGTCAGGCGAACTCTGGGTACATATTGATAAACTAGATCAGGGAACTCTGGGTACATATTGATAAACTAGATCAGGGGAACTCTGGGTGCATATTGATAAACTAGATCAGGGAACTCTGGGTACATATTGATAAACTAGATCAGGGGAACTCTGGGTACATATTGATAAACTAGGTCAGGCGAACTCTGGGTACATATTGATAAACTAGATCAGGGAACTCTGGGTACATATTGATAAACTAGATCAGGGGAACTCTGGGTACATATTGATAAACTAGATCAGGGAACTCTGGGTACATATTGATAAAATAGATCAGGGGAACTCTGGGTACATATTGATAAACTAGATCAGGGGAACTCTGGGTACATATTGATAAAATAGATCAGGAGAACTCAGGGGAACTCTGGGTACATATTGATAAACTAGAGCAGGGGAACTCTGGGTACATATTGATAAAATAGATCAGGCGAACTCTGGGTACATATTGATAAACTAGATCAGGCGAACTCTGGGTACATATTGATAAACTAGGTCAGGTGAACTCTAGGTACATATTGATAAACTAGCGCAGGCTAACTCTAGGAACATATTGATAAACTAGAGCAGACGAACTCTATGAACATATCGATAAACTAGATCAGGCTAACTCTGGGTACATATTAATAAACTAAATCAGGGGAACTCTGGGTACATATTGATAAAATAGATCAGGGGAACTCTGGGTACATATTGATAAACTAGATCAGGGGAACTCTGGGTACATATTGATAAACTAGATCAGGGGAACTCTGGGTAGATGTTGATAAACTAGATCAAGTCAACTCTAGGATCATATTTATAAACTAGAGCAGGCAAAATCTGGTAATTAAGTTGCTAAATTGGATCAGGTGAGTAGCATGTGTGTGTGTATTGTTAAATTAGAACATGGGTTGAAAATTTCACAGTCTCTGATTGTCCGAGTCTCTTTCAAAGGGGGTACATTAATTACCAATAGAGACAAGCAAATAACTGCACCCTGATTGTAAAGTCCTCAGCTGGGTGTTGACCCAAGGGTCTCCATCGCCACCGGCCACTAACCAGAATAATTACACTGCTATTATTATTATCTGGTAATGTACACCCAAACCCAAGACCTATGGCTTCCAGCCCTTCTAAACCCTGTACTGCAACTGGCCTTCGCTTTGCATCCTTAAACATTTGCAGTCTCCTAAAGAAATCTGCTGCCCTCCAGTGCTGGGTCGTTCAACATCAACCTGACATAATTGCACTGGTAGAGACTTGGCTCTTCAAATCCACCCCTGACTCCGCTATCACCCTCCCTGGATATACCATCTACAGGGAAGACCGAGCAAACAGCGTGTGGTGGTTACAAGACTACTGTGACGGGACTCCTTATAGATCAGGCACTCCCAGCTCCTAAACTTGATTATGGAGCCCAAGCCTTCACCTTAAAATCACACCTGACCCTGCCCGAATCCTCTCTTCCTCACGGTCTCCTATGTACCCCGAGGAATCAAAACCAAGGGTCCAGTCCTCATTGACTATCTCACATCTCTCCTTCACAAAGTGGAGCAAGTCATCCTAGGTGATCTCAATGTTAACTGGCTTGCCTCCACTGCCTCCCATATAAGGGACTCCTTTGCTGCCCTGGATATGTCCCAGTTAGTCACCCAGCCCACCAGATTCAACCACTCTACTGGCACCAGCACTCTCCTAGATGTTGTTATATCTAACCGCCCCTACAAAATCCAGGATGTCACTGTCCTCCCAAACTCTCTTAGTGATCACTCCCCAGTCCTCTGTCTCTGGTCATCCTCCACTCTGAAGCCAGTGTCCCAGGCCACTCTACACCACCGTTTACACCCTGGCAGCCTCAGAAAATTAAAACAATACCTAGCCCAGCTAGACTGGTCCCCTATCCAGCATGCCCCTGACATTGACTCAGCTCTTGACCACTTCACAAATGCCTTCAGTAAGGCTTGTGACCTTTCGTCCCCCTCACCAGGATCCACTCCAAAAAAAATGCAGTGCCCCATGGATCACTCCACCCCTCCTCCAAAGACTCGAAAACAGAGGTAATCTCTGGCACATTGTTGTAGAATCTGGAAAGGCATCTGATAGACAGGCCTACAACGCAGAACGCAATAAGTGCACTTGGGCCATTAGGCGGACCAAGGCAAGCACTACCAGACCACCCTCGCTTCCACTTGGGGGTTCAGCCTGGACCTTCTGGGATAATATGAAAGAGCTAAATGGGAAGTCAATCAATCAATCAATCAATCAAAATCTTTATTTATCCAGGCGGGCACTATTGAGCAAGGCTCATTTGCAAGGTGGACCTGGCCATGAATACATCAAAGTACAGTACAGAAGCATGTATACAAAAAGCAATAATATACAAGGGAGAAAAAGTATATACAGTGTATAGAAACATAGAAACATAGAAGTTGACGGCAGATAAGGACCGCAAGGCCCATCCAGTCTGCCCATTTCTTTTTCTACCTTATAAATGTGCAGTCGGCCTTTGCTCTGTCAGTGGCCTATCTATTTATAGTTATTTGTATTGCTCCCTTATGCCTATCCCATGCCTATTTGAAGCCCTGCACTGTATTCACATCTACCACTTCTTGTGGTAAGCCATTCCATGCATCCACCACCCTTTCTGTGAAAAGAATTTCTCATTCCCTTAATCGGCCCCTCTAATCTCATGCTGTGTCCTCTTGTCCTGCTATTTTTCTTATATTTAAACATGTTAGACTCTTTCACCTTGTTAATGCCCTTAAGGTGTTTGAATGCCTCGATCATATCACCTCTCTCCCTCCTTTGCTCAAGGGTATACATATTGAGCTCCATTAATCTGTCCTCATATGTCTTCTGATGCAGTCCCTGCCAATTTTGGTTGCCCTTCTCTGGACTGCCTCAATTTGGTTAATGTCCTTGTGAAAGTGTGGCCTCCAATACTTCGAGTACTCCAGATGGGGCCTAACTCAGTGTCTTGTAAAGAGGGATTATTACCTCCCTCTTACGACTAGTGATACCCCTACTAATACACCCTAACACCCCCCTAGCCTTACCTACTGCTTTAGAGGTCTACTTGGATGATTTCAGGTCATCAGTGAGGATGATGCCCAAGTCTCTTTCTTCCTTTGTGACTGCTAGCAACTCCCCTCCTAGCCTATAGGTGGCTTCAGGGTTTCTCTTCCCTATGTGCATGATTTTGCACTTCTTTGCATTAAATCCCAGTTGCCACTCTTCTGACCATTTTGCTAGTTTATCCAGATCTCTTCTCATTCTGCCCACCCCATCGGATCATCTACTCTGTTGCAGATCTTGGTGTCATCTGCAAACAGACAAGCCTTACTCTCTAGTCCATCTGCAAGGTCATTAATGAAGATGTTGAAGAGGACTGGCCCTAGGACTGATCCTGAGGTACCCCACTTGTGACTTGCATCTCTTCTGACTGTATACCATTTACCACCACTCTCTGTTTTCTGTCCATCAACCAGTTTGCCACCCAGTTGACCAACTTCTGACCCACCCCGAGCCTACCCAGCTTATTTATCAATCTTCTATGTGGAACAGTGTCGAAAGCTTTGCTGAAGTCAAGGTAGGTGACATCAACTGCTCCCCCTTGGTCCACCACTCTGGTTACCCAGTCAAAGAAATCTATGAGATTAGTTTGACTGGACCTTCCTTTGTAAACCCATGCTGTCTTGGATCCCATGCCCCTATGGATTCCAGGTGTTGCACTATCCTTTCCTTAAGGAGTGCCTCATAATCTTGCCCACTACTGAGGTAAGACTGACTGGTCTTGTAGTTACCGCCTCCTCCATGCTACCACTCTTGTGGAGCGGGATCACATGAGCCCTTCTTCAGTCTTCTGGGACCTCTCCTGTGCTCAGAGACTCACTAAACAGTTCTGCTAATGGCTCTGCTAGTTCCACCTTTAGCTCCTAGGGTACCCTGGGATGTATGCCATCAGGTCCCATTGCCTTATCCACCCTGAGCTTAGCAAGCTCTTGTAGGACCCTTTCTTTAGTGAAGGAGTAGTGCTCACCTCCCTCCCCCCCTGTGTCCATGATGCTGAGTTGTGGGCCCTGCCCTACCTTCTCTTCAGTAAATACTGAGCAAAAGTATCTATTTAGGATAGATGCCTTTACAGGGTCCTCCTCCTCACATGCTCCCTTTTCTCCATTAAGCTTAGCAATACCCCCTCTGGACTTTCTCCTTTCACTAATGTATTTATAGAAAGTCTTGTCGCCTTCTTTTACTGTTTGTGCTAGATTTTCCTCAGTTTGGGACTTTGCCTGCCTTATTGCCTTCCCTGCTTCCCTTAGGGCAGTTTGGTATGCCTCCCTATCTTCATCCCGCTGTGTTCCCTTATATTTCCTGAAGGCCAGCCTTTGGCTCTGACCTTTTCTGCTACTGTATTTGAGAACCAAAGTGGTTTCCTTCTTCTTTGCACTTCCTTTTCTGTCTAACACAATGGGATGTTGCTTCAAGTATTGCATCCTTAATGCTTGCCCTTTGCCTGTACCCTCACCTGTGTTTCTTTTGCCAGGGCTAGCTTAACTCTGTTGGCCATCTTATCAAGTCAGCTCCTCTGAAGTCCCATATTTTGCCTTGGAATGGGATGATTTAGATGTAGTAGCCAAATTGAACCATACCATGTGATGGTCACTGGCCCCAGGTGACCTTCTACCTGGAGATCTGTGATCCCTTCCTTGTTAGTCAGTACTAGATCTAGGATAGCCTCTGTCTCGTGGGTTGCTGTACCAGTTGTTTGAGGCCCTCCCTGCAGGGAATCCACTATGAGTCTAGTTCTGGCAGATGTTCCTGCTGGTATTGACCAATCTGTATCCGGCATGTTGAAGTCTCCCATTATCAGAACCTCCCTTTAGCCGTCATGTTTTGTATATCTTCTAACAGTAATGTGTCTATGTCCTCCCCTGGTCTGGGGCCTGCAGACAACCCCAGTTCTTATGGCTGTCCCATTTCCTGTTTCCAGGGTGACCCACAGTTCTTCTGGCTCCTTATTGTATTCTGAATTTCTGTAGCTTTGATATTTTCATTGACATACAGGGCCACTCCTCCCCCTTTGCACCTCGGTCTCTTCTGAACAATACATAGCCAGGTACTGAAGTCTCCCAAGTGTGGTTACTGGTAAACCATGTCCACTAATTGCTACTATGTCCAGTTTAGCCTCTGACATTATTGCCTGCAGGTCTGGGATCTTATTTCCCAGGCTGTGAGCATTTGTGTACATGATTTTCCATTGGCCAGATTTTGGTGTGTTAGTTGTTGGGTGAGGTTTGGCATTACCCCTGTGCGTCGTATGGGGAGACAAACCTTTTTTCTTACCTGGTGATGCAAATGAACTGCAAACATGCTGAATCCCTGTTTGACCACTAGCTGAGGGGGTATACAGTACAGTACAACGTTGAAATAAATAAAAATTAAAAAAAGCAATATTTTACAAATGAAGAAGTCAGCAGATGTACAATCAACCATAGGCACACAGGGGTTATAAGCAGAGATCTTTTGAGTGAGGCAGCCGGCAACTACACATATAGGGGAAAGAGGCTGTGCATGGGGTGGCAGGTTAGAGAGGTAAAGAAGAGGGATATATTACCGACGACTGGGGGAAAATTGAGCTAAAACCACAGAAAGTGACGATGGCTGTCATGTACTTGTTTATTATGATAATGATGGAGGACGGGTAGATAACTGGGACACTACTATGGATGGGGTGGGACTTTAGCCAGGCTGGAGCGGACAGGGAAGGGTGGGTGCAGCAGGAAGAGTTAATAGGGAAAGAGTGAGAGCCAGGGGTAGAAACATGGTGAGCATCAGGATGGAAAGGAGGAGTTGCAGAATTAGTGGGCTAGCGGTGAGGAAAACATTTGCAAGGTGCTTTCATGTGGCGATCATAGAGTGCCTTGAAGATTTTCAGGCTAACAGGGCAGCTCAGCTTCAAGTTCCTTTGTAAACCGTTCCACAATGTGGGTAAAGAGAAGCTTAGAGCAGCTTTGCTGAAATGAGTTTTGACCCTTGGAACTTGGAGGGCAATTAGGAAATAGCTCCTTAGAGCATAGGTGCCTAACACACTCCGGGGAATACAGTCCGAGACATATGAGGGGAGGAGCTTGTTGGTCACCGCTCTGAAGGCCCATAGGGCGGCGTTTCTATTCCTTCTATAGTGAAGGGAAGTCCAGCCTAACGATGAGTACAGGGAGCAGTGGTGTGTGGAAAGTGGAAGGCCAGTAATGAAGCTGATAGCTCTGTGGTAGAGGGAAGTCCCGCTCCCCCAACCATCTCAGCTCTCCATCAATGGCACCCCCACCACAGATCCACTCCTCATAGCCGATTGCCTTAACACTGCCTTCTCTGACCTAAGCTCGGTCCTCCCCAGCAGCTTCTTTGACCCAGTCCCCACCTCTCTCCCTCTGGTCCTGCATCGCCCACCATTCTACCTGCGCACCCTATCCCCCCAAGAAGCCAGGCTGCACCTGCTAAAAGCCTTAGGCAGCAATAACCCCAGCAGTGATGCCTCAACTCCAGGATCCTCCATATGGTCTTGGACGAAGTCCTAGTCCCCCTAACTGACCTTCTAAACTCGTCTCTATGCCTGGGTCAGTTCCCAAGTGCTTGGAAAACTGTTGAAATCACACCCATACATAAGAGTGGGGACTGGTCCACCCCCAACAGTTACTGGCCGATCTCCATCCTCCCCAAACTCTCTAAAGCCCTTGAAAAAGTGGTGTTGATCCAGCTCTCTGAATACCTAACCAAGTATGACATTATGTGTCCAGACCAGCATGGTTTCCGCCAAGGACACAGTACAACCACGGCTCTCCTGGAATTCTCCCAACACCTGCATGCTGTTCTCAACTCTGGCAGCCTTGCAGGAGCAGTGTTCATTGACCTCTCCAAGGCCTTTGACACTGTCTTTCAACCCCTTCTACTTGACTCTCTCCACCAATTTGGCTTCTCTGGCAGTCCCATTTCCTTGTTCTCTAGCTACCTCTTTGCTAGATCCCAGCGTGTCAAGATCAGCGGCTCCCTCTCCAGCACTTTTCCCGTTCACTCCGGGGTCCCTCAGGGCTCCATCCTGGGTCCAATACTTTTTAGTCTCTACCTCAACACCCTCCCCAGCTCATGTACTGGTAAAATGCTCCTCTACGCCGATGATGCAGTCCTCGTTGCCTCACATCCGAATCCCACCTCCCTCCAATTATCCCTCCAGCAAGCTTACAACCAAGTCGAAAGGTGGTTCGGTGACTGCAGACTGGTCATTAACCTAAAGAAAATCAAATCAATGCTCTTCTTCCACCACCAAAATAAAGCTAAATATACCTTCTTTTTGATTATCCCCAGCACTCTGCACCAGCTAGAACAAGTGACCACATACAAGTACCTAAGCATCACGTTCGATACTGCCCTCTCCTTCCACACTCACGTTAATCCTTGTCAGCCACCATTAACTCTCAGATTGGCTTGCTTTACCGGCACAGGGACTGCCTGCCTCAGGTTACCCTCAGGCTGGCCATCACCTCCTTCGTCTTGTCCCTCGTGGACTATGGCTTGCCCATCTATGCCGCAGCTGACAACACTGCCCTCTCCAAAATCCAACTCTCCATCAATAAGGCCTGTAGGCTCCTGACCGGTGCCCCCAGCCGAACTCACACCTGCCTTCTCTATACTACCACCAATCAGCTCAACTTTGAGGAGCGACTGCTCTACCAGACCTGCCTTCTCACTAAGAAATCACTGCTAGGACTCTTCCCCCTCCCGGGGGTCTCCACCTTCCTACAGCAGTCATTATCATCCATCACCACCCATAGCTCTGTTAAGGCCACTTTCAAGGTGCCCAAAACCAAGACCTCTCTTGCCCAGAGATCCTTCCTCTACCGAGCCCCACCTGGTTCAACTCCCTCCCTAGCTGTATCTCCAACTTGTCAAAAATTGGCTCCTTCAAAACAGCCCTTTGGAACCATATCTTTAATACCCGCTGTTGTAGGTGCAACTAACCCCCTGTTGTAACCTGTGGTACCCACCTGCCTTGCCCCCTGGCTTGACAATGTCCACTGGATAGCCTCTCCTTCCCCCAGACCCACTCCTTCCCTACTAGGTCCAAATAGGGATGTAACCTGCTGTCTTCTCTTAGGACCTACTATATCCATGAGTGTAACTCACAATTTTGTAACATTATGTAACCTAAGTAACACACAAACTACTACATTATGTAACCTAAGTGTATCTATGTTAAATGTTCCTTTTACTGCACCTGTAATGTTATCCTCTGTTTTAATCTGCACTGTAATAACTGTCTTGATGTCTGCTCCCCGCTGCAATGAGGTGCCTTTGTAAACGAGTCTCTGACTCAAAGGTTGTAAACCCGATTTGTAATGACTAAATGAATAACTAGTACCAACACAATCTGTCTCACCACAATAAAAAAGTGCTCAACTGAAAATTTTAAGTGAATCATCCATGTCCCTATGTTCTACTCCTTAGTGTGGGACACCCCCTGGTTAGCAGTTTCACATAGTTCTTGAAATTTTTAGTTACTTGTCCTATATTTATATTTAATCTGGATGCTGCTGCCATCCTTCCCACTGGCGTTTTGATGACAGCACTTCTAGTGGGGCATCTTACAGTCTCCTGAGGCTGATGTCACAGCTGGGGAGCGGCCAGTGGAGTGTGTGTAGTGCAGCCCTATGGAGGGAGCTATTAGTAGCTCTGCTTTGTATGTTGGAGGTCTTGTTGCTATACTGAGACCAAGTATGGACTAGCAGTCGACTGGCTGACGTCAGCCGTGGGTCAGCCACGGGAGACTGTGGGATGCATCACTAGAGGCACTTTTATCAAAATGCCAGTGGGAGGGACAGCAGGATCAACCAGATTACATCTTAATACATCAGAAGCAAAGTAAGTGGAATTTATAAACCATATGCGAAACGTTAATTGGGGGCTGTCCCACACTGAGGTGTGGGACATAAGGATGTGACTGTTTCCCTTTAAAAAGCTGAATATCAGTCATTTTTTCTGCTCAGTTAGTGAGCACACCCCCACCACCAACATTCACCTTCCATGATCTCCACATCCCTAATTGCCCCTGCAACCAACAGAAATACATCTAGTGCAACAAAAAGCAGCATTGCAGTGAAACTGGGCAAAAAATATGTGGCCCACCCAGTGATCTGCCATCACTAATACACACTTTTGCCACATTCAGACTCAATTACTGCAATTCCCTTTACCTTGGGCTAAATGTTGGGATCCTATGTTGCCTGCAGTTGGTGCAAAACGCAGTGGCTAGGTTGTTGGTGGGCCATCCAAGGTCCTGTCACATAACCCTGGTCCTGTGTGAACTGCACTGGTTGCCAGTGAGGTGGTGGATCTCCCTCAAGGTCAGCTTGCTGTTCTATAAAGCCCTACGTGGACTGGGCCCAAGCTACCTGCAAGACCTTTTGTCTTCTCACCAGAACTCCTGACCTCTCTGTTCCTCTGAGGTGGGCCTCCTAGCGGTTCCCAGGGTTTGGCTGAAATCTGCAGGTGAGAGGGCTTTGATGTTGCTGGCCGGAACCCTGTGACACTCGCTTCCCAGATACCCGAGGGAGGCCCCCTCACTGGAGGCCTTTAAAAGAGATCTGAAGTCTCATCTTTTTACAGCAGCTTTTAAATATCCTAGCATTCTATTTATAGCTCGAGGCTTTTTTTATTGTATTTATTCTGTTTTCTCCCCCCTCCCACTATCCTCAGTGATCATATATATTTAAGCAATAAGACATGATAGGGGATGTGTTATGGTGGGTTAATGGCCCACCTCGGGTGGGTTGAAGCATGAGGCATAACCTCGTGCTTCCATCCCCCGAGAAGGGCTGTTAACCCACCATAATACACCCCCTGGAGTGCCTTATTGCAGTTATGAAATGGATCCTTTTTAGTTAATTGTGTGCATTTTTTTAAACATATTACATTCGGCTGGGCCATTGTGCTGGGATAACAGCCCTGCTGAAAGCAGCTCTAGCCAATCAGAATTCAGCATTCTTTACACCCATTTCATAATTTATATGTTATGCTTTTAAAAACATTGTTTTAAATATGCTGCTACTGAACAAATGTTAATTTTGTATTCTGCATTCTGTTTTTTTATTGTGTACGGCACCCATAGCCTCCAGGATTGGGCACCTTAGAAATTAATTTGCCTTGCCTTGCCTTGCTTTTATTTTATTTTAGCTTTTTTCTTAAATAGTTTGATTGTGTTAAATGTTGATTTTATGAGCTTGGTGAGCCTGTTATTAGATTTTTCTATTGCTTTATGGTGTATATTGTGCAGCACTCAAGAGTCCAGAGGAATGAGCGCTTTATAAATAAAGTTTGCTCGCTTGCTGACTTGCTTCTTTTCACTGTAAAAGATTCCAGGCATCTTCCAGTTTTATTTGGTGGTAAAATGTTCTAGTTCCTCCAAAATCTGAGTATTTAGTAAATTATTGAATTTATTTTTTTCTCAAGAAAAAAAGATGGCCACCACATTTGGCTAGAAATACCATTGTAGACCCGGCAAGTGTTAGGATCGAGAAAATAACAAAAAATCAGAAACCTCATGGTGCACAGTATGGGAGTTACCTTCAAACACAGATTTGACAGGTATGCTAATCTTTTTCTTAACTGTACCTGAAACAAGCTTTTTAGAAAAACATTTGTCATGGCACTGCTGCTTTTAGAAACCCAGGACACACACAAATCATTTTTGGTTTGTTTAAATCAAACTGCTGCTGCCATTCCTTTCACTGCAACAGTCTCCTGCTATTTCCATGCTCATCCTCCACTGGACAACACAAAAGAAAGGACAAGCCACTTGCTCTCCCAACCATTCTTCCTTCATCCGATTGCTTCAGTTGCTCTGAAGTGAAGTGTAAATGTTTTTTAAATGAAAAAACGAACATTGGTGCCATAGTAACATTACTCACTCTTAACCTTAGCTGCTCTGTTGGGTCCAAACAAGCAGTCCTGCTTGCCAACCACAGATCTTCGAACTGCGCTCTTTATAGTCCCAACCATGCTTACTATGTGTAATGGGCACTAGGAGCGTGATCAAACACCAGACATCAAAAATTGGTATATCAAAAACAAAAGTGCCTTGGCCGGCTCAGTGCTGCTGTGGGCTGAGGCACTGGATGCCGCACCTCATGCCACGCTGGTGACCCGCGTTCGGGAGAGAGCTTAGGCCGCTGGGGGCTGGCAGTGGGGAGAGCTGGGAAGATGATTGTGGGGGCCACTGGTCTGCTCTCATCTCCAGGATTGGGGAGGTATAGTTCCTCATTCTTGACTGAGACCCAGTGAAGGCCAGGTGTCAGAGCAGAGTTGGGGGTTGACGCAATGTTGGGGAGGGTGGAAGGAGCACTCAGCTTCCAGGAACACCCATGTGCCTCCATTTACACATGCTTGCTGTGTTTAGAATTGTTCTTGGGGGGGGGCGGGAGAAAACTAGAAAAGCCTATGTCTCTCTGTGGTCATATGTGACAGCCTCCTTGCTCTCAGATCCTGATCGCTGTATATCCCAACCGGTAAGATGGTGGGGGAAGAGGCTGATGGGTTGGGGGTGGAAGGCAACCCAAAGACAGGAGTAGGTGGTCACAGAGGAGCAAACAGCTATATGAAAAAAAAAGTATCTCTCAAGCAGCAGCACCCTCTACTAGCAAGTATACCAGCGGAGGGACTATTTTTCAAGAATATGTTTTTTTTTTTTGTTTATTTCTATTCATTTTTCATGTTTTTTTTTAAATTTTTAAAATAGTTTATAAAAAGTTACATATTAACCTAGTTTCTAAGCTCCATAATACACTCCAGGATGTACAGTATGTGCAATTCCTGTTGTTCCAGGGGTATAAGGCTCTCTGCCTTTGGCATTGGGCCTCTTTACACTCACGGGCAGGTGAGTTTAACCCAATACCCATCACACTGTCATGTATTATTGCTTACCTAGAACAAGCAAACTCTTGGGGTATACTGGTAAACTAGATCTGGCAAAATCCCATCCACAGCAAGCTTAACCTAGACTTCTACGTCCCAGGCCATTAGTTTCGGGTACCTGTGACTGTCACTTTATAAAGACATCGGTGTTTTGTAGAGTTCAGCATTTCCAAATCACAGCCATACAGGATGAGCTCAAGAAGAAACCAGGTGAGTTCTGTTACACTGCTACAACAGTCAGTAATGACTGTCTGTTGCTATCCCCATGTGCATCAATAGATGGCTGGCCTGCAGCATCCCTCATCAAGTACTGCACCAAACAAACGAAAGCGAAGACATGCTGTGACATGCGACTGACAGCTGAAAGTACAAATACCAATAGTAGGAACTGAAGGATACATGATAATACAGAGTTAATAACAGGAAGTGGCATCATTTATAGCCACTAATCTTATCTTTAACCTTTGCTGTATATAGGGTTTATTTTACATGCCTTCAAGTTTAATGGCTAAGGAGAGCCTGGAAACTACAGTAATCCTAGCAGGAAGGCTTGACTTCTGCAGGCTTTCCGTTACTGAGAGTGGATGTGCTGAGCCTTTCCCCAGTGTTACTGCTCTGTTAACATCTCACAGTGCACCTGTTTATACAGTACTTTAATGTGTCCCCCACCTCCCCAAAAGAAAACTCCCTTAAAGCAACAACAAAAACATAGCCTTAACAATTGTTTCCAATTCATCTGCCAATCTGAATTAGTGTTTTTGTGCCACGGAATCCGACTGGGGAATTGTACCATTTCCAATTGAATTTCAGTCTCTCTCTCTCTTGCTTTCTCATCCCTTCTCTTTACACACCAATAATGTCCTTCTCTTAATAACAGTCCTCCGAACAATACAAATTGCATTCCGCGTCCTGTGAAGGCAATCGCTTTTCACAGGTGGCAGTGGCAAAAAATGTAATTACCAATTAAAATCTGTTCAATCTGCTTTACTTTTGCAAAGAACAGGACTAGCCTTTTAATGAGATTTGTGACACTGAGTCAACTCAATTAGGATGTTCGCTTCAGCACATGGGCCATTTGGGTTTTCAAACAACCCCTTCCGAACAATAGTTCCTGAGACCCGGACAAGAACATATGGCAAGGCAAGACTGAGAAGATGCCTTTGTATGCTGCGGATTTCTGTCTAAACACTGCCATTTGTTATACGGAACTAATTAAACACATTCACCCAAAACAAAAATGGGCTATGGTTACAGTGCTTGATCAGTCAGCAACACAAAAGGCAGACCCACACCAGTGTTGGCTGTACATTCAAGCTAGCAAGTCATTTGGCCTTTTTTAAATTATATTGCTAAAAATTGTATTAGCCTCGTTTGGCTAATGCTTTCCATGCTGTTTCTGACTTTGGGATTCTTGGGGTGGGGGGGTCAGTGCAGCTTGGCTGGAGTAGTGGGGTGGGGGTCAGTGCAGCTTGGCTGGAGTAGTGGGTGGGGGTCAGTGCAGCTTGGCTGGAGTAGTGGGGTGGGGGTCAGTGCAGCTTGGCTGGAGTAGTGGGGTGGGGTCAGTGCAGCTTGGCTGGAGTAGTGGGGTGGGGATCAGTGCAGCTTGGCTGGAGTAGTGGGGTGGGGGTCAGTGCAGCTTGGCTGGAGTAGTGGGTTGGGGGTCAGTGCAGCTTGGCTGGAGTAGTGGGGTGGGGGTCAGTGCAGCTTGGCTGGAGTAGTGGGGTGGGGGTCAGTGCAGCTTGGCTGGAGTAGTGGGGTGGGGGTCAGTGCAGCTTGGCTGGAGTAGTGGGGTGGGGGTCAGTGCAGCTTGGCTGGAGTAGTGGGGTGGGGGTCAGTGCAGCTTGGCTGGAGTAGTGGGGTGGGGGTCAGTGCAGCTTGGCTGGAGTAGTGGGGTGGGGGTCAGTGCAGCTTGGCTGGAGTAGTGGGGTGGGGGTCAGTGCAGCTTGGCTGGAGTGGTGGGGTGGGGGTCAGTGCAGCTTGGCTGGGTGAGTGGGGTGGGGTCAGTGCAGCTTGGCTGGAGTAGTGGGGTGGGGGGTCAGTGCAGCTTGGCTGGAGTAGTGGGGTGGGGGTCAGTGCAGCTTGGCTGGAGTAGTGGGGTGGGGGTCAGTGCAGCTTGGCTGGAGTAGTGGGGTGGGGGTCAGTGCAGCTTGGCTGGAGTAGTGGGGTGGGGGTCAGTGCAGCTTGGCTGGAGTAGTGGGGTGGGGGTCAGTGCAGCTTGGCTGGAGTAGTGGGGTGGGGGTCAGTGCAGCTTGGCTGGAGTAGTGGGGTGGGGGTCAGTGCAGCTTGGCTGGAGTAGTGGGGTGGGGGATCAGTGCAGCTTGGCTGGAGTAGTGGGGTGGGGATCAGTGCAGCTTGGCTGGAGTAGTGGGGTGGGGGTCAGTGCAGCTTGGCTGGAGTAGTGGGGTGGGGGGTCAGTGCAGCTTGGCTGGAGTAGTGGGGTGGGGGTCAGTGCAGCTTGGCTGGAGTAGTGGGGTGGGGGTCAGTGCAGCTTGGCTGGAGTAGTGGGGTGGGGGTCAGTGCAGCTTGGCTGGAGTAGTGGGGTGGGGGTCAGTGCAGCTTGGCTGGAGTAGTGGGGTGGGGTCAGTGCAGCTTGGCTGGAGTAGTGGGGTGGGGGTCAGTGCAGCTTGGCTGGAGTAGTGGGGTGGGGGTCAGTGCAGCTTGGCTGGAGTAGTGGGGTGGGGGTCAGTGCAGCAGCTGGAGTAGTGGGGTGGGGGTCAGTGCAGCTTGGCTGGAGTAGTGGGGTGGGGGTCAGTGCAGCTTGGCTGGAGTAGTGGGGTGGGGGTCAGTGCAGCTTGGCTGGAGTAGTGGGGTGGGGGTCAGTGCAGCTTGGCTGGAGTAGTGGGGTGGGGGTCAGTGCAGCTTGGCTGGAGTAGTGGGGTGGGGGTCAGTGCAGCTTGGCTGGAGTAGTGGGGTGGGGGTCAGTGCAGCTTGGCTGGAGTAGTGGGGTGGGGGTCAGTGCAGCTTGGCTGGAGTAGTGGGGTGGGGATCAGTGCAGCTTGGCTGGAGTAGTGGGGTGGGGGTCAGTGCAGCTTGGCTGGAGTAGTGGGGTGGGGGTCAGTGCAGCTTGGCTGGAGTAGTGGGGTGGGGTCAGTGCAGCTTGGCTGGAGTAGTGGGGTGGGGTCAGTGCAGCTTGGCTGGAGTAGTGGGGTGGGGTCAGTGCAGCTTGGCTGGAGTAGTGGGTGGGGGGTCAGTGCACTTGGCTGGAGTAGGTGGGGTGGGGGTCAGTGCAGCTTGGCTGGAGTAGTGGGGTGGGGGTCAGTGCAGCTTGGCTGGAGTAGTGGGGTGGGGGTCAGTGCAGCTTGGCTGGAGTAGTGGGGTGGGGGTCAGTGCAGCTTGGCTGGAGTAGTGGGGTGGGGGTCAGTGCAGCTTGGCTGGAGTAGTGGGGTGGGGGTCAGTGCAGCTTGGCTGGAGTAGTGGGGTGGGGATCAGTGCAGCTTGGCTGGAGTAGTGGGGTGGGGGTCAGTGCAGCTTGGCTGGAGTAGTGGGGTGGGGGTCAGTGCAGCTTGGCTGGAGTAGTGGGGTGGGGGTCAGTGCAGCTTGGCTGGAGTAGTGGGGTGGGGGTCAGTGCAGCTTGGCTGGAGTAGTGGGGTGGGGTCAGTGCAGCTTGGCTGGAGTAGTGGGGTGGGGGTCAGTGCAGCTTGGCTGGAGTAGTGGGGTGGGGGTCAGTGCAGCTTGGCTGGAGTAGTGGGGTGGGAGGGTCAGTGCTGCTTGGCTGGAGTAGTGGGGTGGGGGTCAGTGCAGCTTGGCTGGAGTAGTGGGGTGGGGGTCAGTGCAGCTTGGCTGGAGTAGTGGGGTGGGGGTCAGTGCAGCTTGGCTGGAGTAGTGGGGTGGGGGTCAATGCAGCTTGGCTGGAGTAGTGGGGTGGGGTGGGGAGTCAGTGCAGCTTGGCTGGAGTGGTGGGGTGGGGGTCAGTGCAGCTTGGCTGGAGTAGTGGGGTGGGGAGTCAGTGCAGCTTGGCTGGAGTAGTGGGATGGGAGGGTCAGTGCCGCTTGGCTGGAGTAGTGGGGTGGGGGGTCAGTGCAGCTTGGCTGGAGTAGTGGGGTGGGGAGTCAGTGCAGCTTGGCTGGAGTAGTGGGATGGGAGGGTCAGTGCCGCTTGGCTGGAGTAGTGGGGTGGACCCAGAAGGATTTTTTTTATTTATTTCTGAGATGGCGTTGGAGCACAAACAATCCTCCCTCCCAACAAGCACATCCACTTTTCATCCTCACCTTTACGAAACACTCCCTGTTCCACCCATCTCAGCAACACCACCCTCCCCACCCAGTCCATTTGGGGAGTAAGGGCTGGGGAGAGGACGGCTATGTTAGCCTAGTGGTGAAGAGCACAAATATGTGAACCTGAAGATTGTGGTTTGGATCCCACAACTGTCCCTTGACTCTTTTATTTATTTATTTTATTTATTTATTTCAATTCTAGGATTACAATTACCTTTGAGCACAGGGCTCTTTTACAAAGGTTCAATGTCAAGACAATTGGTATCACATAACAATAGACAAAATTGTTACACAAATAAGGATAAAAGATATCAAATTAATTTCAAACAGACAGGGAGAGGGTAAAGTGGAAAGGAAGAGGACAAGACGGGAAGGGGGGTGGTAGAAAGAAATGGGAGGGACAAAGGCAAGAGGTAAGAAAATGAGAAGTGAGGAGAGGTGGGGGGGTAGGTAAGGATATGGAGGGGGAGTGGGGTGAAGCAGCCAGGAAGGTGGCATTGTCAGGTGCTGGAGAGCGGATGGGGCAGAGGCCAAACTAGGGCAAGTGCGTTATGTAAGGAGCCAGATATAGGAGAGCGGTAGCGGAGCGGTGTTGCATAGACATTATCCATGACAGTCGCAGATGCTGGAAGAAACCAGGGAGTCTCGGAGCCTGGATTTGAATGCCCCTAGCCCAGTGGTATTGATAGTATCATTGGCAAGATCGTTAAACCAAATGGGTGCCCTGTAGGCGAATGAATGCTGGCCAATGGCTGTGCGGCAGTGAGGGATACGGAAAAGTTGTGGCTTTGATCGCCTAGTAATTCTGGAGCTGGTTTTCATTTGAAGGAGTGAACAGACCCTGGGCGAGGCAGTTCCCAACTGTATTTTCTTAGCAACCATGCAGGTTTGGTACTGAATTCTATTAGCAAGTTTAAGCCAGTTAGCTTGTGAGTAGAGGTCACAGGTGTGTGTGAGCCGTTTGGCCCCAGTGATGAGTCGACAGGCCTTGTTTAGGGTGGTAGTAATCTTTCTGAGTGCAGTGGTAGTGGCAGTGCCATAGATGACAAGACCACAGTCAATCTGGGAGATGATGGAGCTTTGAACTGCGGCAAGAGGGCCCTATTTAGTCAGTTGCCCGATGGGCGGTAGAGTATTAGATCTAGTATTCACAGTTTTAGCGACATTGGTTATATGGGTTCCAAAGGACAGGTGTGGGTCTAAGGTGATTCCTAGGTATCTGAAGGAGTCAATCTGCTCCAGGGAGTCCCCAAGACAGGTGTTTAAGGAGAGTTGGTGGTGTTTGTGCTTGTTTTGGTGGCTGGTGAAAATCATGGTCTTTGTTTTTTTTCTGGTTAAGGATTAACTTATGTTCTTTGAACCAGCTTTCAACAGAGGTGAAGCCGTGTTGAAGGGTTTGTTGCAGGTGCCTCGGGTCACGATGAGAGGCAAGAATCACCATGTCATCTGCATAGAGTATGACTTGCTGAGAGTTGGAGTCAGGGAGGGAGTTGAGGAACAGGCTGAACAGCAATGGGCCCAGGATGGAGCCTTGGGGGACACCGGAGCGAACCTGTTTAGTGTTGGAGACCACGCCTGATATTTTTACACATTGGGACCTGTTGTCAAGATAGCTATTGAACCATTTCACTGATTCCGCAGAGAGGCCAATGTTCAGTAGCTGATGAAGCAGGAGGCGGTGGTGGACAGTGTCAATAGCCTTTGACAGGTTGATGAAAGTAGATCCGGTTAGGCCGGGCGACCCTGATCAAGGGAGTTGTGTATGGTTCCCGTAAACTCAAGAAGTGCTGTGGCAGTGCTGTGCCCTTTTCTAAATCCATGTTGCTGCCAGCAAAGGATGTTGTACTTGCCCAGATGATCAGTGAGCTGGTCTGCTACTATCCGTTCCAGGGCCTTAGAGAGGGGTGGCAGGATAGAGATAGGTCGGTAGTTCACATGGGAGGTCCGGTCACCACCTTTATGGATAGGTGTGACAGTCGCTGCCTTCCATTTGTCAGGTAATTGGCTGAGAGAGAGGGAGAGATTAAAGATCCTGGTGAGAGGCCCCAGAACCTCGTCTAGAGTGAGGGACAGAAGTTTGAGGTCCAGTGTGACAGCACTTGCTCTAGTGTTTTTGATGAGTTTGAAAATGTATTTCCTGACGGTATTTTTGTTTACTGCTCTGAAGTAGAAAGGGGGACAATTTTTTTGGTGATGCCTGATGGGTGGGAAGAGGGGGGTCGCTGTCACTGAAAAAGTCAGGAGGGAGGATGCTGCTGAGGTTGGTGAAGGCATCATTAAAGGTGTTGGCTATGACTTTTAGGACCAGGATAGTATTCCCATTTATTGTGATAGCAGTAGGGGGTGACTTGGACTTCTTCCCGGTAACATCTTTAATGTTATTCCAGAATGCTCTTGCATTTCCCCATGTGTCAGAGAGTGCAGTCTTGTAGTATTCAGATTTCTGTTGGCGTATGGATTTGGTGCAATCATTTCTAGCTCTTTAGAAATTTTGGATGTCTGCCTGTTTTCCTGTTTCTCTGGCTAGTTCCCAGAGGATCTCTGTGTTTCAGGTTTTAAGAGGAACCCGTGAGCAAGGGTTGCAGGAGGTTTAATTTTCACTTTTTGGTAGGGCAAAATGTTACAAGCCTCATTGCAATTGCGTTTGAATTGATCAAGGGCTGTATTTGCATCGGGCGCCAGGTTGATGGGGGACCAGTCTTGATTTAGTAGGTGTGATTTTAGGTGTGTTGGCATCCCACAGGGTAGGACTCTACTGAGGATGACCTTTGGTGGAGATTTCCAGAATTTGTTTGACCAGGTGCAGCTGACGGGGGAATGGTCACTGAGAGAGTCAGGCAGTACGGAGAAGCTAGTGATCCGGGAGGGGTGAGTAGTCAGGATCCAGACCAGTAAAGTTCTGGTGCCGGTTTTGTAGTTCATTCTAGTTGTGGAGTCCAATATCTGTGTGAGGTTTGCTGATGTGACCATGTCCCTGGTGTTGCCAGTGTCAGGTCCCAACCAGTTTGTGTTGAAATTACCCAGTGTGATGACTTCGGAGTCGGGTGGGAGTGATTTGATGTACTCCAGTACTGCATGGAGGCCAGGTCCCTGTTCTTTTGGGGGGATATAAACTATGATAACCAAGAGGGCTTTGTGCTGAGCTCCAAGCAGGATTTTGATATGCAATAACTGGGCATTTGGTGTTGGTAGGTCAGTGTGGGCAGTGTGCCCCATCAGGTTGTCTTTTAGGTAAAGGGCGCAGCCCCATCCTCGTTTTGATTTTCGGTCAAGCCTAAAGATAGTGTAGCCAGGGATGGAGATTGTATGATCAGGAACCAAGGGGGTGAGCCAGGTTTCTACTACCACCAGGATATCGGGCTGGTGGGCATTTGCGAAGGCTTGTAGTTGATCAAGTTTAGATAATAAGCTGCAGATGTTCAGGCAGATAATGGAGAGAGCACCAAGGCGCTTGGTTTGGGTGGAGTTCATGGCAGCCCGAGGGCCAGGGTTGGGGTGAATGTTTCCAGATAATAGCAGGAGTAGGAGAAGGAGTTTCAAGGTGGCCAGGCGCAGTTCCCTGTGGGAGAACTTGCAGTACTTGATTGAGGAGGGTTTGTTTGTGGAAGTTTTGTATGTGTATAGCAGGAGCGTAGTGAGCTGTGGTGGTAGCGGGGCACACTGCACCATGGTATGAAGGTGTGGGCACAGTGTGGTGTGGTGAGCCCTAGGGGTGAGAAAGTTGTCAGGTAGCGTGGTGCAAATGTGGCTATAGCAGAGATTATGCTTATAGCTATGAGGGGGGGAGGATGGAAAGCAGGATGGAGGGAGCTGGAGCAATGGGGTGAGGGCAAAAAGGAGGCAGGGGATAGTAGCGAAGGAAGGCATAGTTTGTGGAGGAGAGAGAAAGGAGCTGCGAGGAAGGCTGAGGTGGATGTACTACAGCGTGAGGGCAGAGGAAGCAAGAGAAAAAAAGAGTTTAGGCAGGTAGGCGAGGTGGGGGGCAGTTCAGGCCCGAGGCAGGGACAGAGAAAGTTACAGGAGGGCAGTAGAATTGGGCAGGAAATATAACTCAGCAAAAATACAGTCACAGAGTTCAGCAGTGCACAGCAGAAGTAAAATACAGATAGAACAGTCGTCAGATTCGAAGTAAACAGTGTACACTATCAGCAGATAAACAAATAGTTTTTTAGCAACCACTGGGCAGCTATGCTCGGGCAGAAAATAACAGTCCAGCCTCCCGGTCTGTAGGAGACCAGGAGATAGTGAGGTCGGCGCCGTGACAAAAACTGTGGCAGGGCGCAATGCTAGTCTATGGAGTCAGCGGTCGCTGCAGCCAGTCGTGATCAGGCAGAGAGGGCAAGGACTCTGTAATCCTTCTCATCTGTCTCTGTGCTCTTTGAATCTCCTTATGCAATGAAAATGTGGCAAAATTCTCTCTTGGGTTGCAAAGTGTTTTTAGATGCATTTGATATGAAACATAATATAAAATAACTGTTATGGGGTTACACTGAATAGGAACTCGCAAGAACTCAGTTCCACCACCTCTTTCAAAAGGGTATGAGAGGTCCTTCACCTTCGTCTTTCTCCATGGAATAATACAGGAGAGTTTCACCACCTAAAAATCGAGATGTGAGAGTTCCTCCATCTAAACATTTTTAACCACTGTACATTTCTTTCCTTTCCTCTGTCAGTAAATGGAGTAGAGGGTGTGGTGTGCATGGGTCTTGGCTTCAGGGACTCCTATTCTGATCCAAATCTGAATCTAAGAACCAGTGTACAGCCTACTCTCCCAGCCATGCTAGCAGGTGTCTGAAACAATGGCTAAAATAAAACAAGTGGTGACTAAACAAAATAGGAAGTTTAGCCAAATGCTTAATTTTGTTTGGCATCTGGAGCTTATCCTGCCCCTTTTGACTCCAGCTTGGTAAACAGGATGCTGAGTAACTCCATTCCCATCCTGACCATGAATGGCTAGTACAGACTGCGGCCTGTGATAAGGCAAAGGTCCCCCTCTCTATTCAGCCCCAGACAAGGACTCCAAGAAGCTGGTGTAACCCCCCCCCTACAAATGGGGTCACTAAAAAGTCTTCTTTTGGTGAGCCTAAATGCTCTCCGTCAGGCTGGTGTCCTGTATTTCAGCTGATTTAAAAAAATAATTGAGTGAGAGTGCCTAATGCCTCCATGTACTGTCACTTTAAGAGCTGCCAAACTGCAGTATAATTAATTTGAAATGGGGGGTCTGTGTGTTTTCCTACTCGAGTCCCGTTTGGGCCACTAAGTAAATCACTCCGTTTCTGCAGTCGCTATATGCGTAGAGGAAGCTCTTTCCGAAGATGTAATTGTTTGCTTGTAACCTGTTAGAGTAATAATGAAAATGCAGTTTATTCTAACCTGCTTTCTTGTAGTAAGGACTGTGCAGACTAGCTCCCTCATGTTGGTTCTGAACTGCCGAACTGAACCAATCATTGTGGGGATCCTTTAAAATGGAGCCTGCTCTGGGCGAATCAGAACTTGGACTCTCCTCTGGAGCCTGCTGTAAGGGGATTGTATGGACAGTGACTCTTGGAAATGTAGTTTTGACCTTGGTGCCTTTTTCTACCAACAGAGGGAGTCTTATTGTGAGTGACAGCTGAATCAGCCAACAGAATAGTGTGGAGCTAAAGGAAATGCCCTGCTCTGTGACTGGAAAGGTCAGATGAATCGTGACTGTGAAGAGATGAGGAGCTCTGTGTGTCTGTGGTGCATAGTTTTGCGCAGGAAGCACATGTGAGGCCCTGAGTTTCGGTCTGCAGCCTTTGTGAGTGCCAGTTGGGACTGATTCCGAGTTGTGAGGAGAAAGAAGCACCAGAAGTGTGGAAACCAGGCTCACCCTGTAGAAAACTGGAGAAATTGCTGATTTGCACTCGGTCTGTCAGGAACCGAAGCAACTGTGTGTGTTCCTGGGTATCTTGCAGTAATTGTGACCCGGATCGAGGAGCAGCCTGCCTGGTATAGTACTTTCCTTTTACATATAAATGTGTCTAGTGCTTGTGAGGAATTGCAATCTTATTTCCCCTGTACTGTGAATTGTGTGCTAAAGCTGAAAGCAGAACCCAGCTTGATTCGCACTGAATCTGCCTGTATTTCGAATGCAAGCGAGTCCTGCCACGAGGACTGGGCCAGCTATTCTGTTTCTCCTGGCAATCCAGGACAACCTACATCCATCCAGTTTTCAGTATTGAGTCTGTGAGTGCAAATCAGGGTAGCTCCCTGCAATCTGTTTATCAAACTGCAAGTGTGTCATCTAATTGTTGCTGTTGCATTTCTTCATGAACTGAGCCCCAGGGCTTCGGATTACAATTTGTGTGTGCATGTGTTTTTTCATCAAAGGGCCCCAACCAGCTGCACCGACCCTGGCTAGCCCCCCACCATCCTGGGTACCCAGAGAGTGACATTGTGGACCCTATATGCATGCACAGTACTGTGATTTGAATATTTCTAAACCAAATCAACCTGATTACCCCTCCTTGTTACTGCCCCCTCTAATAAATCAGATTTGTTTTTATTGAACTATATGCTGTCTGCGGTATCAGTACATGTAGAAAAAGCATTGCATTGTGTTTGTGTACCTTGCCTAACCTTGTTTTACAGGGGGTCCTCAGAGATGTGCTGCAGAATCAGTCTCGAGGGTAAGTGGTACTTTATGAGTGAACAGTGTGTATACGTGGGGTATTGGGGCTGTAACTCCAGTGTACTGTATGAGCCACTAGAGGGAATAAAAGGGGGTCTCAGTGTCCCAGAGGGCTGTGACCAAGCTAGTCTAACCACTACAAACCCTGACCTCTGGGTGGAGGCACCCGCCATAGGACCTAGGCCCCTCAACCTGTCCGTAGTCAAACAGGCAGGGGTAGTAGCCCTTGGGATAGCGCCACCTAGGGGTTACACTGGATAGTATGGGGAAAAGAGTCTAGACTTCTACATCCCTGCTGCTAAGGCAGGTGACCTACATGGCTTACACTGCCGAGTGGCAGAAGGCTCTGTGGAGCTCCATCCTGGCCATGAGTCAAAAAGCTTCTGGAGATTTGGTAGAGGACTTGGTAGACACTGCTAAGTCAGGCTTGGTTGCTACTAAGTGCCAGTTTCATATTGCAGTAGATACCAATGACACTGCCTCAAAAGTCAAGGCCCATGCAGTATCCCTGAGACTGTTTGCTTGACTCTGGACTACAAGCTTCTCCCGGGATACTCAGTCAAAAACCATGGATTTTCCCTGTGAGGGCAATTCCCTATTTGGTGAGAAGACAGAGGCATACATGAAAAAGGTGGAGGAGAGCAAAGCCACCTACAAAAGCAACACTGAGAAGAAAAAGGCCTCTAGCTTCCCCTGGCCTTATGGAAAGGGAGGTAGGGGTAGGGGATACTTTCCCTGTAGTTTCCTCACCTTAAATTTCCTCCAGATAAGGGGTTTCTTCAGAGGCAGAGGTAGAAGGGGCTTCAAGTGTGCTGACCCAACACTGGCACCCAAAAGTCAGCCCAAGCAGACCCCTGACGAGCCAGTCCAGGTCACCCATCCACTGCCAGTGGGGGAAGGCTGATTCACTTTTTTCAGGAATAGATGAACATCTCCACAGACAAGTAGGTCCTGGAAGTAGTGAGCCAGGGGCTCTCCCTGCAGTTCAAAAGTTTCCCAGACTGCAGGTTTGCAGAAACTTTACACCTCCTACTCCAACAGAAAAGATCCTGCTGGACTTAGAGGTCAAAGAGTTGTTGCAGTCAAAGTCAGCAGTAAAAGTCCTTGCATCATAGTGGGGAAAGGGCCTTTACTCAATATACTTCCTCACCCACAAGAAAAATGGGGAGTGACGACCCATTTTTGACCTCAGATAACTGAACAAACACATCAAAGAGGAAAAGTTCAAGATGGTAACCCTGGCTGCAGTGATCCCATCCCTTCAACAAGGGGACTGGCTAGGTTCTCTGGACCTAAAAGATGCCTATTCCAAATTCCAATTGGTCCCAGTCACAGGAAGTATTTAAGATTCAGGGTAGAGACTGTTCATTACCAGTTTGCAGCCCTTTCCTTTGGCCTCTCTTCAGCCCCTAGGTTGTTCACACACAAAGTGCTTGGCCATGGTGGCAGCACACCTACCTCAGGAGACAAGGAGTACTGGTTTTCTCTTATCTAGATGACTGGCTGGTTACAGGAAAATCTCAGCAAGAGACTAAGGTCTCACTTCTCCTTGTTCAGCATACCTTGGAGGGTCTGGGCTTTCTCATAAACACCCAAAACTCCCAGACAGAATCAGTACAAGTGCTAGAGTTCATAGGAGCCGAGCTGGATGCCCTGCGAGGGTGGACCTTCCTTCCGCAAGAGAGAGTGAGGAATCTCATCAATCTGGTAAAGACCTTCATCCTTGGTCAACCCAGTTCAGCAAGAGACTTTCTTCACTTATTAGGCAACGTGGCCTCCTCCACAGCAGTAGAGGCAGGGGCCTGTTTCCAAATGAAAAACATCCAGTACCATCTAAGGATCCATTGGTATCAATAATGAGACTCTCTTTCAAAGCTGATGGCTTTGACAAAGTCTCTCTTAAGAGCACTGGACTGGTGGAAAGAAGAGGGCAACATCAGAGAAAATGTGCCCTTCCTGCAGTGGTCACCCACAGTTGTTCTGACAACAGATTCCTCCCTTCTAGGCTGGGGAGCTCACCTGGGTGACCTGACAGTAAGTGGAGTGTGGTCCCTCCAGGAATCCCTGGAGCAAATAAACCTGCTAGAGCTTAGGGCAGTTTTCTTAGTTCTACAGTCTTTTGCTCCCCATGTCCAGGGGCAGTCAGTCCAGGTCAGGACAGACAACACCACTACCATGTACTACATCAACAAACAAGGGGGCACAAGATCCTGAAAGCTATGTACAGAAGCAATGAAGATCTGGAATCTGGCTTACTCCCTGGAGGTACAGCTTGCAGCAGTTCACCTGCCAGGAAAAGACAGTGTCTTGGCAGATTCCCCCAGCTGGATCAGCCAGGTACATCACGAATAGACCCTGAACAAGTAGGTCTTGGCCACAGTGTTCAGAAGATGGGGTACACCAGAGATAGATGCGTTTTCATCCTGTGAGAATCATCAGCTTCCACTGTTTTGTTGTAGGCCTCCAGCAATGGGCTCGGTCCCATCAGATTCTCTGACTCTAGACTGGTCAGGGAGGTTCCTGTATGCCTTCCTTCCCTTCCCTCTCTTGTTGAGAGTACTCTTGAAACTGAGAAGTCAGTCTGTGACTATGATCCTAATAGCCCCTGACTGGGTCAGGCAGGTCTGGTTCTCCCTCCACTTGACCCTCTCCATCAAGCAGCCCATCTGCCTCCCACTTAGGCACAGCCTGCTGACCATGTCTCAAAGCAGGATTACCTTCCCAAACTTCAGGTTTTGCACCTCAAGGCATGGTTCTTGAAGAGCTAGAGTACTCTGACTTTAACCATTCCGGGGAAGTCTTGAAAGTCATCAGGATCTCCAGAAAACCAGCAACCAGGAAAACCTATGCTTCCAAGTGGAAAAGGTTCCCTCTGTGATATGCTCCTAAGCAGCTCAGCCCTTTGCAAGCAGATCTGTCCACAATTCTAGACTACCTAGTCCGCCTTCAGCCCCTGGGACTCAGTCCCTCAACTCTTAAGGTGCATCTGGCAGCAGTGTCTGCTTATGTTTCAGCAGGTAAGGAGAAAACAGTGGCTTCACACACACCATTTTCAGGAGGTCTTTTAAAGGCCTTCTGCACCTGCGTGCCCCGGTCAGGGACCCAGTCCTCCCATGGGATTTGAACTTGTGCATGTCAAAGCCCATGGAATCCCCTTTTGAGCCCATGGCTACTGCTGATTTGAAGTAAGGCATTTGGAAGACAGTGTTCCTGGTGGCCACAATTTCTACCAGAAGAGTATGCGAACTGCAGGCCCTCAGCACAGACACAAATTACATTATCTTTCATTAGGACAAGGAAGTCATAAGGACAAATAGAAAATTTCTCCCTAAGGTAGTGTCCGAACCTCACTTGAACTAGTCAATCACCCTTCCAGTGTTCTTTACAGCAAAATCCAGCTCTGGAGAGCACAGGCTCCACAGTCTGGATGTCAAGAAAACACTTTCTTCAATTTAAACTTTATTAGAAGTTTGTGATGACATACATAGAACCACAAGGCACCCAAAGATCACACAAAGATCATACAAATACCCCCTCATGACACCCCATGCTCCAGCTGCAGAACTCCTCCCCCTTTCATCCCACAGTCTAACAAAAAAAGCAGGAGAAAATAAACACAAGCTAGGACCTAAAAGTATAAGAGCCATCACAGTATATCATACATCCATGTAAGGCATTTAAAACATTTCAGTCCATCAAGGGTACCAAGACTGGACCCCGACTAATCCAGCTGGATTATGAAGGAAAATAAAAAATCTTCCAAAGAACGACAGCCGGATTCACGAGACATCAGATCTTTAGGCTCTGAGGAGCCTCCAACTGGATAAGGATGGTACAATACATCTGAAAAAGAAAAATCAAGCGAGGAAGAGACAGAGAGAGAAGGGGGAGGAGAAAACTCCACCTGCCAACACAGTACGTCAACCCCTAAATCCCCCAGCAAAAACATTAAATAACAACAACAACCTACAAAGGACTAACTTGGCAGTCAAGAAAGCACTTAATTACTACCTGGACCACACTAAGGACCTCAGGTGTTCCCATTCGCAGCTGTTCCTCACATATGGTGAAGTGGGCAAGGGTTAGGGTTACCAGATTTTGTGGTGCCAAAAAGAATGCACTTGTGACGTGTGTCAGAATGCACTGAGTCCCCATGCCCCTGCCCATCAGGAAGTGCACGCCACTCAGACTGAAGTATATTTTTTCACCTTCAGCAATATCTCACTGCAATATATTCTCTCGCTCTTTGGTGACAGAACATGAGTATTTTGATCTACAATATTTACCTTCTACTAACTTGAAAGTTACGTTTTAGACCCCGTACACTCCCAAGCTACTTACAGAAAGCAACCCCATAAAATCATAACCTGCCAAAAACAATGTGGGCATTTCTGATTCCGACCCCAAGTGATACAACCGATTGTGTACAGTACAGCTGCACACCATGCAGATATCTAGTAACTAAATGATACAAAATATCACACTGACAACAACCTTAACATCCCGATCCAGGCTCCGATGCCACTCCCCGCTACCCCTCTCCCTCCCCCAACGATAACGTTTATATTGAGCAGCAAGTCAGTGTGAGAATAGTCTCAGGTCTTTGGATTTCTGATCTGCTTACCAAATAACTTGGGCTGCTGGGCTGGCAATAGACAGTAGTGGACTGATCCGCAATTCGCTCGCTCATCCACTCACTCAACTGTCAACTTCAAGTCGATCCGGCTGACTGACCTCATACATACCTCGCTCTCTGGTTCAGTCAGTTGTCGGGACCACCAGGTGGGTTACTTGCTCGAAGCTGTGGTAGCTGCAGACTTGACTGTCATCACAGTTATTTAGTCACACAGGCCAAGGGGGTTCAGCGGCAGGACCAGGACTGGGATGATGCGGTTTGATTCAAGATTAATGACTGTTGGTGTCCGGAGTCCCTGAGACAGACAGTGCTGCAGCCTGCAGCAACAACACAGGTTCAACTCTCAGGATCACTGGTAACAGCCCTAGGATTGGATCGGGTCGTGAGGTGATGTCTGTCGGGATGACTGCTCTGCCCCCTGGTCTGGCTGGCCTCTGGTCTGGCATTGGCAACAATCTCAGACAACTGACAAACTTCCAACTCGCATTCTGTTACGCACTCTGTCTGCTACCTACTAAATCCTGTGTGTGGGTGAACTAAATGCTACAGCACATGCACAGAATGGGGCTGGTTGGACCACGCGTGACAGGATGAAGTTTCTTAATTTTTTTGTCACCCACGGTGGTGTGGCCACTTTGGCACTCTGATCATGAACTGGTTGTTGTCTGTTACCAAGCAACTGGCCGAAGTTAGCTGAACTGCAAGTGGTCCCACGTGCAGCGCCTGCATGGCACAGGTCCACTTGAAGTTCAGGATGCTTGCTTGGCAGCAGACAACTACTTCAATGTGAAACAGGGTGCCAAGCCCAAAACCCAGACAAAACAGGCTTTACGAAAAAAAGCCACCTGGATGAAAGTTTACACCTTGAAAAGAGGACATGTCCAGGTAACATTGGACATCTGGTAACCCTAGCAAGGGTAGAGCCAGCCTCCAAGAGAACTGTTGCTCTCTGGATTGTCTCCTGCATCCAGTTCTGTTACAGCAAAACTGGGAAACTACCACCACAAGGCCTCAGGGCACACTCCACGTGTGGCACCTCTGCCTCTGTGGCAGCTGCAAGGGATGTCTCGTGTTAGAAATTTGTAAAGGAGCTACCTGGAAAACAATATACACCTTCAAAAGGCACTATTGTCTGGATGTGCAGTCCAGAAGGGATGCGAGATTTGGCAGTGCTGTCTTGCAGAACCTTTTCCCTAAATAGGTTCTGTACCCAGCCTCCCAAGGTACTGCTTTATTGTTTTAAATAGTAAGCATAGTGAGGGATTCCTGGAGTATGAAGAAAAAAATTACCATAGTAATATTTCTTCCAAGGAAACCATCACTATGCTTAACACACCCATCCTACCTCCCCTTCCAGAACCTGGAAAAAGTTTTTCAAGAATTAGTTGATTTTTCAGTCTTCACCTTGCTTGAGCATTACTTCTGCATTGCCTACAATCAATTTGGGGTGTTTATTTATTATTTTTTTTACCAGGAGAGACACACTAAGCTGAAAGCTTGTTTACAGGTGTGACCTGGGAGCAAAAGGAAGTTATGTGACTTGCTCAGGGTCACACAGTGTGCAAGGGGGGGCTGTGGGATTCAAACCCAGGTCTCCAGGTTTGCAGCTCAGAGCCTTAAACCACTGTGCTATACTGCCTCCTTATGATGCATAACTTTAGTCTGCCATAATTTATTCCTGTAGGAGGCTGGCCCAGTGGTGTGGAGGGCTGAGGCAATGTTGCCTTACCTCCTTCCACACTGACGACCGGTGTTTGTGGTGCGAGCGAGTCACCGGGGGTCAGCTGGGGAGTGAGAGGATCGAGCATCTGGAGAACAGCTCTCCTCTCCCGGGGAGGGGTGGGAACAGAGTCTGCTGCTTGCCTGGCCCCTAGCAGCAGTTGGGGGCTGGCACAGGGGACCCACAGACAGAGGGATGGATGTGGAGTAGATGCCCAATGTGCAGCATGCGGAAGCATGCATGGCATGGCCATTGGGGTCACTGCATGCTCTCGTGCCACACTCGGGGAAAGAAAAGGGTAAAAATAGGGGCCAGCCACAGGCTTCACACCTGGCTAGTTGGGCATGTCGGAGGAGGAGTAAGTGTGAGAGGTGAGTCCCAGCAGATGCCAGGGTGATGGGGATGGAGGGACCAGTGGATGGGAGCTGGCAGACCAGGAGATAAAATAAAAGGCAAAAAAAAATAATAATTTTTTCCAGTAGGGGCCAGTCATGTTTATTTGGGTTTTCTGTTTTCTTTGGTTAGGTCTAGCTAGTTTCGTTGTCACTGCTTCCCTAGGTATTGAAATAAATCTGACATTAGAGGGCAGAGTGGAGCGTGACCAAGCAGCAGAGATTTGAATTTCATTGCATCATTCTCTAATTTGAATAAAATTCCACTCTCCAGGGCAGCTCAGACCTGCAGGCTGATTGTAATAGGAAGCATAGTGAGGGATCCCTTGGAAGAAACAACATTACTATGGTAAGTATTTTTTTCTTCTGTCCTTTACTGCTGCAGCACTTGACAGTGCATGCTGTTCTTCAGTGTGGTAACTGGCAAACAGAGAGCAATGGAATAACACCACCTGTGACAAAGGACATTGGCAGGCCACCAAGGAGCATGGCTTCTTTAAACAGATATCAGCTTAAGGAACAAATACTATTAAAGGATAAAATACTGTGAAAGCTATAATGAAGTGTCAGAATCTTAAGTGCAAAAAATGCTGTTAAAGAAATGTTCTTCTCAGAGCTGTGGATATAGGTAAAGCTTTAACAGTTTTAATGTCTGTGTATTAGATCGATTAGATTGTAGGGATATAACATCACCTGATACCAGCCTGTGGCCAGCTGATAGCCTCCAAACGTCAATGACAATACAACAGTGGCTTCTCAAACAAAATGAGTCACTCCTTGGGACCCATCAATTCCATTTCTCTCAGCTGCTGCAAGAAGAATGATAAGATAATTTTATGAGCAGGGCTCTATTAATTAGAAGGAGACCCCCAGATCCAGAAGGGAGAGCAGTTCATTTTTCCCTGCACTACCTATGCCTGACCTGCAACTCAGCAGGCTTGAAGCATTTTATAGCAAGTTCCATGAATCAGCAAGTCATTAAACTGCAATAAATGTAGTGGTTTGTTCCACAATGGTTATACCAGAGGCAAGACTGTAGGCAGGTGTACTCCCTGTACACCTTTGTGTGCAGGTTTTTTAGTACCTGTCCCAAACCATATGCCTTTTTGTTGCCATTGCCATTCTTATCTGGAGTCCTTGAGTTAGTATACACCACTGAGTAGTTTCTGTATCTGTAAATGTCTAGGCCAGATATTCAAAGCTTTGGGCCCAGTGCAGATTATTTGTGCTAGTGCTGTGCATGCATTTGCACCTGTTCCCCATATTCTAAGGACTGCACTGTACATGTTATTTGCACTAGCGCTCTAGTGCAGCGTTAATGTATGCAGTGCCGAAACGGGGGGTAGGGGGCACATCATCCTTCAGTTATACGTTGGGTAGAAGCTTGGTTGTCAAATCGAACACAGCAAGTCTCCAGACTCAGGTGGCCATTTTGAATAAGGTTAAGCATAGAACATTTCGACTGGTGAGTTTTGGGGCTGATTGAGGGCCATCTCCTTGGGACCCTTTCACTAGCGGTGTTCCACATGGCTCCACCTTCACTTATCAACATTAATGGTTCGGTCTCCTCAGACCCCGTCCTTATTGCCAACCACCTCAACAAATCTTTCACAGACCTTAGCCCGGTGCTCCCAGATAATTTCTTCACTCCCCCTCCCTCCAGGTCTGTCCCTATTCTCCCACGCCCCTTGTTCTACCTGCGCCGAGTCACTGCCCAGGAAGTCAGACCTTACCTACTCAAGGCCTTAAAGAGTAACACAATTGGCAATGACTCCCTTGATCCCAGTCTTCTCTGTCAGGTTCTGGATCTGGTTATCTCACCAATCACCAGCCTCTTTAACAAATCCCTCTGTCTAGGGCAATTCCCCTCTGTCTGGAAGATAGCTACTGTCACCCCAATACACAAGGGTGGTGATAGGACCCTCCCTAGCAATTATCGACCTATCTCAATCCTCTCTCTCTCTCTAAGGCCTTAGAAAAATTGTGGCCACCCAAATCTCTGAATACCCCGATAAATATAGCATCCTCTGCCCAGAACAACATGGTTTCAGAGCAGGCCACAGCACCAATACTGCCCTCCTGGAGTTCTCTAACTTTCTTCACACCTCACTGGACTCTGGCTCCTAGCAGGTGCAGTGTTCATTGACTTATCAAAGCCTTTGATATTGTCTCCCACCCCTCCTGCTAGCTACCCTTAGTCACTAGGCCTTACCACTGGGCCTGTTTCCTGGTGCTCCAGCTACTTGTGGGTCCGCTCCAGCGTGTGAAATCAACAGAAACTTTCAGCACCTGCCCTATCCGCTCCGAGTCCCTCAGGGCTCCATTCTTGAGCCTTGCTCTTTTCCCTTTCTCAATTCCCTGCCCAGTGTATGTACTGGTAAAATCCTTCTTTACGCAGATGATGCTGTACTCTTTGCCTCCGACCGTAATCCATCTCACTTCAGGATTCTCTGCAGAAATCCTACAGTGGCCTTAAAGCCTGGTTTACTGAGCACAGACTCGTAATTAATCTAAAGAAAACCAAACCATGCTCTTTGCCCACCCCAAAATAAATCCAGTAACTATCCTCTAGCAGTCCACTCCACTCTAAACTCCCTATTGAGCTAGTTCACTCTTATAAATACCTAGGTATAACCTTTGACCCTGCCCTCTCTTTCATGCCCACATCTCTGCCTTGCCTCAGCCTCTAACACTCAGCTGAGGTATCCTCTATCGTCATAAACTGCCTCCCACGGATGCCCTCTGACTTGCAGTCACATCCTCTGTTCTATCTCTGGTAGACTATGGCCTACTGTGTGTGGTGCAGCAGACCAGACTGCCCTGCACAGATCCGCCTCACCTTAAACAAGGCCTGCAGGCTCATAACTGGGAGCTTCTAGTCTAACCCACACTTGCCTTCTTTACACCATGGCTAATCTACTCAACCTTGATGGCGCCTCAAATACCAAACTGCCTCCTAACAAAAATCACTCCTTGGGCTATCCCCACCAGGTCTGTCAACCACTATCCACCGAGCAAACCCTACAGTGCATACCCGTATATCCCGCAAAATTGCACTGGTTATACCGAGGGCGAGAACCTCACAAGGTCAAAGGGTTTACCCCTACAGAGCCCCCTGTTGGTATAACGCCCTCCCAACCGGAGTCACTGATGCCGCCTCGTTATCTTATTTTAAAACTAGCCTTAGAAATCACCTGCTCTCAACACGCAGCTGTACCTGCCTCTAAGCCTCCTCCTATCCTCCCAGACAAGGCTCACTGAGCCGCTCTCTGACCTTCGGTCCAGCTCTACCTTTACTTGCTACTATCGTCCCCACACTCCTCGTCTGATACCTCCCACCCAGCCTTACCTTTATCTGCCCACTGAATCAATCTCCATGTAACTACTGTACATTGTCTACTCTGTAAAGTGCACATGTAAGCCTGTTGTATACTGTGTTTGACATATGCCTGTATTTTTGGCCGATTCCTAAATGTACTCTGATTTTTTGTCTGCCTTGATGTTTGTTGCTTGCACTGTTTTGTCCTCACTGTGACGAGGTACCTTTGTAAATGAGCCTCTGGCTCAAAGGTTGTTAAACTGATGTTCTAATAAATAATAAATAAATAAATAAATTCTAGGACCAGTACTCTTTAACATATTAATATCTTCAGTGCTACCCCTTAACAAACACCGCTGGATGGGAAAATACACAGATGACTGTATACTTGGAAGTATCATAACAGACTCTGCCTCAGCATCAGAATTTCAAAAAAATCTGACACACCTTGAGAAATGGTCTGTTGACAAAAAACTATTATTTAATGAGCTTAAATGTACGGTAATGCACCTGGGGAAAAACAACCCTTGTTATAGCTCCCTCTCCACTCAGGGGCCGGCTATGATCACCTTGAGCCTAAGCTCCTGAGCCTTGGGGCGCCCTACCTCGCTCGGCTGATTACCCACATATTTAACTCTTCCCTCACCTCTGGAATCATACCTGATATTTGGAAGGTGGCCAAGGTTGTCCCGGTGTTCAAGCACGGTGACCCCAAGGAGTTAAATAACTACTGTCCCATTGCCATTCTCCCTGCTACCAGCAAGCTACTCGACAAAGCTGTGGCTGGACAAATCTCCCATTACCTGCAGGAGTATGCTGTGCTCTCCCCTGCCCAGCACGGCTTCAGGAAGGGGCATAGTACATCCACCGCTCTCGCTGTGGTCACCTCCCAGGTCAGAGCCACCACAGACGCTGGAAAACTGACTGGGGCCATCTTTGTCGACCTCTCTAAGGCCTTCGACCGAGTTGATCATAATCTCCTAATCTCCACCCTCCTTGGGCAAGGTTTCTCCCCACGAGCTCTTGATTGGTTCACCAGCTATCTTGGGGGGAGACACCAATACACCTGCTTTAACCGCGCTCTTTCGGGCCTCTCCCCAGTTAGCTGTGGTGTACCCCAGGGGTCCATTCTTGGTCCCATTCTGTTCTCCCTCTATGTCAATGAACTCCCTTCAGTCACAACCCTCGGGTCTGCCATGCTATATGCAGATGATCTGGTATTACTATCTAGCGCTTCGAACCCTGTTACCATCAACTCCCAGCTCAATTTCGACTTTGGGCGTATCCTAAACTGGCTCGTGGGACGCAAGCTTACCGTTAATCTAGCCAAAACTCACGCCATGTTATTCAGGTCGGCAGCCAAAATCGCGGCCTTGCCCTCCCTTCTATAAA
This sequence comes from Neoceratodus forsteri, assembly GCA_016271365.2. NCBI lineage: Eukaryota > Metazoa > Chordata > Ceratodontiformes > Ceratodontidae > Neoceratodus > Neoceratodus forsteri. The sequence continues at coordinate 158,202,822 of JADMNL010000032.1, read as the reverse complement.
TGGTGGGAACGGCTCTCTCTTGCCCGGCCTGAGCTCTGCAAGGTACCTAGGAGTGACCCTTGACCCCCAGCTTGATTTCGCTGAGCATCTCCGAACATATGCAAAGGCAAACAGTAGCTTAGCCTTGCCTACAGGGCCAAGGACTGCCTCACCCAGCGGCTCGGCTCGCCATAGCCAGGGATCCTCCTACCGGCTCTGCTATGGCTCGTTGGCTTCGTGCCCATCCCAAATGCCTCCCTAACAAAATGGGACATGGCTTATAACAATGTCTGTCGATTTGCCCTCTCCGCTCATTGCCTTACGCATCGGTGTGCCCTCTATGCCCGGCTGGAGTGGCTCCCCCCTGATAAACACCGAGCCTTTGTCTTCAGGAGCTTTGTAGACAACATAGTCCATTCGGCTTGCCCCCTCGCACTTGCCCTTCCCCTCCAACACTGCACACCAGCTTATCTGCTTAGGCCCAGCTCGACTCTCGCCTGCAAAGTCCCCAGGACCCGCCCTCTGCACCGGGATCGGGCCTTCTCCGCCTATGCCCTCAGTTTCTGGAACTCCCTCCCTGCTCTAGTTCGAGCCGCCTCTTCCCACTCGAGCTTCAAAACGTCCCTTTGGAACTTCCTCAATGGGGCCTCCACCTGTCCTTGTGGAATCGTGTAGCTGCCTCCCCCGGCTGCCTGTCCCTCCCCCACCCCATTGGTTTTCGGCCTCAACCACTCTCCACCCCCACACTTAATTGCTCTCATGGCTACCCTACTCCCCACCCTCAAGCAGTTCTTGATCCTACCGCTCCCCTCCGGTCTGCGCTCCCTCCTCCCTCCCCCATGCTGTCTGGGATCCCCCTCCTTCTTGCTCCCTTCCTCAGGGCTCCTGTAGGTCCCAGCTATCCCCCAACCTCTACTGGGCCTGCTACTGGGGCGAGCAGTACTCCCCTGCTGCCGTCCTTGCCGAGGTGGTCTTCAGGGTGGGTTCTCACCTTCTGCCACGCTGCCCTCTGCAAAATCTTGCCCCCTTGCTCATTCTTCCCACCACTGGGAGTCAGCAGATTTCTGCCCCTCCCTTCCTCTTACCCCCTCCCTCTAACCCCCTGTACTTGCTGCTCTTCACACCCTGACACAATTTGTGAACTTATGTATTAATGAGCCTGTAGTTGTATTCTCGTTTGTTGCTCTGACCATGTACTTTTGTCTTCATGCTGTTACCCTGGTCCCACCTGTGTGTGGGTGTGAATGTTCTATTGTCCATTCAATGTCCTGGGTACAGTTTTCCACTTTCGTCCACTTGTGGTGGGCCTGTATGCTACCCTGTATTTGTATCTTGTTTCTCTGTACTGTAACCTCCCCGTGTCGCTCCTGAAAATAGGCACTCGTTGTCTAGTGTGCTTACCTAGTTAACAAAAACAAACAAATGAATAAATAAATAGCTACAAGTTAAACAACGCAACCTTACAAACAACTGATAATGAAAAAGATCTTGGAGTCACCATCTCAAATAATGTTTCCTTTGACATACACACAAAAGTATTGTAAACAAGCATTTGTCAATGTTGAATGTTTGCTTGCTGGCATTGGCATTGGTAGTGTAGAAGTTACAGAGCTGCATAATAGGAATGGCAGTGAAGTATTGAACTGAAGCCAACCCCACCACCACCCTGCAGAGAGTGACAGGCATTGGGGTGTGCCTTTGGGTCGTCAGGCATGACGACCACGCCATTTCACCACACCCTACCCTGCAGACACTGACAAGTGTCACGGTGTGCTTGGGGTCTTTGGCCCTTATCGCACCCATTCCATCAGAAATACGGTGAGATGGGTGCGGTATAGGAGTAGGGGTAACATTTGGGCCGAAGAGTCCAGAGGCACACCTTGATGCCTCTCACTGGCTGCAGGGTGTGGGTGGGGTGGAATGTATGAGCATTACAGGCAAGAATCCCAAGTCACACCCTGATGCCTGTCATTCTCTACAGGGTGGGGCGTTATGGTCGGAAACCCTAATGCCTCAGGCATTTGTTGGTATTTTCACTCCAAATTTTCAACATGGTTTTTTTGTGACCCCCACCTCATGAACAGTGGCAATATCAGTTTGTTAGCCGAAAGCTGTTTTGCACAGTGAATACGGCATTTGGCACCACAGGTGCAAAAACACATTCCGAACAGGATGTGAAAAATGACAGCAGTACTGTTCATGGGGAGGTGTAAAAAATGGCAATGTTGAAAATCTGGTGAAAATCTTAAAAAAACTGGTGAAGTCACGAGCGTGCATAGAAACTGTGCAATGCACACTCGTAATGTAACTAGTTTGGGGATTTTTTTACAGCAGATTGTTAACACAGGCATTTTGGGACTTCCGATCATGAACAGTGTCAGTGTGATTTTCTTTATCTGTCCCGAACAATGATTTCCCACAGCGACCACGCATTTCTGTGCTGAAAGTGTGAAAACACATTTCGGCCATGTTGTGGAAAATGACAGCTGTACTGTTCATAAGGAGGTGTGGAAAAATGCCACTGGTGAAAATCTGGACTGAAAATATTACAAATTCATGAACTTACGAGGGTGCGTGGAAACTGCGTAATGCTCACTCGTAACACAAGTCATTTTATGGAGTTTTGTCACCAAATTTTCAAAATAGCCATTTTAAGACTTCTGCTCATGACCAGTGTCACTGTGATTTTCTTAATCTGTTCCAAACATTGTTTCGCACACCGACTGTACCATTATGCTACATGTATGAAACAAATTTTGGTCGAGATGTGAAAAATGGTAGCTGTACTGCTCATAAGGAAGTGCGGTAAAATGGCACTGTTGAAAATCTGGTGTGCAAATATTACAAATTCTTAAACATAGCCATTTTAACACCTCTGCTCAAGACCAGTGTCACTGTGATTTTCTTAATGTGTCCCATACATTGATTTCGCACACCGACTGCGCCATTGTGCGCTACATGGGCGGAAACATGTTGTGAGCGAGATGTGAAAAATGACAGCTGTACTGCTCATAAGGAGGTGTGGTAAAATAGCAATGTTGAAAATCTGGAGTGAAAATATTGAAAATTTGCGAAACTTCTACGCGTGAGGAACTCTGCAACGCTGCTTGTAAAACAGTCATTTTAGGAATTTTTCACCAAATTTTCAACATAGCCATTTAAGACCTCTGCTCATGAACAGTGTCACTGTGATTTTCTTAATGTGTTCCACACATTGATTTCACAGACCGAATGCGCCATTGTGCGCTACATGGGCGGAAACACGTTTGGGTAAGATGTGAAAATGACAGCTGTACTACTCATAAGAAGGTGTGGTAAAATGGCAATGTTGAAAATCTGGAGTGAAAATATTGAAAATTCGCGAACTTACTGGCGTGCTTAGGAACTGCATAGCGCTTGCAGCTTGTAAAACAGTCATTTTGGAATTTTTCACCAAATTTTCAAAAAAGCTGCTAGAGCCACCTTATGAACACTGGCAGTGTTGTTTCATTAATCAGTCCCAAAGGTGATTTCACAGTGACTGAAATCACCCTCACCCCGAATAACGCCACGACAGTGACAGCATTCATGAGAAGGGGTCCCAAAAACCCCATGTTGAAAATTTGGTGCAAAAATTCCAAAAAATGCCCGAGATATGCAGCAAAGTTGAAAAAACCCTATCTATTACATTATACAGCTTACCGGCATTTCCTCAGTTGCGAGTCGGCTTTGAAGAGTGCAGACATGTTCCCGGTCCACGAAGATCGTCGCGCCAGACTCCAGAGGAAGTATGGTGTGAGGGGTGTGGGGAGGCAGGGTGCGCAGTGGGTGGAGTGCGGGTGGGGCAGGAGACTGCGAGGGACCGTTTTTAATTTACTGTTTTTAATTATTAAGGCAGCGGGGGCGTTTGCCACGCTGGAGTGGGCTCCCAGCATGGCAGCTGGAAAGGATGTTTGGGGGCTGGAGCTGACAGGGAATTGGGCACCCCCGTTGGCCATACGGGCTAGTGCCACGCTGGGGTGGGCTCCCAGCGTGGCAGCTGTAAAGCTGTTTGGGGGGACTGGAGCCGATGGGGGATTGGACACCCCCGTTGGCCATATGGATGTGTGCCACGCTGGGGTGGGCTCCCAGCATGGCAGCTGTAATGTTGTTTTGGGGGCTGGAGCCGGCGAGTTGGGCATCCCGTCGGCCATACGGATTAATGCCACACTGGGGTGGGCTCCCAGCGTGGCACCAGGAAAGCTTTTGGGGAGGCGTGGAGCGATGGGGCATTGGGCACCCGTCAGCTATACTGTATGTGCATGGGGAGGGCTGGCGTCCAGCACGCAATGTCGTGCGTGCGTGTTGAGGGGGGGAGCTCTGCTCACTGAAGCGGAGCTCTCCCTTTCAACTGTATGCCACTGCATTTGCAGCTGTCATAGACAGCTGGAGCAGTGATTGGCGCACTGCGACCGCGCCTGCAAACACACTGGCTGAATTGGAAGAGGCTGACACACCTCTGGAAAACTCAGATGATGACACTATGTTTCCTGCACATGCGTGCAAGCAAACATAAAAAGGGTAATCAAATACTGGGCTGCATTTTGAAAAACATCAAGAGCAGAAATGAAAAGGCCTTGATCCCCCTCTATTCCAGCCTTGTTAGACCCCACCTGAAATATTGTTCTTCTGTATGTGCTCCACAATTGGTTAGAGGCATCAAACTAATGGAAAAAGTTCAAGGCAAGGCAGCCAAAAAAATTACGTCTGTAAGCAGTTTGGACCATAGCACTAGACTTAAAATTGTAGGCCTGTACTCGACACAATAGAGGAGAATGAGGGGAGACATATGCCTAACATACAAAGTGATAAAAGCTGAGTCAACATTTGAGATCATTGGATTAAACAAAAATATTACAAACACAAATACTAGGATGCACGATAGGAAACTTTAGGGCAGCCAAAACAAAACAAACAAGAGGAACCACTGGTACACTCAAAGGGTCATTTCTACCTGGAATGCCCTACTAAAAAATGTTGTGGAAAGCAATACAATAACTATTTTTAAAAATAGACTGGATACACACATGGGTAACATAAAATATGATTTCCACCAGTACATATGGTGGCGAGTTCATAAAAGGCAATCACTGCCTTCCGAGCTCGTAAACCACCTATGATCCTATGTGCAGTGTGATATTCATAGATATAATGCTGTGCTAATGGAATAGTGCAGCACAATAGCGCTGTGTGAATTCTGCCTGTAAAAAGTAGCTGTTAACCTGGGGCAAACCCACAAGTGGAGAGGGGCATAGCAGAACACACACACGCAGACGTGCATGCGTGTGCGCGCGCGCCACACACACACACACACACACACACACACAGCTGAAAACAAAATGGCTCACATTGTGAACCTGATACAATTGGTCATGCAAGATGAGGAGAAGGCCAATGCCCCCCAGGCCCAGGCGCAGGCCCCAGAGGTGCTATGCTGCAAACAGAAACTACCGTTCATGAGTCAAATTCAAAGTCCTCAGTGATGAACAGAGTGTGGGCCAGTACAGGTGCAACAGACCCCTGTGCATGCAGCTGTGCTAGTTGCTGCATGACCAGCTCTGGACAGACATCCAGCGCAGCCATGTAATGTCCATAGAGCTCATGGCGACAGCTGCACTGCGCTTCCTGGCCACTGGCGCCTTCCAGACATCGGCGGGGGACACCACCGGTATCTCGCAGTCTGCCACATCAAGGCTGTTGTGTCAGTTCCTAGATGCCCTGTTTGCCCATGCTGAGGAGTTCATTGTATTCCCCAAAACACCAGCAGAGCATACAGCAACCATGCAGCAATTTTACTGAGTTGCTCATCTACCATCTGTACTCAGTGTCTTCGACTGCACCCATGTTGCCATCCGGGCACCCATCAGTGATGGATCCAAGGCCTATGTGAATAGGAAGGGGTAACATTCTATTAACTGTCACGTGGTGTGTGATGCAACAGGGCACATCATCAGTGTCCTGGCATGGTTCCTCATCAGTGCCCACAATGCCTTCATCTGGTACAATTCCATCCAGTGCCAGAGGTTCAAATATGGGGACATCCATAGTGGGCACCTCATCGGTGAGTATACCCAAAAGGCCTTTCACCCCTCCCAATGTTGCCAGTGATGTCACTAACCAGTGTCCTTTATCTACACAGGGGACAGTGCATATTCATTGGGTCCCTGGCTCCTCACACCTGTCTTACAACCGTTGCAGAGGACATGTACAGTGCTGCACACAGTGCTACACGCAACATCATGGAGCATGTCTTTGGAATGCGCAAGATGTGGTTTAGATGCTTTGACTGTTCTGGTGGTGTCCTACAAGACACCCCTCGTAAGGTCTGTGGCATATTCCTTGCCTGTTGCATACTATACAACATGGCACTCAACCATGGGATAGGCCTGCCAGCCCCAGAGGAACACCCTGCAGCGGATGCAAAGCCAGATAACCAGGGGATGCAGGAGCAGCTCAACAAGCGTGACCTCAGGAGGTCAGAGGAGTGCAGAGCCCACCTCATCACAGACCTCTTCAGAACCAGAAGGTGAGTACAGACCACACAGGAGACTAATATTTATTGACAATGTGTTCTGTAAATGACATAAGTAAAGCAGAAATATAATGCCATACAGGCAGGGGGGATAAAAGGAGGAATGAAAAGACAAGATTTACCAACCTGGCGGGGAAGGGGAATGGAAGCTTGAGGCCTGTCGGGCAGGGGTGGAGAAAAATGGTTACTGTGAGGGGTGTGAGGTGGCACATGGGGATGTGGTGAGGGCAATATCCACCCAAGATGCATCCCTACCACTGCCCCAGGAATGGACGGTATGCACCAGCGTTGTACCTAGGAGGGAAGGGGGGTCATGATCCATGGGATGGGGGATGAGAGTGGGGACAGTGTCAACTGCCCACGGCTATGGCCTAATGGAGTACTGAACATGCCGAAGAGCAGGCCATGGCCAGGAGTGCATGGTGTCCTTGGCATCCTGGGTGTGCTGGGAGTCCTGGTGCCAGTGCTGCGTGGCGTGCTGATATGCCACTGAGCCCACCGTGGGTTGACACTCCTCCCACAAGACTGGCCCTGGGCTCCGGCCATCCCCCATGATGCCTACCACCATGTCTTCAGCCTCCCACACAGGTGCACGTAGGTAATCCATGCTGGCAGACATATCTTGATGCAGTTTGCGAATCACAGACATGTGCTTCTCATGGCGTGCCTCTGCATGCTGCTCGGCACACTGAATGTTGTTGTCCAGCATGCGATCTATGCATGCCAGTTCCTCTAGCATGTTCTCCTGTGCCCCCATAGCTGACTGCAGCAGCTGAAAATTGATCGCTGCCTCCTGCTGTTACCATGGATTGTCCATTGAGACAGGTCAGACTGCACCCTTGGCTGGTGTGTGGCCCGGGTCTGCACTACAGTCAGTACTGTGATTCACTGTGGCCAGGACAGCACAGCATTGACTGGGACAGTGGGATTGGCCTAAGGGGGTAGGTTGGTGGCCATGCTGGTGGCGGGGTCCTGGGGCAGCACAGTGTTGGCTGAGCCAGTGTGGTTGGCCTAGAGAAGCAGGGTGTGGACCGTGCCATGTGTGGAGTCCTAGGGTGGCACAACTGTGGCTGTGCCAAATGCATTGGGCTGGGGCAGCATGGCAATGGTGGTGTGGGGAGGGGGTAGCTGGGCCCCATGTGTAGGGGGAGCTGGCAGGGGCAGCCAACCCCTTCTGATCTGAGCCAGACATCTCTGTCATCCACTCCTCCAAAAAGGTGCTGTCATCCTGTTTGGCAACATCATCATCCTTCTCACTATACTGATCTCTTTCTGTCCCAGCATGGGTGGGCCTTAGGGGCAACACACAGCAGGATGGCTCCAAGTCTTCCTCCAGGATAATGTCCTCTACTATACATTGGGCTAATGAGAGATGAGAAAAGAGCGACATAGCGTATTGTCCAATGATTTACCAGGAATACATCCTGGAGCTCTACAAAAGGACTTCCTGCTGTTGTGCGCTGAGAAAGAGCAATATCCTTCTGCTGGATATGCCACTGTACTCTACGCACTTCAGGAAAACTACCATAGCAATATCATGCCAGCTGTCTGGAATAAGCTACAGAGCACACTCAAACTTAACTCCCTGGTTGGGAGAAAGTACTTTAAATCCCTCAACAGCACTTGTCTAGAAGTATGTAATTGCAAATAGGGTGGGCAATTCCAGGAAACAATTACGCTGGTCATCTATTATGTGTTACTTAACTGGGCTCTATAGTATAAAAACACATGATCTGTTGTTCAGCCAGGCTTCTTGGAACAGCGATAAATGACTCTGATCTTGATTCCTCTGAATCAATATTCTCCTCCTGTTAATTACCGTTCCTCCAGTTACCTAGTCGAATGTTTACCTTGACGTGTATTAACGTTACAAAACTTAATGGCACCTGATATTACATTTATATTTATCCTTAAACATTTATTGATTCACAGTGTTATAACGATGTACGTTCCCTTTATACGTATTACGACTGAAATACTACTGCTCTGCCTTGTACATGGGATGTTTTTTGTGGATTCATTACATGTAATATTTCACTGTATGTTATTTCTGTTCACTGTATTTTATGTATTTTGACTGTCCTACCCAGGACCTCCTTGTAAATGAGCATACTCAATGAAGCCTTTTCCTGGTAAAATAAATCAATTGAAATTGACTAGAATATTAATGTACATGGCTGTGTTCCACACATGGCAGCACACATGCCCAGCGCACTGTGACTTGCAGCCTATGCCACCCATGCTGTGCAGTAACCACACACACCAGTGCTGTACATGTAACCCCCCTGCAAATGGGGGTTCCCAAAAGTCTTCCAGGAGCTTGCCTGAATGCTCCAAGTCTGGGCGGTGTTCGGCGTCTGAGCTGTTTAAATGTGGTTCCAAGTGAGTGTTATTTGAGCCTCCTCGTACTGTTTCTTTAAGAGCTGTCTGCTTGCAGACATAATTAGTTTGTATGGGGGGACTGTGTGTTTCCCTGCTTGAGTCCCGCTCGAGCCACTGACAAATCGCTCCGTTTCTGCCGTCGCTAAGTGGGCAGAGTGAGCACTTTTCAAAGATGTAACTGTTGCCCAGAAATCATTTAGAGTATTAGTGGAAATGTAGTTTGTCTAACCTGCCTTTCTTGCAGCTGGGACTCTGTGTATTTGGCCCCTCCATTTTGGATCTGAACTACTGAATGGATCCAATCAGTGCAAGGGGGGCCTCTAAAATGGAGTTTATGTGGACCAACCGGAATCAGGACTCTCTTGGGAGCCGACTTGCCATAAGACATATAGCTAGTAATTCTGGGAAGTGAAGTTCAGGACCTTGGCACCTATTTGCACCAATAGAGGGAGGTTTGAGTGATTGACAACTGAGTCCACCAATTGGACTGGGTGGCGTCCGAATGCAATGCCCTGGCTTGTGTCTGGAGAAGCAGATCTGTTGTGACAGTGACAAGAGAAGGAGCTCTGTGCTTCTGCGCTACACAGTTTTCACACGGGAAGCGCGTGGGAGGCCTAAACTCGGGTGGCACGTTGCCGTTTTGACTCGGACTCAATCCGCGGCTACCGAGAGGAATGAGAGGCTGAACGAGTTGGAACCGTGCTCACCCTGTGGAAGACTGGAGAGGCTGCTTGGTCGCGCTCGGTCTGTCAGGAAAGTGGAGCTGCAGTGTGAACTCCCAGGTTAGCAGTGGATGTGATCGGGACCTGAGAGCAACTGCCTGGTATAGTAGTTTACTTTACATATAAATGTGTGGAGTGCTTGTGAAGGACAGCTAAACGGGTTCTCTTGTCCCCATGCAGTGTAGACTGAAAGCCAAATGCATGTATGCAGACTGAATCCATTGCTGATCAAAACTGTGTGTCTGACTTGTAGAATTTCATCTTCCTGCTATGTGAGGGAGTCTGGCAATCCAGAACCCCATCTGTACCAGTTTTCGGCATCGAGTTTGTGAGTACAAATCAGGGTAGCTCCCTGCCATCTGTTTATCCAAACTGCAAGTGTTTCATCTGATTTCTTTTCCTTCCTTTCCTCATGAACTCAGCCATCTGGCTCCGGATTACAATTGGGTATTGTGCAAGTGTCTTTGTATCACAGGGCCTCAACCGGCTGCACCGATCCTGGCTAGCCCCCCACCATCCTGGGTACCCAGTAAAGTGACATTTTGGGACTCTAAATATGTGCACAGTACTGTGATTATTAATGTGTCTAACCTAATTAACCTGATTTCCCCTTTCCTTGTTACAGCTCCTTAAATAAATCAGATCTGTTTCAGCAAAGTTACACTAACTGTGGTGTTCATTTATGTTAAAGTATTGTGCTGTGGCTAGTGTACTGCATCATCTTGCTTTACAGGGGGGTCCCCAGAGTCAAGCTAACAGATCCAGTCCTGGGGGTAAGTGTAAATAGTGAAGATACTCATGGTGTATTGTGTGGGCTCTCAGTGTCCCAGAGGGCTGTGACCAAGTTAGTCTAACTACTGTAAACTCTGACCTCTGGGTGGAGGCACCCGCCATAGAACCTAGGCCCCTCAACCTGTTAGTAGTCAAGCAGGCAGGGGTAGTAGCCCTTGGGATAGTGCCACCTGGGGGTTACATCTTGGAGGCACCACTGGGATTAGCATCCTCTAGTGGCCATATTTACGAATTATAGTTAAAAATAAATGGATACCCCAACAGAAGTGGCTGTGCACCTGTTAGTGAGGTGGTAAATTGTTGTTGGAGGAAGGGAAAACTGTGGAGGATTTAGAGAAACTATTATTGCCACCTAGGAATGTTCTTTCCCCAATACCCTCTCCCCCTCAAGCACCCATTATTGCCCCGCCTTCTGTGCCAGTGCTAGCTCCTGTGTCTGTACCTGCCACTAGTCACGATTCTTACCACAGGTTGAGAGTTTTCTCCGGCACCCTCCCCATCCTACAAGGGGAGGATGAGTGGGAGACCTGGATAGACTGTGTTGCCCCTTTGGTATCTGAGTGGCAGTGTGCGGAGGCTGAGAAATGGAAAAGAATCCTAGAGAGTTTGAGAGGTCCCACGCTGGAAGCCATTAAGTCTTTGAGGTCCACAAACCCTGAGGCATCTGCCCAAAAGTACCTAGCTGCACTTGACTGCAATTTTGGGAGCCCTGAGTCAGGGGCGAGCTTGATGTGGAAGTTTCAAGGTACAAAACAATGGCCAGGTGAAAGTTTATCTGCATATGTTACTTATCTGGAAGGAGCGCTACAGAGGGCCTACCGGAAAGGTCGAGTGGCCGCCAGTGAATTTAACCGTGTGAGGTTGGGGCACATACTGCAACATGCAAAACACTCAAAATTGCAGCTCCTTCAGTTGAGGCTTCAAGACAGGAGGGGTAATCCACCGGATCATTGTGATTTGATAAAAGAAATTCGAGAAGTTGAGGAGGAGGAGGATTTCTCAGAGCCCCATGTAGTTGTAGCTGCTACAACCTCTGCTCCAAGGGCGGGGTCGGCTGCTGATGTCCAGGGATCACCAAAAGCCCATGATGAAGGTCGAGGATTAAGTGCCTGCCAAATGGAGATGGCTGTAAATACCCCGCACTGGGAGGAGTTGTTGAGGGAGATTAGGAAGACAACAGACAGTCTCATCATGAAGGCCGCTTCTAAGAGTACGGGCACTAACACTTGCCCGACTGCTTCTGCTATGGGGGTGGGGGTGGCTGCTCAGGCACCTCATGTTGACAGCAGTTTAAAACTTGATGTCTTGGCTATGGAGGTGAGGGAACTGAAGAGATGTCTCCAAATGTCCAATGCACCGCCAGCTGAGGTAGCATCAAGGTTTTCTATTGATAGTACCAATGCTGCAGCCCCTAATGTGATGTCTCCATCACCACAAACTTCAGCAGACATATTTTGCCATAATTGTGGGAAGGATGGGCACATGAAGAGGGAATGCCAGTCTCGGAAAGACTTAGAGAGACTGGTGAGCAGGCTACAAGGAGAGCTTTGGAGCACAAAACAGTGGTTAAGAGGTGCACAAAATGACCGCAGTTAAGGTCTCAAAAATGCTAACTCACATCCTTCTGTGGCTAGATCATCTACCCAGACCCTTGCCACCGCCTCTCCAGACTGGTCCAGAATAGTAGGCCCCTCAATGGAAGCTACAGTAAAAGTGAATTGTGTGCCCACCAGGGCTGTGTTGGACAGTGACTCCCAAGTGACAATTATGTTCCAGGATTGGTATCAGAAACATTTGTCAGATGTACCCTTACAATCATTGAAAGGACTGCATGTATGGGGGTTACGTGAGAAGGCCTACCCCTACTCTGGGTATATCCGAATTTGGCTATCTTTCCCTACCTCTGTGGCTGGAGTGGCAGAGCAAGTAGAGACCCTGGTCTTAGTGTGTCCCTCTACTGGACTGTATGATGGGGTTCCTCTACTAATTAGGACGAATGCGCATATGTTTGGATGGTTGGCGCAGTTGTGTTATGAGAAACAGGGGTCACAGACTGGTAGAGCTTTAAGAATTCTGGCCTTGATCAAGAAGGCCTATGAGGCACAGAGAGATGCTGAAAAAATGGAACCAGAGGAACCGGTTGGAATTATCTGGAACAAGGATCCTGAGTCTCTGATCCTGGCACCAAATGCCCAGTGTACCCTACAGGGGGAAGTCCGTATCAGAAAGGAGGTCAAGAATAAAATCCTCATGCTGGATGCACTAGGCGATGGGAAATTGCCGGAAGGACTGCTGGTCAAGCCAAGCATTTTGCCTGCCAGAGCCCATGTTTATGCCAGAAGGGTAATGGTACAAGTTCATAATGTGTCTGATAGAGAGATTCGAGTAACTAGAGGTTGCACCCTGGCTAATGTACATTGTGCGGATACTGCAGTGCTACCCAGTAATAAGTGTTCGGGGGAAAATGACAGAGTGATGCACAACTTGTTTGATTTTGGGGACTCCCCGCTGCCAGCCGAATGGAAGATGAGAATTAGTAGAAAACTTGCCCAAAGAGGCCAGGTGTTTTCTTTAAAGGAATGGGACGTAGGGTGTGTGCAGGGAGCTGAGCACCACATCTGGCTACATGATGAAAGGCCATTTCATGAGAGGTCTCGACGCCTGGCACCTACTGACATAGATGATGTGAGACGGCATCTGCAAGAGATGCTTGCTGCTGGTGTCATACAAGAATTCAGAAGCCCATATGCTTTACCTATCGTGGTAGTGAGGAAAAACAATGGGACAGTAAGGATGTGCGTGGATTATCGCACCTTGAACCGGTGGGCCATTCCTGATCAGTACACAATGCCCCACATTCAGGATGCCTTAGACTGCCTGAACGGTAGTAAGTGGTTCTCAGTGTTGGATCTTCGCAGCGGGTACTACCAGATCCCGATGGCCCCAGAAGACCATGAAAAGACAGCTTTTATCTGTCCGCGTGGCTTCTATGAATTCCTGAGGATGCCTCAAGGGATTTCAGGCGCCCCAGCCACTTTTCAATGACTGATGGAGAGTGTGCAGAGGGGGACATTAACTTATTAGAGTGCTTGGTGTACCTGGATGATGTTATTGTGTTTGGCAGCTCACTGGAGGAACATGAGAGCAGATTGTTTAAGGTGTTGAACCGACTGGAAGACTTCGGCCTAAAACTGTCCATCGATAAATGTCAATTCTTCCAAACCTCTGTAAAGTATGTAGGACACATAGTCTCCACCGAGGGAATAGAGGCTGACCCAAGTAAAGTTGAGGCCTTGATCACCTGGTCACAACCCCACAATCTAAAAGAACTGCAAAGATTCCTGGGATTCTGTGGCTACTATCGCCGTTTCATCAAGGACTATTCAAGAGTGATCCGTCCTTTACTTAATCTTACTCAAGGCTGCCCTCTTACCCACAAAAAATACAAGAGGTCAGTTTCTTATGAGCCTGAGAGAGTGTATTTCCATCCCAATGAAGTATTTGGAGCCAGATGGACACCTGAGTGTGAAGCTGCTTTTCATGAGATTATATATCAACTTACCCACGCTCCTGTCCTTGCCTATGCAGATCCAGTGAAGCCCTGTCTTGCACACTGATGCTAGCCTGCAAGGCTTGGGGGCTGTATTGTACCAAGAGCACGAGAATGGCCTGAGACCAGTGGCCTTTGCCAGTAGAAGCCTGACCCCATCCGAAAAGAACCATCCTGTACATACGTTAGAGTTCCTAGCTTTGAAGTGGGCCATTGTTGACCAGTTCACGAGTACTTGTATGGGGCTAAGATACTAGTAAAAACTGACAACAATCCTTTGAACTATGTGCAGACTGCAGCTAAGTTGAATGCCACTGGCCATAGGTGGCTTGCTGCATTATCTACATACGACTATGCTGTTGAATACAGAGCAGGCCTAAACCACATAGATGCTGATGCTCTCTCCCGGAGGGCTGTCCCCAGGAATGACTGGGTCAGACTGTCAGAACCTGATATTCGAGCACTCTGCCAGAAGTTTGACAGGGAGGAATAAATGTCCACGGACGCAGTGGATTGTATGGTGGATTGTTTGGGACCCTCTGAGAATTGCATACCTGCTGCTTATTGCCACTTTTCTGCAATAGACATTGGTGCACTACCTCAGCTGGACAATGACAGTATTCAGCGGGCTCAATCCTGAGATCTCATGACCAGATCAGCTTTAGAAGCCGTCCAAGCAGGGAAAGATGTGTCAAGGTTACGTTCCACTGATTTGAGAACTGCATTGTTATACAAGAAAGGTCCTAAGTTGAAACCGATCAATAGACTGTTATACAGAGAAACAGTAGACAGAGGGGGACAAATAGACAAACAACAACTAGAGCTGCCCACTGCCTTTCGAGACTCAGTTCTGAGGTCCTTACACAACCACATGGGGCACCTTGGTATAGACAGAACACCTGACTTGGTGAGATCCAGATTCTATTAGCCTAAGATGGGGCTGAAGTTGAGCAACACATTCGAACTTGTAGTCGCTGCTTACAGAGGAAAGCTGTGCCCCAGAGGGCTGCCCCCCTTGTTAACATCACCACCAGTGCACCCATGCAGCTGGTCTGAATTGATTTTCTGAGTTTGGAGTCAGATCAAAGAAATATTAGTAATGTGCTGGTGGTCACTGACCATTTCACGAGATATGCCCAAGCTTTCTCCACCAAGGACCAGAAGGCATCCACTGTGGCAAAAGTACTTGTAGAAAACTTTTTTGTTCATTATGGGGCTCCACAAAGAATCCATTCTGATCAAGGGAGAGACTTTGAGAGTCGTCTGATCAAAGAGATGCTTTCTCTTTGGGGAGTGTGAAAGTCCAGAACCACCCCTTACCACCCCAAGGGGGACCCACAGCCAGAACATTTCAACCGCACTTTGCTAGATATGCTGGGCACTCTCCACCCAAAGGACAAGCCTAGATGGAGCCAACAAATTAGCACCCTGGTACCTGCATACAACTGCACCAAAAGTGATGCCACTGGGTTCTCCTCCTACCGCCTGATGTTTGGAAGAGAAGCTCGACTGCTGGTAGATGTATGTTTTGGAGTTTCCCCGATGGGGTTCGAGCTGACAACTATTTACAGTATGTGCAAAAGTTAAAGGCCTAGCTAAATCATGCGTACCAACTGGCTCAAACCATGGCTGCCAAAAGAAATTTGGCCAGCAAAGAAAGGTATGATAAAAAGGTGAAAGCACAGGAACTCCAGGAGGGAGATTGGGTATTGCTAAGAAATCTGGGACTGCATGGCAAACATAAGATTGCTGACAGATGGCACCATCACCCTCACATTGTAGTGGGCAAACTAGATGATCTGCCTGTGTGCAAAGTAAGGCCTGAGAATAATTCAAAAGTTGTTAAAACAACGTATAGAAATCATTTACTGCCCATTGGACAAATCTTGATTGAGTCTGAGCCCCCAGAAAATGCCCGCTCTGTACGAGTGACTAGAGCTGCTGCTAAGAAAAAATCAAGAAAGTCTGCACCTACAGAAGCTGAGTTAAAGTGTTCCCCTCCACAAGTCCCAGTTGAACATGACTGTCAGTCCATGTCAGAGGAAAGTGAGTGTGGCTTTGAATACTACCCTTCTTATGAACTGAGTCAATTGTTTTGAGGCAATCCCCTAGTCAATCCTGGAGATGAAGCTGGGCCTTCTGGACCGTCTGAGCCCCCAGCTTTGTCCCTGGAGCCAATGCTCCCAGAAAGTGAAGTGCAAAGCATCAAGTCAGATGATATGGAATCACTGTGTATGGTTGAACTGTTTGAGCTTTCAGAGGAGAAAAATGGTGGACTGGAACAGACTGGTGATATACAAGCACAAGAAGAGTGTGTTGAGTGCCCTGATAATTCATTGTCAGTGTCAGAAAACTCCCCATGTGAGCCAAGTGTTGTGGACTCAGAGATTGTAACTCCTGCAGCTGAAAGTGCCCCAAGTTCTAGCCTCTCTACCCCAATGGAGACTCCCCTGACAAGTGAGGACAATGCTGAAAATGAGGCTCAGGGTGCAGAGACTGTAACAGTTCTCCCTAGAAAGACTGGTCAAGCTGTAAAGCCTGTGGTGCACCTCAGTTATGATTCCCCTGGGAGGCCTGTGGACTTGCCTCTCAATGTTGTCCATAAAGGAGTGTATGTGTCCCCAAGCTCATTGCCCAAACTGAACATCAGTGCTAACTCCAAGTTACTTGTGTTGCCCTCTAGGTATGGTGTCCCTGCCCCATCCAGCCCCAAGGTAGCTGATAGGGAAGGGCCCCCTCTCTTCAGGTTTCATGTACAGGAGGTAATAACCTGAGTTATGGTACAATGTGTGTATAATACTGTGTAAAAAGTGAGGTACTAAAAAGTTTCAGAAATGTGTTTCTGGTAAGGTGATATGCCGACTGATGATTACATGTATAAGCCTAATGTGATACTGATGTAAATGTATACAGTTGTACTGAAACTTATGGGGGTACTTACTTGATACGGATGCCAAGTTTTTCCAGGCCGGGAAGGGTGTAACCCCCCTGCAAAATGGGGGTTCCCAAAAGTCTTCCAGGTACTTGCCTGAATGCTCCAAGTCTGGGCGGTGTTCGGCGTCTGAGCTATTTAAATGGGGTTCCAAGTGAGTGTTATTTGAGCCTCCACGTACTGTCTCTTTAAGAGCTGTCTGCTTGCAGACATAATTAGTTTGTATGGGGGGGACTGTGTGTTTCCCTGCTCGAGTCCCGCTCGAGCCACTGACAAATCGCTCCGTTTCTGCCGTCACTAAGTGGGCAGAGTGAGCACTTTTCAAAGATGTAACTGTTGCCCAGAAATCATTTAGAGTATTAGTGGAAATGTAGTTTGTCTAACCTGCCTTTCTTGCAGCTGGGACTCTGTCTGTTTTGCCCCTCCATTTTGGATCTGAACTACTGAATGGATCCAATCAGTGCAAGGGGGGCCTCTAAAATAGAGTTTATGTGGACCAACCAGAATCAGGACTCTCTTGGGAGCCGGCTTGCCATAAGACATATAGCTAGTAATTCTGGGAAGTGAAGTTCAGGACCTTGGCACCTATTTGCACCAATAGAGGGAGGTTTGAGTGACTGACAACTGAGTCCACCAATTGGACTGGGTGGCACCTGAATGGAATGTCCTGCCTTGGGTCTGGAGAAGCAGATCCATTGTGACCGTGACAAGAGAAGGAGCTCCGAGCTTCTGTGCTACACAGTTTTCATGCAGGAAGCACGTGGGAGGCCTAAACTCGGGCAGCGTGTTGCCATTTTGACTCGGACTCAATCCGTGGATACCAAGAGGAATGAGATGCTGAACGAGTGGGAACCGGGCTGACCCTGTGGAGGACTGGAGAGGCTACTTGGTCGCTCTCGGTCTTTCAGGAAAGTGGAGCTGCAGTGTGAACTCCCAGGTTAGCAGTGGGTGCGATCGCGACCTGAGAGCAACTGCCTGGTATAGTAGTTTCCTTTACATATAAATGTGTGGAGTGCTTATGAAGGACAGCTAAACGGGTTCTCTTGTCCCGTGCGGTGTAGACTGAAAGCCAAATGCATGTATGCGGACTGAATCCGCTGCTGATCGAAACTGTGTGTCTGGCTTGTAGAATTTCATCTTCCTGCTATGTGAGGGAGTCTGGCAATCCAGAACCCCATCTGTGCCAGTTTTCAGCATCGAGTTTGTGAGTATAAATCAGGGTAGCTCCCTGCCATCTGTTTATCCAAATTGCAAGTATTTCATCTGATTTGTTTTCCTTCCTTTCTTCATGAACTGAGCCATCTGGCTCCAGATTACAATTGGGTATTGTGCAAGTGTCTTTCCATCACAGGGCCCCAACCAGCTGCACCAGTCCTGGTTAGCCCCCCACCATCCTGGGTACCCAGTAACGTGAAATTTTGGGACTCTGAATATGCATGCAGTACTGTGATTATTAATGTGTCTAACCTAATTAACCTGATTTCCCCTTTCCTTGTTACAGCTCCTTAAATAAATCAGATCTGTTTGTTTCAGCAAAGTTACGCTGACTGTGATGTTCATTTATGTTAAAGTATTGTACTGTGGCTAGTGTACTGCATCATCTTGCTTTACAGGGGGTCCCCAGAGTCAAGCTGACAGGTCCAGTCCTGGAGATAAGTGTAAACAGTGAAGATACTCATGGTGTATTGTGTGGGTCACTTGCAGGAATAAAAGTGGGTCTCAGTGTCCCAGAGGGCTGTGACCAAGTTAGTCTAACTACTGTAAACCCTGACCTCTGGGTGGAGGCACCCGCCATAGAACCTAGGCCCCTCAACCTGTTAGTAGTCAAGCAGGCAGGGGTAGTAGCCCTTGAGATAGCGCCACCTAGGGGTTACATACACACCACACCACACCCCATTACCATGACTACACAAAAGATAACACACATGTGGCAAGGTAGTTAAGCACACAACAGTCACACCACCCAGATGAAAGGATCGTACCATGCAGACTACACCCGTTGCACCACACATCCAACAGTCAGGGTCCGAACAGGTCTCTGAGGGCACAGCTACTATGTCAATAAGGCTGCCACCAGGGGACATCAACAAGAAAGGGGACCTGGTGACACACACCTGTGAACGTGGTAGGTAGATGTGATACATTAGCCCAGTCTGTGCCTCCTAAATATGCCCGAATTGCCACAAATACTCAATTTCATTAAACAAATGATGGGAGATGCAAGGAGCTGTAATGGTTAGCAAGTGACTATGAGCCCAGCAGAGTGGGTACAAGCAATTTCAGGGCACCCTGGTATACCAGTCAAACACTACACACAGGTACACCATTGCAGATAGGCAGACAGCAGTGATGTCCCATGTGCGTGGTGTACGGCAGCCCTTACAGGGTGCATGTATAGTGCTATGGTAGGATGTGCAGACAGAACATGGATCTGTGGAGTACCCCTGTACCTGTACATTTTGCATGTACAGCCATGGTCTGTGTCACCAGGCCCCTGTCCAGGCATGCAAAGCACAACATCACGGTGACATGTGTACTCGCAGACTCAATGTGATAGGTGTGACACAATCATTCACAAGGCTGTGGCGGTCCAGCCTGGCTTTCATAACCACCTTATGGTACACCAGTCACCTGTACTGTGTTGACTGTGGAGGCTATTAGTGCCTCTGCAGAGGTTAAAGGCACTTCAGTACTGGCTCATCTGCTGTGGTCTGTGAGCTGGCCTTCACCTGGGCTTTAATGTCTTTGGTTTAATTGTCTTCCATTTTTGTTTTTTTGCAAATAACTTTATTTTTCAGAAAAAAACAGGTTTTAACATAGCACATAAGAAAATCACAAAACAACATTATATCTTGGCTAGGCAATCACAGACATGTTCATAATACAATAAAGATAAACAAAATGAAAAAAAAAAAATACCCTAAATATAACCAAAACAAAACCCTTCCCACCCTGCAGCAAAACAAAGCCCTACCCACCCTGCAGCAGCCCCTTTACCGTAACCTAATTGCACCTATAACTGATATTATGTAAACCAAATAGGCAACTAAAATGGTGCAGGGTCTGCACCGGAAGACATATGAAGAGAGACTTAAGGAGCTTAATATGTATAGCCTCGAGGAAAGGAGGGAGAGGGGGGACATGATAGAAGCTTTCAAGTACCTCAAGGGAATCAACAAAGTCCAAGAGGGTAGCATCTTTCAAAAGAGGTGTACAAGAACAAGGGCCACAATTTGAAGATGGGGGGCAGCTCAGAGGTAATTTAAGAGTATTTTTTCACAGAGAGGGTTGTGGATACATGGAACGGCCTTCGGAGGAAGGTTGTGGAGTCAAAACAGTGGTGGAATTCAAGCATGCATGGGACAGTCATAAGGCAATTCTACGGGTGGGGTAGGAAGAAGTAGGCTGCTGGTTAACTAGGATCTGCAGCTTATCCATTAGGTAGGGAAATGGGCAGACTGGGTGGGCCAGGCGGTCCTTATCTGCCGTCAAATTCTATGTTTCTATGTTTCTATGACCCTTATAAGGGTCCTGTGAAAAGTTCAAGTAGAGGTTCATGGTACAGCCCTTAACCAATCCAACACTAAATGTAGCGAAAAGGAGGGAACGAAGAAAGAAGAAGAAAAAAAAGGCCTATAAAAATAAATTACAAAAAGAGAATACTGAAAGATACTATGCCCCCCCATGAAAGCCTAGAAATATATCCATCCCTAAACAGAAAGTCACCTAACAAAATAAAATATAAAAGAGGGATCATAGGCCTTAATAGGAGGAAAGGAGAAAGGGACTGGTGGGAGTTGGTTCAGTAACCAAATTTATCCTTAAGAATTGAAAAAAGTTCACCCCAGCATTCCTGGAACTTCTCACCAGAGTGGGAGAACCAGGCTACACATCTTTCTGCAGTTAAAGCAGTAAGAAATTCTGCCCACCATTCTCTAAAAGAAGGTTCCCATTCCTCCTTCCAATGTCTAAGTATTACTAACTTAGTGACCATAGCCACCAATGCTAACTGTACTTTTTGAAAATAGGTAGGGACCGATGAATACATACCTAACAGACAAGTGACCTCATTACAGTACAGGGTAATTTTAAGATAAGACGCCACCCTCCTTTTGACCGTGTTCCAGAATTTAACTATTCTAGGGCACGACCACAATTTATGATGTAATGTAGCAAACTCAAAGCCACATTCTTTACATTCTGCAGAAGCCAGCCTCCCTATCTGGAATTATTTAGCGGGCGTAAAATATAAATTGTGGAGAATATTGAACTAAATGTTCCTAAGCGGTCTTGCTTAATTAAAAGATAGTTGTCGGTCCAGATCTTTCCCATATTTTATCTGGGAAGTCCTTGTTGTAATTGTTTTTCCAATAATAGACTATGGGGGAAACCTTAAACACAACATGGCTTATAATTCTCTTGTACAATTTAGCTATCGCTTTCCGACCCTTAGACATTGACCAAAGGTTATTTAAAACTACCCCCATGTTGTCCGACCATGGAGGTTTGCCCAGAAAATGTTTAATACGCTGACATATTTGAAATAACTGAAACCGATTTTTTAGAGGCACCTTGAACTTTATTTGCATATTAGAAATAGATAGGACCGAGTTACCTGAGACAAAATCAGCTAGGCATAACTCATTGTGGGATCCTCCAAAAAAGGTTTTAACTGTTTTCTTATCCATTTTTAGGTTTGGGTTATTAAACAAGGGTTGTGTCAGGTCTTTTGTAGTGAAGATTTGAAGCAGAGAGCATAATTGTTGTAAAGCTCTCACATCCCACCCAAGAGGAGAATCTCTGAGTTTTAGTGGAATATTTGACCATGGATTAAACAACAAAGCCCTAGGGCCATATTACAAGAGCAAGCCTGTTGATTGTCTAAGAGCAACCATGGGGGGCTCTCCAATATACCGACCGTAGATGTAAACCAATATAAAAATCTATTGGCATGAATTGCCAGATAGTAAACATAGAAGTCAGGTAATTGAAGCCCCCCCCCATTGTCCTAGGGCGGCTAAGTTTTCTGTAGGCCTTGCGCGAGGCCTTCCCCTTCCAAAGGAAATCCAAACATATCCTCTGAAGCAACAAAAAAAGGATTTAGGGAGGTAAATGTTAAGATTGCTAAGGGGTTAAAAAAATCTGGGCAAAATTGACATTTTGAGGACATTAGCCCTCCTCCAGAAGGATAACGGTAAATTGTTCCACCTAGCCAGATCTTTAGTTGATTTTAACAGTGGGTCTAAATTGAGATCCTTAAGTCTAGAAGTGCCTTTAGAGATTTTGATACCCAGGTAGGTTAGGTATTCTTTCTTCCATTGGAGACCCATATTTTCAATTAGGTCTCTCATAAGGACAGGAAATAAAGAATATACCATAGTTTTATTTTTATTGAGTTTATAACCTGAGAATTCTCTAAACTGAGAAATAATTTGGAGGGTGCAGGGGAGGGACTGTCTGCTGCTCGAAATATGAAAAAGTAAATCATCAGCAAACAAGGATAATTTAAATTCCAAATGTTCCAATCATGTACCTCTTATCCCTTGTTCTAAATTGAGAACTCTAGCTAAGGGTTCTATGTACAGATTAAACAAATAAGGGGAAACAGGGCAACCCTGTCGGGTACCTCGACGAAGTGGGAAGATATCAGAAATGGGATTATTGCACTGCAATCTTGCTGACGGACATCGATACAAAACCTGAATTTGGTCAACAAAGGGTTGCGGTATACCAAACTTTGAAAGGACCTCAAACAGGTATTCCCACTCTACCCTGTCAAATGTTTTTTCTGCATCCAGGGACACCAAGGCCGCTTCCAGATCGGGGTCCCTGGATGCAGAAATCAGGTGGAACAATTTCCTAAAATGATCAGATGAAGTATGCCCCGCCACAAACCCTGCTTGTTCAGGGCTTAATAGACTTTTCCATACTCCCCCCAACCTGTTGGCTAGGATTTTTGCATATATTTTGACATCAATATTCAACAAAGAAATAGGCCTGTAATTGCTAATCACTGTCGGATCCTTCCCTGGTTTGGGCAGGAGGATTATTCTTGCTTCAAATAGTGACTGGTCCAGAACTGGGAAGGAGCTCCAGTAAATATACAACTGTAGCAACAGAGGGATAAGATATTTTTTAAAGGTTTTATAAAATAGGCCTGTAAAGCCATCAGGGCCCGGTGCCTTGTCTGGCTTTAAAGAACCGATCACTGCCGATATTTCCTCCCCTGTGATTGGGGCTAGTAAACAGGTCTGGCTATCTCCCGATAAGGTGGGCAAATCAGCTTTCTCCAAAAATGCTAACATTTTCTCAAAATGAACACCCAGCAACGGGTCCGGAGAATACAATGCCCTATAGTACTCTCTGAAGAGAGTTAATATCTCCGGTGGACTAACCACCAAAGATCCTGATTGAGGATGTCTAATAGCTGCGATCCATTTCGATGTTGACTGTTGCTTTAATTGCCAAGCAAGTAATTTGCTTGCTTTACTACCCTGGCCAATATAAGAAGCCTTTAATAGAGAAGGTGACCTCTCCACCTTTTCTAGTAATATGTTTGCATAGTGTGCTCTTAGCCTAGTAAGTTCTAGGTCTTCTGAAGGTGAAAGTTTGTCCACCCCTTTATTTTCCAAACTCTTAATTCTCTGCAGACAGTTATTCATTTGGCTAACCTTTTTCTTTTTTTGTACTGTAGCGATACGTATAAGTTCCCCCCTCCATTTAGCTTTTAAAGCTGCCCAGACCA
This sequence comes from Neoceratodus forsteri, assembly GCA_016271365.2. Lineage (NCBI taxonomy): Eukaryota > Metazoa > Chordata > Ceratodontiformes > Ceratodontidae > Neoceratodus > Neoceratodus forsteri. Next base: position 158,179,170 of record JADMNL010000032.1, on the reverse strand, counting down.
GATCCACAGCAGGGACTGATTTATAATTAACCTTAATGGAATCCTGCAAAAAATATTGGAATTTTGAAATAGTTAGTTTGTCCTTTAATAGTCTATTGTTTAACGACCTCATGTGCGACCTGATAGAGACGTTGGGCATTTCTATCTGGACAAATATTAGGGAGTGGTCAGAAATTACTCAAGCTAGTATTTTGGAATCGGTCATGCACGAAATTAGCTGATGACTTACTAAAAAATAATCAATATGAGAGTAAGTTTTGTGTACTGGGGGGAAAAGAAGTAAATTATTTTCCTGATGGATTAAGTAATCTCCACGGGTCTATGAGACCCAAAGAGGAGATGAATTCCCCTAAAGCTTTTTGAGCTAAAGACATTCCCACCCCCATAAGATAGGTACGGTCCAGATCACTTGCTTGAACTAAGTTCCAGTCTCCACAGATTATAATGGTAAATTGCAGAAAGGGGGCCAATACTATTGCTAATTGTGTAAAAAAGGAAGGGATTTCCACATTAGGGCCATAAACTGATCCTAATACTATATCAAGACTACCTAATCTACCTACAACAAAGATAAACCTCCCCTCAGGATCACTAATAGAGTCCACCAGAGTAAAGGATAGTTTTTTGGCAAGCAACAAGGCCACCCCCCGCTTGCTAGAACTGAATCCCGCTCCAAACGCTTGGCCTACCCAGCTCTTTTTAAAGAACTTTAACTGTTCTGGAAGCATGTGCGTTTCTTGAAGAAACACTATTGAAGGGTCGTACTTGGCAAGATGGTTTAGAATAATATATTTCTTTTTGTTATCTTTCCCCCATTAATATTCCACGAAAGAATATTCAGATCATTGAGCATAGATTAATACCTGATTGTGCCATGTAATAGAAAAAGATTGAAGGGCAGTTCTGCTGCCACCCCCCCCCAAGAAATAGACAAACCACCTCGAAATTATCCCCCAAACACACTAAAACTAAGCTAACACTCAGAAACTTTGAACTATATGCAAATCTCATTACCCGGGCCCTAAGCCCCCTCCTTGCCTCAAGGTACATGATACTCACAAAGGAGAAAGCGCCACTCTACCACCTCCCCAACCTCTGAACGAGAAAAAAGTATGGAAGTAACTCATGCCACACCCACCATCCTCCTATCCCTGTAGATTCTCCCCACCTAAATAAAGTGGTACAACGGAAGGGATGTTATATGTCACATCCAACATTAACTAAGAAACAAGACTCCCACAAATAAGCAGGAAAAACACACGAATACCACTCAGCGAATGTAATCGCTGACTTTTGTATAATCTGGCATTGACTGGAGCTCTAGAGTCTAGATAAGGAAAAAAGAAACTCCAGAAAATTAAGTACTATTGCATACAAAGCTTGGGATCCTGATAGGGACTTAATTCCCTTAAAGAACCATGCCATTCCCAATGTAAAGGTGGCACCCAGAGAATATTCGATGGCCTACTACAAACTCAGTTTAAGCCCATGTCCCAAGCTACCACGTAAACTGTGAGATGCTCTTCCAAAAGGACTATACATGCTGTAAATTATGCCAGAATAACTAGCTAGTCTAATAAAGAGGGGGCTAAACGAGAAATGGTAAAAAAAAAGATCGGCAGAGCTGTATGACACTAAACATTCAGAGCTGGAATTCCCCTCTATTAAATTTGTTTCTCTCCCAAGGGAGTACTGTTCGGTACCTCTGACAATCCCAAGAAAAAAGAATATACATCTCTTCCACTAAGCCTGAAACACATTGAGGTGTATAAACTGCAAAAAGATAAAATCTAAAACTGTTTCATAGATCGGGATTGAAAGAGGAAGACACTGAGATAACCATAATACCGAAAAACGAACAACTACAATTGAGAAATCTGGCAATAAGCGCTTGTCTTTTAACAGAAAATATTTGGCACCATCTGGTGGACAAACCGAACTATGGTATCCACCGCAGCATTTTAGTAAAGCCAACCAGAAAGTAAATAAAGACAAATAGTTAAAATTGACATATAAGTATACAATGGTGCCCCTATAAGTGAGTTTTGCCTACTCTGTTAGAAAATTACATGCTACTCTCTAACAAACATTTAATAGAACAGATCCGCCTAGAGGTGATTAAACAGTACGGTGATACTCAGTCCTTCTCGAATGTTCTTTGGAGCTGTTTTTTTAGACCCACATACAGCTAAACTACATCTTCCTCACTTAGGAAATAAGTCGCGGTAACTTTTCCTCAGAGTCTTTATAGCATCTTCCGCAGAATCAAAACGCTTGGCTCCTTCTTTTAAGGAAACTTCCAGATGAGCTGGATATAACATGCGATGCTTTATGCCAGCTGCCCACAGCTTGGAAGTGATGGGACGAAATGAAGCTCGTAGCTGGTGAATTTTCAGCGTTAAATCTGGAACCAGCCTCAGTTTTTTACCCTCCCACAGAATAGCTGATAATTTTCTAGCTTCCTTATGGATGAATTCCCGGTCTAGGTAATTTAATAATTTAAAGATAATAGGTCTAGGCGGGTCAGCCGGGGCGAGTTTTGCCCTCAGAGATCTATGTGCTCTTTCGATAATAAACTCCGGACCATTCGGGGAGGGACCCACTGTTTTCTTCAAGAAACGTTGTAAAAACTGTATTGTGTTAGGGCCCTCTTCCCCTTCAGGAAGGCCTATCAGCACAAGATTGTTCCTCCTATTTCTCCCCTCCAGATCGTCAAAGCAATCTTCCAATTTAGATAAAGTCATTTTTATTTCCACCACCTCAGGCTCCATCTTGTCTTGCATACTTTCTATAGAGGCTACTCTAGCTTCTGCATCTGTAACCCTGTGGGCTAGCTGGGTAAGTGCTGGTTTGAAGTCTGCTACATCTTCAATTAGTTTCAGCAAAGCCTCTTTAATAGTTGTTAGCTCTGAGTAGATGTGTGAGGATGAGAGCTCTTCCGGAGGACTTTGGGGAGAAGAACTATGGTGAGGGCGCTTAGCTTCCGATTCCTGCGTGGCCTCCTCGGCTAGTTGCTGCGTAGACATGTTGCAGGGGATGTCCAACTACTGGTACCGACCAAACACCGCCTCTGCACTTCCTGATTACTTACATTTTTATAATATCGAAAAGATAATCGGAATAAGTGGGCGTTTGTAGCGATTTAGGTCGATGAGAGAGCGGTGCTCCGACGAGCACGTCCTATCCCTTGTACAGCATCACGTGACCAATTGTCTTTCATTTTTGTACCAACCTGTTTGAAATAGGGAGGACAGAAACAATTGAGCAATGTATACACACAGATGAGCACAGCGCTAAGGTGCATTGGCGTACAGGCCCCTTGTACCCCTGACCAGGACGCAAATGTGTTCCTGCATGTCTGGGTCAAACACACATCTAGCTGCCTGCCTATCACGGCACCCAGCCATGTGCAGATACAGCAATAATCTAGTAATGATACAACAAATACACAGTGCTCAGACTAGACATGTGCTTATTGTCAGCCATGCCATGAAACACGTATCTCTGTTCGCCTGCAGTTCCGCTGTAGAATCTTGGTGGTGCACTTTCCTTTTATATGCTGCAGGTGCAATTAGGCATGCTAATGAATGAATACATTGCAGTAATGGCATGCTAATGTGAATTTTGCCCTTGAAATGCAAAATTAGCTAATTTGCATACTCAGTATGAATGCTGCAGGTTTGCGCCATGCACTATTGTAATTTTGCTAGCGTAGGGTCCCTATGGCACTGACATGGCATCACACATTGCAGACGATGTTATCATACTGTGCAGGCATGCACACTATGCTGTTGCACAATGGTACTGTGCAGAACTACACAAGCCTGAGCAAGCATACACTGTTCACGTGCCACCCCATGCCTGGTGTGTGCTGTAGGACCAACCCCCCCACTGGAAGTCTATATTACGCTGCACTAATCAACATTAGCACAGTGTTAATGTGAAAATATGTTGGACAAATGAAAAGGACAGACCCATAAAGGCCTGAAACTTTCAAGAGCTTGGTGTGAGGGCTAGGACTAGGCAGGGTACCAAAATCTCTGGCAGATAGAGCACAGCTGTACCGCAGCAGGACCAGAAGTGGTCTTCATCAGAGTTGGCCAACCTGGTTGAGCTAGTGGTGGCCAGGGAGGACCAGTTATTTGGTGAGGGGGTGTTGTCTGACAGGACAAGGTGTTGGGTGTGGGTATCTGTGAGGTGGCACCTCACAAGACGTAGAGGGGTCACACGCACAGGTGACCAATATCACCACAGGTATAGTGACCTGCAACAGAGGGAAGCACGCCACCTGTAACATCTGCAGGCAATGGTGGGAGTGTGTCACATGCCAAGGCCAGGTCAGTACAGATGGATCTGTGTATGGTATTGGTAGTGTCCTGTGTGCAGTACTGGTTCCATGATAATATACCTCTGTAGTGCTGTCCCTGGGGGAATGTGCACTGCACCTGTGTGTCCCCTCTGTCCTATGGGAAATGCTCCACTGTATAGCCTGATCATACAGATACAGGTGTATGACCCACTGTCCCAACTGATGTCCCAGATAACCTGTACATTACAGGACACGCTGTGGATCCCTGAGGTGTGCACCAGCCATGGCAGCATGGTTGTTTGCTACCACAGTGACATGGCAACCGTGTCAGGGTGGATGCCTAGGAAATGTATGTATTCATTTTATTTGGGTTTTTCTACTGGGTGAGGTACACTAGACAGGTAAATGCCTATTGTCAGGTATGACAAGGAAGGATGTAACATGTGTTCTACATGTAGCTGTGGTTGTCAGTGTAACCAGCAACACTTGGATGTGACCACCATCTGTTCCATTTACACTGTCCATGTTATGTAGCATGGCTTCCGGTATGCATATGCCATATAATGCATGGCATACTATTATACTGCACAGGGTGTGCCACAGTTGGCTCTGCCACTGTGTTGGGCTATACCTACGGTACTATATCATCCCCTTACTATTGCAAAGGTATGCTTCCTGCACCCCTGTTGTATGAGACCTGCTGCACCATGCATCCTAATGCATACTATAAGGTGTACATGGCCTGCAGCTGGCATGTATGGATATGTTGGTTGGGGGGGACAGCTGGTTAGGGGCATTACTTGGGCTGTCGTACATTGTGCTAGGCCATACCTCTAACAGTGGGATATAGCATTCCAGCTTTGACTGGGTCATGGCATACCTGTCTTTGTATGGTGCCACAGCTGTTCACAATGGTAAGGCATGTCCCCTGCATGGTCCTGTCCATCCACATCATGTACATGTGGCAGCGTGTGCACAGTGTTGGCATAATGGCATGTATACTGTTTAGGGTTTATTGTACTGCAATGTGTTCCACTGCATTGATCACTTCTCCATTGTTCTCCTCCACTAACCTCAGTGGCCAGCAGGGCCATGCCAGGGTCAGGGTACAGCAACGGCACAAACAGGATCGGTCATAGGAGTCACTAGGTCATGATTGGGCCTAGCGTAGCCAGTCTAAAGACATGCGTCCATGTAAGTACCCTACATTGTGTGTTTTTGCACTCATGGTTGCATGGCTACACTATTCTGCATGCTTCTGTGGTTGGAAACAGATATCCCACATGTGACTTGCCATGCTGCATGTGTGCCTGTGAGGACAGCACCTGTGCAGTTGTGGTTGGGGACAATCATCCTGCACTTGGGGCACTGTTCTACCACTGCCACTGTGGTGTGTCAGGGTCTGTGCAGTCTACTGTTGTGTACGTCATTGAAGCAGGCATGCTGCCCTGTGTGTGTATTATGTGAGGTGGAATGCTGTACACCATGCAGTGGTGTGTCCCTTGAGCCGCTGACCTAGTGCACAAGGGACTTGGTGATAATGCTCACAGTCCTGGTTGTTACAGCCGTCATTGTTGGCTGGGTCTGTTATGCCACATGCTCAGGACTATGCATGTGTATCTGTCTGGCAGAGGTAGGCATGGGCCAGCGTTGCTCCAGTACATCACTGTGTCATGCTGTGTGCTTCATGCAGAACCCATGGCAGTCTGTCTGCAGTGGTTCCATCTCCAGTGCCATATGCACTGGTTGTTATGCCACTGCATCTCAAGGGAGTCATGCTTATGTGGCATGGGGTTGGCAGCAAGGTGGGCATTGGTGGCATTGTACGTACTTTACCATACGTGACCAGCATTGTGATACATAGTTGATAGCATCTGACCAGCACAGTGATGATCAGAGTATGATTATTCCACTGGACACGGGCAGGGCCATGCATACATTGGGACACAGTTGTGTCTTTGCAGGGCCCACTGTCCTGCACTGGCTCTGTATCAGTGCGAACCTTGTACCTCAGGTGGGGCCAGCAGCTGCTGGAAGGGAGGTGCCCAAGGTAGCTCTAAATCCTACACCACTGTTGTTTGTTGATCGTGGTACAGTGTTATTGTTAGGGCTAAAAGTTTTTCACGCCAGTCATGGAGTGCACGATTTCCAGGAAAAAATCCTGTCTCCGTGAAAATAGCATTTTTTGTTTCAAGCCACTGAATTTAGTCATTATTTACTCATTATTTTGTATATTTTTTTCCGTTTTATGCTGGGGGAACACTAATTGACTTTGTCTGACTGCTGACTAAGTGAATCTTATTGCCAGATCGTTAACACCTCGAGTTCATTTTCAGTTTCATTCATTTCAGTTTGGTGGTTTCAAACTAAGACATTTAGCATGTCATTTGCTTTGTTACAGAATTCCATTCTAACTTGGAATCTCTGTCAGTCTTTCAGGTGTACAGAGTTTACTGAGTTAATGTTTAAAATTAAATTGGGTCTGATATTGCAGAAGGCAGAAGGCATTAGCACTTTGCATCTCACCCCCGAAGCACACGTCTGTAAAATCGAACTGCTCCCCCTTGTCTAAGACAGGCAATGTCTGTGTGAGCAAGAGATGCCGTCAATACGAAAAGGCACCTTGCATGTGTCTGGCGACATGATATTCTGTCCGGTCTGCAGTGTAGCTGTGGATCACAAACACAAAGTGACCTGTGACAGGCTTTTAGATGCTGCAGCCGATGTTGCCAAGAAGTGCAAGCTTGAGTCTTCCTCTACATCCTGTAATGAGAAGCAGGTCACTGTCACAGAGCTTTTCTCTAGGAAGACTGTCCAGCAAGAGACAAAAAAAATGGCCCTCTTCAACCTGGTGGAAGCATTCACAGCTGCTAATATTCCACTTCATACACTCGATAACCCCAGCCTGCATACGTTCCTGGAAGAAAACTTGAAGTCTGTCAGTGTCATTCCAACTGCTCAATGGCTGCAAGCTGAATATTTGCCAAAAATATTTAGTTACCATTTACTTGAGATCAAAAGAAAAGTTTCTGAAGCAGTAACTCTATCTCTCGTCTGTAACAAGACCACAGATGCACAGGACAGATATATTCTAAATATTGTTGCCATACCATGTCTCAATTACATATCTGGAGCTGAAAATAACACAACGCTTGATCCGCTACTTCTTGACTGTGTTGTACTTGAGGCCACAAACTTTAAAACAGTTTCTCAGGCAGTACTCGAGTGTTTGCAGGATTTAGAGGTGTCGTATACAAAAATATATTCTTTTGTTACTGACAGCGCCATGCATATGTACAAATGTTGGGGACAAAGCTTAAAACGTTCTACTTAATTCAGTGCACGTAACATGTTGTGCTCACCTTCTTAACCTATTGGGGGACATTTGGAGGTGCAATTACAATACTGTGAATGATCTGGTTGTTGCCCTAAAGAAAGCTTTCACAGCATGTCCTGCATGCAAAGCACGTTTCAAACAATTTTTACATGAAAAGGGGAGTTAGAACTGCACTGCCACCAAAGTGTGGAGTTCCTCAGGGCTCGGTGCTTTCCCCCATGTTGTTCACTGAAGGAAATCCAGGAGCGGATGAATGCCAGCGGGCTGAAGTTGAACTCAGGAAAGACTGAGGTGTTGGTAGTGGATCCGGGTCGCCAGATAGGGTGGTTGGAGGTTGGTCTACCCTGGGGAATTTTTCTCGATGGCATCTCACTCCCAGCTTCTGAACGGGTGCATAATCTGGGGGTAATTTTTGATGAGGGGCTGACCCTGCATTCGCAGGTGTCGGATGTTGTCAAATCTTCCTTTTACCATCTTAAGAATATCGCCAGAATGAAGCACCTGGTTCCGTCTGGGTATCTTCCCGCCCTGATCCATGCCCATGTGTCCTCGCGCTTGGGTTATTGCAACTCCCTTTACCTAGGGTTGCCTGGGGTTGAAATCCACTGCTTGCAGCTAGTGCAGAACGCAGCAGCCCGGCTATTGATGGGGTCTCCTCGATCCTGTCATATTTTGCTTGTTCTGTGCGAACTGCACTGGCTGCCTATTCAGTGGCAGATCACCTTTAAAGTCAGTTTACTGACTTTCAAAGCCCTACATGGACAGGGCCATGACTACCTGAAAGAGCTCCTGGTTCTTTACCACCCCGGACGATCTCTCTGCTCAGCCGATGAGGGGTTGCTAGAGATTCCAAGGGTATGTCTGAAAACATCTGGGGCAAGAACTTTTGAGTATGCTGCCCCTACCCTTTGGAATTCTGTACCCCACCGGCTTCAGGAGTGCACAACTGTGGAGGGATTTAAACAATCCTTAAAAACCTATTTGTGGCTGCAGGCATTTGGAAACTGAATTAGTTGATTTTATTAACTGATGTTTGATCGTTTAATCATTATTTTATTATTGTGTGTTTGGATTTTAAAGTGCGTGTACAGATGAAGCCACCTAATAGGGATGGCTCCGTTGCATCTCTTTTGTCCCGTTTAAGCGGGCATCCCTAATACCCGACGAAGTGACAAAAAATTCAACTTCCCTACATTGCGTCTTGCATTAAGCTAAAGTGAAAACCAAAACAAATATTATGCAGCTAAAACAAATTCTTTAATAATTGTATTTAATCAACTGCCCCTCCCTCCCAAAGAAAACGCAGCACTCAGGGCTCAGAATGCAGATTAAAATTACAGTATGTTCACTGTTGTTATGAAAAAAGTCAGTCATTTGGCTCTGACACGAATCAGAGCACATTCTGCTTGCTACTGCTGCTTCTACATTTTGGAGTAAGTTCTACTTGTCTACTTTACCATGATGCTGACACCATGCCTGCAGAGATCGGAGATGGGCAATGGCCTCGCGGTTCATTGGAACATCAACGCAAACTCTTGGCTATCTTCTCCTGTGTCCTCCTGGTCGAGCACATCCAGGTGTGCCCTCTTCAGACTGGAGCAGATATCTTCGGTTGTTAGTTCCCCGTCAGTTTGTGGTACAGCATCCATATCCACTAGCTCAGTGAAATCGACCACTGACATGAATTCCGGCGTCACCCCATCAGCCAGCGCTGATTGGTCATCCCCTTCTACGTCCTCCTAGTCAGCAGTGCTATGGAAAGCTTTCTGGAAGCAGTTTTCTATAGTTGCCACTTTAACTGTGTTCCACGCCTTTGTGATCATGTAAATCACATCCAAGAGGGTCACAGCTTTTGCAATCTCTGAGGCCTGTGCATTACCACCCTCGATGATTGCTCCAACAATTCGGGTGGCCATCAAAGAACAGTAATGTCCTTTTAGATTTCTAATAACCCCCATTGAATAAGAGATGTTGTGTTTGGGGGGAGGAACACGATGTTGATGTCTGGGTAACAGCCAGCAATGACATGGGGTGGGCAGGGCAATTGTCCAGCAGCAATAGAATTTTGCACCTCCTTCTTTGCAGCTGCTGCTCCCATGTTGATAACCATTCCCCAAAGATCCAGCCTACCATCCAAGTGTTTGAGGAGGAGGTGTAGACGACAGGTAGTGTTCTCAAATCTTTTGGCAGACATCAAGGTTTTTTACTTTTTCCTATCAGCAGCAGGAGTCTTTTGTCAGTGCCGTCCATGTTGGCACAGACCAACAGAGAGACACAATCTTTAGCTTTTTTCCCCCCAAGCAACTCTTGTTGTTTGTGCATGTGTCCGTGGTCGGGGTACCCTTGATAAAACAATCCAGTCTCATCTCCATTGTAGACATTAGCTGGAGGGTATTCTTGTAGAAGTGTGGGTAACACCGTTTGCACCCAGACCCCTGCAGCACCATTGTCGGGATCGCCTCGCTCTCCCCAGTTCCTTCTTGCACACTATAGCATGTCTCTGCTTCCTTCGGGATAGCCATCATCTGAAGCAGTAAACATTTCATGGTTCAGCTGAGCAGCTAACTCATTTGCCTTGTTTTTCATCACTAGACCTGAGATTCTGGCTCCTCTGCTAACCGCGTTATTGAACCGTATCAGGAGGGCTTCTTCCACATCAGAGTCCTTACCATCTCGCTTTCTTTTTCTCAGGGGGTTGCTGTTAGAAATCTACTCAGCCATTATACCATCATGGTTTTGGCTAATGCGACCTGCCTGACTCTTTGAAATGCCAAAGGCAGCTGCAACTTTTGCAAGCGAAGTTTTTGGTTCTTGGAGTGCCTCAAGGACCTTGACTAGTTCTGCCAAAGATAACTCCTTGTGTTTTGCATCCATGGTTAGGTAGTGCATCTGAGTTTCATGGCAAATGGCACTCTTTTTATGGGGTAAACTGACTCAAACTCGTCCCAATTAACCAAAATTGGTGTCCCGCTTAAACAACAGCTACAGCCATTTACTATAATACGGACTAATCAGTTACCAGGGAAACGTCCCAATTAACTGCGTCCCGTTTAAGTGGCTTCATCTGTATTTATGAATTGTATGGCACCTTGGTTTTTGATAAGGCACCTAATAAATAAATTTTCATTATTATTATTATTAATGCCTGTCATAACCAGGTGGAACACCTGGTTTTAAGCTGTGTTTTACCACACTGAGCATTAACCAGATTATATCGAATTTTTTGAGACAGAAAGCTCTGCATGTGAGGAGGTAATCAATTTGTCAGCAAACAAAGCAAATGTGCAAGATGTCCAAATAGTTGCCAGTAATGCCCCCGTACAGATGTTAGAAAAATATGGGGAGCAGTGAAGGCTCACGTTGTATTTGATGAATTGATAGACTTTACTGACTTTGAGCACAACTGCAATTGGTTGTCTTAGTGTGCCTGTTTATAGCGCGAGTGTTGAGAGATCGTTTTCAAAATATTCAGCTATGCTCAGCACCACAAGGCGCAGCATTAAACCTGATAACTTAGTATATTCAATGCTACAGCAGAATAAAATAAGTTAAATACTGTTGATACTGCACTAAATGCCTGCACTAAATCAACTTGCACTATTAATGCACTTATGTACTTTATGTTTGTCTATGTTTAAATGTGTCTAAATGTGTGTTTAAAAATGTGATTTTTATTCAGTTTTGCTGTCAAATAAAGTGTTTTAAAGTGGTTAAAACAAGCTTAGTGCATTCCATGAAAAATTTCATTTTTAGGCCAATAGAGGGCCGTGAAATGCAGCTTAAAAAAAGTGAAAAATTTTTAGCCCTAGTTGTTGTTGTTGGTTTTTTTGTATGCCCGATTGCCAATTTTGGACAGTAAAGTTTATTTTTGATACCTATGCTGCTGTGTTGTGTGCAGTTCATTGGTGCCCCCCTCTCACACTCACAACTTCCCCCTGTGACCAGCGCTATCCATAGTGCCATATTCAGTGTTGCACAAACACATTGCACTGGGCTAGTGCAATGCAAGTGAGCAGCACGTAGTCAGCTCTATACTCAAAGAAAATAGTACCAGCACAATGCCTTTGAAAATATCTCGGGTGGGTACTGGTGCAGATGCAGCACTAATGCAAATGTCTGAATATGGGGCCCCCACTGTTTAGGACGTAGATATGTGTACAACCTGTTTAGAGATTAGATGAGACATATGATAACAGCCTGTTTTCTATTGGGGGGGCAGCAGACAAAGAGATGCTGTACATTTTTTTAAACAGGGGCAGCAGTTGGAAGGACGGCATACAAAATGGATATTTCTAAGTTGAAAAGTTTCTGGGACTCAATAATTCAAGTGGTGGGACATATATTTGGCATTTTGTTACTGTCAGAACCCCAATTTTGCTTGCTGAGTTTGCCCCCGATTAAAACAAAAGCCCCAAAATATTTATTTTATATTTTGGTGCCCTCGGCCCTTAAAGCTATCACCCAGAAATCGCTCTCTCCAGAGCCTCAATTCAGACTCCTGGTATTCCATGGAGGAAACCACGGCCAAATTGAGACTTTTTAACAGAAATTTACAGCTAAGTGGTTACCTTTCTTCCATTACCAAACAGAAAAAGAGAACATAAATATCCTGAAATTCTAGCAGACCTTAGTTAAGCCCAGCATATTGACTTTGTTCTCAGCAAGCCCCTGCTCCCCCACCCCATGCACTGGTTCAAACACACAGTTCCATTAGGTAAGGTAAGGTAACCTTTGATTTAAAGTCTCCCATTCCCAGAGGCTCTGGGTGCCATACAATAAGTTAACAAATGTCAACATACATCCACAGAATAATATAAAACATTATATACATAATTTATATAAAACTTTAAATTGTAGCACGTAGTCAACTATCTTTACTATACCGATATCAGAATTCATCAATCAGTCACTTAATCTAAAAATGCCTGGGTGAATAAGAGGGCCTTAAGGCGGGCCTTGAATACCTCCAAAGTGGTGCCCCCTTAACCCCAGAAGGGAGCAAGTTCCACAGGACCAGGGCTGTATTTCTTTTCTCTGCTGTCACCACCCAATGATGCACAAACGGTTTCCTATTGTTTTGTTTGCTATGTTTGCCTTGTTTAAGCCATGTCTGTTGGTGGTCGAGGCCATCTCTACATATTAGATATTATATTCATAGAATGAATCAGGAGCTCCGAAAAGCCACCCTGGATGTTACCAGGAGCTAGTAGCCAGGAATATATTAAACTTTCCTACCAATAGTTTGGATGCTCCTTTTGGGATATAGGACTTAATGGTATGCATAGCAAGGAATTGAGAGATGGATGTATTGGTATTGTATTCTCTTCCTTTGTTGTATTGTGTCTGTCAACATTATATGGCAAAACCTACAATAAAATTACAATTTCAAAAATGAATGGATATTTCTAGCTACACGCACTACTGTGCGAAATATTGTATCAGTCAATCCTTGCCATTTAACAAGGGGCAATATTCTGATCTCAGTTCTATAAAAACCATAAAGCAACACAGTAGTAATGACCATGGCCCAGATATTCAAACTGCGCCCAAAAAGTGCGCAATAGCAGAACAGCGCCAAGTCTGTGCGCCATATAACAGGCGATATTCAGAGCAGGCCAAACTGCTACAGCCAACGACTGAATATCACACTACCTGCACCATAGCGCAACTAGGGAGGGGAAGCTGAGCAGATGTGATGCGCCATAGCGCAACAAGGGATGTCCAGCTGAGCAGTCCAGAGGCGCCATAGCGCAACCAGGGACGCCCACCAGCTGCAGAGCAATGTAACTGCACAATCAGGGAGGTAGGGGCCCACCACCCATGCCACAGATGGGCACAGGAACACACAGCAGAACAGACATTGTCCCCCCACACCCCAAGCACAGCACAACCAGGGGAGGGCTGGAATAACCACTGGTCCATGGAGACAAGCAACCAACCCACAGCCTGGCTATGGTGCCCCATCACACCTACCAAGCAGCTGTGACTGGCACCTAAGGAGGGGAGACCACCCGTGCCACCATCCCCCAGTGCACAGCACACCCTGCACCGTGACCCCCAGACACCCCCATGAGGAGTGACCACCACAGCAGGAAACCCCATGCATGCCACCACCCCCACAGTGTCAGTGCAACCCTGTGCACCACAGAACCATGCAAGCCAGCCCCACCACGAGCACCTATCAGCAGGTTGCAGCACACGGCAATGCAACAACAGCAGACAAGGTGCCACCATGCACAGTCCTCCGAGGTACTGCTGAGAGACCGACCATGCGTTGGCACAAGAGTTACCTCATATTGGACGGTCGTGTCCTTGACACCTCCACCAGTGGTACAGCGCTCTGCACAGTATTCCAGTGACACACCCCGGCCCACCACTGGCCATAACAGCCAACATAGACACCCACAGTGGTGCGTGGAAGCATGCACCACACCAGATGCCACACAGGGTCTGGACAGACACCCACCCATACCCAAGGGCACAACAACACAGGAACGCAGTGGTGGGGCAACCAAGTCACCATTGTGGGCTCATGTAAGCCATGTACACACTACCTGCAGTCCACCATAGCACTGGAGTGCCAACCACCCTGCGCAGGCACCATGGACCAATACACCACCAGTAGTCACTCGGAGCACAAGCCACAGACAGTGGGGCACATCCCCTGCAACACACACAAGCCACAGCATGGAGGTGGAACAATGACCGTGTCGCACAACAGTGCCACCTGAGCCAGGCATGCACCACACCAGTGACATGGGCAACCCAGCAAAGTGACGGGTACAGTGTCCGCCCTGCAGGGAATGCCACCACTGACATGCCAGCAGACCAAGCAGGTCACAGACAGGCATGCATGTGTCGGCTGCACAGGCCATGGATGGGCCGATGGGTGCACCATGGTCACAGAGCACGCACCATGGACCACTGCACACAGTCATCCAGTGCACAGGGAACAACACACACACCACAGACACTGACTGATAGCTACCCCCACACCATAGACACCTCCACACGGACACACACACATACCCATGACTGCACCACCCCTGATGTCATGCACACCACTGCAGCTGAGTACCTATAGCCCGCTGCAAATCAGAGACCACCACAGTATTCATATAAAAAGTCAAATGTATTATAAAATAGAAAAATCAACTATGTACATAAATAACAACTATATACAGGTTTGTGGTGGGGACACAAAAAAGGTGGGAGGGGGAAGGGGTGGACAAATGGGATGGGATAGGAGGAGTGTGAGGGTGGGTCCCGGGGGGGGAGGGGAAGTCAGGGACCAAGGGACTGCAGGTTGCTCCGCCGGTTCTGGCTCTGGTGCCCCCTAGCTCTGTGTCTTCGAAGAACCCCTGACTCATCAATCCTCCGAAGAATCGTCACGGTCTCACGGGCCAGAATAAGGAGCTCCCGCAGGGTGTCCCTGATCTCCCTCAGATGTCTCGCACCTAGGACAAGGGAGCACAGTCAACAGGTGTGAATGCACAACCCCATACAGCCCGCCCACTGTGCATGACATACGGCCATGGGACATACCACTGTGATGGTGTGTGACCAGCCACAGTGATCACGTCCACAGGACCTGCCCACCCAGGCGCATACAGCCATGCGGAACGCTGCACACACCCACCAGCCAAGTCACGCACAGCACCACTGTGGCTGTCTAGTGACATAGCTATGTGGTGCAAAGGCAGTGGCACAGCCATGCACCTGGTGCATGCATGGACCACCAGTGACGCACACCCAGACATGCATTGCCAATGGACAGTGTTGACTGTAACAAGTGGCGTGCACAGCAGTGATGTCAATGAATGGTGGCCATGCCCCGCTGCCCACCTTGTCACACAGCATGCAATATTAATCATGGATGTCTGGCACTCACCCACATCGGGCCGGTCAGGTGGCCGTTGCTGGTCCTCGGTCCGCCTGGCTGTGGCTTCCACTCCCCTGTGATCTGCACGCAGTCAGCACAGTTCTTCTGGGCCTGTGGGGACAAAAAGGAGAGAAGAACATCAGTACATTCCCGAAGCAAAGTCCCCCTGCCCCAAGGGTGTGCCCCCACCCAGCCAGACCCACCCACCCACACCCTGTGAACACTGCCATGGCCAACTCCATATGGTTCCTCCCCTATGTGCTGGACACATACAACACTGTGACCCATATGGACGATAAAAGTGTGTTGACGGAACCCCTACCTGAATGTGGCACCATGCCCCTCCTGGCACGTGATCTCAGTCGGGCCAGTAGCTCTGGCTCCCTCCTCTGCAGGTCACCATATCGGTGCCTGCACTGCTCAGCAGTACAGCCTCTGCCTGTTGCCTTCTCGAGGGCTGTGGCCACCTCCTGCCACACCTGGGTCCTTGCCCTATCCAGGGGGGCCTCCCCAAAGAGAGGCCCATGGTGTGGCTCTACTATGGCCACCAGATTAGCGAGTTCGATGGCCATCCAGGGAGCAGCTCTTCTCCGCGCCATTGCGATAGCTATAGTAGGCAATATGGCGCTCTGCAGCGTGGTACCCCATGTGCAGATGCTGCGCGGTACAGCGCTGCCATTCCCTATTGCGCTGTTACCGAACAGCACGATAGAGGTGCACCTATGTCTGACGCATGGCGCCAAGGGGACAAAGGTTGGGCACAGGGTCAAGGGTCTCTGGCGCAAGGCCATGCACAGCACCATCAGATGACAATGCATGTAGAGCGATTGGCTGCCTGTGTGCCAGTGCCACAGAGGACTATCGGGCAGTCAGGCCGTTGCATCTATGAAGGCCCATTGCCACAGCGCCATGTAGTGACCTTTGCTATAGTGCCACTGGCACAATGGTGGCAGTGCCTTGCATTGCCTACCGTGCATAGCACGTCATCAGCATGGCAGACGCCTGCGTCAGCAACCTGGGCATGTGCAGTGAGGTGTACTACGCATGCCACAGAACTGCGCCATTGGCTCAGCACGTTCGACACAATTGCGCAAAGCGCAACAGCATGATATTCAGCCGTCATATGCAAATCATCCGATCAGCCATTCAATGGCGCAGCACTGCAATTTGCATCTAATTAAAGTTGCTCCTCACCTCATTTGCATGGACTGCGCTATAAAGGTGCGACAATGTGCTGCAGTGGCCATAGTCAGTTACTGCAGTTTATTGGTGAGTTGCATGCTGTGTGGGAGTGTGGACTGTGGATTCAGGGACATGCATGGGACTGCACAGTCACAGGTAACAACTTCCATTCTTACAGGCTACATAATGACCGAGCACGTTCTTGGAGAGGAGGACAACAGTGGTGGGAGGAGGAGGAGGCCGAATTTTACTAAGGCCGAAACCGAGGCCCTTTTCGAGGCCTACCTGGCTCAGGAGCCACTGCTCAGTAGATGGCGGGGCACCACTCAGACCCATGCTACTGCATGGGAGGAGGTGTCTTGTGCCATGAACCTGCATGGCAGCCACCAGCGCTCCATGCAGGAGTGTAAGAAGAAGATGGGCACAGACAGGAGGAGGGTAAAGGAGAGGGTGGCTGCCATCAGGGCAGCACGTGCTGCAACAGGTGGGGGACAGCCGGAGGTGGTACAGCTCACCCCAGCGGAGGACAGGCTTGCTGCAAGCATGCACCGAAGTGCCATAGAGGGAGTTCTGGGTGGTGGCTTCCAGACAGGTGGTGGCTCATCTCTGCATGGTAAGTCATGGTCTGTCTGGGGGGGGCAGGGTAGGTCACATGCAGTAACACAACTTTGCTTTCCCTTACTGATCCTGAGCATCTGCATGGGTCAGCGGTGGTGGGCCTGTCCACTGTGGACAGTTGGATGGAGTCGGAGGTGGGACCGTCCACCTCCACAGGTATGTGTGGATCTGTACGACAGTGGGGCCGCCTAGCTGTCCACACTGATGTCGTTGAGACAGGTGTGGAGGAAGCCCTGCCTGTGTCCCAGCATGCTGGCGTCCATGGATGCCAGCACGCTGTGGCTGTGGTTGGGGCAGAGTCCGGCACCAGTGATGATGACACGACCGTCATGGGCAGTGACACGTGTGTGCCACAGGATGGGCACGCAGCAGGACAATTCGCGCCCATGGCTGTGGGTGGTGCCGCCGTGGGGGCCTGCGTGTCAGCACAGTCCCAGGCTGTGCCTGTCAGCACCAGTGGGGCAGCACTGGTGTCTGTTCAGGACAGTGGGACTGTTGCGGCCACTGCGGCGGCACCACTGAGCCCTGTGCGGCGGCAGCCGGAGGGGCAGCATCAGCAGTCGCCCACCGGGCCTGGGGGTACAGGGTTCAGCGGCGGCATCTGTGCACCACCTGTGGACATGCCCAAACCTGGTCCTGGTGCGCAGCACCCACCCTCAAGGGGTGCTGAACATCAGGCCCTTGCACACCCTGAGGGACAGGATGCCGAGGAGGCTGATGACCTCTTGGACGAGCACACACCCGCCTACTGTGAGCATCGGTCCAGCAGCAGATGCAGCTTGTGACGTCCGTGGAAGCACTGTGTGTGGCTCTGGAGTGGGCAGAGGAGCATCGCAGCAGGGACACCGAATGGATCCTGGCACGGATGGACCATTTGCGGGAGGATGTGACCGCTGCCATTGACAGGCATGCACAGGTGTTCATTGCTGTCATGGCCACAATGGGCACACAGTCAGGTGCCCATGCATCATGGACACCACGCAGTGCACTCTCCACCCCCCATTCCCGGCGTCATGCGACTCCCACCCTGTCGACACCAGGTTCAGCTGTGGGCATCCCAAGCACTCCTGGTGCAGGCATGTTGTGTGCTGCAGACCCCTGCAGCCTGATCGCGCGTTTACTCAGTGGAACCCCTGGAGGATCATCGGTTGCCACCCCATGAGGCCAGTGGTCAGCCTGCCAGTGCTGGCGGGTCTCGGCGGGGCCGCCCATGCATCCGTGGTGGCCGTGGCACTGTGTCGCAAGTCTGACCTGTCTCCCAGGGCGGCTACTGTCTGGTGCTGCCCTGTGTGCATTGTGTGTTTCAGTGGGCAGTGCATGGGTGGGTACCCAGCCCTGCACGCGGACACACAGTCCACCTGCACACCCTCCCGGCTGCTGTCCGCAGTTACGTGTGCATGATGATGCCTGCATTGCACTGTACACCAAAGTGCAATGGTGCCCAGCATCTGACACACGCACATGGACAGGCAGTGGGCGTGGTGGCCTGTGGACATGTGTGTTGCTAGGGTGTACATTCTGGGTTGGTGTGCCTTCTGGCCTCTGTGCACATTTGTTGCATTGTGTGTGTGCATGTGTGTGTGTGTGTCCTTCAGCGTGGCATGTTAATCCTCACCCATCCCTGGCTGTGTGTGTGCCTCTGTGCCCTGCCACTTCCCTCGACGGCATGCACCCCCAGTGTGGGTTCCTGCGTGTTTATGGGTTGTACCTTTGCCACTGGTGGTTGCGCATGGCCCCATGACTTACCTGCGTTGGCTGAAGTGCTCCTCCGTGATGGTGTCCCGGTGCAGCTGTGCCAGCCGGAGCAGTCAGGGGTCCCATTGTCCAAGGGGGGGCTGCCTATCACCATCATCACCTGCGTCCTCATCGTCCCCATTGCTGTCCCCTTCTTCGACCTGTACAGCTATCCCACATTCGTTGGCCATGTTGTGCAGGATGCAACAGGCCAGGAATATCCCACAGGCCTTTGAGGGGCTGTACTGTAGGCCACCGCCAGAGGTGTCCAGGCAACAGAAACGTGCCTTCAGCATCCCCGAACACCCACTCGATGACATTGCGTGTGGTGGCGTGTGCCTCTTTGTAGCGTTGCTGCAATCAGGTCATGGGCCACTGGTAGGGTGTGAGCAGCCAGGGACGGAGTGGGTATCCACTGTCACCTGTGTGTAAAGGGTGGAGGTTAGTTTGGTGATCAGCACCACCCTGCCCCAAGCCATGTAGGCCACTACCCATGGCACCTCTGGCCATGCCCCCCAGGCCCTATATTTGTCCATTTGGTTTGCATACTCACCCACTAGATGTCCAGTGGGGATGTCCCCACTCTCGAATCTGTGGCACAGTGCCGAATGGTGCCAGATGAAAGAATCGTGTGCTCCCCCAGGGTGCGTGGCACAGACATTGATGATGCGCCCCCTGGCATCGCACACCACCTGGCAGTTGATGCTGGCATAGCCCTTGTGATTTATGTATGCGGCCCCTTCGTGGCCAGGTGGTGTGTGTATGGCCACATGGGTGCAGTCTATTGCCCCTAGCACGCCAGGCATATGTGCTACCCTGTGGAACTCCTGTATATTTGCTGTGTGCTCCGCCGCTGTGCTGGGGAAATGGATATACTCCTCAGCATGTGGCAGCAGTGCGCTGAGGAATTGGGTGAGGTGGCATGTCGTGGCTGGCTGGGTTATGCCTGTGGTGTCCCCAGTTGGTCTCTGGAAGGTACCCGTGGCGAGCAAGCACATGCAGGCTGTCACCTTGGTCTCCACTGACAGGGCATGGCTCCGCCATGTGGGTGCCTGCATCACATCACTGCACAGCTCACAGAGCCGCCTCAGAATTGCCCTGTTCAGGCGGTACCAGCCCACAATCTCAGTATCAGCGTACAGCTCAAAGCTGGTGTGGGCTTGGTACTGCCTGTTGGGGGCATACCTCCGACGGGCCCTTCCACGGCCACGCCCCCCTGCTGCCCGCCTTCTCACCCCCCTCATTACGGCCTCCATGTGGAAGGTGGCACTGGCCATGTCCCTGGCTTGCGTTCACCCCCCCCTGGCAGCTGTTACGGTATTCCCCCTGCTGTCCTGGCTGCTACCTCCCCTGCACCGGGTACACCTGCCTGTGCTGGCCTCTGCACTATGTGGCTCCCCACACCTTCCCTGTGCCTGGCTGTTAACTGTGACCTTTCCCTGGCCTGCCCTGTTCCTGCCACTTGCCCTGTCTGTGTGCCTCTGCCTCATGTGGCTTCCCTGTAGCGTTCTTGCGCCTCTTCCTTGCTCCTTTTTATTTTGGCTCATTTCCGCTATGGTGCAACTTCCGCTTGCTCCACTGTTGCGCATTGCGCAAGTCTTTGAATATCACACTGCACCATTTATGCATGGTTCCTCCCCCTTCGGTTGCGCATGACTTCATTATCATTGCGCTGTTGCTCAGCATGATTTCGGGGGCACAACTGCCTCCTGCTGAATATCGCAGAATGGCACAAATTCGGACTTGTGCAGGCGCTACCCTATTGCGCATGGCTCAACTCTTTTGAATATCTGGACCCATGTGTGCAGTTACTACTGTTTTATTTAAATCCACACAGGCAATCAGGAAGCATGATACAATATTCTTCAGAACTCTCAGGGAGACAGGGACCAGAACCTATGTATCCTAGGGGGTAAAATCTTAATAATTAAATAAACGGAGTACTGTACCTATATAAGTA
The DNA here is from genome assembly GCA_016271365.2 of Neoceratodus forsteri. Lineage (NCBI taxonomy): Eukaryota > Metazoa > Chordata > Ceratodontiformes > Ceratodontidae > Neoceratodus > Neoceratodus forsteri. Next base: position 158,158,148 of record JADMNL010000032.1, on the reverse strand, counting down.
AAGAACTTCACATGACAGGGTATAGTTTAAATAAGCAATACATGCAATAGGGTGTGTGTTTCTCATCCCCTAATCACACACCTTGGATGTTTTTAGTGCCTTTAAAGGAATACGTACCTTTCCCTATAATAATATTGCAAATGCTGCTACAGTGTCAGCATCCAGAAGTGAACTGTGGAGTTAGATTTAGCAAATGCCCTCAGTAAAACAGATTTATGTTTTGTTGTAAGTTGTGATGGGGGAGATATGCATTTTGTGAACAGGAAGAGTGTTGTGATGATGTCACTGTCTTGCCAAACCTAGCAGCATGCAGTGAAGCAAGTTAAAACCAACTGCTCCAACAGGCAGGAATTTTGTCAAATCGTAAGGAAGAGCACTGGATTCTCTGTTAGATGTAAAATCCAGGGTTTTCTTTCAAACTTGGTAGAATCCCTGTCTGCATAGCCCAGCTCTTTCCTCCGGCTGCACTATGCACTATGGAAGGTTGTGATGAGGTGCACACCACTAGCCACAAAGATGCACAAGCACAGATCAGGATACAACAAAAAAAAGGTGAAAAGCTGTGCACACACACACCCTGATGAAGCTTCTTGTGGGATGTGATACATAGGGGGTGGTTGCCTGGTCTCAGCATCTTTATATAGGCCAACAAAGCATCCTTGGACTTCAGCTGGTCTGTGCACAGCATTAAAACTGTGATGTAGCCAAGACTGAGTACTGAGAGCTTTTGGAAGCTTGGTAGGAGGTGAACAGGAGGGCCGCAGTGGAAGTAGCTTTGCTATCACAGATCTGCTGTTCAGTGGTCAGCCATCGTGGCATATATCCCCGAGCCTGATCAGGGCCTTCTGTTTGGTTCCACCTGAAAAATTTACTCATGTCAGTTGCCAGCTAACAGATCACAAAGTGGGGTAATCAGAGTCCCCCATCTGTGTGGGAGTGGCCAAGTTGTAGTATGCTCTACGGGCTCCCTTCCCCTTACATATAAATTTTGCAGTGAAGGACAGTAGTTTGGTAAACCAGGACATGGGGAGGGAGGAAGCAAGCAAGCAAAGCAACATTAAGCATCTTGACCTCTATTCACAAAGCCTACGCGCTCCAGATACATGGCGCATAGGCTTCGTTATGGCAATAAACTATACAGTGGAGGTGATGCGGAAACCCTGCATATGTTCGACAGGGGTTCCATGCCACTTCTGCACCCTCGGCCTGCACCAGGCATAGACTATGCACATCGCCCAGTGGGTAGGGTGGCTGGGTCATGCCATAGCCAAACACCATGCAGAAAACACTTTTTCTGTATCTGGGTCATTCATAGATAGACACAGAAGCATAGAATTTGATGGCAGATAAGGACCACTTGGCTCACCTAGTCTGCTCATTTCCCTACCTAATGGATAAGCTGCAGATTCTAGTTAACCAACAGCTTACTTCTTCTTACCCCCCACTAGAATTGCTTTATGTCTGTCCCATGCATTCTTGAATTCTTCCACTGTTCTTGACTCCACAACCTCCTCAGGAAGGCTGTTCCATGTATCCACAACCCTCTCCATGAAAAAATACTTTCTAACATTACCTCTGAGCCGTCCCTCCTCTATCTTCAAATTGTGTCCACTTGTTCTTGCTCATCTCTTTTTCTGAAAGATGCTACCCTCTTGGACTTTGTTAATTCCCTTGAGGTACTTGAAAGTTTCTTTCATGTCCCCCCTCTCCCTCCTTTCCTCGAGGGTATACATATTGAGCTGCTTTAGTCTTTCTTAGTATGTCTTTGTGGAGATGGGGTCTCCAGAACTACACGCAGTACTCCAGATGGGGTCTCACCAACTGTCTGTACAGAGGGTTAACAACTTCCTGTTTTCTACTGTTGATGCCTGTCCCTATGCATCCCAGTATCCCCCCAGCCCTCCTTACTGCCTTCTCACATTGCTTGCCCACCTTAAGGTCATCTGATATAATTACTCCCAGGTCCCTTTCAATTTTTATTGTTGTTAGTATCTCACTCCCCATTGTGTACTCTTCCCCTGGGTTTTTGTTTCCCAGGTGCATTACCTTGCACTTCTTTGCATTGAATCTGAGCTTCCATACAGTTGACCATTCCTCTAACCTTGCTAAGTCCCTTTTCATCCTTTCTGCCCCACCTTGTGTATCAACCCTGTTGCAGATCTTTGTGTCGTCTGCAAAGAGACATACTTTTCCTTCCAGGTGCTCTCCAATGTCACTTATAAAGACATTAAAGAGGACCGGTCCCAGTATTGAACCCTGCAGTATCCCGCTAGTTACCCTCCATTCTTCACTGTGAACTCCATTTACTATTACCCTTTGTGTCCTGTTGTCCAGCCAATTTTTTATCCGAGCTACCACCTTGGGACCCATTCCAAGGCTGGCTAACTTGTATATTAATCTTTTGTGTGGGACTGTGTCAAATGCCTTGCCAAAATCTAGGTAGACCATATCCACAGCCCCTCCCTGATCTACTACTTTGATCACACAGTCAAAGAAATCTATTAGATTTGTCTGATATGAACTTCCCTCTGTGAATCCATGCTGCCTTGGGTCCTGTGCCCCACTGGCCTCTAGGTACTCAACAATTCTTTCCTTCAGAAGTGATTCCAACATTTTCCCTACCACTGAGGTCAAACTAACTAGTCTGTAGTTCCCTGCCTCTGCCCTACTCCCACTTTTGTGAAGTGGAATCACATCCACCCTCCTCCAGTCCTCAGGTACCACCCCATCCTCCCATGATTTGTTAAAGAGAGTAGTCAGTGGTGTCACTAGTTCTACCCTTAGTTCTTTTAGAATTCTGGGGTGAATCCCATCAGGCCCCATTGCTTTGTCCACCCTCAGTTTCAAGAGTTCTTTCAAAACCCTTTCTTCTGTGATTGGACTGGTATTGACCCCCCTATCCAGAGTGTTTCTCTTGTTTGGTTTAGGTACCTCCCCCTCCTCTTCTGTTGTGAATACTGAGCAGAAATATTCGTTCAGTATCCCTACTTTTTCACTATCACCCTCTGTCCACATTCCTTCCCCTTTATTAAGTCTCCGTATCCCTCCCTTGGTCTTTCTTCACTCCCTAATGTACCTATAAAAGGTTTTATCCCCCTTCGTAATAGAATTGGCTATCTTTTCCTTGGTTTGGGCCTTTGCTGTTCTGACTGCCTTCCTTCCCTTCTTCTGCTTTAACTGATAACGTTCTCTATCCTGCTCCTTCTGTGTTTCCTTATATTTCCTGAATGCTATCCTTTTCTCCTTAACCTTCCCTGCCACCTCTTTTGAGAACCATAGTGGTTTTTTCCTTCATTTTATTTTACTGATTCGCTTCACACAAAGGCTTGTTGCCTCTGGATGGGGTTCTGGGTACACTAGCCAGGACTCTGTAGTAGCCAGTTATGTGCCCCCTCCCACCAGCACCACGGGTCAGCAGACATCGCACCTCCCCCCATCCTGCTGCTTCTAGCCCTCAGAGCACATCTGGAGAGCTGGGAGTACGTTAAGACAACAGGCTGAAAAGCACATCTCTTTAAGGGATACACCATATACTACAATCCACTTGCACTGCATGGAGAGGTGATGCACTCACATGTCAGCGGGCCATCTGACTAAATGTCCGTGATCGATTGCCATGCTGGACTCACCATGTCCCCACATGAATATAGCCTGAGTTGCACGGCACTGCAGGTGCAGGGCTCTGTGGTGCAGTTACACTCCTTTTGAGCATAAACTGGCCACGTTTATGATCAGAGGCCATTGGGGGGTATAGTATCTGGGGTAAGATACTCATTTTAATGATATTGATGCATTCCCATAAAGTTAGTTGTAGTGGGGCCCAGCATTCCATATCATGCTTAATTATTGTCAAAAGATCATTTCGGTTCATCTTTCTCAGTTGGGCTGCCTTGGTGAATAATTCTATGCCCAGATAGCGCATGTGTTTGGAAGCTCATACCAGGCCCAAGTTTGCTATTGTTTGTTTGGTTATTGCAACACTTACTGGCATGACCTGTGTTTTGTTAATATTTAGTCTGTAGTCTGATAATGTTCTGTATTCACTAATGACTTCTAAGGCTCCAGGGATGGACTGACTAGGCTTGGATGCATGTAGAAGGATGTCATCAGCGTACACCGATATAGATGGTGTGCCTACCCTAGTGTGCCCTGTATTGCTTGTGTGTTTTTCAGTTTAAGGAGTAGGGGTTCTAGGTAGAGGTTGAAAAGTAAGAGGGAAAGGGGACATCCCTGCCTAGTCCCCTAGTGGAGTTCTATTGGACCTGAAAATACACTGTTGTAAAATATACAGGCTTTACACTGTGTGTATAATACTTGGATCCATTTAGTAATTTAACCCCCCTATAAATGGGGGTTCCCAAAAGTCTTCCTTGGGTGTGCTTAAATGCCCACTACTCGGTGGTGTTCTGTGTTCTAACCGTTTAAAAGTAGTTCCATGCGAGTGCCTTATTAGCCTCCATGCCTGTCTCTTTATGAGCTGCCTATATCTTAGTGTGTAATCTGGGTGAGGGCTGAGTGTTCCTAAGCTCGAGTCTCACCTGGACTGCCAGATAATTGCTCCATTCTGCCATCGCTAATCGTGCAGAGGGAGCTCTGTTAAGAACTGTAACTGTTTGCTGATTATCTGCTTTCTTAATAATGATATAGTAGTTTGTCTAACCTGTCTTCTTTGCAGCATGGACTTTTCTGTTAATCACCACCATCTTGGTTCTGGACTGCCAGTATGCACCAATCAGTACCTTTGAGGGCTCTAAAATGGAGCCTGCCCCAGGGGTCTTGTGGGAGTGAATTTCTGTAGGAATTGTGGTTTTCTCCATTTGGTGCCTAAATGGACCTGGAGGGGGAGCCCTTGCTGTGATAGACAGATGGATCAATGAATTGAACCTTTTGGATCACTGGGAAAGTCCCGAGCTGCCAGCAGCAGTGAGTCAATCTGAAGTAGGAGTTGAGAGTGAGAGAATCTCGAGAGATTCGAGCAGCTGCTCCTGCATAGTGCGCAAGGGAAATCAGCAGGAGGGCTGTGACTGGCCTGCCTGCTTCCATCTTCCTAAGTGAAGTGAACTAGAACCTGAATCGGGCTTTATTCAAACTTGTGTCTTTCTATCTAATTGTGACTAATTTCACCTAAAGAGGGACCGAAGACTTGCTTTTGAGTGATCGGGCTGTCAGGACTTCCACCACAACCACAGAGCATATGGTTTGCACAGAAAATCCTGTGAATTGCAACCAGAATGTCATCCGAACTGTGGTACTTCCTTGCCTTTACTATAAGTGTGCTGAATGCGAATAGTGGGTTGCAATTTGGTTCCCCACTGTCTGAGTGTGTCATGCTTGCTGGAAGCAGTATTCAGTAACCCTGACCGGACTGAATCCATTTTCTTCAACCTGTCTGGGCCTCAACAGCACGGTCCTGATTGCCACTCACGCTGCAGAGAACCACCCGATGAGAGACCTGCCTAGAGATTCAGCTCCCTGCTCAACATCAATGAGCAGGAACTACACCATGGTGAATTGTGTGGGCCCTGCTTCTCCTAGCAAACCAGCACTTCATCCTGAGGGCTCCACTTCGTCCCTTGGGACTATCTCACTACCAACAGCTCCTGTGACTGCCCAACTTAACCTTGTTTCTCCACTTCCCTTCCTGCTCTATTGGTCCCCCCCCCACTCTTCACTACTGGATTCTACCCTCACATCTTAGTATACCCAATGCTGCACTTTTCACCCTCTCCCCACCCTTCCTACATTCCTTCCCCCCCCCATGACTCTGGCACTTCTTATCTGTTGTCTATTTTCTCTGACAAATGCCGCTGGTTGCCTTGTTATAATGCTACCCTTGAATTGTATTAATCTGTACTCTGTTTGCAATGTTCACATTGTTGTAATGCCTGTCTTGATGTTCCCCATAATTTGTATTTCTCTGACGTGGAACCTTTGTAAAAGATCCAAGGCTCAAAGGTATTTGTAATCCTAGACTTGATAAATAAATAAATAAAAGTAATGAAATCATGGCTTCCATTAGGGATAAGTCTGAGATTCCCTTGGCACACATATATTTGAAGGTCTGAGAGAGAAAAGGGGTTATTTTTGGGGCAAAGGTTTTGTAAACGTTTGCTGTGAATCCATCCAGGCCAGGGGACTGATCTATTATAATAAGAGACTTAATCACTGCTGATACTTCAGCCTGGTTGATACGTGCAGCCAACCTTTCCTGATGTTCAGAAAGTATGCATTGGAGTGGCTCAGGTTCCAAGTAGTTAGAGATGTCCTCATCAGAGGTGGTGTTGAGATTTGTTATATAGAGTTTGATAGAATCTGGCAAATTCTTTGGTGACCTCCCTGGGAGCTGTATAAAGGCTGTTTTCTATCTCTGATCTAATCCCCTTAATCAGTCTAGCTGCTTCTTGTGTTTTGAGCCTGAGTGCCATTAGCCTGCCTGCTTTTTTGCCCTGCTCTACATAAGTTGCATGTGTTTTGAATAGGGCATATTCTGCCTGTTCTCTTATTAAGTGCTATTATTTGTCCCTTGTCTGACATCAGTGTGTCAAGGACTCCTCAAAGGTATTGGTCCCCAATTTTGTTTCAAGTTGCTGGATTTTAGTTAACAGTTCATTGGCAGTTTTGCTCCTTTCTTTACTCCTTGTAGAGGTGAAGCAAATAAATTCTCCTTGTATGGCACATTTTAGGATGGCCCATTCAAGATCCAGTTTGCATATGAATTCTATATAGTTGTGAGCTGGATAATTTGCTATTTAATGCAGATTTTGCTGAATTTTATCTTTCAGGAGTTGTCCATTGTATCTGCAGGTAGAGTCCTTGTCTGATCCATGTGTGAAAGCATGCTGTAATAAGACAGGACAGTGACTAGCTATTACCCGTGCCTAAATCTGACATGAATGGAGTCCATGTGTAAGATCTTGGCTAATGATCTCCCTAAATCTCTAGTGGACCTCCCCAAAATCGCACCTTTTAAGAATTCCCTAAGAAAGGAACTTGCTTTGAAATTTGCTTGCCTTTGTTTTATATGACCAAATACCTCTGTGTATAATGTTGTGGCTTGGCTGCCATCTGACTGAATTCAATGCTGCTGTACCTTGTTTGCAACCCTAATGTCTGTACTTGACCTGGCGCCGCTTGAACTGGTGAAATTTTGTAGTATATATCGTACCTATTCTGAGTTATCTATTTGCTACTGATGCAGCTCCTGTGTATCAATGTTGTGTATACCTGTTTGTTACTAACGTGGAACCTTTGGAAAAGAGCACTTATGGTCAAAGGTGTCATCTGAATTTCAAATAAATAAATAAATAAAAAGTAGAAAGTACTCGATTTAGGATGGAGGGGGTGAGTTGCTGAGATAAAAGTGTACCCCCAGGCAAAGGATTAAAGTGTCCTCAAGGGGACAAAGAGGCCTAAAAATTCAATAAGGTCTTGGATTGCCCTCTGCGTTGGTGACAAGACTCTTTTTAATGCCCTGATCAGTCCATTTCATTGTTAGTTACCAGGTTCCAGTCTCCAGCTAGGATAAATGGGATTTGCAAGTGGGAGGACAAAACATTTAGTAGGTCTGTGAAAAAGACAGGCCTATCAAAGTTGAGGCCATATATAATACCCAAAAGGACTTCAGTGTTGTCAAGGTGGTCTAGGAGGGAGATGTAATGACCTTTGGGGTCAGAAATGGAGTGGCTAAGTTGGAGGCTTGTATTTCTGTAAATGAGGATGATGATTTCCTTCTGCTTGGTGCTACCCCCTGCCCCATACACCTGCCCCACCCACTCTCACCTGAACAAAAGGGCCTCTTCCTCTTGGATGTAGGTCTCCTGAAGCATGGCAATTTGGACAGGGTGTTTATTTAAAAGTTTGAGTATTTGATGATGTATAGTCCTATCTCTGGCCACTTTCACGTTCCAAGTGATATATACTTAATGATACTACCCACTGTTATTAGGGTTGGAGTATAGTAGTCTACCTCTGTATTTGTGCATCATATTCTCTGTAATTAAGCAACAAACAGTTAAGAAATTTCCACAGCTCTTCCCCAGTTCCCCCTTCCCCCTCTTTGTCCAACTGTCCACACTAACACGGCAAAGCCCCAAAGCCAACTGGGCCATCGGCAACAAATAACACATAACAAGCAAACACTTAAAAGGCATACTGAATGAAAAACATTTAACAAAGATCTTACCCTGGTAGAGAGTCTGACCCCTGTTCAGTGGTTCCCCGGTCTGAGTAAAACCATCTCCAATAGTTGGTCCTAGAGCTAGGATCAGTGGCCCTCAGGGATCCTACTATATATTATGGTAAAGCCTCCCTTCACTCGGCCCACTCAAATATTGAGGTACAATTGTATGTACAACATTCTTGAACATGTAGTGACTCTCTCACTTTGCATAGGTGCCATTAAACCTGGAAGGAAGAGACACCCAGTCAGTACAGGTCTTAACTTTAACAGAAGTTGCTAGGATGGCCCAATCTGGACTGTAAGTCACAATATAGGTAAGTGGCCCCATGGGGTGTAAACATGCTTTGCTGCCCTGTCCCCCTATTTAGTTGGATGATCGAGGTGGCTACCCTCAGGTCTACTGGCAACTGGAGGACATATCTTGAGGTGCTGTGCCTACGTACCCCACTATGGACAGGGTATGGGTGTCTACCTTTGAGTTAGGCTCTTGTCAGCTGGTCAGAATTCACACATAGTGTGTCTGAGAGGAACATGCCTCAGCCAATCCATCTGCCTGAGTCTCCAGTTGCTAGGTCCCTCCTTTATATGATGGCTAAATGCCCATCAAAGTGTAATGTCCTCATTGTGCTACAAATGGTGATGATTCTGTATGGCTCAGTGCCAACTAGAGCTGTGTGGAATGAGAAAATTCTGAATTTATGGAATTTCAAAGGAATTCTGTGAAATTTCATGTAATTTTATCAGAATTTTTGAAATGTATTAATTTGGCGCCATAACTCAACTGTCAATGGAGCTAGAAATCTGACATTTTGCATTATTACATGTTGATAGGTGCTCTAATGGTGTGCCAACTACCTGGACATTAGGATGCATCATCTCAAAATTATTTTATTTTATTTAGTTTTTGTTGACCGGGTAAGTGCACTAGACAAAATCCTGCCTATTTTCAGGCACGACCCAGGGTAGGGGGATACAGATGAATGCCAACTGACCTTGAACCAGATTAAGCTGTTGGTGGTATTATAGGTACTCAAAGTCTGTCATTTTATTTTAGTGGAAAATTTCATGAAACATTTTATTTTGCATGTAACTCAGGCACTTTGGAGCTAGAAATCTGAAACTATCTACACATATAAATGTACCAATTACCATTATACCTGCAAAATGTTATAACATTTCGATGAATGCTTTCAAAATTATATTAAAATAACGAAAATCTAAATTTTAGCAAAACATTTTGCATTTCTTGGATGGACCCGAAGAGATAACTAATACACCCATGATGTTATGGGAGACATTCTAGATGGGTACAATCCTACTTATGCCTTGCCCAACCAAGTAAACCGTGTACCTGTAGCACAGCCCCCTTTAAAGCTTGATACTCCAAACCAGGTGCACATACTCATGTTGCATGTTTCCCTAAATCTTGACACTGTGGATAAATTTAAATAAGAATTTTTACAATTAGATGGAAATAACAAAAAATTAAATTTTTGATAAATGTTTGGCCACCCACAACTCAACCTCTTTTAATCTAGGACTCTGAAATTTGCTACATTTAAGAATGCTATTAGTACCCATAAATCTGCCAAATTTGGTATAATTTGGATACATACTTTGAAAACTAGACCAAAATAACTGAATTTTAAAATCTGACAAATTCAGTCAAATTTTTGAAATGTATTAATTTGGCCATAACACAGCCTACTATTAAGCTAGAGATCTGAGCGTTGGCATGGTTACTTGCTGCTAGGAGTTCTAATTGTGTGTCAAATATCATAACATTAAGACACGTCAGCTCAAAATGATAGGTGTTCAAAGTCTGTCATTTTATTTTGTGTGGGAAATGTCATGAAGCTTTTTATCTGCATATAGCTCAAGCACCTTTGGAACTAGAAATATGAAAATGGGTACATCTATAAATGCGATACTGACCCACACACCTGCAAAACATTGCAACATTCTGATGAATGCTTTCAAAATTATACTAAATAAAAATCAGAATTTTGGCAAAATGTTTGACTACCTGTAGCACAGCCCTCTTTAAAGCTTGAGACTTCAAACTTGGTGCTCATAGCCATGTTGCACATTTCCCTAAATCGTGAAACTGTGAAGAAATTTGGACAAGAAATTTTAAAATAAGATGGAAAAAACCTTAAACTTTAATTTTGATTAAATCTTTGGCCAGCCATAACTCAGCTCACTTTCAATATAGGACTCTGCAGTTTAGTACACTTATGCAAGCCATCTGTATCTGTACACCTGCCAAATGTGGTATAATTTGAACACATACTTTAAAAACTAGACCAAATAACTGAAATAGAAAATTTGGCAAAATTCTGCAGAATGTAAGAGCAAATTCCGCAAAATTCCACAGAACTGGAATGGTAATCATACAGCCAATCTGCCAGCAGAATTATATATTTCGCACAGCTCTAGCACCAACACTAGAAACACGTGCCTCCCTAGCTGTAGATGATTTTCTTTAGTGACCCAGTTCACTATCACAGCGTGTGGTATGTTGAGTGGTTGGACTGGTGCCAAGAAGGCGGAATAGCAGGGCAGCAGTGCATTAAAGGAAGGAAATCTCCACCCTGGCACCTATCTTGTAGAATGATATGTTGACTTTCCCAGTCAGGTATACAAGTCCCAGGTTATCTCAGGAACGGCATAACCCTGGGCATTTTGAAATTCTAGCCCAGGGACCAAGTAATCTAGCACAAGCCTGCACAATGCATGTGGGACTCTGCAAAGGCTACCCTCGCAAATGTGCTCACATCCATGATGGCAACTTGTGGTCCTTGTCATGATTTCATCCACATGTTTAGTGCCATTTTAAAGTATGCCTGATACACAGCAAGTCATCTCCATTGTGTTGACTCATATTCCCATAAAAAGTACAAGATCCAGGTGACAAGTTTGCTTCAATACTTTCTCCCCATTCCATAAAAAGGCACTGACTGGTGGCAGATGAAAGTACCTGTGTGCATAGTGAGATCCATGGTAATCACATCAGTTGTGCAAATGAAACAAGTGTAATACATCCAGTGAGTCATGAGAGAATCTTTTTGAAAAGTAAAACGGATGTGTAGATTCCTGAAACCTCTGCAAGCTTTTTTTGAACACAGTTCTGCTACGCTGATCAGCATGGTGGATTCTGGGGTGACAGAAATAGATTTAGGAAATGGTTGCACAGGTCTGCCTTGGCTTCGGTGGCAGAAACATGCTAACATGTTACAAGGTGTCTTTGTCTAATGTAATGATTCACTTGGCCAGATAAATTATCTCAAACTTTATGCCTGTTACATATAGCTTTGAGTTAGTGGCCTTGTACTCAACTTGTTTAGCCCAGTTTGGGGGCTCAGGTCACTAAAAATCAGGAGCTGCTGACCCTTTCATAAGGTCTCCTTCGCAGAGCATACTTTGGATTGAATATGAATTTTGTCTAAATAGTTAAGCAATTTGAAAATGATGGGGCGTGACTTTTCACCCGGTTGGGGCATGGGATGAAGTGGCCGTTGTGCCCTTTCTATGAAGTAAGGTGTACTATTCAGTGAGGGACCTGCCACCTTTTCAGAGTTTCTATTTCAACAGTACTGCATCTGGACCCTCTGCCTTTCAGGGAAACCCAACACCACCACATTATTTCGGCAGCCTCTCCAGCCTTGGTCTTCTAGCCTTTCCTCCAGCTTGGTGAGTTTTTGATTCAGTTGCACCTGTTCAGATTCCTGGCAAGTGGTTCGGTCTTCATAGAAACATAGAATTTTATGGCAGAAAAGGACAGCTTAGCCCATCTAGCCTGCCCAGATGTTCCCTAGATATTCTGTCTCCACAGACCCTATCTGGTCTCTGTCTACCCTCCTACCTCCCTGCATCCTATCTAATATGCTCCTGTGTTTATCCCATGCATGCTTGAAGCTCTCCACTCTTTCTGCTTCCACCATATCCGCTGGCAATATATTGCAGGCATCAACCACCGATTCAGAAGAGAAATATTTTCTTACATCATTCTTGAATTCCCCCCTCACTTCTAATTTCATTGCATGTCCCCTGGTCCTGGTGCCTGTTCTCATTTGAAAGAGACTCCCATCTTCTGCCATATTTACTCTTTTGATGCACTTGTAGACCTGTATTGTAGCCTTTCTCTCCCCTTTCTTCTAGGATTGAGAGGGCTTGCCCGAGGTTCAATGTGGGGAATAGCTCCTCCCAGAACCTCTACATAAGCCCTCAGTGACAGACCTCCTTGCATGGAGTGTTTTCCCAGTGTCTGCGTGGGTGTGTGGCTGCTCCTCGTCTCACTGCTGCTCTTGTTTGTTTCTCCCCAACTCCCCTCCCTCCTCTCCCTCCCTCCTGTGTTTGGCGTTGCTCGCTTGCATTGTTTTCATCTCTTCTGCCTTCTTCCCTTCTTCTTTGCTGGTGTCTCTCCCCCTCTTGTCTTTCCCATTTTCCTTTTGGGCTTTTCTCCTCGACTAACGCTTGCAGTGCCTCCTCCTTCCCTTTCCCATGCGCTCTCCGAGCGCTACTTCCCCTTCCGGCTTTGGCCCGGTTCCCATCGGTGAATATTGCCATATTGTATGGTCCAAGTCAACACTGCTGCTAAATCACGGCGCAGTCACCACATGTGCATACAAGTAGCATTGTTCAATGTAGTGACAGGAACCATAATCTCCATTCCTACAGTGCTAGCAGCACCATGCAGCTTCGCATGCCCCAGCCATCTGCAGCGCCATCTCCTCGGCTCTCAGTGCCTTCCTGGAGTCCCTGCCTAGGCCATTACATGCACTTCCTCGCACTTACATGACCACATTGCCCCAAGCTTCTCGAATGCTTTGTGCTCCCAGAACCGATGCTTCACTGACCCATTTGCCAGCTAGGATTCCTCCTACCTCTCCTTCCTCTACAACTCATCGTTTACCTCTCGGCTGCATCAGGACTTTCCGCCCAAATGCCCACAACTGCCTGTAAGTACATTTCACTTCAACTCCCAACCACATTTAGCCATTGCTGTCCACATCTCCCTCAGCTGGCAATCTCACATGCTTTACTCAGTGTCCTTCCTATCGTTTTCCCTGCCAGTGCTGCAGCTCTAGGCATCAACAGGGCATATCATCCATAGTCATATGGACACTTGTCTAACAGCTGCACTTTGCCCTTTTACACCTGCCGGACCTGTTATCTAGGGGTTGCCTAATATTTAGAGGGTCACTCACTGCTCTGTGGTTTTCAATTGTTTGCATCTGCTTTCTACTTAGTAGTATTCTCCTGCAATCGAGACCTCTGCTGTCTCTGCCTGGGGGGATGTAGCTGCTACCTGCTGCATGAATGCCCACAATGTAATTCAGTGATTGGCGCACATGATAGCTACCTGAATCTTGTACTCTCCTTTCAGCATGAAAGATGATTAATACAAAACAAAATGTTTTTTATAAAGAATTTTTTCTACATTATATATTTTTTCCTTTTTAAGATTCTTCGTGGATATGAGGTGGTTTCATGAAATATGGGATTAGAACATGATTATATATATTTTTTGAAAAGTTTATGCATGTATAATAGACTTTAGATTTCATGTTCGACTCCCACTACTTTGATTGTGTATAAAGTACTTGTTTGATGTAAACAATTAAGATAAATGATAAATTGATCTGATTGGGTTATATGTGAAGTGACATCACTGGTGGGAGAGTATATATTATTTGTGAGGAATGTAATTCACTAGCTCTGAAGAAGCCGGTATGGACGGGTGAAATGTAAGCTACTTTGTCTGTTGCACTGCTATGTCTGCTCATGGAGTAAAACGACTTTAAAACACTGAATTGGTGTACCTGTTGTTTTTTGCAAGTCTGCTGCTGTAGGGATGAGTGCTCTTCGTAAACTACATTGACTACAAATCTTGAAAGTTAGCACCACCAGCCCTGTGAATCTCCATTACACATGAAAAGTTTACTCTGCTGTCTCTGCCGGGGGTGGGGATTATAGCTGCTACCTGCTACGTGAATGCCCACAATGTAATTCAGTGATTGACGCACATGATAGCCACCTGAATCTTGTACTCTCCTTTCAGCAACGTCCATCTCTGCCTAATTTATAGCTGGCTGCTCTGGAGCAATGTTCCTATGGGGCTTTGCTTCATCTGCCTTTCCTTATATTATGGATATACTACAACCATCTAATACCATCTTCATCTCCTGTGATCACCTGCTCTACCTTTCCTCATCCAAGTGCCTTCTACCACTGAAAAGTGAAACCTTTCCCAGTATGGACCGCCAATTCAGAATTACACTTCTGGCAGCATGTTTCACATTCAGTATCTGACCTCCGCATGATATTTACAGCCTTCTCCCCACACTACCTTACAGAGCTTCTACCCTATTTACTCCATCTTCTGTCTATCCTAAACCCTTCTTGTTACATGTTGTCATTTTCCCTTCAGTCTACTATTCCTACCATTCATCTACTATTTCTTTTATTGTATTATACCTGCTCCATGGCTTCTCTACACTCTTTACAGCACTGTCATGTACTGGTCAGCCCATACCAGCAGTATTCCGGTCTCTGTCCCTAACTCACACTTTCTGAAGTGCTGAGCGAAGGTAGGTTTCCCCTGTCTACCGGGGATGGGAGTCCATTTCAATTATTACATTCTACTACTACCAACCTGACATCCTCCGTCCCTAACTCTGCTGGACTGCATCGAGTGAAGGTTTGCTGCCCCGACGACTGGGGATGGGAGTCATGTCTACCATCTATGAACAATTACCATACCTTCTCCATCTCATACCATTTGCCTTTCCCTTTGGGAACGGAACTTCATCCTACTACCACTTCGACATTCTCCATCCCTAGCTCTGCTGGATAGCATTGAGTGAAGGTTAGCTCAACATGACTACCGGGGATGGGAGCCATGTCTCCAATCTACAGACATATACCATGCCTTCTCTAACTATGCTGTTGCTGCTTCCCTTCAGGAATGGAACTTTCACTCTCTGTGTACCCTCATTGACTTTGCTGCTTCCGGTCACTGCCATTCATCTACCATCCCTGACAGTTGTTTGAGTCTCCAGTCTACTGCATCATCTTCTATGTTCTCAGCCTGATATCTGGCTGCCGCATCCCTTCAGGAACAGGACTTTCTCATTTTGCTTCTCCACCTTAGCCCATCTGCAGCCTAGATGGCTTCCTGGCTGGGAGCCTAACTTTCAATATATTCACTGATTGCATCTACACTGATGCAGATTGCTAATTCATTTGGCACAGGACTTCTCCATTCAAGTTCTGTCACCAGTCACATTCCCTAGCCGAATCCAGCCTGGATCATCTTGCCTAGAACGACTCATCTGGACCATGTCCTGCCGTTCTGCTTCTTCACATGTGTTTTCTTCACCTGCTGCCCGATGTGGTGATCTTCCTGGACTCGGATATCTTCCTACTGAGCAGTCTCCAATTTTCCTCACCACAGTTGTTCTTCTAGCCTCTCAATTCAAGCAATGCAGAGTCTACCTTGTCTGGTCTATGGCCCTAGCTCACAATGCTGTGTCCGCTGTCTGCTTCTTTCCCTACTGCATGTCGCTGCTTCCCTTCAGAACCGGGACATTTTCACTCCTCCACCCTTCCACCTCTCAGCTCTGCCTGCGACTTCGACTGCAGAACCAGGACCTCATTGATCGCCCTCATCATATGGATCCTGCTGGCTTGCTCAAATCCCTCTCTCACTCCAGGTCTGACTGCTTCATGAACTTCCATGCTGCAGGTTCCCCATTCAGCTGCTGTACGACCTTATTTTCTTTTGCAGATATCGAACCTCATCCTTCATCGCTCCAGCACCTTTCATCATTTCTCTGCTCACTTTCAACCTTCATCAGATGTGAGACTCCCGTTGCTCATAGAGTTTTTCTTGGCTCCTTCGTCCTCCGTGGATCATCACCCGATGCCTTGCTTCAACTTTCCTGCACTTCGCTGCTGTTCACTTTGGAACTGATGTTGTCCCACTCCTTTCTGCTCTGGATGTCATCTGGCTCACCTAGCCCATAGCTTCCTCTGCTCATTCCTTCAGTTGCTCAGGATCCACTCCATACTTCTTTCGCATTTGTCTGGCTGCCTTCTCCTCTTCGCCTAGCTGGCTCGGGGCTTCGTACTGTTTACTGTGGCTCCTTTTTGGGCCGTATACCTCATTTCAGACCAGTACTTCTACCATGCCATCTGCTTCCATACGAATCATCCCTTTATACTCCTGCCCTTCTAACAATACCTTCCGCTACTAATTCAATCATTCATTCATTACTCAAGAGTAATACTTCTGCCAGCAAAACATTCCTTGGCTCACATGCTCCACAGACTCTTCCATTATTATCATTATTATTGAAGTCTCACACTGCCCATTCAGTTCTTAACAATCATTCATGGAATCCCAGTTGCCTGGACAATAGGAAGATCTCCTCCGTCTCTACTGGATATTCCCTCCAATTCCTGCCCATCCTATCAGCATCATTCCTCGGATGCCTCTCCCCATTAGCCATCCTCATACAGAGAAAGGACTTAGATTCTTCTGTTCTATTCAGGCCTCATGAACAGCATCACCTCTACAGATACAGGGAATTGTGAGATAACCCATTCAGCTATGGACTTCATCCATTTTACCTTATGCCACCTCTTAGTTCAACAATGACACTGATGACCATGTTACTCAAATCCTACTTCCCAACAGTCATTGCTAGTTTTAGGAATTGCATAGATATCATCCAGAATATTCATTGTGGAATCTCCATTGCCTAGCTGATTCTTGACTCCATACCATCCACACCTTAGATTTCACTCCTGGACATCATTATTCCTTATACTATTACCCGCACCTGTTCACTTAGTACTTTCTACCACATTAATCGTTCTTCCAGAAGCCTATTCAGCCTCTTCTTCTCAAAGTGCCTTCATTAATCTCTACAGTGAAGACCATCACCAAGAACTGGCTCTCCTGAATTCTGTCTGACATCCATAACAGACAAGTCAAATTCACCAACTCAGCCTTGCATCCCAATCGGCATTTATCTGCCACAGCATTAAATCCTGTGGCACCCTGCGTGATCGATCTCACTACCAATCCAGCCTACAGACTCTTCCTCTCATCCGCTTCAAGCATTTCTTATATGCTTCAGTATCAGGTTTACCCGTAAATTTAACCACCTATGCCACCTCGGTGTATCTCCTAAATGATCACACCACAGGAATACCCACATGTACTTCAGGCAGAATACCAGCAAAGAAGTAAGCATAAAGTCATGAACATCATGACCAAAGAAGCCATCACTTCCTTATACCGCATTTCCAATCATTCCTCATATACACTAGGTTACTATCTGGATGGCTCCGCAAATTATCTTCTGAGCTTTACTAATCACCTATGGTATTACTCCTATCAGGCACTCAAACTCCTCTACTCATTTTACTCTGGGATGCTTACCTAGTGACTTTCACTCACTAATGAATTCTTTACCATCAGACTACCTCAAATATCAACCCTTATATGAATTGAACCAGTCACTCATAACTTTACTAATCATCATAATTATCTCAGTGTGCTGTCTGGTCTCATATCAATCTCAGCTTGTTAGCCCACTTCATAACCTCCATACAATTCCTCAGACATTTATCCTTTGTCATTTTGGAAATATGGTCTAAATTAGCCCTTCTTTATCTGGATCTGCTTTACACATTGGATTTTACCATTCCTGCGGAAAGATGTACCCTTCATCTTCAGGATCATCATTTAAGCTGCATCATCCTTGGATTGAGAACAAAGCATCATCTCCATGACACTCAAAGACTCTTCTACAAATTGTACTCTATCGATGTTTCCTTAGCGACTCCTTGTTCAATACAGAATTCCTTGCCTCCAGACCATACTCTTACATTCGAGCCTCTCACAAGTTGGATCAGTCACTAATGACTTCTTCTACCATTGCAGTTCCACATTCCAGTTTAGTATCTTATCGATCCACTCATGATCCCTCTGCCTATTACAATTCAGTTGGACAAGAATCATTCATCATCTTGGATCCTTGGACTTCTTTTATCCTCCTTCACTTGGATTTACTTTATACTCAGGATTCTATTGCTCATTCAAAATGGATCACCTCTTCTACCTCAGGATCATCGTGCGATCGGCATCACCCACAGATCGAAGATGGATTATTATCTCTCCAAGCAACTCACCAACCTCATATTAGCTATGATTACTAGAACCTAGATCCTTCTCCATTTAGTATGCCCAGAAGGATGGGCAGACCTCTGGCCATGGGTCCTCAGAGGTTTCCTCCACCTGGGGTTTTTTCCTGTCCTGAATGACAGGGAGTCATACTCTCCATGAGTTGGAGGAGGCTATTTTTGGACCTTCTATTCCCTACAGATTACTACCTACCTACTGCTACTCAAAGGTGGGAATAGAGTAACGCCACGAAAAGTACCACAAAGTTACACAAGCATATATACCTCATCTCTCCTCATTGCTATTCCACAAACACTGAATGGGAGGGCTTGCCCAAGGTTCAATGTGGGGAATAGCTCCACCCACAATCTCTACATAAGCCCTTCAATGACACACCTCCCTTGCTTAGGGAATGTTTTTCATCCACCACCATCCCCTCCTCCTCCTTCTCCTCCTCCAGTGCTCGTCTCACCCTTGCTCCTGGGCCTTCTATTCCTTACAAATTTCTACCTACTTACTACTACTCAAGGGTGGGAATAGAGTAAAGCCACAAAAGTACCACAAAGTTACACAAGCATATATACCTCATCTCTCCTCAATGCTATTCCACAAACATTGAAATATATGTTGAGATCCATCAACCTCTCTTCATAGGGTTTCTCATGCTAATCATGTACCATTTCAGTTGCCTTGCTCTGGACCCCCTCTACTCTATCTATGGGGCCTATTCACTAAGGCACATGGGGGTATGTGTAAACGCACATATCCCACACATGCAGCTCCGTACCCGGAGGAGATCTGCACAGTGGCTGCATTCATGAACACTGGCCACTGCCTGTGTCTCATACGTGGTCCTGCCCCCCCAGCACAGGTGCATACTCACTTCACACCTTTGTGAATAGGACCCTATGTCCTTTTTAGCTTTTTTTTAATAGTGTATTTTATAGATTTTCAGAAAAAAAGCACAAAACAACAACGATACAAACAACATTATGGTTAGGCAGCACCCCCTCCCAAACATTCAGGGACAGGCAAAGCTGCAGTATGCTGATATAGAGCATACTATAATCATAGCTTTAGTTTATATGGTGTATATAGATCATGTATGATGTCCAGGACATCTAACTGCTGGTTAGTTCTATGCATTTAACAACAGAGTATCGAGCATGCCATACCGTTTCTGTTAGACCCTCAAGCAAGCCTCATGTGGTCAGTCTTCATCTCTATTCTAAGTGCTTCTAGAGTGGTATTGTGCCATTCCTGGTATGTGGGTATTATGTCATCTAACCAGTGCTTGTAAATTAATCTCTTAGCCACTGCTGATATCAAAGATATATGGAATTTCCTTTGGCCCATCACCTGGTCTATATTTAGACCCAGCAGGCAAATTTGTCAGTGAAGGAATTGTCTAATCCCAGCCTGGTGTCTATTTGTGCCTATATCTCAACCCACAGGAGTTTGGCTTTTAGGCAGTCCCAGAGGATGCGCCTAAGGGTACCTTTTTCATTTTTACATCTGGGGCATGCTTCTGACTCGGTGTCCCATTTTGTGGAGTTTTACAGGAGTGTAGTAAAGATTTTGACTAATTTCATAATGCATTAGTCAAAGTCCATCAAATGTAATGACGCTGTATATGTTACTCCACATCTTGTTCCTGACAGCTGGTAAGTCTAACAGTGGGAACTCAATTAGCCAGTATGTAACCCCTCACCCCTGCCTTTTTGCCAAAATGACAGGTGGCATGCTGTTGAAGCTGACAGCAGTACCTGGTGGGGACCTGGGTTCAGGGAGGATGAGGTTACTCGGCACGGGGGAGCCTAGGTTTGACTACTCTGAACAGGGGCACCCAAGTAAATCCGAACACAGGAAGCAATAACTGTAATGTCCAGAACCAGGAATGGGATTTTCAGTGTGGCTTTTATTCACATACTAGCTGAACAAAACAAAGCATAGACGGACCCCCATGGGGCTACATTTCCTGGTAATGCAGATTAGAGACTACAGAACACTTATTCACCATTTTCAGCCCTCAGGCTCTGAACCCACCAGGCACACAGCCCACACTTGCACGCAGCTTTGGGTACACAGCCAACTTGTACACACTTGGGTTTTCCCCACTGGCACGGCTCCCCCGCCGGCCACTGGATCCATGGTCCATTGGAAGAATGAACCAATTATTCTGTCATGGCTCCCCACACCACCTAGAATTGGCGACTCCTAGAGAGAATTTTTCCTTGTTGTGGCTCCCCACACCACTTAGAGTCTGTGACTCCTAGAGAGAATTTTTCCTTGCAACCCCATGTCTGGGTACTTCCCCCATCACTGGCCAAGTGCATGAGCCAAAGTAGCAACCACAGCAGAAATCCATAGAGGTGGACCTGGTCACTAAAGATGGGGGGGTCCGCCCACCTCCAGCTCCCACAGCCCATACCCGGCCATTTCCCTGGGAAAACCAAACCATTCCTTTGCTGAACTTCTAAATGTAAATTAAAGGGTAGATGTCTGGTGCATCTCCTCTACATATTATTTAAATTACACAACACTCTAGGATTGGACACTACTTTACTTGCTTGGCCCATTTCTCTAGGCTTCCCAATATGTAGCTCAATCCCTAGATTTTCACACAAGTCCCAGGGTGAAGAAAACAATTTGCCATTTTAGCCAGAGCAGACACTCACCCTTTAGTTGCAGGTGCCCCACAGGTGACTCACAAATCTTCCATCTTCCAAAATAAATGTTGAACTAAACAGGCAGCTTTTCTTCCACTTAGCAGAATTTAGGGGATTGCCCCAGGAATCTGCTGGGAATCTTTACATCCTCCCCCCGAGGGAGGGGGCACTGAGACCCGAACAGCGGTCTCCACCACTTGAGCACAACTTCACTCCTTCACTTACTGAAGACAAACTGGACACTGAACACTACCCTTTGAAAACTCCCAATGTTCTATCTAACTCCCTCTGCTGCAGATTCCAATGTGGCTTATGCAGCTGCAAAAGTTCTATTGGTGATGTCATCACTCAGTCTCAGCTGAGACTGAGAACAGAGTGAGACAGTGTGAAACCCATTTAACTGGAGTTTCACAAGCTGCCTTCCCTGCCTACCACTAGGTCTTACTGGGATTCTAGTAACCCCGGGTAGCAAGGGGGTTACAAGTATATTTAAACATCACTGTCTTTAGGGGATGTTAGTTGTAGTAATTTTTCCATACATCAGAGAGGTGAAGTGACACTGTAGTCAGTGCTTTCAATTCCTCCCACTGCAGGAGACTTCTAATGGTCCATGGTTTAGGACTAAACGCAATTGATACCATCTGCTGCAAGTGGAGAAAGGGAAAAGTAGGTATCATATGAGCAGGGTTGCTCTGCTTAAATGTGTTAAAGATTATAAGGGTATTCCTGTCCAACAATGTCTTGAGTTTGTCCAGTGGGATAGTCCCCAAGAACCAAACTGGGATTGTCTGGTTCTGGATTTTAAAATTGAGGTTACCAGCTATGGGTTGATCGGAGTCAAAACGAGCTTTGGTTCCCAGCAGTCAATGAAGCTTCTTGCTCACTAACAATGAGGTACCCATAGTGGTAATTTAGGCCTTTGGGGAGCTTGCTACAAGGGAGGCTCTGCGGTGCATTGATGTTCAACCCTGCTTGGCAAAATAGGTCTGTTTCCATTGGGAAGTAGTTTTGCATCCTCTTGTTTAGTGTGATTTCTACACCAGAGGAATTGCTTAGCATGACTAGCCAGGTAGTATGACCTAATGTCTGGCAGTTGAAGGCCTCCTTGGTCCTTCATCGGGGTAAGCTTATGGTAGGCTCTACGTGGTGCTTTGCCATCCCAGAGAAATAAGTTTAAGGCAGCTGTAAACTGTGTAAACCATATGTTTAGAACAGCAGAACATATCATTCCTAGGGGATACAGGATTCATAGGAGGACATTCATTTTTATAATGTTAATGCAAGCCCAGGGTGTCAAGAGGAGGGTTAACCATCTATTCAGATGCTGCTTTACCTGGGCTAGCAGGGATCTCTAATTTTTCATTGACTTTTCTGCTTCTGAAAATTTGATCAACCAAGTACATCTGGGTTCTATGCCCCTTCCCCCCTCCATTTCATCACTTGCTCTTTAGTGGTAATTTGAGTAAGTGGCATCAGGCAGGTTTTAGAAAGGTTCAACTTGTACCCAGAAATTATCAAATTTCTGCAGCAGCGCTAACTGAGCTGGGATAGAATGTTCTGGCTCCTCCAGATCCAACAGTACATCATCTGAATAGATAGAGATCTCATATCTGTGCTCACCCACCTGTATGCCTCTTATAGACTAATTTGCCAGAAGTCATCCAGTTAGGGGTTCCAGCTAGATATTAAACAGGTAAGGGGATGGCAGGCAGCCCTGTCTGGTTCCCTTCTGCAGTGTAAATGAAAGGGAGTGGACACCATTGCAAGTGATTTTAGCTGCCAATGGGAATAAAGAAGCTTTACCCAGTCAATAAGTGGGTCAGGGAAGCCAAATTTGGATAGTGTTAATAATGGAAAGGGCCAGGATATCCTGTCAAAAGTTTTTCTGCATCCAGGGACATCAGCACTGTGAGTTGTTTCGGGTCCATCCTGGATGCATAAATAATGTGTGCAAGTTTGTGTAGGTAGTTGTTGGAGAGTCTTCTTTGCATGAAGCCAACCTCTACAAAGCCAATCAGGGAACTCCAAACCTTCTAACCTGGGAGGCCATAACTTTGGCTAGTATCTTCAGGTCCAAATGCAGTAGGGAAATTGACCTGTAACTCCCCATGAGCTCTGGGTCTGTCTCTGTTTTTGTCATTAAGGTGATAGTAGCCTCCTGCAAAAGGGTAACAAGGCCTCTCCTTGTGACAGCATCATTAGACAGAGTGCTTAGGGGCCCTGACAGCTCATGACAGAGCATTTTGTATAGCTTCAGAAAGAAGCCATCTGGTCCTAGTGCCTTGTCCAGGGTCAGAGTGGTTATGTTTTGTTGAACCTCCGTACATGTTACTGGAGCTCCTAATCTATCTAGCTGGTCTGGTTTAGCTTGGGTAGATTTGCTCCCTGTAAGAATTACTTAATAACGTTGTCTGCCACAGGTGCATCTTGTCTATATACTGTATCTCTGTATAGAATGTTCCAAATGCTGCAGCAATCTCCCTTGGGGATGTTAAAAGTTGTCCGATTTGTGTGCAGGTTGATTTTACTAATCTTGCCTTCTCCTGCAACCTAAGTCAGAAGGTGAGTATTTTCCTGGCTTCCTCCCCCTGAACTATATATTTCGTTTTTGCCCTGAAGATGGTAAATTCTTCTGGTTCTCATAATATTTCCCCATATTTGCCTTGGCAGTGTTGGGCTGAAGCAGGTTATCTGTGAGACCTGACCATGACACTTTTTTCTCTAGCTCGCTTATGGTCTGTAGCAACTGTTTTGTTTCTGCCTCCCTTTTCCTCTCCCTGGTGGAGGTTAGGCAGATCAGTTCTTCTCTTAGGATACATTTAAATGCCCTCCAAAGGTGTGCCTGGTATCCCACTGGGTTGGTGTTTGGCTGAAAGAATTGCTTGGTACAGTCTTTGATTTTCTCAAAGCTTTGGGGGTCTTTTAATAGATTATTATTTATCCTCCATGTTCTATCTTTATCTGCTTGGCCTGGTGGCATGATGGTATGTTATACAGGAGAGGGGTCCGAGATTACTTTATGGAGTATTTCGCACCGGTGAGTGGCCTGGAGGATGTCAGGGCTGGTTAGAAAGAAGTCAATCCCTGATGAGGTGTCATGTTCCACTGCCCAAAACATGTACTCCCTGGTGTTACCATGTAAGATCCTCCTGGGTTCTTCCAGGTCCAGTGTGTCTTGGAGCTCCCTAAATACTGTCACACCTAGAGCTGTGTGGAATATAAAATTCCACCCATGGAATGCCTGCAGAATGACTGTTCTGATTCCATGGAATTCCACAGAAGTTTTGTGAAAATTCTGCAGAATTTCTCGAAATTTTTAATTTCAGTCTTTACTCTGTAATTTTAAATGTACATGTCCAAATAACACCACATTTTTAACATAAACACTATCTAATAGTTTATATAAGAATACCAAATGTTGGCATTGTAGATCAAAAGGAGGCAGAGTTATGGGTGGTCAAACATTTAATCAAAATTTAGTTTTCAGTTATTTTGAGATCATTTTAAAATTTCATATCAAAATTTCTTCGTAATATCAGAATTTAGAGAAATGCATAGAATGCATAAATGCACCGTGTTTTAAGTCTCAAGCTGCAATGGGAGCTGAGTTATAGGTAGCCAAATATTTTGCCAAAATTTGGATTTCTGTAATTTTAATATAATTTTGATAGTATTCATTGAAATGTTACAAAAATTGACAGGTAAACAAGTTATCACTTCATTTGTTCATGCACATAGTTTCAGATTTCTTGCTTTAAATGGGACTGAGTTATAGCCTACCAAACATGTTGCCAAAATTAACATTTTGGTTAGTTCCCTCTAATTGTAAAACTGCATTTCCAAATTTAACCAGAGTTGAAACATTTAAACTACCATACCACATGGTCACTTCTGAAAAAGTTCATATTTGCAGCTTTAAATGAGATTGAATTAAAAGTAGTCAAATGTTCACAACATTTAAAAATGTAATTTTGCAAGAACGTAAACTACATATTTATAAACCCCTGAAACTTTTAAAACTAGAGAATGCAATATCATTAAGTTTGGCATGTTCTTAGATCTTACATGGAGAGCCAGTTTTATTAATTGCTTGCTGTGAAAAATTGCAAAATAACATCTGTACTTGAAGTCAAATCTCATGAGTCTTTGTGAAAATTGTAGAATTTCATGAAAAATTCCATAAAACTGTACTTTTCTAATTTCACTCAGCCTTATCTGGGGGATTCTAATTAAAAGATAGGGATATAAGAGGCAGGTAGTGCAGGGGGTTACCAGGTTCTGGAGTTAGAAGCACAGTGTCACCAAGAAATGGACAGCTGAGCTGGGTAGCACAACAGTGGTAGACCTCCAGGTTGGAGAAAGAAAGAACAGAGTGGCAACAATTCCAACCTGAATGCATGATATTTAAGGATCACATCCAGTAAAGCTATGGTCCAGGGACCCTGGTGTATATGCAAGTCTAGGACTTAGAGGTACTCAAAAAGATGTAGTGGGGGGAAGAAAATGTATTGGGCAGCAGAAAGAAAGAATTCTGGCTATTCCAACAGAGTAGATCGATAGGAAAAGGAGTAGATGACTCACATTTTAAGGGAGTTTGTCACTTTAAAGAACACAGAGGATATCAGTGGGATCAGTAGTTCTACTGTGTCAATCTGGCTATGCCAAAACAGAAGGGTGGAGGGGACAGTCACCCAGAGAGGAACAGCAGGACTGCAAAAATCTCAGCCCAGCTTATCAAATGAAGTAGTGACGTGCATTGTTAATGTTAAATTCCACAAAAACAATTCTGGATGCTTCATCTACAGCATTAATTCTCACTCTTTGTGATAGTGAGCCTCCCCTAAGCCATGAAAAAGACTTCGAGCCTCCCTCAAATTTGGAAACAAATCTTGGGCCTCCCCCACAAAAATAAATAACTCCTACTTTGCACAGTACACCAGGAATAAAGTGAAACTAATAAAGTTGACTGAGTATGTTCTCTTTTTATTCAACTTATTGCTCTCCACCTGTGACCTGGCACCCATGTTATACTTGTCACTCGTTTTTTCTGACTCTTGGGCCCTTGTTACTCTGTTTCCTCTCTATCTGGAACAGCCAAAACTAGCCACTTCATCTCTCCCTCTCTTATCCAGTTGTTAAGCAACTTCCTGTAACCTTACCTCAGGTCACACCTGAAATCATACATCGGATCTCTGTGCCTTTCCCAGTCACTAATTTACATATAAATACCTACTATAGAAATGAGCCTTGACTTAGTGTCCCTTTCCAAGTTACTAATTTGCATATAAATACCTATTGTAGAAATGAGCCTTGATTCAGCATGCCCTCCCCAGGCATTAATTTACATATACACACCTATAAACAAGCTTTGGCTCAATGGGGACTTCCTGGTCAAATATTTGTGCATAAGTAAAGAAATTCACCTGCAATTATCCATATTCAATTTGTTTTATCCTTTCACACAAAACAGCCAAAACTTAAAATGAAAATACTGTACATTCTCAGACTTGACTGGGCCTACCCTGGAACAATTTGGAGCCCTCCCTTGGGAGGCTGGCCTCACTATTTGAGAACCACTGATCTACAGTATATGCTAGCATAAATATGTGAGAAAATGTTACTAATATTTTTTTTTTCTGCAAAATTAAAACTGCTTAAACAATTTATCCAGTTGTGTTATACACCAGGATATACTGACTATGGATATGCATGTCAAATGTTAACTCTATGCATCCTTTACCTAGGGCTTCCGGGGGTTGATATCCACCACTTGCAGCTAGTGCAGAATGTGGCGGCCATGCTTCTGACTGGTACTTCTAGGACATATTACGCCTGTCCTCTGCGAACTGCGCTGGCTGCCTGTTAAGTGGCGGATCACCTTTAATGTTGGGTTACTGACCTACAAAGCTCTACATGGATAGGAACCCCAGTATCTGCAAGATCTTTTTACTCCTTACTGCCCCTCCCGCTCACTCTGATCCACCGACAAGGGATTGCTAGAGATTCCCAGGGTTCGTTTAAAGACATCTGGGGAGTGTGCATTTTCTTATGCCACCCCGACCCTGTGGAATTCTCTACCTCGTTGGATAAGAGAATGCCTGACTATCTTATCTTTTTAAAGTGGAGCTTAAGACCTATATGTTTTTAAATGCTTTCTCTTAAGGATTTAAATTGTATGTATTTATGTTGATTAAATGGTTAGTTTTAACATGTTGTACAGTGCCTTGGTTTTGAAAGGCGCTTAAAAAATAAAGTTTTACTTACTTATTTACTTACATGCAAAAGCAAAGAGTTACAGACACCCACATTTCTGATAGTTTGCACAAAATTTTGCAAATATTTACATAGTAAAGTTTTGAACCCCCTGTAACTTAAACATCTCTTATCTAATTCTCTCCATATTTAGATCATTCTATAAGCATTACAAAAAGATTATCCATACTAATTTACACATGTCTAGCTCCAAAGGTGCCTGAGTTACAGTAAAGGCAGATGACATTTTTTCATTACATTTCCTGAAAAAAAAAATAAAATGACAGATTTTGAGCACATATAATTTTAAGACGATGCATCATATTGTCATGAAATCTGGCACATTATTAGAACACCTATCATCAAGAAATCATACCATATTTAAGATTCCTGACCCAATAGACGATTAAGGTATATGCAGATAAAAATGTTCATGACATTTTGCACACACAATAAAATGACACTTGAGCACCTATAATTTTTAAACTATCCATTCAAAGTTCATGATATTTGGCATGTTTGCCCCAAAGAGTATATATTCTAAACTTCAGAGCTCTAGCTTGAATGGTGGATGAGTTATAACCAAATTACTGCATTTTAAAAGTTCCATGAAATTCTGTGAAATTTAGTGGAATTTTATAAAATTTCATCAACATTCTGCGGATTCAGAATTTCCCCATTCTGCACAGCTCTAGCCACACTGACTAGATTTGGCTATCTAAAGTAATGTCTAGGACTAAGTTCCAGTCTCCTGCTAAGACTGTGGCTTAAGTGAGTAGTGAGGCCAAACTGGACAGAACTGATGAAAAAAATGTAGGTCACCACTGTTAGGCCCATTTACTGAATCCAGTGTCACTTCCCTTCTGCCCAATGTGCCCCTAACAATGTTATCTGTCCTTTGGATCTGTGACTTTTTTTGTTAACTGAAAAGGTACATTTCTGTGTATAAGAATGGCAGTGCCAGTCCTCTTATTGCTGTCCCCATCTGCAAAGACCTGTCCCACCCATTCTGTCCTCCACAAATTGACTTGCTTTTCCAGCACGTGTGTGTATCTCTTGAAAGAAGGCCACATGTATACCCAAAGTCCTAAGATGCTTTCAAATTCAGTACCCTTTCTCTTTTGTCTGGGCCCTTTTACATTTAAGGTGGCAAATCTATACATGTTAGTTGCCATTTAGGACCTGAAAGTCTTGCCTTTTTCCCCCTGCATTGACATATACTTACCACACATTGGGATGGGTAGCATGACTTTTTTATCCCCAGTTTCACAGTGCTGCAAGTACCGTAAACTCAAATGATTAGCTACTTTACATTTATACTTTCCCGGCTGCTCTATAGATAATTCAGCACTGTTTAGGTGTATCAGATGCAAGTACAGTAGGACCAATACAGTTTGGTAGCAACAACATTAACAACAGAAACCATTCAAAAAAACAGCAAAGTTATAAACTGTGCACCACAACAGAATCAAAACGTAAATCTTGGTGCCTAGTAAGACACAGTGGACTTAGAGTAAAGATGGTGGTTCAGTACTACTCACTCGTGAACCCCAGTGGATGACTAACGGTGGTAGGGCTGATACCAATCAGTAGGTTCATTCTGGGTCTTATGAGGGTTAGCCCTCAGCTCCTGAACCACAAATCAGTTTGTATGGAAACCCTATCTCATATGTGATGTGATCTCTTTTCCCCCATGTGCCGATGGCTATACCCCCCATATATACAACAAGTATTACCTAGCTGTGTTGTTTCACTTTAGGCTAGGATATCCAAGACTGGATCCCACTCTTACCTTGAGTCTGGTTCACCCCACCATCTCCCCTCCCAAAAGTCCATTTTAATATTTTACCCTCTTTGAACAATTTAATAATGTCATTACAGGTCAAGGGAAAAGTCATGAATGTGCCAGACTCTCACCAGTTCTATGTGTGTGCCTACTCATTAGGGGGCCCAGTCCTGAGCATCCACCATTGGTAGTTCAAGTCCTGTCAACAGTTGGTGGCAAAGGGGTCATTTGGGTCATTACTCTGGTAGCAGGAAGGGGGGATGGCAAAATTCAATGGAAGGCAGCCTGGGCAGGGTGATCACACTGCTTGCTTTTGTGTCCCCCATAGGGCAAGTGCTGCACGGTAGGTGCGGTGCTTTGCGCTGGAACCTCATGGCTGTACAAGTGTGCCACCACTACCTTCTCAAAGGATCTTGTTGACAACATGCAACATGACCACATCATTCCATCTAGCCGCCCCTTCTCATTGGTGCTCCATGTTGCTATGGGATGACGGTTGGGGGAGTGTCTTGACATCTGGCTGAGTGACAGGAGTAACAGCCCCTGTCAGAAATCCAGCTGCAGCTATGCATTCCTCTTGTTGTAAGAGGGGAAAAGAGGGGCTCATAGTGAAGAAGATGCTAGTTGCTGTTTCTGTCAGTTGCCTGGTCACCATTTTACCACTCTTTCAAGGGAACATTAAGAGGAGGGTGACTTAACATATTCACCGTAACCTGGCATCAGTCAGTCAGTCAGTAAAGCACTGTTCCAGTATCAGAAAGCATAACCAGAGTGAGCGTGGGGGTTCCAGTTAGTCCAGAATGTCAGCAAAGAATAGGATCATCAAGGCGGGTTATACAGAACAGAGCTGCCATGCATTACCTCATGATGGTAGCATTTGCAAACTTCTTTAGTTCTTCAGCTTGGGTGGCATTTTTGTCTCAGTTGCTGCTGTTGTAGTAAAAATCCCTGGGATCAGCTTCAGTAATTCCTTTCTGGCCACTTTCACTCTGGTAAATTCATGAGTGCCCTGGTTGGTGGTGGTGACCAAGAGGCAGACTGGGTGAAACATCCTAAATGTTATTTGGCCTGAGTGCAGCACACGTGTAGTAGAGGTACTGTATACACCTTCTGTTTGTCTCTAACAGCTGGGGTGAAATCGCTACATATGTAGAAGGAAGTCCCATTCCATGTTAGGTTGCTCTGTTTGCGTGCTTGAGATTGGATGTGTATTTTTTATTGACCCTTCAGGCCCTTAAGGATTTATGGCTCTTGGCTCACTCCCAGGTGGTGGCTGTGGTTGTAGGGAGTGGTGGGCTCACTCTATGGTATAAATCATTCCCAATTCTGGTGGCCCAGCTACCTCTTGCAGGAGTTTTTGAAAAATTGGAAACAAAATAACAATAGGAGGATGCTATAGGCCACCCAATACAACAGATGAAGACTATTCAGATCTCCTGCAGGAATTTTCCAATCTAACTATTAGGAGGGACATAATCCTGGTAGGATATTTCAATCTCCCAAATATTAATTGGTCAGATATGACTTCATGTCCCCACTTTGTGGCATCTGCAAATTTGACTACCCAGCTGTCCATTTCATCACTGAGATCACTTATGAATAATGAAAAAAGTATTGAGTCCAAAACCAACACCTGCAGTCCCCCACTAGTTACCTCACCCAACTCCAATAGTGTTCCCTTTATTCTAACCCTTTGTGCTCTGTTATTTAACCAGTTTGTTATCCAGGTCACTATTTTGGTGTCTATGTCCACGTTTTGTTTTGTTTTTTTCATTAGTATGTTGTGTGGAACTTTATCAAGTGCTTTTTGAAATTCCAAAGATATCGGCCCAGATATTCAAAAGGGTTGCGCCATGCTCAACAGGGTTGCGCCATGCGCAAGTCCAAAATGCGCCATTCTGCGATATTCAGCAGGAGGCAGTTACGCCACTGGCACCAGGTTGCACAAGAGAGCAATGCAAATGAATGCATGCTCAACAGGAGGGGGAGGATCCATGGATAACCCGCGCAACCCGAATTCAGTCGGGTTGCGCGTATAGCTGCACGCCCATTGGCTGTAGCTCTGCACCACTGGCGGCAGCCCTCACCGGACAGTCAGTCGGCGGGCGGCGGGGCGGCAGGCGGGTGGATGCTGTCGCCGGGCTGCGGGGGGAGCGGGTGGAGGGGCTTCGGGGTGGGTGGGGGGGACACTAGACACCAGGGAGATGTTTGGGGGTTGTGTTGTGACATTCTGCCCGCGATCGGGCTTTACGGTCCACTGGACCACCAGGGAGTTATTCGGGTTGGGGAGGGTTACATTCTGCCCGCATCGGGCACTGGGGGTTTACAGGTTCTGCCCGCGACCGGGCTGTGGGTGATGTTGGGGCGACATGTATGTGTTCTGCCCGCGATCGGGCTGTGGGAGGTGTGGGGGCAAGGGACCGTGATGCCCGCGATCGGGCTGTGGGAGGTGGGGGGCATGGAATCAGATGCTCGCGATCGGCTGCGTAGTGTGCGTCAAGTCTCGACGGCCGCTGCCTGGCAGGGGTGGCCAGGAGCAGTCCGATCGGCGCACCTACATGCAAATGGCATGCAAATGGGGCCATAAAGAGATGCAAATGGCCCCCTGCACCTTGCATAAATTATGGCCCCATTTGCATGTCACCTTTTGAATATCGGAAATTTGCGCATGGCGCAATGGTACTTGCGCCACCGCAAGTTGAATGCTCAACTCTGGCAACTTGCGGTAGCGCAAGTTCCACTGCGCCATGCGCAAGTGCTGTGGCTCGGGGGTGATATTCAAAGGAGTTGCTCAACAGCGCAACTCCTTTGAATATCACCCCGGCCACACCCCTGCTCAACTATTTTGAGCAGCGCAGGGGCTTGCGCCTCAGACTGGCGCAGTTTGAATATCTGGGCCATCATGTCTACCAGGATACTGTTATTTATAGTCTGACTGACTTTTTCATAGACTAGTGTATTTGTTCTCCATGACCTGTTTTTTGTTTTAATCCATGCTGTGTTATGTTTGATTCCCTTTTCATACTGATGTCTTTTTCAAGTCTTTCTTTTATTGAACTTTCCACTATTTTGCCCAGGGTATATGAAAGGCTTCTAGGACTATAGCCAGTAATACTAGTCCTGTCTTCTTTTTTTAAATATTGGGATATCAGTAGCATTTATCCCATCATCAGGAACATCACCGGAAAAAAAAGATATGCTCCAGATGTTCAAAGTACTAAAGAACAGGGACTAATGGAAAGTATGGGCATACACTTACAGGGAAAGGTATTTAATTTGATATGTTACAATAAGCAAATTAGATAACTCTATAAAGAATAGAAGAGGGTTTTTTTACCCAGAGAGCAGGGAAATTATTGCCAAAATAGATAGTAGAATCAAAAACAATACTATTTAAGACAGAATTGGATAAATATTTAGTAGCAAAACCAAGGTAAAGTGGTTCCACTAATGTGGGAGACAGACAAAGCGGGCATGAAGCATGAGGCCTACCTAGACTTTAGCAAGACATTTGACACAGTCCCACACAAAAGATTAATAAACAAATTAGCCAGCCTGGGAGTGGGTCACAGGGTGGTAGCCTGGGTAAAACATTGGCTGGACAAAAGGACACAGAAGGTAATTGTTAATGGAGTCCACACCGAAGAAAGGGGGGTTACTAATGGGGTACGACAGGGTTCAGTATTGGGTCCGGTCCTTTTTAATGTTTATATAAGTGACATTACAGAGGTACTGGAAGGAAAGGTATGCCTCTTTACAGATAACACAAAGATCTGCAACAGGGTTGATACACAAGGGGGAGTGGTGGAAAGGATGAGAAGGGACTTGGCAAGGTTGCAGGAATGGTCAAAAGTATGGCAGCTTAGATTCAATGCAAAGTGCAAAGTAATGCACCTGGAAAACAAAACCTGGGGAAGAGTACACAATGTGGTGGTGGGGGGGAGGCAGTAACAACAACAAAAATGGAAATGGACCTGGGGGTAGTCAAATCAAATGACCTAAAGGAAAGCAAGCAATGTGAGAAGGCAGTAGGGATGGCTGGGGGGATACTGGGATATATAGGGAGAGGCATCACCAGTAGAAAACAGGAAGTTGTTATCCCTCTGTACAGACAGTTGGTGAGACCCCATCTGGAGTACTGTGTGCAGTTCCGGAGTCTCCAGGCCCAATTCTAGAAGGGTGGTGCAAGCTGCCGCTGAATGCAACTTGCACCACCCGCAACTACGACATTGACCCTGCACCCTATTCTAGAAGGGGCAGGGTCTCAGCAGCAAAGTCCTGCGACCTGCGACATGTGGCCAGGTACACCAAACTGCGGGTGCACCTGGTGAGCATGCCACAGGCCGCACCGCAGGACGTAAGTGCCCCCACCATGCCCAGCAAGCCATACGCGCCTCGCAGGGATGCCCACACCCCATCCCCGAATCCCCCTTTGCAAAGTGTCCCGCAGGATGGTGCAGGTAACCCCCCCACCTGTGCCCAACCCTGAGTCGCCAGCCGCAAATGCAGCATATACTCAGCGATGCCCTGGTAGTGTAGTGCCCCACCATCATTATACATTAAACACAGATCATCAATTCCCTGGTAGTCTAGTGCCCCCTCGATCATTGTTAATGAAATAAATAGCACCCCCATTTCCCTGGTAGTCTAGTGCTCCCCCCGATCATTGTAAATCAATTAACGTGCACCCCGCGTATCCCTGGTGGTCTAGTGCTCCCCGATTGTTGTAATGAAAAGAAATAGCACCCCCATTTCCCTGGTAGTCCAGTGCCCCCACCCAGCTGTGCCAGACCACCCAGCACCCCACCCATCCCCAGCCGGTGAATGGCACAGCCCACCTCTCACCTCCAAGCTTGTGATGCTTTGCAGCCTGCATGCAGTCAGGTCTTTGATATAGAGTTGCCACAATATCCATTTTGTGGTGTTTAAGTCCATTTCTATGCAAAGTCAGCTGATCCCAATGTTCTCTATGCAATTGGCTTTTGTTTGGTCATATTAGGGGTGGAAGGAGGTAGAGATGAGCATTTTTTAACAAAAAAAGTCCCCCAAGGAGCCAACGCGAGATCTGTCGCTCGCTAGCCAGTCATCACGTGACTCTGTACACCCAAGTTACTCATGGCCATTGAAATTTTGCTAAGTACATGTGTAACTTTGGCAATTGTTAATATTTTCACTCCAAATTTTCAGTATAGCCATTTTTTCATACCACCTCATGAACAGTATAGTTGTCATTTCTCACATCCTACCCGAAATGGGTTTATGCAGCAGTGGTGTGAAATGGCACGGTTGCTGCATGAAATCACCTTTCGGGACCCAGTAATGAAAACACAGTGCCAGTATTCATGAGGTGGGGTCCTGCAAAGGCCATGTTGAAAATATGGTGCAAAAAAATACCTAAAAATGGCCACAGTATGAGTGTGCCTTGTGCAGTTTCTATGCAGGCGCATAACTTCACCAATTTTTAATATTTTCACGTTGAATTTTCAACATACACCTTTATCACACCACCTCATGAACAGCTCAGCTGTCATTTTTCACATCCTGCCCGAAACATGTTTTCACACCTCTGGTGCAGAATTGCACAGTCAGTGTGCAAAATCAACTTTCAGGACTGATTAAGGAAACATCAGTGCCAGTGTTCATGAGGCGGGGTACCAAAAAGCCCATGTTAAAAACTTGGTGGAAAAATTCTTAAAAATGGCCATGTTATGCAGACTCATTGACATTTTCCTACATACGCACATCCTTCCCCACACCCTCCGTTCCTCGTCACGGCATCCAGTTAAATCCTCCCACTCCCTCCCACTGTGTGCTGTGCACCCTGCACTCTCCATCTCGGCATCCAACTAAACCATCCTGCTCCCTCCCTCTGCATGCTGTCCACCCTGCACCCTCTGTTCCCCATCCCGACATCCAGTTAAACCCTCTCGCTCCCTCTCCCTGCATGCTGTCCACCCCACACCCTCCATTCCCCATCTCAGCATCCAATTACACCCTCTCGCTCCCTCTCCCTGCATGCTGTCCACCCTGCACCCACCATTCCCCATCTCAGCATCCAGTTACACCCTCCCGCTCCCTCCCTCTGCACGTTGTCCACCCCACACCCTCCATTCTCCATCTCAGCATCCAGTTACACCTTCCCGCTCCCTCCCTCTGCATGCTGTCCACCCCACCCTCCATTCCCCATCTCAGCATCCAATTACACCCTCCCGCTCCCTCTCCCTGCATGCTGTCCACCCTGCACCCTCCATTCTCCATCTCAGCATCCAGTTACACCCTCCCGCTCCCTCTCCCTGCATGCTGTCCACCCTGCACCTCTGTTCCCCATTCTGGCATCCAGTTACACCTCCGCTCCCTCTCCTGCATGCTGTCATCCACCACCCTCTGTTTCCCATCCTGGCATCCAGTCACCCCTCGCTCCCTCTCTGCATGCTGTCCACCCCACACCCTCCATTCCCCATCTCAGCATCCAATTACACCCTCCCGCTCCCTCTCCCTGCATGCTGTCCACCCTGCACCCTCCATTCTCCATCTCAGCATCCAGTTACACCTTCCCGCTCCCTCTCCCTGCATGCTGTCCACCCTGCACCCTCTGTTCCCCATTCTGGCATCCAGTTACACCCTCCCGCTCCCTCTCCCTGCATGCTGTCCACCCTGCACCCTCTGTTCCCCATCCTGGCATCCAGTTACACCCTCTCGCTCCCTCTCTCTGCATGCTGTCCACCCCACACCCTCCATTCCCCATCTCAGCATCCAATTACACCCTCCCGCTCCCCTCCTCTGCATGCTGTCCACCCCACACCCTCCATTCTCCATCTCAGCATCCAATTACACCCTCCCGCTCCCTCCCTCTGCATGCTGTCTGCCCTGCACCCTCTGTTACCCATCTCAGCATCCAGTTACACCCTTCTGCTCCCTCTCCCTGCATGCTGTCTGCCCTGCACCCTCTGTTACCCATCTCAGCATCCAATTACACCCTCCCGCCTCCTCCCTCTACATGCTGTCTGCCCTGCACCCTCTGTTACCCATCTCAGCATCCAATTACACCCTCCCGCTCCCTCCCTCTACATGCTGTCTGCCCTGCACCCTCTGTTACCCATCTCAGCATCCAATTACACCATCCCGCTCCCTCCCTCCCTCTGCATGATGTCCACCCCACACCCTCCATTCTCCATCTCAGCATCCAGTTACACCTTCCCGCTCCCTCTCCCTGCATGCTGTCTGCCCTGCACCCTCTGTTACCCGACCCCCTCTAACACAATACACCCCGCTACATATACCATGCAAGAAAGCATTTGGCATTGACAGATGCTTGTTTGATGAAGTGAGTTGGGAAGTCTGAAGAGTTTGATCTAGCCAAAAGTGAGGAACTGCTTTCTGTTTTCAAATGTTTTGAATCTGTAGCGTTTGCATGCAAGGTGGTAAAAATAGCATCGGTGTGGGCCACTGTTTTTAGACTTGCTCATAAGGTTTAAATGCTAACTTCAAAATATGATTGGTTTCTGGGAGTCGTCCTGCTGCTTTTTCAGTTGTGCAAGACCAAGAGAAAGGGTGTATTATCAAAACCCATCTTAGGTAGAACCTCAATATTTCTATATGGAAATGCTGGTTAAAACAAACTTCTGGAGTTCATCTTTGGAAATAGTCACAGTAACCCAGCAGTGCAGAGCTGAGCTCCATGAGGTGCACATTAATTGGCAGGTTGAAGGGGTTTGAAGGCAGTTAAAGGTGTGTGATGTTATTTGTTTACAGTGCATGTACATTTAGTCACAATCTATACTCGGCGACTCTCTGAAAAAAAGGGTCTGCAGGTTTTTATGCCACGTATAGGACTTCTGCATCTTACTGGTTTCATTACTTGGACAACAAAGCTGCTGTGGGCACATACTTGATGTACTAAAGGATTCTCAGCTCCAGGGGGTGCATGACGGGGGGGTGCAAATAAAAAAAAAAATTGGGGTCCGGCACAACCACAAAATATATGCGCGCCCGGACCCGAACCCGGCATCCTCACAGCTGTAGCCTGCGACTCACCCACCATGCCATGGGGCAGCTTGGCAGCCCATCACTGCAACACACCACACAAACCCTCCCACCCTTTCACTGTGCTCACTCCACCCTGCACACATGTGTGTACATATAGTGACAGGATGTCTCTATACCTGCAGTCGCCCCCCCCATCCAGTAGCTATCTGATAAGGTGCCGCTATTGAGTTGCCCTTTTTTGTGTGCGCTCAATAGTGAGCACCCTTATCACAGGATACCAGCTGAACAGTCATGCATTTCAAAGGACCGAAGCCGCTCCAATCAGAAAAGGCTTCGGTCCTTTGATTTGCATAAAGTGGAGGTTTACCAGACAGACGGGGAAAACAAGCGCCCAGCAGAGGACCTGCCAGCACTGTTGCTCCGTGACCAAGAGTAAGTGCTAGCAAGCGAGTCAACAGTCCACTCCACCGGTTCGGCCCACCCACCACTCTGTGGCCCATCCTTCATTCAGCCAGGGCCAAACACCAATGAGTGTAAAGAGCCACATCACCTCACTGTCTGTGGCCTACACTGAGGCCCTTCTTGAATGTTTGTTTCTTTGTTGAGAGACTCTGTGGCACCACCTGCCCCAATCTGCCTATCCATGCTGTGCCACCCATGGCCCAGGCCACCAAGCAGGCTGAGAATCAAGGAAGGAGAAGGAGATGGGATGTGCTGCCACAAGAAGAACCAGGCCAGCAGCAGAGGAGGAGGAGGAGGATGGATGCCCAGGCCAGGCAGCAGTGAGGCAGGCCCAGCCCAGTCCAGGAGTGCCAGTCACCTGGAGAGAGAGGATAACTTTATTTCTTGCCTGGAGTTGAGGCGTGATCATCGGTCCAGTCGTGGTCCTCGCCTGGTAGGACGGCCAAGCCTGAACCAGCCAGTGCCCCATTGTTCCTAGCCTAGGCTGCCTGCAGCCTGCCACCCCAGTGAGCAATCCACCAGATGAGAAGAACCAACAGAGGCCCATCAGAGCCAGACCCAGTCGAGGTAGGTCTACTCTCACTGATTGACTGTAGCAGCATCTTTAACCCAGTCACCCTACCCTCAGGCTCTATTCCCAAGTCCCAAAAATTACTCTCGATTCTTGGCTCCTCCCTCTAGAAAAACATCAAATTGTGACAGTACTTAGCCCCAGGAGGACAGCAGGATCAGCAAACAACAGAGCAGTTTTATATAAACTCTAACATGCACTGCAGCCTCTGGACATGGCCTACCTAGACTTTAGCAAGGCATTTGACTCAGTCCCACACAAAAGATTAACATACAAGTTAGCCAGCCTGGGAGTGGGTCCCAAGATGATAGCTTGGGTAAAGAATTGGCTGGAGAATAGGACACAGAGGGTAATAGTAAATGAAGTCCACTCTGAAGAAAGGGGGGTTACTAGTGGAGTACTGCAGGGTTCAGTATTAGGACCGGTCCTTTTCAATGTCTTTATAAGCGACATTGCAGAGGGACTGGAAGGAAAAGTATGTCTCTTTGCAGATGACACAAAGATCTGCAACAGAGTTGATGCTCAAGGTGGGGTGAAAAGGATGAGAAGGGACATGGCAAGGTTAGAGGAATGGTCAAATGTATGGCAACTTAGATTCAATGCTAAGAAGAGCAAGGTAATGCACCTGGGAAACAAAACCCAGGGAAAGTACACAATGGAGAGTGAGATACTAACAACAACAAAATGAAAAGGGACCTGGGGTAGTCATATCAGATGACTTAAAGGTGGGCAAGCAATGTGAGAGAGCAGTAAGGAGGGCTGGGGATACTGGGATGCACAGGAGAGGCATCACCAGTAGAAAACAGGAAGTTGTTATCCCTCTGTACAGACAGCTGGTGAGACCCATCTGGAGTACTGTGTGCAGTTCTGGAGACCCCATCTCCGCAAGGACATAGACAAGATGGAAGCTGTCCAGAGGAGGCAACTAAAATGGTGCAGAGTCTGCACCAGAAGACATATGAAGAGAGAGACTAAAGGAGCTTAATATGTATAGCCTCGAGGAAAGGAGGGAGAGGGGGGACATGATAGAAACTTTCAAGTACCTCAAGGGAATCAACAAAGTCCAAGAGGGTAGCATCTTTCAAAAAAGGAGGTGTGCAAGAACAAGGGGGCAAAATTTGAAGATAGAGGGGGATGGCTCAGAGATAATGTAAGTAAGTATTTTTTACAGAGAGGGTTGTGGATGCATGGAACAGCCTTCCGGAGGAGGTTGTGGAGTCAAAAACAGTGGTTGAATTCAAGCATGCATGGGACAGTCATAAGGCAATTCTAGGGGGTGGGGGTAGAAAAAAGTAGGCTACTGGTTAACTAGGATCTGCAGCTTATCTATTAGGTAGGGAAATGGGCAGACTGGGTGGGCCAAGCGGTCCTTATCTGCCATCAAATTCTATATTTCTATGTTACAGAAAATAACAGCCTGGAAGTAAGCAAAATTAGCCTGACACAATTTACTTAGCAAATAGTAAACAGTAAGTGAAAATAAAAAAAATGTTTTGCACACAAAGTGCAAATTGAGACCCGCCTCACACTTGGGTGTGGCGCTCTTAGTGTTGACTGTTGCCCTTTAACTTACTTCAGATATTCACAGAGCAGTCTAATGTAAACTAACTAGGCTGTCCCTCTCTTTTATTGACTCTTGTGGATGGTGTGTTTCAGTAGATATGGCCCTGAGAGTGGCACCGATGCATTAGGTGTTTGTAAAGGTAGCTGACATATTCCATAACTTGAAACACAGTACTGTACAACACTGGTGGTGGCACTTTATAGGGGGAGTTGAACTAGTGTTTATGGTATAGGGAGCATTCATGAAAAGCAGTGTCACTATGTAAAAGTCTTCCCTGTGGGCACTGTATAAAAATATAAAACTGAGGATGGACGTGGTCCTCAACAGTGAGACTGGTGATACAGTAAGGACCGCTACAAAAATAAATGAATATAACAACAAGAGAAGACCCAGTCAAAGTTTGTTTTATACATTTTATTGGACAAACAGGTATGTCTAGTACAATGGTGCTATATACACAAGTTTTTAAGCCATGCAGGTCTGTTCATCAGTTGTAATATTAATCTCAACAGAAAAAGAAGAATTCATATTAAATTTATGTGTGTTATTGAATTTAACATAATATTTTCTTTGCAGAAATTAAACTGTTGCACCATTTTCAAAGTCAACATTTATTGATTAATGACAGCCCTCCCTCCTCTTTTTTGCAGTGCAGTGTTGCTTTAAATGAACTGGGCCCACAGGCACACTTGAACATAAATATAAAGGTCATTTAAGGAGTCTTTGGTCATATGACTTCAACCTGAATCTATGGTTTTGCTAAATGCCCTGTCAAGTGAACTTCAGTAGTTGAGTATAAATCTTAACTATCGACAAAAATATGAGCAGAAAAAAGAAATTGCGAGAACTGAAAAGAAACAACATCATTATTATTTTGTCTTTGACATTGCACTTCATTGCTAAACAATGTGGGTTCCTGCAGCAGTGTCTTATTGGTCGTTGAAAGATGGTAGCCAGACATACAGTAGTTTCATTAACTTTTGTACACACAATTTAACACAGCCTGCCCTCCCCATGACTTTATATTACAAAATGCCAAGGTCAGAGAGATGAAACAACAGATGGAGAAAGAGCTAGCAGATGTTGCTGCCAAGATGCAGAGAAAACGAAATCATTGGTTTGGAAGTGCCTGGATACCAACTGCACCAGCACCTGCTGAAAATGAAAGCAACGTCTCGTCTGAGTAAAATGCTGCCACCAGCACTGCAGCTGTCGGTGGTGCCAGTACAGTAAGTGACCATGGAAGTGTGCATACAGTTCACTGATATTGACTTTCTCAGAGTCAGATACTGCTGTGGTTGTTCCAGATTTCTGCATCACTGCCAGAACTGATATGTTCTTTGGCTGATGTGGATTCTCCTGCAGCTGCTACTTCAGCATCCCTGGTGGATGAACCCTGCTCTGATATAGCAAACAGAGGTGCAGAGCTGCTTCTCATACACAGCAATAGTGATGACAATCTCACACATCTCTGCAAAGAATCCTCAGGTCACAGCAGTTGACCCAGTGTCTGAATCTGCTGTCTCTTTTTCCCTCACTCCTGCTCTTCTGTTTGTTGCAGCAACATTAACATTGTTTTTCAGCCAACCAATGTTGCTGACACCTCCATCGAGCAAGTCATTTTGTGAAGCAGTCAAAGAACTGAACATAGAATTTGTCAGCCACAGTGATTTTCATCTTTCAGGTGGCTGACATATTGTCTTTCAAAAAGATATGTATTCTGCTACTACTGTCAGAGTTGAAAGAAAAGTCATCACAGGCAGTTGTGGTTAACCAACCTTCTCTCCAACAGGGCTCAGTGATTGGAAGAAAGCAATTAAAACATTTAAACATCAGGCAACATTATTCCGTCATGAAGCTGTTGAGAAGTACACGGCATGGAAGAACATTAGGATAAATGTTGCTGCTCAGCTCAACCAGAATCACACACAGGAACAAGTGAAGAAACGAGAAGTGTTCCTGAAACAACTAAGGGCAATACAGTTACTAGTTCAGCAAAGACTAGCACTCTGTGGCAAAGAAGGACAGGAAAGCAGCTTGAGACAGTTGCTGCTGACTACAGCAGATGCTGTACCAGAACTACTGAAATGCATGAATGAATGGAAATATCAGAGTTCAGATACTGTAAATGAAATCATGGAACTCATGGCTCATCAGTGGCTAAGGAACCTCCTGGAAGATATTTGCAAGGAACTGAAGCTGTGTGCAGTCACGGGGGAGGTATCTCAGGATATCAGCCAACATGAAAAGATGGCGCTATGCATATCCTTGCCACATTTTGTTATACATGAAGATTTTTTTGGGATGCATGAAATGGCAAAAGCAGATACAGAATCCTTCACCACTTCCATTAAGGATATTTTATTACAATGTAATTTACCAAGACATGAGGGGAGAGACATATGATGGAGCAGCAAATATGAGTGGATGTATTTCTGAATCTGCAACCAGAATAACAAGCATTTGTCAATGCCAAATGTTCGCCTGCAGGTATTTGCAGTGGTATTGGCCCAACCCCCCTTAGCTGTATCTATGTCCTTTCAACACCCATATCCCAACAGAGTACCTCTCTGCAACAACTCTTGCATCTGATTTAAGTTTCAGCCTCATACTTCTTAACTGTCTGTCTTAGGAACCCTAACGCTCTGGTCATTTTCAGTGTTATGAGCCTGTGTGGAAACTGCGCAACGCACGCTGGTAGCACAGCCATTTTGTAGAATTTCCTCACCAAATTTTCAACATAGGCATTTTTGGACCTCCACTGATGAACAGTGCCAGTGTGATTTTCTTAACCTGTCCCGAACGTTGATTTCCCATAACAACTGTGCCATGGTGCGCCGCATGTGTAGAAACACATTTAGGCCAGTGTGTGAAAAATGACAGCTGTACTGTTCATAAGGAGGTGCGACAAAATGCCAATATCAAAAATCTGGAGTGAAAATATTACAAATTCATGCAGTTAAGAGTGTGCGTGGAAACTGCTCAAGGCACGCTCATAACATGGTCATTGTTTGAAATTTTCTCACCAAATTTTCAACATAGGCATTTTGTGACCTCTGCTCATGAACAGTGTGACTGTGGTTTTCATAATCTGTCCTGCACATTGATTTCCCATGTCGACCGTGCCATTAAGTTAAAAAACACCATCGCCCCTGGATCACAGCCAACCTCATCACCTTGTGTCGAACCAGGGACAAGGCTTGGAGGCAATACAAAGCTTCCCTTGCCTCTTGCGACCTCCTATCCTACAAAATTCTCAGAAACAAATGCACCAAAGCAATTCGACAATCCAAGGCCCACTACTTTAAGGCTCAACTTACCCTTCACCAATCCTCCCCGGCATCCTTCTGGAAGGTGATAAACTCTCTCATCGACCCATCCGCCAAGCAAGCCAGTCCAGTCCTCAACACTGACAGCAAAATTGTCTCCAATCCTGCTACTGTATCTGAACTTTTCAACTCATTCTTCATCTCCTGAGCCTTGTCTGACTCACCCCCTCCTCCACCCACCTCCACAAACCCCCACCACCACGGATTCCTCTTTCCTTCATTCACACCCCTGGAAGTCTACACTACACTGACCTCTCTGAACCAGTTCTAAACCAGCCCTGATGGCTTGCATCCTAGACTGCTCCATATCTCTGCCTCAGCCATAGTCACACCTCTGACACATATACGTTTATCCTTCACTTACATATTACATACCCCTCCTGGTACCCCATCTGCCATTAGTTGGTGGTTCTCCAAGCCATTTTCATGGCTAGTACTAGTGACTGCCCCTGGAAAATTAACTAACTGGTACTTCTATACAGAGAACATGGTTTATATACAGTTGCATGGTTCAATGGTGGACCTGCCCCCTTGTATTTGAAACCTCCTCTGTTATGGCTTGCCTTGTCTTCC
Source organism: Neoceratodus forsteri (assembly GCA_016271365.2). Classification (NCBI taxonomy): domain Eukaryota; kingdom Metazoa; phylum Chordata; order Ceratodontiformes; family Ceratodontidae; genus Neoceratodus; species Neoceratodus forsteri. The sequence goes on along the minus strand of JADMNL010000032.1, from coordinate 158,114,579 downwards.
TTTTATCATTTGACTCCCCTATTACTTCACCATTTTATTTGTTTTGATATACTTATTTACATGCATTTATATGTTTTTATGATGGATGTTACCCGACCCTGTTCTAACCAGGTCCATCTTGTGAAAGAGCGCTGCTCAATGATGTTCGCCTGGATAAATAAAGATTTTGATTGATTGATTGATTGATATACTAAATCTCTCTCTCTCTCACCACAGCCACAGTCCCCTCAGCCTGGACACTAGCCAAAATCCTTCCTCTCCACAAAGGTGGTGACCCCTCCCTACTGGGAAGTTACAGACCCATCTCACTCCTCCCTTCCCTCACCAAAACCCAAGAATCCCTCATGCTGTCAAAACTGTCCTGCTTCCTATCAACAAACAGCTCCCTCTCCCCCTTCCAATCAGGTTTCAGAAAACTTCACTCCACTACCACCACCACCTTGTTATGAGTAACTGACTATTCTTTGCCATGGACAACAGCCAAACCACCACCGCCATTTTCATTGACTTGGCAAAAGCCTTCGATTCTGTCTCCCATCCTCTGCTGCTTTGCAAATTAAGCTCTATTGGCCTTGCTTAACCTGCCATAAACTGGGTACACTCCTACCTCCAGAATAGGAAGCAGTCAGTACAAATAGATGACTCCCTCCCCCCCCATCCTCTCGGGTGTCCCCCAAGGCTCTATCCTTGGCCACATCCTCTTCTCCCTATTCATAAATGACCTCCCTTCTGCCTGTCTCTCCTCAAACGTGCACCTGTATGTCGACGACACCATTATTTACACCTCAGGCCCCTCTCATGACAGTGTGTTCCCAAATCAACAAAGAGATTTCAACCAAGTACAAGCCTGGCTCCTGAAAAACCAGCTCAAACTTAATGCCAAAAAAACAGTCATCATGGCATTCGGCACCAGACAAAAGCACGCCTCCCTACCTGCCTCACCACCAATCTCCACCTTGGATGGTGTTCTCCTCGAGTCAGTACCCACCTTGAAGTATTTGGGAGTCTGGCTGGATACCCACCTCAACTTTTCCCCCCAAGTCGATGCCATCTGCACCAAACTCCGGCCCAAACTGGCCATCCTCTATCACCACAAAGCCAGCCTTCCCTTCCAGCCCAGAGTGAACTCATAACGCAAAACCATCCTACCAGTTCTGGACTATGCGGACGTCATCTATAGCACAGCCTCTACCTCTTCCCTCTCAAAACTTGACGTCCTGCTCAATTCTTTCAGTTGATTTGCCACTGCCCCCCCCCACTTACTCATCACTGCCTCCTATACTCCACACTATCCTGACACCACTCTCGCAAAGGCGGACCGCCCACAGCACCTCTCTTATAGCTAAATATTGGCTTGGCTCCCTTCCCCCCTACCTCTCTTCCCGCCTCTCTCCAGCCATCTCCCCAGGCTACTCACTCTGCCATAGACACGCACATACCTTCCACCTCCCATGCCCCCTCTCTGCCACCAGGCAAGCTGCCTTTCCTATCGGCTCCATCTCCTTTGGAACAACCTCCCACCCCACCCTCCACCAGGCATCCTCCCTATCAGCCTTTAAACAACTCCTCAGACTACTCCCTCCTCCTTCCTGCCCAAGATGCTCATCTGAACCCTCCTTAACTTGGGCCCAGCCAACCCAAAGTGGCCCCTTTCAGATAAATATTATTGCATACGCCAGCCCCAAACCGCATAACCACCTACCTGCCGTACTTTCGCCAGTGCTAGTCTAGCACACTCTGGACAACCACTACTTGTAAATATGTCTATATATACACTTGTAATTTACTGTAAATACAATTTGTTAGAAATTAAATATCCTGCTGTCCATCTAATCATCTGCTCTAGCAACAATTGTTACTTTACTGCTTACAACTATGAAATGTCCTTTTACTGTAGTATTCGTCTGGAACAAGATATTGTTTGTACTTCTCTGCCTTCTAACAGTGTACACCGTGTACCCGGGTCACACCTGGAAACGAGCCTCGGCTCAGTGTGCCTTTCCCAGTTACCAGTTTTAAATAAATAAATAAATAAATGTACGCCGGATGTGCGAAAACACATTGTGGCCAGGATTTAGAAAATGACAGTTGTACTGTTCATAAGGAGGTATGAAAAATTGCCAATGCTGAAAATCTGAAGTGAAAATATTACAAATTCAAGAAGTTACGAGTGTGCATGGAAACTGCGCAACACACAGTCATAACACAGCCATTTTTGGGAATTTTTTCACCAAATTTGCAACATAGACTTTTTGGGACCCTACCTCATAAACAGCAAGACTGACATTTTGGGAATTGGTCCGAAAAGTGATTCAGCGCAGTGACCACGAAGTTACTTTTCGGGACCGAATAACGACGTGACAGTGACTGAATTCATGAGGCGGGATCCCAAGGACCCCATGTTGAAAATTTGTTGTAAAGATTTGCAAAAATGGCTGAGATATGCACCAAAATTGAAAAAAAAAATACATTTATGGCATTATACAGCTTACCGGCATTTCATCAGTTCATGGTCGGCTTTGAAGAGTGCAGACATGTTCCCAGTCCACCGAAGATCGTCATGCCGGGCTCCAGAAGTAAGTATGGGGTGAGGGGGATGTGGGGAGGTAGGGTACACAGAAGGTGGGCGCAGGTTGGGGAGGGGGTATGACAGACCATGAGGGACCATTTTCTGTTTTCACAGGTTTAAAATATAACCAATGCAAATGTGTGGGAAGTCTCCCTGTAGATGGATCAATTTCCCTGTATATATGGGAGCTCTGTTTATAATAAAACAATTATACCTAGGCATTTTACTTCATCTTTAGGTGACAGCCTCAGACTCCACCCGTCTCGACCCGCCCTGCCCATTTCCTATCATTTCCGATCCCGAGTGGCCAAAGGACATATCAGTTAGCGGCTTGAGTGATAGCTCCAACCCATGAGTAGTGCACTGATGAAGGGAAAGCAAAACTGAAGTCTGCAGCCACAGAACTGGAGGAAACCACACAGTGCTGGGAACCCAAACCATCCGACTACCAACCAGTACCAGGTCATCCAGCCCAGAGAGGTGAGGGAGACCCATTTACAATAAGCCATGTAATTCTGTGTTAGCAGCTGCCAGGTGCGAAGAGAACGCTTTCTGTTACTTGGGATAAAAATACTTACAAGCTCAGCATTTTGTTGTTAATGTCGTCAGGGTTAAGGTATAGCAAAATACCCTCTGGTCTCCAGTATAATTATGGAAACCAAATGGCCTCTACATAATGGCTGTCCGTCACTAACTAGATGCAGCTTGGCTGTTGCGAGTTGTGTTGAATGGGACTGGGACAGGGTTTCTTCTGATCTGGAAGCTGTTTTATTTTTGGGGAGCTAGTTAAACATTATTTATGCAGCTATTACAGACAAAGAGAGTAAGACAACAGAAACTGTAGGTGGAAAGAAAAGAATCACCCCTAGATTTGATGTGTTAACCCCAGTAAAAAGTTATTTCTCTGTGTCGGGCAGCAGAGGACTGGATTTTGATTGACTGGAGAAATGAAAGGCAGAAAGGAAGGGTCAAAAGTCCAAAAGTGGTGTCACTCGGGTCTCTCCTTGTGAAAAATTATAGACTTAACACGCCAGTAACTAACTTGTGTGTTTATTGCAAGGAGTACCAACAACAAAAAAGACTCCCTCACCCAGCGCTTCGACTTCAAACAAGTCTTCCTCAGGGGTATGGTTACAATACAGAACGTCATTCCTTAAATACACCTTCTAATACATAATACGTGAGATGATACATTCAAGTGTCAATTTTAAAGAAAAAGATTGAAACAGTGTCCCAAATACTAAACAGTGTATTATCAAAATAACTAAAATAGGCTAATATTATTTTCTACCAATGTTGCACTACACTTACAGGCAATTTAAATTAATATAAGCAAAAAATGCATTTTTGTTACTTGAAGGCTGCCTCAGACGCTCTCCGAACATTTAGCTTTTACATGTAAGTGAAAAGAAATCCACGTTTATCTATATTTGCAGGAACAGTGCCTTAATTTCTTGTGCATTTCAGGTAGGTAAAAGTTATTTAAAAAGAGGAGAGAAAGAAAAAGGAGAGGTTATATATATCTCTATATTTGTTTTTATATTTATATCTCTCACCTGGAAAAACACAATTCTTAGATCATTTATTCAAGAATGGTTTCAGATCCATCTTTCATTTAGACCTTGGGGTCTGACACTGTTGAGTTTAACAGGAAAGGGTCACCTGGGGAGGAGACAGAGAGCACATATGTTACCATCCATAGTCTGTTCGGTGTGACTGCTAGCTGGGAGGGATTTCAAGCAGAGGGAAAGGGTGACGTAAATATGCTAAATGCATACACATTACCACCGCTGATTGCAGTGGACATTTTCCTAGAACTGAAGACCAGGGCAGCCGAACCGCTGTCATAGACAGCTCGTGCATCCGTTGGTGCAGTACAGTCATGCCTGCTACACAGAGCACTGGATTGCACAGGAGGGTAACTCACTTCCAAAAAGTCATACTGTTACAAAACGTTCCTTGCGCATGCGCGCAAGCGAACTTAAAAATGAAAATCCACTGGCACTGAATGTCCATTGCACAAATCATTCCTTGGAGCTGGTGTTGCAAAACTGTGTCAAAGGAAGCATTACCATTAAAGATGCCCTCAGCTTTGTTCAGAATGCAAGTGTGTTGATTCACACTTCACCACAGAGGTTAGTTTTTTTGTGAAAATACTGCAACAAACAGCAGCGAGGACCCTCACTTGATGATAGAAAGGCTGTGCTTACATTGTCCAACAAGATGGACAGCAAGAACAAAGAGCATCAAGTCTGTGTCACAAACTATAAACACTTTATGAAATCTAACTGCAGTTGGAGGAAGAGTGCTCTGCTGATGTAAAAACTAAATCCAGGGGTCTGTTGTAAATTATGGAAACATTTCTGACTTTTTTTGAATTTGTTACCTCACACAATATATTCAGTGTATCAGAACAGTGGCTTATTTTTTGCAAATGAAAACACGGACAGCAGAAACTACAAATTATCATAATTTGCCTTAAGCAAAATTTACAAAGACAGTGCGATGACTGTGACCAGATGGATGAAGATATCAAAGAGAGAGCATAACTACTGGAAACTGTGGAAGAGCCAAGAGTCCCCAGATAGCACCATGTCCCAGCAAGGCTGCAACATGGCAGTTTGCCTTATCACCATCACGAATCTGCTAAACCCTGATGTTGACAAATGTATTATGGAGTCATCAGTTCTTGCCTTGTCAAACTCAACCAACATTTTTGATCAAGAAACCCATGCTCTGCTGTCAACTATGGACAATGTTTTGCTTCAAGCAGCCAATGCAAAGTAATTTTCAATTCATCCTCAGCTCATACAGTTATATGGAGATAAAGACTAGACACTGACAGTTTGAATACACAACTCAACTTGCTGTCAGGGCTTGTGCAGCAGGTTATGCCAGAGGTGAAGGTGGTAACTTCAGTCAACACCATTATTGGTGCCTAAGTGGGAAAAGACTGCAGCAGGCACTGTATTCAGAAGTAGTGAAACGTATTCACATTTATCTTTGTCCCAATGAGTGCAGTGCCTGGGGAGAGATCATTTTCAGCACAATGGAGGATAAAGTCGTACTTATGAAGCACCATGATGGAGAAGAGGTACAGTCACCTAATGATTTGGAACATTCACAAGGAGAGAACAGACAAGCTGGATCTGACACAAACTGCACAATGGTTTGCTAAGTGACATGAAAGACAGTGCATGTTTTGGTAAACTTAAAGAGCTAGTGTACTGCTTGTAATTAATAGTAATTTTCAGATGCAGTCAGCCATCACATCCAGTATCTGAAGTATTTTTTTATTTTCTGTTTGCCAATTAGAACATGTTCCACCTGGCAGTACTCGGGTGATGTGTGGAGCAGCACTGTCTGGAAGGAAAAAAAAGTCAGTTCTGTTCCTCCCACTACATCGTCAGAAATAAGACCAAACACCTTGAGGCATCACAATCCTTGCAGCCTGAGCAGTGACTTTCACAGTCTACCAATCAAAATGCAGGAAATTGTGACATCACTAGTAACCAGGGAGAGCCAGACCCTGCTGCTTCATGTGAAAGTGAAAGCTAGCAGTAAGGAATGGTTCTCATTGGTTACTAGTGACAAGTCATAGTCAGTGTGGTCTCAGTGTCGATGCAGTGGAGGAAACAAAACTAACTTTTTCCCCTCCAGGCAGAGTGCTGCTCCACACATCACCCCAGTACTGCCAGGTGGAAAATCTTCCAATTAGCAAACAGAAAAGAATAAATACTTGAGATATAAGAAATGATAGCTGACTACATCTGAAAGTTACAGTTAATTGCAGGCAGTTTCCAGGCAGTACACTAGCTCTTTAAGTACTGATGACCTTTATTCTTGGGAAGGATAAGTATGGTGGTAAATTGGGTGACTTGCTGGGCTACAGGGCCTGGAAATGCCTGTATGGGCATACCAGCCTGAAGTGGTGACCACAGTATAGAATTCATTCATGGCGAAAGGATTAATATGGTGGCAAATGAGTTGATTTGGTGAGTTAGTGGCCTGCAGGGCCTGGAAATGCTTGTGCGGGCATACCAGCCTGGAATGGTGGCCAGAGTAACTATAGGATTTATTCATGGCAAAAGGATAAGAGTTATGGGGTAAATGGGTTAATTTGATGAGTTTGTGGACTGCATGGCCTGGGACTGCATGTGCCCACTCTACATATCTGCCTGGAGTGGTGATCAGATTATCTATATGGGCCACTCATTCATGGCACAAGGATAAGTATAGTTGTCAGCTTGGATTCTAGCATAAACAGGACTAAGGACAGCAGCATAAGTTGAGCTGCATCACTGGATGCAACCTAGATAACTGGTAACATTTTACAAGAATGAGCAGATAGCTAGCCACTGTTGTATTATTATGCAGTGCTGGATCATTTCCAGATTAATTTCCAGGTGTGTCCTGCTCCTCCCTCACAACTTTGATGTACCAATTGGGAGACAGACAGAGGAGCATAGGCATGGCTAAGTGAGTTCATGAAAGACAAAGACCTAATACAGTCTTACAGATATTTCTCTTAACATGCCATCACCATTTCAAGGGGTCATGAGGGCATGTTCTGCTGTAGTCAGTCCTCCCTTCCCCTCCCCAAAGGATCCCTTCACCAATGGCTATTTGCCTGACACTAAGACAGGCTCCTCCTCCATCTGACTTTGCTGTACCAATCGGGAGGTGGCCAGAGGAGCTTGGACAGGGATTCTTCATTGAGCAAAGGCACTGCTCTTCTAGCCGGTCTTTGGGTTTGGAGCACTAAAGGCTGCAGTGCAAAGGAAGGACTTTTATTTTACACTGTTGAACAGTGTAATATACTCTTGCATTTTTATAATATAACCAACCATGTGAGTAGGAGTACTGGTGGAGACAAAAAGCCATGGGTGACATTGGGTTGGGCTTGGTCTGCGATGAGCCTTGGTCTTCACTGAGGTGCAGTAAAGGATGCCTGGTTCTCATTGGGGTCTTGCCATTTGCAAGGAGCTCTGTCTAGCTGTCATAACAGCCCATGTGTTTTTTGGCAGGCAGACCTCTACCTCCAACAATTACTGTTGTGCACTGTTTTGTGTTGTACCTACAACATGTTCACTCTCATTGTACACTGTGAATCATTAATAAATAAACTCTGTAAAGTTAATGGACCATTGCCATTATTTCCCCAACCTCAGGAGTATAGTATGAAGCTGGTGGTTGGGCTTGACTGCTAATTTCTATTTTGAAGTACTTGGACTTTATTTTGTGGTTACACTTTATTTTAAGTATCCCTTTCAATGTAACTAAGCATTAAATACATGCAACGGGGCAATTACACTGTAGTTATATGTTTCTTGCATGCGACTGCATTTTAATTGCCATGTAGTTAAAGTGTAATTACACTGTAACTACAATAGGTATCCCTTTCAGTTAGTGGGACTAAAAACTCCTATGTACAAAAACAGCTAGGTTCTTAATAGCCTATATCTTTTGTAAATATATTTTTTATAAAAAAAAAGGTTTTGTGTACTTCATTGCAGAAACAGTATACATAGGTGACACACATACTCATGCCATAGGGAATCATACAATTTCAATAGTTCTTGGTAAGAAGCCTCCCTTCTCAGTTCAGTGTTGGGGGAGGAAGTTCCTAGAATAACAGCTTAAGTCCCTGTGAGTTTCCATTTGTCTTGGTATAAAGGGATAGCAGAGGGTGAGACAAAGGGGAGGCACAAGAGGGATCACACCAAATACCTCTGCTAACATCAGTCCCACCCTAGTAGGGCCAACATACCCAGCAGATCCCCTCGAGGGTCAAGGCACAAAACTAGTGTTATGCTGCATGACATACAGAACCCAGGAGTTCCACGTAGAGGTAAATATTTCTGTTTTTTTCACTGAGTCCAAAGGTGATCTTTCCATTTTGTATATTTCATTGATAATAACTCTCCACTGCCCCAGTTCCACCAGAGAGGAGGAAGGGGAGGTAATATGATAAAGACCTTTAAATACCTCATGGGAGTAAATAAGGTACAGGAGAGAAATGTATTTTTCAGAAAGAAAGGTTCTCAGGAACAAGAAGACATGCTATGAAGCTAGTGGGAGGTAGATTCAGGAGAGATGTGAGGAAGTACTTCTTCACAGAAAGAGTGGTGGATTCCTGGAGCAGCCTTCTAGCAGAGGTGGTGGGGGTAAAAACAGTTGTGGGGTTCAAGAATATAGGGGACAGGCACAAGAAAATCATAGTGGAAAGGAAGGGGGAGGGAGAAAGAGCTGTAGATCAAGTACAGTCTGCGGTAATACTTTAGGTAAGGAAAAATGGGAAGACTGGGTGGGTCAAGCGGTCCTTATCTGCCATCAGAGTCTATGTTTCTGTGTTAACATTTCCTAGTAATACACTTTTTGCCTGCAAAGATCATAATCCCTAGCAAATGTCTGTCCTTCAGTTTCCTGGGGTACTGTTAAAGAAAATATATACATGATGTGGTGGTAATTGGAGTATGAATGACCTCCAAGATGGCCCTTCCCAGAACCACCATGAAAGTTATGATTAAAGGACAAGTACATATAATATGGGAGTATGTTGTGTGGCTCTTTGCAATTCATTCAGCATGCTACACTTTCCCCATCCCATACCTGTCAAGGGATTACCAGGTTTCAGACATGTGAGGAGGTGATTCTACCTGCCTCATGACACCCTGTTTCCCCAGTCCTCCCTCTCCAGGGGTACACCCAGTTCTTCTCTCCACTTATGAGTTATAATATAGTGTATCAATCTGCTACATTTCCTGCAATTCTTTATAGATAATCGAAATGTGGTGTCTAGTGCTCTGAGTCCTAATGTGCAGTAATAAAGCTGTTATGACTGAGGATGTCTTGGTGTAGTCTCTTATTGGTGTGGGATGGGATGTGAGAAAATGGCAGACCTGGATGTACTTTAAAAAAACCCATCTCTTCAGAACAAATTGCTACTGTAATTCTTCAAATGATTTCATGATGTTCCCAAAGCAAAACTGACTAAAGTACAGTAAGGTTTTCAAGAGTTCTTAATACAAATGACATAGCAATAAAGGATATAGGAGATATAAGTACAAATGAGGCTGACTCAGAACAAGATATGAGTGTACTACTTATAAATGGCAGAAGTTTAAAGTCAAAAATCGAGGAGTTACAGATAGTACTTAAAGAAGAAAATATAGCAAGTTGTGGCATAACCGAAACATGGGGTACGGAAAACGATTGGAACATGGATATAGTTGAGTATAATAGGATTTACAAAAACAGGGGAGAACGTAAGGGTGGGGGAATTGCCATTTATATAGAAGAAGAACTAAAAGCTTATAGTAAGTTTATGGAACAGTCTACCACCTTATGTAGCTTCAAGTCCTGATTTTGAGACATTTAAGACAGATCTAGATTTACATATGGCAGAAAGAAAATATGAATACCACTCTTAAATGAGTGGTGAGCATTTAAAAGGGCACTCAGCCCATTAAGCTTGTAAATAACCAATGAACTTTCTATATTAAATAGTCCAATCTAGTATAAACGTGTCTGCTGTCTTGATCATAAATGTGCAATTATTAAAATTATTGGAGGACTAGAGGAGGGCCCATGTAGTCCCACTTCACAAAAGTGGTAGCAAGGAGTAGGCTGGCAATTACAGACCAGTCAGCCTGACATCAGTGGTAGGAAAGTTAATGGAATCACTGCTGTAAGATAGGATTGTGGAATATCTGGAATCTAATGGGTTACAAGACCCGAAACAGCATGTATTCACAAGTGGGAGGTCATGTCTAAGGAATCTGAAAGATTTCTTTGATTGGGTGACCAAGGAAGTAGATCATGGTGGAGTGGTGGCTGTGGCCTACCTACATTTCAGTAAGACAGTTAACACTCTTTCACTTAGAAGACTAGCAAACAAGCTGGTGTAGCAGCCGCTGAGACTAGCCGCAGTCTTAGATGGCTCTCCCCTGTGGAACTTTGAAAATGACCTAAAAGTTTATTTTTGTCATTTTTATAGAACAAAACCAATTCAGTTGGTGAACTAATGTGTTGAACAACTTACCGTTCAAGTTTTGGGAGATTTCTGGCATAGAGAACCCAAGGAAACAAACAAATGAAGGTGGAGGGGGAAAAAAGGGACAGCAGGCCACAGGAACAAGCAGAATGAAGCCAGCCTGAGAAAGTGCAGAGAAGAGCCCTAAATTCACATTAAATGATATAATGAAAGCAATAAAAGCCTTAGACTTATGGGTTATCACCGTGGATGCAAAAATTCAGGAGATTGATTCTTGACTGACAGTTTGTGAGGCACAATCAACTATGGTGCTTGCTGAGGCTAAAGAGGCATCAGGAGCAGCGCTACGTGCAACCACAATGGCAGAGAGGTTACAGAAAGAGAATAAGCTGCTGTGCTTTCAGCTGGTATCCTTAGAAAATAAATCGTGTCCAGTCAACATCAGGATATTAGGACTTAGTGAAGTTTCAGAAGGAGATAAACCATTTGCAATGTAGTGGTTACACACTACTTTTGAGCTGGAAGTAAATCCTATAGAATTACTCCTAGACAGCTCTGGGAACACTTGGAGGGACCTCAGACTTTTTTTGATGACCTTAGCCAGAGATCATGTGAGAGACGAGATATTGGATGCAGCACAACGAAAGGGGCCATTGTAACAAGAAGAAGGGAGCAAAGTGCCAGTTTTTCCAGACCTTAGTTTTGCAGCAAGTGAGCACAGAAAGGGTTTTGATGTGGTCAGGGCTACTCTACACTCCCTTGGAATCACACACTCATTGCATTTCTCAGCAAGACTCAAAATAATTTATTCAGGGAAGGACTATGTTTTTGATGACCCAGTTGATGCTGGGAAACTAGTAAATAAAATCAAGCTGGACTTTGACACTCAGGACCAGCAGGAACATGACTCGGACTGTCTCCATCTAGCCCAATTACCGTGAGTGCCAGGGGTTTGAGGGGGTGCGGGATGATGATTCATCAGTTAGCATCTGAGTAAGTGAGCTAAATGCTCATGCAGGGTATATCCCTACCATCCTGTTGAGTTGAGCTCGGTCACTCCCCCCTCTCACTCGTTCAATTTTAATCTGTCCCAAACATTGATTCCCACAGCGACCGTGCTATTCTCCAGCAGGAGTGCAAAAACATAATTTAGCTAGGTTGTGAAAAATGACAGCTGTACTGTTCACAAGGAGGTGTGAAAAAATGCCGCTGTTGAAAATGTGGCATGAAAATATTACAAATTTGCGAAGTTACAAGGGTGCATGGAAACAGTTCAAAGCACGCTTGTAATACAGTCATGTTATGGAGTTTTGTCACCAAATTTTCAACAGAGGGATTTTAGGACCTCTGCTCATGAACAGGGTCACTGTCATTTTCTTAATCTGTCCCAAACACTGATTTCCCACAGTGACCGCGTTATTCTGTCCCTCAACTGTGAAACCACATTTCAGTCAAGATGTGAAAAATGACAGCTGTACTGCTCATAAGGAGGTGTGAAAAAATGCCTCTGTTGAAAATCTGGCATGACAATATTACAAATTTGCGAAGTTACAAGGGTGTGAAAGTGTGCAACGCACACCTGTAACACAGTCATTTGATAGGCTATCATCACCAAATTTTCAAAATAGGCATTTTAGGACCTCTGCTCATGAACAGTATCACTGTCATTTCTTAATCTGTCCCGGACAGTGATTTCCCACAGCGACCGCTCTATTCTGCGCCGGAAGTGCGAAAACACATTTTGGACAGGATGGGAAAAATGACAGCTGCACTGTTCATAAGTAGGTGTGGGAAAATGGCAGTGTTGGAACTCTGGAGTGAAAATATTATAAATTTGCGAAGTTATGAGCGTGCATGCAAACTGCGCAACACACACTCGTAACACAGTCATTTTATGGAGTATTGTTACCAAATTTTCAACATAGCCATTTTAGGACCTCTACTCATGAACAGTGTCACTGTCATTTTCTTAATCTGGCCCGAACACCGATTTCCCACAGTGACCGCGCTATTCTGCACCGGAAGTGCGAAAACACATTTCTGCCAGAATGTGAACAATGACAGCTGTATTGTTCACAAGGAGGTGTGAAAAAATGCCAATATTGAAAATCTGGCATGAAAATATTGCAGATTCATGAAGTTACAAGCGTGCGAAGGAACTGCGCAGTGCACGCTCGTAAAACAGTCATTTTTTGGATTTTTCCCACCAAATTTGCAACATAGGCTTTTTGAGAGCCCACCTCATGAACACTGGCACTGTCGTTTTGTTAATCACCCCCAAAAGGTGATTCTGCGCAGTGACCGTGAAATCATCTTTCAGGGCCGATTAACGCCATGACAGTTCAAGAATTCATGAGGAGGGGTCCCAAAACCCCCATGTTGAAAATTTGGTGCAAAATCAAAAAATGACTGAGATATACGATAAAGTTGACAAAACCCTATTTATTCCATTATACAGCTTTGACATTTCATCAGTTCGTGGTATTTGAAGAGTGCAGGCATGTTCCCAGTCCTCAAAAGATCATCGGCGCCGAGCTGTGGAGGTAAGTATGGGGTGGGGGTGTGTGTGAGGCATGGTGCGCCGGTGGGTGGGCGTGGGTTGCGGGAGGGGGCAGGGAGACGTCCGAGGGACAGTTTCCTTTCTTCAGGTTAAAAAACAAAAACACGTTGCTGGACAGTTTTTTTCCACAGGAGCATGTGGCAGGTTGGGGTGGGCTCCCAGCATGCCACTGGACTCTTCTTTGGTGGAGCAGCAGTAGCTTATGGGGATTAGGCACCCCGTGACACCCCTGGCAAAAGCAGAGGAGCTTACATGTGGCTGAGGATTGGCACCCATCGGCAGACAATAAAGTGGGGTTGGTTGAGAATGCCGACGGGAGTGGGCTCTCGTCGGCAAATTCAACATTACGGCACTGAAGCCAATGGGGATTAGGACCCCGGTCGGCAAATAAACACGGGGGGTGTGATATTGTTTGTGAACACGGCGGCAAGCCACCGCCATGTTCACAAACAATATCAGGGTTTGGAAGTTCCGCCCTGCAATGACGGGTAGCTCCCTCATTGCAGCGGATGGCTGATGCTGCAATGACAAGGCGGCCCCTGATTGCAGCGTGAAATTGTCACAAGTTGGTGGCAAAGTTCTAAACCCTTGTCAGCAGCAGCATGCAATGGCATTGGGGCACGCGGGACAAGCCTTTGAGGGCTGTGGGGGCATTGGCTACAACAGTGCCGCGCCTCCACAACCTGCTTCTGAGCAAGCTGTCCCAATATGTTTCTTGTGCTGCATGCAATCAACATAAAAATAGAAAGAGACCTGGGGGTAATCATATCAGATGACCTTAAGGTTGGCAAGCAATGTGAGAAGGCAGTAGGGAGGGCTGGGGGGATACTGGGATGTATAGGCAGAGGCATCACCAACAGAAAACAGGAAGTTGTTATCTCTCTGTACAGACAGTTGGTGATACCCCATCTGGAGTACTGCGTCCAGTTCTGGAGACCCTATCTCCGAAAGGACATAGACAGGATGGAGGCAGTCCAGAGAAGGGGAAACTAAAATGCTGCAGAGTCTGCAAGAGAAGCCATATGAGGAGACACTAAAGGAGCTTACTATGTATACCCTTGAGGAAAGAAGGGAGAGGGGGGACATGATTGAAACTTTCAAGTACTTCAGTGGAATCAGCAAAGTCCAAGAGGGTAGAATCTTTCAGAAAAAGAGATGTGCAAGAACAGGGGACACAACTGGAAGATAGGGGGCTCAGGGGTAATGTGAAGAAGTATTTGCCACAGAGATGGTGGTGGACTTGATGGAACAGCCTTCCTGAGGAGGTCGCTGGGTCTAAATCAGGGAGAATTCAAGAATGCATGGGATGGACATAAGGCAATTCTTGTTGGGGGGGGTAGGAAGATATAGGCTGTTGGTTAACTAGGATCTACTGCTTATCCAGTAGGTAGGGAAATGGGCAGATTAGGTGGGCCAAGCAGTCCTTATCTGCTGTCAAATTCTGTGTTTCTATGTTTCCGATCTTCAGCGCCTCATGTTTTATGATCTTTCTGCACCCAAGTCCATTACCCTACCTGTGACCCTCTCCAATCCAACCCCCACTTACCTACTGAGGCAGGGCCGAAATGGGGCAGCTTCTCCCAGATCATAAATAAGTGTGGAGAGAGATAAAGGAGGCTGGGCAGTGCCAGGCTTCATCCAGCAGGCCAATATGATTTTCTTGGGATTTTCTCCCCAGGACATTGGCACTTCAGATCCCAATACGTGATCATACCCACACAGCTGCGTGGCAATGGGTGGGACCGGCCGACATCCTCCCCCCACCAGTTGCTCGCCTGCACTTGCACCTGTGGTCACCCCGATGACAGTGATGTGATGTAGCATAGCATGAGTTCTCCCCAGAGAGGGAGAGCATCCTTTGGAACAATTGATCCTGCACACCATCACCAGCCCTCCAACCACCCAGGGTCACTTCCAAACCCGGGTCACTGGCCCTGCATACAGCCGCACTGCCACTGTGCAGATGGGCCGGTGAAATGGGAGCGATTGCCACACCCTTGCCGTAGAACAGATTACAGGGTTAAGGAATGCATAGACACCTGAAGAGGCAAAAAAGTGTTTCTAGAGCTAAAAGAGAGACTTGCTTGGCTCAGCAGATTTCTCTCTCCACTCTGTACCATAAACCTTAACACACTGAAACATAATCCCACACTGCTGCCTTAATTGGAAACGCTGGGCTGGACTGGTGCCACTGGAATTTGAACTTTTGGACTCCTCACTGCCTCATCTTTTACATTACTGGATGATCAGACTTGGGGGGGTGGGTTCCCTGTGGATGCAAAACATTCTGCAGTCAACTCCGAGAGATTTATATCCAGCTTCATTGCTTCTCTCTCACCAGTGAAGAACTAGATACCTCGCAGGGAAGAGAGTAGCCTGCTGATTCATTTCTGCAGAAATGTAAAACATTGCCTGCATTTGATTCCTGGATACAAGCATTGATTTTACTGCTTGAGTCGGTGTGTTTTATGTCTAATGGCATTGCCTCATATTTTATGTATGGGGCTGGCCCCAGGCTGTGGCTGTAAAAGAGATGTTACATCCTAACTGGTCTGTCTCGGTAAAATACTGCCGCTGTAATTATATAGCCCAGCTGATACGCCAGCATGGTGTTTGTAACTTTAGTAGTGAAACTGAAATGCAGAAACACAGGCAATGTCAGCAGAAAAAGGCCACTGGTCCGTCTGGTCTGCCCATGCTTCCCTATCTAACTCTGGGACCAAACTGTCGTCCAGAGCACTAGCCCTCCCTTTCCGCCCCCTTAACCTCTGCACTGCTACAATCACCCTGAGTAGCCACAGTAGTCTTCACTTGGCCCCAACTGTGCTTGAAACCATTTATGGTTTTGGCTCAGTACCACTTCAGCTGGCAGACTGTTCCAAGGTTCCACCATCCTCTCTGTAAAAGTAATACTTCCTCAAATCCCTCTTAAACCTTCCCCCTTTCAATTTCCACTCAGGCCCCCATGACCTCGAATTTGTGCTTATGCTAAATAACACCTAGCAGGTCACCTTGTTTATTCCTTTCATGAATTTGAAGGTCTCTGTCATATCACCCCTCTCCCATCTGGTCTCAAGCAAGTACATGTTTAGTGCCTTCAGCCGCTCTTCCTACTATCGGCCCTGCTGGCCGTGTATCATCCTGGTCACCCTTCATTGCATCACCTCCAGCCTGTCCTAATCCTTCGGGAATGAAGACTCCAGAACTGGGCACAGTACTTCAGCTGAGGCCTTACCATTGGCCTATAAAGGGGTAATCTTACCTCTTTCCTTCTACTGTCTGTACCCTCCCAGTACATCCCAGCATCCTATTCTCTTACTAATGGCCTTGTCGTATTGACATGATTGTTTGAGGGTAGCGCTAATGATGACTCCAAGGTCCCTTTCCTTAGTCGTAGGGCTCAACTTAACCCCTCCCATTCAGTACGCCATCCTGGGGTTCGTGCTCCCTAGCTGCATCACTACAATGTTTCTAGATAGCCAGCAAATCAGATTTATACATCTATAGTAAGAGATTATTCTCTTAAATTATTCTTTTCGTATTGATGTATGAATCTTATACGCTGTCTATATAGAAAAATGTGTGCACTTGTTTTTAACTTTTTACACTTTGTATGGCGGTCACTGTTTTGCCCTTTATTGATAGTACCTTAAAGTTGGCTGGCTATAAACTGAGCGAGTAGCAGGGGGCCCCACACATTGACAAAGCACTGGGAGAGTTTGGGTGTGAAACACTGAGGCTCCAGTGCATCCTCTGGTTTGCTGGACTGTGCTCTTTTTTGCTTGTTTTACACAATCAGGATTTTGCAATAAATTAAGCTTGCAGCACTATGAAATAGCTTCAGCATTTTCCTGTGAATCTGAACTGAGTGCTGTACTCTTTTCTCTTCTGGAATCTGAATATTCCACACTGCCCTACCTACATCCCATCCAGCCTCCCATCCCTGCTTATAGTTGCATGTGTTGCCCTTGTGGTCACTCACTTCTTTATTTCCTACTTACCCTCCCCTTTCTTCCTTTACATGTTCCATTGTTGTGCCCTACCCATGTGTGAATCCTTCTGCTGACCTAGCGCAACTTCCCTTGACAGTTTCTGCCACCTTTTCTGGATGGTAGCAGCAGAGATACTACATGAGTGTGCATACATGCATGCATTTGCACGCGCACACATGCATACACACACACACACACTCACACGCATGCACACACACACACATGCGCACATGCATACGCATACACACACGTGCGTGCACACACACACACACACTATAGAAAAAAAATTATTTGCCTTACCCCAAGTAAGGCTTGAAAGCAATTCCATTTCCATAATTTTCAAACATCTCCAAATGCCAGTCCAGTCCAGTACCTGAGTGGTAAAACCAATCTCATCAGTCGCTGTAGCAAGGCCGTATCATAAACAGATTTCTAGACTTTCAAACTTATATCATTTATTCAGAGTCTAACATTGCTGAATTTTAACACCATCACTGCTGGGGTCCAAAAAACTTGGTGTTTGGAGATGTATAAACACTGCTAAAAAAGAACGAGTTGAAGCACTGCTTGGGGGTAAGGCAAATGCAGTTTTTTCCTGAATTCTATTTCAGTATTTGGAGTGCATGTTTTTGCTGGCCCCACAGAGCTATTAGTAATATATAATTAGAAAGTGGACATTAAGAAATCCTGTAACATGATTGGTGAAGTAAGGTATTTAACCTCTTGTGAGACCACCCACACCTGTCTAAGCTAAACACTGAGCCAGGTGCTCCTAGTTGGGTGTTTTTTATACTGTGTCAAAAGCTACTGTATGCTAGGATGAAGGAGAGCACTGAGAGAGACCCTTGATCTGAGCTGAAGAGCACTAGCTACTCTCAACTAGCTTTGCCAGCTGGTGCTAGAGAGGTAGCCTTTCAATAAGTACAGAAGTTGGACCAGCCAGATATCCGTTGGGCCAGTGGATTTTTTCAGCCACTAGCCCTGCTGGCTAGTGAGTGTAAAACTTAACTTCAACCTATGCAACTGAGATGACCCTACGAGGCTTATATGGAACCCCACAGGGGCAGTAGTATGGTTCCATATTTGTATAGTAGAAGAAGAGGGTAGCAGTCACCATGTAGCAGTCATCGGGTGCAGGAGCATACACTCCTAGGGGAAGAGCACTCTTTAAAGGAATGCTCGAATGACAGTAGAGAGGTGCTCTCCTGTAAAGTAAGGGGGAGTTTGTTACAGAGCTGAGAGGCTTTGCGAAAAAAGGATTTCCGGGCCAGCAGCTGCCAGGACTCTAGGAACTTCCAGGAGGGGTTGGGTAGAGGAGCGGAGGATCCTTCTATGGGATCTCTGTATCACTATGTCCCTGAGGTTATGGAAGTAGTTACTCAGAATTTTCTATGTCAGGCAGAATAGGGGATAGTTGAGCCTCTCTTCTAGGGAGGGCCAGTTAAGAAAACCAAGGACAGTACAGTGGTGTTCCCTATTGCCTGCACATGTGGCAAACCTGCCTACCCTGTAGTAGGGTGCTGTGAGTCTACTGAGCTCAGTATCCCTTAGCGAAGAGAACACAGGAGCTCCAAACAGGAGCATTGGGCGCAGTATCAACTTAGATATTGATAAATAGACTTCGTTTGTGAGGTAGGCCCTAAGTCTATATAGGTTATCCAGTGATAATAGTGATTGAAAATGAGAGATTACAAAAATACGACTCATTTTCAGCATTATCATTCTGGGCTACCTTGCAAACTAGCAACCATTTAGGAAAGCGACCGTGGGGAAGGGCAACTGGAAGGGGGGGGGAATAGCGAGAGGAAGGGAAGGGGCAGGGAAGGGGTTTTAGGGGACTGGTGTACCTGCTGCCACCGAGCTAGCCATGTGGCATGGTGGGTGGTGCGGGCAGCTAGCTCTGGCAAAGCAGGTACTGGGTTTGGGGCTGGGATCAGGAGCGAGTAAATTTTGCTGCTGCCTGCGACTGCAGGACTTAATTTTTTCCGAAATCCGGATTTTGCCCCTCCCTGATATGCACCCCCCTGGAGTTGAGAATCTTAATTCAGAGGGGTGTGGGGAATGGGGCATAGCCTCCCGCAGAAACACTTTTTAATATTCCAGATCGTGGGTCGCCTTGAACTGTATATCGCCAATTTGCTTTTCAGCCATATACACTTGCCATAACAGCAATCGCTGTTTTGCGATCGCTATTATGACATGGAACCCTATATAGTAGACCAATTTTTTGAAAAAGTAACAAGGTGGTGCATTCAGCATAGGGTCTGAAGGTGAGTTTGTGGTACAACATAATACCTCGCTACTTTGTGCAGTCAAGTAACTCTAACCTAGTCCCTTTTGTGGTGGCAATTTTGTTTTATGCTCAGCTCTGACTTTGCCCAATTTCCTGGACCCAAAAACCATAGCTTTAGTTGTTTTTTTAACATTTGGTACATGTTGATTAGAGAGAAACCTTTTTTCCAGCAGTGCAGAGTCTTCACTTAGCCCATTTCCATTGCTTTGGGGTCAGATTCTATTCTGTACATCACAAGATTGTCTGCGTACATACAGTATTGCTATGGGTTGGCCACAGTTGGAGGGCAATTCATTATTAAAAAGGGAAAAGAGTAAGGCCCTAGAATAGATTCCTGTGCAACTCCATCACTGATCTTGGAAAGGTAGGATCCCCATTTAATGGATTGGCTATGAGTCACAAAATAACTTCTCAACCGGGGAAGGATAGAAGGTCCAGGCCTAGGCTCTCTAGTTTAGGTAAGCAATAATACCCGACAGGGTGGGCGGTATTGGGGAATAACGGACCGCCCAGGGGCGTAATAAGGCCTGACGCCGCAGGCAGAGGGCCTAACTGCCCCTGGAAGGTCCAGCATTCCCCAATACTGCCCACCCTGGAGGGTATTATTGTGCTTAGAAAATGGTACTGTAACGAAGCCAAAAAAAAAGAATAATAATTAATAAAGAATTATAGGTTTTGGAGTTAAATAGTGAGTAAAATAGTTCCTCCACCGGGATTTGAATGATTTTTATTTTGTTTAACCTATGGATTTTTGTCCTGTTGGGCACTCTGTAGTTTAAACTGATTATGCAGTTACAGCTCTGTGTATTTTGTTTGTTAATTCAACTCCAACCCCACCCCACCCCATGCAGCACCTTTGCTTCCCACCTTCTCTGTTTAGTTTTATTTTGTTCATGCCGCGTCTGAGATAAATTATTTCTGCAGTGTATGTCCTGGGAGTTTGGTCCTGAAAGAAGAAGTATTTGACTAGCGCAGAGGGTGATCTTTATTTGGTAAGGGTCTGTATTTGTAACAATTTTTTTTTTTTTTTTTGAAATTGAAGTTTTTGTTTGAGAAAACTGAGCTGGTGGCAGGGCGGGGGACTGCTCCCCGAGAAAAACAACTGACCAGTGTCATATGCTAAATATAGAAGCCGGTCAATGTGGTGTGTGGGGCTACAGCCTTTTGGGGATCCAACTGCTACTCTGACCTATTTGGCGGTGTGTTCTGCCGGCTTGGAAGTTGAAATAGAGTCGCCGTCTTTCAGGGGGGAGAGACAAATATCCGGCTGTATGCTGATGGTGCCTGTAGAGCTTTTGACAGCAAGTGCAGGCGATTGCTATTACTGTTGGTTCCTGCCTTTACTTTTTTTTAAGTATTTGTTTATACTGCCTCATGTCGTAGTACTGGATTCGAGGATGGGGGCCACAGACTAGACCGCTAAGCATTGAGAAAAAAATGTCTGCATTTTGAAATGAACTTTCCATTTGCAAGCTGATCTCTGTTATTAGGCTCATGGCTAGCTGGCACTTTTGATGCCTGGGCTCTGCTGCCTGATAGACACCCACCTTGTCAGGGCTATCAGCCAATCAGAGTCTGGGGATTTTCTTGCACATTTTCTAAATAGTAGTAATTCATGATTCACTAGGTCAAAGGCCTTGGTTAAACTAAAGAATATAGCTCCTGTGGCTTTACTATCATCAGTGGCTCAGAAGACATCTGTCGTAAGTTGTACAAGGGCTATGTCAGTGCCACGATATTTTCAGAATCCCTCTTAGACTTCAGTGAGCAGGTCGCTTACCTCAATGTAGGCTGCCAGTCGATTATATATTAGTCTCTCTTGAACTTTACCAAGGTACTAAGCATGGCTATGGAATGATAATTTTCAGTCACCTCCCTGGCTCCCCCTTTGTGGATGGGAGCAAAACGTGCTACTTCCCATTATTAGGGAGCCTGTCCATGAAGCAGAGACATGCAGTACAACGTGGTCAGTAGAGTGGCGAGCAGTGGGGCAGAAAGTTTCAGGAGTCTGAGTTCCAGTCCATCATGGTCAGCAGATTTGTCAGGCCTGATTTCAGCTGCTCCAGTACTTCCTTTCTGGTGACCAGTCTAAAATGGATGTTTGGGTGGTTGGTCAGGAAGGGGGAGAAGGGGAGACTTGGAAGGCACTCAGATCCGTGATGAATTTGATAAATAACGCAGCTACTGTTATTGTCATTGTTATTGCTAAGCTGGGGATTGCTGACAGAGTCCTTGTTATATTGTATTTACAAGTTAGGGGTGTCTTTCTACCCTTTTAGGAGACTGTTAACCTGGGCCCAAAAATGTTTGGGGTTTTGCAAGTTGACAGTCTGCAGGTCTTTCATGTAGCAGGCTTTGGCCTTTTTCAGAGAGGACTTTCATAAGTTTTGCAGCTGTATATGCCAGCCAGTCCTGCTCATGGCCTGAGGTTTTGCATGTACCCCAAGCCCTATCCCACTGCTTCATTAGGTTGTGGTGGGAAGGGGTAAGTCACTTGAAACAGAGGGCTTTGTACCTCCTTTGCACAAGTGGGGCATGCTTATTCACTATGGCTATGAAATTACTGATTAGCCATTCAACAGCAAGGTTGACATTCTGCATGGACAATATGTCCTCCCAGTTAACATTGGAGAGGTCATCCAGAAAGACACTGCGATTCAGTCTTGAGTTATCTTTGGATGTAACACCCTCAGGGGAGGCTTTACATAGATACATAGATACATAGACAGTGTCGGCAGATAAGGGCCTGTGGCCCACCCAGTCTGCCCATTTGAGCTTGTAAGTTCAGTTTGTTTTCCTAGAAGTCTGTTGCCCCTTACCCCTGACCTCTAGAATTCCTTTATGTCTATCCCATGCATTCTTAAATCCCGTGATTGTTTTCAGCCCCCACCACTTCCTCTGGCAGGGTGTTCCACTTGTCCACCACCTGCTCTGTGAAGAAATTCTTTCTCATGTTTCCTCTGAATCGCCCTCCTCCAACTTCATCCCATGCCCTCTAGTCCTGGAACATCTTTTTCACTTAAAATAGTGTTTTCCTGCACTCTGTTTCTCCCTGTAAGATACTTGTATGTCTCTATCATATCCCTCTCCCTCCTCTCCTCCAGGGAGTACATGTTCAGTTCCCTCAACCTGTCTTCATAGGGACTTGTGATGCAATCCATGCACCATCTTTGTTGCCCTCCTCTGAACCTTTCTCCACCCTGTCTATGTCCCTACGTAGGTATGGTCTCCAGAACTGTACACTGTACTCCAGGTGGGGCCTCACTAGTGTCTTGTATAGCGGAATTATGACCTCCCTTTTCCTGCTGGTGATGCCCCTGCCTATACATCCCAGCATCCTATTTGCTTTACCTGCTGCCTTGTCACACTGTTTCCCTACCTTGAGGTCATCAGAGATGACAATCCCAAGATCCCTTTCCTGCTTGGTGCATGCTATATCCTCACCCTTTGGAGACTCTGTTGCTCAAAATGCAGAAGACCGGGGAGTAGACGTTCAGGGAGTCAGAGAAAGTACTAGCTGCCTGGATTCTTTCAAACCTGCTTACTACTGTACAGTAGGACCAAGTTGATCAGGGAGTGATTACTGGAGTTAGTGTTTAGCCTTACGGGTTCCTCCATAATTTGGTGGAGGTGGAGGCGGGCATCACTGAGTGAGTTTTCGAATGTACACTGGCCTTTGCCAAGCAAATTTAAAATAAAGTCATCCAACATGAGTTCACTGAAGGACAGTTCACCTAGACAATTCAGAACCTCACTGAGTAAGGTCTTGCTACAGTAGATGGACTGTAGTTACAGGCAACATAAAGGGGTTTAGTGATACCAAGGAAGGATTTTGTCAAGAATACATTCACATGCTGTGGTACCCATGAATTGCTGGGGAACCTCAGCAGTGCAAAGGGAGCCTCCCCCTTTGTTTCCCTTTCTGTCTCTTCCAAAAACTGTACATTAAAGCCAGGGATATCAATTTCCTTAGGCAGTACATTAGGCCTGAGTCATGTTTCTGAGACTGCAAGTATGTCTGGGAGTATCGGCTCAGCCAGGCCTCCAGTTCCGGGTTCTTTGGACACCAGCTACTCATATTCATGCGGGCTATTTTCAGTCCTTTGCTACAAGCCCATATGGGGTCAATGGGGGAGTAACTCTGGCATTGCTGAGATTGGGACCAGGGTTAGAGGCAATGTCCCCTGCAGTATGAGTACTATTGCTGACCTTAATAAAGGGCAAATGGGGAATATGGACCGTGTTTTTCTGTTCTAGGTAGTTAGCCAAGATGTAGCTAAAGCCCTTCTGTTTCCCAACATGTAGAGCCACCATACTGGAGGTATATGTTAGTGGGGTTTCGGCATAGGTCATGGATGGATAGAGCTCAGCATGTGATCCTATGGGAATGGAGAAACTCTACCAACAGTCTGTCAGAGAGAACCGTGAGGCTCAGACTGAACAGAGCCAGGACTGCACCTATATATGCCATAGTTGCTAGATTACCAATAGGGGAGGGGCAGAATAGCAGAATATGCCTTTAGTATGTGGTGTTGGAGTTACTCCAACATCAACGTATTTGGGTGGAGAGGGGGTTTTGCAGTCATAAGGACTGAAAAACAGGAGGGCAATTTAATGTACACCTAAGTAAGGGTTTGGGCGGAGTGATGTTAAGGATTTACCCAAGCATAGAGCAGTATGTCACTGTATGCACAATCCGCCCAGAATGGGATCAGGTATGAGAGGTTATTAGTACATACATACATACGTACATACATACATAGTTGCCAGCAGATTAGGCCTAACGGTCTATCTTGTCTGCCTGACATAGCTCACTGGTAGTGCACAGTAGCTGCTCTACCTCCCCCCATTATTTTCCCCCTTCTCACCCACTTCCCCACCCTGTACACCTCTGGTGAGCACCATAATCCCACCCCATACCGTGCCCCTGTGCCTGTGTGTGTACAGTACTGATAAAAGAAGTACTGTAGTTCATTTATGAAACAGTGCATTTCTGTATTAAAACAGTATCCTAGAGAAACTTGAAGTAACCGAACAGTACTTGCAAGGGATTTTCATCCTAGAGAAACCTGAGATAACTTAATACTATATTGCATGGACATTAATGTAAGAAGTCGCAAGGACATTAATATAAGAAGTCTTTCCTACAGTGACTTGAACAGGGACCCTAAGCACGTTCTTGAGAAAACCTAGGGCAAATGTATGGCATTCAGACATTGGTAGAGCTACCAAACCCAGATCACTGGAGTATTCATGGTCATAGAAGAGCTGAGCTCATGCTGCTATATTCAAATGCGTATAAATTGCTAGCCCGGTGGCACTGAGGGCTGAGATGCTGGATACCTTACTTCACGCTACACCGGTGACCCATGTTCGGGAACGAGCATGGGGGCCACCAGGGGGTGGCAGGGGAGGAGAAGGATTGAGCATTTAGAAAAATTTAGAAAAAGAAATGGGCAGACTGGATGGGCCTTGCGGTCCTTATCTGCCATCAACTTCTATGTTTCTATGAGCGTCTGAGGGACTGCTCTCCTTCCCCAGGGAGGGGGAGGCCAGTGGCCAGTCCCTGACTGGCCCCTAGTGGAGGCTGGGGGGGCAGCGTGCCGACACTGCAGAAAAAGGGGTGAAGACGGGCAGATGCCTGGAGGGAGTGCATGCAGACGCGTGCGCGCTCCCCCCATTGGTGCTATTGCACGCCATCTCCAGGAGGTCCAATCAGAAAGCCAGGAAAATGGTCCCCAGGTCACTGCAGAGTGAAAGGCTGCCCACCACAGGCCCTGACCCTGAATGGCGCTTCCCCAGATGCTGGATCTTGTTTGAGGAGAGTTTAGTTGGGGGCTCCTCACCGTCCTGCCACAGTGGGGAAACCGTGGGGGATGAAGGGGATTCAGCCTGATGATGGGGTGCGGGGCTGGGCGGGTGGCTGCAGATGAAAGCCAACTGGGGACCAAGGGAGAAAAAGACTAAAGTAAAAAAAAAATGCATAAGGATTATTACAGTAAGTCACGTAACACTTATCTGGGTGGGATAGGAAGGGATCACAACTATGTTCTAAGTCCAGAGCACTCAAGTGTTGTCTACTACCTAAATGCTACTGTCTGAGAGGTGTGCTTATGTTTCAACAGCAGTGCACTCACATTGTAATTTAGGTCTAGTTGATGTGCAGCTAAAAATGCTAATTAGGTACACCCCAATGAATTGCACAACTTGACCAGAGGTGTAGTCACAAGGTGTAGTTGAGGTGCATTCATTAATATGGCCAGTGGAGCTGTGAAAAATAACAAATTCAAGCTTGCTGTGTGGTGTTGAGTGATGAAGGATTGGTCAGGCATGCTGATGACCTGGGTTCAATCACTGAGCCAAGGATGTTAGGTGTGGAGGACAGTAGGAAAGGTGTAAGAGCATCCTTAAGAACACAGTCCTCATGAGGGAAGGGGAAGATGTGCACTGCTTGGAGAGTGGCATCTGGTGACTGCATGGAGCCACCACTGGTGTGGGTGACTACTCACCGGCAACCCCACCCACAGTGCACCAGTGTGGTGCATGCTGTGTGTGGGAAAGTAGGGATGGGTGGGAAGGTGGCCCAGGCAGCCTTGGGTGATGGCCTCCCAGTGTCTCCATCATACCACTTGACCCTCATTGGTGGCAGGTCCACTAGCCAGCTCCTATTGCCCAGCAATGGCTTAAGTGGTGTGCTTTTCCCTCTCCTCCTTTAAACAATGGGAGGAGATGAGGGCCCCTGGAGAGGAATATAACCAACCCAGGCACTGGAGGGACATACTGGGATCTGATGGTGAATTGCTGCCAGCAACAGTAAGGGACTGGAAAGAGTGAGGCTTATGGGGATATGGAGGAAGGCACAAAAAATGAATAACTAAACTCTAAATACAGGGCACGAAATCTTGCCCAAAACACAAAAGTAAATACCATTTGCTTAATTAGCTGATTTTATGCTGCGTCTTAAAAAGTGTTGTTTTAGCAAGGGGAATATACTGGTGATAATGATGGCAAAAAGAGACCACAGGTCCATCTAGTCTGCGCAGAGTTCCTCATCTGCCCTGGGACCTATAATCCATAGGTGAAGTTTTTAAGGTGCAATTGAGGTGCTCAGTATTTCTGATGTGTGCAAATGAGGTGTACATAGTGTGTACACTTCAGACAAGGTGTACAGCTCTCTGTAGTCAGGGTATATCTTATGGCATGCCTGGGCTGACCCAAAAGAGTAATGTGCTAGAGATGCCAGAACAGGGTTTAAAAGGATTATGAAGCATACAATGATCTCTGATAATATTACTAACAGCTTCACAGTGGCAGCAGAAATGTGGAAACTCCATGCACGCTGAAATAGGACACCGAAAATAACTTCCTTACCCCATGCAGGGCTGCAATGGCGTTCCACTTCCATGGTGTTAAAACAGCCCCAAACGCCAGTCCAGCTGGTACCTGAGTGGTACAATCCATCTTGGCAGTCAATGTAGCAAGGCAGTGTCATAAACAGGTTTCGAGACTTTCAAACTTAAATAATTTATGTGGCATCCAATACTGCTGAATTATGACCCTATCACCGTGGGTGCTTGAGGGAGTTTGAACACTATGGAAAAGGAATGGTATTGAAGCCTTGCTTGGGGTAAGGCAAATAAAGTTTGTACATGTATCTCATTTCAGTGTTTGGAATGCCAAAGTTTCTGCTGCCCCACGCAGCCATTAAAGGTAATTATGCTCCTGTGAGACCACAGAGACCTGTTTAAATTGAACACTGAGCCGGGTGTTTCTAGTCATGTGATTTCTGTGGGATTGATTCTAGTATGTCAAAAGCTGCTGTAGAGTGAGTATATTTGAATGTATATAGATTCAGAATGTATATACACTCCCACAGTACTGTAAGGGCTAAGATGAAAGAGGGCTAAGACAGAGAGCGAGAGAGACCTAACTCTTGATCTGAGATGAAGGCCACTAGCTACTCTAAACTAGCCTTGCCGATTAGTGCTGGAGAGGTAACAACAGTTGGGCAACCAAGCGCTCTCTCTAGTATCACATCTCCCTCTTGAAAGCACCCGGTCTACTATCAAAAAAGTCTGCTACTTACTATGCTAAAGGCAGCCAGACAGGAAACTGTACTCTACCTCACTGAAGTGCAACGCTGACCTCACTTCTGGCTCACTCCGTGTAGTCAGTCAGATATTGAGACTGAAGCCACATGCATGTATGCCCACCCAACTACTGTAACATTTTGATGACATGCCTACTAATTGAGAAGCTCAGAGGAGAGCTGTAAACCTGGAGAGTGAAGTTTGAGTAATACACCATGCCCAGATACAGTAGTACACTCTTGATCATGCATTGCTGTTTTATAATATGTAGGGCCCCGATGATTTTTGGAGAACTGTTCCCTTTGACAGGAACAGCTCAGCAGCGCTGACACTGGAGTGAGAGCTAGGTCAGCCTAAATGAAGCTGACTGCTGTGACTTGGGCAGGTCATTATTATCTGTGTGTGATGTGGTCAGGTTACTGTTATCAGTATGTGATGTGGGCGGGTAACTATTATCAGTATGTGATGTGAGCGGGTAACTATTATCAGTATGTGATGTGGTCAGGTTACTGTTAGAATGTGATGTGGGCGGGTAACTATTATCAGTATGTGATGTGGTCAGGTTACTGTTATCACAATGTGATGTGGGCGGGTAACTATTATCAGTATGTGATGTGGGAAGGTTACTGTTATCAGTATGTGATGTGGGCAGGTTACTGTTATCAGTATGTGACGTGGTCAGGTTACTGTTATCAGTATGTAATGTGGTCAGATTATTATTTTCAGTGTGTGACATCGGCAGGTTACTATTCTCAGTGTGTGACGTGGGCAGGTTACTATTATCAGATTGTGACGTGGTCAGGTTACTATTATCAGATTGTGACGTGGTCAGGTTACTATTATCAGTATGTGACGTGGTCAGGTTACAATTATCAGTATGTGAAATGGTCAGGTTACAATTATCAGTATGTGACATGGTCAGGTTACTGTTATCAGTATGTGATGTGGGCAGGTTATTATTTTCAGTGTGTGACATAGGCAAGTTACTATTATCAGTATGTGACGTGGGCAGGTTACAATTATCAGTGTCTGACATAGGCAGGTTACTATTCTCAGTGTGTGACATGGTCAGGTTACTATTATCAGATTGTGACGTGGTCAGGTTACTATTATCAGTATGTGACATGAGAAGGTTACTATTAGTATGTGACATGGGCAGGTTAGTATTATCTGTGTGTGATGTGGGCAGGTTACTATTAGTGTGTTACATATGCAGGTCAGTATAATCTGTGTGTGACATGGGAAAGTTACTATTATCAGTGTGTAACATAGGCAGGTTAGTGTTATCAGTGTGTGATGTAGGAAAGATTACCAAGTAACACTTTAAGTGTCACTAACTAAACTTCAACTGCTGTATAATTATACTATAAAAGCATTGTAACTACTGTGCAGCAGGATCAGACTGGCCCACCAGGATACCTGGAAATTCTCAGGTGGACCCCCTCTGGTAGCTACCTGCCCACTTCCTGAAACACTGAAAATCTTTGCATTTATCATCATTTTTATGGCTGCGTGGGCGGAGCTCCGCAGGCGTTTAGCTATCACTGTAGGAGAACAGTGGGTTGCATCCGGAACACAACCCTGTGCTCTCCTACAGTGAAGTGGCAACCTTGGACAGTGCTGACTCCATTAGTGCTGTCCTCTGTCGATGAAGCTCCCCTCCACAGCATGGTCATCCCCTTCCCCATGGGCACACTACTTTAGCCACGAACTTCCTTCAAAACTGCACATGTGCAGTTTTGTTGCTGCCACCGACTTTTGAATGGCGCACCATTGCTGCTCCGACAGCTGTGTCATCAACTCTAAAACCACTGCCGCTGCCACCACTCCGATAACACTACTGCAGCCACTCTGATATCCATCCTGGCGCCGCTTCCATACCCCAACAGGTAAGAGCTCCGTACAGCCGTATCAGCTCTGACTAGAATTTGTTCTAATTTAATGGGGTATTTGAGGCACTGTAGGTAAATTAGGATGCAAGCACAAAGCTAGTGTATCAAATTTAAGAGGAATACTGATACAAGTGTGTCACCTTGGGCCATCCCCTATTGATTTTCCAAGTGAGCCCTGTATCCACTTTCCAGGTGGTCCCCCTGTACCCCAGTCTGACTCTGCTCTGCAGTTACATGTAACTACTATATAGTTATGTACTTTCACATTTGCGAATTGTGTAGGACAACTTGTCTGAAGAAACAGTTACACATGCAACTACCACTGTCTCCCTTTTGGAACTAATTTATCTGTTCTGACAACTGCAGCTACACATGGAATAGCTGCAGCAAAGTGTAACAACAAATCCATTGCGCAGCTACCACCATATTTCTTCTGGCATTACGTAATCTGTTCTTACAGGGGTGACTTCACATTTACTAGCTACTGCAAATCATGACAATGAATCTATTGTGTAACTACTGCATTACCTCGTTTAGCATTATCACATTTTTTATGACCAGCATAACTACGTATGTAAATCTAAAAGACAAAGAACCTCAGCACAAAAGCATTGAGGCAAGGGATACCCACAAATGGCATTGGCAGTAAAGACAGGTCTCAAGAAAATGTAAAATTACACACAACCCATACTGCAAAGCATCATGGGAAGTATATGCAAATCACCATGAAACAGTGTAGACTGATTCCACTTTAAGCAAGAGCGTATGGTGATAAATTGCCTCTCACACACACAGCAAAGGCTGAAAACAGAAGACACATGTAGTCCCCCTACAAATGGGGGTTCCCAAAAAGTCTTCCTCGAGCTTGTCTAAATGCTCACTGTCAGGCTGGTGTCATGTGTTTTAGCAGTTTAAATGTGATTACCAGAGCTTGTATAGCCTCTGTGTACTGTCTCTTTAAGAGCTGTCTAATTGCAGCCTAAGTAATCTGAGAGGGAGTTCTGTTGAAAGATGTAACTATTTACTGAAAAATAATTTAGAGTGATAATGATAATGTAGTTTGTCTAACCTGCTTTCTTTGTAGCAAGGACTGTTTTGTTTGTCTCCACTATCTTGGTCCTGGACTGCAAATTGGACCAAACAGTACTGGTGGGATCTGAAATATAGCCGGACTACAGGAGCTGTCTGAATTCAAAATCTGTAGGAACTTTAGTTTGGAGTTTTTTTTTGCTCCTTTTTTGCAACTGAAGGGGGAGCTCTTTCTTTGACTGACAGACAAATCAGCCAACCAAATCTTTTGGATCTTGGGGAAGTCCCGGGCTGCTTGCAGTTTTCAGTTAGAACTAAGCTGGAAGCTGAGCAAGAAGGAGCTGAAGTGTTTCTGAGCAGCCATCCTGAGTGGATTCATATGGGAGAACTCTGAAAAGGTTAAGTTTTTGGCCTGTATGCCAGTGTGCTGCTCCTGAGAGGGAGAGAAGAGAATTATTTTGACTAAATCCAAGTTTGTGTGACTAAAGTAAGCTACTGAAGTGGGCCAGGCTCAGCCTGAAGAAGACCGAATATTTTTGCTGAATGCGATCAGCCTGTCAGGAGTTCCAGCTACCCCTAAGCTCCCAGTGTGTGCAGAGACTTTACAATTGTGCACAGGGAGTGCTTTGCCTGGTACAGTAGAATTCCCATACATGTAAATGTGCTATGAGCTACTTGTGGGTTGTGAGTTAGTTCCCCACTGTGTGAACTGTGTTCTGCTTGCTGGAAGCTGTATCCAGCCCAAAACAGACTGCTTCTGAACTTGTCTCCATGCGGTCTGGGCTTTGCCAGACTGGCCCAGCCAGACTACCCACTGCACAGAGAAGCCATCGACGAGAGACTTGCCTGGGGATCAGCACCCTGCTCCATGCTTGAACAGGAACGATGCCTCTGTGACTTGTGTGGGCCCTGCTTCTCCTGGCATTCCAGATCAACCACCTGCAGTCTCGATTTTCGTCCAGCCTGTGTCCAGTCTTGGGCATCGTGAGTAAATACCAGGGTAGCTCCCTACAACAACAGCTTAATCTGAGTGTGTCATCTGATTATCTTGTTGTTTCGTTTCCTTTACAAACTGAGCCCTCTGGCTCCGGATTACAAATATTGTGTACTGTGCATGTTGTGTTTTCCATCACAGGGCCCCAACCAGCTGCAACTCTGGGCATCTGTCCTGGCTAGCCCATCTCTTCTCTACCTAGGTACCTAGAGGTTGACTGTGTGGGGGGACTCAAAGAGCATGCATAACTGCTTAATTGATATAACCTTTAAGCTAATTAACCTGATTTTGCCCCTCTCTTGTTCAAGTCCCCAGAATAAATCAGATCTAACTTTTTCTGCATGTAATCTGACTGTGGTTCCAGTTTCTGCTCAAAGTACTGTACTGTTGCTATTTCCTGTGCTTAACCTTGTTTTACAGGGGGTCCCCAGGGTCGAGCCAGAGGAACCAGCCCTGGTGGTAAGTGCAAACAGTGTGGGTACTTGTGTGGTGTACCAGGGGTATTATGAAAGTGATTATTGTACAGTGTTCAGGCCAATAGAGGGGAAAGAGGGGGGTTACAGTGTCCCAGAGGGCTGTGCCCAGGCTAGCTTGACCACTACCAACCCTGACCTCCGGGTAGAGGCACCCGTTTCAGAACTCAGACCCCTTAACCTGCTACTAGCCAAGCAGGCAGGGGTAGTAGCCCTTGGGATAGCGCCACCTAGGGGTTACATACAGACACATGCCCCGTTCCACACAGGACTCATCTGTGTGCCTAGTCTCTCATAGCCAGTGGGAAGGATGAATCTGTCATAGTTTGGGCTTACTAGTTTGGGTTATGATGGAGCTCAAAACAGGAAAGTAATCTAAAAGTCAAAGAACCCCAGCACCACACACACTTGTTTAAATCATTTTATGAAGCAAGTGTTTCAATCCCCACCCCCACCCCAGAAAAATGCTGTGTTACATATTTGGGAAAGAAAGAGAGAGAGAGGTAGAGAATTATTTTTTGTCGATAAATATTAATGCGTGAAATCAAACCGGGGACATGGTGGGCTGCATGTATGCCCAATGGCAGAGCATCACGTGGCCATGTAGGTGAGCTGAGTTTGGGCACGACATCAGGATGCCATGTCGTGGACCAGGCCTAACCGCAACAGTTTCTGCTCAGCAGTGCATTGAAATCAGGGAGGGATGGTGCTGCACCACCAGTCCTGCAGCGACCCCTGCGGTGGGCCAATGGAGATTGCTTCTTCCGCAGGTTATCGCTGCATGCAGCTGAGGCACAGAAGGCTATGCACACACACCACACACACTAAGGGGGTGCAGGCAGGGCAGGGGAGAAAACCCAGGGAAAGAACCCAGGTTCTGCATCTGTGAAGGCCTGGGTTTCCAGCTCCTTCTGGCTCCAAGTGCCTGCTGACTTTGCATCTTAGCCCACAACATGTGGGCTGCCTCAGGGGGGCAGCGGCCCCACCTCGAAGCCCCACCAAGGTGGGAGGCGTGGGGGATATACATGGTGCACAGGGTCCCAGGAGAAAGCCAGAGGACTAACATTGCCAGGTCAGAGTACATCCTTGGGATCAGAGTATATACTTTGCAGCAAAGCTGCCATAAAGTGGGTCGACTGTGGCAGCTGTGCCCGAGATTATTATTTTTTAGTTTTTGTTTACCTTTGTTTTACCAGGAGAGACACATTAAACTGAAAGCTTGTTTACAGGTGCAACCTGGGAGCACAAGGAGGTTAAGTGACTTGCTCAGGGTCGCACAGTATGCAAGTGGGAGCTGTGGGATTCAAACCCAAGTCTCCAGGTTTCGCTATACTATTATAAAACTGGGTGCAGTTGTAGCATGTGGCAGTGGTGCAGCTGCGGCAATCAAAGGGCTTGACGCAGGCTTGATGCAAGGCCGTTGTCACCCTTCCGAAATTCAGAGCCTGCTCTTTAGCTTCATTCACAGGAAACACATGTAAACCGATCTGGTGGGGGGAGCATTCCCTTTCTTGTATTATGCTGTTCCTAGTGCAACCTGTGGACCACACATACTGTAGGCAGGAGCTACAATGAGAGCTGCAGTGCTGGTGCTAGACGCAAAAAATAATTTGCCTTCTTTTCTTTTTTTTTTTTTAAATCTCTGTTTGTCTGCCTTCCCAGCCTGCCATCCCCGACCCTTCGGGAGCCCCAAGGCAGACATCCCTCTACCTTCCACCCTGCCCGAGCGACCCCCGGGTCCCCATGGAGCTTCAGCTTACCCCCTGAGTGGGGATGGGGCAGAGCCCCTATGCCCCATCAATCATCTTTCGTCGGTCCGGGAGCCATCGGGTGGGTGAAGACACATCGAGGGCACATCTCCGAGGCACCGTCTTCCCAACAATGGCAGACTCTTTTCCTTTCTTTCTCCCACCCCTACAGTGTGAGACCCAGACGTCAAGGCGTTGAGTGCCGATGTCGCACTGTATAGCGGACACCCATCCCCTATTGTTAGGGGCTTGTAATACTCCAAGCCTCTGCTCGGAGTCATACAAGAGCACAGGCTATGGCCTCAACCCTCCCTGGAGTAGGCGAGCTGTCATGGGACACTCAAGTCTATCTCCCCCCCTGGCTGACCCACCAGTGACCCGAGTCCACTCCCGAACCCAGGTCGCCGGCATGGAGCGAGGTGTGGCGTCCAGCGCCATAATCCTCAGCGCCACTGGGCCAGCATATTTGCCATATTTTCTGTTAGCCCAAACCTCTTTTGTGTTAGCCATTTAACAAAATTCACTTTTTTTTTTAATAGACACCTGCTATCATGGCATAATAAACACTAGCCAACAGTGGCTACTTAAAAAGTTAAAAACGTTTTAGTCAGACTATTTACAAACAAAAGCCAAATGGCTCAGTGGCTAATATGTTGAGCCAACACTGCTTCTAACATATAAACAACAGTGTTCTCTCTTTTGAAGGCTGGTGACACCAAAAGGAGTTAGGGAGGTGGGGGATAGAGGGGGTGGCTTGGAGTAGGCATTCAGGCTAAATATCCCAATAAGATATTAGGTAAGAGGGATAGGTAGGACATTTTTCCAATCAGACTGGAAAGAGCCTTGGAGCTGGATCCTCAGACATTCACAGTGTTTGTAGTATTGTTGCACTGCTTGTAACGTGCCATGACTGTTTGACCCCAAAAAGGTGGTCTAACTTCAGGCTGCAAGTGTCACAAGTTGCGTAGGAAAAAGTGAAACCAGAAACAGTCTAGCCACTTGTGATGCAGTGGAAGGGGAGGAGAGGAGGCTACTGCAGTATGAGAGGCTGCACTTTTCAGGGGTGTTCCTAATGTTCAGGAAGTATGCAGTAAGAGTAGAACAAGGATTTGAAACAAAATAAGGGCGTAGTGGTGCTCGGATAGTGCTTTTGTGGATCCAACTATCTTCCATTAGATAGTACTGCTATCGGACCTAGGATCTGACCAAAGGTGGATTACAGATCCATAGTCGGATAGTTGTGGATACAAAACAGAGGGCCCGTACACCGCAATCACATTCCTGAGCACTGAGCTGGACTCCACAGTCGGGGTCTCCAGATTTCCATGGGATAAGGTATGGAAGCTTGGCTGGCTGGCACAAGAAGTGGAGGATGCCAATGAGGTCACGCTCAGGCAGTTACAGGCATTGTATGGGCACCTTAATTTCACATGCAATGCTGGCCCGGTGGCGCTGAGGGTTGAGGTGCTGGATGCCACACCTCATGCCACACCAGAGACCTGGATTCAGTGACTGACTTGGATAGCCGGGGATCGGCAGGGGAGGGAGAGGATGGAGTGTCCAGAGGACAGCTCTCCTCTCCCTGGGGAGGGATCCAGGGCTGCTCGGTATCCTGATAACCCCCGATGGAGATTGGGGGTACTGCAGGTACACCAGCCAACGTAAGGGGATGGAGTGCAGCAGACATCAGCAGAGATCCCGTGTGCAGGCGTCATTGTACGCTGCACTCTAGGGGAGAAAAATGAAGAAATACCCCAGCTTCCTGGATAGGCAAAGGCACTCTATAGAGCTCCCACCATCACACACCCAGTGTCGGGCTCAATCCTCCAGCTCTCCCAATCCCTCCAACATGCCCTGGTCCGGCAATGTGTTGTATTCCTGGGTCGTCGGACTGGGTAGGAAGGGGGAGTGTCTGTCCCCAATTTCCCTGGAGGGGAGAGCATCAGACCCGACGGTAGAGGGTGGGAGGTGTGAAGAGGGTAGCTAGAGAGAGTTCTGAGAAAGTGGGAGATAAAAATAAAACAAAAATTTCACATGCAAGGTCATCATTATGGGGCACCCCTTCTGCAGAAGGTTGATCAAGGCCATGGCCGGGACCTGCTCGTCACATCACTTCATCCAAGTGAACATGGGCATGAGAGACGACCTACAGAGCTGGGGGTAGTTTTTGATTAACTTTAACAGAGTGGCCCTGTGGCAGGCTCTGGCCACTTCTAACTGAGATCTGAAGTTCTTTACGAATGCTTGGGGAGCCTGAGGTTTGTATTTTTTTGTCCAGGTGAATGGTGCACATGTAACCACTGGGCGGTGCCACTCCCAGTGTCACACCCCTGCCTACTACCCTGGACATAGGCTGAGGGGGTTGGGTTCATAAACTCATAACATTTTTTAAAACCTTTGCGCAGTGCCTCCACTCAGGGTGCTTTACGTGGGTGAGATGGCACTGGGTGTAGCCCCCTGAGCTGCTACACCACCCACGGTGACCAGTTACCTTCCCCATACATGCCCAAATACACAACTCCCCACATTTCAACATTTTGAATTAAAGGCTCTCTCTAATAATATGCTCACACAGGATTTCAAACAACTACAACAAGATATTTATTTCGGGGAATAAAGGAGCTAGGAAAGGGAAACAGGAGGAGTACAGGTTATCCTATCGTATCTACAAAAAATACAGAAATTAGTTAGATTTTGCTGGTGAACCCTCCAGCTGGGTGGCTACATATTAACAGGCATACATAAATCACATTTTACCATCTGACTTAAGACACCCAGTTCCCTGGCTATCTAGCTGCTGAAAAATCAGATGTTAAACGTAATTATTAATACCCACACTGGTACCAGTCCCAGATACAGCAGAAACCCCACAATCTCATACCATACTGGTTAAACAGATACAGTACCACAGTCCAAGATGTTGCAGGCCTGATGGTGTTGCAGCTGGTCGAGGTGGCCGGCTATTAATTTGAGGGTAGGGGCAACTTGGAAACAGATTTTTGTAAAGCAGCAAATTACTATTTACATCCACAGCAGGGATTGCCCTGCACTTCAGCAGACATAGCAGGGATTGCCCTGTACTTGCAGACAAATCAGGGATTGACCTGCACACGCAGAATTCCGAACATTCCATGACAAGCCATGTGATCTTACATCCAGAACATTCAGCACAATACTTGAAAGTCCCATCCAAAGCAATTAGGGTGATACTTTTGTCAAGCATCCTATATGCAATTCAAATATGGTCACATCCAGTACTTTATATACCAAAAGACATCCATCCAAAGTAAGTTAGCAATGACACTTTTATCAAACATCCCATACTTTAGTTTCAGGCAGTCACATCCAGTACATTCTATATACCAAGAACATTATCCACAAGCAGAGTCTTATCCAGCACGTCTAGGCATTGTATACTTATCCCAAGCGCTCTCAGATGAAATTCTGGTCAAACAAAGCTACATTCTCTTTAAGGTATCTTAGACATAATATGCCCTAGGGCCTCCTGCCACATGAAATGGCAAACGCGTCTTGGCAGTCAGCTCCACGATGGCAGGACTCTAACCCACAGCTACACAACTTGCAACACATTTACATGATTCACTATACCAGGCTTCTTGTTGCACCTGCAACTTAGCCATTTGAGCCACAGACAAGACGCATCATTTACTTGAACTAGGCAGTCTCTTATGGGGTTGGTAGCTCAGACTGATAACTTCAATACTTCAGACTTAACAACACACATTTCTCAATGGGGCTTGGGTCCCCCAAGAGTACTTGCTTAGCTTCTCACTCAGGTCCTCCACGGGTCTCATCCGCAATCGAAGGCATCCTGAAGACTTCTTCAGCTCTCTCACCGCTGAGCTACTCAGTCAGCGCTCTCACCACTGCATGATGTCATCTAGTCTGGTCAGCGCTATCACCGCTACTGGACATCTGATCTTCGGTCCACATCTTTCCCCGAAGTGGGAGGGAGGGCTAGCCTCTGGAGGACAGTACTGGCAACCTCCAGACTAGCTGTTGAAGAGAGCACAATTTCTGTAACTAGTTAACTGAAGAAAATAACAAATGGCCCCTGAAGACTGAAAGGGCTTGAATTAAGTGGCCCAGGCCTGCTGGTATGGCTGGAGCCTGAGCCCCCCCACCCATGGGGGCTCCCAGTAGGCTGGAGCCTGCTCTGCTGCTCTCTCTTTCAGCTCTGCATCTCTGAATCTCTCTCTCTCTCTCAATCTCCAGACAAACTGGAAACATTGTATCTTTATAGAGCTCCTAGCTCGACTCCTGATTGGTAGCAGGGATGGGGTGACATGTCTCCAAGTTGCTGAGAGACTTGTCAATCAGAATACTCAAGGCACAATTGGGTTGTGGAATTTACGCCTAAAATAATGTCCCTGTAAGCCCCCATAAGCACTTGGGTGCTTACTCATAAGATGCAGTGAATGTCCCACAAGTCCTGGCTTTCTATTGCTGCAATTCCAATTGGCTGTACTGCTGGCAATGGCTGCTTAACCCACTATCCCTTATAGCCGATTAGATACAGTCCTGAATAATGTCTGGGTGCAGCCAGAAAGAAGTAATTATTGGCCCCACATGCCCCACAGTTCTGTAGCTTAAAGGCTGCACTTGTAGTCGCTGCACAGATAAAGAATGTGGCTCCTTTACTTTTCCTGTCGCTACTGCACTTATGCAAGCTCCTCTTGCAGCAGCTAACAGGCTGACTCACAGAGTCCCAGATACTAGAGTTGCCAGGGAAACAGTCCTCATTTTAACTTTAAACACTTTTCCCCACATGCACAGAGTATTCCCAACAATCAGCAACAGTTCCATTATTTAAAACATTTTAATTCTTTACTTTTTGTCTGGAGCTGAACATAGCTACCCTGGAGGCAGCCAGATACACTGTTATGCATTATTCAGATGAACAGAGCCCTGCACAGGCATACTCAAACGAGCCCCAGTCAGAACTCCTTTAATTCCCATCTGAGCGTTCCCCCAGCAGGCTGTCCGTGGTCACCGGGTCCCAATTAGGTGGAAGGGATCCCAGGATCCACGGCACAGTCCCCGAGGCGACTGCAAAACAAGCGGCTTCACATCAAAGGTGCTTTGCATGCCAATGTGACTCCCACTGCCCTGGAGGCAGCACTTTTGCAGCGGGAGATCGCGGTCGGAGTTTTCAGCCCCGAGGGGCTGGATTCTCATTTGGGCTGCAGGCTGGGGCACTCACAAGGGCAAAGCAGCACCTGTGAAGCCAGAAAAATTAGTGACCAAGTCAGGAGACACCCAAGAGACAGTGGGAGAAGGACAGAACCAATGGGCTAAGGTAAGCCCAAGCAGGCATTTCTTGGAACTCCCATTTGCAAGGGGGTTACACACAGCTGCACGGTCCCAGAAGTGGCACAACATGGGCCTGACCAAGAACCTACCCTTCCTGGAATTTTTCCCATTGTGGTTGCCCTGGAGGTATGGGGTGGCAGGTTGCAGACAAGAGTGTGGTTTTGGTTCAACAACATGGGGTTGGTGCAGGCGATAAACAATCCATGAACTGTGAAAAGGTAAGTGGTTTGCTGCAGGTGTTTGTTACATTGCTTGCAGAGCTTAAGGCTAGGTATGTTCTGGGGTGGACAACCAGATTGTTGATTCACTTTCTTGTTTTCAGTAGAGCAGATTCAGGATTCTGGCACCGGAGGCTAAGGAGGACCCTCTGATCCTCTGGCGCGACTCTGGGATGGCAGCTGGGTGGGGTCTGGCAGGTGATATTGAGGCTGGAGGCCCCCAGGAGTTGAAGTGTGTACAGCTGGGGGGTTGTATCAGTTAATGGACTTCTTCAGGGCATAAGGGGGAGAAGGTCCCCAGATGGTGTCTGTGGGGAATGTCCTGGGGGTTCTCATGGGAGCTGATGGGGAAGGATGTGTCTAGGTCAACAGTGGAGATGATGCTGGTGGTGGTTATATTCTTCACCAAATTGCTGGAATGGCGACGTGGCCCAGCATTTTGCTATAAAGAAATTTATGGAGGGTTAAGCCCATCAGGCACTGGTTGCAGGAGATGTGCGGAAGCCCATCTCACTGCAAGGGCTGGCAGCACCAGTGCAAGCCTTGGACAGCTGTACCAGCAGGACATATGAAGGATAGCTTTTTTAAGTGGCATTCTGTTTGGCCCTTTTCAGGGCTTTCAGAGTCAGCGAGCTGGTGGCCACCAACAAAATGGACCAGATAGACGGGCTCATGAGGAAGGATTTGACAGTGCAGAATGAGAGGGTGGTCATACTGCTTTGCAAGTTAAAGACAGACCAGTGGGGTAGGGGAATGCAAGTCATTCTCAGGAGGTCTGCACAATCAGACATCTACCCCATTCCGGCAGTAGCAGACTTCCCTGCTATCCAGCCAGGTGGCGAGGGGCAGCTACTGATCCATGCTGACAAAGGGCCATTATCCCATTATCAGTTCAGCAGGGTGATGAAAATCAGGCTGGGTGCTTGTGATCTTGACCCATGACAGTTCAGGACACATTCCAGCATGATCACTAGCTTGGGTCTGGCCGAGGGGTACATCAAAAGAATTGGGAGATGGTGGTCGAGTCAATTTAGGAGGTATGTCAGGTCACTTCAAGTGCAAAATTAATCTCTCTTTTTTTGCTCCCTTCATTTGCTCCTAGGATCTAGGCACCAGACATGGGGATGGATAATGGGACCCACCAACTGCACTTATTTTGGGCCCAGAAGAGGGCAGAAGCGAGGCCAAATGGGACAAGCATGGGGTTACATAGAAACATAGCAACGTAGAATTTGGTGGCAGATAAGGACCACTTGGCCCACCTAGTCTGCCCATTTCCCTACCTAATGGATAAGCTGCAGATCCTAGTTAACCAACAGCCTACTGCCTCCTACCCCACACTAGAATTGCCTTATGTCTGTCCCATGCATTCTTAAATTCATCCACTGTTTTTGACTCTACAACCTCTTCAGGAAGGCTGTTCCATGCATCTACAACCCTCTCTGTGAAGAAATAATTCCTCACATTACCTCTGAGCCATCCCCCCTCTATCTTCAAATTGTGTTCCCTTGTCCTTGCACAACTCTTTTTCTGAAAGACGCTACCCTCTTGGACTTTGTTGATTCCCTTGAGGTATTGGAAAGTTTCTATCATGTCCCCCCTCTCTCTCCTTTCCTCGAGGCTATACATCTTAAGCTCCTTTGGTCTTTCTTCATATGTCTTCTGGTGCAGACCCTGCACCATTTTGGTTGCCCTCCTCTGGACAGCCTCCACCCTGTCTATGTCTTTGCAGAGATGGGGTCTCCAGAACTGTACACAGTACTCCAGATGTGGTCTTACCAACTGTCTGTACAGAGGGACAATAACTTCCTGTTTTCTACTGGTGATGTCTCTCCCTGTGCATCCCAGTATCCCCTCAGCCCTCCTTACTGCCTTCTTACATTGCTGGCCCACCTTTAGGTCATCTGATATAACTACCCCAGGTCCCTTTCCATTTTTGTTGTTGTCAGTATCTCACCCCAAATTGTGTACTCTTCCTCTGGGTTGTTGTTTCCCAGGTGCATTACTTTGTACTTCTTTCCGTTGAATCTAAGCTGCCATACATTTGACCATTCCTCCAACCTTGCCAAGTCCCTTTTCATCCTTTCCAACCCACCTTACGTATCAACCCTGTTGCAGATCTTTGTGTCATCTGCAAAGAGACATACTTTCCCTTCCAGTCCCTCTGCAATGTCGCTTATACAGACATTAAAAAAGGAGGAGGAACTCTCCAGTGGTTTGGGGTGCCAAGCAAGAGATGGGAACAACTCATGCCCTGCATCCACCTACAGAAAAAGAAATTTGGGGTTCCAGACATACTGGTTGTGCATTTGGGGGGTTAATAACATGGGGCCGCAGGCCATCTGGTAGCTCATCCTGTGGATCAAACAGGACTGGTGGTCCTGTGGCCTCTGCTGCCCAAGTGCCAGCTGGTGTGGTAGGACATGCCACCACACCTGGTTTGGTGCCATACCCAGGAGCCTGAGGCCATTGACTGGGCAAGGGTTAAATTGAATAAAGACATGGGCAAAATTGTCAGCTGGACAGGCGACATGACAGTTCGCAGCAATGAGATAGTAACATCTTGTCTGGGTCACTTCCATTCCAACTGGGTGCCCCTATCAGACATAGGGTCAGACATATTTAATGTATCAATTCAAAATACGTTGGAAGCCATAATTTATCTAGGTGATCACCACCGGTCTTGTAAGGTCAGAGTGAGTGTATGTGGGGGTGATCAAAAGCAGGTGGGGTGCCTTGGAAAGGCCTGCTAAAGAGGTACCCCCTTTCTCTGCTGGTCTGAAGCTGTGCAGTGTAAGGCCAGAGAGGCAGGGGCAAATGGGGTGGCTTCTCCACCCTGTCAGGTGGGCAGGGTGGGGTGTGATTGAGGAAGCTTGTCTGCCTCTTCGCAGATGGTTGAAGTGAAAGGGTTCTCCTGAGTCCAGGACCCCTGGCTGAGGGGGGTAAGGGCATCTGTGGATGGCATCTGAGGCCCCCATTGTCATAGTATCATTTGGGATAGATTATGATTTCCACAACAAAATACATGTAAAAATGTAAATAAATATGAATGATTATGATGAGGTACCTGTACGCTTAAGTTTAAAATTTTGAGTAAAGTTGTGCTGCGGCCTTTTGAACCCAAACAGTTGGTGTACGTGTGTGTTCTTCCTAAAAAGTGTCAGGATCAGGGAAGTGGGCAATGGAGACCTCCAGGACCAATGAATTTTACAGAGGTTAAGCAATCATAAAATGTTGGCTTTCAACTAGAAACAATACGATAAGAAAGGGCTCACAGTGCCCCTTTAAAGTTATGTTAATAGGATACTGTAAACATTTTACAAGATTTGGTCTTAGACATGTTGTGGGGAGGACATGGTCCCCTGCTGGGTTCCTCTTAGGCCTCTTAATAAATATGTTTGTTTCCCACTGCGAGCTAAATAGACCAAGTGTTCATGGTACCAATGAGGGAGCAACCGGCCATATGCTGGGCAGAACGTTGCTACTGTAATATTGTTTGTGAACATGGTGGCGGCTTGCTGCCATGTTCACAAACAATATTAATCCAGCCCCAGTGCCGAGGGGGTGCCCAATCCCCCTCGGTAGCATCGCCCTCCCCACAGCAGTGTGTTTTTGCCGGCGTGGGCCCCAATCCCCATGGGCACATCCCTGGTGCTAGTTAACTTGCTAATGGGGAGCCCACTCCCCGTCGGCATTATGTCCCCCTCCCTGTTTGATGTGCCAGCGGGGAGCCACTTCCCATCGGCATCAGGTCCCCCAGAGAGTAGAAGGAGAGTTGTGCCGGGCCCAATCCCACTGGCTCTTGCGCCCCAGCTTTTGTGCCCGGCCGGGGTGCCCAATCCCATCAGCTGCACCCCAAAACATTCAGGTGGCACGCTGGAGCTGCCCAGCGTGTTTCAATGTCCCTGTAAAGAAAAAAACGTCCTGCAATGTTTGTTTTTAAACCTGTAAAAATAAAAGCGTCCCTCGTGGTCTCCCTGCTCCCCCACAACCGCGCCCACCCACTGCGCACTGCCTCCCCCACACCCCCTCACCCCATACTTACCTGTGGAGCCCGGCACTACGATCTTCGGTGGACCGGGAACACGTCTGCACTCTTCAAAGCCGACCACGAACTGAGGAAATGCCAGTAAGCTGTATAATGGGATGAACAGGGCTTTTCAACTTTGATGCATATCTCAGGCATTTTTGGGAATTTTGACACC
Source organism: Neoceratodus forsteri (assembly GCA_016271365.2). Taxonomy (NCBI): domain Eukaryota; kingdom Metazoa; phylum Chordata; order Ceratodontiformes; family Ceratodontidae; genus Neoceratodus; species Neoceratodus forsteri. Next base: position 158,071,186 of record JADMNL010000032.1, on the reverse strand, counting down.
AAATTTTCAACTTGGGGTTTTTGGGACCCCTCCTCATGAATTCTGCCACTGTCATGGCGTTATTAGGCCCGGAAAGGTGATTTTGCGGTCACTGCGCGGAATCCCCTTTCAGGACCGATTAATGAAACGACAGTGTCAGTGTTTATGAGGTGGGCTCTCAAAAAGCCTATGTTAAATTTGAAGGAAAAAATCAAAAAATGACTTTTCTGTTTATGCATTGCACAGTTGCTATGCAGGCATTTCGTAACCGAATTTGCAATATTTTCACACCAGATTTTCAACATTGGCATTTTCTCACACCTCCTTGTGAACAGTGAAGCTGTCATTTTTCATATCCTGGCCAAAATGTGTTTTTGCACTTCCGGCGCAGAATAGCGCAGTCGCTGTGGGAAATCAGTGTTTGGGACAGATTAAGAAAATGACAGTGACACTGTTCATGAACAGAGGTCCTAAAATGCCTATGTTGAAAATTTGGTGATGTTACTCCATAAAATGACTGTGTTACGAGCATGCGTTGCACAGTTTGTACGCACACTCATAACTTCGCGAATTAATAATATTTCCACTCCAGATTTTCAACATTGCCATTCTTCTGTACCTTCTTATGAACAGTACAGCTGTCATTTTTCACATCCTGGCTAAAATGTGTTTTTGTAGTTCCGGCGCAGAATAGCGCGGTCGCTGTAGGAAATCCATGTTCAGGATACATTATGGAAATGACAGTGACACTGTTCATTAGCAGAGGTCCTAAAATGCCTATGTTGAAAATGTGGTGACGAAAGTCCATAAAATGAGTGTGTTAAGAACGTGCATTGAGCAGTTTCTACGCATGCTCGTACCTTCGCAACTTTGCAATATTTTCACTCCAGATTTTCAGCATTGCCATTTTCCCACACCTTCTTATGATCAGTGCAGCTGTCATTTTTCACATCCTGGCCAAAATGTGTTTTCGCTCTTCCGGCGCATAATAGTGCAATCACTGTGGGAAATCAGTGTTCGGGACACATTAAGAAAATCACACTTGACACTGTTCATGAGCGGAGGTCCTAAAATGCCTATGTTGAAAATTGTATGATGAAACTCCATAAAATGACTGTGTTACGAGCGTGCATTGTTCAGTTTCCACGCACCCTTGTAAGTTCGCAAATTAGTAATATTTTCACGCCAGATTTTCAACACTGTCATTTTTCACATCCTGGCCGAAATGTGTTTTCGCACTTCTGGCACAGAATACCACAGTCGCTGTCGGAAATCAATGTTTGGGACAGATTAGGATCCAGCGAGTGAGAGAGGGGAGGAGTGACCGAGCTCAACTGAGCTCTGTTGGGACTGCTGCAGATTTCTTTGTGGGCGGAAAAGGCGCCAACGCAGGCAGGAGTCCAGAACTAAAGGGCAGCCTGCAGTGCCGGAAGACACAGAACAAGCAAGTGAGGGAGCTCAACAGAGCTCTGTTGGGACTGCTACAGATTTCTTTGTGGGCGGAAAAAGGCAGCAGTAAATGGGGCCCAGTACAAAAAGGCAGCCTGCAACGGTGGGACAAACAGAACAAGCGACTGAGAGAGGGGGAGTGAGTGAGCACAATGGAGCTCTATCATGCCTGCTGGGGATTTCTTTGTGGGCAGAAAAGGGTGGCAACGCAGGCAGGAGCCCAGTACAAAAGGGCAGCCAGCAGCGCCGGCAGAAACGGAATGAGCGAGTGAGAGGGGGGAGTATGTGAGTTCAATGGAGCTCTATCAGGACTACTGCAGATTTCTTTGTGGGCAGAAAAAGGTGCCAACAGAGGCAGGAGCCCAGTAAAAAAGGGCAGCCTGCAGTGCCAGGAGAAACTGAATGAGCGAGTGAGAGAGGGGGAGTGAGTGAGCTCAACAGAGGTCTATCATGACTGCTGCAGATTTGTTTGTGGGCAGAAAAAGGCAGCAACGCAGGCAGGAGCCCAGTACAAAAGGCCAGCCTGCAGCACCGGCAGAAACGGAATGAGCGAGTGAGAGAAGGGGAGTGAGCAAGCTCATTGGACCTGTGTCGGGACTGCTGCAGATTTCTTTGTGGGCAGAAAAAGCTGCCAACAGAGGCAGGAGCCCAGTACAAAAGAGCAGCCTGCAGCACCGGAAGAAACAGAACGAGCGAATGGCAGAGGGCCAGTGAGCGAGCTCAATGGACCAACGCAATCAACATTTGGCATTGACAAATGCTTGTTGTTTCTGAGCATGCTCGGTAGTTTTTTTCAGATAGCCCTCTGATACAAAAGATAAATTTACCTTCCACAAAATTAGAGATTTATTGTTTATGAGAAAAAAATATACTTTGCGGCAGCTGACATTTGTTTGGTTTTTTTTTAAACTAAAAAAACATGGAACATACATAAAAACAATGGACCAGATTCTCAAAGCATCATGAGACCAACTTCCGCTCCGCAACTCCAGTTGTGGACCAAAATCTCTGCAGCTGTGGATATTGGTATTCTCAGTCCGCCACAGCTACAGGAGATGTTGCGCCTGGCTCCTCAAGCTGCAACGTTTTTCCACAGCTGTGGGGAATAAAACATCTGCAAGCAGCTGTGCATCATGGAGCTGGCCATAAACCGGCTCCACTTTGGAGAATACCATAGCTGCGGGAAAAAAACAGTTCTGCAAGCGGCAATCCACTTGCGCTGAGTTTTTCCCACTGCTACAGGATTTTCATGGGCTTTGAAAATCCAGCCTGATGTGTTTTTTACAAAAACAAACACCTGAACCTAACCAAAGAGGACCTGTTTAGCTAGGTTCTGGCTTTTTTTAATCATTATTATAACCAGAAATAGCTTTTCTGGGCACCCCAAAGGCAGCATTAGCCAGAAGTCAGGGAATCACATTCTCTGTATGAGAACAGCGGGACATTAGTCACTGCTGCAGCCACAGATGAAAACATTCTACCAGCTTGAGTGCCAGTAGTGAGACGGCAGGTTCCCTCACACCCCATGCAAGGCATCATCTGTGTGCATCAGTCTCCTCCCAGCGGTTCAACTGAATAGCACTAAAACCCCCACCTGAGCATGAGACCTTAGAGTTTAGTAGCAGAGTAGCAGGTGTAGATTCTATTTCTTTTTGTAACATGGGGAAGAGAAAGGGTTGTGTCAGATTGGTTCAAGAGCATCAGGTGACCATACATTAATTCTCAACTAATCCATGGTTGCCTGGAATTAATGGATGGCTGAGACTGCAGCAATTGTCTTCCCCCTCTCAATGTCCTCCACCTTACTGACAAAAGATAGCAATACCAGGAGTGGCCACCATATGTGTATACAAGGCATGGCGATGTGCTGAACATCATTTGGTTTATGGAACAAAAGCCACAGCATGGCAATGGGCTTTTACTAGGTCAAGGAATCTGTGGTTGGGCTGAGCAAAATTCCATCTTTTAACAGTTTGTAAACTATAAGGTGGCATCCTGTTGGATAGTTATGAGACATAGGCTATGATTACCTGTGGTTTATTTTAATCTAGCTGGTTTCTGTTGCAGAGCAGCTGAACAGAGATGGATTATATGCTGAGTGACACACACACTAGTACCTATGATTCCAGCAGTATGGAACAGCTCAAATGTACTAATATCTCCCTTCTTTTTATTTTTTTCTACCCCTAAGGGCAACTACTATACTACACAACTAACTAAAAGTGAGAGGTAGTAATCCAGAAACTCTTTCTGCTGTAAGAATTGTTGTATTACTATTCTCCATTTTTTTCTGTGTGGTTCCCCCAGTCCCCTACCTAGTGCTGTTTGGAATTTTCATATCCCATTGAGACAGAATTCTGTGGAATTTCTGAAAATTCCAACTTATTCCTTGGAATTCTGTCGAAAAGAATTGGCTGAATTTCACCAGCAGAATAAGGATTATCATGTGACTTACAGAATACTGGTATATTGTAAAGCATTGTTCTATGTAGAAACAACTAGCAGAAATTTCACAACCATCTGTTGGCCTGCCAGGGGAATTGCAGGAACAGCTACCAGGCCTCAAAGCTCTTGTGCACTTAAATATATGCATTTCCCATAATGCACAGCAGCCAAATCCTAAACAGCAAACAGTAGAAAAACAGAGACGATTCCACAGTTCACAAAAGTAAGTCAGCCAAAATGAGCACATATTCTGAAATGTTGATCACATCTGCATGTAATCAATAATTCAATGCCTATTCCCCACAATATAAAAAAAAAATCAGCCTGTTCAGCACGTAGTTTCTCCAGTCAGGTGCAACCCCCTTTCTCATCCCCAGGGTAGGAACCTTAATATCCTTCCAGAACCTTTGTAATTTTGCACTTTAAAATTACCTTTACGCAAATGTAAGATGGGGAAGAGAAACATATAAAAAGAGCACCAGATCCTTTCTCTTCCCCATGTTACAAGTGAATTAACCCACTCCAGAGTATGGGTCTACTTGGGAATTACTCCACAGCTGGTTGGTTGGAGCCACTCTGCCTACGGCCTCGTGGTCCAACCCTCCAGCCGTGGATTACTTCCCAAGCAGACCCACACTCTGTTGTGGGTTAATCTTTACATGTTGCCTTTCCCAGGAGGCTCAGGGTGCCAGTACAATAAAAACAGAGACAGCAACACATCATAAAATAATACATACCGTCCAAATGAAAAAATATACATAAATAAAATTTTCTTATGCAACAAAAGTCACAATAAACAACTGATTTGCTCTGCGGAATATCTTAGATGTTCACATTTTGCAACCAATAGGCATTGTCACTCCTTATATGCCTGTATAAATAAGTACGTTTTAAGACCTCTTTTAATGGCCTCTACTGAGGAGGACTCCCTCAAGGCCCTTGGGAGTGAAATCTGCAGACAGAAATAATGTTTTGATTGGAGTATTGTTGATTTCTATCTGTAACCAGAAATGAGTGTGTATGTCTTGCAGTGTGCATGCCGCAGATACAAATCCACAAAGGTAGCACATCAGTGTTACTGCATCTGTGTCACGTGGAAACAGTTGTATGTTGTTTGTCTTACCTAATGATGGTTGTGTGTGTATTGTATTTATTTAAACATTTGGCAACTGGGACAAGCACACTGAGCTGAGGCTCGTTTCCAGGTGCGACCCGGGGGCAGGGGTAACAAATCTCGTACACATGAGATATATACATAGATACATATGGATACACATAAGAGCCACAATTAATTCAGCTAGACAGGGTAATAACATTTACAAAGAACTGATACAGCTGCAATATTTTACATAGTATTTTCTGATAGGACATACATAGATAATAAGAGATTTAACTGCTTTTGAGAAAAATAGCCTGATAATTAGCGTAGTTTAAACATTGTGCAAGGAGGTTTGGATGATTAGAAGGTGAGGCTGGGAGAGATGAGAAACAGGAGCAGGTGGGGTGTGGCAGTAAGTGAAGTTGCTGTCTGACAGAGTTGTGCAATGTAGAGTTTCTTAGGAGAGGAGAAAGCTGGTTCCATAAGAAAGGGAGCCTGTACAGTAGGAGAAAGCGGATCTGCGAGAAGTTGAGGATGGTTGGGGCAGCGAGAAAGAGCAGGTGTCCCTTGATCTTAGAATGCAAGGAGATGAGTTTGCTGGGGATAGCCTCTCTGAGAGGTAGGTGGGAGGTAGCAGGTTGAACCAGAATTTTGATATTAGGGAGATTGAGTGGATGTAAAGGCGGTGGGATAGGGGTGCAATATCGAGAGTGGAGTAAAGAGATCAGTGGTGTGTTCTGAGGGGGAGCTTTGTTTCAGAGCAGCAGAAGGCATTTAGAAGGGTGTCTAGCCTGGATAAAGATGAGGCAGGCGCTGTGCTGTATACTATATCAGCATAGTTGAAAATAGGTGTGATCATTTTTGTTAGTATTTCAAATCTAACAGGCAGTGGGAGGGACTCTGTTGCAGTAAAGCATACCTAGCTTGGGGCGGAGCTTCGAGGTGATGGCTTCTATGTGGGTTGAGAAATTTAAGTAGGGGTCCAGCCATATGCCTAGATATTTGTATGATGTGACAGTGCCAAGTGGGGTCCCATCCAGGGAGGTGATGGCAGGGGGGGTAGAGGAAAACTGTCCAGTTTTTGCGCACTCCCAAAAATCATAGATACTGTTTTGGAGTATTGATTTTGAACTGGTTTGCCTGGAACCAGGACTGCATATTATGGAAGTCCCATTGTAGATGGGATTGGACATCATCTAAAACTGGCCCGGAGGCAAAGAAGATGATGCCATCGGCATACATGTGTATGTTGGACCTTGAGCAAACAGTGAGGAGGTCATTGATGAATAATGAGAAAATGATGGGGCTGAGAATTGATCTTTGGGGAACACCTGCAAGTATGAGGGGGGAGGGGAGGATGGAGATGGACTGGTAGTTATCTGTCACCGAGGGGTCATCACCCTTATGTAGGGGGATTACGCATGCTGATTTCCAGGCTTGAAGGACAGTTCCTGTGTGTATATATATATATATATATATATATATATATATGTGTGTGTGTGTGTATATATATATATATATATATATATATATATATATATATATATATATATATATATAAAATATCTTAACATTGAAGTCTGATTTTTGCATAATTGAAACCATGGATTCCGCTATTAAACTCTCTTCTGAATCTACCTGATACCTTCCATATAGGAAGGGGGAATCTAGGTGTAATGGTTTTCCTTGCAATTCACAGGCATGTGACATTACTTTTGTTTTCATTGACAACTTACATCATAGCACTGATGCTTAAAAGGCACAAGGTCATTCTGTATGAACAAAATGGGTACGTTATTTGTATAACATTACCGTCCACAAACAACGCATATTCAAAGGGAGTTATCTTGGCTCCCTGTGCAGGCAATCCAGAGTTGGACTGGCCCACCGGGATACCTGGAAATTTCCAGGTGGGCTCCCTTAGCTGGGTTACTGGCCACCTTCTAAACTCTGAAAACTTGCATTTTGAATCTATTATCTAATTCAGTAGAGTGTTTGGCACTGCAAGTAAATGTAAGAGGCAAACACAGAGCTAGTGTATCAAATTTATGTGGAATACTGACATACATGTGACACCCTGGACCCTCCTCCTATTGATTTTCCAGGTCGGCCTCTGTATCTACTTTCCTGGTGGGCTCCCAGTACCTCAGTCTGATGCTGGAGCCATCGTTAATGCAGACCTGTTCCATATTGTTGGGTGTCACCCATAGCGAGAAGTAAGACAGTACTAAGATATACACCATACTAGTAGTTGTAATTTATGGCACTGACTCCAGCAGCAAACTTCAAGGCATTCCACCAGTGTTTTAACCCTTGAACAGTTCTGTTTTACATGCTGCTATTTTTATGACTCTTTTATGAGCCCTGCCATTGCCTTCCTGCACAGATGTGGCTACATCAAACAGTGAGTCTCTCTCAAGGCTTCTTACTTTGCTTTCTTTCCACACCTGCTGTGACCACAGACACTGGTCTCCACTCCCAAGTTATGGTGAGAATTGACACATGTATTCTGGTTTTAGAAAGGTTATGTTTTCTACTTCTAAAATGGTCAGGATTTGCATATCATGGTCTGACTTTCTGTCACGCTCAGAAACAGATCTGTAATAACAGTGTATCTGCAGCAGCAGAGCAGTCAACAAGCGCAGTTCTGGTTTGTATTAATGGGAAACTATCTGTAGTGCTCATGTCTACAGGTTAATATTATGTGAGGTTTGATGTGTGAAGGTATTTGCGTGTGAATGCTGCCGCTGCCTAGAATGCGACAGAAAAGGAGATTTCATTTCTGATTAGGGTATTTCTTGATGAGGTTTTGTAAATAAATTCATATATTTTTGAAGATTCAGGCTTTACTCTGAACCAGTACATAATACTTCTGTAAAAACATAATTCCCATCTTGGCTCAGCTATTTCTCTGCATCTGAGTTTTGGAACATGACTTCTGCTTATTTATTCCAGACATTATTATTATGATCGGTATTTTTTTTGTATATAAACTCTTTATTAACTTTTTCAAACTTTAAAATGACTTTTACAGAATACTTGGAGTATAAATATTCAGAAATACATATAGTTAATTAAGTAGTAACAATGATATAAAGATATTAATATTCATATAATAAAAGCTAAAAACATAATTGCTGATTATTCAGTTCAAATAATATAACAATTCAGCATAGCCACAACTATTTCTGTCTCTTCAAGAATATGAAGAATGAAGCCAAATAATTCAATTCATAAACTAAATGAAATATATACTACAGATACAATACCTGAAATCATTACTAAGTTAAATAGTACTAGTTTTGCTTCTAAAAGTCAATGCCTAAGTTTAATACTTCTCTAAACTTTTCAAAATTACTTAAGCAATTTCATAGATACAGGTCTAACTATACCTCTGCCATGATACCTAAGAACATCTAATTGCAATATAAACCTGGTAGAACTGATTTGAGCTGTGCATTAAAAGTTTATGATACAGATCTATTATTTTTCTCACTAGAATGTTTAAACCAAGGTTTCCAAGTTTTTTCAAACACTGCTGCTAATCCTCTATCAGTATGATGAACTCTAAAATATGATGCTGTTTTATACACACCAGCCTCCCCTTCAGATATTGAAGGGAGCTGTTTCTGTCTCCATTTCATTAAGATTTGCCTTTTTGCTTCCATCGCCATATCAGTAATTAATACACAGGAATTTCTCTGGGTTTTTCTCAAAATAGAAGTGTCTCCCAAAATCCATAAAGTTGGTGAATATGGTACATTTTGGAGTAAGAGCTCCTCAACGCTACTAATTACCTCACTCCAAAGATGTAGCACTTTTGGGCAGGTCCAAATTATATGGCTTACAGACCCTGAGGAAGCTTCACATCTCCAACAAAGATTTGGAATAGGCACTCCCATTTTTACAAGAGCTTCCGGGGACCTATGCTTCCCTCCTAATATTGTCTTCTGCACAAGCTGATAGTGAGGATCCACAGTTGCCTTGTGGGCCAGAGTCCAGCATCTATTCCAGATGGGTGGGCGATGTCTGTATTAAGATTCCACTCCCATTCCAGTCTCTGACTCTCCCAAGAAGGTTCATCCAGTGTCTGCAGATGCTTGTAAATCAAGGTCCCTTTCAATTGCTGTGGTTTCATCCACAAGTCAACTGTGCCACCCATCAGAGATGGTTGGTATTTGTAATCTTGGCCTAACCAATCAGCAAGAGCTTCCCTCATTTGGAGGTACAGTACCTCCAAAAATCAGTGTTGGGAGGGCTGAATTTTTTTTGTAACTTCTGAAAAGATTTCAGTGTATTATTGAGTGGTGATGTAAGATGTCCTAATTTATTAATTCCTTTATTTTCCCATTGCTTCCAGCATACCTTTCACACATCAGTTTTAAGCCTAGAATTTTGCCACAGGTTTTTATGTTTCCCAAACTTAATGTCCTTCCACTGTGATTTACTGCAAATAAATTGCATGGAATAAATTGTGAATTTAAAGGTAGTGAATCCAACTTGTCTGCACAACTTATTTTTAAGTCTATTTTGAAGCTGCAAAGGGCACAAAAGGGCCTGCTCCATCTTAAGCAATAGGGGACCATCATCATTTTTAATCCATAATATTGCTGACCTCACCCCACTTGCAACATGATAAGCCTTTAAGTGTGGAAAGTTCTAGCTTCTTTTTGTATTAATTGCTTGAAAAATTAATTTACTATATCTGGGTCTTTGCCCAGGCCATAAAAAGTCCAAGAAAAGTTTCTATTTTTTCAAACTGAAGTCACCATTGATGTGGTATAACAATAGGCAAGTTAAAATATAACTATTATATAGGACTTTTGGTAGGGACATCATTTTCACTGAAGCAGTCTTACCTGGTAATGATACATTAAGGTGATGCCATCTGTTCAAATCTTGTTTTAAGTTTTTTACCTTAGATTTTATAATCATTCCCAAGTCAGAAATGTGTGATCTAGACCATTTAGGTTTTTGGTCTATGTGGTTCCCTAGTGAATGAAGGCAATTCTTTACAGGAAGCAACTCTGTCTTTGCCCAATTCTCCCTAAGTCCTAAAGGTACCCACATTTTGTCAACAATTCCAATACTGCTTTTAGTGAGGAATTCCCCTTAGAAAGAGTTAGTAGAGTATCAGCAGCAAAAAATATAGAGCCTTGTAATGAACATTCCTCAGTGCTACCTCATGAATTTCCTTATGCATCCTAATGGCTAGAGAAAGTGGTTTGTATGCTAAAACATAGAAACATAGACTTTGATGGCAAATAAGGACCACTTGGCCCACCCAGTCTGCCCATTTCCTTACCTATTGGATAAACTGCAGATCCTAGTTAACCAACAGCCTACTTCTTCCTACCCCCCCAAGAACTGCCTTATGTCTGTCCCATGCATTCTTGAATCTCCCACTGTTTTTGACCCCATGACTTCCTCAGGAAGGCCATTCCATACATCCACTACCCTCTGCGTGAAAAAAATACTTCCTCACATTGTCCTTGAGCTGTCTCCCCCTCTATCTTCAAATTGTGCCCTACTGTTCTTGCGCATCTCTTTTTCTAAAAGATGATACCCTCTTGGACTTTGTTGTTTCCCTTGAGGAACTTGAAAGTTTCTATCATGTCCCTGTCTCCCTCCTTTCCTTGAGGGTATACATATTAAGCTCCTTTAGTCTCTCTTCATATGGCTTCTGGTGCAGACCCTGCACCATTTTAGTTGCCCTCCTCTGGACTGCCTCCATCCATATAGCAAAGGTGATGATGGACAACCTTGTCTGGTTGCTTGGTGGAGTAGGAGTACATGTGATAGAAAACCATTAGTAAGAACACTGACTCTTGTGCTCATATACAATTTTTTTGATACAATTAAGAACAATCATTTGTCAATGCCGAATGTTGCTGCACTGGCATTGGCAGTGGGAGTGGTGTAGCTAGAGATGCATAGGGCTGTGATTTTGTGAATGTGTCTCAAAAGGTGATTTTGCACAGCGAGCATGCCATTGTTCGCCACAGCTGCAGAAACACGTTTTGGGCAGGCTATGAAAAATGGCAGCCGGACTGTTGATGAGGAGACGTGCACAAATGCCAGTGGTGAAAATGTGGCATGAAAATATTGCAGATTGACGAAGTTACAAGGGTGCGTGGAAACTGCGCAATGCACGCTTGCAACACAGTCATTGTATGGAGTTTCGGCACCAAATGTTCAGCATAAGCATTTTAGGATCTCTGCTCATGAACAGTGTCACTGTCATTTCCTCAAACTGTCCCAAAAACTGATTTTGCACAGCAGTCGTGCAATTCTGTGCCGGATGTGCGAAAACACATTTCAGGCAGCTGGAGTGTTCATAAGGAGGTATGGAAAAATGCCAATGATGAACAGCTGGAGTGAAAGTATTACAAATTCAGAAAGTCATGAGCGTGCATGCAAACTGTGCAATGCACGCTCATAAAACACTAATTTTATTGACTTTCGTTCCCAAATTTTCAACATAGGCATTTTAGGGCATCTGCTAATGAACAGTGTCACTGTCATTTCATCTATATTGTCGAACACGGACTTTCCCTGAGCGACTGCGCTATTCTCGCCAGAACTGCGAAAACAGATTTTGGTCAGGATGTGAAAAATGACAGCTGTACTATTCATTAGAGGTGCAGAACAATGGCACTGTAGAAAATCTGAGTGAGAATATTAGAAGTTTGGTTAACGACGAGTAAAGGCAGCAACTGCACAACGACACTTGTAACACAGTCATTTTATGGAGTATTGTCACCAAATTTTCAACACACGCATTTTAGGACCTCTGCTCATGAACAGTGTCACTGTCATTTTCGTAATGTGTCCCAAACACTGATTTCGCATAGCGAGCACGCTATTGTGCACCGAGTGTGAAAACACATTTCAGCAAGGATGTGAAAATGACAGCTGTACAGTTCACAAGAAGGTGTAGTAAAATGCCAAATTGAGAATCTGGCATGAAAATATTGCGAGCGCTAAGTTACTGTAGTGTGTGTTATGCAGTTGCTATGCACCTTGTAAAACAGTCATTTTATGGAGTATTGTCACCAAATTTTCAACACAGGCATTTTAGGACCTCTGCTCATGAACAATATCACTGTCATTTTTGTAATGTGTCCCAAACACTGATTTCATACAGTGACCACGCTATTCTGTGCCAGAACTGCGAAAACACATTTCGAGCAGGATGTGAAAATGACAGCTGTCGGTTCTGAAGGTGTGAGTAAATTGCCAATGTTGAGAATGTGGTGTGAAAATATTGCAAATGCGCTTAATGAAGGCATGCGCTATGCAGTTGCTGCTATTGATCATCAGAAACAGTCATTTTATGGAGTATTGTCACCAAATTTTCAACACAGGCATTTTAGGACTCTGCTCATGAACAATGTCACTGTTATTTTCATAATGTGTCCCAAACACTGATTTCAAGACAGTGACTCAAGGCTGATTCTGCACCGGAAGTGCGAAACACATTTCAGGCAGGATGTGAAAAATGACAGCTGTACAGTTCACAAGAAGGTGTGGTAAAATGCCAATGTTGAGAATCTGGCATGAAAATAGTGTGAATATGCTAACTTACGAGCGTGCGTTGTGCAGTTGCTACACAAGCTCGTAAAACAGTCATTTTGGATTTTTCCCACCAAACTTGCAACATAGGCTTTTTGAGAGCCTCTCTCATGAACAGTGGCACTGTCATTTCGCTACTTGGACCCAAAAGGTGATTCCACGCAGTGACTGCAAAATCACCTTTCGGGACCGAATAACGCCATGACAGTGCAAGAATTCAGGAGAAGGGGTCCCAAAAAACCCATGTTGAAAATTTGGGACCAAAATTCCCAAAAATGCCCAAGATATGCATTAAAGTTGAAACCCCCTATTCATTCCATTATACAGCTTACTGGCACTTCCTCAGTTCGCGGTCGATTTTGAAGAGTGCAGACGTGTTCCCGGTCCACAGAAGATCATCGCGCCGGACTCCGGAGGTAAGTATGGGGTGGGGGTGAGGAAAGCAGGGTGCACGGTGGGTGGGGGAGGGGCATTGAGACTATGAGGGACCGTTTCGTTTTACAGATAAACCAAAAACATTGCGGGACAGTTTTCCTTTTGCAGGGCATTTGGCATGCTGCGGTGGGCTCCCAGCATGCCACCTAACTGTTTTGAGGGGTGTCAATGAGCGATGAGGACTGGGCACCCTCATTATTTTAACATGGGGAAATACGTCACCGGAAGCGGATTGGGCACCCCATTGGCACAGAAAAGAAGGGGGCGTGAGGCGAGGGGATTGGGCAGCCTTGGCATTCAACAACTGGGGGTTTATGCTGATAGGTGGGCTCCCCATTGGCACACAAAGATAGTGGTGGCGAGCGAGGGGATTGGCACTCCTCGGCATTCAACAACTGGGGGTTATGCTGACAGGGAGGCTCCCCTGTCGCCACACACAAAGACAGCGGGGGGGTTAACCGATGGGGGGATTGGGCACCCCCGAAGTCGGCAGATGTCAGGTGGCCGCCTGCTCGCCGACCATGCACATAATGGTGGCGAGCATGGCAAGAAAAGGACCGCTGCATCTGACGAGCTTTGCTCAGATTGCAGCGGACCTTTTCTTAGATGTGCTTACCCCATTATGTATGCATGGTGTGGCGCTGGCATGCAGGCTGATTGGGCAATGCAGGACGCACCTACTGGTGCGTGCCCTGCATTCGCTGAACAGTGACCGCGCCTCCAAATCCCCACTGCTGCAAGATGTTGGCTGCGCACGCACGCCAACATAAAAAAGGGGCACATTCCTATATGTTGTAAAACTGCAAACAAATAATCCCACTCCACCAAGTCAAATGCTTTTTCAGTGTCTACAGCCACCTACCCCATAGAAACCCCAGATTTTGGGGCCTTATCCAACATGTTCACTAAAGCTTTGATATTATCAGAGCCTTGTCTACCATGTATAAAGTCTGTTTGAGAGTTGAGTATTATCCTAGATAAAATTTTTCTTAGCCTATTAGCCAGTATCTTGGTGAATATTTTGTAATCAACATTTATCAAAGATATCAGCCTATAGGTAGAACACAATGTAAGCTCTTCATTGGGTTTTGGTAGCAGAGTTATGGTGGCATCATACATAGAATTTGGAAGCTTTTCCCCCTCAGTAATTTTAAAAAATGCATCATACATACGAGGTGTTAGCTCATACAGAAAAGACTGATAGAAGTCAGCACTTAACCCATCAGGCCCTGGCTCTTTTCCTTTGGGCTAAGACTTACTTGTGGACTGAATCTCAGAAACAGATATGGGATCTTCTAACTGTGCTATGTCTTCTCTAGAGAGTTTTGGCAAACCTACCCTATCCAAGAAATTACATATGACTTCACCTGGAGGCCAGGGAGTTGACTAATTTAGATTTGAATAATATTCTTTCAAAATATTAATTTCTTTAGGGTCAAATGACAGTGACCCCTCATTTCTTTTAAGATTAGGAATTAGTAATTCACGTGCTTTCTTCTTAAGTCTATAAGTCAACAGCTTGGAGGCCTTCTCACCATTCTCCCAATAGTGCTGTTTTAGGAAAAAAAGACTTCTCTCAGCTTGACGGTGAAGGATTGCATTGAGCTTATTCTTCAGTTGAATAATTCCATATTCTAAGTCATCAACTTGCCCCACCCTGCATATACCTGTGTCTTTAATGTCCTCAGATCTGTTTGCAATTTTGACAGTTCTTCCCTTCTTTGCTTGTTTATTTTAGTTGAAAAAGCCATTATTCTTCCTCTCAAACAAGCTTTAAAAGCATTCCAATTATTCTGTACAGAAGTATCATCAGACTTATTAACCCTTGCTGTGCCACTGACTGATATAGCAGTGCAGAATGTCTATATGTTCTAATTCTGTCAGCAGCCTAAGAGTTAACTTCAAAGTAGAAATGAATGTCCTCTTTCAGCCAAGAGATCAACTTCAGGAGATCTCAAAAGTAATGGGTTAAATCTCCATCATGGGGGTTTTAGACATAGTGTTGGACAGTATAAGAGAGAGCGAGAAACAGGCGAATGGTCAGACAAGGCGATAGGCCCTATATCAACATTTAAAACTTCTGGGATCTTTGAACTAGAAATCAAAAATAGTTAAATCTATTTAAGGTCCCAAATCTAGCTGATCTGAAAGCAAAATCAGCAGTCTGGGGTTTAACATCCTCCAAATGTCTGCCAGCATTAAATCCTTTGTGAGACTATTAAGGGTCTCTCTGGCTCTCTTCTACGAAGGGTTGTGAAACTCTCTGGGTAATCTGTCTAGAAGAAAGTCTGAACCCAAATTAAAATCACCTCCTATTATTAACTCAGTTGTAGGAGAAGTGAGCTGAATAATCCTTTGAGACAATTCATGAAACAATTCACTGTCCTCATCATTGGGGACGTATAAGGTCACCATCATTATTTCTTCAGCCTGAATATTACCCTTAAGTACAACCCATCTCCCTTCTTTCTCCTGTTGTGCTGTAGACACATGGAAGGGAAAACCTTTTTTCAGTAGAAATGATACACCTCTTTTCTTTTTGGAGTAGCAACTTGATGCTTCTAAACCTACCCACCCTCTTTTAAGTTTAGCAGCTTCCTCTTCAATCAGATGTGTCTCGTGTAACAAAAAAATATTAATACCTTGCACATTCCAGGACATACACTTCACATCAACCATATTGTAACAAAACAATAA
This sequence comes from Neoceratodus forsteri, assembly GCA_016271365.2. Lineage (NCBI taxonomy): Eukaryota > Metazoa > Chordata > Ceratodontiformes > Ceratodontidae > Neoceratodus > Neoceratodus forsteri. The sequence goes on along the minus strand of JADMNL010000032.1, from coordinate 158,055,507 downwards.
AAGAACAGGTATGATCCCTTGTAGTACTACACTTAAATAGTAAATGCATTATTGTCCCCTTGTACCTACTAATCAAGTCAAGGTCATATCTTTCTCAGAGGAGCATCATCATCATCATCATCCAGCTTACACACCGAGGAACCGTAACAGTTGGCTTCCTATATACTAGACCTAAATATGACAACATGATCCTATTCAAACGGCAAAATACTATGAAAAACACAGGAAAATGTAACATTTGCAAGGTACTTATATGAAGAGTATTCTTTCCCAGCTCAGTAAAATTAATTACATGCCAAAATACCTCATGGCAGAGATATAAAACTAAAATATTTGTAAATATTGCCCTAAATAAAAAGTTAGGTATACAGTGAGTTAAACAAAAAGTAGACCACGTGGTTAAGGATGAGGAACATTCCCTTAGAGGGGTAATCCCCCAATTACCTATTCCCAATGTACTCATCCCTAGATTCCACCTGATAGAGGTCTGTGTTCAAATTCTATCTGTCCCCTAATAAAGCCTAATTCATTCTAAGTCAACCGTCATGAAAACCTTAGAATAAGCATAACAGATAAGAGTAAAATCCCCATTAAATTAAGCCAAATTCAAAGCAGTGAAGAAACCCTTTGTGTACTAACACCAAACCCAGTAGAAAACATTGTTTCCTAAAGTCCATTACAGTTTCATTCTAAATCCCACAGTGTTATGGAAATTATTAAGTGCTTACACTAGGGGAAGTGTAAGAAACTGTCCAAAGAAATAAGGACCAAGCTAACTACTTTATCAATGTTTTGCACTATTACAAATAGTTATACTTTCTGAGGAGCAGTACATCAATCCTAGAATTTGTTTCCTCACACTCAGAACCCTCCCCAGCCTTTTAAGTAATGCTGAAGGGCCACTAAAACAGCTAATATTAAGTGAGGGATCAGTACCATGTAAAAGATAAGACCTGGGGGAGGGAGGGATTACTTTGTGTACTGATCATGCGAAGCCTACCAGGAACCCCTATGAACTGTATCTAAAATGTACCCAAAGTTCCCACTAAAACATTCACATCAGTCTGTGAAGAGGAACTAGCTATGGACAGAAATCATGTTCCCTACATGTTCCAAATTTTAAACCAGTGCAAAGACCCTCTTTGTTAACCATAGATTTCTAATAGAATTTATTAAATAAACTAAACAAACTTCCCTGTGAGAACACTAATAATTTACCACAATATTTCCCTGTAACCCCCTTCCCATTTAAAATCATAAGAGCCTGGTGAGATCCTAGGGATTCCAAAATATCTCAGATAACATTTGGAGAAATGTATTACATTTTATGCATCTCTTTCTTTAACCCCCCTCCCCCATCTCTCATCTCTCTTGTTCTCTCCTCAAGGATTCTCCCTAGAACATACTTACCTGGAAAAGAGAGAATCAGCAAACAAAAGGGTTAACATGAGGAAGGAATCAGAGTAGAAGGAAGGAAAAAAGGGGAAGGGAAACAGAAGCCAATCCAGATCAAAGTTCAAAGCAAACCACATCGGAAAGGCTGCTTCAATGTACTTCAAGAGACGTCATCCTCGTCCTTCGAGATTAAAGATTGTCATGTGGGCTCAGGACCCTTGTGAGTGTCTTTGTGGACAGTTTGAATAGACTCAGTATTCATTCCTTTTTCTGATGCTACTATAATCGCTCTCACCCACAACGGTCGCAAAGGGAAGTCCTCATCTGATTGGCATTGGTCCTCACATTCCAAGGTGTCGGGTGGGTTTTGTGATGCAGCAGTTTTTGTGCTTGACTGTGTAGCAGTTTTACTGCAGCTTCTTGACAATTTATTAATGTGAATAGGTTCCTCTGACAGCTGGCTCAACTCAAGGGGATGGCTGCCTGGAACCCCTACTCCTGCTCCTCGAGCACTGTGCACTGTTCAGTTTCCCAGATCTAGAGGTTCAAGACCTACCTCTGTTTCTGAGCTTCTTCAGTTTAACAGCTTGCCAGGTTTCTGAACTCTGCTTTAGGTAATTTCGTGAGGTATGCTGAATATTCTGAGGAAGTGATACTTGGTTAGATCTACTCGTTTCTGACCTCAATAGAAACATAGAAACATAGAATTTGATGGCAGATAAGGACCGCTTGGCCCACCTAGTCTGCCCATTTTCCTACCTAACAGATAAGCTGCAGATCCTAGTTAACCAACAGCTTACTTCCTCTACCCGCCCACTAGGACTGCCTTATGCCTGTCCCATACATTCTTGAAGTCCCCCACTGTTCTTGACTCCACGACCTCCTCAGGGAGGCTGTTCCATGCATCCACAACCCTCTCAGTGAAAAAATACTTCCTCACATTACCCCTGAGCCGTCCCCCCTCTATCTTCAAATTGTGCCCCCTTGTTCTTGCACATCTCTTTTTCTGGAAGATGCTACCCTCTTGGACTTTGTTAATTCCCTTGAGGTACTTGAAAGTTTCTATCATGTCCCCTCTCTTCCTTCTTTCCTCAAGAGTATACATATTAAGCTCCTTTAGTCTTTCTTCGTATGTCTTCTGGTGCAGACTCTGCACCATTTGGTTGCCTTCCTCTGGACAGCCTCCACTCTGTCTATGTCTTTGCGGAGATGGGGTCTCCAGAACTGCACACAGTACTCCAGATGGGGTCTTACCAACTGTCTGTACAGAGGGATAACAACAATGTAATATTGGAGACCCTGAGGATTTAAAACACACATTTTTAACATGCCCATGGTACAGCAAATTGAGAAAGCACTGGTTGAGTGACATTTTGCCTAAACTATTTAAAGGAGTACTACTGTCAGAGACAAAGCAGCGACCACTGCACAGATCGGGGCCCCAGTACCCCGATCCCCTCTGCAGGCAAAGTCCTCCCTCAAACAATATGTTCATACCTGAATCCTCGCAAAATCCAAGAATGTTGAAGCTACTGGCTACCTGTTCAGTCAGGAACTTCTTAAGAGCTTTCTCAGCCTCTTGCCAACTTGTAAACGTATACCATTTATCATGAAACTGAACTTCTAAAGTGACAGGGTACTTGAGTGAAAATGGTACCTTGTTTTTAGCCAGCTCCTTTTAACTGAGTTAAAAGCCTTCCACCTGTCAGCCAAATCTTTAGAAAAGCCTTGAAAAATCATAATTTTATGGCCATTCCACATAAGACTTTTCTTTTCTCTTCTCAGCTTCAAAATATGCTTCTTTTCTGAAAATCTCAAAAAATACACCAAGATGGGATGAGGTAGCATTTCTCAAGCAGGCTTGGGTTCCAACGTTCGGTGTGCCCTCTCAATCTCAAGGGGGGCATCCTAGTAATGATAAAGCAATTTTGGCAAAAACATTTGCAGGAAGGATACCATGTCACCTTCCTCAGTCCCCTTAGGTAATCCTACTGTTCAGAGGTTATCCCTCCCCTTCCCCCTCCCTCGGATTTTCCAAGTCATCTACTTTAGTCAATAAATATTGTACTTGCATTTCAAGTTTCAATATCCGTTCAGCTTGGGGGCAAAAAACTATGATTCCAGATGACCATGGCTTAACTCAGCAACAGCTATGCTGTATTTCACTGCCTCCATCTTTTCCTCCATATCAGAAACATTTTACCGTATGGTTGATGACACATCAAGCAATTTTTGTAACATCTGCTTGATTTCTGTTAAGTCCAGTGAGGTGCTTTCAGTTACGGGCGATGCTGTGAGACTGGTCGCTAACTTACAAAAGTGCGGGAGACACCACAGTTTTCACTCGACAATTACTTAACGAAAATACTTCTTATAACAAAGTTTCTATAATTACCCAAGGACGCTGGCACTCTAACACTATTAAGTAAATAAACCAGGTGTAGGCAATGCGCAAAATTTGATCTGTTTAACAAATTACTTATAACGGCTGCGGGAGGCTAAAATCGGGTTACCTTCTCCATTCAAGGCGGAACCGGAAGTCTCAATCAGTATTTTTTTTTTAAATAATTTATTTACCAAGAATACCCCAGGTGAGATGCAACATCTTGTTTCCTGTGGGGTCCTGCTTTTTCCCATTTCTGCAGCTGGGTGAACTGGAGCACTGGGATGTTAAGGGAGTTACCCAAAGTCACACACTGTGTATTTGGCTGTACCAGGGTGTGAACCTGCAATCCCTTGGTACTCAAGCTGACCTAACCTAGACCACACTGCCTCCAAAATGACAAAATGACCACCCAAGGAAGACATAGGGCCGGATTTTCAAACATCGGTCACAAGCTGTGACAATGGCAGCTTGCACCGAGCGCCAGCATGTCCAGGACTCTGCACCCGATTTTAAATGGGGTATGGTCCCAGCACCTAAGTCCCACTGCTTACAGCAACTGAGTGGGTGCACCAAATGTATGGTGCACCCAGAAGGAGTGCCACAAGTGCTGCGGTATGGTGGGGTTGAAACTGCACCCTTCCATGGGTGCATGGTGTTGCCCCCCACCACCCATGCTTTAATATGCCATAAGCAAGTGACACATACACACACAAAATAACTAGCTCCCTGCTGATCTAGTACCCCCTACCCCAATCTACCCCACACACTAAAATAGATCCTGATAATGCTGCCTGGTGACCTAAGTGCCCCTCTGGCAGCTTAGTGTTCCTACACCTGCTCCCAATCTAGGTCATTATCGGTGACCAGCACAGCCCTCTGCACACCACCATGGCGGCCGCGAATGAATTGTCGGGCGGCGTGCTGTACTGGGCTCCGTGCTTTGACAGTTCGAATCGATCGAGCTATAATGTAGGAGAAAACTATGCTAATCGCGAATAATGACCTGGGATGAGAAGAGAGATAGTGAGCACTAGTTGCAGAGGACCACTGGATCATCAGGAGTATACTCAGGATCTATTTAAATGTGAAGGTGATAGGTAGAAGGCCACTAGATCACCAAGAGCTATTATCAATATCTATGTAAGTACAGGGTAGGTTGGGCGGAGGGCATCAGATCACTGGGAATTGCATTATTACTGGTACTATAATGTGTAGGGGCAGATCAGGGCAGCTGACACAGTGGCATATACTGGACAACTTTCCCAGGAGATGTCTAAGAACTGTTAGAGCAGCCCTTGGCTGGTCTAATGGTACTTAACACTTTGTCCCTAGGGAGGGCTTTGAAAATCGGGATTTCAGGGTTGTGGAGGCCAGGGTCTGCTGTAAGCCCCCAGCACCATGCGCAAGCCATGTCTGTGGTGCAAGGTTGGCGCAAGCACACTTTGGGGTAAGCAGCCTGCTGGTTGATGCAGGCAGCTTTCTAAAATAGCTTGGAGCGCTGCGCTTGGCGGAAGGTGCTTGTTGCATCCAACATGTTGGATACAAGTACCTTGCACCATTCTAAGGGCTTGGAAAATCAGGCCCATATTTTTTAAGAAAGAAAAAAAATGAACAGTCCAGTGGACATTGCTACTTTTTAAGTTTCTTATTTTTATTCCATACTGCAATACCTCGCCCCTGTTCCACAGTTTGGGCTTGGATGCAACATGAAATTCTGGCTTCTTTTGCCCAGTGTTGCTCCCCCACCAACTCCTCAAGCCTTGCACAACTATACAGAGAGAAGAGGAAGTGCTACACAGTGCAGACTACACAACAAGTAGGGTATGAGTTACTCATCAGGCAAAGGAACCTTTAGTAGTAAAAAGTTTTAATTTAGTGACAGACTTCCATGGGCAGTGATTTTTAGAAAGCATGATACAGGCATTCCTAACTTCAGAATGTATGACACAGGCAAAATTCCTGATTTCAGAATGCATGACAATTCCTGATTTCAGAAGGCATGACATAGACACAATTCCCAGTTTCAGAAAGCTTGGCATAGGCACAGTTTCCCATTTCAGAAAGCCTGACACCAGCACAATGCCTGTTTTCCGAATGCATAATCCAGGCACAATTCTGATTTCTGAATGCATAACCCAGGCACAATTTCCGATTTCAGAAAGCTTGACACAGGCACAGTTCAGATTTCTGAAAGCATGACACCATTGAGACCATTCGCGGTGGCTGTAGGGGCCACAAGGGGATCCTCCCAGCCACAAGGAAGTGGGCCAGAGCAAACGCAAGGGCAGATGACAATGGAGCAGATCCTTCCTGGCCTCAAGGAGTGGGCCAGGGTCGCCGGAGAGCCAGCGGGAGCAGCGAGAAGCAAATCCATCCCGGCCACAAGGGAGCAGGCCAGGGCCGCTGCAGAGTGAGCTAAGGAGAGGAGCCTATCTGGCAACAGCGTGGGAGTTTCAAGTGGTGCTGCACCTACTCCCAGAGGAGCTACAGTCACTTTTTGATTTGGAATTTGCAACAATCAGCCGAGGGGCCAGCGCAGCAATCGAGGCCAGAGGCGTGGAGTTTGTAAGCCACCCAGGTTTTAAAAGGTGACCTGGGGAGGCAAAGGTACATCAGCGGTGGCTGTAGGGGCTGCAAGGGATCCTCCCAGCTGCAAGGAAGTGGGCCAGGACAAATGCGAACAGAGGACAACAGAGTGGATCCTTCCTGGCCACAAGGAAGCAGTCCAGGGCCGCTGGAGAGCCAGCAGGAGCAGTGAGCAGCAAATCCATCCTGGCCACAAGGGAGCGGGCCAGGGCTGCTGGACAGCAAGCTGAGGAGAGGAGCCTATCGGGCAATGGTGCAGGAGTTTCAAGTGGGCCACACCTACTCCCAGAAGAGCTGCAGTCACTTTTGGATTTGTGTCCCATCCGCTCACCCCGGCCTTGACCCTGACCTCGACCTCGACGTCTATTAAATGGTCGAAAGGTGGTTGGAGCCAACCAAAGGGGCTGTGGTCTGGACTCAAGAAGGAGAAGGTGAACTCTGAGGGGGTGCTTGCATTGTACAGCCTGTATTGGGGAGGGTTATTTAGGGCCAGTTTCCTTGCTCTGCTGTGGGAGTGTTGAAAAATTGTGTAAGAATACTTAGAAGAGCACTCATGGGTGATATGGTGTGTTCTTGAACATAATTGGAGGGGCATACTAAATTAAGGCAGCTGGTGAAGCAGGCACTGGTGGCGGGGCACCAAATAGTGCTCAGGCACAGATAGAGCATTTAGGGAATAGGATGGAGCAACCGACCTGGGAAGGAAAGTGCCATAGGTTGGGGACTGATATGAGGCAGGGTTCGCAGATCACGAGGGCCAACATCTTTGGGATGGTGGTGCGGTGTGTAGGGTGTAGGTTGGCTATGGGACTAGCCCTGGCATGGAGGATTGAGGGTTGCATGGTGTGCCGAAGGATGGTGTGCCTTGAGGATGAGATCAATTGGTTAAGGTGGGCATTGGGTATGGAATGGGGGGTACAAAGACTGGTGGCCCTGATGGGGGATTGGCTGGGGAGGGCAGGAGATGGATGAATGGTGATGTGGTAGGATGAGAAGGGAGCCAAGGGGATAGGTTCGAGGGAAGGGAGGTGAACAATGGCATGTGGTAGGGGCTAAGAGGAGGGGGGACTTTGGGGTCCATGACAGGAAGCCTGAAATCACAGAGAGAAGACAAGCACACTAAAGGTGGGATCATGGTGTCAAATAAGTACCTGCCACTGATGGAGACCAGGTCAGGAGGGGATAAGGACTCAGAGAAAATAAGGGGGGCAGGGGACAAGAGAGAAGGGGAGGAGGTAGCAGGAAAGAGAGGGAAGGGGGGACAGTAGGACAAGATGATGGGCCAGGGGAAGAAAGAAAGGAGAAGCCAAAGGACAGGAGGCTAGGTTAGGGGAGTGGTTGGGTCAGCAAGAAAGGTGAGTTCTCACAATAAAATGGACCAGCAGGCAGAAGAAGTGGGGGAAGTATAGTACCCTGAATGAGGAGGAGGGGGGTAAGTACAGAAGACACCGCCGGGACAAATGAAGGAGCAGGGTGACAAAGGAGTAAATGGGAACAGCAGGATGGAAGTAGAAGAGGATGCCAGGATCTCAAGGCCACAGGGAGGATTGCAGACAGGGACCAGACTTAAGGAGAGAAGTAGGGCAGGAGAATGGGAGGAAGGGGAAGAAAATGGGAAAGGGGGTAGTGAGAAAGCAGTGTACAAAGGGATAGGGGCCAGGGTACAGGGACAGGTGGGGGGGGCAAGAGTCAAGAAGGTAGTTCAGACACCTGCAGCAAGGGGAAGGAGAGGCAGAGTGCAGCTTAAACAGAGGAAGGAGTGGGAAGGGTACTCCTGATAGGGGATTCTATATTGAGAGGGATCAAGTGGGGGGGCAGAGGAGGCACGGTGTGGGCGGAGTGTATGCTGGGGATGACAGCGATGGAGGTAATCCACCACGTCCCGTCATGGGGCAGGGACAAGGAATGTACACCTAGTGTTCCAACTGGGGACAAACGACCTGGATGGCAACAGTCTCATGGAGACACAGGTGCAATTTAAGGCGCTGGACAGATTCAGTGGGGGGCTAGGCTTTAAGTCTCTAGCCTTCTCAGACGTACTGCCGGTACCAAGGGCCAGCATGGAGAGGAAGCAAATGGTGAATGAATTCAACAACTGGCTGGAGAGATGGGGCAGGCAGATGGGGTTCAGAGTGATAGAGGGTTGGGGGGAGCTTGGGAGGATGAGAGCCTCTATGCCCAGGACTGGCTGCACATCAGCAGGAAGGGGACAGCTGTGCTGAGGTGCAGACTGGGGGAGTTCTTTGAAAAAGAGTATAATTTAAACTGGGGGGAGGGCTGGAGGTGGAGCCTAGCAACTCCATGGACGAGTTGGGGGACCCATGGTCCCCCCAGGTCAAGATTGAAGATGGGGGCTTTGGCAGGCCACCAAGAGAATCTATGGAAGGGGGACAATGATGGAGGGGCCTGGTAGTCAATGCCAGAAGCCTGGCAAACAACATGGAGGAGCTCATATCCACCATTGCACATGAAAGGCTGGACGTAATAGCAGTTACAGAGACCTGGTGAACAGAGCTCCACACTTGGGAAGCAGAGGTTCCAGGGTTCAGACTAATCAGGAAGGACAGGAGGGATGCGTGTGTGGCCTTGTACATTAGGAAAGATGTGAAGGTGTTGGAGTAGAGGGAGGGCAATGGGGAGACGGAATTACTATGGGCAACGCTAGGCAGAAGGACAGGGGAGTTGTTGAGGCTTGGAGTGGTGCACAGACCACCCTCCCAAGGGGAGGAGCAGGATAGAAAAATGATGCAGGACATAGTGAGGGTAGCTCTTAAAGGGAAAACGTTACTAGTGGGGGACCTGAACTTTCCAGACATGACTGGTCCATCCCTGACACAGCTTCAACTAGAAGCAGGAAAATTCTGGAAGTATTACAGGGGACTTTCCTTTGGTAATTAGTCAGGGAACCAACAAGGGGAAGCAACCTACTGGATGTGGTCCTGACAAATGGGAAGAACGAGGAGGAAGTGGTGGGGGAGGAGCTGGGTAATAGCGACCATATTATAATCAGGTTTAAGGTGAGGGCGGGCAGGGAGGTGACCCAGACCAGCACAATGGTATGGATTTCGGGGGTGCAGACTTTAATGAGATGAGAAGGATAGTGGGGGTAGCAATAGGTGGTATAGGGGATATAAGGGAAGTGGAGGACCTATGGGGCTATTAGGGACCAGGTCAAGGAGGCCACGAACAGATGTATAAGGAGGGTAAGGAAGGGAGTGAAAAGTAGGAGGCCTCTGTGGTTCAACAGGAGTGTAGCAAGGGTGGTAGGGGGCAGGAAAAGGGCATTTAGGAAATACAAGGAAACACAGAAAGAGGAGCACAGGGAAACCTACATAGGATCAAGGAGGATAACAAGGAAAGAGATTAGGAAGGCAAAAGCTAACACAGAAGAGCGGATTGTGAGACAGGCAAAGGGCGGGGGGGGAATACATTTTTATGTTTGCTTGCACGCATGTGCAAGAAACATAGTGCCTTCATCGGAGATTTCGGAGGTGTGTTACCCTCCCCTCAAATTCAGTCAGTGGCTGCTTGGCTGGCCCTATAGCGAATGCATTTTGGAGCTGTCTATACACGCTCCAAAATGCAGTCTTCTGATTGAAGAGGAGCTCCGCTGAGTGAGCACCGATAAGATATCGGCTACTCACGTGCAGCTCCCCACTTGCTGAACAGGCGTACGCGCCCCGTACTATATAACGATGGGTGCCCAATCCCATCCGGCTGAGCCGTCCCCACCCCCCGTTGTAGGTGCCACGCTAGAGGCCACCCCAAGCGTAGCAAACACTGTAATCCTTTGGCGGTAAATGGGTGCCCAATCCCCGTCGGCTGAAACGCCAAGTCCATGTGCCGCGGCACAGGCCCACCCAAGCGTGCGCAACCTGCCGTGATTTTTGTTTTTAGTTTGCCGACAGGGTGCCTAATCTCCATTGGCTGAACGCCCCCAAGTCCTTGTGCCATGCCGAGAGCCCATCCCAGTGTGGCAAACGTCCACAGCGTCTTTTTTGTTTTTAACCGCTAAAAAAACTGTCCCATGTCCTCCCAACCCCTCCCAAACCTCACACCCACCACTGCGCACTCCAGTTCTTCCCCACACCCCCACCCCATACTTGTTCTTCCAGACTCCGGCAGCGATCTTGATGGACGGGAACACGTCTGCACTGTTCAAAGCCGACCGCGAACTGAGGAAATGCCGTAAGCTGTATAATGGGTTACATAGGGGTTTCAACTATTGCATATCTCGGGCATTTTTGGGAATTTTTGCACCAAATTTTCAACATGGGGTTTTTGGGACCCCTTCTCAGAATTATGTCACTGTCCATGGCGTTATTCGGGCCCGAAGGGTGATTTCGTGCAGTGACTGTGCAGTGACTGTGAAATCACCCTTCAGGCCTGAATACCACCATGACAGTAACATCATTCATGAGAGGGTCCCAAAAAACCATGTTGAAATTTGTGCAAAATTCAATAAATGACTGTTTTACAAGTGTTGTGCAGTTCCCACGCAGGCTCGTAAGTTCGCGAATTTCAATATTTTCCTCGATTTTCAACATTGCCATTTTACCACACCTTCTTATGAGTAGCACATGTCATTTTTCACATCTCACCCAAAATGTGTTTCCACCCATGTAGCGCAAGAATGGCGAGTCGGTGTGCAAAATCAATGTATGGGACAATTAAGAAAATCACAGTGACACTGTTCATGAGCAGAGAGTCTTAAAATGGCTATGTTGAAAATTTGGTGAAAAAATTCCTAAAAATGACTGTTTCATGAGGGTGCATTGCGCAGTTCTTACGCACACTCGTAAGGTCACGAATTTTCAATATTTTCACTCCAGATTTCCAACATTGCCATTTTATCACACCTTCTTATGAGCAGTACAGCTGTCATTTTTCACATGTCACCCAAAACGTGTTTCTGCCCATGTAGCACACAATGGCGCAGTCGGTGTGTGAGATCAATGTACGGGACAAATTAAGAAAATCACAGTGACACTGTTCATGAGCTCAGGTGTTAAAATGGCTATGTTGAAAATTTGGTGAAAAAATTCCTAAAAATGACTGTTTTACGAGCGTGCGTTGCACAGCTCCTATGCACGCTCGTAAGTTCACGAATTTTCAATATTTTCACTCCAGATTTCCAACATTGCCATTTTACCACACCTTCTTATGAGTAGTGTAGCTGTCATTTTTCACATCTCACCCAAAACGTGTTTCTGCCCATGTAGCGCACAATGGCACAGTCGGTGTGCGAAATCAATGTACGGGACAAATTAAGAAGGTCACAGTGACACTGTTCATGAGCAAAGGTCTTAAAATGGCTATGTTGAAAATTTGGTGAAAAAATTCCTAAAAATGACTGTTTTACGAGGGTGCATTGCGCAGTTCCTACACACACTCGTAAGTTCGCGATTTTCAATATTTTCACTCCAGATTTTCAACATTGCCATTTTACCACACCTCCTTATGAGCAGTATAGCTGTCATTTTTCACATCTTGCCCAAAATGTGTTTCCACCCATGTAGTGCACAATGGCGTAGTATGTGCAAAATCAATGTATGGGACACATTAAGAAAATCACAGTGACACTGTTCATGAGCAGAGGTCTTAAAATGGCTATGTTGAAAATTTGGTGAAAAATTCTAAAAATGACTGTTTTACTGGTCGTTACGCCAGTTCCTATGCATGCTAGTAAGTTTGCAAATTAATATTTTCACTCCAGATTTTCAACATTGCCATTTTATTACACTTCCTTATGAACAGTACAGCTGCCATTTTTCATATGTCGCCCAAAATGTGTTTTCGCACATGTAGCGCACAAATGGTGCTGTTGGTGTGTGAAAGCAAAGTTTAGGACAGATTAAGAAAATCACAGTTACACTGTTCATGAGCAGAGGTCTTAAAATGGCTATGTTGAAAATTTGGTGACAAAAGTCCATAAAATGACTGTGTTACGAGTGAGCATTGCGCAGTTTCCACGCACCTCGTAAGTTCATGACTTTGTAATATTTTCAGTCCAGATTTTCACCAGTGGCATTTTTCACACTTCCTTATGAACAGTACAGCTGTCATTTTTCACAACATGGCTGAAGTGTGTTTTCACACTTTCAGCGCTGAGATGCATGGTCGCTGTGGGAAATCATTGTTCGGCACAGATAAAGAAAATCACAGTGACACTGTTCATGATCGGAGGCACCAAAATGCCTGAGTTGAAAATCTACTGTAAAATATCCCCAACCTAATTATATTACGGGTGTGCGTTGCACAGTTTCTATGTACGCTCATGACTTCACCATTTTTTAAATATTTTACTGCAGATTTGCAACATTGCCATTTTTACACCTCCCCATGAACAGTACAAGCTGTCATTTTTTTACATCCTGTTCAGAATGTTTTGCACCTGTGGTGCTAAATGACCGTACTCTATGTGCATAAGCAACTTTCGTAAAAACTGATATTCCCCTGTTCATGAGGTGGGGTCACAAAAAAACATGTTGAAAATTTGGAGTGAAAATACCAACGAATGCCTGAGGTATTAGGGTTTCAACCATAACGCCAAACCCTGTAGAGAATGACAGGCATCAGGGTGTGACTTGGGATTCTTGTCTGTAATGCTCATACCATTCCACACCCTGCAGCCAGTGAGAGCATTGAGGTATGCCTTGGACTCTTCAGCCCCAAAGTTCACCCCATTCTCCTATATCGCACCTATCTCACGCATTTTCTAATTAAATGGGGTGTAAAGGCCAAAGCCCCAAAGGAACACTGTGACACTTGTCAGTGTCTGCAGGGTGGGTGCGTGAAATGGCCGCTGTCATATGCCTGATGACCCAAATGCACACCCCAATGCCTGTCACTCTCTGCAGGGTGGTGGTGGGGTTGGCTTCAGTTCAGTACTTCACTGCCATTCCTATTACGCAGCTCTGTAACTTCTACATTACCACTGCCAATGCCAGCAAGCAAACATTCGGCATTGACAAATGCTTGTTTAGGTATGTGAGGGAAAGGAGGATGACTAGTCAAGGGATCGCTAGGCTCTAGGGGGATGGGGGGAGCCACTAGAGGATGACTGCATGAAAGTGGAAGAGTTGACTAGGTACTTTTACTCAAATTTCATGAAGGAAGGGTAGTGGGGGCTAAGGCTGAGGAAAAGGGGGAAGGGTGGAAATGGACCCATTTAGTATAGACAGAGTCAGGCAAGAACTTGATACGATGATGGCAGACAAGGCCATGGAGCCAGATGGACTGCATCTGAGGGTGATCTGGGAGCTAAGGGAGGAGTTAGCCACCCTGCTGGCAAGTTTATTTAACCTGTCCTTGGATGCTGGGAAAGTGCCAGAGGACTGGAGAAGAGCTGCAGTCATGCCAATACATGGGGGAAGGGGGAGTAGAGAGGCAAAGGAGAACTATCGTCCAGTCAGCCTTACAGCAGTGGTGCGGAGTGTCAAGGAGGCACTCATCAGGGAGAGGGAGGAGCAGTGCCTAGAAGGGAATGTATTGCTGAACAACAGCCAGCGTGGGTTCACTAGGAGGAGAAGAAGGTCATTCCAGTCCAATCTTATTGAATTCTTCGACTGTGTGATGCAGGAGATAGACCAAGGGGGGGCGATGGACATGGCCTACCTGAACTTCAGTAAGGCCTTCAACACCGTCCCCGACAGAAAATTGATCAATAAACTGGGAAGTATGGGGGTGGGAGACAAAATAACTATATGAGTGCAAAGCTGGCTAACTGACAGGACCCAGAGGGTGGTAGTGAAGGGGGAGCACTCTAACGGGGGACAAGTGATGAGTGGGGCACTCCAGGGGTTGGTGCTGGGGCTGCTCCTCTTCAGTGTCTATATATGCAACATTATGGATGGACTGAAAGGACAGGTAGCGCTCTTTGTGGATGACATGAAAATCTACAATAGGTTGGACACTGAGGGAGGGGTGGAGGACATGCGGCAGGACCTGAGGGCACTAGAAGGGTGGGCAGAGACCTGGCAACTGAAATTTAACATCAGGAAATGTGCAGTTATGCACCTAGGACATAGTAACCCGAGGACAGAGTACAAAATGGGAGGGAAGGGAATCAGGGTGACAGAGCAGGAGAAGAATATGGGTATAGTAGTCTCTAGTGATCTTAAGGTGGGGAAACAGTGTACTCAGACAGTAGGGAAGGCATATGGGATGCTGGCTAGTATTGGGAGGGGGAATCACTAGCAGGAGGAGGAGGGAATCCTAGTACCCCTGTACCAGGCTATGGTGAGACCGTACCTGGAGTACAGAGTACAATTCTGGAGGTCTCACTTGTGAAAGGACATAGACGTAGGGATGAAGGGCAAGCCATATGAGAAGAGATGCAGTGAGCTAGGGTTATATACCCTGGAGACCAGAAGAGAGAGAGAGGGGACATGATACAGACCTTCAAATACATCATGGGGTTAAACAAAGGGGGCCCGGGGGGGCATATTCAGAATGAAGATGGACACTGCTACTAGAGGGAATAGCCTGAGACTACATGTGGGATGCTACAGAGGGAACGTGCAGGGGAGATTCTTTACAGAGGGGGTGGTGGATGCCTGGAACAGGTTTCCAGAGGAGGTTGTGGGGGTAGAGACAGTGCTGGGATTCAAGAGGGCTGTGGGCAGGCATAAAGGGCTATGGGGTGGAGGGGTAGGTTCCCAGGGAGGGAGGGAGGAGGTAGGCTGGGGGGGAGGGCAGACTGGATGGACCATGGGTTTGTTTCTGCCGTCAAGTTCTAGGATTCTATGATACAAGGCTAATTCCCCATTTCAGAAAGCATGACACAGAGACAATGCCCGATTTCAGAAAGCATAATGCTGGTACAATTCCTGATTTCAGAATGCCTGACACAGTGAAAGTTATTGATTGTCAGAAAGTCTGACATGGCATAATTCCCAATTTCAGAATGCATGGCACAAGCACAGTTCCACATTTCAGATCCTGAGCAAGTCACTTAAAGGGAATCCGTATGTTTCCTTATGAAATTATTGTGAAGGTTACTATGAGGATCCAGTAGGTAAATTGCTAGGTTATACTTAGAAAATGTTTTCAGTAAGATAAAAAAATACATTTAAAATTGTGATGTGGAGGCATCCATTTTGTGGACAGGAAGGGTGCTGTGATGATGTCACTGCCTCACCAGCTACAACAGTATGCAGTTAAGCAGGTTAAAACAAACTGCTCCTACAGACAGGGATCCTGTTCTATCATGAAGAGAAGCACTGTATTCTTTTCTTGCACTCTGCCGAACATAAAATCCTGGGTGTTCCTTAGAATATAACAGAATCTTTGACGGCACAGTCAAACTGATCTCATCTGCTACACTGCTCACTGTTAACACTGGTGAGGCAGTGAAATCATCACAACTCCCTTCATGTCCACAAAATAGATGCCTCCATATCTCTATTTAAAAAGCATTTTCTGTCTTACTGAAAGCATGTTCTAAATATAACCCAGCAATTTACTTGCTGGATCCTCATGTAACCCCCCTACAAATGGGGGTTCCCGAAATGTCTTCACTGAGCTTGCCTAAATGCTCACTGCCAGGCTGGTGTTCTGCGTTTTAGTAGATTAAGTGTATTGCCAGAGTGTCTGTATAGCCTCTGTGTACTGTCTCTTTAAGAGCTGCCTGGATTGCAGTCTTAATTAATCTAAAAGGGAGCTCTGTCAGAAGATGTGCTTGTTTGCTGATCATTTGTTAGAGTAGTAATAATATTGCAGTTTGTTCTAACCTGCCTTCTTTGCAGCAAGGACTGTTCTGTTTATCTCCACCAACTTGGACCGGGATTGTCAGAAACCAAAACCAAAACCCGAACCGAAACAAGCAGAGGTTGTGGATCCATCGGCTGCAGGGTCCTGGTCACGAAGGCATTACCGGAGGAGCCCTCCCCCCATCCCCCAAACTGAAACAAGCACAGGTTGTGGATCCGTCGGCTGTAGGGTCCAGGTCGTGAGGGCATTACCGGAGGAGCCCTCCCCCCACCCCCTGAACCGAAACAAGGTATGCCGACTGCGCTTTACCCTGAAGGAGACCTCTCTACAGGCTGTTGATGTTGGCGCCTTTTTAAATTCGAATTGCCTTTATTGTCGACCCAACAGTGGAGATAGTTTTTAAGCTGTATTTTATTCTACCTTAGAGATATATTTGCCTTACGCATGGTGCACCTTAAGAGGGGTTTATTTAACTTTAAGGGAAACATTTGCCTTTAAAACATGTACAGCTTACTTGTGATTTAATTAATTATACTGCGTCAGCTTGTATACTCAGGGGAAGCAACAGCACAATCAGACTCTCCAATCCAGACACTCCATTTTCTAACTTTAAGGGAAACGTTGCCTTTAAAAGTGGTACAGCTTACTTGTGATTTAATTAATTATACTGTGTCAGCCTGTATACTCTGGGGAAGCAATAGCACACTCAGTCTCTCCAATCCAGACACTCCGTTTTCACTGTTAGGAAATATGTAAATGCCTTACTTGGTCTGGGTATAAATTCAACCATCTCCTTTCTCCACAGCACAGGTTGTGGATCCAGTAAACTACAGGGTCCAGGTGTGAGGGCATTACGGAGGCCCTCCCCCCCGAACCAAAACAAAGATGCAGCTGACCGCTTTTCCCTGAAGGACACCTTCTCTACAGCTGTTAACCCCGCAGTCGCCTGTGACTGCCCCCGCCCGCCCCCAATACCCTCCCACCCTTAGCCGGCATTTCTTTTATTCCAGAGTGTCTTGCAATATTGTGCGTCAGCAGGGTCGCGTTTGTTTCTATCTCCCTTGTTTTTCACCCCCCCTTTATCTTCACTGTCCACCAGAGGTCGCACTTAAGCTCGAACTTGTCTATTCCTTCCCGGTTTCCTGCCTCTTGTGTCTTTCACTACCACTAGCTCCTTTATACCTCCTTGCCCACTCTCCCCCTGCTTATTTCCCCTAATTACATCTTTTGAATTATGCACACCAAGTTCACTAGCTACCTTACTTTCGGTCTATTACTACTTGCAGCAGGGGACATACATCCTAACCCTGGCCCCTCAAACCTACCCATGGTGCTTTCAACAGCAGGCCCCTACCCTAACTCAACCCCTAACCCCACTGGAGACCACCTCCCATGGGGTCTGCACCTCCTCACTTAAATATACGTAGCTTGCCCCTTAAACTTGACGTCCTCCAGTTACTCGCAGCACACTATGCCCCTGATGTCATCGTCCTCTCTGAAACTTGGCTAAACAAACAAGTCCCTGACTCCTCGATTGCTATTCCAGGCTATGTAATTGCCCATCAGGACAGGTCAACTAGAGGCGGTGGTGTGGCTACAGTATCTATGTAAACACTATTCTGCATTTCTCAACCGCCCTAGCCAAAGCTGAACCCAATGCCTATGAAATTCTCTTGCTTCAACTGACTCTCCCCTTCTCCCTCCCTCCCTATCTACATAGTGGGATTCTATTGCCGGCCTGCCTTCCCAGCTTCGTCTGTCACTGATCTCCTAGAACAAACTGCCTCCCAAACCCCTACTAGTGAACTCTATGTCATGGGCGACTTCAATCACAACTGGCTAGCTCCCTCCTTCAACAAAACCCGGACGGACATTGCCTCACTCAACCTCTCACAAACCATCTCTGAGCCCACACGTCTAAACTCCAAAATAGGAAACCACTCACTACTTGACTGGGGCCTCACCAATCACCCCCACTGGGTTATCGCTTCAGGGCTCCTACCCAATTCCCTAAGTGATCACCACATTATTTATCTAGTCCGGAAAATCCACCGACCTCATCCCCTTCCAAAGTACATACTCCAATGTTCCTACAAATCTCTAAACCTCGTCTTCGTGGTTGAAGACTTAGCTCTCGCTTGCTGGGAACCCCCCCACCAAACTCTACTCTATCAACGATGCCTTCCTTCATTTCCAAAACACGTTCCTCCAAGTCTGGGACGCTCACGCTCCACTGCGTCGCTCCAGGGTACGTGGCTATCACCTGCCCTGGATCACCCAGGAACTGAGAGCCTGCCAAATCGCCCAGGACAAAGCATGGAGCACCCACAAAACCTCACGCCTCCCAAGCGATCTTGTCATCTATTGGTCTGTACGCAATAAATGCACCACAGCAACCCGCCTAGCTAAAACGGAATACTTCAGCTCCTCCCTTCGTTCCAACTTAAACTGTCCATCCAAATTCTGGAAGGTTATTCACTCCATCTTCTCCCCCCCAACTGCCCCCCTCCTCCTCATGAAACAACTCCCTACTTACTGAGCCGCAGGATGTAGCCATTGCATTCAACACATATTTCTCCTCCTGTGCCTCGGCCCTCCTGTCTTCCCTGCCCACCTCAGTGTCACAGTCCTCCTCCCACATGTTCTACTTCCAGTGGGCCCCCTACCTTCACCTTCAAAGTAATCCTGCCAGTTGACATTCTCAAAGCCCTTCAGGCCCTCGACACAACAAAAGGTAATTCCCCCAATGGCCTCGACTGCTATCTCCTTCACCTCTGCACCCCAGCCATTGCAACCCCCCTTGTCACCCTCTTAAACCTCTCCTTTTCATCTGCTGCTGTCCCCCAGGTCTGGAAGCAGGCCATCGTCATCCCCCTCCTAAAGGGGGCATCACCATCTCCCCCTCAAATTATCGACCTATCTCCCTCCTCCTTGCACTCGCAAAGCTGCAAGAACACTTGGTGCTCAATCAACTCACCTCCTTCCTCTCTGGCACCAACTTCTTCACGCCGTTCCAGTCCAGTTTCAGGAAGGGCCATTCCACAGCCTCCTCCCTGTTTAGGTTTATGGACTCCATCCTATCAGGCATGGATAAAGGGTTGATCACCTCAGCCATTTTTATAGACCTTGCCAAAGCTTTCGATATGGTCTCCCACCCTCTGCTACTTCAATGTCTCTCGGAAGCGGGCCTAGCTGGCTCAGCTACCAATTGATTCAAAGCCTACCTAGCTAACAGAATTCAATCAGTCAGAATTGCAGACGTCACCTCTTAACCCCTCCCTATAGCCACTGGAGTTTCCCAGGGATCAATACTTGGCCCTATCCTGTTCTCCATCTTTTTAAATAACCTCCCTCTGGTGTGCTCATCCACGTCTATTCAAATGTACGCAGACAATACTGTCCTTTTTGCCTCGGGCTACTTCCCAGAAGAGGTAACAGCCAACCTCCAGGCTGATTTCAGCAAGGTACAGTTATGGTTTAGCTCTCACCAGCTCTCTCTCAATGCGAACAAAACTACCACCATGACCTTCAGCACTCGGCAACGTCTAACCAGGCTTTCTTCCCTCCCTACCTTCCATACCCTTGACGGGACAGTACTGGAGGACGTTGCTTCCTTCCGCTACCTTGGGGTTTGGCTCGACTGTCACCTGTCCTTCTCCAACTACATTGATGCCATCATAAATAAACTGCACCCCAAGCTCGGAGCTCTGTACAGGAACCGCAACTGCCTCCCTCTTATGGCCAGGCGTGAGCTAGTGCATAAGATGATCCTCCCCTCTTTTGAGTACTGCGACATAGTATACAGTGCCACCCCCAAATCTACCTTAGCCAGACTGGACTCACTTTTCCATGCCTTCTGTCGCTTTGCCCTCGATGCCACCCCTCGCACCCATCACTGCAACCTCTACCATGCCTTCACACTCCCTTCCCTTGAAAACCGTCGCCTTCAGCACTGCGCTAAATTCATAGCAAAATTCTGGCATGACACCCTGCCCTCATACCTCTCTACCTTACTTACCCCAGCTCCATCCCCTTCTCATGCCCTCAGATCCCTTGATGATTGGAAGCTTCAAATCCCTAGGTGGAAAACCACTATTGGACAATCTGCCTTCTCCTACTGCTTCCCCAAACTCTGGAATAAACCCCCCCCCCACAAATTTGCCACTCCTCCTCTATCCACTCCTTGTCTTCAGCACTAGCAAACTACCTCTCAGTAAATTGCTCCTGCATTTAATACATAAGATGTCCCCTTTTCCTCCCCCGACTGCCTGACCAGCGGCACCTAGCTTACGGTATGGAAGCTGGCTTATCTATGCCAACTTCAGCACTTCTAGTACACGAGCTCTACCCTGTCCTAAACACTCCTTGATACTGCCTGATCCTCACATTTCTCCACTCAGTGTCACACCTCATCTATCCAACACTATGTCATTCTGTAATATAATCTACGTCTGCCTGCTGTTGTTGTTGAACTGTACTGATGTCTTGTCCCTAGTCCAACACACAATTGTATCCTGCAATTGCATAACTGAATCTTCTCTGTAAACTGTTCACTGAATCTGCCTACTGTATTGCTGTAATTGTGCTTAGCTATGTTCCACTGTGTAACTCTTGGTAACCTGCAAGTTATCTCCCACTGTACCCTCACCCCCCAGGCTGCACTGGGAGACGAGCATCTTTTTGCTCAGTGTGCCATCCTGGTGAAACAATTTCAATAAAAAAATAAATGGGCCAATCAGTACTGTTGGGACTCTAAAATGGAGCCTGCCTACAGGGGCTTGGTGGGGTCAAAACTTGTAGGAATTGTAGTTTTTGCATCTTGGGGCCTAAAATAACCTGGAGGGGGAGCCTTTGTTGTGACTGACAGACAGATCAGCCAACCAAACCTTTTGGATCTTGGGGGAAATTCCCAAGCTGCTTGCAGCTAGTTTCAGTTCTGAGTTAAGAAGTGAAGAAATAACAGCTTGAATGATTCAAGCAGCAGCCCTGGCATAGATTCGCATGGGAGAACTGTGGAAAGGTCTGTGTTTTGGCCTGCATGCCTGCATGCTGTCCCTGAGAGGGAACTTGAGCCTTTTTCGGACTGAATCCGAACTTGGAGAGCGAAGTAAGCCACTGAATTGTGACCAGGCTCCTACCTGAAGAAGACCGAAGATTTGCTGAATGTGATTGGCCTGTCTGGACTTCCAGCCACCTCTGAACTCCCGGATTGTGCAGAGACTCTGTAATTGCAACCGGAGAGCCTTTTGCCTGGTACAGTGGAATTTCCTTACGTGTAAATGTGCTGTGTGCTGCTAGTGGGTCGCGATTTGGTTCCCCACTGTGGTTTGAACTGTATTCTGCTTGCTGGAAGCTGCATCCAGCCCCACAGACTGAATTCAAAATCATCT
This sequence comes from Neoceratodus forsteri, assembly GCA_016271365.2. Classification (NCBI taxonomy): domain Eukaryota; kingdom Metazoa; phylum Chordata; order Ceratodontiformes; family Ceratodontidae; genus Neoceratodus; species Neoceratodus forsteri. The sequence continues at coordinate 158,034,036 of JADMNL010000032.1, read as the reverse complement.
CCATTAGGCCTGGGTCTTGCCACACTGGCCCAGCCTGACTACCCGCTGCACAGAGAAAGCGATCGACGAGAGACCTGCCTGGGGATCAGACCCCTGCTCAACACTTGAACAGGAATGACGCCTCAGTGATTTGTGTGGGCCCCGCTTATCCGGGCACTCCAGCTCAACAACCTGCAGTCTCTATTTCATCCTGCCTGTGTCCAGTACTGGGTATCGTGAGTAAACATCATGGTAGCTCCCTACAACGACAGCTAAATCTAAAGTGTTGTCATATGACTATCTGGTTGCTTTTTCTTTCACGAACTGAGCCATTACAAATAGTGTGTGTTGTGCATGTTGCTTTCTTCCATCACAGGGCCCCAACCAGCTGCAATGTTCCTGGCTAGCCCATCGTCTCCCTACCTGGGTACCCCAAGGTATGACTGTGTGGGGACTTAAAGCACATGCATAACTGTTTGATTAATATAGCCTTTAAGCCAATCAACCTGATTACACCCCTTCCTTGTTCAAGTCCCCTGAATAAATCAGATCTGACTTTTTTGCTGCATTTAACCTGACTGCGGTTCCAGTTTGTGCCAAGAGTACTGTACTGTTGCTATTTACTGTGCATAACTTTGTTTTACAGGGAGTCCCCAGGGTTGAGCCAGAGGAACCAGCCCTGGTAGTGAGTACAAACAGTGTGGGTACTGGTATGGTGTACAAGGGGTACTGCAAAAGTGATTATCGTATATTGCTTAGGCCTCTAGAAGAGAAAGATGGGGGTTACAGTGTCCTGGAAGGCTGTGCCCAGATTAGTTTGACCACTACCAACCCTGACCTCCAGGTGGAGGCCCTCGTTTCAGAGCTCAGGCCCCTTAACCTGCTACTAGCCGCGCAGGCAGGGGTAGTAGCCCTTGGGATAGTGCCACCAGGGGGTTACACTCATAGTATCACTCCCACATGGGGGATGTGGGGGGCAAAGACCCCCACAGAAAACACTAGTTCCTTCAGTGATGCCACAACACCAACTGGTGGTCTTGTGCCATCGCTCTACGGACGGTCGACAAATTCTGTGTCACCGCGGCATGGTGGAACCATCTTAATTAATGGTACAAGCATCAGGGCTGCATCACAATCATCATGCAAGTCCCTGATGTGCCTTTGAAAATCCCACCACACACACACACACACACACACACACACACACATATACACACGCACACATGCGCGTGCGCACACACTCACACACGTTTTCAATGTACTGTGTGAATGATTTTTTTCCTATATGTAACATTTTTTTCCCAATTGTAACATTCCAGATAAAGGCTTACAGGTACAAAATATTTAACAAAAGAGTTTGTAAAATGGTAGCAAGTAGGGCAAAGGAAAATTATGTGAAATTTGTTTCTGGTAACGTCTAGAAATCCTGTTTATCTACATATAATGTATAGTAACTGCCTATTAACCACCATAATCAGCAGTTACACAGATTTGTTATGCACTGTTTAGAATTTTAAAAGTTGTTAACCACACTTCGGAACTTCCAAACAGTGGCAAAACAAAAAAGAATGCACCAGGGTTCCATAATTCTCACACATAGAATGCAAACAGTGCTTTTTTAGACCATACACTATAAAAGATGATGGCTGGTGATCGGGTGATAACCACACTGAAATCACCTCTCGTGGTTGCTAGGGCTACAGTAAACCTCTCGAGCTGCGCTCTCGAGGTTTACCATGTTGCCCTAGCAACCACTCAAGGTGATTACAGCGTGGTTATCACCTGATCTCCAGCCATTATCCTCTATATAGGAGTTGAAGTTTAGAGACATATCTGGATAATTTAAGCATGAGTTGTTTTGCTAGTAGAAATGTTTGAATGAGCATCAATGAGTACTGTAGAGACATTTAAAGATACAGTGAAACAAAAAAAGGAAAACAATGTGATTTTCTATTTGCCTCGAGTGTTGTTTATGATTGTATGTAGAATTCAAGCATTATAAACAAAGAGTGTTTCTGGCCTTACTAAATGTGAATATACAGAACATGCTAATAACTAATAGCGTATTTTATGTTAATATAAAGCAAATGAGTCATAAGAATTCACATTTACTAAAAGGTATACTGAACCCATTTGAAACTGGTGCAGATATGTGGAGAGTCTGTTTCTATTTTTTACCTTTAAGGAGTTTGTGTTTAAATAGAAAATCTTTTGGCTACAGAAAACCACAAGTTAGGAGATATAAATGGTGAAATACATTGTGAAGATTATTAATTTTGTATTATTAGATAAAAATATGACACTTTTGTGAAGTGCTATAAGAAAAAATTCCATATGTTAAAACAATATATTAATTAAAAAAATGTTTTATTATTCTTGATATAGAAACAATGTTTACTCACTGAAGAAGGATTGTATATCCTAAACGTTTGGGTTTATGAACACTGTATTCCATTTTTTGGAGACAAACATGAAAATGAAAAAATACTGAATTCTGATGAAGATAAACCATTTAAAATAGGTTTTTTTTCACATTTGGTGAGTGGGCTCAATTACTACCAATTTGTCTCTTCTGTTCATTAGCCTTGATTGGTAGAGAGCTGTACCCTTAGTGATATATTCTGTGTTTTAACCGAAGCTGGCTGTTCTGGATCTTGGTTTTTCACATTTTTTTCCCCAGTATCAAAAGACAAACACTTAAAACATGCAAGACAATACAAATTACAATACCCATCACCAATAAATAATGAACTTTAAAAGACATCAGTAAAACTTCTTATAAATAGCTGAGAGCTAAAAAGCTTGTTTTCATACAGTTTATTTACCCAGGATAGCCCAACTAGGATGCAGTATCTCGTTTACAGTGTTATCCCTCAATTAATTGCTTTCAAACACATTAATGAAGTTAAAATGACGCAGTGCATAAATTATCACATTATGTATCTCAGTTCCAAAATATAGCAAAGCATAGCAGCTGTAATAATTATTTGAGAAGTAGTAAAAGGAGTGCATTAAATAATGGCTCCTATTGTGGGCATGGAAACTGAGATCTGGCAAAAGCATAGCATTATATTTTTCCCATTTCAACCTCTGAGCATCTATAGGATGGAGAATCCAGACATTTCCCACATGCATGTACAACCCATCCTTACAGTCCTGCAACCCCAGTCTGTAGTTCATAGGGTTTTCTCAGCAACTGCTGTATTGTGGTTCTCAGCTGGGGCTGGCTTCATATGATAACCCTCTCTTGGTGTCAGCATGGGTGAGCATGGTCATGTGGGACCCTCCATGTTTAGTTGATATGGTGTACTGCTCACCAGAGGGTTCTCCTTTCATTAATACACACTGTACTTCCCCCTAACCTTTGAGTGGTCTCAGCTCTGACCTCTCTTTTGACAGGAAAAATCACACTACATGGTGGTTTAAGCAGTAGTTACACTTTAATGACATATATTCAGTTACATATAGGAACACAGTCCCCGAATACTCTCCTTGTTTGCATGGTATGGACAAGTTCAATCTCGATCTCAGACATGAGTCAAGATGCTAGAGTCTTTTCATAAAGGTTGTATTCACCACTGAGTGAGGTTATACCTCGGGTCAGAGCCTATTCTCTGTATAACTTTTTAAGTTCTCCCACTGTGCTCGTAGCTTTTATTTTCTATATTCTTTTTTTCCTCCTTATTCCCTCGGATAACCGCAGGCAGGTCCCAGTCATTCCACCCTGCCTGCCACCTATGTCCATCCACCACTCCCCCGGTACTGCTGAGCCCCAGTATACCACATGGATTTCCCCCCGTGGTGGGGCCAAGAAGGGGAGGGCTGATCTCCCCCCACCCAATACAACAAGTCCAGATCGGGGCTGTTTCCGGCAATCTGATGGTGGAGTGGGATGCTGGTTGGCTGGCAGGGCTTCACTGAGCTTGCTGTCACCCTTTTTTTCACTTTTGTGTCCCTCCCCCTGCAGCCATGAACGCATGTGCATGTCACATCACCACACTGTTGCATCCCTGACTCCAACGCTATCACTCGGCCTCCACTAGGAAGTAGCCAAGGAATGGGATAAGAATTCCTTCCACTCTGGGAGAGGAGAGCTGTCATTGGATGCTCAGTCTTCCCCAACCCCTGACGACCCCAGCAACCCAAGCTTGCTCTTGACCCCAGGTCTCCGGTGTGGCAAAAGGTGTGCCCTCCAGCACCTAAACCCTCAGCACCACTAGGCCTGCCCACTGTGCTTATAGCTTTGGGTTTACACTTTTTTGCACATTTGTACCACCACAGTGCCTGGTCAGCTAGTGATACAAAATGCATCAGCTCTGTAGGGACATAATACTTGGATTTTGGTTTGCTGACAGGCATTCAGCAGTCCCCTGCTCCTGAGGACAGCTGCTCCATACCAGTCCAGTTGCCCTGCTGGAGCCCTGCACCTACTCATGTGCTGGGCACCTTACATCAGTGTCTTCTTGCTCACTAACAGGTGTGCTGAATACAGCATGGCAGTGCATGCTACAGTCTGCCCACTAGCAGGAACTGGCAATCACCCCAGCCCCTCTGCCAAATGCAGCAACTCTCATACCAGTCATAGCTTGAATCTCCTGTATTCAATGTGAGCAGCAGCTCCCATCCTCATTGCAGCTTGGGATCTCCTGCACTCAAAGTAGGCAGCAGCTCCCATACTCATTGTAGCTTGGGATCTCCTGTACTCACTGTAGGCAGTGGCTCCCATCCCAATTGCAGCTTGGGATATACTCCGCTCAATTTAGGCAGCAGCTCCCATACCCACTGCAGCTTGGGATCTACTGTACTCAATGTAGGCAGCAGCTCCCATACTCATTGCAGCTTGGGATCCACTCTACTCAATGTAGGCAGCAGCTGCCATACCCACTGCAAATTAAGATCTACTGTACTCAATGTAGGCAGCAGCTCCCATACTCATTGCAGCTTGGGATCCACTCTACTCAATGTAGGCAGCAGCTGCCATACCCACTGCAAATTAAGATCTACTCTACTCAATGTAGGCAGCAGCTCCCATACCTACTGCAGCTTGAGATCTGCTCTACTCAATGTAGGCAGCAGCTCCCATACCCATCGCAGCCTGGGATCTCCTGTACTGAATGTGGGTAGCATATCCCATATTCGCTGCAGCTTGGGATCTCCTGTACTCAATGTAGGCAGCAACTCCCATACGCATCACAGCTTGGGATGTCCTGTACTCAATGTAGGCAGCAACTCCCATACACATCGCAGCTTGGGATGTCCTGTACTCAATGTAGGCAGCAGCTCCCATACCCATCGCAGCCTGGGATCTCCTGTACTGAATGTGGGTAGCAGATCCCATATTCGCTGCAGCTTGGGATCTCCTGTACTCAATGTAGGCAGCAACTCCCATACGCATCGCAGCTTGGGATGTCCTGTACTCAATGTAGGCAGCAGCTCCCATACTCATTGCAGCTTGGGATCTACTCTACTCAATGTAGGCCGCAGCTCCCATACCCAACACAGCTTGGGATCTCCTGTACTCAATGTAGGCAGCAGCTTCCATATGCATTGCAGCTTGAGATGTCCTGTACTCAACGTAGGCAGCAGCTCCCATACTCATTGCAGCTTGGGATTTACTCTGCTCAATTTAGGCAGCAGCTCCCATACTCATTGCAGCTTGGGATCTACTCTGCTCAATGTAGGTAGCAGCTCCAATCCCCATTACAGCTTTGGATCTCCTGTACTCAATATAGGCAACAGCTCCCATACCAATTGCAGCTTGGGATCTACTGTTCTCAATGTAGGCGGGAGCTCCCATAGCAATTGCAGCTCGGGATCTACTCTACTCAATGTGGGCATATCTCCTACCTTAGTCTGCAGCTCACAGTCTTCCTCTCCAGGTCTCTCTCCATCAGCAGTTTGGCTGGCAGCATCTCTTTGGCACATGATTGTAAACATCCCCACCCCCCAAAGTGATAACTCCTCTTCTCGATCGCTCCTGTGCTACAAAGCTTCCAGGGACTTCTGTTGAGGGAAAGCCCCGCAAGGTTTTCACAGTCTCCTGGTATGTCCCCTCATATACTCCCAGAATTAGCAGTGATCTACACTAAATGCCCCCAGAACCTGTCCCTAGGCTCTCCACTGCTGTCTTGGGCCTGTCCCTGGAGGCTACTAGGTGATTGGGTGTGGAGGTGATGGTCTCAAGGTCTGATCCAATGACAGCCACAAGACGTGATGTCCTTGACAGCTTAGGGTACAGACTGACAAGTGACAACTGACCTCTTGGGCACCCTGGCACCCTTTTCTCTCTCTCTCACTAAACTCCACCCATGGAACTCACTAAATCAGAGTCACTACCAATGAGTAAGCTTCTTGTCTGCATTCAGGTAACCAACCCCTTTACCTCTAGTGGTAGGAGGGGGTTGTTACACACACACACACACTTACCAGACTAGTAGAAAAATAAATACCAGGATTAAGTAGAAAAACAAGAAACAATTAGGATGTGCTGTGTTAGCCTACATGAAACCATGAGAAAAACAACAAAAAAGCATTTTTGTTAGGTAGATATGATGCAACCAAGTAACCTAATAAATGTATTATAGTAATGTAGCAGTCTTACAAAAGTTCTCTGTTTTTCACTTAGTAGAAAAGGAAAAAATAATGCTTGTGTGCTTGTGGGGAAGACAAAGGGGGAAGACTGGGGAAACACATGGGGACTGACAAAACCGAGACAGCATATTATTACACACCCTGTGTGGTTCAGCAATGGACAGCCCAACCAGACAGAAAGGAGAGGTACTGTAACTGGGGACAGTGAGCGAAAGCAGCATGAGTAGGGGTGACAAAGGAATAGACAGATTCCTCAGGCAGAGTGGCATTGAGGGTTACACAGCATGAGAAGGGGTAACATGGAACTAGACAGATTCTTGAGAGAGAATGGCATTGAAGGTTACATAGCATTAGTAGGGGTAACACAGGAGTAGTTGAATGAAGAACTCAAGCACTACCTACCGCCAAACACCATGCTGGATATAAAAGCAATACTAAATACAGGAGACACTGGTAGGGACCCCAAAGAAACTCCAACCAGTTACGCTCACAGCATCATTATGACTCCCTGATGACACTGTGAGTGAAACCGTTTGGAGTTTCTTTGGGGTCCCTACCAGTGTCTCCTGTATTTGGTGAAAGATCTCTGCACACTTCACAAATTAAACTTTATTTACTTGGTATTGCTCTTGTACACAGTGTGGTGTTTGTTGGTGGGTAGTGTCACAAACGCACTACGTTGGTCAGGCCCTTTGCTCCCACAGTGCCAACCTCCAAGCGCAGTAATGTGAACAGGTAATAGACAGGGTAACCCTCCTGTCTGCTTTTGGGTCCAAATCACCTTTAGTCTGAAGTTCTGGGGGGGATTCAAACTGTGAACCTTATGTTAGCATACCCAATGTACAAGCTCAGATACGTACCCTCTTTGGGGATCGCGGTACCATCTTTCGCCAGGGGCACCAAGCTAGGCTTCCAAAATGAACCATTAAAACTCTGTAAAAGACCTTAGGTATATTCTTACCTTTTCCCAGTTTAGTAACACCATCAAGCTGTTGAACCATTTTTGTCAGACTTAATCTACTATACGTCACATGCAAAAAGAACTGAGACACACCCAGGCAGTCTTTTGAAAAGAAAGATACTTTACTAAAAGATTTATTTATTTATTTAGTTTTTGTTGACCAGGTAAGTGCAATAGACAAATCCTGCCTATTTTTAGGCACGACCCGGGGGAAGGGGATACAGATGAATGCCAACTGACCTTGAACCAGATTAAGCTATTGGTGGTATTTTTAGTGAATGAGGGAAATTTGGCCAGGATGATAAAAGTATGAAAAATGTAAACACAGAACAATATATCAGAGAGCATAGATCACTTAAAAGAAAAGCAAAGAACAAAACAGAAACTCCTACCACAATACATTTAGACTTTTTCTATCTAATGCATCACCTCTTTAAGTGCCTTATATCAGAGAGCTGTGTCTTTCTCTAGAGTCCCCAAATGGTATATATCTAAACAGTTCAAACACAGTATAGTTTCAACTGTGTCTCTCCGCACCCCTTCTGTGAGTCATCTAGCTCCTCCTTTTAGAATATAAAAAAAAATACAAACAAGATGTCCTATCAGGAGGTATATTAAATAAGGTGACATCAGCAAAAACTAATTTCCCAAATTATGAGTCTTTTGATCCACCAGTTCCCTTGAAGTTTTACAACCCTGCAATCCCTCACCTAGGTGCAAGATATCTGGCAGGAATCAGCTTAATGATGTCCTGTTTCTGAAGTCATAAAATGTATATTTTAGTTTCTCAGCTTCAGAGCAGCAACAACTCATAAAATGGCCATAAAATGCAATTTCTCAAGAAGTTAATTATATTACAGAGATCTCCTGTCAGTGTAATATATGTAGCTTCACTGAAACATTGGGGGGGGGCACCCATGGAGCACAGGCTGTCGTATGTGAGACAATCACATACTATATTTTTATATTACAGCTAGCATACAATAATCATAACCAGCTGGCCAAGCATCACAGTCCTCCCCCCAGACTGAATTTGGGGGCTCTATCCCCTGCATGGGATGAGCTTCCCAAGTCAGGTCACTCCTCATATAGACGCGATAAGCCAGCTGCGTTCTGATGGGTTGCTCTAGCCATATGTAAGATTGTTATGTCATACCCTTGCAAGGCAAGACTCCATCTTAATAGTCTGCCATTAGTTTTTCCCATTTGCTTCAGTCAAACCAGAAGGCTGTGGTCAGTTTGTACCTCAAAATGCTGCCCATATAAGTATAGCTCTAACTTCTTTAGGGTCCACACCATGGCAAGACACTTTTTCCACAGTAGAGAAAGCCTGCTCCCTGGGAAGTAACTTTTTACTCAGGTACACTACAGGGTGATCTTTCTCTTGGTTGGATGTCTGACTCAGTACTGCCCCAATACCCATGTCTGAGGCATCAGTCTGGACTATAAAGGGTCTGCTATAGTCAGGACTTATCAATACAGGAGCACTGCACAGTGCCTCCTTCAGTCTAGTAAAGGCATTTTCACAGGCTGGTTCCCAGATAATTTTCTTAGGCATCTTTTTCTTTACCAGGTCAGATAGGGAAGCAGCCAGGGTGCTGTAATTGGGTACAGATTTCCTATAGTACCCTGCTGTCTCCAGAAAACTCCTGACCTGCTTCTGCATTTCTGGTCTGGGCCATGCCTTGATCACCTCCATTTTTACTTAGTTAGAACAGAGCTGTCCCTGGCCTACAACATGCCCAAGGTATACCACTTCAGCCATGGCCACCTGGCTCTTCTCAGCTTTGACAGTGAGCCCAGCCATCTGTATCCTTCCCAGCACTTCCCTAAGGTGGGACAGGTGTTCCTCCCAGCTGGCACTAAAGATGGCAATGTCATCCAGGTACACCACGGCATACTCCTTAGCACCATTTAACACATGGTTCACCACCTTTAGAAAGTGGCCGGGGCGTTCTTCATTCCGAAAGGCATTACTTTAAATTCAGATAAGCCTATCAGAGTGATGAAGGCCGACCTCTCCCTAGCTCTGTCCGTTAACTCTACCTGCCAATACCCCTTTGTCAGGTCAATAGTCATAAGGTATGTTGCCCCTCCCAGCTTGTCCAGGAGTTCATCCGTCCAGGGCATCAGGTGGGCGTCTGACTTCATGACTGCATTCAGTCCATGGTAGTCCACACAAAAATGAGTAGAGCCATCTGGCTAGGGCACAAGGACTATGGGTGAGGCTCAGGGGCTGTGGAATCACTGCATTACCCCATAATCCAGCATTTTCTCCACCTCCCTCCTAATGTCCTTTTGGACAGCCTCTGACACCCGAGATGCTTCCACCATATGGGCGTCTGTGTCCCTGTCTCCACATCGTGCATTGCTAAGAGGGTTACTCCAGGCTTAGTGCAAAACAGTGCAACAAAGTCTACTAGAACCTCCCTTACTTCCTGGATCTTGTCTGGGGCCAGCTGGGGAGACAATTTAACTGCCTCCACAGAGGATTCCCACTTGCTTTCTTCCAGGAAGTCAAGAAGGTGGTCTCCTTTGTCCATCCCCTCCCCAGGACTACATACTGCAAACACCATGTCAGCCCTATTAGCATATGGCTGGTACATTCTTTCTGTATGTCTTCTGTCAGGTAACTCTATGATATAGTTCATGTCATTTACCTTTCTAACTACTTTGTATGGTCCTGCACACTCAGCCTGCAGCTTGTCTTTTCAAACCGGAATAAGGACAATGACTTCCTGACCCACCGAGTATGAGCGAGCTCTGGCTCTGTGGTCATACCACACTTTTTGTTTCTGTTGGGCAGCTGCCAGGTTGCTCTGGGCTGTCCCCATAAGCTCCTTCAGCCTTTCCCTAAACCTAAGGACATAATCCACTATGGGAGTACCCGGGGTGGCGTGCTTGCCTTCCCAGTCCTCCCAGATCAAGTCTAGGGGCCCACATACCCAGCATCCATATAAGAGTTTGGAAGGGGAAAATCCTGTTGACTCTTGGGCACCTCCCTTTATGCAAGCAACAGGTGGGGAAGGTATTTCTCCCAGTCCCTCCCATGTTGTTCAGCAAACGCTTGGAGCATTGACTTCAGGGTACTGTTAAATCTTTCCACAAGCCCATTGGCTTGCTGGTGATAAGGTGTTGCGCACCTCTGCACCACCCCACACTTCTCCCACAAACATTTCATCAGGTCTGACATGAAGGAACCCCCTCGATTGGTGATGTCCAGCGGAAACCCAGCACGGGAGAAAATCCCAAGTAAGGCATCTGCCATTTTGTCTGTCCTCAGTGAGGATAGGGTGACTGCCTCTGGATACCGGGTGGCATAATCCCCCACAGTCAAGATGAACCTCTTCCCGGAGGAGCTAGGAGTATTTAAAGGCCCCAAAATATCTATTCCCACCCTCTGGCATGGCTCCTCCAATATGAGCAATGGAATTAGGGAGGCTTGGGTTTTCTAACCCACCTTCCCTGATTCTTGGCACTGGTGACAAGACCTGCAGTACTCCTTCACCTGCTGGGTGAAGTTCTGTCAATAGAAATTCTGGGCCAGTCGCTGCATACTGCGCGCGATTCCCAGAAGACCAGACAAGGGAATATCGTGTGCAGTCTTGAGCAACTGCTCATGGAACCCCTGGGGAACGACAAGCTGCCTGCTTAGCACCCTTCCCTATGGCTTAACAGCCTGTGTATACATCAGTCCATTTTCCCAATAAACCTTATGTTTACCGTCACCTCCATGTGCTCTGTCAGAGTCTGCCCATGCTCTCAGCTTCTCTAGACTAGGGTCACTTTTCTGAGCAGCTGCAAACTCCTTACACATTCCCAAGGCATGGGACAGGTCCCCTTCAATCTCTAAACTAGGGTCCCTAGCACTAGCATCAGGGCACTAAGGATCACTGTCATCCCTAACCCTCTGACAATGGGTCACCACTCCTTTTTTGGAGTAACCCTCTGTAGCTGTGTGGTTAACTGCTACTGGTGAAATTATCACCCCCTTTTCATTAGTCTCCCTATCAGGAGACACAGACTGGGGAACCAGCCTCCCAGTGGTTTCCACAATGGCTTCTGTGGGGTCCAGGGAACTACAATTTCCCTGTCCCACTTGGCTATGGGTAACTGCACACACCATCCCCTGTTTGAGATTATTGCCAAGGATGACGTCAACTGCTAATGTTTTGGCTACAGCCACCTGTTGCCCAACTCCCCCTGTTTCACCCCAGTCTAGGAGAACACTAGTGGGTGGCAATGCGGTCTCCTCACCAGTGAACCCTTCCACAGTTACAAATTCATTGGGTATAAGCTGACCAGGCTCTACCAGATCCCCTTTTACCAATGTCATGGATGCCCCTTTGTCCCTTAACCCTTGTGTCTGTACACCATTCACCGTGACTGGGTGCATGTGTTCCCTCATGTTCATGGGAATGCTTTCAGGGATATATAAACAGCCCAATTCTTTCTTAGCCCCATTCTATGTATTGCTTATCCTTTTGGGACACTGTCTGGCAATATGCCCAGTTTCTTTACAAACCCAACATTTGTTTCTTTTCTCAGAGAAATAATTTCTTTGAAACCTAGGGCTAACTGGTTTCGGTGGAGGCAGTTACGGTTTTAGCTGCCCTGAAGGTGCTCTTTTCCCTTTCTGCACTGCCAGGCCAACCCCATTCACTCTCAGAGCAGGTCTGTTCTTGGCATAGCGGTCCGAGAGTTCAGCAGCCTCTTGCATTGTTTTGGGATCTCGGTCCTCCAGCCAGGTTTTCAACTCTGCTGGGCATGCCCCAAAAAACTGTTCTAACAAAATAGCATTTTCAGTTTTATCTACAGAGTTTGCTTCAATTTCTTCCCACCAATGTTTTAAACATTGACGTTGTTTCTTGGCTAGCTCCTCATAGCTCATGTCAGGGCTTCTCCTGAGCTTATGGAATCTAGCACTATATGCTTCTACAGTTAAATCTAACTTTTTTAAAAGTGCAGCTTTAAGTTTGCTGTAATCATTACTGTCCTCATTGTCCATTTGACCCAATGTATCTTGAGCTTTCCCAGTAAGTAGCAGAGATAGCTGGAAGCTCCAGGACCCTCTAGGAATTTTTGCCTGAATACAAACTTTTTCAAAGGAATTTAAAAAGGTATCCATATCCTCTCCCTCTTTAAATTCAGCTATCAATTTGGAATTCAATTTGTAACCCAGTTCTGTAGTTCCAGTTAAACCCAAGTCACTTACCTGCTTTGGTACTGGTGGGTGGAGTCGTAGCTTCTCCAGTTCATGTGGCCTCAGGCTCACACACTCTTCTCAGTCCACCTTTCGCTGTTCTCACTTCTCTTCTCTCCAGAACTCCAGCTCCATTCTGCACAACTCAATCTGCAGCTTGACTGCTTCCATCTCCAGAATGCTGGTGACCTTCCCCTGCTGCTGTGGCCTTTCGCTGGCACTGGTCCTTCTGTCATCCTCACCGGATCTGGACACTGCACTGGCTGCTAGCCCCGCCACACCCAAGGTTTGGTCCTTTACAGTCATAGTCTGTAATTTGATGCTCTGGGCATCTGCTGCCATCAGGGCATCCATGAGGGTCTGCTTGATGGCTCTCACCTCGTGCTGGACTCCTCTGTCCTGGCACAACTGCCTCAAGTAGTCTGCAGTGTGCCCACTGTAGTTGAAAGTCATCTTCTTCCCTAACTACAGCTACTCTAAATTGCACTTTATAAAAAAAATAAAACAGGTAGGAATTTGATTGTAAGCAAAATGATATAATTCTGTTTCCTTTTTTTAAAATAAATCACTGCCTTATTTTGCAAGTAAGCTGTACAGTATTAAGCTAACACATTGAACAGTTAAAGCTTGTGTTACCAATTTTTTCACACCGCTGCAAACCAAATCTGTCACAAATGCACTACACTGGTCAGGCCCTCTGCTCCCACAGTGCCAACCTCCGAGCGCAGTAATGTGAACAAATAACAGACAGGGTAACCCTCCTGTCTGCTTTTGGGTCTGAATCACCTTTAGTCTCAAGTTCTGGGTGGATTCAAACTGTGAACCTTATGCTAGTGTACCCAATGTACAGGCTCAGATATGTACCCTCTTTGGGGATTGCGGTACAATCCTTCGCCAGGGGCACCAAGCTAGGCTTCAAAAATGAACCCTTAAAACTCTATGAAAAATCCTAGGTATAATCTTACCTTTTCCCGGTTTAGTAACACCATCAAGCTGTTGAACCGTTTTTGTCAGACTTAATCTTCTATACATCACATGCAAAAAGAACTGAGAGACATCCATGCAGTCTTTTGAAAAGAAAGATTCTTTACTAAAAGATGATAAAAGTATGAAAAATGTAAACACAGAACAATATATCAAAGAGCATACAATCACTTAAAAGAAAAGCAAAGAACAAAACAAAACTCCTACAATACATTTAGACTTTTTCTATCTAATGTATTACCTCTTTAAGAGCCTTATATCAGAGAAGCTGTATCTTTCTCTAGAGTCCCCAGATGGTATACATCTAAACAGTTCAGACACAGTATAGTTTAAACTGTGTCTCTCCACACCCCTTCTGTGAATCATCTAGCTCCTCCTTTTTGAATATTAAAAAAAGTCCTATTAGGAGGTATATTAAATAAGGTGACATCAGCAAAAACTCATTTCCCAAATTATGAGTCTTTTGATCCACCAGTTCCCTTGAAGTTTTGCAACCCTGAAATCCTTGACCTAGGTGCAATATATCTGGCAGGAATCAGCTTAATGATGTCCTGTTTCTGAAGTCATAAAATGTATATTTTGGTTTCCTAGCTTCAGAGCAGCAACAGGTCATAAAAACGGCCATAAAATGCAATTTCTCAAGGAAGTTAATTACATTACAGAGATCTCCTGGCCGTTTAATATATGTAGCTTCACTGAAACCTGGGGGGGGGCACCCATGGAGCACAGGCTGTCTCATGTGAGACAATCACATACTATATTTTTATATTACAAATAGCATACAATAATCACAACCAGCTGGCCAAGTGTCACAGTTAGTGCTTGAGTTCTTCATTCAACTGCATTTTTTATCTTAGCACACCCAACCATGGGCATCCTGGGTTGCAATACTGTAACATAGGATTAGACAGATTCCTGAGGGAGAGTGCATTGAGAATTACAAAGCCTGAGTAGGGGTGACACATGACTAGACAGATTATTCAAGGAGAGTGGCATTTAGGGTTACACAGCATGAGTAGGGGTAACATGATACTAGACAGATTCTAGAGAGAGAATGGCACTGAAGATTACACAGCATTAGTAGGGGTAATACATGACTAGACAGATCCCTGAGGAAGAATGGCATTGAGGGTTACAAAGCATGAGTAGGGGCAACATGGGAATAGACAGATTCATGAGGTAGAATGACACTGATTGTTACACAGCAGGTGTAGGTGTAACACAGGACTAGACAGACAACTGAGGAAAAATGGCGTTGAGGGTTACACAGCATGAACAGATGCAGCATTCTGGCTGTTAAAGGTATTGTCTAAGATTTACCAAAATTGCTGCAACTTAAGTTACCAATGTCCCTTACATTTGCACAAGTCTTTCTGGCCATGTGCAAGCCTTGTCCCCAAACTCAGATCTTTTATGATATGTTACTAGGGAGTGTATGTGTGTGTGTGTGTGTGTATGGGGGGGGGGTTGTGCTCCGCCGAAGTGATTGGAGCAATTTTTAGAGATTTGTTTTTTATATATGTTAGTGAGTAATTTGACATCAATCAAAGTCACCATTCAACTAACATGGCCCTTGCTCCCACGCTTTCCTTGGTTAGACATCAGAAAAGGTCTAAGTGTGGAAGCAGGGCTGGCACGTTGGGACAGAAAGTTAAGGGCTGGTCACCTTCCCAGGGCCAAAATACAATCCTTTCCATCCTGAAGAGAACTTGTAAAAAAAAAAAAATTATGGCTAGAACATTTTGTGCAGATGTAATTATTTGGGGATTTCAAGTTACAATCAGTTTGGCAAACCTTTGATAATATAATGCCCCTGTCAATACACAAAGTGAGTATTGTCACTAACATGCATTAGGATGGAAGAACATGATAGACATTAAGTCCCTTTCTTAATCACAATCCTATGCTACTGTGTTACTATATTAAGGCTAGATGTTCTGAGTTGGGGGGGCTATATAATAACATCAGAAACTGAGAAGGGATGAGGCTAGATAGCCTATCCCCCCCCCAATGGTTGTAGCTTTGGATGTTTCTTGTCATAGAAACATAGAATTTGTCAGCAAATAAGGACTACTTGGCCCACCTAGCCTGCCCCTCTTTTTCCTGCCTATTCTGTCACCACAGAGCCTACCTGGTCTCTGGTCACCTTATCCCCCCCCCCCGTCTTTGATACCAGTTTTCCGTAATACCTATCTGATGCATGCTTGAAGCCCACCACTGTTTTTGCCCCCACTACCCCCACTGAAAGATTGTTCCAGGCATGCACCACCCTCTCAGTGAAGAAATACTTCCTCACACCCCTCCTAAACTCCCCCCCTGCAGCTTTATTGCATGCCCCCTAGTTCTTGTACACCTTCCTTTCTGAAAAATGTTCCCATCCTGTACCTTATTCACCCCAGCGAGGTATATAAGGGTCTCTATCATGCCCCCTTCCACTGTGTACATGTTTAGAGCCCTCAGCCTCTCCTCATAGGGCATTTGATACAACCCCTGCACCAACTTTGTTGCTCTTCTTTGGATGGCCTTTACACTGTCTATGCCCTCATGTACTTATCTAGATTGTGTTTGAAGGAGTAAATGATGTAATTCATTAGTACTGATTTGGGTAAACTGTTCCATACATCCACCACCCAGTGGGTAAGAAAGCGTCTACTCTTGTTGTTTCCGAGTAGCTCACCCCTGAGCTGAAAAGTCTCCACTCATTTCCATGCTGCAAATTCCTCGATGTAGGTGATGCATTTCAAGGTGTGAACTGTCTTTTATGCCCTTGTCGACCGCGATCATGTTTTATTTTATTTTAC
The DNA here is from genome assembly GCA_016271365.2 of Neoceratodus forsteri. Taxonomy (NCBI): domain Eukaryota; kingdom Metazoa; phylum Chordata; order Ceratodontiformes; family Ceratodontidae; genus Neoceratodus; species Neoceratodus forsteri. The sequence goes on along the minus strand of JADMNL010000032.1, from coordinate 158,017,517 downwards.
ACTTTTTGGTCAGGAAAGACACATTAACCCAAGGCTTGTTTCCAGGTGTGCCTTGGGGGCGCATTCTCTCTTAATCTCCTATATTCCAGAGAAAACAAATCTAGTTCAGACAATCGCTCTCCATAAATCTTACTGGAAGGGGGGATGTGGAGCAGCATGTCACTTAAGATTCATGGGCTCAGCATTGGGCAGACTCGATAGACGTCAAGACCTTTTTCTGCCGGCAAACTTCAATGTATGTGTGTCTCTATGTATAAACCCTCGTACCACCAGCCTTGCTAGTTACTTTCTTCACTGTTCTTTCAGTTTTATTATATCACCCTTTTGATAGGATGCCCATAATTATGCAGCATATTCTGGATGGGTACGCACTAACGACTGATACAAGGGCAAGAGTTCCTCCCCAGATCTCCTTCTGAAATGCCTTTTTATACTGCTTATCATACCTGAAATTTTTATGTTTGTGTGTGGAGCAAACTATTTCTTTAGGATGGAGCCCATTTCAGAGGTGTGTCACTGTCAGGTCCAATGCAGCTCAGTCTGCAATGGACTCAACAGTGACAGCCCAGTGATCAGTGGTGCTGATGTGATGTGTCTTTGTGGGGGAGGAGGGTAAAATTTGTATAACTGAAAGGAACCAGTCACTCCTATCACAGCTGGCTCATTTCATCTACATAACACCGTCCATCTGATGTCTTGCTTGTATTCCTGCCCATTCTTGGTCCTGGAGTTCCCCCATTTGTTTCCTGGCTGCCAGCTGAGAAGATACTTTATGACTCTTGGAATAAGTTGATCAACCACTTGCCTGGGGCGTTATGACCACCCTGGACACAGGATCCCAAAGTGGGCTGTTCGCTCCAGAACTTGGGTCTCAGTCATTTCGACCTGCTACACCCACCAGACTCCCCAGTTAGAATACCTACATACCACCACCCATCTGCCGCTCTGCTTGTATCCCCCCCGTTCCCAGTCGTGGATTACTCCATTTACTCGTTGGCTGAGAAGATATTTTAGGACTCTTGCAATGACTTACATAGAAAATAGATTTTGATGGCAGATAAGGACCGTTTGGCCCACCTAGTCTGCCCATTTCCCTACCTACAGGATAGGCCGCAGATCCTAGTTAACCAACAGCCTATTTCTTCCTACCCCCCACAAGAATTGCTTTATGTCTGTCCCATGCATTCTTGAATTCTCCAACAGTGTTAGACCCCACAACCTCCTCAGGAAGGCTGTTCCATGCATCCACTACCCTCTCTGTGAAAAAATACTTCCTCACATTGCCCCAGAACTGCACCCCCCACTTGCTCAGCCGCTCACCTTTGACATTATTACCACCCCAGGCACAATGTCCCGAAGTTGGCTGTTCATCCCAGAACTCAGGTCCGTGTCACTCAAATCTGCTAAACTCAATAGACTCCCCAGTTAGAACACCTACATAACACCGTCATCTGCTGCCCTGCTTGTATCTCCCCATTCCCGGTCACAGATTCCTCCATTTGCTCACAGGCTGAGAAGATACGTTAGAACTCTTGGATAACTTGCTTAACAACTCACCTGTATCATTGTTACCACCCTGAACACAGAGTTCCAAAGTGGGCTGTTCATCCCAGAGCTGGAGTCCATGTGTCCATGACACTTCAACCTGCTACACCCAATGGACTTCCCAGTTAGAACACCAGACCATGTATAATAAACTTCAGAGACTGTATCCTAAAACCTACAATGAGTTGGAATTGGAAGCTCACACAACTGAGGTAGTTTCTTTACCTTCATGGGGTTGTTGGGAGGAACTATAGTGCTTGTTGTTTATTGTTCGCTTCTGTTTGAGTTTGTTCTTTGTCCTGACAAGGGCCAAACTACTCTCTCTCTTTCTCTCTCACAGCTATCCTTTCAAAAACATTGCAAAGCTGGATGCTGAGAGGAGGGGAAACATTGAAAGCTTTGAGGGACTCTCTGGAGGCTGCACTGCAAAGCTGAAGACCTTCCCCCACCTCCCCACGTAAAGGTTTCTGAATAGGAACCGTGAAGCCATGCGTAAGAAATTCTGGCTGGCACCCAGACATGTGAAAAAACAAGTTATATGCAACACTGTTTAACTTGTTGCAAGTTTGTCCTGGATTTTGTTTATTTGCAGGCCCCCGTCTCCCTGCTCTGCAGGGAATCACTCCTGTGCTTTCTAGATGGCTGCGCAGTCTACAGTAGTATGTTGAAAAGACCTCTGTAATGACTAATATTCACAGGAAAAAGGCAAAGGAATGTACCACGGGGATGCAATTTACAAGGCAAACTACAGGGAAACTGCCACCATGGAGTTACAGTAAAACTATAAAGCTGAATTGGAGTCTGTGGCTTATTTAATAACATTCTTGCTTGCCATAGTTTAACAGACATAAGAAGGTGGCATAGACATGAACTCAAAAAAAGCATTCCTCTTTGTAAAATGTATAATGTTTTACGTAGGAATGTTACTTATCTTAAAAGAGTCAATTCACCCCCACTCTCCCCCCCCCCCATGTTTTGGGGAATTGTTGCTATTAAATTTGAAATTTTCTAAATCACAAATCTCCCTGCATATACTCTGGCTGAGTTCAAACTGCATTTGCATGACAAAAGCAGATATCATTGGAACGGCGCTGTGAGCTACTTGCTCGGTTCTAACTCGATCAGCTGGGAAGGAGAATGCCAGAGCTTGTAAACTGCCGACAGATACTTGGGTGAAAGAAACAACATAGCAAGGAATGAGAAAAAAACAGACACAGTGGCCATTTACAATCAGATAGATGTACATCTGATAAAATATCTGTATAGCCTGTTCTGTGTTTTTTTTTATTTTTTTTTTTTAAGGAGTGCATTTGTTCTACCACCTGAGGATGTACAGTACCTATGCATTCTGTTCAGTGGTTAAGACAATGCATCTCAGAGTAAATGTTAACATGCGTCATCTTATGATTAGTCAGACAATCTGCAAAAATAATCCGCTCAAAACAACAAAAACATACTGCTGATGCAAGTGTTTGATAAATAGATATTTCTTCACACGCCTATTAGAATTTAGTTGCTAACCCTTTATTTCTTTGGGATTTTAGTTGTGTTTGTATCCCAAGAGAACTGTAAAGTAACTTAGGGAAAGGGTATTTTATGGCAGATTTTAAAGGAACATAAAGCTGCAGAGCACGGTTTCCACAGGGAGCGGTAAAACTATCTCATGTCATTCACGGAGCTCATGCAGCAGAGTTCTATTAGTTCTTCTTAGAACTCTGCAGCTCATGCCCACTCCTTAGTGCCCCAGGACATCAAGAAGTCATAAAACAGGCAAAGCTGTCAGTCGGGAAGCACTTCGCCAAGCCAATACTGCTTGGCGCCACCCTGGTGGGACTGAAGGCTGCTTTCATCAACAGGTAAGCAGGATGAATTGTAGGTGGTGCGGTCAAAGGGAGGGAAGGAGGGCAATTGAGGTGGGGAGTGGGGGCGTGTAAGTGGAGAGATAAATGGGAGGGCGTGTTGGAAATGGAAAACATTCACTGGGGAGCCTACCACCTTTGATGTAGGATCGACTATTCCTGACAGAGGTCAGGGTACAGGTTCCTTGTCATATAATGTGATGTCCCTCTTTTCCCCACCTCTGCCTGGCTCCCTTACCTTGAGCTTGTGATCTGATGACCAGTGGGTCTGGCTTTAAATGTAGAATGGCTAAAAGACCAAACTTTTGGGCTACTAGTCCACTAGGACCACAAAGAGCCCCCCATGCCGCACTGCATAACCACAGTGATACAGTATCCTCCTTCACAGTCCCGGTGTCAGCCAAGAGAAGGAAAGAAGCGGTGCTGAGCAACATCACATTTTTTTATCTGGGTCCTGGGCAAGGGGCAGCAAACAGAGAATAGGTTGGTCCAACTGTCCTCAGAGTCTGATAGTGTACCACCACACCAGTACTTAACCCAACAGAGTCTGCTTGAAACATTGAGCCAGCCTCGCCTACCAACAGCAAACCCTTCAATGACCTACGCCATTTCTAGCAGCCTACCACTAACCCCGTATAATCTGGATGACTGCCTGAAACCCTGGTGTTTGATTGCTGGTAGACCAGGTCACCAGGGCTAGGCCAATCCTAAGTCCTCCACAACAGACATGTAGGAATCACATGATGTCTTTTGGATGCATAGGACTAGCTAACAGTGCCTGGGTGGATTGCTGCCGGGACCCAACAGTATAATTGTGATTGGCCAGTAGTGACCACATACTCGCATACAGCCAGCCACTCTACCATATTACTGCTGAGCCAAGTTTATCAACCTTCAAATCACCCCTGAAACAGCATATGTGGCATAGGCCTACATTTTACAGGTGGTTTGAAAGCTGACATCCATAGGGTTCAGGAGGGTGGGGAGGCAATTGCAGAAACAATGAGATAAAAATATTGAAACCTACAGTTACTAGGAAGTCAAGATCCACTACGAATTACTCATTTCACTACACACGCCTGCCACACACACCATACGCGCAAATATTCAGCATTGACAAATGCTTGTTTTATGGTGTCCCCACACCGATCTTTGAAGCTCAGACTGCTGTCGATTATCACCAAAAATCATTGACATTCCCTACAGATTTATTCCTAGCACTAAGGTAAGATTCTCTTCCTTATTTCTTTTTCTTAGATGCATCACAGTACATGCTTCAGTGCCGAACTTCCTTTTTGACTGGATACCCCAGTTGGCAGAGCTTTCTGTAGTGATTTATAATGGTCCTCAGTTTCAACAGCACTGCCAGTTTGAGTGTTCTCTGCAAATTGTTCTAACCATCCTTCACAGCTGACACCAATATCAATAATAAAGATATTAAAAAGCAATCGCCTAAGAACAGATCCCTGTGTCTCTCCGCTGGACACGTCACCCTACCCAGATGTTTCCCCCTTAACCCTTACTCTCATCTGTCAGTTAGTCAGCCAGCATCTGACCCATGCAATTAGGTCATTTGGGTTGCCCAGTCTGGCCACTGCGTCTGCTAAACCACCATGCTGCACCATATCAGTAGCCTTACTGAAATCCAGATCAATTACATCAACTGATTTGTTGCCCTGCAGAACATGTACTAGCCCAAGTCTGCGACCTCATGTGGATCGAGGCCAGTACAAGCCCTTTTTGTGTTTGTAGGCCCCCAAAATTGGATATTTAAATGTTGGCTATAATATGCTATGAACAGGCATTGGGGTAGAGGGGCAGGGGGGTAAATATAGTTATCCTATGCTCATACAAACCCCAGGGGATTTCAAAAGAAACTTTACAAATATATATAATTTTTAGACACCCTTTTGCTGATATTTTACTTACTGTCCATATTTAGACTCCCGCTTTTCTTGCTATTTACAATACCATGGAAATAGGATCACTGTCCCCTGGACTTTGTTGGCTCTGGATGGATGTCTACAGTGGATAACACAGTCCTTTGCCTGTAACATCACAATCTGTTGCTCTGAAAATGATGTCAAAAGGAAATGATTCTAAAGTCAAGTCTTATACAAGTAACCCTTGTTTTTGTTTCAGTTTCCGTTATGACATCAGGTGCTTTTCAAAGTATGAGCTGCAGTGTGTCTAAAATTATGTTTTTTCCAAAATTATGATAATTAAATTACCAATAAAAAAGTTATGCTTTTTGAAACTTTTATTTCTCCTGTGACATCAGGGGCCGTTTGGATGTAGACTTGGTGGAACTGCTGTTGTTTGAAGAATTATTCACTAACACTATCAGCCAAGGCAGACTTGTCCATGTATGGGTAGGGCTACCACTTGTGATGCCCTTGACCCAAGAATGGGAACAAGCCTGGGTCACCAGGGCTGGCTAGGGAAAACGACTGAGCACCCCAGAGGATGCTCTCCGTCTCCAGGTAAGGGAGGGAGAGGGAGTGCGATGCAGCTGCAGTAGCGCCACCTGGGTAACCATGGGTGAAATTGCAGACAAGTGTGCCTTTGGAGAGAGAGAGAGAGAGAGATGCTGGCTGATGCTGCGGGGCAGTACGCTCTGACACACATGTCTTGGAGCCAGCATCGCATGGGGGAGAGTGAAAGTGGGAAATCTTCTGACATGCATGCTTGTGCATGGTGTCATGGAGCCAGCATTGCATTTGGGGGAGTGACAGAAAGTGGGAAATCCTCTGACATGTGTGCTTGTACATGGTGTCATGGAGCCAGCATTGCATTTGGGGGAGTGAGAGAAAGTGGAAAATCCTCTGACATGTGTGCTTGTGTATGGTGTCATACATCTGGCAGTGCATGGGGAGAGAGAGAAAGTGAGAAATGCTCTGACATGCATGCTTGTGCATCGTGTCATGGAGCCAGCATAGCACTGGGGAGAAAGAAATTGGGAAATGCTCTGACATGCATGCTTGTGCATGCGATCATAGGGCCGGTATTGCATGGGGGAGAGAAAACGTGAGAAATGCTTTTACATGCGTGCTTGTTCATGCTATCATAGGGCCAGCATTGCATGGAGAAGAGAGAGAGAGAAAGTGAGAAATGCTCTGACATGCATGCTTGTGCATGCTGTCATAGAGCTGGCATCGCATGAGGGAGAGAAAAAGTTAGAAATGCTTTGACATGCATGATTCTGCATGCTGTCATAGGGCTGGCATCGAACTGGTGGAGAGAGAGAAAGTTAGAAATGCTCTGACGTGCGTGATTGTGCATACTGTCATAGAGCTGGCATCGCATGGTGGGGGAGAGAGAGAAAGTGAGAGATGATCTGATGTGTGATTGTGCATACTGTCATAGAGCTGGCATCTCATGGGGGAGAGAGAAACTGTGAAATGCTCTGACATACGTGCTTGTGCATGGCGTCATACAGCCAGCATCACATGGTGGGGATAAAGAAAGTGAGAGATGTTCTGACATGCATGCTTATGTATGGCGTCATAGGGCCAGCATCACATGGTGGGGAAAGAGAAAGTGAGAGATGTTCTGACATGCGTGCTTGTGCATGGCGTCATAGGGCTGGCATCGCATTGTGGGGAGAAAGAAAGTAGGAGATGCTTTGACATGCGTGCTTGTGCATGCTGTTATGGAGCCAGCATTGTATGGGGGGGGGGAGAGAAAGTGGGAAATGGCCCCAGTAGCCATAAATGACATGCTCTGGTACATCCTGGCCTTGCCCTGCTGCCATTCACCACCTGACAAAGGACTGCTGTCAAGAGTAAATCCCCCCCGCCCCAACCCCATCTCTGGGGCAAACCCACGCTCTGTGGAGGGCTGGCAGTATCAGGGGTGTAGCATCCATGGGATACATTGGTGACTTCTAAAGGAGTTGGCTGCTGAGGACAGAAGGAGGCAACAAAAGTACAGATTAACAAAACAAACAAAAAAATTATATCAGGGAAGTGACTGTCCTGATGCAGTTTTGCCTAAGATAAGTAGCAGGATACTGCTTCTAAGGAGAAGGCCTATTCAGTTAGCAATTGTCAGCCGAAGGATGTTCTCCCACTGCAATTATGCAAGTGGTGAACTCCTTCTGAAAATATATTTTGTCTTTCCAAAGGTACTTAACCTTACAGCTTCTAGATTCAATGAGTTTGTGCATTCCATTCCCAGTCTGTGGCCATTTCTTTTTATTTGATTCTTATTTTATATTTATGTATTTCTCATCTGCTTTCAGGATGTCCCCCCCCCCCTTCCCCTGAGGTGCAACATATCACTTACTAGCGTGTCCTGGGGGATGGCAGTCTGCAGATCCATACTTTACAACAGACATAAATAATCCATTTGGACATCTATACACTTAAGTAGACCCAGGGAAATAGCTCAATAACACATCATACATCACCAAGCCATCTGAGGTGTGCCAGCCTCAATCACATCAGTTGTGGGAGAGATCTGAATAACAAGACAAAGCTGTTCCAGGACACATTTACTGTAGCAGATAGAAAACAAGAACACCTGCAGACAGGACTTCAAGGCCCCTGTTTCTTTGTTTGTTTGCTTATTTGTTTGTTTGTGCATCAGGTTGTTTGTTTATTGAGTTGTTTGGTTGGTTGGTTGTTTGTTTGGATGTTTGATTGTTTGATGGTTATTTGGCTTTTTGGTTGGTTGGTTGGTTGGTTGGTATGTCAGGTTGTTAAGGTTGTTAGTTTTGCATGTTGGGTTGTTTAATTGGATTAACTGGTTGTTTATTTGGTTGGTTGGTTGGTTGGTTGGTTGGTTGGTTGGTTGGTTGGTTGACTGGTTATATGTCAAGTAGTCAGTTTTGTTTATTGCATTGTTGAACTGCGTTGATGGAATGTTTGTTTCTTTGCTTGGTTGGTTGGTTGCTTTCTTGCATTGTTTGGTTTTGTCCTATAGCAGCCTTTGGTGTGAATTGATATTCGAGGCACAGTCTTAGCTCAGGTCGATGACATCACTGTGACGTAAGTCCTGCTGCAGGCATTGTGTTTAGAATAGCTACTGAACATCACAATGATGAATGGCAGCATTAATCAGGTGTCACGCAAGGGAAATTTGATGCAGATAAAGGTACATCAAAGTAGCAGTCCTTATTAGACACCACTGTTATTTTCATGTTGTCTTGCGCACGCAGTGCAAGCAACATTTTGTGACAGCTTGCTGGAGTAGCAGGTTGTGAAGGTGCGGCCGTGTTGTGGCCAATGGCGCCACTCTTTTTTGGGGCTGGTCTCTGTGGCACCAATGAATGAGCACGCTGTCTATGACAGCTCTTGAGAAACGTGCCACCAACTTGAAAGAATTTTGTCGCTGCAATGAGGGAGTGCCTTGCCTTGCCTGCTGAAATAATTCAATAAACATGATGGCAGCTGTCGCTGTCCGCCTCTCACAATCCCCAGTAAGCCGACATCAGGGGTACCCAATCCACCTGTCCGCATGTTTACAACCCTCCCTCAAGATTGTGTGGCACCCTGGAAGCCCACTCCAGTGTGCCTATGTGTGTTCTGAAACCAATCGGCGTAGGCATATTCCTGCCCCGCCCCACCCACCCCCCCAAAGAGTAGCCACACTGGGAGTCCACTCCAGTGTGGCCAACATAACCCCTCCAAAGTCATGGGGCACACTGGGAGCCCTCCCAGTGTGCCCAACAGTTGTTTAATTTCACCTGTAAATAAAGAAAACCTTCCCTTGATGTCCATTCCTGAAAATAAGAAAACGGTCCGTCATTGAGTCGGAGCACACCCTCCCCCAACCTGCACCCACCCTCTGCACGCCCCACTTCCCCACACACCCCTCACCCCATGCTTACCTCCGGAGCCTGGCACGACGATCTTCGGTGGAGCAGGAAATGTCTGAACTCTTCAAAAGCTGACTGCGAACTGAAGAAAATCACAGTAAGCTGTACAGTATAATGATATCAATGGGGGGGGGGTTCAACTTAGGTTGATATCTTGGCCATTTTTGTGACTTTTGGCTCTAAATTTTCAACGTGGGGTTCTTGGGACCCCACCTCATCAACTCAGCCACTGTCATTTCATTATTCAGTCCTGAAAGGTGGTTTTGCGGTCCCTGCGTGGAATCACCTTTCGTGACCAGTTAACAAAATGACAGTGTCACTGTTTATGATGTGGGCTCCCAAAAAGCCTATGCTGCAAATTTAGTGAAAAAATTCCACAAAAGTGACTGTGTTACAAGCATGCGTTGCAGTTTTCACGCATGCTCGTAACTCCGAGAATTTTTAATATTTTCACTCCAGATTTTCAAAATTGCCATTTCTTCACACCTCCTTATGAACGGTAAAGCAGTCATTTTTCGCATCCTGCCTGAAATGTGTTTCAGCACATCTGGCGCAGAATGGTTCGGTCTCTGTGGGAAATCAACATTCTGGACAGATTAAAAAAATCATAGTGCCACTGCTCATGAGTAGAGGTCTCAAATGCTTTCATGAGATGGGGTCACAAAAAGCTCATGTTGGAGTGCAAATACCAACTAACGCCCAATGTGTTAGGGTTTCTAACCATAACGTTCCACCCTGTAGAGACTGACAGGCATCAGGGGTGTGACTTTGGATTGTAGGCTGTAATGCTCATACCATTCCACCCCAACCCCCACCCTGCAGCTAGTGACAGGCATCAGGGTGTGCCTTGGACTCTTGCCCCAAAGTTCACCCCATTCTCCTATACTGCACCCATCTCAATGTATTTCCTTATGGAATGGGGTGAGCATAAGGTCCAACGACCCCAAGGCAACTTTTGTCGGAGTCTGCAGGGTAGGGTGAGGTGAAATGGCATGAGCGTTATGGCTGATGACCCAAAGGCACACCTCAATGCCTGTCAGTCTCTGCAGGGTGGGGTGGGGTTGGCGTCAGTTCCATACTTCACTGCCATTCCTATTATGCATCTCTCTAACTCCTGCACTACCAGCGCCAATGCCAGCAAGCAAACATTCAGCACTAACAAATGCATGTTTAATAAATATGTTAAGGGTCTTTAATGGAAGTGGTTAAGAGTGCTGTTTCATTTCACTTCTTTTTTTTTTTTTTTAATCAAGCCTTTTACCAGCCCTGGCACTGACCAGGCTATTAGCCCTGACCACACGCTGATGACTGTCTCCTCCCAATCAGCCCCAGGACTCACCTAGTCACCTGTGGATCTCACTCCATGGCAGGGCCAGGAGAGGGAGGGCCATCCCCCCTCCCAGAGCACAATCCAGACGGTGGTCCTGGATGACAGTGCTAGCAAGGTAGAGGGTTGAGTTTCATTCGCTGGCCCAAGACATTTTCTTTTTTCTGTTGCCCCACTGCCTGCCGAAATACAAGAATGCCGGTGTGCATTTGTGTAGAGACATGCACACACCTCACGCCTGCTGCCAGACAGCTTCTCACAGAGCTGCACCAACTGTCCTGTCACCACAACTGCACATGCTGGTGGTCTAGGGGTGACATGGTTTAATCCCCCTCCATGGGAGAGGAGAACAGTTCTCCAGATGCTCAATCCTCTCCCAGCTGGCTGGAGTTCAGTCTGTTGAGAGGGAGGTGATCAGCGGGGTGCCTCAGGGGTCGGTACTGGGCCCAGTCCTCTTTAATATTGTCATAAGTGACACTGTGGAGGGGCTGGAGGGGAAGGTGTGCCTCTTCACAGATGATACAAAGATCCATGATAGGGTCGTCACACCAGGGGGGTGGAAAGATTGAGAAGGGATCTGGGCAAGCTGGAGGAATGGTCAAATGAATGGCAGCTGAAATTCAATACACAAAAATTCAAAATGAACGCACTTAGAACATGGGAACCCAAGGGCGGAGTACTCAGTGGGGGGGAGTACTGTTGGTAACTAAGCAGGAGGGGGATCTAGTGGTAATTATATCTGAGGACCTAAAGATGGCCAGTCAGTATGAGAAGGCAGTTAGAATGGCCAGTGGGATGCTGGGGTGCATAGAGAGAGGCATCACCAGCAGAAAAAGGGAGGTGGTGATTCCACTATACAGCTCATTGGTGAGGTCTCACCTTGAGTACTGTGTTCAGTTTTGGAGGCCATATCTCAGGAAGAACATAGACAAGGTGGAGGCACTCCAAAGAAGGGCTACAAAAAATGGTGCAGAGGCTGCAACAGAGGTCATATGAAAAAAAGGTTGAGGGACCTCAATAGGTACTCTCTGGAGAGGAGGAGGGGGGCATGATAGAGATGTTCAAATACCTTAAAGGGATAAATAAGGTACAGGAGAGTAGCATCTTTCAGGAAAGAGGGTGGACAAAACTAGGGGGCATTTATTTATTTTTTGAAGTGTTTTACCAACATATGAAGCTGAAAAGAGGTAGACTCAGGGATAATGTGATGAAGTGCTTCTTTACAGAAAGGGTGGTGGATGCTTAGAATAGCCTCCCCGCAGGGGTGATGGAGGTAAGCAGGGCCATTCTTGATGCCCTTCAGGTGGCATGCCTCAGACAGCTAGTTTTGGAACCTACTCATGAGGGAGCAATCTTAGACCTCATACTCTCAAATGGGGACAGTGAGAGGATCTCAGATCTAGAAGTGGGTAGCTATTTGGGAACAAGTGACCACCAAACAGTGTGGTTCATGATAAACTCAGCTACAGAGTCAAGCCATACAAAAGTGAGGGTTCTGGACTTCAGGAGGGCTGACTTTGGCAAGATGGGAGAGTGCCTTAGAAAGGCACTAGCAAACAGGATAGAAGAAGGGGTGGAGCAACAATGGGGAAATATCCAAACTGCCATCACAGGGGCAACAAGCCTTTGTGTGAAGCAAATAAACAAATCAAAATGAAAGAAAAAGCCACTATGGTTCTCAAAAGAAGTGGCGGTGAAGGTATAGCATTTAGGAAGTATAAGGAAACACAGAAGGAGCAGGACAGAGAACTGTACCAGTTAAGGCAGAAGAAAGCAAGGAGGGTAGTCAGAATAGCAAAGGCACAAACTGAGGAAAAGATAGCCAACTCAGTTAAGAAGGGGGATAAAACCTTTTATAGGTATATCAGGGAGCATAGAAAGACAAAGGGAGGGATAGTGAGGCTGAATAGAATGGATGGTGGGTGGGCAGAGAGTGACATTGAAAAAGCAGGGATACTGAATGAATACTTCTGTTCAGTATTCACAAAAGAGGAAGTGGGGGAGATGCCTAATCCAATTAACAGAAGCACTCTGGAGAGGGGGGTCGATCCCAGTCCTTTCACAGAAGAAAGGGTTCTGAAAGAATTCCTAAAACTGAAGGTGGACAAAGCAATGGGACCAGATGGAATTCACCTAGAATTCTAAAAGAATTAAGCAGAAACTAGTGACACCACTGACTACCCTTTTAACAAATCATGGGAGGATAGTGTGGTACCTGAGGACTGGAAGAAGGCTGATGTGATTCCCCTTCACAAAAGTGGGAGCAAGACAGAGGCAGGAAACTACAGACCTGTCAGTTTGACCTCTGTGGTAGGAAAGTGATGGAATCACTTCTAGAAAAATTGAGTACCTAGAGGTCAGTGGGGCTGGGACCCAAGGCAGCATGGGTTCACAGTGGAAAGGTCATGTCAGACGAATCTAATGATTTCTTTGACTGGGTGACCAAAGTAGTAGACCAGGGAGGGGCTGTGGACATGGCCTACCAAGACTTTAGCAAGCATTTGACACAGTCCCACACAAAGATTAGTGGTCAAATTAACCAGCCTTGGGTGGGTCCCAGGGTGGTAGCCTGGAGTGAAACATTGGCTGAACAACAGGACATAGAAAATTAATTGTAAATGAGTCCACTCTGAAGAAAGAGGGTTACTAGTGGGGTACATGGGGTTCAGTACTGGATTCAGTCCTTTTTAATGTCTTTATAAGTGACATTGCAGAGGGACTGGAAGGAAAAGTATGCCTCTTTGCAGATGACACAAAGATCTGCAACAGGGTTGATACATAAGGAGGCGTGGAAAGGATGAGAAGGGACTTGGCAAGGTTGGAGGAATGGTCAGAAGTATGGCAGCTTGGATTCAATACAAAGAAGTGCAAAGTAATGCACCTGGGAAACAAAAACCAAGGGGAAGATTACACAATGGGGGAGGTAGTAACAACAACAAAAATGGAAAGGGACCTGGGGTAATCATATCAGATGACCTTAAGGTTGGCAAGCAATGTGAGAAGGCGGTAGGGAGGGCTGGGGGATACTGGGATGTATAGGGAGAGGCATCACCAGCAGAAAACAGGAAGTTGTTATCCCCCTGTACAGACAGTTGGTGAGACCCCATCTGGAGTACTGTGTCCAGTTCTGGAGACCCCATCTCTGCAAGGACATAGACAGGATGGAGGCAGTTCAGAGGAGGGCAACTAAAATGGTGCAGGGTCTGCAAGAGAAGCCATATGAGGAGAGGCTAAAGGAGCTTAATATGTATACCCTTGAGGAAAGGAGGGAGGGGGGGGACATGATAGAAACGTTTAAGTACCTCAGTGGAATCAACAAAGTCCAAGAGGGTAGCATCTTTCAGAAAAAGAGATATGCAAGAACAAGGGGACACAATTTGAAGATAGAGGGGGGATGGCTCAGGGGCAATGTGAGGAAGTATTTTTTCACAGAGAGGGTGGTGGACGCATGGAACAGCTTTCCTGAGGAGCTTGTGGGGTCTAAAACTGTGGGAGAATTCAAGAATACATGGGACAGACATAAGGCAATTTTTGTGGGGGTAGGAAGAAATAGGCTGTTGGTTAAATAGGATCTGCAGCTTATCCTCTAGGTAGGGAAATGGGCAGACTAGGTGGGCCAAGCGGTCCTTATCTGCCATCAAAGTCTATGTTTCTATGTTTCCATGAGGTAAAAATGGTAGAGGAATTCAAAAAAGCATTAAACAAACATGAAGGAACACTGGAGACAGGGAGGAGAGGGAAAACCGCAGATCATCAGCAATCTGCAACATAAAGGTAGGAAATATGGGCAGACTAGACGGGCCTGGCAGTCCTTATCTGCCGACAAATTCTATGTATCAATGTATCCCCAAGGTGCAAGTAGAGATCAACCTCTACATCAAATACAGCAGAGCAAGAGTGGGGCCACTAGTAGGGATCAGCCTCTACATTATGTACAACAGAGCAGGAGTGGGTCACTAGCAGAGATCAGCCTCTGCATTAAGTACAACAGAGCAAGAGTGGGGCCACTAGCAGGGATCAGCCTCTGCATTATGTACAGCAGAGCAAGAGTGGGGCCACTAGCAGGGCTCCACCTCTGCATTATGTACAGCAGAACAAGAGTGGGGCCACTAGCAGGGATCAGCCTCTGCATTATGTACAGCAGAGCAAGAGTGGGGCCACTAGCAGGGATCAGCCTCTACATTATGTACAGCAGAACAAGAGTGAGGCCACTAGTAGGGATCAGCCTCTGCATTAAATACAGTAGAGCAATAGTGGAGCCAGTAGCAGGGATCAGTCTCTACATTATGTACAACAGAGCAAGCACGGGGCCACTAGCAGAGATCAGCCTCTACATGAAATACTGCTGAGCAAGAGTGAGGCCTCTAGCAGGGATCAGCCTCTACATTAAGCACAGCAGAGCAAGAGGGGGGCCACTAGCAGGGATCAGCCTCTACAGTAAGTATAGCAGAGCAAGAGTGGGGCTACTAACAGGGATCAGCCTCTACATTAAGTACAGCAGAGCAAGAGTAAGTCCACAAGCAGGGATCAGCCTCTGCATTAAGTACAGCAGAGCAAGAGTGGGGCCACTAGCAGGGAGCAGCCTCTACATTATGTACAGCAGAACAAGAGTGGGGCCACTAGCAGGGATCAGCCTCTACATGAAATACTGCTGAACAAGAGTGGGGCCACTAGCAGGGATCAGCCTCTACATGAAATACTGCTGAGCAAGAGTGGGCCACTAACAGGGATCAGCCTCTACATTAAGCACAGCAGAGCAAGAGTGGGACCACTAGCAGGGATCAGCCTCTATATTAAGCTCAGCAGTGCAAGAGTGGGGCCACTAGCAGGGATCAGCCTCTATATTAAGAACAATAGAGCAAGAGTGGGGCTACTAGGAGGGATCAGCTTCTACATGAAATACTGCTGAGCAAGAGTGGGGCCACTAGCAAGGATCAGCATCTACATTAAGTACAGCAGAGCAAGAGTGGGGCCACTTGCAGGGATCAGCCTCTACATTAAGTACAGCAGAGCAAGAGTGGGGCCACTAGCAGGGATCAGCCTCTACATTAAGTACAATAGAGCAAGAGTGGGGCTACTAGGAGGGATCAGCTTCTACATGAAATACTGCAGAGCAAGAGTGGGGCCACTAACAGGGATCAGCCTCTACATTAAGTACAGTAGCGCAAGAGTGGGACTGCAAACAGGGATCAGCCTCTACATAAAGTACAACAGAGCAAGAGTGGGGATGCAAGAGAGGCTAAGCCTCTAAATTAAGTATAGTAGAGCAAGAGGAGGGCTACAAGCCTGTAAAGATCATCTTGCCCTTTACATAATGTATACCAGAGCATGAGCGAGACTACAAACCAGTTGGGATCAGCTTCAGTTTTCCACCCACAATGGTACAAGAAATATTGGCAGGACTATCAAGGATGGTGGTTAATAAGGGGAAACAGATTAGCAAACATTTTGTACAAACAAAATTTAGCAGAGAATCAAAGGTGGTGAATAACAGTGTGGCTGATAATTGAGTGAGCACTGTATATACTTTTGCAAATTTTGTAATTTTGTCTAGCAGTGCATGAATTGTTTTACCATTATAACATTCAGACAGTGGGGCTGAGGCTGCATCATAATGAGCCCCTAAACCTGTCCAAAGGCAGCATCACTTCCTAGTTCCCCACGGCACATTTTGAAAGGAGGTGGAGCTAGCATCTCTGCCATCATTTTGCAATGCAGAGCCCGTAGAAGCTGGTAGGAGAGTGAGTTTTTCTTGACAATCAAAATGCATCAGACATAGAACTAAACAAAGGATTACACAGAAGTAGGGGTTCCCTTTGTTAAGCTGACAGCTAGTAGCTCCTATACCTCTGTGCCTAATTAAAAGGAGCTGCCTCTTAATACAGATTTTAATTGCATGCTAATTGAGAGTAGCATATCAGACCTCATGACCTGATTTTTAAGGAGGAGGTAATTCTAATTTGTATAAATTGTAGAACTGACCAGGTACCAGGGGGACTTTTTTAATAAGCAGTTGTGTCCGTCCCTACACCCAAGTGTCAAACCACACAACAATTCGCAAAACTCAATAAATAAACTCTGGTCAGAGCCCCAGCAGCTGCCAACTGTCAATGCATTACTCCAATAAGGAATAAAATATGAACATTTGACTTGGGCTGTAATCTTTTTTGTTTTGAAGTATTACTGTGATGTAGCAAACTCAGAAGCAGGTTATTAAAATACACACAATACAAAAACAGACAGAGAATGGCTGACTCATATTAACAATCTCATGAAGTGGTTTGCCTCTGTATGGCATCAAGGTGGCTATTCCCACAGAGGATCACACACACGATGCACTCAGACAATCCATCTTACTGTGGCAAAATATATCCTTTTAAATCATTCACAACTCACACACTTTATCATAATAGTTTTTTTTTTGCAGTGTTTTCTCAGAGTCCTTCTTTCCATTTCAGTCTTATTCTATCAGTTCTGTGTCCCCGTACAGTTGAGCCTGCTAGGATGCTATGCAGAGTCTCAGGTTACTGCATGTCAAAAGGGATTAACAGCAACTGAAATTGCCTTGTTTACTGCAGTATTGCACTGTGTACTGGCAGGCTCCACTGTATGTATGACTGCAGGGTACCAAATGGATGTTTTCTCCCATTTACCTAACATGCCTGCACAAGACTGATCCCACCCACATATTCTTCACACTCCTTGTCTGTTGAATGAATGGCTTGTAGTAGTGTGTGGCAGACTGGGAGAAAGTCTGAAAGAGTAAGAATGTTACATTTTTGCAAATGTGACTGCAAGTGGCTATGAGCTGTGAATGAATGATATTAGGAGTGACCTTAGCAAGGTGGGATGGATCGTCTGGGTGCATCATGTGCGTGGGCCTCTGTGGGGATGGCCACCTTGACATGGTACAGAGGCAACTCAATCTATGAGGTTGTTACTAAGAGCCAACCCCAGGAGCCAACTTTTGTTTTTACCAGGAAGGGGGCTAAAATAAGGAAATAGGCCGGGGGTCTGAGGGCATAGCCTGAGGGTTGTCTAAGCCCCCAGAAGATGGCAATATTTTGGTGATTTATGGTGCAATCAGTCATTTCCTGGCATCTAAACTGATTAGGAACAGTAAGTTCTGGTGGTAATGAAAGTTATTTTCTTTTTTTTAATAAAAAAACATCAGCAGGCAGGGCAATGTGAACAGAGGAGAGGACAGCTCTCACTAAATAAAAATCCCTGCTAATGCTTCTTCAGTTTGCAGTCACAGGAATGTTGTGGTGGTAATAAAAGTCTTTTTTTTGTTTTTATCTTAACTTTCTTTTTCTTCCACACTTGCGGAGTGGTCCCAGCTATTACTGCGGCCGCAGCACCTGTACCAGACCACCAGTAAGCAGGATCCCCCACGGGGACCTGAGTGCAGAACACCCAGGAGACTCTTACTCGTGTCCGGGGGCACAGGGCATGGCCATCAGCCACTGCAATCACCCCACAATTTTCCACCAGATTTTCTCCCATAGGAGCCGGATGTGCAATGGTGTCAATGCACAGCTGTGTGAATGCCCGCCGTGCTCCTCCCCTTGCTGAGCATGCACCGTAGTACACCTGGCCTCTGCCAGGTGCCCCTGCAGTGTGATGCTAATCGCCCACCCACCCCAGAGGAAGGAGAGCCCTTCCTCTCCCCTGCCAACCCCTAATGGCCCAAGTCCATTCCCGAACCCCGGTCGCTGGCGTGACGTGAGGTGTGGCATCCAGCGCCTCAACCCTCACTGCCACCTGGCCAGCAAAACTTATTTTTTTAATACAAAGCAGCCAGCAAGCAGGCAGGGCAATGAGAACAGAGAAGAGGACAGGTCACACACTGAATAAAAGTCTCAAAGTCCTTTAACACAATCTGCTCTGCACCACTACAATCAGTGCAGAGAAACTAGAACATTTCCTTGCTTACCGTGTAAAACCAAGCCGCACTGCATCTGAGGGTAGCATTCGCTGTGCTGGCATATCCTACGTTCCTGAGTTTGCCACTGTGGTTTTCCATTTTGCGCCACATCCTGCTGCTGTATAATCAAAGCGCATCACTCACATCGATGCAGCCCAACAAATAAGTCTCAGGCTCTCGGATGGCCAGAAAGATAGCAAAAATGCCACAAGAACCACAAGATTACAGCTGGGCTGCTGTGTGTATAACCAAAAGGCAGCAATGCAGACGGAGCAGAGCGAGAAGTTGGAAACCACAGTGCTGTGCGTAGGGCTTTGTGTATTAGGGCCTTCAGGCTCAGAGCCACCAAATTATACACCCATTGTTGTTCAGTCCCCACAAATGATCAATTATGTTTACTTTTCTGGCCCAAATTGTCACAGAAACGTTTAAATAAACATACACAGCCAAGCCAGCAGCAAATAGCTAGCTCAGCCTTGGCGCACACACTGACCCAGGTCAGTCAGTCACTCTCCCCCACAGGCCACAGATTTTTTTTCTTGTATCAGTTAGTTTTCTTCAGCTAAATACATGGAGATCTTTTGAAATATCTCTGAGAGGCAAGCGTGAGGAAGGAGAAATTATATCAATCCCCCACCACAAGTCTCTCCCTCATGCACAAGACACAGCACAAGCACGAGTGAACTGCTGCTCTACTAACTGCGCAGCAGGGATCATGCAATCCGCTTTTTCAAAGCGGCTCCCTTCTCCTCCAGTTGAGATTGGTCCTTGTCAGTTACAGACAAATTAGACTGCCAATCAGGAGCAGGAACTGTCAATTTGGATTGCCAGTCCCCTGCTCTGATTGGTCTGCCCTTACTGCAGTCACATGACTGCCGAGTGTGAGCACTGAGGCACATAGTGGAGCTGCTGAACTGCTAGACTGTCCCTTCTCCCTCCTGCCCCTTATGACGTGGCAGTGGCAGACTGACTCTCTCTCCCCCCACCATCCCTGTCTGGCTCCAGCATGGTTGCAACTATTGTTTTACAAGCCACTCCCGTTCACAACTTTCCTGACTTGAGTCAACCCCCTGCCCCTCTCCTCCCAAAGGAAACAACTCAAGTTTGTGACACAGGACAAAGGAGTCGGAGGATGACTGATGGACAAATTGTTTACTGCAGAACTGCCCATCCATCCAACTCCAAGAAGAGGAGGAGGAGTAAGCCGAGGATCCTAACCCCCTCATGCCACATCTTCACTGTCTGCTACCACAGAACATTGAATTCTATGCCTGCTACTGCCTTAGCTGTTGTAGGAGGTGGAGTTGCCAGAGCGTCAAGCATAGAGAAGAGGAGGAGGAGAACCTGGCGGAGGTGGAGGTGTGGCTGCATGTCACTCTGGAGTGACAGCTCATCCCCAGCCAAGGACCCAATCACCACTAAGGATGAAGGTATGTAGGGTGTTGAGAAGCGAATGATCGACTCATTGGCACAGGCCAGGAGAAGCCCATGAGGGAGCCAGCAGTCTCGGGTGGGGGGGGTCAGATAAACAGGATTAATGGCACTAGATTTTTTGAGGGAGGCTCAGGCCCTCAGGCCCCCCCCCCAGTATTGGCACCTGGGGAGCCAACCATTTTCTGCCTGTTTTGTTTTGGCGCATATTTACTAATTCACTTCTGTTTGCTATATTACTGTGGACTGCATCCTCACAAAAAGGTTAGTCATTAGCAAACAGCTATATAGTCAGCAGCTAATATTTTAGGATTAAGTCCATCACAACTACTAATTGTAGTGCTCATTTTAGAAGGTCATTATGTTGGCCAAACACATTGCACATGTTGCCTATGGGCAGGGGCATAATGGTAATTATTAGTAGATGAACATTCCATGCCTTAAATATTATGAAAATGCCCCCCCCCCCCCCCCCGAGACATTTGCACACCAAGAAAAGTATGCACTGGCTTCATGCATCTTGCCTACTAGGTGCGTGGCACTTTGTGCTACTCCCAGATGCTTAACATTCACTTGGTGAACTGCCTACAAGCCTCTCACCTGAACTTTCCTAATCTATTCATTAGGATCAATTTTTTGCTGTGTATTGGGAGGTATGTTTTCTGTCTCAGTCTAATTTCATTAACATCCCCCCCCCCATAATTATCTTTGTATATGACTGCTAGGTTCTAAGTGGGTGCTCTCTCACTTTACTCAGTTTGTATGTTTGAGACTCAGCCCACCTCCAAGTTCTTAACAATCATTGCCTGCTGACTGAATTGCTTGTAGTAGTGTGTGACAGACTAGGAGAAAATCAGAAGGGAGAGATTGTTACTTTTTTGTGAATGACTTGAGCTGTGAATTGTGAATGAATAATATTAAAAAGAGATTTTACCAAGCTGAGATTGATCATCTCTGTACATCACGTGTGTATGGTCCTCTGTGGAGCTGGCCACATTGGCGTGGTATACAGGCTAAACCAATCCATGAGATTGATACTAAGAGACAGCCATTGTCTGCCTGTTATTGTGATGTACAATAATAATCCCACACTTATATTGTATTACAATAATATAAATTCAATGGACTTACGCAACTTAGTGTAGTGTTTATGTTTGTGCAACTTGATGATAAACCCTTGTGGCTGGTCTGGTCGCCTCTCTATTCTATGGGGAATACCACCCAGTAGGGGTACCGAAGGTAAGGAAACCCAGAGGAGGGTTCTACCCCTAGAGGTGCCACAGGAAGGAGTCCCTTGGCTAAAGGTACCTTAGGAAGGAATAACGAGAGAAGCGAACTGCTGAAGGAGGAGGGGAGGATGGCGGGGCAAAAACAAAACACTTCTGAAGGGAGCTGGAAGGCCTCCCTTAAATAGCTCAGGCAGGGGGCATGGTTGGTTGGTGTAGCCCATTGAACCACAGGCAAAGCCTTTAAAAACAAGCATTTATTAATGCCGAATGTTTGCTTGCTGATATTGGCATTGGTAATGCAGGAGTTAGAGAGATGAAAATAGGAATGGCAGTGAAGTATTGAACTAATGCCAGTCCCGGCCCCCATCCTGCAGAGACTGACAGGTGCTGGGGTGTGCCTTTGGGTCGTTGGCATAATACTCACACCATTCCACCTCACCCAACCCTGCAGACACTGAAAGATGTCTTCGACTCTTAAGCTCACCCCATTCCATAAGGATATACGGTGAGATGGGTGTAGTATAGGAGAATGGGGTGAACGTTAGGGTCAAAGAACCCAAGGCACACCTCAATGCCAGTCAGTAGCTGCAGGGTGGGGGTGAAGGTGGAATGGCGTGAGTATTATGGCCGACGGCCAGAAGTCACACCCCCGACGCCTGTTAGCCTGTACAGGGTGAGGCGTTACAGTTGGAAACCCTAACGCCCTGGGTGTTTGTTGGTATTTTCACTCCAAATTTTCAACATGGGCTTTTTGGCAGCCCGTCTCATTAACAGTGGCACTATAATTTTGTTACTCAGTCCCAAAAGGTGGTTTCACACAGCGAATGCTCCATTTGGTGCAACAGGTGAGAAAATACATTTTGGGCAGGATGTGAAAAATGACATCTGTACTTTTCATGAGGAGGTGTGAAAAAATGGCAATGTTGAAAATCTGGAGTGTAAATATGAAAAACTGGCAAAGTTACGAGCATGAGTAGAACTTGTGTAACACGCACTTGTGATGCAGTTATTTTTTTTAGAATTGTTTTCACCAAACTTTTAACCTGCCCATTTTGGGACCTCCCCTCATGAGCAGTGGCATTGTGATTTCATTAATCTGTCCCAAAAGTTGATTTTACACAGCGACTGCACTATTCTGCGCCACAGGTGTGAAAACAAATTTAAAGGGATGCAAAAAATGACAGCTGTACTGTTCATAAGGAGGTCTAAAAAAATGGCAATGCTGGAAATTTGGAGTGAAAATATAAAAAATTGGAAAAGTTACGAGCGTGTGTACAAACTGTGCAACCCACGCTTGTAACACAGTCATTTTGGGGATTTTTTTTCACCAAACTTGCAATATGGGCTTTTTGGGACCCCACCTCATGAACAGTGGCACTGTCGTTTCATTAATCAGTCCTGAAAGGCGATTCCGCTCAGTGACCGCAAAATCACATTTCTGGACCAAGAAATGAAATGACAGTACCAGTGCTCATGAGGTGATGTCCCAAGAACCCCATGTTGAACATTTGGAACCAAAACTCCCCAAACTGGCTGAGATATCAACCGAAGTTGAAACCCCCCATTGACTGCCATTATGGGGCTTACCTTGATCTTCTTCAGTTTGCAGTCGGCTTTTGAAGAGGACAGACGTGTTCCCAGTCCACAGAAAATCACAGCACAGGATCTCCAGAGGTAAGCATGGGGTGAGAAGGGTGGTGTGGGAGGTGGGGTGTGCAGAGGGAGGGTCGGGATGGGGAGGGGTGGCGGAGACTGACGAGGACTGTTTTCTTTCTTTAGGTTTAACAAAAAAAAAAAGACCTAAGGGGACATTTTTCTGTTTACAGGTGAAACAGTATGTAGAAAATAAATTTCAGCACACTGGGGTGGGCTCCCAGTGCCAGACTACTGGAAGGGGGATCAATGCCGACCCCGAAGTTGACTTGAGGTCAGCTTAAAAAGGGGTGGGTGCACATCCGACTTGCAGGGAGTGGGCATCCTGGTGTCAGAAAAAGATAAAGTGGGGTGGGGGACATGCCAACACAGGGACCGAGCACCCTGTTGTCGGCAAAAGATATGTTCAGGCTTGGGGGGGGTCATCCAACACTGGGAGTGGGCATCCTGGTATCGGAAATAGAATTAGTTTGGCACACTTGGGTGGGCTCCCACTGTGCCACATTATTGGGGGAGAGGGAGGATACATGCCAACATGGGGATTTGGCACCCCGATGTCAGCATTGGGGGGAGTGTGTGGTGGATGGCAGGAGCCGCCAATTATGCAAAGCAATGGCACGGCTCATTTATTTATTTACTAATATGTTTCACCAGGAAAGGCACACAGAGCAAATAAGTTGCTCATAACTCCAGCCATGTGCATTACTGTGTACTGTAATATGCATAGCTGAAAGGTGCTTCGTTGCCGGGAAGGGGGGGAGAGATCTGCTGCTGCGATCACAAAACTGTCCCTGATTGCAGCGGCAGATTTCTTTAAAGTGCAGCGCTCGCTCTGAAACTGCCATCATTGGCATCTTCTCTGTTGATTGGTGGCTGAGGGACATGCCCATTAAAGCATCCCCTGCATTGGCCACAACACTGCCTCGCCTCTGCAATGCTCTACTGTCTCAATATGTTTCTTGTGCGCTGCACATGCAAGCAAACATAAAAAGTGCACATCAAGCTAATGCAGTTGGTGCTGACCAGCAGCACTGCAAACTCACCCTGAATGCCTAGCCCTCATCAAAGGCTGGTGGAAGTTTGTGGCGTGAGCATCACTGCCCCTGTTATTGCTGGAAATCCATGGCAACTGCTGTGCCGTGCTGCCCAGCTCCTGAGGGGAACATGGAGGAGGAGGCTGTTTTGGTGCACAGGAAGAGTCAAACAGCACAGGGATAAAGAGCTAAGAGAGAGGAAAGGCAGAGGGTGACCCAGGGCACAAACCACAAATGCTCCCCTAGGGCCCGATCGACAGATGCCGCAAGAGGTTTATGTGGCAGTGTAGTGAAGGTGCACAGACATTTACTCAACAATGTCACAGATGTTGGCCAGAAGCATACCCAGAACACTGTATACACCATGTAGAAAGGAAGTGCAGAGAGCTTCACACTTTTTGTCTGCACAGCAATAGCCGGGGTGTTCCCAGATAAACATTCCACTGTTGCTGCCACCTGTCCAAAGTGAAAGATAGGCATTTTCATTTGCGGAACACAGGACCTTTCACAACACATCCCGACCCGAGCTCCTGAAGTAATGCTGAGACAGCCAGAACACAAAAGTACACAGCACGTGCAGAACTGTACTATTACACCTTTCACGTACAGAACTGTACTGTTACACCTTGCAGACACAGAACTGTACTATTACACGTACATAACAAGCTGTACTGTCACACCTTTCACATACAGGGCTGTACTGTTACACCTTGCACACACAGAACTGTACTATTATACCTTTCACACACAGGGCTGTACTTATACCTTGCAGACACAGAACTGCACTGTTACACCTTGTACATGCAGAGCTGTACTATTACACCTTGCACATACACAGTTGTACTGTTACACCTTGCCAACACAGAGCTGTACTGTTACACCTTGCACACACAGAACTGCACTGTTACACCTTGTACGTGCAGAGCTGTACTATTACACCTTGCACATACACAGCTGTACTGTTACACCTTGCACACACAGAGCTGTACTATTACACCTTGCACACACAGAGCTGTACTGTTACACCTTGCACACACAGAACTGCACTGTTACACCTTGTACGTGCAGAGCTGTACTATTACACCTTGCACATACACAGCTGTACTGTTACACCTTGCACACACAGAGCTGTACTATTACACCTTGCACACACAGAGCTGTACTGTTACACCTTGCACACACAGAGCTCTATTGTTGCACCTTGCACATGCAGAGCTGTACTATTATACCTTGCACATAGAGAGCTGTGCTGATACACTTTGCACATACAGAGCTCTACTGTTACACATTGCACAGAGCTATACTGTACATCTTGTACATACAGAGCTGGAGTGTTACACCTTGCACATACAAAGCTATAATGTTGCACCTTGCACATACAGAACTGTACTGTTACATCTTCAACAGAGCTGTTCTGTTACACCTTGCACATACAGAGCTGTGCAGTTACACGTTGCACAGAGCTGTACTATTACACCTTGCACATACAGACCTGTGCTGTTACACTTTGCACATAGAGAGCTGTACCGTTACATGTTGCACATACAGAGCTGTACTGTTACACACTGCGCACATATAGCTGTACTGGTAAACCTTGCATACACAGAGCTGTATTGTTATACTCTGCACACTGAGAGCTGTATCGTTACACCTTGCACATGCAGAGCTGTACTGTTACACCTTGCACATACAGAACTGTATTGTTGCACATTGCACAGAGCTGTACTGTTACACCTTCCATATATAGAACTGTAGTTACACCTTGCACATACAGAGCTGCACTGTGACACACTGCACAGAGCTGTACTGTTACACCTTGCACACACAGAGCTGTACTGTTACAACTTGCACAGACAGAACTGTAATGTTATGCCTTGCACACAAAGAGCTGTAATGTTACACTTCGCACATGCATAACTGTTGTTACAACTTGCACACACAGAGCTATACTGTTACCTTGCACAGAGATATACTGTTACCTCTTGCAAACACAGAGGTGTGATGTTACACCTTGAACATACAGAGTTGTACTGTAACACCTTGCATGTACAAAGTTATACTGTTACACATTGCACAGAGCTGTACTGTTACATCTTGAACACACAGAGCTGTACTGTTACACCTTGCACAGAGCTGTACTACTATATCTTGCACACACAGAGCTGTACTGTTATACCTTGCACGGGCAGAGCTGTACTGTTACACATTTCCCATACAGGTATGTACTGTTACACCTTGCACACACACGCAACTGTATTAGTACAGCTTTCACATACAGGGCTGTACTGTTACACCTTGTACATACAGAGCTGTACTATTACACCTTGCACACACAGAGCTGTACTATTACACCTTGCCAATACAGAGCTGGACTGTTAAACCTTGCACACACAGAGCTGTACTATTACACCTTTGCAAACAAAGAGCTGTACTGTTACACCTTGCACACACAGAGCTCTACTGCTACACCCTGCATATACAGAGCTGTGCTGATCACTTAGCACATGCAGAGCTGTACTGTTACACATTGTACAAAGTTGTACTGTACACCTTGCACACAAAGAGCTGTACTGTTACACCTTACACATACAGAGCTGTACTGATACACATTGCACAGAACTTTACTCTACACCTTGCACCTATAAACTAAACTGTTGTACCCTGCACATACAGAACTGTACTGTTATACCTTCAACAGAGCTGTTCTGTTACAACTTGCAAACACAGAGCTGTAATGTTACACCTTACACATACAAAGCTGTACAATTACACTTTTCACATATTGACCTGTACTGTTACACCTTGCACATACAGAGCTGTGCTGTTACTCATTCCACATAACTGTACTATTACACCCTGCACATACAGACCTTTACTGTTTTACCTTACACATACAGAGCTGTACTGTTACACACTGCACAGAGCTGTACTGTTACACCTTGCACACATAAAGCTGTACTGCTACACCTTGCACACACATAGATGTACTGTTACACCCTGCACACTCAGAGCTGTATTGTTACACCTTGCACATGCAGAGCTGTACTGTTACACCATCCATACATGGAGCTGTACAGTCACACCTTGCACAGAGCTGTACTGTTACCTCTTGCACAGACACCAAGCTGTACTGTAACACCTTGCATGTGCAGAGCTATACTGTTACACCTTGCACAGAGCTGTAGTATTATGTCGTGCACACGCAGAGCTGTAATGTTACACCTTGAACAGGCAGAATGTACTGTTACAACTTGTGAATACAGAGCTGTGCTGTTACACCTTGAACATACAAACCTATACTGTTACACCTTGCACATACACAACAGTACTGTTATACCTTCAACAGAGCTGTTCTGTTACAACTTGCATATACAGAGTTATACTGTTACATCATGATCACACAGATCTGTACTGTTACACCTTGCACACAGAGCTGTGCTGTTACACCTTGTACATACAGAGCTGTGCTGTTACACATTGCACAGAGCTGTACTATTACACCCTGCACATACGAAGCTGTATTATTACACCATGCACATACAGAGCTGTACTGTTACACTTTCCATATACAGAGCTGTACTGTCACACTTTGCGCATACAGAGCTATATTGTTTCACATTGCACATACAGAGCTGTACTGTTACACATTGCACAGAGCTATACTGTTACATATTGCACACATAGAGCTGTACTGCTACACCTTGCACACACAGAGCTGTACTGTTACACCTTGCACACATAGAGCTGTATTGCTACACCTTGCACACACAGAGCTGTACTGCTACATTTTGTACACATAGAGCTGTACTGCTACACCTTGCACACACAGAGCTGTACTGCTGTACCTTGTACACATAGAGCTGTACTGCTACACCTTGCACACACAGAACTGTACTGTTACACCTTGCACATTCCGAGCTGTATTGTTACACCTTGCACATACAGAGCTATACTGTTACACCTTGCACATACAGAGCTGTACTGTTACACATTACACAGAACTGTACTGTTACACTTGATACATACAAAGCTGTACTGTTAAACCTTTCACATACAAGGCTGTACTGCTACACCTTTCACAAACAGGGCTGAGCTGTTACACCTTGCACACACAGAACTATACTGTTACACCTTGTACATATAGAGCTGTACTGTTACACCTTGTACATGCAGAGCTATACTATTACACCTTGCACACACAGAATTGTACTGTTATACCTTGTACATACAGAGCTGTACTATTACACCTTGCACACACAGAACTGTACTGTTACACCTTGTACATACAGAGCTGTACTATTACACCTTCCATATACAGAGCTGTGCTGTCACACTTTGCGCATACAGAGCTATATTGTTACAAATTGCACATACAGAGCTGTACTGTTACACATTGCACAGAGCTGTACTGTTACACATTGCACACATAGAGCTGTACTGCTACACCTTGCACACACAGAGCTGTTCTGTTACACCTTGCACATAGAGCTGAACTGCTACACCTTGCACACACAGAGCTGTACTGCTACACCTTCTACACATAGAGCTGTACTGCTACACCTTGCACACACAGAACTGTACTGTTACACCTTGCACAATCTGAGCTGTATTGTTACACCTTGCACATACAGAGCTATACTGTTATACCTTGCACATACAGAGCAGTACTGTTACACATTACACAGAACTGTACTGTTACACTTGGTACACACAAAGCCGTACTGTTAAACCTTTCACATACAGGGCTGTACTGCTACACCTTTCACAAACAGGGCTGTCCTGTTACACCTTGCACTCACAGAACTATACTGTTACACCTTGTACATATAGAGCTGTACTGTTACACCTTGTACAGACAGAGCTATACTATTACACCTTGCACACACAGAACTGTACTGTTACATCTTGTACATACAGAGCTATACTATTACACCTTGCACACACAGAACTGTACTGTTACATCTTGTACATACAGAGCTGTACTATTACACCTTTCACATACAAAGCGGTACTGTTACACCTTGCAGATGTAGAACTGTGCTATTACACTTGCACATACACAGCTGTACTGTTATTCCTTACACACACAGAACTGTACTATAATACTTTATACATTCAGAGCTGTACTGTTACACATTGCACAGAGCTGTACTGTACACCTTGCACATACAGAGCTGTAGTGTTACACCTTGCACATACAAAGCTATACTGTTACGCCTTGCACATACAGAACTGTACTTTTACACCTTCAACAGAGCTGTTCTGTTACAACTTGCACATACAGATCTGTACTGTTACACCTTGCACATACAGAGCTATACTGTTACAGTTTGCACAGAGCTGTATTGTTACACCTTGTACACAGAGCTGTACTGCTACACCTTGCATGCTCCGAGCTGTAGTGTTACACCTTGCACATGCAAAGCTGCACTGTTACACGTTTCACATACAGAGCTGTATTGTTACACATTACACAGAACTGTACTGTTACAATTTGCACATACAGAACTGTACTGTTACATCTTGCACATACAGAGCTGTACTGTTACAACTTGCACACCCAGAACTGTACTGTTATGCCTTGCACATGAAGGGCTGTATGGTTACACTTTGCACATGCATAACTGTATTGTTACAACTTGCACACAGAACTGTAATGTTGCACCTTGCACAGAGATGTACTGTTACCTCTTGCACACACAGAGCTGCACTGTAACACCTTGCACAGGCAGAGCTGTACTTTTACACTTTGCGCATGCATAACTTTATTGTAACAACTTGCACACACAAAGCTGTACTGTTACCTCTTGCACACACAGAGCTGTACTGTTACACCTTGCACAGAGCTGTACTCTTACCTCTTGTACATACAGAGCTATACTGTTACACCTTGCACAGAGTTTTACTGTTACCGCTTGCACACACAGAGCTGTACTTTTACACATTGCACAGAGTTGTAATGTAACACCTTGCATGTACAGAGCTGTACTGTTACACCTTGCACAGAGCTGTACTAATACATCTTGCACATGCAACGCTGTTCTGTTACACCTTGCACAGGCAGAGCTGTACTGTTACAACTTGCACATACAGAACTGTACTGTTACATCTTGCACACACAGAGCTGTACTGTTACACATTGCACATGCATAACTGTATTGTTACAACTTGTACACACAGAGCTGTAATGTTACACCTTACACAGAGCTGTACTGTTACCTTTTGCACACACAGAACTATACTGTTATACCTTGCACATATACAGCTGTACTGTTATACCTTGCACATGCAGATCTATACTGTTACACCTTGCACAGAGCTGTACTGTTACATCTTGCACATACAGATCTGTACTGTTACAGTTTTCACATACGGATCTGTAGTTTTACACCTTGCTCACACAGAGCTGTACTGTTACACCATGCACATACAGAGTTGTACTGTAACACCTTGCATGTGCAGAGCTGTAATGTTACACCTTATGCATACAGAACCATACTGGTACACCTTGCACACACAGAACTGTACTGTTCCACCTTGCACACACAGATCTGTATTATTACACCTTTGACATAAAGAACTGTACTGTTACGTCTTACACAGATAGAAGAGCTGCATCCCATGACCTGCACACAATACACAGTGTGTGTGTGTTCATCCAAACCCCAAGGCCACTAAACCACAGTGAATGCCACAGTTAGACAATGTACACTGCACACAATAGAAGAAAGAAAGAAAGAAAGAAAGAAAGAAAGAAAGAAAGAAAGAAAGAAAGAAAGAAAGAAAGAAAGAAAGAAAGAAAGAAAGAAAGAAAGGAAGAAAGAATCATATGAAAATACAACAGATTATATTTGAACAGTGATGCAGTATCAATAATACTGTGCATAAGGGACCCAGGCATGTTTGCCTTGGTCTCTAGGATGTTTCACACCAGGGCATTTGCCTAATAAAACCTCCTATTACAATTTTGCATCCCATGGTGTTAGCCCTTGGACCCATTATGGCATGATCCCATACCCCTAACACACCTTGATTGGTAGTCAGATAAACAGTTATGCCTGCCCCACCCCAATCGGTGGTCCTTCAAATGGTCTAAGGTTTGGGACTGGCCATGTGAGACACTGATCATCTGGTCTGGGCAAGACATCAGCATTCCAGTCTAGTCAAGGTCAAAGTCATCTGATAGCAGCACTTTGGGGGCTTCCTGCATGGCGTGCTGTGTCCTCTCCCTCTGCAGCATCATGGTGTCGATCACTCACATGTCATTGGCTAGTGAGCAGTGGAAGGTGGCCATCACTGTACAGGCTGCATACACGTGTAGCCAACAAAATGAATAAGATGATAGTAATGCATACTCACCCATACTGGATTCCCAACTTGCCAGTACACCCCATCTTTGTCTGTGTACTTGTGCCCATATGGAGTGAGGGTGGTTGGCAGGCAATACTGTTTAGGCAACAACGTGGGTTTCATCATCTTTGTTTTCACCACCCTTGTGAAGACCAATGTTATTGGTTGTTAAACACACACGTGTCACCAGGAGATATCCACAAACATTACACACACTTTGGACTGGGATTAGACAAGAATATGCTTCCCTTAAAGGGAATACACTGTTTTGTAGTATAGTGGTCTGGCAGACTGACATGTGTGTTGTGTAATGACTTGACCTGTGTCCACGTGTACACAAACAAGCACTGTCCCATGCAGCCAGACACATGAATGGCCACCACTGGGGAACATGTACCCAGGTGTAATACAAGAGGTCAGTGATACAACACCCTGTCTATGTGACACATACTGTCCAGTGACCTTTCACACATGGTTCACCTGAATCAGTCTTTGTGTAATGACCCTACACCTTGTGGTCAGCTGCTGCTACAGAGGCAGTGATGGCAACTGCTGACCCAGAAGCACACAGGTTAATTGACCTGCAGTTTTTTTGTGGATGGCTTCTAGGTGTATGGCGAACATGCACCCACTGACTGTAGGGCACTGTTCACCTTCGTCAGTAACGCAGTATCACTTTACACATTTCACATGCACATCTTGTATCACATTGAGTCTGTTGTGTAACAGTACTGTACACACATTCATATACAGTCAGCACAAATGACCTACCCCATTTATGTCTTACAGATGGACAGTAACAGTCATCCAGAGTGGACCTTGACTCATGACCTACTTCCTCGGTAACCTGTTATTGTGTTTTCCAGCTGCCTCTCTTGTGCCTTTCTCTGTGTCTTGTGTTACTCTCTCTCTCTCTCTCTCTCTCTCTCTCATATCCCTGACAGACTCTGCCCATTAAATATATTTCATCACAATCTGTACCCTCTCCTGGTGATTCATATGTGCCCTTGCGTGTTCAGTGCCATGCTGCCATCTGGTCATATACTGTAAGTTATCCCAGTAGAGTGCCTAGTTGAGTGGTTGTGTGTGACAACGCATGTGTGTAAACCCCTGATCTGTACCTCTGTCGGGGGTGTGTGGGAGACAGGATATGTCTGGATAGCAGTAGGGCAATGACACATGGTGTGCAGACATGTGTGAATTGTTGCTGCAAGGCATGAATGAGGAAGATCAGGGGAGGTCAGCAATAACCATATGTCATGGCAGTCACAGCAGGACATTGATAGCTGTGCAGATGTCGTGTGTACAGTGCTCTGCTGCTCGCTACAATCATGTATCCAGCCACTGGTGTGGCACAAACCACATTCCTGCCCTGCGTGTTGGGGTGGCATCTGGTAACGTGGATACCGGACTGCAGGCAGATATGGCACTCTTCTGGTGTACTGCAGTACCAGCAGGTGAAACTGCACATCACAGCAAGCAAAAGGCAGGCGCTGTATGAGTACGGTGGGGCCAACTATTTAAAACACTCGACCCGAAGAAAATACTGGCTCACCCAGTTCACCACCTGCTAAAATAAACTAGGACACATGTACTTAGGTAAGGTGCTATTTTATTGAAAAACGTGCCCAAAATGCATTGAATACTTACAAGTAACAATAAGATCACAAAAACAGGCAACAGTTTCACATGTAGTGCTTTCTCAAGGCATTGTTTGCCAGAGTACAAGGTACAGACAATTTATCTTGCCAAATGTACCTGTGGGTGTCAATATGTGGGTAAGACATGCCGCAGGTTTAAGATACTGATTGGTGAAAATCTCCATGTTATTAGTCACAGGAACCAGAAAAATGCTCTTGCATGGTATGTGTCTGCGTTTAACACTTCTCTTGTCTTCCAGTTCATGGGAATAGATAGATAGATAGATAGATAGATAGATAGATAGATAGATAGATAGATAGATAGATAGATAGATAGATAGATAGATAGACAGACAGACAGATAAACATTGGCTACCCAGACATGGCAGTGATTCTGAGAAGTTATCCTTGGGAAGAAATCAATGTGGATGTTTAAACTGGATACTCTAAAAAGCCCATTGACTCTTTAAATTAACTTTTTGAACTATTACTACAAATCACTTGAACTAACATATTTTTTTTCTTATTTTCTCTTCCTCTGCCTGCAGTTTTTCTGTGCTTTTAGATTTGTTCGATTCTCCCTGCTTTGTTCATATCAATCAATCAATCAATTGATCAAATCTTTATTTATCCAGGCGAACATCATTGAGCAAGCTCATTTACAAGATGGACCAGGTTAGGTCCAGATTATATTACAAACAGCTATATTTACAGTGGAATAAAACATAGTAGAAGTGCAAATCAGGATACGCAGACGTACATAGCATAACAGTTAGTTCTGGATCACCCATAAGACAAGTGAACAGTAAGAATAGTGGGAACAGGCAAGTCCACAGAGATACAGAGATGGATAATGTTACAGTAATTTTCTTAAGAAAAACACAAGTGAGACCTAGGTATCGCTTTCGTAACAGTCAGACAAAATAAGTGATAACTGCTTTTCTCTTGACTTAGTTCACAAAGGATTAAAACAGATATAGTTAGGTCTGAAGGGAGCAGACAGCCTGCCAGGCACTATCACGGCAGCTCAAGGGAGTGCTTACATTGGGACTGGGAGCAGCTATACCACGGCTTATGGGTAGAAGGTGTGAGTGAGGTACTGAGGCAACGGATGGGACAGCACCTACTGCACATATTTTCCAAAACTAGGTGCTAATGCTGGCTGTCCATGTCCAATGGACCGTCGGGCCATGGGAAGATTGCAAGACAGGGAAGGTATGAATACGCTAGGGTGCCTAAGGCTAGTCTCGGTCAAGATTCAAAGAGGAACATCATCACTCATACTCCTGATAATTACACTTTAAGCCATGGGGAAGGATTACATCAGTCAGGGAAGGAAGCGGTTACAGCTATTTTAGCAGAGTACGGGCAGACCATTCGATTTTTGCCAGCATTGGAAGAATCGCCGAAGAAAACTTCAGAAGCCAATCGGGAGCAAGGGCCGGAAGGTGCTCACAATCCGATTGGTTGGCGGCTTTAGCGGTGCTTTGCTGGATAAGAGTCCGGGTGAATGGTTTTGGATAGCAGCATGTGAAGCTGCAACCACCTGGGAGGTAGAGATTTTGCGCTTTAGGTGCAGATGCCCCTGTAAGACTTACCTATGTCAAGCAAGAGGCGTACAGGGATCAGAGGTGATAATTTCATGTGGATTATTAAAACATGCACAAATCAACCTGGGGTAAGGCCAATCATGGCTAAGGCCAGTCTCGGGGGAGCAAGCTAATAGCAGTTAGCGATTAAGAGCCGGGGGAAACAGTTGCACGGTTCACACACACCTTGAGCATATAATGACTTGAAAGCATTAATACTTCGGAGGTAGCTTAGTTTCAGTAGTTTTTGCATTTTGTTCCACAAGGATGTCAATGTGAAGCTAAACGCCATTCTGCCATAGCGGGTGGTAGCTTTAGGGATGCATAGAGAAATATAGGATGGAATACATTTGATAGAAACCATGGATTCCAAGAACCCATACAGATATCTGGCCATAAGGGAAACTGATTTTATGGCCCTTCTGAGATACATATATTTGGCCATACGGATTGCATGTATGGACTTCTTGTCAAATACAGACCTTGTATTTTGCTGTTTTTTAAGCACTAGAAAATAGGAGCGTAGGAAGACTTGTCATACGAACATAAGAATGTGCCAGCAGAAACAGACCACCGGGTCTATCTAAGTCTGCTCGAGTGTGAAGCCAACACCCCTAGTTTGCAGCTGTCCCACCCCCCCATTTGTCATCCCACTGCCACCCCACCACCCACCCTCACTCTCCCCTGTTCCCTGTCCCATGCCCTTTGGAAGCTGTTCACAGATTTACATGATACCACCCATTCTGGTAGGGCGTTCCATTTTGCTACCACCCTCTCTGTGAAATAGTGTCTTCTCATTTCCTTCCTAAATCTTCTCCCCTCTATTCTTAGCCCATACCCCACGGTGACCCCCCTCCTTAACTTAAAGACCCCATCTGCCCCATCCTTATTGATTCTCCTCAGATACTTGAATGTCTCTATCATGTCCCCGTCCCTTCTATCCTCCAGGAGTATATATTCAGGTCTCCCAGCCTGCTGTCATAGTCTCTCCCTCCATTCCACATATCATCTTTGTTGCCCTCCTCTGCACCCCTCCAGTATCCTGATATCACGCTTTAGGTATGGCCTCCAAAACTGCACAAAATACTCTAAGTGCGGCCTTACCAGCTACCTGTAGAGGGGCAAGATCACCTCTCTTCGCCTGGACAAAACCCCCCCTCGCTATGCACCCCAACATTTTGTTCGCTTTTGCAGTCACTGTCCTGCATTGGGCAGTGTTGTTCATGGTCCCTGTTATCATTACCCCTAGGTCCTTCTCCTCCTCAGTGATCCCCAGCTTAACCCCCCCCAGCCAGTATTCTCTCCTTGGGTTCTTCACCCCAAAGTGCATAGCCTTACACTTCTTTGCATTGAACCTCAGCTGCCATCTCTCTGACCACTCCTCTAGCTTGCATAGGACCCTCTGCAGCTGCTTCCATCCCTCCTCTCCATCCACCACTGCTCCAATTTTGGTGTCATCAGTGAACAGACTTACCTTCCTCACCACCCCGTGTGTAATGTCTGATATGAAGAGCCCAAACAGTACTGGCCCCAACACAGAGCCCTGTGGTACCCCACTCATCATCGGCCTTGGAGTTGAGAGTTCCCCTCTCACCACCACACGTTGCAGCCTGCCACTCATCCAGCTTGTAATCCAGTTCATCATTTTTGCCCCTACCCCTACACCAGTTAGCTTTTCCTCAAGCCGCACATGAGGCACCGAATCGAAGGCCTTGCTGAAGTCCAAGTAAAGAACATCCACCGCATGACCCTTATCCAGCTCACCTGTCACCCAGTCATAATATTGTATGAGGTTGGTTTGACAAGACTTCCCTGAAACAAACCCATGCTGCCTCACATCCTGGAGGCCATTGTCCTCCAGGTACGACACCAGTCTTTCCTTTAGTATTGTTTCCATGAGTTTGCACACTATGGAGGTGAGACTTCCCGGATGATAATCACCTAGTTCATCCCTTGGCCTGCTCTTGTGTAATGGTACTACATGTGCCATCCTCCAGTCCAGTGGCACACATCCCAACTCCAGTGAGGTGCTGTACAGATCCGCCAGAAAGCTCCGCCAACACCTCCACCATCTCCTTCAGTACCCTGGGGTGGATACCATCCGGCCCTGGTGCCTTGTCTGCCTTCATTGCCCTCAGTCCCTCTAGGACTCTACTTGCCTCAGTTCTTCCATCTGTCGCCTCCTCTCCCCATTTCCATTTACAAATGAAAATTGTGCTTTATATGTGGTTCATCAAATGCAAATGAAAAGTTGTTATGAATTCCTATGTATGCTACATCATGTATCATTTTTAGTTCACTGTAGCTTTAAGTTTTTGCACTAGTCACTTTAGTCATGTGGTAGCCACACCTGTGTAAAATGATCACCTTGTACTCTGCTGAACTATGCCTTGAGAAAGCACTACACGCGAAACTGTTGGCTGTTTTTGTGGGCTGCTTGTAAGTATTCAATGCATTTCAAGCATGTTTTGCAATAAAATAGCACCTTATCTAAGTATGTGTGTGCTAGTTTATTTTAGCAGGTGGCAAGTTTAGTGAGCCGCTACTTTCTTCAGGTTGAAACTGCACATCACCCTCCATATAAGGAATAAGGTACAGGTGACGATACACAACAAGCCTGTGTTTCCATTGAGGGGTAGACATAACAGCATATGGACCTTGAGAGCTGTTCTCCCAAACCTGAGATGGAAACACAGGACAAGTTGTGAATGGTCTTTATGGTCTTTTACCCGCTTAACCTGCTGAATCTGTGGTTACCCCATAAATGGTTCCAAAAAGTGCACCCAATAATCAATGATTTCATAAGGCTGGGTAAACCTCAGAGATGAGCATATCACAAGCTGGCAGCCCCTAAAGATAGGGGAGGCCTCAGACTCCCGCATTTCGGGTTATACTACTGGGCAAGCCAGGCCAGCAAATATCTGTGCTGGCTCACAATTATGAGGGATCTAGGTACATGGCCATATGTACCTAGCTGGCTCATTATAGAAAAGGAATTAATCACTACAAGCTGACTGTCCCCAAAGGCACTTTTTCATCTCAAACCCAGAGACCTTCCCTCTGTCCTGCACCAATGCCTGATGGAGGTCTCAGTGAGGGTTCATTCACAACTATGCTCCTTTTTAAAATATAACCAAAGCAAAGATCTCAATCAGACCCTTATAGGCAACCCAAATTTTAAAATAGGAGGTAAGAACATAACCCCCTCTTCGATACCACAGTTGGCATTAAGTGAAGCGGGAGGGTTGATGAAAGATGGGGTCTGCCTTACATCAGGGAGATCATTCGGAAATACAATAGCAACAGAACTTCAAGTTTCAAGGTTTTTCAACTATGACATATGATGATCCATGACTTGAAACCTCCCTTTGAGAAGGCACAAGCAGATGAATTCTGCAGCTACTTCAAAAACTAGCTCCATTACCTCATGCTGGGTCAAATGTTTATGCTAGTCTGTATAATAGGGCTTACTCCAAGGTGGATGGAATACCGGGATATTGGGTCTCACAATTCCTACTAGCAGGGTTCGACTGGAGTAGAATTTGGAAGAATTGCCATGCATATGTCACACAAGATAGATTGAGATTTACGCAATTCCAAATACTGAACAATATGTACCTAACTCCAGTCAGATTGTTTAAAAAGGGAAGAGCTCCATCCTCCTTGTGTGTGGGATGCTGCCAGGCAGAGGGCACCCTCCTCCACATATTGTGGGAATGCTCTAAGGTAGCCCCGGTGTGGGCACTTATCAGGCAAAAAGCTGACTCACTCTTGGGCATCGAGGAACTGTTCATCCCGGAAATCTGCCCGGTGGGTGATTACAAGGTGACTGAGGTAAGGCAGCGGAGATATCATATGGCCCTAATTGCTCTATCAGTCAAGAAACTAGTTCTCCACCATTGGCTAAATGAGGAGAACATAGCCTATGTAGAGTGGCTACAGGAGTTGCTGCTTAATCTCTGCATGGAGAGGATGATAGCTAGCTTGCATAATCACCTCCAAAGGTTCGATAGGATATGGGAGAAGTGCATGCTCTTTATTCTTAATTAACAACCTGGGACAATTCGTTGGTATGGCCTAATGTCTTACACAAGGGTAGTTCCACTCTGATGCTGAGGGGAGGGAGGGTAGTAAGGGTGGGCGTGTGGGGAAGGGATATGTTGTTCATGTTTGTAACTGTCTTTGCTTGTTTCTTGGTGTATGTAATTTGAAACTCAATAAAGTTGTTTCAATTTCAAAAAAAAGTTGTGCATGGTCACTCATATTTAATTTTTTTATAGTATATGGTTTTTGAGTGACATAATGTTGCGTTCCTATGGAAGGAGGGAGGGAAAAGGGGAGGAGGCAGTGACTTAACTGTGAGCTGCATTCGAGCAGACACAGTAGACCTTATGGCCTAAATCTGCTGGCATTGTTGTATGTTCATATGTGTTTGCAACTGGAGCGGAGTGAGTGAGTGAATGAAAGTGAAAACAGGAGCAAGAAAACAGCAGCAACTGGCACAAGAGGAAAAGGCAGGTGCACTGAATATAAAACGTGCACAACTACATCTTTAGAATGTGCACAACAAGTTTTTTGAACTGACTGAATTCCATACACAGTTGCAGTCACATACACACACATATGCAGTGTCAGACAGGTGAAAATTGCGGCCGACCAGGCCTCTACATCCGTTACAGCTGCACAGTTCTTGTTCCGGCTGCACTCTTTTTCAGGCTTAGTTACAATCAGAACTGTCCACAGCGGCCTTTCTTACATGCTAGCTACACTAGCTATGTCTGCATAGTGAGAAGCATGCATACGCTTCTCATATATGGTGTTCTTGGATGCCATTCTGTGCACATGTTTATGTTTTGGTGGTACTGGCATCAGCTCACTATGCATCTCTCTGCACCCGTAGTAGTCATCCACCATCACTGCGGATCACACAGCGTGCATAGAAATTTTGCAGCATGGAGCTATACACTGGATTTGCACGTCTTTTTTGCATACCCCAGACCTTCATGGATCAGGCCTTATGTGACTTGTTTAACACCACACAGTCAGTAAGTGGCGGACGTGGGATTGGAACCTGCTTGTCCTGGGTTCACCCAAGTTAGGGCAAAAACAACCGCAGCACAGTAAATGAGAAAAGGCCACCAGGAAAAACACTGCAGTCAATACTGGTGGCCGACACTCTGCACATATCGCATGCACCCTCACAGCCCACCTTGGCTGAAATACGAAGACAAGTGCTGCATCCATCCCGTTACAACTCTCGGTATCTTATTTTAGACAAAAAAAATAAAATAATGATTTCATAAATATATTTTATGTATATATATATATATAAATATATATTTATATGTAACATTTATAAATAAATATACAAACATATTTAATATATAAATGTTATTTAATATATTGGGACCTCAGTGTTCAGATGGTAAGTGTGGCGCTGACATGAATAGTGGTGTGTTAACCAAACATAGTGGGCCAGATCAAGGCTGGAGCCATATTCAAAAGGTTGCTGTGTGCAGTGCTCTGTGGATAGTGTGATCACACTGACTACAGCACTGTGGCCAGGAAAATGAGGAAACCCTATTCTATGCAGCGCACAGTGACACATTCACCTGATACTGGAAGAGGCAAAGCTTCAATGGCAGCGCTATTTATTATTTCCAAAACCTGACCCTTACCAATGCACATAGTGGTCCATGATACCCCCCTCCCAGCATCACTAGTACCAAACAGTGACACAACCCCACCTGATCCCCGAGATACTGTCATATTTTCCTGGTAGTCTAGTGTCCCCCCTCCCATCCCAATGATGCTCTTATATTTCCTTGGTAGTCAAGTGATCCCACCACCATCATCACCAAGATACAGTAATATTGTCCTGGTAGTCTAATTGCCTCCTGCTCAATACCCAATTGAATTCACAACATCCCTGGTAGTCCAGTGGTAATCCCAACTGGTTCTGCAGTACACACATGCTTGCCCCCTGTCACTCAGATGGCGGCCAGCCAAGGTGGTGTGTGGAGGGTCCATCCATCCATCCCAGTCACCATCTTCAGGTCCTATGGGAGACCAGGAAGTGATCTGTATGGGTGAGTTGGAGACAGTCAAGGGATTTTATTTTAGTTTTTGTTGACCGGGTAAGTGCATTAGACAAATCCTGCCTATTTTCAGGCACGACCCGAGGAGGGGGATACAGATGAATGCCAACTGACCTCGAATCAGATTAAGCTGTTGGTGGTATTTTTAGTGAATGAGGGGAATTTGGCCAGGACACTGGGGAAACGTCCCCCTACTCTTTTCGATAAATGCCATGGGATCTTTAACATCCACCTGAACTACCACCAATCCAGGCAGATGGGACCTCGGTTTAACGTCTCATCCGAAAGACGGAAAGGCAGTATGATTCTTATAACATGAATCAAGCAGTAAGAGAATATCACTGGACTACCAGGGATGTTCTAGGATTCAGCCAGGGATTGACCAGGGGGCACTAGATTACCACAGAAATTAAGACAGTATCTTAGGGACGGGGGAGTGGGGACACTAGACTACCAGAGATATATTACAGTAACTGAGGGATTTGGGGATCATTAGACTACCAGGAATATATCACAGCAACTCAGGGATTGGGGGACCACTAGACTACCAGGGATATATGACAGCAATTCTGGGATTAGGGGACCACTAGACTACCATGGATAAATCAAAGTAACTAAGGGATTGGGGGACCATTAGTCTACTAGGATATATGACAGCAACCGAATGACTTGGGGACCACTAGACTACAAGGGATATATCACAGTAACTCAGGGATTGGGGGACCACTAGACTACCACAGATATATGACAGCCACTCAGGAATTGAGGGACCACTAGACTACAAGGGATATATCACAGTAACTCAGGGATTGGGGGACCACTAGACTACCACAGATATATGACAGTCACTCAGGGATTGGAGAACCACTAGACTACCAGGGATATATCATGGTAACTCAGGGATTGGGGGACCACTTGACTACCAGTGATATATCACAACAATTCAGGAATTGGGGGACCATTAAATTACCAGGAATATATGTCAGCAACTAAAGGATTGGGGGACCACTAGATTACCAGGGATATATGACAGCAACTCAAGGACTAGGGGACCATTAAACTACCAGGGATATATGACAGCAACTCAAGGACTGGGTGACCACTAGACTACCAGTGATATATCACAACAATTCAGGAATTGGGGGACCATTAAATTACCAGGAATATATGTCAGCAACTCAAGGATTGGGGAACCATTAGACTACCAGGGATATATAACAGTAACTCAGGGATTGGGGGACCACTAGACTACCAGGGATATATTACAGTAACTCAGGATTAGGGGATCATTAGACTGTCAGGGATATATGACAGCAACTCGGGGATTAGGGGACTATTCGACTACCAGAGATATATTATAGTAACTCGGGGATTGGGGGTGCTTTAGACTACCAGGGATATATCACAGTAACTCAAGGATCTGGGGACCTTTAGACTACCAGGGATCTAGTACAGTAACTCAGGGATTGGGGGACCGCTAGACCACCAGGGATATGTGACAGCAACTCCGAGACTGGGGAACTATTAGACTACCAGGGATATACTGCAGTAACTCAGGGATTAGGGGACCATTAGACTACCAAGGATATATAAGAGCAACTCAAGGATTGGGGGACCACTAGACTATCAGAGAAATATGACAGCAATTCTGGGATTAGGGGAACACTAGACTACCAGGGATATATGGCAGCAACTCAGGGACTGGGGGACCACTAGACTACCAGGAATATATGGAAGTAACTCAGGGATTGGGGGACCATTACACTGTCAGTGGTATATGACAGCAACTCAGGGATTGGGGGACCATTAGACTACCAGGGATATATGACAGCAACTCAAGGACTGGGAGACCACTAGACTACCAGGGATACATTACAGTAACTTGGGTAATGGGTGACCATTAGACTGCCAGGGATGTATCACAGTAACTCGGGAATTGGGGAACTATTAGACTACCAGGGATATATCATAGTAACCAGGGATTGGGGGACCATTAGACTACCAGGAATATAACACAGTAACTCAGGATTGGGGGACCATTAGACATCCAGGGGTATATGACAGCAACTCAGGGATTGGCAGACCACTAGACTACCA
Source organism: Neoceratodus forsteri (assembly GCA_016271365.2). Classification (NCBI taxonomy): domain Eukaryota; kingdom Metazoa; phylum Chordata; order Ceratodontiformes; family Ceratodontidae; genus Neoceratodus; species Neoceratodus forsteri. The sequence continues at coordinate 157,974,917 of JADMNL010000032.1, read as the reverse complement.
GGGATATATTACGGTAACTCAGGGATTGGGGGTGCTTTAGACTACCAGGGATATATCACAGTAACTCAAAGATTTGGGAACCTTTAGACTACCAGGGATAATTGCAGTAACTCGGGGATTGGGGGACCACTAGACTACCAGGGATATATGACAGCAAATTTGGGACTGGGGGCCTATTAGACTACCAGGGATATACTGCAGTAACTCAGGGATTGGGGGACCACTAGACTACCAGGGATATATCACAGTTACTCAGGTAGTGGGGGACCATTAGATTACCAGGGATGTATTGCAGTAACTGGGGGATTGGGGGACCACTAGACTTCCAGGGATATATGACAGCAACTCGGGGATTGAGGACCATTAGACTACTAGAATTATATCACAATAACTCAGGGATTGGGGACCACTGGACTACCAGGGATATACTGTAGCAAAGTAACTTGAGGATTAGGGGACCATTAGACTGCCAGTGGTATATGACAGCAACTCACGGATTGGGGGACCATTAGACTACCATGGATATATGACAGCAACTCGAGGACTGTGGGACCATTAGACCACCAGGGATATATGACAGCAACTCAGGGACTGGGGGGCCTCTAGACTAGCAGGGATATATTACCATAACTCAGGCACTGAAGAACCATTAGACTACTAGGGATATATGACAGTAACTCGGGATTGGGGGACCTCTAGACTACCAGGGATATGTCATGGTAATTTGGGGTTTGGGGGACCATTAGACTACCAAGGATATATCACAGTAACTTGGGGCTTGGGGGAGCATTAGACTACCAGGGAAATAGCACAGTAATTTCGGAACTGGGGGACCATTAGACTACCAGGGATATATCACAGTAACTCGGGGATTGGGGGACCATTAGACTACCAGGGATATAGCACAGCAATTTGGGAACTGGGGGACCATTAGACTACCAGGGATATATCACAGTAACTCAGGGATTGGGGGACCATTAGACTACCAGGGATATATCGCTGTAATTTGGGAATTGGGGGACCATTAGAATACCAGGGATATATCACAGTAACTGAGGGACTGTGGGACCATTTGAATGAGTGGGGGGAATGTCGAAGGCTCTCCACAATGCTGCCATGCACTTGTTCATGGAGGCATTGTGTGGAGCTGATAATAGTCACACAATGACATGGGAATGGCCCCTTAGCACATATGTGTTTGTTAGTATGCTGGCTACTCAATATGGCTTCCAGAGTGAAAGTGTAATCCGGTTTGGTAAGTGCTCTCTCTCTCTCTCTCTCTCTCTCTCCCCCCACCCACACCTAGGGTCTTTTTCCAGGAATGGGCTGTGTTGCCACCATGCATATTCACTTTGTACAATGCTAATTCAGCTCCTTCTTCATAAAGGCAGCAAGGTCTGGACAGGACCCACAGCCTGTGTGAATATAGTACCCTGACCGCTGCACCCTATTTTGTGGGTGCCACTATCATGTTGTGGCACTTACAGCTAACTTTGAATATTTGAGCCAGACTATTATTTTAAATAGCATCTGATGGCTTTAGGAAAACTTTGGGAAACAAAATACTATATTTAGACACAATTCAGCTTGTATTTTATATATCTTACATAAATTTATCCTCCCCATTATTTATTTCTGAAGACATTCCCACAAAAACAAGATCTTTATCCCTCAGAGTTCATCTGCCTGCATAGCTTCTTCCCTACTTGAAATCATACTTGTGGCATCACAGTCCATTGTCAGGGGAATAACTGTGATGTCACAAGTAGAGCATTATGACACCAGTTTCCAAAGAAGCAGTAGGAGCTGATGAAACCTCAAAGAACAGCTCTCCTGTTTTTATGCATATGACCTCAGTAATACATTTTGGGGATAAGAAATACAGAACTAATGAGAAATAGGAGCTGCTTTGTGTCCAAAACTATGTTTTCAAAGTTCTTCTTGAGGTGTCAGTGGCTCTTTAAGATATAACATAAAGATAATGGTCTGTATTTTCAAAGAGTTGCGCAGACACAGGAGCAAGTTGGGTCACTTTTGCATCACATATTGCAGCTGTGTCTGCATCAGAATGTTATGCTACCATAAGAAGATGGTTACGTCGCATTCTGCTTCACCTAGACTTGTGTCCGGATTAGTGATGCAAAAATCACGCTACCATGAAGCATTTATGATGCAGCCCACAAATATGCTGCAAATATGCCACAGTCATAATGCAAATATATGTGTTGGTTTTGACACAGCTATTAAAATATGGCACAGTTTTATGTCACAGCTGCATGATGCAAATTAGTGTGTCTTGATGCAACTGTTTCATTTTTGAGCACTTTCGAAATACCTCCCAGTAGCTCTTATTTTATGATTTAATTTATAAACAAAATGAAATGTTTATATGGCATCATATTATAGTACAAGGGAATTCCTTCTGTTTTTATTAAAGCATTTCATTCACATTCACAGCCATCACAGTACTACTTACTAAACCCAGGATATGATGCTTATCAGTAACAGATAACGGGCCCAATTTTCAAAGGGCACCACGGGGCTTGCAGTGAGCCCTGCATGAAATCCTTGCATTGCTGCGGCTGCACCAGTCCTATTGCTGCAACTGCACCTGATTTTATAATCTTGGGTGCAGTTGCGACAGTTTGCATGGTTTGTGGCAGCTTGCTCCAAATATCTGGTGCGAGTTCCATAAAAATGATCCCTTGGGATTGCCGCAAGCTAGACCACAAAAAGCTGGTCTACCTTGTGGCAATTGCCACATGGAATAGAAAATCCCATTAGATTGCCACAAGCCTGGCGTGCCATATTGCCAGTGCACCTGTGGCTTTTGGCAGTCTAAGCCATCAGAAAATCCGGCCAATGTTTTCCTCTTCTCTTTAAAGCAAGTATAATGAAATGCCAAATTGCAGTTTATAGCGCTTCAAAAGAAAACCCTTTTTGCTGAGTTTGAGTTCACATCTTAGATTTGTTTTGTGCTTAAACATTTACTTTCCTTCTGCAAATTATCAGTTTCAATCCTTAATTGAAATAGTTATCATTATTGGGATTATTTATGTATGTAAATGTACTATATGTGTATTTTAATGTGCAAATTAAATTGCATTCTGGGAGTGCAAAACGTTTTCTTGTGTTCTAATTTAAAGCATCCTGTTTCTTGTTTTAAGATTTTAGAAATTATATATATAATACTGCATGGGGCGGTATGGATAATGAGAATTTTACACACACCCGAAGTGTGAGATGCTGGGACTCTACATAAACCCCGAGAGTGAAGCTCTAGGTGTTTATCTAAGCATCTAACACAGAGGGTGGGTGTAAAATTCTAATTGTACACACCACCCAATGCCTTGTTTTATAAATTTCTGGGGAGCATTTTTCTCCTCAGCAAGTGTCATTAGAATAGATAAGGGGCCAGATTCACAAAGAGCAACTCAGGACAGACAGCAACTTGCGTCACAAAAAATGGTGCAAGTAGCACTCGCGTCATGAGCTGTATCATGTTGGGATTCAGACAGGCAGCCTGCAACATGCACCCAAGTGGACCAATGTGCCATAAACCCCCTTGTGACATGGCATAAGGGGGTTTATGGCAGTAGTTGCACCCTATTCAGGAAGGGTGGCTGCAAAGTCCCCAAACTGGGATTCAGAAAGAACCCCTGGTGGACATCCATCAAAGAACACTTATGCCTGCTATAAGGTGGCATAAGTGGCCTTTGCTGTCCACCAGGGGTTGCCAATGTGCAGCCAGTGCTGCACAATGGATAGCCCTCATAGGCTACGGCCCCCCAAAGTCTATACCCTTAGTCTCATATGGTCCTGCCCCCCCCACATGCCCAAGGTTCCACCAGTAGTAATGTACAACCACACCAGTGTGGGCTATGGCCCCGCCAACCCCAATAGTTCTGCTGTATAAGCCCTCATGGGCTATTGGAACACCCCCCTTCCCAGCCCCGATGCTATTCCCCGCAGCCCGAACCCGAAATGCTGTCCATTTCAACAGTACTAAACTATCCCCACAATGCCCCATAGATCCCTGGTGTTCCAGTGGCCTCCCCACCCCACTGACAGTTGCAGCCCTCTGCACCCCCTAGACCCATACCCTATGGGTAACTGGCACAGCTCACCACTCACCACTCGGCCAGCCACCAATGGAGCATTGCATAGATTGCGCATAGTTAATATACGCGCTTGGAGAGTGACGACTGCTGTCATTCTCCAAGCGCGTATATTAACTCTACGTGCTTTATGCAATGGAGCATTGTATAGAGCGTGTAGAGAGGGGAGAGTTGGCGGCTGGCTGTGGTGGTGAGTGGTGGGCTGTGCCAGTCGCTGGCGGGGTATGGGTATGGGGGGGCACGGTGGGCTGCAACTATCAGGTGGAGGGACCACTGGAACACCAGGGTCTATGGGGAATTGTGGGGACAGTTTAGTACTGTTGAAATGGATGGCATTTTGGGTTCGGGTGCAGGGGGTGGCATCGGGGCTGGGGGGGGTGTTCTGATCACCCATGAGGACTTATACGGCAGAACTATTGGGGTTGGTGGGACCATAGCCCACACTGGTGGGCTTGTACATTACTACTGGTAGAACCTTGGGCATGGGGGTCAGGACCACTGCTAGCCTCCCCCTATGCGGGCGCATTTTCTGCCCACCCATTCTGCAGCTTGTGGCATTCTTGGTTGCTGCATCCTTTGATGTGTGGATGCCACAAGCTGTAGGATGCAGGCTCCTGGACCCTGTCTGATACTGAATCGGGAGCAGGGTTCAGGACGCAGTGGCCCCTGCCACAAGCTGCCATTGTCACAGTTTGCAGCAAACCTTTATGAATCTGGCCCAAACAGTACAATGTGAGCTGCTCAGTTCCTCACGGCTTTTCCCTTGACAAAGATGCGTGTGTTCGCCATTATAACCAGATGGTTATAACAGCGAATAATAACTGGCTTTTTCAATGAGAAAAAATGCTCCCCAGTTAGTGTCTGTTATTGTCAGAAAATCACTGCCTTGTGAGCCAGAATATCTGTTTTGGCAGGGTAAGGGTTAGGGCAACACCACCAAAAACTAGGCAACACCAAAACAGAGTTAGGATGAGGCGGGATCCACCGTCACAACAATAAGGACTTCAGTCACCATCAAGTGAGATTTCAGGGCCACTGCAACTCCAGGGAAAAACAGAGATATGGGCCTTACGGTATAAGGGCAATGAGGAAGGGGAAATGGCATTGGTGATTGTGGGATGTGCCCACGGCATTGGCCACGGCATGGCACAATGCTCCAGGTGCTATACCATGGGCTGGTCCCTGTGGTTGCCACAGTTCCAGTATGGTAGTGGCCACAAAGCCTACGTGCTACTATTAACATTTGGAATGACAATTTGCATAACTGTGTGCACTGCCACAGTCACGGGAACAATGCGCCCCTGCATACAGTGGCACATGCTTGTGTATGATAGTTTTGGCGGGTGACAGTCATGCACACCCTTGAAGCTGCCACCCACCACTATGACCATATAGATGACCCCTGAATTTTTTAATGATGTCCTCATTAATTATGAAAATGATGCTATATTGTTATTGTTTTTTTTAATGTTTTGTGAGTACAACCATTTTATGTTTGGTGAAAACAGCCAACTTAATTTTAGAAACAATGATTTATGAATTGACTAACTGTACACTGAACATATCACAGGTGCATCATGCTCTGAATGGTATCGGAAAGAAAAATGTGCTTGATAGCAAATAAACGTAAATATTACAAAGAAGTTTTTTTGGTTGATTTTTACAGCTGGTTAAAAAGAATCATAAGCCGAAAGTTTGACAATAACATAACTTGGGTGGGAGATTGGGAAGATATGCTCTATTACCAAACATGACTGGTGTAAGGCACAAGGAGCAGCCAAGTGCATAACTACCCAGGGCATTCAGAATTACAACACCCAGAACCTGGATGGCCATGCAGTCTGCACCACTAGTGGTAAAAGTAATAGAAAATAATTGTATTGTAAATCCACAAGCAAAAAGTGCCACATGGGGGTTACCTTCGCCTCTCAGCTGAACATGTCTCATGATGATGTCTGTGGATTGGATTGGTGGGGGTAGGCAGGGGGATAATAATGACAGTAAGCCAATTAGGTATGTGGTGGTACATTGCGAGGCATAAACTTGGTCTCCCTGAAACTGAGTAATGGTAAGACTCCGTTAAAGTAACAATACCAAGAAAACAAAGTGAAAAGAGCATGCCTGTTGAAAAAGTGTAAAGAAATTCCTTAAGCTGGTAAGAGAAAAAATCAAATTCTTCCAAAACTAGCATTTTGGTCTGGAAATAAGATGGTGCCATCAAATTATAAACTAGGATTTTTAATTAGTTAGATCAAAACTGTTTACTCTCAGTTTCCACATAAACACGTCTTGCTTTTGTCAGCAATCTGCGAATTTGTTTTATTCCCACTTCATGCTGCGCCATGAACAATTGTCACTGATGTTTGTACCTCCTTTGTACCTTGCTCTCTCCTGATTGTATTCTCCCGGGTCATGCCTGAATATAGGCAATACTCTTGTCTAGTGTACCTACCCGGCAAACAAAAACCAAATAAATAAACAAAACCCTTAAACAATAATATGAAATATGCATGTTTTTCCCAACCAATAAGACATAACTACTACAGACAATATTTGGGATTCAAATACAAGACTTCAGTTTGGGATAAATGATATTTAATCTCATCAATATTATTTTATTATTTATTTATTTATTTATTTATTTTTTGCATTGTTAAAAGTAAAAAAAACAGATTGTGTTAAAATCACATAAGAAACAAACTGTCATAGTAAGGTCATCAGCAACACGTCTCATGTTGCTGCAAGGTCCACTCCAGACCTCGAAGAGGTAACCACAGGAAAACAGTGCGTGCGTGCGTGTGTGTTGGGGGGGGGTGACAATACATGAGGTATATGGTGCATAGGTAGCCATAGGAGCCTGGCCACACAGATAGGCAGTAATGGTAAAACTCAGTTTAAAAAAACACCAGAAACAAAGTGAATATTTTGAGTCACTTGAAAAAAGTAACAAAAAAAAGAAAAAAACTATCCACTCATAAAATCCTAAAATTAGTTTGTGACAAAAACTAAAACTCTAAAATCTAGTATTTTTGTCTGAAAACAAGACAGAGATATTTTATTTATTTATGTATGTATTTAGTTAGTTAGTTAGTTAATTTTTGTGGATCGGAAAATGAGGGCTAGACAATAATGTCTATTTTCAGCCTTGTTGGGGGCGGGGGGTTTGTACAGATGCAAATGACTGACACTGAACTAGACTGATCTACATGTGTTATTGGAGTGAATGGTGGAGATCTGACAAAGACACCAGGAGGAGTTCGCCATCTCTTTTCAAGAAGTACCATGGAATCTTTAACAATCATCTGAACAACCACCAGAACAGGCAGACAGGCCCTTGGTTTAATGTTTCATCCAAAGCACAGATATGAAACGTTAAATAAAGTTTTAATCAGTTAGATAAAAAAAAATTAAAATAAGAACTATATACCATAAAATCAGCTTGTTTATCCTGACAAGTTAAGCAAGATAATTTGTCTTGATATCAGACTATCTTTGTTAATGAATAAGAAAACAAATGTAGAGAACATATTGGGGATTGCAAATCAAGATTTATAGTTAGTGAAATTTAAGCCATTCAAAATATTATTTTCTTGCAGTGTATAAACATAAAACATGGTGAGATCTGTGTAACTCAGATTGTTTATACACCTTTAGTGTGAGATATGTTGATTAACCGGTCACACTTCACTTTCATGGTTTATTAGGTATCCCACACCCCTGGTGTGTATAACATCCTTGTTACTCACACCTCCCCTTTCATTATTCTATGTATAAACAATTGTTAACATAAACTGTTGCCCAACATCACAGTGTTGTACTTTTTTTTAACATTCTATTCATACCAGTTCCATTGTAGCTCTCCTGCTATCAGAGCCGACTGCATATGTCCAATGTCAGTGGGAGGTGACAGGTTGGGTACCAGGAATCTTCATCCTGCTGAGTCAGGGCATTTTTCCATGTTTCTATTCCCCAACTCCCCTGGAACCTCATCTTAGCGATGAACAGAGTACGGCCATGCACATGAAGCATGACATCTCAACGAACGTCTGGAGATGTCTCCCCGCCCTATTTTTTTGTGTCTTCAGCTGCACCGCTGCTTGTGGAAATCCAGGTGGCAGTGTTCAGCAAAGCCTACAAAGGTGAGCATTCTCTGGGATGATAAATCCTCCTCCTCCCACCAGCTGGCCTTTGATGTCCTAGGCACATTCCTGACCCTGCGTCACCAGCGGTAACCCCTAGTGCTGCACTGACAGGCCAGCCCAGTGCTATTCATACCTGACAATTCCCCACGACTCCAAGGTGGTAGTCTTCCTGGCTCAAATTTATTTATTTTTTTCATTTTAGTCTTTGGTAACTGGGTAAGGCCCACTAGGCACAAGTGCCTGTTTTCAGGGGTGACCTGGGAGCACTGGGCGGTTAACTGACTTGCTCAGAGTCACACAGTATGCAAGTGGAGGTTGTGAGAATCAAACTCAGGTCTGGTCTGCTGGATGTATCAAGCTCGTTCACATCTTGTTCATGCGAGGCATTCTTATTCTGATTCATGTATGCACCCCACCAGCACTTCGCTAAGGTGTGCCCCACTACAAGTCGGACATTTCTGTTTTCCATCCATGTATGGCACAGTTTACCCTGCTGTACAGGGCTGACGTGACGCGCTGCCCGTGTTGTTTTCACTCATGGCTGAGGAGGAGGCCCCTGAGCTTGGGGCCATTCTTCTCAAATCCTTCCAAAGATTTTTGCCAACTTTTCTCCGTGCATCCATTGCCCAGGGATAGTAAGGGATATTAAAAAAAGAAGACCAGATTAAAGGTTGGCAATCTGGTTAAGACACTTGAGCATGACAGCAGTGTAGCAGATAAAGTACAACATGAGTAATAAAAAATAGACAAGCCACAACCAGTACAATTGCAGACATGAAAATCACCCATTTCTGTCCATTCAGAAAATAACCATATTTTCCATAAATGGCAAAAACAAAACTCTGAAATTGGACTCTTTTGGGGTACATTTAAAACTGAATAATAAGAGTGGGAAAATCTACGATGCCTATATGGACAATTTATGGATACTGTATGAAACATGCGTGCAACTCTTTCTTATATTTATGGTGCACTAAACTGGTGTGTCAGTGGCTCAGTAGGTTGTATGCTTATCTCTGGGTCCCGAAATTCAGAAGGTTGTGGGTTCTAATCCCACACCAGGAATTTGAGCTAATACCCATTTCTGGCACTGCAGTATTGAGGTGTCACCTTATAGATCTCACCTTTAATCAAGGTCCCCTCTTCCCATCTCTGGTGACTATACAGGTGGAAGTTGACAATCCCGTGGCACTTATTGTAAGCACAGAAGCTTTACCTTGGAGTCCGGGTCAACATTTGTCCTATCAGTATAACAAGTCCATGGTAACCCATCCCTTGGCAACACCTGTAAATGAGTTATCACAGTTCAGCCTGCCTTTCCTGACAAAAAAAAAAATCTAGAAATTGTTCATATATTGTAAGTGTTTTATATCTGTCTGTCTGTCTGCCTGCCTGTCTGTCTGTGTCTATCTATCTATCTATTTATATATCTATCTATCAATATCTACACATCTTATATTTTCCAACTCTTTCATATATTTTAAATATGAAAAAAATTGGAATATATGTAATTACATTTTTCGCCATATAGAAACAACAGCATATAGAAAATATTTCTGTATGGTTGGTTTGTTTGACTAACATGCATTGGTAGGGTTTGAGTTTGAAGTGATTAGCTGCAATAGCTCTCTACAGCCCAGGTATCTGTACAAACTGACAATGATGCTGTTTTAAAGGCTGAGTTTGATTTCTTTTCTTTTATTTATTTTTTTAAAGAAAATAAAAGTAGCCCTTTGAGGGTCTCTCCAAAGAAGCTGCAGATAAGGAGCTGTTCTGCACTACAGCCAATCATTGTCTGAACTATCAATCACGGAGGACAGCCTGGGGGGAATATGAAACAGAAAACTGATCCCATTAACAAGCCTTGCGCTTTGTTTTTCTTACGGGAGACAAAAACAGACTGACAAGATGGAGGCCTAGACATTAATCAAACTGCTCTCTGGAACAACCTTTCCCTCGCGTTAATAAATAAATTCCTCTCCACTCATTGGACAGCTGGCCTAATTTGTTTCTCTGTTTTAATGGTGAATGCTAAGCCCCCCCCTTTTCATCTGTACCCCCCCAACTCCCAACAGCCCATTGGAAAGCAGATGTTAGGCTGTGCAAGTGTTGCTAGGCCGAGGTTGACGTGGCCCAGTAGGCCTTGGTCGCTATAGCAACCAGCCTAGGCCTCCTGCTGTCAATGCACTGCCTGTCTTCCTCACTCAGTGATTACCTCCATCTCCGCAGCACTCACCATACGGCCCAGATTGTAATCATATCCTCCTGAAATCCCACAGGCCCCCCTCCAAAATATTCAATGCTCATCAAAAAGCAGGCAAGATGGGCCCCTGTGGCACCATCCCTTCATATCTGAGAGGGACGTGCCAGCAAACAAAACAGAAAGTGACGGCAAGAAACATGTCCGTATACCAAGAAAATTCTCCCTTCAGGAAAGTATCACACACCAGAAAGCCTCCTTGTACTAAATAATACTCTGCAGTTCTTTCCAAAAACTGGCTTGATGTGAGAAAAGAAGCAGGTGTCCCTTCACGCGGATTACTGGGTAACCCGATGGACTGATCAAAATTGCTTATGTCTACTGCCTAGCTGCCTCAACTGAAAATTAAAGATTTACAGGAACACTGAGGGTAAACATTGCAGCCTAGAACACCAAATCCTTAATAGTAGTGTCAGATTTTCATTAAAACCTTGGATGGCCCATATACACCCATAACTTTTATTTGTTTTTTTGAGTCTGAAAAGCTATATAGATTTGGATGTCTACAGAGCCCAGCACTGCCTCTGCTCAGCTTCACACACCTGGAAGATAGGCATAGCTAATTAACAGATCTCAAGATGTCAAAGTCAATGGTGAGACTACTTCCCCTCCAGACCCCTCGACCTTGGTGCCCCACAAGGGTCAACCCTTGAATTATTACTTTTAACTTTATTTGTAAACAGTCTTCCCTCAATATATAGCAATCCTGACACCAGAATACAGCTATATGCTAAGGATACAGACATACAAACATACAACGAAGCCAGCAGAAGGCCATTTGATCTATCTAATCTGCTCGTATTGCAGGGTCCACAGCTTGAGCTACTGCTCCTCCATACATGCCAAGTCCAAGACAGATGAGGGCCTTAATAAAACACTGCAGGTTGTCTTTGATGCAACACAAACTTGGATGAAAAAAGCAAGATTTCTGAGCATTATCCAAACTAAAGTTATGCCACAATGTTTGGTGGAAGGCTGTATGATGCCAACAATATGCACATTCTTCCTCGCTCAGGTGCTTCTTTGGAAATGGTCCAAAGCTTCAAGCACTTGCGGCTACAGCTGGATGCAAAACTAAATGTAACACCCCCTTAGCTCCCCTTTTATGTCTAGGGGTCCTGATAGTATACCGGGGGGGGGGGCGTACAACCCGGAAACCTTCCAGGCACAAAGCCTGCAGCTCAGTGACATACAAGGCCTTACCTCACCTGCCGATCATACGCAACATAGTACACATGGCTTCTCACTCACCAGGTGATAGCTTACCAACTGCTGCAACGTCAGGCTGGGCCATGGAGGACAAAGGATGGAAACTGTCTTCTTTGGAGGAAGAATATCGTTAGTTCATTCAAAAAATCCAAGCACACATGAAGCAAAATAACAAATAAATGTAATTTGATTTCTATTTTAACATTTATAAATTAATAAATAAAGTGCACAGCTCCATGGAACCAAGAGGCAGAATGGGCCAGAGGACAATCATGGGAGGGACAAACAGCACCAGGCTGATACCGATGCTTTAAACAGGCCTAAAGTAATAGACCAGGCACAGACGCCACACAGATAACCGGAAGCTCAAACCTTAGAGGGTGCAATGCATGACCTAAACCAGTGCATGGAGAGTGCCTAACTCCCCATCCTGAAGTAACATATACCGGGGATGTGGCATTTGAACCCGCTGCGGCTACCCTGAAAAACCTTGCCTACAAACCAGCTAGTTTGTAGCCCTCTTTCAAACAGAGACAAGATGCTAGCTTAACTATAGCATGTGTGACTTGGCTCCTTCCAGTTCCATGTGATAATGGCGACCGCGTAACAGCGATCACCATTTGGGCAAGTCTTCATCGCCAAAAATGAATTTCAATGATGTAGACTCATGGCGCAAAGCAGAAGGGAGCCGAACACTTGCATTTTGGTTTTTATGCTTCGCCCCCTGCAGCCCCCTACTAAAGGATTCTTAACTCCAGGGAATGCATGTCGGAGGGTGCAAAATAAGGGGGAATTAATTCCAACTGGTGCAAAGCGGCGGGTGCCGGAACCAGACCTGCACCTTCCCAACCCCTAGCCTGCCACCAAGCCACCACTCTACATAGCCAGCTCGGCAGCCACTGCTGCACTACACCCTACAAACCCTCCCCGTGTGTCCATCACATGGTGTGGTCCCCCCGCGTGTACATATAATGACATTCTGTCGCTATATTCACCGACCCCTCCCATCCGGTCACCCTCCTTTCCCAGTAGCCCTGTGTAAAAGTGCTGTGACTGAGTTGTCCTTTTCAAAAGCGCTCAATCGCAGTTGCACAATACACGGGTTACCCTCCTTCCTTGCAGTTGCTGTTACTTTGCATTTCTTTAATGGGTCTAACACAGGACCTGCCTCAGACATGGGCATGGCAGGCCTGATAAAACGAGATCCTGAAATGCAATCCACCCAACTTGCCTCGGCAGCGTGCCACACCAGGAAAATGACCACCTCAGAGCTGCCACCTACAAGAGGCCCTGCCACTGCCATGACAGCCCCACTGCCATACCATTCTTTAGTGCACCAGGCTTCCCAATCCTAGATGTAAATGGGCCTACCTCCAGGCTACTGTCCTCCCAAATTGCTGATTTTACCAGGACTCCAGTTCCCAATGGTCACCATACTCCTACCACCCTCTTCATCGGAGTTAAAAAAACGCATAGCCATCGACACTAGAAGCAGCCAGTACCTCCCAGGCTGGGGATTTGAAACACCAGCCCAACTTGCCCTACATACAGCCTGCCAGCTCCATTCCCTTCCAGAAACCCCTCCCCCTTTAAACCTGGGCCTGGAGCAATGCCTCCCTGAAGGCGGAACATGGGGAAAAGGCCTATTAAAGGGGACCTAACAAAAAGGGAGAAAGTGGCTTAGTAAGTCAGCCCCAAGAGGGGTGGCTTACCTAAAACTCTTTGAACACATTACCAAAGTTGTGTGGAGAGCTCCCTTAAGCTCATAAGAAGTTTTCCAGCAGAAGAAGGCTTGTCGGTCTATCATGTCTGCCTGATGAGGAGCCCGTGCATCCTTAATTACTTGCTGCTCCACCCCACCTCCCCGGACACTCTGACCCTCCTCTTAGCCATATCTGACTCCCCCTTAGATCCATCCATGGATTTCCAACTTACCACGTCTTCTGATAACTGTGCAGAAGTGCCTCCTGGCCTCTTTCCAGAATCTGCCCCCGTCAGTTTGTAGCTGTTTCCCCTCGTGTTTTTATCACTGGTCCTAAAAAGTTCACTGGGGTCTACCTTGTTTATGACCTTGAGGTATTTAAAGGACTCTTTTATGTTCCTTCATTCCCTTCTGTCCTGTAGCGAGTGCGTATTTTGGTTCTCCAGCCTTTGTTCATACAAGAGTGGCAGGGTGCCCCTGCTGCCCCGGCTCATATTTGTGGCCCTTCCTTGCACTGCCTCCAGCTGTTTTATGTCCTTTTTGTGGTAAGGGTTCCAGAACTGCATGCTATACTTCAGCTGCGGATGCACAGTCTGTTCAGTGGAAGTTAGTGGCATGGGAGTAACGAATAGTATTTCCCGAATACCACGAATAATGCACTATTTGTTATTCATATACAAATAAGAATGCTGGCACTATTCATGCCTATTCCTATTAGGGAAATAGTATAAAAAAAAAAAATGAAAATTAAACAGCCCCCACCCTCTTCCCCAGCCCAATACTTAAAAAAAAATTACCCCTGATCCGCCTGCTGGTGTGGCGTTAGCGCTGCCACTCGTGATGCCAATGATCTGAGTGTGGTAACGAGCTCGGGAGTTAGAGGGCTGGCTGGGGGGTGAGAAAGATCAAGCATACAAGGGACTGCTCTCCTCCTCCAGGGAGGGGTGGGACTGGTGCCCGGTGCTAGCCTGGCCCCTAGCAGTGGCTGGAAGTCAGGAACAACAGGACCGCACATGGAGGGCCGGAGGTGGGGCAGACACCCGGCGTGCTGCTCACAGGAGTATGCGCAGCTCTGCCTTTGGCATCACTGCATGTCACTTCCTCTGCACCAGGGTACAGAACAGGAAAAACACCTACCGGTGGCAGGATGGCGCTCAGACCCTCATAGGCCCCACACCCACCTAGCTGGGCTTGCCAGTTCAACTATTGATTCCTGTCCCCAACAGGGGTTAGGGAGACCCCGTTTGCCCTGCCTGGGGGGAGCAAGCCTTTCTGGTACTGGCTGACAGGTAAGTCCCAGTGAACATCAAGGGGAGGGAGCTGGGGAGTCAAAGATGGGGGCATCTGGTTGAAGAGAGGGGGATGAAAAGATAAACTAAAAAAAAAAACATGACCCCCTCATCCCCCCACTCTCTACTACAATCACAATCCCACCCTCCTCCCTGCACCCAAAATGTCATATATTTTAAAAACAAAAACTCCCACAATGGATGACCAGCACAGCCCACCCACCTGCATGTCCAGCCACCGTCCTTAGCACTCTTTTTCATTTAAATCAATATTTCCCCCAATCCTGGCAGTACCCTCCTCCCATCTTCCCCCCAGCAACCAATTTTTCATTAAAAGTGTAGTTAGCATTTGCCACAGACCAAGGCAACTGATACAACTGTCCCCCTGCCCGACTGGCTATCTTCTGTTGAATGAAAGCACTCCCAAGCACGCGCATAGTAAAACCAGCTGATCATGTGATCACATGATCAGCGGGTTTTACTATGCGAGCAGGCATGAGAGCACTTTCATTCAATAGAGGTGGCAAGCCATGAAGGAGGGTGGGTCGTGTCAGTCGCCCTGGTCCGCAGCACATGCTAACTGCGCTTCTTTAACAAACACTTGGGTGGCGGGGTGGAGGGTAGGAGGAGGGTGCTGCTTGGGTGGACGGAAATATTGATTTAAAAGAAAAGTTCAAGTTTATTGGCAGGAAAAAAAACTCCATTGAGCAGGCTCATTTACAAGGAGGTCCTGATTAACAACAGGGACATTACATAAGCATATACAAAGTAATATGCATTAAACACACAAATAATCCCTGAGAAGAAAATAGAACAATTATATTTACATCATGTATACCTAGACACACTAAGGCTAGAGCTAAATATATGGTTAGCACTGGGTAACAAGATAGTGCCACGTGAGGGAATTAGAATTACAAGGCCAGCAAGGAAGGTGGGATAAGGTCAGAGGGAAGGAGGACAGGGGATGGTAGAATGGAGGTAGGAGGGGTAGGCAACAAGGCGGACGGGGTGGGAAAAGTGAATATAAGTGGGTGGCTATGTTGGCTGGGGCAAGGGCACTATGGAGGTGGTGGGGGAGAGGAGGTAGAGGTAGAGCTAGAAGGTGAAGAAAGGATAGCTGTAGATAAGGGCAGGGACTATTGAGTGACGACAGTGTGGGATACAGACTAGGAGTAGATCGGGTGGTGATAGTAATGTAACATGGAGGAGGAAGGGGAGAGAAAGAAGGGGGAATGGAAGTATAATGGCAAAGATTGCTAAAGATGGTGGCTGGACGTGCGGGCAGGTGGGTTGTACTGGTCATCCATTGTGGGAGTTTTTGTTTTTTCTAACATATGAAATTTTGGTTGCTGGGGGGAGGGTGGGATTGGAATTGCAACAGAGGGTGGTGGTACAGAGATTATGTCTTTTTTAAAGGATTGGGCTAGGAAGGAGGGTGGGGGGTGTTTCTTTATCTTTCCCCCCCCCCAGAGGCACACAAATAACAAATATGAATATTGAATACCTGAATATTTGGAGACCCGAATATAATATCTGGCTCAAAATATTAAAAATTAAGTATTAGCACACCCCTAGTGGTGGTATGACCTCCTTTCTTCTGCTTGTGGGTATTATGCAACCCAGCATCCTGTTAGCTCTCACTGCTGCTTTACTGCATCGTCCAGTAAGGAGAAGCAGTATTCATTCTCAAAGTCACAATGTCTACAGAATTTTTATTTAAATGGGAAAGTTGGCAACAGTCACAGAAGCAAGACTTCAGAAACAACACCACAATATCAATAAATAATGAAATGAAAGTAAAGATAAATAACTAATAAATAAAAAGATACACCTCTACTTGGATAAATACTTTTACTCTACTGCATCTGCTATTACCCTACGGCACCGTAGTTTCTGGTCGACCAGTGCTAGCTAGTATGACATGCATTGCATACAAAACACATAGGCTTTAGCTACCACAGTATAAAACAGGTGATCAAGTTTATATTTGAATCCAGGTTAGGATGTTGGGAGAACTGGTGGGGCACTGACTCCGGGCTGGGGTCCCAAATATAATGGGCACCGACACCTGATTGGGGTCCCAAATAGACCTCAGGGATGTATGAAAGGCACTGGGTTACAAACAAACCTGGGTGGGGAGCTGGGATGGAAGACACTTGCAGACAAGTTTGTGTAACCCCCCCCTTTCAGGTGGTGCTTACCTTTCCGTTTCTCCCACCTGCTCACCACTGCCAGTCCTGGTCCTGTGTGCCCGCTGTTTGCTCCTGCTGGCCCGCAGGTGACATTCCTGTGGGGTAGGACTGGAGGAGCACTTCAGGGAAATGAAATTGCCCAGTGGGAGAGAAAGAGGAGCGTACCACCATGCAGCTCACGTTAGAAATGTGTAAGCAGGCGGGGTGTGCATGCACGGTAGCAGCACTGCGGCATTCAACTGTTTAAAGCCTCTCCAGCAGCTCCCACAGGTCCTCCTTGTGTGCTCTGGCCTCTATGGGCATAAATAATGGTAAAGTGAGTCTGGAGGCACTTGGGGGACAAAGAAACAAAATGCTAAAAAGAGCACTCTTAAGCGCTATAAGGGGCATGTATCTTTAAGAGCAGCAAAGGCTGCTATGCAACTAATAGTGCTGCCTACCACCTGGGGGGAAGCATTTTTGGAAGCAGCATCAGGTACAAAGAAAGTCTGATAAGCCCCACTCTGCCACTGGTTAACGGGGCAGAGTGGCACATATTAAACCCTGGGGGCCATAATTATTAAAATAGTACTGTTGGGCTGCAAAAGGGACTGTAAGATGGAACTCTGTATATGGACTGCCATGAACTGTTTACTCCTGCAGTCATGTTGGACACCTTTGACCCCCAGCCAGCCAATCTGGATTTGAGGAGCTCAAGGACCTGCAGCTATAGCTCCTGGGTGGGGGGGGGGATGAATTGTGCTTTTGGCACCCAAACCAGCAACCAATTAGGCGTCAAAAGGAATTAATGTTTATTAATTTGTCAGATGGACAGCTGTATGGACCAAAGGAAAGCTGACATTTTTCCATTGACACCCCAGGGACAGTTACAGCACAAGTCAGTCCACAGAGAGTCCTCAAGCCATCAAGAAGACTTAGACTCTGTTGGAGGAAAAGTTTGGAAGTCTGCCTAAGGCTTCCACAGCCATTTGCCAGGAAACTTTCCAGAAGCTGTCTGACACCTGGAGAGCTAGGGAGTGTGTTTGAAGGACTGTCTACAGCTGAATATGTGCAGCACCTGAGAGAAGCCATCAGTCTGTGAGGAAAGTGGACTAGGTTCCCTTCTAGAGCCTATAGGTGTTAAAGAGGTCAAGCAGCCAGACTCCAGAAACTCC
This sequence comes from Neoceratodus forsteri, assembly GCA_016271365.2. Lineage (NCBI taxonomy): Eukaryota > Metazoa > Chordata > Ceratodontiformes > Ceratodontidae > Neoceratodus > Neoceratodus forsteri. The sequence goes on along the minus strand of JADMNL010000032.1, from coordinate 157,956,848 downwards.
ACAGTAAATTTCCATTGCCTGGGAACTCCAGCTTTCGGAAAGAGAAGTCACCTGAGAGACTGTTTGCCCTCCTAGCCTTGGGGGATGAGCCAGAGTTGCTGCAGAGGAGCTGAAGTCTGCTGCCAGGGAACGAGAGGGCCTGTGAGTGTTGGAAGCCTGAGAAGGACTCCGCATCAGCTAGGATGGTCTGGTTAGTCAGCCAGGTAGTGCTGGAGAGCAGTAAAGGGGGTAAAGTAGGTGACAGGAATTAGTAGGAGGAATCAGGGTACCAGGAAGTCTACCTGATAACTAAGGCAAGATTCCTGCTACGTTCTAGTCATAGCTCACATACCACAAGAGAGCGAGGAGTGTTAGGATTACGCAAAAACACCAAAACTTTTGCATAATTGTAACACCCTATTTAGGAAAAGGGTAAAAAAGGGTTAAAGTAAGCAAAACAGTGTGAATAGGTGAAACACCCTATCTAGGGTAAGGGTAAAAAAGTGTTAAAGAAAGCAAAAAGGTGGGAAAAGGTGAAACACCTCATCTAGGGTAGGGGTCAAAAAGGAAATAGAGTAAACAAAACTGTAACAGGCAAGGTAAACAATAGCTATTCTGGGAGTGGTGCAGTGCAGTGGCTGTGGGGTGGCAGTCTTCAGGGAGACTTTCTGGAGACCGTGGTGCAGCTCCATCTGTGTGCACCTCTCTGAGCTGAGGATAGAGGTTGCTTGGCTCCAGGCCAAGTTGGTTAGGATTTGGAAGGCCTTCTTCACCACCCAGGGGCCACCAAGTCTGCCACCGCTGTCTCAAAGTTTGCCAGGAAGGAGGAGCAGCTGGACTACGGTGCGCTCAGGAAGGGTAAGGGTGGTGGATCAGAGACATATCTCCCAGATGGTACCACTGTGCAACTCATATTTCCCTCTGGTAGGATGGGACTGTCCCATGGAGGTACCCGCAGTAGTGACCAAGGAGGATGTGGGGGTCCTCCATAAGGGAGACCCCAAGGAGGGTGTCAGAGGATCCCAGAGGAGGAGGAGGAGGAAGCAACTCCTGGTGGGGGACTTAACTGTTAGAGGGATAGATTTGGTGACAGGAAGGGAGGGGGAAAGAGATTAGGTGCCTACCTGGCACCATGGCTCGGAGGGATGGAAAGCAGATCCTAGGGATTGCTAGGGAAGCAGGACAGGATGGACAGCTGGATGTCATTGTCCACCTAGGGACAAATGACCTGGCTAGGGATGATGTTAGAATAGTGCAGAAGGAGTTCAGGGAACTGGAGAGGGGTCTTAGGCAAGTAGCATTCTCAGTGGCCTTTCCTGAGGTGTTGCCTGTCTATGACAGGGGGGAGGGGAGGGTAATCCGTACCAAGAGCTTCAACCAATGGTTGGAGGACTGGTGCAGAGAGGAGGGTTTCAGCTACATAAGAGACTGGGGTCCCACCCGAAGGGATAAGGGCCTATACAGGGGAAATGGCCTGCATCCATCCAGGCGGAGAACCACTGTCCTCAGTGGACGGTTTAAATGCTATTTTGATAAGCAATTAAACTAGCTGAGGGGGTGGCAGAAGGAAGAAGGAAGAAGGGAGACATAAACTGCCCACCCCACAAGCTGAAGTAGTCAGTAGGAAAAACCCTAAGGGAGGAATAGAAAAGCAAAAGGGTAGGAATGAAGAGGGATGGAAATGAGGGCAGAGGGGATAAGGTGAGTAGGCAAAAGGGAAAAAGGGGAACTGATAAAAAGGGTAGTACAAGAATTTGGAAAGTCATGTGCACAAATGCTCGAAGTCTGGGAAATAAAATCCTGGACCTTGTGGCCATCATGGCAGAGGCTGACCTGGACATTGTCACCATCACCGAGTCATGGTGCAATGAGAACCATGACTGGAATATAGTCATACCAGGCTTTACTCTGTTCAGGAAGGACAGAAAGGGTAAGAAAGGAGTGAAGTGGCTCTTTACGTAAGGGATAGCATAAAACTACGAGGCACAGGGAATACAGGGAGGGGCGGAGGCACTGTGGGTTACTCTAGAGACAGGGAATGGAACCACTATTCACACTGGTGTAATCTACAGACTTCCAGCACGAGGGTCGGAGATGGATAAGATAATCAAGCAATCTTTATGTTACCAAGCAAAACACCATTGAGGTAAACTCATTTACAAGATGAACCTGGGCAGTCACAAAAAAAAGTAAAAAAAAAAAATAGTATACACTGTGATATTGTAAATACAAAAAGAGTATATAGAGTTGTAACCCCCCTGTTACCCGGGGTTACAAGAATCCCAGTTAGACCTAGTGGCAGGCAGGGAAGGCAGCTTGTGAAATTCCAGTTAAATGGATTTCATACTGTCTCACTCTGTTCTCAGTCTCAGCTGAGACTGAGGGATGACATCATTTTGGAACTGTCAGCAGCTGCATAAGCCACTTTGAAATGTTGCAGCTAGGGAAGGTAGGATAGAATGCTGGAAGGTTTTGAAGTCAGTCTATAGTAGAGTCTCGAAGAGGGAGGAGGTGTGCCGCCGCTGCAGGCCTTCATAGCTCTTGGCTCTGACAAAGAGCTATATTTTTGTTAGAGGTGTGTGTTCTCACCTGAAGAGGAACACAAGAAGAGCCAAGTGAAGTGGTAGAGACCGCTTACAAAGGTTCAGGGCCCCATCCCTGCAGGGATGGGTTGAAGGATTCAGCCTACTTCCAGGGGCAATCCCCTGGCCCGGCTAGAGGAAGAAGAAGCTGCCTAAATCTAGGTTCGTGCTGAGGCACCAGAAGTTTGTTGAGATTTCTTTGAAGAGAAAAAAGCCTGTGGGTCACCTGCAACCAAGGGGTGAGTTTGTTCTGCTAAAGGGCCAATGTGTTTTCAGCTGGGACAAGATGAATTTAAGTGACTGTTATTGTGGGGTCAGGAAAAGACAGCCAAGTACAGTTTTAAAAGTTGTAGGAATTGTACTGCTTAACTCTGTGGGGGTCTAGAGAAATGGACAGAGCCACTCATTAAGCATGTTTCAAGTTCAGCACATGTGGAATGGAACAAACAGTAGAATAAATGTGACTTACATTTAAAGAGAATCTACACAGTAAAGTGTTTTCAGAGATGAGGTGTTAAAGTCCAAAGGAATGGCTGGGTATGATTTATGGGAGCAAGAGGTGGGAGACCCCCCATCTGGCATGACCAGAGTCACCTCTACGGGTTCACTTTGGGACACCTGTTTGCTTTCTCTCAGGTACTTGGCCAGTGCCTGAGGAAAGTACCCAGACATGGGATTGTTGAAGATGATCCCCTGATGGAGCCAGAAGTGCTCGTAGGTGGTTTAGGGAGTCACCAACAAATCGCCATGCTATATGAAAAGTAGTCCAAAGGGCTGGCAAGGAAGCCGAGCCATGGAAGGAAGGTAGTCCAAAGGGCTGGCAAGGGAGCCGAGCCAGAGAAACCAAAAAAGAGTTGAGTTAGGGCAGTGTGCCCTGTGTGTGTTCTTAAACCTGATGGTTTAGCAGTACTGAAGATGTGTGTGAGCTCTGGAGAGATCTGCATTTAAAAGGAGTGTAGCCCTGTGGGGTTCGTCTATGCTTTATTGTTCATTGTTTGTGAATAAAAGCCACACTTTAGAATCCCAACATCTGGTATTGGACATTTCAGTTATTGCTTCCTGTGTCCGGATTACTTGGGTGCCCCTATGCAGAGTAGCCAAACCTAATCACCATGCCGAGTGACACCTTTCTCCCCAAGTTTCAGGTTATAAAAATGGAGGCACCGCGTCATAGGACCTAGGCCCCTCAACCTGTCACTAGCCACACAGGCAGGGGTAGTAGCCCTCTCAGTTTAGTGCCGACTGGGGGTTACAGAGTGATAACATAACCAACCATCAACATGTAGTAGGGAAAACAATAACGAAGTACTAACAAACAATACAGCTCTCGGTACTAAGCAACAAAAGTACAAACCTATAACAATATATCCAAGATATGCCTCAAGAGCAGGATTTAGACAGTAGGGGAGTAACAGCAAGGAAGCCAAGAGGCAGAGGGACAGCCAGAGGAAGTTAGGGTGAGGAAGGAATGCATTCGACTTGTTGATGAACAGAGGGTAAGGTTAAAGTAAGGAGAACAGCCATGGGGGTATTAGCCAAAAATCACAGAGTGTAAGTGCCATCAGTGGAAACAATCACAGGTCTCCTTGAACACACGTAAGTACAAGGTTTTGAAGAAGGTCAGCTTCATGGGGATTGCAGGCTTCAGGGTTTTCTGCATGGTATTCCATAGGGCTGTTAGGGCGGGGTTTATTGCCTATTTACCATATTGTGTTCTGACCTTTGGGATTAGATGTGAAATATAAGAGAGACTTCTCAAGGGGTAGTTTCCAGCACTACAGACAAGCAGGCAGCCCACAATATACTGGGGGAGCTTGTTAATGATGGGTCTGTAAGTCCAGAAGACTGTTTTTTTGCCATCTGAAGCTTAGTGAGCTCCAACCTACCTTGGCATAGAGCTCGCATTGGTGGGTAGAGTAAGGTAAACCAGTAATGAATCTAATAGCTTGGTGATAAAGAGTGTCCAGTTTGGACAGGGCAGTAATCAGGCCTTGACCATACAGGAAATCAGCATAATTCAGAAGGGGCATAAAGGTAGTCTGGACCAGTCTAGTTTTCACTTCCAGGGTATGTAAGTTCCTAATCAGAAAAAAGGGTCCAAGTCTCTGCTTTAATTTTTGGATAGTTTGTCGACGTGATCAATGGAGGACAGCTTGTGATCTATCCAGAAACTGAGATACTTAAATTTCATTACAAACTCCAGAGGCTCATCCAGAGGCTCACCCAGGAGTGTGGATACTTGAGGACTTGTTCCAGGGGTGCAGTGTTTAGGTGCATTGGCCTATGGGGCAAGAAGCATGGCCTTAGTTTGTTTTGGCATTTAGAAGGTGCTTTAGCTGCAGTAGTTTTTTTGTAAGTGGTTAAAATCACATTGGCGATCTCTACAGGCAAGTTCCAGGGTAGGACCATCTATGTAGAGATCAGTATCATCAGCAAACAGATGGATGATTGCTGACTCGATACCATTGTTAATGTTGTTGATATAGATAGCAAAAAGAAAGGGGCCTAAAATAAACCCTTGAGGTACACCTCTTGAGAGGGTTTTTAGAGGGGAGATGTCCCCATCTGCCTTAACTAGCTGGTGCCGATCAGTAAGGTAATTAGTAAACCATTTCAGAGCCGATTGGTCAACCCCAGTATTTTTTAGCACAACCAGGAGCAGGTTATGGTCCACAGTATTAAAAGCTTTGCTCAAATCAAGGAACAAAGCGCACACATAGTTCTTTGCATCCAGTGCAATTTGCCAGTCGTTTGAAACCTTGGCAAGCACAGATTTTGTACTGTGGCAAGGTCTAAAACCTGACTGTACTGGATTGAGCAGGTTGAAGGTCTTCAGATGCTGCCTAAGTTGTGCGTTGACAACCTTTTCAAGCAATTTTGACAAGGTAGGCAGAAGGGATATTGGTCGGTAAATATTTAGGTCACTGGAGTCACTGGATTTAAATAGGGGAATGACATGGGCAGTTTTCCAGATGAGAGGGAGTATGCCCTGGGCAAGGGATATGTTAAAAAGATGAGTGATTGGAGATGACAATATGTAATAACCTAGTTTTAAATATTACGGCTCAACATGGTCAGTGCCCACAGTCTTTCTTACATCTACTGTAAGTCCAATAGTAAATCCTCCACTTGTTTCAAGGAGATGGGACAGAAGGAGAAGACAGCTTCTTGTGAGGGGACAGCCGAAGTTAGGCATGCAGAGTCAAGGCTATGCAGCTAGGCCTGCAGGTTATTGGCTGGTGAGGTATCAAATGCCAGACCTGCCATCACAAAATGATTGTTAAGGAGTTCCAGGATCTTAAGTTTATCCATTGTGGAAGTACCACCAGAAGTGATTTTCAGGGGCAGCGAGCTGGCTGGACTGTAACCTTTTAAGTCCTTGAGCATTTTCCAAAATTTTGCAGAGCAACTGGATGATGATTCAAGCTTACACAGAAATATCTTGCTTTCTCGGCCCTAATTAGTTTGGTGCACTGACTTCTAGCAATTCTAAAGGCTGCCCAGTCAGCTGGCTGTTTAGTTTTTCTTGCCTTTTTCCAAAGGGCATCCCTATTTAGCAGCGCAGATTTGAGACTGACACTGGTGGATGCCATCTAAAAAAAAATGGCAACCAGGGAGGAGGGACTGCTGGTCAGAGACTTCAATCTGCCGGATGTGGACTGGAGCATCCTAGCTGTAGCTTCAACTAGGAGCAGGGACATCCTGGACTCCCTGCAGGGGGCATTCCTCAGGCAACTACTGTAGAAAGAGAGCCCACTCATGAGGGATCAATATTGGATCTTGTGCTCACCAATAGGAACAATGTTGCAGATGTCATGGCAGGTGGCCACCTGGGGACCAACAATCACCATACAGTGTGGTTCAATATAAGTATGGTGCCAGAACCGAGCCACACAAAGGTGAGGGTCCTGGACTTCAGGAGGGCTGACTTTACAAAGATGGGGGAATGCCTATGGGATGCCCTGGTGGGTGGGAGGAAGAGGTCGAGGGTGGAGTGGAGGAACAGTGAGTGAAACAAAAAGGTGCCATAGGGAAGGCAGCGAACCTCTGCGTCAGTCAAGTAAGCAAAAGCAAGAAGAAAAAGAGACCACTGTGGTTCTCAAAAGAGGTGGTTGAGAAGGTAAGGGCAAAAAAGTTTGCATTCAAGAGGTATAAGGAGACACAGAGGGAGGAGGATAGAGATGTGTATCACAAGAAGCAGAGAGAGGCAGGGAAAGCAGTCAGGAACACAAAGGTGCAAACGGAGGAGAACACAGCCCAGGAAGTAAGGAATAGGGATGACATTTTTCAGATATGTAAGTGAAAGGAGAAAAACCAGGGCAGTGACTGTAAGGCTAAGGTGGGAAGGGAAGGAATGTGTGGATGGGACCAGAAAAAAGCAGACTTCCTGAAAAAACATTTTTGTTCAGTGTTCACAGGGGATGGAGAAGGTGAGGGACCACAGATAAGTGACAGGAGCCTCGAAGGATGGGAAGTGGGCACTACTCCATTCACAGAGGAGAGAGTCCTGAGGGCACTTGAGAATCTGAAAGTGGACAAGGCAATGGGACCAGATGGGATACATCCTAGGATATTGAGGGAGCTCAGAGAGGTGCTGGCTGCACCTCTGACAGTCCTGTTCAACCACTCACTGGAGATGGGAGTGGTCCCGGAGGACTGGAGGAGAGCAGATGTAGTCTCACATCACAAAAGTGGTAGCAGGGAGGAAACTGGCAATTGCAGGCCAATCAGCTTGACTTCAGTGGTGGGGAAATTAATGGAATCACTGCTGAAATAAAGGATTGTGGAATATCTTGAAACCAGCCACTTACAGGATCCAAGGCAGCATAGAGTCACTGGGGGGAGGTCATGTCAAACAAATCTGATAGATTTCTTTGACTGGGTGACCAGGGAAGTGGATCAAGGTGGAGCAGTGGACGTGGCCTACCTAGATTTTAGTAAGGCCTTTGACACAGTTCCATATAGGAGACTAGTAAACAAACTGAGCAGCCTCTGAGTGGATCCAAAAAGTGGTAAACTAGGTAAGGAATTGGTTGGATGATAGGCGTCAGAGGGTGATGGTAAAGAGTTCACTCCGAGGAAGGGAGGATTACCAGAGGGGTGCCACAAGGATCAGTACAGAGACTGGTCTTCTTTAATGTCTCTATTAGCGACATTGCAGAAGGGATACAAGGGAAAGCATGCCTTTTTACAGATTACACTGAAATCTGCAATAGGGTAGACACTCTGGAGGGGTTCGAGGTGGAAAAAATGAATAGGAAGCTAAGAAAGCTTGAGGAGTGGTCAAGAATGTGACAACTAAGTTTCAATGCGAAGAAGTGCAAAATCCTGCACTTAGGGCATAGAAACCCAGTGGCGGAGTACAAGATGGGGGACGTGCTACTGATGATCACCAAACAGGAAAGAGGGGGTAATAATATGTGATTACCTAAAGGTGGCCAAACAGTGTGAAAAAGCTGTAGAAAGAGCCAGTGGGATACTAGGGTGCATGGGGGGGGGGGTATCACCAGAAGAAAGAGGGAGGTGGTGATACAGCTGTATAAATCGCTAGTGAGACCTCACCTAAAGTACTGTGTCCGGTTCTGGAGACTACATCTCCGGAAGGACATAGAAGAGTAGAGGCAGTCCAGAGGAGGGCAACTGAATGGTGGAGGGTCTGCACCAGAGACCCTGTAAGGAGAGACTAAAGGATCTCAATATGTACACCCTGGACGAAAGAAGGAAAAGGGGTGATATGATAGAGACTTTCAAATACTTGACGGGTATAAGCAAGGTACAAGAGGGAAGTATTTTTCAGAAAAAAGATGCTCGAGAACAAGGGGGCATGCTATGAAGCTGGAGGGGGTAGACTCGGGGGAAACGTAAGGAAGTACTTCACAGAAAGAGTGGTGGATGCCTGGAACAGCCTTCCAGCAGAGGTAGTGGAGGCAAAAACTGTAGCCAGATTCAAGAACGGATGGGATACACATGAGGGAACCTTAGTCATTAGGGAAGGGAGGACTAAGTTGGAAATAAGGTAGGGTCTACGGTGTTACAGTAAGTAGGGAAAATGGGCAGACCAGGTAAGCCAAGCAGTCCTTATCTGCCATCAAATTCTATGTTACTGTTTCTGTGTGCTACGGCTAGGCATTACCGGATCACCTCTTCTGGAGGTATGTGGCTCTGGTCCCCAACACTGGCCTGTTCCAGCATTTCTGAGAAGGCAACTCAGACAGTGACAAGCTGTCAGACTCTGCAAGCAAGCTGGAAGGTGGCAAGCTGCCATACCATGCTGCCTCAGCCTGCAAGTCTGATGTCAACCTGTTCCACATCTCGAGGCACCCAGCTTGACTGACTGCCCCTGCACCTATTGCCAGACTCTGTGAATTGAACATCAGAACTGTGAGTAAACAGGGCCTGCCCTGACTTGGGGAGTTAAATTAAAGGTTTGCAACAAGCTACAGTGCACTAACGCTGGCTAACCTGCGGCAACCTACAGGCCTGCACCAATCTGTACCTGGGTACCCAGATAGACTCTAAGAGACACTGGTACCAGTGGGGAGGTGGGCTTTTGTATTGCTGCTTGGGGTGGGCAGGCACAATGGTTGTTATGGTTGCCATTTGAATATTCAAATTGGCTTTTCTTACTGCTTCCCCATTCTCCTTTCCCTGAAAAGAAACCCATTATTGTTGCACTGTTATAACTGTATGTGTGCATATTATTAGCGACAGTCAATAATTGCATGTGCAGTAAGGTATTGCAACTGTTTATGGTAAACAATGTGATGGGGGGCTGGAAGAGGAGATGGGTAGGTACAACATAACTAGAGGGTTGTACTATGCAGACATCTGGCCCACTTTGTATTTTAATTCTGAGTGGAGGCACTCACTATTCTATTTGAATCTTGGGAAAGAACCCCCCAATCACCATCAGAACAGAGCCCAGGTCCCTCAACCTGTATTGTGGTCATTAGGCAGGGGTAGTAACCTGCTGGTACATGGCGCTCGGGTTACAGCTAGAATACAGTTTAGCTGATTCTTGGGCTAAGAACCAGTGGGGACCTCTGGGACAAAAGACATTGGTGGGAAAATGCTGGCTGCAATGGAGCTGATTCTTTGGCTAAGAACATGTGGGGCAGCTGGGAGAGAGAGAGACACTTGTGTACGAAAGATGGTGGATGAACTTGTTTGTAACAGAGCTGATTCTTCAGCTAAGAACCCATGGGAGCTGCTGGGACAACAGACAATTGCAACTGAAGTAGATCCTGGAAGCTGGCATAGGCGCCGGGTTGTATAGGCCCATGGGGCATGAGCCCCAGCAATATTCTGTGATGTGGGCAGAGCCCCACCAATATTTTTTGTACCTGTTTTTTTTTCCTTTGTTTTGTCTTCGCTGGCTTGGCGCGTGACCTGGGAACACCATCTGAAATGACCACAGCACGCCCCCACCCTTGATCCCCATCCTGGACAGGGTGACGAGCGATTCCGAGTTCAACCCTCATCTTAGTCATCACGACGTCTGATGAAAATTTTTAAATTTGGCGCCGAAACCCTGGTGTGCATGCACTGAAAGTCAGAGAGCGGGCATCCTGATCAGCAGTAAAAAGGGGCGGCTAGGCGACACAGCTAGGAAGGGTGTTCTGTCGAATGACTTGACTTTTTTTATGACCGTGCTGGTGAGGAAGAGTAGCGCAAGAGAAGAAGAGAGTGGGGAAAACAACAGCAGCAGTCAGTAAGCTGAAGGTGGTGAGGGTCTCGGGACCAGACTGAAGACTCAGCAGGCCAGCAGCAAAGCAGACAGCGACAGAAGAGGGAGTGGGCTGGGCCACATGGGAAAAGTGTGTGCCGCCCCAGGCAGCCAGGCCAGAGGAAGTCAGTGGGCCATGAGAGGAGGGTTGTCGGTCGGGCAGCCAACAGACACTAAAGAACAGAACGAGTAGCAGCCAGCCCAGGTTGGGGAGGGCTCAGGGTCGCAGAGAGGTCTCATGGACTCCCAGCACTAACCAGGTAAGGTGTGGTGGGGATGGGATGCATTGGGGGAAGGCTTAGCAAAGCCTAGGAGGAGAAGATAAGAATGGAAGAGGGATTCAACAAGGGAGGGAATGGAAACCGCAAAGGACACTGTAAATGGATTGCCCAATCCCAAACCCAGGCCCTGGAACAGGAGAAGACCAAATAAAAGTTAAAAAGTAAATAAAGTTGTGCTGTAATGTTTGGTCGGACTTTTGAACTAGACAGAGTCTGAGATGCTAAAACATTTTAGTGCATGAGGAGAGTTAAAATATAAATACCAGTCTACTGCACTGAGCAAAAGCAAACTCGTGCATTTCTCTCAGCATGCCATAATAATTATTTAAACAGAGATTAATTAATTATATTAAAAGAAAAGATATAGATGGCTTATAAGGAGCACCGAGGAAGACCAAACATTCAGGGAGGATCCATTCTGTCAGGAGGATGGGAAAGGAATAATGAAGGGAAAAGGACTGCGGTCTGCAGAGGTGGTGAAATTGCACCTCATCTTGCCCTCTTTCTGTACAGTTTCATGGTCATTTTGACTGTGCGGTGAGCAGCTGGGTGGGTGCAAGTGAGGCCTTGAGGTATGGGTGAGTCATTTTTCACAGCAGCTTCATCCATTCCCTCCTTCTTCATCCTCATGTTGAGCTTGTCCCTGAAGGTATGATGTGGTGACCTTAATGTGCTGCATGGGTTTTACTTTGTGTCTCTTCTCTTATGTACCCATGTCGAAAAAAGTATATTTCTAAAGTTAAAGTAGAGAATAAGTGTAGGTGCTATCTACAGTCTCTAACCTGATATGGCGAAGTACGCAGTGAAATGAGACACTACCTCACTTCTCATTATGCCACACTCTCTCTCCTGACCGCTGCTAACCCCATGGAGGCAGGGGATGCTGAGAAATTATATGAAACATAGAAACATAGAAACATAGAATTTGACGGCAGATAAGGACCGCTTGGCCCACCCAGTCTGCCCATTTCCCTACCTACTGGATAAGCTGCAGATCCTAGTTAACCAGCAGCCTACTTCTTCCTACCCCCACCCCCTAGATTAACCTTATGACTGTCCCATGCATGCTTGAATTCCACCACTGTTTTTGACTCCACAACCTCCTCCGGAAGGCCGTTCCATGCATCCACAACCCTCTCTGTGAAAAAATACTTCCTTAAATTACCTCTGAGCCCCCCATCTTCAAATTGTGCCCCTTTGTTCTTGCACACCTCTTTTTTTGAAAGATGCTACCCTCTTGGACTTTGTTGATTCCCTTGAGGTGCTTGAACGTTTCTATCATGTCCCCTCTCTCCCTCCTTTTCTTGAGGCTATACATATTAAGCTCCTTTCGTCTCTCTTCATACGTCTTCCGGTGCAGACTCTGCACCATTTTAGTTGCCCTCCTCTGGACAGCTTCCATCCTGTCTATGTCTTTGCGGAGATTGGGTCTCCAGAACTGCATGCAGTACTCCCGATGGGGTCTCACCAGCTGTCTGTACAGAGGGATAATAACTTCCTGTTTTCTACTGGTGATGCCTCTCCTATGCATCCCAGTATCCCCAACCCTCCTTGCTGCCCTCTCACATTGCTTGCCCACCTTTAGGTCATCTGATATGACTACCCCAGGTCCTTTCCATTTTGTTGTTGTTAGTATCTCACCCCATTGTGTACTCTTCCCTGGGTTTTGTTTCCCAGGTGCATTACCTTGCACTTCTTAGCATTGAATCTAAGCTGCCATACCTTTGACCATTCCTCTAACCTTGCCAAGTGCCTTCTCATCCTTTCCACCCCACCCTGTGAATCAACTCTGTTGCAGATCTTTGTGTCATCTGCAAAGAGACATACTTTTCCTTCCAGTCCCTCTGCAATGTCGCTTATAAAGACATTGAAGAGGACCGGTCCTAATACTGAACCCTGCGGTACCCCACTAGTAACCCCCCCTTTCTTCTGACTGGACTTCATTTACTATTACTCTCTGTGTCCTATTCTCCAGCCAATTCTTTACCCAGGCTGTCATCTTGGGACCCACTCCCAGGCTGGCTAACTTGTATATTAATCTTTTGTGTGGGACTGTGTCAAATGCCTTGCTAAAGTCTAGGTAGGCCATGTCCACAGCCCTCCCTGATCTACTACTTTGGTCACCCAGTCAAAGAAATCTATCAGATTCGTCTGGCATGACCTTCCGCTGTGAATCCATGCTGCCTAGGGTCCTGTGCCCCTCTGGCCTCTAGATACTCGACAATTCTTTCCTTCAGAGTGATTCCATCATTTTCCCTATCACTGAGGTTAAACTAACAGGTCTGTAGTTTCCTGCTTCTGCCTTGCTCCCACTTTTGTGAAGGGGAATCACATCTGCCCTCCTCCAGTCCTCGGGTACCACCACATCCTCCCATGATTTGTTAAAGAGGGTATTCAGTGGTGTCACTAGTTCTACCCTTAGTTCTTTTAGAATTCTGGGATGAATCCCATCAGGTCCCATTACTTTGTCCACCTTCAGTTTTAAGAGTTCTTTCATAACCCGTTCTTCTGTAAATGGGCTGGTATCAACTTCTATAGCCAGAGTGTTTCTACTGTTTGTTTTAGGTACCTCCCCCTCTTCATTTGTAAATACTGAGCAAAAATATTTGTTTAGTATCTCTGCCTTTTCACAGTCTCCCTCTGCCACCCTCCCTCCCTTTATTAAGCCTCACTATCCCTCCCTTGGTCTTCCTTCGCTCCTGATGTACCTATAAAGGTTTTATCCCCCTTCTTAACTGAGCTGGCTATCTTTTCCTCGGTTTGGGCCTTTGCTGTTCTGACTGCCTTCCCAGTTTCCTTTTGCTTTAACTGATACAGTTCTCTGTCCTGCTCCTTCTGCGATTCCTTGTACTTCCTGAATGCTTTCTTTTTCTCTTGAACCTTCACTGCCACTTCCTTTGAGAACCATAGTGGTTTCTTACATTGTTGTGACCTGATTGGGGGGAGGGAGCTTTCCTCATCTCTGTACGAACCAACAGATTACGAATGCAGGTGTTTCCTCCTGTGTTTTGTACTTTTGTAGTATTCACTGGTTAATGGTGTGCCCAGCTAAAGCCAAGCAACTGAACTAGCTGTGATTTTGTAGTTGGGGCAGAACCGAGTGGGGAGCAAATATAACTGGTTGTGGGCCTTGTGGCCAAACAGGGGACGTCCCTGCAGGGTTATTTAGTGCTGCATGGGGCAGGTGTGAGATGAGCATACTCCATAGGGTGTGTAGGTGTTTCAGCAGGCCTCTTTTTATCTCACCATGCATGGTTAAATGCCACCTTGTAAGTTTGGGGGCCGGGGCACCACTGGGCCACAGTTGTTTTTGATCCTGAGGGATATCACAGGTTGAATGATCACAGGGGGACAGTAAATAAAAGTATCTGGAGGGATTTTCTCTGTTGCTTCTTATCCTGATTCATGCTTCCATAGCTTTTAATTGGGACTTGCCTGATGGGGTTGGGGGAAGAGAACGCCTCTGGGCTATCACCTTCCCTCTGATCCTGGTTGTGCATGTGTTGTGGGGACATTACACAGACCTCATGGTGTTTGTACAATATTCTTTTTGTCAGGCTGACAGCAGCAGATGTGGGTAGTTTTTTTTTGGGGGGGGGGCCTTCACTTTACCATCTCATGGAATTTGCTGCTAGATGGTTGGAGACTTGGGCTTAGATCCAGTCTTGCTGCTTGAGTGCTGCCTTGCTGGAACGGTCCTAAAATTTTTAAGAGGTGTGATGGTGGTGGAAGTGGACAACTGAGTTCCAGTGGGCTCATGCCTAATTTATCCCCTGTGGTGAGCACTCACAGCCAGGGCTGGACTGAGGTGGAGTGGGGCCTGGAAAGTTGACACAGGGGCTCACCCACCATGGATTCCTGGAAAATCAAAAGGGGAGGGCCCAAGGTGATTCCTCACAGGCCAGCACAGCACATGACTTGCACAGATGTTCTACCAGACCCTTTGTGATTGTCTGAGAATGGGGAGGGGGCATGATGTAGGTGTTGCTGCTGGGAAGGGCGGAACACCAACCACCACCGAAGGATATGTGGGCATAACTAAGATAGAAGAGGGTACCATATTGGGGTCATGATATGAGACTGGAGGGTAATGTGAGAAAGTAGTTTTTCACACAAAGGGTGGTGGATGCATGGAACAGCCCCTCAGCGGAGGTGGGTGTTGGGGACAGAAATGGTAGGGGAATTCAAGAATGCATGGAATACATGTAAGGGTACCCTAGCAGTAGGAAAGAAGGGGTGCAAGTCCGAGATCAAATAGGTCTGCAGTAGTGCAGTAGGTAGGGAAAATGGCAAAATAGGCAGAATAGGTAGGACAAGCGTTCCTTATCTGCCATCACTTTATATGTTTGTCTACTTACTTGTGCTGAAGTAAAGAAAGTTAGTAGCAATGTAAAGCAGCAGAAAGTAACAAGCATTTATCAATGCCGAATGTTTGCTTGCTGACATTAGCAGTGGAATTGCAGGAGTTAGATGCAGTATAGGAATGGCATTGAAATACTGAACTGATGCCAACTTCACCCTCACCCTGCAGAGATGGACAGGCATTGGGGTGTGCCTATGGGTCGTCGCCCATGACAGTGACGACATTTCACCTTACCCTACCCTACCCTTCAGACACTGACAAGTTTCGAGGTGTGCCGTGGGGTGTTTGGGCTTTATGGTCACCTCATTCCATAAGGAAATATGCTGAAATGGATGCAGTATAGGAGAATGTGGTGAACTCTGGGGGCAAAGGGTCCAAGGCGCACCTCGATGCCTGTCACTGGCTGCAGGGTGGGGGTGGAATGGCATGAGCATTACTGTCGACAATCCCAAGTCACACCCCTGACGCCTGTCAGTCCCTACAGGGTAGGGCACTATGGTCAAAAACCATAACGCCCTAGGTGTTCCTTGGTGTTTTTACTCCAAGTTTTCCACATGTTTTTTTTGTGACCCCACCGCATGAACAGTGACACTATCAGTTCGTTAGGTGAAAGGTGATTTTGCACAGTGACTGTGCCATTTGGCACCACAGGTGTGAAAATACATTTCGAACAGGATGTGAAAAGTGACAGGTGTACTGTTCATGAGAAGGTGTAAAAAATAGCATTGTTGAAAATCTGGGTGAAAATATAAACTGGTGGAGTCACGGGCGTGCGTAGAAACTGTGCAATGTACACCCGTAATGTAATTAGTTTGGGGATTTTTTACAGCAGATTTTCAACATAGGCATTTTGGGACCTCCGCTCATGAACAGTGTCACTGTGATTTTCTTAATATGTCCAGAACACATAATTTCCCACAGCGACCATGCTCTTCTGCGCCGGAAGTGCGAAAATGCATTTCGGCCAGGGTGTGAAAAATGACAGCTGTACTGTTCATAAGGAGGTGTGGAAAAATGTCAATGTTGAAAATCTGGACTGAAAATATTACAAATTCGTGAACTTACGAGGGTGTGTGGAAATTGTGCAATGCACGCTCATAACGCAGTCATTTTATGTACTTTTGTCACCAAATTTTCAACATAGCCATTTTAACACCTCTGCTCATGAACAATGTCACTGTGATTTTCTTAATGTGTCCCGAACATTGATTTCACACACCGACCGTGCCAATGTGCGCTACATGTGCGAAAACACATTTTGGGCGAGATGTGAAAAATGATAGCTGTACTGATCATAAGGAGGTGTGGTAAAATGGCAGTGTTGAAAATCTGGAATGAAAATATTAAAAATTCTCAAAGTTACGAGTGTGCGTTGCACAGTTCCTACGCATGCTCGTAATTTTGAGAATTTTTAATATTTTTCACTTCAGATTTTCAACATTGCCATTTTACCACACCTCCTTATGAACAGTCATTTTTGGGAATTTTTTCACCAAATATTCAACATAGGGTTTTTGGGGACCTACCTCATGAACTGTGACACTGTCGTTTCGTTACTGGATCCCGAAAGGTGGTTCCGTGCAGTGACCGCGAAATCACCTTTTGGGACCCAACAACAAAATGACAGTGACTGAGTTCATGAGGTGGGGTTCCAAGAACCCCATGTTGAAAATTTGGTGAAAAAATTCCCCCAAATGGCCAAGATATGCACCAAAGTTGAAAAAAAGCCATTTATGCCATTATACAGTTTACCGGCATTTCTTCAGTTCACGGTCGGCTTTGAAGAGTGCAGATGTGTTCCTGGTCCACCGAAGATCATTGCGTCGGCCTCCGAAGGTAAGTATGGGGTGATGTGGGAGTGTGCAGAGGTGGTGTGCACAGAAGATGGGCGCAGGTTGGGGAAGGGGAGTGAGAGTCAATGAGGGACCGTTTTTTTCTTACAGGTGTGTTTTTTTGGGTTTTTTTACAAAGACAACGCAGGGTTTTTGCCATGCTAGGGTGGGCTCCCAGCATGGCAGCTGGAAGTTTGGGGGCAGTGGAGCTGACGGGGATTGGGCACCCGTCGAACATACGAACTTTGCCATGCTGTGGTGGGCTCTGGCGTGGCACGCTGAATCGTTTTGGGGAGCAGTGGAGCTGACGGAGATTGGGCACCCCTCGTCAGCCATACAGTGTGCATGAGCATGCTTGGGTGTTTGGAGGGGGGGGACCAAGAAAAAAACAAAGCTGTCTATGACAGCTGTTCAGATGCAGTGCTGACGTGGAGGCACTTTGCATACTGCCGACGGCAGTATGTAAATAGCTGCTGACGGCAGTATGCAAATAGCCTACACGTTACCACCACTGATTGTAGCGGTCATTTGCATTCAACTGTACGCCACTACATCGGAATTGCTGTCATAGACAGCTCGGACATTTACTGGTGCGGTAAGGCTGCGACTGCGAAAAGAAGCAGGGCATAGGAAGCGGGGTGGCACACCTACGAAAATTTGTATGGTGGCACTATGTTTCTTGCACATGCGTGCAAACAATCATAAAAACAAATTCAAATCAATTTGCAGTTCAATGGATCCCTCTCTTGTTGTTTTCTGCTCCTCCGATCCCACTCCTCTAAATGCAAAGGGTTCCCTTCCCTAGTGTCCAGTGATCCCACCCCCAACCACACCCATGATCCCACCCCTCTCAATGCAAACTGTTCCCTTCCCTGGTATCTAGTGATCAGCCCCACACCCACATCCATATACCAGGTTGTATGTAGTATTCTCTGGGTTGTAGTGGTCCCTCCTTCCCCCCCAATACCCAACCCAGTAGGAATGAAAGCTCCTCTCCCAGGCCCCACACCCATGGTGACAGCCTGAGCCATCCTGCCATAGCCATGCAGGAATCCGTTTGCAAGGAAGTCCCCCCCCCACAACAGGGAGGCAGTACAGTGCAGTGGTTTAAGGTTTTAAGGCTCTGAGCTGCAAACCTGGAGACCTGGGTTGATCCCACAGCCCCCACCTGTATACTGTGTGACCCTGAGCTAGTCCCTTAACTTCCTTGTGCTCCCAGGTCACACCTGTAAACAAGCTTTCAGCTTAGTGTCTCTCTCCTGGTAAAAAGAAAAAAAAAAACACAATAATACCCTGGCCCTGTATGTACCCCAACAGTGATTTGTGCCAACCCTGCCCATTCCTCGGTGGCGCTTAGTGTCTCCCCCCCAGCCATGGCATCAACATCACACATTGCAGGGTGCTCTGCTCCAATAGACCCCTGCGGGGGGGGCTGATCTCACACCCCTGCAGGGGGTAACCTCTGACTCTTGGGCCAGGGGGCAGGGCTCTGACCCCGACACCTGGGCCCCACCAAAAATTTGACAAACCTGGCTCCTATGGAAGCTGGTCCTCCTCAGGTGCTGGTGCTTGGATGCTGGTCTTTGGATGTTGGTCCTTAGATGCTGGTGTTTTGATGCTGGTGCTTGGAGGCTGGTCTTTGGATGTTGGTCCTCAGATGCTGGTGTTTTGATGCTGGTCTTTGGATGCCGGTCCTCAGATGCTGGTGTTTGGATACTGGTCCTCAGATGCTGGTCTTCGGTTGCTGGTCCAAATGACCACAGTAATAAATAACAGAGAAGAGGAATCCATAACTAATGTGAAATACAAGCTGGACTGTGTCTAAATGTTATGTTTTGTGAAAGTTCTGTTAAAGGCGTCAGCTGCTCTTTAAGCATTCTACTTACATTTTGTGCAGTGGCTCAGTGTTTACATTTTATATTTACTTTCAGTGAGTAGTAAATCCCATTTAATAAGAAAATAAATGAGACATACAAATATTGTCTCTTTTTATTTAGTTTTTGTTGACTGGGAAAGAAAGACTAGGCAATTTTGCCTTGTCCCAGGTGAAGTGCAGATACAGATACAAACTGACATATTGAATAAGGTTAAGCTATTTTTAGTGAATGGGGGAATTTGGCCAGGACACCAGGGAAATCCCTCCCCCTACACTTTTCGAGACATTTCCTGGGATTTTTAATATCTACCTGAACAACCACCAGAATAGGTAGACGGGATCCAGTTTAACGTCTTATCTGAAAGATGGCACCTCAGAAGTGCAGCACCTCCCCCCATCCTTCACTGCAGTGTCAGTATTTGGATTTTACCCCAAGTTTTCTGGTGTGGGGCTAGAACCCACCACCTTATGATCTTCTGGCCTCAGAGGTGAGTGTGCAACCTGCTGAGCTATTGACACTGCCAGTACTATATTTGAAGAGTATGGAAAATGTGGAGGAGTCCAACTGAGGGGGCCCACCTAGAAATGTCCAGGTATCCAGGTGAACCAGTAAACAAAAAAAAAGGCAGTGCACACACAAGGTCTCAATGTTTTGTAGTACATTCAAAAGAAAACAGACATGAAACATATAGATTACAAAACCATGCTGTTCGGTGACTCAGGAAAAATATTCCAACATATTGGGTCAGATTGACTCTTCCTTAGGGAGGTATCTAATGACTGAGTATTGCTGTTTAAATAGCCCAGACTAACAGTCAAAAATTTGAAATCCCCAATTACTCAGGGTAATTGACCCAAATTAAGCCTGTCTGACTGGCACTGTTTAACTAAATGAGATCTGACTTTTAGATCCTAGTTTAAAGGGGAACAGTCAGCACAAAGGGCCCTACACTTAAGTGTGGGGCTTGTCCCAATGTGCACTTTGTGTGTAAAAACATTTTAGTTTACTTACTGTTTACTGCAGTATGGTAGATTTCTACCAGACTAATTTCGCATAGGCTAGGCTAGGCTGAGATCTTCTGTTGCTACAAATCCCAGAATCCCCTGCAACTGACATCAGAGCAGTAAGCAGCAGAGGGAAATTCAATGGCGTGCAGGGCATATTAGAGTTTTTATAAGCTCCGATTAGATTGTTTTCTGGGTCTGCATTTCTGTGACTGTACTTAGCCTATGGAGGACAGCGGGACCAGCAAACAAAAGACCAGTGCTTATATAAACTCTAACATGCCCTGCACACTATTGAATCTCCCACCGCTCTGATTTCAGATTCGGAGGATTCTGAGATTTGTAGTCCAGGCGATCTGCCTAGAACTAGTGCAACAGTTCAGACTTGAAAAAGCATTACAGTGTGTGTCTCGGGTAAGCGTCCAGCTGCCACATACCCTACCTAATGTTTCACTCTGTTCCCCCCGGAGGTGGTGGGGGGTAGTGGGGGTTTTGTGTCATCGTGCCTGAGACCCCATAATGCTTTTTGAAGTTTGAACTGTTGCACTTTATGGTTACTGTTTTGCACAAAATAAATACCAATCAACTTTCTCAGTGCAGTGAGCCAATTGTTTAAATCATGAAGGAAATATGAAAGGAAAGTGTATGCCCTTCACTGGGATTTGAACCCAGGCCCCCAGAATTCTGTGCTGTGCTCTAACCTCTAAGCGATGGAGGAACTCAGAAAGCAGCAGGCCTGGTCTTCCCTTTCAGGCCCATACAGTCTTTTCTATGTGCTGCGTAAGCCAGGAACTAGGCATGTCAGAAACACCAATCAACTTTCTCAGTGCAGTAAGCACAAAATAAATGAAACCAGAGACAACACTCCAAGACTTAGTGCATTTCTTTCAGTCCTACAAGTGCATTTAGGTGAGTGCTGTCCTTAATCTCCTCTAATACATACTGTGCAGTGTACTTCATTTCAATGCTCAGCTCAGCTAACACCACTATGTCTCTCTCCTACTTTGCTTATGCATACTAAGGTGTGCATTTTTATAAGGGACCACTAGCTACTTGGGAATAAGTTACAAATAATGCAACACACACTTGCTTATGGATCACAACATGAGCCTGATAAGCTGGCTTCACTTGCATGAGTCGTCACACAACTGCAAACCAAATACCACTGTGATATGAGTAACAGAAGCATTTTGTAATGAATTACTTCATTAAATGAACTAATCTATTACATTATGCAGCTGTTGCTTTGTACTCCCCCTCAAGTCCGACACAAGCAATGATTTGTTTGTTAATAATTCATACAGCAGGATGGGTGTTGTGTAAGGTTTGTTCCTCTGAAGGGTTTGGTGTTGTGTGGTGGTATCCAGGGTGGGTGTTTTGTGGAGTCTGTTTATATGTAGAGGTGGGGCTTGTGTAGCATTTGTTAATATGTAAGGTGGGTATTGTGCATGTATTGTGTACGATTCGTTTTTATGAAGAGAAACTTTTTGTGTAGTGGTATGTATAGGATGGGCGATGTGCAGGGTTTCCATATAGTGGCTTCCCTTGGGAATTACCCCCTATTACCCAAAGTACTCAGTGATTTCCCTTGGAAATGACCTCCAATACCCAAATTACTCAGTGATTTCCCTTAGGAATTACCCCCTATTACCCAAAGTACTCAGTGATTTCCCTTGGGAATTACCCCCTGTTACCCAAAGTACTCAGTGATTTCCCTTGGAAATTACCCCAATACCAAATTACTCAGTGATTCCCATAGGAATTACCCCATTACCCAAAGTACTCAGTGATTTCCTTGGGAATTACCCTTATTACCAAAGTACTCAGTGATTTCCTTGGAAATTACCCTATTACCAAAGTATTCAGTAATTTCCTTAGGAATTACCCCTATTACCAAAGTGCTCAGTGATTTCCTTGGGAATTACCCCCTATTACCAAAGTACTCAGTGATTTCCCTTGGAAATTACCCCCAATACTCAAATTACCAAGTGATTTCCCATAGGAATTACCACCATTACCAAAAGTACTCAGTGATTTCCCTTGGGAATTACCCCTTATTACCCAAAGTACTCAGTGATTGTCCTTGGGAATTACCCCCTATTACCCAAGGTACTCAGTAATTTCCCTTGGGAATTACCCCCAATACCCAAATTACTCAGTGATTTCCCATAGGAATTACTCCCATTACCCAAAGTATTCAGTAATTTCCCTTGGGAATTACCCCCATTACCCAAAGTATTCAGTGATTTCCCTTGGGAATTACCCCCTGTTTCCCAAAGTACTCAGTGATTTCCCTTGGGAATTACCCTCTGTTACCCAAAGTATTCAGTGATTTCCCTTGGGAATGACCCCCTGTTTCCCAAAGTACTCAGTGATTTCCCTTGGGAATTACCCTCTGTTACCCAAAGTATTCAGTGATTTCCCTTGGGAATTACCCCGGTTTCCCAAAGTACTCAGTGATTTCCCTTGGGAATTACCCTCTGTTACCCAAAGTATTTAGTGATTTCCCTTGGGAAGTAGAGATGTGTCCAGGCTTACCATGATGGTTACAGCTCATTGCTCTGGGCAGATTGTTCTCCTAAGACCTCATCTGAGACCAGTTTCTCTTTTTCCCAGCTGAACTTGTCTGCGATCAGCCACTATCACTGCTGGTAAACTATTGCCTAGGTCTGTCACCCTCTGGGAGAAGAAGTGCCTACTAATGTTACCCCTGAATTTACCACATTCGAACTGCAAGGTTTGTCGCTGCATCTTGCTGAAGCACACCAGATCACAAACCTCCATCTGGATGACCACGTCAAACCTCTCAGCATGCAGTAGGCAACCATAGTGCCCTTACAGCCTCATTTTCTCCAGGGCGAACAGGTTAATGACTTCCAGCTTTTGCCCTACACACCCCTGGTCATTTTGGCAGACCTGCCCTGCACCCTTCCAACTACCTTAATGTATTTTTGTATGGAGGGCAGAAATGCACACAATACTTCAGGTGCGGCCTCACCAGGGCCTTGCAAAGTGGCAGAACTACTCCCTCTGCTCTGCTTTTCACCCCACTTTTGATGTACCCCAGTGTTCTTCCAGCCTTCTTGAGAAGAATACTCACTGCTTGTCATGGTTTAACCCATCATATGTGATGACTCCCAGGTCCTTTTTCTCCTCCACTGCAGAAACAGAAGCCCCACACAGGGTGTAGGTGATGCCTCTGTTTGTCCTTCCTGAGTGTAACACCATGTGTTTGGTTACATAGAGTCTGAGATTGCAGGAGGCTGTCCAGTCTCACAGCATATTCAGGTCCTTCTGCAGTTTGTCCCCATCCACAAGGTAGTCACCCAACCTGTCCAACTTGGCATCAACAGAAGACATTAGCAACCGGCTGGAAACCCCAGCTTTCAGATCATTGATGAAAATAATAAACAGCAGTGGCCCCATCACCAATCCTGGGGGGCGCTGCAGAGTACGCTTCTTGAATCATAGAGACATTCAGCCACAACCCACTGATTCCTGCCACCAGACATGTTGGCAGTCCACCATGTCTTTACCTTGTTTATATCACTCTGGTGCACATTGACCAGAAGCTTATCATCCATCACAATATCAAAGCCCGTTCTGAATTCAAATAGATTATTTTTGTCTATGGACCTGCCCTTGTCCACCTCCGTGGCCACCCCCGTGAAGAAGGTATTCAGGCTGATTTGGCATGAGCTGGCTATCATAAAGTTATGTTGAATTTTTATCTCATTTATTTACATACATACATACATACATACATACATAATGATGACAGCAAAAGACCCCTAGGCCTATCCAGTCTGTCAACCCTACCTAATTACTATGCACTGACTTCAGTGGCCACCTCCCTTATTTCTGCCACCCCTTCTCTAACTAATCCCATATGCCTGTTCCACCCCTGTTTGAAACTGCTCACTGATTTGGCCTGTACCACTTACAGTATTCTGGCAACTTGTTTCACTTTCAGCAAAAACAGTGCTTACGGAATCCTTTTTTCATCTCCCCCTGCAAGTTTCAATGGGTTCCTCCTTGTCCCTGTATTTGAGCTCAAGGAGAAAAGCCCCTTGGCATTCACCCTATTTATCCCATGTAGCTACTTGTATGTTTTGAGCATGTCATCCCTTTCCCTCCTTTTGACAAGGGTGTACACAACGTACAAGTCCTGCAGCCCCTCTTCATATGACTTTTCTCCTAGGTCGTGGACCATCATGGTTCCCTCACACTGTCCTGCTCCAACCTTGTTGCAGTCTTTCCTCAGGTGTGGACTCCAATACCTTGCACAGCATTCCAGATGTAGTCACACCAGTGACCTGCACAACTGGAGTATCACATCCCAGCTTCTACAGCTTAGCCCCCTCCCTATGCATCCCAGCATCCTGTTTGCCTTACCCACACCTGTTAGAGTGTGCTGTTGTTTTAGGTTCTCTGATATCATATAAAGTGTAGGAACAGAAAAACAAGGTGCTGCATCAGCATGTGATCTGAAAACAAAACAAAATGGTAATATTAAATGCACACTAAAAATAGAAAATAGAGTTAGCATCAACATTTCAACCATAGGTCTTTTTCTGGAATCATCTAAAACAGAAAAAAGCAAAGTTAGTGGAGAGGTAAGGGGAAATAAGGGCTATATATGTGAGGAAAGGAAATAGGGGAAGGCTTTAGGAGAAAAAGTGATAATAGGCAAAGTAAGAAAAGAATCTGGAAAACAAAAAGGTGATGATTTGTATGAGAAGGCATAGTAGGAGTGAATGAGCTGAGGAGTCCTCAAGTGGTAACTAATTAACAGGGCTTAGTAAGAAGGCTGAACAGTGACAAGTGTGGGGGAAGGACACAGAGATAGAGACAGCTGAGGAAAATTAAAAAAGATGTGCACACATAGATGGAGTGCCCATGTGAGTATGCACACCTCATACACACAAACGCACACTACATGAAAGTATGTGCAGACATACCCACAAATGTTCTGAAAATGTTTTTTCTTTTAATAATAGTTTTTTTCAGCAGCTCAGTGGAGCTGTCATGGGTACCAGGATGGGTCCCAGCTTTGCCAATCTGTTTGTTGCTTGGGTAGAGGAACAGTTCTTTTTCTCTTCACAAGGACTATGCCTTACCTCTATAAACACTACATAGATGATTGAGCAGAGGCCACCTTCTGCTCCAGGGAGACCCTCCAAATTTTCTTGGACAAGTTTCCCTCAGCCCATCCATCCCTTCAGAACACTGTCGAACTACCCTCCACCACACTGTCTTTTGTAGATATCAAATTGTCAGTGCAGAACACTGGTCTGGAGACATCGGTTTATTATAAACCCATTGACTCACACAGCTCTCTCCTCCAAAATTCCTTCCATCCCAAACATGTTAAGAATGGTTTGCCATATTATCATTCATGGCTTTGCTACAACCACTGCACTCAAACGTGTATCCACCGCCCTCAACAAGGCCTGTTGACTTGTCACTGGCTCCCAATGCCTAACTCACACCTATGACCTCTATTCTCAAACTGGATGGTTGATTTTTGCCAATTGAATAAAACACCAAACTTGTATTACTACTAAGAAAATCTTGCTGGGTCTTGCCCCCCCGGAGTCTGTGCCCTTATACAACCGAGAATCCACAACCGCCATACCAGGGGATCGAAACCTCAGCTTCTGCAAATCCTGCATTGCCGCACAACACAAGGCCAAAGATCCTTTGCTTGCTGGGCCGCTTGTTGGTACAACGGTCTTCCCAGCAACATCTCATCCTCACTATCGCTCAGCACTTTTAAGACTCGGCTCCGCCTAACACTCACTGCCTCCAACCGCTGTGACTGTTGTGGCTAAACATGTCTTTTGGTTTCATAGCTGAAGATGCCCTTTTGGATCCACATCTATTCCTGCACTTTGCCAGCACCCCCCACCCTTCCTATCTTCACCTCCCCCTCTGGTCCATGACAAATACCATCCGGCTGCACTACCTCTATTGTTGCCCACCTTCCACCTCTCATCTCTGTTTCCCCCACCTACCTCCCTCCCCTTTTCTCCCATCCACTTAGTCTCCCTGATTTCACCCTCCTCCTTTCCTTTTCCCCTCCCCAAAGTTTCACCTTATTGTTCTTTTTTCCTCCACAAGACTATGTGTTTTTTTTGTTTTTGTTTTTTAATTTTATAAACTGTTATCTTTGCTTATGTTTTGTCTCAATTGTACCAATGACGTGGAACCTTTCTAAAAGAGCCTAGGCTCAAAGGTATTTGTAATCCTAGAACAAATAAATAAATAAATATTCACAGTTTCTTAGACTTTGCAGGTTATGTAGTGAAGAAGATGATGATTTTGCTGAGCAAGCTCAAATAATGCACAGTTCTTTTATTAACAGGGGATACCCAGAAAGCACAGTGGACAGAGCACTCTCCCGGGTCAGTAATATGCCCCGTAACCTTGACCCTCATAGGAGGGATACTGTCATGGAACAAAAACGGTACATTCCACTAGTGCTTCCCTTCCATCATAATGATACACCTTCTTTTCATAGGATCATCACTAGGAACTTCCCTATTCTGCAAACTGACCCAAATATCCAATCTTCCTTTACAGAGCCACCAATTGCCTCCTGCAGCCAACCACCCAACCTATGGAATCTCCTAGTATGAAGCAGCCTACATACTCCTAACAATTCCTCCCTACCAGGTACCAAAGCTTACAACAGAACTCACAGTTACACCTGCAGATTTATTTCTAGTGTCACTGAAATTCAGGGTCCCACATGTGTTTTTCACATCACCAAGGAGTACTCGTTGTACTTCCAGTTACATGA
This sequence comes from Neoceratodus forsteri, assembly GCA_016271365.2. Lineage (NCBI taxonomy): Eukaryota > Metazoa > Chordata > Ceratodontiformes > Ceratodontidae > Neoceratodus > Neoceratodus forsteri. The sequence continues at coordinate 157,930,399 of JADMNL010000032.1, read as the reverse complement.
TATAATGTATTCTTTGCAGGAAGTGTGCAGTTATTTACATTGGAAAAAGTGTCAGATGGCTGGCCGACCGATTCAGGGAACATTACAGGGCAGTCAGGAATGGAAACATTGATGAACCCATTGTATCCCACTTAACCTCCAGGGACCACAGTGTCAATGATCTTTCTTTTTGTGTCCTTCAGCAGGGTTTTTGGGATGCTGATGAAAGAAAAAACATGGAAACCAAGCTGATCATCCACCTAGGCTCCCAGCAGCCCTCCAGTTTAAATGACAGACTTATATTCTACTAACATCTTTCAGCCACCTTTGGGTTTACCACCATAATCTGTCTTTTTTACCCAGACCCCTGTCATATCTTTTCTTGCATGTGTGCATGGTACATTTGCATGTGTGGGCATGCCTAAACACACTTCCATCCAGTGCGTGTTTGTGTGTGTGGGATGGGCATACCCACATGGGCATTCTAGCCAAGTGTGCACATCTATTTTCATTTTCCCTAGTTGTCTCTATATCTGTCTCCTTCCCCCACACTTGTCACCTTTTGGCCTTCTTTCTAGGCCCTGTTAATTAGTTACCACTTGAGAACTCCTCAGCTTATTCACTTCTACTATGCCTTTTCGTACCCATCATCATCTTTTTGTTTTCCAGGCTGTTATCTTACCTTGCCTATTATCACTTTTTCATCTAGCACCTCCCCCTATTTTCTTCCCTCATATATATATATATATAATTATATATATATACAGTATGTATATATGTACCTTATTTACCCTTACCTCTACACCAACTTAGCTTTTTTCCTCTTTTAGACAATTCCTGAAGAAGACCTATGGTTGAAACGTTGATTCTAACTCTATTTTTTATTTTCAGCATGTATTACCATTTGTTTTTGTTCTCTGATATCATGACACTTAGGTCCTTTTCTTTTGTGGAACTTTCCAACACCACCCCATCCCTTTCATATTGCACTCTGGGTTCCCTTTCCAAATGTGCATCACCTTGCATGTTTTAGCATTGAAGCGCAGCTGCCATATCTTTGACCAGCTCTCCACCAGATCCCAGATTAATATACTTTCAACCCTTTAAGGTTTCCTAACACCCTATTCCCTGTTATTTTACCCATACTACTTGAGCACTTGCTTTCTTCTCTTCTGTTCATAACCCCACATTCTGGTAGTGGCCCATCCTTCTCCCTAAAAAGACTGAAAAAAAGTGTTCATTATCTCTGCCTTCCCTTTGTCCCACTCCTCCCATCTTTCCTTCCTCACTCTACAGCCTCACAATATCTCCTTTAGCCTTGTGCTTCTCCCAGATGTACCTGAAGAATGCATTTTCACCTCGCTTCACTCCCATTGCAAGCCCGAGTTCTGTCTCGGTTTTGGCCCTGCTCCCCTTCCTCCTGCCTACGGTACTTCTCTCTTTTCTCTCTTCTTCCTTTGTAATTCTGGTATGCTCTTCTTTTAGTGCTTACCACCATCTGTACATCAGCCATGAATCACAGTTGACCCCTTGCCCTTTCTCCCTTTGATACCCCCACCCAAATGGGCTTACTAGGTAGGCCAAGTGGTCCTTATCTGCTGTCAATTTCTATGTTTCTATGTTTATCCCCTCATCCAGTTTAAATCAGTCTTTAAAATGTATTTATTTTATTTATTTAATGTCTTGGATTACAAAAACCTTTGAGCTAGTAGCTCATTTACAAAGGTTCCACATCCAGTACAAACAATAAGATATACAAAGGTATGTAACTTATGTACTATCAGTTCCAGAGTTATGCAACGTGAGGTACAGTCTTTATTTATTTATTTAACCAGGTGATCACCGTTGAGCAAGCTAATTTTCGAGGTGGACCTGGGTTTGTTAACAAGGAACAAGGGACAATGTACATGGGATGCAACACACAAGAAAATAGTAATAATACAAATAAAGTGAGATACAATAATACAGTATATACAAAGTATCAGCAGGTAGCATTGACAGTAGTATATGTTTGGAACAGAAGATACAGCAAGTTTTGGGTAGGACACAATTTTTCATAAAAGTAAAGAAATATACATATCAGGTGCACTGAACACAAATAAAACCTAATATAAAAAGATATATAGTGATATGGTATGGAGAATTTAGTGCTGGAACCAGGTCAAAGGAATGTGGAAGGGACAGATATGGAAAAGGGGAGAGGGAAGAGTCGGTTATAGATGTGATCAGTCTTTTTACAGTAGTAATTAGAGTGTGCTTGGACTTATAGGAGTCACTATTTAGGGTCGAGTTTGGCTAGGGTACCTGCAGGTCCCTGACTATATAGAAAGTCTACGTAATCCAATAGGGAAAGAAAGGAGGTTTGAACCAGTTTCAGTTTAGCGTCTCTTATGAGGAGATTATTAATCCTAAATAACAGACCAAGTCTTTGTCTAAGTTTCCTTGCCAGTTCTTCTAAGTGATCTGTGAAAGTAAGTCTATGGTCTAACCAGACCCCCAGGTACTTGAACTTTGATACGTAGTCCAACTGCTCACCTAGAATGATAGTGATCTGCGGAAGTGTCCCAGCAATTGCAGGATTTATTGCATTTTGAAGGGGCAAAAGGAACATTGCTTTGATTTTTTTTTTGCATTTAAGAGCAGTTTCTGGTTTATAAGCTGATGTTGCAGCAGATTAAATTCATTTTGAAGGGCTTTACAGGCCGCTTCAGGTGTGGGGCTACTAGCATAGAGTACCGTATCATCCACGAATTGGTGCATTTGTGCTTTTTTGATGGGGGCATCTACGTTGTTAATATAAATGGTGAAGAGCAAGGGACCAAGAATGGAACCTTGTGGTACACCCCTCAATAGGGGTTTTAGTGGAGAAACTTCTCCTTCTGCCTCTACTTGTTGAAGTCATCCTGAGAGGTAGTTGGAGAACCATTTAAGGGATAGGGATTCCAAACCAATGTTCCGGAGGGACGACAGAAGCAGTCTGTGACCAACTGCATCGAATGCCTTGCTTAGGTCCAAGAAAACTGTGCAGACAAAGTTTTTTTTTTGTCTAATTCAAGCTGCCAGTCATTTGTCACCTTGGCTAGAGCATAGATTGTACTGTGCTGTGCTCTAAAACCAGATTGTAATGGGTTGAGCAATTTTTCTGATTCCAGGCACTTCCGAAGCTGGGAGTTCATTATTTTCTCCAGCATCTTTGACAGAATTGGAAGTAGGGAGATTGGCCTGTAGTTACTGAGGTCACTAGGATCTCCTGACTTAAACAAAGGGACCACAAGTGCATTTTTCCAAATGGTCGCTAGGTCACCCTGGGACAAGGATAAGTTGAAGAGATGAGTAATTGGGACTGCGAGGACATGGTAGCTGACCTTTAAGAAGTACGGGTCAATGAGGTCGGCCCCAGCACTTTTCCTAGTGTCCAGCTGAAGGACAAGATCCTCGACTTCTTTCAGGAAGTTGGGCTGCAGAGAGAAGGATGGACTGAGGATGGGTTTTTCTTGTGTATCCAATCTAAGTTGTTGGCGGAGGATATTCACAGGAGAGGAGTCAAAGGCTAGCCCTGCAGTGGCAAAATGATTATTGAGAGCATCGAGGATAGACGGTCTGTCGGAGATGACAGTATTGTCGATCAATAATTTAGTAGGTAGGGAATTTACAGTGGTGTGACCTTCAATGTCTTTGATAGTCTTCCAGAATTTGGAGGCATTTCTTGAGGAGCTCTCCAGCTGACAGCCATAGAAATTAGCTTTGGCTTCTCTGACCATTTTGGTGCAGAGGAACAATACAATACAGTATAATGTAGGCCAATGCAAAATCAATACAAGTGGCAGCCTGGTTGGCTCTGTCAGTAGGAAGGGAAGGGAATGGTAGCCAAATATAGCCTTGTCAAAGGGGGAAGAGCAAGGTGAGTGGGCATAGGGGTGAAATTGGCCTTACCAGTTAGGTTTGGTCCCAGTACACAATGCATAGGTAAGAAAAGATTAAATATTTGGGAGGGGGGTGCAAGGATGAGACGGTAAAGGGTATATTTATTATGGGGCAGAGGAGGATACACAGGAATGGGCTTTGTTGTAGGCTGAGGTAAAGCAGGCTAATTAGTGTACTCACCTGGTAAAATCCCATATCCTTACTGCATTTACCCGTATTGCACTCCCTAGTTTGACCTTCAGCACCACTTTTCTTTTTTTTTTTATATTTAAAGTTCATTAAATAAGAAAGGTGTTGTGTCAAGTACAATACTTAGGTCAGCACAGCAGTGATACAGAGTGTAATATGTAACAGATCCTAATAATCCATTTACCAACAGAGTATCTCATAAACAATATAAATCTATATACAGTGACAGAATCAGGTAACCCACCAAAATAATAGTTGCCAGGCAGTGGGTCAAATTCTATTACACCTTTCAAACAAATCCTGGAACTCTAGGGGTCAAACTGAGTATTTTGTGACATATAATATAATACCCAAGGTTACCATCTATCTTAAAACCGTTGTGTTTTCCTTCTCCGTTGGAAAGTCAGTTTCTCTAAGACACATTCTACTGCCATTGAAGTATGGTTGGGGGGCAGGCTATAACCAAAATGGGGCAATGGCCTTCTTTGCAGCCGGGAGATAAATGTTTAACAATGAGCAAGACTAGCACATCTGTCCTTCCAGCAGAATGGCCAGGAAGAGAGTGGCAGGATGTGGCATCCGAGGAGTCATGAGGGAGGGAGAGACAAATGAGTTTGTAACTGTTGCCAAAAGTCCTCCAGTACAGGACAGGACCAAAAGATGTGGGTCTGATCAGCGCCAACTTCTTCACACCCCCTCTAGCAAGAGCTGAAGTGGTCTACCATATATTTTGCCTATATCCTAGGGGTAATAAAATATCTCTGGGGACAGTTTCTTTTTTTTTCTTTTACTTTTTCTCTTTATCTCTCCCATCTGCTCTCGGAGCCCACTCCTTCCATCCACTCATTTTTCCCCCCATTCCACCTCCGTGGGATCTGCCCCTAGAGTGCCTCCTCTCTCCTCCTGCACAGTGGGGTCTGTCCCTCTTGGTGGTCTGGATGGAACCGGAGCGGCTTTCATCCAGGGCTGCTGAGAGGTGTTTTCTGTTTTCTCCCTAGGTCCCCTACCCTCTGAGACGTCGAGTGCTAGGACGTACATCCCGAGTGGTGGCATACTGATGCATGCTGAGCCTCTCATGCGCCATCAACGTCCCCCCTCCCCGGCTCCGGTGAATGGAGCTGCCTCCATCCCTTCCTAATGTTGGTGCTTCCACCAGCTATGGAAGGGATGCAGAACGCAGATGCGTTCTTGGTCTCCCACCCCTGAGGGAGGAGAGCATCCGTTGGGACGCTCGATCCTCCCTCTCCCCTGCTGACCTCCTGCCACCCAGTCCGCTCTCAACCCGGGTCACTGGCGTAGCACGAGTCTGGGGACATTTTCAGGCAAACTCCTCCAACCAACCAAAGTAGTAGCTCAGAAAGTCAAAAGGTAATATACAATCCATTGTTCATAAGTATAGGAGGCATTCAATTCCTGATTCCATTTTTCCAGAATAGATCTAGATGTCTCAGACTATAATGCTTCTATATCCTTACACAAATGACCTATTAATGGGTGCTAGCTTTCCCCACATGAAAGGCCCATAAATATACCAAGGAGAAGTGAACAGGGATTGGGACACTTTGGAGAGCAGCATGGTTTATGTAAGAGATACAAATGAATTTGTAGGTACCTAAAATGCTCTTGTCCTCTCAGGTCATATGCATTTTGTAATTGTACAAAAGGAAGCATGCATTATTCATTAAACAAATTGCAGTACAGAGTGGAGATCTAATTGCTACCATCTTTTAAAAGCCATATCCAGCTATAGAAGTGAGAGCACTATCTTCTGTTAGTAACCTACAGTACAATAACAGCGAGGAGTGAGCTGCAATCTTAACAAATCTGCTCCACTTGGTCAAAGTAACTGCTCTGTACATGGTGAAGTCAGTGAAGCGACACTGGCCAGAGGGGTAAGTGAACAGGTAGTGAGCAAAATCAAACAAATCATTTAGGTGAAATTCAATAGTTTTCCATGGGGACACACATGCTGGAGTGATCCAATTACAGACTATGTGCAATTGCGCTGCCTGGGTGTATATATGGAAATTAGGTAAGTTTACCCCACCTAGATCCCTAGGGAGCTGTAGAATAGGCAATCGAATTCATGGATGCCTGCATTCAGAAATAAAGTGTGAAACCAGCTTATGCCAAGAGCTAAAATAGTATGAGGTAGGATAAACTGGGAAGGTCTGGAGAAGGTGAAGCACTAGGGTAACACGACCATCCAAATTGCACCTATTTTATGACAAAAAGGGAAGGGGAAAGGACTACCAGCTTCTGAGATCCAAAATAATTTGTTGTGTGAGGGGCTCATAATTCAAAAATTCTGCATTTTTCAAGTTCTGAGGGATATTAACCCCCAGGTATTTAATCATGTCCTTATTCCATTTTAATGAAATGCACTGTTTTGGTAAGCTACATGGGGAAAACTGAGCCAGAGTAAGTTTGTTTTTTGATTATTTAAATGAAAACCGGACACTTCCCCAAAAGACTGCAACTCCTGCCAGGCCTCTGGAATAGAAAGGTCTGGGGACAGCAAGGTAAGCAGCACATCATCTGTGTAGAGAGTTATTCTGTATTCAGCCCCCAAAGGGTACCCCCTCAATCCCCAGATTCTTCCTTATTGCAGCAGTCTGTGGCTCTTTATAGAGAGTGAATAACAAAGAGAGAGGGGACACCCCTGTTTAGTTTCTATTTGTAGATGTATGGGCAAACTGCAAGAGCTATTAACCTTAATATAGGCCTGGGGCTCAGCATAGACATATAGATGTCCAAGCCAAGTTACCATGGAGGGAGGGACGTCAGAGGCCAACAGGGTCTCCCACAAAAATGTCCATGGGACCCTGTCAAAGGCCTTCTCTGCATCTAAGCTGAGAAGAGTTAAAGGAATAGAGGGCTTCTGGACATAGTCGAGGATGTGAAATCTCATAGAAACATAAACTTTGATGGCAGATAAGGACCGCTTTGCCCACCCAGTCTGCCCATTAACTTCTACAAATATTGTCCATAGTTTGCCTTCTCCAGATAAATCCAGATTGGTCGAGATGAATAAGATTAGGGAGAAGCAATTCTAACCTACATGCCCAGATGCCCATATACATCTTGTAGCCCATGTTAAGAATGGAAATAGGATGGTATGAAGAAGGGGAACCAATATCCTTGCCAGGTTTTAATACAGCTGACAAGTAACAGCCTTCCAGGTCAGGGGAGGCAGTTCCCCTTCCAGAACTGCACAGAAAGTTTGGAGCAGTACAGGGAGGAGGGCATCAGAGAAAGTTTTATAAAATTCCACTGGTTAGCCATCAGGGCCAGGACATTTCAGTGTTTTTGCCTACCCAACCACCTGTTGGATTTCTTCCAGGGTAATAGGTCTCTGCAGGTGTTGTTGAGTTTCACTGAAAGGGGGGAACCACAGCTGAGCTAAATAAGCTTGTGCTGCCTCCAGAGGGGAAGCGCGGGCTTCTGAGTAGAGAGCCTTATAGTAATCACTCATTAGTTGCATGATTTTAACACTGCAATGCACCAGTTTGCCCGAAGAGGGTCATCTAATGTGTAGGATATGCACTTTTCGCCTGTGAACCCAAAGAAACATAGAAACATAAAATTTGACGGCAGATAAGGACAGCTTGGCTCACCTAGTCTGCCCATTTCCCTACCTATTGGATAAGCTGCAGATCGTAGTTAACCAATGGCCTACTTCTTCCTACCCCGCACCAGAAATGCCTTATGTCTGTCCCATGTATTCTTGAATTCCCCCACTGTTTTTGACCCATGACCTCCTCAGGAAGACCGTTCCATGCATCCACCACCCTCTCTGTGAAAAAATACTTTCCCACATTGCCCCTGAGCTGTCCCTCCCCTTCAGATTGTGTCCTCGAAGGCAGTGGGCTAAGTGGCAGGCCCCCCTAGTTCCCCCCTCGTAGTATGTCTGTTGGAGACACATAAGAGAAAATTCTACCTTTTCCTGCAGTATTTTCTGAATCTCAGTCTGAACCTCCAACTTTTGGGCTGCTACACATGGGGCACAAGGCAGCAAAGGAGTTTTCAGTGTAGATAGTTTAGCAGTCAGCTCAGAAAGATGCTGTACTCTGCCCCACTTCTGACATGAAGCATATGAGATTATTATCCCTCGAGTGACAGTCTTTACTGTATCCCATGATAGAGGTTCTGTGACATCCCCTGTATTATTACCATTAAAGGTAGTTCATAACAAATTGTTTAACTGAACTTTCCCTTCACTCCCTTGCTCTTACCTCCCCCCTCCCCCGTACTCTGACAAGGCCTCCCTGGGCTGCGCCTCTGCCTACCCTATTTCTTCCCAATTCTCCTATTGGTAGTACCTCCCCCCATGGGGGCCTAACTAAACTATATATCACTACCTTGTTTGTTCTAGTTACTGCCACAGTATCCCGTGTTTGCATTTCTGTATTTTACATGCCTTGTATTTTGACATTTTTGTACCTTTTTTATTGTTACATTCTATGTGTCTTAGTATTGTGTTTACCTCTGTATATTTTGTACCCACTGTTAATTGTTCTTCCCCTGACGTGGAGCCTTTGTAAAGGAGTCGTTGACTCAAAGGCTGTAATTCTGAAAAATTCAATAAAATGAATAAATCAATAAATAAATGAATAAATAACGTTAAATGCTTCATCTCTAAGAAGAGAAATTTTCAGATGGCAAAAAGTGTTTTTCTTACTCTGGTCTAGGTTAACTTTAAAGATCACTGGTAATGATGAAATATCTATCAGTGGAAATCGATCCATTTTTTGTGATTAATCAGACTGATTAGCTGCAGTGAAAGTTTTTTTGAAGTGCTGACACCCCTCCAGCCATCCTTTGTGTTAAGCTTTTACTATGCACCCTGGTATGTGCACTTGTAGCACATTGTGAACAAGTGAGCTGCCACACTTGTAACACTGTATATAGTCACCATATTTCGGTGATCAGAAGGATCATCCTTGTCATCAATTGTGACACGTTCACGTGCCAAAATTAGGTTACAAGGGAATATCTGTCTAATGCTCCTTGAGTACATTCACAGCTAACTAATTTTTACAACTTTGGAACTGTGAGCTATTAGTTTTAAAATGAAAATTACGAGACAGTACTGTCTGCATCAGCGTGAAACCGTGCTGCTGGCAGACTGCTGGATTGTGTATTTTCTTTAACTGTGTCTGCGGTTTGTGAATTAGGCAAACCAAGTAAAATTTAATAGCAATTTTTTTTAATGGTGGGGAAAGGAAGCAGAGATGGGCTCAAGACCTGAGATTAGCTGTTCAGTAAGGAGGTCTGTTGCGCTTCAGACATTGATGTTAGACCTTGAATGATGTCATTGGCTAACAGGGCTCAGCTGAGATCGTGGAAAAAATGGAGGCTTTTATGGAGACCTATATGTCAACAACAATAGTTTGTGTATTGAGAGCTGAATAAAATGAATACAATAGACAACACAGGATGGTATTATCTAGACTTTATTTGTTAAACAATCACAAAAATGGATTGATTTTCACTGACTTGATATTTCATCATTGTTATTGATCTTTAAGGAGAAGCTAATCGTGGTCAGACAAAATTCTGGGGCCATAGGTCACATCTTGGTCTTTATAAAAGTGTTCACAGATTGTCACAAAATAATCTAGCCTGGCGTATGAATTTATTTTATTTGAATTTTGGTAACAGGGTGGGCCCATTGAGACATTGCAGTCCCTATTTCAGGGGTGACCCAGGGAAGTGCAGTACATTGAAAGTGAAGTACATTGACATAGTAAACATAATTACAGTGGTAGGTACATAGTAAAGATACTGTAGTTACAGCGGGATAGTTACAATGGTAAAGTATACAATATTCAGAGATCCACAGGAATTAAAATACAGACAGATACACCTGGGAATTGCATAATTATATACACAGAAATTGGCAACACAAAATGTGACGAGTTCTGAAATCACACAATGGCAGCAGAACCCTCAATCACAGAATATCAAAAGAAAGCAAATACAAGTAAGCACACCAATTATGACTGGGGGAATAGTTTGTGTATGTCCTGCCAGAGGGAAACAAATGTCTCCAGACATCTACGAGGCTCAAACGTTGCCAGGTATGAATAAGATATTTTTGCACAGCAGACCCCCCATACTGTGAGGGCTTGACAGCTTCCAAGTCCAAGAACAAAGACATACATAAATAAAGTCTGGGGAGAAGGTCAAATTAAACTCCCCTCCTAAAAGGAACTGGCCAGCCAGCTTATCCAAGAGTTTATTAAAATAAGGTCAGAAAAACTAGCTTAGAGATATTCAGGGGGAAATATGCATTAAGGCTAAAAGTTGGAATAATGACTCACTCGCCATTACTCTTTCTTGTCATTTTGTTAATTTTCAGTTTTTAAGAGACAGTTAAACTGTTATCAACATTTCACAGATCAACATTTCATGGAGTGAACCCCACTTCTTCAGGTAAACTTTGCTCCTAAGTGAATCGGTTTATAAATATATGGTAAAAAATTATTACGCACAATCTATCAGTACAATAAAGGTTGCGGTATTAAACCTGAGTTTATAAAAAATACTACTGAGACTATCTTTAAATAAATGTTCACTATATAACACTATAAATCCATGTAACTCTATGAATTAATATAAAGCCTTTGTCACAAAAGTAGATATGTCTTTAAAAAGGCTGGAATTGTTCCTAAACATCCACATTTTTCAATATAATTCAATATAGGAGCACAGTAGCATTCTATCATTCATTCATTTGCACCATTACCATGTTGAAGCAGTACACATGTTAGGAGCATAGAAACCCAAACCATGATGACCCCATAAGAACAAAAGTATTCAATTTATTGCTTACTTATCTGATATGTAACAGAGTCACTGCTTACCTATTGTTCATTATATTTGAAGTAAAAGTGCTTCTATATTGGAGCTGTTGGGAATTTCCCTAAAGAACAGGATTATATATAGAATAATATATGGGGTGAGTGCATAAGAAGACTTTAATGCACACCCGAGGTGTGGGGTGCTACATAAACCCAGAGAGCAAAGCCCGAGGGGTTTATCAAAGCATCCCATACCGCAGATGTGCATTAAATTTTTGTGCACTTTCCCCATGCATTGTTTTATGTACTTGTTGCATGGTGTTTTTTAGAGAAGCATAGAAACAGAGACAATGATGGCAGAAAAAGACCAGATGTTCATCCAGTTTGCCCAAGTTCCCCATAATCCCTGGAACCCACTGTTCCTCCAGGGTACTAACCCCCCTCTTCCACTCTCTATTCTCCTCCTTGGCCCTGTCACCCCCAGTAACCACTATTTCCTTCATTATGTCCCAGCTCTGCTTGAATCCCCTCACTGTTTTTGCACCCACCACTTCAGCTGACAGACTGTTCCAAGGTTTCAGCACCCTTTCCATAACGTAATACTTCCTCACATCCCTCCTGAACTTATCTCCTGTTAATTTCCATTCATGTCCACGTGACCACAAATTGGAAGTCTGGCTAAATAGTTCCCCACATTTTACTTTGTTAATTCCTTTAAGGAACTTGAAGGTCTCTATCATATCTCCCCTCTCCCTTACATATTTAGTGCCTCGAGGCACTCCTCTTAGGATCTGCCCTGCTGGCGCTGAATCATTTTTGTTACTCTGTGCTGCACTGTCTCCAACCTATCCTTATCCTTTCTGAGGTGAGAACTCCAGAACTGGGTGCAGTACTCTAGATGAGGCCTCACCTGGCATCTGTAGAGGGGGAGTACTACCTAATTTCTTCTGCTGTCTTCTCCCCCTGGCATGCCTTCCAATGCAGAATCTTTATTTATATCACTAACTTTAGGCAATGTTAAGAAACTACTTATTGGATGTATTTACCTACCCCCGCGGGACGCCTCCAATGAACTGCCTTCCCATATGTCAGCATTGTCAGCTCTCCCCCCTCATGACACAGTATTCTGTGGAGATCTCAACATTGATTGACTGTCCCCCCCACAAAAACAAGGCCCATATGCTAGTCTGTGACACAGAGTTCACCCAACTTACTTCCTTACCCACAAGACATAACTCCAAAACAGGTACTGCAACACTGTTGGGTTGGTTACTGTCTAATTGGCCGCATAGGATCAAAACAGTCACTGTTTTACTAGATTGTATTAGTAATCACTCTCCTACCTACTGTGTGTGGTGTAATAATTTTGGTGCCCCACCACCCATAATACATGAATGCAGGAAAATGTGTCAGTTTAACGTAGACCATATCTCAATGTCTATTAGTAATGCTGATTGGACACCCATTACTCGCCTCCCCTCAATAGACCAGGCACTCAATTATCTTAGCCTTACCTTTAAAAACATTATCAACAGACATGCTCCACTTACTAGATGTAGATTTAAGGATATTAAGGCACCCTGGCTCTCTACTGAAATGAGGACCCTCATGAAGAGTCGTGATGAAGCCTGGAAGACGTATAAACACAGCCTCCTTCATTCTGATTGACTATATTATTGACAGCTGAGAAATAAGTATAAAAATATGATACCAGGTGCTAAACGTACCTATCTCCACTCACTTCATACTGAGAATTTCAGCAAGCCCAAAGAATTCTGGAAACATATAAATTCTTTGATCAAAGTTAAATCGACCCAATGTCCAAGCTCCATATCATCTGGCAGCCACCTCCTTCAAGATCCCCCATCCATTGTAGAAGGAATTAATCAGTTCCTCACTGACATTGATCGGTACACAGCTCACCTGCCGCCAGTGTCGGATTTCTCTATCCCTACTCAGCATCACACCACTCTTGGCTCCTGACCCCCTTTCCACCCAAAAATAGCCACTAGAAGAGAAGTCCTCAGGCTGTTATCAAATCTCAAGTCAGACAGCTCCCATAGCCATGAAACATTAGAACCCAGGTTTCTCAAACTAGGGGCAGCAACACTCACCACACCTGTCTGTGATCTTATAAATAGATCCATCCTCTCTGGTGAATTACCAAGTCTTTGGAAAGTGGCTGTGGTGGTCCCCCTCCATAATGGGGGGACTCAAACTGTGGAAAATGATTGGCCTATTTCAATTCTCTGCCTACTGGCTAAGATCCTGGAGTGGATCTTGCACATTCGGCTATAATCCTACCTAGACTGACATCATCTTCTCACAGACTGCCAGCACGGCTTCAGGAAGGACCATAGTACTACCACAGCACTTGTCAAAGTCTCAACTGACATTCTTAATGCAAGTGATGCTGGTCTTCTAACCGGGTGGCATATTCATTGACTTGACTAAGGCCTTCGATCTAGTAAACCACCACCTTCTCCTTGGTAAATTGCATCTATTAGGTCTAGATCGCTAAGCACTCACATGGTTTTATGACTACCTCATTGGAAGATCGCAAAGGGTAAAATGGTCTGTTCACTCTCCTCTTCAAGGCCTGTCTCACACAGAGTACCCCAAGGTTCTATTCCTGGCCCAATACTATTCTAGCTTTTTATCTACGAGCTCCCCAACTTCTGTGGTGGTGCGTCCGTGCAATTATATGCTGATGATGCAATCTCATACCGCTCATCTAACAATATAGGCTGGCTTAACCAAAGCCTTAACTCTGATTTCATTGCACTTGAGACCTGGTTCTCTGACAATCACCTAATTCTAAATACGAAAAAACCAAAAGCTATGCTTTTCCATAACCCATCCCCCAAACCTACCAAACAGCTCCAGATCAGTACATAGTCAGGAGACCCCATAGAGGTGGTTAGTACTTTTAAATACCTTGGGGTTCACTTAGATGCCTCCTTCTTAATGGAGCATCATGCAACTCAGCTTACCAAAATGCTAAACCAGAAGCTCGGGTTATTATACTGCCTCCACCCTCTCTTATCCAAGACTGACTGTAAAAAGATTGCATCAACATCCCTTCTCCCTCTTTTGTTCTATGGTGCCCCTCTACTACTCCCTGCCCAATCCTCTTCCCTTGCACAGGTGCATCAACTCTATCATACGATTGGATGTTTTGCCCTTGGAGTGGACTCCAGAAAACACCACTGTGAGGCCCTGCATTCTCTTCAATGGCTTACCTATGACTAAAGGTTACAGTTTCACACCTTATGCCTTGTATTCAAACTTACCAAGCTCTTTAATCCCCCTTGCCTAAGGGGAATCGTTTACAAAAAAGCACCCACATGCATGTTTAGATCTACTTCCTTACCCTTATTAGCAATCCAGAAGACACAACGCCTATCGGGTAAGCGCTCATTCGCCTTTTCAGCTCCCTCTGTTTGGAATTCCTTCCCCCCCAACTTAGTCTCCTGCCCCACTCCATCATCCTTCAAAAAAGAGCTTACCTCTTTCCTACAAACCCTCCCTCCTCTGCAATTGCTTTAAATAGCCCTTATAGCGTTGTTAATGCCTAGTCTATGTTACTCTGACAGATGTATCTTGTAATCCACCTGCTCTCATGTTCCTGCAATGGATATTTTGTATAATATTAGTTATTCTGTTTATTTATATATGCTTAATGCCTGATCTGTTCTAAATTACTTACCTGGCTTTCCACTGTAATAATTTTTGCAGCATTGTTAAATCTCTCTGTATCCTGTATATTATTATTGTATTTATCTATTATACTGTGTTCATCATTGTGACCTAGGTCGTCACTGAAAAGGGACTACATGGTCTCAGTGAACTTACCCAGTTACCAAAATTCTAATAAATAAATACATACCCCTCCTTATACATCCCAGCCTCCTGTTAGCCTCGCTAGAGGCCTTGCTGCACTGACTTGATTGCTTGAATGAGTTGCTAATGATAACTCTCAGATCCCGGTCCTCATCGGTAGTGATAAGTCTCTCTTCTCCCATCCAGTACTCTGTCTTGGGGTCCAGCTTCAGAGAAAAAGTGTCTGTGACATAGGGAGTTGGTATAGAATTTTATTGAATTCAGCATGGTACAGCTTTAAAGACGTGTAAAGTGAAAAGTAAACATTGAAAAAAAAATTTAAATACAGTTATGTGAAACACAGCAACTAAATCAGATTTAGAAAGCTATGGAACTGTTTCTCTTAGAGCTATATTGTGGGATTTTTAGGAAAATGGACAATGTTAACATCAGAAAGGAAACTGCTGTAGTACGACCGCAAAGGGCTTTAAATAATTTTTTAAACACCAAACAGTAAAATCTTCAGTCACTAATCTTCTGACCCTCTTCCACAGAAATTTCTGCATGGCAGACAGATTTGAAATAGAAAACCTAGGAGAGAGAGAGGCATTTACCACCAAACAAGAAAGCAGGAATACATAACTGTGCCTGTATGCCCCTGAATCCCATGCCAGAAAGTCAGTGGAAGAGGGTTGGAAGGTTAGTGACTGGAGATTTCACTGTTTGGTATTTAAAACATTATTTTAAAGTGCTTTTTGCCATCATGTTACTATTTTCTGAGGTGATTCAATTTTGCCTGATTGATGACTGCTTTAAATTGCGGTGTGAGGGGGCATGAGCCAGGTGCAGGAGAAGCTGGTGAGTGTTTGCCGTTATAACCCGCTGGTTATAACAATGAATTATAACTGGCCTCTCCCACAGGGAAAAAATACCAACCAGTTATTACAAACAGATTATAAATCACAAAACTAAAATAGTGACTTTTATATTGTATAAATAGTAACATGACAATGGAACACAATAGTTTTCAGGTGGCTATTTCCGTTCTTCATATTGCTTCATTAATTAATTTAATCATGTTTTTATTTTATGCGTTAAAAACTTTTTTCTTACCCTTTTTAGCAGTTCTGTCCCTATGTGTTCTGTTCTGAAAAGGAATACAAAAATAAAGGAACTTTTTGAAACCTAATGTATTAAATTTGCAGAATATAAACAATTTTATTCTGCTATATTTAAAAATCAAATTCTCAGTTTCAAAGCTAATCTATTTTCCTTAGTAAACTGCTGTGTGTTTAGCAATAAGAAACACTTTCAAACTGACTGAAAATGTGGAGAATGGTGGTCAGCAAGGTAGGTGATGGTCACGGGGAGAAGGGACATGGCTTATGGTTGCATGTCCAGCTTGTGGCAGAAAAAACTTTATGGCAAAACAAAAGAACCTAAAGGACAATGGCATAGAAGAGCAAAATCAACATGGCGTCCCAAAATCACGGTCCTGTACCATTAATATTTTAAGCTTTTATAACAACATAAGCAAGGCTATAGACACCTATAAACTGATGTATATAGTATAACTAGATTTCAAAAAAGCCTTTAACAAAGTGCCCCACTGGCAATTAATAGATAAGCTTAAAAAAATGTAGATATAGATAACATTTAACTATAACACTGCATAACATGCAAAGTAAAAGCCTCTTCAAATTATCTTTGAGGAGGTTTTTGTTTTCTAAGACACAGTGCAATTGTTTTTGAAAGATTGTGTAACCATTTTAATGGATATATTGTTTGTATACCTTTGCGCACACTGAAAAATAGTTCTTAGGCATCAGATGGAAACAAACGTGTATTGATATTATGATGTACTGTTCTCAATGTCTCATTCATGTTTTGCTTGTATTTCTTAAACTGTCTTTTTACCTTTTCAGGTCAAGCCTGTAAAAGGGCCATGTGACCCAGTGCTTCATTAGCTGGCTACAAATAAACGAAAATGAGATGAATATAGATATTGATGTAGATATAAATATAAACAAATGCTACATAAATCTGATAGAATCCTGGCTGATGGAGAGAACACAATGGGTAAGAATAAATGGAGTCATGTCAAATGGATGCGCTGCTGCTAGTGGGGTGCTGCAGAGGTCAGTACTTGGACCATTATTGTTCAACACATACATTCATGGCCTGGAAACTGGGTGCAACATGTTTATCATGAAATTTGCAGATGACACAAAATTAGATGATTTGGTAGACACATAGGCAAATAGAAATATGGTTCTTGAGGATCTGAAGAGACTAGAAACCTGGACACTTGTGAATAACGGGTAATTCAATAATGGCAAATGTATAGTGATCCAGATCAACCAAAACAACCCTTATCAAAAGTACTATCTTGACAACACGCAACTAAATATAGCAGCACTTGAAAGGGATTAAGGAATAATAATCAGTAATGATTTTAAGTGTACCGCACATTGTAGGTTGATAGCTGGTAAAACACACAGGATACTGAAACTGTATCAGGAAAACCTTTGTAAATAAAGTGGAGGTCATAATTAGCCCACTATATTGAACATATGTGTGACCGCATCTCGACTACTGTTTGTAAGTCTGGAACCTCTACCTGTAAAAGGATATAGACATAATTGATACAGTACAATATTGAGCAACTAAAATGATACCTAGTGTTACCAAAAAAGCACATCCTGATAGGTTACATCACTTAGGACTACATACATTGGAAAGGAGAAGGCTAAGAAGGGACATCAGGGATAACAAATTAAGAGAAGAGATGGGTTTACGAACATATGAACATACGAAATTTGCCAGCAGATAAAGGCCTAGAGGTCTATCAAGTCTACTCGAATGTGCAGCTAGCACCCCTTATTCTGCAGCTGCCCCTCCCTTCCACCCTTCCCCTTCATTAACCCTCCCCCTTGTCCTGTCCCATCCTCATTTGAAGCAGTCCACTGTTCTACTGCATACCACTTCTGCAGGTAATGCATTCCACCCAGCCACCACCCTCTCTGTAAAAAAGTGTCTCCTCATCTCCCTCCTGAATCTTCCTCGCTCCAGTCTCATATCAGCCCCTGGTACCCTCCCTCCTTACTTTGAACAGCCCCTCTGTACCTGTCTTGTTTATTCCTTTCATGTATTTAAAGGTTTCAATCATGTCACCCCGTCTCTCCTCTCCTCCAGTGAGTACATGTTCAACTCCTTCAACCTCCTCTCGTATGATAAGTCCCCCAGACCCTTGATCATCTTTGTCGCCCTGCGCTGCACCCCCTCCAGTAACTTAATGTCCCTCTTCAGATATGGACGTCAGTACTGCATACAGTACTCCAGGTGTGGTTTAACTAATGACCTATACAGTGGCAGAATCACCTCCTCCCTCCTAGAGGATATACCCCTTGCAATACAACCCAGCATTTTGTTGGCCTTTGCAGCTGCCTTCCTACACTGTGCTGAGTTGTTCATTGACCCTGTAATGAGCACACCCAGATCCTTCTCCTCCTCTGTCTGGGCTAGCTGCACTCCCCCTAGCTGGTAAGTCCTCCTTGGGTTCTTCATCCCAAAATGCAGCACCTTGCACTTTTTGGCATTAAAGCCCAGTTGCCAGGTGTCTGACCAGGTTTCAAGCTTTGCCAGATCATCCTGCAACCCCTGCCATCCCCTAGGTCATACACTACGCACCAACCTTGGTATCATCAGCAAACAGACTGATCTTGCTCTTGATGTCCCATGATATGTCTGCAATGAATATCCCAAACAACACTGGTCCCAACACCAAGCCCTGTGGGACACCGCCGTCACTGCCCTTGGGTGTGAGATCTCCCACCCACCACCACCCTCTGTTGCCTTCCCTGCAGCCAGTTTCTACCCATCTCACCAGCTTTGCACCCACCCCTGTGCCTACTAACTTCCTTCCCAGCCTTCCATGTGGCACCGAGTCGAATGCCTTACTGAAGTCCAGATACAGGACATCCACTGCATGGACCCTGTCCAGTTGCCTAGTTACACAGTCATAGAACTCGACCACGCTGGTTTGGCAGGATCTGCCATGTATGAAGCCATGCTGTCTGCTGTTCTGTAGTCCTTTGGCCTCTAGGAGGGCCACCAGCCTCTCCTTCAGGATAGTCTCCATTAGCTTACCCACGATGGATGTGAGACTCACTGGTCTGTAGTTTCCCGGTTCATCCTTGGGGCCACTCTTGTGGAGGGGCACCACATGAGCCATCCTCCAGTCCTGAGGTACACACCCCAAATGTAGTGAGGCATTAAATAGGTCTGCCAAAGGTCCTGCAAGGACCTCTGCCAGCTCCTTCAGTACCCTGGGGTGGATGCCATCTGGGCCTGGCGCCTTGTCCACCCTCAGTGCCTTCAAACCCTCTCGATCTCTGCCCTCCATGATTTCCCCATCTGTCACCACTTCCCCCTGTGTCTGCCATTTCTCCCACCTTGGGTGTCACCCCCTCTTCTCTTTAGTAAATACTGAGCAGAAATTACTCATTTAGTGCTTCCATGTATAGTACCCTGCTTCCACCCAACCCCTCCTTCCTAATCCTTACTATGTGGTCCTTACAGCTCCTTTCTCCTGATGTACTTAAAGAAGTCCTTCTCCCCTTCTTAATGCCTTGTGCCAGCCTGGGTTCCGTAGATGCTTTGGCTCCCTTACTGCCTTGTCACCTCCTTGATTCTGTCAAGTACTCCTCTGTCCTCCCCCATCCCTGTTTTCTTGTACTTCCTAAAGGCAGCTCTTTTCCTCCTTACTTTTTCCATGACCTCCTTGCTCAACCAGCTCGGTTTCTTAGCCCTAGCCTTCTTGCTCTGGGCTTTGCAGCAGGTTTTGGTTGCCTCCACTATCCCCAACTTTACGAGCTCCCATCTCTGGTTAGTGTCCATACTAGATTGAATTCTGGCCAGGTACCCTTTTACCACTTCCCCCATCCTCCCAAAGTCGGCCCTCCTGAAGTCCAGCGCTCTTGCGCCAGATTCCACTCCTTCCTTGCCCATATCCAATGTGAGCCATACTGAGTGGTGGTCACTCCCTGACAGCGGTTCCTCCACTGTAAGTTCTCTCACAAAGTCCCCATTTGCCAGCACAAGGTCAAGGGTATTCCCTAACCTGGTTGGTTCACTGCCCATTTGCAGCAGGAAGCTGTCTTGGAAGGCATCCAGCAGTACCTGCTCCCTTCTGTTCCTGGTTGTTGGGGTGCTCTAGTCCACTCCTGGCATGTTGAAGTCCCCCACAATCACCACACTACCCTTCTTGCAGGTCCTCCTGATCTGTTCCGCTAGTTCCCTGTCTAACTCCTCCATCTGAGATGGTGGCCTATACACCACTCCCATTCTAAGAATCCTATTCTTGGAATCCTGGATTTGCACCCAAAGTGACTCTGTACTACCCTCCTCCCCTTCCTCCCTTACACACTACCTTACATTTCAAATACAAGGATTTAAGACACAACCTTAGAAGGCACCCATATGAGTTAGGACAGACAACAGTAAAAAAAAATATTAGAAAGAACTTTTTTACAGTCCGAGTAGTGTGAGTTTGGAGCACTTTGCCACTTTAAATTGTTATATCACAAAACAAGCATATATTTAAAATCAAAGTAGATAGCTATCTGGCAGACAGCAACATTAATGACCATAACCATTGAGCAGTGGGAAGACAGTCATTATATGCTTCTGTCTTTAACTGTCCCTAACCTTCTAATGTTGATCCTGGTATTGATACTTCTTCATTGAACACCATAGGAAAGGTCATATATTTAGAGATGACAGTTCCCCCACCTACAGATATGGGGGGGACAGTTCTCCCACCTACAAATATAGAGGTGACAGTTCCCCCACCTACAAATATAGAGGGAGCAGTTACCTAACCTACAAATAGAGAGGTGAGGTGACAGTTATCCCACCTAGATCTTGAGGTGACATTTATCCCACCAACAAATTTAATGGGGACAGTTCCCCCATGTACAAATATAGAGAGGACAGTACCCCTACCTACAGATCTATTTATTTATTTATTTGCTTTTGGTAACCAGGTAAGTGCAGTAGACAGGACTGCATATTTTCAGGCATGACCTGACCCGATCTAGATGTGACAGTTCCCCCATCTACAAATATAGAGGTGACAGTTCACCTACATACAAATATAGTGGGGACAGTTCTTCAACCCACAAATACAGAGGTGATAGGTTCCCAATCTACAAATATAGAGGTGATAGTCCCCCCCTACAAATATAGAGGGGACAGTTCCCCAACCTACAGAAGTACCAGTGACAGTTCCCCCACCTACAAATATAAAGGTGACAGTTCCTCCACCTACAAATATAGAGATGACAGTTCCCCAACCTACAGATCCAGAGGTGACAGTCCCCCCACCTACAAATATAGAGGGGACAGTTTCCCCACCTACAAATATAGACATAACAGTTCCTTCACCTACAGAGCTAGAGGTGACCATTCCCCCACCTACAAATATAGAGATGACAGTCCCCACACCTACAGATCTAGAGGTGACAGCCCCCCCACAAGTATAGAGATGAAAGTTCCACCACCTACAAATGTACAGGTAGCAGTTCCCAACCTTCAAATAAAGAGAAGACAGTTCCCCCACCTATAAATATAGAGGTGACAGCTCCCCCACCTACAAATATAGAGGTAACAGTTCCCAACCTACAAATATAGAAATAACAGTTCCTCCACTCACAAATATAGAAGTGACAGTTCCCCCATGCACACATATAGAGATAAATGGTCCTCCACCTACAGATCTAGAGGTGACAGTTTCCCCACCCACAGATCTAGAGGTGACAGTTCCACAATCTACAGATCTAGAGGTGACAGTTCCCCCACCTACAAATATAGAGGTAACAGTTCCCAACCGACAAATATAGAAATGACAGTTCCCCCACCCACAAATATAGAGATAAATGGTCCTCCACCTACAGATCTAGAGGTGACAGTTATCCCACCTACAAATATAGAAGTGACAGTTCCCCACCCACAAATATAGAGATAAATGGTCCTCCACCTACAGATCTAGAGGTGACAGTTTCCCCACCTACAAATATAGAAGCGACAGTTTCCCACCTACAAATATAGAGACAACAGTTCAACAACCTACAAATATAGAGATGACAGTTCCCACACCTACAACTACAGAGGTGAAAGTTTCCCCACCTACAAACAGAGAGGTGACAGTTCCCTTACCTTGATCTTCAGGTGACAGTTATCCCACCTATCCCACCTGACAGTATTACATGTGGTGTGCGGAACAGCACTGTACCTGGAGGCTGTCATAGTCAATTATATTCCTCCCTATGCATAATCAGCATTGTGACTTTACTGATTGTGATCTCACTGGTAACCAAGAATGCCCAGTCTCTTGCTGTTTGATTGGTAACTACATGCTACCAATCAGGCAGAAGGGCTTATGCTGCAGCAGTGAGTTACGTCACATTCTGATGATGTAGTTGGAAGAGCAGAACTAGATATACATGCTTCCATGTAAAGCACAGCTTTTCACATCACACCCAATGCTATTAGGAGGAAAACCATCTAGATAGGTATTGAAATGTCTGTCAATAAATTAAGAGACAATCAGTTAATTACAGTGGTACAGATTGGAAAGGTAATGGTTAAATTAAACACATATGAAGATGACCTCATATTAATCTTAAGGAAGACAGGAAATTACTTTGACATAGTAAACTGACCTTCCATCTTCCTTTTCATGCCAGTTATGTATTCTGATATGCTTTGACCAATTTTTGATAAATAAATTGTTTGGCTTTGGGGTTCCCTCAGATTCACATAGAACATCAGTCTCCTCACCAGCTATTGTTCTTTCTGTTTGTATTTCTAAGACATTCTGTGACATCAATAATACTGTTCCATGCTATTCATCTGAATGGCCTGGAATGATGTTATTAATGTCACAGAATGTTCAAGCAGTGTGAAAAGAGAGGAACTGCTGAGAAGAGAAGGGCACAGGATAGTTACAAAGGCAACAAAATTCGATAATTAATTTAACAAAAAAGGTCAAAACATATCAGAATATTGGACGGCCACTAAAAGGACAGCAGGAGGGCATCTAGAGGTGTAAACACTGTTTCCTTTCACCTTTAACAAATATTAAGCAGAGTTTACCTAATCTTAAAGATGAACTAACTTCCTTTTCCCACTTCTTAGGTAACAAAATTAATTAAATTAAATCTGAGACATTGTTGATAAATATATGGGACAGCTCACAAATAGAAAAGTTATTTAGTGGGAACAGTAAAAGAGATAATATGGATTATTTGGCTATTAAATTAGCATTGACCCCAGAATCTATTTATCCTTGTAATTATAAACCAACTTTAAATAAAGTAAAAGTCAAAATCCAAGGCTGAAACAAAATAACATTATCTCAATGGGGAAAAATCCAACATCTTAAGATGGTTTCTGTTCTACAATTATCTTATGTAATACAGGTCGTAATTACGGAGATACCAGAAACTTGATTTCTGGCCATTACACATATAGTTCAAAATTTTATATGGAATAATAAAAGGCCCAGGGTGGCATGGAACAAACTTTGCTCACCTAAATGTAAAGGTGGATCGGCATGCCCAAACATCAAAGCATATTACAAGGCAAACAGACTAAAGACTGTTCTAAACTGGGCCTGTAAAGTTAAACCACTAGATTTTGAAGAGGAAATCAATAGAACAGGAACTAGAGCTTGATCCTGAGTATGTAATACATATATGGTTTTCTCCTCAATCATTTTCTAAGTTTAAGGGAAGTAAAACCAAACAGTTAAGTAAAAAAGTTATGGAATTCCAATCAGTAAACCATTATAAACCAGAAAGTTATATGGGCAACTTTATTTGGTACCATCCTAGGCATAAAATAGAAAGCAAATATCTCTGTTTCAGATCATGAAAAATAAAAGGATAAACAGAGGGTCTGCTTTGACTGACTATAAAAGGAAATTTGTCTCATATGCAAAATGTAAAAATCAATATCATTTGAAGGAAGCTAAATTCTATAGGTATACACAATTAAAGGACATATACCTTAAAGGGCACAAGGTCATAATGTCACTGCCACAAACAGTGCGGCAATAAATACCACAGGCAAAATTCTGTATTCCAATATAACATTGGACAAAACACCTACCAACAACAACAGTGAACGCCCATTCAAAATAATGGGACCTCTTTATTTTTGAGGGGGGGCCTCCTGCACGCCCCAAAGTGGGAGGCTTCACCTCCCCATTAGGCACTGTATTGACTTGGCACCACCTTAAAGATTATAACCGATGGGAAAGAACACCAGAAGAAATGGAGATAAAATGATGGCGCAGAAACAGAAGGGATGTTTTGCTTGGATTTTAGAGAAATTAACAACTCCTCAAAAATACATTTTCTCCAAGCTTAAAGAGCCACTAACACCTTGAGAATAACTTTGAAAAACATAATATTTGGACACAAAGCAGCTTATATTTTTCATAAGCTCTGTATTTCTTATCTGCATTATTTATTACTGATGTCATATGCATTAAAACAGGAGAGTTGTTACTTGAGGGTACATCAACTCCTGTTGCTTCTTCCCAACCTGATGTCATAATACTACGTCTGTGGCATCACAGTTATTCCCATGGTACCAGACTGTGATGTCACTACAGAGCATTTTCATTTCAAGTAGGGAATAAGCTATAGAGGCAGGTGAACTTTAAGGGACATAGATCTTGTTTTTGAGGGAATTTCTTCAGTAATACATAATGGAAATGAGACATGAAGAGAAGATAATTAAAATACAAGCTGAATTGTGTCTAAATATTGTGTTGTCCAAAGTGTTCCGAAAGGCGTCAGCTGCTCGGTAAACAAACATGGGTAAATGGAAGTGAATTCAATTTAATAGGTACAAAATGGTCAAAGGTGGTGGCGTCTAATCAATACTTCAGTGTTTGGAAAATAGCGTATGAAGTCAGTAGTGCTTGTGTAATGTAGTTTACTTTGGTATGCCATTGCTATGGTGACAACTTTACTGCAACCAACACTTCAGTAACAACTGTGCCAGGTCGCTGTAGTGTTGGCGCGGGACCCCGGCATTGCTTTCTGGGGGTCTTGCACCCCCTCCCTGAATCAACTCTGACTAGGAGTTGATTCATTTAGTTATGGGGGTGCAGTGGGCAGAGCCCCCCACATGGGATTTCACACAGTCTGAAGTGACTGCCTTTATGCTGACTGCATATGCGGACGACATAAAGGAGTCGCTGTAATGTTGGTCGACAACAAATTTGTCGACTGACTGTCATGGAACTGTTTACTTTTGGCTTTGCTCTATTCCCACCCTTGGTAGAGAAACCAGGTAGTGAGTAGGGAATAGAAAGCCCAGTACCAAGGGTGAGCAGAGTGCCAAAGAAGGAGGAGGCAGGGGAAGATGGTGGGTGATTCACAATGCGCTAGGCAGGGGACTGCTGTAGGAGGCTGGCCTTTAAGGGGAATGTGGGAGGAGCTATTCCCACACATTGAACCTCGGGCTTTAGCCCTCCCATTCAATGTTTTGGTGAATAGCATAAGAAGTCAGTAGTGCTTGTGTAACGTAGTTTACTTTTGGCCTTTCTCTATTCCCAACTTTGGTAGGGAAACCGGGTAGTGAGTAGGGAATAGAAAACCCAAAAGAATTACCAATGAATGTCCAAAGAATATGATTACCTCCTCCAACTCATGGAGAGTATGACCAGTAGTGCACAGGAGAGGAAAAAAACCCAGGTGGAGGAAACCTCGGAGGACCCATGGCTACTGACCCACCCGTCCTCCAGGCAAACTAAGAGGAGATAAACCTAGGCTCTAGCAACAACATTCTACTTTTTGAGAAAGGTGAACTGCTTGGAGAAATGATGTTCCATCTTCAAAGTCCATTGAATGATGTGTTCTGGAAGGACGATTCTGAGGTTGATGAGGTAGGTCTATTCTGAAGGAGCATCCGGATCCTGAAAGTGGAGTAGGTCCAGTTGAAATCGGGGTGATTGTAGTCCAGGTTTCCAAGGTGATGATGGATAATATCCATGGAATTACAGAGACAAAGTGAGTATGAAGAGCATGATTTGATAAAAAATGCTGCCAGACTTTGAACGGTGGGAAGTATGATGGGTTATAAAGTCATAAGATAAACAATCTGACTTTGTAGAAGGTTTGACATTCACATTAGAGTTTGAAAGTTTGGAGATAAACGGTGAGTGATAAGTTGTAATGTAGGCATCCATGAAGAAGATGAAGGAGTCGAACAGAATCTTTAGGTACCTGGTGGGAGGAGTGACGTGGACGTTTTTAGACCAATAAAGGAAGGTTGGTATATGTAATAGAGATGGTAACTGAATGTATATGGAAATAACTGGAAGTTCAGTACGATGAATTCAAGAGTTGATTTGGGTATTGATGCCATAACAATACTTGCATAGGCTCTTTTTGGTCTTCTGGAGGGAAAAGGAGATATGGGTATTGCTGTGGCATAATTGCCAGTGACATGAGCTGAGGTGGTCATGACTGCTTTGCCTTACAGGTTGATCTACTGTCTGAATGCTGTAGGAAGCCAAGAAATGGGTCTTTGAAGGAGTCTATAGACTGATGTGGCAGTGGGAAGTTGAGAACAGTGTAGAATTGCAGGGGTGCCTGGCATTGAAGTTGGATATAGGCCTGGTGGGAGACATGACTGGGATAGCGAGACAGCCAGGTCAGTTACAGACATGCAGACTGCAGAATCAATGGAAGCCTGCTCTCGGTGAAAGTATTCACTGGAATGAGTATGGTGACGTAAGAGTCTATAATGCATACTGTTCGGGGGATGTTGCTAGAAGTTTCCTCAGGTGAAATGAACGAATGCGCCGTAGAGTAGTAGATGGGAGCTGTTAGAATGGCCAAGGTAGGAGTATGAAATAGATGAATGGGAGGAGTAGTTGACTTGGTAGTAATACTGGCCATGATAGGCATGAAATGCCCCAAAAGCGCCACAGTTTATGGGAAGGAGCCCCAAGCCCACCAGGATGGTGAAGAGAAGGCAGCTGTCAAAGGATGGGAGGAAAGTCTGGAGTGGATGCCTGTGGACTGGAGGAAGGATTTCTAGAAGAAGATGGCATAGGCCAAGCTGTACTGACATCACAGATGCAGGAAGGAACAGGACTGGGGTCAGCGCCCCAGCAAACTGAATCACAATGCAGGAAAGCTGCTGCAGACTACAACAGGCAGATCCATGGAAGACCTAGAAGTGAAGCCAGGTACCAAGTGCTATGAAGTTGAGGTACGAGAGTCCCACGTCTGAAGAAGATGGCAAACAACAAGTGCAGAGAACAGAAGGCACTGCAGCGATGAAGCACAAGGTTCCCACTTCCAAAGGAGAAGGTGAACTCACATTGTTGCCGGAAGAGGCAACCAGCAGCAAGGAAGTCAGGAGGCAGTCAAGCTGAATGGAGGTAGAGACTGAACAAGCTGGTGGAGTTTAAATCCAGAGCGTGAGGAGGCCAAGGTGAGGACGAGCACGATGAGTCCATGGACATGCAGAATGTAGACTGGTTACGAAGGATGTGGAAGGCAAATGGTGTACAGGGGTCCCGTTCCTGAAGGCAAGTGGCAACTGGGTTTCAGGTAGAGAATGCATGAGGTTGAGACAGTGGATTGCAGACACGGGCTTCCATCCCTGGTAGTTGATGCGCGACGACCTTCAGTCAATGCCACCAGGCTAGGTAGGATGTTGAATGCAAATGGGGTATAGTGGTCCCATTCCCAAAGCAAAGTGGCTGCCGGATATCAGGTAGAGAATGCATAAGGTTGAAACAGTCAAATGTAGACTCAGGCTCCCATCCTTGGTTGTCGAGGAGAGACGACTTTGACTTAAGGCCTCTAAGCATAGGTAGGATGTTGAAGGCACGTGGGGTAAAGAGGTTCCGCTCCCAAAGGCAAGTGGCAACCAGTATCAGGTAGAGAATGCATAAGGATGACACGGTAGATTGCAGACATGGTTCCCATCCCTGGTAGTTGGAGCAAGGTAACCTTCACTGGATGCCACCAGGCAGAGTTAGGGACAGTGGATGTCAGGTTTGTAAATACTGTAGTAGGTAGTAGTGAATGTAACAGAATCCCATCCCCAGTAGACAGGGAAAGCCTACCTTCACTCAATACCTCAGAAGGTACGAGTTAGGGACGGAGTCCAGACAAACTACTGGTATGGGCTGAGCAAGGAAAATGCAGCTGGCTGCGTAGTCTTAGGTAGGTAAACTGTGAGGCAGTAGAAATGGGAAGGAAGCAAGTCAGAGTAGAAGAACGTGAGAAGGAGTCATCAGGAATGCCAATAAAGGGGAGTTCAGAATAGTCCAGGAAGGAGCATGCTGGTAGCGATGGAATGCAAGGAATGACTGAGGCTGAGTAGGCTGTAAGGGTAATGATCCATGCGAGGGTAGAAAAGCCATGGAAGCAGGAAGGTCAGACTGAGAAGTGAAGGCCCAAAAAGGAAAACCAGGGGAGCATGGGACAAGGGCAGGAACGGGGATGGGGGGAGGAGGATGGCACAGCAGGGAGTAGAGATGTCGCCTTCAGGAGTCATGGAAGCACAGAAACTGAGGATCCCAAGTAGAGGAACAGACATACCAGTAGGTGAATCAAGAGGGATGTCGGCCATGGGATCACAGGCCTACACCCGAGTGGTGGAGGGGGGGCTGCAATCAGAGCATGGAACAGGGAAGGTGAGGGGGGTAAGGCACAAACAATGTAAATCAGAGAAACACATAAACTACAAGTGAAAATAAAAATCAAATGTCTCAGAGTTAGAACTTCACAGGAGAGTGGAAAAACAGTCTTCACAAAATGTCACAGAAAGGAAACCTTCACAAATGCTGTCCTACTAGCTGAGAGTGCTCACCCCCAAAAACTGAAGGAGTCCATACCTTATGGTCAGATGTTCAGAGTGAGACGAAATTGTACCAAAGATGAGGACATTTCATTCAATGCATTGTAGGCAGGCGGTCCAGGTAGAAAGGTTGCTAGCTAGGGAGCAGCAGCAACAGTGGGTGAGCGGAAAAAGCACAAGGAGCTGTGATAGCCAAATGCCACATCCAGAATAACACCAAGTCGGGGCTTGCATCAGTATGTGCTTGAGTCACCCATAGGAGGAACGGCCAAGTGAGGCAGAATCAAAGGCACAGTAGCAGCCCCCACAGCAGCAAGCCAGAAATTTGCGGACAGCAGGACAATTATGGGTGCAGCAGGGATGACGTTGCACCCTGGAAGAGGGTTTGGAGGGAGGGATGGAGCGGCGGCCCTGTTGCGGAGCTGCAAAAAAATGTAAATGCAGGAGTCAAGAGGTCCCTCAGAGAGTTCGGAAGGCAAACAAAGGAAGACACTGTGTCACTGGAAACTCCAGCAAGGAATCCAGAAATGAAACAGGTGATGACAATGCAAACGAGGTACGGGCAGGGAGGAGGCAAATGGGAGAAAAACAAACCAAATTCAGGAGGAGGGAGAGAAAGGGAAGGGGGCAAAGGAGGTCAAGGTACACAGGGAGCAGCACGAAGTAGTAGAGTACAGACATCCCGCAGGACGGTGCATAGTACAGACCTCGGTGAAGTCAGGGAAAAAACAGAAAGGAGCAAGGAGCAGAGAGGGGAGGAGGCTCAGCCCACAAGCCACACAGGAGCCCAGGTGCCGATGTTGCACAACACGCTAGGCACGAGACTGCTGAAGGAGACTGGCCTTTAAGGAGGAGGAGCTATTCCCCCACATTGAACCTCAGACTTTAGCCCTCCCATACAAATCTACAAGAAACAAAACCATTCAGTATAAACTAGTCACTAGAGCATATTACACTCCAAAACACAGTGTAGAACGAAACTGATACAAGATTCATTGTGCTAGCACTGTAATGCCCCAGATGCAGACACTGAACACATGTTCTGGTTCTGTAACTTTACCAAGACATGGTGGGAAGTAACGGTAGAAATATTTACTAAAATAGTTCCAAAATGTCAAAATGGCTTAGATCTCATAACCCTTCTGTTTCTGCTATTGCTTGTGGGAAGCTATCAAAAAGAGAACAAACTATTATAAACATTACCTTCATGACTACTGAAAGACTATTATTAACTCGTTTGGAATTCCCAGCTCCTTCAAAACCATTTCCCTACAATATATGGAAACTCAGTTTCCTAAATACATTATATTAGGAACATTTTCTTGAAGATGGGGAATTGTATTATCAAATATTAGAGCACAATATCCCTTGGACTAGATCTCTATTTGAGGAGCTGGACCCCGTATAACATTCTGTGTGAGTTATGATTCTTCACCATTTCAATTTTGTCCACTCTTCTGCAAATTCTGTGAACTGTATACGTTAACCCCTTTTCCAAGCTATGAATTATTTGGAATTACAAAAATGGATAGTTATTTGCATGGACTGAAACAACATGTTTTTTTTTTTGAAACACTCAACAACATTTTGGGAAAAAAAGGTCGAAAACCATCTAATTAGCACACACAAAAAGAAAAAGCAATAAGGGTCCACTTCTAAAAATTACTAACATACTCTGCCTGCTATTCTGATGCTGTGGAGAGAGTGGGAGACACCTGCAGGCTTACATGCTAACACAGTCTCAGTCTTTGACAACCTGCACTTCCTTTCTCCCACAGATGTAAGGAAGTATGTCTCAAAAGACTACAAAAATGGTCATCTTTGCACTTACAGTGCAAATTGTAATTTAGATTTTTCCGTACAGTGCATGACAACCGTAAATGGTGCTGTGATGTGTACCAGTTCAGCCTATAAGCTGGCATATGGTTCGTAAGATGATCCTACCTGTTTGACTCTGCAGATGTCATCTATGGAGGGGCCCCCAAATCTACCCTCACCAGCCTGGACAGCCTCTTTCACTCCTTTTGCCACTTACTGTTTCTATTCCTCTCAATGATCAGTGTTCTGTTTACCAACTCCTCTCCCTTTCCTCTCTATCCTCTCCGTGCCTGTCTTATGGTGCTTCCTTCCTCTCTAAATTCCGGTTTGCATCTCTTCCCTACTATCTCTCCAACTTGCTCTTTCCCTCTGTTCCCTCTCCATATTATTGTACTATCACTCTTCCAACACTCATTCCTTCACTATTCTCTGATGCTCTAAGTCAGCTAGTCAGTTCTCCTTCCCAGCACACCTACCATCACTCTGGAATTCTCTTTCATCCTCTCTTCATCTCACCCCCCCTGACTATCGCACCACTTCTGGGGTCTCATTTTTCTCCTTCTTGCTCCTGTCCTTCATTTGTCATTCTTTGACTTTCTTGACCTCTTCTCACTTTCCAACTAGTTCAGCCCTAGTTTGCTTTGTTAATACATTTGTTATCTATTATGATATATCATGTACTCTTGCATGAGCTTCTCTAGTTACTGCTTGAATTCAATGCAAAGAAGTGTGTTACTGGTGGGTTACCCCAGGGGTCGGGTTGGTGGTATTTTTGTGTTGTTAGCGCTGTGCGGTGCCTCCATATGTAACCCCCTACCTGGGACCTGGGTTCAGGGAGAAAACTGTTGCTCGGTATTTTGGCTAGGTTTGACTTCTAGTCAGGGGCATCCAAGTAACTCCAGACACAGAAAGCAATAACTGTAATGTCCAAACCAGGAGTGGGATTCTAAAGCATGGCTTTTATTCACAACAAACAGAATAACAAAGTATAGATGGACCCCCAAGGGGCTACACTCCTGGTAATGCAGATTTATGGAGATCAGAACACATCCTCTTTACACTGAAACCCTCAGGTTTAGAAACACACTGGGCACTCAGCCCGAACTTGTACTCTTCTCTGGGTTTCCCTGGCTCGGCTCCCTTGCCAGCCCTTGGACTACCTTCTTTCCATGGCTCGGCTCTCATGCCAGCCCTTGGACTACTTTCCATATAGCATGGATCATTTCTCAGTGGCTCCCTAAACCACCTCTGAGCACTTCTGGCTCCATCAGGGAATCTTCTTCAACAA
Source organism: Neoceratodus forsteri (assembly GCA_016271365.2). Classification (NCBI taxonomy): domain Eukaryota; kingdom Metazoa; phylum Chordata; order Ceratodontiformes; family Ceratodontidae; genus Neoceratodus; species Neoceratodus forsteri. The sequence continues at coordinate 157,898,674 of JADMNL010000032.1, read as the reverse complement.
TCCCACGTCTGAGTACTTTCCTCAGGCACTGCCCAAGTACCTGAGAGAAAGCAACAGGTGCCCCAAAGCAAACCCGTAGAGGTGAATGTGGTTACTACTGATGGGGGGTCTCCCACCTCTTGCTTCCATAATTCACACCCGGCCATTTCTCTGGACTTTAACACCTCATCCACTGAAAACACTTTACTGTGTGGATTCTCTTTAAATGTGTGTCACATTTAATCAACTGTTTCTTCCATCCCACATGTGCTGAACTTGAAACATACTTAATGCGTGGCTGTGTCCATTTCTCTAGACCGCCACAGAGTTAAGCAGTCCAATTCCCACAACTTTTTAAACTGTACTTGGCTGTCTTTTCCTGACCCCACAGTAACAGTCCTTAACTTAATTTTGTCCCAGGTGAAAACACATTGGCCCTTTAGCAGAGCAAACTCACCCCTTGGTTGCAGGTGCCCCACAGGCTTTTTCTCTTCAAAGAAATCTCAACAAACTTCTGGTGCCTCAGCACAAATCTGGGTTTAGGCAGCTTCTTCTTCCCCTAGCCGGACCAGGGGATTTGCCCCTGGAAGTAGGCAGAATCCTTCCCCGCATCCTCGCAGGGATGGGGCCCTGAACCTTTGTAAGCGGTTTCTACCACTTCCCTTGGTTCTTCTTGTGTTCCTCTTCAGGTGAGAACACACAACTCAAACAAAAATATAGCTCTTTATCAGAGCTGAGGGCTCTGAGGGCCTGCAGCTGCAGCACACCTCCTCCCTCTTCAACACTCTACTACAGACTCAAATAGAGTACTTCAAATTCCCCAACATTCTATCCTAACTTCCCTAGCTGCAACATTCCAAAGTGTTTTATGCAGCTGCGACAGTTCTAAATGATGTCATCCCTCAGTCTCAGCTGAGACTGAGAACAGAGTGAGACAGTGTGAAATCCATTTAACTGGAATTTCACAAGCTACCTTCCCTGCCTGCCACTAGGTCTAACTGGAATTCTTGTAACCCCGGGTAACAGCGGGGGTTACAAGTGCAAAGTAATGCACATGGAAAACAAAAACCCAGGAGAAGATTACACAATGGGGAGAGGTAGTAACAACAACAAAACTGGAAAGGGACCTGGGGTTATCATATCAGAAGACCTTAAGGTTAGCAAGCAATGTGAGAAGGCTGTAGGGAGGGCTGGGGGGATACTGGGATGTAAAGGGAGAGACATCACCAGTAGAAAACAGGAAGTTATTATCCCTCTGTACAGACAGTTGGTGAGACCACATCTGGAGTACTGCATCCAGTTCTGGAGACCCCATCTCCGCAAGGACATAGACAGGATGGAGGCAGTCCAGAGGAGGGCAACTAAAACTGTCTGCAAGAGAAGGCATACAAGGAAAGACTAAAGGAGCTTAATATGTATACCCTTGAGGAAAGAAGGGAAAGGGAGAGACATGATAGAAACTTTTAATACCTCAGTGGAATCAACAAAGTACAAGAGGGTAGCATCTTTCAGAAAAAGAGATGTGCAAGAACAAGGGGACACAGTTTGAAGATAGAGGGGGGACGGCTCAGGGGCAATGTGGGGAAGTATTTTTTCACAGAGAGGGTGGTGGACACATGGAACAGCCTTTCTGAGGAGGTTGTGGGGTCTAAAACTGTGGGAGAATTCAAGAATCCATGGGACAGACATAAGGCAATTCTTGTAGAGGGTAGGAAAAAATAGGCTGTTGGTCAACTAGGATCTGCAGCTTATCCTGTAGGCAGAGAAATGGGCAGACTAGGTGGGCCAAGCGGTCTTTATCTGCCATCAAAGTCTGTGCTTCTATAACCTTCCATGTGGCAATATCATTACGGTGAATATTATTGTGCTGGAATTGCAGCCTATACTGCAGTTCTGCTTGCTTGAATTCATCATTATGCTCATTTATAATTTTCATTTCATTGATTCATTTTACCAGAAAGGTGGACTGGATCTAACGATCCATTTTCAGCCGCACCTGGGGAAAAGAGGGTACAACAGAGAAAACAAAACACTGTTACCCACCATATTACAAACACATAGTATTAATTACATTAGGTACCTTCTACTACAAAATGTACCCCACTAAGTACATTTATCACCTCAGCCTGCTTGTACTACTGTCTCTTGCCCCCCCGATTGCACCTGGAAATGAAACACAGAGTTTGAAGGCAGAAGTATCCAACAAGTCTGCCCTTGCTATATTACCTCACCCCATGGACCTACTGTATAGGTGGGCTTCCGCACTCTTCCCCTGGGTCTTTCTGTGTCACCAATTTTTAAATGAATAAATAACACACTACAAAGTTGCTAAATCCAATTTCTACCTTTTTCTGACCCCCTTTAAAAAGGGCTAACATTTGAACTGTTAGGGCTAGTAGATGATGTAGTTACACCATGCCAACACACATGCAATCTATTGATACAGACAAATACACATTCATAAGCCTGAAATCATTTTTAATATGTCAATATTGTGAAATTTCATTTTAAGTATGTCCATACATTGAAAGTGTGCTGACACAGTGTGACTTGACTGCAAGCTTTCGTTAAAAAAAATGTTCTATCTCTTATAGTGCAAAAGTTAGCAATTCTTAAAGATACTGGGCTCAATTTGCAAACACTTGTGTCATGAATGTGATGCAGTTGCACTAATCATGCCAAGATTGTCAGACCACAAAAAAGGTGATCTACTTTAGAATGCAATTACAGCAGGATGTACATCAAAAATGAGCCATGCGTCAAACATCTGACGCATACACCATTTTTGTGCTGTAAAGTGTCAGAGATGCACCAGAATGTTTGAAAATAATGTGCGAACATTCTGAATCATTTATAGTGACACAGCTGTGGCAGAAACAAGTGCTACATCCCAACTTTTCAAAATCTAGGCCCATATATTTCGAAAGAGTTAACATTTTAACTATAAGGGCTGGAAATGTACTTTTTTTTTAACGTAAGCTTGGATCCTGCTGCATCGATACAACCACTTTCACTTTCAGTATATCGATATACTACAACCGATTAAAAAAATTATTTACAAAAATATTTTAAACACATTTTTAGAATGTTTATAGTCTTAGTTCAATATAGACGTAAAACAAATAACAATGGTAGGATTTTTGTTTTGAAAAGTTAAAGCACTTTGATCACATTACATAAAATTCTCATTTCCCCTTTAGGTATCCCCAGAATCTTCTCATGCTTTTGCCGGCTATGCCTGTAAAGGGCTCCGAAGATGCTATATAAGGGAATGAAACATTGCATACTGATACTCTACACTACACTGAGTGCAGTACCTGTGTGTACCTACCGAGCCTTATGGCGCCTTCTAGGGTGCATTTCATGACACACGTGTCTTAGGACTCATAACTGCAGTCATATGTAGTAGCATTGTGCATATGTGGGGTCACAGTCTGCACCCCTTAGCCAGTAACCCTCCCACGTCTGTGTGGGTGTATAAGGTTGAGGCACAGAGGACAGGAAAATCTAGTTTATATTTTTATGTTTATTTAAGCAAAGCAAAATAGAAAGGTAATTGCGACCAAGTTCATTTTAAATGCTATAAAAAAGGACTGTGCAAAATCGTCCAAAGGAACTGTGCAGAAGAGCAAGTTATGTTAACTCTTTTTCCCTCTAGTTGCCAGCCCACAGGATCTCCCTCCAGCATAACCCCACTTGATCCAGGACCTACTACCCTGCCTGAAACTCCCTCGAATCAGAGTATCGGGAACAGGAGCACTCCCTACCACTACTCCAAGATCTCGCCTTGACCCCCTCAGCTTCCATGCCCCCCGGGGCAGGGCCACCCTGCAACTCCTTACCTGGGTGCCCTTCTCAGAAGCTAGACTCACCGAGGCTTGGACATGGGGAGAGGGTCTGGGAGAGCTGGTTGAAGAGAGCTTGGTGGTGGGTATGTGGCCTGGTCCCTCGAGGTTCATCTTCATCCTCCTGTGTGCCGGGGTGTTTCCTCTTTTTGGTCCCTCCTCACTAAGGCTTGGATGTACAATGATGTCCTGCCTGATGTGGGCATGCCCCCGCACTCACCTGGAAGACATCCGCCAATACGTGCCCACATTTTTAATGGACCCCTTGCTGTGCTCCCAGCCTCCACTAGGAGCCACCAGCACAGCGGGTCATGGTCCCCCTCCCTCCTCCCTCCCTCCCAGAAAAGGAGAGCAGCTTCCAGACACTCTATCCTTTCCTCCCTGGCAGACCCCTGGCAACTTAAGCTTGCTCCTGAACCCGGGTTGCCGGTGTGGCGCGAGGTACAGCTGATGCCTCCAGCCTCAGCGCCACTGGGCTGGCCAAAGAAGAGCAAGTTACACGAACAAAAATATGGTAACATAGTAATGTCAGATCAGAAGGGACCCTAGGTCTATCATACCCCCCCCACACACACACACACACTTCATCAGCAGGGATGAAATAAGAAGCTGTGCAAACACATAAAGTAAAATTTTTGGGATTCCTTCCCTACCCACTTGCCTTAATAAGCAGAAATTTTCCCAAACTTGCCTTACAGAAAGCAAAAGAGGAAGAGCTGAAAATGAATAAAGAGCTGAGGTGCAACCTATTTGTGCATCCAGATCTCACAAAAGATACCAGTGCTTCACCACATACTGCTGCTTCCTCATGGGAACCTCCCCTGAGAAAGAAAGTGGCAGTGAGCCACGAAACACCAGAACCTTTCTTTCTCTCTCTTTTTTATTGATAAAGGTCTTTATGCTCCTGGGCTGGACCGGTGGCTTGTTCAGCCCTGTCCCAGGTGCTATTAGCTGGATCGCTACCTCCCTCCACTCCTTCCTCCTGATGTCTCTCTTGGAGAGGCCAGGCCGTAGTGCCATGGGCAAGGCTTCATGAAGCAAGGTACTCTCATTTATTTTGCTCCTGGACTCTCTGCAGGGAGAATTCCTCAGGCAACTATTCAGTAAACTCACTCCTGATGGGGAAACAATGGACCTGGTACTCCCTAACAGGGACGGTGTTGCAGACATGAAGGTGGAAGGCAACTCGAGGACCAATGATCACCGTATGGTATGGTTCAATATAAGGACAGCTGCAGAATCAAACCACACAAGGGCGAGGATCCTGGACTTCAGGAGGGCAGAGTTTTAAAAGATGGGTGAATGCCTCAGGGATGACCAAACAGGATGGTATGACCTGAGTGAGGTGGGGGAACACTGGGCCAAGATAAAAGGGAGCACAGTAAAAACAATAAAACTCTGCATCAAACAAGTGAGCAAAAGCATGAGGAAAAAGAGACCGCTATGGTTCTCGAAAGAGGCAAATGAAAAGGTAAAGGCTAAAAGGGTAGCATTCAGAAGGTAACAGGAGACACAGAGGGAGGAGGATAGGGAGGTGCATCAGGGAAACAGAGGGAAGCAGAGAAAGCAGTAAGGACGCAAAAGTGCACACTAAAGAGAGAATAGCCCTGGAGGTAATGAAAGGGGACAAGACATTTTGCATGTATGTAAGTGAAAAGAGAAAGACCTAGGGTGGGATTGTAGGATTAAAAAGGGATGGGAGGACTGTGCATAGGAGGCCAGGAAAAGGCATACTTCCTGAACAAATATTTTTCTTCAGTGTTCACAGAGGAAGGAGCAGGGGTGAGACCTTAAAAAAGTAACAAAAGCTTTGGAGGAAAGAGGCAGACACTATATTTTTTTGGAAGCGAGAGTCCTGAAGAGACTTACTAATCTGAAGGTGGACAAAGCAATGAGGCCGGGGGGGGGGGTGCAACCAAGGGTATTGAGGGAGCGAAGGGAAATACTGGCTGCACCTCTGACAGTTCTATTTAACAGCTCACTGAAAACAGGAGTGGTTCTGGAGGACTGGAGGAGAGCAGATGTAGTCCCACTACACAAAAGTGGTAGCAGGGAGGAGGCTGGCAGATATAGACCAGTCAGCCTGACATCAGTGGTGGGAAAGTTAATGGAATCAGTGCTGCATGAAAGGATTGTGGAACATCTTGAATCCAGTAGGTTACAAGACATGAGGCAACATGGTTTCATGGGGGGGGGTCATGTCAAACAAATCTGATAGCTTTCTTTGACTGGGTGACCAAGGAACTAGATCAAGGTGGAGTGGTGGACATGTCCTACCTAGATTTCAGTAATACATTTGATACCATTCTACATAGGAGACTAGTAAACAAGCTGGGTAGCTTAGGACTGGGTCCAAAGGTGGTAAACTGGATAAGAAACTGGTTTGAGGATAGGCGACAGAGGGTGGTGGTAAACAGAATTCACTCCAAGAAAGGGAGGGTGACCAGTGGGGTGCCTCAAGGATCAGTGCTGAGACCGGTCTTCTTTAATGTCGTTGTAAGTGACATTGCAGAGGAGCTAGAAGGGAAGGTCTGCCTCTCTGTGCATCACACCAAAATCTACAATAGAGACGCTCCATGGGTTGTGAAAAGGATGAGCAGAGACCTGAGAAAACTAGAGGAGTGGTCCAGGGTATTGCAGCTGGGTTTCAATGCAAAATGGTGCAAAATAATACACTTAGGGCACAGAAATCCAAGGGCAGCGTACAAAGTGGGTGGACTGGTACTAACAACCACAAAGAAGGAAAGAGATCTGGGGGTTATCTTATCAGATGACCTAAATGTGGCCAGGCAATGTGACAAGGCAGTAGGGAGGGTGAGTGGGATGCTGGGGTGCATAGGGAGGGGTATCACCAGAAGATAGAGTTAGGTGGTGTTGCTTCTGTATAGATCACTGGTAAAACCCCACCTAGAGTACTGTCTCCAGTTCCGGATACCACATCTCCAGAAGGACACAGACAGAGTGGAGGCAGTCCAGAAGAGGGCAACTGAAATGGTGGAGGGTTTGCATCAAAAGCCCTATGAGGATGGACTAAAGTACCTCAATATGTATACCATGGAACAGAGGAAGGGGAGATGTGACAGAGACCTTTAAATACCTCACAGTGATAAATAAGGTAATGGAGGAGTATTTTCCAGAAGAAAAGGAGCTCAGGAACAAGGGGACATGCTATGAAGCTAGAGGGGGGATAGATTCAGGAGAGATGTGAGGAAAGGTACTTCTTCACATAAAGAGTCATGGATTCATGGAACAGCCTTCAAACGGAGGTGGTAGGGGTGAAAACAGTGGTGGGGTTCAAGAATGCATGGAAAACCACATGGAAATCATAGTGGAAAGGAAGGGGGGAGGGAAAAGGAGCTGTAGAACAGGCACAGTCTGCAGTAAGTGTAGGTAGGGAGATATAGGCCAGTCCCCCCCCCCGCCCGGGCTGACCAGCGGCAATCCAAGCTAATTTCTGAACTCGGGTCACTAGCATAGGAGATGTAAGGCACTTTACAGTTTCAGCCCTCTACACTACTGGGCCAACCCTCACCAGGAACTTTCTTGAGGAATTTGCTGTGAGGTATGAAACACCATGAGTTTTAGGAAGTGGCAATAAACCAGATGTACCGGGACCTTTCCTGAAAAAGTGGCAGTGAGCCACAAAGTTCCAGGAGCATTCCTTTTTTTTGTTTCTTTCCTTCCTTTCTTGCTCCCACTCCCCAGTCTGCCCTCTTTGCCTCTCCCAGCCCCGTCATCTGCCGTCTTTGGGACCTACCTCCTGATTCTTAGTTCCTCCTTGGCTTAGCCCCCCCAGGCGGGGTTGTGGACCTTTCCTCCGCCATAGGTCAATGTTCATTCCAGAGTCGGAGCGCCAAGGTCAGCCTTGCGGGGCCTGCAGAGCAGGAGTGGCATCATTCTGCCAGCTGGAAGGTCTTTCCTTCCCTTTTTCTCCATGTCCTCAAGACCCCGACCGGCCATGAGTTATGTGATGCATGCACCGGAAGTGCGTCATGCATCCAGCTCTGTTGGCATCTTCCCTTCCTGAATCTAAGCCCCTTCCTGCACTATCACCTGTGCTCACTCAGGTGGCAGTCTCAAGGTGACAGCTACAACCCTCCCTCTCTAGAGGAGGAAAGCATCATCTGGGATGTTTGACACCGCCTCCCCTCAGCCGGTCCCCCAATGAACTGAGCTTGCTCCTGAACTCAAGTCACCAACATTGTGAGCAGTAGCACTACTGCCGCACCAATGGGACAGTGAAGTGCAGGGAGCTTTCCAAAAAACGTGGCAGTGAGCCTTGAAGTGCCAGAATCTTTCCTAAGAAAGTGGCAGTGAGCCTTAAAGTGCCAGGAACTTTCCTAAGAAAGTGGCAGTGAGCCTTAAAGTGCCAGGAACTTTCCTAAGAAAGTGGCAGTGAGCCTTAAAGTGCTGGAAGCTTTCCTAAGAAAGTGACAGTGAGCCTTAAAGTGCCGGAAGCTTTCCTAAGAAAGTGACAGTGCATCTCAAGGTACTGGGAGCTTTCCTAAGGAAGCTGCAGTGAGCCTTAAAGTGCCGGAAGCTTTCCTAAGGATGTGGCAGTTAGCCACTAAGCACAGCACAGGGACCTTTCCTACAAAAGTGGCAGTGAGCTGTGAAGTGCTGGGAGCTTTTTTTGAAGTTTTGTGTGCCCAAATACCTTGCACCTTAGCACTTTTTCATTTTCTGTAGTCTTGCTAGGGTGAGGCTGTGTCTGGTATGTAAGGGAAGGCATAAAATCAACAGAGATACAGGGTATACAGGGGGAGCAGAAGTACAGTGGATCACCCTAGAGATGGGGAATAGTCACTGTTTCCACTGGAGTGATCTACAGACCTCCAGCACACAAAGAAGAGTTACATAAAGTACTGGTGGAAGTTATTAGCAAGATGGCAAAAAAGGGGGAGGTGCTGCTAGCGGGGACTTCAATCTGCTGGATGTAGATTTGTTGAGGAGGCAGCATAGCGCAGTGGTCTAAGGCTCTGAGCTGCAAATCTGGTGACATCCAGCAGACCAGACCTGGGTTTGAATCCCACAGCTTCCACTTGCATACTGTGTAACCCTGAGCAAGTCACTTAACCTCCTTGTGCTCCCAGGTCGCTCCTGTAAAAAAGCTTTCAGCTTAGTGTGCTATATGTGGTTAAACAACTAAATGAAATAATAATAATAAATAAATAAATAAAAGATTGGAGCCTCCCAGCTGCAGCTTCAGCTAGAAGCAGAGACATTCTGGACTCCCTGCAGGGGGTGTGCCTCAAGCAACTAGTCAGTGAACTAACTCATAAGGGGCCAATACTGGGTCTGGTACTCACTGACTGGGACAGTGTTGCAAATGTCAAAGTGTGGTAGGAGGCCACCTGGGAAACAGTGATCACTTTACAGTGCAGTTCATATATGGATGGCTGTGGAACAGAACCGAACAAGGATGATGGTCCTGGACTTCAGGAGGGCAGATTTTTAAAAAGATGGCTGAATGCCTCCGGGATGACCTAGTGGGGGGATGACCTGGATGGGGTGAAGGAACCGTGGACGGAGCTAAAAAGGGGTAGAGGAAAGGCAACAGACCTATGTGTCAAGCAAGTAAACAACACCAACAGGAAATAGAGACCACAATTGTGGTGTTCAACTCCGAAGATGGTGGGATGAGTGAGTTGAACACCAAGGTCCGAATTATTGTGGATAAGATATAAGTTACCCAGACAAAGAGAGGCAGGAGTCATCCAAGAGATTCAGTGCCCACAGGGTGTTTATTCAGTACCAGTGAGTAGGGAGACACAGTCACAAGAGAGGTAGGCACCACAACAACAAGATGATAGAGAGAACAGAATTACTTTTATCTAACACTTCTAAAAATAATTGCCAAGAATATTTCGAGGTGCACCTAGGCCTATTGCCACTATACTCTAAAATTTCTTAGCAGTAACATGTGAGTAAAACTAGTACTTAGACGGAAAATCAGGTGTTATCCACTACCCACAGTATACGGTTTTACAATGACCACAGAATCATCACAAAGTCCAATTGTCTGAAGTCTTCGTGTGCACCGTCGTTCCCCATTGGTAGCTACAAGGGAAGTAACACAGAACTGTAGAACACATAGACACAATTCCCAGCACGGACCTAGTTAAGGCCACTGGGGTGGTGAGAGGTTTTGTAAACAGACCATAGGTTTCTCAGCAAAACTCACTCTCTCCAAGGCTGATGGAAAGAAAGAACCAGAGAAGCTGGTTCCTGGAATAAACCCACTTACGGGCTGTTGGACCCAACACTGTATGCAAAGGATTCCTCAGCCAAAATCCACTTCCAAGGCCGCCAAGGAAGAAGAGAAACCAGGAGATGCATGGCAACGAATCCACTGGAGGACTACCACGACCTGGACAATGCTGCAGCACTCCAAGGGCCAGCAAGACTTTGAAGGATCTGAGGTGAAGACGGATCTCCGATGCAACCAGGAACCAGAAGGATCTGAAGTGAAAATGTCTGATTCTGTAATCTTGTCACAAGGAACTAGAACAAAACAAGGAAACGGCGGACGCGTCCTGCACTGGGCTTCGACAGACTCGACTTTCGGCGAATGACCAGGGGGCGCAGACCAGGTTCTTCCAGGATGTGCACACTCTTCTGTGGAAGGCGACTAACTTCGGGACATCCAGATCAGGAACCAAACGAAACGACACTGGCACGGCGGTCATGGTGCACTTGAACTTCGTCGAACGTAACTTCGAACTGTTGAACAGAAGAAATGGACGGGTGTGAATTGTACGAATGGCGATGAACTCGACTTCGGCGAATGACATGGACAGAGCAGATGTTCTGATGGTCGGAAACTTTCTGATGAAGAATGATGATGCAGACATCTTCCTCCGGGTAGAGACTGATTCTGGATATGTATGCTGGCAACAATGTAACTATTAGATACACATTTCCACCATACCAAGAGAACTGCATGATAATCAGATAATTTGCCAGAAAAAGGGGCAAATTATAAATGTTGGGGCAATTGTTTACTTGAGGGGAAATGTTCAGATGCCAGGGCAATTGTTCAAATGCATGGGGCAATTGTCCAGATGCCAGAGGCAATTGTTCTGATGCCAGGGGCAACTGTTCATACAACCAGAGCAATTGTTAAGATACCAGGGCAATTGTTCGGATACACGGGGCAATAGTTCAGATGCACGGGGCAATAGTTCATCCAACCAGGGGCAAATAACCACAATCCTAATGTCACAATGCAGTCTGGGTGCTTTTAGCAATGGCACAGTCTTTCAGATACTTTAGCAATAAACAGTTGCATAAACAGTACAGTTGTTACAGTTACTTTGCAGTATTTGTGAGCTAAGCACCCTTGATTGGACCCTTTTATGACTTTAGGACCTTCCTGAATAGGATCTGGCTACCCCTGAATGTTTTACTGTGAAAGCTCCAATCACTATACTAGGGTGTACCACCTGCCCTATACTAGTTGCCCTGAACACTAGAGGCCTAAATGCCTTATTTGCTATGGAGCCTATATGCCCTACTTACTACTAGGCTGGTTTGCCTTTGCTGGCTAGCCTGGGCTGCCCTTACTACCACTGGGCTGGCTTGCCCTCACTCACTAGGCCGTGACTCTCTTACTACTACTGGGCTGGCTTGCCCTCACTCGCTAGGCCGGGGTTCCCTTACTACCACTGGGCTGGCTTGCCCTCTTTATTCTGGGCCTGGTGCCCTACTTTAAACTGTGGGCCTGATGCCCTCAGAAATGGGCCTGGTGCCCTCTTATTCTGAGCCTGACTTGCCCTCGTTACTTTGGGCCTGGTGCCCACTACTTTACATTGAGCCAGGTAGCCCTTCCTTTACTGGGCCTGGTAGCCCTATTTTATATCATGGGCCTAGCGCCCTCACTATAATGGGCCTGGTGCCCTCTTTACTCTATCGTGGGCCTGGTAGGTCTTCTGACATGGGCCTGGTGCCCACTTTGCTTTGGGCCTGGTAGCCCTATTCACTTTGTTTTGGGCCTGACTTGCCCTTTTATCTGTGTGGCCCCTTTAAATATGCAGCTTTCTGAGAGCTGTGACTCCTTTTGCCTGTCGCCTCCTTTATCCCGCCCCTCTACTATATATTTAACAGGCCATTGCTTGGCCTTACTGTCTTGGCCCCTCCTTGTGGGCGTTACTCACTCCGGCCCCTCCCGCATACTAAATTAAGGTCCTCTGACCTGATTACACTGCGGCGCTCAGCCGCTTCCCCAAGCACCTACTGCGCTGTGCATTGTTCAATAAAAAACACAGTCTCTTCTTTACAGGCAGTCAGCACGCTTCATGTGCTGCCGCCGACACACCACTCTTCGGGCTGCTCTGGAGATGAATCGGGAGGTGGAAGGTGTGCTGGCAGTGGGAAGGAGCATTTCAGGCAATGTGGCGGGCGACGGAGCCTCAGATGGCCAACTGACAGGACAACGATGTGGCTCTGGCTAGCCGCTGATGGGGAACCGAGATTAACTTTTAAAATCAATAGTGGGGCTAAACTAAATAAACGCTGGGGCTAAACAGAGCCCAAAAATTACCGAACTATACGTCTTCTTTCTTCGTGGTGCCCTGATGGCACCACCGACTGCAACACACAACAGCAGCAGGGGAGGCAGTGCAGGCACACAGCTAAGTCCCAAGGGACGGCTTCAACCACCAGGTAAGCCCTATCTTGTACCTTTGGACTTACTGTGTCCTCTCTCCTCCACAGCTACCCAGGATCAACTGACTAAAAGAACAATTTAACTTCAAACGTGAACCCCCAGGGTTCTAGAGTGGCTGGAGTGGAATGCTGTGCATGAGCAGCTCAGCACAGCATTCCATCCAGGCCATTGTTACTGGAGCTGCATCAAAATCTATTTTTTGACAATGTTTAAGTGCACAGGGCACTTTTCTTTTATTATTTACAGTTGTTTCCCCACTATAGTGAGGGGAATTTACTTGTGAGGGCCCTTTTCTCTATCTCCTGCAATCTATACCTGTAGCAGGCACCCTGGGTACCTGTAGACCCCTAACTGATTTATTTATTTTTGTTTTTCTGGGATGCCCCAACTCTGGGGCATTACACAATGGTTCTCAAAAGAGGGGGCAGAAAAGGTAAAGGCTAAAAGGATGGCATTCAGAAGGTACAAGGAGATGCAAAGGGAGGAGGAAAGGGAGGTGTCTTGGGGAAACAGAGGGAAACAGGGAGAGCAGTAAGGAGCGCAAAGGCTCAAACTGAAGCGAGAATAGCCTTGGTGGTGATAAGGGGGGCATGACAATTTTTAGGTGTGTAAGCAAAAGGAGGAAGACCAGGGGTGGGATTGTAAGACTGAAAAGGGAAGGGAGAGGGACTGTGCAGAGGTGGGACCAGGAAAAGGCAGACATCCTGAACAAATACTTTGGCTCAGTGTTAACAGACGAGGGAGGGGGGAGGGATCACAAAAAAGGCAATAGAAGGTTTGGAGGGAGGGGGGTGGACACTTGTCCATTTTCAGAGGTGAGTGTCCTGAAGGAACTCACTAATCTGAAAGTGAACAAAGCAATGAGGCCAAATGGGATGCATTCAAGGGTGTTGAGGGAGCTCAGGGAGGTACTGGCTGCACCTCTGACAGTCCTATTTAACAGCTTATTGGAAACAGGACTGGTTCATGAGGACTGGAGGAGGGCAGCTGTAGTCCCACTTCATAAAAGTGGTAACAGGGAAGAGGCTTGCAATTATAGGCCAGTCAGCCTGACTTCAGTGGTGGGAAAGTTAATGGAGTCACTGCTGAAGGAAAGGATTGTGGAAAATCTTGATCCAGTGGATTATAAGAACTGAGGGAGCATGGATTCACAGGCGTGAAGAGGTCATATCAAATGAATATGATAGATTTCTTTGACTGGGAGACAAAGGAATTAGATCAGGGTGGAGCAGTGGACGTGGCATACCTAGATTTCAGAAGGCTTTCAACACTGTTCCACATAGGAAGCTAGTAAGCAAGCTTGGTAGCTTAGGAGTTGGTTCAAAGGTGGTAAATTGGGTAAGAAATTGGTTAGGGGACAGGTGACAGAGGATGGAGGTAAATGGAGTTCTCTCAGAGGAAGGGAGGATGACATGGGGGGTTCAGGGATCAGTGCTGGGACCGGTCCTATTTTATGTTTTTATAAGTGACATTGCAGAGGATCTGGAAGGGAAGGTCTGCCTCTCTGTGGATGACACCAAAATCTGCACTAGGGTGGACACTCCAGGGGAGTGGAAACAATGAGCAGAGATCTGAGAAAACTTACAGAGTGGTCAAGGGTACGGCAGCTGGGGTTCAATGCAAAAACATGCAAAGTAATGCACTTGGGGTACAGAAACCTAGGGACAGAGTACAGAATGGTAGGAGTGGTACTGATGACCACCAAGCAGGAAAGAGACTGGGGGTGATCATATCGGATGAGCTAAAAGTGGCCAGGCAGTGTGACAAGGCAGTCAGGAGGGCTAGTGGGATACTGGGGTGTATAGGGATGGGTATCACCAGCAGAAAGAGGAAAGTGGTATTGCCTTGGTATAGCTCACTAGTAAGACTCCACCTAGAATACAGTGTCCAGTTCTGGAGGCCTCGTCTTCATAAGGACATAGACATAGTAGAGGTGGTTCACAGGAAGACAACTAAAATGGTACAGGGTTTGCATCAGAAGCCCTATGATGAGAGACTTAAGAATATAAATATGTACACCCTGGAAGAAAGGAGAGAGGGGGGGACATGATAGAGACTTTTAAATATCTCATGGGGGTAAATAAGGTACAAGAGGGAAGTTTTTTTCAGAAAAAAGGTGCTCAGGGACAAGGAGGCACAATAAGAAGCTGGAAGAGGGTAGATTCAAGAGAGGTGTGAGGAAGTACTTATTCACAGAAAAAGTGGTGCATTCCAGGAACAGTCTTCCAGCAGAGGTTGTGGAGGCAAAAACCGTGGGGGCAGGGGGGGTTCAAGAATGCATGGAACAGCAGTAAGGAAATCTTAGGGAAATGGAATGTGGGGTATGTGAATGGGTAGGTGAATGGGCCGGAGATCAAGTAGGATCTGCGGTGATACTATAGCCAGGGAAAAAAGGGCAGACTAGATCGGTCAGCCAGTCCTTATCTGCCAAAAGATTCTATGTTTCTATGTCTCAGACTCTGCAGAGGCATGGGAACACAACTTGATTAAATAATAATAATACTTTATTTTTATAGTGCAATTCTAAAATCAAAGTGCTTTACATAATTAAAATACACATAAATAAAAAATAAACAATTAAAAGTGGTAATACAGAGTGCAAGTAGGTTAGATAAAATAGTCATTGAAAGCTTGGTTAAATAAATAAGTTTTCAGGGCTGCCTTACAGCTCTCCACAGTCCTGCAATCTCGAATCTGATGAGGTAGAGAGTTCCACAGGGTGGGGGCACCGTACATAAAAGCCCGGGCCCCAGACGTTTTCAGATGAACCCTGGGAACCTCTAACAACCCCTCATCAGTTGAGCAGAGAGGGCGGCCAGGGCTGTAGGGAATCAGGAGCTCTTGTAGGTAGCTTGGACCCAGTCCGTGCAGGGCCTTATAGGTCAGAAGTCTGACCTTGAAGGTGATCTGCCACTGTACAGGCAGCCAGTGCAGTTCGCGCAGTATGGGAGTGATGTGACTTGAATGAGGAGTCCCCATCAACAGCCATGCCGCAGCGTTCTGCACCTGCTGCAAGTGATGGATATCCACCCCCGGCAGCCCCAGGTACAGGGAGCTGCAGTAGTCTAAGCACGAGGTCACAAAGGCGTGGATCAATGTAGGCAGGTCACCAGATGGAACAAGGTGCCTGATCCTGGTGATGTTCCTAAGATGGTAAAAGGACGACTTGATGGCTGCCAACACCTGTGAAGGCAGTGTCGGCCCATCGTCAAGAACCATCCCCAGGTCACACGCCTGTTCAGAGGAAGGCAGCTGGGCACCCCCAAGCCAAAGACCTGAGGGAGACCCTGCTACCGATCTCTCTATCCGGTGACCTGGATCCACCACCAACAACTCAATCTTCTCAGAATTCAATTTCAGCCAACTGGATTCCACCCAGTCATGGATTTCCATGAGACAGCTGTTAAAGACCGAGGCCGCACTATTCTGGTCAGATGCAAAAGACAGATAGAGCTGGGTATCATCTGCGTAGCAGTGAAACCTCAGCCCATATCATCTTACAATGTCTCAGAGGGGCAGCATATACACTGTGAACAACATAGGGGACAGCACTGAGCCCTGAGGGACCCCACACAGCAGACAGAATGGGCTAGAGGAAAAAAAATGACACCACCCTCTGAGATCTGCCAGAGAGGAAAGATTTAAACCAGCTGAGGACTGGACCAGCCAGGCCACAGATGACCCTCAGGTGCTCCAGCAGCACCCCATGGTCCATGGTGTCAAATGTTGAAGAAAGATCAAGAAGCACCAAGATGGAACAGCACTTCTGGTCTCTTGCCATCAGAAGATCATTGAGCACCCAAACCAGAGCAGTCTTGGTACTAAGTCTCTTCCGGAAACCAGACTGGAGGGGCTCATAGATGTTGTGGATGGTAAGTTGGTTCTCCAGTTGCAGTGCAACCACTTTGTCAATCACCTTCCCAACAAGGGGAAGGTTAGAGATAGACCTGTAGTTGGCAAAGCAGTTCGGGTCCAGAGCAGCTTTCTTAAGGAGTGGTGTCACCACCACCTCCTTCAGGGAGCTAGGAAACTCACCCAACTCTAAGGAGCACCACACAATCTTTGCAAGGACCGGGCCGATAGATTCCATACACCCCAATAACATGCGTGTTGGGCCCGGATCCAAACTACAGCATGTCAGCCACAAATGCTGGACAATCCACACAACATCAACAATCTCCAGTTGGTCGAAAGATATCCAAGAGAACCGAGGGGAGGGGAGGGGACCAAGCACTGACCACCGTCAACCCCTATAGAGAGTGCTGGACTGATCTTGGCCCTGATGTTGGCCACCTTATCCGCAAAGAATTGAGCAAACTCCTCACACTTAACTTATGAAAATGCACTTCGGACCTGCAGACAGGATGGGTTGCACAGCCTGTCCACAGTTCAGAAGAGCTGAGCCAGTCGGTTCTGAGCAGCAGCAATCTCCCCGGACAGGAAGTCTCTGCCTTCTTGTGGGTGGTTGCTGAGTGACAGATTTGATAATGATCCATCAATCTAAGGTGGTCAGCTTCAAGGGCCGATTTCTGCCAGCGTCGCTCTAACCTTCATCCAACTCGTCTCAACTCCCTTATGGTCCCATCAAACCAGGGGAACCGAGGGCGGAGAGAGAGAGATGATGAACACGGACTGGGGCGATAGAATCCAGAGCTTCAGTAACAGCCTTATTATAGGCTTGAACTGAGGATGCTCTGAAGATGCTCTAGAAAATGTGGTTGTAGTTAAACTAATAGTCCTTGACTTGAGTTTGTGCTTTGCTTTTATTAATTATTTGATTGAATTTTAGCATAACTGTTTATGGCTTCTTGGTACTGCTGTTTTAAAACTTTTCGGAATATTTACTTGAATCACATTTGCACAATGTGTGGCATGGGTGTTGAGGCCTGAGTAAAACCCTGCCTTTGCCAGTGTTTTTAATCAGGGACTCCCCTGCCTTATTTTTGTTGCTTTAAAAAGGGAACATAAACAATACTGTTTACATTTTTTTTAATATAACTGTAAATTTGGGCATGAACTCTGTTTAATCACCCCAGTACATTGTTCATTGTGTTTCTTTTGAAATAATCATGTTTACATTTATTCAGAGCCCCATAGTAATGCAGCCTGTTTCCCTTCCAATATTCATTTTTTAATTACTTAGTAGTTCAGGAACAATAACATCAACTGAGCTAAAAACTATGAGGCAGAACACAGTGACATCACATCAGCTCAGCTGATGTCACTGGGTTCTGCTCTATTGTTGTTTACAGCTCAGCTGATGTCACCAGTTCTGCTCTGTTGTTTACAGCTCAGCTGATGTGACTGTGCTCTGCTCTATTGTTGTTTACAGCTCAGCTGATGTCATTGAGTTCTGCTTTATTGTTTTCAGCTCACCTGATGTCACTGGGTTTTGTTTCATTGTTTTCAGCTCAGCTGATGTCACTGTGTTCAGCTTTATTGCTGTTTACAGCTCAACTGATGTCAATGTGTTCTGCTTCACTGTTATTTACTGCTCAGCTGATGTCACTGGGTACTTTTTTATTGTTTACAATTCAGCTGATGTCACTGGGTTATGGTTAGTAGTTGTTTACAGCTCAGCTAATGTCACTGGGTTCTGCTTCATTGTTGTTTACAGCTCAGCTAATGTGACTGTGCTCTGCTCTACTGTTTACAGCTCAGCTGATATGACTGGTTCTGCTTTATTGTTGCTTACAACTCAGCTGATGTCACTGGGTCCTTTATTGTTTTCAGCTCAGCTGATGTCACTGGTACTATTTCATTGTTTACAGCTCAGTTGATGTCACTCGGTTATGGTTAGTTGTTTACAGCTCAGCTGATGTCATTGGTTTCTGCTTCATTGCTGTTTACATCACAGCCAATGTGACTGTGCTCTGCTCTATTATTGTTTATAGCTCAGCTGATGTCACAGTGTTCTGCTTTATTGTTGCTTATGACTCAGCTGATGTCACTGGGTCCTTTATTGTTTTCAGCTCAGCTGATGTCACTGGATTTTGTTTCATTGTTTATAGCACAGTTGATGTCGCTGGGTTCTGTTTCATTGTTGTTTATAGCTCAGCTGATGTCACTGGGTTCTGCTTTATTGTTGTTTACAGCTCATCTGAGGCCACTGGGTTCTGCTTTATTATTTTCAGTTCAGCTGATGTCACTGGGTCCTTTATTGTTTTTAGCTCAGCTAATGTCACTGGGTTCTTCTTCATTGTTGTTTTCAGCTCAGCTGATGTCATGGAGTTCTATTGCATTGTTGTTTACAGCTCAGCTGATATCACTGGGTTCTACTCTATTGTTGTTTACAGCTCAGCTGATATCACTGGGTTCTGTTTCATTGTTATTTACAGCTCAGCTAATGCCACTGGTACTATTTCATTGTTTACAGCTCAGTTGATGTCACTCGGTTATGGTTAGTTGTTTACAGCTCAGCTGATGTCATTGGTTTCTGCTTCATTGCTGTTTACAGTTCTGCCAATGTGACTGTGCTCTGCTCTATTATTGTTTACAGCTCCGCTGATGTCACTGTGTTCTACTTTATTGTTGCTTATGACTCAGCTGATGTCACTGGGTCCTTTATTGTTTTCAGCTCAGCTGATGTCACTGGATTCTGTTTCATTGTTTACAGCACAGTTGATGTCACTGGGTTCTGCTTTATTGTTGTTTATAGCTCATCTGAGGCCACTGGGTTCTGCTTTATTATTTTCAGTTCAGCTGATGTCACTGGGTTCTGTTTCTTTGCTGTTTGCAGTGCAGCTGGTGTCACTGGGTTCTGTTTCATTGTTGTTTACAGTGTAGTCAATGTCACTGTGTTCTTTATTGTTTACAGCTCAGCTGATGTCTCACGGTTTTGTTTCATTGTAGTTTACAGTTCAGCTGATGTCACACAGTTCTGTCTCATTGTAGTTTACAGCTTAGCTGATGTTACTGGGTTCTGCTTTATTGTTGTCCAAGAGCAGGGCCATTCTCGATGCCATACAGGGGTCATGCCTCAGACAGCTAGTTTTGGAACCCACTCGGGAGGGAGCAATCTTAGACCTGGTGCTCTCAAATGGGGATGGAGAGAGGATCTCTGATCTTGAAGTGGGTAGCCATCTGGGAACAAGTGACCACCAAACAGTGTGGTTCACAATAAACTTAGCTGTAGAGCTGAGCCACACAAAAGTGAAGGTGCTGGACTTCAGGAGGGCTGATTTTGTCAAAATGGGAGAGTGCCTCAGAAAAGCACTAGCAAACAGGCAAGAAGGTGGGGTGGAGCAACAATGGGGAAACATCAAAACCACCATCACAGAGGCAACAAGCCTTTGTGTGAAGCAAATAAACAAATCAAAACAAAAGAAAAAAACACTATGGTTCTCAAAAGAAGTGGCAGGGAAGGTAAGGGAGAAAAAGACAGCATGCAGGAAGTATAAGGGAACACAGAAGAAGCAGGACAGAGAACTGTACCAGTTAAAGTAGAATGAAGCGGAGAAGGCAGACAGAACAGCAAAGGCACAAACTGAGGAAAAGATAGCCAACCCAGTTAAGAAGGATAAAACCTTTTATAGGTACATTAGGGAGCAAAGAAAGACTAAGGCAGGGATACTGAGGCTGAATAAAGAGGAAGGTGGTTGGGCAGAGAGCAACAGTGAAAAAGCAGAGATACTGGATGAATACTTCTGCTCAGTATTCACAATGGAAAAGAAGGGGGAGATACCTAATTCAGTCAATATAAGCACTCTGGATAGGGGGGGTTGATATTAGTCCTTTCACATAAGAAAGGGTTCTGAAAGAACTCTTAAAACTAAAGGTGGATAAAGCAATGGGGCCTGATGGGATTCACCCCAGAATTCTAAAAGAACTAATGGAAGAACTAGTAACAACACTGACTACCCTTTTTAATAAATCATGGGAGGATGGTGTGGTACCTGAGGACTGGAGGAGGGTGGATGTGATTCCCCTTCACAAACGTGGGAGCAAGACAGAGGCAGGAAACTACAGACCTGTCAGTTTGACCTCAGTGGTAGGGAAAATGATGGAATCACTTCTGAAGGAAAGAACTGTTGAGCACCTAGAGGCCAGTGGGGCACAGGACCCAAGGCAGCATGGATTCACAGCAGGAAGGTCATGTCAGACAAATCTAATTGATTTCTTTGACTGGGTGACCAAAGTAGTAGACCAGGGAGGGGCTGTGGACATGGCCTACCTAGACTTTAGCAAGACATTTGACACAGTCCCGCACAAAAGATTAATAAACAAATTAGCCAGCCTGGAAGTGGGTCCCAGGGTGGTAGCCTGGGTAAAACATTGGCTGAACAACAGGACACAGCGGGTAATAGTAAATGGAGTCCACAGTGAAGAAAGGAAGGTTACTAGTGGGGTACTGCAGGGTTCAGTACTGGGGCCGGTCCTTTTTAATGCCTTTATAAGTGACACTGCAGAGGGACCTGAAGGAAAGTATGTTTCCTTTGCAGATGACACAAAGATCTGCAACAGGGTTGATAATGCAAGGTGGGGTGGAAAGCATGAAAGGGACTTGGCAAGGTTAGAGGAATGGTCAAATGTATGGCAGCTTAGAGTCAATGCAAAGAAGTGCAAAGTAATGCACCTGGGAAACAAAAACCCAGGGGAAGAGTACACAATGGGGGGTGAGACAATGACAAAAAAAATGGAAAGGGACCTGGGGGTAGTCATATCAGATGACCTAAAGGTGGGCCAGCAATGTGAGAAGGCAGTAAGGAGGGCTGGAAGGATACTGGGATGCATAGGGAGAGGCATCACCAGTAGCAGTGGCTCAGTAGGTAGCACACTTGCCTCTACCTCTTGCCTCTGAGGCCAGGAGATCAGAGGGCTGTGGGTTCAGTTCCCACATCTGGCACTTGGGTTAATATCCCAGTACTGACACTGTAGTGCAGCATGAGAGGGGTGCTGCACTTCTGAGGTGCCGTCTTTCAGATGAGACGTTAAACCGAGGTCCCATCTGCCTGGATTGGTGGTAGTTCAGGTGGATGTTAAAGATCCCATGGCACTTACCGAAAAGAGTAGGGGAAGTTTATTAGGTAAGAAAACACAACATCACCATAAATCATAACAGAAAGCAAATACACAAACAAAATTTAACAATAATCCAAAAAGTAAACAGGAAACAGAACAGTTTAAACAAAGAAATGATTCCATAAAGAAAAAAAATTAACAGGTGAACATTTTCGCTGATCATTAGATTTAACATTCAATATACCTTCCTCTACCTGGGAAATAATCGTGGAAGAGGGGACCAATTGTTGATGAAAAATAAATTGACATCTAGCCTGCCATAAATAGAACTGAATAAGTGCAAAAAAAACATTCAAAATACTAGGATGAAAAGTTTGCCAAGGCCCCGTATAATCTCTCAAAATTAGAGCGTTATAAGACACTTGGGACAATAAAGATATCCCCCAATGACCAGCCGCATCATTCCAAAACCTTTTTACAAAAGGACAATCAAAAAAAAGTGCGAAAGACTTTCCTCAATGGAAATACAAGATGGCCTTAAACAATACCTATCAGTCAAAGGTTTATATTTAAGGTTACCATGTACCCCCAGTCTGCCATGAGCAGACATCCAGACAATATCCCACACATAGGCAGGAAGCCTAAAATCAGACAATTTGTGCAAGGCAAACGACATCCTAGTAGGAATACACTCTGGAAAGAGCAAAAGTACACCTTGCACTGTAAATACAATGTAATTATAAAAGGATTTCCTAGAGTGGGACAACAGAGTTGAAAACAATAAATTCCATTGACAGCATTTTTTTAAGGTAGAGATCCCATAAAGTGGCACCTGGTCCTGTTGTAAAATCTTAGGGGGATATGTAGTCCATTTTCGAAAGTAACAATCACATACAAAGTGGGACCATATCTGCCAAGGGAAGGTAATCGGACCCCACAAAAAACAAAAGGAATTAAACAAAAAAACAGAATGAAAAAATACAAGTGGGTTAAGCATGGCCAAGCCACCCTTTTTAACTGGTAAATAGGTGATATCCCTGCGCACCAGATTCAATCGATTACCCCAGATCATTTGGAAGAACACACTATAAAGCCTAGTTTCTAAAGAAACCGGTGGTGGGTAAAGATAACTAAGATACAAAAACACAGGGATCAAAAATTTCTTAACTATGAAAACCCTCTTTTTTTTCCAAATTTCCAATGTTTCCAGAGATTTACTTTAGCTTCACCCAAACCTAATTGTCGCTCCCAATTAAAAGTAGCCATGTCCCCGAGGCCAAACCATACCCCCAAAATTTTGCGTGGTGCAAATGTAAAGGGTATACCCATTGTGTCAAAAAGACAAGCTTGATTGGGGTGTAAAGAAAAAATAAAACTCTTAGCCACATTAATTTCAGCTCCAGAAAATCTTCCCCAAGTCTGAAAACAATGTAAGGCAGTCTGAAGGGAGGACTCATTTTGCATGAATAATGTCACATCATCTGCGTGAGCAGTAACTTTCACCGGTGGTAAAGAAATATCAGGGGCCATCCCAATAATCCTACAGTGTCCTTGGATATAACGAATAATGGGATCCAGCGCATACGTATACAAAAGAGGGCTCAATGGACAACCCTGCCGAACCCCTCTAACCACTGGAACCGCTGGCCCCATTAGGCCATTCACAAATGGATGTACCGCAGCATCAGAATATAACAGAGAAATCCAATGTACAAAAGGCCAAGGAATATTATAAGACAGCAACAAATCAAATAAATAGGAGTGGCAAACTCTATCAAAGGCCTTAATCTGATCCAATGCCACAACAAAACCTGACCCCTTTCCCCTTTTACTATTCTCAAACAGTTCCCTTAAAATATATAGACTATGTTGAACCTTTCGCTGAGCAATAGCACAGGTTTGTGCCGGGTGTATAAGTGAGGCAGAAACCACAGCTAATCTATTCGTAAGGATTTTAGCAAAAATCTTGTAGTCACTATTTAGGAGACTAATGGGCCTCCAATTCGTTAATAATGAAGAATCCCCCTTTCTTATAAATAAATTTCAATAGAGAAATACTGAAATCTGGAAAGCTTAAACCAGAAGTCAACATAAAATTAAATACCATAGGGAGAAGGAAACACATGAAAGGTAGAAATGTCTTGTAAAACTCATTCGGGATGCCATCCAATCCGGGGGATGTTTTAGATTTAAGTGACCTTATAACCTGTTCCACTTCTAAGGAAGAAATCGGCTGTAATAACATATTTCGGAATTTGGCATCCATAACAGGAAGAAAAGTCAAGAATTCGGTAGGGTAAGGTGGCAGTGGTATCAGTATCCTCACCAAAAGAGTCAGAGACAAAAGATTGAACAACAGACATCATTTCCAGATCCGAGGTCACCACAGTACCCTTGGGAGATAGTAACCCTGACATCAGGGTCCTGTCAAGGCGTTGTTTACAGGCCGAAAAAGGGTCAGAGGCAGGCTGTGATTGAACTCCATACCTGAATTCCATGTCAAGAGATTTGGCCCGATCATATTGATATAAGGACATTTGTTTCTTGATTTCAGTGATCTGGGATTGAAAGAGATGTTTATCACCAGGGGGGAAGGACATCAGTTTATATAACTGATTCTGATACTGCAAGTAAGCAAGATATCGGGAATTAGCTTTAAATTTCCCTTTAGAAACCAAAAAGGAGCGAATCTCAGATTTCGTATCAGTCCACCACTGAAATAAATTGTCATAAAGACATTGGGTAGAAAAACATGCTGCAAAAAGACCCTTTAAACCAGCTATACAATCATCATCTTCCACAAGGGACACATTCAAACGCCATCTGGGACCCGCCGAAAAAACTTTGGGTGGTATCCCAGCTAAACCTAAATGCCCAGACAGAAGATGATGATCTGAAAATTCAGTTTGTCTCACTTGAGAAAAAAAAGGTTTCAAAAACTGAGAAACAAAAAGAAAATCAATACGGGTAGAAAAAACATTTCTATGGTAGGAAGCACCCTCTGTAGCATGTAGGGCCCGAAACACATCTGAAGGCCTGCATCTTTAACGATCTGCCGTAAAGCAAGTGAGTCACAATACATTTTTATTTGAGAATCACCCTTTAATTTAAGGTCAATGTCACAATTAAAGTCACCTCCCCAAATAATGTGCCATCTGGTATAAAGAAAAGGCCTAATATCCTCAAATAATTTAATCTGGGCCGCCTTGGTTTGTGGAGCGTAAATGTTAACTAGGCGGAAATCAAAGTCCCAAAAGACACAATCTAGAAGCAAAGCACGCCCAGGGCAGACATCTACCAATTTAGAAACCCTAAAAAAGGTAGAGGTAAAAAGAATACCAACACCATCTGCTACATCAGGCCCAAAGGTCCAAAAAGAAGGTCCCCACACCCATCTCTTCTGTGCTTGGGCAATTTCTGCAAGAGAAGACAATCTAATTTCTTGCAAAAAAATGATATCAACTTGCAAGGTACTAAAAAAAGAAAAGAGTGAAAGCCTTTTCTTAAAATTTCTAATACTGCACACGTTGAAAGAAGCAATTTTAAGCGTAGCCATGATTGAAAAGATTAGCTGCAGGACCCAGTCTTTTGTGAAAAACTCATCTTCCTTTTTTTTCCCTTTTTCCCCTTCCTTTCTTTAGCAAGTTCGGTAGTTTTACTATCCTCCTCATCTGAAATCAATTCCGAAAGATTCGAGGTGTCAGATTCTAAGTCAGATTCCCTCCCCTCACCTTGTAAAGGAGAAAAAAATGTTTCCACCAAAACAGGGGTAACAGAAGAGTGCTTAAGAGAGGCCCTAGTAAACCTCCTAGGTTTAACAGTCTCAAAGGGAGGGGGCATAGAGGAAGATGCTTGTTGTGAATCCGATACATCAGAGGGAACAGAAGGCACAAGAACCTGGGACACAGCCACCGGAGCAGAGGGGGCTGTTTCAGTGGTAGTAGAGGGGGGCCTATCCGTAGGTACTTGGAGCAAACCACCATCACCCCAGCCAAAGCAAAGGGCAGTATCATCTCCCTTTTGGCCTGGGCTCTATGAACCAAGTCGTCAGGATCCCAACCCCGATTTGTGGTGCCCATGGGCATTGGTGAAAGGCATGACCCTTCTCATCGCATAAATTACACTGGAAAATATTTTGGCATCTGTCCACCGAATGCCCAAACCCCCTGCACAGTGGGCATTTCAGTAAGTCACAGGAGCTACTAAGATGGGTTCGAGCACCACATTTATAACAGGCATGAGGTTGTCCTCCATGACGCAGACCCCCATCCTTACCCAGAAAAACTATTGGGTAAATGCAGCACCGCCATCCACTTGAGACAGTTTAACCTTAAATTTCCAGCTGCCTGTCCAAATTCCTCTAAATCTAAAATGGCTCAGGGGACCCAGAACTTCACAGCGTTTTGCAACCAGTGAGATATATTGCCAATATTCACCCTTCATTCCGAAACATAACCGTAATGTATCTAATCAGGGTTTGTAGGGAAGAGCATAGAAAGGGACCCAAAGAGGAGAAGATTTCAAAGTAGAATATTTATCCCAGAACTTTTCCAAACCACGAGATGTTTTAAAACTAATATCGAAAGAGTCTTCACCTGAAATATGAATTAAAGCAAAAATATCAATAGGAAAAAAATTAATTGAACCCTTCAGTAAAGTATTTGCTACATAATATCTATCAGGGTGAGATTGTAAGCCTCCCCTATAATGCAGGCGGACTGCATTCCTCCTAGGAGCTTGTTCCAGTTGATTTTTAAAGAGTTCGGACATTGGAAGTCTAGGGCGTTGCAAGCCAGGTCGAACGTCCGAGGGCTGAGAGACAGAAGCTTCATGCAATTCAGGCACAATTTTTTCAACACCCCCAATTGAACTTGGCCTAGAAAAGGCCAAAGAACGTTCCTCTAAAGGCTGCGCAGCTACAACAACACCCCCCCTTCATGGCAGTCCATACTTGAGCTCAGGGTGCAGACACGTTGGCATGCTTTGGAGAGGCAGTGAAGTTTGTGGGCAGTCTTTCCAGGCAGGGTCAGGGATCCATTGTCCAGTAGAAGTCCGAGTCAGCCAGAGTCAGCAAGCACATCCTCAGCTGACCAGTCCATAGAAGGACAGGAAGATTTTCTCTGCGAAATCCCAAACTGCTGCCTAATAATTCAAGAAGCACTTGGTGTAGTAGGGAACTCTCAGAAGTCACATCCAGAGCAACCGGGAAAGCCGACGGTGAGTGCACTCTAGGTGAGTCCCTCAGCTATTTCCGGTGGTACGCCTCGGCTAGTCAGTCGATCCGAATCAGACGGTTGCAAATTACGGTCCGCTGAAGGATGAATGGAAGGCAAGGCAAAGGAAGAGTATTCAAGCGAAGGTCCAAGGTCAGTATCCCCCAAATCAGACTGCGACTCAGTCTGAAAATTCTCCGAGGTTCGCTTGCAATGCTCCATGTCCCTGAAAGAAGTCTCTGCGTGAACAGCCATAGCTCCCATAGACTCTGACGAGTCTAACCGTACAACCTCCTTCTCCATTGAGAACCAAAAGCACACTGAGCAGCCTAACAGGCTGCGAACATCGACCTCTGCCGGCAGCAAACGCACAGCAGAGTAGGGGAATTTTTTATTACAACCAGAAAGCAAAACATATACAAAATAGTGTTTACAGCACACAAAATCATAATATAAAACAAGGATTAACAGAAATAAGTATTACATCATACATTCAAAATTCAGCAGCAGTTTAGCGACCCAAAAAACTAACCAGTGCCAACTCCCCCCCCCCACTAAAATAGTAGGGACTTGTTTATTATCATAACAGTAGACCAAAAGTGAAATATAAACTGTGTTATGTCACATAAAATAATAAACAAATTATATGGAAAACAAAACAAATGAGTATTGTCAACATACCATGTCAGAGCAATGTAAAAGAAATAATATGAAAACACCCCCCCACACACACACTAAAAAGGATTAGGGGAGTATTTGCAACTAAAAAGCAACAATCAAACAATAATATATACAGTAGAAATCATAATGCACAACAAATGGAAACAAAACAAGTATACTAGCATAGAAATGGGATGTACAGGAAGCATAGAAACCAAGTATGCACAACAAAACAGCATCATAAATGATTGGGAAATTAAAAAAACAAATAGTACCAGAAGATACAAATGCCCCCCCTTAGAGCGAGGAAGTGGGTCTAAAACAAAACTAACACGTATGCAAAAAAATAGCAGTCCCCACCAAAATTACCCCAAAAGGAAGTTCTAGCCTTGCAAGCAGGGATACCCAGCACTTTTCAAGAAAGCCTGGACATAGCACCATAACCTTTACCCTGTGTCAAGCCAGTTCATTTTCCTCCACCACAATCGAAACAGTTCAGGATGCACTTTTTCCCTTTCCTGAAGTCTCCAGCTAAGTACTGCCTTCTTAATGTTATAAATAATCTGGGATGCAGAGAGTAATTTCTGCCGAAGTGTCAAAGTACACCATGCTTGCCACAGCTGAAAGCCTATATGACCCATTAACAGGCGCATAGTGATTACATCATAAGTCACCCAGGAGCCTGGCAGAACCCCTTCCACCCAGATCTGTGATGTAGGATCCCAAAAGGATTTAAAGGCCACACATCCTGAAACTGGGACCAAAAGGAAACTACAAAGGGACAATCCACAAAAAATGTTCCATAGTTTCAACCACCCCTAAGCAGTTTCCTCCTGGGACAAAACCTCTCCAAGAGTTCTTTATGCCTCATATTGCCTTTAACCCCTAATTTCATGTGGAGACATAGCCATAAAAAATCCCACATATAGCGGGGTACCCTCTTGCTTACTAATAATTGTAATTTGGAATGTTGCTCAGAAACTGGTAAATCATGAAACCAAGGACCCACAAAAAAGTAATCCTGCAATATAGTACTATAGAATTGCTGACGTGTTTGAAGAAGAAAGGATTTTCTGACAACATGCCAGGATTTCAACTTTTGAAACATCATATGAAAGTGACTAGTCAATGCACATAACCGTACCTGCTGGGCCAAAAGGAATCCTGAACCCAATGCCTAGAAGGGATCTATACTATCAGCCACCCACGGGACCAGATCTTAACAACCCCTTGAGCAAAGGAACTAAATTATAAAAGATAAATATACTATGCAAGAATACAACCGTTCACCATACTCAAACCTCCTTCGCCAATAGGTAAATAAGTGATACCCTCTTCACGGATTTAATCTATTACCCCATAAACAAGAAAAAAATACATCATAAAGGGAGGTTTCTAAAGAAGGGGAGGGGAAAACTGCAGCTATAAACAAAAATAAGGCAACAAAAAGTTTTAATCAAATAAATTCACTTAGCACTAAACATTGACCCTTATTCCAGAGTAACACCCTATTCGTGCCTCCAATAATTGGCTCTCCCAATTGTACCGATAATCATCCACACCTCCAAAATAAACACCAAGAATCTTCCTATAGCCAGTTTTAATAGGCATGTCCCAAATCAGTGCCACATCAGTGGCCCCATACCCCAAAGGCAATATCCCACTTTTAAACCTATTAATAGAGGAACCAGACATAGCTGAAAAGGTGTGCAATAATGTCCGTGCAGCAACAGCAGAATTTTTATCTGACAGAACTAAAACCAAATCATCTGCATATGCTATTGTCACTATCTGTGGGTCCATATAACCAACTGATAATCCAACAATATCATCTGTATTATTTAGAGCATGCAAAAGGGGTCCAAGGAAAGACATAAAGTAGGGGACTTAGTGGACACCTGCCGTACTCCCTAACCTCGTATCTCTTCCCAACCATCCATTTAGGTATGCAACAGTGATGTCTGTATAGCAGGTACGTAGCCAGTTTATAAATTGTGAGGGAAACCCATACCGCCTCAAACTCTCCCACAGATAACTATATTCTACTTGATCAAAAGCTTTAGCCTGGTCAAGACAAACCAGATCTAGAACATGTCTCAGATGCTCCTTTAGCTATAAGCTCCCTGAGTAGGATCAGTGCATCCTGAACCCTTGATGTGGCACCCACTAAATTGTGATGGATGTAATAAGGAACCCAATACACCCGTAATCTAATACAAAGATTTTCATCAAGATCTTATAGTCAGTGTTCAAAAGGACAAAGGCCTCAGTATCTAAATCTACGCTCCCCTTTATTTTTATACAGTAAAAGCAACACCCCTGTAACATGCTTTTAGGTAGAGACCCTGCCTGTAACCCAGCATTCAATATCCGACATAGTTCAGTACCCAAAACTTCCCACAAACTTTAGAGATTTCATGGGACAATCCATCAGCACCTGGAGTAATTCCCGACTTCAGAGACCAAATTGCAGTCTTTAGTTCATCTACCGTAATGGGTTGGACCAAAGTAGACTGCTCATCTATAGACAAAACAGGGACTGGTCTTCTAAGAAACCAGCCATTAATGGGGGTCTCAGGGAGCAATCTACTCTTAAAGGATGCAGTAACATAGTCATGTATCGTATCTAAAATACCAGTGTTTGTTGTAACACGCCCCCCAGTTGATGTGTTTAAACACATCATAGCTCGGGAGTGTTAAGAAGTTTCAGATTTTCAAAGGTAAAGTATCCTTCTTGTACCACTAATCCCATA
Organism: Neoceratodus forsteri; assembly: GCA_016271365.2. NCBI lineage: Eukaryota > Metazoa > Chordata > Ceratodontiformes > Ceratodontidae > Neoceratodus > Neoceratodus forsteri. Next base: position 157,868,595 of record JADMNL010000032.1, on the reverse strand, counting down.
TTTATGCTTTCTCTCCACATCCTGTAAAACCTGAGATTGTAAATTAGCCAACTCTTCCTTTACCTTTTAATTTGATCCAAACCTGCAGATCCAAAGATCATGGAAAGTAGACAAAAATGAAGTCGTTCTCTAAGATATTGAAGTCTATCATGCGGAATCTCCCATTTAAACGACCTATGGTTTGAAAATAGAGTCTGACTTCACATTTCGTGTCCTCCCACCAAGTATTTAAATCTTCATATAGAAAACAGACTGACGTGCTAAAAAAAGGGAATGTAGACCATCAGCCACACCAGGGATATCTAATAAGATAACATTTAATTTCCAAAACCTGGCCCCCCTCGAACTTCAGGCCGCGTCATAACACTATCTAAGCATTTTATGATCTGATGTGGCCACCTCCTGCAAGGACTGTGATTGCACTACAACCCTGGTGAAAGAAAAAAATAGTCAATTCTGGAAGCTCTAGTTCCACAAAAATAAGTATTTCCAAACCCATTAGAGGTAGGCCCAAAAGCATCATTCAAACCAGTATCTGCAAGAAGTTTTGACAAGCTTGCCATATCACTATACACTTTTTTCCTCATTCCAGAAGAAACACTGGAAGGCAAGGAGCAGTTAAAGTCCCCCCCAAGGATAGTAACATAAGAGGTGCATAGAAAAGGATATAATGAATTAAAAAGGGTTACTCGATCAAATTTAGATTGAGGTGCATAAACATTAAGTAACCGTAAGGGTGAGGAACCCCATTTAACATCCAAAACCAAGGCCCTACCTGCTAAAATCTCTATCTGATGAATTACTTTTATATGTGAATGAAAAAACAATCCCCACACTACACAAATCACTTCCCAAAGACCAAAAACAATCTCCCACATCCAACCAGTAGTGGCAGCCTCTGTCTCCATAGGAGAATGCAACGAACATCCTGCAGGAAAACACAGTCCAGATTTTCATATAAAAATGAGAATAAGTACTCTGACGTTTAACAGGAGATTTAATGCTGTTTGCATTTAAAGTTGCCACTCTAAAGTAAAGGGAACCATGAGTTAATGAAAGGTAAAGTCACTTTACTTTGCTAGATGTCTTGTTACCCTTCACTTTTCCCATCTAATGGCTTAGGGCCAATCTGTCCTTCAGCAGGTTCAAGGGCTCAGGCCTTGGGGGATGCAGAAGGCAGAGACATGTCGGAAACCGCCTCTGGAGCCTCTACCAATACTGCAAAGGTATTAGGGTCAGCAATAGAACCATGCATGGAAGGTAAAACTGTTTTCCTACCCACCTTCCCCTTTCCTTTAACAGATTTCCCTTTCTTGCCACTAACCATAGTAAAACCGTCTACCAAGGGGTCCAAACTAGACAATACCGAATCCTGGCAAATAACCCCTCCTTGTCCTATTTCTGGTACCTCATGAGTCACCACTTCAGGTATATCTATAGAGTCTGTGCTTGAGGTAGAGTTAGCAATCAAACCTGACATGGGCAAAGGGAGACTAGCCCCAGAGGTACTGGGATCCAACCTTCCTCCAGTAGGAATGCCAAGTCGAACTGCTTCCCTAATATAATGGTCCTGTACCCCAAAATCAGCTTCTGGTGTGTTTTTAGCTGCCAAAGGGCAAAGTTCAAATGTGTGACCCACCACATCACAAAGATTGCATTTAGAGGTTTGGAAACAGTGAGCACTAGGATGACCAGACTCCCCACAATAAGAACATTTTAGCACATCACAAGAGGTGCTTATGTGAGTCCGAGACCCACACTTGAAGCAAACCCTTGGCTGACCTGGATAAAAAAGGAACCCCTTATCCCTCCCCAAAAACAGTTGGGGAGATGCACCAAATCAGAATCAGTAGAGTGGAGTTTAATCCTAAATTTCCAACCCCCATTCCAAAATCCTCTGCATCCAGGATAGGAACAGGATTCCCTGTATTTCACATCTTTTAGATAACCAGTTAACAATATCTCGACATTAACCCCTTCATTTCTGAACATGATCGTAATGACCCTAAAGGCCTGTTTTGAAAGAGGCAGTACAATAAGAATCCGACCACAGGGGATTAGTTTTAGATTTAAATAGCGACTCCAGAATAGTTCCAAAAGAGCTGGGATCGAAAACTGACATCAAATGTGAACTCTCCAGGAACATGGATCAAGGTGTAGACTTCAGAAGGAAAAAAAAACATACTTTTCTTCAATAAAGTTTTCCAACATAAAATCTATCAGGATTATCCCTGGGCCCAACATATCGTAAGCGAATGGCATTTCGCCGCTATTAATTCTAGAGGTTGCCTAAAATGACTGGCATAGGAAGGTTTTTCCACAGGTTCCAAAGCTGGCCCTGTATGACAGAGGAAGTAGCCACATCTGCAGCCATTTCCACTGACAGGCTGTCCAAGGGTAGTCCAGAATCAGTAGTAGATTTAGAAAAAGGGGAGGCTGGAAGTGCAGAGACTAAAACAACAGAAGAAGGGACTGTTAAAGCCACAGTACTTATCTCTGCAGACCCCGGTAGTGCTGAAGATCCATCAGCTGGCTTCCATGAATCACCCGAGATTGGAATCCATCCAGCCCCACACAGCGCATGATCCGGAGACCAGAATTCATCTACCAGATCTCCCCAATCTTTAGAAGTCGAAACTTCACTGACTTTCGGCCTTTCAGTAGCCGGATGCAACTTGCTGGGCCCCGCTGCTGCTGCAGTGCTCGGGGAACCCTCCGATCTCTTCTGCTTCCTGTCATCCTCCACAGCGAGGTTCCTACGTTCCTGTACCAATAATGCACTCACATGAAGAAGTTCCTCTTCCAAACAGCGTTGTTTTTCTGACAAACTAAGCCCCAACGTAGCAACAGAAACTGAAGGACCACTTGAGTTGGCGTTTTGCTGGCCACCTCGCAGGTGCATGCCAGCCACCATTTCAGCGTCTCCAGACTCGGTGAAATCAACAGGTAAGGAATTACTCTGGGCTATCGCAGACCCATGTGCAGCTCCTCCACTGTCCTCCTCCTCCGCCATCTTGGTCCCACCAGAAAATGGGTCCCCCTGCTCACAGGAAGCAGGAAGTAGGGGAATTTCCCCGGTGTCCTGGCTAAATTTCCCTCATTCACTAAAAATACCACCAACAGCTTAATCTGGTTCAAGGTCAGTTGGCATTCATCTGTATCCCCTTCCCCCGAGTCGTGCCTGAAAATAGGCAGGATTTGTCTAGTGCACTTACCCAGTCAACAAAAACTAAATAAATAAATAAAAAAATAGAAAACAGGAAGTTGTTGGCTCTCTGTACAGACAGTTGGTAAGACCACATCTGGAGTACTGTGTACAGTTCTGGAGACCCCATCTCTGCAATGACATAGACAGGGTGAAGGCTGTCCAGAGGAGGGCAACCAAAATGGTGCAGGGTCTGCACCAGAAGACATATGAAGAAAGACTTAAGATGTATAGCCTTGAGGAAAGGAGGGAGAGGGGGGACATGATAGAAACTTTCAAATACCTCAAGGGAATCAACAAAGTCCAAGAGGGTAGAATCTTTCAGAAAAAGAGATGTGCAAGAACAAGGGGACACAATTTGAAGATAGAGGGGGGGACGGCTCAGCGGTAATGTGAGGAAGTATTTCTTCCCAGAGAGAGTTGTAGATGCATGAAACAGCCTTCCTGAGGAGGTCATAGAGTCAAAAACAGTGGGGGAATTCAAGAATGCATGGGACAGACATAAGGCAGTTCTAGTGGGAGTAGGAGGAAGTAGGCTGTTGGTTAACTAGGATCTGCAGCTTATCCATTAGGTATGGAAATGGGCAGACTAGGTGGGCCAAGCAGTCTTTATCTGCCATCAAATTCTTTGCTTCTATGTGTACAGCTCAGCTGATTTCACTGGTTCTGCTTTATTGTGTACAGCTCAGCTGATATCACTGGGTTCTGATTCATTGTTGTTTACAGCTCAACTGACATCACTGGGTTCCACTTCATTGTTGTTTCCAGCTCTGTTGATATCACTGGATTCTTCTTCATTGTTTACAGCTTAGCTGATGTCATTGCATACTTTTCATTGTTGTTTACAGTGCAGCTGATGTCACTGGGTTCTGCTTCATTATTTACAGCTCAGCTGATGTCACTGGGTTCAGCTTCATTGTTGTTTACAGCTCAGCTGTTGTCATTGTGTTTTGCTTTATTAATACAGCTCAGAAGATGTCATTGGGTTCTGTTTCATTTTTGTTTACAGCTAAGTTGATGTCACTGGGTTCTATTTTATTGTTGTTTACAGTGCAGCTGTTGTCACTGGGTTCTGCTTCATTGTTCTTTACAGCTCAGCTGATGTCACTGTGTTCTGCTTTATTGATGTTTACAGCTCAGCTGATGTCACTGGGTTCTGCTCTATTGTTTATATCTCAGTTGATGTCACTGAGTACTGTTTCATTGTTGTTTTCAACTCAGTTGATGTCACTGGGTTCTGTTTCATTGTTGTTTACAGCTCAGCTGATGTCAATGGGTTCTGCTATTTTTGTTGTTTTTGGCTCAGCTGATGTCACTGGGTTCTGTTTTACTGTTGTTTACAGCTCAGCTGATGTCACAGGGTACTTTTTCATTGTTATTTACATCTCAGCTAATGTCACTGGGTTATGGTTCATTGCTGTTTACAGCTCAGACAATGTCACTGGGTTCTGCTTCATCGTTGTTTATGGTTCAGCTGATGCGACTGTGCTCTGCTCTATTGTTGTTTACAGCTCAGCTGATGTAATTGAGTTCTGCTTTATTTTCAGCTCACCTGATATCACTGGGTTCTGTTTCATTGTTTTCAGCTCAGCTGATGTCACTGTGTTCCACTTTATTGCTGGTTACAGCTCAGCTGATATCACTGGGTTCTCCTCTATTGTTTACAGCTAAGGTGATGTCACTGGGTTCTGTTTAATTAGTGTTTACAGCTCAGCTGATGTCACTAGGTTCTCATTCATTGTTGTTTACAGCTTAACTGATGTCACTGTGTTCTTTATTACTGTTTACGGGCTCAGCTGATGTCACTGGGTTCTGCTTTATTGTTGTTTACAGCTCAGCAGATGTCACTGGGTTCTGTTTAATTGTTTTTTTACATTTCAGCTGATGTCACTGGGTATTGTTTTGTTGTTGTTTACAGCTCAGCTAATGCCACTGGGCTCTGCTTTATTGTTGTTTGCAGCTCAGCTGATGTTTCTGGGTTCTGTTTTATTATTGTTTACATTGCAGCTGATGTCACTGGATTCTGCTTTATTAGTGTGTTCAGCTCAGCTGATATCACTGGATTCTGCTTTATAACTGTGTTCAGCTCAGCTGATGTCACCAGGTTCTGCTTTGTTGTTGATTTCAGCTTAGTTGATGTCACAGGGTTCTGATTCATTGCTGTGTTCAGCTCAACTGATGTCACTGGCTTCTGGGGATCTATGATGCTGGTTCACCAAATTGTTTGTCGACTGACATCACAGTGACAGATTTATGTTGACCGCAAGTTGCAGTTGACATAAATCCAGTAGGAGAACCAGGTCCTTTTCTATCGGGGCTTTGCCCCAAAACCCCCCATGTGGGGGTCTGTGCCCCCTGCACCCCCTGAACTTAGGGATTATCAACTCTAAGTCAGAGTTGATTTGTGGAGGGGGTGCAGGACCAGGAGAAAGAATGCCGGGGTCCTGGATGGACTATTACAGTGAACTGTCGATGCTGTTGGCATCAACATGTTCACTGTAATAGTTTCACTGGGTGGAAGGCATACTGGCTTTTGGAACTGGTAAGTAATTAAAAAATTGAATATTTGATGAGAAAAAGGCTGCATTAATATGTTGCCCTAGATGAGGAAAATACAGAATTTTTTCAGAGCAAACACAAGAAGCAGTACACTGCGGTGATTAAACAGACTTATAAAATGGGGTCTGACCCATACTGGCTCTCCATTGGTCAGAACCCATCACATGGACTGCATTAAAATAGTACATACCCCTGCTGGAAAACACCACAGCGGTGCATTCACTGAGAGCATAACTTGGGGTCAAAAGGTCACCATTGAAATTCCCATTAGAACAGCCTGCCCCCCCATGGTTACAATACCTGCAACCACACGCTACTAGTGCAGAGCTAGGAGGACACCCAAACCCTGCAACACTGCTTCCCTGTGAATCATCATCCTATCAGCAAATCAGCAGACATGTCGGGCAGCAAGCAGTAGTGGAAGTAAACCCACCAAGCAGCACCAGGAAATGCCTCATAAAAGCCAGCATGGGAAAGTGAGAGAGGTAGCAGATGGGATTTTTTTGCTGACAGTGGGAGATGGCAGGCAGGAGAGACAACTGGTGAGCAGGGAGAGAGCAATGAGTTTATGCTGACAGTGAGCAGGGGAGAGGGAGAGAGAGAGAGAGAGAAACAGAGAGAGAGAGAGAGAGAGACGGCAGCCCATTTCATAAGTAGAATAAGGCAGTTCCATTGGGAGGATTATGTTAATGTACCTCAGGGTGGTTGACATCCCTCACCCTTCATGAGTGGGACTCCAACCTACCCCTTGGTACATTAAGATACTGCAATTCCCCTCTGTCATGCTTTATTACTTGTTAAACACTTGAACTCCACAGTTCTCATTCAAAATCCACAGCTTTTTGTTTTCAAAATCCACAGTCTCTACCTTCTGGACAGTTCTGTTAGTTCTCACAGTCTTTTAGAGATTTGCCCCAAACTACTCACTAAACCTTCAGTCCCATTTCTCCTGCAGAACAATCTTCATCCCCTCTGCAGGGGTATGTACTATTTTAATGCAGACCATGTGATGGGTTCTGACCAATGGAGAGCCAGTATGGGTCAGACCCCATTTTATAAGTCTGTTTAATCACCGCAGTGTTACATGTAACCAGCTAGTTCCTGGGGTTACTAGGAAGCCATCAGTTTTAGATCAGGCAGGTAGCCTGGGCAGTTCCAGATGGTGTAAAGTACTCTGAAATACACTACATCATCACCTGATTAGCTCTGCTGGGGCAGGGGATGATGTAATGGAACTTAGCACTTTTGCAGCAGCATAAGCCTCAGTGCTCTGTTGTTGCTGGGCTTCTGTGAGACTGAAGTTGGAGTTTGGAGCTGAGAGTTCTACAGGTAAGTGGTGCTCTGCCAAGGCCACTTGTCAGAGGGAAGGACCCTCAGTTTGTTATTTTTTGCCCTACAGTAACCAGAGGCTGGTTTTGTGGGATGTGGTGTCTGCCAGATCCTGTGAAGCCCAGAGGGGATGAAGATTGTTCTGCAGGAGAAATGGGACTGAAGGCTTAGTGAGTAGTTTGGGGCAAATCTCCAAAAGACTGTGAGAACTAACAGAACTGTCCAGAAGGTAGAGACTGTGGGTTTTGCAAACAAAAAGCTGTGGATTTTGAATGAGAACTGTGGAGTTCAAGTGTTTAACAAATGTCTTGGGGCACAACATGCTGTAAGTACAAGATTAATTTATTGTTCAGCTGTGGGTTTGCTGGTGCCTTGCTAGGAGCCCAACAAGGTTAGGAATGGATGCAGGCTTTCAGAACCCTTGCACAAAGAATGTATGGTAAGGATGTCTCTTGTGTCCCGTGTGGCTGAAGAATCCTGTTTTTTCCTAAAATGTAATGGCAGAGAGAGTCTAGCTTTGGCCGGAGTGAGCTGACCCCTCATCCAGGTTGCAAAGGTACCTAACTGGTTACAAGAAAGGGTCGAAGGTGTTAACTTAGTTCACCTAGTGGTGCTCAAATTTAGTGCTGTGACAACAACCACAATAAATGCACTGGTAAAGCCCAGAGATCCCTAAACAAAGGGATGGATGTCTGTGGGAAGCGTTCCTGTGAGAAGTCTCAGTACTGCAAGGAAGAGTTGTGAAATGGTTTTGCCTGCTACAAGTGTGCCATCTGTTCATACAGCTACAAGCCCTGGGGGCACCACCATTTTTCTGTTACCATTGTGTCAGAAATAAAAGCCGTACAGTACAATCCCAATTTTCTGGTTGTGGACATTCCATCTCTGAGTGACCTGCGTGAGTTTTTAGGGCCCCCACAGATAGGAGGCACACCATAGCCCTGGCACCTATCCCCTGGACCTAGTATAAGTAGAAATGTTGTTTTGTAACCCTTCACCTCCTCCTAGATGCCCGAGCCAGGGGTTGCCCTAGTGTCAGGGGTGTACCCTTTGTTGTTGTGGAAGTTGTCTTGCTGACAAGCTTCCCTTACAAAAATGGGGATGTGCATTACACAAATGGGGGGCTGGTTTCAAAAATGGGGTCTTGTCCTAGGATTTTGGGGGAGAGCAAAAGGTTGCCATGCAGAGGGTATGGTTGTGGTCTTTTTGCCTGGTGGCGGTGCACCCACCAAAGGACTGCTTTTTTTGGGGGGGGAGTTGCAATCTGCTAAGAAAAATGCCTCCTGCATATGTACAGCTTTGAGAGTGGACTGTGGTGTGAGATTCTGTAGAAAATATGTTGGCAAGGACTGCTTTGGTGGAACTGTGAAACACTGCTTTAAAAGTGCTTAAAACTGTTAAAATTGGAAAAATTGCCAGGTGCAGAGTGATTTTGGGCAAAGAAATGCTTGTTTAGTGTAAATACAATTTCCCCATGCCTGAGGAGGAAAGTATTGGAGTTGCTGTAAAGAACTGTGCTTTGAGTGAAAGAATCTGTGAAATCACTTGTTGGGACTGTACACAGAAACCACAAAGAAAAAAAGTCAGTCTGCACTTTGAAATTGGCTCTCACGGCTTGAGGATTGCCGAGGAGAGAGAGAGAGAGAGAGAGTGTCCCTAGCTCATTTGCATGGCATCGAGTGATTGTCTCTTTCCATGAAGCTCCTCCCCCTGATTAGAGCTCTGTGGACTGGTTCAGTGTTCTAGGAGGGGAGAGAGAGAGAGAGAGAGAGAGCAGGAGCATGTAAGGCAGCAAGGCCTAGCAAAAGTGCTTCATTGGTGAACTAGTGGAGTTAAAGCCAAAAGTGCTGGAAACCATGAAAAAAACTGGGAGTTTTCCCATAGCAAGTGGAATCATTCATCCCAGTAGCCACACCAGTGTTTTCCCAGTTGGTCATCGGGCGGGACAGTCTGCAGTGCAAGTGCAATTGCCATCATCTAGTGCACAGGCCACAGTACCAAAAGTGAAGAAAACAGCTTCTGTAAGTACAAACAAAAGCTCCTGTGCAAAGAAAAAGTATTCTGGGCAGTTGAAGAACAAACTGTAACTGTGTACAAGTAGAGAGAGTAAAGGGGACAAAGTGTGAAACTGGTGGTGACACAGTAGCCAATGCAGTATGCCATGCTGGGGCAGGGGCCAGAGTCAAATGTAACAGCAGTAGTAAAGCAAAACTGCAGGTCACCAGATAAAGTGGGCAGGCTACAGGAAAGACTTTGCAAGTTTCAAAAAGAGAGAGAATTGTGCACATTGTAACAGCAACTTTTTTCTGAAAATGTTTTTGCAGAGAGTAGACATGGCAAGTGGATCCAAGCAATACCCCTTGCATGTCAAAACATGGGTGGCACATAAAGAGCAAGACTTGAGAAAGTTTGAAGAAGAGTATGACTGTGTGGAGCTCCCCTCGACATAGTGCTCCCTGGTTACCCAGTTAGTGTGTGTGCAGTATGCCTAAAGGTTAGAAGAGATGTCATAGCCGTCCCCCACTGCCAGGACTGCAGGAGACATTTTGGCATGTGTATGGCTAGTGACCCTCCCAGAGAGACTGTCTGATGTGTCCGATTGGCCCCTACTTGGAATCTAGGTGCAGAACATGGCTGTGAAAGACAGAGTCGTACCAAATGTGAGCAGGAAGAAGCAGAGGATTTCCTCAAGGATTTTCTTTAGGGTGTGACTGAATGCAGCAAAGAGGTGCAAGCAGCAAATAGCCCCTCGGTCAAGGAAGAGGCTGAGAGGGGTTTGGCAGTGGCAGGACTAGAACTTGTGGACCCTTGGGCAGAGGGCCCAAGCTTGAGTGTGCTCAGGGAGGATGAGGAGCTGGAGGACCTCATCACATGGGAGGCACATGCCTCCAGCAGTAGTGAAGAATGGGTGTTTGCAGGAGTCGAATCAGTAACCGGCTTCTGGGAGGCCCATATGGAAGCATCGGAGGAGGTGGAGGTGTCTGATGGTGAGACTGGGCCATCAGATGCAGCAGTTGGAATTTTGTAGCCCTCAGCAGAAAAGAGGGGCTCCAGTGTGTAAAAGGTGGAGGAGGACACAGGAATGGACTCCCTTTTTCCTGTGTGGGACAGAGATGCATGGCTGCATCAGACCTGGCCACCTCCAAGCCAGGTGAGGGCCTGCATCTGCCAAAGAGCAGTAAGGAGGACAGAGTGATCCAGAGGAGAGCGAAGAAGGAGTTTGGATTAAAGTACCCGTTCATGCCAAAGTGGATGTGGGAAGAAATTAAGGACCAGAGAGAGGAATGGTTGCTGGAGGAAGCCAGGGCATCTGCAAGTGTGCTTTGGTGCTGGATGAAAGGAATTAATCAGTCTGGCAGAGAAAAAGTGTGCAAAGACAAAGTTAACTCCTGGAAGGTGGGCTGCACCCTCCACCTGGACTCAGTAATTGTAACAGATTGAGAAGGAAATGAAACAGTGCACACAGTAAGGATGACCCATCCAGATGGAACAATCATTTGTGGTCATCATCCTCAGTATTACTACCCCCTAAAAGTACCTGGAAGATCCAGTATGAACAAGTAGCCCAAAAGACTGTAAGCCATGGTTGACGGGCCACAAGATCAACAGGCAATCGGCCGAAGAAAGAAGATCCAGAAGGTAGAAGTGCATCATCCCCCCTGGGAGCAATGAGGGATGTCGTGGCTGCAGTTTCTTCTTTGGTTAGCAGAAATCCGATCCAGAGGTGTCGTGGAAGAGTTTCATCCGAAGACTTGTCTTCAACTGTAGGAGAGAAGAGGTCCCAAGCAGAGATAGAGGTGATGCAGAAAAGTCAACTTGCACTTCTGAACTGGTAGGGCAAAGTTTCTCTTATTTTTCTGTTTGAATAACTGTCTACTAATATTGTGATGCCCCTACTACCTTGGTGCAGTGGACATCTGGTCTGGACATTTCCAGTAGGCCCCATGCCTGCTGACAAAAATTGTTCTGGGACTGACTTCGGCCATATTCTGTAAAAACATTCATGAGTGTGAGTATTTTGTGCACTTAGGACATTACATCCTTAGATGGACAATTAAGGGTTCCCCTTCCCTCCAAAAGTGTTTGCATGTATTATTTTTATACTTTTATACTGCCTTTTGTAGAAAACCAGTAAAAGTTTTGGGGATTGTGCTGTATTCTGCTGGTGGGAGGTGGGGGGTGGGGGTTGTTGTTGCTGTTGTTCCTTTTGCAGGTTTCTTTTACAGGTGCACCTGAGAGAAAAAAAGAAGAGGATTTGGGGCTCAGCTGGAGAGCTTGTGGGTGTTATGAATTGTTTTAATTAGGAAATGTTAGACATTTTGTTTTTAGGTGTAAAGCGTGTAGTATTGGGTTTGGGAAATGGATAGCAATGTCATATGTATGTATGTAACCACTCACCCCTGCCTTTTTGCTAAAACGACAGGTGGCATGCTGTTGGCATTGGCAGCAACACCTGGTGGGGACCTGGGTTCGGGGAGGATGAGGTTATCTGGCACAAGGGACCTAGGTTTGACTACTCTGCACAGGGGCACCCAAGTAAATCTGACTACAGGAAGCAATAACTGTAATGTCCAGAACCAGGATTGGGATTTTTCAGTGTGGCTTTTATTCATAAACTATTAGAATATAACAAAGCATAGATGGACCCCCAAGGGGCTACGTTTACTGTAAATGCAGATAGAGACTACAAGGTGGTCCACTTAAAGAATGAACCCATTTCTACTATTTTCTGGCTCTGGACCCACCAGGCACTCAGCCCGGACTTGCATGCGCTTTGGATACACAGCCCGACTGGCCCGGCTCCCCTGCCGGCCACTTGACTGATGGTCCATTTAAAGGATGGACCCAAATTTTACTTGTTGTGGCTCCCCACACCAAGAGTCTGCGACTCCTAGAGAGATTAGTTTTCTTACTTCCTTCGGACTCCCATCAAACAAGGAGTATATTTTCCCAATCTGTGGCTCCCCACACCACTTAGAGTCTGCGACTCCTAGAGAGATTTTCCAATTTGCTACCCATGTCTGGGTACCTACCTCATCACTGGCCAGGCGCATGAGGCAAGTAGCAATCACAGAAGAAATCCATAGAGGTGGACCTGGTTACTAAAGATGGGGGGTGTTCCCACCTCCAGCTCCCACAGCCCATACCCGGCCATTTCTCTGGACAAACAGAAACTTAAACTTTGAAATGTAGATTAAACGGTGGATGACCTGTAGCACCCCCTCTACAATATTACTTGAAATCCATTTAGACTTTGAATTTTAAACTACTCCATTTGTTTGTCCTAGTACAATAGGCCTCCCAAATAGTAGTTCACATCCCAGCTTTTCTTCACATTTTCCAAACTGAAGAAACATATTGTTTGCCCTCTCAAATAGAGCAAAACACTCACCCTTTCGTTGCAGGTGCCCCACAGGCGAAGTGCCACTTCTTTCACTGTTATCAGACCAGAACAGAAACTGTAAAAAGGCAGCTTTCTTCTGTAGTGGAAATTAGGGATTGCCCTGGAATCCACAGAGGGCACTACTTCCCGCCCCCAGAGGAGGGCACTGAGACCTGGACAGCAGTCTCCACCACTTAAAACTGGACACTAGCTTTCTCCCAAGGAGGTAAACAGAAAACACTTCCTTCTTCTTTGTAGGTAAACAGAAGACTTCCTTCCTGCCTGACAGTAAACAGGAGACTGACTTTGAAAACTCCCAAAGTTCTAACTCACTCCCTGTGCTGCAGATTCCAATGCGGCTTATGCAGCTGCGACAGTTCTATGGTGATGTCATCTCTCAGTCTCAGCTGTGACTGAGACAGAGCGAGACAGTGTGAAACCCATTTAACTGGAGTTTCACAAGCTGCCTTCCCTGCCTACCACTAGGTCTTACTGGGATTCTAGTAACCCCGGGTAACTAGGGGGTTACACTTGCCCTTGACCAGGAAAATGACTGTCCACAGTCATTATGCACCCAGCCTTAGGCCATCCCACCCTATGTGCTACCTGCGGAGGAGGGTGATCAGGCCCCCTCCTACCATGTGCAAGCACAGGCAGGCAACACTAAGGGCCTAGAGGCTTATAGCTGACATGTCAGCCTCTACTCTATCTACTTACTATGGACACCTAGTGGCTCTGGTAGAACTATCCAGAGCATAGCCCTGATAGATCAGCACTGTAGTCCCTACAGCCATTCAGGACCACAGCATGTCTATCCCCCCTAACCCTCTAGGGAAAACCTATCTGCCTCTAACATAATATTCCCAAACAAAACAAAACCCGGGGACCTCCCCAACCTTGGGCAACCTGCAACTACACCATTAAAATACCAAATACTACCTCCTCCCTACCCCCACAACCACACCTGTGGAAGGAAAAAGGGTTAACACAGTAACAACCATAGCAATAACAACACAGTACTTTAAATTCTACACAATAAAGCACTGACGAGGAACTCCGATGAGCCCCTCCTCCTCTTCTTGTCTTCTCTTCTGTCTTCCCAGGAACACCTGTAAGAAAAAGAAAGACAAAACACCTCCTAATCTGCATACACAGTCTACCTAACAACCCTTACCATACAAAAAAACACTGAACAATCCCAAAAAGATTTTTTTTGAAAAAGGTAGAAAAACAGTATTTACATTAGAGTACAATAATGACATTATTTACAATACACATTTGGGGGGATGGAGTGCCCTAAAAGTCCCAACTAGTGACCACAAGGCCCGAAGGCCAGTCCAATAAAGAGTCTCTCCTGGGCCGGAGCCCCATGAAGCACAGTTCTAAAAGGCCAAAGTCCCAAAGGGAGAGTCTTTGCGGACAGTTCACACATTTTTGGAGTCTGTAGTGTAGGGTGTGTACTGCAACGTCATAAAGATAGAAAAAGTGTTTCGGACTTACCAGCCATTTGTAGTATACGAACTGCACAAACCTGGTCCACAGCCGAAGACTCTCCTGGCAGCATTTCTTCTGATACAGCTGGGAGGACATCTTCCGGGAACCACAGGAGGGCACACCTGGAAACAGCTGGGCTGATGTCATCAATGGAGAAGGAACCTTAGAACAGGAACAAAAAGAAAAACAGCTGGTCTGACGTCATCCGATTACCAGGCGGTGAACACGAAACAGCTGGACTGGTGTCCTCTCTGGATCTGAAGTCATCTGGTGGGCCAGTAGATGGTTGCTGAACAGGACAGTACACTGTAGACTGAAGAATATGGAGCACCTGAGTCCTTGGTTATTCATATTGGTGGATCAATAAGGGCACTTCACAGTCTGGTGTGGCAGTATTGACTACCACTGCTCAGCTCTCCATTTTGATGGCACGGGCTTAATTACTGGGAGGTCCTTGCACTGAGGCCAATAGTACCGGGGATCAGGGGCTTGAATTATTACCCCGTCTGGGCGAACATAACTCACACAGTGGGAGATTTCACGTCCCTCTCCGTCCAGTATTCTTACTCTGTCCATAAACAGTGTCCTGCCTCTCTTCCACTGTGTATACTTTTCGTGGAACAGTCTATTCTTTACATGCTGGTTTGCCCCAGGATGCACATGTTTCATTGCTTCATCCCAGATCCAGGATTTCCTGCAGTCCTCAATCTCCCAGACTCTCCAAGGAAAGGTAGGAAAGGTCATGACCATAGTTTCATTGGTCTTTCTCTGAGCGAGTCTCTCCTCTTTACTTGCTTTTGGTCAATCTGAGACCGCTGGCCTGGCTTAGGGGTGGCCAGTCCTGGTTCTGCAACCCGCATCCTCAAGAAATTAAAACAAATCCCTGACTTCTTCCTTGCAACTGGGGCAGTGGCATCTACCTCTTCAACACACATTCTTCCGAGGCAAGATCTTGAGGCTGTGTACCCGTTCCTTCCTCCTACAAGGCCACATAGGTTCCTCTCATCTTCCTCTTCACTGAGGATCTGAGCCCAGGGTGAGCAGTGGTTCTCTCACCCCTGAGACTATCCATTCATCACTAGGAGCGGAGGTCGACACCTCCCATTCAAAGGCCTCCCGCATCTCATCTTGACCTGCGAGACTTGGGCTAGGCCCCCCCACCCAGGGGTCTATTGATGCTTTATCCGAACTTTCATTCTGATATCCAGCATCCAAAACTTCAATTTCAGGTTCAGTCTCTAACTCTGCACCCTCTAGCTTTGTGCCACACTCCCCCGAGGAACCTTCCTCCACAGGCTCCGCCTGATGCTGTGTGCTGCCAACTGCAGATTCCTGAATTTTTGTCCATGTGGGAGCCAAACAAATTGGAGGCGCTTTATACAAGCCATATCTTTGAAGGCATCCAGCACAGTGAGAAATCATGAAAATATCCCTTCCAGCACTTAGGCATATTTGGCATACACGCACTGGATAATTAGGAATTGCCACATCAGGAGGGAGTTGCCCTCCATAGCACCACTTTTCAATATCTCTCAGTCTATTTACTGCTGCTCTTACTGCAACCCGGGCATGATCCGGGTAACAATCTGGTCCTGAGGCCATAACTGCAGAAAAAATAAACAAAAGTTCACTGTAACTGAAAGTCCCACTTTAATGAACACACTCTGTAGCTCCAGCCACTGGAGGATTTGTGGGACACCTTCGGCTCCCTTGTTTGGTTCGATTTGGACATTCATTATTGGATCTACCTGCTGAGAACTTTTTTGGATTCATCCGGATTTTACTCATTTTTTGAACTGTTGGAGAACTGATTCCTCTGTCTTTTACTAACTCCTGGACTGAGGGTGGTGAGAGTGGTGTATATTTATTCATTTTATTTTGTATAATTATAAATTTGATTTATTTAACTGGATTTCCCTGCCATGTGAGAGAGGGTGGTATTAGGAGAGTATATAACACCTGTTGCATTATCGCCCGCGTGAGAGGTGCTGCATTGATTTAAATACAAATTTTGTTTTAGATTAATAACCAGTGGTATATGATAATATTTTACTGTGTTTTAAGATTATTTGATTTTTTTTTTTATTATTTGAGTTATTTTTGAGTTGGGGTTTATTTTGGTTTTATGTTAGTTTATTTTGTTTTATTCGCCTCCCCTCTGTGAGAGAGAGAGAGGGGAGTGTGTTATTTATAGGTTTGATATTTATAGGTTTATTTTTCTGTTGTTTTTGATTTGATTAATGATGGTTGGGCACTATTCCCCCACTAGGCTCAGGGAATTACTTCCTTTTGAGTGCCCACCATTGTCATCTGACACCTATTTTTAGGTGTCGAGCACTGGGCATACTGAGGAGGCGAGGATGAAGGTGGAAAGCTGGGCCTTGTGGGGGACAGGAAAGGGAGGAGCGGATTGGGGTTTTGGGTCCAGAAGACGTCCTGGGGTGAAATAGGGTCCAGGATAGAGGTTACTCTTATCTTGTCCCCATCCGCGTCGCCGAAGAAATCGGGACAGGTGCGAGTCTTCCTCGACAGCTCATCCTGCCTTGGCGGTGTTGTGCAATGCCAGATCAATTAAGAACAAGACAGCTATGACTATCTGATCTTGTTGGTTCATCTGATCTGACTTGCATCACGAGACCTGGCTGGATGAAAATACAGGCCCTATATTGGCCTTAGCAACTCAGCGAGGTTCTCGGTGATACACCATCAGAGGCTGGATAAATGCAGGCCGGAGGTGTGGCCATTATGTTTAAATCTGAACTGGGCCTTGTGGATGTGCCATTGGGAAACACCAGATCTTTTGAATATATCCTGGGTGAGGGTGCAGGTTGATTCTCCTCATCTAAGTCCACCAGGTGGTGGCGAATTCCTACTGGAGATTGCAGACTTCATTGTCAACCTGGTGTTGAGGTTTCCAGATTAATTCTTGGGTGACTTCAATGCCGGTCGATGATGAACCTATCTCATTTGGTCAAAATCTCTCAGTTGATGAACACACTGGGCCTGACACAGGTTGTTACCTCCTCTACCCATATGGGGGTCATTCACTAGATCTGGTCTTTCTCTTGGGTATGGGATCACTACATCTGGGGTGGAACCAGTCAGCTGGTGGACATTACACCATAAGGTTCAGTTTCAGGGCCCCTCTAATGAGGTCTGCCCCTACGAGATGGTCCAAGTACACCGTCCTTTAAGGGGTATTAGCCCCAATGACCTAATGGCGTGCTGGATCTATCGAGCCTGTCGAGTGAATGCATGAGTCCAGATGGTCTTGTATTAGCCTATAATAAGGCTGTGGAAGATGCTCTGGACAAAATTGCACCTGTTCGTGTTCGGCCTCTCACCATCCGTCCAAGGAGTCCATGGTTTGATGGCTCTCTGAAGGAATTAAGGCGAGTAGGCCGAAGGCTGGAGAAACCTGGCAGAAATCGGACGCTTGATGCTGACAGGCTTAGATTGTTGGCTCATTATGATAGCTACCACTCAGAAATCACTCGTGAAAGGCAGAATTCCTGTCCAGAGAGATTTCTGCTGCACAAAAATCGACTGGCTCAGCTTTTCCGGACTGTGGACAGACTGTGCAATCCAGTCTGTCTTCAGCCTAGAGAACCTTTTCTCAGCTTAGATGCGAGGAGTTCCTCACTTTTGCGAGATAAGGTTGTCAGCATCAGGTCCGCATCGGGTCCAACCTCCTATGGGGATTGTGGTGGACGACTGGTGGTAGTCTTGTCCTTGATCTGTCTGGTTAGATTTTCACCGCCCGGAATTTGTGGACATTGTGAAGATCATCCAAACAATCACCATCAACTAGTTATGGTTGGATCCGGGTCCCACACGCTGTTTAGTAGGTTGTGTAGAAGCTATCTACCCAATCTTGCTGACATTATCTGGAAATCCTTGGAGGGTTTTTTCCTGACCCCTTAAGGAGGCAGTAGTTCGACCACTCCTAAAAAATCCTCCTTGGACCCAGACTGTCTAGCTAACTACTGGCCTATCTCTAACCTGCCATTTGTTGGTAAGGTTATTGAAAAGGGAGTTGCGTTGCAATTGGATGATCATCGTACATCTCATAATGTCTATGATACTCTCCAGTCTGATTTCAGGAAAAGGCATAGTACTGAGACTGCCCTTGTTCAGGTATTGAGTGGTCTCCTAATGGCCAGAGATCAAAAGGCTTGTACCATTCTGGTCCTTCTCGATCTATCTGCTGCATTTGACACTGTAGACCATGGGGTGCTATTGGAGGCGACTGCAGGTCTTTGTGGGCTGTCTGGTACAGTCCTCAATTGGTTCGTTCTTACCTCACTGGCAGGTTTCAGAGTTGTCACGGAATTTATTCCCTGGCGCTTACTTCCTGCCTTGAAGTACCACAGGCTCCACCTTAGCTCTCATGTTGTTTGCAGTGTATATGCTGCCATTGGGAGAAATCATCAGGTGACACAGTCTGAGTTTTCACTGCCTACGCAGATGATACTCAACTGTATTTGTCCTTCTCCCGACCAGGGTGATGCACTCTATGTACTTAATAACTGCCTAGATGAGATCAGACTTTGGATGAGCTCTAGGCTGGTTGAGACTCAATCGGATAAGACTGGGGTACTGGTTGGCTGGATCCAGGTCGTCCTGGGGAGGTGGGTTGGGTGCTGGACAGCCATCAGGTTTACTTGGTGGTGTGCTCTCTACCTCTGGACAGAGTCTGCAGAAATCCGGGCTGTGCAGTAATAGACTGGCCTGAAATCTCAGGTGTCAGCTGTTGTCAAATCCTCTTTTTACCACCTGAGGAATATCGCCGGGTGAAACATCAGATTCCCCAGGAGGACCTTCAACTTTGGTCCACGCCTTTGTCACTACCGTCTGGACTACTGCAATTCCTTCTACCTAGGGCTACCAGGGGTTGATATCCGCTGCCTTCAGCCAGTGCAGAAACGCTGCAGCCAGGCTTTGACTGGGACTCTTAGAACCAGTCATGTGCGCCTATTAGCCTATAAACTGCACTGGCTGCCTGTTCAGTGGCGGATCACGCTAGGTTGGTTTACTAACCTTTAAAGCCCTACGCGACCAGGGACCGGTTACCTGAAAGATCTTCTGATTTCTATCACCTCTGTCACTCTCCGTTCCACCAGCGAGGATTGCTAGAGATTTCCAGAGGTTCGATTGAAGTTATCGGGATCTGTGCCTTTGCCTTTTCGGCACCAACCCTGTGGAATTCTCTACCTTGCTGGTTGAGAGAATGCCCAACCGTTGATAATTTTAAAATTGCTTTAAAGACATATCTTTTTACTTTGGCTTATTCTTCTTAGTTATGGTTGTTTTAAATGTCTGGATTTTATTACTCTATCTATTCTTGTACAGCGCCTTGGTTTTGAAAGGTGCTTTATAAATAAACTTGACTTGACTTGGCTTTAAAATGGCTCCTCTGCTGCTGTGTTTACATTACTACCCCACCCTGTAATGGCGGCGGCAGCACTCCTGTGCAACAACACTTAGAATCTGGGTCAAGCCACTGCACACCCGATTTACACCAGCTGCTGCTAACTTTTACTCGAACTGCACAACTTGCTCTGATCTGGCTTTAAACACACATTTACAGGATTTTCCTTGGACTTTTCACATGCTGGCAACATTCACTTTATTTAGTCCTTAAAAGCTTCATGTTTCAGCACAGGATTGCCTGCTTCTACTAGTGTTGCATTTTGCTACAACCCACAGTCTCTCTCTGGCTGCAACTTTAAAATGAGGCTATTTTTACTTCCATGCACACATTCAATGGCTTTACAGACTTGCACTTGCTGGCAGGACATCACACAGTCGTTACTTGCAAAGCGACTATACTGCTGCACACACATTTTATATGGCATTACTGAAAATCACTGATTGAGCAGTTTTTGAATTGTTTACTCACTGTTATTGCAGCAACTTGCTGCGATGGAGTAAAACGGCCTGTAGCCAGATTTTTGAAGGCCTCTGAACACAAACGGGCAGGCAGTCTCCGCGATCATCGTTTTATACACCAAACTCGCTATTTCCACGATCGATTTGCGGGTTGAGCCCGATTTTAAACTTAAAAGTCACTTTTTGAATGTTTACAGCGCTTTGAATACTTCGCGACACTCCTCCACTGCCAGTACACGCACTACTCTTTGTCTCCCTCTCGAATGCTGAGGCAGTCTCAGAAGAGCTGGCTGAGGGGTGGGACTAATGGCAAACTGACCAACCACATGACGCTATGCAAATGAGCCTCTTCTTCCTCACGAGGGCTCCTCTCCTCACGGCGATCGTCGAGCAGGCAAATTTAAACTGTAAAATTCACTTTTTTTTTTTACCTCAACTGACTCCATGGTGGGAGCCCATTTCAACCATGTAACATTACCATTAACTCTGCAGTCTCTTTACACAGAAAGCATTTCCAACATCCAGGGCATATTTTCTCTGTTGCTACCCCTAGTTTTCCACTCTTTCCTTCACAGAATTTATTTTAAAAGCATTTCAAACATCCAGGGCATAATTTTTCTGTTGCTACCCCTAGTTTTCCACACTTTTCTTCACAGAATTTACTTTAAAAGCTGACAAAAACGCTGCAAACAATTTTGATGATGCAGGACAAGGGCACACTCTTTGGCTTTACAGCTCCTTGGTAAACAGTTGGCATTTTTTAAACAGCAGCACAAGATTCACAGCACACAGCAACACACTAGGGAAATTGCTTCAACTTTTGGGCTACCCTGCTCAGATAGCCAAAACGCTAGCCTACTTGCCCAAGTACCTTCCTTCCCGAACAAATCCAAAGCGGTGCCTCCATTTTTGTAACCCATCACCCCTGCCTTTTTACTAAAACGACAGGTGGCATGCTGTTGGCGTTGGCAGCAATACCTGGTGGGGACCTGGGTTCGGGGAGGATGAGGTTATCTGGCACAAGGGACCTAGGTTTGGCTACTCTGCACAGAGTCACCCAAGTAAATCCGACTACAGGAAGCAATAACTGTAATGTCCAGAACCAGGATTGGGATTTTTCAGTGTGGCTTTTATTCATAAACTATTAGAACATAACAAAGCATAGATGGACCCCCAAGGGGTTACATTTACTGTAAATGCAGATAGAGACTACAAGGCGGTCCACTTAAAGAATTAACCCATTTCTACTGTTTTCTGGCTCTGGACCCACCAGGCACTCAGCCTGGACTTGCATGCGCTTTGGATACACAGCCCGACTGGCCCGGCTCCCCTGCGGCCACTTGACTGACAGTCCATTTAAAGGATGGACCCAAATTTTACTTGTTGTGGCTCCCCACACCACTTAGAGTCTGTGACTCCTAGAGAGATTTTCCAATTTGCGACCCACGTCTGGGTACCTACCTCATCACTGGCCAGGCACATGAGGCAAGTAGCAATCACAGTAGAAATCCGTAGAGGTGGACCTGGTTACTAAAGATGGGGGGTGTTCCCACCTCCAGCTCCCACAGCCCATACCCGTCCATTTCTCTGGACAAACAGAAACTTAAACTTTGAAATGTAGATTAAACGGTGGATGACCTGTAGCACCCCCTCTACATTACTTGAAATCCATTTAGACTTTGAATTTTAAACTGCTCCATTTGTTTGTCTTAGTACAATAGGCCTCCCAAATAGTAGTTCACATCCCAGCTTTTCTTCACATTTTCCAAACTGAAGAAACATATTGTTTTCCCTCTCAAATAGAGCAAAACACTCACCCTTTCGTTGCAGGTGCCCCACAGGCGAAGTGCCACTTCTTTCACTGTTATCAGACCAGAACAGAAACTGTAAAAAGGCAGCTTTCTTCTGTAGTGGAAATTAGGGGATTGCCCCTGGAATCCACAGAGGGACTTTGCTTCCGGCCCCCCCCAGAGGAAGGGGGCATTGAGACCTGGACAGCGGTCTCCACCACTTAAACTGGACACCAACTTTCTCCCAAGGAGGTAAACAGAAAACACTTCCTTCTTCTTTGTAGGTAAGCAGAAGACTTCCTTCCTGCCTGACAGTAAACAGGAGACTGACTTTGAAAACTCCCAAAGTTCTAACTCACTCTCTGTGCTGCAGATTCCAATGTGGCTTATGCAGCTGTGACAGTTCTATGGTGATGTCATCTCTCAGTCTCAGCTGTGACTGAGACAGAGTGAGACAGTGTGAAACCCATTTAACTGGAGTTTCACAAGCTGCCTTCCCTGCCTACCACTAGGTCTTACTGGGATTCTAGTTACCCCGGGTAACAAGGGAGTTACATGTATATTTACTGGTAGTGGTTATAAACCACTGCCAGCAAGTGCTCAACAGCTCACATATGCCCACATATGTGGTTTATGGAGCTCCGTAAACCACGGGCAGAACAGTACCACAGCATCACCAGAAAAACCACTGAACAAGCTGTCCTCGCACTGAACATTCACAAGCGCTACACAATCAGTCACTCAGCACGAGACAAGTTTGTTGGCAGCAACAGTTACAAAAAAACAGTAAATATAAAAAATAAAACATGGAGAAGTGTGGTTCTCTGGGGATTTTATGCACCCCCTCGGTGTGTGATGCCCATTTAAATCCCTCGGGCTTCACCCTCGAGGTTTATGTGGCATCACGCACCTCCGGGGTGCATGAAATCCCCATAAACCATACTTCTCCATGCATTATTCTATATTTCTAATGCAATGTACAGTGTGAAATGTGTAAAGGTATAACTGCACTTTGGGTAGTGTAGTGATTAGATAGCTTTTCCCTAGTGGGATAGGGGATAGATAGGTTGGTGGCACTGATCCTGTTATGGATGGCCAGTCCTGTCTTGTCAAGGAGTGCTTCAGGATGTTCTTTTGGGACACAATGGAGTGGATCTTCCTTAGCTAGTCTGTCAGGTAAGGCTGAAGTTTGCTTCAGCATGCCTCCATGTCCTCTGTGGTGACCCGCCTATGCTGGTCATAGGTAGAAGAAGGGTGTGCAACTTTCCCCAAAGGGCACCCTGGGGTGGATGACCAGTGTTGCAGTCCAAAGCCCTTGCTGCAAACAGCAGGGTTGCCTGGTGGCAGTGAGTGTAACCAGCCAGTTCCTGAGGTTACTAGGATCCGTTCAGTTTTAGATCAGGCAGGTAGCCTGGGCAGTTCCAGAGGGTGTAAGGCTCTCTGAAATACATTAGATTCGAGCGGACTTGATAGACCTCTAGGCCTTTATCTGCTGGCAAATTTTGTATGTTCATATGTTCGTACATCATCACCTGCTTAGCTCTGCTGGGGAAGGGGATGATGTAATGGAACTTAGAACTCTCGCAGCAGCATAAGCCTGAGTGCTCTGCTGCTGCTGGGCTTCTGTGAGTCAGACTGAAGATGGAGTTTGGAGCCGAGAGTTCTACAAGCAGGTGGTGCTCTGCCAAGTCCACTTGTCAGAGAGAAGGACTCTTAAACAAAGGGATGGACATCCGTGGGAAGCGTTCTTGTGAGAAGTCTCAGTACTGCAAGGAAGAATTGTGAAATGTTTTTGCCTGCTACTAGAGTGCCATCTGTTCATACAGCTACAAGCCCTGGGGGCACCACCATTTTTCTGTTACCATTCTGTCAGAAATAAAAGCCTTACAGTACAATCCCAATTTTCTGGTTGTGGACATTCCATCTCTAAATGATCTGTGTGAGTTTTTTGGGCTGCCACAGATAGGAGACACACCATAGCCCTGACATCTCCCCCTGGACCTGGGTACAAACAGAAATGTTGTTTTGTAACCCTCCCCCACCTCCGAGATACCCGGGCCA
Source organism: Neoceratodus forsteri (assembly GCA_016271365.2). Classification (NCBI taxonomy): domain Eukaryota; kingdom Metazoa; phylum Chordata; order Ceratodontiformes; family Ceratodontidae; genus Neoceratodus; species Neoceratodus forsteri. The sequence continues at coordinate 157,844,882 of JADMNL010000032.1, read as the reverse complement.
GCGATTGCCCTAATGTCAGAGGTGTACCCTTTGTTGTTGTGGAAGTTGCCTTGTTGACAAGCTGCCCTTACAAAAATGGGGGGGGGGTGCAGTACAGAAATTGGGAGCTGGCTTACATACACATGCCCAAATTTACAATTATATTAAAAATTAAAAAAACAACACTGTGTGTGTTCCCTTTAATTTAGGTATTCTATCTGATAGGAAATAGGGACTAAAATGTCTTTCCTTTTCAAACCAATCAGATATTTAGGGACAGATACAGAATGTATACAGAATCTTGAATATATGAAAGTAAACTATAATATAGTATTGAATGACCTAAACATATAGGATATTTATAAGCTTAGAAGTAGTCGTGGTTTGGAGCATATCCTTGGCTCGCTTGGTGACCAGTGTTCTGTATCACATTGGTTATTTAACAGTTGATTTAACTGTGCTCCGTCTCTACTTTTCTGCATATTGTGGCTTCCCTAGACTGACTGAAGGTACCACCGAGTGTTCATCTTTCTTTCGCTGTTACCTTAAAGGACTGTACTGTCCTCCTGTCCATTGACTGTGCAGATAGACTGTTTCACTGGTTCACCTCCCTCTGGGAGAAGACGTTCCTATTAACATTACCCCTGAATTTATGACCCTTGAGCTTCATGACATGCCTCACGTCCTGCTGCAGGCAGACTAGATCCAACATTTCTAAATGTTCGATCTCCTCAATACCCCTGAATGTGTGAAAGACTGCGATCATGTCCCCTCTCAACCTCCTAGTCTCCAGGGTGAACATGTTAAGGAATACGAGAAAAGTGGCTACATCAAGGACACAAGCACACTACACTGCTAGGAGATTGACTTTTATTTCACACAAATAAACTGGTAGTACCCCCCCAGAATTACATTAATGTTTCATGTCACACTGATGCTTTGTCAAGACATGACGCAAAATGTTGACATCATTTTTCTGGGGAGGGCTACCCATTTGTTTGTGTGGAATAAAATATTTTTAATTGTTTCCTAGCAGTGGAGAGTGCTTGTGTCCGTGGACGTGCAGCCGTTTTTCTTCTTTTCCTCTACAGTGTCTGCATTCGGCTCCATTTCAGCAGGTCCTGAGCCACCAGTTCCTTTGTTTTAGTTGAACATGTTAAGGGCTTTCAGGGCCTTCAGCCTCTTCTCATAGCTTTTGTTGCCACTACACTGATCACTTTGGTGGCCCTGTGTTGCATCCTATTGACTGCCTCAGTGTCATTTTTCTGTTGAGGAGAACGGAACTGCACGTAGTACTGCAGTATACTGCAAATAAAATAACACATATGTAACTCCCTCAATTTTGGGGGGGTTACTTTACGTATCTCCCTGGGTTCTGCTGATGCCCACTGCCTGGCAGACGCCCAGCAAGCAAAGCTAAATCCATGGCTGTTGATGTTCTGCTGTTGTCCTGTATGTGTGCGCACATCCCTGCCACCGCGCTATTGCTTTAAGGGATTCAGCCTGTGTATAGTGTAAACAGCCTGGGCTGAGTCCAAGTAAATCAAGGCTCATGACCAGCCAGGCATAGGTCCAATTTGGTCTACTCTGCAGTCACTAGCAGTGCAGAGAGAATCCTACAAGAATCTGTAACTGTTTATCATTGAAACTTTACTGTTAGTAAAATAAATAAATTATTTATGATGCCAGTACTGGACTTCCCGATGGAAACCGACATCTTTGGTCCTGGACTCTTGCCTTGGACCAATTGGAACCAAGAGGACCTCAAGGGGTCCTAATAACAGTGCCTTGTGAGTGAAACTGTGAACTTTCCGTGTTGGTACCTAAATGGACCAGTGGGAGCACTAAAACTGTGACTGACAGCTCCCATAGCCAATCGGGATACAGAAAAACTGGAAAAGTTCGAGACTGTCTTTTGAACAGAGTTCAGTTCAGCCAGGGCTCTCAACAGAGAGAAAGAAAGAGAGAGAGAGAGAGCTTGTGTGAAGGAGTTCTGCTCGAGCCACTGAGGAGAAAGCAGCATGTGTGGCTCTGTGTTCTCTCGCAGGGAGAGGCCTGTATTTGCCTCCTGTGAGTTCCTCTCAATTCCAGAAGGGGGTGGATCATCCTGGGACTGCCAGCTAAGCCATCCAGAAGGTTTCTCAGCCTTATGCTAAGGAGAGAAGCTGGCTAGATACCGAAAAGGAGAACGTTTGTTCTTCTTCAGCCACCGAGACCGTGGCCTACTGTATATGTGGAGAAACTGCTCTAGGGACTCCAGTACTGAAGTGGGAGACCACGCCAGTAATGAAGTACTCTGCCACAACCAGCTGGAGGGTTCACCAGCACCAATCCAAACTGCCAACAAACATTTTCTCAGCCTGGGCCTATGTCATCAGAGGCCCAGCCAGATTGTTCCTGTACCAGGACCAGCACCATCTAAGCTAAGGACCGTTTTGGGGGAAGCAGCCCCTGCGATGCAGTTACACTCAGGTTGCGGCCACCTACAGGGAAAGACCATGAAGTGAAGGTGAGTCATGCTGGCCTTGGTCCCCACCAACACCTTGAAAAAAGCAACAGATCTTGATGTCGCCAGAGCCATCTTCAGTTCAGCTGGGTACAGTGAGTAAAACCAGGGTTGCTCCCTGCAATAGCAGTTAATCATTTATGGTACCACCTGATTCTCTTTGTCAGTTTCAAGTAATTAAAGTGACTCGGCCATCCAGCCATGGATACAAATAATTATTGGTTTACCAGTGTGTTGTTTGCATCTAATCACCCTTCCTTCCATCAAGGGCCCCTACCACAGCTGCAATGCCGGCCACCACGCTGCACCATTCAGGCATGCCTGTTTCCACTCTGGGTAACCAGTGTTGCATAAACTGTGAAAATCCATGGATGATTGCTAACAGTAATTTAACCCTGCTCATTTTAAGTATTGCCGAATGATTCAGACTCTCACCCCTTCCTTGTTAAGTCCCCTAAATAAACTTGATTTACTGTTCAAGTTTAACCTGGGCCATAAGCATGTTATTACTTGGATTAGAGTCCTAAATTATATGCCGAATAATCCTAAAGTGCATGGTGGTATTGAAACTGTCTCTTACAGGGAAATTCGGGGTGCATGCCAGAGAGCCAGACCCTGTGGGTGAGTTGAGTGTGAGCATATCATTAAAGGGGACAGGAAAGCAGTAATAGAGTTAAATACATGTTTTTGTATGCTCCATGTGTCAATAAAATATTTAAAACCAATAATATTGCGTCATGTCCCTATTTTTTCTGTTTTACCATGCTCATACTGGTTTGCTGTTCCTGTGTGTTCTGCTGATGCTCGAGCTAGTTGTTGTGATGTGCCGTCACCTGCTGACGTCCTTGTTCGAGTGGATTTATGCACAAGCAGGTCTCTACATTGCCGATTGAATCTCGGCATCTACTTTGGAGTGAAAGAGATCAATAGTGGATGAGAGAGACTAACTTTTTTAGTTGCTGATGCTGTCTGTATATCCACGGCTCCACCACAGCTAACATAATGTAGTTTTAAGAGTGAAAGAGAGCTTGAGCGAGAGCTTAAAAAATAAAATATTGACAGTTACTTTCTCTGACACAATGAGCAAGGACCGGCAGACAGGCTGACATGCTGACAGACATGACAACCAAGGAAAGATTTGGCTTCTACATAAAATTTCCCAGTGAGCTTAGTGTCACTGACATACCAAGGGACACGTTGACCAGGGATTACATAAATTGGATCCATTTGAAAGAACTACCATGTGACCGGAAAGAAGCCCTGTCCGGGGGCCCCTTTGAGTAGTGTAAAGTTGAATGAGGTGCATCAGGGAAGAACCAAACAAATATCAGCACCTCTACAGTCAGTCTAAAAAAGTTTATTATTCACATACTCGTGTTCTAACAGTCGTTAAGTCCATAATATGTGCAGAATGGTGAAGTATGTACAAATGCAGTCAACTGGGTGAACAGGGTGAAAAGCCGCCACAACCTGCACTGGTTTCTAGCATTTCGCTTCTGTAGACTTGACAACTGTTAGAACCCTAGTATGTGAGGTGCATAGTAAACTTTTTTACTGACTGGTGGCGCTGATATTTGTTCATTCATGTTGCTCCTCTTGTTTTGCTGGTACCACTCGAACCCGGGACACTAATTGCGGTGGAGCTCCTTTTGTTCGACAGTCTGAGTCAGGGAAGCGCCAAGATATGAGGGCCATGCAGACAGATACGCTGATGTTGACAAAAATGCTGGCATGCTGAACTGCTGACATGCTAACAGGGAAATAAGGAACACTACTCCTTTGATTTACATATTCTTTAGGCACTCTTATAGTATTGTTTTTTATGTCTAAACTACTTGGGTCAGTGGGCAATTAAAAAGTGGTGTGGAGCTGGGCGAGGGTGGGAGGAAAGCGGCAAGACATGCAGGAGGTCTGATACCCAGAAAGCACAAAGAAAACTGCACTCCGGAAGCATAAAACAAATTAAAACTTACTATAAAATCCTTCTTGCTATTCACTTTTATTCAGAGAGCCACAGTGAGCCGCAACCTGAGGACAGTGAGCCGCAACCTGAGGACAGCTGCGGCTCACTGAGGCTCTCTGTCTAAAAGTGAATGGCAAGAAGGATTTCATAGTAAGTTTGACTTTGTTTTGTGCCTCAGGAGTGCAATTTTCTTTGTGCTTTCTGCTGATGTCTTTCAAACTGCACCCTCCCTGATACCCCTTTAGCACGGTGTCTGTGCTTCAAAGGTCTGGTACCCAGTCAGGAAAAGAAAACATTGGGATTAGACACTCGTCTCTTCATGCATTCATCTCCAAGTGGCTGTCAGTTGAAAACAATTGAATGAATGCTCAGCACGTGGACAACAAACCAACACGTCAAAAAAAATGGCACGCTCAATTTTCTCAGCTGAAAACCAGAAAGATTAATCAGATCCAGTATCAGCCACATTGAAAAAATAGCTTAACGCTCAAATAAAAAAGAAAGAACAACTCATATATTGTGGATCAATGTCTAGACCACGCTGCAATAACAGCGCTGTCAATCATAGCGTCTAAATAAAAGCGCCTTGTCAAGTTAATGCTGGTAAAAATATTGCACATCGCAAAACACGTTTTACTTTCATTTATACCAGTGCTGACTTTGATTTGCTGCATGATGTTGTAGTTAAGTTTATACTTACATGCCAAAGAAGCCATGTACACACTCTGCTCACTCTGCTAACATTGTAAGGCGCACCTCAGTTACGCATTCAATTATGGCTCTGAATTCAGGTCAGTACTCTTTATTGAGAGGCTTTGAAAAAGAGGGAGAATAATAAAGCACACTGCGATCTGAGCATCTTGTGTTTGCACGAAACAACACTGATCAAAGTACTCGGCTGGAATTTCAAGTGCTTGTGCATTAGTGGGCTCAGTTGGTGGACATGTTGTATCACGCCTGGTCCGCCTCATAGTTCAACAGTGGCATGGAAGGAAGTTGCCTTGAAACAGATGGTGACAACTGTGATACTGCATAGCAACAATGTGGTGAGTTGTGTCAGTGGTTGTTGCAGCCCTGGCTTTCATAGCTGCCAGTGCCTCCTTAACAGCAATTCCTGCAGGGTCCGGTACATGATTATGTTTTCTAGTACAATTCATGACTGTTTGCCCAGTCAGGTGAAGCTATGCTTTGCAGTGCTCTTTGTCATACTGGAGGCACTTTCAGTATGGCTTCTCTCCACAAAGTCACTCTCTGCGATACAGAAAGCCCTGGTATAGAAGAAGATTTATTCCCTTTTGGCTCTTCATGAAACATACCTCCATGGTTGCAAGAGTGATGTGATTTCATGCTGGACTGATTCTGCACTGTATATTAGTTAGAAAAAAATCTGGTCTGGTTAATTGATTGATTACAGTTCGGTAATCATGTAATCAGTCCAGTACTGCATCACCCTTGAAAATGTGGAGTGTGGGGCACTTGATACTATCCAGAGTGGACATTAGAGTGCAGTGCAGTATGTGAGTTGTGGGCTCCTTGAAACAATGGTGCTCTGAGCTGTTTCTGATCCAGAATGTGGGATACTTGAAACTGACAGAATGCGCTAGTATCAGAATGTCGCTGTTTCTGATCCAGAGTGTGGGGTACTTGAAACTATCCAGAGGAGACAGAGGCTTTGAAAAAGAGGGAGTATAATGTAGCACCCTGCGATCTGAGCACCTTGCACCTTGATCGCTGAAGTGCAGTATGTGGGTTGTTGCTCCGAACGAGAAACCTCAGAATGCGCTATTATCAGAACGTCGCTGTTTTCTACATGCAGCAGTTATGGAGTACGCTATTATGTATGCGCTGTTATGTTATGCGAGGTTTTAGTTGTGCAGTTTCAACCGGATACCATATATTGTTGTTTTTTAATTGAATCTATACTCATTTGATTAATAATAAAGACAACACATTCAGTGTTTCAAACTTCATGTTTTATTTCCTGTCCTCTTTAATGTTGATGCTAAGTTGTATTCTAAATGTTAATCATTGCCTAGTTAAGTGTATAAGGTTACATAGAAACATAGAAACATAGAATTTGACGGCAGATAAGGACCGTTTGGCCCACCCAGTCTGCCCATTTCTCTACCTAATGGATAAGCTGCAGATCCTAGCTAACCAGCAGCCTACTTCTTTCTACCCCCACCCCCTAGAATTGCCTTATGACTGTCCCGAGCATGCTTGAATTCAACCACTGTTTTTGACTCCACAGCCTCCTCCGGAAGGCTGTTCCATGCATCCACAACCCTCTCTGTGAAAAAATATTTCCTTACATTACCACTGAGCCACGCCCCCATCTTCAAATTGTGCCCCCTTGTTCTTGCACACCTCTTTTTTTGAAAGATGCTACCCTCTTGGACTTTGTTGACTCCCTTGAGGTACTTGAAAGTTTCTATCATGTCCCCCCTCTCCCTCCTTTCCTCGAGGCTATACATATTAAGCTCCTTTAGTCTCTCTCCATATGTCTTCCGGTGCAGACCCTGCACCATTTTAGTTGCCCTCCTCTGGACAGCTTCCATCCTGTCTATGTCCTTGTGGAGATCGGGTCTCCAGAACTGCATGCAGTACTTCAGATGGGGTCTCACCAGCTGTCTGTACAGAGGGATAACAACTTCCTGTTTTCTACTGGTGATGCCTCTCCCTATGCATCCCAGTATCCCCCAAGCCCTCCTTACTGTCCTCTCACATTGCTTGCCCACCTTTAGGTAATCTGATATGACTACCCCCAGGTCCTTTTCCATTTTTATTGTTAGTATCTCACCCCCCATTGTGTACTCTTCCCCTGGGTTTTTGTTTCCCAGGTGCATTACCTTGCACTTCTTAGCATTGAATCTAAGCTGCCATACATTTGACCATTCCACTAACCTTGTCAAGTCCCTTCTCATCCTTTCCACCCCACCTTGTGCATCAACTCTGTTGCAGATCTTTGTGTCATTTGCAAAGAGACATACTTTTCCTTCCAGCCCCTCTGCAATGTCACTTATAAAGACATTGAAGAGGGCCGGTCCTAATACTGAACCCTGTGGTACCCCACTAGTAAACCCCCCTTTCTTCAGAGTGGACTCCATTTACTATTACCCTCTGTGTCCTATTCTCCAGCCAATTCTTTACCCAGGCTATCATCTTGGGACCCACTCCCAGGCTGGCTAACTTGTATACTAATCTTTTGTGTGGGACTGTGTCAAATGCCTTGCTAAAGTCTAGGTAGGCCATGTCCACAGCCCCTCCCTGATCTACTACTTTGGTCACCCAGTCAAAGAAATTTATTAGATTCGTCTGGCACGACCTTCTCGCTGTGAATCCATGCTGCCTTGGGTCCTGTGCCCCTCTGGCCTCTAGGTATTTGACAATTATTTCCTTCCGAAGTGATTCCATCATTTTCCCTATCACTGAGGTTAAACTAACAGGTCTGTAGTTTCCTGCTTCTGCCCTGCTCCCACTTTGTGAAGGAGAATCACATCTGTCCTCCTCCAGTCCTCGGGTACCACCCCATCCTCCCATGATTGTTAAAGAGGGTAGTCAGTGGTGTCACTAGTTCTACCCTTAGTTCTTTTAGAATTCTGGGATGAATCCCATCAGGCCCCATTGCTTTGTCCACCTTCAGTTTTGAGTTCTTTCAGAACCCTTTCTTCTGTAAATGGGCTGGTATCAACTTCTGTATCCAGAGTGTTTCTATTGTTTGTTTTAGGTACCTCCTCCTCTTCATTTGTAAATACTGAGCAAAAATATTTGTTTAGTATCTCTGCCTTTTAACTGTCACCCTCTGCCCACCCCCCTCCCCTTTATTAAGCCTCACTATCCCTCCCTTGGTCTTCCTTCGCTCCCTGATGTACCTAAAAGTTTTATCCCCTTCTTAACTGAGTTGGCTATCTTTTCCTCGGTTCGGGCCTTTGCTGTTCTGATTGCCTTCCCAGCTTCCTTTTGCTTTAACTGATACAATTCTCTGTCCTGCTCCATCTGTGATTCCTTGTACTTTCTGAATGCTTTCTTTTTCTCTTGAACCTTCACTGCCACCTCCTTTGAGAACCATAGTGGTTTCTTACATCGTTTTGTTTTGTTTATTTGCTTCACACAAAGGCTTGTTATCTCTGTGATGCCAGTTTTTATTATTCCCCATTGTTCTTCCACCCTCCTTCCTGCCAATTTGCTAGTGCATTCCTTAGGCACTCACCCATTTTGGCAAAGTCAGCCCCCTGAAGTCCAGTACTTTTGCCTTTGTATGGCTTGACTCTATTGCTGTGTTTATTGTGAACCATACTGTTCGATGGCTTCTAGTTCCCAGATGGCTACCCACTTCTACATCTGTGATCCTCTCTCCATCTCCATTTGAGAGAACCAGGTCTAAGATTGCTCCCTCTCGAGTGGGTTCCAATACTAGTTGTCTGAGGCATGCCCCTTGTAGGGCATCTAGAATAACCCCACTCTTAGAAGTGGCTGCTGCAGCTGCACTCCAGTTAACATCTGGCATATTCAGTTACTAGGTGGGATTGTAGGGGTATTAGCTTCCCAGAGGGCTGTACCTACTGTGATAGTTACCCACTTAAGCATTACTCTGGATGGAGGCACCATAATTGTGAAAGTACTGTGGGTAGGAAGGCCCCAGTAGTAGCAAACTATGAACCCAGGCCCCTCAAGCGGCAGTTAGGAAAGCAGGCAGGGGTAGTAGCCCTTGGTATAACGGCACCAGGGTTACACATACATGCAAAATACAAGAATAATAATCATAAAGGTATACAAAACATAATGAAAAGTTAACAGAAACAGTACTCAGCAGGCAACAGAATAATGCTCTTGTATATAATCCTTACGCCGCTACTACACACCTGTTATGCAACCAAATGCACCTAGCGATGCATATAAACTTTCAGTACTGGTCCCTGAATAAAGACCTCAGCCAATAGAAGGCAGTAGAGTGTAGTGGTTAAAAGCACTGCGCTGCAGACTTGGAGAACTGGGTTTGAATCCCGCGGCCATCACCTGAATACTGTGCGACCATGAGCAAGTCACTTAACTTCCCTGTGCTCCCAGGATGCATCTGGAAACAAGCCTCAGCTTAGTGTGTCTTTGCTAGCCAAAAATTGTTTTAAAAAAAAAAAGCTGGAAAGGAGACTTGCATGCAGCTGATCCTTCTGACACCCCTGTGGTTCATAAAGCTGAGTTGTGGAAGAATGAGCTCCTCAGCCCATCACAGGGCTTGCTGTAGCCATGGAGTGTGATGCCATCTGTGCTGGGGTGCACTGTCATAAGAATCACTTTCTCATTCCTAGCCACCCAAGCACAAGTCACTCAGGTCCACTTCCGAACTGGAGTGGCCTGCTTGAGAAAGTATCAGGTAGCCCCAGCGCAAACTACTTTTTAATATAGCCCCCCCATGGCATTGAGCAGTGGGGGACTGCTCTGGCATGCTGGTGATGCACGTTCATTCCCTGATCTTGAGATGCTGGGAGCAGAGACCAGCAGGGAGGGTGCAGAGCATCCATCTTTGGGGGGGGAATGAGTTCAGCGCTGCATCACTTGTGATGCAATAACTAGTGAGAGCTTGGTGGAGACACCACTGGGGATGTGAGTGACCACACGTTGCCTGGCATCTCCAACCCAGGAGTGTTGTGAATGTGTGCACTCATGCAGAGGTACAAATGGTTACAAATGTAGGGGGGGGGGGACACCATCATTGGGCATAGAATGATGCCAGGCCTAGCACCACCCACATCTGCTAGGTGTGCTAAAAAAACTGACCATGACTCGATGACCCTGAACCTACCCTGGAGTATGCTACAGGGGACAGCTGGAAATAGGGAACCCACCCTGGGGAGCAAGCCAGTGGGGAATTACTGAGGTTGGATAGGAAACCACGCTGACTAGGATGGTAACCCTGGATGGGAGCTAGAAGAAGGCACCAACAGGAGTAAGGTACAATGGACAATAAAGAAAAAAGGTAGCGCCCCCCCCCACTGGCACCATGGAACAGATCAATGAGGCACTGCTCAGCATGATACATACATAGATGCACAGAAAGTGACGGCAGATAAGTACCATGCGACCCACCTAGTGTTCCCCTTTTCCCTACCTAAAGCATTACCGCAGACCCTAGTTAATCTACGGCTTACCCTCTCTTACCTATTGCTAGAGTACTCATGTCTATCCCATGCATTCTTGAATTCCCCTGCTGTTTTTGCCCCCACCACCTCCACAAGGAGACTGTTCCAAACATCCACTACTCTTTCTGTGAAAAAGTACTTCCTCACGTTGCCCCTGAGCCTATCCCCCTCTAGCCTCATATCATGCCCCTTATTCTTGTACACCTTCTTTTCTGAAAGATGCTACCCTCCTGTACCTTGTTTATACCCCTGATATACTTGAGTGTCGCTATCATATCCTCCTCCCTCCCTCTCTCTCCTGTCCTCCAAGGAATACATATTGAGGTCCTCTAGTGTGTCCTCATATGACTTTTGGTGCAGTCCTTGCACCATTTTTGTTGCTGTTTTCTGGACTGCCTCTATTTTGACTATGTCCTTCCAGAGATGAGGCCTCCAGAGCTGGACACAGTACTCCAGATGAGGTCTCACTAGTGATCTGTACAGTGGCATAATCACCTTTTTTCTGCTGGTGATACCTCTCCCTATGCACCCTAGCAACCCACTGGCTCTCCCCACAGCCTTCTCACATTGTCTGATTACCTTTAGGTCATCAGATATGATTACGCCCAGGTCCCTTTCTTAACTGGTGGCCGTCAGTACCTCTCCCCCCATTTAGTACTCTTCCCTTGGATTTATGTGCCCCAAATGCATGATTTTGCACTTCTTTGCATTGAATCTTAGCTGCCACACTCTCAACCACTCCTCAAACATGTTTATGTCCTTTCTCATGTCTCCCCCGGAGTGTCAATGGCTGTTGCAGGTCTTAGAGTAGTCTGCAAAGAGACATGCCTTCCCCTCCAGCCCCTCTGCAATGTTGCTTGTGAAGACATTAAAGAAGACTGGTCCCAGCACAAATCCCTGTGGCAGCCCACTGGTCACCCCCCTCTCCTTGGATTGAACACCATTTACCACCACCCTCTGTGTCCTTTCACCCAACCAGTTTCTGACCCAGTTTACCACCTTGGGACTCACTCCCAGGCTCCCAACTTATTTATCAACCTCCTATGTGGGACAGTGTTGAAGGCCTTATTGAACTCTAGGTAGGCCACATCCGCTGTCTCCTCCCTGATCTACCTCCCTGGTCACCCAGTCAAAGCAATCGATCAGATTTGTTTGACAAGACCATCCCGCTGTGAATACATGCTGCCTTGGATCCTGTGCTCCACTGGATTCAAGAAATATCACAATCCTTTCCTTTAGCAGTGATTAATTTCCCCACCACTGAGGTCAGGCTGATTGGCCTGTAGATGCCAGCCTCATCCCTGTTCCCACTTTTGTGGAGAGGGACTATATTTGCCCTCCTCCAATCCCCTGGAACCACCCCTTCTCTATCAAGTTGTTGAATAGGGCCATTGGTGGTGCCACCAGTGTTTCCCATCTGGCCCCAGAGCTTTGTCCCCTTTCAGATTCTCGAGTTCCTTTAGAACTCTTTTCTCTGTAAACGGGCTGGTGTCCACCTCCCTCCCACTGGTGCGCCTATTGCCCAATAGTGGCCCTTCTCCTTCCCCTTCTTCTGTGATTATGGAACAAAAATATTTGTTTAGGATTGTTGCTTTTCTAGGTCCTCCCCACACCACCCTCCCTCCTCTTTTTATGTTGGCTCGCGCATGTGCACCCAGCAACATATTGCAATATTAGCAGATTTGGAGGTGCGGTCACTGTGGGCGAATGCAGGGCACGCATCAGTAGGTGTGTCCCTCATTCCGCAATAAGCCAGCATGCAGGTGCTGACACCAGCAGTACGTAAAGTGGCCACCAGATCTAGGAAAAGTGCCGCTGCAATGAGAGCCAAGCTCGTCATGCAACAGCACAATAACATGCCTCCGGACGTGCCTTTCCTGGTGAAACAGTTCAATAAACATGGGGAGCCCACTCCCCATCAGCATAATGCCCCCCTCCCATTTCAATTGTGTGCCAAGGAATTTTAATCCCTCGGCATCATATTGCCCCCAACAGTCTTTCCTGCCGGCGGAGGGCCCAATCCCGTCAGCTTCAGTCCCCTGCCCAGTTCAATTTGCCAATGGGGGAGCCCACTCCCCATCGGCATAATGTCTCCAACCCCCGATTTGTGCTGCGTGCTGTGGGGGTGCCCAATCTCCCTCGGCATCATGCGCACCCTCCACTCATTTCTGTGCCCACGGGGGGCCCAATCCCCATTGGCTGCAGTCCCCCTCCCCATAATGCATGTGGTACACTGGGAGCCCACCCAAGTGTACCAAACAAACACCTGCAAAAAAAAGAAAACCAACCCTTGTTGTCTTTTTTTTTTCCTGTAAAAGAAGAAAACGGTCCCTCGCTGTCTCTCCTGCTCCCTCCCCCAACCCACACCCACCCTCTGCATACCCTGCCTCCCCACACACCCTACCTCACCCCATACTTACCTCCGGAGCCTGGTGTGATGATCTTCGGTGGACCGGGAACACGTCTGCACTCGTCAAAGCCAACCGCGAACTGAAGAAGTGCCGGTAAGCTGTATAATGGCATAAATAGGGTTTTTTCAATGTTGGTGCACATCTCGGGCATTTTGGGGAATTTTGGCACCAAATTTTCAACATGGGGTTATTGGGACCCCTCCTCATGAATTCAGTCACTGTCATGGCGTTATTCGGTTCCTAAAGGTGATTTCACGGTCACTGCGCGGAATCACCTTTCGGGACCGATTAACGAAATGACAATGCCACTGTTCATGAGGTGGGCTCTCAAAAAGCCTATGTTGCAAATTTGGTGAAAAAAAATCCAAAAAATTACTGTTCTACGAGTGTGCATTGCGCAGTTTCCACGCACGGTTGTAACTTCGTGAATTGCAATATTTTCACTCCAGATTTTCAACATTGGCATTTTTCTACACCTCCTTATGAACAGTACAGCTGTCATTTTATATATCCTGGCCGAAATGTGTTTTCGCCCTTTCGGAGCAGAATAGCACGGTCTCTGTGGGAGATCAGTTTTAGGGACAGATTAAGAAAATGACAGTGACACTGCTCATGAGCAGAGGTCCTAAAATGCCTATGCTGAAATTTTGGTGATGAAAGTCCATAAAATGACTGTGTTACAAGCATGTGTTGCGCAGTTTCCACGCACCCTTGTAACTTCGCAAATTTGCAATATTTTCATGCCAGATTTTCAACACTGCCATTTTTTCACACCTCCTTATGAACAGTACAGCTGTCATTTTTCACATTCTGCCCAAAATGTGTTTTCGCATCTGTGGCACACAATTGCGTGGTCGCTGTGGGAAATTAACTTTTGGGACAGATTAACAAAATCACAGTGTCACTGTTCATGAGGGGAGGTCCCAAAATGCCTATGTTGAAAATGTGGTTAAAAAAATCCCAAAAATAATTTGGTTATGGACGTGTGTTGCGCAGTTTCTATGCATGCTCATGACTTCACCAATCTTTCATATTTTCATTCCAGATTTTCAACGTTGACATTTTTTACATCTCCTCATGAACAATACAGTTGCCATTTTTCACATCCTGCCCAAAATGTATTTTCGTGCCTGTGTCGCCAAATGGCATAGTCGCTGTGCAAAACCACTTTTCGGCTAACAAACTGACAGTGCCACTTTTCATGAGGTGGGGTCACAAAAAAGCCTGTGTTAAAAATTCAGAGTGAAAATACCAACAAACGCCTACGGCGTTAGGGTTTCCAACTGTAACACCCCACCCTGTAGAGACTGACAGACGTCGGGGGTGTGACTTGAGATTATTGGTTGTAATGGTCACGCCATTCCACCCCCACCCTGCAGCCAGTGACAGGCATTGAGGTGTGCCTTGGAGTTTTCTGCTCTAAAGTTCACCCCATTCTCCTATACTGCACCCATCTCAGCATATTTCCTTATGGAATGGGGTAAGTATAAGGCCCAAAGACCCCAAAGCACACCATGACACTTGTCAGTGTCTACAGGGTAGGGTAGGGTAAGGTAAAATGGCATGAGCGTTATATCTGACGACCCAAAGGCACACCATAATGCCTGTTACTCTCTGCAGGGTGGGAGTGGGGTTGGTGTCAGTTCAATACTTCGCTGCCATTCCTATTATGCATCTCTAACTCCTGTACTACCAATGCCAATGCCAGCGAGACAACATTTGGTATTGACAAATGCTTGTTTATAACCTCACAATCCCACCTCTGGTCTTCTTTCTTTCACTAAGGTACCTGAAAAAGGTCTTGTATCCTTTCTTAATTGCCTGGGCTATTTTATACTCCATTTGCGCCTTTGCGCTCCTGGCTGCTTTCCCCACCTCCCTCTGCTTTTCCAGATACAGTTCTCTGTCTTCCCCTCTCTGTGTTTCCTTGTACCTCCTGAAAGCTAGCCTTTTCTCGTTTATCTTCCTGGCTGGTAACCCATGAAAATCACAACTGCATTTTAGCGACTACAAAATCATGATGCAGTAATAGCGATTATTTAATCAGCGACCGCCAAATAATCACGCTGTATCCAAAATAGCACCCCAACTTGCCAACATGTGCTCCAAAATAGCGAGCAGTATAAAACAGCACCTACCTGCGACTTGACAGCTCGCACCTCCTGCTCACCTCCCACTGCTTTCTGCTGTCACTGGCTGCTGGTGAGCTGGGGCCCCCAATGACCTTAATAAGTAAGCCCCCCAATTTGGACCTGCACTTAGTGCACCTTCCTTGTGACTCTAGCTACAAACTTGTTCCTGTGCAGCTGTTACATGTTAGTGCACCCCTAATCTCTGTTGCAGTGTAATTCCTTCTCTCTACCTGCATTACCTTGCTGAGCGACTGCATTACCTAGCTGAGCAACTGCATATGTACCCCAGCATTTATGTTCCTGCCCTATTTATCAGCCAGAGAGTGTTTAAGTACAAAGTTCAAGTGCTTCTGACATAATATACAGACCACAAAAGAAGGCGGCTAAGGTGAAACAAAAGGAGGAGCCAAAGTAATAGGAAACGAACTTGCAGTGTACAATCATTCAGCTACAAATTCCACCGCTGAAAAACCCAACTCTAGAGTACATTAAAGTTATATTTATTAGAGGATAAAAGTAGCACTCCCCCTCACAATTTGAGTTTGTAGCCGAATGATTGTGCACTGCAACTGCAGTTCCATGGAGTGAAAAAAACATCTGCTTGTCTAATGCCTGCCAGCAACTGGACCTCTCGCACCTCCTGCTCACCTCCCACTGCCATAGATCCTATCCACCACTCTTCTTTTCCCTGGTCTCACAGAACCTCCCTTCCATCCCCCTGACTGCACAAAGTCCACTCCTGCTGCTGCAGATCCCAGAGGATGTCACTGGCTGCTGGTGTGCTGGGGTCCTGCCGATCGCTATTTTTAAGAGGCGGCAAAACTGGTCAGCACTTAAATGTTTGGTCGCTCAACTGGCGCTCACTATTATTCAGGTGCTAAAATGCTATTCGTGATTTTAAAGTTGCGATTATTACATGGACCCTCCTGGCTATATCCTTTGAGAACCATAGTGTTTTTTTTCTTTCTCTTTGTTTTGCTTAGTTGCCTAACACAAAGGCATGTTGCCTCTGATATGGCTCCCTTAAGGCTAGCCCATTATTTCTCTACATCCCTCTCTTCTTCCCCTGCCAGGGCTCCCTTGAGACATTCTCCCATTTTTGGAAAGTTGACCCGTCTGAAATCCAGGACCCTTGCTTTCATGTGGTTTGACTCCTCCACTGTTCTCACATTGAACCACACTGACGATGATCACTGGACCCCAGGTGGCTACCCACCATTACATCGGTGACTCTGTCCCCATTGGTGAGTACCAGGTCCAATACTGCTCATTCTCTGCTGGGTTCCACCACAAGCTGCTTGAGGCAGGCCCCCTGCAGGGCGTCCAGGATGCCTCTGCTCCTGGCTGTGGCTGCAGCCTGGGGGCTCCAATCCACATCCGGCAAACTGAAGTCTCCCACCAGCAGCACTTCACCTTTGTCTGTCATTTTGTGGATGGCTTCTACTAGTACCCTGTCCATCTCCTAACCTTTTGCTGGAGACCTGTAGATCACACCATTGTGAATGGCAGTGCCAATTCCTGTCTCCAGGGTGACCCACAGTGCTTCCGCTCCCTCCTGCATTCCCTAAACTTCAGTTGCTTTAATTCCCTCTCTGACGTAGATAGCCACTCCTCCACATTTTTTTCCACACTGTCTTTTCTAAATAGATTGTAACCTGGCATGGCTATATCCCATTCATGGTTCCCCGTGCACTATGTCTCGGTAACAGGGACAATGTCCGGGTCTGCTTCTGCCATCAAGGCCACTAGGTCTGGGATTTTATTCCCCTGGCTGTGGGCATTTGTGCACATAGCCTTCCAAGTTTTGCAACCTTCCCTTCTAGTAACTCCCCTCCTATCCCCATGTCTTCCCTCCCTTCCCCTCCTGTTTTTACTCCCATTCTTCCTTATCTCAGCCACTCTATCTTGGTTTTAGGTTTTAGTGTAGATTTCCCAACCCTAGGTCCCTCCCTACTGATTGCTTCATCCGGGGGCGGGGGGAGTTAGCTTCTTCCTGCCTACTTTCGCCCTCCCTCTTGGCCAGTTTAAATGCTTGCCAATAAAGTATTTAAACCTCTCACTGAGGATCTTGGTTCCCCCCAGATAGATACAACCCATCCCACCTGTAGATGCCTGCATCCCTTCACGTGGGACCCCAGTCCCCAATGAAGCTGAAGCCCTCTGCTCTGCACCAGTCCTTCAACCATGCATTGAATCCCATTGTGCAGAGTGCCCTGTCCTCCCCCTTGTCATTCACTGGTAGCACCTCTGAAAAGGTTACAGTGCGTAACACTTGTCTAAGACCCCTACCAAGCTCCCTGAAGTCCTCCTGCACTTCCTTAACCTCATCACCAGCAGATCATTTGTAACCAGGTGGACAATAATGTCTAGCTTTCCCTCCAGTCCTGCTATCACAGCGATCCTCTGAATGCACTTTCCATCCCTCCAAGCCCTGGTGCCGGGTAGGCACTTAACCTCCCTCTCTCCCACTCCATCCGCCTCCAAGTCTACCCCCCCAACAATAGAATCCCTTACCAGGAGCTGCTTCCTCCTCCTCTGGGGTATTCTGCCTCCCCCACTAGGGTTGCCACCATGGAGGACTCCCGCATCCTCCTTGGTCCCCATTGCGGTTGCCTCCTTGGGACAGTCCCACCCTGCCAGTGCAGCACAGGAGTTGTGGAGTGGAACTGTAGGAGGGATGTGTCTCTGCCCCACCGCCCTCACCCTTCCCAAGCCCACCTCAGTCCAGCTGCTCCTCCACCTAGACAACCTTTGAGGCAGCAGGGGCAGACTTGGTGGTCCCTGGATGAAGGAGGAGGTCCCCCGAATCCTGCCTAACTTGGCATGGAGATGAGTAACCTCCTCCCTCAACCCAGAGAGGTGCCTGCAGATAGAACAGCACTGCATCCTCCACAACATCTCCTGGGAGACTGCTGCCACACAGTCACTGCACTGCACCACGCCCATCAGCATCTCCTGGAAGACTGCCGCCACACAGTCACTGCACTGCACCATGCCCATTAGTGATGCTGGTGAACAAGGTTAATGTGCTGAGCACCAAGCAGCAGGACCAGGGGCCAACAGAGAGGATGAAAGAGCATCCAAGAGACACACTCCTTCCTAGGGCTGGAGGCAGCATACCAGTCTGGTGACAGCTCCGGGTGTCAACATAGTGGCATTGGTCACCTTGGTGTGGGTGACTAAATGTCACTGTGCACCCCTTCCCCTGTTCAGGACAGCCCAGCATGTGCAGCCACAAGGAAGGGGGATGGAGGGAGTACACAAGAAATACTGTCTGGCCTGGCATTCTGGAAGACTGTCCCCCACTCATCAACCCCAATACCA
Organism: Neoceratodus forsteri; assembly: GCA_016271365.2. NCBI lineage: Eukaryota > Metazoa > Chordata > Ceratodontiformes > Ceratodontidae > Neoceratodus > Neoceratodus forsteri. Next base: position 157,826,430 of record JADMNL010000032.1, on the reverse strand, counting down.
CCAGACCCACTTGTGCACAGACATTGCTCCTACAGCCAGCCTCCCAGCTTCAGGAAACAGTTCCTCACTTGGTGGCAGGGGGTCAACCTCCCCCCCAGTAGAGATACACACTGGACAACCTAGAGAATGGAGGACCTGAGGAGACTAGTGGTCACAGAAAGCAGTGGAAGGGGAGCCTGGGAGGTAGTGAAGGAGCAGTAGGAGGCCCAAAGAAGTGTGCTGCCAGGAGGTGAGGGGGTGGTGCCAAGGGACAAGGCAGTAGTGCCAGGGGGTGAGGGGTGGTGCCAGGACAGAAGGGGTGGAGCAAAAGAAAGAAGTCACCCAAACCACATCGCTCACCAATATCTGAATATCTACACACAAAATAAGCCCCTGCTGATGGGTAGAAGCTATTCAATCAATCAAATCACTGCTTGACCAATGAATGGAATACCCCAATATGCAGCACTATTGGAAAGTCACTCCGTTTCTCCAGCCTTTTTATTGATCTTTGGAGATTAGCAGCCAGGCTTCTAAATAGGATCTGCTGACATTTATTTATATTCCCAGGCCCAGCTCTGCCTGCCCCTTTATTGTTAATGAGTTTATGATACACCACTACCCCTAACCCCCCCCCAGTAACCTGAGCCAGAAGTGTAAGAGTGAAACACAACCTCAGGAAAAGCTGCAATGCTGGACTCCAGGGGCCGGCTGGACCCAGTCTCTGTCGCTTTGTGACTTCAGAGCACATAAATAAAAGAGACAGTTAAGACACCCTGGCCTTCTGCGTGCCCTGCAGAAAGACTTGGGGATTACTCTTTCTCAAATTTTTAAGCAGCATGAGAGAGGAAGTTAATGGTGTGGAAGACCCAAGGTCAGAAAATATAGCAAAAGCAGGGACAGCAAAGCAATGTGGACTAATTATTACAACAGAACAAAGGCCGAGCCCAGTAAATAAAAGCACTATGTATTGCACACATCTACAGTGTCTAGTGATAGACTACACTGTAAAACGTGATAAACAGTTCTAAGTATGACAACCTGATTAAAAGAGATCACTGGCACAGCAGCTCACAAATTGCAGAAAATAAGAATTGATTGCCTGACATTTACAGCATAGATCAAAGGTCACCATCAGTCCACTGCACTGTATATAATGTAACATTAAGCCACATTAGGTGGGAGTACGCATGTTTCTTTGAAGTCTGTTGGCAGCACAGTTGCTTCACGTACACACACCAGACCAGAAGGCTGACTTACCCATCAGTAGTGGGTGGTGATTCGGGTGTGTGAAGGTTCAACATGAAATTGTGTCAGACCAATCTTATTTATAATGTCACCAAGGAGCTTGTGTACCTGGACTTCAGCAAAGCCTTCAGCATTACAAAGTTTGCAATACAAACATACATATGAAGGTATGAATATTGCCAGCAGAGGAAGGCCTAGTGATCTATCAAAACTGCTCATGTTGCAGTGCCCTATATCAATGACTACTAGGGGCTCTGCCCCAAATTCAAACCTCCCCCCTTTCTTGCCTCCCCTTGATGCTGATCTTCCTATTCACCCTATATCACCCCCTTTTGAATCCCTCTACCATCTACAGAGAGACAGTCTCTTCCTGGAGCTCAGTCCACCTTGTAACTACTCTCTCTGTGAAGAACCGTCTTGTGATCTCCCTCTTGAATGGCCCCCACCAGTTTAAAGCTTTGCCCCGGTGTGGTTCTGTTCTGCTAAAACTGAAAACATTCTGTGTTCTCCTTATTGATGCTTTTCAGGTTCTCGAAGGTCTCAGTCTTGCCCCCAAGTGAGTATATGTTGAGGTCTTCCAATCTCTCCTCATATGTCCTGTCCTGTCCTCCCCTGCTGAGCCCGAACCATTTTCGTCACCCCTCTCTAGACTGCGTCTAGCAGGTTTATGTCCTTTTCCGGGTCATCAGTATTGTATGCTACCCTCCACAGGCAGCCCCACCAAGGATCTCAAAAGTGGTAGTATTGAGGCTTGTGCTTTTTGGAGATAACGCAGGTGGGGTAAGTTATGGTGAAACTTGGTTGAATTAGTGTATTATTGAGTGAAGGGTACCTTTTAGACCAGCCAGAGTACCCACATTTAGGGGCCACATTATAAGAACTCTGTGTAACCCTGGTGCCGTGTCCCAAAGGGCTACTACCCCTGACCAGGTGGCCACAAACCAGGTTGAAAGACCTGGGTTCCTATTCTGAATATTAATATTGGTTCTTTCCCATAGATCACATTATTGCACAGTGCCTCCACCCAGAGTCTACTTTTAAGTGGGTCTGGATAAAAACTTGGCCCAACCCCCTGGGATGCTGTACGCACCCACAATACTATTTTGGCACCCCACACATGGATCAATAACCAAAAACCCCACATGTCAACATTTTAGAATTAAAGGCTTTCTCTAATAATATACTCACACAAGAGTTATAAAAAAAGGTTAACCAATATTTTATTTACAAGGGGTGAGGGTCAGGAAAGAATGAATGGATGCAGAGGTTAAACAACAGGTTGTGATTGGCATGAAAATCAAAATAACCATCTTGGATTGGTAAATTCAAACATCTATTACAGTGACCACCCACCAACCTCTGATGTACTCAGGATTAGATTTACTGTCTAACTAGCTGCATTAGATGGCAAAGCATATAAATTGCCCATACTGGTACCAGTCCCCAGTCCAGATAAGGACCCCACAATCTTAACCTTAAACCTGGGTACCCAGTACTAAATGTAGGTTGCAGGCCTGATAAAGTTGCAGCTGAGTTGGCCGGCGTTGGAGCGCTTAAAAGAAAAACTGCTTAACATTATTCCTCCCTCGGACTGCATATTAAACCTTTAACTCTGGCATTGATCAGGTAGCTCCCTTATTTTGGTAGCGTGGGCTTTTAAACTTGGCAAGCAGAACAATAAATGTTTACAGACCCATCTTGGATTTTGCAGAACTGAGTCTGCATACTTACAATTATGAAGTCATCATTGGGTAAAGTACTGTTCTTTCAGGCAAACATGAGGTAGACATAATTCGGCAATAGCTTTGCTGAGGTGCAGGCAGGAGCTTTGGCTGACCCCTTTTTCTGGAAAGGCTCTTGCAGCTTGCAGAATGGAAACTTCTCAGCATCTTTGATGGCACCCCTCTTCTCTGGGCTTGTAGCCACATTTTTGGAAACAGACCAGGCTGAGACCAGGGCCAGCATGCCTCAAACCCCCATGTCTAAGCTATGCCCCTCTGGGGGAGATGCATATATATATATATATATATATATATATATACATATACATATACATATACATATACATATACATATATATATATATATTTTTTTTATCTTAGTCTTTGGTAACCGAGTAAGGCCCACTAGGCACAAATGCCTGTTTTCAGGGGTGACCTGGAAGCTCAGAGTCACACAGTATCCCTGCTTTTTTCCCCACAAAGCCTAAACAAATGTGAATAACTCCTAAAGTATACATGATACACACAAAGTATCACCAGCAAAGTTATTCAGCTAAAAATTATCTTTCTAACGGTGCTGTGCAGTCAATTCTAATCAATTCGGTTTGCAAGTAATAAAGAAAAATACAGCTGATGACCTGAGAAGTATCCAGGACAAACAGGAAATCTTTGGCTGCCAACTGAAGTCATTGTGGGAGACAAAGGGGATGATTTGGCTGCCAACTACAGGCCCCCACCTCCCAGAGACTCTAGGTGCATTGACCCATTCTTCCTCCATCTCAGTTTAAATTTTGCACCTGTCCATGTAAATCATAATCTATCCACATGGACACAAGTGACAGTAGAGTCTAGCGAAGTTCTGTGCTTGGTCCGACATTGGTTCCTATATTCAGAAGTGGTCTTGCGGTAGTAGGCGCCAGCAGTTGAGTTGTTAATGTAAGTGGACGTCCAGCAATCCAGTTACATATGGGGCCCACCCACTCTGGGGAGAGCGCCAGCCAGGATTCCTGTTGCATTGGAGACCCTAAAGGTAGGAACTTGGAGTGTGGTCCCAAGGGGTGGCAGGGGTGGTATCACAACACAGTAGTCAGAAATAGCAATGTTCATACCAATAGGTAGAGTGTTCAGGCAGGGCATTTATTCCATTTTCACAGTACCATCTCTTTCATCTGTGATATTATGTCAGCCCCTGCACAACCACTGTTAAGTTCCTATTCTTTTTCTATACTACATCCAACCTCCCTAAGGTGGGCCAAGACATGAAGTCTCAGCAGGTGACTGACAATCCAGACCCTAACCCTGGTGGTTGCCATGCCAGGCACACCATTCAGTTCAGTTTTTAATCATCACCTGATCACAGACTGAGCTCAGATCCCAGTTCACCTTTAGGAATTACAGAAAATAGCAGGTTCCTATGTGCCCTGATATCTTAATCTCTAAAGACAATGATTATCTACATTGTTCTGGACCTCAAGGTACCCATGCTGGACAGAAACATTGCAGATCTAGTCTGTCTCTCACTCTGTTCAGTTCATAGAAACATAGACACTGTTTGGCTGGCCCAGTGGCGAGGAGGGCTGAGGCACCAAGCCTCACCTGCCACCACAGCGGCAGGCCGGAGTTGGGACTGATCTCAGGGCATTGAGGGTTGGCCAGGGAGAGGAGGATCGAGTATCTGATGGACAGCTCTCCTCCTCCAGGAGGAAGGTTGGGTAGAGCCCACTGCTTGCCTGTCTCCTGGAAGAAGCTGAGGGAAGGCAGCTCGGGCCAGAAGATGGGGCTATGGGGTAGACATTGGCACACGTCACATGGGAGTGCATCGCATGTGCCTGGACATCCTTGCATGTCACATCTCCCAGAGTACCAAAACACAGGAAAAACATCAGCAACTGGATGATGGTGGGTGCCCACAAGTTCCGCTCCCCGAATAGCTGGGCTCAGCAGCCCAAACTGGATCTGGTCCTTGGCGGGGCCATAGACCCCGCTGCTGACCCCGCTGGGGGGGGCAAGCCATGGGGAAAGATGGCTGGTGGTAAGTCCTGGTGGATGTCGGGGGGGATGTCACTGGGGTGCCCACCTAAATGAGGGCTGACCAGGTGTGGAGAGAAGAAAGAAAAAAAACATAGAAACTGTTGTCAGAAAAGGACTGACTGGCCCTCTCAAGTTGGCCCAGATTTTCCCTACCTATTCTGTCTCTGCAAACTCTACCTAGTCTCTGTAGACCCTCACCCTGTTTCTTTACCAGTATTCTCTTTTGCCTATCCCATGCATGTTTGAAGCCCTCCACAGTTTTTGCTCCCCCATCTCTGCTAGCAGACTATTCCACACGTCCTCCACTCTTTCAGTGAAGTAGTACTTCCTCACATTCCTCTTAAACTTCCCCTTCCAGCTTTGTCGCATACCCTCCTGCCCTGGTGCACTTTCTTGTTTGAAATAGACTCCCCTCATGTACCCTGTTTACCCTGTGAGGCATTTGTAGGTCTCTATCATGTCCACTCTCTCCCTCCTCTCTTCTAAGGTATACATCTTAACCTCCCTCAGTTTCTCCTCATATGACTTTTGAGGAAATATACTGGACCCTAAGTCGATTACTACATCAATTCTATTGTCCAGGCATACACGAGCAGGTGGCTGAATACTGCTGTAGCTGTCAGGAATGCCAGAAAGTAGCTCTGATAAATAAAAAAGAGAAGGTGCCCTTGCAACCCTTCCCTCTAATTTCCACACCAGTCAAGAGGATTCCTATGGATATTGCGGGACCTCTACCCCGGAGTAAAAAGGGGAATAGATTTATATTGCTAATATGTGATTACTCCACAAAGTATCCTGAGGCTATCCCTTTACAAACTGTCATGACCCCAAGGATTGCTGATGAACTACTGAAATTATTCAGAGAGTAGACCTTCCCAAAAACATCCTAACGGATAGGAGCAGCAATTTTTGTTCAGCAGTACTGAAACGGTTATACTAGACCTTAGGTATAGGAGCTATCTATATCTCCCCTTACCACCCACAGACAGATGGACTGGTAGAATGGTTCAATAACACACTGAAGAAAATGCTTCAGAAATTTGTCCAGGATGAAGGTAAAACATGGGACATATACCTGCCCTTCCTCATGTTCACCTATAGAGAGGTATCCCACGCCTCAACAGGTTTCTCGCCTTTTGAACTTTTGTATGGGAAGAACCCCAGGGGTTCTCTAGATATCATTAAGGAACACTGGGAGGATGGTAAAGAGGTAGGTGCTATCCCCACTGTTGAATGTATCAACCAACTTCATCAGAGGCTCCTTAAGTATATCCAGTTAGTCCATCACCAAAATCAAGAGAAGCAGAAAGATCAGGAAGAAAGGTATGATCAGGGTGTGGGTAAAAGGTTTTTTTTATCATGGAGATAAAGTGCTCCTCTTACTATCCTCTTCAGAAAGTAAACTAACGATGAAGTGGCAGGGTCCCTACATCGTGAAAAGACAGACAGGGCCAGTTAACTATGAGACTGAACTGCCCCAAAAGATACATAAGCAGCGTATGTATCACGCTAACCTCTCAAAAAAATGGTTTAAGCGACCCAAGCCTACCTCTTTATCAGCTCTTTATGTACATCCCGAACATCCCAATAGTGAGACTGAGCAAGTCTATCAGAGATTAGAAGGAATAGGGGAATTAACAGACCTCATTATCAACCCTGGACTGGAGATGGCACAGAAGGAGGAGTTGGATAGAATACTAGAAAAGTTCCAGAAGACATTTACATGTCAACCAGGAAAGGTTCAAGGGGTAGAATATTATATTATATTCATGTTACCAGGAGAACCCCATCAGGCAGAAACCATACAGATTGCATTTCCCTTTGTTTTGGTTTAGCACCCGAAGGGAGTGAAAGACATCTGTTTGGGTGACTGTGCAAAAGGAGAACAGTATGGTTGTGGAGGTAGTGCAAGGGGCACATGTGTGGTGGGTGTGGCGAAGGGAGGAAAGGAGTTGTTTGGTGCAGCTGGCAAAGTGAGTGTTAAAAGTTTCAGCTACATGGATAGGGTCGGAGATAAGAGAACTTTGGTCTTGTAGTGCCGGTGGGGCAGGGTTGGGGGGAGAGCAGGGTTTTAAGAGATTTCCAGAAGTCAGTTGGGTGATTTATATTTTTGCTAAAAGTCGATTGGAAGCAGTTTTTTTCGCTAGTCTTATGCTATTTGTACACTTGTTTCGAAGGGATCTATAGGTAATGAGGGAGGCCTGAATACCCCACTTTTTATATTCTTTCCAGGCGTGGTCCCTGGCGTGGCATATTTTGATTATTTCTACTGAGATCCAGGGGAGATGCGCTCCTCGAACTCTTTTCATACGCAGAGATGCTTGTATATCCCAGACTTTAAGGAAGTTTGTTTTGAAAGCCTTGAAAGCTATGTCAATGGTGGGCACCATTGAGATGAAGGACCAGTTTATCTGTCTTAGGTCGGTCAGGAGGGAGGCTAGGTTGAGGGAGTTATAAGACCTGGTGACTAATGTCTTTGGGGGTGGGGCAGGGGGACTGTGAACCTTCCTGATCATATAGATCATATGATGATCACTTATGGAATTGGGTAGGAGGCCTGCGCTTAGTATTCTATGTGGGTGGGAGGTGAGAGCCCAGTCCAGTAAGGTACGATTTTGGGTTTTGTGATTTTTTTTTTTATTTAGTTGTTAACCAGGTATAGCACACTAAGCTGGAAGCTTTTTTACAGGAGCGACCTGGAAGCACAAGGAGGTTAAGTGACTTGCTCAGGGTCACATAGTATGCAAGTGGAAGTTGTGGGATTCAAACCCAGGTCTGATTTAGCCTGGTGGGATCAGTAATGAGCTGAGAGAGATTTTGGGCCTTAATTTTAATCTTTAGGTGTCCTTTATCTGGGCCGATCCAGTTTATATTGAAGTCGCCGGTGATATGAAGCTCGCCCCCAGCTGCGAGTGACTGTAAATTGCCCAGATGGGAGAGGATGTCCTCGGGAGGCGTACGGGGGGGTGGGCAGTATGAGCCAGCCACATAGATGGGGTTGGAATTAGGGAGGGAGATTTTTATGAGTAGTGCGTCAATGTTTCCAGGGGATACGAGGATGTCCACTACAGAGAACTGACGACTATTTGCGATGTACATTGCTGTGCCTCTGCCTCTCTTTTTTCCTTGGCGGTCAGACCTGATTATTGCATACCCTGGTAGGGATACCTCCGCATCATTGTTATGTGGTTTTAGCCAGGTTTCTGAAATGACTAGGATGTCGGGGCGCAGGGTTAAGGCAAGTGGTTGTAGAAGTGAGAATTTAGATATGAGGCTGCAGGTGTTTAAATGAAGGATACGGAGGCCTTTTGGGAAAGAGAAAGGGGAACGGGTGTCTGAAACAGGGGTGTTGGGACCAGGGTTTGCCTCTATATCCCCTGACAAGAGTAGGAGAAGGGTGATAAGATGTTTAAACTTGACCCAGGGAGGTTTAAAGTCAGTAGTAGTGGTTTGAGAGGTAAGAGTAGGTGGAGGGGTCAGCAGGAGGAAATCCACAGAACCATAAGGCCCACGTGAAAATGAGGGTGTAGAAAAGTAGCACTAATTATACTGTAATGGTCATTTGTCACTGCTAGAGCAAGCGTGTTTCCGAAGGCAGAGTAGCAAGGGTTTGGTGTTAGATTTTGGGGCATAGGTGATGGCTGCACTATGCATAAGAAGATAGTTGGTGGCAGGGAATTGTTTCCCAGTTGGAGGAACATGATTAAAGTAGACAGCAGCAGCATCCTGGCTTGAGATATAGTTGGGTGGACGAAGATTTTGGATGGGAGCCCTCTGGTGGTGACAGCTGATAAGCTGCAAGTGGAGAAGTGGGCTGATAGGTTTTAAGCAATCATGTGACAATCCCTATAAAAGGAGGAGCTCATCAAGGGTGGTGGTGGGGTTGGGGAGCCGGCGAGCAGTGCCGTCGGGGCAGAAGCAAGCAGACAGTGGAAGCAGAGCTTCCCTCTACAGGCGGTATCTGAATTTGAAAATGGTGCCTGTGGCATCTGCAGTATGACTTCCGCATGGCCTCGTACCTGTGCTTTGGGGGGGGTCCATCGTCGGCGACTGTATGGGGAGGGCTGCTGTGGATCTGGGCCCTTGTGACCCTGCTCCCATGTCCGGCCTGTGAAGAAAAAGGAGTGATTTTATACAGAGCTGAGAGAGGACCGAGAGGTATGTGGGGCTTGTTATTGGCCCAGCTAAAAATTCTTTTGTCCCCCGAAACAATGGCTAGGTGAAATTGAAAACCCAGAGGCTGCATGGTAAGTGTTTTAAGCAGGCAGCCGTTTGCAATGCGTTTATCTTTTAATTTTTTTTTTGGGACGTGGGTCGTTTCAGCAGAGCAGGGTAAATTTGAAAGAGATTCAAATTGTGGCTTTGGCAAGCTGCAGCGTTGATTACTGTGAGCAGCAATTACTGTGAGCAGCAGATTCCCCCCCAGCATCCCCTTTAAGTATATAAACGCTTATTTAAGTCGTTTACTATGGTCTCCCAATTATGCCTTGTATTTAAGTAGTAAATGCAATCCTACACACTATTAGGCGAACGATAAAATTATTGTAAACGCCTTCCAAGGTGAGTAAAGGAGTAAGCACGGCAAAAGGTTAACAATTCTTAAAGCACCTTACAGAAATCAGCAGGAGGGCAAGCATGGCAGACTTTTCACTAAATTAAAAGTAACAGCACACCTGTGCCGACTTTATAACACAAGCAAGCAGACAGTGGAAGCAGAGCTTCCCTCTACAAGCAGTATCTGAATTTGAAAATGGTGCCTGTGGCATCTGCAGTATGACTTCTGCGTGACCTCTTACCTGTGCTTCAGGGAGGGGTCTGTCATCAGCGACTGTGTGGGGAAGGCTGCTGTAGATCCTGGGCCCTTGCAACCCTGCTCCCGTGTCCTGCCTGTGCTTCGGGGGGGTCCGTCATCGGCGACTGTGTGGGGAGGACTGCTGTGGATCCTGGGCCCTCGTGACCCTGCTCCCGTGTCCTGCCTGTGCTTCGGGGGGGGGGAGTCCATCGTCGGCGACTCTGTGGGGAGGGCTGCTGTGGATCCTGGGCCCTCGTGACCCTGTTCCTGTGTCCTCCCTGTGCATCGGGGGGTCCGTCATCGGCAACTGTGTGGGGAGGGCTGCTGTGGATCCTGGGCCCTCGAGACTCTGCTCCCTCCATGGTGTAAATGCTACTCACCGTATCCCACCAATGAGGTACGGTAGATGCCTGTGGAGTAAGCCACCTCCTGCTGATTTATGCAATTCAAAGTAGCATAGATTCTGGAGCCCACATCTCAAGAAGGAGCAGGACAGGTTGAAGACAGTCCAAAATAGGGGAACTAAAATGATGCAGGGTGAAAAAGGAAAGTCATACAAGGAAAGGTTGGGAAACCTGAACATGTATTCCTTGGAGATTAGAAGTGAAGGAGGGAAGGATGTTATACAAACCATTAGGTTTCTTCATGGGATCAACAAGGTGTACTCCTCTGCATTGTTCACTTGATATGAGAGTTCATAACCCAGGAGGCACAACTACAGACTGGTGGGAGGGGGCAGTTTCAAGGGGGATGTCATCAGCTATCATTATCAATAATCTAAAACCAAATGCTGAAGGCAGTAACACCTACAGGAGGGCCAGTAGAATGCTGGGCTGCATAGGGATGAGTATCTCTAGCAGAAGGTGGGAGGTGATCCTGCTTCTGTATAGCTCTCTGGTAAGACAATGCCTGAAGAACTGTGTCCAGTTCTGGTCCCCATTATCTTTAGCAAGACAAGGATAGGCTGGACTCAATCCAGAGGAGGGTGACAAGGATGATCAGTGGTCTTCAGGACAAAGTGTATGAGGATAGTTTAACGGTCTTGAACATATATTTGCTGGAAACAAGGAAGGAGAGGGGGTATATGAAAGGAACAACCAAGTTTCTACATGGGGGTAAACAGAGTAATATGACATAACTGTTTACAGTAAAAGGGATCACAGTCACCAGAGGACACAACTATTAAGTTGGTAGGAGTTGAACTCTAAAAGGATGTGAGAAAGTTCTTCTCGGAGAGAGTGTTGGTCTGGAACAGCTTGCCAGTCAAGGTGGTAAATGCTGGTAGTGTAGTGGAGTTCAAAACAGGGTGAGATAAATTCTGGACAGGGAGATCCGGTCCAGAGTAGACATATGAAGTCGTTGGTCATTAGGTAGTGACAGGACAGACTGGATGGGCTTTGGGTCTTTTCTTGTCCTCTCCATTCTATGTTTCTATGAAGTGAGGAAGGTCTTCTTCATTGAGTGGGTGGTGACCAGCTAGAATGGTTTGTCTAGCAGTGTGATCAATGCTATAACTGTTGCCAGAGTCAAGGCTTGAGGGTACAGATTCAAGAAACAGGTAGTGTTGGCAGGAGGGGGAATGGAGAAGGAATGTGAGTCACAGATGGGGCCATCCTCCAGTTGCTACACTTAGAAGAGCATATGTTCTACCAGGGGCTGGAATAGGAGATGTTAGGCAGTTCCTGCCAGGCCTACTTGACAATACAACAAAACCAGTAGCGTTACTACATGTGGGGGTAAATGATGCTGGCAAGAGAAGCCTTGTTGATATTCAAAGCGATTTTGAGCAGGTAGGGAAAGCCCTAACAGCCAGGGGGTGTGACCTGGTGATCTCAGGACTTTTACCAGTCCCTCGAGCTAGTCAAGCAAGGACCATGGACATACTGAGACTAAATGGCTGGATAAAACATTGGTGCTATAGGGAGGGATATACATACGTAGACCACTGGGATAATGATTAAGGACCATGGCTGTTTGCCCAGGACTGTTTGCATTTAGATAAACAGGGAAAGGGCATCTTTGCACAAAAGTTGACAGGTTATTGATACCCATTTAAACTTCAAGGAAGTGGGGATATGGGGGACCCCAAACCAAAGGGCGCAAACACCATGCAGCTGAAACCACTCAAATGGAACTTCCTATTAATTAATGCCAAAAGCCTTAGTAATAAAGTTGATTAACTTCTCTACATCTTACATGAGTCCAATATACACATCTGTGCCATAACTGAAACCTGGTGGAAAAACGAGGACCCCGGGACAAGAATATTCCAGGATTCGCTCTACACCATTGGGATAGGTCACATTCCAAGGAAGGGGGTGTTGCCCTGTATATTGCCGACAACATCATAATGGAATGTATAGAAACCACTCACTGGGAAACTGCCAAAGTATTATGCATTTAAAATCTTCCCACCTTATGCTGCTAAAATTATTATAGGAAAAAGTGTATAGGCCACCATGCATTTCACATCAGAATGACTCCCTTTTGTTAGATTTAATCAACAAAATAACCTCAGCAGATAATGTTAAATTACTAGGTGATTTTAACCTCCCTGGGATTAATTGGGAAACAATGAATGCAGAAACCCCATCTGAGTTGCGCTTCCTAGAAGCATTCATTCTGACTGGCATGGATCAATTTGTGGCCTTGAACACTAGGGACAAGCACATATATTGGACTTGGTCCGAGTAATATGGTCAGTAACATTCAAGACTGTAGAGTAGTGGCCCCCCTGAGTTCTAGTGATCACTCCATGGTGGGCTTCAGCTACATGGGAGTACTGGGCCAAGACACAGGTAGCACAACAATATATAATTATGATAAGGCAGACTTCCACAGTATGAGAAGGGAACTGGCTGAATGGATTGGGAGGTGGATTATGAAAATCGGCCAATTCAACATATGTGGGACTTGTTTAACAGTAAAATTATCAACCTGCAACTATGCACACCAACCACAAATAAATACAAGGTGGCAAAAAAAAAAACTCCCACCATGGATGATGCCCTCAATCAAGAAAACCATCAAAAAAGAACAAGGCATATAGAAATGCCAAAACAGCGGCAACAAGGCATGCTGGGATGGTTACAAAAATGCTTAAAGCAGTCTAAAAAGAGCATAGAGCAGGCCAAAAAGAAACACAAGCTTAGACTGGCCTGCAAAGTTCAGGATAACTATAAATCATTCTATTCTTACATTAATAATAGGAAGGGAGGCAGCAAAACAATTGATCCACTGAAAGGTTCCGATGGGGATTTAATTACCGATAACCACAAAATGGCTGAGCAATATAACTGCTATTTTTCCTCTGTTTTCAATAAGAGAACATATGCAACTAAAAACCATCTTGACCACTCAATAGAATATGGTCTAGTATTAGATAGAACTGATGTAAAACTAAGACTCCAGAAGATAGATCAGAGCAAAGCACAGGACCCTGACTGTCTACACCCCAGAGTAATTAAGGAGTTAGCAGAGGCACTAGCAGGACCAGTGACATCTATATTTCAGAAATCCATTGATGAGGGTGAGGTCCTGGAGGTCTGGAGGCAGGCAGTAGTGGTACCTATCCACTAAAAGGGTACGAAGCAGGAAGTCAGGAATTATAGACCAATCAGCCTGATAGTAGTACTGGGGGGAAAACCCTGGAAGGCATCATAAAGGACCACATTACTGAATTACTACTCCAGACCGAGGATGTAGACTGTACACAGCACGGATTCACTAAGGGAAGGTCATGCCAGACCAATCTCTTGGAATTCTATGGGAAAGAAACTAAAGCACTAGACAATAGAAACGCAATGGATGTCATCTTTCTGGATTTCTCGAAGCCGTTCAACAAAGTCCCACATGGGGAACTTGTTGATGCTTTAATTGAGCACAGGGTTCCGGGGAAAATATCCCATTGGTTTGATGCATGGCTTTCTGAAAGGAAACAGAAGGTATGCATAAAAGGGTCATACTCTGAATGGGCAGAAGTTACAAGTGGGGCACCCCAGGGATCCGTGCTGGGCCCTTGTCTTTTTAATATCTACATCTCCTCAATGAGCACCAAGACAGGAGTATGGCTTTCTAAATTTGCCAATGACACACGTATTGGGAATATTGTAAATAATCGCAAGGATGCAGACATCTTACAAACAGCTCTTGGGGAATTAGAACACTGGGCCAAGGTAAACAAGTTAACCTTTAATACCAATAAATGCACTGTTATGCATCTCGGGAAAAGCAATATGCAGCTAAAACATACACTAGGTGGGTTGGTATTAAAGGAAGTGCACGGTGCGTGAGATCTGAGAAACAGAATTAGTAATAACCTCAGTTTTAAGATGCACTGCAACCAGGTCTTTAAAAAACCCAGTAGTACATTGCATTGCATAAACAAACATATTAAGAGCAGGAATAAGGAGGTTTTAGTCCCACTCTGCACCTCACTAGTGCATCCCCATGTCAAGTACTGCACCCAGTTTGGGCACCAGGGGCCAAAAGAGAAATTAAAGCCATTGAAAGGGTGCAGAGAAGGGCCACACGCAGAATAAAAGAGGTCATAGGGTTTAGATTATGAAAAAAGACTGGAAACATTAGAACTGTACTCCCTGGAATTTCACAGACTGAGAGGGGACACGTGCCTGCTCTACAAGGCCCTAACTGACACGTAATTGTGGGAACAATTAGGCCTTACGTTAAGAGATCAGGTGTACAGTACCAGAACTCACCCATTACAACTGGGTGGGGAAAGATTCAATACTAACAAAAGAAAGCAGTGTTTTACTGTAAGGGTGGTTAAGGTATGGAACGAGCTCCCAATTAAAGTAGTGGCCAGCAAGACTATGAACGAGTTCAAGACTCATCTTGATACTCACCTTGTTACAAATAATAATCGGGGTATATTTGAATCCAGTAGCAAGCTATAATGGACCTTGGTCTTCATAGAGCTCTGTAAAAACCCTATGTATGTCACTCCTATGCCTCCTGTTAGCTATGGTCCTCAGGCAGACTGGATTATCCTTGGGTCTTTTTCTGCAGGTATATGCCTATTTTTCTATGTAAAAGAGAAAAATGTGGGTGAGATTTCAAAAACAAAGGTAGGGTACAAAATTGAATACAACTACATGAAGATAAATGAAGACTGCCATAAACATGAGTTGGTGTTCACCAACAGTCTTGCACTTCTCAATCACAAGATGTGACATGACACAACACGACATGATACGATACGATACGTTACGATACAGTATGATAGGATAGGATAGGATAGGATAGGATAGGGTATGAAAGAAATAAGGTGCAATGAGGTGTGGTTCATGGGCTAATATGAGTATGCCCCAGGTGCATAATGAGGCAAAAGGCACTTGTGATGAGTGCCCTCAGCATCTGGGAAGTGCTCTTATCAACCCATAAACCACACCTCAAAGTGTCTTATTCTGCTTATAAAATGGATCCCTGGTAAAGTTAAAAAAATTAGAATGAACTTAATTTACTTAAAAAGTATAAAAAAATAATGGTAAAAGAAATTAAAAAAAAAGAAGCAACGTAGTCTTTATGTGCTTTTCAGTGGAACGTAGATTTAATAGACAGTGCAATGCCACTAGAGGGCAGTGACATATGTTGCCTATCTGAGTCATGTAGCATCCTCCTCACCCCCTCTCCACTCAAGCATTTCTTTTTTTCCTTAATTTTTATGCTCTTAGTTTTTCTTATGGAGTATTGGTCCTTGCTGACACAACATTTGCAGCAGCCTTCCCGAGGAGGTCGTGGGGTCAAAAACAGTCGGGGAATTCAAGAATGCATGGGGCAGACATAAGGAAATTCCGGTGGGGGACAGGAAGAAGTAGGCCATTGGTTAATTAGGATCTGAAGCTTATCCAGTAGGTAGGGAAATGGGCAACTAGGTGGGCCAAGTGGTCCTTATCTGCTGTCGAAGTCTTTATTTTTATGTTTCTACATTTCCATGAGCAAATGTGGAGCATACAAGTGACTTCTGGCAGCAGCCACTTTCAGACTGCTGTCAGCACTGAACTGTTGGCACTATTCCTGAAGTGTGCATGGTGGTTCCAATCACCACAAACTGTAGCAGCATTTCAAACAGCTGTGAAGTCTAATGCATGCATGGCCGAAGCAAGCCACCATAGATGAATAAGCAAGCTGTTTCCCAGTCAAAATGCTGCTGCATAACTGAGCGATTTCCTTTTTTTTTTGTAATCAACTTTTTATTAGATTTTCAGCAATGATAACAAACTTGAACAATAAAAAGAATAAATTGTGTACAATTACAGTACAAGTAATAGTATATGTAAATATAACAGTGTGACGTGGACAGCCATGTCTGAGTGCTGTATCATTTTTTGTTTTAAATATAAAAATGTATTACTGGTTGTCTCTGCTGAAAAATCTGGTGCTCTTAGAATGACCTCACTCATCCTCCCCTCCCCCCAGGTTTCAGCTGAGAGATGAAAGCCATGAGAAAAATGCTGAAAACATCATGTGAGATCACACACACAGTTTTAGAGACAATATGTTACATGGAAGGCCTTAATCAAGGACCTCCTGTTTGTCTGAGTTAATTACAGCCGTAGTTGCTAAATCGTATCCATTTTTATGACGTTCCAAAGGGGAAACCAGGTTTAACAAACTGGTGCAAGGTTGTAAATGCTCCTGTGAAGCCTGTGTGAGGGAGGATGCAGCATGGATCAAATAGATGTAATTTGAAACAAATGAGTTATGCTGTGGTTGCAAAATGTAATACTTTGAAAAGACATCCTTTTTTTTTTGTTAGATATATTTTTATATATAATCTGACAGAGGAGGAGGAGGAGCTAGATGACCTCACACAAAAGGGGTTGGCAAATAGAGTTTACTTTAAGGAACTATTCTGTTTTACTTGGACACTTTTACCTAGACGCTGACAAGGAAAGATTGTGAGCACTTGTAAACAAGTATTTAGAAAAAGAGTCAAATCTAAGTACTGTAAGTAGGAATTTGCACTGTTTAAACCTTGTTCTTTTAAATGATTTATATGTCTTGTGATGTAAGAGTTCTGTATTTTGGTGTTTTACATATTTTTATCTATTTTTAGTAAAACTCTTTTTAGAACATACTTGGTCTGTCTTTGACTTCTTTTTATTTTGTAAGAAAAGTATTATGGTTAAAGCAAACAATAGACATAAGCTTGAATGGTGGTACCAAACTGGAAAGGTAAGATTAATCTGAAGTCTTTATTCAAGTTTTTAAGGGTTCATCTCTGTATACCTGGTTAGGTTCCCGTAGGCAAAGATATCTGGCCCCCCGAAGACAGAAATATCTGTGCCTGTGCATTGAGTACGCTAGCAAGAGGCTAACAGTTTGAATCCCTCCAAGACTTGAGACCAAAGGTTGATCCGAACTCACAAAACAGACAAGAGGGTTATCTTGTTCTGTTAAACTGTTTTCAAGACTGCATTCGGAGGTTGGCACTTTGGGAGTAGAGGTCCTGACCTGCTGAGTGGGTTTGTGACAGATTGGTTGGCAGCAGTGCTGATAATTTTTGTATCACAAGCTTTTATTGCTCTGTGTCAGCTGAGACCATAAGCTCTCTTGCAAAGGAAGAAAAAGACAGAGTTTTATTTTAAAAAGGAAACAGAACTATATATCACTTGGCGTACAGTCAAGTTCCTACCCGTTTTATTTTTTTTTTCTAAAGTGCAGTTAGAGTAGCAGTAGTCAGGAAAGATGACTTCCAGCTACAGCAGGCACACTGTAGATTACTTAAGGCAGTTGTTCGGGAACAGAGGAGTCCCATTCGAGGTGAAAGCAAGCAAGTAGAGCCTCATAGATGCCCTGATGGTAGCAGATACCCAGAGCAGCGACTCACCAACCGTGACTGGAAAGGACCAAACCTCAAGTGTGGAAGGGCTAGCAGCCAGTGAAGGGTCCAGAGCCAATGAGGCAGACAGCAGGGCCACTGTCAGTGAAGGGCCACAGCAGCAAGGGAAGGTCACCAGTATACTGAATCCAGAGGTACTCAGGCTGCAAATTGAGTTGTGCAGGATGGAACTGGAGGCAGAGCAAGAATAGAGGGAGGCAGACCGTGAGGAGCATGAGTACCAGAGAGCTGCAGAAGAGAGGAGAGAATGAGAACGCCAAGATGCAGACTGTGAGGAGAAGGAGCATCAGAGATAACATGAACTGGAGAAGATACGACTCCAACCAGCAGCACCAGAGAAGGTAAGTGGCTTGCGTTTAACTGGGACTGCTGGACTGGGTTACAAATTGAACTCCAAATTAATAGCCAAATTTAAGAAGGGGGAGGACATGGATGCCTTTTTAAATTCTTTTGAAAAAGTTTGTATTCAGGCTAAAATTCCTAGAGAATCCTGGAGCTTCCAGCTATCCCTGCTACTTACCGGGAAAGCTCGGGATGCATTGGGTCAAATGGACAATGAGAACAGTAATAATTACAGCAAACTAAAAGCTGCACTGTTAAAAAAGTTTGAATTAACTGCTGATTCATACAAAGCTAAATTCCGTAAGCTCAGGAGAAGCCCTGATATGAGCTGCAAGGAGCTAGCCATGAAACAACATCAGTTTTTAAAACATTGGTGGGAAGGAATTGAGGCAAACTTTGTTGATAATATTGAAAATATGATTTTATTAGAACAGTTTTATTGGGCTTGCCCAGCAGAGCTTAAAACCTGGCTAGAGGACCGAGATCCCAAAACAGTGCAAGAGTCTGCTGAACTCTCGGACCACTATGCCAAAAGCAGACCTGCTCTGAGAGTGAATGGGGTGGGCGTGGCAGCACAGAAAGGGAAAAGTGCACCTTCAGGGCAGCTAAAACCCTCACTGCCTCCACCGAAACTAGTTAGCCCCAGGTTTCAATGAAAAGATTTCTCTGAAGTAAGAAATGTCTGTTGGTTGTGTAAAGAAACTGGGTCTATCACCAGACAGTGTCCCAAAAAGTCAAGCAATAATATACAACAGGGTGCTAGAAAAGAGGTGGGTTGTTTGTGTGTCCCTGGAAGCATGCCAGTGAACATGAGGAAACACATTCACCCAGTCATGGTAAATGGTGTGCAGACACAAGGGTTAAGGGACACAGGGGCATCCCTGACCTTGGTAAAGGGGGATCTGGTACAGCCTGGTCAGCTTATACCCAATAAATACATCACTGTACAGGACTTTGTGGGTGAAGAGAAAACATTGCCACTCGCCAGTGTTTTCCTAGACTGGAGTGAAACTGTGCAACAAGTGGCTGTAGCCAAAACATTAGCCATGGATGTGATCCTGGGTAACAATCTCCAACAGGGGATGGTATGTGCAGTTACCCGTAGCCAAGTTGCAAGGGAAAATTGTAGTTCCCTGAACCCCACAAACCAGTGTGTAAACCACTGAGAGGCTGGTTCCTCAGCCTGTGTCTACAGATGGGGAGACTGATAAAAAGGGGGTAGAAATTTCCCCAGTAGCAAGTGACCACACAGCTATGGAAGGTTACTCCGAAGAGGAAGGGGTGACCCATTGTCAGAGGGTTGGAATTGACAGTGATCCTGAGGGCCCTGATGCTAGTGCTAGGGACCCCAATTTAGTGACTGAAGGGGACCTGTCCCATGCCTTGGGAATGTGTGAGGGGTTTGCAGCTGCTCAGAGGGGTGATCCTAGTTTAGAGAAGCTGAGGGCTTGGGCAGACTCGGACAGCACACAGAGAGGTGACTGCAGACATAAGGTTTATTGGGAAAATGGGCTTATGTATACTCAGGTAGTGCAGACTGAGGGAGGGATGCTAGGCAGGCAGCTTGTCGTTCCCCAGGGCTATCGTGAGCAGTTGCACAAAATTGCACATGATATTCCCTTGTCTGGTCATCTGGGAATCACACGCACAATGCAGCGGTTGGCCCAGAATTTCTACTGGCCTAACTTCACCCAGAAGGTGAAGGAGTATTGCAGGTCTTGTCACCGGTGCCAAGAAATAGGGAAGGTGGGCAAGAAAACCCAAGCCGCCCTGATCCCCTTGCCCATAGTGGAGGAGCCATTCCAGAGGGTGGGAATGGATATTATGGGGCCTTTAAATACCCCCAGCTCCTCAGAGAAGAGATTCATCCTGACTGTGGTGGATTATGCAACCCGGTACCCAGAAGCAGTTGCCCTATCCTCACTGAGGACAGACAAAGTGGCAGATGCTTTACTTGGGATTTTCTCCCGTGTTGGGTTTCCACAAGAGGTAATCACCAATCGAGGGGGTTCCTTCATGTTGGACCTGATGAAATGTTTATGGGAGAAGTGTGGGGTGGTGCAGAGATGCACGAAACCATATCACCCACAAGCCAATGAGCTTGTGGAATGATTCAATGATACCCTAAAGTCAATGCTCCAGGCATTTGCTGAACAGCATGGGAGGGACTGGGAGAAATACCTTCCCCACCTGTTGTTTGCATACAGGGAGGTGCCCCAAAAGTCAATAGGATTTTCTTTCTTCAAATTCTTATATGGATGCCAGGTACGTGGACCCCTAGACTTGATCCAGGAGGACTGGGAAGGCAAGCACGCCACCCAGGGAACTCCCATTGTGGATTACGTCCTTAGGTTTAGGGAAAGGCTGAAGAAGCTTATGGGGACAGCCCAGAGCAACCTAGCAGCTTCCCAACAGAAACAAAAAGTGTGGTACAACCGTAGAGCCAGAGCTCGCTCATACATGGTGGGTCAGGAAGTCATGGTCCTTATTCCGGTCCGGAAAGACAAGCTGCAGGCTGAGTGGGCAGGACCATACAAAGTGGTTAGGAAGGTAAATGATGTGAACTACATTGTGGAGTTACCTGACCGTAGACAGACAGAAAGGATGTACCATGTCAACATGATGAAGCCTTATGCAATAGGGCTGACATGGTGTTTGCAGTGTGTAGTCATGGGGAGGGGATGAACGAAGGAGACCCCCCTTCTGGATTTGCTGGAGGAAAGTAAGTGTTAGTCCTCTGTGGAGGCAGTAAAATTGTCTCCCCAGCTGGCCCCGGACCAGATCCAGAAAGTAAGGGAGGTTCTAGCAGACTTTGCCCCCTTGTTTAGCGCCAAGCTTGGACTAACCCCCTTAGCGATGCATGATGTGGATACAGGGACACAGATGCCCATATGGTGGACAGCATATCAGGTGTCAGAGGCTGTCCAAAAGGACATTAGGAGGGAAGTGGAGGAGATGCTGGATTTAGGGGTAATCCAGAGATCCCACAGCCCCTGGGCTTCACCTGTAGTCTTTGTGCCCAAGCCAGATGGCTCAACTAATTTCTGTGTGGACTATCATGGACTGAATCCAGTCAGGAAGTCAGATGCCCACCCGATGCCCCGGACGGATGAACTCCTGGACAAGTTGGGAGGGGCAACCTACCTTATGACCATTGACCTGACAAAGGGGTATTGGCAGGCAGAATTGACCAACAGAGCTAGGGAGAGGTCAGCCTTCATCACTCTGGTAGGCTTATTTGAATTTAAAGTAATGCCTTTCTGAATGAAAAAGGCCCCGGCCACTTTCCAAAGTTTGGTGAACCAGGTGTTAAATGGTGCTGAGTACGTCGTGGCATACCTGGATGACACTGCCATCTTTAGTACCAGCTGGGAGGAACACCTATCCCACCTTAGGGAAATGCTGGACAGGATACAGAGGGCTGGGCTCACTGTCAAAGCCGAGAAGTGCCAGGTGGCCATGGGAGAGGTGGCATACCTTGGGCATGTGGTAGGCCGGGGACAGCTCTGTCCTAACCAAATAAAGATAGAGATGATCCAGGCGTGGCCCAGACCAGAAACCCAGGAGTAGGTCAAGAGCTTTCTAGGGACAGCAGGGCACTACAGGAAGTTTGTACCCAATTACAGTGCCCTGGCTGCTCCCCATCT
Source organism: Neoceratodus forsteri (assembly GCA_016271365.2). NCBI lineage: Eukaryota > Metazoa > Chordata > Ceratodontiformes > Ceratodontidae > Neoceratodus > Neoceratodus forsteri. Next base: position 157,804,806 of record JADMNL010000032.1, on the reverse strand, counting down.
GACCTGACAAAGAAAAGGATGCCAAAGAAAATTACCTGGGGCCCAGCCTGTGAGGAAGCCTTTACCAGACTAAAGGAGGCAAGTGCTCCTGTTTTGACAAGTTCTGACTATAGCAAAACCTTTATAGTTCAGACGGACACCTCAGACATGGGTATTGGGGCAGTACTGAGCCAGACGTCTAGCCAAGGGACAAATTATCCAGTAGTGTACCTGAGCAGGAAGCTACTTCCCAGGGAGAAAGCATACTCCACGGTGGAAAAGGAGTGTCTTGCCATAGTGTGGGCCCTAAAGAAGCTAGAGCCATACTTGTATGGGCAGCATTTTGTGGTGCAGACTGACCACAACCCCCTGGTTTGGCTGATGCAGATGGGAAAGAACAACAGGAGATTACTAAGATGGAGTCTTGCTTTACAAGGGTATGATCTAAATATCATACTAGGGCTGGAGCGAATAACCAGAACTCAGATGGGCTGTATAGGGTCTATAAGGAGTGAACTGATTTGGGAAGCTCATCCCATGTAGGGGATAGAACCCCCAAATTTGGTCTAGGTGGGGAGGAATTGTGACGTGAACAGCCAGTTCTGAGTGCTGTATCATTTTTTGTTTGAAATATAAAAATGTATTACTGCTGAAAAATCTGGTGCTCTTAGAATGACCTCACTCATCCCCCCCCCCCCCAGATTTCGGCTGAGAGATGAAAGCCATGAGAAAAATGCTGAAAACAGCATGTAAGATCACACACACAGTTTTAGAGAAAATGTGTTACAATGAAGGCCTTAATCAAGGACCTCCTGTTTGTCTGAGTTAATTAAAGCCGTAGTTGCTAAATCATATCCATTTTTATGGCGTTCCAAAGGAGAAACCAGGTTTAGGAAACTGGTGCAATGTTGTAATGCTCCTGTGAAGCCTGTGTGAGGGAAGATGCAGCATGGATCAAAGAGATGTCATTTGAAACATATGAGTTATGCTGTGGTTGCAAAATGTAATACTTTAAAAAGACATCCTTTTCTTTTATTAGATATATTTTTATATATAATCTCACAGAGGAGGAGCTAGATGAACTCACACAAAAGGGGTTGTCAAATACAGTTTACTTTAAGGAACAATTCTGTTTTACTTGGACACTTTTACCTAGACACTGACAAGGAAAGATCGTGAGCACTTGTAAACAAGTATTTAGGAAGAGAGTCAAATCTAAGTACTGTAAGTAGGAATTTGCACTGTTTAAACCTTGTTCTTTTAAAAGATTTGTATGTCTTGTGATATAAGAGTTCTGTATTTTGGTGTTTTATATATTTTTATCTATTTTTAGTAAAACTCTTTTTAGAACATACTTGGTCTGTCTTTGACTTCTTTTTATTTTGTAAGAAAAGTATTATGGTTAAAGCAAACAATAGATGTAAGTGTGAATGGTGGTACCAAACTGAAAAGGTAAGATTACTCTGAAGTCTTTATTTAATTTTTTAAGGGTTCATCTCTGTATACCTGGTGAGGTGCCCATAGGCAAAGACAACTGACCCCCCGAAGACAGAAATATCTGAGCCTATGCATTGGGTATGCTAGCAAGAGGTTAAGTTTGAATCCCTCCAAGACTTGAGACTAAAGGTTGATCCGAACTCACAAAACAGACAAGAGGGTTACCTTGTTCTGTAAACTGTTTACAAGACTGCGCTCGGAGGTTGGCACTTTGGGAGTAGAGGGCCTGACCTGCTGAGTGGGTTTGTGACAAACAGTACTGAATATGAGTAATAAATTAAAGTATCACCAACAATCATTAGATGAGAGACAGAGTCATGAACTTTCCTAAAAATACACTTTTCCAATATAATAATTAATTTAAATTATGTGATATCAGAACACGTAATTTACAGAATTCCAAATGTAGAAAAGGGTCCCATATTCCATAAAATGTATCCATACTTGAATGACAGAAACTAGCCATTCTTTCATAGTTTATTTATTTATTTATTTGTTCACTGGGTAAGTACACTGATCCAGTGGACCATTTTCAGGCATGAATCGAGCCATGAAGATGGCACATATGAATACATACAAATACAAATTACATGACTTAAGAATGATATAGGTATCTACAAATTACTAAAAATACAGTAAAAATACTTTGCACACAAGGCATATGAGAAGGTACAAAATATATTGGAAATGCAAGAAACAAAAATGCAATACAAATACCATACAGTCCAAGGAAAGCTGTTACAAGTGCAATACCGTATCAGTAAGGAGCAAGTGTAAACTGAGCGATGGTAGAGTGATTTGCTCTCATTGATATTTCATTTAGCCATTCTCCAAAGATCAGGGAGTCAGACTGTCTCCAATACCTTAGTACTCTATTTTTAGCTGAAATCAATACCATATGTAACTATAGTCTTTTATTCAGGACAGTGTGTAATAGGTCAAACTCTACACCAAGTACAGTGAAGCCCGCCAGGATGAAGCACAGTGTCACAGTTTCCTGTATGACAAAAGGGACTAATCCCCATTGAAACTGTATTGTTTCCTGCAGTAACTCTGCTGCAGAATTGGGTTTCATCCTGGTGAGCTTCACGGTATAATAAATTTATGAGAGTGTGGAATATTGCAATTAAGAATAGTCTGACAAGTTTGCCAGATTTCCTCCCAGAAAAGGGCAAGTTTGTCACATTGCCATAGGATTTGGGATATGGTACCCTTATCTTTATTACATCTCCAGCAGTTAGCTGCTTTTGTCATTCCCAGGTCATACATTTTCATTAGCGTGTAATGCCACCTATGAACTATTTTATGCTGAATCAGTCTGCCCTTAGCTTCTCTAATACTCTGAATACAAAGTTCCAACTACTACACCATTTCTCAATGGGAATATTTATCCGGAGTTCTTTTTCCCAGCTCCCACACAATTTTTCCTATGGATTTTTATATGCATCCAGTAGTAGATCATGAACTTTCCTTTACCCAGCCTAGCTGGAAAATATATTGTCTTATATATTAGTAGAAGGGAGTATCAATTCATGATTAATTTTCCCTTTTAGAATATCGCTGAGCAATAGATATCTATGAAATTATATTCTTGACAATTTATATTTGCCCCTAAGAAAAGTAAAGTTTACGACTGTGTTTCGTGTAGGTTCAATGAGATCCCTAGTTGTAAGCATACCTTACATTTTCCATGAGTCACATGTCTTTCAGATGAGACATTAAACCGAGGTCCCATCTGCCTGTTCTGGTGGTTGATCAGGTGGATGTTAAAGATCCCATGGCACTTCTTGAAAAGAGTAGGGGAATTTTTTATTATAACTTAAAAAACAGAAAATAATATAACCATGTTCAAATCACATCAAAACAACATATAAAGCAAATAATAAGAAAAAATCAAATGAATATTGAATCATACCCCCTGTCATTCCCCCCACACACTATTTTTGAGTAGAGGAAAAATAACTGAAAAATTCATATACTGATTCATAAAATTATGCTTTCAGTATATGCATAAGAGAATTGTCAAGAAAACTTTTTAAACAAGTAAATTAAATAACTGAAATAGATTTGTCAACCAACATATAAACACCCTACAATGAGCTAAGAGTATTGTCCTACTTCTGTAATTATATTTTAACATATGCGGCTATGGAAATTAAATTCATCTTCCCTGAAGTCTTTCAACAAAACCACGTTCCATATGCTCTCCCTCTTAAACAATCCAGTGTATATTCTTCCACCTTATGTCATACATACAGTGGCCAGGACATTCAAAGGGGCTGTGCCTGGTGCAACCGAGTTGTGCCAGCGCAACCCCAGTAATGCACCCCGGTATGATATAGAAAGATGGGACTAGCGCAGCACAAGTCCCGATGCACCGCAGCACAAAGGTAATGTATGCAGGTGAGTGCCCATGCATATGCGGCACATCCTGATATTCAGCCCGGGATGTGCAGCACATATGCTGGCATAACCCTGCTTTGTGCTGCATAGAGGGGCTCAAGATTGAGCCCCCCCAAAAAAAGAACAAAGCCAGGCCACCTACAGGTGGGCTGCTGTATTGCAGGGTGCAACACAGCATCCGCCAGCCATGAGTGGCCACCCGCCCAGCAGGGACACCATCCGTGAGCACCCACACTCTCCATGGTGGTCTAGTGGTGTCCCCCTTCCCTCCGACATGCCCAATCATGGGCATCTGTGCATTAATTTACTACCCAGTGGTCTAGTGGCTCCTCCCTCCCATTATGCCTGACGGGCGATTGTACAGGTTTAAATACTTGGCGGTCAAGTGGGTTCCCCCCCCCTCCCATTTTGCCCGATTGGGGTCATTTGATTACATATTTCACCTGGTGGTCCAGTGGTATCCCCCATCCCCTCCCACCCACAGAGGACACCTGGCCACCCAGCTCCCCCCATCATCGGCGGGCAGCTGTACCCCACCCGCATACTGCCTGGCCACATGGTGAATGACAGCTTACAGTATGATCTGTAAGTCTATTGGTCCACAGTATGGACCAATGGGCTTGCACACCATACTATACTACACAGGCACAAATATTTGAATGAATGCAGACCAATAGGCTTATAGATCATATTGTAAGCTATCATTTGGTGAGTGGCCAGGCGGTATGTGGGCAGGGTGTAGCCGCCCACCGATGATGGGAGGCTGGGTTGCCGGGGGTCCTCTGTGGGTGAGAGGGGAGGAGGGATACCACTGGACCACCAGGTAGGCTATTTAATTCAAATGCCCACAATCAGACAAAATGGGAGGGGGGACCACTAGACCACCAGGTAGTTGATTTAATTCAAATGCCTGAGACTGGGCAACATGGTAGGGAGGGGGGGAAACCACTAGACCACCAGGTACTGTAGTGTACGTGACTGATGCCCACGATCAGACATAGGAGGGGGGTCCACTAAAGTACCAGGTACTATGAACAGGGCAACAGCAGCTGCGCAGGGCACCAGACACATTTCACCAGGCAGCCCTGTGCAACGCATGCAAATGGGGCCATAATGGCATGCTAATACCCCATTTGCAACATGCATATATTATGGCCCCATTTGCATGCTCAGCTCTGAATATCGCGGGTGATGCACACATCACAACTGTATTTGCGCTGGAGCATTCCTGGTCCACCCTATCTGGGGGATGCACAGGTGCATTGTCCATGTGCCAGGTGCATTCTGTGCAATATTCAAGGGAGATGTGCCTTTGCACACCACCTTTAATTATCGCCCTGGCCTGGCCCCAGTGCATCTCAGTTGCGCTGCACCTCCACTTGCGTCACTATCTGGTGTCGTCTGAATATCTGGCCCAGTATGTTTTTGGAGTGTAAGGTTATCATGGCTTTGGATTGTTCTGATGAAACTTTATTGAGTCAAACAGTTGTTCCCCTGGATGTGTTGGCTTGCTGTATAGTTAAATGACATCTTACATTCCATATATAAAATTTAAAAAAAAACAGAAATAACCACATTGTTTGTCTATCATATTTAAGCCACTGATTTGGTAATATGCCCAAATACAGAATTGCTGGTGTCAAATTATGAAACTTGCGCTTTACTAGAGTCCAAAAATGAACTATATAAGGGCATTCAAAAACAAATGGTCCATTGTTTCCAAACTCTCCGGGAAACAGCTCCTAGGGCAGAGCCTTTCTTCAACCCCTTTGTGTGTTAAGTTGTTTCTTACATTTAATTTACCATGCACAGTAAGACAGAGGACATCCCACATATTGTCTGGGATCCTGGGTGATATTAACATTTTGCCTGTTATCGCTACTTCCAATTGTAGAAGTTGTCCAAAAGCTGGGGCCTCATGAAAAAATGTGGTCATTATGTGTTGATAAAATTTCTGCCATTTCATTGAAAAGACTTGATATCTGGAGATTAGCCATGTTTTTATTTTGCTAATAAAAGCTTGAAAATTAAGGGGGAGATCTGTAAGTGATCTTTGTTTAGGGATGTGTGAATTTAATGGCCATAATGGAAAAATGGGAGCCAGACTATCTTGTACCCATGGGATCCACAAATTATTTGTGCATACTACAAGGGGTTTTAAATTTGCAAAAATAAACATGCAAAAAAGGAAAGCTATTGGATTAATCATTTTCAGCTACCCCCTTTGGTTTTATCTAGATAGAGAGTTTCACATTTAACAGGGTTTAGTCGACTTCCCCAAATACATTTTAAAAAAAAAAAACATAAATGGAAGTCTCAAGTTGCCTCGGCGGTGGGAAAATACAGCTAAGATGTAAAAACATTGTTAATAAAAATGTCTTAGCCATATAGACTCTTTTGAGTTTTGACATTCTCCATTTGTTCCGATTATTAACTTTACTCTGTGCAGCGGCTATCATTTTTTCCCAATTCAGATATGTGGGGGTCCCCTTTTCCAAATAATATACCTAAAATGTTGCATGGACCTTCTTTAACTGTGATTCCCATGACTTCACTACCTAATTCATTTACTAAACCTACAGGAAAGCAACTACTTTTAGTGTAATTTATGACTAATCCTGTTGTCTTTGAAAAGGACTCCAAGATTTCTTCAGTCTTATGACACAAGTCCAAGTCGGCTAGTAAAAGTCAGCCATCATCTGCATAAGCTGTCATTTTAATTTCTGGGTCAGAGCTTGAAAAGGATAATCCCATAATTTCTGGGGAGGAACTTATTTTATGTAACTGTAGGTCCAGAGTTAAAATGTATAAGAGGGGATTTAATGGACACCCCTGTCTTACTCCTTTACCAATTTTACATTCTGTTCCCTTCCACCCATTAATATATGGGGTTACTGTGGCTTGTTGATAGCACTTTTTCACCCATGTTATGAATTCTTGTGGGATCCCATACTTTGCATTCCCAGAGATAATTATGTGAAATTTTATCATATGCCTTAGTCTGATCTATGCTAAATAATAACCCTGACAGTTCTGCTGTATTGCGGTTTTCCATGATCTCTCTTTATAAGATTACGTTATCTGTTATTCTCCTGCCAGGTACTGCACATGTCTGTAATGGATGTATTATATCCTCTAAGGCAAGTGTTAACCAGTTGCTTAAAAGCCTAGTAAAGATTTTGAAATCTGAATTTAAAAGTGTAATTGGACGTCAGTTTGTCAAAATATTTTTATTCCCTGATTTGTACAGTAAGATTACTAAACCTTTTTATATGCTTTCTGGAAAACTGTCCATACGTACCATAGTGCTGAATAAGACTACCATCTCTTCTAACAGTTTTGCCACAATGTATTTGTACATTTCGTTAGGTAAGCCATTGTGCCGTGGTGCTGTGTCTGCTTTCAAGTTAATAATGATACCTAATGCTTCTTGTTTAGTTATTGACTGTGTTCGGGCATTTCTAAATTGTGGAGAGAGCTGTGGCAAGGTGCATGTCTTTAACCATAAAGTTAAGTCTTTTGAAGGTAATATCTGTTCTTCAAACATGTCGGTAATATATTGTACCTATCAATTTCTACTAAAAGTTGTTTTATGAGTCACAACTGTGCCATCATCATGAGTGATTTGATTATTTTCTTTTGACACTGTTTTTAACAATATTCACAAGGATTTTCTTGATCTTGTTTGCCTTGGATTCCAAACTTTTGTTCCACTTCCAATGATTTCATTCGATCGTGCCAAATGTCTGCCACTTTTGTCTTTACTTCTGCAATTTACATGAAATAGTCAGACACATCATGGAGACACACCTTAAAGAAAGGATAGCAGACTTCCTAAAAGAGGCAGGAAAACTCAACCCCAAACAACTTGGATTTACTGCAGGTAGATCATGTCAGACTAACCTGATCGAATTCTTCAATTGGGTGACCAAAGCAGTGGACCGGGGGGGGCAGTGGATGTGGTGTACCTGGACTTCAGCAAGGCCTTTGACACCATTCCATACAGGAAGCTCATCAATAAACTTGAACACACAGGTGTCAGTCATAAGATAGTAAGCTGTGTAGGTCACTGGCTGCAGGATAGAACTCAGAAAGTCACAGTAAATGGCACCATGTCCAAAGAGGGTTTTGTGATCAGCTGAGTCCCTCAGGGATCGGTGCTGGGTCCAGTCCTCTTCAACATATTCATCAGCAACATTGCTGGTGGTCTTGAGGGTAAAGTCTGCCTGTTCATAGATGATACAAAACTATGTAATAGGGTGGACAATCAGGAGGGAGCTTCCAGTATGAAGGAAGATCTCAAGAAATTCAAACAGTGGTCCAATGACTAGCAACTTAGATTTAATGCTAAAAATGCAAAGTAATGCACCTGGGAAAAAAGAACCCAAGAACTCAATACTTCCTAGATGGGCCTTGACCTGAAGAGACTAGGACTGAATGGGACTTAGGCATAATCATATCAGACGACCTTAAAGCAGGGAATCAATGTGAAAAAGTGGCACAAAAAGCAAGCAGCATCCTCAGATGCATTGGCAGGGGAATAACTAGCAGGAAACAAGAAGTGATCATGCCACTGTATAGATCCCTGGTGAGGCCACACCTGGAGTATTGCATCCAGTTCTGGAGGCCCCACCTGAAGAAGGACATAGAGCACTTGGAATCAGTTCAGAGAAGGGCTACAGAGATGGTGCAGGGCCTCCATCACAAGTCATATGAGTTCAGACTCCAAGACCTAAACTTGTACTCCCTGGAACAGAGAAGGGACTGAGGGGATATGATAGAAACATTCAAATTCATCAAGGGTATAAACACTATTCAGGTAGACAAACTCTTCCATGCAAATGGAGAGGCACGTGCAAGATGGCACAACCTACACCTGAGAGGGGGAGGACTCAGAGGCAATATGAGGAAATACTTTTTTAAGGAGAGGGTAACAGACACATGGAACAGCCTGCACACAGAGGTGGTTGCAGCAAAGACAGTGAATGCATTTAAACACACATGGGACCGGCACTACAGTATAAACAAAAACAGCAAAATATAGGGGGGTGGGTTAGGTTCATGGGCAGACTAGATGGGCCACTCGGTCCCCATCTGCCATCAAATTCTTATGTTCTTATGTAGACCCTCCATTATTTTGTAAAGAGCTCAGATTATACAACCAGCTCTTTAAGTGTTTGTATTGATCCAGCTTTAGTTTCCCATTTAATTTCCCAATTTTTGGGAAATACTCCTGAATGTCAGATGTTGTGTCATTCCACCAATCCAGGGTTGAGTCATATACAAAAAATATTGATTTTTAAGCATCTAGTGCCATTTTAAACCCCTGATGAATCAGTGGGTTTGTTAATAAACTTAAATTAATTTGCCAATAACAAGGACCTTGGGCCATTTCTTCAAAATTGGCTAGCATACCATGGTCTGAAGAAATTACTGGCCTAGCATTCATATTTTTGATTTCTAGGTTTGAGGAAATAAACCAATAATCTATTCTAGTTGCTATATTTCCTCAAAAATATGTTGTTTTTTTTGTGCCAGGGTTCCTGTAGGCCCAAAGGCATCAATTAATCCTGTTTGAGACAAAATATTATTTAAAAAATTTGTGTCATAGAAAGTTTTTGTCATTTTCATGCCTAGATCGAGTGTAAAATTACTGCAACTAAACTCCACCCCCTGAAAAGGAAATTTCTTGATGTAAACAGATAGGGTTGAATTTTTTGCAGGTCAATTCTGCTAGCACTTGTCTGGGGAGCATGTATGTTGATCAGTCAAAAATCCATATTATGCAATTTCACATCTACTAATAAGGCTCGACCAGGTACTATATCTACCATGTGAATGACTTGTGCTTCAGGATTGTTAATATATTTGCCTACCCCGCTATAAACCTCTTCTCCTATCAACCAATGAACCCCCCCATATCCAGGCTAGACTCGCTTTTTGCATTTCTACTTCTGAATGCAACCTTGTGTCCTGCAAAAGATGCAATCATATGTACCTAAGTCAAATGGAACAAAAGTCAAGAGCCTTTTTTCTCCGCTTTAATACTATTGGTGTTTAGAGATGCCACCAACAAATCATACGGGGGTCGTCTCATAGCACTCAATCACCAGATGTTATTTTACTCTTCTGGAGATTGCCCTTGTTCCCATTCTTTTTTTCCTTGTTTTATGGAGTAGTTCAACCATGGTATTGTCTACATCTGATAACATGTCTTTCTGAGAAGAGGTGATTGAAGCTGGCTCGGACTCATTTTCCATATCTGTGTCACCCCATTGTAGAGCAGCGTACTTATTTTGCATTGAGACTGTATCCGATGATTCACCTTTATTTTATTTAAATTTTCCTTTTCCTTTTTTCACTGTCTGAAACTCGTCTTTGGAAATGGCATTGATCACCTCTTGTTCCTGTGGCGGAGACTCCTGAACTTGTGGAGCCTGCTCCGGGGGCTTTGTATTCCCATTGGTCTGACTAGGGTCTGGAGCAGAGTAAGATGATGGGACCTGAGATGTATTATATGCTCAATGAGAATGTGTAGTAGCTTTGGCAGCTTTATTGATATAAAAGTCCTGAATGCCGAAGTCAGCATTCTCTGTGTTGTAAGCTGCTCATGGACATTCTGTGAAAGAGTGACCATCTTCATCACATAAATTACATTTTAATGGGTTTCTACAATGAAAATAGGTGTACCCCAGTTCTCCACATTGAGTACATTTTGTTATTTTGCAGGTACAGCTTAAGTGTCTTGGTGACCCACATTTGTAGCAGTGCCTTGGCTGCCCAGGATAAAATATGAAGCCTTTATCCCTGCCTAAATAAAAGCAATTTGGCAGGTGTTGAATGTCAGTGTCTGTTTGATTTAGTTTAACTTAAATTTGCCACCCCTCCACTCCAGAAACCTTTCGTATCCAGTATAGGCTTGGGTGTACCTTGCACCTTACATCTTGTTTCTATTCAGTATAGAATATTTGTAATGTTCACCCCTTCATTCCTAAACAAGACACTGATGACTTTAAATGTTTGTTTGGTGGAGGGTATTGCTTGGAATGGAGCCCATACAGGATTTATTTTCACGGTTGCATACTTTATCCGAAATCTATCTAAAATGTCAAGAGCCCTAAAGCACACATCAAAGGTGTTCTCTCCAGGGGTGTGGATGAGAGCGTACACTTCAGCAGGGGTAAACCCCAGAGATTGCTTCAGCAAAACTTTCACCACATAAAACCTGTCTGGTAATGCTTCTATATTCTCCAAAAATCACAAGCAGACTGTGTTCCACCTTTTTGCCAGTTCCACTAGTTTATGAAAAAGGCCGGTGTACGTGGGTGCAGCCATTTGTACAGGTGCACTATTACTGAGGGATTCAGGGGTTTCTTGTGGCAGTGGAGTGATGTTTTGAACAGTCTGGGGCTGAGAAGTTAGGCCCATTTGGGCATCAAAAAGTTCTTCAGCAGTATTTGCCTCTACTGGCGAAAAGTTAATGTTACCGGAATCATTGCTGTCTGTAATCGAGTAAGTTACATCAGCAACTTCTGGCTGTGCAGTCTCCAGTGTCATTGTTTGTTGTAAAGGCTGTTTCAACCTAATTCTTGGTATGGGTATTGCTGAGTCAGGGATCCACATACCTTCTGGTGATTGGATCCATCTAGCTCCTTTCAGAGCATTTTCTGGTGACCATGTTTCTTTCCCCGACACAGGGCATTGCTGGTCAGTTTTTTCCTTGGCTCCCCGGTTTGAATCTGGGTCTTTGAAACCAGTGGTGAAGACAAAAATTTTTGTAGATTTTGCTGCCGTTTACCCAGGTGAGTTACCCTCCAAGCGTTTTCTTTTCTTTTCTTCCTCTAATTTGTTTCTCACCTCCAGATACTCCTGGTCTGCTTTTGATATTTGATTCTGCAAAAAAAGTCTTTTTTGTTGTAATTCTTGTTGCAAAGATATTTCCACTGTGTTACGTCCATGTCCTCTGGTGTTTTTTCTTTAGGGTTATCTTGTCCTGCCTCTGCTGATGACTTCTCTGTGGTGTCTAGCGCACCATTGCCAGTGGTGGCCACTGCAGCAGCTGATGCATCCTCACAACCTCCTCCTCCATCATCCTCCAGCTGCATACTGGAGTCCTCCATCATGCTCACAGGAAGCATAGCCCCCTGCAGCAAGAGTAATGGAATGTTCCCGGTGTCCTGGCCAAATTTCCCTCACTCACTAGAAATACCACCAACAGCTTAATCTGGTATCTCAGTTGGTTATCACCTGTATCCCTCCCCAGTCACCCCTGAAAAAGAAACTTCTAGTCTCAATGTGCCTACCCGGTCAACAAAATTCAATGAATAAATAAATAAATAAGTTTATGATCTTTTTCTGTCAACTTGAAGCAAATGGTTTCTCCATAGTGGGCAGTGGGGGGAGACAGAAGGAGACCATTTTAACATTTTAGAAAATTTGAGCCAAAGGTTATGTGTGAGGGCCACTAGGGGATGTGATTTTAAATGATTAGGAAGCCCACAAAATAAAATCATTTGGTGGTGTAGACCTTTTAGTAAATATTTTTCAGTATATAAAACCGACTTGGAGGATCTTCTGATCCTTCATGCCGTATCACTCTTACATTGTTTCCCATTAATGAATGCACCATGACGCAACTTTAAATACAGACAGGAAGAAAAACTAATTTGTGCCTAGGTTGTTATAACTTAAACACTTGGAAATTCTTGCAGTTTTATGTTCCCACAGAAAACACCTAATGATCCTGTAGATTTTATTATAAATGTATGATTGCATTTTTAGTGGGAGGTGTTGAAGAACATACTATACTTTAGGGGGTGATCATCATGTTAACAGCCTGAATTTTGCCTCAAAGGGATTGGTACATAGCATTTTTTTTAATATAGAGGATAATGTATAGGTTTTGGTGAATAACAAAGCTGTAAACACTATGAAATGTTGCCAGGACATTGTAAACCTCAAGAGTGAAGCTTGAGGTTTACAAATATCCTGGCAACCTTGAGAAGTGTAGGGGCTAACATAATCATCCTGGGTTAAAATAGAAAAAAAAAAGACACTTACTGTTACTGTGTTACTGTACTTAGGCCCCTGCCTTCCCTCCGCACTTCCTCTGGCACTGCTTTCACCACTGCAGCAGCTGGTCCAAAGCTCATGGTGTGGCTCTCCTGGTCTCCCAGCCGGCACTGCTCTGTAGCTGAAATGCGGGATGACCTAGAGACGAGCATGCGCAGAGGATGCAAGTTTGTAATGGTATTGTTGTGATGTAGTCAACAGGGGTTAACAACCTCTTGATGTCACAATGATAGCATAACAACGCTATAAACTTCTTGATTTCCATCATTAATAATGGCTTCCCACACATTATAATACAATTTATGTGTTTATGAAGTATGACATCTAGATATTTAATCCCTAATGTACAAATTTTTAGGTCGATTGCACTTAAGTGGTTGCAATCAATTATTCCTGATAAAGGCAGGGCCTCAGATTTGCTCCAATTGATTCTAAACCCAGAGAATTCTGAAAATGTTTTAGTGATGCTAAAAAGAGACAAGAGAGAGAATGTGGGGTTACTTAGAGGCAAAAGGATATCATCAGCATAGGCCATTAACTTATATTCCATAGCGATTTTAATTCCTGAAATTGATGTAGAAGACCTGATTTTTAATTAACGATGGTTCCAGTACCAAAATAAATGATAATGGTAATAACAGGCAGCCTTGTCTGGTGCCTCTATATAACAGGAATGATTGTGGTGATACACTATTAATTCTAACACTGGCTTCTGCTCCGAAGTATAGGGTTTTAATGAGGCAGCAGATATAAGGACCAAAATTATACTGATCCATAATAAAGTGTAAATAATTCCATTCACTGCAGTCGAAAGCCTCATCTGCATCTAGTGACAAGAGCAAAGTGGACATAGTTAATTTATTGACTATTTGGATAATGTGAAGGACCCTTTTAAGATGATCTGTGCTATGACATCCTTGCACAAATCCAACCTGGTCTGGATGAATAATCTTTTTTATTATAAGATTTAATCTGCTCACAATTATTTTGGCTATGATTTTACACTCTACATTAATCAGAGACATAGGGTGCTAATTTTCACAAAGAGTTTTATCTCTGCCTTTTGGGGGATGACTGATATGTAAGCCTTTTTCATAGAGTTAGGGAGGAAACCAGATTGCTGAGCAAAAGAGAATGTATTTAGTAATCTTGCGATGATGCTAGAAATTGTAACTTTATAAAACTCCACAAAAAATCCATCAGTACCAGGTGCTTTACTAGAAGTCATGGAGTGGACTGCTTTTATCAGTTCTTCTCTTGAAATAGGTTTTTCTAAAGTCTGTTTATTCTCATCACTAACCCTCGATAATTCAGCCCCACCTAGGATATTTTGGAAGGTGTTTTCTGTGAAGATTTTTTCAGATCGGTATAATTTACTATAAAACTCTCTAAAGGTGGAGCTGATTTATCTTGAGGTTATTAACGAATTACTGGAAGGGTTTCTAATACAGGCAATCCTCGATGATTCAGGTAATTTTGTTAATGTATGGGCTAGTGACCTACCTTGGCTTTCCCCTGCTTCCCAATAAGTTTGCTTAAGTCTAAAGAGAGCACATTCAGCTTTTTGACTATAGATTCTGCTTATTTCAAATTTTAATCTTACTATTTTACTATGCAGAGAGCAGGTTTTTCATTTAGAAGTAATAAATTGTGTCACACGAAATCAAGGGTCCTGGATTTCAGGCAGCCAACTTTGCAAAGATGGGGGAATGTCTTAGGAAATCACTGGCAGGGAAGGAGAAAAGAAGGAGGTGGGGGAACAATGGGAGAATCTTAAGGAAGCCATAATGGAGGAAACAAGCCATTGCATTAGACAAGTAGACAAAATGAAGAGAAAGAAAAAACACTATGGTTCTCAAAGGAAGTGGCTGAGAACATAAGGGCAAAAAGGGTGGCATTCAGGAGGTACAAGGAAACACAGAGAGAAGAAGACAGTGAACTGTATCTGGAAAAGCATAGGGAGGGAGTCAGGGAATGCAGTCAGGGGCGCAAAGGCACAAACAGAAGAAAAAATAGCCCAGGCAATAACAATTGTGGACAAGAACTTTTTGGGGTATGTTAGTGAAAGAAAAAAGACTAAGGGTGGGATTGTGAGACTAAAAAGAGAAGGAGGGAAGTGTACAAAGGGGGCCAAGAAAAAGCAGAAATCCTGAACAAGTATTTTTTGTTCAGTATTCACAGAAGAAGGGGAAGGGGAGAGACCTAAGTTAGGCGATGGAAGCAACACTGGGAGGAAGGTGAACACCAGTCCATTTAAGGAGGAGAGAGTCTTAAAGGAAAACACTAATCAAAAAGTGGACAAGGCAATGGAGCTGGACAGGATACATTCCAAAGTATTAAGAGAACTCAGGGAGGTGCTGGCCAGATCACTGATAGCCTTGTTCAACAGTTTGTTGGAAACAGGTGTGGCACCAAAGGACTGGAAGAGGGTGGATGTAGTCCCTCTCCACAAAAGTGGGAGCAGGGAGGAGGCTAGCAATTACAGGCCAGTCAGCTTGACCTCAGTGGTGGGGAAACTAATGGAATTACTACTAAAGTAAAGGTTTATGATATATCTTGACTCCAACAGAGCACAGGATCTGAGGCCGCATGGATTCACAATGGGACGATCTTGCCAAGCAAATCTGATAGATTTCTTTGACTTAGTTACTAGGGAGATGGATCAGGGAGGGGTGGTGGATGTGGCCTACCTGGATTTCAGCAAGGCCTTTGACACGTCCCACATAAGAGGCTAGTAAACAAGCTGGGCAGCATAGAAGTAGGTCCCAGGGTGGTAAACTGGGTCAAAAAGTGGTTGAGCAATAAGACACAGAGGGTGGTGGTGAACGAAGTTCAATCCAAAGAGAGGGGGGTGACCAGCAGGGTCCCACAGAGATCACTGCTTAGACAAGTCCTCTTTAATGTCTTCATAAGCAACATTGCAGAGGGGCTAGAAGGGAAGGTATGTCTCTTTGCAGACAACATGAAGATCTGCAACAGGGTTGACACTCCAGGAGGGGTAGAGAAAATTAGAAGGGACCTAACAAGCTTGAGGAGTGGTCAAGGGTGTGGCAGCAAAGATTCAATGCAAAGAAGTGCAAGATAATTCACTTGGGGCACAGAAATGTGGGGGAGAAGTATATCATGGGGGAGATGCTGATGGCCACCAAATGGGAAAGGGACATGGGAGTAATCATATCTGATGATTTAAAGGTTACCAAACAATGAGAGAAGGCTGTGAGGAGAGACAGTGGAATACTGGGGTGCATAGGGAGAGGTATCTCCAGAAGGAGGTGGTGATGCCACTGTATAGAACATTGGTGAGATCTCATCTAGAGTACTGTGTCCAGTTCTGGAGGCCACATCTCCAGAAGAACATATACAGAGTAGAAGTGGTTCAGAGAAGGGTGACAAAAATGGTGCAGGGGCTGCACCAAAAGTCATATGAGGGGAGACTGGAGGATCTCAATATGTATTCCCTGGAGGAGAGGAGAGACAGGAGGGATATGATATGACAGAGGCTTTCAATAACTCAATGGTGTAAATAAGGTACAAGAGGGCAGCATCCTTGAAAAAAAGATGTTCAAGAACTAGGGGCCATTATATGAAACCAGAGTGGGTAGACTTAGGGGTAATGTGAGAAAGTATTATTTCACAGAAAGGGTGGTGGATCCATGGAACAGCCTACTGACAGATGTTGCAGGAGTAAAAATGACAGGGGAATTAAAAAATGCTAACGACAGACATAAAGGAATTCTAATGATAGGAAAGAGAGGGTAAGCCACAGATCATTTAGGATCTATAATATATGAAACAGGTAGGAAAAATGGGCAGACTAGGTGGGACAAGCAGTCCTTATCTGCCATCAAAGTCTATGCTTCTGTTTTTCCTTAGGTAAGTTCTCCATATTGACCAGATCTTGTAACCGTTTCTTTTTTTTTTATATAATTACAATATGATATGATTCTGCATCTTAAGAAGGCCTTAAGAGCATCCAACAGGAGCTCAAGAGTAACAGAATTGTTATCATTGGTATAAAAATAATCCTTTATTTCCTTCTCTATCAATTTTGGAAAACCTGGATCTTGTAATAAGCACTGTTAAATTTCCAGAAACTGTTTTCTTGCTGGGCACCTCCAGTCATCAACCTGGCCATTACAGGGTCATGGTCAGATATAACAATGTTGCCAGCGTCACTAAATTCCAAATTATATAATAAGGAATGAGATACCATTGTATAATCTAGTCTACTATAGCTATCATATCTGTTGGATTTGAAGGTGTAATCCTTTCTGTCAGGGTTGATTAACATCCAGGAAACCTTAAGGCCGAATTCCTTACACATTTGCTTTACAGATAGTGATGATTGTATTTTATTAGTTTGAGTCGAACTACTCCTGTCGAGGAACTCGTCCCAAAAAGTATTCATACCTCCACCCATAATGATGTTGGAGATGCTCTGAGAAGCAATGATGTTTGCAACGTTTGGGAAAAACTCTAGACAATTTTCATTGGGAGCATAAATGTTCACTAAAAGAATATTGTGGCCTTTCATTTGTAAACTATCAAAAATCTGCCCTGTGGGTCTCCCAAACAGTTTACTGATCACAGCGCTACCATAGATCAGGCTGCTCATATCTGACGGGAACATTTTAGTTTTAAAAACATACAGGAGTGTAAGAACACAACCATATTACAAAATTACATACCAAACACTGTATGTGCTATACACAAAAAGAGTGCCATTCTAGATATCGATGCAATTCTGGGTTTTCCACACCTCCATAAAAATGTGTTTAATTTTATTACACCAGACTTTTTTCTACAAGCCCATCACAGACTGTATAAAAATTCTAACTCAGGCATTATCATCCTTTTTAGAAGTTCAGTACATCCCCATAATGAAATATTTAATCTTTCCCATTTGTATAAATATTTTGGTATTTCATCTATACTCGATACAATATTAAGTTTGGGATGTTAGTTTTTGTGGCACTTAGAATTAATCCTAACTATTTAATTTCTTTACATGTTGGAATGCCTAGGATTTTATTTCCTTAGCCAGATACACTCTGTTGATTCAAAGGCACTGCAAGTGATTTGTTCTTTTTTAAATTAAATCCAGAAATCCTAGAAAAGTGTTTGATTTTGTCTAGTAATGCCAGCAAGGAGTTAAAAGGGCTTTTTGTAACCATGAGAATATCAGCTGCGTAGTAGTTTAGTTTTATTTCTAATTCATCTAGTCTCATTCCTTGAATTGAGCTGTCGCTCCTTATATTGTGTAAGAAAGGCTCTCTCAGCGCACATTTTTTTATCTGTATTTTTTTTCCTTGGCTGTGCTCTACCAGGTACCTACTCTGGTCCCACGAATGTACCCTGGCCTGTTGATTCTCGGCCCACTCCAGGTCCTCATCCCCACCAGTGTCCCCCTACAGGTATTCTCCCAATTGAAAGGGGCCCTGGGTGAAGGGCCATGTGTCAGATACTGTTTGCATACCAAGCAAGTTTGAAGCATTAGACTGCTTGGAGCTTTGAAACTATATGCACAGCCTACTCCAACCTTTTTACTCCAACAGCACTGGCGTACTACCTTGAGCCTGCTCCTGGTACACTCATGCACTATAAATGGTTCTATCGCATTTTTACTGTTTTGTACATTTATATGTTCTTTTGTATTATTTTGGACATGTATTGTAATTTACCCAATGTTCCATTACTGTTTATTGTACAATACCTTGTGTTCCAACTGTTGCACAATCTTACAATGCTGTATTGTTTGTACTACCCACATACTATTGTAACTGATCATTCTTCATAACCCTATGTAACCCCCTTCCCCCAGGTCGCACCGTGAGATGAGCAACTTGTTGTTCAGTGTGCCCTCCTAGTGAAACATTTCAATAAATAAAATACATAAATAAATTTATACAGGTTAAAACAATATGGGACTGGGCCTTTTTGGGCAAGAAACAAACAGTGGACAAGTCTTCAATTTGGCTCACGCTGAACAGAGAACAGAATGGGATAAAATTAAGCAATAATGCATGACCGGGTGTGTGTTGTGCTGGAATAATGTCACGCTTTGAGTGGTTGAAGCATAAGGCCATAGGCCAAGTGTGTTCAACACCTGAGAAGTGACATTATCCCAGCATGACACACACCCTGCTATGCATTATTGCTACTACACAATGGTTCATTTAAATAGGGAATAAAAATAAAAAATAAATTAAAATTTTTAGTGTGGAAGTTTATTTTTGTTAGAATAAAGTTCCTTTTAAATACTGAATTTTGTAAAATTTTCACTAATAAACCTGATGATAACCCTACTCTGAATTCACTTATTACTAGTAGTGATGCAACCATTACTTTGTCTAAGAATGAAATTTACAATAAACTTTTGGCTCAAAAAGGTAAATACAGCCCAAGTCCTGATCATACACCAGGCCATTTATTATTTCTACTGGCAGACATTCTAGCGGAACCAATAAAAATAATGTTTGATTATTTTCTTGCCGAAGGCTTTGTCCCACAAGATTGGAAAGAAGCCAACGTCATTCCCATTTACAAAAAAGGGCCAAAGAACGTGGGAAAACTATCGCCCCATAAGATTGACATCTTCAATTTGCAAGATTCTTGAAAGTCTTATTAAAGACATCGTTACACCAATTCTTAATAAATGTGATTCTGAGCAACATGGTTTTAGAAGTGGTCCAAGTTGTATTACCAACTTGATGTGTTTCTATGAAAATATGAGTTCCTTCTTAGATAAGAGAATCCCCTGTGACATCATTTTCATAGACTTCAGTAAGGCCTTCAATGTTATGCCACATTGGGCTTTAACACAAAACCTTCATAAACTGAACATTAAATATCTTTTTGTCAATTGGATAACCAATTGGTTATATAATAGGACTCAGCAAGTCATGATTAATGGTTATAAATCAGATAATTGTTCAGTGTCAAGTGGTGTACCACAAGAATCCATTTTGGGGCCTTGTCTCTTTCAACTGTTTATTGCTGATTTGACAATGGAATGTTTACCCATTACTACTAAGTATGCAGATGATATTAAAATAGGGGGGTCTTGTGCATCAGTTTCTGATGCACAAATTATTCAGAAAGATCTAGATAATATTACAGATTGGGTGAATAGATGGGGAATGAGATTGAATATTTCGAAGTGTAAAGTTATGCACCTGGGTCCTACTAACATACGCCACCAATATTTATTGGCTGGGGCAATGCTAGTACAAACATCATATGAAACGGATTTGGGAATTACCATTTCTGATGATTTATCACACAAGAGACATATACATGATATTATAAATACATCAAACAAGGTGAGCTGGTCTATTCTTCGGAATATTAGCTCTAGAAATCAAGATGTGCTGCTGTCTTTGTTTAGAGCATATGTCAGGCCTCATCTGGAATATGCTTCCCAGCTTTGAAACCCTTATAAGAAATTGGAATGTCATCTGTTAGAAGGTGTTCAAAGGAAATTCACAAAAAAATTTCTGGGTTTGAAAAGGTGACATACTGTGAGAGGCTAGACTTCCTTAAACTCATGCCCCTTTCCACCCGACGCCTTAGGGGCTATCTCATGCTTTTATATGACATTATTCAGGATCCATATGTGATGTGTGGAATTTAAAAACCGTTCACATGAGATTAGGGGTCACCCTCTGCAATTGATTAGAAAGCCATTTTTCCATACTCATAGGAAATATTTTTATACCATCAGAGTGAATGGTCCCTGGAACAAGCTGCCACTTCATGTGGTCATTAGTGAGACCAAAAGTATATTTAAGTATCGATTCAATACATTAATCAATGCGAGTTATAAGTTGACCTATTTTTCTCTGGTTTAGTATGGGAGCATTATCAGCTTCGGCCTTCTCACTCTCTAATCGACCTTAGTACAAACCTTTTACTGTTTATCCACAAGGTAGAGCTGTTCTCACATAGCTGTTTTGGCTAATGGATTGCCGTAGTGTGCCTCTCTTGCTACCCCCAAGAAAAGCTGTTCTTCTGGTTAAAGTAGTGTGTTTTGCCTGGTACCAAGTTTAAATTTAGGAAAAAGAGCAAACAGCAGACTGACACTTCCAGTTCTCAAGCAGTGATCAGGTGAGTCACCCATTTCACTTGTAATTTGAAGGGGAAATGGTAACTTAGAAAGATGTTCCTGAGGGCTGTGTTTAAAAAGAAATTAGTCTGCCCTGAAATCAGGAAAATGGAAGCCACTTGGTGCGGTGCTGTGCAAGGCGGGTGCATTTGCAGTGAAATGAAAGGCTTCAGACTGTCTGTGTGTTCACTGAACACACAGAGACAGTCTGAAGCTGTGGCTGTGGTAATTTAAAAAAATGCAGTTTGGTTTGCTAACAGTTGTGACTTGGTGGCTTTTACACATATAGTAAAATGGAGATTATGTTTATTGTGGGGGCAAGGCTGTATTATATGTGACAGCAGCTTGGGGGGGATGTTGTGTGGAGAGAGAGGAATACATGTTTCCAGTCATACATATGAAGTCATGTATGTGCCTGGACTTAATACATTGATGTTTTGCTGAGATAACATCACTGTTCCAGGCACACACTGACCAATCAGAATGCAAGAAATTTTCTTGTCATTGTATAATTAACAAATATTCTGACACATGCATTAAGGACAAGATGTGCGAATATAGGTTATAGAAAAAACCATGAACAGCCACTCAATGATGGATTAATCATTATGAGAGTGAAAACATTCCATGGTTTAAAATAGAGTTAGATTATAATAATAGTATGATGGGAAAATACAGTCCCACAAAAAGCTAATTAAAAAGCTTATGTCAGCTAGTACAAGATATTTCCAGCTGCTTTTTAAATGATGTATGGAATAATATTTTGCACTGTTCTCAACAGTTTGTGTTACCTGCAGTAAATGCAAACAGCAAAGCATGTGAAAAAAAGTGTTCATTTTTTTTTCTATATGCCCTTTTAAAGAGCGCAGGAAAATATTTTTTATTTGGCTGCTGTTTATAATGTTCCAGTTTTTGCAAATTATATTTATACCCCTAAATGATCCATATGCAATTGTACCTGAATAAAAAGTGATGCAAAATACTGAATTTTGCATTGTTTTGGTTTCATGGGCAGCATTCTGTTACAGTTCTCTTCATGGAACCAGTGATCTGGAATTTTAACTCTGTCACAGTTTGTGCACAAAACTCAGATTGGTTCATGCAGGTCAACAGCTCATGTTTAGCATTTTGTCTAGAAAAGGTGACGTAGAAAAATTCCAAATTACTAGTTCTATGAAGAGAAATGTGCAGAATGTTGTTCATAAAAAAAACAACTGAAGACACTGTATTTTACATCTGTACTTATTCAGGTACAGTTATATGTAGATCATTTGAGGGTAGGAATTTCATTGCTGTAATTAGGAACATTACTACCTGCTAGCAATTAACACAAAATTTCCTGTCCCCTTTAAGGGGACATAGTCTTGTACAGTGGCCATCATTGTTTGAAAGCCCATGAAAAGCTGTTTCAAATGAGGCAATGGGCTCACCTGTAGCTGGAAGCACTCCAGAGATATAGATGACTGAGTCTGTTTAATACTGAGACCACGTTGCAGCTATTTTTAGAACATTGTGGTGTCGTTGAGGAACGAGCAGTGTATAACTACACTGAGTCAAGCTCAGTTTGTTCCTCAGTGACATCACAATGTTCTACAAATGGCTGCAGTGTATTATTAATGTTGAACAAACTCAGTCATCTGTATCTCTGGAGTACTACGAGCTATATATAAGCACAGTACCTCATTCGAAAGCACTTTACGTGGACTTTCAAACTATGTCAGACACTGTACATGAATATTTCCCTTTTTGTATAACCGCTTAAGTGAATATAAAATTCTGGCAAAAGGGATACTGAATTCATTTAGGAGGGCTACACTGTATTGTATGCTGGGCAGCTTTAATAGAAAATGACAAATTTGTTACATATCTAAATATTAAAAAAAATAAAATCGATCAATATAATAGAATAAAACTCATTGCGTAAAAGCTTCCTAAACAAGCATTTGCCAATGCCGAATGTTGTCTTGCTGACATTGGCATTGGTAGTGCACAAGTTAGGCAGATGCATAAAAGGAATGGCAGTGAATTATGGAAGTGACGCCAACCCCACACCACCCTGAGGAGACTGACAGGCACTGAGGTGTGCCTTTGGGTGTCTGCCATAATGCTTATGCAATTTCACCTCACCCTACCCTGCAGAGTCCGACAAGTGTCACGTTCAACCTTGGGGTCCTCGGGCTTTACACTCACCCCATTCCATATGGAAATATGTTGAGATGGGTGCAGTATAGGCGAATAGGGTGAACTTTGGGGCCGAAGAGTGCAAGGCACAGTTTGATGCCTGTCAGTGGCTGCAGGGTGCGGGTAGGGTTGGGGGTGGAATGGTGTGAGGATTAGAACCGACAATCTAAAGTCACACCCCTGATGCCAGTTAGTCTCTACAGGGTGGGACGTTATGGTTAGAAGCCCTAGCTCGAAACCACATTTTGGGCAGGATGTGAGAAATGGCAACTGTACTGTTCTTAAGGAGGTATACAAAAATGGCAATATGGAAAATCTGGAGTGAAAATATTAAAAATTCTCCAAGTTATGAGTGTGCATGGAAACTGCGCAATGCATGCTTGTAACACAATCATTCTGTGGAATTTTCTCACCAAATTTTCAACATAGGCATTTTGGCACCTCCACTCATGGACAGTGTCACTGTGATTTTCTTAATCTGTCCAGAACATTGATTTTGCACACCAACTGTGCCATTGTGCGCCACATGTGTGAAAACACATTTCAGGTGAGATGTGAAAAATGACAGCTATACTGTTCATAAGGAGGTGTGGTAAAATGTCAATGTTGAAAATCTGGAGTGAAAATATTAAAAATTCTCGAAGTTATACTGCCTGTCATCCTGGAGACCATTTTCTTCAAGGAATGACACAGCCTTTCTGTCAGAGTGACCTCCATTAACTTGCCTACTATGGAAGTTAAGCTGACTGGCATGTAGTTTCCCAGCTCATCTCTAGGGCCACTCTTCCGGATAGGCACCACATTAGCTGTCCTCCAGTCCTGAGGGACACATCTCTCCTTGAGTGAGGTGTTAAATAGGTCTGTCAATGGTGCTGCCAATATCTTTGCCAGTTCCCTCAGAACTCTTGGGTGCACACCATCTGGGCCAGGAGCCTGGTCCACCCACAGTTCCCTAAATCCTCTCAAGACCCTGTCAACCTCAATATCCCCCTCATAACCCCCCCTTAATGGGCATCCTGATTTTCCCCTTTGGCATGGGCCCGCTGGTGAAGACAGAGCAGAAGTACTCATTAAGTCTCTGCTTATTCCACACCCTTCTCCACCAACCCTCCCTCCCTCCCTCTTGTTTCCAACTATCCCATCCTTTCTACCTCTTTTCTCCTTAAAGTAGTGGAAGAAGTCCTTCTCCCCTTTCTTAATCCCCTGAGCCAGTCTTAGTTCTTTCTCAGCCACAGCTGCCTGGACCTCCCTACTTGCCTCTCTAGATTTCTCTGTGTAAATCTCTCTGTCTGCTTCCCTTGCAGTACGCTTGCACATCAGGAAGGCTGCCCTCTGAAAAATAAACAGTGCGCTCTGTTTAATATGGCTCAGTCAAGTGTTTCATCCATACTCTCTGGGTTGTTTTAGAACACTCATTGTTTAACATCCCTTTTCGTGTCACTAAAATGAACTAACATGCAACAAACTATGCTCTCTAACTGTATTGGTCAATATGTGTACAAAATCAGCTGAATATACTAATGTAAACCAGCTCTGAGCCATATTAAAAGGAGTGACACCTGGATTATTTCAAATGTAAAAAAAAGGTGCTAAGGCAGACTCAAAATGAGGATAAAAGGTACCTTACAAAGGTACTTGCCTTCTACTCGAGGAGACCATGGTTCAATCACCAGTTAGTGACCTTCATGGGGAACGGGCAGAAAGGAACAGGCAGGCCAAGTAAAGCTCACTTCTATCTGGGGAGTCTCCTGTAGTTCCTGTGGAAGAACTGCCCCCTGGTGGCCTGAGGGTGTGAGTGTTGCCCAGTAGAGCCCAGCCTAGTTCCATGTCCACTTAGGAAGTTGAGCCCATATGTAGGAGGGCGCAAAGGTGCCACTATTAGGCCCCACCTCCCAACGTCCTTCATTTGTTATGGCACTATGAGTCAGACCGAACATAGTAACAGGTGTCCCCCTCTCAACTCTGGGTCTTTCTCCCCATGGTCCATGCTACTCAATCTACAGGAAGTGTGGTAATGGCACAAAGAGAGGGGCAGCTGGGCATGGCTACTCAATGCAGCAGTGTTCCTTCACATTCGGTTGAGGAGCCAACCCTTGCATATCCGTGACTGCTGGGATCTGGGTGGACTGACTTTGTCATGACAGGATCCCAGAAAGGGCAGATAAGCTGGGAAGAAGCAGGAGTAGGTTGTAGCTTAGGGGAGAATAGTGAAATACAGTAACTGAAAACAGATTCCGACATTTATTTTTCACATTTTCTGTATGCTGAAAATCTCAACAATCCAGTGCGCTGCTGAGTTTCGAGTGTATCTCACACTGCCACTGGAACCCTAAAAGCACCTACAATTGGTTTAGTCACACAGCTGTTACCCCTAGCCTCTACCCTTTTGCAATGATAATTTCACAGGTTTCTAGCTATAGATAGGGAGATACAGTAAAGTGCATTCTACAACTTGAGAAAATCCTCACACTTGGGGTTGAAACTACTGATTCAGTTTGCCTGCCTCAAACCTAAGCAGACTTCCTTAGTACAGTGTTTTCCTTCTGTAAAATGATTTTAACTGATTGGTTTGCATAGATGTGAGTTGCTCTTTAGGGGATTTCGGAATCAGCTGAGCCAGTTCATGACGGTTCCTCGTGGACACCAGAAAGGACAGAACAGCTCTTTTTTATTATTGTTAAACAGCTTGTTTAAGGAGTCCAGTTCTCCTCATACTTATTATTTTTGATTTAAAGGCATATTGTCAACTCCTGTGGGATGGATATAGCCATTCATAGCTCCGTGGAGGGTTTGACTCACCACTTTCCATCCATAAATGGAAACAAAAAAATGAAATGTTCATTTAAATCATATCTAATTTGAACTAGTGGAAGCCAACTGGGTCTCCACAACTGTGTGATCCCTGCATACCACACAGCTTACCACTGTAGTGCCAAAAGTAAGCCTGCAGGCTAAGCCTGGTGTGCTATGCATGGAGAAATTGTGGAATCTGCCACCCACTTCTTAAAAGGTTGTCAGTACTTATTCCTAGAGAGTAGGTGAATGGCTAGTTGGCAGCCTCTAAGGTCAACACCAGTGCTGACCTATGCTTGGCTGCCACAGCTGTATACATGTGGAGTGACCATCCAGGGAGATGAGCGGTTACCTCTGAGACCAGCATGAGCACTGACAAGTAACAGATTGACGTGGCCAGTGGACAGGTTAAGTGTTTCCTCTAAACCCAATAGCAATGCTGTCCAGTGATTGGATGACATGACTGAATATGCGGAGTGACTGGCTGAGACAAGATGTCAAGGGCTACATCTAAACCCGACATCACTGATGTTGAGTGACTGGCTAACATGGCCAAATGTCGTGACCTCATGAGTTGGGTTGTGAGGCAGGAACCTGCTCCTCCTCACAGACAGCAGTGTCACCTCAACCAGGTCTTATGGCAAGGTGCAATGAAGGTTCCCAGATGGGGCAGATGTAGTCTCCCAGCAAAGAGAGGCAGGAGTCATACTCGGAGGTCAAGATGTAACCAGAAATTTTATTTAGCAGGAAAGGCGGCAAGGGTCACAGAGGCAGATTTTCTTAAACAAAACACAGCATCAATAAATAAGGCAAAAAGGTAACATTAAATGCATGCTGAAAATAGAAAACAGAGTTAGAACTGACATTTTGACCACAGATCTTCTTCTGAAATTATCTGAAAGAGAAAAAAAGCAAAGTTAGTGGAGGGGTAGGGGGAATAAGGGATACTGTATATTTATTTAAAATTTTGGTAACCGGGAAAGGCACGCTGAGCCAAGGCTTGTTTCCAGGTGCAACCCAGGGCAGGAGATAGGGACAATAATATAGCATCATATACAGGAAAATATACAAACAAAGGAAAGCCATAAAAACAGTATTTACATAGATATGGAAACATTATCAGTATGTGAGGAAAGGGAGTCCTATGAAATCCTGACAGTCACTCGATCGACACAGAATAGCCTGACTCCGTTTGCCTGACAGTCATTTGCCTGACAGTAGAAATTATTATATTTAAGTATGGGGGTGTGGGAGCCACGGGGGGGCAAAGCGCCCCAAAACATAAAATCACCTCCACCGTGTGCAAATTTCTGCTGTCGGTCATGTGACTGTCGGCAAATGTAATCAGGCTATTGTGTGTCGGGCGAGTAACTATCAGGGTTTCATAGTAGACCCCAAGGAAAGAAATAGGGAAGCACCAAGTGAGGTCGACAGTAAACCCGTCGACCTCCCACACAGTGATGGCACAATACCGATGCATTGTGCCACCCAAGCCTCCAGTGTTTTCTGTGGGGGGGGCCCACACACCCTATGCGGGGGGCTCTGCCCCCCCGCACACCCCAGACTTTAGGATTCCAACTCCAGGTCGGAGTTGGTCCGGGAAGGGGGCTGAACACTGGGGGAAGGCAAAACATGGAAACGGACCATTACAGTGACTGTCAATGTAGCAGTCATTTTCCGTGTATCACCGTCGGGGTGTCGAGCAAAAGGGGTCCACCTAGAAATAGAGGGAGGATCTAGTGGAACATGTAATAATAGGCAAGGTAAGAATGGAAGCTGGAAAACAAAAAGGTAATAGTGGGTATGAAAAGGCATAGTAGGAGTGAATGAGCAGAGGAGTCCTCAAGTGGGGACTAATTAACAGGGCTTAGTCAGAAGGCTGAAAGGTGACGAAGGTGGGGAAAGGAGACAGAGACATCTACACAAAAAGAAAATAGATATGCACACATGGCGGAAAGGTCCGTGTGCGTATCAATAAATTAGGAATAAATAAATAGCTGAATAAAAAACTAAATTAATAACTAATTAAGACTAAAAGGTGCACCTTTACTGCATTTAATACTTTTACTCTGCTGGAGCTGCTATCACCCTATGGCACTGTAGTCTCTGGTTGACCAGCACTAGCTAGAACTACACACATGCAATCAAATAGGCTATAGATATGACAGTAAAGGACAGGTGATCCAGTTCAAATCGGAGTCCAGATCATGATGCTGGGAGAACTGGGCAATGGTTAGAGACCTTAAACAATGTGGCCAGATATGTGACTGAGGCCCCAAATAGACCTCAGGGATATACAAAAAGCAATGGGCTGTAAAGGGGGTTGATTCTTTGGCTAAGAACCCTTGTGGGCTGCCAGGACAGAAGACACTTGTGGACAAACTAGGATCACAACAGAGCTGATTCTTCAACTAGGAATCTGTGTGGGTCACCAGGATGAAAGACTCTTGCAGACAGACTTGGATGTAAAGGAATTTGATTCTTTGGCTAGTCCTCGAATGCTGGTTTTCACATGCTGGTGTTGAAGAGAAAACCAACCCCACTGCATGACGAAATCCCTAGCTAATGAGCTGGTGTGGCTCCTAGACTTTCTGAACTTCCTATCAGAATGGGAATATCACTTAGCAATGTAGTGATGGGGCCTGTCCTAACTATCTCCCTATTTCTAGCTGAGTCGACTACCCCGCTTTGGAATCTGGACAGGAGTTGGGTGCTGCTTGCAGAAGAGGAGAGGAGAGATGATCCAGATTGGACAGGTTGCCAAGTAGTCTTTTGGGTTAGCATGGGCACCAGTAGGTTTTAGGACAATGACTTTGATTACCAAACACTCAGGTAGTTCGATTTCAAGGTATCCATAACTTTAAGGCAGATTAAGAGAGTACCACGGGTAGCAGACAGTCATTTTAGCTGCAGTATCAATTAGGCAGTTCAAGTAGGGCACCAAAGCAAGCAAGCTGACTCTGCAAGGGTCACACAGTTGGCTGAGAATCTTTTAGAGCAAGAGACACCACACACTTGTAGTTCAGGATCAGTGTACCACACACGCAGGCAGTCTCTGAAGGAGGGCACCAAAAGATTAGGCCAGCACTAAAGGGGCACTACAATTAGCAGGTAGTTTGGTTGAGTAACAGGGCACCAAACAAATTCAGCCATTGAGTTCAAGCAAAGGAGGCACCACATAAGTTCAGGTAGCTCATTTAAGCAGATGGGGGGACCAGACAAGTTCAGGTAGTTTGTTCAGGCTGACAGTCAGTCAATGGGCAGGGCACCACAAATTCAGGAAGGGCCACTGAAGATATAGGCACTCTCATAACAGGTGCAGTATCAGTTTATATAGAAACATAAAAGTTGATGGCAGATAAGGACCGCAAGGCCCATCCAGTTTGCCCATTTCTTTTTCTACCTTATGAATGTGCCATCGGCCTTTGCTCTGTCAATGGCCTATCTAGTTATACTCATCTGTATTGCTCCCTTATGCCTATCCCATGCCTGTTTGAAGCCCTGCACTGTATTCATATCCACCACTTCCTGAGGTAGACTGTTCCATGCATCCACCACCCTTTCTGTGAAAAAGAACTTCCTCACATTACCCCTTAATTGGCCTTCCTCTAATCTCATGCTGTGTTCTCTTGTCCTGCTATTTTTCTTGTATTGAAACATGTTAGACTCTTTCACCTTGTTAATGCCCTTAAGGTGTTTGAATGTTTCAATCATATCACCTCTGTCCCTCCTTTGCTCTGGGGTATACATATTGAATTCCGTTAATCTGTCCTCATATGTTTTCTGATGCAGTCCCTGTACCATTTGGTTGCCCTTCTCTGGACTGCCTCAATTTAGTTAATGTCCTTGTGAAGACGTGGCCTCCATTATTGAATGCAATATTCCAGATGGGGCCTAACCAGTGTCTTGTAAAGAGGGATTATTACCTCCCTCTTATGACTTGTTATACCCCTACTAATACACCCCAACATCCCCCTAGCCTTACCTACTACTTTAGTGGTCTGAAAAATATGCAGTTCTTTGTGGCCAGTAGCAAAATTAAGGACACAGTCACTTTAAATGTAGTTCAAATGGTCACGTTCATAAATATTTATCAGTGCATTTAACTATTAAACCCTCAGTACAAGCTCCGATGAAGTGTTCTTTAAATTCTGCCCTATGTGTGGTTCTGGGCACTGGTGCAGCCCGCCTTCCCCCCCTTGGCCTGCTCTGTAATGGAGCCTTACTGTACTCCACCCTATGGGCAGTTTCTGTTAAGGACATGGCTTTTTCCTGAAATGGCTCCTATGGAGACCACTATCACTGCCACTTCTGTGGGTGGTCTTGGTGTCCGAGGCTACCTGCCCACCCCCACGTCCTCAGCTGCTTTACTAGCACTAAATGGCTGATTTATTTCCTATTTTTAAACTCCCAGTTTTGTTTCAGGCAGTTGGCCTTGCTTGTTTGTGCAGCTATCTCACTCACCACTGTGACCCAGGCCTGCTGATGAGTCCTGGAGGTGAGGTGCTGCTCCCAAGGTGCTGCTGCAAGACAGGAGGAGCTTACAGGCCTGACCAGCCAGGAGATGCCACTCCTGCTGAACCAGTGCTGCTGTGGAGGGAGTCAGGCCACCAAATTTGCATGGCCGAGACTGTGGGGCACCACTGAACTTTATGCACTACCCAGAGGGAGTGAACGGTGGAGCCGCCACTGACAATGAGTGGCAGCGAGGCAACAGGCACGGCTGATGGGATCGCATCAACCTTACAAGGTAAGCCTTCTTGGTCTTCGTTGCTCTCCATGCCCTCTCCCTCACTGGTCCCTGCTGATATCCCCAGCTGCCGCTCTCTGCAGCCTTTTAAGGATTGGGGGTTCTAATGCTCAAGCCATGAGCTCAAGCCACAAACAGCCATCTTTCAAACAACCCATGCGCAAGGTAAGGGGACAGTAGTGTCAGCATGTAGTGCTGCCTGGAGGAGGGGCCAAGAGAGCAGGCAGCAGCAGACCAGAAGTCCTGTTTCAGTGGTAGGCACACTCAGTGTGTAATACTCCAAAAGTATGGTGCCCCCAAGACAAGTGGTGTCCCAGCTTCCCCAGTACCTTCCAGTATGGTACCCCATGGAATCCCTGACTGAAACATGTAAAGTGGAAGGAAGGGGAGAATTGTAAAGTGAAAATAGGGAAGACTGAAACTGGGGAAGTGGCCAGCCCGCCGGCATAGTGTTACAGCTACTGCTTGCGATGCCAGCGACCCGGGTTCGGGTATGGACTCGCACTGCTGAAGGGCTGGCCAAGGGGAGGAGGACTGAGTACCCATTGGGCTGCTCTCCTCTGGGGAGGGTGGGTTGCCTGTCCTGCCACTCTACCGCCACCTGGGTGACCATGGGTGGAGGTACAGTGGGATGGCATGAAGTGGGTGAGAGAACATCAGCCAAGAGCTGCAATGGCAGCACGCTGCAACATACTCTGCCCCTGGGCTCCCCTAGCACACCAGCATCCAAAGGGGCGGCACTAGAAAAATGGAAAAACCCTGCACTGGATGCCTGAAGATGGGACCCAGCTGTCCCGAGAAACTCCATAACCAGGATCTGCAGAGGGCAGGAAAGGACCACCCTATGTACGCTCATGGACTAGGGGGGTCCTAGGGGAGTCCCCTTCCTCCCTGCCTGGGGAGTAAACCATGGCAGGATGGGGGCAGGTCCACTAGTGCCCCGATCGAGTTACCTGGGGTGGAACTACAGGAGTGCGTGCCCAGGGCTCCCCAATGAAAGGGGTCTAGTGTGGTGAGTAAGGGGCATAAAGACCAAATATAACAACAAAAGAAACTGGGGAAGTGCTGAGGGATAGAGAATTAGGTGAGTTGCAGGTAAGAAGTAAACCCAATATCAGAAGCAATTGCAGGAGCAAATGGAGAACTCACAGAGGACAGCTTTAAAAGCAGGAAAGGAAGGAGCAGAATGAATAGAAGGGGAAAGGGAACCCAAAAGTTTATGGAAATGAAACAAGAAGGCAGCCTGGCAGCAGTAATTTTCACTTGAGGGAGCACAAAAGAGTGAGAGTAAGCATTACGAAGGGAGTAGGATGATGAAGGGGGGGATAGCCAAACCCAAATCTGGAGATAAAGGATACACAGCGGGTGAAGTTCCTGGCATCAAGAGAGGGGCAGAGGAGGAAAGAACACAAAGTACAGTGATTAGTATGCATGGATTTATCAAGGGCAAAGTGACAGGAGAGATACTTTGCTCAAACTGAGGAGGCATGATAAGCCTGTTTCTAGTGAACTTTGAATGATACCAGGACCTTTGTGATATGGAGAGTTTGTAATGCAAGGGTATTATTAAGGATATAATGGTATAACGCCTACTTATATAGCAGCAGGTTTCCTAAGTGGTTGCCTAAACTGTGCTTCAATCTATGGTGGGTAAGGGGGATTGTGTTGCCCCCCTGCTCATAGCAGCACTCGATCAATCTTGGGTAAATGAGGGCAATACGTTACCTGGTAATGTAATGGTTTCCCCCAAGTGATGTACAGTACCTGTGTTTGGGGCATGATAATTCAAAAACTGCAAAAATGATGCATTATCTTTGCTAGTCTTAAGTATCATCAATTGTAAGAAAGCCTTCCTATGTTTTTACCAAGCTGCATTGTTTTACAGCAACGCTTAAAAATAATGTTTTAAAAAAATAGCTCTGAGTTTGTGAGGCAGAGTTACCTTGCCTTCCTTTAAGTGAATAACAGTTACCTTAAAATGCCCTGCTTTCATGCTTGGTTAGCATTGAGGGGACAACACTGCCGTTTGAAACTTGAACTAAAAGCACTAAACCAGGTTTGTGCATGTGCAGTATACGGTACCAGGTCAATATGCCGCTTCAAGAATAGCGTGGCAAGAACCACTCTGTGTAAAGTGCGAAAGCATTTAGAGCGACAGGGATATAATAGCAGCAGTGAGTTACCACTACTTCTGTTGCTGTGCGCTAAAGTTAGGTAGGGATCTAGTTGCTGTGTATGTGGTGCCTACTCAAGCTGCTCCTGTGGTGGAGTGACTAAGGTACTGGCACACGGCTGGCTGGAGACCTGGGACTACGGTTCGCTTTCCCCCAGGTCTCATGGTGTTGCAACTTTTTTTTTGTTAAAAAAAAATTATTTTCCCCCCTCCCGAGTTTCTCACCATCCCCAAGTCCACACCCCTTGAGTTGATTCTTTTAAGTCCGGGAGATATGGGGGGGGCGAAGCAATCCACTTCAGGGGTGGGGTGGGCAAAGCCCCCCCATAAAAGACAAAAAGTCCCATTGTTCCCTATGGTGTGCTCTGTTTTTCTATGGTCAGTGTGTTACCTGACCTTATTTCAGTGGACAGCATTTTGCTTGCGACATTTATTGCCACACTGTTTTTGTTTGTGGCAATATAACCCCGTGCCCCCAGTATACTAGTTCAGGAGAGGTTTGCCCCTGTTTCTCAGTCTTTTTCACAACCAGTGAATGCTTCTGCTGCTCTTAAAGACATGACAACAAACAAATGAACTCAAACAGTGCCCACTTACTGCGTTATAGGGCACATAACCCTTTATTCCACCTGAACAGACTGAGAGAGACAACGAGCTTTGGAGAAAATGGCCACAGCCATGTATTTATTACCCATAACAACAGTGCAGTCAAGTCAGTGTGACGTACGTAGCAAGTTAGTCATGGTTAGTAATCATTACTCGACTCATTGAATGTGTATAAAACAGCCAGCCCCTACCCAAGGGGAGCAGACTGAATATTACAAACCCACTGAAGTAACCTTTCTTTTTTTTTTTGCATCATTTATTTATTAGGTTTTCCAGTATATTTGACATACAAACATGTATGAATACAGACAAGACATACAACAACATGACAAGTTCATAACTTTTATACATCAAGATCCAGTTCCATATTTGATCACATATCAAGAGCCAATCAGAAAAAAAAAAGATTATTTAAGCACCAGTCTTATTGATGAGGTCAAGGTAACCTTTGTGCCTAGGCCAAAGCCTATTAGCCTTATATATCAGTTGGTCTAACTTTAAAGCCACCCTTCTCCCAGCATTATGCTGTCCGCTGCCGGCAGGGAGGCAAGATAGGACTGCCAGGCTCTTTGGAAGAGCTCCCCTTTGCCTTTTATGTCATAAACTAAGTGTTACAGGGTAAGGGCTTGGAGAATTAACGCTTTCCATTGGGGTATGGTGGGTTTTACAGCCGACACCCACGAGTGCCCATAGCCACCACTAGCTCCATGTCCTAGGTACCGTAACTCCCCGGTACTCTTTTACTTGGAACACATACTGAACCAACTTGGTTGTTGACTCCGGCCCAGCTCTTCCTTATGCACTTGCCTATGCTACATGTGTGTTCAATGCTACTTAATGTTTGCTCAATGTGTAACTTAACTTTGTCTGTCATACATATTGATCCCTATACTGCTTGTTTGTTTTGTTGACTCAATGTACTAAGTTACAATATTGTACTTGTTTACCTGCTTCGCTGTAATGGTGTTGTCTGTAATACCTGTTGTACTCTCCCGGGTCATTCCTGAAAATAGGCATACAACTTGTCTAGTGTACCTACCCAGTTAACAAAAGCTAAATAAATAAATAAATTAAGGATACAGAGTCTGGCCATGACCAGTATGACTCTAAGCCATCTTTGGAGGAGGGTCCACTCCTCCTCTCCAGTATCTTCTACCCCAAACAGCAAAACTAGAGGAGAAAGTGGTATCTGCTTTCCTATAATAGGTTGCACTTCTTTCACCACCTCGCCCCAAAATTCTTGCAGAACAGGGCAAGCCCAAAAGTAATGGTAGTAGGATGCTAGATTATTGTTACATCTAGGACAAATAGGAGATACTGTGGGATTATATTTATGAATAATCAATGGTGGACAGTATAATCTGTAACAAAATTTATAGTAAGATTCCTTGTACTTAGTACATAACAAAATCCCCTGGTGGAGTTGACATATTATTTTCCAATTATTCTCTGAAATGGGGGTCACCAGATCTCTCTCCCAGAGCAGCTTAGTTTTCTGTGTCATATCTGGAAGCAATGATTTGCCCTCCCTAGCCATTCTACGAATGGTGCCTTTAGGATTTTTTTTGTCCAAGCAGTATTACCTGCTCCAGTTGGTCCCAAGAAAATTCCAAGCCCTGCATCCTACCAATAGATCTACTATATGCTCTAACTTGTAAGTATCGGAAAAAATGTTGACACCCCAATCCAGTCCTGGCCTGTAGATTCTCAAACTAATTGAGTCCGGTGCTGGTAAAGAGATTCTTTAAGCAGAGGATACTTCTTTCTTCCCATTCTCTATATCCTAGGTTCTCTAATCCCGGCAGGAAGAACGGATTTCCCACCAAGGGTTGAAGCAGTGTATCTCCCTGTTCTAAGCCTCTCTGTTTGGTCATCACCCTCCAGCTCTCCAACACAGCCCGAACCAGAGGGTTCAGCTCAGGTAAACTAAGATATGCCCTCCAACCACTAACGGAGAGGTAGGCAGATACTCTACCCGGGCATCCTTTCTCCTCTAAGTCTAACCATCCTGCCTCTTTTGGTCTGCCAGTCCAGTCCTGTATGTACTGACATTGGATGGCCATATGATAAGTCCCCAGATCTGGAAATTGGAGCCCTCCCTTTTCAGTTGAGGCTTTTCGTTTGGCCAGAGTTATCTGTGGAAGCTTTCCCTGCCATATAAAATCTGAGAAAGCTTTCTCTAATTTCTTGATGTCAGGTCTCCTTAGCCCTATGTGCAGCATCTGCAGCCCATAAAGTATCCTAGAGAGGACATTCATTTTGATTAAATTTATTCTACCCAACCACATGATAGGAAGTTTGTGCCACCTGGCTAGGTCTGTCATTATGGTTCGCAAAAGTGGGATGTAATTAAGATTATATAGTGTTCCAATGTTCCTGCCAACCCTAATACCCAAATGTGTAAAGGCTTCCCGAACTTTCTTCAGGCCCCATTCTGAATCCTGTGGTGCCTCACTATCTTCAGACCCACCTACTCTCATCTCTTCCGATTTATCTAAATTTAACTTATATCCTGAGAATTTAGAGAATTGGTCAATCATTTCTAATAACACAGGAATAAACTGGTGATGGTCAACAACATATAGTAACATATCAGCGTAGCGTGATAACTCCTTTCCTGTCTTACCTATAACTCCTTAGATGTCAGGCTGTGCACGGATGGCTATAGCCAAGGGTTTGAGTACCAGAGCGAAGAGGAGGGGCAACAGCAGGCAGCCCTGTCTGGTTCCTCGGCCTAGCTGGAAGCTGTCAGAGAGACTGCCATTAATTAAGACTCTTGCCCTGGGACCTCTATACATTTGTTGGACCAGTCCGATAAATTCTCCACCCAGAACAAACAGGGCCAGGACTTCCATTAAATATGGCCACTCCACTCTCTATCAAATGCTTTCTCTGCGTCCATTGATAAAATATGTACTGGTTCTTGTCCATTCATCGCCCCCCAAATCACATTCAATAGGGTTCTCATATTATGGTAGGAATATCTGTCCCTTATGAACCCGGTTTGGTCTGGGTGGATCAGCCCTGGCAAAAATGTATCCAACCTACTTGCTAGTATCTTGGCCAATATTTTAGAATCACAGTTTAGGAGGGAAATTGGCCTAAAGGAGACACATTCAAGTACATCTTTACCCACCTTTGGGATCAGACAAATAGTGGCTTCTCCCCAAGTACTTGGCAACTCCCCCAATTCTTCTCTAGCTTCTTTAAATACCACTTCCAAGTGTTCTATTAACTGGGGTTGCATCACCTTGTAGAATTCATCTGGAAAGCCGTCTGGCCCACTCGTCTTCCTTCTTTTAAGGGCTGCGATAGCTGTAGAGATTTCTTCTCTCTTTATTATAGAACTGAGCCAGGTTCTCTGCGCCTCTGTGATTTGTGGGAACGTGAGCTTATTTAAAAATTCATGCATTCCCCTTTCCCTTTCCTTAGTCTGTGTCCAGTACAGTTCCTGATAAAATCTCCTAAACCTATCCCCAATAGATTCTTTATCTTTCTGAAGCACTCCATCCTGCCCTTTTATTGCAAAGATCAAATGTGTCCCTCGCTTCCCTCATATCGGGTTAGCCAACATAGTGCCAGGTCTGTTCCCCCATTCATAAAAATGTTTCCTGACAAACAGGCACGTTTTCCTCACCTCTCCCATCAGTAAGTTATTTAGGGCTTCCCTAGTCATCGTCAATAGACGGTGGACATTTGCTCCCCCCGTCCCTTGGGCAGCTTTCCTTTCTAGAGCCCTAAGTCTCTGTTCCAGGTTCCCCCTCCGTTCCCTAACTTTCTTTTTATGATGGGCTATGTAGCTAATTACAGCCCCTCTCATAAATGCTTTTCCCGCATCGCAAAAAATAGCTTTGGACGGGGCTGTCTCTAAATTAGCTTGTACATATTGTTTCCATTGTTCTTGCATGTGCTCTTTAAATTCTTTATTAGCCAACAAATAGTTAGGGAATCTCCAAGTTGTTTGGGTAGAGTTTTCCTTTCCCCACTGCAGTATCGCTATGAGCATAGCATGGTCAGATACATAAATTGGGCTATGTTTAATCTGGGTGAGCTGAAAATACTACTCCCTAGGAAGGAACAGATAGTCGAGCCTTGACCATGTTCAGTGTGGATGCAAAAAAAAGGTATATTCCCTGGCAGTAGGGTTGGCTGTACGCCAGCCATCTATAAGATCTAGATCAGCCAACCCTGTCAACCACTCCCGAATGACCCCCTTGGGAGCTCCTTTACCCTCCGAATGGTCTAATGTTGGGTTTAACAAACAAATCATATCTCCCCATTATTAAATTCGGGAATTGTTCCTCCACTAGCAAAGCCATCAGGGTTCGATAAAAAACTGGATCATGGATTGCTGGAGCATACATGCTCCCGAACATGATCCTCTCTCCTAATAGAGTTCACACAACAAATACATAACGCCCAGCATCCGGGTCCACCACCACCCGGTCCATCTGGAAAGGTAACTTTTTGTACAAGAGAACAGTCACCCCTCTCTTATATGATTTAAAAGCTGCTGCATGGCACTCTCCCACCCATCCTCTCTTTAATTTGGCATGCTCCTGATCAGTTAGGTGAGTCTCCTGAAGCAGAGCCACCTGGGTATTCTGTCGCTTCAGAGCAGTCAGCAGCATTGTGCATTTAACAGGGGTGGCTATTCCCCTAACATTCCAAGACACTATAACCAAGTCTTTCATGCTAGCCATGATTCAAACCAGTATACCTTCCCCGCCTTTTATCTATCATGAGCTCCACCA
This sequence comes from Neoceratodus forsteri, assembly GCA_016271365.2. Lineage (NCBI taxonomy): Eukaryota > Metazoa > Chordata > Ceratodontiformes > Ceratodontidae > Neoceratodus > Neoceratodus forsteri. The sequence continues at coordinate 157,766,494 of JADMNL010000032.1, read as the reverse complement.
AACTCCTCATCATGTAGTTGCACCTACTCTGATTGGTATAATAGAAGGATCTTCGAGCTATCAAAAACAAACATACAAGAACTATGTACAGAGCCCCCTCCATCCCCTACCCCCTTACCCCCTTCCTGCCTATTGAGAACTGTATTTGTCCCTCCCCATTGTAACAGTAATTGCAATAAGCAAAAATGTTACACACCTGCCCCTTCATGAAGTTGGATTGCATCCCCAACCCCCCATTCCATTGCAAATCACCTTAAGAAACTGAAATCAGTGACTATCAGCATTATCTCCTTATGAGCCAAGTGCTACATAACATCAGCAGGTATCGAGGAGAGCCATATTGTCCCCAATACGAGGTATAAGTGCACTTATCACCCCTTCCCCTGTCATAGTAAAGACTACTCAGTTAGACAGGTTATCTAAGCATTATCAGAAAAATGTTTTGAGCAGTTCATAGGTCAGGTCAGGGCCTGCCTGAGTGGAGGGCACACAGCACAGATAGAACAGAAGACGCTGCATTCCCTTCCCCCCCAACCACCCCTCCCCACCCTTTCTTTACAAAATTGACCTCCCATCTCCCTCAATGTCTTCCATCATTATACAGGCCAGAGCGCCTGAAAAATAGGAGGAAAAGAGATTCCCTGAGCACACCAGGCGCACACAAGGAGAGGCCCAGCAGTCACCAGAAAATATGCAGGAAGCCTGGAGACTCCTTTCCAAGATCTTCACTTCATTAAGTCCGAGGGCAGCATGTAAACACAGTTTCTGGTGCATTAAGCCCAGACCCATACTGGAGATTCCATCCATAGCCCTCTACTAGGAAGTCACGATATAGTCCTGCTGAATCTGGCACCATCCAGAGAAAACATAGCATAGGAAGTCACAAATCAGTCTCGTGGCTTATATGGTGCTTAGTCTTCTCATTCAAATCTCCATTCCCCAGCAGAAATGAAATTCAGTCCTAGTTGACCGAAATGCTTTCCCCCAGGCAAACTCCATATAAAATATTACAGTACCTTAAGGATTGTAGGGATTCAGATGCAAAGCATGGCACAAATGATTTAGGCCAATCAAACAGAAAACTTCCAGGCAATTATTATGTACCAGCACCAATTCACCCCAATTTCTTTTTAAGATCTCTGACGAACACCTCCACCTTTGGGATCTCCCAGAAAGAATATACAGCTCCTTTGTGCTTGATTTTAAAGGTCGATGGATACAGAATGTAGCACTCCACATGGGCCTCACACAGCTGAGCCATCACGGGGTTGAAAGCTTGGTGACGTTTAAGCAGTTGGGCCGAATAATCTTGAGATAGAAATAAGTATTGCCCCTCATATTGTAACACCGATTGCTCTCGATATGCCTTCAGGACAAGTCCTCTATCCGGGTAATTGGGATCTGTTGAGGAGGAGTTGATCTAGCAGGACCTGAGTAAAGCATTTTATTTTGTCTATGTTTTGCACCATACCTGTCTAGTTACTCAGGCCTTTCCAGTCTGTCTTGTGCGGCTTGGTTTCTTGTGGTCCCCTGCTGCTGTCTTTTTGTCTCTTCCACAGGCTGAGTCTGGTGGGCCAGTGTAGCCCGCCTGGGAGAGGTGGTGAAGAAAGCACTACAGAGCATGTTCAGTCTGTGAGAGAGCCCAAGGTCTGGAATGGCAGTCTGTTGTGTTGAGGTGGCAGTCTGCTTGTGTTGGAGTGTTCCTCCGGAGAGTCTGCCATGCCATTGAGTTTGGCTGCCTGGACGGAGGAAAAGAGACAGAAAATTAGTGACAACAACTGAGTTATTCCCGAAGGGAAGTTTTCTTTCTAACTTATTTTTTTTTTTTTTTGTATTTTTGTTTGTGTTCATTCCCTTATATATATTTTTTTGTTTTTGTTTTATTTATGTTGGCTGTTTTTTTAAGTTTTAAAGTTTTTCACGCTCTTTTGCTCCCTCCCTCCCCCGAGTGAGTATAAATACGCATGTGCGTCCGTGCAAGTTCAGATCACTCTGGGCTGAAGAGGTAGATGGAGCAAGCAGACGCAGACATTGTTCGTACATTTGTCAGAAATAATTAGCTGTAATTTTACTGTGGCCTGCCTGTCTTCAATAATTCTTTGCTGCTCAGCTTACAGAGCACTAGGATTGACCATGGCGTAAGTTGTTTTTTTGTAGGTGTCTAAAGCTAAACCTAAGCAATGTATTAGGGTTATGGAGGTAGTATGTATTAAGTTCTGATTACTGAAGGATTTTGAGATACAGATTTTAATCTGTTTTCTCTTTCTCTCTTTTTTAAAATTAAGTTTCTTGCTAATTGGGATTCTACGGACAAGTGGCTGGTTTCCTTCAGTAGAAGCATTAAACAGCCTGGAGGCATGGAAAGCGTGGAAACCCTGGATAACTGCACGTGGAAAATCTGTTTTTTTGTATGTGGCCCTGTTTTTGAGAGGGATCTTAGGACTTGTCCGCTTTCTGCTGTGCATAAAATAACTTACTTGAAATAACGAAGAGGCATCCGTTTAAGTAACAAGTAACTTTATGGCTTCAGCTAATAAGTAACGATATTGGGCACCTTGCACTACGGTTTATTTGGCCTGGGTTGCTCTGAACTACTTTGGAGAAGATCTAAGTGATAGAAGAAATTTTAAAAGAACTATAAACGACTCTTTGTTCAGTGTCATTGAATGGAAGGAACATTATGACTATATGCCTGTCTTTTTACAGTGTTATTCCTATTGTGTCATTTCTGTGTGATATAAGCATTTTTACATATCAAGGCTGATTAATTTTAAGTTATTTGTTTCCAAGTGCAAGTGAAATGGTATTTACTAGAAAGCAGAGAATGAATATTACTCAAATGTCCCCTTTACAAGAGTTACCAACAAAGAATGTTGAAGTAGGTGGGAGGCAAACTAAGATCACTGACCACCTTATAAAAAAGAATGAGAATACTAACACCTCCACCCTGAGTGGTAATATAACTTCATCTGTATATTTAGGAGGTGTGCAAAAGGTGAGTCTTCCTGCTGAAGCAGTTGATGCCTCAGTTGCCCTAGATTATACAGGAGATCTAGGGGTAAATTTGGGCCTGGAACTGTGGGAGTCAAACGGCTGTAGTTTTATTGCTGGTACGTTGGGAGACGGTTTGGGCCATCATTTACGTGACAGTTCAACTCATACAGCCAAAAGCCTTTCACACAGTTTATTTATTTCCAAGAATTTGGAAAAAAAACTCCCTGCATATGGAGGAAGTCTGTTGATTCCCCAGTGGTTAGTAAATCCTTGGAGGTTCCTGGTGTGGTGGGTTTAGTAGTAGACCCAGAATTGAGTACAGAGCATAAGAATTATGAACTTAAGGAGGTGTTAGAGGAGTTGCAACACACAATAGATGGTCTTAAAGAAGTAGAAAAGAAATGTATTAACTCTCGATGCCATTGTAAAGGGAAAATTGATATCTGTACAAAACAATCTTACAGAAGTAATAACTGTACACAGGAAAGTGAGGATTTTATTCCTGCTAGACTGAGTGATTAGTTAATTGCCCTGTTAAGGAATCCAAAAAATTCCTTTGTGATATTAATGGAGCAATTATTACTTAACAAAGACTCATTAGAGGAGTTGAAAACACAGGTTGTTAATAATGAAAGAAGACTCAGTCGGATTATGGATAAAGTTGATTATTTGCATGAAAAATTAGAGAAAGTAATAAATCCTGAAAGCTTGGAAATAGTAGCCAGTACAGAACAATGCTCTGATGGCATGAATGTTTTGGGATTAGATCAACTGAGACCTGACTTCAGTATAATTGATTTCCCAGAGTCTCCAGTTAAGGGAATCACTGGGGATAAACCTCAGAGAAGAAGGAAACAAGTTGGAATAAAATTAAAAATAATATAAATACACATAAAAATAAAAAGCAAGGAGAAGAGGTAGAAACTGGCCAAATTCATATGCCCCAGATCCCACAGGTATCATCTAATTTGGAGAAGGAATTGGTAAAGTTGGAACAAGTAGTGGAAGGGTTAATGTGTGATATAAAGACAAGTGATTGTTTAGGTATGGAACTTGGCAAGAGTATTATTGGATATGGAGAACAAACCAGTAAAGACAGAAATGAGATAAACATACAGGAAGACATAAAAGAAAATGTAGCCTCAGCCTGCCCTGTTCAGTATAAACCCCTAATTAGATTATGTGGGCCACTTAAATGGGGTGTCCTTGAGGATGCTATGTTGGATTTACATGTTCTTAAATTCCTGAATAAGGAACTGGACATTGAACTTGTAGAAGCTGACATAGTTGAAATCAAAAGGGTACCAATAAAGGAGGCTACTATTATTGATGTTTATTTTGACTCCCCAAGAACTGCAAATTTTGTCTGGATTAATAGAGACTTGTTGACTGATAAGGAGGTGTTTCTGTTCTTTCCTAATAGAGAGAAGTTTAATAAAAGGAAAATGTAACAAGTCAAGTGTAAGAAATGTAAATGGTAGAATTATGAAGCTTTTTGGGATGAATCATATGATACAAGAAACAGATTATGGGTTGACCGCAGCAACCGGGAATCTGTTGAAAATTTTATGATGGTCCCAATAGAAAATCTTGGTAGTATCCAGGCTGAACGCAGACATGAGGGGAGTCAGATAGACATATATGTTCAACATGAGAGGCTAGCAGATTTAATTCTGCTTCAAGCCAGGAATTTGGACCATTTAGGTCTACATTTGATAGACTTTACTACTATTTATGAGGGATTTTATGGATCTGGGTCATGTGAAGGTGGTTTTGCCCTCCCATTAGCAAATAGATTTAAGATGCTAGCAGGATATAATGAGTGACTATCCCCCTACAGTGGTTAATAATACCTTAGGGATAGATGGTCACCATCATAGAACTAGAATTATTACATGGAACATAGCCAGCTGGTAACCCTTTTAGGTGGACAAAGAGTGTATTCAATTTTTGATGGAATATGAGATAATTTGCCTTCAGGAGACGTGGCATTCTAAAGAGGTAGCTATTGATTTTAATGGATATGAAGCTTTTCATACCCCTAGTCGTAAATGTAAGAAATTAGGGAGATATTCAGGTGGGATTATTACTTTGGTTAAAATTGGTATTTTCAGTAAGGTCTTTTTTTGGAAACATACAGAAAATTATGTGATCGTTTCACTTAAATGTGGATTAATGGAAATGATTGTGATGAATTGCTATGTCCTGCCCCCGAGAATTCTGGTTATTTCTCGGTGGGTATATGGCATGAAATATCCATTCAATTAAAAGAAGTGCAGCAAATATTTCCACAGGCGGAGGTACTTTTATTGGGTGACTTAAATGCACAAATTTTCTTGCATGATGGTCTTGCAGACCATTCATTTTTTATTTGTAATCAGTTAGAAGAATTACCTTGCAGGCAGTCTGAAGACAACATGGTAAATCAAAATGGAAAAGCTGTATTAGAAATAATTGAAGAAAATAACATGTATCCCCTAAATAGTACGATAAAAGGAGATAAAGAGGGGAATTTTACCTATGTTTCCAAACGGGGTGCTTCTGTGATTGCCTTTGCCTTTTGGTCTGGTCAAATAGGTTGCTGGACAAAATGCAAGGTGTTAATTAGAGCTGAAAGTGACCACTATCCTTTGGTTGTGGAAGGCCAATTAGAATGGATGAACAGCCCTGTTCAAGAACCATTTCAATTTACGGAAATTAGAGTTGCTCTAAAGGTTATTTGGAGGCAGAACTCACATAATGATATACTACCAATTATTTACAGGTCAGTATTAGTCCATCCCTATGAGGATATCAGTAAATATGATACTGGTTACCTCACCGAGGAGCTAACTGCTCTATTGGTCAAAATTAAATCAGTACTGGAAGTTCCTATTAAAATAGGTAGGAATGCAATTATAGATACTTGGCTTGACAAGGATTGTAGAAAGGCCAAGGCTGATATTAGGAAACACTGTCGATTATATAATAAAAATAGGAAACAGGTTAATCTTAAACTGCTGAACTATAAGAAGAAGGCTTATAAGGCACTTATTGTTGAAAAAAAAAATTGATGAAGCCAAATGGGCAAAAATGTTTGTAGCTATTCAAAGTAGAGATAATAGAGCATTTTGGTCTTTGGTGGCTAAATATCGACACATTTATCTCTGAGGAAAGTTGGGTAGCCTATTTTAAAGGAATTTATTTTGATTCTGAAGCAGAGGGCTTCCAAATGATAGGTCATGTCTGTTATCATGTGCAGCCAATAACGATGGAAGAAACTTACCTGGCCTTGTACACTCTAAAAAAGCAGAAGGCAGCTGGTCTGGATGGGGTTCCAGCTGAAGCTTTTTTAACAGAATCCCCATTATGGTGTAAATATATAACAGTATTTTATAATAAATGTATTAAGTCAAATAGATTTCCCGATTCATGGCAAGGGGGTAATATTATCCCACTTCACAAAAAGGGCCATTAAATGATCCAAAGATGTATAGACCAATAAGTCTTTTAGATGTGAATCTTAAAATTTTTTCCAAAATAATTCTGGGTCGACTACAATTGGAGGTCGAAATTACAGGGGGTATTTCCCCTTATCAAATTGGATTTAGGCACGGTATGTCTACATTGGATAATATCTTTGTTTTGAATCATATGATGGAAAAATACATGAAACTTAGGGGTCAAAGGATATACCTATGTTTTATTGATTACAGTACTGCTTTTGATAGCGTCTCTAGAAGTTTGTTATGGCAGCTTTTACTAGATAGAGGTATCGATCCAAATCTGGTTAGTATTATTGCACAACTATATGCTAAAACCTGGGTAAAATTAGACTTGGTCTCAAGGCCAATTATCCAATGTTTTTGAATGTAATTGTGGTGTGAGGCAGGGCTGCATTCTTGCTCCCCTGTTGTTTATATTATACCTGAACAATATGCTGAAACAGAGTGTGGTAATAGACAATGATTCTCCTAAAATTATGAAATCTTCCTGTCCCCCTTTTGGCTTATGCTGATGATATTTTGATTTTGTCCTTGACAAAATTAGGTTTACAAAAAAAGCTGAATTTTATAGCTAAGGAATCAGAAAAATTAAAATTAAAAATCAATATGAGCAAAAGAAAGGTTATGATTTTGGGGGAAAAAATACAAATAAAAAAATGATGGTACTTGGTATATTGGGTTGGACAAGGTGGAAGTAGTACTTAATTATGTATATCTTGGAGTAGTGATCCAGCAAAATTGTAAATTGACCTCCCATCTGGATTTTGGCAAAAGAAAAGTTGAAGAAGAACATGGCTGGGCTTTATAGGTTTAATTGTAAATTTGGGGGATTAACAATAAGACCCATGCTAATAGTGCTGAAAACCAAAGTAGAACCCCAATTATTATATGGTAGTGAAATTTGGGAAACTAATACAATCAATAAATTGATGATCCCCTTATATAAATCTCTAAGATACATCCTTAGACTTGAACATTCTTGCCCTTCCTCTTATATTCGCTCAGAATTGGGTATAATTGATATTAATGCAGTTATTGAATTTAGAAAGGTTAACTACTGGATTAGGCTTATTGGATTTAATGAAAATAAAACTGCTAAGAAATGTCTACATGAAAAAGAGGACTGGCATGAATGGGGGTTTCATTCCGGCTTTTGGTTTTACACAGTTTTTTCCATTCTGGGAAAATATAATTTAGTACATTTGAAAAACTCTGTGGAACAGGGTATTTATATATGTTCCAAGTATGAAAACTATATATTCAGGAAAACTGGTAATTTTTGGAATTCAAAAGATCTAGAAGAAATTAAGAAATCTTGGTACTCAAAATGGTTTGCTGTAAATAATTATAAGTGTGGATATAAAAAATATCTGGATATTCTGACTAACCCCCAAGTATGCTCCAATTTTATAATTTATAAGTTTGAGCAGTTTCCTAGTAAAGTTTTGGATTATAGGTATAAAAAAATGGGCATACTTTCAGAGGAATGTGATTGTGGAAGTGGGGATAAGGAGGATCTTTACCATGTTTTATGGGTCTATAGATGGTACGAAAGATAAATAATGTTTTGGCTGGGTCCTCATTTAAATAATAGGTATAATGTTGATAAAATGGAACTTACTGATATATTGCTTCATACAGAATTTAGTTGGACAGTGGACAGGTTAGCAAACTATTTCTCTATTATCAAGTAATTTAGAAGTACAATTAGAATTATATAGTTGGGCACTTATGTTATGCACTTTTGAGAGTCTTGAATTGCTGCTATTCTGGATATATTGCATAGGTTGAAGTTTGTACATGAAATTAAGCATTGAGGATTTGAAACAGGTCATATGAATATGGGGAAATCATATTCCCTTTTACAGCATGCACTTTATGAAAATTTTGAATTGCTGCTATTTTGGATATGTTGTATAGGTTGAAGTTTGCACATGAAATTATGTATAAGGGAATTTTATAACAGGACATATGACAATTGAGAAACTGTATTCCTTTTCATAATATATGTGTATTTACGTATGTACTGTATTTGATACTATGATTGTGAAGGTTTGTAACCATACAATAAAATTCTTTGATTGAAAACTACTTTGATTGAATATCTGGGTAATTGTGAAATCTCATTATAATTTGTCTTGAGAGTTGGTTCAGAGCAGGTTTGGGCATAAGTGCCCTAGGGGCCCTTTCAAGCTTCAGGTGACTATTTTTGGGAGAGAGTCGGAGTAGCTCTGGCAGAGTCTTAGCACAGAAATCCAGCACATTTGGTCCCTCCAGCCCCTCAGGTAAGCCACGAAGTCTCAGGTTTAATCGACAATGATAATTTTCCTGGTAATCAAATAGTTCTTTGAATTCTTCTAGCTCTCTTTGTAGGGCAAGGACTTGTTCTGGCAATGGAGACATAGCGTCCTCAATATCAGAACCTCTTTGTTCGACCTCGTTTATTCTGGTAGCATGTGAAGCATGTACATCAACAAGCTCTTGTAACTTGTGATCAAAATTGGTGGCAAGACTGGTTAGCTTGGGCTCCAGTGTGGCCAACACTTGCTGTGTAACCTCTCAGCCCATCGCGTTGACTTCTGCAGCCGACAGAGAAATATGGCCTGTGTTCTCTACCTATGAGGCCAGCCGCTGTTTCTTCTGACTTTTGGCAGTGGCACACGAGCTTTTCACTGCAGGTGAGACCACAAATTCATTCATCTTCTGTCCCTCAATATGTCTCCTTGTCTTAGATGGCTTTTTTATTTCAATTTGGTGTAGTTTTAATCTTTTATTTTGTGGCAATCTGCAGAGTGAGGGAAGAATGCGTCCTTACTCTAGTCGGCTCATCAGCACTCCCCAGCTTTCTTTTTTTAATTTAATATGCATTATTAAATTTTCCAACAAGAAACAACACCCAACATATACAGCAAATGAACAGTACATACCTTATAAAAAAACCCACAATGCCCACAGTCAGCAAAAAAAGAAAGAAAAAACAGAACCCCCCTCCTCCCCCCTAAAGACACTCCCTCCCTCCCCATGGAGAACCTGAACTACAATGGAAAAGAAAAATTCAATCATCTAGGCTACCCAAAAGGACACAAGGGCTGAAGAAAATAACCTGAGGTATATATCTATCCTGTCTATGAGATTTCATAGTGGAGTCCTAAAAAAGGTATTCCAATCTCATGGATAAACCAGTTAGGAAACAAAGGAGAGAGTGTACCTCAACGCCCCACTCAGGGGTTAGAGGAGATCGAAAAAACAGATCATGTAGCTTGCACCATCTTTTATGATAGATTGATAACCGACACCGGAGACTGGCTATCATTTTTTCCAGACAAAGACTGGCCAAAAGTTATTTAAGCCATTCAGTATATGAAATGGCTAGTTGGTCTTTCCAGTGATGCAACACCACACACTTCACAGACAGGGAGATGAGCGACATATGATATCTCCGTTCCTTAACCCATATCTGCAAAAAATCCCCCAGGAGGCAGTTTCAGGGGTAAATGGGTCTTCCAGGCCCAAAAGAGGGTATGCCTACAACCTGATTTGTCCCCAAAGAGGAGCAATTTTGGAGCATTCCCATAGACCCACTAAGGTAACTTGCCTCCAGGGCATGAGGGATGGCTCTTGACGGAGTGCCAAAGCATCCTCCCCCATCAAAGGATGCTGCAATGCCACATTTGAGTTCCTGAAGAGGCTACCCATCCAACTAAGTTAGACAAGTGCACCTTGTCGCTAGTGTTACCCCTAGGTGGCACTATCCCAAGGGCTACTACCCCTGCCTGCGCAACTAGTAGCAGGTTAAGGGGCCTGAGTTCTGAAACAGGTACCTCCACCCAGAGGTCAGGGTTGGTAGTGGTCAAACTAACCTGGGCACAGCCCTCTGGAACACTGTAACCTCCCTCTTTCCCTTCTAGTGGCCTGAGCAACATACAATAATCACTTTCACAGTACCCCTTGTTCACCATACCAGTACCCACACTGTTTGCATTTACCACCAGGGCTGGTTCCTCTGGCTCGACCCTGGGGACCCCCTGTAAAACAAGGTTATGCACAGTAAATAGCAACAGTACAGTACTCTTGGTACAAACTGGCACCACAGTCAGGTTAAATGCAGCAAAAAAGTCAGATTTGATTTATTCAGGGACTTGAACAAAGAAGGGGCGTAATCAGGTTGATTGGCTTAAAGGCTATATTAATCAAACAGTTGTGCATGTGCTTTAAGTCCCCACACAGTCACACACTCTGGGTACCCAGGTAGGAAAATGGTGGGCTAGCCAGGAACGTTGCAGCTGGTTGTGGCCCTGTGATGGAAGAAAGCAACATGCACAACACACACTACTTGTAATCCAGAGCCAGAGGAATCAGTTTGTGAAAGAAAAAGCAACCAGACAATCAGATGATAACACTTTAGATTTAGCTGTTGTTGCAGGGAGCTACTCTGATGTTTACTCACAATTCCCAATACTGGACACAGACAGGAAGAAACTGAGACTGCAGGTTGTTGAGCTGGAGTGCCCGGAGAAGCAGGACCCACACGAATCACCGAGGCATCATTCCTGTTCAAGTGTTGAGCAGGGGGCTGATCCCCAGGCAGGTCTCTCATCGATGGCTTTCTCTGTGCAGTGGGTAGTCGGGCTGGGCCAGTGTGGCAAGGCCCAGGCCCAGTGGAGATGATTTTGGATTCAGTCCGTGGGGCTGGATACAGCTTCCAGCAAGCAGAATACAGTTCAAACCACAGTGGGGAACCAAATCGTGACCCATTAGCAGCACACAGCACATTTACACGTAAGGAAATTCTAATGCAGCTTCCAGCAAGCAGAATAGAATTCAAACCACAGTGGGGAACCAAATCACGACCCACTATAAGCACACAACAGATTCACATGTAAGAAAATTCCACTGTACCAGACAAAAGGCTCTCCGGTCGCAATTACAGAGTCTCTGCCCAATCCGGGAGTTCAGAGGTGGCTGGAAGTCCAGACAGGTCAATCGCATTCAGCAAATTTTCGGTCTTCTTCAGGTAGGAGCCTGGTCACAATTCAGTGACTTTCTTCGCTCTCCAAGTTCGGATTTAGTCCAAAAAAGGCACAAGTTCTCTCTCAGGGACAGCAGGCAGGCATGCATGCCAAAAGTCATGCCTTTCCACAGTTCTCCCACGCAAATCTATACCGGGGCTGCTGTTTGAATCATTCAAACTGTTATCTCTTCACTTTCCAACTCAGAACTGAAACTAGTTGCAAGCAACTTGGGAATTTCCCCAAGATCCAAAAGGTTCGGTTGGCTGATCTGTCTGTCAGTCACAACAAGGGCTCCCCTTCGAGGTTATTTTAGGCGCCAAAATGCAAAAACTACAATTCCTATAAGTTTTGACTCCACCAAGCCCATGTAGGCAGGCTCCATTTTAGAGTCCCAAATGTACTGATTGGCCCATTCTGACAGTCCAAGAACAAGATGATGGAAAAAAACAGAAATGTCCATGCTGCAAAGAAGGCAGGTTAGAACAAACTGCAATATTATTACTACTCTAACAAATGATCAGCAAACGAGTACATCTTCTAACAGAGCTCCCTCTCAGATTAATTATGACTGCAATCCAAGCAGCTCTTAAAGAGACAGTACACAAAGGGTATACAGGCATTCTCTGGCAATACATTTAAACTGCTAAAACGCATGACACCAGCCTGGCAGTGAGCATTTAGACAAGCTCAAGGAAGACTTTTTGGGAACTCCCATTTGTAGGGAGGTTACACCAGCATAAAATTTGGGTACTTTAATCATAATTGCATCATCGCATGGCTACGTTATGCAGTCTGTGAACTTTCTCAATGGCTCTGGGGTCACAGGCATGCTGCCACTGCTGTCTTCGAATAATAACCGACAAAATAATGTGCACATTCATCCACATTTGCCTCAAAAAGTCCAAGTCCTCCTTCATGTTGTACAGCAGGTCAAGTGACTTTACAGTTCCCAAATCATTTCTTTGCTTGCCCTTTCCTTACCTAGTGCCTTATCCTCTTCCTTGCCCTTGAGGTATTTCTCTAGGCCCTCCCCGAAAAGTAGTTTTCCTCTGCATGGAAGTTTGAATAGGAGAGGTTTGGATTCGCTGTCTGCATTCCACAACTTCATCCAGATGCATCTCCTTGCTCTGTTGAGTAGTGTGGCTGCTCTAGCATTAATCTTTAGGGAGTCTACGGCCATGTCTGCCAGGTACTTAGTTGACAGTATAGCGTTCTCCAGTAGAAGTAGCTCAGGTGACTTTGTGGTCAAGCTCTTTTGTACTACCTGCAACCATTCAAGCTGTGTTCTGGTGGCATAAATGACAGTGGTTGCCGCCCTGGCCCCAAGTCCTGATAGTTCGGAGTTTTTCTTTAGAATGACTTCTAGTTTCTTGTCTACTGGGTCTCTTAGGGCAGATGCTGATTCGCTGGGCAGTACTGTCTGTAACCCCTAGATGGCGCTATCCCAGGGGCTACTACCCCTGCCTGATTTGCCACTAACAGGTTGAGGGGCCTGGATCCAATGGCGGGTGCCTCCACCCAGAGGTCAGGGTTTGCAATAGTTAAACTTACTTGGTCACAGCCCTCTGGGACACTGCAACCCCTTTCTTCCCACTAGTGGCCCACACAATATATCAGAATTACCTTCACAGTATACACTTACCCCAGGACTAGTTCCGCACTGGGACCTCCTGTGAAATAAGATACAGTGCAACAATCACAGTACAGTACTTTAACATAGACAAATACCTCAGGAAGTATAACTTTGCTGAAACAAGCAGCTCTGATTTATTTAGGGGATATAACAAGGACAGGGAAATCAGGTTAATTAGCTTATCACTTTACTATCTACCTATGGCTCTGTGCACAGGCCTATCCCTACCAGTTACTGTCCCTGGGTACCCAAGCCCTAGTGGCTAGTCCAAACCGTGGCAGCTGGTAGGGCCCTTTCACACAGTGACAAGAAAAATTAGTTTAAACAGTCAGCAGTACAGTGATTCCATTTGGATTTAATGTGGCAATTCAACAGGAGCACCTGAATTAGTACTCCGACCTCCAAACAAGATAGGGTCCTTCAACGTCAGCAGGGCTACTCTTGAGCTCCACGAGACTCTTCACACATTTATATGGTAAAAAAGAAAGTACTATACCAGGCAGGCTGCTTCTCTATCCGATCGCAATTACTGCACAATACCGGGAGAACACACAGCAGATTCAGTTCCTGACAGACCGAGTGCAATTCAACAATTTCTCCAGTCTTCTACAGGGTGAGCCTGGTTTCTACTCTTCAGAGATCCTTTGATTCTTTTCACAGGACGATTCAGTCCTAACAAGCAGTTACACAAGCTGCAGACCGGAACTCTGGGCCTACACACGTTTTTGACTGAAAACTGTGCACTGAAGGAGCAAGGGTTTCTTTCCCCTTCACTGCCAGATCTAAACTGAAACTCCAACAGACAAAACCGGGCACTTCCTTTGAGTTCCTCCCAGTTCTTAGCTGGATTGGCTGTCACTCACAATAGACTGCTGCTGTTGGTCCAAAAAGGCGCCGAAGTCTAAACTACATCTCCCAGAGTCACTGCCCATACAATCCTCTTGTGGCTGGCTCAGATTATGAGTCCAAGTTCTGATTCGTCCAAGGCACCATTTTAGAGCTAGCTTACCCCACAGTGATTGGTCCAGTTCAGCAGTTCAAAACCAGAATGGGGAACTAGGCAGACACAGTTCTGACTGCAAAGAAAGCAGGTTAGACAAACTGTCATTTCATTATTACTCTAAATTATTTCTGGCAAACAGTTACATCTTTCAGATAGGTTCCCTTTGTACTCCTAGTGACTGCAAAATGGAGTGAATTGGCAGCAGTTCGAGTGGTACTCAAACAGAGAAGCACACAGTCCCCCCATACAATCTAATTATGTCTGTAAGCAGACAGCTCTTAAAGAGACAGTACCAGAGGCTCTAAAAACACTCACTGATAAATGGCTTAACACCATTCAGGCTTGGAGCATTCAAGCAAGCTCCTGGAAGTCTTTTGGGAAACCTCATTTGCAGGGGGGTTACATGTCTTTCTGTTAAGGGATGTGATTTGAGGGTCTACTGAAGGAGGGGTACACCAAGTTTTTAAAATGTCAGCGTCTAAAGGATACATTTTGTCCCATGATTTTCTCTCCGGGATGTGAGTTGGGGCTGCCGCCTCCCACTCCCTTGAAACCACCTCGGAAATGGCTTCGCGGACTGGGAAGATTTCCGCTATCTTTTGGGATGGTTGAAGGGAGGGGATCAGTTTAGACTGTGCTGAAGGGGGAGTGTCAAACCCCACTGTTACCATAATGCTGCATACCAGATTGGGGATTTGGTCTGGGAAGCACCATTTTGCCATTAGGGACTGCGGATCATTCTCAGATTCTTCTTCGCTATCTGACGTATCATCGGTCATGACTTGTCTAGAGTTCTCGTCGGCTGATGTGATGGCAATATTAGAGCTGGTGGGATGGCGCCTAGATTTTGATGCAGCCCTGGACGGGGAAGTTGATTTTTATGAGGTGAGCTCTGCCAGCTTTTCCCACATTGCAGACATGAGTTGCTGTTGTAATTGTGGCACCTGTTGGTTTTGCAGTAGAATGGAATTTGTGTCCAATGATGGTTGTTGAAGGGGTAGTGTGGTTTGTGAGGAGCCTTGGTCTTGTGAGTGGATGGGAGTGCCGGCAAGGTCGTCCTCCTCTAAAACGTCATGTGTGGGGGATGGTGAGTGCTCTGCGCAGGAGGCACAGAGCCTTCCAATTTGGGATGCTGGGATCGGAATACTGCATAGTCTGCAGCTCTTGGATTTCCCCATATCTGTGGAGGAATGGACGGGGGGGGGGATTAGGGAGGAGTGCCCTTAACAGTGCTGTTAGAAATAACAATCTTTAGTGTCAGTGTTAAATAAATACTGGGAGTCAGCTAAAATGCTCTGTGCAGTATAGAATGAGTATGAAGAGCAAGTGAGTTTGATGTAGCAGTGTAGAGGAGCTCAATGGATCATCTGAAAGTGATTCTCTTCCCCCCCACAATAAATTACTTAAGGCTTGGGGTGAGGGAACATTTCTGCCAGTTACAATTCTTTATTTCTTCTGCACATTGCACAGTAGAAAGATCTTTGGTGTTATCTTCTCCCCCCGTGTATCCTTCTGCTAGAGCATCTGAATGAGTCACCGGGAGTGCTGGAGCTGCCTACAGTGCAGCGTGAGGTGTACGCTCCACTTCCCTTAACTCGTGCATGCGCAGAGAGGAGCGGCATGCATGCGTGAGTACAGGGGATGCGCAGGAGAGTGCACGAGCGTTTAGCTCAAGTAGCTCAACAGCACATCATGGGAGCTCAGAGCAGCATGAGTGCGTGAATACAGGGAGTGCGTGGGAGAGTGCATAAGCGTCTAACTCGAGTCGTGCAATAGCGTGTCATAGGAGTGCCAGGAGATGCCGCAGAGAAGGGGAGAAATGGCTGGATTGATGTAGAGATGCGCCCACCTTCCCCGAATACACAAAAGAAGGGGAAGGTGTGAAAGGGTGCCATGTTTAGTCGAGAGCTTGCTAGGTGAGAAATTTGGAAAAGCAGAGGCTTGCAGGGATTGAGCTCCTCTACCACCAGCATGGGCTATTCCCAAGGACTACACACCACAGCAGCAGGCTTTCTGTCCCATAAAGAATGGGAGGTAAGGAGCTACAATATATGAGAAATCCATCTCACGGTGGACAAGGCAGCAGTTGAAGTGAGGCATTGATGAGGAAAATACCCCTAAGACTGCTAGCAGGAGTAATAGGATTTTTTCTGCCCAGTACTGACCGGTAATGGGTGCAGGGACTAAACTGGGACCGCTAGCAGGGGTCACAGAAGCCTGCTTGGATTTCTTTTCTTTGAAACATCTTAGACTCACTGGCAGGTAGTCCAAGAGATAGGCATGAAGGTAAAGAAAGATTGCTGCTTGGTCTGCAGTGCAGGAAAGTGTAAATAGTCTTTGCCTTAGCTGTTAATTAAGGATAAGGTAGCAGATTGCTAGGCGTGATCTTATACCCAAACTGGGTAAATTACAAGCTTCTTTTGGTACACTGAATTAATTAGTTGTATGCTTCCTGATATAGCTAAGTAATAGCTTTAATCAAAGGCGTAAACCATCGAATGGATTGCAATTTTGCTAGCTGAAACGGGTGTTCATAATTGCTTATATGAGTGTAGTCTCTTACCTTCAAACTACCTCCTTGCAAAGATCCACTAGAAGTTCAGCTAAAGACCCTGTGCTGGTCCTCACTGTAGGACCTCCCTTGGACAGCATGCCTTCTATTACAGGGCCCCCATTTGGTTAAACTCCCTACCGGCCTCCGCTTCAATTAAATCCAAACTTGGCCCACTCAAAACTCTCCTTAGGGAACACACCCTCTCCTCCAACTCATGTAATTGCTTCTAACCTTCCCTCTTGCTTAACTTGACTCCTCTTCTTTAACTCTCCCACTTCCTCTTCTCTTTTTCTCCTCTCCCCCCCACTCTTACGCCATACCTATTGCCCTTTCCTGGTCCTGCTCGGTCTGACACTATCTACATAATTTCTACTATGTTCTTACTTTGTCTGATTACATAATTGTGTTTAACTGACCTTGGATAGTTTTTATCCTGTATAACTGTTTTTTTTGTGTTATTTTGTACCGTATATGCATCTCAGTATCTGTATCATTGTTTTGTACCTCCCTGACTGGATCCTTTGCAACAGAGTCTCTGACTCAAAGGTTTGTAATTCCAATTCTTTAATAAATAAATAAAAGCTTTCTCCTCTCCCCCTCTCCCAAAGACAGTCTGCACCGATGCTGGCAAGGGAGGAATGATCAATGACAACAGCTGCTGTTCACACCTTATGAAGGTGTTAGAATAGGTGCTATAAGGGGTTACACTGTCAGGATGAGGGACTTCTCTGATTGTCATGAAGCAAACCGTCCCAATTAGGCGGCAGGGATGTCCCTTTTAACAAGAAGCAGCTGCCATAGGATTACACAGCCACTTATTTGGTGTCCAGCGAGACCTCCCAATAAAGTGGACGGCCCAGTTATCTGTGTCCTGATTTATCACACCTATGCTCCACTTTTGTGGCTCACTTTGCATTGAGTTCTATTTAATTCAGGTGTGATGGGGTGGCTTCTACTGTATTTATATGTAGCTCCAACACAATAATACTGCAATTGCTACACCATTAACTTGATATGTGAAGCGTTACTATTTTGTTTTACAGTAGTGATGTAAGTGTGGGATTATTGCATCACAATAATACAACAAGCAAATTACTGTCCAAGTTGCACATTAATTCTATATTCCTTATCAAGGTCATGAATTAGCAAACATTTAGGCTCTGATCAGCATTTGTTCTGTTCTGTGGTTCCCTAACATGTTGTTTTGTTTAGCATATTCTAGTTTCTTGTTATTTTGTCAGAGTACTGGGAGACTCAATGGACCATGGGCACGACTTAGAAATGGGCTTAAGGCGATGCAAGGGACTTGCGTCGGAGGATTGGTCGCAAGACCCAACATACGACGATCGGTGCATCTGCAGTTCACAAAGGGTGCCTACTGCAACCTCCGACACAAGTCCCTTGCGTCTTTGGCACCAAGGTAGACCAACTCACCCCTGGCCTAATGGTGTGCCAATGGGGGAGCCAGTTTACTGTAAACTGAGGTAATTGTCACAACTGCGCCAAACGTTGCAGAATTGGGCATAGTTGCAGAAGATGCATTGGGCACAGCTGCGCCAAAGATCGGGGTTGACAGAGGGCTTGACGCAAGCCCGGTGTCATCCTTTTTAAATCAGGTGCCACGTGTCTTGTTCTGCTGGCAACTTTCTATGTTTGTATGATCTATTCATTTTATTAATTCTCTACATCATATTTTGTAGCACTAGTGTTGCTCTCTTCAGTTTCACACTCTCTCTGCTCTCCTTTCATAAACTGCTCTCATAAGTAATAACTGTAGGTTTTCTTGTATATTTTCTTTTTGACGTTGTTGAATCAACACCAGGTCCCACACTCTCAGCTCCTCAGACTATGGGGTGCGGAGCATCCAGCCCTGACAGTGTTCAGTTCTCCTGACTGTACAGCAGGTAAGGGGTAGTTGGTGTTAGGATGTGGGGGTGGGGCACAGGGGAGCACACTGTAACTACTGACATTAGAGCAATTGAAAACAAGCATTTGTCAATGCCGAATGTTTGCTTGCTGGCATTGGCATTGGTGGTGTAGGAGTTAGAGAGCTGCATAATAGGAATGGCAGCAAAGTATTGAACTGAAGCCAATCCCATCACCACCCTGCAGAGAGTGACAGGCATTGGGGTGTGCCTTTAGGTCATCAGGCATAACGGCCATGCCATTTCACCGCACCCTACCCTGCAGACACTGACAGGTGTCACGGTGTGCCTTGGGGTCTTTGGCCCTTATGCTCACCCCATTCCATCAGGAAATACGGTGAGATGGGTGTGGTATAGGAGAATGGGGTGACCTTTGGGGTCGAAGAGTCCAAGGCACACCTCGATGCCTCTCACTGGCTGCAGGGTGTGGAATGGTATGAGCATTACAGGCGAGAATCCCAAGTCACACCCCGATGCCTGTCAATCTCTACAGGGTGGGGTGTTATGGTTGGAACCCCTAATGCCTCAGGCGTTTGTTGGCATTTTCACTGCAAATTTTCAACATGGGATTTTTGTGACCCCCACCATATGAACAGTGGCAATATCAGTGTGTTAGCCGAAAGCTGATTTCGCACAGCGACTATGCCATTTGGCACCACAGGTGCGAAAACACATTTCAAACCGGATGTGAAAAATGACAGCTGTACTGTTCATGAGGAGGTGCAAAAAATGGCAATGTTGAAAATCTGGAATGAAAATATTAAAAAAAAAGTGCATTTACGCTGGCTTCAGAGAAAATGCTAAATTCACACCCTGTAATGCAATTAGTTTGGGGAGTTTTACAGCAGATTGTCAACACAGGGATTTTAGAACTCTGCTCATGAACAGTGTCACTGTGATTTTCTTAATCTGTCCCGAACAGTGATTTCCCACAGTGATCACGCATTTCTGTGCTGGAAGTGCGAAAAGTGACAGCTGTACTGTTCATAAAGAAGTGTGGAAAAATGCCAGTGGTGAAAATCTGTATTGAAAATATTAGAAATCCATGAACTTACAAGGGTGCGTGGAAACTGCGCAATGGTCGCTTGTAACACAGTCATTTTATGGACTTTTTTCACCAAATTTTTAACATAGCCATTTTAACACCTCTGCTCATGAACAGTGTCAGTGTGATTTTCTTAATCTGTCCCAAACATTGATTCCACACACCGACTGTGCCATTGTGCACTACATGGGCGGAAACACGTTTTGGGCGAGGTGTGAAAAATGACAGCTATACTGCTCATAAGGAGGTGTGGTAAAATGGGAATGTTGAAAATCTGAAGTGAAAATATTGAAAATTTGCAAACTTACAAGCGTGCTTAGGAACAGAGCAACGCACGCTCGTAAAACAGTCATTTTTGGGAATTGTTTCACCAAATTTTCAACATAGGAGTTTTGTGGGGCCTACCTCATGAACAGTGACACTGTCATTTCGTAACTCGGTCCCGAAAGGTGGTTCCGCACAGTGACCACGAAATCACCTTCCGGGCCTGACTAACAAAATTACAGTGACAGAATTCATGAGGTGGGGTCCCAAAAACCCCAAGTTGAAAATTTGGTGAAAAAATTCCCAAAAATGCCTGAGATATGCATCAAAGCTGAAAACCCCTATTTATTCCATTATACAGCTTACCGGCATTTCTTCAGATCTCGGTTTGAAGAGTGCAGAAGTGTTCCCGATCCACCGAATCGTTCGCCCGAGACTCCAGAGGTAAGAAAGTGAGTGAGGTGGGTGTGTGGGGGCAGGGGTGCAGAGGGTGGGCGAGGTGGGGAGGGGTCAGGACAGTCAGTGAGGAAGGTTTTTCTTGCAGTTTTTTTTTTTTCCCCTTAGATGACGCAGGACTTGTGCCACGCTGGGGTGGACTCCCAGCGTGGCAACTGGAAGGCTGTTGGGGTGCAGTGGAGCTGATGGGGGATTGGGCACCCCCTCAGCCATACAGACTGTTGCCACCCTGGGGTGGGCTCCCAGCGTAGCACCTGGAACTCTGTTGGGGGGAACGCAGTAGAGCCGATGGGGGATTGGACACCCCCGTTGGCCATACAGTGTGTGCGTGGGGGAGAGCATGAGCACGCAATATGCATGTGTGTGTGGGAGGAGCACCTGAGCATGTAATATCTTATCGCTGCTCACTGAAGCGTAGCTCTCCCTTTGAACTGTACGGCACTGCATTTTCAACTGCTGTCATAGACAGCTGCAGCATTCATTGGCGAACTGTGGCCGCGCCTACAAACACACTGACTGAATTGGAAGACAGGGTGCCACACCTCCGAAAACTCAGATGATGGCACTATGTTTCTTGCACATGTGTGCAAGCAAACATAAAAAAAAGCATGTTCAATTTTTTTAGGGATTTATTCAATCTCAATGTGTCTTAGTACCAGGTAACCATTACATTGTGAGCACTTTATGATAATGTAGATATGCAGCAGCTCACTGCTCTCCATTTTTGTTTTGTTTTTCTCTGTTTTGAGCAGTGTTTATCAGATTGAAAGCCCATAGTTCAGCAGACGTCAATACCCATACTGTTTTGTCAGGTACCAAAGGAAGATCATGTTTTTAATACAGTGGACTGAAAACTGGAGTTATCAGATTTTCTTCTCTTTACTAAAAATGCATGCAGTAACTGTATCTTGTATATTTTTTTTAACTCACCTTTATTAGAAGGTAGTGTGGGTATGTTCCAGAACAACACTGTATATTCCATCAGCATAATGCCAAATACACTTTACCAGTACAATATAAATGTACCTGCTTCAGAGTCACTGACCTTCCACCATATTATCACCAGTTAATAGAGCCACGGAATGCGTTTACAATGTAGCAACAGTTCACAGTACAACAAAAACATTAGGGGTCAAACAGCCCAAACTGAAGGGATTCCTGTGATTTATTATCCCAAATGTAAAGAAAAGGACAATAGTAGATATCGGGATTTGAGGATCGTATCTGTCTTGTTTATTTGAAATACTGCATTGTACCCCTTTTATTTGCTTACATCAGTTATGAATTTTATTGTTTACAGCATTTATTGATAAAAAAAAGAAAGTCAGAATGCCAGCATGGTAGCACAGTAGCAGAGCTATTACCTGCTATGCTGGTGACTGTGGCTTGGGCACAGACTCAGGCTGCATAAGGGCTGGCCAGGGGAGAGAGGATTAAGTGCCCCATGTCTTCTGTCCACAATCGGGAAGGGGGGATCTAATGCACCACTGTGTGCCTGCCACCATGTGAGAGTTGGAGGATCTGATTCATGCCTGCCACCCTGTGTGAGCTGGGGGATCTGGTGCACTGCTGCATGCCTGACACCCTGCAAGAGCCAGGGGATCCGATGCACCTCTGCATGCCTGCTACCCTGCGAGAGCCAGGGGATCTGATGCACCTCTGCATGCCTGCCACCCAGTGGGAGCCAGTGAGGATCTGGTACATCACTGTGTACCTGTTGGCCTGCAGAAACCAGGGGGGGTCTAATGCACCAATGTGTGCCTGCCACTCTCCGAGAGCTGGGTGATCTGATGCATGCCTGCCACCCTGCGGGAGCTGGGGGATCAGATTCACCTCTGCGTGCCTGCCACCCAGTGGGGGCTGGTGAGGTTCTGATGCACTACTGTGTACCTGTTGCTCTGCAGAAACCAGGGGGATCTGGTGCACCACTAAGTGCTTGCCACCCTGTCAGAGCTGGAGGATCTGCTGTACTACTGCATGCTTGCCACCCTTATGAGAGCAAGGAGGAGGATCTAATGCACCACTGTGTGCCTGCTGTTCTGTGGGAGCTGGGAGGGAGCTGGTGAGCCACTGTGTGCCTGCCCCCTGTGGGGCTACCATCTATGCAGGAGAGGGCCAGTATTCAGATGCAGGGCTGGGGTGGGAGTGAGGGTAAAGCATCCCATAGACTGTTTTCCTTTCTTGGGGAGGGATCTGATGCCCCACTGCCTGCCTGCCTTCCTGCTGGAGCCGGGTGGTAGCACAGCAGGTGCATCCATGCAAGGGAGTACTAGCATTCAGACGCAGGTATGGTCATGCATGCCTCCACCTGCATGGGTGATGTGTCATTGCATGCTCTAAGGGGAAAAAATGGGAGGAAACCCCCAACCACGCAGGTTGGCGCTGCAGTCAGCTGCAAGCCCCACACCATGCTATCTTGACTGTGCTCTGAATGGACTTTACCAGCCCCTAAGGCCTCTCTATGGAGGTTAATTTATGACAGGCTTCACCACAGGAGGGGTAAGCCATGGGAAAGCTAGGTGATGGAGCTGGGTGGAACGGAGAAGAAGGGAACCGGTTAGAGATGGAGGACAAAAACCTTGATTAAAAAAATGTAAAAGACAAAAAAACATGCAAAGTAGCAGGTTTACCCTCCTGGGAGATAGAAAACCCGAGGGATTAAAGAAACGATCATTTCCACAGCGTTGCTCGGCACTACTTGTGACAGGGAAGGCCCAGACCAGGCTAAGTGCCCAGCTTAGCAAGCTTGCAGTTACCCGTGCTGGTCATGACTGGTACCATCACAATGAGAGCTAGGAAGTGACATGCTGAGTGAGGGTATTAAAGGTGGAGGAACTGGTTAAAAAATGTCAACAACAGCCTTAAGGGTGTGACAGAATTTACTCCATGTGAATAGTACCTGAAGTCAATCAAAAACGCAGCTCACTCAAAACCAAAAACTTGCTGTTGCAAAGTTTGTTGAACAATTTATATGCATTGGTGGTGGAATAATCTGAAAAGTGGTAGGGCCAGGGATGTAAGGGATAAATTATATACCAAACCTGCCTAGCAGTAAAAAAAGGCATCTATCGGTCTCATGCCCCCTGGGGTCCAGAATCTCCTCAGCCCAGCCAGCTGCATTCAAAACACCAGAAGCTCAGATAATTACATGCTACTTGTCCCCTGTTGTTGCACTTCTCAAGGCCCCTGGGGTCCAGAATCTCCTCAGCCCAGCCAGCTGCATTCAAAACACCAGAAGCTCAGATAATTACATGCTACTTGTCCCCTGTTGTTGCACTTCTCAAGGCCAGTAGTCATTTGCTGGAAGAGGCCCTAAGATGTTTAACTCCCTGGGTGGTGAAGCCACCAATTTAGGCACCCTTGGCCCATTTAAACATAAACTTCAGCAGACACTTGTGTTCAGGGCCCTCTGCGACTGTTTCTCATAATTTTCCATGATGGCCACCCTTTACCCTTCACCGCTTATTCTTTCTCCCCTCACTGATCCCCACCCACCTTCCTCCCCCATTCAATTCCATCCCAGCCTGGTCCCTATTCACACTATTACCTTCTCCCATCAAATTACTGTCTGCTCATCCTTTCCCACTGGGCAGTCCCCTGAATGTTGTCTCCCATTCCCCACCACCTCCTACCACCTTCCTGTTACCTCCTTTCCCCATGTCCCCCCCATTACTCCTCACTGGCTGGTTATCCACCCCTTCCTCTTGCTGACTGCACCCTCATCTCCACCTGCTTCTCCCTCAGGCCCAGCCTGCCCTGGTATAATTTCAAACTAGGTCTTAGGCAACTCTTTCTACAGTTCTTCTTGACAGTGCTGTACTGGCTGCATTATAAATCTGTATATATTAGGTCTGTGTGATTCAATACTCTGTATACGTACACAGTGTTTTTGATTTATGTTACCCTCTACTGTGAATGGATTCCTGAACTACTTGCCTTGCTAATTTTACCAAGTTTGTACTACCTATCTATGTATGCTGACGAGGAACTTTTGTAAAAGAGTCTCTGGCTCAAAGGTGTAAATCTGAAATTGCAAATAAATACCCCCCCTGCTGAATGGGTCCACCCACAGAATACGTTTTTTCTCCTCATTTAAATTTATGGAGTTAACTCCCCCATCACCACCAAGTGCCTGCAGCTTCCAGTGCCTGGTTTCTAGATATACCCACCTGAAGGCCTCGCCTTTCTTTCTTATTTTTAAAGTTTGACCAGTGTGCCTTAACTCAGCAGGCCATAAACCCAGCCCACCCCATCACCACTACTCAGGTCTTCACT
Organism: Neoceratodus forsteri; assembly: GCA_016271365.2. Lineage (NCBI taxonomy): Eukaryota > Metazoa > Chordata > Ceratodontiformes > Ceratodontidae > Neoceratodus > Neoceratodus forsteri. The sequence continues at coordinate 157,741,848 of JADMNL010000032.1, read as the reverse complement.
TTTCAAACTTTTCAAAATTTTACTGATACGCAGCAAACCACAAAGGGAGTGATTAGAAAGTAACACTGCATACCACATATGCTGCATTTTAAAGGCACAGTCCTCCACAGTAACAAAGTAACATGATTACAACAACTGACAGGTCAGGCCCTACTACTTATGAAAGTGGTAGGGCCGGGCCGGGCCAGGCTCCCCCCCCCCCCCCTCAGCACCTATGTTTATAGGATCAGTTGAATAACAAACAGTGAGATGCCTTTTGTAGTCTTTTGGCTCCGAGTGCACACCCTTCATTTTTGTCAAGTCGTATGTTGGGATGGTATACACGTAATGACTGACAGCACCTTCATGATCCTGAATGGGAGTTTCTCTGGTTTTTTAGAGTACCTTGAATGGAGCAGAGCCTCTACAGTGTAAGAGATTTCCTCTTAGTCTACATATTTATCTACATTCATGAAGGGAATACAGCACACAACCTTCCCTGTACATCTTGGGCTGTTGGGCAGGAATGCTATGCTGTGTCAACAGACTGTCGCATTTTCTCCGAAGTAATCCTGCCGTCATTATATTAAATTGCATCCCCTCTTCTGACCCCAGAACACACACACAGGTTTTATTTCAAAAAGGCTTTTTCATTCGAACAGAAGCAGGCAGTGCTGGGCTGTGATCCCCAGAGTGTCCTGCCTGGGCGGGCTGCAATTCATTTCGGTGGTAATTAACACGGTCCCTCCCTCCCAGGCAGATTGAATAATTGAGGCAGTGTTGGTTGAGATGCTGTAATCCAGCAGCAGGCCCTCTTGTTCCCTTTCTCCAGGGTGGGGAAGGGGGTCTCACTGAGACCCATAAGGACATAAATAAGACTGCAGGCCCACAATAAAACACCCTTGCCATTTATGGAGAGAATCAGAAGTAAAGCTTGTACTGCAGGACAGAAGTAAGAGAAAGAAGTTCTAAAGAGTCAAACCCACAGCATGCTAATTTAGAGAGGGTCTGTGCTGTACTGAGGGTATGGTGCTGGCATCAGTGGCAGATACAAGGGGTGGCATGTTGCCCCTTCCCCTGAGTGGAGGAACCAACTGAGAACTAATTATTTAAAAAAAGGTTGTTGGGAAAGGACACGGCTGGGTGTGCCCAGATTGTCTGAAAGAGGGGTGACATGATGGATGGCTGCCCAAAAAGCGTTGATGTAGGTGCAATGTACTGACTGCATATTGAACAAGGACTTTATGGCATATAGAGATGCCAGTTTTACAAGCAAAATATTTAAGCAATACGGCATTACAGGTCTTGGGTTTGTTTTGTTTTGTTTATTTAAAATCTGGTAAAACCTTGGGCCAAAGGCCCAATTACAAGGGCAACCACAACATGCAACAAAATCAGAAACATACTTAAAACAAGAAATACTCCAAATACAGTGCATAATCAGTTAGTTACGTCTAGTCAGAATAACATTTACACTCACATTTAGCAAATAGATAATGTTTTAAAGCATGTTTGAAGCTCAATACAGAATTGCATGCACTGGTTAAAGTTGAGGGTAGTACAATAGCGTGTCCCATAGTCTGCCAGATTCCATGAACCAAAGGAAAAAAAAAATTTTAGTTGTAAAATTTAAACAATTGTATATCCGTAATAAAGGACCACATAGTTGTTACGTTTAACTGTATTATCTATAAAATCATTCCATTTTATGTAGAACAGCAAAAAAGATAGGAATTACAAATTTTTAAATATAAAAAAACAAATAACTATCAACCAGGATAAGCAGCAGGTTGTATTCCTATTCATATATACTAGACTAGAATAATGCACATTTTCAACTGTGACAATTCGAATGGGCATCAGGAGCTAACCCAGAACCAAAGGCATTGATCTGTCATTCACGTAGCAATGCTAAGCCAGCCCGGTGGCACTGAGGGTTGAGGCGCTGGACGCCACACCTCGCACCACGATGCCGACCCGGGTTCGGGAATGAGCCTGGGCCGCCAGGGGTTGGTAGGGGAGATAGAGGATCGAGCATCTGGAGGACAGCTCTCCTCTCTCGGGGGGGGGACCCAGGCTCCTGCCCAGCACTGCAGTGGCAACAGAAGGCACTGCAATGCACAGGGCACACTAGAGGGACACAGAGCTGTGGCGGGTTTGCCTGGCGCCATTGCATGCCTGAGCTCTGCCGGGGTGGAGGGGAGGAGACGTAATGCAGCCAAGAAAATCCCCACTACTGGACATAGGCGATGGCACCACCCCCTGGACTACACTCCACCAGCCGGACTCATCCAGCTCCTGTGCCAAGCCCAGCCCAGCCTGAATTACAGATAAAGTGCCCTGGGCGGATAGGGCGGCCCCTCCTCGGGACAGCTCAGAGCTGAGGGGATCGCTGAGCTGGTGCCAGGAAGTTGGAGAGTTTCAGGCCTGGAGGTAGAGCCGAGGATGTGTGGATGCCCGAGAGAGTTCACCGAGGCCAAGCGGAGCCAGAAAAACTGTATAAAAAAAAGTAGTAATACTACAATTCCCCTCCCCTGCCCCTTCGGGTTCTGTGAAAGGAAGAAACCTTCAACTTGGGGTTCGTTCGACCAACCCAATTGTGCACTCATTAGCGCCACATTTGTCCCCAAGGGTTCATGACATGTATTTGAATCTGCCATCATCCATCTTGTCCATCTGTTCTGAGATTTAGGCATTTTGTCCTGTGTTAAGTAAATCAGTCTCTCCAGTTCCTGAATTTCTCCCATTATTGTCACCCACTCTGCTTTTAGCCATTTATGTGTCATCAGCTACTCACAGAAGGGTGATCACATAAGGGTGACTGGGGTGTGGGTGCAGGTTCGCTAACAGTGATGTCTAGGTGGGCTCATGCCCCTGACCTAGGGCATCATAATCGCAACTGGATTCCCGGGTGACAGTGCTAACGGTGAGGGGGAATGCTGGCGATGGGGCTTACTAGCGATCGGCAATAAGGCAACCATGGAAGGAAAAAAGCCAGTGATGGGTACAGCGCCTGCACACAATGGAGGGAGAGAGCAGCACACCAGCGTCAGTGGAGGAGCAAGGTGCACTTGCACCCCCCCCGCATGGTGCACCATGCAGGTGGACCACAAACACTCCTCCTGCCACCCGGCAATAGTGCACGGGTGAGCGTGTTCCCCCCCCGGACACAGTGAAGATGCACTATGGTGGTAACACCCCCTGAACCACCACCATTGCACACGCCATGCATCCACGCCGCTGACGCACCTGAGTGCCTGCCTGCTGGGAGTTCGAGTCCCAGTAGCGGACACCAATATACAATGCCTGCATGCCCACAACACCGCCCCTATGCCTTAATTATTAGAAGCTGCACATGCCATAATGGGAGTGCATATTCCCTGGTGGATGTACTCAGTGGTGTCGAAGGCCCTGCGGGGTCCAGCCCAACAATACTCCAGTGCTGCATGCCATACAATGACCACTGGCAGTATAGTGTGTGTCCTGCCTATGGCTACATTTTTATGCCTCAGGGCCACAGGGGCAGGGCTACACATGCACACAGGTGTGCAGACACATGACCCGCTTCTGACCAATAAGTGCCAACACTGAGGACCTTCCAGCCTCCCGAAAGTATGACGAACAGAAGAAATGGACGATACACATTTCATTGTGAGCCAGAAGGGGAAGCCACTCCTGTCCCACCTGGGATTCCTGTACTGGCGAGACAAGGAGGTAAAGAACAAGGTGTATTGGCGCTGCATGCAGGACCATCATTCCAGCTGTCCTGCATGCATTCACACCATGGTAGATGCTGTGGTGTTTACGGGATGGCCTCAAAACCATGTCCCTGATGCAGAGGAGGTGGGTGTCCGTGAGGTCCTGACAAATGTGTGTGAGTGGGCACGCACCAGAGGGGAGGACACCTCCCAGGTGATAGCACACTGTACCACTGGCATGCCCAATGCCATGTCTGGCAGGCTATCAGCACTGCCTTTCATGAGGTGAACTGTGCAACGTGTGCGGCAGGCCAGTAGTAGTGGCCATGCCACACTGACTATGCTGCAGGACTTGGTGATACCCTTGGAATATGCCATTACTGGGGAAATGGGACACATTTCTGAAGCACAACAGTAGTCCCTCTGAGGACCTCATACTGATATTCGCAAAACAGCGGGCACTGCATTACCTTGCTGGCAGTGTCAACTGGTTCATGGATGGGACTTTCCGCTGCTCACCATCACTATTCAGCTAGATCTATACAGTGCACGGTATGTGCAAGGGCATCATACCACCATCTGTATTCGTCCTTATGCTGGGCCAGACAGAGAGGGCCTACGCACATGTGTTCAGGGAGGTCAGCAAGCTTGTGGGTGGTGTGTGTCCCAAGATGGCCCTTATGGACTTCGAGAGGGCTGCCTGGCATGCATTTTCGGCCACCTTTGAGGGGACCGCTGTCAAAGGCTGCTTCTTCCATTTTTGCCAGTCCATCTAGTGAAAAGTACAGCAGACCCCTGAGCTGTATGCCCGTTACACCAGGGATGAGGAGTTCGCCCTGAACATCCGTATACACCTCGCCCTGGCATACATTCCTGCAGATGCCGTGGAGGGGGCCTATGGTAAACTGCTGGATATGCCATTCTACAGGTCCAGAAGGAGCTACTGCAGCCCCTCCTGGAGTATATGGAGGCAACATGGGTCGGATGGGTGGTAGGCAGGATGGCACACCGCCAACCCCTGTTCCCAGTGCCCACCTGGAATATGTACCAGGCAACACTGGATGGCCATGCCAGGACAAACAACCCAGTGGAGGGCTGGCACCGTGGCTTTTCCACTAGGGTGGGTGCCTTCCACTTGAGTCTCTGGCAGTTCCTGGAATGCCTGCTGGAAGAGGAACACCTGACAGGGATCCAGATGGAGCAGCTGCTGTCAGGCGCTGGGCCAGCATGCCCAAAGAGATGGTACCATGGCCTTACCATGCGGATCGAGGCACTCATTGCAGACTACTAAGGAGGCAGTATAGCGCAGTTGTTTAAGGCTCTGAGCTGCAAATCTTAAGACCTGGGTTTGAATCCCACAGCTCCCACTTGCATACTGTGTGACCCTGAGCAAGTCACTTTACTTCCCAGTGCTCCCAGGTTGCACCTGTAAACAAGCTTTCAGCTTAGTGTGTCTCACCTGGTAAAACAATTGGAAAAACAAAACAAAAAATAACTACAGCAAGAGGGCCACACCCGACTACCTGCGTGGGCTCACCTACAAAATCCAGCTGTAGGTGTAGTTGAGTGTGGTGCAGGCCTGGTTGTCACCCCTTCTCCATAGGCCACCTTGCGGCACAGCCCTCCTCCACATGCCATCATGTGCCACAACTGGACCCCAGATGCCCCATCAGTGCCCGTTCAGCTGCCACCCTCCCGGGTGCCCTCAGCAGCTGTCTCCAATGTTCCCATGCAGTGCAACCTTGGTCCCTGCTGTACCTCTGGCCCATGGCCTCATGGTGGCATCACCCTGCTGCAGTCAAGGCAAGCAGTCAGCATCCCCTGTATCCTTCCTGTGTCATTCCCCCTTCACAGATGTTGTTTCCCCCTCACCCCACATTCCCCCCCCCGTTTGTGCATTTCCCTGTCTGCATCTGGTGGTGGCAGTGTTTTTTTTTAAACCCCATCCCACTCACCATTCTGATGGTCATGCCCATTCCTGCACACTGTCCCTGTCCTCCACAATGTGCCTGCACCCTTTTCCATGGGCTCAGTCTCACCTGGCTGCCGTTTGCACTGCTACCTGTCGCCTGTCCAGGATTTCCCGGTCCTGCATGCGCCCTGTCGGCAATCATGATTCCGCTTTCACCCTTATCACATGGAACCACACAAATGTAGCACCAATATTTTGCCTCCACTCCTTGCACCAAGCTGGAGGCAGGCCCAAATTGAAATGACAGATCTGGAGGGGTATAGTTATTTGAAAATTTTCTTTCAGTTTCTGAGTCACTTGCATGATGAGCCCCCTCAAGCATAAAAAATATGGGTATGTATAGCTTTTGTTTCTCCACATTGCAGCCAACTTTGTCCCCCAGAGGACCCATCCCATTTAGCCTTAAGGTGTGAGGTTAGAAAATACCTTACTCTAATTGTCCTGGCACATTCTTGCCAACTTGTCGCTGATGTAGTTTTAAATGCTCCCCTCCAGATATGTTGCCATTCTTTAGGAGTCAGATAAACATCTGCCTTTTCCCTCCATCTCATTTCTAAATATTCTACTACTGTTGTTCTATGGTCTTGCATAGACGAGTAGATAACAGAATCGTATTCCTCTGGGCCATCAAAGAGTGCAGTTCCCTAAAAGAGGGGATCCCAGAGGACACTGAGGCTCTGTCATGTGTTTTTTAAGGTGTACTCGTATATAATTAAAGAATTAGAGGTAATGAAACCTCTCTATCTGCCTCCAACCAAATTCCTGCAGTCATTCCTCAAATGTAATAATGGAATCCCCTCTCAGCAACTGCGCTGGACACCTCAGACCTCCCATAAGCTGTCTTTCATACCATGGGTCCATGCGGCCCAGGGGAAAAGCGTCATTCCCCCACAAAGTCTGAAATCTCCAAACCTCTCTTCCAGTGAAAGGAGACTTTTGAAATCTATCTTGCCTCTGCTCCTTGCACCAAGCTGGGAGGCAAGCCTAAAATGAAATGACAGCTAACATTTTTCAAGTCAAACTATCTCTGGCTGGAAGCTGCAATACTGAACATAGGATTTGCAAGAAAGCGAGTTGTGCTCACAACAGAGGGAGGTGAACCTTACAATTGTCTTTGGTTTGGAGCAGATATTCTGCAGGTGGAGGCTACTTCTAACTGAAAGGTGAAATAAGGAACTTGAATTATCAGGAAAGAGACAGTCTTTGTTACAATTCTTAGATTTTCAGTGCAGAATAGTTTAAGCACAGCTGCCTTATTTTGGGGCTGACTGCTTTCAGAGCACAAACCACCAGGCTGTTTTGGGGCTGGGAGGTCTTACCTGTGTCTGACTTGGATGTCTGTATTTTTCTCTGTTTGATTAACAGGGTATTTTCTCTGTCAAATTGTTGTGTAAGGGTATCTTGCTGACAGAAAGGCACTCATCACAGTGGTGGGTCAGAGCTCTAGCTGATTGTTTTGTGAGGGCACAGTTTAGGCCCAACCTTCCCACCCTCACCCACCCACACCTGGAAATAGTTCCTTTACACCAGGGGTTCTGACATCATTTCCTCAAGAGTGCAAGGTGCATATCTGTCATATCCTCTCTAGCACACTGCACTGACAATATAAGCAACATTGTATAATATATATATATATATATATATATTTATTTATTTCTATATAACAAACCAATCACACACACACAAAATAAAAAAAAAGTAGATAAACATGTGGGGAGTAGTGCAATGTAATGGCTGTGGGGCAGCAGTCTTCGGAGTCTTTCTGAGGCTGAGATGCTGCCTATTTGCAGATAACTCTCTGCCCTGAGGAGGAAGTTGCCCATCTTCAGGCCACACTGGACAGTAGTAAGGGAACCTTCCCCCAGGCCACACTGGATGGTAGGAAGGGAACCTCCCCCATCCAGGGAGACCCAGAGCCACCACCACTACCTCAGAGGTTGCGAAGAAAGCACAGTAGTTGGACCACGGTGGGCTCAGGGAGGGTGAGGATGGTGGAACAGAGGCACCAGTCAGTTGTTCCACTCCACAATCCATACACCATTCTGGGAGCATAGCTCCCTATGGATACACCCAGAGGAGACTAAGGAGGCTGAGGACAACTATCACAGGGAGGCCCACAGGAAGGAGACAGAGGACACCACAAGGAAGGAAGCAGCTCCCTGGTAGGGGACTCCAATTATCAGGGGATAAAACTGGGGAGCAGGGAAAACTGAAGTAAGGTGCCTGCCTGGTGCCATGGCTTGAGGAGAGGAAATGCATCTCAGGATCACGAGAACAGCTGTTCTGAGTCTGAGCTGGATGTCATTGTCCACCTAGGGACAAATGACTTGGCTCAACATGAGATTAGAGCAGTGCAGAAGGACTTTGTAGAATTGGGAGGGGCCAAAGACAAGTAGCACACACAGTATCCTTCTCAGAGGTGCTGCCTGTCAATGGCATGAGTGAGACGAGGGTACTTGCACCATGCAGTTTAATGAATGGTTGAAAAATGAAGTAGAGAACAGGGTTTGGCTTCATTGGGATTGGGTTCCACCTGGAGGACACCAGCCTATATTGGCAGGATGGTCTGCATCTGTCCAGGAAGGAACAAGTCTTTGAGCAATAGGTTTAAATGCTTCATTGGCAAGCTTTTAAACTAGTCAAGGGGGGAGGCACTGATAAGCAGCAGGAAAATCCCAGCCTCTCCCTACAAAACAGGGTACTAAATGAGAAAAAGACCAAAGTAGAAAGGTCAGTGGGGGATGCTGCAACAGAAGGTAACGCCATCAAAAAATGGAGAGCAATGAGTACCAATGCCCATGGTCTGAGTAACAAGCTTCCTGAATTAGTGGCTTTGATGGAGGAGGAACATCTGGATACCATGGCAGTCACAGAAACATGACACACAAAACCATGACTGGGACGTAAACATACCAGGATACACTATCTACAGGAGGGACAGGAGGGTAAAGAGGAGGAGGAGTTTTACATAAGGGAAGGAATCAAAGCAACAGAACAAAAGGGAAACAGGGAGGAGAAGAAGCACTGTGGGTAAATTGGAGACCAGCAATGGAACCACAATCCGCACAGGGTTGTATACAGACTCTTCTCAGGGGGAGAAATGGACAAGGAAATGATAGAAAGTATACTTAGAATGGCAGAAAAGGGAGATATTGCTGATGGGTGATCTGAATATGCCAGATGTTAACTGGAGTGCAGTTGCAGCAGCCACTTTGAAGAGTGGGGTTATTCTAGATGCCCTACAGGGGCATGCCTTAGACAACTAGTATTGGAGCCTCACGAGGGAGCAATCTTAGACCTGGTTCTCTCAAATGGAGATGAAGAGAGGATCACAGATGTGAAGTGGAGCCATCTGGAAACTAGCGACCATCGAACAGTATGGTTCACAACAAACACAGCAATAGATTCAAGTCATACAAAAGCAAAGTACTGAACTTTAGGAGGGCTGACTTTGCCAAAATGGGTAAGTGCCTAAGGAATGCACTAGCAAATGGGCAGGAAGGAGGGTGTAAGAACAATGGGAATAATAAAACTGCCATCACAGAGTGAACAAGCCTTGTGTGAAGCAAATAACAAAATGAAACGATGTAAGAAACCACTATGGTTCTCAAAGAAGTGGTAGTGAAGGTTCAAGAGAAAAGAAAGCATTCAGGAAGTACAAGGAATCACAGAAGGAGCAGGACAGAGAACTGTATCAGTCAAAGCAAAAGGAAGCTGGGAAGGCAGTCAGAACAATAAAGGCCCAAACCGAGGAAAAGATAGCCAACCCGGTTAAGAAGGGGGATAAACCTTTATAGGTACATCAGGAGCAAAGGAAGACCATGAGGGGGATAGTGAGGCTTAAAAAAGGAGGGAGGGTGGGCAGAGGGTGACTGTGAAAAGGCAGAGATACTAAACAAATATTTTGCTCAGTATTTACAAAGGAAGAGGGGAGATACCTAAAACAAACAGTAGAAACACTCTGGATACAGAAGTTGATACCAGCCCATTTACAGAAGAAAGGGTTCTGAAAGAACTCTTAAAACTGAAGGTGGACAAAGCAATGGGGCCTGATGGGCTTCATCCCAGAATTCTAAAAGAACTAAGGGTAGAACTAGTGACACCACTGACTACCCTCTTTAACAAATCATGGGAGGATGGGGTGGTACCCGAGGACTGAAGGAGGGCAGATGTGATTCCCCTTCACAAAACTGGGAGCAAGGTGGAAGCAGAAACTACAGACCTGTTAGTTTAACCTCAGTGGTAGGAAAATGATGGAATCACTCTGAAGGAAAAATTGTTGATTATCTAGAGGCCAGGGGCACAGGACGGCAGCATGGATTCACAGCGGAAGGTCATGCCAGCTTGAATCTGATAGATTTCTTTGACTGGGTGACCAAAGTAGTAGATCAGGGAGAGGCTGTGGACATGGTCTACCTAGACTTTAGCAAGGCATTTGACACAGTCCACACAAAAGATTAATATACAAGTTAGCCAGCCTGGGAGTGGGTCCCAAGATGACAGCCTGGATAAAGAATTGGCTGGAGAATAGGAGACAGAGAGTAATAGTAAATGGAGTCCACTCTGAAGAAAGGGGATTACTAGTGGGGTACCGCAAGGTTCAGATTAGACCAGTCCTCTTCAATGTCTTTATAAGTGACATTGCAGAGGACTGAAGGAAAGTATGTTCTTTGCAGATGACACAAAGATCTGCAACAGAGTTGATGCACAAGTTGGGGTGGAAAGGATGAGAAGGAACTTGGCAAGGTTAGAGGAATGGTCAAATGTATGGCAGCTTAGATTCAATGCTAGAAGTGCAGAATGCACCTGGGAAACAAAACCCAGGGAAGAGTACACAATGAGGGTGAGATACTAACAACAACAAAAATGGAAAGGGACCTGAGGTAGTCATATCAGATGACCTAAAGGTGGGCAAGCAATGTGAGAGGCAGTGAGGAGGCTGGGGTACTGGGATGCATAGGGAGAGGAATCACCAGTAGAAAACAGGAAGTTATTATCCTCTGTACAGACAGCTGGTCAGACCCCATCTGGAGTATTGTGCAGTTCTGGAGACCCAACTCTGCAAAGACATAGACAGGATGGAAGCTGTCCAGAGGAAGGCAACTAAATGGTGCAGGGTCTGCACCGGAAGATATATGAAGAGAGCTTAAGGAGTTTAATATGTATAGCCTCAAGGAAAGGAGGAGAGGGGGACATGATGAAACTTTCAAGTACCTCAAGGAATCAACAAAGTCAAGGGTAGCATCTTTCAAAACAAAGGTGTACAAGAACAAGGGGCACAATTTGAAGATAGAGGGGTCAGCTCAGAGGTAATTTTAGGAAGTATTTTTCACAGAGAGGTTGTGGATGCATGGAACGGCCTTCTGAGGAGGTTGTGAGTCAAAACAGCGGTGGAATTCAAGCATGCATGGGACAGTCATAAGGCAGTTCTAGGGGCTGGAGGTAGAAGAAGTAGGCTCCTGATTAACTAGGATCTGCAGCTTATCCATTAGGTAGGGAAATGGGCAGACTGGGTGGGCCAAGTGGTCCTTATCTGCCGTCAAATTCTATGTTTCTATGTTATCCCAGGCCATCAATGCTACCTGCATCCTTGAATACCAAGTGCCAACCCCTGACCTATGCCTAGCCGGGATAAACATAATAGTAAACAGGGAGTGTGCTCCAGCTTTTGTCACTTCCATCCGTTGTCAGTGCGCATCTACCCGACTAGATTCCCATAATATCGCCCATTTAAGTTGGGCAGCTAGCCAGTATTCCTGCAAGTTCAGCACTGCCCATCCTTCCTTTTGATTTTTATAGAAATTAGCAAGGGAATAGCAGCACATGTCCCCACACTCAAGCGTGGGCTGGTCCAATGTGCATTTTGTGTGTGCAAAACATTTGGTTTATTTACTTTTACTGTAGTCCTGTAGATTGTATCAGACTACTGTTACTTAGTTCTAGGCTGACATCTTCTGTTGCTACAAATCCCAGAATTCCCTGCAGCTGACATCATTGCAGTAGGTGGCAGTGGGAGATTCACTAGCCAGCAGTGCATGTTAAAGGTTTTATAATCTCCAATCAGATGTTTTCCAGGTCTGCTTTTCTCCAGGGGCCAAGTGCAATCCTGTGTGACTACTTAGCCCAGGAAGGACAGCAGGACCAGCAAACAAAAGATCAGAGCTTATATAATCTATAACATGCACTGCAGGCTGTTGAATCTCCCATTGCTGCCTACTGCTCTGATGTCTGCTGCAGGGGATTCTGGGATTTGTAGTAACAGAAGATGTCACCCTAGCCTACACAAAATTAGTCTGGTAGAAATCTATTATACTGCAGTAAACAGTAAGTAAACCAAAATGTTTTTGCACATGAAGTGCACATTGGGAGCAGACTCACACTTGAGTGTGGGGGCTCTTGGTGCTGACTTTTCCCCTTGAATAATGATAAGGTAATTGTTGCACTTCTCTGAAGCAAAAAGAACTTCAGTCGAAGTAGTCCATCCATCTTCCATAATTATGATCCTTATAGACCCAGCAGCTTTTCTGCGCATTTTAAGTCCTGTAGAAATGCATTTCATAATTACACAGAATTAAAAAAGGAATTCCAGAAAGCATTTCAGCAGCGGAATTGCTATTCTCCATTAATTCTGCCCCCCCCCCCCGGGAACTGCACATTCCACAGAGCTCTAGTGCAGAGCCAAACACGAGTCCCAGACAGTAACCAAAGTAGTAGTCTCAGAAAGAGCACTCATTTTCTCTGGGCTCTAGACAGCCATGCAATCCTCACTCAATGCTATCTAACTAATCCCTGTCTACATATAGCAGTGCCAGCCAGGATGCAGCATAGTAATGCTGATATACTGTATAGTACAGTGGTTTAAGGCTATTAATTGCAAATCTGGGCCCCTCCTGTTCAATGCCTATGTCTCTGACATAAGGAAGGGTATCAGGAGTGAGATGAGTCTCTTTGGGATGACTCAAAACTGGGGGCAGTGGTGGATGGGGAGGAAGGGAGGGTGGCCCTACAGAGGGACCTGGAGGCTCTGGAAAGGTGGTCTAGAAAGTGGAAGCTGAGGTTTAATGCAGGGAAATGCAAGGTACTGCATCTGGGAGCCAATAACCCGGGCCAAGAGTACACCCTGGTGGGGGGGGGAATGCTACAAATCTCAATGGCTGAGAGGGTCCTGGGAGTGGTGGTGGATGTCAAGATGAACAACTCTGAGACTTGTAGGAGGGCAGCGGCCAAGGCCAACAGGATGCTGGGATGCATCGCTGGGGGATCACCTCCAGAGGAGGGAAGTACACTCCCCTATATCTGCTTGGTGAGGCGCACCTTGAGTACTGTGGCAGTTTTGGAGGCCACACTTAAGAGGGACATTGAACTCCTGGAGAGGGTCCAGAGGAGGCAACCAAAATGATCTGTGGTTTGGGGACAGGACCTATGGGGAGAGGCTCGAAGAGCTAAATATGTACACATTGGAAGAGAGAAGGGACTGGGGGGACATGATGAGGTCTTTAAGTACATGAAGGGATTAAATAGGGGAGAAGCAGTCAAGGTGCTCCAAAGGAAGGGGGGGCAACTAGAGGGCATGGGTGGAACCTGGAGGGGGTGGAGATTCAGGAGAGAAAGAAGGAGGTGCTACTTCACTGAGAGGGTGGTGGAGCCATTGAATGTGCTGCCCAGGGGGCTGGTGGAGGCAGAGATGGTGAAGTGGATTCAAGAGGGGGTGGGACAGGTACAGGAGAAGGGTTCTGGATGCAAAGTCCTTTGCAGTGGGAATATCTGGGACTGGGAAGAGAGAAGCCAGAGAGGACGAGGGGGGCAGCAAGGTCAGTTCCCAGGGTGGGGGCTGACCAAATGAGCAGACACAAAAGACCATTAGGCCTATTCTGCTGGCATTTTAGTATGTTAGTATTTATTGGTTGAGTGATTTTATTTATTTATTTATTTATGTATGTATGTATGTAAGTAAACATATTTTACGGGGGGTGGGGTAGGAGGGCTATAGGGAAGAATACATTTACACAACAAGGGTCTTTACAAAGTACAGTGATAAAACTACATAAATACAGGAATGTATTTTCCCACACCTGACCTTATAATACGTACAGCAGTAATACATAATATAAAGTCACTCCTGCACAGAGCCTACCTGGAAGCGTTGCCATTGGAATTGGCTCCCTCCATTCCAATGGCACCACTCGTTGTTTTGGTTAGATGCTGCAGCTCTGCATCAGTCCGAGTGCTCTTCCAGCATTTTCAGTGTCTTTCCAGACAGCACGAGAATTGCCGGTGGAGTTGGGAGGGGGTGTTGTGACCTGGGAGTTGTGAGCATCACCATTTGTTTACACAGCAGCTCAAAATCGCCAAAACAGCTCAAAACACACCATGTACCCAGGAAAGCAGGAAACACTCTGAGATGCACTGCAGACTTCCACGGCAGTGTGACTCACATTAACATAGAGCAAAAGGTACCATTCTAATAGCTCTGTACCACTTACAACAGTCCAAAGCTTCTTGCATAAAAGGGCCTATAGATACAATGCAGCATCACAAAATACTGCAGTATGCTGCAGGGGACAGTATAATTCAATGGCATATAAGCCCTTTTTTACTACAGTAGTTTGTCACATGTCATTTATTCCAAGTTACTGTGTTGCATTGCAGCTGGCTGTGCTGTAATTAAGTTGTAGGGCAGGGCCCAGGTGAGTACTCACAACACCAAGGATGAAGCTGCACAATCATGTCCTCCACTCCTATTCTGCAGGCAGGCATGGTTGAGGAGCAGAGGACCTAATGTGCTTCGTGGCGGAGAAAGGTGTAGGCCATGATAAATCTTCTGGAACTTCCAATCAGTTCTCTTAACCCCTTGGAGGTAGCTATCTTCTTCACCCACCCAAAGGCAACAGCCACTTGGGGCCTAGGTGTACTGGGCCTTCTTACAGGGATAGATCTCCACAGCAGGAACACAGAAAAGCAAGCTGGAATCTCTCGCAGAATTGAAGCTTATGCAAGGCAACTCCTCTTCCAAGGGCTGAAGTCCTGGGCAGGTACTCTAGCTTTCAGGCTCTAAAACTAGTTGCAGAGCCCCAGGAAGAGAACTCTGATGGTTCCTTATCAATCAATCTGGCTGATCTGAGCCCCTGGACTCTGCAGCAGTCATACTCACCAGCTCCAGTGTCTACTGGCTGTATTACTCACAAAGGGAGAATCCTAGGTAAAGGAACCCTCTGGCTGTCAATTCCCACTCTTTTCAGGCTATTGTCCACAGTTCCCAGCAGTCTTCAAAGTGGCTTCACAGTGCCCACACTCCTGTGGTTGGTTGTGACTGTCATTCGAGGCCTGGCGTGCCTCTGATAGGTCTATGCATTTCAAGGTGTGAATCTGATATCTGGCCCCTTCCCACAGTCCTGTAGGGCCAGAGCGAAACGAATATGGCAGCACTCTTGCCTATATGGGTTGTCTTATGTATTTTAAGCCAATCTGTCCCTTGTTGCAGCTTCCATCAGGTCTCGGAGTGCCAAGGGCACCATAACAACTGTGTTGCCTGGTCTTTACTGCCCAACCCCACTTTCTGATCATAAGGGGTCAGGTGAAAGTGAGCAGGGGCATCAGTGAGTGCTCCTATAAAGGCTCTGCTCCTGGTTATGGCTCCCTGCATGTGCTCCCAGTCAGCTTCTGGCAGGGGAACATGCCCAAGTGATGGGTGAGAGGCCCAATTGTGGTTCCTTGGTGCACAGGCCAATAGCCATGGTCTATGTGCACCTCACAGGTGCCGATCAAAGAAAATCTGCAGCTGTGTAGGCCACCTGGTCCCCCCACTAGTTCCATAATGGACCGAGAGCCACAAAAGTTCCGGCATCTTCAGTCGTGAAGTTCAGGGGTGACAGCACTATTGGTGATAGGTCCAGATGGAGAGCACAGGTAAGACTTTCTTGGAGGGGAGGTTGCATACTGTCAGTAAAGCAGATCTCTCCAAGCAGTCTAAAATTTACTAAATAACACAACAATAGCACCATAGAGCATCAAAGATTCTGTAGTCTAGGTAGCTCCCAGACCCCCGACCTGTTATGGTAAGGATCCCATTTCATTAAAAAACAGGGCTTTTAGATTGCCTTTATATGACCTCCCCCAAGAGGTTTAAGCTAGACACATAATTGTGCTGCTGTGAGGGTGAGTGCTATAGTGAGGGACTGAGCTGTACTGAAGAGGTGTGTTCTAGTGAGTGAGTGAGTGAGTGAGACATATGTGGTTTGTTGGCTTTGCTATAGTGAGGGTGTGCTTTAGCACACTAATATGCTTGGGTTTACAAGTTACCAAAACACAATCAGGTATGCAAGGGATAAAGGGCACTGTCAGTCACCTCACTCTTCCTACATATACCTTGGCAGGGACTTGGGTTTGTCCAGCTTGCTACCCCAACATGTGGTGCTACAGATCCAGGTGTGAAGGAGAGAGTTCAGAAACCCAGAAAAGAAAACTGAGGAGCCAATGAGTAAACGAGACTTCACTGTGAATAAAAATAAGAGGAGAAAGAGACTACAATTTCTTTAAGAAAAAGAGTAGAGTTTTAAAGATTACAAGGAAAACCAGAAGACAAAAGAGAAATGTATCTGACCAGCATGGGAGAGGCTGGCAAGAGAGTGAACACAGAATCAGATACAGAGCTCAGAATAGCTCAAGAAGTATTAAACAGGGACAAGACATTTTCCATAAATTTCAGAGAAAAAAAGAAAAATGAAAGATGATATTGTAAGACTGAAGGAGAGAGAGATAGGCAGAGGGGATAAGGAAACAGCAAATATCCTAAATAAGTATTTTTGCTCGATATTTACAGTAGAGGAAAAATTACTGTTACCAGATTGTAGATTGCAAATCAAACAGAATAGGAATATGGGTGTTTGGTGTAAGAAAATTACAGAAGACAGAGTATTAAAGGGTCTCAACAATTTAACGGTAGATAAAGCAGTGGGTCCTGACAACATAAATTCAAGAATACTAAAAGAACTGAGACCGATACCAGCTGCACCACTGACTGAGCTCTGCAGCTGTTCATTAGATGTGGGTGTAGTACTAGTGGACTGGAGAACTGCAAATGTGGCACCACTATATAAAAGTGGGAGTATGGAATAGCCAGGAAACTATAAGCCAGTGAGCCTGATGTCTACAGCATATACAATGCTGAAGTCATTTATAAAAGAAATTTTAGTGGACCATCTGGAGTCAAATGGACTACAGGATGAGACACAACATTGTTTAGCAATGGGACAGTCCTGTCAAACAAATCGAATATATTTTTTTTATCTGGTCACAAAGTCAGTTTTAATTTTTTTATTTTATTGCATTTTCTGTAATAACATATACAAAATATGCTTCCAAGATACGGACATACATACACTGGAAACATACCACATCAGGCCTTAATGCAGGATAATACAGGTCACATATCTAGAGTCTAGACAACCACTCGGGGGAGTGGGGATTCTTACTGTTAGCCTAAAACACTTATTGAAGAACATCAGTGAGTGACTATATTGTAACCAGTGCTCATTAGGAATTTTAGAAATAATTCATAAACATCAAAACTATAACCATCGGCTCTAAGGGTACATAATAAAGATTCCTATGTTGCCAAATTATCAGAGGATAGATAGGCATCTAATTCCATCCCTAACTGTACTTCCAGTCTGTTCAGTATAAAATAAGAAATGTTAATAACAAACAAGCGTTCAAATTGTTGCATTTATTTGTCTGCAGTTCAAGAATGCCACTCAATTCAAATACCTGCCAATGAGCATTAGAAAATTATGTGTGGTCACAAAGTCAGTCAATAAAGGCCAAGCAGGGAATGTGTTACTTTGGTTTTAATAACTTTGACTCAGTACCTCATGAGACATTAGTTAAGAAATTAAATGCTCTAGGGGTTAAAGGAAAAATGATTTGATGGATTAAAGATTTTTATGTGAAAAAACTCAGAGAGCATATCTAAACAGAGAAGTCTCAGATGAACAATGGGTCACTCATGGGGTTCCCCAGGGATCGATCCTGGGCCTCAATCCTTTTTATGTTTGCTTTCATGCGCAGTGCACAAGAAACATATTGAGATAGTAGAGCATTGCAGAGTTGTGGCAGTGTTGTGGCCAATGCAGCGGACGCTTTAATGGGCGCATCCCTCGGCCACCAATTAATGCTGAAGCTGCCGATGATGGCAGTTTCAGAGACAGCAACGCACTTAAAAGAAATCTGCCACTGCAATCAGGGGCAGTTTTATCATTGCAGTGGCAGTCCCCCCTCCCTCCCAACCAGGCACACAGCAGGACAACAAATTTAAATGTTAACTCCCTCCCACAGCTGCTGCCAACCCCGCACCCTCCGTTCTTGGTTCTCTGCTGACATCAGGGTGCTCAATCCCCGTGTCAGCATGTATCCCCCTCCCCCATTAATGTGACACACTGGGAGCCCACCCCAGTGTGCCAAAAAATACTTTGATGTTTCCGACACCAGGATGCCCACTCCCGGTGTCGGGTGCACCTCCCCCCTTGTCCCTATGTTCTCTGCCTACCTTAGGGTGCCCAATCCCCGGGTCAGCATTGATCCCCCCTCCATTACTCTGGCATACTGTGAGCCCACCCCAATGTGCCAAAATCTGTTTTCTTAATATTTCACCTGTAAAAAAGAAAACAGTCCCACAACGTCTTTTTTTTTTTTAACCTGAAAAAAGAAAACAGTCCCTCATCGTTCCCACTGGCCCCCCTCCCCAACCCACACCCTTCCTCTGCGCATTTCACCTCCCCACACACACCCCTCACCCATACTTACCACCAGAGGTCAGGAGCAGCGATCTTCTGTGGACGTCTGCACTCTTCAAAGACCAACCGGGAACTGAAAAAATTATGGTAAACCCTATAATGGCAGTCAATGGGGGTTTTCAACTTAGGTTGATATCTCGGCTAGTGTTTGGAGTTTTGGTCCCAGATTTTCAACATGGGGTTCTGGAATCCCACTTCATGAACACTGGCACTGTCATTTCGTTTCTCTATCCTGAAAGGTGATTTCGCAGTCACTGCGTGGAATCACCTTTTGGGACCTATTAACAAAATGACAGTGCCACCGTTCATGAGGTGGGGTCCCAAAAAGCCATTGTTGCAAATTTGGTGGAAAAAAATCAAAAAAATGACTGCTTTACAAGCTTCCATTGCGCAGTTTCTACGCACACTTGTAACTTCATCAGCTTTTAATACAGTACTTTCACTCCAAATGTCCAACAATGCCTTTTTTTCGCACCCTTTATGAACAGTACAGCTGTCATTTTTTGCATCCTTCCCGAAATGTGTTTTTACACCTGTGTGCAGAATGGCACAGTCGCTGTGTAAAATCAGCTTTCAGGACATAGTAACAAAATCACAGTGCCACTGTTCATGAGAGGAGGTCCCAAAATGGCCATGTTGAAAATTTGGTGAAAACATTCCAAAAAATTACTGCGTTACGAGCGTGCATTGCACAGTTTCTACGCACACTTGTAACTTTGCCACTTTTTCATATTTTCACTCCAGATTTTCAACACTGCCATTTCTTCACACCTCTTCATGGACAATACACCTGTCATTTTTCATATCCTTCCTAAAATGGATTTTCGTACCTGTGGTGCTGAATGGCACACTTGCTGTGTGAAATCACCTTTTGGGATTGAGTAACGAAATGATACTGCCACTGTTCATGAGGCAGGGTCTCAAAAGGCCCATGCTGAAAATTTGGAGCAAAGATACAACAAATGCCGGGTATTGGGGTTTCCAACCATAATGCCCACCCTGTACAGACTGACAGGTGTTGGTGGTGTGACTTGGGGTCATCGGCCATAATGCTCATGCCATTCCACCCCACCACCCTGCAGCCACTGACAGGCTTTGAGGGTGTGTCTTGGTCTGTGGCCCTAACGTTCACCCCATTCACCTATACTGCACCCATCTCAGCTTATTTCCTTAAGGAATGGGGTAAGCGTAAGGGCCAAAGACCTCAAGGCACACTGCAACACCTGTCAGTGTCTGCAGAGTGGGGTGAGGTGGAATGGCATGAGTGTTATGGCTGACAACCCAAAGGCACACTCCCAACGCCTGTCAGTCTCTGCAGGGTGGAGATTGGGGTTGGCACTACTTCACTACTCCACTGCCATTCCTGTTATGCATCTCTCTAACTTCTGCACTACCAATGCCAATACCAGCAAGCAAACATTCAACACTGACAAATGCTTGTTCATATTTTGATTTGTAATAGAGGTGAGGGAATTCATTCAAAGATAAACCTCTTTGCATATGATACCAAGACTTGTGGCAGGGTAGACAGTGAGGAGGAAGTAAGATTACTTGGAGAGGATCTAGAAATACTCGAGAAATGGTCTAGGATTTGGCAACTAAAATTCTTTGCAGAATAAATGTAAGATAATGCATACTGAACAAAAAGTCCAAGAGTGCCTTACTTGGTGGATGGAGTAAAACTAGAAAAGAGAGCTGAAGGGGACGTAGAAGTGTTAATAAGCAATAACACAACAGAAACATTACATACAGAATACTGGATGGGCAACTATACACAACCAGTGTGTTCTGCCACAGACTGGTTCTGATTCCCTCTGACCTCAGAGCAAAGCTCAAGAGGTCTATGAGAATTAGAATCCGAGGGGCAGAACACACTAGTTGTGCACAAAGTGCTCATCATCTATTTTAATAGTATATAGTATCATGTGAAATGTGTACATTGTGTTTTCTCTTTCACAATGAAACTGACTTGCAGCCTCTAGAGATTCTATAATGTTGTTCTACCACAGAAGGGTACAATCACATTCCATGACCTTTGAACTGTGGTACAACAGCATTTTGAAAAGGATGGATTTCTATATAGAACAATGCTCTACTATACAGTATAATGTAACAAGGCAACAGGGAAGACAAATAAAGTGCTGGGTCATACAGGCAAGTGAATCAGCAGTAGAAGAAGGGAGGTGATATTACCCTTAAAGAAATCTCACTTGAGGCCACACTTGCAGTATTATATGCACCTGAAGTCTACACTTGAAAAAAGATAGCGAGAGAGTTGATGCAGTGCAGAAGAGAGCCACAACGATGATACAAAGGCAACAGGGCAATTCTTATGAGTAATGATTAATAGACCTGAATCTGGGGGCAAAAGGGAAAGGGGACGATATGATAGAGACATACATTTTTAAATGGGATAAGCAGAGTGGACTGTGAGGATTTATTTATAATGAAAGTAGACACTGGCTCAATTGGAAACTGTGAAATTGGTGGGAGGAATGTTAAAAAAGGATGTTAGAAAGTATTGCTTCCCTGAGAGGGTGGTGGAGAATTGGAACAAGCTTCCGAAGGAAGTAGTATGTGCTAATACTGTCAGAGAAGTCAAGAATAAATGGGACACATATGGGGATGATGAAAATATCCTGGATGAATAAATACTTCTAATAATACATTTCATATACTCGACACTGTACTGTTACGCTTTGCAGGTGGATACCCTCTGTAGACACTCAACTTACAATAATTATAACTCTCAGGATGACTGCCAGGTCCTGTCCCTTCTGCTTCAACTCACCAAATGTATCTCTCTGGGCACAGAGTCTACAATAATAATAATAATAACCTCTCTGGATGGATGGCTGCCAGACCCAGTCCCCCCTGCCCCAGCCCACCCAGTTTACTTTTGTGTAGCCACACTGCCTACAACAATGTTAACCTTTCTGTGGATGGATGCCAGGCTCAATCCCTTCTGTTCCAGGTCACCCAATTTACCTCTCAGTAGATACGTAATCTGCAACAACATTAATGTCTGCATTGTGCTTACACGTTATAGTTTAGTACTCTGTATTAACATTGGCTTACACACTTACATATGCTCCATGTTCAGTGTTCCTACTGTACACACAAGGGATCTTCTCCACCAGTGAGTCACTGCAAATGCCCCTTCAATATCCACTGATATCAACTGAAATGGATTTAGGGGAGAAGAAAATAAAGATGCTCTTGGAGCGATGCAGTGATCCCTTCCCGAGATGCTGGATCCTGGTCCTGTGGAGGCTGACAGAGTCCTTCTTGGCTGTGGAGCAACACTGTGTAACTACTCACACTAGCTGAGCTTTCCAGTTGCATCAAGCAAACAGACTGAGGATGTGTTACAAGATTTGTACCTTCACACACCTGCACAGAAACTTATAATGATGATGTGCCTTGCTACCTGCCCCCAACAGGTTGCACTGCAGAATCCCATATGAGGATGAGGGCGCTGAATCTGCGAAATCATGGAGACTGAAGAATAAGTGAATAAAGGATGACTCTGCATTGGTGACTCAAGCAAAAGATGTCAGGAAATATTTTAGAATTTAGTTGAGCCTCCAACATGTGAAGATAACTCACTTGGAACAATATACAAATATTGACCAGACCTTGGGCAGTAAAATGGAAAAAAATTGAAAATATGGACCTTGAGGGATGATTCATTGATTGATAACACAGTGCCATCTGCTAAGACCAAGCACTCATATCACAGGTTTTGCTGTGATGTCTTGTAGGATACTGCAGGAACTAATGTAATCCAATGGCAATTACTCCAGCTTGTCATGGAGTAAGATGTGAAATCCCACACACAGTAATAGTAGTAGTAAAAGCTTTTATTTTTCAACAGCAGGAAACAATCAAAAGAGGTGGCTGCAAAACACAACAGGCTGGACCGGTGCCGTGTTTCTCACACGAAAACATTTGGTCACTGATCATTGAGGGAGGGTGCCCTCTGCATCTGTATCTCACTGTTGGTTTTACCTAGGTTCATAGGTTGAGTACAAGTTCGAGGGACTGGCCCAAAAAGAACTGCCCACCCTTAACCAAGGTGGAATTTATATTTATAATACCCATATATAAATCTAAATTAGTCTTAAACTATTGTAAATTGGAGCTATGTACTATCTCTGGGGGAAGGGAGCTCCAATAAGGAATAGCTCTTTACAGTTTTATTAATAGAGGATCTTAGTCTCAACTTATGAGATCTAGTATTCATTACAGAAGGACACCACTTAAGACAGATGGTTTCAAATAGGGCTGGATCTAGAGACACTCTAAAAATTAAACATGGGTCACCACGTAGAGAACGATATTCTAGAGAGTAGAGAGTAGAGATTCAAGCCTTTTAACCTTTCACCATACTCTAATAATTCCAAATTTTTTATATTCTTAGTAAACCTGCATTGTATTTTTTCTACCATTACTTTCTCTTGTGCTGATGTTGGTGCACAAAAGGAAGAGCAATAGTCTATATGAGGTCTTACTATGCTATTAGATTTATCAAAATAAAGTGTTTGGATCTCTATACCAGCGTATGGTGGATTCCTTTGGATTACATGGATGAAGACCGTGTTGCCGAGATTTCCTGTTCTGTAAGTACATTATTTTTCAACAGGATAAAACTATTAGGACCATCATGGCCCTATTTTCAAAGGTGTCCTGCATGTAAATACTACATCAAAAGGTTGCATGACATAAGTAAATACATTTTTTATACATTCGAGTTGCTACAAATATTATCACTTATTACATGGACTAAGTACACAGTGTGTTGCACATAAATATAGAAACAAACTAATTGTAAACCCATATTTGATCATTTCTTTTTAAGTGCCTGACAAAATTCAGCCAAAGTGACTTATGTCTTGCTTATTGGGTTAATTCTTCCACATTTTGGTTGAGTTGTAGTGAATTATTTATTCAGACTTATTATTTGCCCTAGGAATGTTTAATGCTCAGTGACGTACATTTCTCATTGAGTAGACATGGTTTGGTACTTGGATAGCGACCTTTAGGTTGCCCTGTACCAAGCCTCACTCATCTTACACACCATCATTGCCCATTGCTTCCCACCTTGGTTCTAAAGAATCCCATGATAGCAGACTATATATTTGGGAATGATGCCTGTCAAAAGGGCAGAGAAGCAGAAATCTCACCAATCTACTGTAAGATGCATTTCACAATCCAAATAGCTGTTTACTAGCATACTGATAGATCACATTCCCATATTCCAGGCTGGTAATATGAATTGTGTCGCAGTCATATTGCTTACTTGATATGGAATTGCCGAAGCTAAATCTCTCAATGCTCCTATTCTGGAATTCACTGTTTTGTTCACATTAATTATATTGAATTCAGAATGCAGTGAATGATCTAATATCTAAATTGGGGGGCTTACCTTGAGTGTCTCCCTGGGCTCCAGTTATGCCCACTGCCTATCTGATGTCCAGTAAAGGAAGGTAAATCCATGTACAGTAATGCTGTGTTGCTGTCCCACGTGAGTGCACACTGCCATGCTGCAGCGTTGTTTCTTTAAGAGTTCAGCCTGTGTGTATGGTGTACATAGCCTGGGCTGGGTCTGAGTGAAATGGAGCTCATGACCAGCCAGGCAGGACCCTGATAGCCTCCACTCTGCAGTTGCTTGATAAAGCAAAGGCAGCTCTCTTATAATCTGTAAATGTGTATTTCTAAAGAATCTGTTGCCTTTTGAAATGAACTGTAGATGCAGACTGTTTACTTTTTAGCATGGGAGCCACCATGTTTGAACGGACTTTGCTTTTGGACCATTCAGAAACAAGAGGTCCTCATGGGGTTCTCATTACAGTGCTTTATGGGAGAAACTGTAAACTTTTCTGCTTGATGCCTATTTAACCAATCGGAGCTCCAGGACAGTGACTGACAGTGTGGACAGCCAACCAGAATACAAGAATCCCACTCTTTAGTTATCAAATCCAGAACAAATGGTTTGATACCTTTTTGGACAAACAAGGATGTTACAAAAGAATAAGAGCTTTAGCTTTTCGGACCAACAAGTCCTTCCTCAGAAGCCTAACAGCCTATTTAAACTGAAGAAGGACTTGTTGGTCAACTAAAGGATATTTATTTTGCAACATCCTTGTTAATTCAATAAAAGGTATCAAACTATTTGTTCTGGATTTTTTCTTACGAGGACCAAAACAGCATTAAACAGTTAGCTGGTCTTTAGTTATGGGACTGTTTTGAACAAAGGGGAGATCAACTCGAGCTCTCATAGAGGTGAGAGTCTGTGTGGCCAGCTGAGAGAAATGCAGGGACAAGGCCTGCTTTGCCTCCCTGCAGGACTGGTAAGGCATTTGTTTGGACTGCTTCAAAGCAGAAAGGGTTATTTTTTCAGCTACCAAAGCTGATAAGGAGAACGCTTTGCCAAAGAGAAAGTGTATTTGCTGAACTGTCTCAGAGAAAGTGAAACTACTACAAGAGATTGCTCCAGGGACTCCACATGTATAAAGGGACCCTGCCAATGAAATTTGTCTCCTACGTTTTTAAGGAAGAAGGAGACCTGATTGTCCTGTTTCCAGCTTACATTCAAGAGACTGACATTCCTAAGGAAGCAAAAACAAATATAAATGTAGAAAGTGTTGTAATTTCAACACTTTCTACATTTATAATAATTGTTTGCATGTGCATTGAAACACATGAGTTATTACCTTTACATTTCATACTGTTAGTAAAAATAGTCCAGTAGAATTCTAGCATTGTTACAGCAGAAATCCCATTCCATCCAAAGTATTTCAGTAAGAAACTGTTATACTTTTAACTTCATCAAAGAAGTAAAATACTATTTAATTAATGGTGATCATTCTTTACATATGGATAATGGCACTTTTATCTACATACGGATCACGGCACTTTTATCTCCAGTTACAACCTTCCAGTTGATATTTTTGGCTACAACTGGGAGATTGTAATCCGCACCTGTCAATCAAGCGCAGCCACAGAAAGCTAATTGGTGCGTAGTTTCTCTGTGAGTGGGCTGAACATCTTGCCCAACATGGCAGCTCCATTAACGAGCACTGGCACTCAAGCTTTGCCTAACACTGTTAAAGCAAGTAAGATTTAAAATATTTTTAAATATCCATCTTTTTGATCCTGCTTTGAAAATGAAATAAAATCTATCTGTTGATCCGCCACTCATACCCTTCTCGAGCAGGTCTACACCCACAGCTATGCTGATGACCCATGACTTTCCAGAATGCCTTTTCTACTGTAATGTAAAAACAGAAAGAAAGAGGAAAAAAACAAAAGAAAAGAGAAAAAAGGGAGAACCAGTCAGTGTGTGTGTGTATGTGTGTGTGTGTCTCTGTCTCTGACAGAAGTGCTGCACTAACTGAACTGTGATGAAAGGGAAAACAATTGTCACCATTAATTAAATAAAATAATGTGTGTGTGTGCACGTGCGCATGTGTGTTTGTAAAAAAACTGAATTTTACACACACCCTCAGTGTGGGATGCTTTTATGTAGTGTCCCACACTTCCAGTGCGTGTAAAATGCTGATTACACACACCCACCCATATATTATTCTATGTTATATTTTATATTTTCAGGTTATGCATGTTTTAACAATGTTGTCCATCTATGTGTTTTTGCAATTAATAAACAAGTAATTGTGTCCTGTTTTTTCTTTTCAAATCAAATCTGGATAGAAAGGGCATAAGATTTTCAAAATCATAACACATGCTCAGATTGTTTTTACTGTCTTTGTCCAGGAAAGGCACACTGAGCTACAACTTGTTCCTGGGTGTGTTTTGGGGGCACAGGGAGGTTAAAGGAAAACTGCACCCTCGTATCTTCTAAATGTTATTGTTTCCATGTCAACAGACAACTCTTTTCATGTAGTTGTTAAAGATATATGCAACCACTTCAGTCAGTTTTCACATTTCATACTAGGCCCTGTTACTGTCATGGGAGGGTCCATTTCGTGGTTGTTGAAATCTCATTGTCCTTGAGAACTGCATTAGCATATGAGAACATGATGTCAGATCAACCATTTATATCATGTATCTCTATGCTGAAATAAGAAATACTTTACAAAAACTCTCTGGAAACTCATAAACCAAATGGAGTTTAAAAGGGAAAAAATCTGCATTACAACTCAGATAACTTGTAAAACTCACTGAAGTTAAATGTGGTATTTCATACCTTCTTGCAACTTGTTTCTTTAAAACTACTCAAGCAGACAGGCATACTGGGGAGTTTAAAGGCTGATTACGCATCACATTCTCATATGCTAATGCAGCTCTCGGGGACAATGAGATTTCAACAACCATGAAATGGACTCTCCCAGGACAGTAACAGGGTCTAGTATGAAGTGTGAAAACTAAATGAAGCAGTTGCATCCTTCTTTAACAGCTACATGAAAAGAGTTGTCTGTTGACATGGAAACAATAACATTTAGAAGATACAAGGGTGCAGTTTTCCTTTAAATGGTTTGCTCTGGTCACACAATATACAAGTAGAGCATGTTGGAATCAAAACCCATTCTCCTGGATGAATGAAACTTGTTCACAGCTCTTAAACCTGTACTGACAGCGATTAATCAGAAACTACACATGTCAAGGCTGGACCCATGATGCCAGGTCAGTAGGTGTGGAGCCACATTTGCATCTTGAAGACCTCAGTTCACACTCACAATTGTAAGAGAAAGGCTGTTAGGGAATGAAAAAGACCAAAGCTGGTGCTATGGCAGCCCCAGAAATCTGTACTGACATGAACACAGCCAGGGTTAGACATCCTGATATGGGGCCCCAATACCTGTTGGCAACACAGAGCCAGCCTTGAGATGTGTAGTTTTTGATGATCAGCCAGCAGTATAGCCTAGAGGTTAATGCAATCCTAAAGATGGATTATTTTTACTAACAGTTTGAAATGTAAGGGTGATAACTCACTAGTTTCAATGCACATACAAAGCAATTCTTATAAATGTAGAAAATGTTGTAATAACACCTTAAGACACACTTAATAAAACAGACAATTTCCTATTTAACCTACAGTCAAAGGAGAGCCAAGCCCCTCAGTGACATCATTTCCTGTCAGGAGCCTAAAACAGATGGCTGCCGCCAACCCTTAATTACAGGCTGATTTACATATGAATAACTCTGGACTGCAACAACTCTGAGATAAACACAATGGCTCACTCAAATTAGCTTTCTATGGGCTTTCAGACATTAAGAACTCCTGCAGATGACAGTTCCCCTTTAAATTACTGATGACTCAAAAAGACACTGTGGCCTGGGTGGTATGCTGCCGCAGTGTACTACTGGTCATGGCCAGGCTCAAGTCTGTTCTAGGAGCTAGTGTTTGGTACTGGTGGTGCAATTGTGACAGACACACTCACTTAGTCCTGGGAAAGTTGAGAAGCTAATGTTTCTGAAGTTGAACCTTCATGACTTTTGAATAAGACCACCTAAAGAAGATTTTAATCTTGTCTGTGACCCTGTGGAAACACCCTGACAACCAAAGGATGTCAGTTAGCCGTGGAACAATGAACGGTGTGCAAGAGCAACCAGTGGAGAATGGATTTGGAAATATGATTATTTTCAACTGACATTCAGTGTCAGCATTGACCATGACTCCCTCGGTGACTTGCCTGCCCTGCCTGATGCCCATCAGCCCCTTGTCCACACGCTTAAAAGCTCAGTTCTACTGTCAAGTTCTCTGCCTGTCCATCATGGATTCCTCCAATCAACTGCAACTGTCACATCATCAGACTTACTGTAAGCATCCGTGTATATGTTCCTCAGTAATGCTGCTTTCATCAGAACCAAACAACATTCACCATATGTCTACCATCCTGTTTCTATTGCTGCTGCACTTGCTGTATGGGTCCCTCAGTCTCTTACCTGCATCAGTCATGCTGTGACACACAGTGCAATCACTAGTTGCTACTTGTACCATCCAGAAGTGCCCTTTAAATGTGAGATGATGTTAAGTAGTGTTTCACTGTCTTGATTCTACTAAAGAGTCTAACAAACAACCACAAGCAGATCAGTTAATTTTAACCAGCAGGAAGAGAAGAGCAGCAGTCATGCAGAATTACGTAGTGGCCTTACTGAATGCAACTGATCATGCAGTGACAATGGTAGTTTACTCTTCTGGTAAAGGTGATTATAGGAGTACCTTTTTACAGCACTCTGAGTCGCAACATATGGGTTATCTGAGCTCTCCTCATATGCTGATGCACAAAGGAATTCCAAAATTCAAAATCCGATCTATCCCCTCCCTTTCTCTCCCATAATCCAGGCAAAACCAGATTGGGGAGTGACGGACTAGACATGAAGTTACTATCTCTCACCCTCAATGTTCTTATCATGCCCATAACAATGTTATTTAATAAATCCTTGGCCCTAGCTCAATTTCCAGAGATATGGAAGCAAGCCCTGGTAACTCTAGTGCATAAGAATAGTGACAAGGTGCTGGTGTCAAACTACAGGCCAATATCTATCCTCTCCCCACTATCCAAAGCTTTGGAAAAAATCATGTGGCAAGTCAGCTCTCAGAATACCTCAATAAGCACAATCTGCTCTGCCCAAACCAACATGGTTTCAGGCAAAAATACACAGTACCACCACGGCACTGCTGGAATACACTGACTATGCGCACAAGGCCCTGGATTAAGGCAAATTAGTGGGGTCCATCTTCATTGACGTCACCAAAGCCTCCAACACCACCAACTACCTTCTGCTAGTACTCCAGCTCCAAAGATTGGGTGTGGCACCTAACACCGTGAATTGGTTCAATGACTACCTAACACACAGGAGCCAGTGAGTCAAAATCAGGTGAGCGTTATCCAGCTCTAGAGATGTACTCCTAGGAGTCCTCAAGGATCAATTCTAGGGCCCCTGCTTTCAGCCTCTTTGTAAATGACCTACCCACAGCCTGTGACAACAAACTGATTCTGTATGCAGATGATGCCATGCTGCTGAGCAGTAGCACCTCTCAGGTTACCCTACAAACAGAACTACAGAACTCTTTCAATAAACTTGAGGACTGGTTCAGTAGGCAAAAGCTGCTACTAAATTACAAAAACCAAGGTCATGCTACAATCCAGCCCCTACAACACACACAAGCATGCTCCCCTCATAATCACCAATAAGGCTGGTGAGCAGATTGAGCAGGTGCACTTGTTCTAGTACCTTGGAGTCACCACTGATGACTCTCTCACTTATGCACACCACATAGACTCCCTTGTCAGAGTGGTAGACACAAAGATTGGGGTCCTCTATAGGCATAAGAAATCCCTCACCCTGGAAGCACTCCGAATCTCAGTCTCCAGCTCCATACCCTCCACGATAGACTACAGGCTGGTGGTCTATGGAGCTGCTACTGATAGAGTGCTCAAAAGGTCAAATTGCACTCAATAAGGCATGCTGCCTCACCTGTATGCAGATCACTACACTCATACTTGTACCCTGTATGGCGTACAAACTGCTTAACCTAAAAGACAGGATCAAATACCAAACTTGCCTCCTGGGAAAGAAGGCACTCCTCAGAAAAACACCACCCTGTACAGGAAACCTGCTTGAGGCTTCTCTCTCAACACATCACCAGACGGAGGAAAAATGGAGCACTGTCACACCATTTCACGAACCTCACTAGGGCAATGCGCTTTCTCCTATCAGGCCCCCTCTGGATAAATGAACTCCCGTTGAAATTGCAAACAAACAACAGCCTGCCTCAGTTCAAAGCAGGCCTCAAACATCACCTAATGTCTAGCTCAAAATGTACCTGCTTCTCCAGGCCCCACTTGATGAACAGGACTACCCCAAGGTAGCACCCAGTAGGAGCTACCTAGAAAACCCTGTCTCATTTCAAGCTAACCAAGGGCTTAAGTAATATCAGTCCTCTTTAAGCATCACTTAGTACTGCCCCTCCCAACCTCCACACACACACATACTTACAAAGCTTCTAGAGCTGCTCCCCATTACAGCCCCTGCTTTCAACCCCAATCCCCTTGTTTCACTGTCACCCTGCCTCTCACCATCTGGGATAGCGTTAAAATCTATGCAGTTACTCTGCCATAGTCTATCATTGGATTTGGAGGTTTTCAGGGGTGTGCTACCTAGGGCAACCAATTAGAAATAGCTTAGTATTCGACTACAACTGCTCTGTTTTTTTCTCCTATTTGTCTAATTGTCATGTAATCGCTCTTTAATGCCTAATGATCAGGCCTGTGTAACCACTGAATATGTGTATTGTCTTATTGTCCACCCTGACATGGAACCTTTGTAAAAGAGCTCATGCTCAAATGTCTTTCCGAAATACTAATTAAATTAAATGAAAAAAATTAAAATTAATCCTCAGTATGAGTTCTTCCAAAGCTTGAAATACTCCTGAAAATGATATAAGTAGTAATAGAATGGCCCTAATGGGCCCCCTCTGGGGTGCCGTTAGGGAATAAGACACTTACAAGTTATGTTTCACTATCATATTCACTTTCTTTAATGATTGCTGCTAGAAATCCCATGCATACTTTTTCCAAACTAACAGTGAATTCAAGCATATATGTTCAGATCTGTTTTAATATCAATCATTAACACCAAGGTCCAGACATGTACAATATTCACATAATTTCCCATGGCACTATCCTGTGCCAGTAACTTCCCTTTCCCCTTTTTCTCCTTTCCTCCTCAGTGGTGGGCCACGGAGTGCTGCAGAAAGGTGCTCCTATAATCACCTTTACCAGGGGAATAAATTACCATTATCTATCACACCATTTTACAGCACTCTGAGTCAGAACACATGGGTGATTATACAGCAGTAACATTCTCTTGTTGGGTGGGAGGAGGAGGAGGAGGAGGAGGAGGAGGAGGAGGAACAGAAGTTAATGCGGCCTTGATTACCTTCTGACCAAAGTCTGAATTGCTAGTTAGGCCAGTGTTGAGTCGTTAAAACTTTGTGAAGGTATGCAGAGATGCTCAGGTAGCTGCCTGGCAGATCTTAGCTATGGATGCTGAGTTACACTCTGCACAGGAGGTGGCTACTGCCCTAGTGGAATGGACCCTAATCTGGAGTAGAACCGGTGTGTCTCCAGAGGTGTAGGCTTTGATTATGGTTTGTCACAAGCACCAAGCAAATGTGGACTTAGAGGCCTGCAATTCCTGTTTTGGTCCCTGAGGAATAACGAACAGCCTGTCTGACCGTCTGAAGGAGGCTGTTCTGGCAAAGTGGGTCCTAAGTGCCCGACTCAGGTCTAGATGGGTTAAGATATCCTATGGGGATCATCCTCCTGTGGGTTGAATGTAGGCATCAAATCTCCTGCACCAAATGGAAGGTGGAGGCCACCTTGGGAACAAAGGGCAGGACTGTTCAGAGAACTACCCAGTCTGGGAAGAAAGTCATGAATGGTTCTCTACAGGATAGAGCCTGAATCTCACTGGTCCTCTTGGCTGACAAAATTGCCACCAGGAACATCATTCATGGTAAGAGTAGCTAGGGGTGCTGTCTCCAGAGGCTCAAACGGGACACTAGTTAGTGTGTCCAGTACCAGGTTGAGGTGCCATGGTACCATCGGCAGTCTGGGGCAGTGACTAATGTTGCCTGCTGCCTTCAGGAAGGTTTGTACTAAGGGGTGTGCCCATGGCAGATGTCTGTTGGTCTTGCCTCGAATTGCTCCAATGGCTGCTGCTTGCACCCATAGGGATGCTGGGGTTAAACCCTTGTCTAAACCATCTTGTAAAAACTCTAAAACATCAATGATGGTGCACTCTGATGCAACTAAATTTCTTGCCTCACACCATGTCATAAACACTAACCAATGTCTGCTATATGTTCTATTGGTAGAGTTTCTCCTAACCTGTACCATTGTTTTGGCCACCTTACCGGATACCCCAACTTTCAGCAGTCTAGTCCTCTGAGCAGCCATGCTGTTAGTCTCAGAGGTCTGGGGTCCTCGTACCATACAGGGCTCTGTTTGAGGAGCTCTTGGTATGAGGTTAATGGCAATGGTCTGTCTATGAGCATCCTCTTGATGAGGGTGTACCAAGTTATTCTGGGCCAGTCCAGAGCAAACAGCAGGATCATGCTGCCCATGTCTCTTATCTTCTGCAGAACTTGTGGAATCATTGATATTGGCAAGAAAACATATGCCTTCTGGAAGTTCCAGGGTGTGGATATCACATTCACCGTAACTGCTCCATTCTCCCTGTACCTGGATATGAATCTTGACAGCTGCTTGTTCTGTGCTGATGCTATGAGGTCTATTTGAAAAGGTCCCCATTTCTTCTGAATTTTTTCGAAAATCTCCAGGTTAAGTTGCCACTCCCCCTGTTGTATTGACTGTCTGCTCAGCCAGTCTACCCTTGTGTTGAGGTTTCCCAGCAAGTGAACCGCGGTGAGGCTGAGAAGGTGTTTTTCCACCCATATCATCAATGCTTGCATTTCTTGGGCCATTGCGTTGCTCCTTGTTCCTCCTTACTTGTTTATGTAAGACATGGCTACGTTGCTGTCTGTTCGTACTTTTACGTGTCTCTTTCTGACTTGTGTTTGAACGTGTTCAAGAGCTAGGCGAATGGCCCTGGTCTCTAAAATATTTATTGGTAGATGTGAGTCTGCTTCTGACCATTTTCCCTGTACAGATTGTCTGTTCAGTACAGCACCCCAACCTTGCAGGCTTGCATCTGTTTCGAGTGTTCATGTTATGCATTTGTCCAAAGTTAAAGGACCTCTGTGCACAAGCACTGAGGCAATGGTTACCCCAAAGGGCATTTGGCTGGGAAGCTCAGTTTCAAAGAAATACAAAATCACACATGCCCCCACAATGCAAAGCATCATGGGCTGCATATGCAAATCACCACAGAATATCCAAAGTTGCTCCCTGTCTCACATTGTTTGGATTCATCCATCATTTCAGTGAACTTTTTACCAGTGTTGTGAGGGGCACCCTTTGGTTGTAGTTTTGCGAGTTTTAATCCCAATTGTTCAGTAGGAGTCACTGTAGTCGCCTCATGTGTGCTCTGGCCCAGTCGTGCAGATCTATGCAAGCTGCCATCAGACTGAGTAGCTGCATTAGATGCCACACAGTTGTCATCTTGTGATGCAGGATTTTCCTGTAATGTGTTATTATGGTTGTTATTCAGTCCTCTTTAGGTCTGACTACGCCACAGTGTCAAAGATCACCTCTAAATGTTCAATCGATGTCGAAGGTGTTAGGTAACTTTTGTCATTGTTGACTATCCAACCGTGCTCTGTGAGCAGCTGCTGGGCCCGTAAGGTCACTCTCTGTGAGTCCTCCTGAGTCTGTGCTCATATTAACCAGTCATTGTGATACAGAATTACATTTATCCCTTCCATGTGCAACTTCGCTGCCAGAGGTGCCATGACATTTGTGAATACCTGTGGTGCCGATGACAGTCCAAAGGGGAGATGCTGGTATTGGAGGTGGAGTCCCAGCAGGCAAAATCGAAGGAATCTTTGGTGAGTCGGTCTGATGGGGATATGAAGATAGGCATCTTTCAGATCTATTCAGGTTAGTATATCCTCGTTGTGGATTGCCGCAATTGTTGATCATAGCATCTCCATCTTGAACCTCCGATATCTCACAAACTTGTTGATGAACTTGAGATCCAGGATGGGTCTGAGGTCTCCAGTCTTCTTTGGGACCAGAAAGAAGACTGAGCAAATGCTGGAGTAATGTTCTTGTTTTAAAACTGGAATTATGGCTTTGCTATGAAGGAGCTGGTTTAGGATGGTCCTGACTTGTCTTTATGGTCACTCCATCCTCGCGATGTGAGATCATATGAACCGATCTCAACTAGGAGTTGCATTGAATTCTATTGCACATCCCTATGGCACTATTTCTGTGACCCATTTATCCGAAACTGATCTGGCCCAGGTTGCGCAAAACTTCTGTAGTCTTCCCCACAGCATCTGGTGGCCCCTGGACTGGTGGATTCTCATTGGCAGAACCCTCTGTTGGGATTATTGGGATTGTATGATTGCTTGTTATTGTACAGTATGTGCCAAATTAACCGGATGCACATGTAGCAGACAGCCACCCTACAGGATGTAATGACTATGCCAAATGCCAAAATATATATTGCTCCTTGTTAAAATCGTCTATTTAAGTGGACTCGTAGGTTATATGGCGACGCCTAAGCGCTGCATGACTGTCATTAACTGCTTTGCTGACACCTCTGCTGACACTGCTGACACCTTAACAAGGTTCTAATTATATGTTGGAGTTCTGTCCAAAACTCAACTGGCACAGTATTTAGACCCATACACTTCACAGAAGCACAAATTTTATTTTCATTTTGAGTATTGCTGTGCTGATGTCAAGAAAGCGCTCCTGACACTTCTTCGCACTATTGAGTAGAGTGACGATATCATCCTTTAGTGGGATCAGCTAGTCATGATGGGAATCCTGTATATGAGGCCCATTTTGCTATATGTGCCTATCCGCAAGCCTCCACAGGACACCAGACTTCTGCTCTTTCCTTCTTTAGGTCTGGAGTGTGTTTAATGGTGTCTGCACTGTAGTCTGGTAGGCAAAGTATGCTTTGCACTTTTGGCAGCAGTTCTCTCACGTGGTGGATTGTGGAGGTTCTGAGGGGGACTGTTCCTTCAGTGCCACAGTGCACAGCCTAGACAATCCTTTGTAGACTAGCTCACACCTTTGGACCTTTCAGAAGCCATTATCTGGGAACGCACTGAGAATGGGGTAAGACTGTCTCCAGAACAATTTTTTGTTGGTCCGTGCTTCCATTTGGGCTGATGGGGGGGCTTTTAATTTGATTCCACAGTGACGTTAGGGGACATAGAAGCACCGTTTGGGCAGTTGATTGCTAAGAACAATGGTACTTTTAATGCATTCCATGTGCCCTGTACTGATTACAGAATATATTGGTATATAGGCTGGCTTAAGCCATGTTTGGGTGGTCTTGCATATCAGTCTACCACCATGGTTGGCAAATTAGAGTTTTGTTAAACCGTGCATGTATGTTCCTGTGTGTCTATTTCTGTTTGAGAGGGAGTGTGGCTGAACATAATGGCATTCTGAATGGTGATAATCTTGCCTTCTGCTGGCAATGCACTAAGCTGGAGACAGACCTTGTAGCCAGGTAAAGTTTGTAGCCTGCGGTCCTGTCTTAGAGAACATAGTTTGTTGGTTTAGACTAAAGCCCTTTCCAGGTTTATGGGACACAGTTTCTTTGTAGCTCTCCTGCCACCAAGCAAGGTCTCTGGCAGACTGTGGTGGTTCATCTTACTATTGGTCAAGGAGTGGTTGGGGCAGTGCCATATGAAGCTGGACCAGAACCTCTCATGGACCAAAATGATGCTGCTACGATCCATGGGAGGTGAAGTTCAGTGTACCATGTTGATAAATCATGTTTTACTGTTTTGTTCATTGCTTGTTATATGATTTATATTGTTTTGCTGTTTGTGGGGAGCGGTTTGTTGTATGGAGAGAGTTGGGGAAGAGATAGTGTTGGAGTACTATACTGGACTTGGTAATGGGCTGGTATGGCAATGGGTGGGGTGAAGACGGCACTGGTATTGAACTGGGTAAAGATAGGGAGTATGTGAGTTTGTCACTTGGAATGTTAAAGGGACCCAAGAGGAAAAAAAAGCATTATGCTATTCTTAAACATCTTAAAAAGTTGGGGGCAGAGATTGTTTATCTCCAAGAAACTCACTTTAAAAGGGATCAGGTCACCTATTTGCAGAGGGAGTTGGTGGGGCAGGTGTATGGTGTGGGGGATAGCAATACAAAAAAAATGGGGTGGTAGTGCGTTTTGCCCACAAGGTAGCATTTCAGTTAATATAGGAGCTGTGGGATAAGGGCAGGTACATTTTTTTGCACAGCAGATCTGGTATGAATGAATTTTTGCTGGGCACAGCATATGGGCCCAACATTGATTCCCAGAACCTTTTCACTGGTCTTGCAACAGTGTTAGCCCCTTCACACACTTACCCATATTAATTGGGGGAGATTGGAGTATTGTTTATCAACATGATTTAAACAAATTGAGCTCTAACGGGTGAGGCCTCTCACCAGCACAAAGAGGTCTTCGTGAATTTCTCGATTTGGTACAGTAGGTCTGACATCACCATGGTGACTGCTGCGTCCAATGGAACACAGTTCTTCTTTCCACTTGCTCCGCACAGCTCCTTTTCTAGACTAAACTATTTCACCATATACTAAGAAAGCATACCAAGACTGTTCAGTTGTGAAATCAGGGAGATGGTATTATCAGATCATGCCCCTGTATACATGAGGCACAACATCCGGGGTGGGGCGGAAAAGGATAAGATGTGGCATCTTTTTTTGTTGTTTGTTTGTACACTATTTTTATCCTCCTACTCTGGTCCACCAGACTCTCTCCAGTGGGGCTCTGAACCAGCCTTATCCCTCCTATCTGAAATCCCTACTCACCGGATGACAAGGACCTCTCACTATCTCTGAACCACTGACCCTGGATTTAAGCCCCCAGGGCAGGACCGCCTACTCCTTTCTGGTGATCTTTCTGATAGTCTAGTGGGTGGTCAGGGGTCTGCGAGGAGGGATCCGGGAGGCTGGCAGATCCAGTGCTGGAGTGGTGACTGGCTCCTGGTCCCACCTTCCCTTGCTGGTGGCACCAGGGATTTTCCTTGTTCCGTTGTTTCCCCTGAACCTGAACATGCACTGAAGCCCCACACGCGATGGGCATGCTCCCGTCCCCCATGCGTAAGGCTTGCGCCGGAGCTACTCCCCTACATTACATGCCGCTAGGTGTGGCGGCACCCAGCCACCACCAGGGGCCACTGGAGCAGCAGCATAGTCCCCAACCCTCCCAGGAAAGGAGAGCAGTCCTCGGACATTCGATCCTTTCCTGCTCACCAACCACCCATGGTCCAGGCTCGTTCTCGAACCCGAGTTGCCGGTGTGGCGCGAAGTGGTTGGGTGTCTCAACCCTCAGTGCCACCGGGCCGCCCAGGTGTGGCATCTTAATACACAACTGCTCAAAGACCAACAGATAGTAGAGAAGTTATAGACGACTTAAAAAACTTCCTCAGCACAAATAAAGGGTCAGTAGAACAACTGGATGTCCTGTGGGAGCAGCCAAGTGTGCAGTCGGGGAGGGTATGGGATTGGTGACCAGAAAAAACATAAAAACAAAGAGAGAAACAAAAGCCAAAGACCTTCTGAATCAAATCAGAGCTATAGAAAACAGCTTAAATCGATACCCCAGAGCAGGTCTGTATAACCTGCAATTCTATCCAAGCTCAACATGTAGAACTGCTCAATGATAAGGTGGGGTTGGCTATTTTTAGGGCCAAGGTGAGATATCTAGAGCAAGGGGAGAGAGTGGGGAAAAATGCTGGCTCTCAGGCTAAAACAACAAGAGGCCTTGCATGTGGTAAAGGGACTAACAGCAGGACCTATTCCACGTCCAGTCACCAAAACTAACAGAGGTCTTTAAGGGGTTGTATGACACCCTGTACACCAATGAGCAGAAGGACCCTCACCTCCTTGAACGCATTAGGGAATACCTCTGTACTGTGCAATTTCCACAGCTTTCTGAGCGCCAGAGTAGCTCTTTGCAAGGGGAGATCACAATGGAGAAATTGAGGCTGGCCATACGTCGGCTTAATTTAGATAAAGCCCCAGGTCCAGATGGTTTCTCAATCAATTCTTATAAGGCAGGGGTTCTCAAATGGTGAGGCCAGCCTCCTTGGGGAGGTTCCAACCTGTTCCAGGGGAGGCTCAAGCAAGTCTTGAAAAAGTATTATATTTCAATTTTGAACTTTATAGATTTTGTGTGAAGGGATAAGGCAAATTGAAAGAGGATAATAGTAGGTGAATTTATGTATTTATTCACAAGTCTGTGACCAGGGAAGGTACTGTACACTGAGCCATGGCTTATTTCAGGTGTACCCAGGGAAGTGTAGTGAGAGACTACAATTCAAAATGTAACTGTAAAACACTTAAGCAATACAAAATGAATAAAAGTGCAAACAAATTAAGAACAATAAACTAACAATGCAAGGAACAATTGATCAATTCAACTGGCAGCAAAACTGTCTAAATACAAGAGTTAGCCGTACAGGTACTAGGAATAAGAGCAGGAGGGAGCAAAATGATCCCTGAGAAGTTGCTTAAGAGCAGGGGGAGAGGGGGAGAGGCAGAGGTCAACAGGAAGGTTATTCCAGTTAGAGGGGAAACAGAAAAGCAGTCTGACCCATGAAGGTATGGCAGTAGAGGGTAACAATGGTTGAATCAAAATATTGGAGCAAGTAGGTTGTCCTGTTGTGGGGTTACAATAAGCTTAATAACATGAGAGCCAGTTATGCAAAAGAGGTTTCAATTTATTCCTGATGTACTGTGAAAAGTAGGCTATTCTTCTATGGGAGGCCCAAAATATTTCAGTATTTTGGGGAAGCTCAAAATCTTTTCCATGGCTTAGGGAGGCTCACTATGACGAAGTTTGAGAACTGTTGTTATAAGGCATTTACCAGATATTTGGCCCCTTTCCTTGTGGACATGTTCAACTATGTACCCTCACAAGAGTTTAACAGACACTTTCTCACAAAGGGTCGGATTATGCTATTACTTAGACTGGGAAAGATGAGTTTCAGCTAGGCAGCTATCAGCCCATCTCATTGATTAATACTGATTTTAAAATCTTAGTCAAAGTTTTGGCCAATTGATTGGAGAAGGTATGAGATAGACTGATCTGGGCAGAACAAGTTGGTTTTATGGGGACAGGTCTCGAGCGACTAGGGATGTGCAAATATATAAATTGTGTATTTGCCACCTATTCGACAAGTACACCCAGGGTATTCGGGTATTCAACTGTGTTTGGGTATTCGATTATCCCAGTATTTGACCAAAATGTAGTGCATTTATTAAAAATGCTGTAGACAGGCCGGCCTGCCGGCGCAGAGGTTGATTTCAGCTTGCGACACCGGCAAACCAGGTTAGGGAGCAAGCCTGGGTCATCAGAGGGCCGGCTGGGGGAGAAGAATCAAGCGTTCACAGCACAGCTCTCCTTCTTCGAGAGATGGGGGGTTCTTGTGTCCAGTGCAGGAGCAACACCTAGTGGAAGCAGGGTGCATCGCCCTGTGCACCAACGCACGGTTGGGGAATCTCTGGGGTGGGACAGACGCAGGCATCATTGCACGTCTCCACCCCAGCCTATAGGGATAAAAAATCTCTCCATGCCAGGCCGTCTCTATGATGCCCTGCCCCCAGACTTCAATTAGCTGCCTGGCCGAGGGCTCTCCCAACTAGATACGGATACACACCACCAATTCCAGTCCCAGTGCCATGCCCCCCCCTCCTGGGGCATAAGCCAGGAGTAACTGGGAGAGCAAGGGGCTCAACAGGCAGTGGAAGTCACGGGGGCTCTGTGAGCAGGGCGGAGCTCTGACGGCTAGGCAGAAGGGCAGAAAGTAAGCTAAATATATTAAAAAAAAATGCTGTAGACAGGTAAAAATAACTCAAAATAGACAAATGAGATGTTTTCTGCTCAGCATAGGTAGAGGGTACTAGTAGGATGTGAAAATATACTGTAGTGATGCAGAGTCAGACAGCGTAAGCATAGTTTAAAAGAAAAACACCAGTTACCTTTGGCACTCTTCTGCCAGTACATGTTTACGCCCCTGCTTAGCTTTTTTGTGTAAAAACATTATTTTCTAACTTCATTTTTGGTATTAAAATGTCTGCTTAGCTAGGCTGCCACCCACCGGACCTATCTTGTGAGGATGCTCGTTACCTCGCTCGAGATGTGCTAATGTGCCCTCTGACCAATGCGTTGATAGGCAGGAGCACATTAGCATATTCCCTGGCATGGAAGCAAGTGGCTTCCACGAGATAACTAGCAGCCTTGCTAAATGGAAGTTTCTGAGCACTTTTTTAAACTTAATTTTAAATGCCAAAATGGCAAAAATGCTGTTACTTATAAACACAGAAACATAGAACTTGCCAGCAGGTAAGGATCACTAGACCCACCCAGTCTGCCTGTAGGCCCTATATAGTGTGTGTAACCACTGACCCTATGTGATCAATGGCTTTTCATCACTCCTTCCCCTCTCCAGGTTCCCCTGTGCCTGTCCCAGGCATGCTTAAACCCCTCCACTGTGCTTGCCCTACTACCTCTAGTGGCAGGCTATTCCAAGCGTCAACTACTCTCCATGTAGAAAAACTTCCTCACATTTCACATTAATCTACCCCTTTCAATTTCATATCATGCTCTGGTTCTAGTACATTTTTCTCCCTTGGAAAAGGTCCCCACCCGCACCTTGTTTATGCTTTTGAGGTATTTGAAAGTCTCTATCATGTCACCCCGCCTCGCCTCTGTTCCAGTAAGTATATATTGAGGCCCCCTAGTTTCTCCTCATGTGTTTTGTGTTGCAAGCCCTGCACCATCTTTGTTGCCCTTCTCTGGATAGCCTCCACCTTGTTTATGTCCTTGCACCGTGTGGCCGCCAGAACTGCACACAATACTCCACATGAGGCCTTACTAATGTTTTATGCAATGGCATCACCACCTCCTCCTCCTGCTAGTGATATCCCTGCCTATGCACCCCAGCATGCCACTGGCCCTCTCCGCAGCCTTTGCACATTGCTTTGATACCCTGAGATCATCAGAGATGATAACCCTAGGTCCCTTTCCTCTTTAGTGACAGTTAGCTCCTCCCCCATCCTACAGCTCTTCCCAGGCCTTCTACCCAGGTGCATTCATTTGCTCTTCTTAGCATTGAACCTCAGTTGCCATGTCTCTGACCATCTTTCAGGCTTCTCGAGGTCCCTCTTCATTTTTTGAATGCCTTCTGGAGTATCCACCCTGTTGCAGATCTTGGTGTCATCCGCAAATAGGCAGATCTTTCCTTCCGGCCCCTCTGCAATGTCACTAATGAAGACATTGAACAGGACTGGTCTCAGTACTGATCCCTGTGGTACTCCGCTGGTCACCCCTCTCTCCCTGGATTGGATCCCATTTACCACCACCCTCTGCCTCCTGTCTGTCAGTTAGAAAAAAATATTTTGTCAGACAGAAAAGCTAATTAGGTGTGTATGCACCGTCAGGAGAGTGCACAAAGGTAATCAGTGTTTTCCCTTAACAGAGTAGGCATTTTCTTTATATGTTCTGTTCTGTGTGAAAGTTACACCAAATAAATGAAGAGAAAATCTGCTTTGGAGACCAGGAGGGAAACACCGAAGCAAAAAGATACACAGCATGCAGAGGAAAGAATTAAACGTGAAAGACTTAAAACTATGTTTGTTCTGGAAACAGAAAAGCAAAGCTGAGTTACACAGTGGAGCAAATATTCATACTTAAAAAAAAATGTAATAAAATGTTTTTATTTCTGTATATATTTTCATGCTGCTATTTTGATTGCTGTCTGGCCTGAAAGTTAATGGCATAATAAGAAGTAAACATTGTAACCCAGTGCCTGGCTATACCAGGACAGGAGAAGTCACACTGAAAAAAAAAAAACGTAAGAGAAAAAGAGTTCTGATTTCCATGCTCATTGTCATTTTAACAGCCACAGTGATCACAAAGCTGTAAGGTCAGTCAAAAGACCAAATGCGACCATATTCAACATCGTTATTCCAGAATCGTTGTCAGTAAAATCAAGAGCAGAGATCAGAAAGCCGTAAGTACAGCAGTCAGTTCAGTGTTCCGAGCTGGCAGGCAGTGACAGCACGTTGTGAGGCTTTGACTGGTACACTCTATTCACTTAAAAGAATCATGCAGATGCAACTGAGCTTAACGAAAAGAAGCTGCTACACATGTTCAGGCTGCAAACAGGAGCGCCGGGGCTGAACAATTATCTCCTGCGGTGCTGAAGAGGCGCTCCAAGGGCACACTTGCAGGGGCAGTACACAAGCTATTTATATGCGACCTGAGGCAAAGCAGTACATGATTGCTTTTTGGTGTTCTAGTACGCAAGCAGTTTGATATTAAAGTCCACAATTGGCTCATTCATATAATTAGTATCTGTTCAACGTCATGTAACAACAAACACGTCCTCTGCCACTGCTTGTTCAGCAGAGAATTCAGGAGCAGCGACCAGACATAATGAAGTGCTTTTGTAACCTGAGGCACAGTGTCCTGGGCCTGTGGTACCGACTCATCCTGTCTTCCTGCATCAGCAGGCAACCTCATTGTCAGTGGCATGCCACTACCCACACCACTGTCACTTGGGCTTCCAGTGCCACTCATTCCAATTGTTCCAGAACTGTCTGCCCCCCACCCCCAGCATCCTCTGAATGGAGCAGGTCCATCTCCCTCATAACACCCTCAAGTTCACTACATAGTTGCTGCTGGTACTCATTTACTTTGTGGCTCTGCATGGACAGACACAGTGCCTCACATTTGAATCTTGGTTGCAACATGTAGCTAGTACTGTCATGTACCACTGCAAATTGTGATCTTAACTCCATAGTAAGCCTTTCAGTGAGTTCTTTGACAGGTTCTGGAAACAAGTCTATAGTACTGCACTCCTGGAAGTTCTCCATGGTTGACATGAGGAGACGGACAGTTGGAATGACTTGACTCAGTGAAGCTGTATCGGAGCTTACAGTATGTCATGGGTGCATTTCTCAAAGGGAGGTAGAATCTGGACCATACTCTCTATGATGCTCCAGTCCTGGCATAGCAGTACCCAACCAATCTTCTGTTCAGTTGATAAGTCATGTGGAACGTTCCGCTGTTCCAACAAGTGTTGCAACATATAAAATGTGCAGTTCTAGCATGTACTTGCATCTTGGATTAGCCAATGGTTTGGTAAACTAAGCTGGTCCTGAACAGTTTGCCTTAGCAGAATGATGGAAATGGCTACAGATGTCTTTTGAAGTATCAACAGTATGAAAAGCATCCACCTGTGGGAAACCATGAACTGCACATCTGTTGTCTTAACATCTGAACCAGTTTTTGAGGAATTTGGCGTTGTGCCTGTTGCAGTACTTGAGCAAGTACTCAAACAAGATTTTGCTGGTGTTCGCTCACTTGATGACTGCCTCTGACTGCCACTATCACCACCAGCAGCACCATCAACAGAGTCAGGAACTGGTTTTGCTTTTTCCTGAAATGCAGCATACAGTGGCGTGAAGAGACAACACCAGCAGGCACTTTCAGAAGGCGGATGGCTCCAAAGACACGTTGTGTTCAATTTATTGAAATTTTACCACGGCTGAGACTCATGGCCACAGTGTGAACACATAACTCTCCATGTATCATCTTCCTTAACACAGGATATGCATACATGCATGCCCAGTATCACGGCTCAACTTTCAGACCATGATTTAACTAATTTTCAGCCCTCATTTCCAAGAAATAAGTAGTTTCCCTAGTCCAGCTTTTTTTGTAGTACCAGAAAATGTATTTAGCTGAACTCGTGTACAATAGTCTGTGCACGAGCCTTGGCACCATTGACAGTTGTGACTGCGCTTTGGCTTCAGGTGCTGACAATTGGAGCTGACTGGCAGGATTTGGCTGTTTATTAAAATTCCCCAAAAGTAATTATTCTCATGGGGACTACCTACATATTATGGCACAAGAGGGACTGATGCAGTGAGTGAAGGCAGGTTTCTGAGTTCTGAGAAAAAAATGTTAAGTAAAGGGCTGACAGTGTTCCTTTAATGCAAACGCGCATACAAAAATAAAGAATGTTTATTTTATAGGAACCAAAAACAGAAGGAATTTTCATCTGTTGGTTATCCAGCAGTAATGGTCAGCAAATGTAACTGATGGCTCAGACAACTTCTGTAGCGTCTGGACTCTGAAGTCAAAACGACTTCAACAATTTCTTTTTTTAATATTATAGATTGTATCTTTGTACTGTTAACAACAACTACAGTCAGAAAACTAAGTCTAGGCTGCAGAGGTGTCCCCTTGTCTACCCTGGGGCACAGATAAAGTCTGTGGCACCCAGAGAAAAAAAGACTTTAACAATTAAT
The DNA here is from genome assembly GCA_016271365.2 of Neoceratodus forsteri. Lineage (NCBI taxonomy): Eukaryota > Metazoa > Chordata > Ceratodontiformes > Ceratodontidae > Neoceratodus > Neoceratodus forsteri. The sequence continues at coordinate 157,697,453 of JADMNL010000032.1, read as the reverse complement.
TTTTTATTGTTGTCTGTAACTTTTTTACTGTTTTAACAACAGTGAGAAACTTAGAAAGCTAATACTGGGCAGCAAAGGTGCCCCCCTGGCCCCTGCCTACCCTAAGGCACAGATAACATTTGTGGCATCCGCAGACAAAAAGACTTCGGCAATTTATTTTATATTATTGTTGTTTGTAAGTTTGTACTGTTTTACCAACAGTCAGAAAGCTAATACTGGGCCGCTGGGGTGCCCCTCTGGCACTTGCCTAGTACTCTAGGGCACAGACAATGTGTGTGGTGAGACAAATGAACTGAAACTATTTTTTTATTTGTTTTAAGAAATAGCAGCTCAGCTAACTAAAGGTACAGGAACTGTAAGACCAAAGCCGCAAAGTAAAGAAGGCAGTGCCCCCCGCCCCACACTTTCAATACACTAACTGCAGATGCAGCCTCAGGAGAAAAAAAATATATATATTTTTTTTAATAACAATTTAAATAATTAAACTACAGAAATGAAATAAGCAAAGCTGCCCTTGCAAACTGGCAGCAACTTCAGAACACAGCACAGTGAGCTGAGCACACACTGCAGTTTTTGCCTTCCCCCCACACAAACAGATACAGTAGTATATTATTTGCTGCAAAATGAAAAACAAATAGTTTTTTCAGCACTGTAAAGAAATCACAGGAACAGGCTCTTTTTCAGCCAGCCAGCAAGCAAGAGCTAACTTAGCCTGCAACTGCAGACAGAGCTGCCCTGGCTGGAAGATAAACAGAATTTGTTCTGTTGTAAAAAAAAAAAAATACTCTTAACAATCAGTCAGTCAAGTGGAACAACACATTCTACACTGAAGAACATAATAGAAGATTGAAAAAAAAAAGCCTGCAAAGACAGTTTTTTTCCAATATCTGATTCAGAAAAGCAAAACTCTTTCACAGAGAGAAACAGCTTCCTCTGAGCTCGAGGGTCTCTGTGCACCAGCAAGGCAGGTCACATGGTAAAGCTCTGGCAAACCCTCTGAACAGCCTGGGGACTGGCCGAAGAGATATCACAAGATCTCAGAGTCTCATCGAATCACGTGACTGCAGAATACCCTGAATGCATACCAGTGTTCGGTATTCGTCGAGCCACCTGGTATTCAAGGTGTACAACAACAGATTAAATTCAAGCACACCCCTGTTTGCTGTTGTACCTACTACTAATTCTTTTCATCATACCAGCTCGTATTCATGGGAATAAAATACTGCATATTTCAGTAACCTCACAAAATGCTCAGGGCCCAGTTTTAGCCCAGGACGTAATGGCAGCATTTTGATGGAGGAGAAGGGATGGTTGCATTAACACCTCTTGGTGGAAATGGGACTTTCCAAGAAAGTGTGGCACCTTACTTCATAGATGTAGTTAACATCTAACAGTGGTGCCAGTTTGTTGTGTTTCACAACAATATCCCCGCAAAACACCACAACATAGTTGGAATCATTTGTAGTTTAGACAATTTTATTCAGCTCTTTCACATGTGGACAAACACTGGAAGAGTTTTTTTTTCCATCTGAGGTAGAGTTTGCAAAACTACGGGCATTAAGAGGGATTCTGATCCCATCCCCCAGGGTTTGTATTCTGGAGAGGGGGAGAGAGAGACAGAGACAGAGACAGAGAGACCATGAGCACTGAAAGTAACAATAAAGGCCAGTTTAAAGAGCAACTCTGCACTTCAGTATGTGCTTTCAATGCTCCTTTCCACAATTGCAGCGCATCTTGGTAGTCCATCTAAAAAGTCTGTATTGAAAACGTTTGCCTCTCCCCTGTTAACCCCACAGTGCCTTTGTTTATGACCTCGTAGTGCTCACCATGGCAACAGACTGTGATAACACAAAAAGCAATTGTGTGGTTAGCAGGGGAGTGTCAGGTACATTTTGAAAGACTCGGTGAAATAAGTACTGCGTTATCTACAATGTTTAGTAGACCAACAGCAGGGAAAAGTAAAAGAAAATAACAAATAACTAGAAAACAAAAAAGTTAAAACATAATTGGTGTAAATCTAGTGTTTTTAAGCTTTTTATTATAAGAGAGGTGCTTTTTTATGTTTGGTATGTCATGAATCAATGTACGAGTTCAAGAGAGCAGGCTGCAACTTCCAGATGAGGTTGGACTGACTGTGTGTTTATTTAAAACTCAAAATGCATGGCGCTATTTGTTTAATTAGTTATTTATTTAGAACATGTGTACCCCAGGACAGACTTATTTAGGTGTGACACCTCATCTGCAAGAGGGTGCTGGGGGTCTTTACAGCAGCGAGTGGTGGTATACTTGGATATGAGCCCTAGAAACAGTCGGACAAACACAAAGAACAGCGTGATGTGACAAGGCTGTGAGCAGGGCTAGTGGGATGCTGAGATGTATAGGGAGGGTTACCTCCAGCAGGAGGAGGGAAGTGGTGGTGCCACTGTGTTGCTCGGTGGTATGCCCCCACCAGTAGTACTGTGTCCAGTTTTGGCAGCTGCGCCTCAGGAAGTACACAGACAGGGTGGAGGCAGTCCAGAGGAGGGCAACTAAAATGGTGCAGGAAGTACAGGAGAAGCCCTATGAGAAGAGACTGAAGAATCTCAATATGTGCAGCCTGGAAGAGAAAAATGACATGGTCGAGACCTACAAGTAACTCACAGTGGGGAACAGGGTATGAGTAGGGTGCCTCTTCCATATCAAGACGAGCCCCAAGTCTGGCCTAATGGCGTGGTGGGCTGAGGTGCTGGGCACCGCACTTACTGCCATGCTGGCAACCTGGGTATGGGAATGGATGCAGGTCGCTCACAGTCCAGCTGGGGAGGGAGGATTGAGCTTCCCAAAGACAGCTCCCTGCCTGGGGTGGGATGGGGGGGCATGTGTTGGGCTAGACACAGAATCTGCATGGTGATGCAGTGGGATGTCAGGAAAGGTGCCCCACCCACTTCTCGCTGGGGAGCGTCTGCACAGAGGCAGATCTCACAAAATGCATCATTGCATGCACCACAGCCCCAGGTAGGAAACACCAGAGGAACACCCTGACCATGGCAGGATGAAGGCCCGGTCCCCTGCAGGCCTCACATTAGTGACTGGGCTCTCCAGGATCCTCTGGCAGGGGACGACTGGCAACAACCATAGGTAAGTCCCAGAGAAGCTGGGGGATGGGACTGGGGGGGAACGGGTCCAGCATGGGGCTGGGTCAGCAGTACAGCAGATAAAATACTATTTAGGGAAAAAAAGAAAAAAACAAGCAGCAGGACCAGGAGACATATAATGAAGCTGGGGGAGGAGTTCAGGAAAGATGTAAAGAAATATTTCTTCACTAAAAGAGTGGTAGACACCTGGAAGAAACTGCCAGCCAAAGTAGTGGAGGCTAAGACAGCGGGGGGCTGCAAGGATACATGGGATAAACATAGGGGTATATTAGAGCACAGGCAGGAAGGGGGGAGGATTGCCGGAGACCAGATAGGGTCTGTGGATGTAGAATAAGCAGGCAACATTTGGGTAGACTGGATGGGCCAAGGGGTCTTTTTCTGCCGACAAATTCTATGTTTCTATGAACAAAATATACACTGTAGATGATGAACACATCCGAGTGGTACTGAGTAGGCTGTGCTGGGAAAGAAAGAGAGAGAGAGAGAGAGAGAGAGAAAGAAGAGACACACACAGAAAGAGAGAGACAGATGGATAAGGCAGATGAGATCATGGGAAATAAGGACATGTGCTATGGGGAAGTGAGAGTTTATTGGCAATAAGTTATCAGGTTTGCTGGGTGGGTAGCTGGTTATACTATGCACATATTTAACATTCTGGTTAAGATTAAAGATAAGAAGATCGGTGATGACCCAGTTCTGATTCTGACTGGTCTTTTTCCAAAAAGGTATGATTAACTGTGACTTTTTATGGTATGCCAAAACAGGCAGATGTTCCTGGCTCTCTGGGCCAGAACTAGGTCAGAGGCAGATCTAGACTGGAGCAAATGACAGAGTCTGTTGATCCTACTCATCTTGGATAAGTCTTTTCTTCATATCTTTTAATGTTTAAAATGTTATTTAATGTATGTTATGTTAACATATGTTATGTTTTATGTTGTTATGTTATATTTTACGTCTTTATGTTATGTTATGCTTTGTGCTGTTATGTTTTGTGTTTTTGTTTCATTATGTTGTTTTGTGTTATGTGTTATGTTATGTTATGTTATGTTATGCCGTGCTGTGTTGAGCTGTGTTATATCATACTGTGTCATGTCATGTCATGCCATGCCATGCCATGCCATGTCATGCTATGCAATGCTATCTCATGCCATGTTATATGTTATGTTATGCTATGTCATGTCATGTCATGCTATGCCATGTTATGTTATGTTGTTTTGTATTGTGCTGTGCCATGTTATGTCCTGTCATTTCATGTCATGGTATGCTGTGCTATGCTATGCTATGTCATGTCATGTTGTGTTGTGTCATGTCGTGCCGTGTCATGTCATGCCTTTTCCACCAGTGATCCAATTTTTAACAGGAATAAAGCTTCAGAATCACTTACATTTATCTGGACCTAGTCAGAACAGTGTCACTGGCAGATGTAATCATAATAAATGGATCCAACTGGGCAGAATCAAAGTCCTCATTACTCTGATTTCAGGAGTCTAGTCAGGACAGACTGGTTGGGAAGGGGTCCTGATCTGACTTAGAGCTGGTGCTCCCATTCCTAGATAAGATCACAACACTGGCAAAGAAGTATGCATGATCTTAGCCCATCAGACCTCTAGGCTCATATTTAGGGCACCGTTTGTTGATCAGCTTCTATGGTGATTGGAATTCAAACAGTGCTTCATTTGTAATTAGTCAGTGTTCAAAATGGTGGCTGACAGCGTACCAGAGAGCTATAAAGATTATTTGTTCTCAGTCACCCATGAGTTAAAACAAAGAAAAATCTCCTTTTAAACTGCACTGTTGGCCTTGGGACAGCCGCTGTTGGCAGCATCACCCCTGAGATTAATGCCAGGATCTACCCAGCCTGACTTTCAAATGGATTCTCCAAAAACACTAATGCACAGACTACAGGAATCAATAATTGTTTAGCTAGTCAGCTGGAAGAATAGTACCTTGGCAGTGGGTGGCACAGGAATCACATGGCCCGAGCACACTTCGAGGCACAGCATGAGGTCATGTACTTTCTGTCCTAGATAAGTAAGGAATAAAATGCAGCTGAGTATGGGTTTATTGCTGGAGTGTGTTATTCCACTTAGAAAATGCTCTTAGTTTGCTGGCCCAGTGGTGCAACAGTAGTGCTACCCCTTGCAGCACCGATATATTGGGTTCGGCAGTGAATTCAGGGTATCAGAGAGGCGACCAGGGGGAGAAGGATTCAGCATCCAAAGGATTGCTCTCCACCTTCTCTCGTGGAGTGGGGGAGAGGGTTTCCAGAGTCCAGTGAATGCCTGAACCCTAGCAAAGACTAGGGGAAAGGCAGTTTGGAACAGTTAGAGTTTGTGTGGGGGTGCGGCCGTCGTCTGATGCATGTCACGCTGGAGTGCATGACGCGCATATTGATGACACTGCACACTGTACCCCCAGGGAGAAACAGAGTAACTTCTGGCCGGCAACATGACACCGGACAACAGCAGACCCCGCACCCAACTAGTCAGGCTTCCCAGACAAACTGGATTCATTTCAATAGTGGGGGCTGTGGAACCCCACCAGCCCTGCCGGGGGAAAGCCCTGAGGGAAGAAGCTGGCAGGTAAGTCCCCATGGAGGTTGAGATGACAGGGATGGGGTGTCTGAGGGAGGGGAGGCCACCCAAAGGAATGGGAGTAAAAGATATCAAATTAAATGCTTTTAGTTTTGCTAAACAAATGTAACTTTTTAGTTTGTTTCTAAAGACTCAAGTGTGTTATTCCAGTGCCACTGACCAGATTTTAATCAATCAGGTAGTGGGATTTATTAAATCTCGTTTTCAAAATCCATTATAAAATGGGCAGAAGAAATCCTGAAAGATGATTAGCAGAAGCAAGGGCCATGTTATCCAGGTATATCATCAGAGGTCAGAAGTGATTACTGTGATCAGCTATGGGATATTGTCACTTCTCAGGAGTTTAAAGACACACGGTTTTCCCTCCAGCCTCACAACACACACAAAGCATGACAATAGCTTATGATTTTTTTTTTCATTATCCTTTGGTAACTGGGTAAGGCCTACTGGTCACAAGGCCCATTTATAGGAAGGTTAAGTGACTTGCTCAGGGTCTCATAAGTGGAGGTTGTGGGAATCAAACCCAAGTCTGCTGGATGTACCAAGCTCATTCACTGTTTGTTGCTCTAACTGCTAGGCTATACTGCCAGCCCACTCATTATAATTTCAAATCTCTAAATCACTCCCTCTTGGACTCCATCCTCTCCTCCCATCCCCATCATATTGTGGATGCTAGTGCCATCCTCGATGTCCCCAGTGACCATCGTAGGGTCTACTGTGTGTGTAAGATTCATTGCTTCAGTGCTGCTTCCAAATTCATCCAGATCTGGTCTTTCCATTCGCTGGACTTGTCCCACCTTCATGCTGACCTGGTAGCCACCGAATGATCCCCTATTTCTACAGCTGGCAACGTTGACAATTGCCTCAAATTTTTCACCTCCAAATTTATGTCTGTATGGGATCATCATGCTCCTATTAGTACAACCAGGATCTGAGGATGTAACCTCCCATGGATCTCAGCTGAGTTGTTGGCTTATCACCATGTGCGTGACCTTGCCTGGAGGACCTACAAGTTCTCTGGCTCCACTTCTGACCTTACAAATTACCACACCCTTTGTAATGCCTGTACTAAAGCTACTAGGCTTGTGAAGTCTGATCACTTCGCATTCACACTCCAGAACAACCTTAATCACCCTCTAAGTTCTGGAAGGTAATTTATACACTTTTTCCTCCTCTGACCCAGTCCCCTCTCCCTGTTCTCAAGATGGGTGATATGACTATCTCTGACTCCTCTGCAGTTGCCTCATCTTTCAATTCCTTTTTCACCTCCTGCGCCCATTCCCTCCTCTCTTCTTCCTCCTCCTCCTCCTCCTACACCCCTCTCTTTTCTTCTCTACCCTCTCACTTTCCTCCTGTACCCATCCTTCTGTCCCCACCTTGTCCCATTTTTCTTTCTCATTCATTTCCTCTAATACTGCTCTTAAGACACTCTTGGCTTAACATCCACACAAGGGTGGGAACTCTGATGGTCTTGACCCCAGACTCCTGTATCTCTCTGTTCATTTCATTGCCCTCCCTATTACCTACCTCCTCAATCTCTCTCTCTCTCTCTCTCTTTCTCCTTATCCTGTGTACCTAACTCTTGGAAGGTGGCTACTGTCATTTCCATTCCTAAAGGAGGTGACCTCTCTTCCCTAGTCACTTCCATCTTATCTCTTTCCTCCCCACTCTGGCTAAACTTCAGGAACACCTGGTTCTCCCCAACTCTCCTTTTCTTGACTCAGCCTCCTTCTTCACTCCTTTCCAGTCTGCCTTTATTAAGTCACACTCCTCTCCACCTCTCTCCTCTGACACACACTGATATTATCCTTTCTGGCATGGATCAGGGCCTTGTCACCTCCGCCATTTTTGTCGACTTACCCAAAGCTTTTGACACTGTTTCCAACCTCATTCTCTTGAACAAGTTTAAGACAGCTGTAGTCTCTGCCTCCTCAGTTGAGTGGTTCTGCTCCAACCTTGAGGGTAGGTCATAATTGCAAGATGTCTGTGTTGGAGACTTCCTCTCCCTCCCAACTCCCTGTCAGCTCAGGCAACCACGGGTCTTCCTGGGCCCAATTCTTTTCCCCATTTTTCTAAATGAGCTCCCCACTGCCTGCTAGTCTGCATACATTCAGATATATGCAGATGATATGGTACTCTTTACCTCTGAATCATCTGCCCCCGGCCTCACAAACCAGCTCCAACTGGACTTTAACAACATCCAGCTCTGGTTCCGAGAAAAATAATTATTCCTCAATGCAACAAAACTGTCTCTATGATGTTTGACACAAGGCAGAGGCTTGCTAGAATTCCCCTTCCTTCCTTCCATGCCCTCAATGGTGCAACTATTGAAGATGTTTCCACCTTCAAGTACCTCTAGGATTTGTCTGGATCGCCACCATGATTTTCTGTTCATGGGGATGCTATCCACAGAAGATCCACCCAAACTTGGAGCAGTTTATAGAAATAAGAGAAACATCCCACTTCCTGTATGGAGAAATCCTCACTAAGATGATTTTCCCAATTTTTGACATTGGAGACATTGTTTACGGTGCTATTCCTGAGTTCACTTTAGCTAGTCTTGACCCTCTTTCACTCCTTCTGTTGATTTCCCTCAGCAAACCCCTCATGTACTCACCACTTTTCTTTGTATACCTCCTTCTCCTCCCTCTCCTGATGTTCATGCCTTCCCACTGTGCCTCCTTATCTCCAAATTTTGGTGTGGCTTCCTCCCCTCGTATCTTGCTTCTCTATCTCTTCCCCCCTTTACCTCTTACTCCCTTTGCAATGCTTGCTTTCACTTTTTTGCTCTCCCACCAATGAAATCTACTGCTGTCCAAGCTGCTTTCTCATTTAACTTCCCTAAACTATGGGGCTCTCTCCCACCTTCCATTCAGTTTGCCCCTTCCCTTCTTGCTCTGAAATCTCTCCTCCATGATTTCTCTGTTCACTCCTGCAGTTGCTTCTGATTTGGGGGTGAACTCCTGTCACCTGCCTTCCACTACACTGACACTAGCACAGCCTCTCTCCCCCAGTTCATCAGTCATCACTACTCCTTAACTCCTCATATTATTGTTTTGTTATTCACTGTTTTATGTTTGCAGCCCTTACCCTGGTCAAGAGAGTCATCTTGCAACCAGGACTCCCCCCCCAACTTGTACACAGACAAGGCAACAAACCACAAGTTGGTACAAACAAAGGTACCACCTGTAGCATTAGGGTAAATACCTGGCTTGGTATCTAAGAGGTCAGAGGTTAGAGCACAAAATAACATCTATATTTACACCACGTTCTGAGAGAGAGGTGCTGGGGCTATGCTATGTCTTCTATCTGAGGGGGCCCCATACACATTTTACACAGACTCACAGATGGACTGTCCACACCAGAAAATTGGGATTGTATCATACGGCTTTATTTCTACAGATGGGAGGCAGAAAAGTACAGCTACATAAGAACTTGCCATAACAGTAGATCTTCAAGAAGAGCTCTTGCAGCAGGTAACATCATTATGATTATGTCGCCAGACGCTAGGACCCCCACGGAAAAAAATCTAGTTAGTAGTCTAAGGTGGGGGACTGCCCCTGATGTCCGCCCCGCCCCCGACGTCAGCCATGGTATAAAAGGGGCAGTCCCCCGGCACCACCTCAGTTCGCCCGCTGGAGACCAAGGAGGTTCTCACATCCCCAGAGACAAGGACAGTTACATAACTCCTGGGGTAGGAGGGAGGAAAAGCATACCTGCTGCAAGAGCTCTTCTTGAAGATCTGCTGTTACGGTAAGTTCTTAAGTAACTGTACCATCTTACTTTGAGACAGAGCTCTTGCAGCAGGTAACACCATTATGACTGAGTCCCAAGCAGTACAACGACATAATCCAGGTCAGAACGGTGGTGGTTATAACAGTCGGTAAACCACTGGTACTCCTAAGAGAGTAGTCCCTGGAGGACGGCAAGGCCAAAGCCTGCCCTCCTCCTTGAAGCAATGTCCAAACTGTAGTGTTTTATGAAGGTGTGGAGTGAACTCCAAGTAGCAGCTGCGCAAAGATCCACTAATGAGACGTTCCTTAGTGATGCAAAGGAAGTGGCAAAACTCCTAATGGAGTGACCTTTAACCGTCCCGTAAAGGTTTATCATATTTCTGCTAGCAGAAAACTATACAATTGACCAACCATTTGCCCAATGTCTGTTTAGTCACTGGTACCCCTAACATTCTCTGGGCAAAGAAGACAAACAACTGGTCTGCCTTTTTAGAAGATCAAGTATGATCTATGTAGAAACGAAGAATTCTGTGAACATCCAGAGTATGCAACAGGGCCTCCCCTTTGTTTGAGTACTCTGGGTAATAAACTGGAAGTTGAATGTTCTGGTTAAGTGTAAACTCAAACACAAACTTCGGGAGAAACTTAGGACTGGTATGCAGGGATACACTATCCCTGTGAAAAGTCAAATAAGGCTCTCTGCACATCAGAGCCTGAAGCTTGGAAATCCTCCCAGCTGAAGTAACTGCAAACAAAAACAATGCTTTCCAAGAAAGGAAGCATAGCTTGCAACTTGTGGTTGGCTCAAAGGGAGGCAATGTAAGCTTTTCTAACATAAACGAAAGGTCCCAAGGGGGAATGGGGTCCTGCCTGGGAGGTTTGATATGCAAAACATCATGCAAAAAGGTATTGGACAAGCCTGTTGCACCAGGGTACTGCCATCCATAGATACATGGTAAGCTGACAGTGCAGAAAGGTGTACCTTTATGGATGAATAGCTGAGACCCTTGTCAGATAGGGAAAGAAGGTATTCCAGAGCCAAATTCACTGGGCAGGTGAAAGGATCCAGGAGATGGGATGAAGCCCACAGGCAGAAACGTTTCCATTTCATGGCATATGTGGCCCTATTCAAGGGTTTCCTCATGGCCACTAGGACCTCCATTACCCTTGAAGACACCCCATATCTGTCCTTGACTAGGTCTGCAGGAGCCATGCATCCAGGTGCAGAGACTGAAGATTCGGGTGTACCAGAGTTCCCTGTTCCTGGAAGAGAAAGCAAGGAGACAGGGTCAAGGGAATTGGAGGTTCCAATGCCAACTGTTGAAGCAGCGGAAACCAAATCTGTCAAGGCCAAAATGGTGCTATGAGAATCATGACAGCTTGTTCTGCTTGTAGCTTGAGTAACACTCTCTGAAGCAGTGGGAAGGGAGGGAGGGAAGGCATACAGGAACCTCCCTGCCCAAGAAAGGGACAACGCGTCTCACCAGAAAACACCAGGCCCTGGATCTGGCGAGCAAAAATTGGCCAGTTTGATGTTGAGTGGGGACGCAAAGAGATCCAGCTCTGGAAGGTCCCACCTTTTGAAAAGGTCATCTACTATGACCTGTAGGAGCTCCCATTCATGAGCCTGAGACCAAGAGTGGCTGAGGCTGTCAGCTAAGGTGTTCTGGACCCCTGGAACGTGAACCACTGTGAGTTCCTGGTTGTGTTCCACTGCCCAGTACCAGACTCTCATGGCTTCTCTGCAGAAGGGGTAAGAGCGTGTGCCCCCTTGCTTGTTGATGTAGAAGACCACTGGCATCTTGTCTGACTGGATGAGTAGAGGCCCTGGCTGGACAATTGTCTGGAACACCTGCAAGGCATACAGAACAGCTCTCATCTCCAATATGTTGATGTGGAGATTGCACTCCAAAGAGGTCCAAGCTCCCCTTGTTTGATGGTCTCTGAAATGTGCTCCCCACCCCAGTCCTGAGGCATCTGTTATCAGGATCTGCTGAGGACTGGAACTTTGGAAGGGAGCCCTGGATTGTAACCGAGAAGGGGTGAGCCACCATTCCAGAGTCTGACACACTGCTTTGGAGATCCAGACTGGCTGTTCAAGGTCGTCCAACCACTGGTCCCATTGAACCCTAAGGTTCCACTGGAGAACCCTCATGTGTAGACAAGCTAAGGGAACTGTTACTATGGCGGCTGCCACGTGGCCTGGCAGCTGGAGTACCATTCTGGCTGGAATCTGCTTTCTGGAGATAATCCTCTGAGCCAACGCCCTTAGTTGATCTGCCCTGTCTGAGGGAAGGAAGGCTTTCCCTTGGACAGTGTCCAGGACTGCCCTGATGTACTGTAACCTCTGGGTAGGCCATGGGGAAGACTTGGGAAGGTTCAAGGTAACCCCAGACCTTGGAACAGGTGAAAAGTGTCTTCCAGAGAGTGGCACAGCTGATGTTTTGTAGGAGTTGTTAAGAGCCAGTCGTCAAGGTAGGGGTAAGCATAATACCCCTGCCTCCTGAGCACTGCTGCCACTACTGCCAGGCACTTGGTGAGCACCCTGGGTGCTGAAGAAAGGCCAAATGGTAGTGCTCTGAACTGGTGGTGCTCTCCTTGGAAGGTAAAGTGGAGGTATTTTCTGTGGGACGGTAGAATCCTTATATGCATGTAGGTGTTCTGCATGTACAGGGAGCAGAGCCAATCCCCTTGTCAAAGCATGGGCAGCAATCCCAACAGTGTCACCATCCTGTACCTTTTGTATTTGATGAAAGTGTTCAGTAGACTGAGGTCCAGGATGGGCAAATGTCCCGTCTTTTTCAGGACGAGGAAAAAATGAGAGTAATACCCCTTTCCTCTATGAGACGGTGGCACTGCTTGGATCACTTTCTTGTGCAAGAGGGCTTATATTTCTTCTCTGATAAGGCCTGCATTGGATGGGGAGCAATGGAAGGTAATGGGTGGGTTGTCTGGAGGAATCTGATTTAATTTCAGAGCATAACCCCACTCTATGATCTGGAGTACCCATTGATCCTTGGTGATACTGGACCAGTCATTGAGGTAAAGTGAGAATCTTCCTCCTACTGCCTCCCCCTGCAACTCCACCGGAGGAGGGGATGCAGGTAGGAAGTCATGCCAAGGTTGTTGGAGTGAGCAAGGGCGCTCTGGCATTCTTAGCACTCTTGGGTCCCTGCGCTCCTGAGAACAGGGGGGTGCCTTTCCTTTTATAACCCCCGATGTGCTGCTGTCTCCTTCCTTGTTGGCCCAGCTGCCTACGAAAGGAGTGATGTCTGGACATGGCTGGTTCGGATTTTAACATTTTATGGACTTCTGAAACTGCCTTCCCTGAGTCCTGTAATCCAGTAATCAGCTTTTCCACTTCCTGGCCAAAAAGGACTGGGCCCTGGAAAGGGGCATCCAGGATGGCATCCTGAAGATCCTGATGGAAACCTGAGACCCTCAGCCAGGAGTGACGTCTGAGGCATACTCCGGTACTTGCAGCCCTGGCAGCAGTGCTTGCCGAGTTATAGGAGCACCTAAGGACATGCTTACCAACATCAGCACCGGATTGGAGGGCTGCCAACAGTTCTGTCTTGTTAGCAGTGTCAGACTGTGACTTGGCCAAGTCCATGGCCTTATTCCATAGTGACTTTTGGTACATCACCATGTGTGCCAAAAAATTAAGTGACCTGACCGTGAAGGTGGCTGAAGGATACACTTTGCAACCTACGTGGTCCAATTTGTTGGATTCCTTATCCAGTGGCTGGGAGCTCATATGCTTTGGTTGTTGGGTTCTCCCATGAGCAGCCATGAGGATCATAGAATCCACCTTAGGCTGCTTGTTCAAATGTGGTTCTCCCCTTGGTGTTCTCTATGGTTGGTCAGCCTTTTTAGGGACAGCCGAAGACATGGAGAGGTGCTTCCAGGCAACCTTTGTAACATCCTGAATGGGTTCCACTAAGGGTGGGATGACCAAGGGTTTAGGGTCAGTGGACCCTAAGAACTTCACCAAATGGCACCTCTCAGGGTCCAACTTTTCTGCTTCCCACTGGTTTAAGAACTGCATGTTTCTCATTATATCCAGGAAGGAAGGGGGTCATCTGGAGGGGACCTCGGAGAGTCCCTCCTGTGGTCTGGTGATGGAAGGGATTGGTCATCCTCTAAGGAGTCATAGGAGCATGAGCCTCCATAGGATACTTCTGAGGATGCATACTGGCATCCCCTGGAGGAGGATCTTGATGACTGGTGGCAACCATGCTGCCATCACCCAGGTGATCCAAGTCCCCATCCTGATGTCAGACTGTCTGGGGTCAGAGGTGGTGAGGCGGATGCTGGGGAAGGCTGTCTACAGGGCTGGGACCGGGTCTCCACAGGGCTGGGGGCCAGCTCCGGTGGCCTGGGCAAAAGATCCCCTTTTATGGTATTCCACCAACTATTAAACAGGGCCCCAACTTCAGCCAAAGGGATGACAAGGCCTGGCTGGGGTGCTGGCACCGGGGTAGGGGTGTTAGGGGCCCCTGACATTGGCCCTTGTGGTATGGTGCCCTCTGGCATTGGGTACGACAGTACCTTTTAGTCGGGCATCGGCCCTGGTGGAACAGTGTCCTCTGGCATTGGGCACTCTGACATCTGGTCCTTGGGCTCCCAAGGAGGAGGTGAAGGCAGAGGGGATTTTGCCCAGCCTCAGGTATCCCCAGAGGCAAGGATCAGGTCCCTGACATCTGGTCTGTAGTCAGGTTCTCATTCAGGCCCATTGGAGCAGATGGTGGCTTAGAGGCTGGCATCTGGTCCGGCTCCGTGGTGGAGTCAGAGGGCATTGAGGCCTGAGATCAGTCTGAAGCCTCTGCTGATGACTGCCTGGAAGGCAAGAGATGCTTCTTCTGGCACTCGCTCTCCTGGTGTCTCCTGGTGTTGTCTGACTCTGTCACCCTGTTGGATGACCCTGGGACTACAGTCTTGCAGACAGCAGGTTCCGACCTGCTGCCTGATGAAAGGTGCGCCTGTCCTGCAGACTGAGACCCTAGCTTATGCTTGTGGGATCGGATAGCCAGGGACATGGGGACTTGAGAAAACCGGAGCCCGGAAGACTCCCTGCCGTGCCCCTGAGAAGGGGCAGGGGACTTCCTCAGCTGTGACCCAGGGAGAGCCAAAGAAACCAGGGGGATGAGTCTGACCTCATGCCAGGGTTGAAAACTTGGAAGTCTTGTGTGGGGACCTAGGACGGGATTCTGACCTGGACCTGTCCTTGTCCCGATGATGGTGCTTCCCACTTGATTTCTTCTTTCTGGGGGAGGAGTCCTTTGCCGAGGAGGAAGACGAGCTGTGCTCCAACTGGGACCTCTGCATGGCAGCCACTTGCTGTTCAAGGATGCTTTCAAGGTGTTCAGGTGGCGGTTGGGTCCTCCTGTTGAAGCTTTGGCAGTGCAGGCAGTCGTCTGGCCTGTGGTCAGGGCCTAGGCAGAGCAGGCAGGTCGAATGGCCATCTTTTGCCAGGATCTGCTTGCTGCATGCACACTTTGATTTCCACCACTCTGATGAGGAAGATGGCTGGGAAGATATACATGACGAACTAGTACTATAAAAGAAAAAATGGTAACTGCGCAAAGCGCGAAAATGGCGGTCGACTGGAAGCAGGAGGCATTCATATAGCCGATATGCACAGGTCAACAGCGGGAAAAAAATGGAGTGGTGCCGGGGGATTGCCCCCTTTTACACCATGGGTGATGTCGGGGGCAGGGCCGACGTCAGGGGGAAGTCCCCCACCTTAGACTGCTAGTTAGATTTTTTCTGTGGGGTCCTAGTGCCTGGCAGCGTAGTCCTAATGGTGTTACCTGCTGCAAGAGCTCTATCTCAAAGTAAGATCTGGGTGGTCCCCCAAGTTTGGAACTGTCATTACAGACAACAGATGCAGTCAAGAAACTTTGCTTTCTCACAGAACAGGCAGTATTTGCATTTCGCACAAAACTTCTCTAAAGAACAAACTGTCCATCCCTCTTGCTTGGGATCTCTGGAATTCTCTAAACAGTGTTTATTACGTGGGGGTTTCCACACACTTTAAAAACATCCTCCTGATGAGATGGGCTAAGTTAACACCTGCAGGGTAAACTATGCCTTTCAGGTAACCAGTTAGCCCTAGATACGACTCCAGGTGAGGGTGTGCCCACCCTGGCCCCAGCTAGTCTCTGCCATTCCTTCCAGGAACACACATTGGATTCTTCAATCCCACCTAGATTGCTAAAGGCCTCCACACAGAAGATACATTTACATTCAGCACATATTTGTCAGGAAAATGGGGTCCTGAGTGATACACTCTAGCCTTGTCTTGGGCACATGTATTACCAGCCAACTCCCAACATCCTGCCCATGTTACTGTACGCACGGTTTGTTTGTCCCTTTGTTACAGACATCAAGCTTTATTGAAGACACCTTTCTTCCATCAAAACCATAGCTTTTCAGACAGAAAACTCTCTCAGTTCCTGCTCTGGGCAGCTGGACAATCTTCTTGTCCCTCAGGGGATTGCCCCTTGGACCTACTGAATTTTTCAGTCCCATTTTACTTTCACAGAAATGAACCACTGGGATCCCATTGACACAGGTCTCTACCACTTCCTGTAAAAAGGCTATTGTCTCATTCTCTAGGGTGAGAAAACTGACCGGAGGTCCTTCACCCAGCCTAGGGTAGGCTGGCAGGCACCTCTACACTCAGAGCTCCACTCTCCACTGGTCCAACTCACAGACTGCACCCAGGATTCTCAAACTGTTCCCCTGCAGCTGAGTTAAATGTGACTCATGCTGCTGCGAGAGTTCTAAATGACATCACTCCTAATTGCCTAGCCTAGCTAAGTAAACAATGAGCTGCCTGTAGAGAGCTTCTAATAAACTCCCTACCAGCTGCCCAGCTACCTTCCTAGTCTAACGCTGATGGGATTCTAGTAACCCCAGGGGACTGGGTGGTTACATGTTCTTTTGCCTGTTCCCCAATTTACTGTATGGTGATTTGCTTGTATTCTTAAGCATTCTTGTAATTGTAAATTTTGTTATACTTCTTTCCATATTATTGTATTATTTGTGTACATTTTACTTTGCATTTGTTCTATTCTATTCTATTTCACCCTTCCACAGGAAGTATCCAGAAACAAGCTGATACCAGCTCAGTTTTACTTTCCTGGTAAAGCTTTTGAAATAAATAAATATAAATAAATAAAAGTGTGCTATTAATGTATGATATCAGTTATAATACCAGTGTCCCTCCACCCAAAGCTGCTTGAAAGCCTGTGATTCAATCAAGTCAATTTGATTTTCTTATCTGATTTTCATTTTAACATTTAAAGGGGTTCTTGGTCTCATCATTCGGTCCGTCGGTCAGCCTGACCACGTAAGCGGTGACCTCTCATCGGTCAGGAATCTACACTTTAAATGTTAGCATGTCAGAGTGAGCTGAGGTCCCACTGCTTCTTTCTGTCTTATGCGGAACCCACTCTCTGACTTCGTCTTTTATATAGTGTGTCCTGGCTCATAAGAGGCTCACAGGTGACCATTGTGGAGCTCACCAGTTAGAAGAAGGCCTCATCTCTCCTGTTTGCAATACAGTGGTAAAGGTTCAGCAAGCTTAACCCTGGCAAATACACAGAGACTGTATCACATTTCTTTTACATTTTTCTCTGGCTTTAAATGTAAACTGCATCAGTTGCTCTTTAAAACAGCAGAGTAGTTGCACATTTCATCCATGTAAGAGGCCAACACAATTCAACTTGTATTTCACATTAGTTCTGTACGTCTCTTCCTCATTCTTTATTGCTGAGTTCACTAGCATGAAAACAGGATCTTTGCTCCTGAAGAGTTTCATCTATTCCTGTTGCTTTCTCCCTACCTGAGGTCATAATGCAATGCCTGTGACATCACAGTTACTCCCATGCCAACAGACTGTGATGTCACAACAGAGGATTATGACTTGAAGTAGGGAGTAAGCTACAGAGGCAGATGAACCCTCAGAGATAAAGACCATGTATTCATGCAAACTCCCTCAGTAATATGCAGGAGAAATCTTTAGACTATGCACAGAATGGAAGATGAATTGTTCCTAATAATTATGTTTCTCCATGTTTACTTTGAGGTGTCAGCAGCTCTTTAAGTATTTACACTTTCACAGAGTAATTATAGTTCTTTAATTGTGTTTGTATGTATTTAGTTTGTTTTTGTAACTAGGTAGGCCCACTGGAAATAAAAGTTCCATTTCAGGGCAATCCAGAATTAGTTACATAAAGAGATACATACAACAGTCACGAGGTATAAGCTACATAGAACAGACATTCAGGCAAGTAGAAACAGTTGCAGAGATACAAAATGTGGCAAGGTACAACAACTTGACAAGGCTTTCTTAAATAACAGATTCAAACAAGTTACTGTGGTTACAAAACAGTGGGACACAATGGACGGAGCCAAGTCAGCTAATAGGACTGGCCATGCAAAGGTAATGTCTAACAAAAAGGACCCACTCCTGATTTTGATATTTATATAAATAACTGCCTTATTCAAAGAGTCCAGTGTCTCAAACTGTATTCCATATGGATAACTAACAAATGTCTCTGGCATCACCGTAGCAAGAAGATTTCTTTTTTTCTTCAGTACTCTGTAAATGCCCCCTTCTTTCCGATGCTGCTACCATCTGGTGGCTACCTCCAACCCGCGTACCTGACCTTCTCTAGCACTCACCCTTTTCCAACCCCCTGGTTTACCCCCAAAGGTGGAGCTTGCCTGGCTGGCCACTCCATACAAGGTGGTGGTCCTCTTATCTGAAGACCTCCAGGACAGGGTGGCTGGTCAGGGCTTGAGTGTGCCCCGTCATCCTGCTACACTTCAAGGGGCAGCCATAATTGCCCTGTCATCCTGCTGCATGCTGGGGGAAGTGGCTACGTGTGCCCTGTCATCTTGCTGGACGTTGGATGGGCCAAGTGTGCCTCATCATCCTGCTGCACCTCGGTGGGGGGGGTGAGTATGCCCTGTCATTTTTGTTGCATGTTAGGGGGGCCCGTGTGTGCCCCATCATTCTGCTGCATGTCGGGGGAGCCAAGTGTGCCCCATCATCCTGCTGCATGTTAGGGTGGGCCAAAGTGGGCCTCATCATCCTGCTATATATCGGGGCTGATTGTGCCTTATCATGCTGCTGCACTTTGGGGAGGTGTGCATCGTAATCCTGCTGCATGTTGGGGGACCCAAGTGCCCTGTCATCCTGCTGCATGTTAGGGGGGTCTGCTTGTGCCCTGTCATCCTGCTGCATGTTGGGGGGCCGTATTTGCCCAGTCATCCTGCAGCACATTGCTGGACCCATGTGCACCCCCTCTTCTTGCTGCATGTTGGGGGTCTGAGTGTGCCTCACCATCCTGCTGCACCTCGGAGAAGTTAAATGTGCCCCATCATCCTGCTGCATGTCGGGGGGGCTGAGTATGCCACATCATCCTGCTCCATGCCAAGGGGGGCCGAGTGTGCCTCACCATCCTACTGCATGTCAGGGGGTCCAAATGTACCTCGTCATCCTGCTGCACATCGGGGGAGCTGAGTGTGCCCCATCATCGTGTTACATGTCAGGGAGAAGAGTGTGCCTCATTATCCTGCTACATGTCTGGGGGGGCCTGAGTGTGCTTCATCATCCTGCTACAGGTTGAGGGGAAGCCAAGTGCACCTCTTCATCCTGCTGCATGTTGGGGGGGCTGAGTGTGCCTCATCATCCTGCTGCAGGTTGAGGGGAAGCCAAGTGCACCTCATCATCCTGTTGCATGTCAGGGGGGGTGAGTATGCCCATGCTCCATCATCCTGTTCCACATCGAGGTGGGGAAGAGTGTGCCCCATCATCCTGCTACATGTCTGGGGGGCTGAGTGTGCCCCATCATCTTGCTATATGTCAGGGGGCTGAGTGTGCCCCATCATCCAGCTACATGTCAGGGGGCTGAGTGTGCCCCATCATCTTGCTACATGTCAGGGGGCTGAGTGTGCCCCATCATCCTGCTACATGTCAGGGGGCTGAGTGTGCCCCATCATCCTGCTACATGTCAGGGGGCTGAGTGTGCCCCATCATCCTGCTACATGTCAGGGGGCTGAGTGTGCCCCATCATCCTGCTACATGTCAGGGGGCTGAGTGTGCCCCATCATCCTGCTACATGTCAGGGGCTGAGTGTGCCCCATCATCCTACTATGTCAGGGGGCTGAGTGTGCCCATCATCTACCATGTCAGGGGGCTGAGTGTGCCCCATCATCCTGCTACATGTCAGGGGCTGAGTGCCCCATCATCCTGCTACATGTCAGGGGGCTGAGTGTGCCCCATCATCCTGCTACATGTCAGGGCTGAGTGTGCCTCATCATCCTGCTGCAGGTCGAGGAAGCCAAGTGCACCTCTTCATCCAGCTGCATGTTGGGGGACCTGAGTGTGCCTCATCATCCTGCCACATGCCTTGGGGATAGTATGCCCATCATCCTGCTACATGTCAGGGGGCTGAGTGTGCCCATCATCCTGCTACATGTCAGGGGCTGAGTGTGCCCATCATCCTGCTACATGTCAGGGGCTGAGTGTGCCTCATCATCCTGCTGCAGGTCCAGGAAGCCACATGCACCTTCATCCTGCTGCATGTTGGGGGCTGAGTGTGCCCCATCTTCCTGCTACATGTCAGGGGGCTGAGTGTGCCCCATCATCCTGTTCCATGTTGAGGGGGGCTGAGTATGCTCCATCATCCTGCTGCACTTCAGGGGGAGTGATTGCGCCTCGTCATGTGGCTGCACTTCGGGGGGAGGCAAGTGTGTCTCGTCATCTTGCTGCATGACGGGGGGGCTGATTATTCCCCATCATCCTGTCCCACATCAAGTGGTAGCTGAGTGTGCCTCGTCATCCTGATGCACATCGGGGCTGTGCCTCATTATCCTGCTGTATGTTGGGGCTGAGTATGCCCCGTCATCCTGTTGCATATTGGGGGACTGAGTGTGCCCCTCGACTTGCTGCAAATTGGGGGGGTCCATGTGTGCCCCATCATCCTGCTGCATGTTGAGGGGGCCTGCTGTTCTGTTCTGTTCCCAGCCCCTGAGGATGTCAGCATCCACAGGAACCCAAGCACAGGTGCACACAAGTGTGGCCCGTGAAGACTCCGCTGATGTCCTCCCACACTCAGTCGTCACTCCATTGCACTACTCCCAGTGATCACCCAAGTGGCAGTGCTGTACAGGAAGCAGTGACCCTCCACCTCGAAGAATGATGGCATCCACTGGGATGCTCAATCCTTTCTCTCTCCAGGCCTCTGACATCCCGGGTTCATTCCACACCCAAGTCACCAGTGTTGTAAGCAGTAGCCCTACGCTGCACTGATGGGCGGGCCAGCTAGGGAGCGTTATAAGAAAGCCTAGTAGAACTGACTTGATAGACAGGTTATTCAAACCTGCACCACCTGTGCTGCTGTTGAAATGTTATTGTTCTCTTGTTTAACCAGTTTTTGAGTGTAACTCCTCTGTCTTGAATCTGGGCCAGGAGTGCAATATTAAATAACTTGAATCAGTTGGAAACTCTGCACCTAGTTTCTCCAACAGAAATGGAATTGCATGACACCGTCTTTCCGACAGTAGTCGGACAGGCTGCATTCATGTAGAATTAGGGTTTCTTACGGCAGTCAAGACAAGTGTGACCACTGCAAGTAGACCTGAAATAAAGTCAGACCTGAATGACTTAAACTAATGTCATTATTTATAATGTATGTTAAATCTGCTGTGGAGACTACTCTTAAGGTTGCAAGAGATGTCTTGAATGTATTCCTAGTGTATGAGAACCGCAAAATGAATGTCAGCAGTTCTGATACCTTAAGAATGGAAACGAGACGTCTCTTACAACTAGAAGAGTGGTCTCCATGGTAGTATTACTATATTATTGATTGAGGCGATCAATATTATATACATTAAAACTTTAACAACCCTCTCCCACGCAAGCTCATTTCTAGGGCACCTGCCCACGAGACACTCTTTACAGAATAAGAGTGTCTCACATGTAGCAGAAAGGAGCGCTTCTATTGGTCTAATGCATTCCCTCGATCAATCAGAAGCTTCACTGTTCTCATGTGCAGCCAGCTTTAAAATACTCCTATGACTGAAATCCACATCATGAGTATTCAATTAGAAAACTGGAATCAGTTTAAAACTGTGCACGCAGTTAGCCAGTGCCACCAGGACTGTGGAGACCCTTATGAGCATCATCTTTCTTACAGTGACCTTGACAGACTGGACTAATTTAGAAATAGAGCTTTTTTTATAGCAGACAAACAACAACTTTTATATGTAACCCTAACACTAACTGTACCCCCAACATGACACTGTGTCACCCACAACAGAATCTCAAATCTGGAACTGCTGCTTCTCCATCTCACCCTTTCAGCCTTTTAAATGGTAATAGTCTCTCTTTCCATTTGCTGCCTAACTCTAGAATTCTTGCCTGGTGCTGTTTCTTCTTAGTTGCACTTCACAAGTTTTGGCAGGCTGGAGGAGCCAATAAGGTACCAATTTGTACAGTGTATCACTATTACATAGGTTTTTGCACTAGTCTGTGTAAAACAGAGTAATATTTACTTGAGAAGAGGATGCTAATTTGTTTTGTAGGTATTGCACCCGCATTGCTAATCAAATTGACACAACCTCATCACTCTGCCAGTAGTAACTCCCTTCCATCCCCCCCCCAATTACAAATCAGATAACAGCTGGTGCCCACGCTTTCTCTGTGCTGCACCAACCATATGGTATGATCTCCTCCAAGAAATCTTGGGACTCCCTTACCCATTCCAGTTCCGTACTAAAAACCCATTTGTTTCAGCAGTACTTGCAACTGCTGAGGCTAGCTCTTAATGCCATGTGCTTTACCGTCTGTTACATGCAGGCACTCAATCCAGCCAATGAGAACTGTGTATCGTAAATAATGAATGTTGGCTGATGTCTTGCTGTAACTGATTTGGGAATGTGTGCTTTTTCCCCTTGTAACTCTTTTGTTCCTTTGTTGTATAACTTTTATGATAAATATAAAACTGAAAATTGAAATTGCTGTTGTCGTTTGAAGAAAAGTTACTGAAGTGTGTCTTTAATTTTAGTGGTTATACACTACTATGTTTAGCCTTGTACAGTTTGTTTTCATTATATCTGGACTAAAAGGGGATAGATAATTAAAAAAATTAAAGAGGGGGTTCTACATGTGCAACAAACGCGTCAGTACTTACCATGTCTGCAGATCTGGGGGTTTATATCACTGTCAGAAATGGAACTCACAATACAGAGAAAACATCTCAATTTTTGAGGGAGGGCTTTGTATCATGTTTTACCCCAAGTTCTTGTCAGTAAAACATTTTTAAGGGTACTTTGACACCCCCCCGCAAATCCTGCTGATCCTAGGAGGCCGGATGGAAGGAATTCCTGCTGTTGATGAGCACTTCAGAGGGGCCGGGATGAGTCACATCACGAGCATCCCTTTCTTCTTTTATCTCTTTTCCTGACAAGCAGTTTTTTGTTCTTTTCACTTTCACCTGCCATACCATTTATTCAGCCAGAGGGACTGTCACAGCACCCAGCAGCAAAGATCAGCTTGGGAAGGGAAGGAGTAAGAGGGCAAGGAGAGGGGGGGGGCATGGGGGAGGGATGATGCATGGGTAGGGGGCAAGGATATGGGAGGAGAGGAGAGGCAAGGGAAGGAGAATTGGATGGAAGGAAGGGGGAGGGAGGTACAAGGCAAGGAGCTGCTACAGGAGATCTACCCTGTGTCCATGTCCAATGTTGTACGGTTTACATAGCTGGACAGCTCTCCTTGTGTATCCCAACAGCACATCTTGCTGTCCCAGTTTAACCACAATAGGACATCTTTGCTGTCCCAGTTTAACCACAATGGGACATTTTGCTGTCCCAGTTTAACCACAAAGGTATATGTTTGCTGCTGCAGTTTTACAAACTGGACATTTTGCTGTTCCAGTTTAACCACAAAGAGGCATTCTTTTGCTGTCCCAGTTATACAAACTGGGCATTTTGCTATCCCAGTTTAGCCACAAAGGGATATTTTTGCTGTTCCAGTTATACAAACTGGACATTTTTGTTGTCCCCGTTGAACCACAGTGGGACATTTTTGCTGCCCCAGTTGAACCACAGTGGGATGTTTTTGCTATTCCAGTTTAATCACAATGGGACATCTCTGCTGTCCCAGTTTAACCACAATTGAACATCGTTGCTGTCCCAGTTTAACTGCAATGAGACATATTTGCTGTCCCAGTTTAACCACAAAGGAACATCTTTGATGTCCTAATTTAACCACAAATGGACATTTTTTCTGTCCCAGTTTAACCACAATAGGACATCTTTGCTGTCCCAGTTTAACAAAATGGGACATCTTTAATCACAATGAGACATGTTTGCTGCTGCAGTTGTACAAACTGGACATTTTTGCTGTCCCAGTTTAATCACAAAGGGGCATTCTTTGCTGTTCCAGTTATATAAACTGGACATTTTGCTGTCCCAGTTTAGCCACAAAGGGATATTTTTGCTGTCCCAGTTATACAAACTGGACATTTTTGTGTCCCAGTTGAACCACAGTGGGACATTTTTGCTGCCCCAGTTGAACCACAGTGGGACATTTTTGCTGCCCCAGTTGAACCACAGTGGGACATTTTTGCTGTCCCTGTTTAACCTCAATGGGACATCTTTGCTGTCCCAATTTAACTGCAATGGGACATCTTTGCGCTCCAGTTTAACCACAAAGGGACATCTTTGCTGTCCTAATTTAACCACAAATGGACATTTTTGCTGACTCAGTTTAATCACAATGGGACATCTTTGTTGTCCCAGTTTAACAAAAATGGGACATCTTTGCTGTCCCAGTTTAACAAAAATGGGACAACTTTGCTGTCCCAGTTTAACCACAATGGTACATCTTTGCTGTCCCAGTTTAACCACAATGGGACTTCTTTGCTGTCCTAATTTAACCACAAAGTCACATTTTTGCTGTCCCAGTTTAACCACAATGGGACACCTTTGCTGTCCCAGCTTAACAAAAATGGGACATCTTTGCTGTCCCAGTTTAACCACAAAGAGACATGTTTGCTGCCCCAGTTTAACCACAATGGGACATGTTTGCTGCTGCAGTTGTACAAACTGGACATTTTTGCTGTCCCGGTTTAGCCATAAAGAGATATTTTTTGCTATCCCAGTTATACAAACTGGACATTTTTGCTGTCCCAGTTGAACCATAGTGGGACATTTTTGCTGCCCCAGTTGAACCACAGTGGGACATTTTTGCTGTCCCATTTTCATTGTAATGGAATATCTTTGCTGTCCCAGTTTAACCACAAAGGACATCTTTGCTGTCCCAATTTAATTACAAAGGGACATTTTGCTGTCCCAGTTTAACCACAATGGGACATCTTTGCCACCTAGTTTAACAAAATGGGACATTTTGCGTCCCAGTTAACCACAATGGGACATCTTTGTTGTCCCAGTTTAACCATAATGGGATATCTTTGCTGTCCCAATTTAACCACAATGGGACTTCTTTGCTGTCCTAATTTAACCACAAAGGGACATCTCTGCTGTCCCAGTTTAACCACAATGGGGAATTTTTGCTGTCCCATTTATATAAACTGGACATTTTTGCTGTCCCAGTCATTCAGACTGAACATTTTTGCTGTCCCATAATACAAACTGGACATTTTTGCTATCCCAGTTTAACCACAAAGGGGCATTCTTTGCTGTCCCAGTTATACAAACTGGACATTTTGCTGCCCCAGTTTAGCCACAAAGGGATATTTTTGCTGTCCAAGTTATACAAACTGGACATTTTTGCTGCCCCAGTTGAACCACAGTGGGACATTTTTGCTGTCCCAGTTTAACCACAATGGGGCATTTTTGCTGTCCCAGTTATACAACTGGACATTTTTGCTGTCCCAGATTCATCACAATGGGACATCTTTGCTTTCTCAGTTTCACCACAGTGGGACATCTTTGCTGTCCCAGTTTCACCACAATGGGACATCTTTGCTGTCCCACTTTAACAACAAGCATTTGTCTATGCCAAATGTTGTCTCGCTGACACTGGCATTGGTAGTGCCAGAGTGAGAGATGCATAATAGGAATGGCAGTGAAGTATTGAAGTGACACCAACCCCACACCCACCCTGTAGAGAGTGACAGGCATCGGGGTGTGCTTTTGGGTTGTCAGCTATAACACTCATGCCATTATACCTCACCGTACCCTGTAGACACTGACAAGTGTTATGTTGTGTCCTTTCGGGTCCTTGGGCATTATACTTACCCCATTCCATAAGGAAATACGCTGACATGGGTGCAGTATAGGAGAATGGGGTAAATTTCTAGGCTAACAGTGCAAGGCACACCACGATGCCTGTCAGTGGCTGCAGGGTGGGGTTGGGGGTGGAATGGCACAAGCATTACATCCGATGATCACAAGTCACCCCCTGGCGGGTGTCAGTCTGTACTGGGTGGGATGCTACAGTTGGAAACCCTAACACCATAGGCATGCGGTGGTATTTTCACTCCAAATTTTCAACATGGCCTGTTTGTAAGCCCACCTCATGAAAAGCGGCACAATCAGTTTGTTAGCTGAAAGGTGGTTTTGCACAGTGGCTATGCCATTTGGTGACACAGGGACGAAAACACATTTTGGGCAGGATGTGGAGAATGGCAACTGTATTGTTCATGAGGAGGTGTAAAACATGGCAACGTTGAAAATGTGGAGTGAAAATATGAAACATTGGTGAAGTCATGAGCATGCATGTAAAGTGTGCGACACACATCCATAACCCAATTATTTTTGGGAGTTTGTCACCCACATTTTTAACATAGGCATTTTGGGACCTCCCCTCATGAACGGTGGTGCTGTGATTTTGTTAATCTGTCCCAAAAGTTGATTTCCACAGTGACCATGCCATTGTGTGCCACAGGTGGGAAACACATTTGTGCAGGATGAAAAATGACAGCTGTACTGTTCATAAGGAGGTGTAAAAATGCCAGTGTTGAAAATCTGGCATGAAAATATTCGCAAATTTGTGAAGTTACAAGGGTGCATGGGAACTTAGCGCTGCTTGCCATAACGGTCATTTTGGACTTTCAGCACCAAATTTTCAACATATGCATTTTAGGACCTCTGCTCATGTAGAGTGTCACTGTCATTTTCTCAAACTGTCCAAAAATGATTTCAAGACAGCTACTCACAATTATTCTGCCGGACGGTTAAAAGACATTTCAGCCAGGATATGTAAAATGACAGCTGTACTGTTCATAAGGAGGTTTGGAAAAAGGCCAAGTTTGAAAATCTGGGTGAAAATATCAAAATTTGCGGGCATTGCGCAAACGCAACACACTTTCAAGCCAACTCAGTCATTTTATGGAGTATCATCACAAAATTTTCAACATAGGCATTTTGGGACCTCTGCTCATAAAAGTGTCACTGTCATTTTCATAATCTGTCCCAAACAATGATTTCCACAGCACCACGCTATTCAGCGCTGGAAGTGCGAAACACATTTGGGCCAGGATGTGAAAATGTCAGCTACACTGTTCACAAGGGAGTATGGAAAAATACCAATGTTGAAAATCTGGCTGAAAATTTTGCAAATTGCCATGTTGCGTAGCAACCGCGCAACCCACGCCTGTAAAGCAGCCATTTTTTTATTTTTCCAATTAAATTTAACATAGGCTTTTTGAGAGCCCACCATGAACACTGGCACTGTCGTTTTGTTAATTGGTCCCAAAAGGTGATTCCGTGCAGTGACCGTGAAATCACCTTTTGGGGCCGAATAAGACCATGACAGTGGCAGAATTCATGAAGACAGGTCCCAAAAACCCCATGTTGAAAATTTGGTGCAGAAATTCCAAAAAATGCTTGCGATATGCATCAAAGTTGAAAAAACCTTATTTATACCATTATACAACTTACCAGCATTTCGTCAGTTAGCGGTCAGCTTTGAAGAGTGCAGACGTGTTCCCGGTCTACCGAAGATCATCGCGGGACCCGGAGGTAAGTATGAGGTGAGGGGGATGTGGGAGGCAGAGGTGCGCAGAGGGTGGCGCTGGGTTGGTGGAGGGGCAGGGAGATGGCAAGGGACCGCTTTTTTTTTCATAGCTTTAAAAAACATTGTGGGACTTTTTTAGCAGGGCATTTGGCACGCTGGGGTGGGCTTCCAGTGTGCCACCTAAGTCTTTTTTTTAGGGGGGGATTCTGTAGCTGGCGGGAATTGGGCACCCAGCTGCACATATGGGGGAGGGGACACGGCTAAGGTATAAAATCTTCTCGCAAGCAACTAAAGGGCGGGGACATTATCCTGATGGGAGTGGCTCCCCATCGGACAAAATAAAAGGGAACAGGGGATAAACACAGATGGGGATTGGGCCCCAGTTGGCAAAGGAAAACTGTTGGGTGGGTGCACATGATGCCGAGGGGATTGGCCACCCCTCGGCATACGTGTACATGTGAGAGGGCACATTATGCTGACAGGGAGTGGGCTCCCTTCCTGCGTGTGACAGGCAGCGGTGGCAGTCACTGCCGCCCATGTTGCCTGCACTTTTGGGAGGCGTGTTGTGGTCTATGCTGCATGAGAGCTTGGCTCATTGCAGTGGACCTTTCTTTGTTCTGGTGGCCACAATTGGTATGCATGAGGTCAGAGCCTGCTGCTGGCTGATTGGGGAATGAGGGACGCACCTTCTGATGCGTGCCCTGCATTCACCCAACACTGGCCACACCTCCAAATGTGCTACCACGGCAAGATGTTGGCTCGTGCGCAAACACGCGAGCCAACATAAAAATGCGACATCTTTGCTGTCCGTTTAACCACAATGGGACATCTTTACTGTTCCAGTTTAAGTATAATGAGACATCTTTGCTGTCCCAGTTTAACCACAAAGGGACATTTTTGCTGTCCCATGTATACAAATAGGATATTTTTGCTGTCCCAGTCATACAGACTGGACATGTTTGCTGTCCCATAATACAAACTGGACATTTTTGGTGTCCTAGTTTAACCACAATGGGAATTTTTTGCTGTCCCAGTTTAACCACAAAGGGACATGTTTGCTGTCCCAGTTTAACTACAAAATAACATGTTTGCTGTCTTAGTTTAACCACAAAGGGACATGTTTGCTGTCCCAGTTTAACCACAACAGGACATTTTGTTGCCCCATTTGAACCACAATGGGATATTTTTCCTGTCCTAGAAGACACATAATGGAACATCTTTGCTATCTCAGTTGAACCACACAGGGACATATTTGCTGTCCTACTTCAACCACAATGGGATATTTTTGCTGTCCTAGGTTAACCACAAAGGGACATTTTTGCTGTCGCAGTTATACAGCTGAACATGTTTGCTGTCCCAGTTTAATCACAATAGGACATTTTTGCTGTCCCACTTTACATAGATACATAGATGTTGTGGGCAGACAAGGGCCTTCTGCCCACCTAGTCTGCCCATGAATACAAGTAACTGTGCTTCTTCAAGCTTCCCTGGAACGAGGTTGTCATAGAAACATAGACTTTGATGGCAGATAAGGACTGCTTTGCCCACCTAGTCTGCCCATTTCCCTATCAACTGGATAAGCTGCAGATTCTAGTTAACCAACAACCTACTTCCTCCTACCCACACTATAATTGCTTTATGTCTGTCCCATGCATTCTTGAATTCCCCCACTGTTTTTGACCCCACGACCTCCTCAGAAAAGGTGGTTCCGGCGTCCACCACTCTCCACGAAAAATATTTCCTCACGTTGCCCCTGAGCGTCCCCCATCTTCAAATTGTGCCCCTTGTTCTTGCACATCTGTTTTTCTGAAAGATGCTACCCTCTTGGACTTTGTTAATTCCCTTGAGATACTTGAAAGTTTCTATCATGTCCTGCCTTTCCTCAAGGATATACATATTAAACTCCTTTAGTTTCTCTTCATATGGCTTCTGTTGCAGACCCTGCATCATTTTAGTTGCCCTCCTCTAGACCGCCTCCATCCTATGTCCTTTCAGAGATGGGGTTTCCAGAATAGGGTTGTCAGAACCCTCTGAAGTTCTGGGTTCTAGTTCTAGTCTAGAACTTTTGAAAAAGTTCTAGGGTTCTAATCTTTTTTAGAACTTTTTAGAACTCGAACCCTATTTTTTCATTGTGCTGCCAGTAATGAAGATAGTAAAGAAATACATGTAAAGGAAAAACTGTTTAATATAAGGGGGAGAGAAATGATCATGTGTGACATTGATAGGAATACAACTAGGTTTATCTATGGTTTCTTCTGTTTGCTAAAGCCAGCAACTTAATACGTAACAGGCCCACCCACTCACCCATATGTTAAACGTTTTCCTGCTGCAGCTGCATCATAGTTCCTTAGTGAAAGAAAGAGGCACATTAGCCATTTATGTACTCAGTTATATATACTCATCGTCATGAATTATTAGAAAAAATAACTGATATTACCTAATTTCAGCTATTTGCTGCTTTGTGTTTTAAATGAGTAAATCAAAGTTGCTATGTTTAAAAGAAAGCTATATCAAAGTCAAGGCAAGGTACTGCAGCTCGGCACATGGAACTGTTGCAAAACATATTATGTCATAACGTAGTCAGTCAAGACATTTGAATAAAAAATATGCCAATCATTGTTGCTGGCAAAAATGCATGCAATTTTCTAAGATAATGCATACATATACCAACATTCTTGTTGGCAAATTGAAGTAATACATACGACTTTCTAAGATGATGCATTTTTCCAGCTGATACGTCAATAAAATCTGTATTTCAGTCACATAAATTAAAAAAGTGGTTTCCTCACCACTTGCTAACTTAAGGAACATTTAATGTAGCTGCAGCAGTTGGCATGTGATGTTTAAGGGACAGTGTCTGTCAACCCCATTATGTATCAAATTATCACTACTTGTAAAGCAAAAACACTTTATGATAGGTCACATTCTGTGAAAACTGCTGATGCAGATTTTCTTTATTTCTGATTCTTTTATTCTTTTTAAAGGGGACAGGACACTTGTGTTAGGTGGCAGCAGTTTGCAATGTATTTAATAAGAAAAACATATATATATATATATATATATATATATATATATATATATATATACATATATATATATATATATATCTCATAGTAGGTTCCACAGTGGTCAATCGGTACAGCCCTCCCATACCATCAGTCTGTCATCATCTTTTCTCACCATCCCCAGCTGATCAAGAATCTATAAATGAAAAGACTAAAACAACACCCACCTTTCACCCCAGCACCCATTCCACTTTTCTTCCACCACCCCCATCTATGCAGTAGCACCCATACCACCCTTATACCCCTGTGTTAAAACCAACCACAACCCTCGCCCCCCTCAAGCACGTATTCCACCCTCCTCCCTAACCCAAATGTTTAAACTACCCCCACACTTAGTCATGAACTACCATTCATGTCACCCTTCTCCGTCCCTCTCCCATATTAAAACCCACTCCCCCAACCATCACCCATGTACTAACAACTATGCCATGTTTCTCCCTCCTGCATCCATGTTAAAACCAACCCCCAACCCTCACCCATGCACTAGCATCCATGCCATCTTTCTCCCTCTTGCATCCATGTTAAACCAACCTCCAGCCCTTTCCCACCTTCCAGCACCCATTCTACCCTCCTCCCCCTCTCAAATGCTAAAACTACCACATGCTTACTCAAGAAAAATGAAACTCTTGACTCTAAATGAGCCGTACTTAACTGTTCCTTAATAAACAACACTTATGTGAAAAACTGTCTTTTCAATTGCTTTCTTCTTATGGACAACATTCTGTACAGTCCTCTTCATGGAACCAGTAATTTGAGAGTTGTTGCTATTATGCCATGGTCTGTGTACAAAATAAAATTAAACACGAGCTATTGTGGTATGAGACCTATGCTTACAGAATATGTGCTGAACCATGACATAGGTAAAACTCAGATGACTCTGTTTCCCGGAAGAGACTTGTAACAGGATGCTGCTACAGAAACATAAAAATACAAAATACAGTTTTCCCATAATTTTTTATTCAGTAAGCTAGTTACATATGGGTCATTTTGGTTTATGGTAATATTTCTGTAATAGAAAAATAATAAACAGCTACCAATTAGAACTCATTATTTTGTCCTCTTTAAAATTCAAAATAGACCACCCCGGTCCCAGCCCATACTGATGCACCACAAAGTCACAGAAGGTAAATCCAAAAATATATGTTTTCACTTTAACTATAAATAATATGATACAGAAAGGATTGATGTGACAGTGTCCTTTATGCCAAATTTGGGCTTGTTCCACTGATGTTAAAATTGCCCTGTATATAAAACTTGTTGACTTTAGTTTAGACCCTAGCTACAAAGCAGTTTGCCATGAAATGGTGAAAGTTTTGGGGGTATATAGTCCAAGGTAGTAGATCGAGAAAGGAGAGAGACGACAACCAAAGTCATCACAGTCTGTAAAGTTTCCTTTTGGTGCAGAGACTCTGTCCCACACAGTATTTACCAGCCACCACCATCTGAGTTGTCATCACCATCAACATCCACAACATCAATCACTTCAGGATCAGTTTTTATACTCTTGTAGGGATATGAAAATCTTGACTTATTAACTTTAATAAAAGTCAACATGTGTACATTTTCTGGCAGCAACCTATTTCTGGTGTCTGTCACAATATTGCCAGCTGTACTAAACATGCGTTCTGAAGAGACACTTGTTGCAGGACAACCAAGATATTTATAGGCTTCATCATACAGCTCTGTCCAAATTGACTTTTTTGATCTCCAGTATTCAAAAGGGCATGCATCAATAGGAATAGGCAGTTCTTGCAAGTAACTGTCTACCATGATGGACAGAGACCACTCAGAAGAGGAATCAGCATAAGCTGGTATGGCAGCAATTTGGGAAAGGTTTTGCCACAGATTTAGCTTGCCACTAAGGGTTGAAGAAGTGGCAGTTGTGGAACAACTACTGTTAATGTTTGGTGACTTTTCCAGTTCTGTATCCCTTTGTGAAGATGAACCTGCATGTTGCGGTGATGACAACCTGAGGGTACTGTGCGTGTCTGTGTTTGACTCCTGTGAGTGCTGCAGCTAATCTAGCAACAGACATTTGTACTGCTCTATATCACCTGTTTTTGGAAGATGTATAACCCTGAACCTAGGATCTAAGAGAGTTGCAAGGATGTAGTGTTTTGATTTCATCATTGCAACTAATTTGTCATTGGTTTTGAAGTGCTTGCTCATTCTCTTTATGAGATTCCCATGATACAGGCAACATGTTGTCTGAGCTTCAGATCTGTCTTTTTTCTATTTGTAGATTTAGAACACTAAGATGATGTGAAATCAGCATTATGGGTGGGATAACCTGACTCACAGATGCGCCTTCAGAAGACATGTCCCTTATAGCTGTCTCAAAAGGAGCTAGGATGCAGCACACTGTCTCCATTAATTTCCACTGCAGCACAGACATCATAATGCCATCTCCAATAATGTAACTGGAGCAATACTCATGTACAGCTTGCTTTTGCTCCAAGAGGTGCTGCAGCATATAAAGCGTTGAGTTCCAACAAGTGGAAACATTTTGAATCAGCTTTTACTGGGGCAGCTTGTGTTGTTTTTGCAGTTCGGACAATGTCCGTATAGCCTTGGTTGAATGTGAAAAGTGAGTCACAATTTTTTTGCAAACAGCAATCATACCATCCACTTGTGTTTCATTGCTGAGAAATCCCATGACAATTAAATGTAAGCAATGTGCAAAGCAAGAAGCATACATAAATCCTCCATCCTGTACTGCTTTCAAGATGTTGGCTCCATTGTCACTTACTATGAAGCCACATTTTAGACCGTGAGAATAAACCCATCTGTCAAGGAGGTCATTTAGTTCCTGCAAAATGTTTGCAGCTGTATGACTTTGCCCAAACTTCTTTATATGCAGCAGCGTCATCTTCTGTGGTGTCTTTGTTTTTGAAGAATCACAAGAAAACGTGACCCAATGAGTGGTAAGGGACATGTAATCTATGTTTTGAGTGCTGGTCCACATATCTGTTGTGACATGAATAACCTCATCCTCTGCAGTTTTAAGTGCAAGCATCACTGTCACTTTTAAAGCCTGATAAATGTTTGGTATTTCAACATAGGAAAAGTACCTTCGATGAGGAACATTGTAACGAGGCTCTGCTAGTTTCAAGAGCTCCCTAAAATCCTCATGATCTACCAAAGAGTATGGGAGAAGGGCTCCAGCTAACAGTTCACCAATTCTGTGATTAAGATGAAGGCTCTTGGGATGATTTTTAGTAAAGGTATTCTTCCTTTCAAATGCCTGAGACAGTGTTAGCTGTTTGCAACATGTCCCTGCTGGTTTATTATACACCGTGCTTTGATGAGCAGATGGACGCTGGGATGGTGGACTAGGACTTATACATTCAGTGCCATCACTGGATGTGCAACTGGTACTAATGGTGCTGGCATTGGTGGTAACAGTGATCCTAGGGCTGGCAGTGGTTCTGTCTGCATCAAGTTCAGACAATTCAGTATCCATTTCAGATTCCTGACCCTTCTCATGTGCGGTCTGGAAGATGGAGGACATGGGTTTTGGATGATCAAGCAAAATTAAATGCTTTTTCAGATGGCGTTTAAGAGCTGTAGTGCAGGCATGGCACAACTTTACCACAATTTACGCTCTGTTTACACAGGGAACAAATTGTCTGCATGGATCAGTTTTACTGACAGAAATAATTCCACACCTCAGATGTGACAGATTTTGTTCAGTACTAGGAAGATATCTAAAGACTGTTTGCATCTTTTCACCTGTCCTAACAGAACCCAGGACATGCTCCTTGGTGCTAGAAGAGTGGGCAGAAGGCTCTGATGGATTTTAATTGCTGGCTGACAGAGAAGTGGTGGATTCAGTGGATATGTCCTTTTCATTGCCAACAGTGCTGGATGTATTTGCAAGTGCACTACCCGATTCATTGTCAGCAGACTTGCTCATTTCACTTTGTTGAGGAAGTAATGATACGTCGCAAGACACAAGTGTCGGACTGAGACAAAGAGCTACTGTCTGAGTCAGAGAGGGACTCACTGTCACTTGCATTATTACTGCTAGTCACAGGGATTTTAACAGCATGAATGGCATACCTTATGGTGCCTCTCCGTGTGACCCCCAGCAGCTGACCAGGTTTTCTTAAAAGGTCCCCCTTTACCACACTTCACTGTTGCTCTTTTGCTGTTTGTTGAATTTTTATCATGTGAAACATTTTGGTTATTTCTGCTAGCACCAGGATTACCACTACCACCAACACCTGCTCCAACACCAGCACCAGATGTTTCATCTATGTTGGTGTCAGCCATAACAGTACCAATATACTGCAGTGAACACACCCACACCCACACCCACACAATTCCTGTGTAAGAAAGCAATGTGATCTGTGATCGCTGGCTACCAACTCAACATTTTATTTGGTTGTGTGACACTGTGATGCAGTGGACTGAAAGTAATTGAAGAATATGACGGCTTGCAGCTAAAGGATCCCAGGTTCAAGGCTTACAGAATGATTGGGCTGCTGGGCATAGGCATATGCATAGCAGTCAAGGGGCACACAAATCAGCAGGGTGATGGGCTGACCACAAGAGATGGAGTTTCACACTCAAACCGAGGAAATAGATTTTTCTGTCTCTCCTCCCAACAGGAAAATATATTTTTAGGCTTCTGTCGTGTATTTGAGGATAATGCCACCACACACCTGGCCACTGGGCTTCACACGGTAACACACACTGGGTAAGATACAGTGCAGTCAAGGGGCGCACAGCAGCAGGGTGATGGGCTGACCACAAGAGACAGAGTTACACACACAAACCAACGAAAGAGATTTTTCTGTCTCTCCTCCCGAAAGGGAAATATATTTTTTGGCTTCTGTCATGTATTTAAGGACAATGCCACCACACAACTGGCCACTGGGCTTCACACGGTAACACACACTGGGTAAGGTACAGTGCAGTCAAGGGGCGCACAGCAGCAGGGTGATCGGCTGACCGCAAGAGATGGAGTTACATACACAAACCGACGAAATAGATTTTTATGTCTCTCCTCCCAACTGGAAAATATATTTTTAGACTTCTGTCGTGTATTTAAGGATAATGCCACCACACACCTGGCCACTGGGCTTCACACGGTAACACACACTGGGTAAGGTACAATGCTGTCAAGGGGCGCACAGCAGCAGGGTGATGGGCTGACCACAAGAGATGGAGTTACACACACAAACCGAGGAAAGAGATTTTTCTGTCTCTCCTCCCAACAGGAAAATATATTTTTAGGCTTCTGTCGTGTATTTAAGGATAATGCCATCACACAACTGGCCACTGGGCTTCACATGGTAACACACACTGGGTAAGGTACAGTGCAGTCAAGGGGCTCACAGCAACAGGGTGATGGGCTGACCACAAGAGACAGAGTTACATAGTTACATAGACTAGTTCCACTGACAAGATCAAGATGGCAGCCACGCTGGGCTAGCCACTGCACTGCATGTTCGTCTGTCCATTTTGGAGCTGTTTGTTCTATTCCCCTCTGCTTTCCTGCATGTTTTGGGACATTTTCTGCTGGAGGAGTATTGTGTTCTTTACCGCTTATTGTTTCGGAGTTCGAGGGGAGTTGAGGGGAGTTGAGGTGGCTTTGCGATTTGTATATATTCGCAAACAGCTGTTTGGATTTTTACAAGCGGCATGGCTGCTGTCGGAGGAGGATTTGTCTGCTGCTGGTGGAGTTGGGCTGCATTTCTCTTCATACAACGAGCGGATAGCAACTGGAAACACTCTCGGTTCTCAGAATAACTACTCAGTAATAAACTGTGAGTTGTACTGGGCTTTTGGGAGTTGGGCTGGACTGCTATCGGAGCTATCTGAGCCCCTGACGAATTACTAAGTTGGAACTATTGGATTATCAAGAGAGACCTTTTAAAATACTATAGCATTGAACTGTATGACACATCGGGGTATTTGAGGCTGATAGAGTTTGAGAGGAGAGTGTGATTGTGCTGGCCCCACGGTTTCTGCTGCCTGATTGCGAGGAGATTTAAAGAGGATTCGTTCTTTTGGATTTTATGGCTTTTATGGTGATCTTAGCTTGGAGGTGTGTTGCGGGATAGTTGCCTGGGGTGGTTGATGCTGGCTGGGCCCGAGGCGGGTGACTCCGCCTCGACCTGCTGGTGGTGGGCGGTGTGAGTTGCTGGAAATTCCTGAACCTCACCGGAGGGGTCTCACTGGTGGCGGACACCGCTCCTGGGGTCATCGCTGTGGGCCCGCTTGGATCAGTAGTCCACTCTGGGCGGCTATTCTCCATCGCACAATTGCTGTGATACCTTTTCCTCCGACTAGAACTGCTTAAGTTCCATCCTGCCCACAAGACAGCCTGACTCTGACCGTCCGGGTTTTAGAGAGCCTGGAGTTCCTAAATTTGAACACTGGATGATTTTAGTTTCCGTGTTGACCCTGAATATCCCTATCTCTATTAGCAGTGAGAGTTTGGGGTTTTGAAAGATCGTGACTGCTTGCATCCACTCTCATCAATATAGCGAGAATTTTGCTGAGCAAAATTCATATTATCTAGTTTTAGACTCATTATCCACCTTTTTATGCTTACACAGACTTTATGATATTATTTGAGTCTATATCTTGTTACTGGATTAATAGTTAAATTTTAATATAATTTTATTATTCGTTGTATTTATTTTATTATAGGTTCTGTTTGGTTAGTATAATATTATCTGCTTAATTAAGATAGATTTGTCCTAAGTTGAGATAGTTTGTTAGATATTGGTTGTTAAGATGTGTTTGATGGGGTCTCTGACGGTCAGGTATTCTCCCACTCTGCTCCGGGTCTCAGTCCTTTTCACTGTCGCTTGCCTACTGATGTTTTTAATAAATGTCATGCAGCAGGATAGTGAGAAGGCATTTAAGGATGGTTGGGCTGGACAGAGTGGGAGACTGGAGGAGTGGGCAGATAGGGATAGTTGGAACGAGGAGATGCCCTGGGAGAAATGGGATCAGGAGAGGGATCCTCCTTGCCTGATTCCCATACCCAAGGGCTCCACAGATTGTGGGCAGGCATCTGCGCCTCTCCAAAACCCATCCAACCGGGCGGTGTTATGTAATGCCAGGTCCATTAGGAACAAAACTGCAATTATTGCAGATCTTGTTGCAACATCTGACCTGGCATGTATCACTGAGACCTGGCTGGATGAGAACGCAGGTCCTATATTAGACTCTGCTGCTCTGGCTGGGTTCTCGGTGATGCACCGTCCGAGATTGGATCGTAGGGGCGGGG
The DNA here is from genome assembly GCA_016271365.2 of Neoceratodus forsteri. NCBI lineage: Eukaryota > Metazoa > Chordata > Ceratodontiformes > Ceratodontidae > Neoceratodus > Neoceratodus forsteri. Next base: position 157,659,676 of record JADMNL010000032.1, on the reverse strand, counting down.
GAGTAGCCATCTTCTTTAGAACAGATCTGAGTCTTGTGGATGTGCCAGTGGGTAACACCAGATCTTTTGAGTGTATCCTGGCAGCAGGTGCAGAGTTTAGGATTCTCCTCATCTACCGTCCACCCGGTGATGGTGGAGAATTCCTGAGGGAGTTCGCGGACTTCATCATTGACATGGCATTGGAGTCGCCCAGATGGTTAATACTGGGTGACTTCAATGCCTGGGTCGACGATGAACTCTCACACTTTGGAAAGAACTTCCTCCAACTTATGTCTATGTTGGGCCTGTCACAGGTAGTTACCTCTGCTACCCATATAGGGGGTCACTCATTGGATCTGGTGTTCCTACTGGATTTGGATGTCACGCATCTGGGGGTGGAACCGGATGTGTGGACAGACCATCACACCATAAGATTCAGCTTTGGGGCACCCCCTAATAGGCCTGCCTCTACAGAGATGGTCCAGTATCGCCCTTTAAGGGGAATTAACCCAGAGGGCCTACTAGCGGTACTGGACCTATCGGGTATTTCGGGTGAGAGCATGGGTCCAGGGGACCTTGTTCTTGCCTATAATAAGGCGGTGAGCGAGGTCTTGGACCAAATTGCTCCTGTTCATGTTCGCCCACTCACTCAGCACCCAAAGACTCCATGGTTTGATGAGTCTTTGAAGGAACTGAGGAGAGTGGGGCAAAGGCTAGAGAGGGCCTGTCGGAAATCTTGCCTGGATGCTGACAGACTTAGGCTGATGTATCATTATGGTATCTATCAATCGGCAATAACCCATAAGAAGGCAGAATTCCTGTCCAGGGAGATTGCTGCTGCACGGAACCGACCAGCTCAACTCTTTCGGACTGTCGACAGACTGTGCAATCCACTCTGTCTACAGTCTGGAAGAGATTTTTCACAAATAAAGTGTGATGAGCTTGCTCGGTTTTTCGCAGATAAGATTGCCAGCATTAGGTCGGATATCAGCCAGGCTCACTCTTTAAGGGTTTGTGGTGATCGGCAAGGGGAAACAAACACCTGTGTCACCTGGTTTGACTTTGGTAAGCGGAATTCATGGATATTGTGAGGATTGTCCAGACTGTACGTCCAACCAGCTGCAGTTTGGATCCGGGCCCTACGCCACTATTACTAGGTTGCATAGATACTATCTGTCCAATCATTGATAAATTGTTTGGAAATCTCTGGAGCAGGGGGTCTTCCCCGATCCCCTAAAGGAGGCGGTCATTCGACCACTCCTGAAAAACCTTCACTGAATCCGAACTGTCCAGCCAACTACAGACCTGTCTCTAACCTGCCTCTTTCTGTAGGTTATTGAAAAGGTGGTTGCACTACAACTGGATGACCACCTTACAAATCACAATATCTATGATACTCTTCAATCAGGATTTAGGAAAAGACATAGTACTGAGACTGCCCTTGTCCGGGTACTAAATGATCTCCTGATAGCGAGAGATCGAAAGGCTCATACTATTCTAGTCCTTCTTGATCTCTCTGCAGCATTTGATACTCTGGACCATGGTGTGCTTCTGAAATGTCTGCGGCTCTGTTGCGGACTGTCTGGTACAGTTCTGCAATGGTTTCAATCTTTCTTCACGGGGCAGAGACAGAGGGTTGTCACCAGAATTTATTCCTCTGATACCGTCTTCCTGCCCTGTGGGGTCCCGCAGGGTTCCATTTTGGCACCCATGTTGTTTGCTGTCTATATGCTGCCATTGGGAGACATTATTAGGTGATACAGTTTGCGTTTTCACTGCTATGCAGATGACACCCAGCTGTATCTGTCCTTTAGTCCTGGACAGGAAGATGCAGTCTCTATACTTAACAGCTGTCTATCCGAGATCAAGGATTGGATGAGTGCCAGCTGGCTGAGGTTAAACCTGGATAAGACATAGGTGTTGGTGGTGGACCCAGGTCGCCTTGAGGCGGGTTGTAGGGCTGGGCTTCCTTCGGGCATATGGATCGATGGTGCCCAGCTCCCAACTTCAGACCGGGTGCGTAATCTGGCGTTATTATTGACGACGGTTTGACCTGAAATCTCTGTGTGCCATCCGTGTCAAATCCTCCTTTACCATCTTAGGAATATCGCCGGTAAAACACCTAGTTCCTCCGGCTGACCTTCCAACATTGATCCATGCTTTGTTACCCTCGCCTTGATTACTGCAATGCCCTGTACCTAGGGCTACGGGGTTGATATCCGCCTCTTGCAGCTGGTGCAGACGCGGCAGCCAGGCTTTTGACTGGGACATCTATGAGAAGTCATATTCGCTGTGCTGCGCGAACTGCACTGGCTGCCGTTTCAGTCAGCGGATCACCTTCAAGTCGGGTTACTGACCTACAAAGCCCCTACATGAACAGGGACGCAGTATCTTTAAGATCTCCTTATTCCCTACTGTTCCTCCTCGCTCACTCCGATCCGCTTGACGAGGGATTGCTAGAGATTCCCAGGGTTCGTTTAAAAACATCTGGGGCACGGGCATTTTCCTACGCTGCCCCCACCCTGTGGAATTCTCTACCTCGTCGGATACGAAGCTGCCTGACCGTTGAGAGTTTTAAGTCGGAATTAAAAACTTATTTATTCTTAAAAGCATATGGAGAGTAATTTTATTGTGATTGTACTGTTACTATTGTTGTTGATGTTATAAGTTTGTAAATTCAAATTGCCTGTCCATTTGTACAGCGCTTTGGTTTTGAAAAGTGCTTAAAAATAAATTTTTGCTAACTTACTTACTTACATACACAAACTGAAGAAAGAGATTTCTCTGTCTCTCCTCATGGAAATATATTTTTAGGCTTCTGTCATGTATTTAGCAGCAGCACGATGATGGGCTGCCCACAGGAGATGCTCTCTCTCCTCCCAATAGTACCACCATAAAACTCACATTGGCTGGGCAATAATAATTAGGGTACAGTCACTGCAGTCAAAGGGAAGGGAACACAGCAGGGTCCTCCTCCTGATACTTGTAGGCTTTAAACAATTCAGTTCAATAAAAGTTTATCTGTTCATTCATTCACATTGTTTTGTTTTTTTTACTTTGTTTTGTGCCAAAATCTGATTATTTTCTTCACCTCCTCCAGTCGGGGTGCTTTGTGTCTCAGACAAATTCCCCCAGACAGAGATGAGTACTAGTATACTAGACTAGTTATAGTTAATCTTTCTTAAACAGCTCAGGAGGCGAAGGCAAGTTATAGTAGCAAGTTAGCAATTAAGACTAAGCAGCACTCCAAATTAATGCAGGCAGTCAGCTGTAGACTCCTCTCTCTGTGTCCCACCCGGAGAGTAGACCCAACCGCTTTCTCTCCTACCCGCTCTTTCTTCCTCGGTCCCCGTCCCCCCCAACCTTTTCACCCCGCTCTCCCACCCACGCTCAGCTTTATTGTTTTTTTTATTCTAGCTGGAGGCAAAGAGTTATCACTTCACTAAACGTTTAAAAGTTCACAACCCGGCTCGCAACTCGCAAGTCGCAACACTAGCAGGGCTCAGCAGACCTCCTTCCATCTCAGAGACAGAATGGAAGAACGAGCCACGCACGACTACTGAGCTGGTCTGACCGCACCACATGACCACAGAGCAGTTGGTCAGGTGGTGATGGTGATCATGATCAGGAGGCAGAGGCGCATCTCATCACAATGCCCCCACACACAACAACAGTAACTGCAGCTGGAACCGGATGGGATTGGGAAGAGAACAGAAGTGGAACTGAAGTTGGGACTCTCGAGCTGACAGTTTTGCATACCAGCAATAAAAAGTAAGATTTTCATAGGGACCAATTTGCATTCGAGACTTGGATTTTTACAAAGATTCGAACCCTTTACTACGAACCTCTAGTGTTCGAGTTCTACATTAGAACTTGAACATCAGGGTTCGAGATGGGTTCAAATCTTACTCAACTAGTTCTGACATCCCTACTCCAGAACTCCACGCAGTACTCCAGATGGGGTCCTCACCAACTGTCTGTACAGAGGGATAACAACTTCCTGTTTTCTTCTGGTGAAGTCTCCCCCTATGCATCACAGTATCCCACCAGCACTCCTTGCTGCCTTCTCACATTGCTTGCCCACCTTAAGGTCATGTGATATGACTTCCGCAGGTCCCTTTCCATTTTTTGTTGCTGTTAGTACCTCCCCCCCATTATGTACTCTTCCCCTGGATTTTTGATTCCCAGGTACATTACTTTGCACTTCTTTGCACTGAATCTAAGCTGCTATACTTTGACCATTCCTCCAACCTTGCCAAGTCCCTTCTCATCCTTTCCACCACTCCCCCTTGTGTATCAACCCTGTTGCAGATCTTTGTGTCATCTGCAAAGAGGCATACTTTTCCTTCTCCCAACTACCAGGATCCCCTTATGCATATCCCATGCATTCTTAAATCCTGTAATCACTTCTGCCCCCACCACCTCTTCCGGCAGGCTGTTCCATTTGTCCACCACCCTCTCTGTGAATAAGTATTTCCTCATGTTCTCTCTGAACCTCTCTCCCTCCAGTTTCATCCCATGTCCCCTAGTCCTGAAACATCTTTTCTTTGAAACCACAAAGGGACATTTTGCTGTTCTAGATGAACCACATAGGAATGTTTCCTGTCCCAGCTGAACCACAATGGGACATCTTTGCTGTCCCAGTTGAACCTCAATGGACGTCTTTGCTTTCAGTTGAACCACAATGGGATATCTTTTATCCCAGTTTAACCACAAAGGGACATCTTTGCTGTCCCAGTTTAACCACAATGGGACACTTTTGCTGTCCCAGTCTAACCACAATGGGGCATTGTTGCTGTCCCAGTTGTACAACTGGACATTTTTGCTGTCCCAGATTCACCACAATGGGACATCTTTGCTTTCCCAGTTTCACCACAGTGGGACATCTTTGCTGTCCCAGTTTTACCACAATGGGACATCTTTGCTGTCCCAGTTTAACAAAAACGGGACATCTTTGCTGTCTCAGGTTAACCACAATGGGACATCTTTGTAGTCCCAGTCTAACTACAATGGGACTTTTTTGCTGTCCTAATTTAACCACAAAGGACATTTTGCTGTCCCAGTTTAACCACAAAGGGAATTTTGCTGTCCCATTTATATAAACTGGACATTTTGCTGCCCCAGTCATACAGACTGGACATTTTGCTGTCCCATAATACAAACTGGACATTTTTGCTGTCCTAGTTTAACCACAAGGGCATTCTTTGCTGTCCCAGTTTAACCACAATGTGGCATTGTTGCTGTCACAGTCGTACAACTGGACAACTTTGCTGTCCCAGATTTACCACAATGGGACATCTTCGCTGTCCCAGTTTTCACCACAATGGGATATCTTTGCAGTCCCAGTTTAACAACAAGCATTTGTCAATGCCGAATGTTGCCGCTGACATTGGCATGGGAGTGAGACGATAGCACTGTGATTTTGTTAATGTCCCAAAGGTGATTTTGCACAGTGAGCAGAAACCCGTTCTGGGCAGGCTGTGAAAATGGCAGCTGGACTGTTGATAAGAAGTGTGCACAAATGCCAGTGGTGAAAATGTATGAAAGTATTGCAGATTGACAAAGTTACACAAGGGTGCATGGCGACTTCATGAAATGCATGCTTGTAACACAGTCATTTTAGGACTTCGGCACCAAATTTTCAACATAGGCATTTAAGGACCTCTGCTCATAAATAGTGTCACCGTCATTTCCTCAAACTGTCCGAAACGATTCGCTGGCGACCACGTGCAATTCTCCGCTGGACATGCGAAAACACATTTCAGCCAACTGTGACTGTTCACTAGGAGGTATGGAAAAATACCAATGATGAACAGCTGGAGTGAAACTATTACAAATTCACAAAGTCACGAGCGTGTGTGCAAACTGCACAGTGCACGCTCGTAAAACACTCATTTTATTGACTTTCGTCCCCAAAGTTTCAACATAGGCATTTTAGGACATCTGCTAATGAACAGTGTCACTGTCATTTTCATAATGTGTCTCAAACACGGACTTTCCACAGCGACCGCGCTATTCTGCGCCGAAACTGCGAAAACAGATTTTGGTCAGGATGTGAAAAATGACAGCTATACTGTTCATTAGGAGGTGCAGAACAATGGCACTGTTGAAAATCTGGAGTGAAGATATTATAAGTTTGTGAACTTATGAACGTGCATGCAAACTGCGCAGCGCACGCCGTAATACAGCCATTTTTATGGAGTATTATCACCAACTTTCAACACAGGCATTTTAGACCTCTGCTCATGAACACTGTCACTATCATTTTTGTAATGTCCTGAACACTGATTTCACACAGCGGCAGCTATTCTGCGCCGGAAGTGCAGCCATTGGGCCAGGATGTGAAAAATGGCAGCTGTGCGGTTCACAACAAGGTGTGGTAAAATGCCGATATTGAGAATCTGGCATGAGAATTTTGTGAATTCATGAACTTCTGACGTCTTGCATTAGCAGCAATACCTTGCTGCGCTCGTAAAAGTCATTTTTGAATTTTTCCCACCAAATTGGTAACATAGTCTTTTGAGACTCTCATGAATGTGGCATCTGTCATTTAGTTATTAGTCCAAAGGTGATTCCACACAGTGACTGTGAAATCACCTTTCGGGCCTGATTAACAAAATGACAGTGACAGAATCTATGAGGTAGAGGTCCCAAAACCCCATATTGAAAATTTTCCAAGCAAAATTCCCGAAAATGCCTGAGATATGCATCAAAGTTGAAAAAAAACTATTTATTACATTATACAGCTTACCGACATTTCCTAAGTTCGCGGTTGGCTTTGAAGAGTGCAGACGTGTTCCCAGTCCACCGAAGATCGTCGCGCCGGACTCCGGAGGTAAGTATGGGGTGAGGAGTGTGTGGGGAGGCAGGGTGCGTAGAGGGTGGGTGCGGCTTGGGGGCAGGGAGACCACGAGGACCATTTTGTTTTACAGGTAAAACAACAAAACATTGCTGGGCCAGTTTTTGTTTTGGGATTTAACATGCTGGGTGGGCTCCCAGCGTGCCACCTATTAATTTAGAGTCTGTAGCCGATGGGGGATTGGGCACCCTCAGCCGGCGCAATGGGGAGGAACTTGTACGACGGGATTGGGCACCTCTGTTGGCACAAAGAAAGCGGAGGGTGCCGAGCTGAGGGAGATTGGGCACCCCTTGGCATTTAACAATGGGTTCTTTATGCCCGTGGGAGTGGGCTCCCCGTCGGCACACAACTAAAGGGGGTCAGAGCCTGAGGGTATTGGCCACCCCCCGCATATAACAAATGGGGGATTTGTGCCGACAGGGCGGGCCCTGCTGGCGGCAGTACAGAGGACAGGGTTAACGACAGGGATTGGGCACCCCTGAAGTTGGCAGTTTGGCAGCCACTGTGCGCCATTCTCATAATGTCAGCGAGCATGTCAAGGGAAGGTCCGCTGCGTCTGACGAGCTTTGCTCTCATTGCAGCGGACCTTTCCTTAGATGTGCTCGCCACATTATGTATGCATGGTGTGGCGCCGTCATGCAGGCTGATTGGGGAATGAGAGACGCACCTAACAAAGCTGCACTGCCACAAGATGTTGGCTGCGCAAGCGTGCCAACATAAAAATGGGACATCTTTGCTGTCCCAGTTTAACCACAATGAGACATCTTTCCTGCCCCAGTTTAACTACAATGGGACTTCTTTACTGTCCTAATTTAACCACAGAGGACATGTTTGCTGTCCCAGTTTAACCATAAAGGGACATTTTTGTTGTCCTATTTATACAAACTGGACATTTTTGCTGTCCCAGTCATACAGACTGGACATTTTTGCTATCCCATAATACAAACTGGAAATTTTTGCTGTCCTAGTTTAACCACAATGGGATTTTTTTGCTGTCCCAATTTAACCACTGAGTGACATGCTTGTTGTCCTAGTTTAACCAGATGGACATTTTGCTGTCCCATTTGAACCACAAAGGGACATTTTTCCTGTCCCAGAAGAAACATAATGGAACATCTTTGCTGTCTCAGTTGAACCACAAAGGGACATATTTGCTGTCCCACTTCAACCACAATGGGATATTTTTGGTGTCCTAGTTTAACCACAAAGGGACATTTTTGCTGTTGCAGTTATACAGCTGAACATGTTTGCTGTCCCAGTTTAATCACAATGGGACATTTTTGCTGTCCCACTGGGCCTTTGGCCCACCAAGTCTGCCCATGAATGCAAGTAACTGTGCTTCTTCAAGCTTCCCTGTGACAAGGTTGTCATAGAAACATAGAAACAGACTTTGATGGCAGATAAGGACTGCTTGGCCCACCTAGTCTGCCCATTTCCTTACCTATTGGATAAGCTGCAGATTCTAGTTAACCAACAGCCTACTTCCTCCTACTCCCCACTATAATTGCCTTATGTCTGTCCCATGCATTCTTGAATTCTCCCACTGTTTTTGACCCCATGACCTCCTCAGGAAGGCTGTTCCATGCATCCACCACTCTCTCTGTGAAAAAATATATCCTCACGTTGCCCCTGAGCCGTCCCCACCATCTTCAAATTGTGCCCCCTTGTTCTTGCACATCTCTTTTTATAAAAGGTGCGCCCCTCTTGGATTTTGTTCCCTTGAGGTACTTGAAAGTTTCTATCATGTCCCCCCTCTCCCTCCTTTCCTCAAGGGTATACATATTAAGCTCCTTTAGTCTGTCTTTGTATGGCTTCTGTTGCAGACCCTGCACCATTTTAGTTGCCCTCCTCTGGACCACCTCCATCCTGATAAGGTCCTTGCTGAGATGGGGTCTCCAGAACTGCACGCAGTACTCCAGATGGGGTCTCACCAACTGTCTGGGCAAAGGGATAACAACTTCCTGTTTTCTACTGGTGATGCCTCTCCCATGCATCACAGTATCCCCAGCCCTCCTTACTGCCTTCTCACATTGCTTTACTACCTTAAGGTAATCTGATATGACTCAGAGGTCCCTTTCCATTTTGTTGTTGTTAGTACCTCCCCCATTATGTACTCTTCCCCTGGGTTTTGATTCCCAGGTACATTACTTGCACTTCTTTGCATTGAATCTAAGCTGCCATACTTTTGACCATTCCTCCAACCTTGCCAAGTCCCTTCTCATCCTTTCCACCCCACCTTGTGCATCAACTCTGTTGCAGATCTTTGTGTTGTCTGCAAAGAGGCATACTTTTCCTTCCCCGAACTACCAGGATCCCCTTATGCATATCCCATGCATTCTTAAATCCTGTAATCATTTCTGCCCCCACCACCTCTTCCAGTAGGCTATTCCATTTGTCCACCACCCTCTCTGTGAATAAGTATTTCCTCATGTTCTCTCTGAACCTCTCTCCCTCCAGTTTCATCCCATGTCCCCTAGTCCTGAAGCATCTTTTTCTTTGAAACCACAAAGGGACATTTTTGCTGTTCTAGTTGAACAACATGGGACATTTTCCTGTCCCAGTTGAACTACAATGGGACATCTTTGTTGTCCCAGTTGAACCTCAATGAAACGTCTTAGCTTTCCCAGCTGAACCACAATGGGACATCTTTGCTGTCCATGTTTAACCACAAGGGACATCTTTTCTGTCCCAATTTAACCACAAAGGACATTTTGCTGTCCCAGTTTAATATAGAAACATAGACTTTGATGGCGAGATAAGGACCGCTAGGCCCATCTAGTCTGCCCATTTCCCCTGCTTACAGGATAGGCCGCAGATTCTAGTTAACCAACAGCCTATTTCTTCCTACCCCCACAAGAATTGCCTTATGTCTGTCCCATGCATTCTTGAATTCTTCCACAGTTTTAGACCCCACAACCTCCTCAGGAAGGCTGTTCCATCCATCCACTACCCTCTCTGTGAAATAATACTTTCACATTGCCCTGAACCACCCTCCTTCTATCTTTAAATTGTGTCCTTGTTCTTGCAAGTCTTTTTCTGAAAGATGCTACCTCTTGGACTTTGTTGATTCCACTGAGGTACTTAAAAGTTTCTATCATGTCCCCCTCTCCTTCTTTCCTCAAGGGTATACATATTAAGCTCCTTTAGTCTCTACTCATACGGCTTCTCTTGCAGACCCTGCACCATTTTAGTTGCCCTCCTCTGACTACCTCTATCCTGTCTATGTCCTTAGGAGATTGGGTCTCCAGAACTGGACACAGTACTCCAGATGGGGTCTCACCAACTGTCTGTACAGAGGGATAACAACTTCCTGTTTTCTGCTGCTGATGCCTCCCTATAATCCCCATGATACCCCAGCCTCCCTACTGCCTTCTCACATTGCTTGCTAACCTTAAGGTCATCTGATATGATTACCCCCAGGTCCCTTTCCTTTTGTTGTTGTTACTACCTCCCGCCCATTGTGTATTCTTCCCTGGGTTCTTGTTTTCCAGGTGCATTATTTTGCACTTCTTTGCATTCAATCTTAGCTGCCATACTTCTGACCATTCCTCCAACCTTGCCAAGTCCCTTTCATCCTTTCCTCGCCTCCTTGTGTATCAACCCTGTTGCAGATCTTTGTGTCATCTGCAAAAGGCATACTTTCCTTCCAGTTCCTCTGCAATGTCACTGATGAAGACATTAAAAGGACTGGACCCAATACTGAACCTCCTGATGTACCCACTAGTAACCCTCTTTCTTCAGAGTGGACTCCATTTACAATTACCTTCTGTGTCCTGTTGTGCAGCCAATGTTTTACCAGGCTACCACCCTGGGACCCACTCCCAGGCTGGTTAATTTGACTATTAATCTTTTGTGTGGGACTGTGTCAAATGCCTTCTAAAGTCTAGGTAGGCCATGTCCACAGCCCCTCCCTGGTCTACTACTTTGGTCACCCAGTCAAAGAAATCTATTAGATTCATTTGACATGACCAGTCCTGCTGTGAACCCATGCTGCCTTGGGTCCTGTGCTCCACTGGCCTCTAGGTACTCAACTATTCTTTCCTTCAGAAGTGACTCACATCACTTTCCCTACCACAGAGGTCAGACTGACAGGTCTGTAGTTTCCTGCCTCTGTCTTGGTCCCACTTTTGTGAAGGGAATCACATCCGCCTTCCTCCAGTCCTCGGGTACCACACCATCCTCCCATGATTTATTAAAGAGTAGCCAGTGGTTTCACTAGTTCCTCCTTAATTCTTTTAGAATTCTGGGGTGAATTCCATCAGGACCCATTGCTTTGTCCACCTTCAGTTTTAGGAGTTCTTGCAGAACCCTTTCTTCTGTGAAAGGACTGGGATCGACCCCCCTATCAAGAGTGCTTCTGTTAATTGGATTAGGCACTTCCCCCTCCTCTTTTGTGAATACTGAGCAGAAATATTCATTCAGTATCCCTGCTTTTTCACTGTCCCCCTCTGCCCACCCACCGTTCATTCTATTCAGCCTCACTATCCCTCCCTTTGTCTTTCTACACTCGCTGATGTACCTATAAAAGGTTTTATCCCCTTTCTTAACTGAGTTGGCTATCTTTTCCTCAGTTTGGGCCTTTGCTATTCTGACTTCCCTCCCTGCTTCCTTCTGCCTTAACTGGTACAGCTCTCTGTCCTGCTCCTTCTGTGTTTCCTTATACTTCCGGAATGCTATCTTTTTCTTCCTGACTTTCACAGCCACCTCTTTTGAGAACCATAGTGGCTTTTTCTTTCGTTTTGATTTATTTGCTTCACACAAAGGCTTGTTGCCTCTGTGATGGCAGTTTTGATGATTCCCCATTGTTGCTCCACACCTCCTTCTAGCCTGTTTGCTAGTGCTTTTCTGAGGCACTCTCCCATCTTGCACAAAGTCAGCCCTCCTAAAGTCCAGTACCCTCACTTTTGTATGGCTTGACTCTGTAGCTGAGTTTAACGTGAACCACACTGTTTGATGGTCACTTGTCCCAGATGGCAACCCACTTCTAGATCTGAGATCCTCTCACTGCCCCGTTTGAGAGTACGAGGTCTAAGATTGCTCCCTCATGAGTGGGTTCCGAAACTAGCTGTCTAATGCCTGCCACCTGTAGGGCATCAAGAATGGCCCTGCTCTTGGATGTGGCTGCAGCAAATGTGCTCCAGTTAACATCTGGCATATTCAGGTCTCCCATCAACAGTATCTCCCCTTTCTCTGCCATTCTAAGAATGCCTTCTATCATATCCTTGTCCTCGCTCCTCTTTCTTGACAACCTCTGAGGCAACAGCAGTAGCACTGGTGGTCCCTGGATGGAAGAGGAGGTCCCACAAATCCTGGCCAACTCAGCCTGGAGATGAGCAACCTCCTCCCTTAGCCCAGAGAGGTGCCTGCAGACGGGACAACACCGCATCCTCCAGAACGTCTCCGGGAAGACTGCTGCTCCACAGCCACTGCACTGCACCACTCCAATCATGTCTTATTTCTGGCCCCTTAACTATTTGCAATCCTTACTCTTTCCTCTGTTTTTTTTTCTCTCTCTCCTTACTTTCTGCCTGTGTGCCCTTTAAGCTCCAGTTTAATCACAATGGGGCATCATTGCTTTCCCAGTTTCACCACAGTGGGACATCTTTGCTGTCCCAGTTTCACCACAGTGGGACATATTTGTTGTCCAGGTTACAGTACATGGAAAACAAATTGTCCCTGCCTTCAGGAAAAAAAACTAGCAGTCCCTACCAGACTGCTGCATTAGTTTGTTCTAATTCAAACAATGCCAAGTTAAAGGGGAAGAGAAGCACTGCAATTTTCTTTCTCCCTGTTCTATTTCTGTACACGTCTCTCTCTCAGCTCTGTGCATAGCCCCCGTTCCCTTATTGCACAATTATAAATGGTCCACCCAGAAGGACTTAAAGTGTGATTGGTCTGGCATGGTCTCAGACCCAGCAGAAACATTCTGAGTGATTTGATGACAGGGTCTCACATTGCCACAAGACAGGGCCCTCACTCCATGTTTGTTCCAGTTTACCATGACTTTTAGAGGGCAGTATGTAGAAGCATGGAGTGCAGTCAGTGATCAACAGTGGCAAGCCCAAGTGGTGAGCGGAGGGCTGTGGCAGTTGCCATCTCAACTGTTGTACAACGCAATCAGGAACTGGGTGGGAGGTTTCTGGAAGGAGGGTCCAGATGGGTGGGTGGGTGGGGTGGGGACTGTTGACCTTTTGGGAGGCATTGGACCACCAGGATTGAAATATATACAGTATTTATACAGAAAGTATAACTCCGTACACAGCTCTAGCACCACCATTCAGCTAATCGAATAGAAAGGCTTCTATTTAAAAATATTTTATTTAAAGAGCTAGCAGCTTCAAAATACAGCAGGCAGAAGATGTTAGTAATTTTTGAAAGTAGTCCTTATTTTTATTTTTAAGGATTTTTTCTTTTTATGTGCCCAGTAGTTGGGTTTCTAACTGATAGTATTGGGTGTGATGTGAAATCAGTGCTTTACCTGCAAGCAGACATATCTATTCTATTCCTCCCACTACATCATCAGCATGTGACCTCACTCACTGTTACATCACAAGCTCTGCTACCTGATTGGTAACACGTGTCACAAGTTACCAGTCAACAGCAGGAGACTGACTCTTCTTGGTTACCAGTGCTGTCACAGTCAGTGAGAGCACAGTGCTGATGATGATGTATAGGGAGGAACAGAACGAACTATGTCAGCCTCCAGTAGAGTGCTGTTACACACATCACACCTAGTACTGTCAAGTAGAAAATATTTTAATTAGCAAAACAGAAAATAAAGACATACTTCAGATATAAAAAGTGATAGCTGATTACTTCTGAAAGTTACTATTAATTTCAAGCAGTACACTAGCTCTTTAAATAAGCACAGCTTTTTGGAAGTACTTAACATAAAGTAGTCAGAGGTCAAACAAACAGCCAAACATTTTCACTCTATACAGTGCTTGATCACAACTCAGACACACGCACACACATACACACACACACAGTACTTACTAAACAGTCGTGTACACACAGCACTATGTACAGAGATGCACTCATGTGTACACAAACACACACAGCACAACAGTGGCTACATGGAATGTCGGGAGCAACACAGTAGCCTAAGCTGTTTCTTGGAATCTCCAAACAGGATCCTCTCAGAATATGTTGGGATAAAGTTACTTTGACCATAAAAGCATGCTTATTGTGTGTCAGTATATTAGAAGTGTCCCCGTTCAAGGGTCACATTGTTTGAACAGTTTGTTTTTTTCTGTTATTTCCGTGTGAAGTTTTGCTAGTCAACTTGGCCATTTACAGTGCTGTCAAAATGATGCCAATGCCTCAGATGCCTTTAAAGGTAAAGGAGGCGGGCAGAGTGGGAGTGGAGTAAAACAACTCAAAATGCACCAAAAATAAACCCTGATCTTAGCAATGTTCCTTCTATGTTCACCAATCTACAGAAATCTCTCAACTTAGAAAGGAGCTGTTGTGTGTGTGCTGATATTCAGTCCTGTAATAGTGCCAAAGCAGACAGACTTTCTGAGGCAGAAACTAGAATTGACTGCACTGAAGATACAGTTATTCAGTTGAAGGAATCTGCCAGTTTCTTTAGAAAATAAATCTGTAAACTATGAGCTAAAATTGACAACCTTGAAAACCGTGGTCGTCGCAACGACCTGCACTTAGTGTGAGTCCCTGAGCACGCTGAAGGGAATGACATAGTGAGGGAGATATTCCGAGGAGCTGCGCAATGTACAACAGGGTTGCACATGCACAACCACAGACATGCGCCTTGGAGCCGTAGTCAACGAACGCGACTGCACAGCAAAGAACGCACTGAGCAGCAGTGCAGTAGTAATGAATGCGGCACAAGTACAAGGGGGCGTAACCATGAATAAGCAGCGCAATGGCATATTCAGCGGAATAGCATGGTGCAAGTCAGGAGCAGAAGACAGAATGCGCAGCACAGAACTGAGCCAATAAATTCAGGCTCAAACACACATGCAGCAGATGCGCATGGTACAGATCCTAGTGCAACATGGATGCTGGGCCATTCATAATGGAGGCAGTTATGAGGGGTGTGAGGAGGAGGGAGGAACAGCAACATGGTTGAGGAAGAGCCCGTCAGCGGTATGCACACACAGATAGTACCATTCCACCTCCCTTCGAGGTTTGGGGACACAGAGATGGTGGGATGGTACCAGCTGAACAGGGTAATTCTGAGGCAGCTCTGCGAGCTGTGGCATGATGAGTTGCAGGCACCCACCATGAGGAGCCACTCAATGACAGCAGAAACCAAGGTGACAGCAGCAATGTGCCTGCTCGCCAAGGGCACCTTCCAGAAACCAACAGGAGCAACCACTGGCATCACCCAGTCAGCCACGTCCCGCCTCCTCACACAGTTCCTCAACACTCTGCTGCCACATGCTTCAGAGTTCATCTGACTCCCAAGCACACAGGCAGAGCGAACAGCAAACATGCAGGGCTTCCACAGGGTGGCATGCATGCCAGGCATGATCGGGGCAGTAGACTGCACCCACATGGTAATACGCGCACCACCTGGCCCAGAGGGTGCTGCCTACATCAACCGAAAGGGATATCCATCAGTCAACTGCCAGGTGGTGTGCAATGCCATGGGGCGCATCACCAATGTCTGCACAACAACACACCCTGGGGTACACATAACATATTCATCTGGCACAGCTCCATCCTGTGCCAGAGATTCGAGCATGGGGAGATCCCCTTGGGCCACCTGGTAGGTGAGTATGGCATGGGATGGGGAGTGGAGAGGCTGTGCATGGGATGGGGGCCCAGGTCACATGGGGCAGGCGCTGGCAGCGTGGCTGATGGGGGCATGGGAGAGGGGAGGGTGGCATACATGGCAACGTGCTAACCTGTACGCCTTACCCACACAGGAGACAGCACATATCCCTTGCAACCCTGGCTGCTCATCTCCATCCGGCACCTATCCAACCCTGCTGAGGAACAATATAACAAGGCCCACATCACGACACGCAACATCATAGAGCAAGTGTTTGGCATGCTCAAGATGAATTTCATTGCCAAGACAGGTCTGGTGATGCCCTACAATATAGCCCTGCGAAAACCTGTGGACTATTCTGGACAATGGAAGAGGGCCTGGACGGGGGATAGCCACCATGCAAGGGACCAAGGATCGCCGCATGGGCCAGGACGCACAGGGCGACCACTGTACAAGAGCACTTTGGGAACCGCAGGTGAGTAGGAGCTATGACAGATGCGCAGGCATGGAACAGACACCCACACACACACATACGGAGGTGCATAACCACACAGGGGGGCATGCAGGGACACCGACACACACACGGCTGGCACGCAGACAGCACAGACACACAGCCACACACCCACAGCACTCCACACATGCATGGGCACATGCGCGCACACACGCGAGCACTGTGCTGGACATAGGTCCAGCTGTGGCACGATGGGCACAGGCAGCAACAGCATCACACCAGGCACAGAGCTGGGCATGGTGCACCATCCGGCCGGCATGGCTGGAAGCGGTTGCTGTTGTGGCAGGCCGCGCACACATGCGGGCAGCTGGAGGTGGCATGGATCAGACAGATGGCACCAGCACACAGGTCAAGCCCGGCACAGTGCTGACCTCATCACACCCATGCCACATGGCCATGCAGCACAGCACGCACACAAGGAGGCCACACCGCATGCCACAGATACATGCCACCACACGCACATGAGTGTGCACAGATGAACATGCACAAGGCCACAGCAGCATGCAATGGGATGGGATGGCATGACCAGCAGACCTACCACGTGGAAGCACAGCTGCCACGGCCATGTGGGCGGACACACCCTGGCAGTGCGGCAGCCACAGGCTGCTTAACAGCCACTGGAGGTGTACTCAACACACTTGCAGGGGTAGAGGCGGGGAAATCAACTGAGTCCGGGCTGGCAAGAACAGGCCGGCAAACAGATACTCACCAGGGGTGTCAGGGATGGCCAAGTCAGAGCCCAGTGTCATCCGTGCCTGGGTCGCCAGATGCCAGGTCTGTGGAGTTGTCACTGCACTAAAGTGGAGCCTATGCACCCTGCCATGCCCACTGGATGCCAGCGATGCAAGTCTGGCGGTGATGGCAATGGCAATGTGGTCCAGCGAGGATTGGCCTCCACAGCTGCCGAACCTTACCCATCAGCTGTGCGCATCCAATGTCTGCATGCTCAGACTGGTGGTGTAGCTCCACCTGCAGCATGTGCAACTGTGCCCTGAGCATTGCCTGGTTGTCCACAGAGGCCTACAGCAGTCTGGTGTGCTCGTCCAGCCTGTCAGTGATGAGCACATCCTGGGGCCGATGCTGACCAGCTGGGGAGTGGTGCGTACCCAGCAGCATCCCATTCAGGAATGCTGCACAGGGTCCATGCAGGAGGAGGTAGTTGTGGGCGTGCCCTGTCAGTGGGTCCTGTAGTGTGCTGTACGGTGGCCACTGCTGCCTGCTGCCACTGTCCTGCTGCCTGCTGCATAGTCCCTGTTGCCCCAGTGTCCACGGCACCTGCCCCGCACGGCCTGCGTTGGTGGCGTTGCCACCCACCACTGTGGGGCCATGGACAGGGGGTGCCAGCATGGGTGCTGTACCAACACTGCCGGCTCCAGATGCCAGTGTGCAGGACTGTACCCTGGGTGGCGTGCCCAGTCTCATGCCACCCATGCTCAGTGCCAGGTCATCATCTGTGTCGGACTCACCTCTCACCTGTGTGTCCAGTATGAGGACGGGCAGCTCCTCCATGAGCAGTAGGTCCAACAGGGAGTCATCATTGCCCAGGCCTAGGAAAGCAAGCAGCACCACACTGCTGCATCGCTGTTGGTCCATGGCCCTGATGCCAGTTGATGTGGACGGCTCGGCCTCAGTGGGTCCAGCATCATCAGGTGCATCCTGCATCCCACCTCTGAGGTGTGATGGTGCTGAAAAACACAACAGTGGTACACATGAGTAGGATGGCAGTGTGCACTCCAAGCCACAATCAGTGGGGGGGCATGCGCACACTCATATGGCCACCATGGGATGGGGTGTGCATGCTGTGCAACACAGTGGGCTGGGCACACCATGCATGGGGCACCTGCAGGGCTAGCCATGCACGGAGGCCGGAGCACAAGGCGCAGCACCACATGATGGGTGGCATGCCATGGCTGCACACCGCCAAAGGGCCACTCCACCTATGGCATGCTGTGTGTCCTCCCGTGCCCCTGTGGGCCATTCTGTACCCTGTGGCCACTGGGCATGTCCCCTGTGGTGCTGCCCAGTTGTGCTGCACACCCTGGGGCCAGGGACATGGTTGGTGTCCATTACCCACATGACCACAGCACCGCACACAGACGGTCACAGGCATGCGCGGTGGCTCCCTGTGCAGCATGCGCCGTGGCCCACCAAATATGCATGTGGACCATGACACAGCTGCACACATACCTGCACGCCACCATGCAGCACGCCCCGACACTCCCATGGCACCCAGTGACTCACAGTGCTGTAAGGGGCTGCCACTCGTCTGGAATCTGTCCTCCCAGTATGCCCTCAATGGCTGCGTGGCTGATAGTCACTGCCACCATCTCCTCCCCAGCTGTAGTACAGGGGTGGCTCCTGGGCCCCACCTGTCCTATTGTGGGATGCCCTGATGGTGGCCACCTTCTTTGAGTGCGCCGCCTGTTGGTACCTATCTTTTCTTGCACTCCTGTGCACTCCGCTGATGTCGTCTGTTGACATTGACACACATTGCCACCTCATCCCAACCTGTGGCACACTCCTGTGGGTGCCCATGGCACCACTGAGCAGCTCCTCCCAGTCGAGGTAGGCATCGTACAGGGCTGCTGCTCATCTTTTGTAAAGTTAGGCCTGCGCTTACATGCAGACCCCTGCTCCTCGGCTCCCTCATTCTCCAACATGATGCTTCCTGTGGATGGGAAAGCATTGGCACAATTAGTGGACTGTCAGGCCAGCCTGGAACACTGCAGCACAGAAGGCAAACCCAGTACCATGCCAATTTATGTAGCTCCATACCGATATGGCTGATATATCTGTCAGCGGCCAGTGCTGTGTTGTGGTGCTTTTATGGCTCATCTCATGCAAATGAGCATTGGCGCATTGTAATGGTATGCTAATGTGCCCAACTGCGCCATGCGTAGGCTCAGTGGCCCATTTGCATACCGTGGCTGTATATCGCTGTGTTGTGCTATGTAATCGGACTGCACGGGTAAGGTTGCTGGCACTTCCTGCACATATGCGGTACATGGCGGTGTTTCCATCATGCGCAATGTAGCGCGCCGCATCAGTGGCCTATGGCATACCAGTGCACATTGCATGCTGTGCCCCCATTGTGCATGTGACCATGTGTGCGCATTCATGCCCATGCCTCCTGCTGCTCTGCACTGTCAGGCCCTATTACACCACTGCCGCATGCACCATACTGAAAGAGGGGGTCCCTGTTATGAAGTATAAAAATAGAATAAATGTTTTGGAGATGCAATCCCTTCCCCCCTCCATTTTTGTTTTCTGTTTCACTCTTTCCTGTCTTCTTCTAAATTCCTTATCTGTCCTGTTTTCTTGTCAGGGTGGCCAACTGGCAACCTCTATTGTCTTCCATGTATTATCGCTGTATACCCTTTAAGTATACACTCTTGCATCTAAATCAAAAGCTGGGGAACCGTAGTTTGTAATTATGGTGTAGGGCTTTAAATAAAGTGTAAATGCCCTTATCCAGAAAGCCCCAGCAAGTACAGTGCCTAAAGAAAGAAAGAAATATCCAAAACAAAGAGAACTTTTAGAAATTCCCTGCTCTCTGCCTCGAGGCATATTTCAGATGCCTCTGTGTGTTAAAAGAAAGAAGAAATGTTTTTCTTTTGTAAAGAAAAGCACTTTGCACTATTTTTTCATTGCTTGCTATTCCTGAGCTGGAGCCCTTGCGAAGTGTGCGCACGTTCAAGTGGTAACATGTGCACACACTCGCAGAGGACCCTGTACACGTTAGTGCAGGAAAGGGTCCCAGAAATAGAGCCGCTGCGCTGTAAAATCACAACTGCTTGTTGCAATTAGAATAGAAAAGCGGCTGTGTGGCTGAAGATAAAGTTGAAGACGTGCAACTGTTTACAGTTGCCAGGGAGATTAGTTACACTCCCTCTTAGCCCTGAAGCGCTGCTGCTGCTGTATCCGCTCCTGGGATACACTGTAGAGGGGCTGATTGTTTGAATTAAATACAAGGAGACTGAGGGCATAAGGTGTAGAGCCCTGTAGGTCCTAAATAAATGCACAAAAGAGCTGTATTCAGTAAAATGAAGCCCTCTGACAGGCAAAAGGCTGTAGTACACAGAAAGCCTCGGCTGAAATTGCAGCCATCGGGTAAAATGAATTAAGAATGAAAACCTCTTGAAATATAAGAAAAAGGCTTTGTGCAGCGCAAATAAAGAATAAGGTTGCAGGAGATTTTTGTATTCAGTTATCAGAACTGCTGTGTGATATAAATAAATGTTTTTTTTTTTGTTTTTGCATCCTAAGTAGAATGTACTCTAGAACCTTGCAGGAAAACAGATAGGGAGCGCGCCCCTCATCTGCCTTTCTCTGCTGAGGTTGTAGATTCTTCATCCAGAATTAAACAGTGTTTTTCCTTTTTATGTTTGCTTGCACGCATGTGCAAGAAACATAGTGCCATCATCGGAGTTTTCGGAGGTGTGTCAGCCCTCTTCCAATTCAGTCAGTGTGTTTGCAGTCGCGGCCGCAGTTCTCCAATGCCTGCTGGAGCTGTCTATGACAGCTCCAAAATGCAGTGGCATACAGTTGAAAGAGGGAGCTACATTTCAGTGAGCAGCGATCAGATATCACCTGCTCATGCGCGCTCCCCCTACACACACAGACACACACACACACATGCTGCTGCTGCTGCCCCCCCCCCAACGCACACACTGTATAGCCAACAGGTGTACAATCCCCGTCAGCTGTGCTCGCCCCCGAAAACACAGTTTCACTATGCCCGCTGGGTGCCCACCCCAGCGTGACTACGTCGTATAGCCGGCAGGGGTGCCCAATCCCGTCGGCTCCACTGTGTCTCCCCCGATACAGGGTGCCACGCTGGGAGCCCACCCCAGCGTGGTAACAGATGCCATGGCCGACAGGGTGCCCAATCCCCATCGGCTCCGCCCAGCCGTCTCCTTCTGCCACGCTGGGAGCCCACCCTAGTAAAATGGCCCCAGGCCATCTTTTAAAACAAAAAACCTGTAAAGAAAAAATGGTCCCTCGCAGTCTCCCTGTCCCCCACAACCCGCACCCACCCACTGTGCGCCTCTGCCTCCACACCCCTCACCCCATACTTACTCTCCAGAGTCCAGCGCGACGATCTTCGTGGACCGGGAACACGTCTGCACTCTTCAAAGCCAACTGCGAACTGAGGAAATGCTGGTAAGCTGTATAATGGGATAGATAGGGATTTTTCAACTTTGTTGCATATCTCAGGCATTTTTTGGCATTTTGGCACCAAATTTTCAACATGGGGTTTTTGGGACCCCTCCTCATGAATTATTGCACTGCCATGGCGTTACTCAGGCCCGAAGGGTGATTTCGCATGCCACTGCATGAAATCACCTTTCTGGAATGATTAACAAAATGACACTGCCAGCGTTCATAAGGCAGGCTCTCAAAAAGCCTATTTGAAAATTTGGTGGAAAATTTCCTAAAAATGACTGTTTTACAAGCGTGTGTTGTGCAGTTCCTACGCACGCCCGTAAGTTCAGCGAATTTTCAATATTTTCACTCCAGATTTTAAACATTGCCATTTTACCACACCTTCTTATGAGCAGTATAGCTGTCATTTTTCACATCTCACCCAAAATGTGTTTCCGCCCATGTAGCACACAATGGCGCAGTCGGTGTGTGAAATCAATGTACAGGACATATTAAGAAAATCATAGTGACACAGTTCATGAGCAGAGGTCTTAAAATGGCTATGTTGAAAATTTGGTGAAAAAATTCCTAAAAATGACTGTTTTACGAGCATCGTTGCGCAGTTCCTCATGCCGTTCGTAAGTTTGCGAAATTTCAATATTTTCACCCAGATTTTCAACATTGCCATTTTACCACACCTCTATGAGCAGTGCAGCTGTCATTTTCACATCTCATCAAAAATTGTTTCCGCCCTATAGCGCACAATGGCACAGTCGATATGCGAAATCAATGTATGGGACACGTTAAGAAAGTCACAGTGACACTGGTCATGAACAGATGTGTTAAAATGGCTATGTTGAAAATTTAATGAAAAATTCCCCAAAATGACTGTTTTAGGGCGCCGTTGCATGGTTCCTCATAGCGTAGCAAGTTTGCAAATTTGTAATATTAACACACAAGTTTCAACAGTGCCATTTTACCACACTTCCTATGAGCAGTACAGCTACCATTTTCACATCTCGCCCAAAATGAGTTTCCGCACATGTAGCACACAATGGTACAGTCGGTGTGCGAAAACAATGTTTGGGACAGATTAAGAAAATCACCGTGACACTGGTCATGAGCAGAGGTCTTAAAATGGCTATGTTGAAAATTTGGTGACAAAACTCCATAAAATGACTGTGTTCCGAGTGAGCATTGCGCAGTTTCCACGCACCCTCATAAGTTCATGAATTTGTAATATTTTCAGTCCAGATTTTCACCAGTGGCATTTTCCACCCTCCTTATGAACAGTACAGCTGCCATTTTCCACAACATGGCGAAATGTGTTTTCACACTTTCAGCACAGAAATGCATGGTCGCTGTGGAAATCATTGTTCGGGACAGATAAGAAAATCACACTGACACTGTTCATGATCTGAGGTCCCAAATGCCTGTGTTAACAATCTGCTGTAAAAATCCCCAAACTAGTTACATTACGGGTGTCGTTAGACGGTTTCTCGCCGCTCGTGACTTCACCAGTTTTTAAGATTTTCCTGGCAGATTTTCAACATCGCCATTTTTACACCTCCATGAACAGTACCGCTGTCATTTTTCACATCCTGTTCGGAATGTGTTTTGCACCTGTGGTGCCAAATGCCATAGTCGCTGTGCAAAAGCAGTTTTCGCTAACAAACTGATATTGCCACTCTTCATGAGGTGGGGTCACAAAAAAACATGTTAAAAATTTCGGTGAAAATACCAGCGAATGCCTGAGGCGTTAGGGTTTTCATAACGCCCCACCCTGTAAGAATGACCAGGCATCAGGGGTGTGACTTCGGGATTCTTGCCTGTCATGCTCATACTGTTCCACCCCCACCACACCCTGCAGCCAGTGAGATGCATCAAGATTGTGCCTCCGGACTCTTCCAGACCCCAAACTTCCCCATTCTCCTATACTGCACCCATCTCACGTGTTCCTGATGGAATGGGGGTGCGTATAAAGAGACCAAGACCCCAGGGCACCGTGACACTCGATCAGTGTCTGCAGGGTAGAATTAATGATGAAATGGCATTAGTCGATTATGCCTGGCGACCCAAAGGCACCCAATGCCTGTCACTCTCTGCAGGGTGGTGGGGTTGGCTTCAGTTCAATACTTCGCTGCCATTCCTATTATGCAGCTCTGTAACTTTACACTACCAATGCCAATGCCAGCAAGCAAATATTCGGCATTGACAAATGCTTGTTGTATTAAATGTTTTGTTTTAAAGTTATAATTACCTGTAATACCCTGTATCATGTGGAGAGTCCTACTATAGGGCTGGCAGCCCATAAAATGACTGTCTTTTAGGAACTAGAGAGAGTGATGTCACAAAAGGAGGGTCTAAGTTTCAAATCATGCCCCTCCTATAATTAAGGTCTAAAAGTGTCATATAGTGCATCTAAAGTTATATAGGCTAGGTAAATGATACCCTGATATTAAATGACATTATTGGTACCCCATAGTCAGTATGAGAGTTACTAGAAAGAGAACTAGCCAAATGTTTGGCAATTACATAGTCACATGGTTATGATGTCACTAAATACAATCCTATAAGAACTCACCACCAGGGGGGTAGTTTTTAGAGAGTTGGGTCAGTATTGGACTGACCACAGTAAGAGGAGGACATCTGTGTGTGGGCTTTCACACAAGTGATCATTTTTGCTGAAAGAAGGGAAAAGACATTTTCAGGAGTCTGTGGAAAGAAGTATTTCCTGTGGTTTGTGGGTGTGAAGAATAACACTAATTTTTCCTTTCTGTGAACTTTTTTTTTGTTTTTATTATTTTTATTATTATTTATTTGAAAATAAATTGACAAACGCATTTATTTGCATTTTTTATGCATCTTACTTTTTTTCTGGTTATCTGTTATTGTCTCACGCTTCTACACATACTCCCAACCATGCAGTGGCAGCCACTGCTCGCATGCACGCCTTGGCATGCCACCGTGTGGGGTCATGCTGTGCATCTGCAGGGTCACGGCCCTGACCCCTGACTCTCACCAGACGGGGCTACACTGCGCATGTGCATAGATATGCACTGGCGCAGCCGCGCAGCTCAATTATGTAGACCCGAGCGCGCAGCCGTGATATGAGAGCTCTATTGCGGCTGCCTGGCACCAGCTACAAGTGCTGGCAGAGCAGGTATCGCGTCTGCCAGTGCAGCAGTCAGCAGCTATGGCATTGTCAGGGCAGCGTGTTCAATGGCGGTCAACTGGTTGGACGTGAGTTGGCCAACCTTGTGGTCCTTGTCCTGCCTGTGGAGGACTGCCTCTTGTGTGGCTGAGCTCCAGGAACCATGCATGGTGGTGTGGCAGGGAGTGGCGACTGGGCTGGGCTGGGCGGCAGGTGGGGTGCCACACACTGCTGAACAGTACAGGCACCAGTACAGTGACCTCCGAAGGTGGGATCCTGGATGGCTCTGGCAGCTACAGGAACGGGCATGCAGGGGATCAGTGCACAGCCAGGTAGGTGTCACATTGCTCTGTGCATGCGTCTGCTGCCCACATACTGTGCTGTGCTGTGCTGTGTGCCACATGTGTGGCTGCAGGGTGTGGCCTGCACTGGTGGCCGGTGAGTGTCCTCTGTTGCTGCACTGCATGCCTGTGCAGTGCACATTGACAGTGGGCCATGCCCCATGCCCCAAACATGGGCCTGTGCGCATGCCCCTGCCATGCCAGTGCTGTGCTCTGTGTCGGTGGTGGGTGGTTGTATGCTTGGCATGGCACTTATGTCCATTGTCTCTGTCTCTCTGTTCCATCCACAGGTCTGGAGGACCACAGGGGGGTCAGGATGGGTGCAGAGCAGGACAGGCACCTCGATGATGATGGTGGTGCTACTGTGCCAGCACCTGTGTAGGCAGGTGAGTTTGTGGGGGCATTGTTGCCTGTGGGGTAGCTGTGTGTTGTTGAATGGGGCAGTGTGGCCTTGCATACCCACTGCGATGGGCGGTACCTGGCACCACCATGTGCACCATGCTGCACCTGGGGAGGGCCTTGCACATGGCCGTACAAGGTATGATGGGTGTGTGCACACATCCCATGGTATGCGTCTGCTGCACGGGGCATACTGTACTAACTGGGTGGCCTCCCTTGCATCAGGTCTGTGTGGTCCACTGCTCGGGTGTTGGGGCGGGTGTGTCACAGGCATCCGCGCAGTCGGAACATGGGGCGCAGTGGTGTCGGCTGCTGCTGTCCATTGTGCATGTGCCTTGTCCGGTTCTGTCCACCCATGGGTGTGGCAGCTGTCCCATGCATACCTGTGGGTAGGACAGGGTTGCCTGTGCTCCGTCACGCATTGCCTGTCTTGTTTCCCCTCCTGTAGGTTGGGCCAGGCTGCGAAGATGGCACCAGAGACAGACCATAGGCATGGGGATCCATGTGCCACATGGTGTGGTGTGGCTGCTATTCTCCAGGATTGACCATCTTCTATGCATCAGCCACAGTCATCTGTGCACCACCTGGGTGCTGATCAGAGAGGTGTGCCAGCTGCAAGAGGCGCAGGGGTGGGGCACACTGAAGCTGTCCCCGCACATCACTGTGCCCTGGACTGTTTCCTACCTCCTGCTTTGCCTTCCTCTGCCAGTTCCTGTCACCTTGCTCCTGTCCCCATTCCCCTTGTTGTCATTTATTCCCACCCTTACTCTTCACATCCACTACTATTGTTGTTTTGCGCTTTTGTACGGTAAAGTGTTTTGTTTATACACCTCTGTGTCCGTGTCTCCTTTGCCAGCGCAGTGCTGCACTGTGCCTCCATTATTCAGTGCTGCTCGTGAGTGTGTCCATTGTGTTCCACAGCTGTGCCCTTTCTGGTGTGCTTCCATGCAGTGGTGGCTGTGTGCTGCTTGTCACTGTGGCTCAGGGCCCTTGGGCTGTGGGTGTGCCTCTGGCCTATCTGTGGTCCAGTGTGCATGTCCCTGTTTGACGGTGCTGGCCTGCCCTCCACTGCACCATTGCCCTTGCCAGTGCAGGTGTGCGGTAAAAGTGTGCTGGGGCCATGTGTGGCTGCTTGATGGTGTGGCTTGTGCACCCTGTTCCTGTGCCTGTGCGGCTCTTGTATCCCTGCCCACTGTATAGGTCCGTTCACACACGGGCGTGCCTGTTGCATTGTCCCATGCTGTGTATCCCGTCAGGGTTGTGGTGGTGCTGTGCCATGGGCTGCTGTCTGCTCTGTCCTCTTGGTGGGCGGCTGGGTGTGTCTGTTGGCCTGTGTGCTTCTGTTGTGCGGACTACAGACTCTGTGACCCTTTGGCTGTGTGCTTGTGCTGTGCACTGTGGTCCTGCTCCCTGTGTGGCCTGGGACTGCTTGCTTGGCGATCTGCTATTGTGCTGCCCTGCCTGTGTGCCTCTTTGCCTGTTGCTGCCTGCTGTCATGCTCCTATGCAGTCCTGGTTGCTTCGGGCACATGTCTGGTTGTGCAGTGGCGCATCTGTGCTATATTCAGTGTCGCCTGTGCCTGCGCATGTCTATGGTGCGTGTTCTGAATATGGCATGTGGTTTCCATGCCACACCTGCATGTGCTGCGCATTCCATTGTGCTTCCTCTGGGTGCACTTCTGAATATCGGGCCCATTGTCATTGTCAAAATTTGCTGTCAAATGTCCTTTAACATCACTCCCCCCAAACAAAAAATAGAGAGGGAACATTCACTAATGTTCACTAATGCAGAAGGAACTAATAAGGCAATTAGCGAAAAAGGTAGCTGCTCCTATTGATCAAGAGGAGTAGTAGATAGATCCCTAACACAGAGACCTAAGCCAAAATGAAAAACCACAATCGGTGTGACGAATTTCCTGAGGTTCTCTGTGAAGGAACAAAGCTTAACAAGCATTTGTCAATGACGAATGTTTGCCACTTCCATTCCTGTTGTACTGGCTCTTGCTTGCACACATTTTTTGCTATCTATTTACCCAGGATACACCAGAACAGATGCAGTATCTCATTTTCAGGGGTGTCCTGCTTTCACACATTTTAGACTGTATTTACTCAGGATAGGCCAGCTAAGGGCAATATCTAATTTTCAGTGGGGTCCCAAGCATTTTGACCCCAAATTTCAGGTCTTTTATGGGCTGACATTATGATCAAGATGAGAAGAACTTTTAAAATGCCATCTGAAGGTAATTTCGAGTGTGACTGCAAGAAACAAGTTTTGAAGGAGATTTGAAAAAATTGTTGGTAAAACAAGAATCAATTTCCAACAAGCATTTGTCAATGCCAAACATTGGCTGCTTGATAAACAATTTTTTTTTTGCAATTCTGGCCCCAAATTTTGAAGCTACTTGTTTTAGGATTCGTCTTAAAGATGCGACATGTACCGTTTGAAGTATATTGGACAAAATGTCATTTCGCACCAGAGGTACAAAAACACATCTTGTCCAAGATTTAAAAAATGACACGTTACATTTATGAGGTGGTGTGGAAAAATGGCTATGTTGAAAAGTTGGAGTCAAAATATTGAAAATGGCTGAAGTTATGAGTGAACGTTGAAATGGTGTAACGTCCAATCATAATCTAGGCATTTTACCATATTTGTTTCAACTTTCTTTATGTCCCTGATCTCTAGCTTAACCAAACTCTCTCTGGCATGGTCTCATGATGTGACCTGTTCCCGCCCACCTGAAGCCTCCATTCCATGCTCTCCAAACATGGGCCCATCTTCCCCAGCATCTCCCTGTTGCCCATACCCCAGCTCTGAGCCACCCAGGGTGGGACCGCCGACTTCTCCTGGTGCTCTATCTGAAATCTAGTGGACTGACAAGGGAGTTGGAGGAAGTACCAGAGGCAGAGATGGAAGGCCCAACATTGGGTATGGGGATCAACCAGTGGACCCGCCATCTCCTATCAGTTGCCAGGGTTTTTCCTTATTCTGTCCCCCCATTGGCCCAGTAGTGCAATGCACACCAACACGGTATGTGCGCGCTTTCTTTGCATGCCCAGAGGAGCACCACCGAGGCCAATCCCTTGCAAGGATCCCAACTGCTGCTGCACCCTGTCCCACTGGGAGTCACCAGACAGTGGATCAATGTCCCTCTCTCCCAGGAAAGGACAGGAGTCCTCCAGATGCTCAATCTTTCCTCCCTGCCGATCCCCAACAACCAGTGTCCACTCCCGAACCCAGGTCGCCCGGCATAGTGCGAGGTGTGGCATCCAGCGCCTCAACCCTCAGTGCCACCGGCTGTCTCATTTTACCATATTTGTACACCAAATATTCAGCATAGCCTTCCTATTAGCCCACCTAATGAACGCAGTAGGTGAAAATGGTTAAATCCTCAACAAAACGTCATTTTGTGCTACAGATACGAAAACACATTTTGGCCAGGATTTGAAAAATGACAACTGTCACGTTCATGAGGCTCTGTGAAAAAATGGCTATTTTAAAAGTTTTGGGGCAAAATATTGAAAGTTACCAAAGTTACAAGCCTGAGTTAGCAGACTTCGAGGTAGGCTCATAACTTTGTTGTTTTTAATATTTTTATACATTTTCAACATAAGGCTTCTATTGACCCTACCTCATGAACAATGGTGGAAACAAATGTCAACTCCTGCCCGAAAGGTGATTTCACACATTGACTGCAAAATCAGCTTTCAGGACAGATTTACTAACATCAATTTCATTATTCATGAGGTGGTGTCCCAAAGAAGGTATGTTGAAAATTTGGAGCAAAAATATTGAAAAATGCCCAAGTTACACCTCTAAATTCAAAACCCCATTGAAATACATTGAATTACGTACCTGATTTCCTCAGTTCACAGTCGGGCATTTAAAAATGAAGGCATGACTACGGTCCAGAGAAGATTACAGTGTTGGATCTCCGGTGGGTAAGTAAGGGTTTGAGGGGTGGGAGGTGGTGGGTGCTAAGTGGAGGGTCGGGTGGGGGTAATAATGATGCAACAGACCTTGATGGACATTGTTCTTTTACAGGTTATCAAAATAAAATAAAAAATATGAGGGACAGTCTTCTCTTCAGTAGTGACACTGGGGGATTGGGCACCCTCAGTGTCACTGTTATATCTGGCAGCACCAGTGGTGGGCTCCCTGGTGCTGCATTACTAAAAGGGCAGGGTGGGGAGTGGCAGCTGGCATGGATTGGGCCCCATTCCCTACTAAAAAGTGGGTTGGGCTGGGGGGAAAGTAGGGGCTGCTACAGACATCAATGTACTCCTTTTTTTTGCAGTTTTAAAAAGGAAAAAGAAACTTGGTGAGTAATGGACACTGGGGGATTGGGCACCCTCCAGTGTTGCTGTTATATTTTGCAGCACTGGGAGTGGGCTCCCTGGTGCTGCCTAACTAAAATGGGCAGGGTGGGGGTAATAGCTAGCACAGGGGATTGAGCACCCCCATGCCCTTATAATAACATGGATTGGGCTGGGGAGGGGCGGCTGCAACAGACATTGCTGGACGATTTCCGAAAACCTGCTCAGCTGTTTGCTGACCGGCTTCATGTAAATCAAAGGACTGAAGCCCTCTCTGATCAGAGCGGCTCGGTCCTTTGGAATACACAAAGTTTCAGCCCACCAGGCAAAGAGTGATGTCAGGACCTCAGCCCATGGTCATTGGTGTAGACTGCCAAGCCCTTGCTTTTGTGAACTGCAGTGGGCTTAACAGTGACACCCCCCCCAAAATCCCTTTCACTGCCACTAAACATTGGGTGCACAAGCACAACCAACGTAAAGGCAGATGACAACTTCTGTTATGCATTACAGTGGATACAAAATCACTATTTGCAATATTTATACACCCAATAGCAGGGTTGGAGTGGGGTACAGGGGTCCCACCTGGAACGTCGATACAGGGGTCCACTTGGAACACTGATACAGGGGTCTACCTTGAAAATCAACAGGGGAGGGCCCAAGGTGACACAATCATATCAACAATCCACTTCCGTTTGATATACTAGCTCTCTATTTGCATCATACATTTGCTTGCAGTGCCCAAAATACCACTTTTAATTAGAAAACAGATGACAAATGCATAGATTTTCAGAGTTTAGAAGGTGGCCAGGTATCCAGCAGAAGGGGGTCCACCTGAAATTTCCAGATATCCTGGTGGGACAGTCCAACTCTGCCCAATAGACCAGTCTTATTTTTTATGACTATTCTGTCAGAACTAACATCTCTGTCAGAATATGTGATGGATCCTTGTTTGACAGAAATAACAGCCCATCCCCAAACTGACTGCTGATGGTTTGACCTTTCTTAACTTAATTATCAAAAACTGAGTCTAACAGGCATATGGAGTTAGCTAACCCCATGGGTAGAGACTTTGGGTCTGATTCGCAAATGTTTTGTGGTGCTGCAAGCGGACTTACAGCAGAGTGTTTGGCCTGGAATTGCAAACTCGTGCAAACATTGCGGACAGTGATCTGAAAGTTGCTTGCCTCAAAAGGCCTACCACAAATCCAGAACGTAGGATGCAGGGACTTAGACCACCTACTCCCTGGTCTAGCATTGCACCCTGGATCACGGCACTTGCGCCAGTCCTTTGGCATCAAGCCCCCTGTAAAACAAGGTTATGCAGAGCAAATAGCAACAGTACAGTACTTTTGGCACAAACTGGAACCACAGTCAGGTTAAATGCAAAAAGAGTTAGATCTGATTTATTCAGGGGACTTGAACAAGGGAGGGGCGTAATCAGGTTGATTTGCTTAAAGGCTATATCAATCAAACTGTTATGCGTGCACTTCAGAGTCCCTACACAGTCACACACACTGGGTATCCAGGTAGGAAGACAGTGGGCTAGCCAGGAACGTTGCCCAAGGTAGGCCTGCATCGCAGCTGATTGGGGCCCTGTGATAGAAGAAAGCAACATGCACAACACACACTATTTGTAATCCGGAGCCAGAGGGCTCAGTTCGTGATAGAAAAGACAACAAAGCAATCAGATGACAACACTTTAGATTTAGCTGTTGTTGCAGGGAGCTACCCTGATGTTTACCCATGATACCCAATACAGGACACAGGCAGGATGAAATCGAGACAGCAGATGGTTGAACTGGAGTGCCATGAGAAGCAGGGCCCACACGAATCTCCGAGGTGTCATTCCTGTTCAAAGCATGAGCAGAGGGCTGATCCCCAGGCAGGTCTCTTGTCGATGGCTTTCTCTGTGCAATGGGTAGTCTGGCTGGACCAGTGTGGCAAGGCCCAGGCCCAATGGTGATGAATACGGATTCAGTATGTGGGAGCTGGATGTAGCCTCCAGCAAGCAGAACACAGTTCAGCACACAGTGGGGAACCAAATCACGACCCATTAACAGCACACCACACATTTACGTGTAAGAAATTCTATTGTACCAGGCAAATTGCTATCCGGTCGCAATTACAGAGTCTCTGCACAAACCGGGAGTTCAGAGGTGGCTGGAAATCCTGACAGGCCAATCACATTTAGCAAATCTTCAGTCTTCTTCAGGTTAAAACCTGGTCACAGTCCAGTGGCTTAAATCATTCTCATAACTTGGATTCAGTCCAAATCAACTCTATTTTCCCTCTCAGGGACAACAGGTAGACAGGTAGGCCAAAACTCTGCCCTTTCACAGTTCTCCAGCATAAATCCACGCAGGAATCACTGCTCGACTATCTTGAGCTGTTACTCCTTCACTTCCCAACTCAGATCTGAACTGAAACTGCAAGCAGTCTGGGACTTTCCCCAGGATCCAAAAGGTTCAGTTGGCTGATTCCTCTATCAATCACAACAATGGCTCCCCCTCCAGGTTCATTTAGGCACCAAAAGTCCAAAACTAGAATTCCAACAGAATTTTGCTCCCACAAAGCCCCTGGGGACAGGCTCCATTTCAGAGTCCCCAAAGGTACTGATTGGCCCATTTCAGCAGTCCAGGACCAAGTTGGTGGAGATAAACAGAAATGTCCATGCTACAAAGAAGGCAGGTTAGACAATATTATTAATATTATAATAAATGATCAGCAAACAAGTATATCTTCTAACAGAGCTACCTCTGCACTAAAAACAATAGCAAAACAGAGCGATTATTTGGCAGCCTGGGCAGAACTTGAGCATAGAAACACTCAGCCCCCTTCCAGATTAATTATGACTGCAATCCAGGCAGCCCTTAAAGAGACAGTACACAGAGGCTATACAGGCACTATCTGGCAATACATTTAAACTGCTAAAACGCAGAACACCAACCTGGCAGTGAGCATTTAGGCAAGCTCAAGGAAGACTTTTTGGGAACCCCCATTTGTAGGGAGGTTATACGTATCATGCCCCTTGTCCTTATACACCTCCTATACCGAAAGATGTCATCCACATGCACTTTGCTTATGCCCTTAAGGTACTTGAAGGTTTCTATCATATCTCCCCATTCCCACCTCTCTTCCAGTGTATACATATTGAGGTATTTTAATCTCTCCTCATGTGTCTCCTGTGCAAGCTCTTAACTCTCACTTTGACTGAAGGATATTCTCTGCATTCTCTCTCTCCACTGTGACAGAAGCTTACATCACTCTAAGTCACATGGAAGATAACGATCCATCACAGTTTGGAAATGACTGTCCAACATCACTATTAAATAGTGGTTATAAAACTTACCACAAAGCGTTATCACTTTATCTCACACCAACAATTCAGTTGACTGTTGGTAAGGAATAGCTGGGTTTTGTTCCACAAAGGTTGAGGGTTGATAATATTAGAATCTGTTATAGAAACACAGAATTTGTTGGCAGAAAAGGATCACTTGGCCCACCCAGTCTGCCCAAATCGTCCCTGCCTAGACTGTCTCCACGGACCCTACCTGGTCCCTGGCAACCTCTCCTCCTCCTCCTCCTCGTCTATTTATGCCGGGTGGATTGTGGGACACAGGCAGGCATCCAATTGGACCCCTTTCTGGGTCCCATAATGGGTCCCCTGCTCCGGCATGAGCAGGGGATTTGGGGTAGACGTGGATCCCATAGGTGTACATGGACAGGTGTGTGCCCGTCGGAGACTATGCTATGGCAATGCTCATTCACGCACCTCACAATTGTCCCATCTCACAGTCCCACACTCACAGTCTGCCTGTCTGCAAGACATTATAACAACCGTATATAGATGACAATAATCATCATTCCTGGAACCACTATATTGTGCCCTGTGTATGTCTCATCTGCAAGCCTGTTGCAACTCAGCATGTATCTACTATAGACATAATACATCATAGCTGAGATGCTGACTGACAGAATGCTGGTGAGGTGTCTCCTGCTTGTTATAACCCTCACCTCAGCAATACTGTATGCATTATTGTGAGACACACTGATGCCCTTATTCCCTTTCCATCTGGAATATCGTGACATAGGCATAGTACAGTTCCTGTCAGCCAAGGTGATGCATCCATTGCAGTCTTCATATATCAGACTCTTTAGAGCATTTCTTGTCACATTATTGCTGCGGTGCGATGTATATGCCACACAGTCATACCATGCAAGAGCTACCTCAGTCGTTTCCACGTCAAAACAGCGAACGCAAAATAGTGCAGGCAGAAAGGGTGGCATGCAGTCAGTAGAAAATGGCATGGTCCAAAACTGCAACTAGATTAGATAAACTAACTCCAAAACCGTGCATGCTGTTATGAGCGCGCTGTTTTTGCCTGCGCCATTTTGGATTAGCTGTTTTGACAGGACACCTCTCAGTCATGCTCACGATAACCTATACCATTCAGGCAGCCTTAGTCTACCTGTACAGTCCATACAGCAGCTGGCCCATCCTACACACAGCTGTGACACTGGGTATGTCAGGTACGTTATACTAGATTGAGCACCGGATTGTCTTGATATGCTTGCTGGATGTAACTGTTACTACCGCATACTTTACCACTGGTAGCTCTGACGCTCAGGAATATGTGTGCAGAATACAATGTCTGTATTGTTATCTTCCCAGGCCTACACAGGCACAGCCAACAATGGCAGGTATGAGTAGGGGTTGGTTGGGGTAAGAGGACAGTTACACAGTGGGGCATGTAACAACAGTTATGGCAGGGTTTCCCACATAAGCTGTGCCCCTCACCCGATATTCCTGCACCAACTGCATGCCTTAGAGAATGGCATGGAGTGCAGGCGTCTCGACGTGCCCCCTCAGACCACCCATGGCATGTTGTGAAGTCAGGTGGTATGATGCAAGGTTGTGCACCTGTTGTAAATGTTACCAGGGATCTGCTGACCCCCACTGCATGGTATTAACATTTAGGGTTGCCTACATGTCCCTCAGATACATGAGGGCACCTCTATACTTTTGTGCATAGGGCCCCAAATTAGGGAACCAATAAAGGTTTCATGGGCTACAGACCATATTTTATAACTAGAAATCAAATTTCCTATGATTTAACTAGACTAATTCCCCTTAATTTAAACCCTCAACTCAAAGAAACAAATCCAGACATAAAAAGTAGAAAAGCTTTCCTTGTCCCTCTAAGGAAACTCGATGCTGTTAAGATGATTGTAGCCCCAAAGATGGTCTATTTTTTGAACAACCTCCCATTCACTTTGGGAAGACATGGTTTCAATAATTGCATAAAAATACTGTATTCAGAGAGTTCTTCGGCATGGCAAGCCACCAGGACTGTGTATTTCCAAAACTCGAGCCTCATGGGATAATGACGGTCTGGGAATGCCATGGTGAGAAAATGATCATCTTCCATCAAGCATAACCCTGTGGCCCCCAACAGAAGTTCTGTTTTTCTATGCATAAATACACCCAACATATTCTAACACCCTGCAAAATATATCCTTAGTGATCTTAAGACAATTAAGAAAACAAATGGGGATTTGTTTCCCCTATGCAACTTATTCCTCTGTTGGACAACCCTGCCCTAAACTTAGAAACTTTAAATATTGATGTTGATTCTTGGAAAAAAACAAATGTGTTGAATGTTATTGACCACTTGAATCCAACCACAGATATTTTACACCCTTTGAGGATGTTAACAAGAAATATGGTCTACAAAGTTTCTTTTCTGTGACTTCCAACAAATAAAATGTGCTAAAAAGAACTATTAACATCAAATAATGACCTTCCTACTAAAATGATTGAGAACATATGATTAAGCTTCTGAACCATAAAAGAGTTGTTAGTCTCATCTATAAATTAACATCTGACACTGATAATTCATTTACAAATTACGCCAAGTCCAAATGGGAATCAGAGCTGAACATAACTTTTAACTGATTAATTATTGAGTAAACTTTTAAGTTAATGCTTATAAAGCTTGTACAGATGTCCAAAGAGTCAACCCATCCAATAACAAATACTTTGCTGCCATTACTTAAGCGCTGCTAAGCTAGAATCTATGGGTCCTCTTCAAGATGGCCCTTGCCTGAGGTGCAGTAACCCTCATGCAACCTTAACTCACATGTTTTGGTCCTGTCTCCAAGTAAATAATGCATGGACAGAACTTAGAAACATGTGTTCAAGGATTACAGAATTAAATCTTACATTGAATCCTAATCTCTGGAGTCTAGGGTTCTTTTTTAAATGCTCCGTTTGTTGATTTAAATTGCGAGGCCTGGTTATGTTTGACTGTCATGGGATTAAACAAGGTAATTCTCCACCCCTAATTGAGGAATGGTGGTCACAGGTAAGTAACATGGGGGCTGGCAGCATAGCCTAGAGGTTAGGAAAAACAAGCTGTGAATGAGCTTGGTACATCCAGCACACAGACCTGGGTTTGATTCCCACAACCGCCACTTGCACACTGTGTGACTCTAAGCAAGTCACTTAATCTCCCCAGTGCTCCTGGGTCACCCCTGGAAACAGGCGCCCATGCCTAGTGGGCCTTACCCGGTTACCAAAAAAAAAAACAATTATATGTATATAAAAGGTTTGTGTGCGATATTGAAAGAATCACTTTTCAATTAATAGGTAAAATGGAAACTTTTGAAAAATGGGATCGCTTACTTGAAAGTTTTACACCATACAGGATCTGTACCAGTTAATGTGGATAGTGTTTTCCTTATCAGCGTTTGTATCTGTCTCATCTCTGTAACTGATTTAAACTCATTATGAGTACTGTTTTTGGATCAATTTCAATAAAAAAAATGATTAACAAACAGTACGTACAGAGATGCACGTGCACACCACCTTATACATTGATACACACACTACACTACATAGACAGATGTGCGCGTGCATACACACACACACACACACACTGCACTGTATACATTGACACACACACTACACTGCTTAGACAGATGTGCGCGCACATACATACACACAGAGAACACTGTATACATTGATACACACACTACATAGACAGATGTGCATGCACACACACACAGCACAGCACTGTATACATTGATACACACACTACACTACAGACAGATGTGCACATGTGCACACACATGCACACACATAGCACACCACTGTACATTGATGCACACACTACACTACATTGACAGATGTGTGCGCACATACACACACACACACCACAACATTGTATACATTGACACACACACACACACACAGCACAGCACTGTATACATTGGCATACACACTACATTACAACACACACACATAGCACAGCACTGTATACATTGATACACACATTACATAGATGTGCACGCACACTCACACACACACAGCACAGCATAGCACTATAAACATTGATACACACACTACAGATGTACGTGCGTGCACATGTACACACACACACACACAGCACAGCACAGCATAGCACAGTAAACATTGATACACACACTACAGATGCGTGTGCATGACACACACAGTGAGACATACACAGGCATACACAGCACTACCTACACAGACACACATAGCACTACATACACATTCACAGCACTACTTACACAAATACACAAATACACTCACAGCACTTCTACACACACACACACACACACACACACACACACACACACTTTTTGTTAACCTTTTCTTTCTGTCCCATACAAAGTCTCTGAGGCACATGCCATTCCTAATAATTAGGGCCATAGTTGAGGAAGGGGAGCTATCAAAGGCAGTACCGCCTAACTCTTCACTATAGCACTCCCAAAATGTCAGCCTACCTGCAGCGGTGTACTGGGTGCTAGCTCGCTTCATTTCAGTTGCTCATTGCAGGTACATCCAGTTTACTTCATACAGCATTACTTCCCCAGCTGCTGGTGTGGGAGGCGAGGCAGAGGAGGTAATGCATCACACAGCTTTAGAAGAGGGATGGTAGGACTGGACTGGACGGAAGTATTAAGAGGAGAGCGCTAGTACTGTCCTCCTGGTACTTACACAGAGTGTCCTCATCTATACCTTGTAATCCCTGGCAAACGAATCAGGGCAATACCTTTCAACATTTGTCACTGGAATGCGTGACACAGGCCCTCAAACTATGGGACACATCATCCAACATGGAGATACAAGCTAAGAACACTGGAAACTGGCACATTATTAATGTTTGCCTTTTTTTTTAATTTTGCTTCGTAGATTATTATGTAGGTCCACTTTAAAGTCTGATTTTACACTACAGGACAGCATCTTGTCTATATGGGACAATGCCTTTTTCATGTGGGATGAAGCAACTCCGAGTGGTAAATGAGGGATGCATCCTTTATGTGCAGGACAGCCGAGAGGTATGATCAGGATAGCTCCAAGGCACAAAGCATCAGGAGAAATAATCAAAGTCGATGACCCTATCTCAAAGAATAGGATATTAGTTTGGTAAACAGATGTTCGAATAAGTTGCTCAGCGTAAAAAGATATTTTCTGAAGTAAACCTGAGGCATTTGCATCGTGGCTGCAGTGTGAGCGATGTGCCAAGGCTGCACTGTTGCCAGTCTCGGAGTACAGACATACGCAGAACTGATCCAGTTTGGCTCCTATGCGATGCTGCAGTGATAGGGAACTGAAATGCTGCAGGTGTCTTTTGCTCTTGGGTGGACATTCCTTATCACCCCCTGCAAGGCTGCACTTGATTCAGGAGCCAGCAGACTGGGCTTGGGAGTGGCAGGAGGGAGCAGGTGGGGCTTCAGAAAGAGATCCGGATGGCAGGTGGGAGCCAGCAGCAGGACAGAGGGGGAATTTGTTGCACCAGGAATAGGAGTGGGGGGAGAGGGAGGGAGGGAGGGAGCAGGTGGGGTGTTTGATAAAAGTGGACAAATTGCCTGATGTTCCCATGGCAGTGGCTTGTGCTGCCATGCTGGTAATCCGTTTCAGAAGTGAACTTCAGAACTGACCAGGCAGCGCGGGATGGTGTCAATGCACAGCAGTGCTCCCAGCTAAGAGAGTCGTGCACTGGGTTCTGGCATTGCAGCAACCCGGTGGGGACTGGGGTGCTTGCCCTTATCATCGGGCATTGTCAGCTGTGTGCAAAGCTACGAAGCTGTTCACGGCACCACAAGATGTCAGCTTCCCTGAATAGGGAGCACCTTTCATTTTCAGCATCCCAGAATGTGAGCAACTACCAGTTTTTCTGGTGCCCCAGAAAGGGAGTAGTGATTCTTTGCCAGTGTAAAGGTGGTTCAGAAAGTGAAGGACCGAAGATCCCTGTTGCCCAGAATTGGCATTGTTTTACGCTAATGGTTCTTCCTTTCAAGTAGAACTTTTTCTCAAGGATCTCATGCATCCTGTTCTTGTAAATTATTTCTCTATCAGCTGTAGGAAGTGAGCCCCAGAATGAGGGACTAGCATCTTGTCCCGAAGTCGACTGCTATCTGTGGGTCTACGGACTGCTACCTGTCTGGATCATCTGGACTTAATGAGCAGGATACCTGCCTATCCACTAAGGAACCCCATAACTATTGAACTTTGTGCTTCCTGTGGGAAGTGAAGGGACTGAATAAATAGCATAACACCCCAGATTTACACATACTGTATAACTGTTTTTTACTTAGTTGCTTATTATTGTGGTATTTTCTGGAAAGGATTGCCAAGGCTATTTTACTAGATGGTGCACTTGAGTAACACAGCCTGTTAATTTGATTTACAAAGAATATTAGTGTTTGAAGTACAGATATTTTATACATAAATTTGCCCATGTTTGCTCGACACTGCCTAGCTAGTGCCCGACAGACTTGCAGTTAGGAGGCCTCTGTCTAGTAAGGAATGTATGCCTTTCTAAGTCTGCAAACTGGTGAATGAGTGAAGCAAGGATCTGTGAGTCCTCGATGTGAATGTTGTCCTCTGCAGAGGACCATTTGTGCATGCGCAGTGTTAGCTAGAGCTAGAAAAATTAATACTTGTTCTGCTATTACTGACTGTTCCTTTTCTGTACGTATATATTTAAAGACATGGTGCTCCATAAATATCAGCACGTACATGGTAAGTGGGGAACGTTTAAGGGAAATACTATGTCATGAAATAACCCCACCACCCGATAGATAAGTCCCTGATTAGGAATTCACTTGAAAAACTCATTTTTTAATCATCTTGCTGCAGCTTTAGTTCAGCTCGTAAATTCCCCTGTATGCAAACAATGGTCATGCTGTGTGGCACCATTTCGAGCTTCAGCGCAGCAGATTGCTGCCAAATGCATACAAGGGAGCTACACCAAGCCACGTTGATACTCAAAGTGGTGCCACACAGCTTGGCCATTTTCAACATAAGAAAGGGGTTAACGAGCTGAAATATAGCTGTTGCAAAGTGATTCAAAAATTAGTTTTTCAAGTGAATCTCCTAATCGGGGATTTATCTATCAGTTGGTGGGGTTACTTTATTAAATACCATTTCCCTTTAATGTAATAAAAGTCTGCACTCAGACACTGTGCTCCTGTATGGTAGAAGATGGCTAAAGGCAATTTTTCCTTCCATCTTAAGTACTGTACTCCCATATAACCAGTAGTGGCTGGAGGCAGTTTCCTTTTGTTTGAGCCGATAGTCCATAGACTAGAAGCTAATGTTGGTACTACGCTCACAAGCTGGGGCAGGTATACAACCCTTGGCATGACTGTTTCTGCCATTTAAAGGAACACTGTTAACCCCCCTTAGGCCTCCTAATTTTTTCTAGTTTAAAAAACACACTTTATGATTGCTCACATTCTGTAAAGCTTGTTGATGTAGATGGTTGTTTTTCTGATTCTCTTTTTCTGTATAAAAGTGAAAACAGACTGTCCACCATACTGGTAGTACACACACAAATTTGTTTGTTTACATTCCTTGATCAAGATCCACTATCTTTCCTGGACTTGGGGAAACCCCACACAGTTTATCCACTCATGATGCAAAGGGAGGAGAGGGGGCTATTGTATTATTAGTGGCTGCACTGTTTAGGGGGTGTTCATAATGCTCAGGAAGTATACAATAAGAGCTGATCAAGGATTTGAAACCAAACAAGGTTGAGCATAGATACACCATTACCATGCGTTTCAGTTCTACCTAGAAAGGAAGCAGACAAAACAACCAGCAACATCAATTAATTTTAGAGAAGATAAGCAATCATAAAATGTGGGGTTTTTAACTAGTTCAGTTAAAACAGCCTCTAGAGACACAGCCCCGGAATTCTATACATTATACAGTGAACTTTATGGGGCCCCGTGCAACCCACCACCCACTCAAGGTATCAAGACCTAATGAGACTCAGTTCACCTCACCTCCCTCCCATCTGACCAGCAGGAGGCTTTGGCCTGACCTATTTTGGCCATTGAGGTCCTGGCTGCTAATAAATCCCTTAAACCTGACAAGGCACCAGGACCCGTTGGCTTCCCACCCAATTTCTACAAACTGTTTGCCACTGAACTTGCCTCCTCCTCCTTCAAACTTTTCCCTATATCCATGACAGTGGTCTCATTGACCAGACTATGTTACCAGCCCTGATTACCGTATGTCACAAAAACCAGGGAAGGAAACATAGAAACAGAAACATAGAAGTTGACAGCAGATAAGGACCACAAGGCCCATCCAGTCTGCCCATTTCTTTTTCTACCCTATAAATGTGCCATCAGCCTTTGCTCTGTCAGTGGCCTATCTTTTCATACTCATCTGTATTGCTCCCTTATGCCTATCCCATGCCTGTTTGAAGCCCTGCACTGTATTCATATCCATCACTTCCTGAGGTAGGCCATTCCATGCATCCACCACCCTTTCTGTGAAAAAGAACTTCCTCACATTACCCTTAATTGGCCTCTCTCTAATCTCATGCTGTGTCCTCTTGTCCTGCTATTTTTCTTATATTGAAACATGTTAGACTCTTTCACCTTGTTAATGCCCTTAAGGTGTTTGAATGTTTCAATCATATCACTTCTCTCCCTCCTTTGCTCTAGGGTATACATATTGAGCTCTGTTAATCTGTCCTCATATGTCTTCAGATGCAGTCCCTGCACCATTTTGGCTGCCCTTCCCTGGACTGCC
Organism: Neoceratodus forsteri; assembly: GCA_016271365.2. Classification (NCBI taxonomy): domain Eukaryota; kingdom Metazoa; phylum Chordata; order Ceratodontiformes; family Ceratodontidae; genus Neoceratodus; species Neoceratodus forsteri. The sequence goes on along the minus strand of JADMNL010000032.1, from coordinate 157,618,153 downwards.
TCAATTTGGTTAATGTCCTTGTGAAGGTGTGGCCTCCAGTACTGCACACAGCACTCCAGATGGGGCCTAACCAGTGTCTTGTAAAGAGGGATTATTACCTCCCTCTTACGACTTGTAATACCCCTACTAATACACCCAAACATCCCCCTAGCCTTACCTACTGCTTTAGAGGTCTGCTTGAATGATTTCAGGTCATCAGTGATGATGATGCCCAAGTCTCTTTCTTCCTTGTGACTGCCAGCAACTCCCTCCCAGCCTATAGGTGGCTTCAGGGTTCTCTTCCCTATGTGCATGATCTTGCACTTCTTTGCATTAAATCCAGTTGCCACTCTTCCGACCATTTTGCCAGTTTATCCAGATCTCTTCTCATTCTGCCCACCCCATCTGGATCATCTACTCTGTTGCAGATCTTGGTGTCATCTGCAAACAGACAAGCCTTACCCTCCAGTCCATCTGCAATGTCACTAATGAAGATATTGAAGAGGACTGGCCCCAGGACTGATCCCTAAGGTACCCCACTTGTGACTTGCATCTCTTCTGACTGTATACCATTTACCACCACTCTCTGTTTTCTGCCCATCAACCAGTTTGCCATCCAGTTGACCAACTTCTGACCCACCCCGAGCCTACCCAGCTTATTTATCAATCTTCTATGTGGATCCTGACAAAGTCTCCAATGACAGACCCACCTCCCTCATTAATCAGGACAATAAAATACTAGCCCAAATTCTAGACAGTCAGGTCAACCAAGTATGAGGTCATCTGATAGGGGAGGAACAGGTCGACTTCATGCCCAACAGAAATTCAGCTGACAAGCTTATGAAACTGATACATATCACCTCCGCATCTTAGGACCCAGACCTTCACACAGCTCTAGTGTCCTTGGACATGGAGAAGGCGTTTGATAGGGTTTGCTGACCTTTCTTGATTTCGATTCTAAACAGGCTTGGATTCCACCAGAACTCATACCCTGGATCCAAGTACTATAATCTGAATCAATCAATTAAAATCTTTACTTACCCAGGCAATCACCATTGAGCAAGCTCATTTACAAGGTGGACCTGCAGTTTGCAAGGACGAGGGTACAGAATAGAGTACAAGTAAAATATACATAAAACAACAGTAGCAACATGTATACAACAAAATATGTACAGTGTAGAAATAAAGATAAATAATATATACAGAGATGCCTTTATAATCCTATCCATCAATAACATGTTCATAGCCTGTAAAGGAGTCCCTGGGATATGGAAAAGCACACGCGTAGGAGGCAGGGATGCTGGCAGAAAGATTCTGGGATACTAAGCAGGTGGTATCAGGGCATAAGAGTGGACGATGGGGGTGTGTGTTGCAGTGAGTATGTAGTACTGGTGGGACTGGAATGGACTGAGGTGGACTGGTAGTACTGGTGGGACTAGAATGGACTGAGGGAGGGGGGAGTAATCTTGGTAAGGGAACACTTAGTTAGAACGGGAAGGACTTAGATTGAGCGGAAACGTCAGCTGGACAACTAGGAACAGTGGAAACAGTTACAGAGCTCCACAAATGTTTTGGCATACAGGGTGTTGAACATAGCAAGACTAACAGGGGAGCTAAGTCTCAGCGATTTCTGTATCCTATTCCAAAGCGTAGGCAGGACAAAGCTTATGGCTGCTCTTCCAAAGTGGGTACCGACCCTAGGTACTTTCAGGGAAACCAGTAAGTGACTTCTCAAGGCATAATTCCCAATCAGGCTTAGTGGGAGACAGTCAGCAATGTATTGTGGGAGTTTGTTGCTGATGCCTGAGCGTCAGAGGCTGCATTTCTATACCGCCTGTGTTGAAGGGAGGGCCAACCCACAGCTGCATATAGTGAACAGTGGTGGGTGGAAAAGAGGAGGCCTGTTATAAATCTCAGAGCTCTATGATGCAGTACGTCCAATTTAGCAAGGTGTGAGGCTGGGCACTGGCCATATATAAAGTCAGCATAATCAATTAGTGAGAGGAGCGTGGATTGGACGAGCTGTCATTTGGCGTCTGCAGTCAGGAGGTGATTTATTCTGAAGAAGAGTCCAAGCCTCTGCCTCAGCTTTTTCAGCAGTTCTTCTAAATGTTCCACAAAGGAGAGTTTATTGTCTATCCAGACACCCAAATACTTGAATTTCAGTACGTATTCAAGATGTTCACCTAGTAAGATGGAGATAGAAGGTAATGGACCAGCAGAGGCAGAATATGCCCCCTGAGCAGTTGGTGAGAATAGCATTGCCTTGGTTTTCTTGGCATTAAGTAGTAGTCTTTTACTGAGGAGCTGGTGCTGCAGGATGTTAAAGTCGGGTTTGCAGGTCGCCACAGGCAGCTTCAGGAGATTCACGGCTTATGTAGAGCACCGTGTCGTCAGCAAACAGGTGAATGCTTGCTTCCTTAATGCCTACATCCAGGCTGTTGATATAGATAGCAAACAGTAATGGTCCCAGTATGGACCCCTGAGGGACACCTCTTTTTATCAGTTTAAGTGAAGAAAGCTCCCCATCAGCCTTGATTTGTTGTTGCCTACCAGTAAGCTATTCATGGAACCAACACAAGGAGGTTCGGTCTAGGCCTATTGTTGGTAAAAGTGGAGAGGAGCAAACAGTGGTCGACGGTTTCGAAGGCCTTACTGAGATCCAGGAAAACTGCACAGATTCATTGTTTATTGTCTAAGTCCCGTTGCCAGTCATTAGTTACTTTTGCCAGGGCCGTAATGGTACTGTGCTTTGCTCTGAAGCCTGACTGCAGAGGGTTTAGTAAGTTTGAGTTGTCTGTGAAAGATCTCAGCTGGGTCTCCACAATTTTTTCTAGGAGCTCGGAGAGTATGGGGAGGAGGGAGATCGGCCGATAGTTATTCAGGTCACAGGGATCCCCTGATTTAAACAGGGGGATGACGTGAGCAACTTTCCATAACTGAGGGAGGGAACCTTTCGATAGGGACAGGTTGAATAGGTGTGAGATAGGTGCAGCAAGGATGTGATAAGCAATTTTCAAGTAATATGGGTCAAAAAGTCAGCTCCAGCACTTTTTTTAGTGTCCAGTTTTAGGAGAAGATCTTCAACTTCCTTTATGGAGGTGGGTAAGAATAAGAAGGTTACAATATTGTTACTCGGTTCCGGGAGCTTAGTGTTGATCTGTGGGTGTAGTCTGCTTACCGGTGCATTATTGAACACTAGGCTTGCAGTGGCAAAATGATTGTTGAAGGCCTGCAGGATCTCGTTTCTGTCACTTATTATAGCATTGTCAGTGGTAATTTTGGAGGGAAGCACATTTCCTGGAGAATGACCAGTTAGTTCTTTTAGTGTGGACCAGAACTTGGTAGGGCATTTCGACGCAGAATCTAGCTCAGATCGGTAAAAATTGGCCTTGGCCTCTCTGACCATCTTAGTGCAGGCATTTCTAGCTGTCCTGAAGAGACACCAGTCTTTGTCTGTGTGTGATTTGCGAGCCTTTTTCCAGAGTTGTTTTCTTTTTAGTAAGGCAGCCTTGAGGTCTGCTGAGAACCAACAACATGTTCTAGCTTTTATACGTGCTTTTACCAGAGGAGCATGGTTATTTAGGGCACTGGTTATAATTTCATGGAAGATGTTGTAGGCATTACTCAACGATTTAGCAAGGTAAAAACTCTGCCAGTGCAAAGAGTTTTTTAATTCATTGAAATATGTGAGAGGACCGAAGTTCCGAATGCCTGAATATATTACAATGGAGTCCTCTCACCTGCCTTCACCCTACATTGAGGCATCAGACAGTGATGCCCCTGTCCCCCCTCCTTTTTAACCTATGTCTACAAGCTCTCATTGTCAAACTTAAAAGCCACCCTGAAGTCACAGGCATACGAATTGGCATGGACCAGTATAAAATATCGGTATATGCAGACGATATTTTACTACATACTATCAACCCAGTCACCTCAATTCTAACTGCCTTTGCTACCATATGAGACTTCGGAACCCTATCAGAATATAAACTGAATACAAACAAGACTGTAGAAATGCTGCTGAACACTGCAGTACAGAAGCAAACTATCACCGAATTAGGCCTAGTTTGGGCACCAAGCAACTCATTACTTAGGCATTGGCGTTAACTCGAAAATGCCACACACCTACAGAAGCTAGCCTAGTAGACCTGCTCACAACCATCAAACAAGACATAGAAAACTAGACAGCCCTCCCCTTGACATCATGGAGCAGGATCAATATTATTTAGATAGATATCCTCCACCAGTCACTGTATCCCCTGCACATGCTAAATATTAGTGGTTCTCAGATAGTGCTTTTATGGATTCAATTATCCTCCATCGGAGAGTGCTGGTATCTGATCTAGGGTCTAACCAAAGTCGGATTCCAGATCCATAGTTGGATAGCTGTGGATCCTAGGTTAGATCTATTAGACCTAACTTTGAATAGTTGGATCCCCTGAATCTGATGGTCAGATTCATCAGATCCAACCTCAGATAGTTTGATCTGATGATCAGACCCACTGGATCCAGGTCGGATCCACGGATACCTCAGATACTTACTGTGGATCCTAGGAGGTTGGATCCTTAGTCGAATGTCTATACCAGCTGAGGCAATCTGATATCCGATCAAAATGATTGTATCCAATGGTATCTGACCTGGTAGGATACTGTCCGAGCAACACAACTAAATATTGTCCTGCTATTGTCCTGGTTTGATAAAGTCCATGTATACATTTTGAAATTCATCTGGGTGAGTAAGAAGTCCTGCAGGGCATACTATAAACTAGCAGTGCCCAAACAGGGCAGGGGATCTGAGACTGCCTCAATTCAGTTCCTACAACTGGGCCAGTCATGCAAGCATAGAAACATAGAAATTGATGGCAGAGAAGGATCACTAGGCCCATCTAGTCTACCCATTTTCCCTGCCTACTGTAAAAGCCACAGACCCTACTTTTAATCTCTGGCTTTACCTCCTCGTTCCTATTGCTACGGTTCCCCTCTGCCTGTCCCATGCATGCCTGAATCCCCCCACTGCGTTTACCCCCGCCACCTCTGCTGGGAGTCTATTCCATGCATCCACCACCCCTTCTGTGAAGAAATACTTCCTCATGCTACCTGTTTGTCTACCCCTTCCAACCTGATGTCATGCCCTCGTTCCTGGACGTCTCCCTTTCTGGAAGATGATACCCTCTGGTACCCTATTTATGCCTTTTAGATATTTGTAGGTTTCTATCATATCTCCCCTGTCTCTTCTCTCCTCCAGGGTATACATATTGAGGTCTCTCAGTCTCTCCTCATATGACTTTTTGTGCAGGCCCTGCACCATCTTTGTTGCCCTCCTTTGAACTGTCTCCACCCTATCTATGTCCTTACAGAGATGCAGCCTCCAGAACTGGACACCGTATTCCAAATGAGACCTCACTAATTATCTATAGAGTGGCATCACCACCTCCTTCCTTCTGCTGGTGATACCTCTCCCTGTGCACCCCAGCATCCCACTGGCTCTCCCCACAGCCTTGGCACATTGTTTGGCCACCTTTAGGTCATCAGATATGATTACCCCAAATCTCTTTCCTATTTGGTGGCCATCAGTTTCTCTCTGCCCTCCCCAATCGTGTAATCCTCCTCTAGGTTCTTAAACCCCAAATGCATGATTTTGCACTTTTTCGCATTAAATCTCAGCTGCCACACTCTGGATCATTCTTCCAGTTTATCTAGGTCCCTCCTCATTTTTCTACTCTGCCAGAGTGTCCATCCTGTTGCAGATCTTAGTGTCATCCACAAAGAGACACATCTTCCCTCCAGCCCCTCTGCATTGTCACTTATGAAGACATTAAACAGGACTGGGCCCAGGACTGATCCCTGTGGCACACTGCTGGTCACCCTTCTTTCCTCAGTTTGAGCACCATTTACCACAATCCCCTGTCTTCTATCACTCAACCAGTTCCTAACCCAGTTTACCACCTTGTGACCGACTCCCAGGCTGTCCATCTTGTTCACAAGTCTTCTATGTGGAACAGTATTGAAGGCCTTACTGAAATCCAAGTAGGCAATATCCACCACTCCCCCAATCCATGACCTTAGTCACACAGCCAAAGAAACCAATTAGATTTGTTTCACATGACCTTCCCGCTGTGAATCCATGCTGTCTCAGATCCTGTGCTCCACTGACTTTAAGATGTTCCACGATCCTTTGTTTAAGTAGTGATTCCATAATCTTCCGAATCACCCCTATTGAGGTGAGGCTGACTGATCTATGGTTTCCAGCCTCTTCCCTTCTGTCACTTTTGTGAAGAGGGACTTCATCTGCTCTCCTCCAGTTCTCCAGAACCACTCCCATATCAAGTGACTCTTTAAACTGTGCTACCATAGGTGTTGCCAGCACCTCCCATAGGCGTAGTTCCATTAATATTCTAGGATGTATCCCATCTGGTCCCATTGCCTTGTCCACTTTCAGTTTTGTGAGTTTCTTTAGGACTGTCTCTCTTCTGTAAATGGACTGGTGTCTATCTCACTCCCATATTTGTTCATGTTGCCTAAGTGTGGTCCTCACCTTCTTCTTCTGTGAATAAAGAACAGAAATATTTGTTCAGTATTGATGCTATTTTCAGGTCTCCTTCACACACTCTCCTTTTTCCCTTGCTTTACTATCCCACCCCTGGTTTTTTCCATTCACTGTTGTACCTATAAAGTCATGTCTCCTTTCTTTTCCTCCCATGCTATTTTTTCCTTCATTTGTGCCTTTGCGCTCCTGACTGATTTCCTGCCTCCCCTTTATCCAGATATACTACCCTGTCCTCCTCCTGCTGTGTTTCCTTGTAATTCCTTGAAAGCCATCTTTTTCCTTACCTTCCCAGCCACCACCTTTGAGAACCATAGTGGATTTCTTTTCTTTCTCTTGCCCTTGTTTATTTGCCCAATGCAAAGGTTTGTCATGTCCACTATGGCTCCTTTCAGATGGGCCCACTGCTCCTCCACTCCCTCCCTTTTGTCCCTCCCTGCCAGGGCATGCTTGAGACATGTCCCCATCTTAGTAAAGCTCACCCTCCTGAAATCCAGGACCCTCGCATTTGTGTGGCTTGACTCTGCCACTGTACTTATACTGAACTACACTGTACAGTGGTCACTGGATCCCAGGTGTTAGCCCACCCTGACTTCCTCAATTCTGTCCCCATTGGTGAGTACCAGGTCCAAAATTGCACCCTCCTTGGTGGGTTCTAGCACTAGCTGCCTGAGGCCTGCCCCTTTTACTGAGTACAGGATGTCCCTGCTCCTGGCTGAGGCAGCAGCTGGGATGCTCCAATCCACATCTGGCAGACTGAAATCACCTATCAACAGCAGCAGCACCTCCCCTTTAGCTGCCATCATGTGGATGGATTCCACTAGAACCCTGTCCACCTCCTCCCCCTGTGCTGGAGGTCAGTATATCACACCTGTATGAATAGCAGTGCCATTGTCTGTCTCAAGGGTGATCCAAAGTACCTCTGCTCCCCCCTGCAGTCCCTGTACCTCAGTAACCCTAATACCCTCCCTGACATAAAGAGCCACCCTTCCCTTTTTATCCCTTCTCTTCTAAACAGAGTATAACCTGGTACTGCTACACCTCAGTCATGGTTTCCAGTATACCATGTTTCAGTAATAGCTACAATGTCCAGGTCATCCTCTGTTATCAAGGCCACCAGGTCTGGGATTTTATTCCCTAGGCTGCGGACATTGGTATACATGGCCTTCCATGTCCTGCCATTTGTTCTTTTATCGTCCCCCCCCCGCTGTCTTTTTGCCTCCTCTGTATGTCCTTTCTGTATTTAACTCCCTTCCTCCATTCCTCCATTGTTCCCCCTTCTATGGGTTTCATTTCCTCTGGCTACACCATAGCGTTATGGTCCTCCATGTTGACTTCCCTATCCTGTGAGGGTGGGCAGTTTAGTTCTCACAGCATCCTTCTGCCACCCCACCCCACCCCCTTGCTAGTTTAAATGCTTGCCAATGAAGCATTTAAAGTGTTCACTGAAGACAGCGGTCCCCTCACTGGACAGGTGTAGGCCATTCCCCTTGTACAGGAACACATTCCTCCAGATGGGTCCTCAGTTCCTAGCAAATACTTTGGGTGGCTGGCCTCAAACCACATAGAAAATGAGTTCACTTATGTCCTTTAATGGCTTACCAATGAGAAAGATGCTCTGCTAACCTCTCATGTCTCCCAAGCCCTTTAGCACACAACCTATACATCATTACTGGTTCTCTCAGTCAAAGTTCACAATCAACTTGGAAAAGCCCTTAAGGTGAACCTACATAAAGACGTATCCCTACCAGTCTTTTGCAATCCAAATTTCAGGATTGCTGGCAAAATGATACCTAAAAACTGCATGTCCAACTTAGTACTAAATGGATATCGCCTTCCTTTTAACTCCATTAAAATCACATACCACTTCACTGACAAACAAGCTTTTAAGTTCATGCAGCTATCACATGCTGTGCTGCTCTAGGACCTGCTCCATGGAATGACTCATCAGTGACCTTTCTCCAGTCCTGTATCCAAAAGCCTGGCAGCCCCAAGCAATTTCACAACTCTATGGATGTTTATTTGCCAAACTTTATCCCACGGCAGATGGTACTTATTGGAACACTCCCTTCTCAGAGAAACAGTTTGACTGGGAGAAAATCTGGTCTGACTTATACATGTACATCAAAACTGACAAATCCCACATCGCACAATTCCAAATAATCTTTATTATATATCAGATAAATTGGCCAAGATGGGAAGGCTGTGCCAATAACTGCATACAGTGTGGGACAGAGGATGGGACTCTTCACCACATATTCTGGAACTGTCCAAAGGTGTGTGATCTATGGTCCAAAATTAAAAGGAAGGCAGATCCTCTTCTAGGTATCACTGACCTATTCACTCCTGAGATCTGCCTGGTCAGAGACTATAGCACCATCTCTATAAGGGAAAGGAGACACCATGTAGCTATGATTTTTCTGACTGTTAAACAACTAATATTACATCACTGACTAGACCAACAATGTATTTAATATAGTGAGTGGCTATAGGAATTGTTATTTCACCTTAGAATTGAGACAATGATAGCCAATGTAAACAAAAAGATGAAATCATATGAGAATAGGTGGAATAAATGTCATTCTCTATATGCTGTCCCGACAGAATCTTCAGACCCCCATAATGCACTCGGAACTCACAATGTTATCTTATTCTAATAGAATCCTTGTATACGGTATATGTATTGTACCTGTCTTTTTGCTTAATCAACTGTATTACTGTACTTTGCTGTACCACATAAGGCCATTTTCTGTACATGGTTGTGGTCTTGTCTGTATTGTATCATTGTATGTCTTTTAAAAACCAATAAAATACATTTTATTTAAAAAACAAACTTGCTCCCAACTTAGCCTGATTCTCATTTCTTTCAAATGTTTTTTTTTTTTATTTCAGCCCAACCCTTGACCCCTTATGTTTATTGGGGTAGACTGTTAGCACCAATATACATTATCCAGGCTAGTCAGTGGGCCCACCTGCCACCGTGTCTTTCTCACCCAGTCAGCCAGTGCTGCAGTGCTGATTGTAGTTATAATTTAGCATTCCTCCCAGTAACAGCTCCATATGCTGGCTACTACCAGCAGTAAAACAACCCCAATGATACCGCACCGTGCTTTTTAATGATACACTGAACCCAGTCTAGTCAGAGGATTGAGTGACAGCATGGGGCACATGACTATAAGGGAGGGGTGGGGAGCTGTCATAGTGATGTATAGACAGGACTGGCTGCAGTGTAGCATCACTATGGCAACTGCACCGCCCCTGTTTCAGGATCATGCATCCCATGCTGACATACAATACTCTGACTAGACCGGGTTCAGCATAACACTAAAAAGCATGGTGTGGTATTGTTGGGGTTATTTTGCTAATGGTAGTAGACAGCACGTGGGACTGTTACCAGAAGGGACTCTTTATTACAACTACAAGCAGCACTGCAGTGATGGCTTACTGAGAGGGACACAATGAGAGGGGGCCCACTGACTAGCATAGATATGTATACTGGTGCCAATAGCTCTCCCTAATCAAGGTAATGGGTCAAGGGGGGGCTAAAATAAAAAAAAATTGTTAAAAGGAACAAGAGACATGCTAAGGTGGGGGTGAGTTTCAGAAGACGCTGTTGACTCCTGGTCTGGTGCCCAGGAGCCAAACAATTTAATTACTTAAAGAGCTGCTCAGTGTTTACAATTTGTAATGGTGTACAATGTATAACCATTGCTCACGTATGATTATCATACATGTGCCATACTATTTGTATTGTAATTTACACCATTTTTAGGTTTCCTTTATGTTTATGCCAGTGTGTCTTGTCCAGTCGTCATTGTGAAATTACCTATTGAGTATTCAGACTTTTTCTGTGAAAGCCGAATCCTGAATAACTCAAGGTCGGTAATGCACGCGGACAGTCAGTGCCAGTAGTTTGATTCTGAAGGCTGTCACCTCGGCGATCGTTTTTCTTGCTTAAAATAAAGATTCTCCCTGATCTACAGTATGCTTATGCATGTTGTCTCCACGATTCAGTAGACACGTTATGTTGAAGTTTGAATGGGGCAGATTTTTAAACTGATTGTTATGTATTCATGATACGTTACATTTTGTGTTTGTATCCATTCATAATTCCCCTGATGATTATTGTAATATCTGAATTATGCTTTCTGAAGGGAAAGTGATAATTTAATGCCTTGTTATTTGTTCCTGTGGAGTAACAAAATTGGATTGTTGTTGTTTGGCATACTGATGTCTTGATCCTGGGTGAAACACTTGATTTAAAAAAAAAGGAACATATTAGAGCGTTCTCTACAGATCTATCACCCGCTGATCGGGTTGCCTGCTATTTGCTTCGACCTCATTTTTTTAAATATAGAATTGTTTGACATAGAAAAAGTGCAATCTTTTATAAATATATATTTATTATTGTAGGCATATACTTGAATCCTGCATATTAAAGATTGCACCACAATAGTGGATAAATCACATGTTTTTTTTGTTTTTGTTTTGGTTTTTTTGGTTGTCTCTCCTCTGCTATGACTGAATAGGTTTAATTGCTTGTCTAGGCCTTCCAGCCATATTACTTTAAATGTCCTGATCATATACAGCACAGAAATATAGGTCTGTAGTGCTTTGCAATATAGCTCCTAGCTGCAGTTCTGTAGATTAGGGTTCGAGTCCCACATTATCCACTTGAATGTTGTGTAACCCAGATGTATTCAGTTGGCTTCATTTTGATATTGGGACTTTGCTGTAAACAAGACACAACCCATTGTATGTTTCCTGATTTAGCAAGTTCCCCTTTTATTTAGATCAGGCATTTACATTGCCAATAAGTTGTTATTTTACCACATAAAGTGTTTATTCTTATTTGACAAATGAAATGTTTTTGAGGTTAAGTTCACATTAATGTAGTCATGTGTTTCTCTTGACAGTTACAGAGTTAGCATAATATCGGCGAGTTAGTGTGACTGTGGCTGACTTTTAAATAGTTGAACACTGATTGCATACATTGCCACACATAGATAAACATTTCTTTTCAAAGTCATAGTCGAAGTTACATTTTTCACAAACTATCTTCATAGTTTCATAATTTTGTTTGTGTTTTAAGGCATGCCAAAACGGTGTGTGGTTGGCAGGTGTGGAAACACCACTCTTGATAATGCGAGTGTGCATTTATGGCCTGCAGATGATACAATACATTCTGAATGGGGCAGATTTGTAGGTTCTACTCGAGCTACTGGCCTGGAGGAATGCAAGCGTGTGATCTGTGGTGTTCATTTTGTTGCACCTGATGATTTCATTGGTTATAATCAGTGTCTGTTAGGTTATAAAAGAAGCTAGATCTTGTACCACGTGTTGTTCCCACAAAGAAATATAAATCAGCGATTCACATGCTTATGACCTTGTGAACCACAACTTAAAAATGTACAGAATATATACTGAAGAAGTAAGTACTGTAAATCTTGATTACACATTCAGATCCTACTAATTACCCTTTTTTCAAATAAAAAATACTGTAATTATGTAGTTGTATTATCTCTTTTCATATTTCCTCAACAACCTACAGATTGAATCTGTTATATGCATGTCCCAGCTTTCAGTAACCTGTCTAAGTGATTGTACAAATCGCTGTCCACACCCACATAAGCAATTAAGACATGAAACAGTTAATGTTTTTTAATCTCAGCAAGAGTTATCAGGCTTGTAGTAGTACTACACACTTATCATTTAGTCTGTCACTGTCAGTTGTACACAAAATCTGTCTCCTCTCACACACTTTGAGTATCAAGTCGTAACACTGGCTCAAACCTCAGAGGATGTTTATGACTGATTTGGTTGCGCAGCAAATGCTTTGGGATTAACATCATGAGATTTGGAGGGATAGTGTGTTACAGCAGATATTATCTCAGTTGAAAATGAAATGGTCTCAACAGTCTACATATGTCAGCACACATTGTTGCTGTGACACAATTTGCTGCTTGCTGGTCTGTAACGCAAAAAAAAAAATAATAATAGCTGTGTCAGCGACCAGCAATTAGCTGACTGGGATTCGACATCAGCCGACAGTCCTGAATGGACTCTGGAGACCCGCCAATGTTTGTATTTCTTTTTGGATGGAGCCCCCTCTCCTCCCCATCTGACCCACTCATCCCCATGCATTCAACCTAAATTGGCTGATGCGGATTCATTTATCTGCTGTTACTGCCTCGCATTCACTATCAATATTGGCAGGTGTGTGATGGTTGAGAGGATTGTGGTGCTCCATTAGTCAACACCAAGAATCATTTTTTTCATATCTATATAAGTTAAATGGTGGATGGGCTGTAGTGGATGGCATGCCTATTTGCAGATGATATGCAGCTCTGACATATGGTGGTCACACCGGAATGAGAGGTTGAAGGGTTTGTTTGAATGGGTGGTTGGGGGGGTTGGTGCATGTATGCTAAGAGGAAGGACCTGAAGATTTTGTAATTGTGGTTGTTAATCTTATAGATGGAATTCAATGTACAAAAAAAGGTGCAGTGATAACATACTAATCATACTAACATTCAAAAAAGTCAGCAGATTATGTCCTATTGTCTTTCAAGTCTGCTCAATAATCAGTGTCTTCACAGTGCAGCATGGTTTCTCTCTCTCCTTCTCTCTTTACTAATACCCCACATCCCAGAGGTGGTCTGGGATGCGTCCACCACTATATCTATCCCAACCTATCCTGAACCCCTCCAGAGTTGCAACAGCTACCAGCTTCCTGTGCAGTGCATTCCAGGGATTCACCACCCTCACAGTGAAGTATTGTCACCTAGTATTGTCTCCAGGAAGGGAGGGGTGATGCCTATTAAAAAGAATCAGTATAATATGGAGGGGTGAGGTTATGTAGGGAGGGAGAGGGGTATTACAGATGAGGAAGGAAAGGGCGAGTGGTGTATTACCCGGGTGTGCATTGTGGAGGACCCATGTTCATAGTGGAAATACTGAGCTGGGTCTGAGAGCAGTAGGGTGAGGGAAGACGTGGTTGGGTGACAGGTCCAACTGGGAGAAGAACATGGGGAGGGTGTATTGCTGTGGTGTGATGCTTGTTTTGTTAGTTCTCCCTAGCACTATGGTGTGGTTGGAACACACAATAATGGAAATGGACGATTTTTGATGCGCGGACTTTGAGGGGTGGAACGGATCCTTATGGGCCACCTAAAGGGTTTCAGACCATGCATGTGCATGGAGGTCCAATGGAAATTTATAAATAAAATGGTCTGCATGCTACTGATGCCTGTACAATGGAAATATGCATGTGGGGTAAGCTAGGATTTCGTGCTGGCGGACGAGAAAGTACATGTAAATTGAAATTAATTGCAAAACAAAAATAGATGATAAATATTATGGTATGCTATTTCATAGACAATTTAATACATATCAGTGCTAGATGCAACTGTGACTGTAATTATTACTTTCAAACATTAACAGGTGTTCAAATGTCAATAGATCGACAAGACAAAGAAGTGCGAACATGTTCCTGTGCCATAAAGAAAGCTGATATGGTTGACATAAGCATACAATGTGATCTGATGAATGACAGTCTTGCAGAACATAGGTTTTCATGTATAAGCGCAACACCATCTAATCATAGTGACAGTGCAGATGATGGATCAGAAGACACAACTAATAGTAACGACAAATCATCGGACTACATCCCGTCACTACAGTCTGATGATGAATACTTAAGTTCTGATATGGAAATGTATGTACACTTATTCTTAAACTTACCCTTTGTTATTGTTTGTTATTTTTAATTTCCATTTATGTGTGGGCCAAACAGCAACTGTAATTGTTAGGGAGAATGTGTATCAATTTGATTCTCCTTGTGGTTATTATACGAGGATTGTGTTGGGCGAGGTGTTTCAATCACCTTCAGCTTATTCTGTTTGTCCAATATGGTATGGTTAAAGCAGACAGTTTAAAAAATAAGAGAAAACAATCAACAGATTTGAGAAAATATAATGCTAAATGGATGGAGGGGAGAATGTATACACAGACTGCTATGCACGTGGGTGTCAGTGCACATAACAGTTTCTACGTAGTGACTGTAATCTGGACGTATTCTCATTATGTTTCATGTCTCTCCTTAGTAGCTATTATTATTATTATTATTAAGTATTGCATTAGTAGTTTGAAAATAAGCACAAGTCCAACCAGTATTATGTTTATTGACAATGAGTCTGTTTGTTTTTCTGTGATTTTCACTTTTTCTAGAGAAACCAATATAACATCATATCCATTGGATGAACAGTATAAATATATAGTATTTTGAAAGCAATCTTTTGGAACTTTTTCCTCTTGCCAGTATTGTCATAGTCCAACCAAGGGCATCATTACTAGGACTTGCGGTACCGCCATCCACGTTTCTCAACACTGTGAATTGTGTGGTCACACAAGAAAATGGGCAAGTCAGCCATATACTGATCAAATGCCTGTTGGCAATCTGCTGCTGTCTGGTGTTATTCTCTTCTCAGAGTATTTACAGAAGAAAATATTTTTGATGCACCAGTTGATGAAAATACCCACAATTATAAGTACAACTTTTTTTAAGCATCAGAGTCTTTACCTGCATCCCACTATTTTTAAAATGAGGAAGAATGAACAACAACGCTTGATTACAAAGTTATCAAGCATGGATGGAAATGTAATAGTTGCTGGTGATTGTCGATCTGACAGCCCTGGTCATTGTGCTAAATATGGATCTTATACTGTAATTGAGGAAAGAATCAACAAAGTCCTCAATATTGAACTAGTGCAGGTAATTTGTAGTCTTATCATTTATTTTAATTATCAATTAAAAGGTTTTGCATAATGGTTTTCTTCGATAAGTTTACAATGACCATACATGCATGACACCCATTATAACAATATATTCCATATTTGAGCCACCAACCATGTGAAATAACACCTTATCATCCCCTTTAATCTTCCCCATCCATCTTACAAGCATGTGCTCTTGTTTTTTTTTAGTTCAGCCTGAACATACGAACTTACATACAAACATATGAACAAGTCAGCAGAATAAGGCCATTTGGTCTACAAGTCTGCTCATATTGCAGGGTCCATAGCTTGAGCTAATGCCCTGCCCTCCCTCCCCACTCCTCCATCCTCCTCCCTACCCATGATTCTTATCTTTCCCCATATGCCTATCCCAGCCTCTCTTAAAGCTGCTCACTGTCTTTAATGATATGACCTCATCCGCAGCGATTCCA
Organism: Neoceratodus forsteri; assembly: GCA_016271365.2. Classification (NCBI taxonomy): domain Eukaryota; kingdom Metazoa; phylum Chordata; order Ceratodontiformes; family Ceratodontidae; genus Neoceratodus; species Neoceratodus forsteri. The sequence continues at coordinate 157,602,400 of JADMNL010000032.1, read as the reverse complement.
AGTGTCCACCACCCTTTCTGTGAAGAAGTTCTTCCTGATGTCCCTCCTAAACCTCCCACCCTCCAGCTTAAGACTGTGCCCACCTCTGATATGGTTGCCACTCAGCTTAAAGAGACTTTCCTAGTAGTATTATTTATCCCTTTCAAGTACTTGAATGTCCCAATCATGTTCCCTCTCTCTCTCCTGTCTTCCAGGGAGTACATGTTCAGTGCCTTCAACCTCTCCTTGTATGCCTTCCGCCCTGCTGACCGGCTATCATCTTTGTAGCCCTCCTCTGTACTTTCTCCAGCAGGTTAATGTCCTTTTGAGGTGTGGGCTCAGTACTGAACTCCATACCTAGATGCGGCCTTACCAGTGACCTGTACAAGGGTAGTATAACCTCCTCTCTCCTACTACTGATCCCCCTAGCTATGCATCCCAGCAGCTTGTTTACCTTTGCTGCTGCATTCTTGCACTATGAGGAGTGCTTCAGGTCACTAGTGATCATCACTCCCAGGTCCTTCTCATCCCCTGGTGCAGCTACTCGGACTCCACCCAGGTAATACTCTGTCCTGGGATTCTTGGCTCCAATATGCATAACTTTGCATTTCTTGGCATTAAAGCCAAGCTGCCAGATCCTGGACCACCTCCCCAGCTTTTCCAGATCTTCCTTTAGGTCCTGTATCCCTTCAGCTGTGTGCACTCTCCCACAGAGCTTGGTGTCATCTGCAAATATGCAGAATAAGATAAAGATGTAACCCTTTTAACCTTGCTAATTTCCTTCATAGACCTAAATGTTTAAACCTTACCCTATCCCTACAGACTCATTTTCTGATTATAAAACCAGAGTATTTCCAGCCTTTCCCCATATGTTCTCTCTTGAATCCACTTGATCATCTTGTGCACCTTCATGTGTATCTTCACCAGTCTGTCCCTGTTCTCTTGCAAGTTGGGAGTTGCAACCTTTCAATATAGCCTAGTAGAGTCATTGTGGATGTATACTCTTACTTCCAGCACCATATTTTTATTTTTATTTTGGGGAGGATGTGGGGGTGAGTTGTACATTGTGGTCCGAGACTACGTAATAGATACACACAGTAGTTGTGCTTTCACATCTTATATATGCACACCTTGATGTGCATTGTGATGCTTGAGACAACATGAAGAGTGTTTCAGCCAACCAGCAGAATGTAATTACTCTATCTATTTCATAAATAGATATAATGATGATCTTGTATTTAAAACAGAATACTTGTTTACAGTTGGTGATGTTGTAATTACTATCGTCATTTTCTTACAATATTGCTTCCATAGAGCAATGAAGTAAAGGGAAGCACATGGTGTGAACTAGAAGGATTAAAGCGTACAGTGAACTTCTTACAGCATGACAATAATATGATAGTGGATGCTATTATTACGGACAGGCACAGACAGATCACCAAGTGGATTAGAGAGAACCTAGGCCATGTCAAGCATCAGTATGATGTGTGGCATGTAGCTAAAAGTATGTATTAATTTACCATTTTATATGTTTGGCTTGTATTTTATTTAAATATATCACTTATTTATTTTCTTCTTTTGGTGTCATAATTTGGTGTTAATCCAGGTTATATAATGATTAGTGGGGCATTACATGGAATTCAAATGGTCATATTACAGGGCGTGAGGTCTTATGAAACTGCCCTTTACAGGAAAATTAGAACAGACTCATCCTAATATCTAATAATCAATAAGGTTAGGGAAGGCAGCCCAGGGGCCTCATCAGAGTTGAGAAGGTGCTGGATACAGCATTTTAAAATGAGCAAGGGAGCACAGGAGATATAATGGGGGTGATGGGGGAAAACCATATATATAGTTATTTACATGCTGAGAACAGTTATGCATAAGGTCAGGATAACATAAGATTAGAAGCAGTCAATACAGCCATCAGCAACTAGCTGTGGTTTAACTTTAACCTTGAAGGAGCTGCAGGTGGCTGCCAAAGTGAAGACATGGAGCAGCGAGTACATCCATTGTGGGGCACATTATGCAAATGACCTTTGTCTCAGAGAAGTGCGACAGCAGGGTATATTACAAACATGGATGTGACATTTATTTTGTTCTCTACAGGTAGAGATAAAAAAGTTGATCTGGTTAGTAAATGTAAAGGTTGTGAAGACATTGGGTTGTGGAAGTCATCCATTATTAATCATTTATACTGGTGTGCTGCATCTAACGATGGTAAATCTAATGAACTCATAGTCACTAAATGGTCAAGTATATTAAATCACATTATGGACGTCCATGACGGTCACAGTCAACTATTCCAGTCTGTGAACATGGTATACTTGATGAGAAAGACAGAGACAAGCAATGGTTAATACCAAGTATGTGTTTCTTTCCCACATTATTGCATATATTATGATTATAATACTACATTCACTGTAAAATTTCGTATCAAAATTTATGTCTGACTTTTTTAAATATGTAAATAGGCATATAGGGCAGCATATTCAAACTGCACCATTCTGTGGCACAAGCCCTTGCGCTGCTCAAAAAAGTTGCGCTAGGGTGTGGCCGGGGCGATATTCAACAGAGTTGCGCTATTGAGCAACTCCTTTGAATATCGCCCCCCCAGCCACAGCCACTGTGCATGGCACAGTGGAACTTGCGCTACCGCAAGTGGTCAGAGTGGAGCATTCAAGATGCGGTGGTGCAAGTTCCATTGCGCCATGTGCAAATTTCCAATATTCTAAAGGTGACATGCAAATGGGGCCATAATTCATGCAAGGCACAGGGGGCCATTTGCATCTACTTATGGCCCCATTTGCATGCCATTAGCATGCAGGTGCGCTGATCCCCGACAACTTGCGCCTGGCGCCCTGCCAGGCAGCAGTCATTGGGGACCGATGCCCCCTGCAGCCCAATCGCAGGCATGAAGTAAATCCCCCCCAATGGCCCGATCACGAGCAATACAGAACTGAACTCCCGACTGGCCCGATCACGGGCATAACATCAGTAACCCTCCCCGACTGGCCTCGATTGCGGGCATAACATTAGTAACTCCACCCGACTGGCCCGATCGCGGGCATAACATTAGTAACCCCACCCCGACTGGCCGATCGCGGGCAAAACAGAACTGAACCCCACCCCCACTAGCCTGATTGCGGGCAGAACAGAGTTCAACCCTCGCCAAAGACCAATATCCCTGGTGGTCCAGTGGACGTGACTCGATCACGGGCATTAGAGTCAACCCCACCCAGGGTAAGTACCCTGGTGATCTAGTGACCCACCCCACTCACCCACGAAGCCCCAACCCCTCTCCCCATCAGCTGGCGGGCAGCACCCCACCCGGCTGCCGCCCCACCGCATGCCGACGACTGTTGGGGCTGCACGCCCATTGGTTCAGAGCAAGAGCCAATGAGCATGCAGCCCATACCGCATAAGGCAGTCCAGATACGTGAATGAATTTTCCCGTGGATCGGGCCAGTCGGGGTAGGATTACTAATGTTATGCCTGCCATCGGGCCAGTCGGGGTTACTAATGTTGTGCTCAAGGATCGGGCCAGTCGGGGGTGGGTTCTGTTTTGCCTACCATCGGGCCAGTGGGGAGGTTATTAATGTTGTGCCCGCGATCGGGCAGGTGGGGGGTCATTTTTATTTTGCCTAACATCGGGCCAGTGGGGGTTGTTCAGCGTTCTGCCTGTGATTGGGCTATGGGGGTTACTATTATGCCCGCGATCGGGCTGCAGGGGGCACAGGGAAGAGAGGGCCACCCAGGTGGCAGCTGCTGTGTTGCGCCCTGCAATGCGGCAGCTCACCTGTGGGTGGCCCTCGACTTATTCCTTTTTTTTTGCCTCAAAATAGTGCAGGTGCAGGTTGGGGGTTGCGCCTGCACAACTCTGCACAGCCCGGCTGAATATCGGGCTGTGCAGTTTATGCATGGTTCCTCCCCCTCCGGTTGAGCATGCCTTCATTAGCATTGCGCTGTTGCTCAGCATGACTTTGGGGGCACAACTGCCTCCTGCTGAATATCGCAGAATGGCGCAATTTTGGACTTGTGCAGGCGCAACCCTATTGCGCATGGCGCAACCCTTTTGAATATCCTGCCCCACAGTGTATAGTGGATTGCAGTACTGTTCAGAATGTCATCCCTTGCAAAATACTGTTCTACCACAATTACAATGTCATGAAATTTGATTATACTTTACTGTGGTAGAACAGCATTCTAAAAACCATAGAGACTGCACGAGTCAGCTTCAATGTGGAAGCAAAAGAACTCACGATATAGAGGATAATGACTGGGGATCGGGTCATAACCATGCTGTAATCACCTCGAGTGGTTGCCAGGACAACATGGTAAACCTCTAGAGCGCAGCTCAAGAGGTTTACTGTAGCCCTAGCAACCATAAGAGCTGATTTCGGCATGGTTGTCACCCGATCCCAGCCATCATCTTTTATAGTGTATGGTCAAAAAAACACTGTTTGCATTCTATGTGTAAGAATTATGGAACGCTGGTGCATTCTTTTTTGTTATGCCACTGTTTGGAAGTTCCGAAGTGTGGTTAACAATTTTTAAAATTCTAAACTGTGCATAACAAAGCTGTGTGACTGCTGATTATGGTGGTTAATAGGCAGTTATCATACATCATACACATATTTCGCACAGTCATGTACCGCATAAAAATACAGGATGAGCAACTCCATACACAATCAGTTTGTTTTGTGGCCTCGGGGTTCTGATTCCCATAGACATCTAGAGTTTCGCTATCGAGGTCAGAGTGAGTCAGCACCCTCATGTGGCAGAACAAACTAGTTCTACATAGTTGCCCATCCAGTATCATATATGTAATAGATAACCCACTATGTGGAGTGATCTTAGTACTGGTGAGACAGTTCTGAATACTGGAAGGGGGCTGGAAATATATACATTGTATGATGGAATGCAGTTGTACATGGGTCAGTCTGTGGTACTATGGCGTCTTTGTCAAACAGGTAGCAGTGGCCCCTGCATTTCTTCCTGGTTGCAGTGGTGAATCTTATTAGTATATGGGCATAGTTCAATCACCAAAAATAAGGAATGCACACAAGCTGCACAGTTAATAACTGTTCTCTAAGTGATTTATGTATCACAAGATGCTCATCGTAAATGTAGTTCAGAAATGTAACACCAGTAGTCTCAAATTGAGAGGTCCATGGTATAATGACCTATAAATTCCTGGCAGTATAATATCTTATTTTACACTACTTCATCTTGCTGTGTTGTCACACATAAATTTATTCTCTGTCATCATCAATGTGTAGATCAAGAAGGTATGGTAAAGCTAGAGAGAGCTATTCTGAATAAGACAATCCTGCAAGACATACAGAAACTGTCAACCTGCTTTCAAACATCTTGTCTAGAAGCATTCCATAGCCTAATAATTCAATTCACTCCAAAACACCTGATTGTGTAGCGTCTCAAACTGTAACCAGAATTAGCCCTGTGGAGTAATATGAGGGTGGTCCATCTTCACTACCTTCAGTACTTCATACTTATCAGATCACCTATGACCTCGACAATATGCCATGATCAACCACTTCGTTTTCTTTTTGAGTTTGTGTAATTACTTATTCATAGTTTGTCAATTTAGCAATAACTATCCAAGTTACTCAATTAGTATTTCTTTTGAATTGTTTCCAATTTACAACTACCAGGGCTGCACTACAATGAGAATAGTGAATGTGGGCAATCATTATCTTGAGATGGTCATTTTCAATTCTCAATACACTGTCCAAAAGACAAGAAAGGAGGATGTGTCAATCGTAAGAAACGTACAAAACCCATGCACAGTTATGTATTGATTCTCTGTTCTACTGCTTTTAGTATATATAAAGTGATATATACTTTTGATCTGCCATCTGATGAATATAAACAACAATAAAGGGACTGTTACCACTTTATTATGTAAGTGCTACTTTCTGGTCACTGCACCAAGGTACAGCTCTATGTGGGTATGACTGGGTGACATCAGGATGCATTATCACACACTGAAGGGTGGTGATCATGCACCTGGATGTCGTCCGATCATAGCTGCATAGCGTTTCACATGGTATACTGTGACTCTGTTAGTCTCTGCATGTCAGCTGTGGTCCAGAACTGCTTTCACATAGGCTGTTGTCAAGCACTTATTATGTAAGTGCTACTTTCTGGTCACTGCACCAAGGTACAGCTATATGCAGGTATGACCAGATAACATGTCTATTTTTTTCTGTTTACATCAACAGATTATGCTTCAACTCTAATGAAGAATTTGATACATGATTACATGGAGGATAGAAATAATCATATCCATTCAATGGATGAAATTCATCAAAGAGTGCCCCCTCACTATCTTCATCTGTCACAGGCAAAATTACAAAAGAAGAGGCCATAAGTAACTAAGTTAGTAGGTTTAATGAGGTATAGGATAGAAAGATATCGACATCTCTATATTTAAAACACGGGATGGAGGATGGCACCACTAGACTACCAGGGATATTAGGCTCATTAGGAGTCATGGAGTCAGTGTGTGCTGTCTAGAGAGAAAGACTTTGGCGGCCAGGTCTCCAGAGACATTAAATCCTGCTTGTCTTATTCCTTGAATATAGTACAATTGTGCACTAATGAAACTGTATATGTTATTCTAAATACTGCAATATAAAATAAGTTTGGCCTTCAGAATATAAGGCAGCGTTAAGCTAACAACAGTCAATGATAGTTATAGATTGCGTGTGTTCAATTTTACTATACACAATTTAAAAAGTAAACAGAAAAGATGAATAACGTAACGATTATTTTATTTGCTTCCAACTTATACAAGCATAAACCTGCAATGATATTCATTCTGAAAATATTACAACTGGCATATTGTTATTGCTCGTATTGTCATGTGATACACCAATAACATTTTCAAAAAAAGTTACGGTAAATTTTGAAAGGCAAACTTTTTAAATATGAAATGGATAACATGTTTAATATTTATTTTATTTGGAAAGTACAGAAACAAAATAGTATTTTGTTTAATTCTATGCACTTGTCATTGTGTAGCTCTATCCACATGTAGCTGGTATTAAGCTAAACTATTCGAAAACCATGATACAAGCCCTCTCCATCTGGAAACTCTTCTCATATCTTCTTCACGACACACGCTGGTAGTGGCACTCTGTTGTGTCTACCGAGCCAGCCCCAGCACCATCTTACAAATTGCCTGTATGCAGTATACCTATATTTTCTGAAATTCAAACAAAATAATGAATATATTATAACAATATCTAAGTATTGCTATTTTAATTATAAAAAGGTTATGAGAAATGGAGCTTTCTGATTGGATGAAAACATTCTAACAGTCTCATTTTAATCTTGTACTAACATACATGTAGATCTTAACCATATTATAAACAATGTGTAACACTGTATAAAAACATTTTATTATAACAACAATAAGGCTTGACCAGGGCTTATGTTAATAATCAGTTAATCACCCTCTAGCAGCATGTGGCACTCAGCTATGCATTGTGTCACATTACACTCCTGGTGGGTGACTAACAGACCATTAACATATCCCCTGGCCATGCCTTATTGCTTAAGCATAGTGTAAACAGAACGGTCAAACTCCAAATATTTAATTTAGCTTCCAGTTGTATTAGGCATGACAGTAACTCACAAGTTGCATAATCACGTGTTAACCATTGAAACATTGTCTAAAGCTGACCGATGACGCTGAGATAGTGGTCACCTCATCTCTTGCTACGCCAGTGACTCGTGTTCGGGATTGAACACAGGCTATTGGGGAGGCGGAAGGGTAGAAGAATGATTTGTGTCCAATAGACTGTGCTCCTTCTACAGTGAGGGGGTGGGAGGCAAGGAATGGGCTTTCCAAACCCAACCTCAAAATTTGTAAAAATGAAAGAGGAAAATAGGTTAGTATGACACATGATAGTGGGTGTATCGCAGGTCCTGCTTCTGACTAGTCACTTCACTGGCCACTCTGGTTCTGATCTCCAGCAGGGGTAGGTTGACCCAGTAGGCCCTTACAGGTTGCTTAGATATCCTGATACTAAACCACATCATAGAATGAGAAAAAGTGTCATTGTACAATCAGTACTATATTCCATCAGCACCCTTACAAACGGAATTGATCTAGCATCAAAAACATGGCTTTTAAATAAGAATAATTATTAAAATTGATTACTCGTGCAGAGGTCTTGGTTGTTCAGCATCCTGAGTGTACTCTTGTCTAAACTGAAAATATACAGTCTCCAACACCCATTGATTTAAGCATACACCCTCAAATCCAGGGTGTACTGTTATGCAGACTGGTATTTGAGTATCACCAGCATGTTGCAATAATTGTAATACCGACATCACCTCAGGTATTTCTCTGCAGCATACATTATTTGGTGGCTCTGGAATATTAATACATTTGTTGCAGATGCACCTGTACGTATAGCAGCAAAACTTAGCTGAATTTCTCAATTAGTAAGTATTTACAAATCATATGTATACACAGGTTAGCTCAACAGGACCGAAGCAAGTGACAGTGTACGATATTATTTGTTTTGCAAGGTTTAATATAATGTATTTCACATATTACATATGAACATATGAACATACGAAATTGCCAGCAGATACAATCCATTCAAACATTCTCGGCTACTCGAGTGTGCAACACTTCAAGTCCATTACACTGCAGCTGCCCCCCTCCCTAATATGCCCTCCCCACATCTCCAACCCAATCCCAAATGTGTACACTCTCCTTAAATCTGTCCCACCTCTTCTGAAGCCCCTTATGCTCTGCAGTGATACAACTTTATCTGTCAGAGCGTTCCACCCAGTCACCTCCGTTTATGTGAAATAGTGCATCCTCAGTTCTCCATTGAGCATGCAGACTTCCATCTTCATAGAGAGTCCCCTGGTTTCCCTCCTGCCTTTCAGATAGAACATGCACACGGTGCCTACTTTGTTCAAACACTTCAGGTACTTGAAGGTCACAATCATCATCCCTCTATCCCAAGGTACACAAATTGAGCTATTAATCTCTTCTGTCCCACAACTACAGGATAATTTTTTTGTGTCCCTGCACATACCCTTCCAGTAATTTGATGTCCCTTTTTAAGTTGGGTACCAGAATTGCATACACTACTCTAGGTTCAGTCTCAACAGGGACCTGTACTGTGGCAAGATGACCTCCTATGATCATCTCACTAACTAATTTTACAAAGATTTGGAACGATTCCATTACTATTGTCAAAAATATTTAACAGATATTATTTATAGTGCGGCAGTCATATTTGAGCCACATACCAGTCTGTGTTTTCAGTCTGAGCAGAAAAACCTTCAGATTGTGAAGCTTGAGTGGCAGTTGATGGTGACACTCTTGGCCATGCTGCTGGTTCAAATCGATGTGTCATAGCTGACAGTGAACCACACTCTATTTCACTGTCTGAATCACTGTTGTTGACATGGAAAACAGCAGTACTGGTGGTATCGGATTCACTAGTATCAGTACTGGTGGAATTTGAGTCAGTCCCATCTTCGTCATCTACTGGAATTATTCGTGGCCTAATACTATACATTCTGTAATGGAAGTTTAATAAACATCTGAGAGAACTTACTAATGGAAACCTTCAAGTTTAAAAATTTGAAGCATGTAAGAAGCAGTTCAGTCAGTAATATGCTGTGTGGAAGTGCGGGAGAGTTACATATAGGATTATCAATATAATTGAGTTAAGTCCCTGAGATGAAGTATCACGTATTTGGGTGTGTGGGGGGGGGGTAATATTTGAGAAAAGCAATGAGACTCATACAAGCCCATGAGATATTGGATGCCAGGGAAGGGTGATGAGTTATCTGTGGGGTCCGCACATTTATTGAGTAAAATCCATGTCATGCCGAGAATCAGTACTTTATAATGGGGAGGGGAGGAGCTGTGTTATGAGTAGTTGAATTGAGAAATGTTCAAAGTAAGCTGGGTGAAAATGTTGAAGTGGTGTAGAGTAAATTAGTGATAGAGGTATGTCGCGAGAAGGGTAAGCTGGTGGGTAAGCACCAGGATTAAGTTAAGACTCTGATAAGCGTGTTGAAGGGTGGGGGTGTACACTGATTGAGAAGCACCTGTATCTAGGTAAGTAATTGAGATGCCAGGTGACAGAACTGGAAGGGTGGCTTGGGGGTGGGGATGTAGAGTAAACAAAACTAGTGGGGACAGTATAGTCCCTGAGATGACGGGTGAAAGGACTTGAGGGTGATAGTAACGGTTGGGGAAATAGCAGACTTCAGTTATATACATACAGTGATGGGTGACAACACTGCGAGGTGATAAGATGTGGAGTAAGCACTGGGATAGAGGTTAATCCTGGAGATCGTGGGTGACAGCATGATCAGAACAACTGTGGGGCTAAAATCAGGATTGACATAAGTCTGCAGTATGTTATGTTAAATTGGCTGAACAGTATATATGTGTAACCCCCACCTCCCCAACACACACACACACACCTACTGCCTGACTGGTATTCTGTTTCTTTGCAGGTTTAAAACAGGGTAGAATGTGAGTGCACTATTGATCTCAATGACTGCCCCTTTAAGAGCTGCTTATCTAACAGAAATAATTACCACCTAGGGGTGATGTGTATATATATATATATATATATATATATATATGGCAATAACCAGGATTGAGGTGAGGCCATAAGGTGATGGATGACTGGCATAGTGGGATAAAATGTGGGGAAAGCAGCAGTATATAAATTAATACATGAGGTGCTGCATGACAGGATTGTGGTGAGTTGGGGGAAGCAGCTGATGGGTTCTGCACTGCTGGTTTGTAAAGTCATTCTGATAAGACTTTAAACAGATATCAGTCCTATCAATAATAATGAAAGTGACCTCCCTAGTGTCCAAGTGGAATTAAAAGGTGGATGACTTTCCTGGTGTACAGGCCAACGTTTCCTTCACATGACTAGACTATTTTGCTTGAATAGGCTGTGTGTATTGGTGATGTTGTGAAATATGACCACCATTACACCTGCATTCACATCACTACCAGTCTATCATTGTTTGTAAAACGCTCTGGTATAATGCACTGTGTATTAAAGGCTCTATATAAATTCTGGTTCTTATTCTACCAAATCAAGACCTCACACATTAAATACCAAGGTGAAAGGAATAAAAAAAAAAAACAAACAGGGATAACAGTTTGGTTCTATGTAAATGTGCTAAATAATATTTTTTTTTCTTTTTTGAGATGTTACTGATTTAAGACACTCTCCTAAGTAACCCCTACTCCTATAGATTGAGTATGAGAAAACAATTTAGTGAGCAGGTAAACTGTGTAAAGTACTGAGACATGTGTCTGTGTGAATGAAGTGACAACATTCATATGAGAAAATCAGGAGGTTATATGTACATCAGACCATGAATCTCTGCACTAACAATTAAAAAAAATTCTTATTTTGAGAAGCTGGATATACCGAATACACCTGTCAATACAAAATATCCCCCCCCCCCATACACACACACACACACACAAATCAGTGCCTCTCTCTCTCAGGATTCTCTTAGTTTGTTTGTTGTTTATCATCCTCACCCCGTCACCACCACTTTACCAGTATAGGAAATTCTAGGGAGATCAAAGTAAACACAGAAAAGGACATAATTACAGGACGGGTATAAGGGACATTTCCACCCAACGTGACATTGGCACACTGTTCACAACAGTATTCTATTGAGGGCGCAGTGCAATCTTGGGATTGTGCAATCGTTCACCTCGTGGATCTCATATGCAAGTTCAGTACTTTATCACATTTGTCATATGTGGCACTGCTACCAGTGAAAGAAGGTCTGTCCCTCCCTATTTCCCCTTCTCCTCTTGGAATCATTCGCCCAACAAACAAAGTTGACTGACAAATATCTAAATATACAGATAGTAACTGATGGGTCAGTTAATCTATTAAAAGTATTTCTAAAATCATAGGGAGATCAGGGTTACATAATTATATTTGCTCAATAGCTGGATATCACAGTGTTCCCTCAAAAGTGACACGAAGGGAAATGATCAACCACAGCAGTTTCTCGTGAATAGCAGCATTTATTTTTTTATTATTTATTTAGTAAACAATGTTTGACTTTGACAGATTTATCCATTTGATCAATGCTTACCTGTATCAAAGCTAGAAACGAAGGGGCTGAACTACAATTGAAACAGATCGCAGGTCTGGAGGTAAATATTGCTTTGTTAACCTTAGTTGTAAATTTCCTGCCTCGAGTCAGGTCGAATCAATGGAACAGCGCGCTGCATGATGTGTAAATTTCCCCTATACACGGCACTGCAAATTTCACGACCGAGACTGATTTTCGAAGTGAACGATTCGGCGGTTCTCGGAGACATTTAAATGTAATGACAGCAATTCATACATTACAGAAAACTGGTAAAAAATGACGCAAACTACAGTGACATCAAGTGCAAAACATTTATTTTCAAAAACATAATGAGTACATAAACAGCAGCTCTTTAATTCTGGTACCTTCTCTGGGGCATTGGGAAAGGGGGAGGAGGGTGGGAAATAATTGGAAAGGGCTGGTAAGGTAGGCAGGAGATTAGCTCTGGCTATCAAGTGAGAGGATAAGGTAACTTTAGTTGTTTTTTTCCTTCCCAACACAAACAGCCAAAATAATGAATATTGAATGCTTGAATATTAGGGGACCAGAATATAATAATCAGCCAGACTAGTCGAAATAAGGTATTGGCACACCCCTACATCTTATAATTAGGGTTGGCAAAATTCAATTTTAATTTTTTTACAGTTTCAATGTAAAATATTGATTTTTATTTTTAAACCTTTTCCCCGAGTTTTATCGATTTTAATTTTTACTGTTGCACAAAATTATGGGATTTTAAGCAATTATTTTGTTTTGCATCAATTTAATTTTTGCAACTGCAGTTAATGACAGTAAATGCTGAGGATTTACAAACTGATAAAAACAAAAGTGTTATCATCACATGTCAAAATAGCAATAGAACTTACTTTTCCTATCTGTAAATTTAGATGATTATCGAAGGAAACATTTTTTTGTCAGTGTGTATGCAGTAAAATCGACATTTATCAACATTTACTGATTTAAATCTAATCCTGCCAAGTCTACTTATAATTTAAAATATTAATATGCAGACAGACAGTGATTAGAAAAAAATAGCAGGGTCCTTTGCCAGAAAGCAGCATAAAGGCTGCTGAGAGGGAGATCCTGGAAATGGGACAGATGGTAATTACAGGGGAAAGGGTTAGAAAATGGATTGAAGCCCTGAAAATCGATAAGGCTCCAGGGTTGAATGCGATGTAGCTGAGGGTGGGGACATAGCATAACTGAACCCCTGGCAGGGTTATTCAATAGTTCACTACAGTCAGGGTTGGTTCTGAAAGATTAGAGGGTGGCAGACATGGTTCTGCTTCACAAGGGAGAGGACAAGGAGCAACCAGCTAACCATAGTCAGTCTTACCTCCATTGTGGACAAACTGATGGGAGACACTAGTCAAAGAGGACCTGGTAGACTACCTGGAGAGAAAAGGGCTACAGGACAGTAAACAGCACAGGTTTGTGAAAGAGAAGTATTCTTTGACTCAGTAACAGGGGTAGAGGATAAGGGACAAGCAGTGGATTCACTCTGACTTCGGCAAGCCATTTGACTCAGTGCCACAGAGAAGGTTCCTGGAGATGTTTGAGGATCTGGGAGCAGCAAAGGACCTGATTAGATGGATGGGACATTGTCTGGGGGGAGATTGTTTGGGGGGAGACAGCAAAGAGTGGTGTTAAATGGGGTCAAATCAGGGTAGAGGGAGGTCATGAGTGGGATGTAGCAGGGGTCAGTCCTGGGACCTGCCTGTTTCAAAATTTTCATCGGTGACACAGGAGAAGGAATCCAGGGCAAGATGTGCCTCTTTGCAGATGACACTAAGCTCTGTGGCAGGGTAGACAACAAGGAGAGGGTAAGGGAATTGCAGAGGCACCAGCAAAGTTTAGAAAGATGGTCCAAGATTTGGCAGTGAAATTCAACACTAAACAGTGCAAGGCAATCCACATAGGAACAAGAACCCCAGGATGGAATACTGGATGGGAAGGATTAAGATGACCACTAGTTCTGAGGAAAGGGACCCAGAATTCTTCATTAGTGATGCCCTAAAACCCAATAGCACATGTAACAAGGCCTACAGCAAGTCTACCAGAATGTTGGGGCATATTGGGAAGGGTTTTGATAGCAGAAGGAAAGAGGCAACACTATCTCTCCATAGTTAACTGGTGAGACTCCATCTGGAATACTGCACCCACTTCTGGAGTCCCCACCTAGGGAAAGATAAAGACAGGATGGAGGCAGTGCAGTATAGGGTAACCAAAACGATTCAGGGCCAGCAAGGTAGATCCTGTAAGGATCAACTTAGGGCACTGAACATGTACTCGCTGAAGGTCAGAAGGGAGAAGGGGGACATGATACAGACCTTCAAGTTCCTGAAAGGAATGAACAAGGTAAACAGCGAGGAATTATAAGGCAGGAATGGTGAGACAATAACAAGAGCACACGAGTGGAAGCTGACGAGGGGCGGGATTCAGAAGGGATGTGAGAATGTTTTTCTTTACAGATAGAGTGGTTGAGCCATGAAATAGCCAACTGGCTGAGGTGGTGGGAGCTACAACTCTTAATGGAGTCAAGCATGATTGGAACAGAGTTATGGACTTAACAGTTTTTCAGGGGGGTTGCAGTAACGCAGGGAGCAAGGTGGAAGGTGAGGGCAAAAACCCCATCTAGATAATCGAGACAACAGGTCACTGGGTAAAATAGGGTGAAAGAGGGGAGAGAGTAGATGGACCGATAGTCTTTTTATGCTGACATTGTCTATGTTTCTATGTCTTTATTTCAGTCACAGCAGGGCCCTAATGGGGAAAAGGGGTTAGGCAATGAGGTAGTTCATAATGTACCTGCACGTTCTTCTGTGCTCTTCCGGGCTCAGGTTACATACACAGGGGCTGCTGTTCCCTCTCTCTTCTAGGCACAGTGAAACATTGATAACCCGGTATGTACTTTACACTCTCTTTTAGGCACAGCCCACACCTGAATGCTCTTAAACCCTCAAGGGGTGTTTGTAAATCCTAGCCAGACGGCCTTGCCCAGGATATGCTTTCCCAAAAACTATGATACAATGAGGGCTGTTGTAGGCCAAGCCCTGAGTTTACTCAAAGTTTTCTCAGGCCAGGGGATCTCCCTCGATGCACTGGGGCAATGGTACAGTCGCAGTAAGTGCCTCTCTGACTGGTTTCACTCTCTCTCTCTCTTGCTCTCCTCATTCTGTGAAGGCTTCTGGTGTCGGCTGGTACAGCAGCTGTTTCTCCAGTCCAAGTAAGGACTCTCCTGACCTTAGCATTTTTCAGATGATTTTCTGATACACAGGGCAGCACTGCCTGTGAAAACTCAATCCTATCTACCCAACATGGAACCAGAATTTGTCAGCACGAAAGGACTGTTTGGCCCACCCAGTCCACCTAGATGTTCCCTGCTTAATCTGTCTCTGCAGATACTGTCTTCCCTCCTCCCTGCTTGTTTTCTAATACACCCCTACATCTATCCCATGTGTGTGTAACTTAGACGCCATGTCCCAATAGGCTACTACCCCTGCCTTGTGGGCCCATAAACAAGGTTGAGGGGCCTGGGTTCCTATTTTGATATTGAACTGCTTTTTTCCCAGAATATAACATTGTTGGGCAGTGCCTCCATTCAGAGCATACTTTTACGTGGGTCTAATAAAAACCTGGCAAAATCCCCTGGGATGCTGTACCCATCCACACTACCATTTTGTCACCCCACACATGGATCAATAACCAAAACCCCACATTTCAGCATTTCAGAATTATTGATTCACTCTAATAATATGCTGACATGCCAAATTTTATAAAACATGGTTAACCAACATTTATCTACGAGAGGGTGAGGGTTGTGAAAGGGTGAAATGGAAGCAGATGTTAAACATTTGCATTGATTGACATTATTGTTATTGTCAACAAACAATTATTTGGCATTTTGGATTCAGATGAATATTACATTGGCCACCCACCAACCTCTGATATATTCAGGTTTATAAAATGGGCTTAAGAAATCCAGGTCTCTGATTGGCTACTACATCATCTGAGCTGTGTCCTTATCAGATGATATAGTAGCCAACCGGGACTACTGCCCACCATGATGCCCCACAACGACAATAGATCAGTGAGCTCTGCCAAACCTAAACACAAACTCTCACTAGCAGAGCTCACTGAAGCGGCAGCAATCCACCACAAGGGCACTCGCACCAGCGCAGTATCACAGTACAGTCAGCATATCTCACTCAGATGCCACAAAATCCCCTTCTGACACAAACTGTAAAAGTGTACTTTTCTTCTACTCACAGAGCTTTTGTTCCTCGTATTTCCACCGCGATCCTCTGTCATCCTCGCTCGGATCCCCGTAGTCCACACTCACCCCCTCCCACACTTTATCACTTCCTATAACTCACACCCTTCACAACAGAGGAAGAACATTAGCAGCAGAATACTTCTCGCTATGAATCGAAACTTTTAATTTTTCTCAGTGTCCGTTGCGGTTTAAAAAAAGCAGGAAGCGGTATCCTACGGCACCTGGCAATAGACACGCTCGCTCCCAGTGGCCAAAAAGGAACATGTTCACTCCTGACACTGCTTGCAATTCGGCGACTTCACTACCTATAAAAAAAATCTCTGAAAACTAAAACACATGTAGTTATTTCTCCCGATGTTTACCACCGCAGTTTCACAGAAGCAGGAAGCGGTATTGTACGGCACCCAGTAACGGACACGCTCGCTCCCAGCGGCCAACTAAGAACATGGTCGCGCCATTTATTTCTGCCAATATTTGATCACAGAGATGCAGTCACATAGACAGACACGGTGGCACCTGTCAGTGAAAACACATACTAGCTCTCAAGATATAGTGCTAAAAACAGGTAAACATAACCTAAGAAAGCCACAGAAATCCAGTACTTTAAATGAAACACTTTTTTAAAGTGACTTCATAGGGGGACTATTTTTCCTATTTGAAGTATTAAACCTTCTATTTTTTATATATTTTTTACTTTATCTCTTTTCCTTTTTACTCATTAAATGATCAATAGATATTCCTTTTTTATAAAGCAATAACACACTCCGGGGTATGGGTTATCACCTGATAGAAACACGCCTAGGGGCATAAGGCACTCGGCGCAAGCACCTCGTGCCTAAGTACACCCCTAGGCGTGTTTTATCAGGCGATAACCCACAATCACGTGGAGGTGTTATTGCTTGCTTAACTTGGGTTATTTAACTAGCTGCACAAGATGGTAAACATGATATGCCCAATGCCTACACTGGTACCATTCCCCAATCTGTATTAGAACCCTACAATTCTAAACCTATCTGTTTACCCAGTACTAACTGTTGAGTTGCAGGCCTAATAACTGGATGGCTGGCATTGGGGCCCTTAAAGGAACATTAGATTAGCACCTTTTTTTTTTTTTTGTTGTACATTCTGTTTTCTACACAGGGGGCCAGGGCATCTCGCGGGAGTGCCATCACAGCCAATGCCTCTACTCCCCAGTCTGGGGCCTCCATTCCCCCAGGAGACACATTGCTGAGCATGACCTTCCAGACTCACAGACCTATCCAGGTCCCCCAGATCACCCTCCTGGGGGAGGGCCCCCACCTGACCTACCTGGCGGCCTGTCTGAGATTAGAGGGATGGTTCAGGTCCAGGGATTCAGGAGAGCCAATGGAAGGCAGGTCCAGTGTCAGGATATGAGCCTGGGCTCCCAGGGCCTCCCACAGAATTTTTCCTTTGTTGTGTTTCCCCCTTGGGATGCACCATGCAATGGCTCCTGTGTGGCTTCCACCACACCTCTACTGCTGGAGTCTGCCATCATCCTGCCCTCTACAGCATCCTGTGTGCTTGTGCTACCTCCAGTTTTGGCTGGAGGCCGCTACAGCACTGGGAACACCCCACAACCTTCCCTGGGAGAAGACAGCAGTCCTCCAGATGCTCAATCCTCTCTCACCCCTGCTGACCCCCAACAGCCCAGGTCCATTCTTGAACCCGGGTCAGCAGTGTGATGCAAGGTGTGGCATCCAGCACCTTAACCCTCAGCACCACCGGGCTGACTAGATTAGCATCCTTTCTTTTGTTTATCTTTAAATCAAACTCTGTAATAGACAGGTAACTCCCACACTCAAGAAACTTGGGCTCTAGACACTGAAACATGGAAAACACCACTTTAACTATTTACATGTCCCTTCAGGCTTTGCAGAGCTAATCTGCATACTCATAATTCTGTAGTCATCATTACGAAAAGTCAAATTCAGGCTTCAGAAGGTAGACTCAGGTAGTCACAGCATGACTAATTCGCACTTGGCTGAAATGCAGGGGAAAGGCTTGCAGCGTGCCTCTTACTGACTGCAGGCTCTTGCAGCTTTTGCAGACTGGAAAATGCCTCTCAGCTTCTTTTTGAAGTTGCCCATCTTCATAAGCTGAAGTCACATTCTGGAATCTTAACCAGCACTGGGACTAGGGCCAGCACGCCTCAGACCCCCACGTCTAGGCTATGGCCCTTTAGAGGAGATGCATATGGTAGTACTAAGGCTGTCACACTACCAGGCTGACTCCCAATGCTGATCACAGGCACAGGCAACAGTCTCCTAATCACTGAGTCACCCATAGCTTAGGGATCAGAGCACTGGCACGGTATGCCAGGGACCTGGGTCCAAGTCCCAGTCGGAGTCACACTTTCCATTTCATGATTTAAAATTGCCTCTCAGTAGCTTAACTACACTGAGAAAAGTTGTTTTGTGTTTCCTGACATATGCCTAAGTTGCTGGTTATGCAACACATAGAAAGGAAAACAAAATGGTTATATTAAATGCACGCTGAAAATAGAGTTAAAAAATCTACGTTTCAACCTTAGGTCTTCTTCAGAGAAAAAAAACAAAGTTAGTGTCTTTTTCTCTTTAAGATATTTCCTGAAGAGACCACAAGGTCAGAAATAGATTTTAACTCTATTTTCTATTTTCAGCATGCATTTAATATAACCATTTTGTTTTGCTTTTAGACCACATGCTGACGCAGCGCCTTGTTTTTGTTTTTTACACTTAGAAAGGAATATGTGCGTGCCTCAAGGGAAACCCAGAAGCCTACTAATCACTGAACCTCCCATAGCTTAGGGGTTAGAACACTGGCACGATATGCCAGGGGCCTGGGTTCAAGTCCCAGTGGAAGCCACACTTTTCCTTTCACATTTCCTCCTTTATGTATCTGAAGAAAGTCTTATCCCCTTTAGTGGTCACTTTGGCGATTCTTCCCTCTGTCTGTGCTTTGCTCCCCTCCTTGACTTGCCTGCTTCCCTCTGCTTTACTAGACTGTATACTGATGCCGGAGCAACAGCCCAACCATGAAGACCATCACAGCGACAGGATTTAGGCAAAATCTGCATGTTGCTGTGATGGCCCCTGCCAGACACTAAGACTGCCTCTCAGAGTGTATTGTTCCCCCCCCCGGTCCAACCCCGACTCAGAGTTAGAATCCTAGAGACCAGGGGGTGTGGGGTGGCAGAGCCCCCCCACATGGGGGTTCAGGGGTGAAGCCCCCATGGAAACACAGAGGAATCCCTGACACTGCATTGCCAACACTGCACTGCAGCTGTTGAGATGTCTCGTGCAGTGGGTCGTCAGCATGGTAAAAACCTCACTAGGCATACTTCCCTGTCCTCCTCCTCCTCCTCCTGTATTTCCTTATACCTCCTGAATGCCACCCTTTTTTCTTTTACCACCTTTGCCACTTCCTTATAAAACCATTGCAGTCTGTTTCCTTCTGCTTTTACTCACTTCCTTCATGCACGAGTTAGTTGCATTAGTTATATGCTCTCTTATTTTTGCCCACTGTGCCTCGACCCCTATCTGGCAATCCTCCCCCCCTCCTTTGAAGACAGTTTCTGAGGCAGTCCTCCATTTCTTTAAAACCAACTCTCCTAAAGACCAGGACCCTCATCCTTGTGTTGTTAGCCATTGTTCCTGTCTTAATGTTAAACCACACTGTGCAGTGATCATTCCTACCCAGGGGACTGCCCACTGAGACATCTGCAGTGCTGTCCCTGTTTGTAAGCACCAGTCCAGCACTGCCACATCTGTTGTGGGTTGTTTTAACTAGCTGCTTGAGAAAAGCCTCTTGTAGGGAGTCAAGGATGGCCTTGCTCCTTGCAGAAGCTGCAGTTGGAAGGCTCCACTCCACATCTGATAGAATGACATCACCAACTAGCAGCACCTTCCCCTTACTTACCAGTCTGATTATGGCTTCCCCAAGTGTCGCAACTTACTCCTCTCCCTGTTCTGGAGGCCTGTATACAACCCCAGTGTGGAGAGCAGCCCTGAAGCCTGTCTCCAGGGTGAACCACAGCACCTTCAGGCCTTCCTCTTCCTTCTGGTGCCCCTCTACTTCCATTTCATTGATTACCTCTCTCAAGTATAAAACAATACCTCCTCCCTGCCCTGTCTCTCCTGAACATAGAGTAGCCTGGTACTGCCTTGTCCTAGTGCACCATGACTCAGTAATGGCCACTAAATCCAGGTCAGCCTCCGCTATGATGGCTTCCAGGTCTGGAATTTTATTTCCAAGATGCCTTGAATTGGCATTGTACACATGACTCTCCACACCTTCCTTCGCCCCGCGTGCTGCCCTGCTTGCCTGTCCCATGCCTGATTGTGTTTTCCCTGAAGCTCCCCCTGACTTTCCTTCTATCTTTTTAATTTCCTCATTCTTTGTCTCCTTCAATCCTCTACCCTCTCTTACCTGAGTTTTACCCCCTCCCCCCCTTTTTTCTTCTGTCTTGTCCCAATCCCTGCCTTTCCACACCCCTGCTCTAGAGGCATTTTCTCTCCCTGGGCCCCCCTCCCTGTGGTCCTGTCATCTAGGTGGCAATTAGTATCTCCCTTTGTTTTACTCCCCCCCTCGGCTAGTTTAAATGCTCATCCAAGTAGCATTCCACACAGCACATACTGGTAACGAGTCCCTAGAGCACAGCAATAGCAAGAGCCTGACTCTGCTACTGGATGGGCAGCTTCCCAGATTAGCTGAGCTCATAGTTCAGGTATGGCAGGACTACTGCATAGCAAAGTATCGCAACAATTTCTGCAGCCATCAGCTTTCACTTTTGTGCTGGGTTAGCATGCTACTGCCTATTATGTATCGCAGGAGTTCTGCTTCTCACTCTCTCTCTCTCTCTCTCTCTCTCTCTGGCAGACATGCAGTCTGTCTTTGCAGATAAGCACAGCAGCAGCGAGCTACCTTTCTCTCATAGCACACAGGCACCTCCCTCTTCAGGATCTCATGCAGATCTGACTGGACTTGGACACAGCCCCTGCTGTTCATTGAAGAATGCCAACTTACCATTTGCCCACTGCGTTGTCGATCCCACTGGGGCCAGGCTGGTTCACTCATTGTCCAGGAATTTGCATCAGGATTCAGACAGTCCTATGTCCCAGGAGCCTTCCAGGCTCTCCAACCGTATTGGCTGTCATGAACCCATGACTCCCGTTGCCACGCTGATGGGGGCCAGGGTGCACCAAAACGGTGGTGCTCCATTTGCTGTGGGAGCACTGACCTCAAAGTCATATTTAACAGGGCTCCTGAGAATAAACAATGTAATATTCCTCCCTGTGCACTGCACAAAATCGCGCTTAGCGTCCAACGACTGCTCTGGTCAGGGCAATCCTCACTCCATTTTCAGTACCAGTCATGCTTCTTTATGGTGGCAACTCCTAGTCCACTCATCCTCTTTGTGACTACCCACCCACCCTCCCTCCTTCCCTCCTCATGCCTCTGATTTGGATAATTCTTCTGTGCGATCCCACTTGGGTTTGAAGTCAGTAACGTGCACCTGGTCTTGTCTGGACCAACTTGATCTTGATGGAGCATCAAGAGGGAGAGAGGTTCTCCATCTTCCTGTCATCAAAATCTGATGTGTGGTATTCCATCCAGAAATCTGACATACCAGCTCAGACTAAATACAGTTTCTGTGTGCTTCTATGTACATTGCATAAAATTCTCAAAACCTGGCATTCAAAATGGAATACAGCAGACCAAAGCTAGTGTTCTGCTCCAATATTTGGTATGCATGGAACGCCAAAAGAATGTAAACTCTGAGCCCTGCTAAGAGGGGGGAAGCAACATGGGAGTTTCATTTTAAATAATTTATTCTTCAGCTTATTTAGCCAGCTAGCTCAGCTGGCATGCAACATCTCATTTCCTGTGGGGTCAGGCTTTTACCCTTATCCACAGCTGAGTGGACTTGAGCACTGGGAGGTTACGTTGGTATGGGTTTTATTGCTTCTATAAGGCATTGTTCCAAGTCCTGGAGCACCTGTACAAGATTTTACAAAATCCATAAAAACATTTAACCATAAAACAGTAATAAATATCACAAATCTCACCAATAAGCAAATATCATACGAACACTAAAATAAAAAGTTATATAGAAACCTGAAAGGTTTACAATCTACCTGACTGCTTTCAACAGGAAGGTTTTTTTTTCAATTTATGCCTAAATATAGAGAGAATACCTGAGTGCAAATCCCCCCAGGAAGCTCATTCCAAAGGGCAGGGTCCACCACCAAAAAGTCTACAGCGGGCTTCAGTCTGGAAAGTGATACCCAGAGCAGAGCCTGCGCCCTGGATTCCAGATCCCTGGAAGGCATGTTGGGACTCAAGAGCTCAATGAGGTATTGGGACCCAGTCCCTTTGGGGTTTTGTGTGTCAATAAAAGGACCTGGATGTTAATGTACTATCTGACAGGCAGCCAGGCATGAACATGTAGCGAGGGGGTGATATGCTCCCTCACTGCCCAGTTCTGCACCAGATGCAGACGATGCAACTGAACCCCAGGTAAGCCTAGAGAGCTCAACATTAGTTGAGACAAGAGAACAGGAAGGCATTTATTTTACTTACTTATTGAAAACTGGCAACTGGGAAAGGCAAACTGAGCTGAGGCTCGTTTCCAGATGTGAACGGGGGGGGAAGGGAGTACAAGCAAAACAGTGCATCAGTGACACAGTGGACAATTCAGTGACAGTTTAAATTGCACAACAGCACAGTAAATACAAATAGAATTTCTTGAGTAGGAAGTTGGTTGAGAAGATCATCAGAAATGAGCAGGGAGCACAGGCCTGGCTTGCATAAGGTCACACAGTGAGTGTTAGGCTCTGATCCGAAGATCTTCCGGTTCCCAAGCCTGTGCTTTAACCACCAGACCATACTTCCTCAGATGAGGTGTTAAGACCTATGGGGGCTGTGTCTTTTAACTAAGCCCTCCTCGCCGCACACACAAACACACACAGAGTTATTATATGAAAATGATAGTGGTGCATGAGCTACTGAGATCTATGGAAGAACTATGTGGACCAAGCCCCTTGCAGTTCCATTCCTCAATCATTCCAACACTGGAAACGAAGGAGTAAGAATTTGTTGCCATCAGAGTACTTGAACTGCCCAGCTGTCTACCAGAATAAGAAAACCTTTCTGCATCTGCCTTTAGGCTTCAGAACAATATTCATCTGAGTGGACAAACACGAATTCTGGAAATCACTGTAGCAAATCCATTTGTGTCTGAAGCCATTCAACAGCACCATCTGGTGGGAGAAGTGCAAACAGCAATGTGTGCACGTTTCCTTCTCCAGTGTTTATCCCTACGGCTCAGTATTACCCAAACGTTAAAAAAGCTAGTGGGGGTCTGATGGGAAATATCATGCCAGCATCATTCTGAAAAATGAAGGAGACTCATGTCAGATCCCATCCATCACAGAGCAGTAAACAGCAAACAGGGCTCTGTACAAAGACAATACAACACAAGGCAATACAAGCAATAATAAATGACAGGGTGTAGCAGTGTAAATTATCACACACTCCAGATGGGTTGTGAGGCACAAGGCACAGCTGAGTGCCTTCAACCGTCTGGGAAGTGAGATAATTTATGGCATTACTGCACATCCTGGAGTATGTTATTGCTTTTATCAAATGGTTTTGAAAGCTACAATATCAAGAAAGAAGAAAGTAAAATTTGAACCATGTGATAATATGAAATGCGCAGTCATGTGACCAGTTTTGACCAGATTGCATCTTTGATCCACCATATTATTTTATCTCATGTTCTTCATGTAGGAGCATCCCAAAACACTTCACAAATGTTAATAAGGGAGATACAGGATAAAAAAATCAGAAACAATCAACACATGCTATCCATGACATAACATTATGAGAGTTTAAAGACAAAGTATAAAATAGGAGTGAAACAGGCTCACATGGGAAAAGTGGTTAATTCTTAAAGGCATGTAAAAAAGAGGCATAATCTTTGGCTGAGATTTTTTTTTTTTTGTTATGGAAGTATCTTCCCTTACACTGTACAACTAGGGCGGGGATACTTTCTGTCATCCAAATTGGTCTGTTGGATACATTTTGTCATGGGCAAAGATCCTAATTTTGTCTCACTGATTGATACTACCCTGGGGTCTTTGGTGGATAGTTGCCTCCCCACCCCTACCCTGTTTTGCTATGTCTCCACCCCACCCATCTGAACTGTATTACGTTTTAGTCGGTACTTAGTCACCACAGATGGACCCTCATGCTGGGGATCCAGCACTGGCTGGGTGAGGAGCCCTTGCAGGGGTCTGCCACCCAGGATGTGCTTTATATTAGGTCGGGGTGCACATTTGAAGGATTCTAAGCCCTCTTATATCAATGCTAAGTATGGTAAGAACTTATTGTGGTACATCAGGGGACTCTAGCTATGAAATCTTTATTGTGCAGGTTCAAGGCTGGACCCGTTGGACTGTTTTTCATGTTTGTAACATTCTGAAAAAATGCAAATAAACATAAATAAAAAAAAAAAAGAATTGTTCTTCCCAGCCATAACCCACTGCAGGGATATGCCCTAGTCTCAGGGATATACCCTGCTTTAGGCTGGACATCCATGCTTAGCCAGGTCTTGCTCTGCCCTGTGCATCCCTCACAGCTTTTCCCTCCATGACAAGCACTCCACAGGAGGTCCATTCTCCCCTCTAAACTGGTCCACCTGGATGGACAGGATCTGGTGATGTTCAGTGCTAGAACCTATCTCACAGGAGCCCAGCCATCATACAGATGGGATACAATTTTTCCCCCCAGCTTTATCCTTCCCTCCTTCCTCCCCTTGGCATTGGTGGAGTTCATGAGGCCTTGTCTGCAAGCAGAGATGTCCTGAGGAGGGACAAAGCTCCTTTGGCCCACTGCAGGGTTCACTACAGCATTGGTGTCCCTCCTGACTGCAATGCACAACCAAGCAGCAGCTGCTACAGCCCAGACTGCCTACCAGCGTTGTGTCTACTGGAGTCACTGGCACGGCTGTACAATGTGCTGTTGCTGGGTCATCTAAGCGACCTTTTTAGGCCTGAGACCTTACATAGTGGAAGAGTATTGAGTAGGTGAAAAGATGCAGGGTGACTGTTCCAAATATCAGGTGCAGCAGTGGAGAAAGAAATGACATCCATCAGTAGAGAGTTTATGTAAAATTATAAAAGACTCTGAATAAGAAAATGCTTTCTTCTACCTTTTGAGATATTTACAGTTTAGTTCAGTTTCAGTTTCAGTTAATGTTAATTATACTGTCAACATATTTGTAAGGACTAATGCATGATGATAGCCATAGCTGTACACCTGAAACTACTCTGTAACCCAAGTCTTTCTCTGTATGAAAATATGTATTGTTATCCCAGGTTGCCCCTGAAAAAGGGACCTTCGTGGCTCAGTGGGCCTACCCGGTCACCAAATCTTAAATAAATAAATAAATTATATATATATATATGTGTGTGTAAATATATGTACTGTATCTATAATAGGGGCATGGTAGCGCCCCTATAGTTAGGGTTGAGTAGCGTTTAATGTTAAACCCCTAACTTTGCACCTTTAATAACGTTGCCCCCATTCAACAGAATTGCATGAAATGTTGCATACATTACACAGTCTGGAAGGCAAGATATCTTGATGGGGCAAGCTTTATGACATTTGGATGTCCAGATTCTGAGATCTGGATAGTGGAAAAAGTAGAAAAATCTGGGGTTTGGACTGTTTTTTTGTTCTCACCTACAGCCCAGATAATTTGGAATTTTGTTCTGAAATTTTCAGGGTATAAGGGGCTTGTTCCAGAAAGAGACTGTTTTTCAGTGTGGCAAAGAAATATTAATCGGTTCCCAAGTTATAAGGATTTGATTTCTTTGTTCTGAGCATGCTTAATAGGGTTTTTCATTTACATGTCCGATGCAAAAGAAAAATTTCTGGCTCGTGAAAGAAGATTCTTCTTTGTGAGCCGAAATTTTTCTTTCATGAGAAAAAAATCTTCTTTCGTATGGTCACCATCTTTTGATTTTTTTTTTATTTGAAAACCCATAAAAGGAGAAAAACAAACGCATGAATCTAACTAAACAGGACTTGTTTAGATTGATTCTGGAGGTTTTTTCTCATATAAACAACTCCAAAATATAGTTTTGGGACAGTCATGAAAACCTTGGTGGAAGGCTTAGTGAGGGCTTAGCAAGGCCTCATATAAAAGAATTATGGTTCTTTTGTGAGCTCAGCAGCATGACATCAACAGTGGGACTTCATTTATTTATGACTTTGCTAACCGGGTAAGTGCACTGATGGCAGGGATCGCTTTCAGGCACAACCCGGGCCATGGCAATGGCACAGTAGGTACAGTAAAACAATATACAATAACAAATACAGTAAACAAATAAATAAAATATAGAATACAAAAGCAAAACAGAATACATTTGAGCATAAAGGACAAGTGAAATACAATGGTGCCTGGTAAATGCAAGTGAATACAGATGGTAGAACTTTCTTGGTTTTTGTAGCTGCAGCTAGAGTGCTACTGCTGGCCTGAATGAAAGCAGAGAGCCAGCAATCACTGGGTAATACAAAAGAACTATAGTTCTTTTTTGAAATCAAATGCATGAACTATGGTTCTTTCATGAGCTCAACAGCAGGATTTTCTTTTTATTTAATCAATAAAAATGTTTATTTTTGGATCAAAATCAAATACATAGAATACATTCAACAAATGCATGTATGGAAACATTAGAAAGTACAATATTAAATATGATCATAGTAAATTAATAACTCTGTATATCATATATCAGATTATCGATAAAAACACAGTTAAAAAGCTATTAATACAAATCAGTCTTGCTATATGATAGCTAGTAATCAAATGGTGAAATAATTATTAAATCTTAAGCATATAAATAATATCTTGAGGTAAATATCTTACAATCAGAATTTAAGAAAACTTATTTTGTAATAATAACTTATTTATCTAAGTTGTGCTGATACTATAAAAGGCTTGCCTAACTAGCAATAGTTACCCTTTTATACATATACCTAGTAGTAAAAAAATAATCTTAGCCCAGCAAATGCCTGTCTTGCTATAACATCATTTGACAGAAGACGGCCCAGTTTGCGCAGGTTGGAGGCGCTGGATGCCATACACCGACGCACCGCTACCGCCACCCGGTTCGGGAATGGACTCGGCTGCCGGGGTTGAGGGAGAAGGAAGGATTGAGCACCCTGCGACAGCTCTCCTTCCTTCGGGTTGGGTGAGGGACATGCGCCACGCTGCAGTGACACCCAGTGGAGGCTGGGTATTTGGCAAGCTGCGGGCATCTACATGGGGTGGGGAGCCAGCGGACGTCTGCACATCAGTGCGTTGACATCATCACACGTCTGGATCTTCAGGGGTCAAAAACTGGAAAAATCAAGGGTCTCTCTGCCTCTATGAAGCCCACCCGGGCTTCAATTAGCCTCTGCCGCTGGATCCCCCAACTAGATACTGGTTCCGCGGGCTGGATAGGGGACCAGTTCCACAGCCTCGCCATCCAGGGGGGGAAAGCCAGAGGTGACCGGGGGATCATGGCAATAGGCAGACGGTGGAAGACCACAGCCGTGACCAGGGGCCAAAATTTGGTGGAGAGCCCCGCAAAAAAAAAAAAATCATTTCACAGATAATCAGATAGAAAGAGGGAAACAGAAGAGATAAAAGCAAGAAAGTAGATATAGAATAAGTTAAAACAGCATCTAGAAAACAAAGTTGTTATTCAGATCTGGAATTTGTAAAACCTTTACTCTCCAAACTTTTGTAAATTGAATCCAATCAACCGGGCCCCAAGGGTAGAATTATGGTTGAGTATTATTATTGTCAGAGACAAGACAGGACACATACAGAGGTTAAAATGTAGCCTCCAACAAACCACCCTCCTCACTGATTGGTCTTTCATCAGTAAATAGTCTATATATACTACCAAATTTGTTTTCAAACTTATGACACACTTCTCAATTGTAAGGCCAGTCTCTCTACTCTGAGAATCTCCAGAAAGTTATTTTTCCATTCCGTGAATGAACAGATTTTTTCCTGTAACCAACTTTTAAGAATACTATTTCTAACTGCTATTCCAATAAGGAGCAGAGAGTGCTTTTGTTCAATGGACCAAACCTTTTCCTCAGCAAAATGACCCAAAATGCAAGTTTCAATATTAATCTGGGTATATATTTGGAATGGTCTGGAACTCACTACGAACTTTTTCCCATAACTCCTTAGTGTGACTGCATTCCCAAAATATATGTGTTTAGTGTGCCTTCAGCTTTTTTTTTTTTAATCTTTCTTTCTTCACTCCACACTACCTGAACTCTTTCAGGAGTGGTCACTCGGTGTCCCGGTCCTGATCCTGCCCATCTGAAGCCCCCTCTTGCTCATTCCAGCTATCCTCGCTACCACCCGGCCCCCTGGCCTCTGAGTCCCCCGAGGCAGGACCGCAGACATGCTCCCCTTGGTGCTCTATCTTAAATCTAGTCTGGTGGAGCAAGGTGGTAGAGAGCACACAGGAGCAAGAGGACAGCCCAACACTGGGCATGGTGGACTGACCCTTCCATCACCTATCAGGAGGGGGAGAGTTTTTCTGTTTTCTTGTTCTGCCCTCACCCCAACCCCCGAGGTGGATCCCCAATGTGCAGTGACACCAGGGCACGTCCTGTCATAGATCTGCATCCCTCTAGAGAAGCCCTGAAGCAGTGCAGTACCTCCGGTCTCCACTGGAGGTCACTGCTGTGCCGGGCATAGTCCCTGGTGCCCCCCTGAGGAAGGAGAGCTGTCCTCCAGATGTTTGATTCTTCCTCTCCCCTGCCGACCCCCAGTGGCCCAGGCTCATTCCTGAACCCAGGTCGCTGGTGTGGCGCGAGGTGTGGTGTCCAGCGCCTCAACCCTCAACGCCACTGGGCTGGCTGCCTTCAGCTTTGTCACACTTATTATAATTGGGATTGCGAATCAGGCCCATCTTATACATGAGTACAGGTGTGAAAAAAACAAGTTGTGAAGTGTCTTATAGTGTACCAACCTTAGGTTTACTGCTGCAAAAGTTTTAGAAGCCAATGACCATATCTTCTCCCACTTCCAACTGTGTGTACTTAACCCCAGCTCTGTAGATCATCTACTTGCTGGTTCAGGGATCATTCCTCTGCTGCATTTTAGGAGTAAATTATAAATGGTTGAGACAGAAGCACTGCTGTGCATGCATCCCAGAAAGCAGATTGTATTGCTGCTAGGTGTAATATCTAATTGAATTTTTTTTTCTCAGAAGAAGCCAGAAGGGGAAGGAATGAAACATATTCAATTCAGTGCTTTAGAGTAACTGGTAATTGCTATTTTTCTTTTAAACCTAGATTGTGGGCTTTTAGTGACACTGTACTTTCTTCGTTGTCTTTACTTAGAATTGTTTTTGGGCTGTTGAAAATTTAAACGTAGTGGTGGTGTAATTCTGTGCTGTCTTTAATTGCTGCAAATTTTCCCCTCCCTCCCCTTCCCCAGCTCTTAATTATATGCCCTGTTAAATCTGATTGACAGGAGCTAAACACAGAGTATAGAAGGGTGTGACACTGAGGTGCTGCCCTATCTGCATGCATCTCTCTGGATCATGGATGAGGTAACCAGACTCAGAGCGAAGTAACTGGGTCAGGAGTACCATCACCCCTATCCAGAGACCACCCAGTTCAATGCAACTGCCTCAAAGGATGCCGAGAACTAAGAGTACTTGGATGACAGGGCCAGGAGGGTTAGGAGCGGTCAGGCAGAGGCACATCCCAGATCCTATTCCACTCAAGAACTCATATGCCACACTGGCAAACGAGGACAACCAAATAGAGGTACCCAGAGAAGTGGAAGGAAAGGATGTGGAGGTTAGCCAAGGAGGTGACCTCAGCGGGGAAAGCAGTGGACCCCAGAGGAGGAGGAAGCGAATCCTGGTGGGGGACTCCATCATAAGAGGGATTCAGCTAGGAACACAGGAGGGGGAGGACAGGGAGGTGAGGTGCCTACCAGGTGCCACGGCATGGAGGGATGGAAGGAAGATCCTGGGGATCACTGGGAAGGCAAGACGGGATGGTGAGCTGGATGTCATTATCCACCTAGCTACTAATGACCTGGCAAATGGGGAGCCAAAGGAAGTTCAGGAAGAGTTTAGGAAATTGGGGAGGGGTCTCAAGCAAGTAGCTACTTCTGTCACTTTCTCAGAAGTACTTCCTGTGAGAGGCAAGGGAGAGCATAGGAGTGCATGCACCAGGAACTTTAACTCATGGTTGAAGAACTGGTGCTGTGAGGAAGGGTTTGGATTAATTGGTGACTGGGGACCCACCTGGAGGGATGGAGGTTTGTTCAAGCCTGACGGCCTGCATCCATCCTGGAGGGGAATCCAAGCACTCAATGATAAGTTTAAATGCTACATTGACAAGCATTTAAACTAGCAAAGGGGGGTGGCAGGCCAGCAAGGAGGGTACCTACTTGCTCACCCCCCACAGCTAGCAGTGGAACCAGTGAACCAGAGGAGTGGCTATCTCTGCAAAGCAGTGTGCAAAAGATGGAGATTAGTGCCTAAGAGGTGGATAGGCAGAAAAGGGGCAAAATTCAGCAGAAGGGCAGACAGCAAGAAGAACCAGGGATAAAGGACAACCAAGGAAGGGGCTGGAGTAGAACAGCAAAACAGTCTAGGGAGGTCAAATCATGGAAAGCCATGTGTGCAAATGCCAGGAGCCTTAGCAACAAGATGGAAGATCTGGAGGCTGTCATGGTGCAGTCAGACCTGGACATTGTGGCCATCACTGAAACCTGGTGTAATGATAACCACGACTGGGAGATGGCCATACCTAGGCCGACATATTCAGAAGAGACAGAGCAGGCAGGAAGGGAGGAGGAGTGGCACCTATGTGAAAAATGGAGATACTGTGGGTTAAGCTGGAAAGGAAAATGGGGACAGCCATCCGCACAGGTGTGGTCTATAGACCACCAGCCCAGGAGGAAGAAACAGATAGGAGTTGATGCTAGCCATCCAAAGGATGGCAGACAAGGGAGGTAGTACTGGTTGGGACTTCAATATTCCAGACGTGGACTGGAGCATCCCAGCAGCAGAATCAACTAGGAACAGATTTATCCTGGACTCCTTCAGGGTGCCTTCCTCAAGCAACTGGTCATGGAACCAACTCGGCAGAAGGCAATACTGGACCTTGTGCTCACAAACAGGGACAGTGTGATGGGGTAACAGTGGGAGCACCTGGGAACAGTGACCACCAGTCATTGTGGTTTGAAATCACAGAAAGAGCAGAACCAAACCACAAAAACACGTATCCTGGATTTTAGGGGGCAGACTTTGGGAAAATGGGGAGATACTTGAAGAGGCATTAAGAGGAATGGGACAGGAATCAGGGGTTGAGGAACAGTGGGCGGTATTTAAAATGGGGATTACAAGAACAACATAATTATGCATTAAGCAGGTTAGCAAGAGGAAAAGGAAGAGGAGACCATTATGGTTTTCCAAAGAGGTAGCAAAGAAAGTGAAACAAAAGATTGCATTCAGGCAATACAAAAAGACACAGGCAGAAGGGATAGGGAGAAGTACCAGGAGAAGCAAAGGGAGGCAGGAAGTCAGTAAGGAAGCCAAAGCTCAGACAGAAGAACACATTGCAAAATCAGTGGGTAGAGGGGACAAAACCTTTTACAGGTACATAAGTGAAAAAAGAAAGACAAAGGGAGGGATAGTGAGACTGAAGGGGGAGGATGGGGCACGTGGAGGATGAAAACAGTAAAGCTGACATATTGAACAGGTATTTCTGCTCAGTCTTTACTGAGGAAGAGGAGGGTAATGGGTCTGAAGGGAGTACAAGGGGGTGAGAATGGTGCAGAAATGAACACAAGTCCCTTTACACGAAAGGGTCCTGAAGGAACTGGAAGTAATAAGAGTTGATAAAGCAATGGGGCCAGATGGGGTGCACCCCAGGGTCCTTAAAGAACTAAGAGAGGTGGTGGCTGAACCTCTGGCTATCCTGTTTAGCCAATCACTGGAAACAGGGAGGTACCCAAAGACTGGAGGACAGCAGATGTAGTCCCCTATACAAAAGTGGGAACAAAGAGGAAGCAGGGAACTACAGACCAGTCAGCCTCCACCTCGGTAGTGGGAAGATCATGGAAGCACTACTGAAGGAGAGACTGGTGGAACATCTGGTTGTCAATGGACTACAGGACCCAAGGCAGCATGGTTTCACCAGGGGAGGCCGTGTCAGACCAACCTCATTGAATTTTTGACTGGGTGACTAGGGAGGTGGATCAGGGAGGGCAGTGGACACGCCTATCTGGACTTCAGCAAGGCCTTTGACACTGTGCCACATAGAAGACTATTACAAACTGGGAATATGGGTGTGGGCAGGACAGTAGTGTGGTGGGTAGGTAACTGGCTGGGTGGCAGGACACAGAGGGTGGTGGTAAATGGCTGTCACTCCACAGAGGGAAGAGTGACCAGTGGAGTTTCCCAGGGATCAGTGCTGAGACCGGTCCTATTCAACATCTTCATCAGTGACATTCATGGGACCTAGAAGGCAGAATTTCACTGTTCGCTGATGACACAAAGCTCTGTAACAGAGTAGACACACCAGAGGGTGTAGACAGAATGTGAAGGGACCTGCAGAAACTTGAAGAATGGTCAGGGGTTTGGCAGTTGAAATTCAATGCAAGGAAGTGCAAGATAATGCATATGGGGTACAAAAACCCTGGCACAATATATCAGTTGAGGGGTGAGAATACAGCATGCACCAAGCAGGAAAGGGATCTTGGGGTTATCATCTCTGATGACCTCAAGGTAGGGAAACAGTGTGACAAGCCAGCAGGTAAGTAAATAGGATGCTGGGATGTATAGGCAGGGGCATCACCAGCAGGAAAGGAGGTCATAATTCCGCTATACAAGACACTAGTGAGGCCCCACCTGGAGTACAGTGTACAGTTCTGGAGGCCATACCTACGTAAGGACATAGACAGGGTAGAGAAGGTTCAGAGGAGGGCAACAAAGATTGTGCATGGGTTGCATCACAAGTCCTATGAAGACAGGTTGAAGGAACTGAACATGTACTCCCTGGAGGAGAGGAGGGAGAGAGGGATATGATAGAGACATACAAGTATCTTACCGAGGAACAGGGTGCAGGAATACACTATTTTTAAGCGAAAAAGATGTTCCAGGACTAGAGGGCATGGGATGAAGTTGGAGGAGGACAATTCAGAGGAAACATGAAGAAGAATTTCTTCACAGAACGGGTGGTGACAAGTGGAACACCTGCCAGAGGAAGTGGTGGGGGCTGAAACAATCACGGGATTTAAGAATGCATGGGATAGACATAAAGGAATTCTGGAGGTCAGGGGTAAGGGGCAACAGACTTCTAGGAAAACATAAACTGAACTTACAAGCTCAAATGGGCAGACTGGGTGGGCCATAGGCCCTTATCTGCCGACACTGTCTATGTATCTATGTATCTATGATGCAATTACATGTATGAGTTTCGCATAGTACTCTGCATCAAAAAAAGTGATTTCATATTTCTGTTTAATTGCATAGTCCAAGAAGAATGTGTTTGCCTTAACCAAGTCCTAAACCCTAATTATACCCCTTTGAGCCCAATCATTACTATATAGAACTTTATTATTATCCAGGAAATTCATATTTCCCCATATTGGCTGTAGTTTGGAATTAAAATTATCAAGTTTTAAACTGAATTTTACAAACTGTATCACTCTAATCGAATCTGTTATTATTTTGGACCCTGTTAGCCTCAAAATGTTGGCAAAGATCACAGAATTGAGAGATGTTCCTTGTGCCAGAACCAATTCCTTCTCTATATGTACCCACTCTGGTACATAGCTATTATTGCCACCCAGCAAGTTTTACTTCGTACTTTGAGAAATTCTAGCTGCTAAGCAGTAGTACAACAAATC
This sequence comes from Neoceratodus forsteri, assembly GCA_016271365.2. NCBI lineage: Eukaryota > Metazoa > Chordata > Ceratodontiformes > Ceratodontidae > Neoceratodus > Neoceratodus forsteri. The sequence continues at coordinate 157,568,033 of JADMNL010000032.1, read as the reverse complement.
CAGGGCTTTCAATCCTCCATTATTTGTACCTCTCGTCAGTTTGTGGTAGGCTAGATTAATTTTTTTATATCCCCAGATAAACCTTGACAGATCAGAGTTCATTTTTTCAGCCCACTTTTTGGTTCTGTGACAAGGAATCACCGTAAGAATACATAAAATCCTGGTTAGAATATTCATTTTATATTGTATCTAACCTTCCCCACAAACCCAAGGGTAGTTTATTCCATTTAGCGAGGGAATTTGTCATTTTATTTTTAATTTTAACCAGATTTGTTTTAACTGTTTTTGCAATGCTTTTACAAATCTTAGTGCCCAAATAATCTATACTGTTCTGTGCCCAAGTAAACTCATATTTTGAGACTACTTCCTGTATTTAGTTTGTACCCTGAGAATTCACTAAAGGCGGTTAGTACCTTCAGGATCTGAGGTAATGATTTCTTGGGGTCTGATAAAGTGATAAGAAGGTTATCAGCATAAACTGAGGTACGCAATTCAGTATTCTTGATTTGGAAGCTGTTAATTATGGTATCCTCATTTAACTTTCGTATGAGATGATCTAACGTTAGGGTAAAAAGCAGTGGAGATAATGGGCATCCCTGTCTAGTTCCTCTATGGAGTTGAAAGTAAGATGATGTCATACCATTTGTGACAACAGCCGAGGAGGGGTAGTTATAAAGAATTTTGATCCACTTGACAGAAGTTTCCAAAAACTGATAAAGCTCAAGTATTTCAAATATGTGTGACCAGAGACGTCTGTCAAAAGCCTTTCCTGCATCCAACGCCAGCAACCCACGGGAATGTTTTCCTTATTAGCGTAATCCAAGAAGTGAAACAGGTTCCTGGTATTATCTGATGAATGTCTATACACTTGCTAATTCACCACTTACAGTCACTATTGAAGAAAGAGATTAGGGCATTAGTTCTCAGACTTTGTCATAGTGAGCCTCCCCAAAACCATGGAAAAGATCTTGAGCCTCCCCCCGATATTAAAATAATCGTGGGCCTCCCCATAGAAATATAGCATACTTTGCACAGTACACCAGAAATAAAGTGAAACTCCATTGAATAGTTGTCTCTCATTATATTCAGCTTATTGTAACCCCCCCCCAACACCACCACCACCATGTGTATCCCCATCCACAGGACAACCTGCTTGCTCTGCTATTTTGAATGTCAAGCTATATTGCTTACTGCAATACCTTGGTGGGTCAGACTGCTTCCTTGGTTTCCACCCTTTCAGAAATAACCTTCCTACCCACTTCTGCCTCACCCTCTCTGTCTCTGCTCTTAAGCAACTTCTCAGGGATCCTTTTGCTCCCTCCTGCTCTTGCTCCTGGTACTTCTCTGCTTAACCCTTGTATTTTGGCTGTTCTGCTACCAGTCTAATTCATCAGTTGTTATCACTCATTATTTGTTCATTGTTCTTATTTGTTTGCAGAATTGCTCATTTTGTATTGCTTGACTGTTTTGCAGTTACCTTTTGAATTGTATTCACTCCCAACATTTTCCTGGGAACACCCGAAATGAGCCTTGGCTCAGTGTGCCTTTTCTAGTCACCAAATTTGTAAATAAATACATTAATTTACCTGCTATTATCATTTTCCAGTTTGCTGTATCCTTTCACATAAAATATCTAAAAACTCAAGATTTAAATACAGTATTTTTTTCAGACTTGCTAGCCTCCCCTGGAAAAGGCTGGGACCTCTCCAGGGAGGCTGGCCTCACCATTTGAGAAACCGTGGATTAATGTATTACAATTGGTTCCGATTTTAAGTTTAGCACCCATTGTAGATCTCAGATAAAAAAAAATCAAAATTTAAACTGCATTTTAAGATATATTGCTAGTAGGGAGGCTAAAGTATTAATTCCACTTTATGTAGCTCTGGTTAGACCTCACTTGGAGTATGCCATTCAGGCGTGGTCCCCTCAAAATAGGGAGGATATTATTAAATTAGAATCTGTCCAGAAGAGATTTACCAGATCCACATATGTGTTGAAAACAAAATCATATCCAGACCGATTAACTTCCCTTAATTTATATTCCCTGTGTTATAGGAGGGTCAGGGAGGATATGTGCCTTTTGTATAAGATAATAGAGGATGCTAACTGTCACACTGAGCTAGGAATTTTTCCTAGGACAGATGAGCATGGTAGTAGAAGGCATAATAAACGACTGATACAACCCGAATGGAGGCATAACATTAGAAAGCACTGGTATAGCCAGAGGGTGGTCACTCCTTGGAATGCTCTACCAGGGACCATAATTAATAGTGGGAGTATGAAACAGTTTAAGGATAATTTGGATTTGCATTTTGGCGAAATGAAAAATAAGTTCTGAATTTAATTTTAAAAAGGCAAGCTTCATGGACGTAAGTCTACTTGCGTGAATACATCTATGAAATCTATGAAATGAAATCCATGTCAGCCCTTCATAAAACCTGTTTGCTGAATAGAGATTAAGTAGGGTAGAACAGCTTCCAATCTGTTAGAGATTATTTTGGCCAAAATCTTTATGTCCGTGTTTATTAGGGAAATTGGACAGTAACTACCACATAAAGGGGATCTTCATAAATTAGTATGATGAGTCCCCTAATCTGCAGCAGGATTTTCTTGCTTTTTATAGCTGCAGCTGGAGTGCTGCTGTCAGCTTGAGTGAGAGTAGTGAGCCAGTAATCGCTGGATCCCTCGCTCTCTCTTATCTTAGCCTATCTATCTATCTTTCTATCTATCTATCTATCTATCTATCTATCTATCTATCTATCTATCCATCCATCTGTCTATCTCTCTGTCATAACTAAAAGCAGACCAGGTTCTTTCTGTCTGTCTGTCTGTCTATTATATATAATTAATAAATGGACCAGGGTGCCCGGGGTGACCACCCCAGCACCGCTTCCCTGTACCCCACTCCTCCAGATCACCCACCCACTTTCCCCAATGTATGGTTGGTGGCACAGGGGTGCCCACCCTGGTGCTGCTGAAGATCATGCCGACACTGGGGTGCCCAATCCCCAGTGTTGGCTTGGGTCTCCCTGAAATAATGAAAACTGACTCTCTTTTTTTTTAGCTTAACCTGCAAAAAAGAAAACAGCCCTTCACCAATCTGAGCCCTCCAGACCCCTACACACCCTGACCACCCACTCAGTGCCCACCACCCCACACACACCCACACTCATCTGAACATATTCTATAGCGTACATCCACTCTCTGATTGAACACAGATCTTGCCGCTGGAACCAAGTTTAATATCTTTCAATGGGGGTTAGACTTTCATTTATAACTTTGTCATTTTTTTTATATTTATACACCAGATTTTCAGCATAGCCTTTTTGGGACCCTGCCTCATGAACAAGTATGGTGGAATTTTTCAAATCCGGCTCAAAAGGCAATTTTGCAGTCAATGAGTGACTTTCACCTACGGGGTTCACAAGGTGGGGTCATAAGAAGTCTGTGTTGAAAATTTGAGGTCAAAATATTAAAAAACAACAAAGTTCTGAATATACAGTACATTGAAATGTTTCCATGCTCCCTCATAATTTTGGTAATTTTCAATATTTTTTTAGCCCAAATTTTCAACATAGCCATTTTTCACACCATCTCATAAACATGACAGCTGTTGTTTTTCAAATCCTGGCCAAAATGTGTTTTCACACCTGTGGCATAAAATGAGATTTCAGTGAGGATTTGAAAATTTTCATCTACCGGATTCATGGGTAATAAGAAGGCTATGTTGAAAACTTGGTGTAAAATATGGTAAAATGACCAAGTTATGAGTGAACATTTAAATATTTTAACATTCAGCATCATGAACCACACATGTAAGCTACAGATCAGGGGCTGTGCTCCACAAATCAGCTGTGCCCCACGGATCTGCTGATTCAAGCTACAGGTCAAGGGCAGTGCCCCATGAGTCTGCTACTTAGCATATGGCCTACTGAGACAGTGCAAAATAAGATACAGATCAAAAGCTGTGCCCCATGAGTCAGCTGCTTTATGTAGGACCTGCATGGCCCTGTGCAAAGCATGCTACAGGTCTGTTGCTTTGTTTAGGCCCCACAGAGCCTTAAGCAAACCAAGCTACATAATACAGGCTGTTTCCCACTGGTCTGCTGCTTCAGGTAGGGACCACAGAGCCCTTCACAAAGTAAGCTGGGCAAGTAAGTGGGAGGCAGTATAGCGCAGTGGCTTAAGGCTCTGAGCTGCAAATCTGGTGACATCCAGCAGACCAGACCGGGGTTTGAATCCCACAGCTTCCACTTGCATACTGTGTGACCCTGAGCAAGTCACTTAACTTCCCTGTGCTCCCAGGTCGCTCCTCTAAAAAAGCTTTCAGCTTAGTGTGCTACTCCTGGTTAAAGAACTAAATAAAAAAAAAAAAAAAAAAAAAAAAAAAGCTACACAACACGGGCTGTTTCCCACTGGTGTGCTGCTTCACGTAGGGCCCACAGAGCATGGCACACAGCAAGCTACAGGTCTGCTGCTTCCCTTACAGTCCCCAGAGTCCTGTACAAAACAGGTGACACAATCAGGGCTGTTCCCCACTGGTCTGCTGCTTTATGTAGGGCCTGCAGAGAGCAAGCTACAGGTCTGGGGTTGTAACCCACAGATCTTCTGCTTCACCTATAGCCTGTAGGTTTTATACCATGAATGAGCAGGCTCCTTCAACTATAACAAAGCAAGGTACAGGTCTGGGGCCAAGCCCAGTAAGTCTTCTTCTTCTTCATTTCGTACAGCCCTACACCAAATAAGACACATATGCAGCACCTGTGGGGCATGGTCCTGGATCGGTAGATCTCTGGGACAGGGCACCAGGCCCGTAGCTTAGCCTTAGGTCATGAGTTAGGGATGGGGAAGGAGGATGGGCATCAGGACTGAAAATCCCAGTTCCATATGTCACTCCAGCGCACCCAGCCCCAGGGCTGTATCTTGCTTTGCACGGTGCCCTGTGGGGCATGTTGGATTTATACAACATCAGTTTAACAGTTATAACTTTTTAAATCACCTTTTTGTGTGAAGATGTTACTGTTTTCTATGATTCAAGCTGCTGGCTTCAGTGCTGCATAGGCCTATTATGATGTCATCAGTATTGTGATAACTGTTCTCTGTTTGGTTCTGTTCTGTGTACAGTTCATGGAAAGTGACTGTAGCATACCTAACCTCAAGATAACTGTTTATCTGGAGGATAGCTAGCCTGATAAACACATTTAATTAATTTATACCATGGGAGGGATGAATAATGGAACTTAAATAAATTGGTTATGCAGTCCTGTTATTCCTCGCTGGGAAATAACATGTTATTCTCCCATTGTATTTGTTCATTCTCCCTTAAAACCCTTGTGCTTTCCCTTGTGCTGCTGCACCCTTTCGAACCTCAGCAGTTATATACATACAGCAAACTCACTCAGCCATTAAAAAGCATTAATTACATGAATGACACATCTTCAATAGAATGTAACCACAGCAACCCTTTTGTAAAACCGTTGGCATACTGTACATTAAAAAGGCAGGAGTAAAACCACAGAGGGATCTGAACATCAGAAATCACTCACACATATCACTGGTGCGGCTGCGAGGGCCGGTGATTATTTTATTTATTTATTTATTTAGATTTTGGTAACCGGGTAAGCCCACTGAGACCAGAGATCCCTTTTTCAGGGGCAACCCAGAATTAGTTACAATGAATGCATACATAGGTGTAAAATACAATAGTACTGAGTGAAATACATATTTGGTTACAATGAGTGCATACATAAACATTGGGGTACAGTAGATTAACAGCAGGTACAAGTCAGGGAGTGGGTATCAAACGTGGGGCACAGGGACAGCAGGAATCACAAGTTTAAACAGGTATTAAGTCAGATAAACAGATTACAGATTTCCTGTATGGCAGCGTGGGATTTGACCTGCCAGCACTCCAGGCACGGAAGTACTTACACCTCGGGCCTGATCTTCAAAGGGCTGAGAATGCCACAAGCCCTGGGTGTGCCGAGCATATGACACATGGGACTTGCGGCACTCTCCTGGCTGGCGATCGGGATTTTCTCCTGTGCGCCGATTGCGGCATGTTAGACCATTTTCTGGTCTAACTTGCAGCAACCCTGAGTACCCTTTTTGGGGGTGCTTACGCGAAATATTTGGTGCAAGTTGCCATAAATAAGGTAAACATTGCTCCGAATGTACCAAATATGGGTGCAGGCAGGTGTGTGGCACAGCTGTATCACAAAAAGGGAATAGACCATGTATCACCACCTAAATTTGGTGGAGATAGGGTCAACATACTTCTCCAGAAGGAAAGTTTGTGGATTTACAAACTTAGGAGTCTTAAACCTATTGTTCTGAATGATGAACTCAATTTAAAACCATTTCTTAAAAAAATAAAATAAAAAAATTGAGGAAATGGTTTAATGAACTATGAAATAATCTAAAAGTAATGAAAACACAGTTTTAGAGAATCAGATAGTTATGTGATTTACACCAAGATATCATTTTCTATCTATTATTTTTTTCAGACTCCTTGGAATGTAACCTATGTGGATCCCCAGGAAACTGAGATGCCAAACAAGAAGGGTGATCATTGAGTGACATCTGTCCCCAGTCTGCCTCTCTGAAACTTTGCCTTGTAAAATGTGGATCCCTGTATCTGCAAATTTTGGAAAACAAGTGATCTGTTACACTTGGCTTTCTCCATCTTTTGTGTAAATCTTTTTTTGTAAACAGGTCATTTTCTATGTAACGTTTTTTATAATACTGTTTACAGGCTGGATTATGAAAATAATTTGTGATATATAACAAGAAGAAAAGTCACCTTTCAGTTTGGTTATTTGACTATTATCTTCAAGTAATGAATGTGTTTCACCTGATTTGAATGGATTGGGGTGTATAAAAAGGTGATGTATTTCATGTGTATCCACAGCCCCTGATGAAGGTCAGTGCCAAAGCACTGCCATAGAAGGCACCTAACTTTGTGCTGTTGGACCAGAATAAATACTTCAGTTTATTTGCATTTTGCTGTTGGCCCTTTATTTCATGCCTAGAGTACAAGTTCCTGGATCTTTTGCACCACAAAACGGGTGGCAGGCAGGGCTTGATGTAAGCCCTGCATCACACTTTGAAAATTGGGCCCCTAGGGCCAGCCTTAGACACATGGCAAACCCAGCAGCAGCCACTGCTGATGCCTCCCAAACTTGCAAAAGAGGCCCAAATTTTTCACTGTGGTATTTATGTATTAGCTTTCGTTTACCGGGTAAGTGCACTAGGCAGAAACCTGCATGTTTTCAGGCATGACCCGGGAGAGTACAATACAGGTAGCAGTACAGAAAACGATACAAATATCACACAAAAGCTACAAGTAAAGCTTGAAAAATTACATTTGTAGCCAGAACCATCTTTGGTTTCTCTTTGTCTCTCCACCTAGTTGTATACATAAGTGATAGTACATGACAGAGTATATGGGCACACTCTGATATACACACACCTCGGATGTGTTATGAGGCATGAGGTAAAGCAGTGTGCTTTCAAATACCCAAGAAGTGCACATATCAGAGTGTGATAGCACACCCTGAAGTGTTTTATTGAGCTTATAAAATAGGCATGAAATAAATAAATAGGAAAAAAAAAACACATGACAAAGATGCAGGCATGCAGTCATTGGAAACTAATGCAGGGTCATGTGATGTGTGTGCACCAGTGTTTAAGTATAATTTTTCTTTCCCATTTTATAAGTAGCCTTATTTGTTACCTTGCCTTCTTGTCCACTCCAAGCTGTTTCAGTAAGTGCACAGTAAGAGCAAAGACATGACAGCAGTACTAAGTTTTATATATTTCCCATTATATTTAATTTAAATTATTAACAAAAAATAGAACAGTACAACAACCATGTGAGGTCATCAGCAGTGGTAGTGGGGGGGCAGGTAGTAGAAGCAACCAAAACTGCCATCCAGAGCCCAGAATTCTTGCCCAACCCCCCCTCAAAATCAATGTATAAGTCATGGCTTATGTGGCATACGTGTTCCTACCCCCATGTATCTCTGTGCTTCTCTGAAACAGTGGGTGAGGTATATTGGTGGGCTGGGCTGAGTTCTAAGGTCTTTTAATGACCAGTGTCATGAAGCGACGGTAACCACCAACATACAACCATTCAGTCAGACACAAGGGCAGAGATGGGTGGGAGGGTAGGAGGCCCCCAAGAGTGAATTTTCCTGGGGAGGAGAGCCAAAAACATAATGCCACCAATGATCACAAGCCCACGGGATCTATCTTACTGGGTAATTACTGCTGTAGGCAATTCGTTAGTGAAGGCAGCCCACAGATTGTTCCAGTACTAGTAGATGGTGCCCTTGGTGTGTGGTACTAAGCCACACTGTTTGATTTCATTTGAATCCATGGTACCAAAGGCTCCTGGAATAATTTTGAGATTTGTGTTTGAGGATAAGATGGATAGTTTGGCTGTTTGTGTCCTGCATGGGTAACCAAAGCTCCATGAAGACCCCCCCTCAAATGTCCCAAATCTCTAAAGAGGTACCCCAAGAGAACTGTGGAGCCTGTGCCTTTCTTGCCTCTGCACACTCCTACAAAGTTTGCTTTCAGAGAGCTAGCACATCCATGTTTCTAACAAATAAGCTGCCGTCTCCAATAATCAGTCCAGAAGGAACCATTCATTTTTAGATTCTATGCATTCAGCCTGTCTCCCCCCCCCCATCCTCTTCCCTTCCAGCAAGAAAGAGGCAGCTAATTTGTAAAAAATCAGACCTGTTTATGTTGGGAGGGTTTAGAAAAACACCTCTTTTCAGCCAGAGCTCTCAAGGAAGGTGGCAGTTTGTTTATGGAAGGAGCTGGGTCATTTGTTATGGGGCGGGGGACTGTTTGCGCAGATGGCTGCTTCAAATGGCCCAGGAGGGCAGACGAGCTATTTCTGGTTGGGCTGCTGAGATTGTGTTTAGGATGAAATCAGAAAAGGAGGCTGTGGGCCAAGTAATTTGTAAATGACCTTTGTGCACTAAGCTGTGCCAGATCAGGTCTGCCCATTAGCCCTGAAGTCATGCCATGTTCCCAGCTGGCAAAAACAACTGCAACTGAGTTAAGTTATTTTCTCATATTTCCTATGTTTCTCCTGGTAACAGTCACCTACCCCACTTTAACCCCTTCTTCTACATTTATAGCTGGGTTGCAGCTACTGCCTGCAAGAATGACCCCCCACCGAGTCCCACTCTTAAGCCTGCCACAGAAGGTGCTGCTACACAACAACCCCCTTCCCCAGTAATAACTTGACCCCTACAGAACACACGATTTTAGGCACGGATTTATTTTGCCCAGAGCAGTTAACTCAGTATCCCAGTCATTATCTGGATACATTTTCCAAGACTACCTGGCCATAATTGTCGGTTATCTAGGTCTCTTCTTCTGGATGAGTAATACTGAGCATCTGCCCCAGAATAAGAATCTAGGTGCCCTGGTGCAAAATGCCCATTATTGGTGTTATCCACGCAGGTCAATAGTCCTGAAATCTGGGGGTATCAGAAATGGCAATAAATTATCTAAGTAACTCTAATTTGGACGCACAGATCCAAGCTTATGAGGCAGAACCCCCACTCATGCAGTGTAACCACCAATTATTTATTTGTTTATGTACTGAAAGAGTTTTAGCAGGAAAAACCTATTGAGTCAAAATCGGTAGTTTCTAGAAGTGTCCTGAGGGGAGCAAGGGGAAAAATCAGTGCAGTGCCTCCACAGCCTCACCAGGTATACTTTTTCACATGTTAACCACCCTATGTGTGAAGTAATGCATTCTAAATGTTCCCTTGTTCTGCCCTCACCCTCCCCCCTTAGTTTGCATGCACGTCCTGTAGTTTTGCTTGCACTACACAGCTGAAGCATCTGTGTACAGTATACTCCAGACCTATCCATCCCCTTTAGTACTCAGAATCCTGTGATTATGTTGCTAATATCATGCTTTATATCATGCTTTATATCTTGCTTTATATCATGCTTTATATCATGCTTTATATCTTGTTGGCCTTAATGATTGCCTTCTAATTCAGCAAACATGTAAGAACTATTAAGACACTCTTTTTTTTTAGTCTTTGGTAACCGGGTAAGACCCACTAGGCACATGTGCCTGTTTTCAGGGGCGACCTGGGAACACTGCGTGGTTAAGTGACTTGCTCAGAGTCACACAGTATGCAAGTGGAGGTTGTGGGAATCAAACTCAGGTCTGGTCTGCTGGATGTATCAAGCTCATTCACACTTCGTTCCTCTAACCTCTAGGCTATACTGCCAGCCGGGGGCTCTTTGTTAAAGGGAAAGTAACATTTGCAAGACCTCTTAAAGTTTGAAAGTTGAGAAAAAGCTCTTTCAAAAGAGGCACTGAGCTTCCGTATATGTGGCAGCAGTCTAGATACTGATATCTAAGTTAGCCATATTTTAGCTCTTTAGAATTTTTGGCTTGGGAAAGGCACACTGAGGAGTAGCTCATTCTAAGTGCAGCACAGAAAGAAATAAGCACAGGAAGGTTAAGTACACATTAAAATAAAGCAGCCACCATATTGTGAAATGATGGGGTTGGAAGTGATGTCACAGTTTGGCAAGATATGCTTAAATTTCAGGGGGTTCTACAACAGTTCACCTAAAGAGGGAACAGTGCAGTAACAAACTGTCTAGCCAAAACACCAATAATACTAAAAGTAAAAAACGGTGAAGACAGAAAAGGTTTGCACATTACGCTGCAGAAAGCACAGTCATTTCTAGCAACGAACCCGGGGTGGGTAGGGGATTTACTATTCAACTCCCGAAGGGGGGTGCAACGGGGGTGCAACACGAGGGGCAGGGGGATTTACTATTCCAACTCCCAAGGGGGGATGCAACGGGGGGGGTAAACACCAGGGTAGGGGATTTCTATTCCAACTCCGGGGACACAACTGAGAGGGTGCAACTCGGGGTGGGGGATTAACTATTCCAATTCCAGGGGAAGCAACTCGGGGCACAACTTGGGAGGGGAGGATGTACTATTCCTCCTCCAGGGTGGTGCAGCTCTGGGGAGGCTGGGGATTTACTTACTTTTTCAACTCTGGGGAGTACACAACTTGGGGGGCACAATCAGTGGGTGGATGACTTATTATTGTAACCCTGGGGGGATGCAACACAGGTGGGGAGGGCAGCGGGCACAGTACACACAAACACACAAAAGAAACTCCCGAAATCGAATCCAGGTCTGATGGGTGTACAAAGTCCATTCAGAGGCTGTGACAGTAACCTCTACACCACGCTACAGCACACACTAGCAGACTTCAAGTACTCAGCAGGAACTGTGCTATAACATCTGCATGGCATCCTCCATACACGGTACCATACCAGTGCCATTATCTCTACTTTGCGCATAAATCTTTTATGCTTTTCACTACGTGATATTTACCACACTGCAATTCCACCCACAGACTTGACATGCTACCAGCGCAGGGACCTGATTTTCATCAGCCTGGCATGGCCCAGGAGCTAAGTCGCAAAGCAATGCCAAATGAAGAAATGACCCACTCATCGGTTCTGTCATTAAATATTCCATTATCCATTCAGATTGCCAAACCAGAAAAGTGCTGACATAACACTCTGGACAACTTGTGCAGGGCCAGCTCTGCCTTTCATGGTAATCTCACCACTTCCTCAGGATCAGTGTATGTCGACATAAAATTATAATACATTTAAATATTTTACAGTTTTTCTATTTGCAGTACACTGTGTTAACCAACACGCAAACAATTCTCTGTGTGTATCTAATTTTCCCGATGCACAACTCACTGATCCAGGGAAAATTCCTTGCACCACTGAAAATGCCACTTTCAGTATTTTTTGCACATGGGCGCCATTTTCTGTTACCAATAGCAGACACAGCAGTTTTGCACATCTGCACAAAAGAATATACACAAGCAGCCATAAACTGTGAAAAAAGTCACAAAAAGGCAACCTTTCTGAAAACTGTTTAAATATGGGGGGAAAATTACAATGTGAGAGGGTACTTTCCTTTTGCAGAACTTTTTTAGCCACACATGTGCAATTTTTTCCCATTTTCAAAATCCAGGCCCAGGTATTCACTTCTATTAACTAGGCACCTGTCTGTTTTATTTATTGTGTTTCAATGTGTTAAAGACTTTTAACTTTTATAATTATTGCTTTGTTTTTGCAATGAAACTAGCAAGCTGTCATCTTTACTTTTCAAACTGCTAGTAAAAAAAAAATCAATAGAATTCTGGCATTGTGATGTCAGAAATCCCTTCTAAAGAGCCCAAAATATTTCAAGGAGAAAGTGTAGATTTACTTCTATCTTTTTTTGTCCAAGTTTTTATTCTTTGTGGTCAGGACAGGCTAGACGCCCAACTGCTCTGCCCCATTGACTCCCTACTGACCTGCACCTCCATGGAACTATCCTTAGACCAGATACCCCCACAGATCCCCCCCATGGTAGGGTCATGGGGGAGGGCCATCCCCCCATGAATCACACAAGTCCTGTTCCCGGACCCAGAGTCCTAGCGATGCGGTGGGCATTGATCGGCGAGCAGGCGTCATGCACGCTGGTTCTGCCAGTGTTTTCCTCCATTTTCTGCCTTTCCCCATGCTGGGGCGCACTCATCAATGTGCACATTTGGAGGCACATGCGCGCTCCGGCGTCCTGCAACACCTCCCTTCTTTCTGCTGCTCCTCAACCTGCACTGCCTCCGAGACTCCACCAGGTGGCAGTCATTCAGTGGAGAATGCAGTCCCCCCAGTGGAGAAGAGCATCTTTGAGCACAAGATCCCTCCCACACACACACACCCCCCGGCAACTTGTGCTCATTCTCGAACACGGGTTGCCGGGCGTGAGTTTAGGTGTGGCACCTGGTGCTTCAACCCTCAGCACCACTGAGCCAGTGCTTTACTTCTATCTTTTTGAAAAAGAAATAGAAACTTCTTTCTTTTAGTAATCTGTTGTTGTTGTTGTCTCTATATTAAAGCAGAAGTATCTGTGAGTCACCATATAGGTTTTTTTTTCAGTAGTGATGTTTTTTGACCAAAAATATCATGATATGCATTTTCCTTTTGGTTTTGGGATTTTGACATTTTTAAAAGATAACTATCCCATGACATGCTTGTCATGAAAACAATTAAATATCTTGGTAAAGTGCTGTCCCATCAGAAACATGTGGCAGCACCATCCTAATACATCCGCATTATGAAGTTAGCATATACATTCAACAGGTAATCTCAGCAGAAGAGATTTTTTTTAAAAACTGTGAGTGGCAGCCATCTTTAATGACATGATTTATTAATTATAAAATAAGCTTTTAAAGTTATTTTAAAAATATCTGAGAAAACAAAAAATAGACTCAGGGTGAATCAAAGGGCGTCGGAAATACATTTTTGCTACAAAAAAACTATATGATTCCATTTTCTGCTGGCTAACAAATACTGCTGCTTTAAGTGTAGCTGTACAACAACAGTTCAGCTGGGGGTTGCCCAGGAGTGCAGTGAGAGCACTACCGCCTGAAACGCTAGCAGCCTGGGTTCGAGAATAGGCCTGGGTTGCTGGGGCACAGGGTAGGTGGAGAAGGATGGAGCATCCCAGAGAATGCTTTCTTCCTCGGGGGTAGAAGATAATGTCTTTTGCCATGATACTGCCACTGAGGGAAGGATGGGATGTCATGGACATCGACATGCATGCACCCTTGCTTCAGTGCATATGTATTCCATGGGAATGGCAGCAAATATAAACAAGCATTTGTCAATGCCGAATGTTGTTGCGCTGGCATTGGCTTCGGTAGTGCAGTGTGGGAAAACATTTTGGGCAGGATGTGAAAAATTACAGCTGTACAGTTCATAAGGAGGTGTAAAAAAATGCCAGTGTTGAAAATGTGGCATGTAAATATTGCAAATTTGCAAAGTTACAAGGGTGCGTGGGAAATGCGCAACATACATTAGTAACACATTAATTTTATAGATGTTCGGCACCAAATTTTCAACATACTGTAGGCATTTTAGCACCTCTGCTCATGCACAGTGTCACTGTTATTTCCTTAAACTGTCCCAAAACGTGATTTCGCACAGCAATCACACTATTCTTTGCCAGACGTGCGAAAACACATTTTGGGCAGGATATGTGAAATGACAGTTGTACTGTTCTTCAAGAGGCATGGGAAAATGCCAAGGGTGAAAATCCAGAGTGAAAATATTACAAATGCACGACGTTACGAGCGTGCATGCGATCTGCCAAAGCATGCTCGTAACACAGTCACAACATAGGCATTTTAGGACCTCTGCTCATGAACTGCGTCACTGTCATTTTCATAGTCTGGCCCGAACACTGATTTCCCACAGCAACCACGCTATTGTGCGCCGGAAGTGCAGAAACACATTTCGGCCAGGACGTGAAAAATGACAGCTGTACTGTTCACAATGAGGTGACAAAAATGACAATGTTGAAAATCTGGAGTGAAAATATTGTAAATTTGCGGTTACAAGCCCGCGACAGCTGTGCAACGTACCATAAACAACCATTTTTGATTTATCCACAAATTTACAACATAGGCTTTTGAGAGCCCACCTCGCGAGCAGTGGCACTGTCATCTCATTAATCAGTCTCGAAGGTGATTCCAAGCAGTGACTGCGAAATCACCTTCGGGACCGATACTAATATGACAGTGTTAGAATTCATGAGGAGGGGTCCAAAACCCATGTTGAAAATTTGGTGTAAAATTCCCAAAAGTGCCCGAGATATGCATTAAAGTTGAAAAAACCCTATTTATTCCATTATACAGCTTACCGGCATTTCCACAGTTCATGGTCAGCTTTGAAGAGTGCAGACGTGTTCATGGTCCACTGAAGATCATCGCACTGGACTCCGGAGGTATGGGGTGATGGGGGAGAGGCATGGTGCGCATTGGGTGGTGCGGGTTGTGGGGGCAGGGAGACCACCAAGGACCGCTTCCTTCTTCACAGGTAAAAACTAAAAGACATCGGGGAAACGTTTTATTTTAATAGATGCTTGGCATGCTGGGTGGGCTCCCAGCATGCCACCTGAGTGTGTGTGTGTGTGTGTGTGTGTGTGTGTGTGTGTGTGTGTGTGAGAGTGGTGTTTTAGCCGACGGGGATTGGGCACCCCCATCGGCAAACAAGGAAAGGGGGGAGGAGCCGCAGGAGCCAAGGGGGATTGGGCACCCCCTCAGCAAACAAAAAACAGGGGGGGCAAACACATTATGCCAATGTGGAGTGGGCTCCCCCCATCAGCAAAATTCAAGGGGAGGGAGGGATACATGCCAATGGTGATTGGGCCCCCATCGGCAAAGAGAAACTGTTGCGGGGAGGCGCATGATGCCGAGGGGGATTGAGCACCCCCTCGGCAATCAAAAAAGGGGGGTTACATGATGCCAACGGGGATTGAGCACCTCCATCTGCACTCAATAAAGGGTGGTGTTGACAGGCAACAGCAGCAGTCACTGCCACCATGTTGCCTGCACTTAGGGGGAGGCGTGTTGTGGTCACGCTGCATGAGAGCTTTGTTCTCATTGCAGCGGACCTTTTCTCTCATGTCTTTGCCTCATTAGCTAGGCAGGGTGTCGGCCCCTGCTGCTGGCTGATTGGGGAATGCGGGATGCACCTACTGGTGCGTGCCCTGCATTCGCCCAACAGTGACCACGCCTCCAAATCTGCACTACTGCAAGATGTTGGCTGCGCAAGCGCGCCAACATAAAAATAGCCGTAACTCCAGAGATGACAAATCCCAGTATATCTGGACAAACATCAGTATCTTAGATGCCACCTAACAACATACAAGACTTAAGTAATGATAATAGGTACTACAGACAGGAGGCAGCTTACTGCCCATCTGGCCTGTCCGGCAATTATTCATCTCTAAAGTCCGCCAAACCTTTGGGGGCACATCCCCTACTCCAACCCCGCAATTTTTTAATTTTGATTTATTTATTTATTTCACATTCTGGATTAATACCTTTGAGCCCAGAGGCTCTTTTACAAAGGCCCCATGTCAAAAACAGCAGTACAAACACACAGGGTCATCGTGGAACAGAAAATATGAAAAAACACAAATGGTAAAACATACTGAATTGAGGACAAGCATCAATTACTCGAAGTTAATGTGGTAAAATGAGAGCATTGATTATTGTAGGATAAACAATTTTGAAACAATGATTTTAGGTATATACTCATATGGATTACTGCTGTGAGTTTATTTCAAAGTGCCACCTTAGAAAAGAAAAGCAGTCTGGGTTCGGACTTTGTCAGAGACAGGGATGAAGGGTGGGGATAGAGAAAAGAACTTGTTTAAGAGTGGCGAGGAGCAAGCAGGGGAAGGAGGCAGCAAGGAAAGGCAACACTTTGGGAACCAGGTGTGCTATGATAGTTGCTATGATATTTGATTAAGTGGCAACATATTTTGGGTTTAGCAGCCAAACACAGGCATTGTTGATGGGGACAGGGCTGGGGAGAGAGGAGGAAAGGGAGGAGGTGGGCTAGATGGGACTGGAGGAAAGACTGGGAGGGGTGTGGATGGGGGGGTGCAGGCTGGGCATTTATTCATTATGATCAAGGCCCCTGGAATTCTGCAATTCTGCGGTTGCAGAATTTTCCATAGAATTTACGTCATGCCGTAGAATTCATATAGTGCCGCAGAATTCTTTGTTTTTGGTAAATTTTCATTCAGATATACAGTTTTTCCCATATTGCCAGGGTCCTGTACCAATCTTGTTTATCCTGAAGCCCCCCCCCCCTATGCTTGCCATGTGATGTAATCAATGACATCACATCATATTTTAGCCAATGGCAGGACTGCATTCTGCCACAGAAATGAATAAATCATGGTACAGAAATCAGAAAATGCTGCCGCAGAAGCCTAGGAGACCTGCCACGGAAATCAGAAAATGCTGCTGTAGAGCACTAGGGGCCCTGAGTATGATTTATTATTTCGTTTTTGTTGACTGGGAAAGGAGAGCAGGGCAAGTCTACCTATTTTCAGCCTCGTCCAGGTGGGGTGGGGGAGATACAGATGGAAACCAACTGAAACTGAACCAGATTAAGCTCTTGGTGGTATTTTAGTGAATGGAGAAACTTTTGCCAGGACACCAGTGAAATTTTCCTACTGTTTTCTAGAGGTGCCATGGGATCTTTAATGTCCACCTGAGCAACCCCAAGAAAAGGCAGAGCGAACCTCAGTTTAATGTCTCATCAGAAAGACAGCACTTCAGAAGTGCAGCACCACCTCATACTGCACTACAGTATCAGTATTAGAATTTTATCCCAAGTTCCTGGCGAGGGGCTAGACCCCACAACTTTTTGAACTTCCAGTCTCAGAAGTGAGTGCACAAACTGTTGAGCCACTGACATGGCTTGATGTGCCTGGGGGGTATGACCAAGGCTCATGAAGGCCAGCATCCAGGTAAGAGATACAGGGGGATCAGGTACACATGGCTGTTCCTGAGGGAGAATGGAGCTAGAGTCAGAAAGAGGGCACAACAAAAGTTAAAAAAAAGGAACAGTTATATTTAACCAAGGCACATTTGCAGTGGCATACTGCATTAACAACATACTGTAAAACAACACAACGACACAAAAACAGATCAGGTGATTTAATACAAAATGAGAAACAATCAGGAGGTTAGCTAAGCTTTTTTAAGTGAAAGTCAAAAAACTTCAATGACTTTGAATTTGCAAGTTATTACACTTCTTAGGAAGTCAAAATCCTTTCCAAGTTCAAAGTTTGCAAGTCAATCTAAGAGGGAGAGACTGAATTAATAACACTCTTGTGATGTATTATTAGTAAAATGCATTTTCTTTCAGAAAAATCTACTGTTTTGATTTCATTGTCTGTAAAATGGGAAGCCACCTAATTTCCCTTTCCTTTATTAATTTCTTTTTTCTTTCTGTAGGAGCCAAATACTTCCAAAATAGAGTTATCTGAAGCCCTACAAACAATAAATACCTTTACACTTCAGATTAGAATTCATAACAAGCCAATTATTCTCTGAATAAATAGTACGTAACAAATCCACAGCATTTGTAGTTAGCAGTAATGTAAAAACATCAATATGCCAACTTAATTTTTCATTTTCATTCATTCCTGATCTGAGATATTCACATCTGAAGTTCCTTGCTCCTTTGCAGTGCCCACCATAAAAAATATGAAACATCTTGGCATGGTGCAGTACTGCTGCTTACCACTGGAAACACAGTGTTAGCAGCATCACAATACATCCTCAGTGCAAATCCAGCATATAGATTCCTAATTTACCCCTCCCCAGAAGAGGTTTTTAAATATTGTGAGTGGTGGCCATCTTTAATAACTTGAGCTATTAATTACAAAATCAACTTAAAAAGCAGCTATTTTAAATACCTGCAAGAGTTAAAAATATACTGATTATGAATAAGAATGTCAGAAAAACATTTTTGCTGAAAAAGTATATGGTGTGAACATTTACCCTATTAACAAACACTGCTGCTTAAATCCATTCCATACATGTAACAGCGAATAAACAGAAAGATCAATCGTGGCTCAAGCATGAGGCAAAGATAATAAAAACGTTTGCACCAATTTGCTGAAACAGCAAGATGTGGGCCGTGCCCAAAATCTGTAGTTTCTCCTCCTTCTCAGCCTGGCTGCCTCCATCCTGAGCCCCCGCCTTCAGTGACTTTCCAACTTGGCCCCCTGTTGTTTTGCCAGACCACTTCCAGAGCTAACCCTCCCTCCCCCCAATAATGGGGCTGGGCAGGAGAGCACCTACTGGAGGGAAGTCACCAGCTGGTCAGCAGTGGGATGTGGGCACAAGGTCCAGGAGAGCCAGGTCCATCACTCTGCACGGTGCAGCCATGTTTTCCCTCCACCATTTCCGCCCTCCTGTTTGGATGCCAATGCAGGGACTCCAGGTCATGCACGCAGAGCTCAGCTGACGTAATCCCTCTTGCAAGACAGACATCTGGCTGCACCACCACCACCACCACCACCAGAGGGCCACCAGGTGATGATGTCACAGCAGGAGCCTGATGCCCTTCCTCCACAGAGGGGGAGAGAGTCTTCTGGGATGCTTGATCCGTCTCCCTTCAGTCAGCCATCCCATATCCTGAGCTTATTCCTGAACTTGGGTGGTTAACATTGTGAGCGGCAGTGCTGCTGATTGACTGACACAATCCACACTTCTTTCAATAACACAGTACGCCTTTTATTTGTTCATAATGTTGCTGTCCATCTGTGTACATTGGCAATTAATAAAGCACTCAGCTTCAGTTTTTTTTCTTCCCAAGTAAAATCTGGATAGGAAGAAAATAGTCCCTCCTAAATCACAACAAAGTTCACAGATGATCAAAGCTCCCATTTTGTAACTGTCCTGTCAGTGCAGTGGTAAGGCTACTGCTTGTGATGCTGGTGACCCACATATGGGATTGTGCTTGGATCTTCAGCCACCTGGGGAAGGTAAGTCTAGCATTCTTTACTTTAGGGAGGGAAGGTACCAGTTATTGCTTTTACACCACCCCATGGACGCCCACAGGGGGAGGTATGGCTGAGGACACCTGTTGGGGTGGGGAGGCTGATGTCGACATCGACATGCAGCATGTGGTAGTGCATAAGCGTCTGATGACATCACGCTGACATCATCCTCAAGGAATGGGAAGAAAAGAGGTATATCTTCTTCCTGAGCTGGATGATGCATTGCGCTGCTCCTGTAGGCTCCACACCTGTCAACATAGGCAGTCTGCCCACACTAGAGCTGCACGTGTCAGAAGGGGTTTGGGGCCACCCTGAAGGACCCACTGTGGGAGAGGGGGGCAAGCCACAGTAGTCACAGGCAGATGGGTAAGGCTCAGGGAAATAACAGGGAGGGTGTTGGGGCTGAGAGTGAGTGAGTGAGTGAGTGAGCGACTGGACCAGATTGGTGGGTCCCCCAGGCAGACGATAACAACATCCCATATTTCAGGGCTGGCCTAATGGCGCTGAGCAGTGGTGGACTGCTCTGGTATGTGGGTATCTCACATTTTCATCATAAGGCTTCAGCCTTGTTTCAATATATGAATGATTTCGATATGAATATCTCCTGCTGATATCAGCCAGTAAGTCCAATACCTTGTTTGAAAGAGCTTTCCATGTTTTTTTAGACTCTAAGAGGTCCTGCATACTTTACTTTCACATTAAATGGACAGGGAGATCAGAGTTGTAACCACAGGTTGGGGATGTTTTATGGACTCTTACGGGGCCCTCAGTGTTTGTGGACCAGGCCCTTAAATTACTAGTCCCAGGGCTAATTAACATGCTGGTGAACATATGGTCCAGCTATACAAAATTCCTCCTCAAAAAACACACACACACAGAGGATTGGAGCTTTTCAGCTCTGTGCTGTCTAGGTTTGGTTAAAGATTCTTGAACATTTGGGTTTCAGTCAAACTGTTCTGTTGCATGAGACAGTCCTACAACCAGAGCTGGTCCCAGCCTGAAACTGGAGCTTATAGCTGAGGGAAGTAATGCCACCAAATGTCATGGAAAACAAGATACGGATCAGTTACTAAAAACACAAAGATGGAGATGGGTGGATACATAGACAGAGAGAGAGAGAGAGAGAGAGAGACAGTGTGTGGGGGGGTGGAGAGAGTAGAGGAGAATGAGAATGAGAGTGAGATAGAAAGAGAGAGGGAGGGGAAGGAGAAAGAGAGAGAGAGAGAGACCGAGGGGGAGAGAGAAAGGGGGAGAGAGACAGAGCAGAAGAGAGTCACAGAGAGAGAGAGAGAGAGAGAGAGAGAGAGAGAGAGAAAGGATAGAGTGGGGATGTTGGGAAGTAGGGAGGGGCAAGTTGAGCCCATGAATAGTCCACAACAAAATGAAAAATACAAATCAGTACACCACCTTGTGACAAAACTTTTACACCTAAGCAATAATGATAATCCATGATTCCTGCACTTATTATTAAACTTTGATGCCCTGTTGTCTTATGTGTTGTCTTATGTTTACCAATATATTGTAACTCCTACTTATTGTTACCCTTGTATTATAGCTTTTGCTGTACCCCTCTACTTGTTAATTACTGTAACCATGTGTGCTGTTGTTCCACTGTTCTTTGTTGTATTCTCCCGGGTCGTGCCTGAAAATAGTCATTTCATGGCTAGCACACCTACCCGGTAAACAAAAACTAAATAAATAAAAATATTAGTGTATGTACTCTAACAATACACATTTGGGCATATGCTATTTTCAAGTGTATTCCTGTTAATCCTTACATTTACAGCATATATTCACATATAGACAAAATAAATATAACACCTTTGTTTTAAAAACATTTACAAATATACTCCAACTCTTTTAATAATTCCCAGATAATGAACAGCAATTTTAATTATACAAAGGGTCTGAGAAATAAATCTTCCTGATTGGCTGTAAGCGTTCTATCAGCTTCATATTAATCTCTAGTTATAACCCATGGTGAGCACAATCTCATGTTGAATAACATACACCACTATTTAAAATTCTCATTTTTATTATAATAGCAGTAAGGCACTCCCAGGTGTTACGTAAATGGTCAGTTAATCATCTGTAGGGGCATGTGGCACTCGGCTAGGCCCTATGTAACATTACGCCCTTGGAGGGTGATTTACAGACCATCAATATAAACCCCGGGCATGCTTTATTGCATAAAAATGAACTGGTGAATTCGATTCCAAGTGAATCCAAAAAACGTTATATTATGCTTTGGGAAACCCAGCTCAAAATGGACAAAGAACTAAAGCTGTAGATCACGTAACAGAATGGCTGAATACCTAATAAATATTTAAAAATAAAATGTAAAACAGACAAATAATGACAAAATGTAGAGTCAGGCACCAGAAGTTTAATAGAAACAGGCCAGTACCAACAACTGAAGCTAAAAGAAAACAAGCTATGCAGTCAATGCCAAGTGGGTCAAACTGAAAATGAGATGCACTGTCTTCTGAATTGTGCCAAATAAACAAATACCAGAGACCACTGTTTCACAAAGTTCTCTCAGAAAAATACTACATTTAACACATTGAATGATGTGGATAGCATAGTATTATTCTGAGTGCGAATATGGAAACAGTAAAGTTATCCGAAGAGTATCTAACAAACTGTCACAATATCAGACATGCTGAGGAAACACTCTACCCCAAACGGTATTCTGTCTGTTCAGTAATACCAGAGTTGATCTATGCTGTAAGACTTAGAGTCCGTGTAACATGCACTTCATGTATGGAGTAAGGTTGTTAGTCTGTATAACTTTGGCAATACTTCTATTATAGTCAGGCTAATATGCCAACATTGAATTGAACTGGGAGAGAAAATGAGAGAAGGCAGGAGAGAGAGAGAGAGAGAGATGGAGAGGGGAGAGAGACAGGGAAAGAGAAAGGGAGAAAGAGGGAGGGAGGGAGGAGAGAGGGAGAGAGAGAGAGAGAGAGAGAGAGAGAGACAGCATCTTGTCACAAAGTTTCGAAATATAGCATAGATGTATTTAAATGCACTGTAGTATGTATATGTCTTATGAATAGTTTGATGTATAAAGTTTGTCAATACCTGTATATCTTGTCATGCCATTAAAGTTATTTTGCAATTTGAATTTGAGAGAGAAGGGGGGCAGGGAGAGATGGAGAAAGAGATGGGGGGACAGAAGGGGAAAAGAGAGATAGGGAGGGAGGGAGGAGAGAGAGAGACAGGGGCAGGCAGAAGGGGAAGCGAGAGAGAGAGACAGCATTCTGCCACAAAGCTTCGAAACATAGCATAGATGTATTTAAGTGCACTGTAGTATATGTCTTATAAATAGTTTGATGTATAAACTTTGTCAGTACCTGTATATCTTGTCATGCCATTAAAGTTATTTTCCAATTTGAATTTGAGAGATATGGGGGGAGAGGAAGAGAGAGAGAGAGAGAGAGTGGGAAGATAGAGAGGAAGGGAGGGAATGAAGAGAGAGGAAGGGGAGAGATATGGAGGGAAGAGATAGATAGTTAGACAGACAGACAGATATCTCATGATAAACACACATTTATTAAGAAATTCAAATGCAATGTGTGGTAACTGATACTGTAGATTGAATCCCTCCTTCCTCTGTTAAAGCAATCAATATGTTGCAGTACTTAAGTACTTGTTTTGAAACTTCTGACATGAAATTTGACACCTGCAATGTTTTTACTCATAAGCGCAGAATGTCCATCCCATGCAGTTCCAAGGCTGTAAATAAATTTGTGGCTGTCTCCTTCCCAGCAGTACAGCAGACAGAGAGGGAGAGACGCTGTAGTAAACAGAATCCTTTCCACCACCGATGAATGCAAGGAGCAGGGCAGCTGGCCCACGAGTAGTACTAATAACACATTTGTGAAGGAGGCTTCTGTACCATTGATCGGTGGTATTTTCTGTTGTGATTTGGGCAAGCAGAGCACTATACCCAATCAAAGGTATTCCCTCTGGGGAGCTTGCTATAGACAGGCAGGCAGACAATAGGGAGACAGAGAAAGAAACAGGCAGCAAAGCAGAAATGAAACTGACAGCTGGATGGAAAGATAAAGACTGAGGCTTGAGAATGCCATGCAAAAGGGTCTGAGTTTCATTTCTTTATTCCTTTTGGGGGGGGGCTTTAAAGGAGCAGTTCATATTAGCTGAACATTACCACAAATGTGGCTTTTTGGAGGGGGTACCATCCTATTAGCATCCTTACTTTTTTCACCTTTTCAAACTTTTAATTCTTCTTTTAATTTAACAGTACAAAGCCTTTTTTTTCAATCCTGTATTTCTCTCTTTAGTTACCTTTGCCTGCCCCCTTCTGCTCCTCCACCCGCAAACCAACCACCTACCTTCTCTGGGAGTTAACCAATCACTTACCGTGGACCAAATGCAGTTAGTGGGTGCCACAGTCAGTGGGGTGCCAGCATCATCCTGCCTACTGAGGGTGTTTGCCACCTATTTGCTCCAAGAGGGCTGCCAGGCATGGCATGGGATCTCACACACACACACACACACACACACACACACACGCACACACAGGCATTATTAGCATATGGTGGCATCCCTCCCCCAGTTAATGTCTCCAGTGTGATACCTCCCAGCTTCAGCAGCCAGGTGGCAGACATGCAGCTAAGCACCCTTCCCCCCAAAGAGGAACGTTCTCCTTGGAACACTCAATCCTCCTTCCCCAGCTGGCCCCAAATGACCTAGGCTCGCTCCAGAATCCGGGTTTGGCTAGTGAAGTACTACCAGGCTGGCCCAATAGTACAAAATCTTGGAACACACATTAGCAGATACAGTGTCACATGCCAATGCCCTACACAACGGCCTACTCTCAGTCCAATTAAACAGTTCTAACAAGATGAAATCCTGTGTGATTAGTCTAGGGGTGTGCGGGAGGGCAACGTATCAGCAGAAAATGCTGTCCACCCTATATTTGTTGGAGCCCACTCTAAAGATGCTTTTACACTCTATCTTTCAGATGAGACATTAAACCGAGGTCTCTTCTGCCTGTTCTGGTGGTTCAGTCCAAAAGAAAGGCTGCTCTGGACTCCAGGTATGGTGCCCTCAGTGTAAATATCCCACCAAATTTTTAAAACTAAAAGCTGGGCACCCACAAACAACACAAAGCAGTTTTAGCACAGCTGTGTAAGTGCAGAAAGAAACTTTATTCTGTGCAATTTATAACACCGATGATGACTGCAGCATCACACTCCACACCCAAAAAAACACTGTGTCGCGCTTATACCCAGCGCTTGATCATGGTGATTGTTCAGGTGGACGTTAAAGATCCCATGCCATTTCTCGAAAAGAGTAGGGCAATTTCCCTGGTGTCCTGTCCAGATTTCCCCCATGCACTTAAAATAGCCCCAACAGTTTAATCTGGTTCAGTTTCAGTTGATTTCCATCTGTAACTTCCCCCTTTCCCAGGACGAGGCTGAATATAGGCGCAACTGCCTAGCCTTCCCTTCCCGGTCAACAGAAACTAAAAAAAAATACATATTTTACTGGGTAAGACATATAGGGTTGAGATGGAGTGGTAGTCAGCAGGCTTTTAAAAAGCAGTCTGAATGCTCAAGCACCTGTTTTCTTTTGCAACATCTATGTTGGTCCAATAAAAGGTATCATCAAATCATTTCTTTTTTTCTGGATCCTTTGTCCAAGCATTGGTATGTGCTGTGCAGGGGAGGTTAGAATTGACAGTCAGCTGATTTAATGCAGATTACCTCCTTACAAAACATTTACAGTTTTGGTTAACAGGAACTGCTGCTTCAATTTAGACTGCCAGTAGATTTAGAATGCATTAGAATATAGGATGTGTATAAGTCCATAGCACGAACAAATTGCATAAACTTATATATTCATTTAGAATTTTTGCAGCCCTGTTAAGTTGAAAACCTGTCAAAAGTGTGGGGGGGCATAGCATCAGCAGAGACATTACAGATTAGAACAAAAGTTAATCTATAATCATAAATTTGTACATACCAGTCACAAATGTACAATTACATGGAACATGGAGAAAACTGGAATTGTTCTGGAACCAGAATGCTCTTGGAAGTGCAATGATTCCAGTTTTCATCATGCCAGCATCAGGACTGCCAGCAAAAACAGCCGACTGTCCCCTGAAATGCCTCTGACCTGCCGGAATGGCCATTAACGCCTAGAAATGCCTAGCCCACTGGAAGGGCCTCTCTGATGTCCAGTATATCCATTCTGTTGGGTCTGGGTGAGAATTCTGGCCAGTCATCAAGGCTGTTCCAGCAGGTTGGGGGCATTCCAGGTGTCCAGGTGCCCATTTGGGGGGATCAGAAGGCATTTTGGGAGTCAGGCTCTATTCCAGTGGGGTGGGCAGCATCCCGAGAGTCAGGCAGCTGTTCATGCCCTGTGCAGGACTTGCATGACATGGTCAGGCAGCATTCTGTACCCTTGGACACAGCCTGAACAGATTGGTGTGGCATGACACAGAACAGGCAGCACTGTGCACCGGTCACATCGGCTTGCATTTGAAAGTGTATCTTACGTACTCAGACTGGCAGTATAACCTACAGATTACGGCAATGAGCTATAAATGAGCTTCATAAATCCGGCAGAACTGGGTTTGATTCCCACAACCTCCACTTGCATAATGAGCGACTCTGAGCAAGTCACTTAACCTCCCTGTGCTCCTGTGATGCACTGAAAAATGAGCTTCGACTGACTGTGCCTTTCCTGGCCAAAAATTGTCAAATTAAAGAAAATTTATATGATATTCATTTTTAATTTGATATGATAAAATGGGTAAGAAAAAATGCTGCTCTACCATTGGTGCAAACACATCACACTATTTCCCAATAACCACTTATCTTACCTACGTCTCCACCTGCCTTCCCTCTTGCCCCCTCCCCCCTCATTTCTCCCTCCCTCCCCTTTCTTTACCTTATTTTCCTAAACCACTTCCCCATGACTGCCAACTAATGCACTTTATTATCACCTCAGGGAACTTGCTCACAAGCTGCAATGCACTTACTACTACCTTTGTCTATCAAGGCTCACAAATCCTATTGCCTATGTTTAAATGTTGTTTAGCAATCTTATATAAGTTTTACTGTAACGTCAGAACTATTGCCTGTCATGTTATAGAGCAACCTGTATTATCCTGTATTATCCTTGTTGTGTAGTATATCAGTTCCCCTCCCCTTCCCCCCAGGATGCACTGTGAGACAAGCAACCTGATGGTCAGTGTGCCTCTACTGGTGACACTTTTCAATAAATAGAAATGAAAATAAATAAATAAATGACCACATGCCTTCACCTTTTTTCATGCATTTGTTCCTGTACATAGTATTCATCTTGTGTCCACCTTATAAATGCGATAACACACTTCAAGGTGTGTGGTCACTGCCTGCTATACACACATCTCATCTCGGATAGTTGAAAGCACTTGCTTTGCTTCATGCCTCACAGCACACCCAGGCATGGATATATCAGACTGTGACCACACACCCAGAAGTGTGTTATCACATACGTAGTACACAGAGTATACATCACAGGCACAGTTGCACGTTAGACTAAATCTGCTGTTCTGTGCTTTCTTGTTGGATCTTAGTAACTGCTGCCTGAAGTGAGGCCTGTGGAGAGCAGACATGAAGCTACAAACATATTTACTGCTTGTGAATTGGGAAAAGCACATTCGGTCAACGCTGATTTCAGGAGTCATTTGAGGGAAGGGAGTTAATCGGGGGAGGGGGAAATGCAGCAAAAAAATAAATAAAATGTAGATTGCAAAAGTGTCCCTGACCAAGCATGGGACTTCCTTCAGTTGTGCGTGAGGCACTCTTATTCCCGTAAAAGTGCCTCACACACTGAACCACAATAATGTGCTTCTCACTGACAGCATGCACTATCAACATTCCAAATAAAAAAAGGATTTAAAAAAAAAAGGCTCTGTAAGTATTTTATGGGTCTGTTTAAAGGAGATCTTATGGATCTAAGATTGTCGCCGCTTGCATCCTCAGAACTGCTCACCTTCGTTCTCCGTCCTCGGACCATAAGAATGCGTGACACAACCCTCTGATATCCATAAGAGGCCCTCCAACCCGACCTGTAAACTTATGGTACAATGTAAAATTACAGACAAAATTACAACAATAAGCAGTGTTTACAATAATGCAAATGTATGTGTTGTCTGGCCAGAAAAAGTGCGACAGCAATTGAAGACCACAGGTGATGAAAGGGTGTAAGTGATAGAAGCCAAAATGCAATTAACGGGTGCAAGTGATGGCGCAGAAAGCATACTTTGCTAACATAAAGCAATCGATTTTCCAGGATATGTCAGACGCGTACAGGCAACCCACCAAAGGAGTCAGGCCATGGGTCAGAATGCCACCTCTGACCATAGGAAGTTGCCCATGGTGGTTTCTGCTGCAATCCCAGTGGCAATTATTTAATGCCTGTATGGTTTTGCTGTCTACAAACCAAAAACAAACTCACACAGGAGCATGGCGAGCAAAGGCTGCACCCTGCAACGCAAGACGGAGAGGGATCAGGTCAGGTAATGTGACACGAGGGCATAGGACACCCACAATATGCCTGCCCAGGTGTCCAGGGGTAAATAGCACCACCCTTTCACAAGTAGTGAATTCAGCTCTCAAAGATGAAATACTCTGATTTAACCATTCTATCTCCGCTTGTTTCAGTTACACTGTATGTATGATTTGGCACATTCATTAATGCCATTATTTCGCTTCTCCACCTGCATCCTCCCTGCCACCCCACAAACATTTGAAATGAGCTAGCATGCCATGCTAGTCCAAACTTTTCAAGAAAGAAAGAAAGATAGATAGATAGATAGACAGACAGACAGACAGATAGACAGACAGATAGACAAACAGATCGATCGATAGGTATGCTACAGTAGGAAATAAGTACTTTATATAGAAGAAAATATTTTTAATTATTCTTTTATTAACATTTTCAAATTTCAATATAACAAACATATAAAATATAGAAGCAAATTCTCGTCATTTGAATATAAATATTCAGCAAATGTAACAGTACCACTGTGAGCGATCAGGAAAGGAACCTCAGAAGTTCTAAAGTAACCATGGAATCCAAGAAACAATTGTGCTCCCAACTCCGTTTTACAGTTTTTCTGTCATTCCAGAGCAATTTTCTTGTGCTTTTGTCTTAATTACATTTTAATTTATTTATTTTTGTTGCCAAGCAGGCAAGCTGGGCAAACAGAAGCTGGTTTCAGGCATGACCTGGGAGAGATGCAGAGCTGGTAAACAAGGCAATATACAGCAACTAAAAACCTTACGAATGCAGATAGTCACCAATTAGTATGAACATAAATAAAAACAGTATATACAAGGTACATACAAGAAGCAGAGCATTTGAAAAAAAAACCAGAAACAGTAAACAATCAAGGCATAACAACATTATAAGCAATATGCAGTAAATAGATGAAATGGGCATATCCCAGTAACTATAAGCACAGTTATTGTGTCCCCGTGGAACCTAAATTGTGCTGTTTTTATAAGCAATGCTAGTCTGTGGGAACTCTAGCCTGTTTCCCTGCAGACCGATTCATTTTTCTGTCAAATATGGGAATCCTTGTAGCCCTGAGAGCCCTGAAACAAGTTCTCTTCTGATGACAGCCCTTCCCCCTACACTCAGATTTCTAGCAGCCTTCAGTCTGACTTCATCCATGTTGATTGGCAGGACCCCCAACAGAGACATCTCTGACCTCACGCAGTCAGCAGCCAACCAGAAGCAGCTTGTGGGTGACATCACCTGGATGCCAGCCAATTGGAAAGAGAGCCATCCATCAATGTCTGGCAGTCAGCCAATCGGACTGGACTGCCTTCACCGGCTCCCAGCCAATGACATGTGGTCTGATTTCATAGCAACCAGATATAAAAAGAATTGAAAGAATGCGGAATGGCGGATTCGATTAGCCTGACACAGAGACAGCTGGGAGATGGAGAGGGAGACAGAGGGAGAGGCAGAGAAGGGAATCTGGGGGACCGTCTCAGCTAGCTGCTCCCTGCTGCTAGAGGTTGAGACTGCAGATGGTTGCACAAAACAGATTTCAAGAGAGCAATTTGTCCATCCTGGTGAAATACCACTTCCTGCCTTCCCTCTGCCGAGTGTGGTTTTTATTATAACTGAGTACAGGAGGGGAGCTCGATGCACTCCTCAAACAAGCAGCACATATCCAGACCTTCAATAATCATCCCCCGCAGCTGGCTTCTAGGGACCACGCAGCATCCAGATTGCTTCAGCTTTTTTTTAAATATTTCAAGCAGCCACTTCACCTGACTATGAACCCATCCCAACCTCCATGCTGCTATCTGCCCCTTTTTTTGCCCACAGAATCGTCTCACCCCCACTTGGGGGGGGGGCAGCTAAATCTACCCAAATCTACTCAGGTTGCACAGTGGATTGGTCTGGGTGAGGGAAAAGGTTCAGAGTAGCTACTGCAAAACCTCAGAGCAGTCCTAAGAATTCTCTTCCACACCCACGAGACCCACACTGGCACCCAGTGGAGCAGCTGGGTTTGGAAGATCGGGTGGAGGACAAGTCAGCCAACAGGGGCTCCAAATTGGCAGCAGGCAGTGCCAGTTCAAAAATGTGATGTAGTCTGTGGCATAATCGGGTCTTTGGTCTGCTATCCAATCAGTGCTTTTAATCAGTTTATTTGGATAGTTTTAACATGTTTTAACTATGAAAGGCACACTAAGCTAAGACCTCATGTAAATTTTCCAGCCCAACCCTTCCCCCAGCTATTGGTAGTACCATTCCTTCCCCTCCATGTACTAAGAGAACAATCAGGTCCAGCTTCAGGAAAGGAGTCTGGTGGGACACCACTACACAATCAGGGGCACTGGAGCAGTAAGTGCCCCCCCCCCCACACCAACCCTCTAGCTCTGCTTCTGTTGGCACCCAACCCCCTGACATTGAGTAGTGCCTTTCTCTGCTGGCAGGCTAGAGATCAAAGTAAGCTCTCCACCCTCACCCCAAGTCCCACCTCAGGCAACAGTGATGGGTTCAAAATAATGGCGCCACTGACCTGATCATGTAGCGAAATGCTTCTACTCAATACTTCCATGACTAGGGTTCGAGAATGAACTCGGGTCACAGCGGGCCGGCCAGGGAAGAAGCTGTGAACATCCCACTGGATGGTGCTCTTTCTTTGGGGAGGGGTATTCTGGCCTCTGCTGTCAGTTTCTGCCCAACAGAGACTGGGTGGTACGGCAAGCCGAGGCTGGCATGGAGGCTGCCACAGGACACCGATATGTGCTTGCATGCCACTGCTGTGTCATTTCACACTAGCAAACCCCAGGAAGAAAAATGGTGGAAATACCCGCTGGATGGCAATGTGACAACCTGCAACAGGCTGCACCCCACCCCCACCCAACCAAGCACCTGCCTCCCAGACCAGATCCCAGCACAGTCGGGGAAGTTGCGCTTTCCAGAGACCATGCCATGAGGCAAGCCATGGAGGGACAAAGGAGGCTGGGGAAAGTACCTGGAGATGGTGGGAGATGTGGCTGTGGGGGTGGGAGGCAGTCAGATGGGGGCTACACCATCATCAGGAGGCTTAAACAAAGGGTAGAAAAAAATTCTGAGCACCAAGCTACTTAAATGTCCCATAATGTGGGGGAATGTTGTTACTGAATCGCTATGTAAAAACAAATCTCCACGGAAAAATGCCTCAGGAGTCAGGCTGTGAAACACCATGAAATCTGCCCCTTGGTTCCAGGTTCCCCCAGGTAATCCCCTATATTTGCCTCCAAAATCTCCTGAGGGGTGTGTGTGTGTGTGTGTGTGTGTGTGTGGAGGGTCCTTTGAGTGTTGCATTACAGCTACAGATGATGGTTGAGTCCTGGTACTGCAACATGAACCCAGGCATTTAACGTAGCAGCTCAGCAAGCTATCACAGCACCGTGGGCTGGCTGACCGCTGCAGTTTCTACAACTCAAATGACTTCTGCTGCTGGTCAAAACCTAGTTTGTTAGGCTGACATGCTAGCTCAGTACAGGGCAAGTGAGATGACCCCACAGCACTCAAGGACTTCAAACCCCAGCGCCAACAGCCAGGGGGCACCACTGCCTAACAATACCTGTAATTTGTTTAAACTGAGATTCAAAACGAATTTACAGTATACGACAGTGTTTGATGCATGTTATTAATATATCATCTGTAAGAAGCAGCATTACCACATTCGTGAACTGTTGTCTGTATTACGCCATCTTGCCAGATTGTTATGACATGTATTGCACAACCGTGTGTCTGGGGACACTCCTGTAAACTGAACCTGCGCCCAGTGTGTTCTTATCCCATCTACGAATGGATGGATCAATCAATCAATCAGGCAGTCAAGTAAAGACTGTCTAACTGCATGCTCCTGGAAGTATGCTACCTCTGACAGAATCAGACTGTACAGGGAGAGGGTTTGGTCATATGCAGAGAAATAAGGTATCTGGCAAGGCTGCCTTTTCGATACATAGCCAGCACGGTAAAGCGCTGGTCACTCAAGCGCTGCCTCAGAACTGGACGTTCAGGTCAGACAGACTGCTGCAGCAATTTTCAGATCTCCAGCTTGCAGGAAGATGGGGTCAGGGCCTTTTTTCTAAGCTGATGACATGAGTGCTTGCCCTGTGCTGTAAGGAGTCCGGGAATGATCAGGCCCCCTGCTGTGGGTGAAGCTCATCTGTTGTTGACCCCTCACTTCCAGGGTTCAGGTTATTGCAAAGAAAAGTGAAAGCAGACAGGATCAGAAAACTGAAAACATTAATGAAAACTTTCTGAGTGTATCAACTGTTTCTGTTTCTTGAAGTAATAAAAAACACATGAGCATCTGGAGGAGCTGCTTCGCAGTAGAAGCCTGAAATGTCTCCTACTCCCATCAATCTTGTTCCTTCACAGCTTTATGGGCTCAGCAGCTGTTTCTTGGAGATTGAAAGTTCACCTTAAAAATATGGCCACATCTGGCCAGCTTTCCAGATTGTGATATTTTTGCAGTTTGGGTTACCTTCAGGGCAACCCAATCAGGATTAAGAAAGAAAAGCTGACCCTTATCTAATTATTTCAAACCTCACAGCCATCAGAATGTTTTTATTGAAAAAGAGTCGACTTCAGTGCGCTGTGCCCTCCCAGAAGAGGAGCAAACTGTGGGTTTGGGCTGCAGTATGGACTGCACAAACGTACACTGAACAAGTGCCTTTTGTTGGGTTCACAAAATCAACTACTGGATTTGCCCTTGGCATGCGGTGAATTGTGTAGTCCAGGAAGGAACCCAGAGCACAACAGACCTTAGCACTGAGCAAGTTGTGCAACCACACTGGACTCCCAGAGCACAGTCAGCCTTAGTATAGTGTGAACCGTGCAGTTATACGTAGCCCCCAGAGCAGAGCAAACTTTAGTGTAGTGTGAACAGTGCAGTTACACGTGGCCCCCAGAGCAGAGCCAGCCTTAGTATAGTGTGAAAAGTGCAGTTACACATGGCCCCCAGAGCAAAGCCAGCCTTATTATAGTGTGAACAGTGCAGTTACACGTGGCCCCCAGAGCAGAGCGTCCTTATTATAGTGTGAACAGTGCAGTTGCATGTGGCCCCCAGAGCAGAGCTGGCCTTATTATAGTGTGAACAGTGCAGTTACAAGTGGCCCCCAGAGCAGAACCAGCCTTATTATAGTGTGAACAGTGCAGTTACCTGAGCCCCCCAGAGCAGAGCGGCCTTATTATAGTGTGAACAGTGCAGTTACATATGGCCCCCAGAGCAGAGCTGACCTTAGTGTACTGCAAACTGTGCAGTTACACAGGACTCCCAGAGCAAAGCCAGCCTTAGTAGAGTGTGAACAGTGCAGAGCCCACAGAGCACAGCATGCCTTGGCATACTGCAAACTGTGCAGGCACACAGGACCATAGAGCAGAGCCTGCCTTGACATAGTGTGAACAGTGTAGTCACACAGGGCCCTCAGGGCAGAGCCCACCTTAGTATAGTGTGAACAATGCAGTTACACATGGCCCCCACAGCACAGCCAGCCTTAGCATACTGTGAACAGTGCAGTTACATGTAGCCCCCAAAGCACAGCCAGCCTTAGTATAGTGTGAATTGTGCAGCCACACTGGGCCCCCAGAGCATAACCAGTATAGTGTGAACAGTGCAGTTACACGTGGCCCCAGAGCACAGCCAGCCTCAGCATGGTGCAAACTATGCAGTTATATGTGGCCCTCAGAGCAGAGCCAGGTTTATCATAGTGTGAACTGTGCAGTTACACGTGGCCCCCCCAGAGCACAGCCAGCCTTAGTATAGTGTGAACTGTGCAGTTACACAGGGCTCCCAGAGCACAACCAGTCTTAGTATAGTGTGAACTGTGCAGTTACATGTGGCCCTCAGAACACAGTCAGCCTTAGTATAGTGTGAACAGTGCAGTTACATGTGGCCCTCAGAGCACAGCCAGGTTTAACACAGTGTGAACAGTGCACATACATGTGGCCCCCAGAGCAGAGCCAGGTTTAACATAGTGTGAACTGTGCAGTTACATGTGGCCACCAGAACAGAGCCAGCCTTAGTACAGTAAGAACTGTGCAGCTACATAGAAACATAGAAGGTAATGGCAGATAAGTACTGTGTGGCCCATCTAGTCTGCGCATTTGCCCCTTGGCCCTGCTACACAGGGCTCCCAGAGCACAGCCAGCCTTAGTATGGTGTGAACAGTGCAGTTACACATGGCCCCCAGAGCACAGCCAGCCTTAGTGTACTGCAAACTCTGCAGGCACACAGGACCCCCCAGAGGACAGCAGAGCAGGCCTTCTGGCCTACTGTGAACTGTGCATCTGTACAGGGCCCGCAGATCAGGGCAGACCTTAGCCTAGTGGCGCAAACTTAGTGGTACATTCTACTGGTCAGAGGTTTATAATTAAATTGCTTCCTCTATTACTCCATTGAGCATGGATTAAGGGTCTAACCAAAGAAAAGGTTTAACTTTTTTAACCTCTCTACTCAACTACACTATTTAAAAGTTACTTGCAAAGTTAATATATATAGCAAGTCCCCTTCAGTGTCACTTACTTTGCCTGCCAAGAAGTCCATATAATCATTTTCATCATTTTCTGTTCACTTGTTAATAAAATATCGTATTTTGCAGAGTTTCAGCAAATGTGGAAGAGGAACAGTTCCCAGATCGAGTGCCATGCAAGGAATTTGCGTAATCTCCTTGTTTTAGTGACGTAGATCCCACTATTTAGTATAATTAGTGGGGAGCAGGTGTTACTTATGTATTGTACTGTATCTGTAGGTTCTTCAGTGTTTAAGAGTATATAGAGTTAGTTGTAAACTCTGTCTATATACTTTCAAACATCAAGTGCCAGCAGATGCAATAAAACACATAGGAAATACCTGCTCCCCATCGACTATATTACCAGTATGGTGGACTCTACATCACTAAACCTAGGAGACTTCCCAGAATCCTCACGTGCCACTCGCTTTGGGAGCCGATCTGCTTCCACATTTTCCGAAACTCTGCAAAATACATCTTATAAACAAGTGGACAGAAAATTAAGAATGATTATATGGGCCCCTCGGCAGGCAAAGTAAGCCACATTGCAGGGGTTTGCTATATAAACTAACTCTGCAGGTCACTTTTAATAGAATAATATACATACAAACAGACAGTTCTATACATTAACCTGCTAAACATAGTTATGGTTTACATTGCTTGTTATTGATGTACAGCAATCCGATCCTTTTGGGAAGATTGCTTATAATTATTTATTTCATTTTTTTGAACATGAAAGGAGGGCTAGGAAATGCATCCCATTTTCAGCATCGTCCCAAGGAGGAGGCTATAGAGAGGACTCCATGCTGAATACCATTCTGAGGCTACAGCAGCTGCGGCAGAAATATGTTCCTGCCACCGAAATAAGTCTCTGCAGCAGCACGTCTGGGGCAGTAAAGACTGCTTTTATCACTACCCCCAACCCCCCAAACTACAATGTTAAAATGATCATAGGCAAGCCAAAAATGGCATTAGTGTGAGTTTGCTGGCACTTCCATTGCACATCCTACCCCCCCCACCGCCAAGGTTCAGTTGCACTGCAGCCATCAGTGGGTCAACTCCTTTTTTAAATTACTGGCACTCAGATCTAATGCCAATGGTCATCATGTTTTACCTTGAGGAAACCTCAGGAAATCAGTTATATATGTAGCTCCCATCAGGAGCTATGTATATCCCTTTAAGAGTGTCTACTGACCTCTAGGGTAGTCCAGTTTTCTATGCCCTTGGAGGACTGGGTCAGGTGGTCTGACTTCGGCATTATAAATCTAATAAATTACTGATGAGACAAACATGCACTCTGATTGACTGCTGTACTGGGCGTTAATCCCTTAGAAATGCCCAATACAGATCACAGCGGCGTGTGCGTTTGTAAACTCTTTTAAAAAAAGATGTCTTTCCCTGTTTGTAACGTGATTAGACATATAATAGCAATAATGATCTCACAGCTGGTCATTTCCTTTTCATTAATGACTGGCTAGGTGGGGATGGCCCTCGGCTGTGCCTCAGGCCACCCTTCCTCCTCAGCCGGTCATTAATCACTAGGAAATGACCTTCTGTTCAGTCTTTATTGCTTAATTCCAAAGCACTGCTGTGTATCACTTTGTCTGTGTGTTTCTGCTGAACTGCCCCGGGCTGCCCTTTTCTCTACATTCCTTAAAGTGATTTGCCAGCTTTATGAAATTATGGTATGCCTTACTTGTTTTGGTAGCAGATGTCAGTGAACGTCTCCAGCTGTAAGATTCATAATTTTGTGCGCAGTGATTCACAGAAAGGGTGGTGGTGCTGTGGAACGTGCTATCAGAGGAGGTGATATCACTGGAATCGGTGGGTAGGTTTAAGAAGGGATAGGACAGGTTCATGGGCAAGTTATAAGTAGAAAGGGAAGTGAACAGAGGGGGAACTCAGAGAGGGAACCTTTGGAGGGAGGGATGGAAAAGAGGAATGGGGGCAGCAGCAGTGTCTAAACTGTGAGCTGCATTTCAAGCAGACGCGGTAGACCTTAAGGCCTCAATCTGATGGCATTGTCGTATGTTCATGTGATTCTTTTTTTCCTATGAAGTGTTTATGCTCCTGTGCACTGCGGTGATTGCCTCAGCCCTGTCCCTACCTCCCCCATCCGTCTCTGTCTCTCTGGTCTTGCCAAGCATCATTCCCCCCTGGCTT
Source organism: Neoceratodus forsteri (assembly GCA_016271365.2). Taxonomy (NCBI): domain Eukaryota; kingdom Metazoa; phylum Chordata; order Ceratodontiformes; family Ceratodontidae; genus Neoceratodus; species Neoceratodus forsteri. The sequence goes on along the minus strand of JADMNL010000032.1, from coordinate 157,531,367 downwards.
GCCCCTGTGGTGGGGCTGGGAAGGGGAGGTCCATCCACCCCCCTCCAGGTGATCCTTTGTCCAGACTGAGGGTCCAGCGGACCGGTGACAGAGCGGGATGAAGGCAGGCAGGAAGGGCTTCATGAAGCCCGTGACCACCATTTTCCTCCAGATTTTTTCCCCTGCCACAGCAGCCATATGTGCGTGTGGGTGGAGTCGTGCATGTACTACATAACCGTAGCCCCTGTACTGCACTGCTCTACTGTGGCACTGTCACCCAGCCTATACCAGATGACAGCCATGGAGCAAGAGAGCAGATGCCCCACCCTGGGAGAGGAGAGTTATCCATTGGACGCTCGATCCTCTCCCTCCCTGCCAACCCCAGACAACCCGGGTTCATTCCTGAACGGGGTTTCCAGTGTGGCAGGAGGTAAGGCAGTGAATGCCTTAGCCCTCCACACCACTGGGTTGGTGTGTAGTGATTCTTAAAGCGCAAGGAATCGTATTTTGGCCCCACCAAGGTAGTCAGTCGATGCCTTCCACTTCACGGTTGATCAGTCTGCCCCTATGCTCAGGCACGTAATGATGTGTGCCCAGGGAGAGCACAGGGGCACACTCCATTAAAGTCTATGGGGTCACTTTTAAGAACTACCAACACAAGTAAAACATACCATCATTTCATAAAGCTGGCTGGCAAATCACTTTAAAGAATACCCAGAAATGGCAGCCTGGGGCAGTTCAACAGATGCACAGGCAAGGTCATTCAAAGGAATGCTAACACCATGATTTGGGTTGGATCTTACAGCCACAGAATTTTGCTGACATTTCCTACCAAAACAAGGCATACTGTAATCTTGGAAAATCCTTTTAAGGCAACTAGATTTCATTTTAGGGTTCATTTGGGTTGCCATAGAATGTAAAGTCGATCATGGAATTACCCCAGATTAGCTGCGTGACTGATCATAGTCTGACCGCAACAAGCATGGCGCCCTGCCATGGAATGTAGGTTCACACAGTGGCAGTGCGGGGGGGGGGAGCCTGCATATAGATACAAACTGACGGATACTGAACCAGGTTAAGTTGTTGGTGGTTTCTGGTGAATGGTGGAAACTTAGCCAGGACACCAGGGAACTTCCCCTACTCTGCCAGCAGGGGACTTGACTTCCTGGGAGCAGACTGGAGGAGCCCAGTTGGGAGCTGAGGAGCTGAGTTGGGACGGAGGAGGAGAAGGAAATGCTGATGTGGCGGGGAGATGGCTGATGATTTCATCGAAACTATGCTGGATATTACAGAAGATGGAGATATTTCGGAAGTATTTGTTTCAACTAAAAACTTAAGCCATCAAAAGGAGAACCAAGAAGATTTAATTTCAGATGTGGAACCATCAACATAAGAAATGGAGAGTACCTTGCTTTTGCAACTAAAAGAAGAAGCAGCTAGACACCAGAAGGAACAAGAGCGCTTCAGCGCTAGGCTCATATTACTTCAAAGGAAATCCAATGTCAAAATAGCCGCACATCCTGTCAACCAGTGACATGATGCAGCAGCATCAAAGGCCCAGGCGGGGCCAGGTGAGTCATCTGAAATGCTTTATACTGTCATTTCCAATGCAGATCATGAGCAATCTGTTGCATCGGCTGGCAGTAAAAGCACGATTTTTAGCACGTGCCCATAACCGGGAAATCTGAAAGAAAGAATAACTAGCGAAGAAAGAGATCATGATAATATAGTAGTTACAGAGCATCAAGGCCAACACAACTCTGAGGGGCCTGCCCATGCTGAATTGCTGGAAAATCAGACAGAAACTTTATCTAAAATCTCTGGGTTTGTTCTTAGACAGGACCCCAAAGCAACTAAGACTACATTAATGCCTCTTACCCACAGAAAAATTGTATATCAGGACAAACCACAGCACCAGGAAGGCACCACATCTTTTTTATTTACAGCAAAAGGGGCTAACAATAAAATATGACCCAGAGAGGATATAAAAGAGAAACGAAATGCCCTTACATTAGCTAAAAGGCACATTCAGTTTGGAGATCCCTCCTCTGGTATTCCTTGTAAGGAACCAAATGCTCTTGAAGTTCCACCCATTGGCATAGCAACCTCAGCAGCAATTAAGGAAGCATTTTCCCTGAAAGATGAACCTGTGTCTCCTTGTGACTCTTGGTCATCTAAAAAAGCATTATGTGAGGCTGGGTGGAAGCAAACACCTAGCGGAACATGGCTCCCTGATCCAGAGTGGGTCCCCAAACTTAACTTTACATCACATAATCCAGAATGGCACCCAGATATACCCCCCCCCCAAAGATTAATTTCACAAGTGGAGCCAGACGTCCAAAAAAATTAAGGGAACAACATTACAACATGATGGTTCAAGTAATAAAGAGGTGCTGTCTATACAAGTGGGGGGATCTGTTTCCACAGACCACGGGAGTAAGTCGATCATAGCAGAAGAGCATGAAGGAACTCCTACCAATGACAGGGATCCCCAACAAGACCAGGCTCAACCTCAGAAGCCTTTACTTTCTGAACTATTTTCAAAAATTAAAAAGGAAGCAGCTCCTAGGAGGAATGCCGTGCAAATCCGATACAGAGGGGGACTAGAGGAGAGACCAGGCAGACATTACGTGGTGAAATGTTTATTAAAAGACTCCCTCCATTTCCCCCCCCCCCATGAAGTTTTTGCATTTATAAATATCTCAGGAGAAGACAACTACGACGTGAGTTTTCGTACTGCATATGCCCTCAACTTCTTTTGGGAGAGGTATAACCCGGTTAAGTCCTCTCCCACATGGACCCCCTTTTTCATTATTCCCTTAACCAAACCTTTGGTAAATTATGTTACTATTATGTTTTGGAATGAGGGGATCCATGTGGAGGACATCACATACTAGCTTTCAAAGAAGTGTGATATCTTGAGTGATCCTGAGGCCATTTTGAACACAGAACTATTTTGGACGGGAGGATGGAAATATAAAGTGAAACTCTGGAATACAGACACAGGCATAAATCACATCCCCAACTCCTTCATGGTAGGAAGGGACTGAGGAATTTTTTTTATGCAGGCCAGCCTAGGGCCTGCTACAAGTGTAGTGCTACGACACACTTGTCCCATTCATGCGAGAGGCCCCGCTGTGAAAATTGTGGAGAGATTGGCCACATCGCCATGCAGTGTGCTTCTCACACGAGATGTGATTTGTGTGAAGGGTTTGGGCATGTTTTCTCAGAGTGTCCCTGGGCAGCTAGAAATAAAGCATCTTGCGGGAGCCCGGAACTGCTCATTCAACAGACACAAGATGCTGTCTCACAGCAAGAAGTACCACCTACATTGCCCCTCCCTACAAATGCAAAACCAAGGGACCCCCCCAGAGGTAGTGGAGATAAAGGACTCCCCCCCCAGAACGTGAGCAAACTCATGTCCCCACTTCCATGGCAGGAATGTTAATCCCAATGTGCTGCACTGACCCTGAGCACACAGTTTCTAAGTCTGACCAATCCCCAGCTGCTTCCCCTCTTCCTAGAAGAAGATCTTCTAGGAACATTAAGCCAACATCCCTTCCATCTGCAGTTGAAATTGAAACTTCCAACTCTTATGCAGCTTTGGCCCCTGAATGGGGAGATTCAGAAATGGAACAAGCAGATTCGGATTCTCAATCCCAAGGGATGGATCAAGGTGCTCAAAACCAAGATCTTGTAGGTTATAGAGGGAAGAAGAAAAGGAAAAAGAAAACGTAGTTTAGCCTCTCCCTCGACCTATAGCCCCTTTTAGGGTTGGGACTTTAAGCATTCACAGTATATTGAATACTGTGAAACACCAGGTAGTTTTCAACTACATTCATGAATATTTGCTTTATTCAAGAGACATGGATGATTTCTGATAATCAAGCCAGATTCTTTAAGGGGGGAATGGATATGGGGACCTTCTTACTGGTCGTTTGGACAAGATTGTGCTGATGGGGTGGATATATTATATAACTCATACACATTTACACTTAGCAAATTAATAGAACTCATGCCAGGTAGGGTTTTAATATTAGATGGAAAGTGGCAAAATATGGACTGTAGGCTGATAAATATTTATGGTCCACAATCTAAGGCAGGCAGGGAGGCTTTATTGAATTCTGTAAGACCTTATTTGGTTACTACGTATCAAATATTTTTTTGTAGGGATTTTAACTGTATTTTAAGGGTTAAAGTGCACAACATGGATCTTAGTAAAAAACAATTTATTGCAATCACAATGCCCTGGTTAAAGTGATTAGCTCAGCAGACTTATTAAATTGCAACACTTTCCACACAAAAGTTTCAAAGTTCACCTACAAATGAGGTAAATATACTACAACCATTGATCACATATTTATCTCAAAAACCTTGCCGAAAATATCATTCCAAACCACCCCTGTAGAATTTTCTGACCATATGACATTGACAATTCAATTTAGTGACACCCAGTTTCATCCCCCAAAAACTAACAGATGGAAATTAAATTCATCAATATTATCAGATTCCCAAGTTTCAGATAGAATATTGGAATTAATCAGAGCTAAGAACTCTGTAAGACTTCTTTATACAGATTTAGGTGAATGGTGGAGACACTAAGGCAGACATTAAATATTGGTTGCAGAAATATGGCAAAAAGAAAGAAAACAATGCATTTCTAAAATATTTATCTCTCAGACAACAACTTCAAAATTTGGTTTCCTGGTCTAACACCATGAATTATGATTATTCAGAACAGATTAAAATAGTAAAAGAGAATATGATCAAGTTTCAATAAGACAGAGCCAGTACAATGAAAGTAATGTTTCAGATGGGGACTCAGAAAACAGCAGTTGGTGACCCATTTGAGGTGTGTAAATCCATGAAAGAGACAACAGAAATGGAAAGTTTAATAGATAAGGAAAGAAATAATATGTTTTCTATTAAAGGAATTCATAAAGTTATTAAACAGTTTATTACAGCCCATCGCCCCAAGGTACCACCCCCAGAAAGTGCTATAACTGCATATTTACAAACTTTAAATATTCCAAGGTTTCCAGAAGAAGCTATCAGACTGCAGGAACCCATACAAAGGGTTGAGACAGAAAAATTCTTAAAACCAGGGGAAATCTCTGGGGATAGATGGGCTTCCCATTGAATTTCATAAAATACTTATACAAGAACTTTTGTTCTGTTTAGAAAAAGTGTTCAAATATTGTTTTTTCATCCAATAACATGCATTCCTCATTTCTAGGAGGTTTACTCATTTTTTTATTTAAGTCAGGTGACAGAACCCTGCTTCAAAACTGGAGGCCAATTACTATTTTAAATACAGATTACAAGATACTGGCACATATCTTGAATAATAGACTAAAAAACTATGCAAGCCAGGTTGTTTCACCTCAGCAATATTGTGGGCTCCCTTTCAGGAAAATACAGCATGCTCTTATGGTATTAAGAGATATGACAGATCAGCTATCCCTTTCTGGCACATTCGGAAGCATCATATCTGTCTACCAAGAAAAAGCATTTGATCAAGTCTATCACCCATTTCTATTTTCCATATTTAAATGTTATGGGATACCCATGAAAATGATTCAACATCTTCAATTACTCTACACCTCAACAGCTGTATACCCTGTAATTAGAAGACAAATCACGTTAGGTTTCCAGACAAGGGTAGGAGTGAGGTAGGGATGCCCACTCAGCCCCCTCCTCTATGTGTTTTCCCTAGACCCCCCCCACTCAGGAAACTGTCAGATCACCCTAGATGGACAGTGACAGTGACAGTGACAGTGACAGTGACAGTGATGGTGATGGAGTGATTCCTATCACTGGAACAAGTATAAGGGGGAGTCTACAGTTACAGGCCTATGTAGACGGTATTTGTCTCTTCTTCTCAGATCACACACAATTATTGTATTTTATATAGGAAATGACAGAATATTCTTTTCTTTCTAATTCCAAGAAAAATTAAACAAAAAGTAAAGGACCATTTGTGAGATCCAGGTACCCCAAGCTAACACAAATTGGAGGTATTACTATCTCATCAAAACCCTTTAAAATACTGGGCATCACTTTTAGCCCCCAGAATAATGCCAAACTTAACTGGGAGATGTCATTAAAAAAGGTAAAAGTAAAAATAAATAGATGGAAACACTGGATAATATCAAAAACCAAAAGAATACAAGTTAGAAAGCAATTTATAATACCCAGTTTGTTATATGTGGCCATGATTTACCCTTTACCAGCAGAGTTTGAAACTAAAATTTACAGCTTCCTTTTTCAGATGTTGTGGGGAAATAGGTTACACCCTATAAAAAGGAGTTGTACATGTTTGCCAGTATCAAAAAGAGGTCTTGGAATGATAGATCCTGACATCTTTTTCCACACTTTATTTATATCACAGACAGTAAAATGTGGGTTAGGTACCTCTGACTCGCTTCATAAGAAATGGATATGTCTGAATTTGGCAAGATATTTCCAGGCTTGGAACATAGTCACTCCAAAAGTTACTAAACACCTCCACATACCTGACTATTTCAAACCCACAGCTTTAAAAATAAACAAATGGGGAATGACAAAGCAGCAAATCTTGTCTAGCACTGGGAAGCAACTATATCAGATTGTAATGGCGAAAATCCTCCCTGAGGAACCCAGTTTTAAAAACTGCCCCCTGATAAAATTAAATTTGTTCTTGCACAGCTTACCAAAAGAAGAATGCCCCTTTACATGTGGGAACACCTCTGGTTGTCTTCATATGGTAGGATCAATATAAGAGGAAATGCCAAACATAAAATAAGAGAGGAAAGGAATTGGCTCTACCCAGACTGCATAAACCAAGAAGAAACAATGGAACATTATTTATTTTCATGCACATATGTAAAACCTTTATGGATCTTTTTAGGGAATAAATGGAACATGGTGTGGTTGAAACACTTAACATATGAAATGTTGATATTAGGTCAATACTCGCAGACAGGGTTACAATATCACCATGATACATTAATGATTTTCTCATGTTGTATATGTTTTTTTATGGCAGGCAAGATGCCAATGGGTTCTACATCAAAAGATAATGCCTTTTGAAACATTGAGTATTTTGGTACAGCAAGCCATGCTTAAAGTCTGTCTTAAGGATATTGATATTCACTCATCCCACAAGGTATTTAAATGGTGGACAGGGTTTCCTTTTTTTATAAAATATAAATAAACAGGTAGCACATAACAAGGATTTACTTCCTATAAGGATAAAATTATAATTCAGTGGTTCAAAATAGCAAGGATATTTGTACAAATGAGGATTTATCATTTAGTGTATCCAACACTGTTGTTAAGATTGTTTATCTTTTATGTTATAAAAAAAAAATTAAATTACCCTACTAAATTATGTACACAAGGACGAGGGGGTAGGTAGAGCAAAAGGGGGGTCTGTGAGACAGTACTATGGGTTATTGTATATGTATGTCTTTCTCTATTGAGGTGTTTAGATACCTCATTAGGTATAGTAATTAAATTTAAGTAGAGGAAGGACACTCTACATCTTTTTGAATGATGTACGCCTGTAATACTTTTTGATTGATTCTTTTTAGTTTATTTTATTATTTATGTCATGTAACTTAATTGTGTGACTCAGCACTGCTATATGATTTGTTTTTGATGTTCTACTAATAAAAAATTCCCCTTCTCTTTTCAAGAAGTGCCACGGGATCTTCGATGTCCACTAGCATAACCACCAGAACAGGTGGATGGAACCTTGGTTTAATCTGAAAGATGTCACCTCTGACAGCACAGCATCCCCCCAGAACCATGCTGGGATGTCTGGGTATGGTGTCTTTTGACCAAGGAGAGAGTCTCTCCTGCACAACTACCAACAATGCTTCTTGCAGCACCTGGTGTTCACTGGAGGGCTCCCATCCCTCTACCAACCCTGCTTAGCTTCCGAAACCTGACAGGATCAGTTGCCACAGTGGTAAAGCTTCAGGCAATCAGTAAATAAAATGGAATTAAATGAACTGGATTAGACTAGAGTGGATTACTGCTGTAAATATTTATGTTCCTCTGATGCACCTCCTTATGTAGACATGGGATGTACGATGGCACACAGCAATAAGAAAAGCCATGTATGGTACAGAACTAGGGGTAGCAAAGGGACCTTGGGTGTACAAATGCTAGTTTCTTAGCTACAGTCCTGATGAAGCACCGAGGTATTTATTTGTGAAAGGGCTGACAGAATCAGGAACATGAAAGGCTTCTAATTCTGAGAAACAAAATTTGACATATTTACTTGATCACAGAACTTAATTTTCAAGTTAATTGGAAGACTCTTGTGCACGGATATGCAGGCTACAGAGGTGAGTGCTGGGATAAAAAGATGGTTTAAACAAAAATGTCATGGGTCCATACTTCTGTCAGGAGTTTTAAGAAAACACAGCTGCCTTGCAATTGAATCCATGCGGAATCTGTCTGCTGACATTCCCAATGTGCCATCATGCGCTGGATTACATGGGGGGGGCACACAGAACAGAAATGTAGTACCCGTGTAAAGGAAACAGGCTCTTGCAAAGATAGAAGGAAGCAGGAACCAGCCATCCTAAAACTACTCAGTGTAACGACGCAAGATCGGTCACTTATTATTGTCATCTGAATTCAGCTACTCCGTGTAGTGACCTGATATTGGTCATTCAGTGTAGCAACCTGGTATTGGTGACTCAGTATAGTGACCTGATACTGGCCACTCAGTGTAGCCACCTGAAATTGGCCACTCAGTGTAGCGACACAAGATCGGCAACTTAGTGTAGTGATAGACTAGTGACCCACCTCAGTGCAGTAACTTCAGCTCAGCCACTGAGTGTAGTGACATCAGATTGGTTACTCAGTGTGGCAATATGAGACTGACCACTCGGTGCAGTGACCTGAGATTGGTCACTCAGTGTAGAAACATGAAATTAGCCACTCAGTTTAACAACTTTAGATCCACCACTCAGTGTAGCGATGTGAGAATGACCACTCAGTGCAGCTATGTGAGGCTGGCCACTCAGTGTAATAACCTTGCAATGCAGCAGGGAAGGGTCACCGGCCAAGCTCCACTCTGCAGGCTCAAGTTGAATGATGCCTGAGCTCAGAGTGCTGATGTCCCAGAGGCGGGAACCAAAAGAATGAGGAAAAGCACCATCCCGAGCTGGGTGATCACAGACACATTTGGTTCCTGTCACCCACCACAGTCTGCTCCTCTCCTTATCCCAGGAACTCCTGCTCCCACACTCAGGAGCAGGCAGAAGGTTGGATCTAGCATGGCCAGATCTGGCCACTTGGGGGGAGGGGTCATGGGGTTAGAAGGCCAGATCCAAACTACAGTATGTCAGGCTATATCAAGGGTTTCTACCAACGTCCATCAATACTTGAACAGTCTGGCAATGTCAGCAGAACCCCAAGATACCAAATATAACATTTAAAGGGACGCTGTCAACACTTTTTGCATCATAATATTTCTGGATGAAAACCCACACTTTATGATTGCTCACCTTCTCTAGAATTCATTGACGTCACTGGTTGTTTTTGCCACTTCCTTTCTTAGTAGAACTGAAATGCATGGTAATGGCATAGCACACCTAATCTTTTGTTTCACATCCTTGATTGACTCTTATTGCACACTTTCTGAGCATTATGAACACCCCCAAACAGTGCAGCCACTCATGATGCCATAGCCTCCTCTCCTCTTCTCTCACTGCATCATGAGTGACTAGACTATTTGGGGATGTTACCAAGTCCAGGAAAGATGCAGTGGAAGTTGATCAAGGAATGTAAACAAACATGTTTTGGCAACACTAGTATTGTGAGTAGTCTGTTTTTTCACTTAAAAAAGAAAAATAGAACCAGAATCAAACAACCAGCTACATCAACTATCTTTACAGACTCTGAGCAATCATAAAATGTGTTTTTTTAAATTGGAAACGCTGAAGGGCTTGACAGTGTCCCTTTAATGCACGTTATTTTTATACTATACAGGCAAAGGTTTTTATTGTGTAGCCCAAAACTAAACTCTGTGGACAGGCAAAACAGCAGTGTGTTGCTTGTTTGTTTCTGACAAGGAACAGCTCTGAGAGTTTTCAAAGATCATGTGGGACACAGAATGACGTAGGCAGGTTTAAACCCTTTGGGATGGGAAGTGATTACCAGAAAATTCAGAGAAGTTTTTTTGACAGGAAAAATTATCTTAGAAGATATATATCATGAGTTTCTTCTGGAGGGGGGACCACTCAATAGCACCCCCTGTAGCCTGTTCATGAGCAGCACATGGCACAAGTCCAAGAGGAGGCTGCTGCTCATAGGTGAACGTTTAAGTGGAAGGGGGATGAAGGGGGAAATCGGAAAAACCACAGGTAAAGAGAATTATAATATAATAATAAAAACAGTGTAGTTGAGGGTGGAGCATAGATATAGCTATATGTCTGAGTTCATAAATGCTGTCCCCACAGGTGGAGGTGTTAACATGCTCATAGACACAGCATAGAGTAAATCCCCCCCCCACACACACACACACTATACATATGTTTACTAATATGTTGAAAAAGGCATTATAAAATTGTAAACAACAAAAATGTGTACTGGTCACTATAGGGACAGGCACTTTGTTAGCCTCTTGGCTAGTTCCCCATAATTATTAGCTTACAATTATATATCTCCTTTCCACCCCTCCATTTAAACCATATGTTTGCATGCCACAACATTCTTACATTCCAAAAGGTAATACCTGCTGGAAAAGAATACTTCTCATGTATCAAAGTAAAGATCAATTGTCTTGTTTGAGTAGTTTAAAGAACAGGTGCGACACAGGTGAATATCAGGGTGCACACACGAAGAAGGAGGAGTTGTCCCTTCAATACTTGCAGGAAATCCAAAAAGACCATGTGCACTCCAGGACAGTAATTTTGAAAAAGTACAAGTGCAAACACCAGCAGAATTAATCTCAGTAGAATTTATTTTTTGTCAGCAGACATGGTATCCCTTAGCGCCTCAGCCCCACAATTGGGCTTTCGTAAGAGGGTGTGTTTGAACCTGTTCAGTATTTGCTTGCTTTCTTGGCTGTCTGCTGAACATGTGTGAATGAATGATACACTGTTCTTTTAATGCCTATTTTAAATATAGGTGCTCAGATAGCACAAAATCTGATCCAACCAGACTTTGCCAGATAGTCAGAAAAGAATTTGAAATCCTATCCAAGGTTTGATCAGATTTTGGACCACAGATAGCAGAATTCGATCCGATAATCTGGCACAGTCTGGTCATCATAAATTAAAAATAAACCAATCCAGAGGCTGACCCATTGGTGCAACGGTATCGCTGCTGCTTGCACGCCAGCAACCCTCATTCAGGAATGTGCACTGGTTGTCGAGAGTCGGCTGCAGGAGGAAGGATTAAGTGTCCCAAGAACAGCTCTCCTTCCTCAAGGAGGGGGGATGCTGCTCCTGCAGCATGGTTGCCCATTGGTGGAGTACAGTCGGGAGCACTAAGAAGGGGGTGGGGTCGCCGTCAGACATCTGTCGCATATGCATGCCAACGCATGCATGCACAGCCACATCACTGTACACTGGCACCCAGGGAAGAAGACCAGGAGTCCAGGAGGAAAATGCCGGCAGGCCATGTTGGCTCCCCCATAGGCTAGCACACAACCAACACGGCAGGCCACCCACCACATAGTGGTCCTGGGTAAATGGTGGGTAACCTGTAAGACCATGAGAAGGTCAGTCATGGGGCTGGGGGAGTGCAGCCGGACATGACCAGAAAGAAGAAAAAAACGCTATGAAAACAATGAAAAAACAAACCAGTCCCTGGCATCCACTGGCATCCTTCTCACCTTCACCCATACAGTAAATAGTAAAAAAAAATACCTGGTGTCTCCTGACTCTGTGGCATCCACTGGCACCCTTCTCTCCTTCACCCATCCCGTAAATAGTAAAAAAAACTACCTGGTGTCTCCTGACTCTGTGGCATCCACTGGCACCCTTCTCCTTCACCCATCCCGTAAATAGTAAAAAAAACTACCTGGTGTCTCCTGACTCTGTGGCATCCACTGGCACCCTTCTCTCCTTCACCCATCCCGTAAATAGTAAAAAACTACCAGGTGTCTCCTGACTCTGTGGCATCCACTGGCACCCTTCTCTCCTTCACCCATCCCGTAAATAGTAAAAAACTACCTGGTGTCTCCTGACTCTGTGGCATCTGCTGGCACCCTTCTCTCCTTCACCCATCCCGTAAATAGTAAAAAAGAACTACCTTGTGTCTCCTGACTCTGTGGCATCCACTGACACTCTTCTCTCCTTCACCCATCCCGTAAATAGTAAAAAAAACTACCTGGTGTCTCCTGACTCTGTGGCATCCACTGGCACCCTTCTCTCCTTCACCCATCCCGTAAATAGTAAAAAAAACTACCTGGTGTCTCCTGACTCTGTGGCATCCACTGGCACCCTTCTCTCCTTCACCCATCCCGTAAATAGTAAAAAAAAACTACCTGGTGTCTCCTGACTCTGTGGCATCCAATGGCACCCCTTGCTCATGCTATCCATTGTTGACATCCAAAGAATCAAATGGCACCCCCCCATGGCGACCGCACAGCCCTCCACCCACCTCCTCAGCCAGCCAATGTCTAATCCTTGTTGCAAACAGCATGATTACACATCCACAGTGCTGCTGCCTCATTCATTCACTCATTCATTACATGATGACTTTTCATGCAATGAATGTATGAGGGAGCAGAACTGTGGCATGTGTGAACACACTGTTTGCAATAATGGTTAGACAGCAGTGGTTGAGGTAAATGGGGGGCTATGCCAGTCGCTGGGGGCACACTGGGTGTCTCTTGATTTTTTCAGCTTCAGCCAGGAATGGTGTGAGGGCGGGAATGCCACTGGATGCCCGTGAGTCAGGAGACATAAATGTTTCATTTTTTATTATGATTTATGGGGTGGGTGGGAGTGCCACTGGACATCAGGGACTGTTTTTTCTTTTTCTAGGCCAAATTCAGATCACATTGGATTACTCACATTTTATACAATCAAGTCTAAAATCTGACCTCAGATTGGAAAGTACAAAATTGACTGATCCAAAATCTGAGAAAATGCTCGGAGTTTGAGAGATCCCATTTTTTGTAGCATATCCAAGCAGCACTAGTTTTCACCTTGTGCGTTTTGTGTTATGGCTTCTACTGTGTAACATTTCACTTGTTCATTATTTTCTTGACACAGCTGAAAGTTTGATTTTCAGTCTGTTTCTCTAGGGTTCCATGTCAATACAGCAAGGGAATTACAGTGACGGTAATTACGGCGAGGTCAATATGACAAAAGTAAAAATGGCGACGGTAAAGTTCACCGACCACAATAAGGGTAATAATTACTTTTTTGCGGGGGGCTTTGCTCTTTGCACCCCCTCACAATGCAGTGGGCCTTTCCTCCCACACCACCCTTACGTTAATAACCAACTCCGAGGTCGCAGCACCTCGAGGAGGGGGGTACAGCGAGTGTCGCCATTACTGCAGTTGGTGAACTTTACCATCGCAGTTTTACTTTCGCTGTGATTACCATCGCTGTAATTCCCTCACTGTATTGACGTGTTACCTTTCTCTAGTGATTACATACATTAAAACTAAAAAAAGGTTTATTATACAACAGGTATCTGCTTCAAGCCAATCATAATGCAGAACAGCCGTCAATTATTATCCCACAAACTACCTCTACAAAGACTCAGAATCACTTATTCAACTAAACTCCTCCCACAGTCGGTTAATGAACCTTTTACCACATGCACAATCGGTTATTCACACCTCAACCTCAAAACAAAAAGCAAACAAAATGGTGTCGGAAAGATTGCCCAGTTTCGCTGCTTCACAACAAGTAAACGGCAATAAACTTCCCATGGGAGGAATCACAGAACAGTGTTTGCGTCTCGTTTCTCATCTTATATGACAGCGCAAATAGTGTAATTTTTTTACAAAACTAAAAATTACGTAAATAACACATAACTTCTTGAATATGAATAAACTTCTACATTTCCCACGAAGGTTAATATTTTGGAAATCCAGGAGGGTGTGTGTGTGTGTTTTCTCCTGCACTTACTAATGTAGAACACATACTTATTGATCTGCTGCTGTGTCTGTTGGTATTCTCTCACATCAAACATTCCACATCCTGTTGCTATACATCCATATATTAAAAGCAATTATACAATGGCAAGAAAAAATCTAGAAATCTCATTGGCCAAGAGACATCAGCTGACTGTACATTAAATCTCTTTATACGCACAGTCATCCTGGTCCTAAACCACATCATACAATGAGCAAATCAGTCCTCATACATCCAGAACTATCTTCCATCAGTCCCCCTTCAACCAGAACTGATCTTCATTATAAACATGGCTGCTGCCTTTACACTGTAAAAAAAACCTTCAACTGGGCCCTAAAAATAAAAGTACCCTAAATAAAAAATGAAATAAATTAATTAAATGTTGTTTCCCTGATCATCACACTCTCCTTACACACATAAACAAATCAGAAACATTAAGTATTGTTTATAGTTTTTATTACAACTGTTTGTTTACTAACAGTGAAAAATCCCCCTTCTGTCTTTACCTGCTCATCAGGGAAATCTCTTATGCTTGCCCTGACAGTGATATAATTGAGTCTTTGGCTCTAAAACAGGCCTTTGTTGTCTGTGTGTACAGAATGTCAGGAGAGTAACATTCTACAAGTGGAACAGAGTAGAATTTTGAATCCCTGTATTCCATGGTGAACATTCCATGATAAACATTCTATGTCTTGAATGTGGAAAAAACATAAAACAAAAAACAGGATGAAGAAAGTAGGCAATACAGTAATACTTTATAAACAAAAGGAAAAGGTGGCAAAACACAGTTAAATAGGCAAAGGCAGACCCAAGGTGCCCAAACACATTACATAGATACATAGATACATAGACAGTGTCGACAGATAAGGGCCTATGGCCCACCCAGTCTGCCCATCTGAGCTTGTAAGTTCAGTTTGTTTTCCTAGAAGTCTGTTGCACCTTAACCCTGACCTCCAGAATTCCTTTATGTCTATCCCATGCATTCTTAAATCCCGTGATTGTTTCAGCCCCCACCACTTCCTCTGGCAGGGTGTTCCACTTGTCCACCACCCGTTCTGTGAAGAAATTCTTTTCATGTTTCCTCTGAATCGTCCTCCTCCAACTTCATCCCATGCCCTCTAGTCCTGGAACATCTTTTTTGCTTAAAAATAGTGTTTTCCTGCACCCTGTTCCGCCCTGTAAGATACTTATATGTCTCTATCATATCCCCTCTCTCCCTCCTCTCCTCCAGGGAGTACATGTTCAGTTCCTTCAACCTGTCTCCATAGGACTTGTGATGCAATCCATGCACCATCTTTGTTGCCCTCCTCTGAACCTTCTCTACCCTAAATAGCAGTTTTCCTTTTATGTACTAGACTACAGCACAGAAGTAAAAAACAAAAATAAAGAGAAAGTTGCCTTCAATGAGCGTATATAACTACAGTCTAATGAAAATTAAGTTTTAAACACTGCTTATGTCTTACAAATTTACAAATGTTACAGTGCATTTATATGATAAAATTTACATGCGACAGAGAAAGTATTTATTTTCAACCAACTCTACTAATAAATACTTTTACTGCAAAATACTGTACTAGTTAACCTATTGCTGACATATCCTATTTTAGGCATTAATAGGGACTACTTTTTTCAGTTTTTAGATGTTTCAGAGGTAAAGTATTGTACACTCTTTTGAAAACAATAATTAAGTTTTAATCCCTATCAAAGTACATCAAACTAATTCTTTTGTGATGGTGGCCTATTTTATAAGTGTGATAAGCCACTCCAGGGTGTGCATTAAAGGATTTTAATGCACTTCCCAGGGGTGTAAGGACACTCGGCTTTCAGCCTTGTGCCTTAGCAGACCCTTGGGGCGTGCATTAAAATCCTTTAATCCACACCCTGTCGTGGCTTATTACTTACTTACTTAACAGCACCATTATCAACACAAAGCTGTTATCAATCAAGTTAAATAAAGACACGCTCTTCTACTATACCTCCTTCACAGCATAACAATCTTCCCAATGCTCACAGGATCCTCTCCCATCACTTACACACTGACTTAAATAACAGCTCATTTTGTAGCTGCTCTGTTAAATACACTATTTGATCTCAAATCTGTTGAACTGCTGGTCAACACAATGTTGAAAGCCAGTAACATAACCATAAAACAAGACAAAATGCATGAATAAAATACCCACTCAACTGCACAGTCATCTAACTTCTCTTTAGAAATTGTGGTAAGGATTTCCCAGACTGGCTGAGGCCCATGGCAAGGTGGGCATCTATCAGACAACAGAGCCTGGATAAAAGAAAGTGCTTGTGCCAGTTGACCTCATTACCAAAATCATGGTGCCACTCAGATTTTTAGACCTCAGTCTGCCACCATTTGTTTCTCTCGCTTAGTGAATGCAAGGTGGGCCACCAGCATAATTTACCAATTTAACATTAAGAATAAATACAAACGTATTATCAAAGGATGACTCAAACACACTGCAAAGACTAGCATGGTTTAATCTAGCACCACGCTTCACCTTACAAGGAGCAGAAAACCTCAATAAAATGATCAAAAGCACTATTACGCTATCACAAGATGAGAACAACAAAACGTCCCTTCACTTCTCAATCAACCCAAAAATGAAGATTCACTCTTCAAGTTTATTTAAGCAATATACCATGACAGGGAGTGGGCATATTGGTGGATTTACCATGCATGGTGTGGTTTGGTCAAAAGGGACAGCTGAGTGACTTAACCACACAGAAGTGGTAAATCCACCCATCTACCCACTCCCTGTCATGGTATATTGCTATTATACAATGTTCAACTTGTTTTTTGTGTTTTTATAGTGATATAAAATTTTTACAGTGGGTATACTGGAGGATTTATCGTGGTCATGTGATGTGTTTTGACCAATGAGGTTACAGGATTTTCATACCCCATTGTATAATTAGGGTTTGGTCATTGAGTGAAAGCTCACTTGCAATGATGGTCCATATATATATATATATATATATATATATATATATATATATACGTACATACCAATGTTACACCATATAAGATTGATATACAATACAAAAAAAGAATTTAAAAACAGCAACAAATCTCAACATACAGTATGTTCATATAATTAAAACATCAATCAATTGGCAAACATGAGTGTTCAGAAATGTCAGGGGATCAATCACTATGGATGTAGGGTATTGAGATTCTGATATCCCTTCCCTGCATTTAGTACACATTTAGGGTAGTGACAGGAAACATGTTTTATTTGTCTGATAGAAGAGAATTTTGTTCCCTGTACTCAAAATGTCTCAGGGAAGGAGTTCCACACTAAAGGCACCCAATAGCTAAAGACGTCCCTGGCCCTTACAGTGACAATTCGAGGGGATGCCAGTTCCAAGAGACATGTACTTTTCAAAGCTGCAATGCTTTTTCCTAAATACCAGCCTCCTGTTGAATAATCTGGGACTTTGTGCTAAAGGATTTCATGCAAGGTACGTCTATTGGTGAGAGATGCCTGTCCTAATTTTTTATGTACCGTAGGTCTCAACTATGGGTATCATACGGACTCTTTAAAATGAAGCATGTCAGTCTGGTGAACAATATGTCTAACGTGTGTATTTTGTCCATTGTACAGAACTCATAAGCAATATCAGCGTAGCTGAAAATGGGAAAACTTTGTGTTTGCGCTACTTGTAGTCTCATCTCAAAATCCATGCACCCTTTATTCCAATATAGGGCTCCCAAGCATTTGCCAATTCTATTCATGAATTTTGTAACATGTAGCTTACCTGATCGCAGGGTATCTATCCCCAAACCTCTCCCTCTTTGGAGAGGATGACCAGCACATTTTGATCTAATTTATCTTTGAACTATTCCAAGTAGCACTACATTGATTTTCTTTTCATTAGTTTTTTAAGAAATCTGATTGAAAAATGACCATAGGCCATTAAAGGCCTTTCACAACCATAACTGCACTGCCCCAATGGAAGTATTGAAGGTGTAGACCACCGTGTCATCTGCATACAGATGGTGGTCTACAGATCTGATGCTCTCCACTAAACTCCTTAAGAACAATGTAAAAAAATAGTGGGTCTAATACTGACTCCTTGGGGGACTACTTCCTCCTACCCCCCACTAGAATTGCCTTATGTCTGTCCCATGCATTCTTGAATTCCCCCATGACTAATAAGCTGTTCTCCTGTCTTCCATTCACCAAGACCTTCTGAATTCTACCAGTAATGTAACTGATAAATCAGGACAGGGCCCTATCCCCCAAACCAACTTCCCTGGTAATATCTTGTAGTCCACCATGCTGAAGGCCTTGGAGAGGTCAACAAAAATTGCCCCAGTAACTTTTCCAAACTCTGAGACCCTGTTGACATCATCCAAGTCCTTCAACATAGAGGATACTGTATTATGGTTTCTACGGAAACCAGACTAACATTTGTCCTGCTTGCTGTCTCCTTCCAGAAAGGACTGTAACTGTCTTGCCACTATTTTCTCCAGCAGCTTAGGCAGCACTGGAAGTAAGAGGCTGGCCTTTAGTTTGCCATCAGACCAAGGCTGCCCCCCTTGGAAACTGGAACAACCTTGGCCCGCTTCCAACCCAAAGGCAGTTACCCTAATGCCAAGGACCAATTAAAGGAGGCTAATGGTCCTAAAATCTGTAATGTTGCATATTTTAGAAATCTAGGTGTGCGGTTGTCCAGCCCGCAGCTTTTATCACTTTTTAATGCGAACAAATATTCACAAACCTTCTGTACTGTTATTTCTTCAAAGGCAAATTGTCTACTATCTTCACTAGCACCATGTGTTATTTCCTTACGTTATTTATTTTGTTTATATTTATTTGAAAATTGGTGATCGGGAAAGGCACACCAAGCAGAGGTTTGTTTCCAGGTATGACCTGGGAAGGGGAACACAAGATAAAAATACGTAGTACAAACACAACATCTCCTTACTTTCCCTTTCAACTGCTATTACATCAGAGATCCCTACCTTGATAAGGAACTCATTAAACTTGTCTGGCAAATCCATCTCTTTATTGAAATTATTGTCCTCGTCTGTTATTTTAACTTCTCTACTTGTCTTATTTTTCCCATTTAGGACTTTGACTGTGTCCCAAAATGTTGGGGTTCACCAGCCAGCTCCCTTGTATTGTTCTGGGCTGAATTTCCTTCTTTTATGGCCCTAACGTCTTCCAGATATTTGTTCCTTCCTACCCTATTATTAGTCCAATTTTCAGGGCTACTCATTTTACTAGCCACCCCCCCCCCATGGCTTAGTTTGTTTGCCTTTTTAGCTGTGTCAAATGACTACTGAACCACAGAGCTGAGTTACATAGAAACATAGAATTTGACAGCAGATAAGGACCGCTTGGCCCACCCAGTCTGCCCATTTTCCTACCTAATGGATAAGCTGCAGATCCTAGTTAACCAGCAGCCTACTTCTTCCTACCCCCACCTCCTAGAATTGCCTTATGATTGTCCCATGCATGCTTGAATTCCACCACTGTTTTTGACTCCACAACCTCCTCCGGAAGGTCGTTCCATGCATCCACAACCCTCTCTGTGAAAAAATACTTCCTTAAATTACCTCTGAATCACCCCCCTCTATGTTCAAATTGTGCCCCTTGTTCTTGCACACCTCTTTTTTTGAAAGATGCTACCCTCTTGGACTTTGTTGATTCCCTTGAGGTACTTGAAAGTTTCTATCATGTCCCCCCTCTCCCTCCTTTCCTCGAGGCTATACATATTAAGCTCCTTAAGTCTCTCTTCATATGTCTTCCGATGCAGACCCTGCACCATTTTAGTTGCCCTCCTCTGGACAGCTTCCATCCTGTCTATGTCTTTGCGGAGATTGGGTCTCCAGAACTGCACACAGTACTCCAGATGGGGTCTCACCAGCTGTCTGTACAGAGGGATAATAACTTCCTGTTTTCTACTGGTGATGCCTCTCCCTATGCATCCCAGTATCCCCCCAGCCCTCCTTGCTGCCCTCTCACATTGCTTGCCCACCTTTAGGTCATCTGATATGACTACCCTAGGTCCCTTTCCATTTTTGTTGTTGTTAGTATCTCACCCCCATCGTGTACTCTTCCCTGGTTTTGTTTCCCAGGTGCATTACCTTGCACTTTAGCATTGAATCTAAGCTGCCATACATTTGACCATTCCTCTAACCCTGCCAAGTCCCTTCTCATCCTTTCCACCCCACCTTGTGCATCAACTCTGTTGCAGATCTTTGTGTCATCTGCAAAGAGACATACTTTCTTTCCAATCCTCTGCAATGTCGCTTATAAGACATTGAAGAGGACCAGTCTAATACTGAACCCTGAAGTACCCACTACTAACCCCCTTTCTTCAGAGTGGACTCCATTTACTATTACTCTCTGTGTCCTATTCTCCAGACAATTCTTTACCCAGGCTGTCATCTTGGGACCCATTCCCAGGCTGGCTAACTTGTATATTAATATTTTGTGTGGGACTGTGTCAAATGCCTTGCTAAAGTCTAGGTAGGCCATGTCCACAGCCCCTCCCTGATCTACTACTTTGGTCACCCAGTCAAAGAAATCTATCAGATTCGTCTGGCATGACCTTCCCGCTGTGAGTCCATGCTGCCTTGGGTCCTGTGCCCCTCTGGCCTCTAGATACTCGATAATTCTTTCCTTCAGAAATGATTCCATCATTTTCCCTATCACTGAGGTTGAACTAACAGGTCTTTAGTTTCCTGCTTCTGCCTTGCTCCCACTTTTGTGAAGGGGAATCACATCTGCCCTCCTCCAGTCCTCGGGTACCACCCCATCCTCCCATGATTTGTTAAAGAGGGTAGTCAGTGGTGTCACTAGTTCTACCCTCAGTTCTTTTAGAATTCTGGGATGAATCCCATCAGGCCCCACTGCTTTGTCCACCTTCAGTTTTAAGAGTTCTTTCAGAACCCTTTCTTCTGTAAATGGGCTGGTATCAACTTCTGTATCCAGAGTGTTTCTACTGTTTCTTTTAGGTACCTCCCCCTCTTCATTTGTAAATACTGAGCAAAAATATTTGTTTAGTATCTCTGCCCTTTCACAGTCACCC
Source organism: Neoceratodus forsteri (assembly GCA_016271365.2). Lineage (NCBI taxonomy): Eukaryota > Metazoa > Chordata > Ceratodontiformes > Ceratodontidae > Neoceratodus > Neoceratodus forsteri. The sequence goes on along the minus strand of JADMNL010000032.1, from coordinate 157,510,230 downwards.
TCTGCCCACCCTCCTCCCCATTATTAAGCCTTACTATCCCTCTCTTGGTCTTCCTTCGCTCCCTGATGTACAGTACCTATAAAAGGTTTTATCCTCCTTCTTAACTGAGTTGGCTATCTTTTCCTCAGTTTGGGCCTTTGCTGTTCTGACTGCCTTACTCTGAGGCTTCATCAAGGGGGCATCACCCCCACAAACTGGCTACCCTCTGAGAGGAAGAGTGAGAGACAAAGTGGGCTCCTGAGGGCAATGCACAACATTAAAGGAGCTTCAGGTAGCCACTTTGATCACCAAACAAAAATCCAACTTGCCAAAATAAAATGGCAGGTAACTAAAATAATGTAGTAAGTCAGAAGGTTGACTCCTGCATTCGGACCAAATGGCAACAAATGCAGTCAGGCAGCCCTCAGCAATCAAACGATTCACTCAAATCACAACACCAGACAAAGGTCCACAGCAAGCACCACATTAGTTGCCCCAGCGCTTCAACCCCAAACGAGTCTTCCTCAAGGGGTCAGACCCCCTGAGGAAGACTCATTCGAAGTTGAAGCACTGGGAGTTGTTCCTTCTTTTTTTTAATTAAAGGGAAGTGTTCATTATAGATACACTTAATTCTGAAAAAGGTAATCCCAGCCATCATTTATATTGGGTATCAAAGTGCAGCCTTTCCCAGTTATGTCAGTCCAAGACAATCATTAAGTCTATGTAATCAAAAAAAAGTTGTGGATCTGTAATGTATTATCCTTGGCGGACCCCTTGACTGCAACTTTCCTTTGACACAATAAATGGAGTGGCGGTCACTCTTTAGATGTACCTTGGTACCTGCATCAATTGTAAGTGTAGGGAGAGTTAATTAAGATCAAATCCAGTGTGGCTGCAGCAGAGAGGAGCCTGGGATTAATATGTGTGGAATAATTCATTAATTGCTCCAACCCTAATGTGAGGGCTACACTATGCTGGTGTTGTGACTTTTCTTCACTTCTCTAATCTAAGTTGAAACCTCCCATCAGGGGTAATTCATGAGTCTCGGGAGACACACATAAGTACCTTGTTTGTTCTTCAATTTTTAAGGGCAGAAAATGTGGGTGGCCTATAACAGCCCACTAAAAGCATTGATTTACCTCCAAAAATATTTATTTCAGCCCCTATGATTTCACAGACATCACTTGGGACATGCAGCTCCTTTCTGCTAGCAGCATATTTGTTTTGACAGTGTACTATTATCTCCCCTCACCTTTTGTTCCTGTCCTGCCTTTTTAAATTATCATTTTCAATCCCTATTAGTACATCCCCAACTCTCTTTTTTAATCAGGACTCTGTCGGTATCAGAAAATTTGGAGAACATTCAAGAACAAAGTTTCTAATCAATTCTATTTTTTGGTACAAGGCTGCTTACATTTGCATGTATGAAAAATAATCTTTTCTGTGTGTGTTCCGAATTGTGCAGATTTACTGATATTTGGGACCTGGATTTGACTGAATGTCCCCACAAGTCAAGATACTGACAGAGTGCTATAACTTTACAAAAGAAATTTATACCATTTCCGAATAATCTCGTTAAAAACCCAACATACTCCTACACCTTCTCCCAGATGAATACAAATTTATTTTCCAGTTCTGAAAATTCTATTAATTTTCCTAGTTGCAATTTAGTAATGTTGAATTCCTCATTTAGCACTTTTTTTTTTGACTCCCACCCTGCACCCCCAGACGGTTATTCCTTCAGGCCCCACATGGACTTCCCCACCACGGCTACTCCTGACCCCTACCACGCCACATGGCAGCCATCTCAGGTGACCCCGGTGTATCCCTTCACTGGGCAGGTCTCTTACCTTCGTAGGAGAAGGGCCTTGGCGGCCATACCAACAATCCTGGGTGCTGCTGGGGTGGCATATAGAGGTCTGGGAGCCCAGTGGTAAGAGTCCGATCAGCCAGGGTGCCATTTTCTCTTTTATTCCCCTGGAGAGTGACATGCCACAGACATCATGGTGTATGCCGATGTCCATAACTCCCCTAGTGCACTGTGGGCCGAGGTCCTGCTGTACCCCCCAGCCTCCGCCAGGGGCCAGCAAGTGCCGAGCTGCATCCCCACCCTCCCCCCAGAGAAAGCAAGCCATCACCAGATGCTCCTTTCCTTCTCCCCTGGCTAGCCCTCTAGTGACCTGAGTCCATTCTGGAACCCGGGTTGCCAGTGTTGCAGATGGAAATCCAACCGCTGCGCTGATGGGCCGGCATTCAGCACTTTTAAAATGTTTAAATGGATGCCTTGCCCTCAGCAAAGGGTCCCTTTTTCCAGTTTAAATTATTCATATCATTCTCCCCCAATTTTACTCACTCCCAAAGGCAGACATTTATCACTCCCTGCCATAGTACCAAAAGGGGCAACACAACTGAGGTATATTCTGCAGATATTACTAAATGCTTCATCTTGCTATAATAATTATAACAGCAGTCACCTCACTACAGGTTGATGCTTTATCTAGCAGTGGTATATGATCAGAAGATACTAACCATCCTTGTGTGTCTAGCTGCTGACAGTGCTAACACACCACCTATCTTGCCTGACCAGCAAATTGTATTACATGCATATGGCCCCATAACCATAGGCTATTACAAGCTGCCCTCCACCTATCCAACCCAGTGGGATACCTACTCAGATACCAGTGCTTGCTGCTGCCCGTACTGGAACTTCACTCTGGCACTCATCCCATGCTTCCTTGTCTCCCACAGAGCATGCACCCTGGGCCACTGCAGTAGAAGGTCACAGATCCACAATAACAAGCTATTTAAGGAGATGATCAAAAGGATAGTTCTCCTGTTGCTGTTGCTCTCGGGTAACATACATCCCAACCCTGGCCCGCAAACTAACTTGAACTCTCCTCAACAAAATACAGGGTCTCTAAAATTGGATGCAATAAACATCTGCAGCCTACTCCCTAAACTGGATGGATTACCCAGCATAACCCAGATGTCATTTCTGTAATGGAAACTGGCTCACCCCTGAAACTCCTGATTCCTTAATACTTATTCCAGGATACTTGGTTTTTCGGCAGAACCACCTCACCAAAACAGGTGGAGGCATTGCAGTCTATATAAAGGACATACTACAGGGCCTTGTTGTCCCTGTAACATACCCTAGTGACTTAATACAGATGCTGGTAATCAAACTGCTCCTCAGGGCACACAGTAAAGCACTTACTGTGATCTCAACCTACATCCCCCCAAGGAATACAGCAGATGGCTTCATGTCACTGCTTAACAGCTTAAGCAGCCTGAGCCTGCACTCCGAAATAGTAATACTAAGAGACTTCAGCATCAACTGGCTGTTCCCTACAGCATCGGCCCACAAGGACGCACTGTCGGCCATTCACTTTGCTTAGCTTGTGGAGACCCCCACCAGACTAAACTACCAATCTGGAAATGGCACCCTACTGGACTGGGTGCTTTCCAAATGACCAAAGCATTTGTCTGCTATCACTGTTCTTCTGGACAGACTTAGTGACCACTCCCCCGTCATATGCTGCTGGTCCAACAAGTACTGCAACCCCCCCTGCCAGGACTATTACCAATCGAGTACTGATTCATGGTCACCTTGAGCAGTTAAAAACTGAACTTCAGAATCAGGACTGGACAGTAATATATACCACGAACAATGTCAATACAGCGCTTGACCACTTCATCAGTTGGTTCAACGTGGTCTGTGATAGGCACACAACTTTAAAAACCAGGAAAGTAAAGGGGACCTACAATCCTTGGATCACTCCAGATCTTATCGAACTCCTAAAAGCTAGGGATCACCTGTGGTACAAGGCACGGGCCTCAGGAACCAAATCCAATATTCAAAATTACAAAAGGGCTAGAAATGAGTGCACCAGTGCAATCTGGTTGGCCAAAAGCCATCATCCTTGCCCTCTCAAATAGCTGGAATAACAGCAGGTCATTCTGGAAAAATATCCATGTTATCACAGGGAAAGACCCTAAGACTACCTCCAACATGCTGAATCTTGATGGAACCCCAACCATGGAGCCAAAAATCATCGATGATGCATTCAATAGGGTGTTCTCTGACCTCAGCAGCTTTCTGCCCCAGTCTATTTCAACAGTGCCAGAACAGGTGGAAACCATGTGAACCAAGTCCCACTACATGACCACCCACCATTCTAGTTCAAGGCTGTTTCTGAAGGCGAAGCAAGGCGATACCTCCAGAAAGTACTTGGGAAATCAAGGCACAGTGGGGATTCCCTAGATCTTAAATTCATAAACCTTGCACTTGATGAAGTTCTTGCACCCCTCACTAAAATAATCAGCCTATCTCTCAGCCTTTCACAATTCCTGAAATGCTGGAAATCTGCCATGGTCACCCCAGTGCATAAGAGTGGTGACCGTGCACTTCTTCGAAATTACTGCCCAATTTCAATCCTCCCTCCACTCTCTAAAGCCCTGGAGTGCATTGTGGCTGATCAACTCCTGGAATACTTGGAGCAATATCAACTGCAATGCACCCAACAGCATGGGTTTCGGCATGGACATAGTACTGTCACAGCCTTACTAGAATTTACGGGATTCATCCATAACTCACTGGAACAAGGGCTCTTGGTTGGGGCAACTTTTATAGACCTAACCAAGGCCTTTGATACTGTTAATCACACACTCTTTATCGAACAACTCACCAGCATCAGACTTTCCCCAGACACCGCTGTTTGGTTCTCTTGTTACCTAAACAACCGGTCACAACAAGTGAAAATCGGAGATGCTGTCTCTGAAAACAGGCCAATATGCACCGGGGTCCCACAAGGTTCCATCCCGGGCCCTCTATTATTTAGTATCTTTGTAAATAAGCTCCCAAACTCTTGCAATGGACGCGTACTTCTTTATGTGGATGATGCCGTTATTTTCACTAGTCACTCGCAACCAAAGTAACTTCAGGACCAGCTCCAGCAAAGTTTCACATCCTCTAAAAAATGATTTACTGACCAGAAGCTTATCTGGAACTACAAAAAAACTAAGACTATGGTGTTCACCAGTAACCATTGCAAGCACAGCTACTTTCCACTCACCGTCACCAACACTGAGGGATCACCCCTAGAGCTAGTCCAACAATTTCAGTACCTGGGTATAACTACTGACTCTACCTTGTCCTACACCCAGCACATTGACAGCATCTTGAAGGCAATAAACAGAAGAATAGGTATGCTTTACAGACACAAACGCAACCTGACCCCAGACTCTTTGCACCTTGCAATTCATATCTCTGTTATCTCACTTGCTGACTATGGCATCATCATATATGGATCAGCTATGGACACAGCCCTCCGGCGCATCAAAACAGCCTTAAATAAGCCTGCCATCTTCTCACCGGTGCTGACCAAATGACCCACATGTGTGATCTTTACTCCCAGGCCAACTGGCTACAATTTGACAGCAGGCTCAGATTTCAAACTTGTCTGATTGCTAAAAAAGTCAGCCTTGGTATGATACCACCCAGCATCCAAGCCCTTCTGACTCCTCTGTTAAACCAGCAAGCTACAAGAAACTCCTCCAGCCAGATGTTCAGAACCCCAAGGTGCCGTACTGCACTAGGACAGCGTGCTTTCGCATACAGAGCCCGCATTGGAGCAATTCGCTGCAATCTGATATATTAAATACAACCATGCTGGGTTCCTTCAAATATCTGCTATGACAGTGCCTAGTCGCTGAGGCTACCTGTGACTGCTACCACTAAGACTGCCTTCCTGCTCCATACATGCGCCTTATGTCTCACACTCTACCCACATTACCCTACTGTACCATCACCCTTTCAGCACTTACTCTCTGCTACCCCTCCCCCACTTTTTTTTTCTTTTCTTCAATTGTTTAACCAGGAGTGGCACACTAAGCTGAAAGCTTGTTTACAGGTGCGACCTGGGAGCACAGGGAAGTTAAGTGACTTGCTCAGGGTCACATAGTATGCAAGTGGGGGCTGTGGGATTCAAACCCAGATCTCCAGATTTGCAGCTCAGAGCCTTAAACCATTGCACTATACTGCTTATCCCCACCTATCCCTTTCCTCCCATGTCCTTCCCTCTCACCCACCTCCTTCCCCTTCCCTTGTCCACCTCCCCCCTCCACTTTTGACCTGCTATACCTTCCTGCCCTTAGTAAGCTAGCTATTACCTAACTCAGGCATACCTTGTACACTGCCTCCATTGTTTAAATGAACTGTACTGTCTGTTTGGAGCATATTCATTTAAAACCCCTTGTCCCTGTCCTTTACCTATCCCAGTGTGCCTAGTCCCACCTTAATTTTAATCTATATTTTTTTTCAGCGCACCTATGGCTTTTGCTGTATTCTACCTAGATGTATTCAGGCCTGGTGACACTTGAAATGTACCTGTTATTGTAATTGTTATCATGGTGATGTTTTTCTTTTGACGTGGAACCTATGTAAAGAGCTGTTGCTCAATAGTATTAATCCAAGATTTCAATAAATAAATAAAATAAATAAAAGATACTGGCCTCTTCTAAAAGGCAAATTTCTTCGGCACTCCTGTAGGCAATCCAAGAGACCTACATGTACCTGAAGATAGAATGTAGGAACAACCTGAAAATGTGCTCTGCCCAGTGACAGCTGATGAACTTCACATCACAAAACTACATCCAAAAATACCGTGCTTAAGGCAAAACCCCAAATCTGAAGTAACCTGGAAAGCTACTGACAATTATTGGTTCCAAAAACACAAAGCTGGTGTTCACACTCTTGCAAAATTTATGTCTAACATCAGTAAAGATGCACAGCTTACAATCATCTACACAAGTCATTGCTTAGGAGAACAATACTTAGTGACAATGGCATAGAATTAGAAAGGAAGAAACATTATGAAAGTAACGGGACTTAACCCTTGCTGTGCCGTGGACTAATATATCAGTCCAGAATTACTATACGTTCTAATTCTGTCAGCAGCCTAAAGTATAAAAATGAAGCTTGCATAACAATTACACTGGCAGAACAAATTCAGAACAATGATGATAACTCAGCAACATCTTATCTACTGCTCTAATAAACACCGAAACAACACAACCTATGCAAACAACGTCTCTGCAAGCAGACACTGCAGCACCACTGATAAACTTTAAATTAAACACTCAGGTGGTTCAAGAACAAGAACAAATTGAGACGCAACAACCTCAGACATTAATCAAGAACAGCAACAAAATAATGACATCGGTGAAAACCAACCGCAAAATCAGGACATCAACCCACAAACTGATGAACAAGAAGACATGAAAGATACAATCATACTGCAAGCTGTCACTCAAACAGAACAAAGACAAAACATTGCCAACATTGTACAACCGTCATTTTGCCACCACAAAAAACGCAACAATTGTGATACAAAACTGCTGCTTCTATGGACCAACCTATTTTTCTTAAAAACTGAAAATAAAACTGTTAAATCTGACAATTTTTGAACTTTTTCCATTGATTAAACTTACACATATATTTTTAGCATGTCGTTACAAGTATTGTTACTATGCTGTCCTATGTTGTTACCTATCTTCTGTAATTACTATTTTTACAACACCGTATGAAACCAGTTGATATCTGACAAATATTTAAAAAGCAACTAGTGTTCAAAGTCTAACATTTAAAAGGCATATAACATTTAGTTAAAACATTAAATAAAATTAACTTTCTCATTTCCATAAACTGTTATGATTATAATGTTTTACAATAATAAAAAAGTTTTAAAAGTTTACACAACAATATTAGTATTAAAGCTTTCTAATTACTATATCTCATCTCATTTATCGATATAACTTCTACTGTAATTTAGTAATATGGTTTAAAATAAATATTTATTTTAGCAAAGCAGGTTTTAGTTATGTTTCTTATTCACTAACCATAATAAATTCAAATATACTGTATTAAAACTATCAAAACTATATAAAAAGTTAAAAACCAATTACAATTGGTATAATAGTAATAACATTCAGTTAACTGGTGTATACTTACAAGGTGGATTATGTTAAATGCCAAGACTGACACTGGCTGGTTATTGCTTCATATATTCCAACTAACTGAAGGTTACCCTTAAATAACTCTAGCCCTCCTGCTACCCTTCTCCTGCAGATTGCCTGTTTGCTCACAGTGAGGCTGATGACCCAAAGGTGAAACCACAAATCCCCCAGTTTTCCACCCAGCTGTCACCCCTCCTCATATCCCATGCACTTTGTTTAGTTGAAAGGGTAGTTAAACACTGAAGTATACATGAAAGAGCTGTGAAACATGGAAGTACACCTCTCTCTAGCACTACCATGTGTTTGTAATGAACCAAAATTCAACCAAATAAAAAGACAGTATTTGGAAGGGCTTCTGGCAGCTGGGGGGGGGTGTTGGGGGGCTTGGGGTTTCACCATTGAGGTCATCTTCATCACTATGACCAATATGGCCATTTTCAAGGTGGGGGGGAGAGCTTGTAACGAGGAAGCCAGATTAATTCAAATGTATGCTTTGTGAGGGGACATCTGCAGGTACGCCAGATACATAATGAGTTTGTTAGAGGGGGAGGGTGGTGACATGGAGGCGGTTGTGTTGTCAGCAAAGAGCAGTTTACATTAGCCAATTAGAGTGCAGAGATTAACATACTGTCTCATTACGAGTCCCTATTGTACAGTTATGCCAGATTCAGTTCTACATTCTTATTGGCTGAGAGGGAACTTTTCAATATTCATTTATTGCAAATGTTTTACCAGGAAAGACATTCTGAGCTGATAACAGCTTGTTTCCAGATGCATCGAGGGGGGGGTGGTAAACAATACAATAAGGTGCAACACTAAAAAGCACATTAACAGTTGTGCAGCAACAATATTCTGTGACAAGTAAAACTGTGCAAACAAAAATAATGGCAAACATACAATTCATTAGATATGCAAACCAATATTCAGTGCAAAGTAAATACAGAACAAAAAAGGTACCTAAGTTAGATAAAACTGCACTTGATCAACAACCTCAGCAGGGGCAAACCCCTAGAACAACAAGGCTTGGGTGAGTCATGGGCAGGGGTGAAGGGCAGCTGCTAAGATCTGGGGTCAGGAACAGTTACATAAGGGAGTTGTACTGTAAAGACACTAAGAAGAGATGTAAGAGAGAATGATATAATAAAAAATAAGAGTGTAATACAAAATTATACTGTAATAAATAATTATAAAATGGGTAAGAGAAATCAAGACTTGTAATTGGTCAGCTGGGATAATGTGACCATGCGTTGTTCCAGCACAACAGCACTGATCAGAACTACATTAACGTTCTGACGCTCATTGCTCAGTTTTTGAAAATAAAATCAGTGGAATCATTTTACAGTCACAATAAGGCACTCCAGGGTGTACATGACTGTGGGACAATGCCACTTCTTGGGCACGTAAGGCACTGGGCATTGCATCGTGCTTCACTTTCCGAGGTGTGCGCTGTTGTCCCACAGTGGCGGACACCCTATTATGCCTAATTGCTTAAACAACTCCTGACACAGCTGAGACAATTTCAAAATAATTTAACATTCAGGCATAAATGTAGCTTATATTTTGTCTTTTATTCTGTAATTCTCACACTTATTTCCTCATTACTAAAGGTATTTGCTTGAATACAATATCTCTGCGCTTTCAGCTCTGGCTGTCTGCCTACGTCTGACATTATAATTCTGTTTATGACATCAAAATATGTTGCTGTGGTGATAACTATGATGTCATAAACAGGGGATTGTGATGTCATGTGTAGAAAAGCAGCCAGAGTAGATATAGTCTAGGGGACAGGGATCTTGTTTTCATGCAACTATTTTCAGTAATAAAGAAACTGGGGAGTGAAATACTGAAAATACATAAAGTAATAAAGAAAATGGGATGAGTTGAATATAAAGCTTACTTTTTTCAAAGTTTTCCTAATGTTGTCAGGAGCTCTTTAATTATACACCAGTCACAGCCATCCTCTCATCTCTGGGACAATGCATTCTCTGGGCTGAATTTTCTTTCTGGGATTCAGAGCTGACTGATAAGAATATTATGAATGGGCCTCCAAGGGGCATGCGTGACTACAAACTGTAAGGGGACTTCAAAAATATTTTTTTTCCTTTCCAGTCCATTTTCCTTTTCCCTTTCCTGTGAGTAGCTGAAGTTCCCGTCATTCCTTTCGGGACTTCTGGGAGGGTTTGGGAAAGGGTAAAGACTGTGTTTTCAGAGAAAAGGACATTGCCTGGACAGGAAAGCAGATTAATGCAAACAAAAGTTATGCAGGAGATCAAGGATTTTTGTCTCGAAAACGGAAATTGCTTTGTGGAGCATGCAGGAAACCGCTGGCTTTTGATGTTTACTACAAACCGATCCTGGTGGCAGGGGTTGCCAGCTTATTATCCCACTACCCACTGAGGGTTAATGAGAGCTGTGCTGCTATTGTACAGCGATCACAGAAACCAGACAGATGGATCCCCAACCCCCTATTCATACAGTTGCTCGGTAGGAGACTGAAGGTCGGAAAAGCTGCATGCAAACCATGTAACACACAAACATTTGTTAAAATTCTGCTTATCCACATAAATCGTCAATATCGGACAGAATCTACCATCTCAGTCCAGATGTGCGTATTAACTGGAATGAAGCCACTTTTTTATCAAAACATTCCAGAAGGGAAAAAAAACTACAAAGAGTTGAAAACTGTGAGCTATGTAGAAATGCTGCAGTTGTCCATTCCCTTGTACATTAGTTTTCACAGTAGGTTTCAGAGTTTAGTGACTTTTAAAAAAATGACCTACAGAATCTTAACAATTTCACTGGTGTAATCCAGGGGCCAAAGTGAGGGGGTGCTTGGGGAAACGACGTTCCGCCACTTTTTAAAATCAAGCCATACATTTAAATATGTGCCCTTGTGCTGATCTCATGCAAAGTACTCCCACCTTTCTTCTGAACTCTTTTTATCATCTGAAATTCATTAATTCCCCATAAACGCACAGCTGGTAACTAACCTAATGTAATACACCTAGCAACAGCCCAACTAAGCACAAATAAAACCTTTTTCTATTATAATAAAAACTTTTTCAATTTTTCAAACACAATAATCCACAACAGGGCATAGGATTCTTCAAAATGAATGCACTTCCTATGGGCATTCAGAGGCAGTACTCATTCATTACAAACTCACTTATTCTACCTAGTAACAGCCCAACTGCATAAATATTAAACCTTCTTCCATTTTATATGCACAGTAACCCTCTCCAGGGCATGCATTTCTTGAGAATTAATGCACTCTGCAGATATGCTGACAGGTACAAGACTAATTCACTCAGGGTGTGCACTAATTCTCTAGAAATGTGTGCCCTGTCAAGGATTAGTACTCACATAGTTTTTAAACAAATCACTTGCCATCCAGTGGCTTAGTGGCAGAGTACCACACTGCAGTGTCATCTATGTTGACCCAGTTGCAAGCAAGGACATGGCAGGTTGGAAATTGGGTGACCAGCTAGATGGGCCGCTGCCCATAGCTCTGCATCTAACACTGGGGAGGGGTGGTAGTGCGTTCCTCACCCCCAGCAACCCCACAGCAATCAACCAGAGGGCATGTTCCTCCATCGATAGCAGATTGCATGTGCATGAAGGCCTGCAAAGGGTTGTGTGCATTGCCATAGGGAAGGAAGGAAGGAAGAGCAAAGGGCAGAAAAGGGATACACCACAATGCCTTCTCAAAGACTGTCATCTGTGCACTCAGGCCCCACACTAGAGACTGGGAACATCATAATATCAGAGTTTCAGTACTAACATGATAATGTGAAGCAACTTTCATTTTTGGAAAAATAGTAAAAATCTGATTGGGTGATGGTGGGGGAATCAGGAATTTTAGTCACATCTGGACAGGGACAGGTTGTCAGATCAGCAGACATGAAAATGTCAAGATGGTTTATTATGGTATATCGCAGCATATTGTGCTGTATGATAATCATGATAGTTTTTTTTTACAACAACAAATAATTGCCATTGAGATTCAGCATGACATGGCATCAGTGGTTTCAGTGGAAACGTTTAGATGGGGGAACTCGTATCTAGATTTCTAGGTGATGGAATTGTCACTTCTAAGTTGTGCAACCCTCCTATAGTAATCAATGGCAAAAGATGACTGTGGTGGTGAAACTGCCCTACTATATTTTAAGAGGTGACAGAACTGAGTTCCTTTGAACTTCAGCCCACTTTAACCCCAGCACATCATCATATCGTGTCATCATGAAATCCCTAGTGGAGACCCTGCTGGGGTAGCGACTGTAAGGGCGGGGAAGTTGCAGGACACCATGACTCGAGGACTGTGTGGATGGTACACAGAAGAGAAGACATCTGCACAATATAGTAGGGCTACAGACAAGGCCAATAGGATGCTGGGGTACACAGGGAGAGGGAGCACTAGCAGAAGGAGAGCGGTAATACAGCCCCTGTATCAATCCCTGGTTCGTCCTCAGTTAGAGTACTGTGTGTAATTCTGGAGCCAACACTTGAGGAAGGACAAAGACAGGTTAGAGGCAGTGCAGAGACGAGTCACCAAAATGATACAGAGGCAACAGGGTAATTCCAATGAGAAGTGCTTGAAGTATCTATGCATGTACACGCTGCAGGCAAAGAGAAAGAGGGGTGACATGACTGCGATATTCAGGAACCTCCACGTAATAAACAAGGTGGACAGCAGCAGACTGTTCAAAATTAGTGGTAACACAGGTACCGGGGATTACCTGAAACGTGGGGAGGGTTCAGGAAGGATGTTGTAGCATTTTTTATAGTGGCGGTGACAAGCCAGCCTGTCAGCACTACAGTAGTGCTACTGCTCACAATGCTAGTGACCTGAGTTCAGGAACAGACTCAATTTGTCAAGAGCCAGCCACGGAAAGTGGGGCTGAGTATCCCAGAGGACATTCTCCCCCTATGGCACCAGCCAGGGAGAGTGGGACTGAGTATCCCAGAGGACACTCTCCTTCTATGGCACCAGCCAGGGAGAGGACTGAACATCCCAGAGGATGCTCTCCTCCTATGGGGCCAGCCAGGGAGAGGGGGACTGAGCATCCCAGAGGACAGTCCTCCTACGGGAGGAGGGAGGGAGGGATGGTTGCAGCTGCTGCTGCCTCAAGGGTGATCATGGGCATTGGTGCAGGTGGGGGCTCAGCACCAGGATGGGGAGATGCCGATGGAGCAGGACACATGACACACTTCTGGTGCATGTGTCGCAAAGCTCATGGCCAGTTGGCATCTTGAGGGCAGGGACCAAAGGAAAGAGGATTCCCCCCATTTGGCAGAATGAGGCCAGTCCCACTCCGTAGGCCTCGCACTGCCAACCTTAGCACCCATTTCCAGACTGAACACTGACCTTTGGCAGAAGCAAGGCCCACCTGCTGACTCCGCCATGGGGGGGGGTGGTAAGCCAGGGAGGAACATGGCAGTAGGGGTAAAGCCAGTAGAACATGGGTGACAGGGCTGGGAGCAGGAGATGGATGAAGAAGGTCAGATTGGGGAGTGGGAGTAAAAGAGAAGAGTGGGGATGGACTGGAAAAGGCTTCCCGAGGACATCATCAGCGCTGAAACAATGGGAGGGCTCAAATGGTGATGGGACAGGTACAATGGAATAGGACATAAAGGGACAGGCTGAGAAGCAGAAATAGGAAGGACTGAGAGGGACACAGTCCCAAAATTAGACAGGATTGTGCAGACTGGATGTGAGGCGAGGCCTTTATCTGCCCTTGTTTGCTACATTTCTATTAGAAAAGGTTTAATTAAAAAAAAAGTTTAAAATCTAATTCTCAGTCTTCCACATACTCAAGGTCACTGACAAGATCAACAGTCAGAAATGTATGATTCGGTGACCTCCAACAGCATGCAGGGATATGCCTTGAAGCTTGGAGGTGGTACATTCAGGGGTAATGTTAGAAAGCACTTTTTCTCCTACAGTGTGGTGAACCTATGACACAGTCTATAAGTGGAGACAGTAGAAATGAAAACCTTTAAGGTAAACCTGGACTAACTGCTGCTAAGGGAACCACAGGGTACCCTGGGTAATGAAGAGAGGACATCTCTCTACGTGAGTTCATGTCTGCACAGCATATTTACTCATACTTGCATACGAAGTGCAGCAGCAAACAGTACAACCAGCCAGTGCTCAAGTAAAGGAGTAGCATCGCCTGTTTTACTTCCTGTCCCAATGTTCAAACAGGTAGCACTGCACTAACAGACTCTGCCCCCTGCCCCCTGCTTACTCTACTTTGAGCATCCAAAAATGAGTGAGTTCACCAGGTGCCCAAATCTGTTAGTGTGTGAGGCTAATACCAGGCATGCATGTAAATAAGAGGTCGAGGTACGCATAAAGGGCACATTAGCATATCTGAATGTTTTTAGAAACCCTAAAAGGATGCCTTCTCAGTGCAAATTAATGCTTCCAAAAACCTACATTTATCAATGTGCACAGTGGGTTTTCCAACACCATCCCTTGGAAGCATCATCTATCCCTGGCATCCAGTGGCTTTCCCCCCTCCCAATCCTAGTACCTATCACTAGCCCTATGGTGCCTTCCATCCTGCTCCAAGTGCCAGTATATCCCTCATCACAAAGACTGGGTCCATGCCTCTCCTCATGGTGCCGGTGCCAATACTTCTGGGGTCTGGTGGCAGCCCATCCACTCCTGATCCTCAGGAGGGCAGCTCCCTAGTGTCCACTGGTCCCCCTCTACTGCCATGATTTTTAAAAGATACTGTATCAACATACACACTGTAGTAACATACATGCTTCTATAGTAATAATACTGTAGTAACATACATGCTTCTATAGCGATACAGTACTTGGGTGCAGCAGACGGTGGCTGACCAAAGAGGTGACCGGCACCATTTCAGGACAGAGATATCACTGGACACCAGGGAAACTTACCTATGGGAACCAGAAGGGAGACAACTAAGCGCCAGGCATCTTAATAACGGAGGACAGGGAAAGGGCATAGGTACTACTAGACATGATGTCGGTGGAGACGGGGGAGCCTGCCATGTGGAGCAGCAACTACGGTCAATACCAGCTATGCAGAGCAAAACAGGGAAATAATAATGACAGTGTGATGGGGAGTCAGTGGCTCCACGTGCCTTGCATGTTGAGTGGGGCCATTATCATTTTTGGTACCAACATTGCATGTTAGTGTGTTGCACAAACTAGTTTCTGTGGCACGGTTAAGCGCAGCTGCTTCAAATTCCCTTTTGCACTCAGGAGCGGGTCAAGGCTCTGCTGTGACATGTACTGTTCAGAAGATACACTGGAAATGTAATTGCCGAGCCCAGCCTGTTTTCTCAAGGTTCCACTATATCTCCTCTTGTGGGTCACGCACCTTAGCGCAAGCACACAGCCTTTTGCACACTTGTTAGTGCAGTTTTCCAATATGTTGCCCACAATGTTCTTAAAAAGTACTTGAAAACAAACACTCCACTTTTTTAAATACTACAGACCTGGCAAAAACCCACTTCCACTCCACTACTGCTGCTTGAACAGAAGCACTCCTTAGAGGTTGGAACTATCTCATCATCAAAAAGAGTTTTACTAATGTATTTCCAAAACTTGTGAGTAAATTACTCCAATACACTACAGTCATCTGGAGTACTAATAAAATCTCCAGCTTGTTGGTAGAATATGCTCTGATTCTTTTTTGACAAGGGTAGGACTAGCTGGCCTGTCAAGGCCAGCCAGAAAGGAGGGTGGATTGAGTGTCCCAAGGACAGCTCTTCTCCTTCGGGGAGGTACGCAGCATGTTCCACGCCACGCCACGCCTGCCACCTGACAATAGCCAGCAACTGGGGTGGGGAGGGGCAGTGGTGAAGGAGGATGTCACATGCCCCTATTTAGAGCCTGCTAGCCCCCCCCCCCGCCAATACCAAGGAACTTAAGTGTTCTGACCGAAGTATCGAAGCCGAACTGAAGTCAGGTGGGCCTGAACTGAATCCAAACCAAATCTGCAATAGCCAGCTTCCGTCATCCCTACCTACATGTGATGTTATAATGCCCGGATTGTGACATGGAAACATAGAAACAGAATTCATCAGCAGAAAAGGACTGTTTGGCCCACCCAGTCTGCCCATCAGACTGTGACATCACAATCATTTCCATGGCAACCATCTGGGAGTCATAAACAGAGGATTATGACATCAGTTATAGACAGGCAACAGGAACACTTGAAGTCTGAGGAACAAGGATTCTGTTTTCAAGCAGCAGTCTTTATTGATAAAGAAAGCAGGGTAGATAAATATAGAAAAACTGAAAACTACAAGCAGCAGTGCTTGGATAGGATCTGCCAAGATCAGATACCGCTGGACACCAATGTCTCTGCTGGATGTCGGATGCCATTGGATACTTATGGCATCCACCATGGATCTGTTCTCCTTGGATCCCAAGAATGGATTCGATCGGAGCCACAGGGTCCAATCAGATCTGAGAGATCCAACAATCATATCACAACTATCTGATGGTCAGATCCAAATGTCTGACCCCTAGATCCAGAAATCTGAACCCATCTGAATTCAGATCCCCCAAATCCGGTGGCCCGTGAAATGGGCGAATACAAAACAGTGAGTCCGAAAGTCGGCGAGGGAATTTCAGTGAGAACAAAACAGTGACAAATGTTTACCCCTCCCTGATGTGCTACAACCTCGGAGTTGGTTATTATTTGGCAGTAAGGCAAGGAGCCCCCCCCAAAAAAGACATTTGTTGCCATTTCTGTCCTCGCTGACATGCCGTCATGATTACGGGCTTGCTGTTTGTATTTGCCCATTTCACAAAAACACCAAAATCCAGCTGAGGATCCAAAATACAGACTTCATTGGATGGGATCAGATCCGAAGGACAGATAACAGGGCTATCCATCAGAGGGTGCTTGGATCCCTCAGAGCACTAGCCAAACACCCTGACTACAAGCAAGACAGTGTAAGTTAGGGATACTCTGAACTAATTCCAATCCAACAGGATTCCATCCAAATTTCGGAATATCCAAGTCAGAGTCAGATTTAATTCTGATTCTAGTAAGAACCTCTGAATTAGAATTATAAATCCCAATTTATAATGCAGAAACAGTACTCTTTTACATTTAATTTCAGAATTCAGACAGCAATCCCGAACATTCTAATTCGGAAAAAAAAAGTATCAAATCCAATGATACAGAATTGACACTTCTGAGCATACCATGCGTAAATGCAGTTGTTTTTCCAGAGGTGTTTCAGGCTCTTTAAAAGAGTAGCTTGCCTGGAATTCATGCTGGGGCCAGCAAGGGGTCAGGAGTATCTTGCTCAAGATCATACAGTAAGTGACGGCAGGAGGATTCATACATATATCTTCAGGCTCTCTGCTTTACACAATGACTACTAGACTACACTGCCTTCCTTGTAGAGACACCAGGCACTCAATCATTCACTATGATCCACCTCTCCTGCCACGTGCCCCCAGGACAAACAAAAGTACACAAAGCTTTTCTCCCAGATATACAGTGGTAAACATTTCTAGGCAGCCTCCCCACCCCACCCCCACCCCAATCATTACAGCATGAGTGACGTTATGAAATTATTTCCTCACTTGGTGTGGGGGAAGACAAAATCCCAAGTTGAAAGGTTGGTGGAATATCCAGAGGAGCATGGTTTCCATGATGCAAGGCAGAATGGGTTCATGGGGGGGGGGGGTCATGTCAAACGAATCTGATTGACTTCTTTGACTGTGTCACTAACACAGTAGATAGGGGCCACGTGGTAGACATGTTGTATCTTGATTTCAGCAAGTGCCCCACAAAAGGTTGATCAGCAAGTTGGTGGATCTCGTAGTTGGGGAAAAGATGGCCAGATGGGTGGAAAACTGGCTGAGGGACAGAACTCAGAGGGTGGTTGTGTGTGGGGGTGAGTTATCTGGCACCAGAGAGATAACCAGTGGGGTCCCACAGGGCTCAGTGCTGGGGCTGGTGATGTTCAATGTCTTCATCAATGACATTGGGGATGGCATTAAGGGCAAAATGTGCCTATTCATGGATGACATCAAGCTCTGCGAGAGAGTGGACACAGCTGAAGGGATACAGGAACTACAGGAAGATCTGGAAAAGCTGGGGAGGTGGGCAGCTTGGCTTCAATGCCAAGAACTGCAAAGCTATGCATATTGGAGCCAGGAATCCCAGGACAGAGTACTACACCTAGGTGAAGTGTAAGTATCTGCATCAGAGGAAGAGAAGAACCTGGCAGTGATGATCACTAGTGACCTGAAGCACTCCATGCAGTGCAAGAAAGCAGCAGCAAAGGCAAGCAAGATGCTGGGATACTCAGTAGGGGATCAGTAGTAGGAGAGGGGAGGTTATACTGCTCTTGCACAGGTCACTGGTAAGGCTGCATCTAGAGTATGGAGTTCAGTACTGGTGCCCATACCTCAAAAAGGACATTACCTGCTACAGAAGGTCCAGAGGAGGGCTACAAAGATGATGGGTCAGCAAGGTAAGGCATACGAGGAGAGGCTGAGGGCACTGAACATATACTCCCTGAAGACAGGAGAGAGAGAGAGAGGACATGATTGGAACCTTTAAGTACTTGAAAGGCATAAATAAGGTTGATAAGGAGAGTCTCTTTAAGCTGAGTGGCAACCATAACATGAGGAGGCACAGTCTTAATCTGGAGGGTGGGAGGTTTAGGAGGGAAGTCAGGAAGCACTTCTTCACAGAGAGGGCAGTGCACACTTGGAATGCTCTGCCGGAAGAGGTCATCTAGTTGAAAACAGTGGGCAGCTTTAAGAGAGGCTGGGATAGGCATAGGGGGAAGGTAAGAATCATGGGTAGGGAGGATGGGAGGAGTGGGGAGGGAGGGCAGGGACAGCCGCTCAAGCTGTGGACCCTGCAACATGAGCAGACTTGATAGACCAAATGGCTTTCTTCTGCTGGCTTCTTCATATATTCGTATGTTTAGAAGTTATTCAACCAGCTCAGGTCCAAGGCAGTGTGTGGGTGTTGATGAGTAGTACTGCTGCCACTACGTTTACAGTCACTTCACTACAAGTCTCTCTCAGTGTTTGTAAAGCACTTTGGGATACAATAGGTATGAAAAATACTATATAAATGCAACTGCTTTTTCTTTACTATTTCTCCATCAGAAGAATTTGTAAGGTACCATCATTAGAGGTCAGTTAGGGAGAATCAATGCAGTACATTGGGGAGACCGCTTATAGCCTAGTTGTTAAAGCAGAGGGCTGTGAATGAGGAGATCCAGTCTTGAATCCCCCAACTGCCACTTACCTACTGGGTGATGCTGAGCAAGTTAATTCTTTTTCACGCTCCCTTACCCCTCAGCTGTTCATAACCTTATTCTGTGCCTCATGGCTGCTACTAGTTCTATAATCATAATGTGCTTTTGGATACATTGTGCATTAAAGGCCCTGTATAAAATGTAATCCCTTTGTTTCCTGTTAAGTTACATCATAAAATGTGTACTTTTCCTTCAATTTAGGATCACCCTTTCTTTTTTGTCTTGTAAGATGTCCTGTTTACCACATTCTGAGTAAGCATTAGCATTATTATAGTTTTAAAATAATCGAAGGGTTCCTATCACTGTGGCTTATCCAGATATTTGCAGCTGTCTTTGAACACTAATTCTTCATTTTTCTTGAGTCTACAATGAACTAGTGTGCAATGAACACTGTACCATTACTGTACCATAATCTTATAGCACACTGGGAACATGTAAGCATTAACCCATGACAGAGCATGGTTCTACTTGAGAATTAATCCATGCTTGGGTGGTTGGAGGCACTCGTGACCTAACCCCCACCCACCCACAGACGTTACCTCTAACAAGGTGAGCATTATAAAAATGAAATGTGGCACTGTAGAAATGGATTTGGAAGCAAAAACAAATGGCCAGAAAAGGAATGCGTATTCAATTATATAAAACATGTTTTTACTATGCTCTGCTGCTTTCAGTCACTGACATGTTACAACAAATACTAGGGGGGTCTTAATGTAGCGGGGAGCCAAGGAAGCACACAACCTTGCCTCAAAGGCAGACTTAGAAGAGAGAGGCTCCCAGGGAAGGTTCCTTTGTTTATACTGAGCCCTAAGCAGTGACTAAGAGCATACTCAGCAGATACAGGAAGGAACAATGCCTGTCAAAGTTCTGTGTCTGCAGACAGTGCCCAATGCAAACCAGCAATTACAGAGTGATGCTAGTCCCAGCCTAGGGAACAGAATGAAAATGCATTCAACCTCCAAACTGTGTGGTGAAAATCATGAACTGAAAATGAATTTGGAAATGTTCCTAGTCTGGGCTTTGAACTACGAGCGGTCAGTCAGGGTGAGGCAGCTTGGTCTGGTGGTTAGTGTGCAGAGCTGTGAATGTAGAGAACCAGGTTTTAACCCACAGTAACCACTTACTCACTATGTGACCCTGAGCAAGTCATGTGACCTTCCTGTGCTTTAACAGCAACCATGCCATTCCGCATGTACATTTATTAATACAAAGTTTCAACTATTACAACTCACTAGGGAGCCCACTGTTTTATGTTCAGCTTTCCTTGTCACGTTGTAAAATACAAGTAATTAATTAATTAATAAACCATATTGGCAGCCTGTCAAAATAGTGCCCATAAAAAAAGACTGTTTCTGTTAATATTTTTATTGAAATAAAAAAAACAGCTATAACTTACATTTAACAATTAGTAGGGCAGTATAAAGAAATACATTACATGCTAGAGAACAAAAAAACAACCACCTTGTTAATGTCCTCCTAAAAACTGTGGATAAACACAAAAGTCATTGCACTTCCTTTGTCTTTTTGTAACCACAGCTCATTTATGCCTCTCTCTCCTTTTTTTCCTTTATCGTTTACCCAAGTGCTCTTCAATTCACTTATTTATTTCCATTCATCTCCTTCCTTTCTTGTCTTCTCTTCTCTTGATCTCTTTTGTTCTTATTATGTCTTCAGCTCAGCTCCGGTAAGAGCATTTGCAGGGTTCTTTGAATGTGGATATCTAGAAACTGATCACAAGCTTAACTTTCTCATGCAGTTCATTGCGTTCATACAGAAAACAGTTTGGTTGTACATCTTCCTCCTTTCCAGCACTCACATTGACAGATTTGTTTTTTTTTCAATGATTTATTGTATTTATTTATGAGCACTTTATTTGCATATTGTATTTTTGATGTTATTTCATGCAAATTAACTTGAAAATCAATAAATTATTACAAAAAAGCAGTGCCTGTAACAAATCATAGTTTATGTTATTGACTTTCTTGCAAGCATCTCAACACACTCAACATAAAACACACATCGAAAAATCATACAAGCATCTCACTGTACTTAACACAAATATGCACCTCGAATAGTTGCCGAAGTTCAGCCATCTCTGGGGTGGAACGCGGTAGCCATTCTGTTCCAGCACAACACGCCATAGCTCTCCAACTCTCTGTGCCCAAGTGTAAACTGATAGTGAACTAGGTTCATGTGTTGGTGGATTAGTGAATGGAGACTTCAACCAGAATGAGGGTGAAATTCTCTGACACTTTTAAAATTTTGGTGGGATGCCCTGAAGGTTCAGCAGCAGTGCGTCGCACTGCCAGGGGGCTGACCTGGGATTCTGGCTGGACTTGGGCAGCTGTGATGAGAGGTAGGACAGTCATAAGCTGCTGAGAGGCAGTGCACCTTGGTCGGGGAGGGCTGGCATCAAGTTCTGCGGCCCACCTGCAGGCTGACTGCTTCTTCTGGAGTACACTGAGGCACTACTTACACCACAGGGAGAAGAGTTGATGAGGAAGAAACAAATTGGGGGGCTACTGTTACAGGATGACATTGGCCTGAGCAGAGTATATCCCTGTTTATCTCAACGCAACAGTGCGACAGAGAATAAAAATCAATATGAAAGGAAAAAATTGGAACCTGCGGTTTGGTAGGGAGGACTACAGCTTCCTTGAACTGGAACAGAGCAGGATAAGAATGCTAACAGATGCTCGTGGTGCAGCAGGCAAAACAATTGATAGGCTTGCCTGTAATTATGTGGGGGAAGAGCTCCTCCCCCACAGCCTATTTAAACAGAGCAGCTGTCTCCCGCTCTGCTTAGAGCAAGTCGCATTCACCCACCGTCCTCCCTGACACCTCCTCCTTCTGCAGCACTCTTATCCTACCGGGGGGCTCCATAATTCTAATCCAAGCCTCCTTCCTACAGGTGGGATACAGAGGAAGGCCAAAACCTTCAAATATTATCAAACAACTCAATTCAAGCATCCAAGTACCTAAGCACATCATTATATGCTGGCCTCTGTATCCAACAATCATCTACATCATTCCATTATATGTTACATAAGCACTGAGCTATGAACCACACATAATGGCTATGCACACAAAGCGGAGGCTTGCACTTTGTCACTACACCCAAGTAAACACATTCCAAACAGAGATGAAGTATAAAAGGAAAAGATTTTTATTTACTTACATCACAAGTACAAAAACAACTAGAGGGCAACCCCACATAGCTCCCACAAATACCCAGACGCATGTTGTACCTTAGGCAGGTACTTTTCAAGGGAAATAAAAAGTACCTGCATAAAGTATGAAACATTAAGCATTTGACACATTTACTTACTTAGTTTTTCTGGGTATTAGATAAGCCGAAAAAACTGATTAGCAGTTTTGCAAGCTAAAGTGCTAATTATCAATGAAAATGCACAGAACTTGGCACAGAATGGTTAGCAAAATTTTAAATTATACATATAATTATAGTAATTTTGTCTACTGTGCCATGGACACAATGAAAAAATGGTTAGCAGACTACTGCTACTCATTTCTAGAAATGGTTAGCATTGCCCTGTTTTGAGCAGCATTTTGCTGTGCTATACCAGCCATTTAATACCCTGTTTTTGTTGGCCAAGACACCCTATTTTCAACCTTGTCGGGGGGGGGGGGGTACAGATGCAAACCATCTGAAATTGGACCAGATTAAGATGTTGCTAGTATTTGAATGAACTACAGAAGTTTGGCTAGGACAATGGGAAATGGGGAAATGTATTCCTCTATTCTTCTCAGGAAGTGTCATGAGATCTTTAACATCCAGCAGAACAATGATCAGAAAAGACAGCCAGGACCTCAGTTTTATAACTTTAGTACTGCACTCAGTGCAAGCGTTTATGGTATAAGCCCAATAACAAAGTGGGACTAGAACCTACAACCTTCTGGACCAGAGATACATATGCTACCAACTGAGCCACACTGCCACCCACAGGTTGAGCAGCGTAATATTCCAGCTGTAAAGTTTGGAAGTGGGAAGACAAGATGGTCCCCATGTCCCTTCCATCATCGCAGTACCAGGTTACTATGTTATTTAAGTAGCTATCTGCTCTTCAGTCTCACTGTAACCGCCTTTCAGTTTATCTCTGAGCTCTTTAAATCCCCCTAACACCAGAGAGTGACAGCACCAGCATTCATACCTCTCAACCTCTTGCCTCATGAATCAGTGACAATGCTTAAAAAAATCAGGGACAAAGACCCCAAATCAGGGACACATCTTAAAAACTGGTACTATTCTCTCAGAAAGCTGACAGAATAAAGGCATTTGTCTTAAGATGCATTTTCTGAAGAAGAACAAGTCTGTTACTTTAATGTTTGACATTATTTTGTGATTTTAATCCCCACTGTTCTGTCACTTAAACTCAAATTTTATGAGGGACAGAGGAAAATTTTGAGGCAAAATCAGGGACAGTTGAGAGGTATGCCAGCATTCCATTCCTCCCCCTCCTAGATTGTAAAGAGCTTTGAGAAACAGCTTGTAATACAGGTGAAATGTAAAACAGCCTAGTAATAAAGCCAAATGCCTACCTTCCTTCACTACCTTGAAAGAATGCACAAGCATCTTGTGGTACCCTCCCTCACCATCATACCAATCAGCTTTAAAATGCATAACAGTGGCTTTCAAAATTCGAAGAAAATTGCCAGAACGTGTTACGCTCCTTTATTTTTTAGAATCGTGATTCTGATACGTTCAGTATTATGGAACATGTCTATGAAGTAAGCTCAATATTTTAATAGTTTGTGCGTCTAGAAATAGCTCTAACATTATGCCAAGAACATCAGTAAACCTTTGCAAAACAGATACATTTTGATTGTGTAGCGATATGAGAAATTGAGTGCCCCTGAGAAATACTATGCACACCACGAACTGTCTTATCTGGGCCTCTGAGACACTGCTAACCAAGAGGGGAGAAGAGCAAAACGGAAGATGTTTTCCCAGAAAATACACCATGTCCAACTTGTGAATAAAGAGAGTTTTCAGTTTAGGCAGCATAGTATTGCTGCTTCTGTTATCTACTTGAAATCTTCTCTGGTCTGATAGTGCTGCGGAGCGCTTTATTGGAATCGTGTGCTGTTAGTGTTTAATTTACGGTACCCCAGGGAGTCACTGTGCTGCAAATGGGTAGGCTGCTACTACACGTGCAATTACGGGAAATAGGGGGGGCGAGGACTTGGGGCAGACTTACTAACCAAGACGGCAGCACGCTTACCTGCGAATGCAGCGCATTCTACAAGTCAGTTAAGGAGTCTGCGGTCGGAGCGCAGGGAATCACCAGTCAAGCTCAGCCGCCAAGTCAAGAAAACAACTTCGGCAGCTGGGCAAGTAACAGACCTGAAGCTGGAAACGCAGCACAGCCCCTTGCAGCAGTTTATGGTTTTGGACCCACCACCACTGCCAGCAGACCAGTCCATGGCTCAACCAATTTTTGTGCAAAAAAATACTTCCTCACATTCTGTCCCTTAACTTCCACTTGTGACCCGCCTACTGCATTATCTGTTTCTGGTAAACATCTCCTTACAGTCCCCTCGCCCCCCGCAGTACTACAGCCCCTCGCAGTGTCAGTCCCTCAGTAGGTAGCACACTCGCCTCTGACGCCGGAAGATCAGAGGGCTGTGGGTTCAGTTCCCACATCTGGCACTTGGGTTTGGGTTAATATCCCAGTACTGACACTGTAGTGCAGCATGAGAGGGGTGCTGCACTTCTGAGGTGCTGTCTTTCGGATGAGACGTTAAACCGAGGTCCCACCTGCCTGGATTGGTAGTTCAGGTGGATGTTAAACATTCTCATGGCACTTATCGAAAAGAGTAGGGGAATTTCCCCGGTGTTCTGGACAACTCCCTCATTCACTAAAAATACCACCAACAGCTTGGTTCAAAGTCAGTTGGCATTCATCAGTATCCCCCTCCCGGCTCCTGCTGAAAATAGGCAGGATTTGTCTAGTGCACTTACCTGGTCAACAGAAAATAAATAAATAAAATTCAGCGGCGTGCCCGCTCCTGGTTGCCCACTCATTTACATACTGCCATTGGATTGGCGGAGGTGTTTCATTACATCACTATACCTAGCGCCACACTGGCTGTGTGTGATATCAGGGGTGTATGTGTAAGGATTTATCCAATCAGCGTACAGTGGGCCGTGTCTATTTCATTTTTATTAAAAAATAAACAAATTGTTAACTCTTGAGTTCCTTGCTTCCATGCAATTGCAACCATCCCTCCTCTGGCACATGTTAGGAGTTGTTGTACTTCTCAGACGCTCTCTGCCACACACAGAGTACAGTTTCACACCGCACTAATATATATTTTAAAGCAACAATTCTTGGGGTGTCAAGCTTGGTGAACAACATGAAACCATTCGATCCCCAATTGTAAGGCTCTAGCTCTGTGATGTGATGATACGTCGTAGACTTTTTCTTAATTTTGCAGGGGTTGAGGCATTCTGTTGCTGGCTGACGTTTAGGGGATGAAAGTGAAAGATCGACTGATGAGACTAGCAAGAGCTGCAGTCTAGAGCAGA
This sequence comes from Neoceratodus forsteri, assembly GCA_016271365.2. NCBI lineage: Eukaryota > Metazoa > Chordata > Ceratodontiformes > Ceratodontidae > Neoceratodus > Neoceratodus forsteri. The sequence goes on along the minus strand of JADMNL010000032.1, from coordinate 157,484,406 downwards.
AAGGGAGTATTTCAGGGGTGTAGCCAGGGATTTCAGATCTGCACACCAAGTTGACTCACTACTACCCTTCCTTGTTAAGGTGAGCCCCCATCCCGAGTAGCCAGACAATATACAAATGTACAGCAGGTGGCTGTTGCCATGCATGGGTAATTGCAAATGCCATACATTGTTCTCTTAGGCACCTACATACCAGCCAGAGCCTGTAAAGTTGTATTGTCCTTGGGATGCAAAGGGAGTATTAGTGACCATTCCCTTTAGTTTCAAGTCCTATGTATAAAATTACAGAAAGGTTCAGCATTTTGTTTGTTAGTTTTCATGGAAAAGGAAGCAGTTCAGAGTTTATTTGCTACCCGAATAAAATTGCACACCATGGAGTGCTTGGAGTATGCCTGCCTACACCCATGGAGTATTTACAGCTAGCCTAACAGGCTGTGAGACACACTATTTTAGTACTGATCATCCTGCAGAGAGACAGTGCGGATCTGACTCGTACTGCCACTGACTGGGTCAGGGCTGGGTACGTGATACTGTACTAGAGGAAGGTTTTTTTGGGGGGGGCAGGTGATGCATGTTCATGCTACAATTGCTCTGGAGGGGACCCAGACAAGAAGGCTGTCTGTACTGACTTGAACTAAACTGTGTACTGGAGCTGCAAGGGCCACTGACAAGAGAAGTGATCCCTGCGACAGGGAAACTCAAAGCATGTGTCGCAGATGCATGGCTAAGCTGGCCCTTATCCTACAGATATTAGGGCCACTGACAAGATAGAGATCGCAGTGTCACAGCCCCACAGTGGAGTAGGCCCTTGTCCTGCAGCTGTGAGGGCCACTGAAAAGAGAGAGATCCCTGCAACAGGGAAGCTCACAGCAGGTGTCACAGACCCAATGCTAAGCTGGCCCTTGCCCTGAGCAGCTGTTACGGTCACTGACAAGAGAAGAGGTAACTGTGACAGAGAAGCACACAGTAGTATCACAGACCTAGAGCTGAGCAGGCCCTTGTCCTTCCACCATGAGGGCCACTGGTGAGACAAGATCGTTGCAATGGGAAGTTCACAGCATGTGTCACAGCCCCACAGCTGAGCAGCTGGCCCATCCTACAGTTGTGAGGGGTCACTTAAAACAGTTTGCTCCAATGAGGAAGCTCACAGCACTGTGCCACAGCCCACAGCTGACCAGCTGGCCCTTGTCCTGTAGCTGTGAGGACCAATGTCAAAAGAAGAGATTGCTGCAGTGAGGAAGTACACAGCAATGCCAGGATCCCATGGCTAAGCTGGCCCTTGTCCTGCAACTGTGAGGGCTACTGACAAGAAAAATGCTTACAATAATAGGGAAGCTCACAGCAATGTCCCCCCCCCCCCAGCTACTGTCCCTGTAAGTGTCAGTGTACAAGCACTAGCTGTAAGGAAGGATATTCAGAGTAAAAAGGGACAAGAAGAGAGGGGACTGTAAGAAGATGTTTACCAGAAACAGAGAAGGCAGGACACGGGTCACAAGTGGAGGTTAACGGAGAGAATGTGAGGAAGTATTCTTTTGCAGAAAGATTGGTTGAGCCATGGACTGGTCTGCTGGCAGTGGTGCTTTGTCCAAAACCATAAACTACTTCAAACATGGTTGAGACAGAGTTAAGGGGCTAGTAGTTACTCAGCGGGAAGTGGGGCCAAAAACACAGATGACAAAAGGGGAACAGTGTAAGCAAAGACCCCACAGAGACAATAGATCCCAGGGTATGATAGGGAGACGTGGGAAGACTGTGTAGACCATCTGCCGTTTTCCCACCATCATCTCCTGTGTTTCTATGAGACAGTGAGACAAAGTGAATCTGAAAAAGAGCAACTTGGGAAATGTTATTTATTTATTTAGTTATTTATAATGTTCTACCTGGAAAAGCACACAGAGCTGTGATAGCTCATTTCTAGATGTGTCCTAGGGGGTGGGTTATATGGACCAGTTTTACTGGCAGGGGGAAAGTTAAGTCTAGATGCAATTGCAAATTTTGTTTGTAAAGGGTTTTTTTAACTTACTTTTGCCATTTGAGCAGTGTGGCTCAAACAGTGTTGCATGATTATGTCTTGCATTTAAGGCACTGCATGCCTCGCAGCATCGTTTAGCAACTGGATCAGTAATTTCTAAATCATTAATGACCGATCCAGTAGCCTGACAATGCTCAGGAACATTTAGACATATACTGCGTTATATGGGCCTTGGCATCGTGAAAAACCACCAGAGGTGAAAATATATGGCAACACAGGGCAATGGGATGCCCTTGTAAAAGAGCTTTGACTTAATGGGATTTCCAGTCAATCTTTATTGATTGGTTGATTGATTGATTGATTTGCTAAATTCTCTGCCCCTGGGAGCCTCACTTTTTCAGGCCCCTCCTCTGCCCCACAGGACTCCTCCTCATTGCTGTTATCCATCGCTAGTTTCCAGTATGTCCCTGTTGTGCCCAGGTCGGTTCTATCCTTCCTCAGGGGGGCCCTCCTCCTCCTCCTCTGCTAAGCAGGTTTAGGAGGAGAGGGAGAAGCACAATGCCAAAGCCATTACTGGGCACCAGGGGCTGCACAGCAGACATGACACTGATGACGGTTGGGTGGCATGGGAGATTGTACAGGGAGGCTGTCACTTAAGGCTACCTGAACCAGGCATTTTCCCCCTGTTCTCCCCATCACTGAAGCATGCACCTTGTCGGCACCCTGGGGTGGGGCTTGCCAGTGATGTTCACCCATGCCAGCAATTGCTCCAGTCTACCTTCAGGTATCACTCTCCAAGCAATGCATGTCTTCCCTTCCCCCCAGGAGGAGAGCATCCCACAGATGCTCTGTCACCTTCCCTGTCAGTCTCCACTCTTGACATCCCAGGGCTCGGGGTGTGAACCCAGGTCATCAGTGTCATCGCTTACCACTCACTGTCACAGAGCCAGAATTCCTGTGAAATTTTTTTCTATCAGTATTTTGTACTCCTGCCCATGGGTCTGCCCGGCGGCATTCCCCAGTCCCATTACCGATCTCTTTGCAGACTTACGGGTTATCCACCAGTTACTCAGGACCACAGTGTGGTGGGTGGACAGCCACATTAGTCATGCAAGAGCCTGCAGAAGTGCCAGCATAGAGCAGCCCAGTGTTTTCCTTCACTGTTTTCTCTCCCAAGGGGTGCCACGTCTGGTGGCACAAGCCCATATGCATGCTGACAGCAAGCATATGCACCAGGATGTCCCGTGGCATCCCCTTCCTTTGTGCACGTCCCCGGTCTCCACTAGGGGGCAGTCCCACTTCAGGAGTTGTGAACTCCCTCCTCAAGAAAGGAGAGCAGTCCTTGGGATACTCAGTCCTTCCTCCCCTGCGGACACCTGATGATCTGAGCTAGTTTCCGAACATGCTTGCTGGCATCATAAGCAGTAGCACTACCTCTGGGCCAACAGGTCAGCCTTCCTGTGAATCTTAATAAACAAACATACTACTATTACTAATGTTAGTACTACTACTGCTACTACTATTAATACTGCTACTATTACTACTGCTGCTACTACTGCTTCTACTACTAATACTGCTACCACTACTATTAATACTGTTACTACTACTAATACTGCTACTACTACTATTAATACTGCCACTACTGCTACTACTACTACTGCTACTACTACTATTAATACTGTTACTACTACTACTGCTACTGCTACTACTGTTGCTACTACTACTACTGTGACTACTACTACTACTACTGCTGCTACTACTACTAAAGTGATTGTCTCTGTCAGCCATACTGATTCTGTTATGAAGTTTGCTAGTCATGACTTGCCCTTACCAACTGAACCAGATGCTGTATCCAGTAATGTTAATCTCCATGGATACTGATTTAACTCGAGTTTAAAATATTCAGCACCTGCAAGTACAGGTTTGGCAAGTCCCCCATCCTCCTTGACACCTCTGAGAAAATGCTGGAAAACTATAATATTTAGACAGACTTCAGCTTGTATTTCCTATATTTTAGCATTTTACTTAATTGTTTTCTTATATTTTTTCTCATTTCAAATGTCTTTCTGATGCTTGTAAGGTTCACAGAACCTCCAGGACTGAGTACCCTAAAATAAAGCTGCATGCCTTAATAATATCTTCTGATTTCTTCTTAACCTCATTAATTACTGGGGACATTTGCATGAAAATGGGGGGGGGGGGTTGATTCATGAAAGTCCCAAGAATGCCGCAAACCACGGGTGTGCCAAACATATGGTGCGTGGGGCTGGCGGCATTCCCTGGCTGGTGATCGAGATTCCTGATCCCGTGTGCTGATTGCAGCAGGTTAGATCAGCTTTTTCTGCTCTAGCTTGCAGCAATGTTGGCTACCCATTTTATGGGGCTTGCACCAAATATTTGGTGCAAGCTGCCGTAAATCAGGAAAACTGTCGCAAATGAGCCTGATCTTCCTGAATTAGGTGCATTCTGTGGCACAGCCATTGGCGCAGCTGAGCCAACCACCAGGTTCAACGCAGAGCTTGGCACAAGCCCGGCATCACCCTTTGTGAATCAGTGCCAGGATCTGTATCCCTGAGAATGACTGTGATGTCACAAGCAGCGTATTATGACTTCCTGTAAGAATTAGCAACAGGAGCTGATGCACTCTCAATGAACAAAGATCCTGGTTTCATGCAAATGACATCAGTAATAAATAACGGGGAGAAGAAACAGAAAGCTAATGTGAAACAGAAGCTGAACTGTGTCCAAATATGATGTTTTTCAAAGTTCTCTTGCAGACAATAGGCTGCTCTTTAAACAGTAAATACAGCAGAGACAGGTACTGAAGTACCCGCCCATGAAATGGCCACCTCCTATGTAAACATCAGAACAAAACATATAGGGAGCAGAAAGGGTATAGAAACTCCAGGGGATGAGTAACCTACAGTTGTTCCCCAATATGCATAAGAAGCCTTCTGAGTAGTCACACTGGTCAAGGGTACATTTTTAGTACAGTTGCATGATGCGGTCATCCTCGCAGGAGCTTTGGTAGCTAAACATTTGGGTCCAGTGACCGCCTGGCCATAAAACGTGTGGATGAATTTTACATCTTGGGTACGAGTATGCAATATTCTGTATCTCTCTTTAAATATAACAAACTATTTCAAACATGACTGTTTTAGACACATCTGCAGATAGATGTTATACAAACAATATTAGCATATAATTCAGTTGCAGTCCAAGTCTGCTTCCTTGCTCTATCCGGTAGTCCACAAACAAATCCCATTTAGTTCCACATTCTTACAGCCAGACGCGTAGTGTATAGAAGCAGAGGCCGCATAGCATGCAATGTGTGTCATTCCAGAGACATTCTGCCTGGCTCAGTGCCAACAGAGACCCTTCTGACTGGCTGGTAGCCAACAGATGATGTTAGAGCTTGCAATCTCTCAGGGAAGATGGCTGATTTTCTCAGTAAAATCACTGGATGTGTGGGACATCACCTTGGAGTAGTGTTACTAAAAATGTAGCCCAACAAACAAAGCTTGACATCTGACAAAGGCAAGATGTAAACTGCTTTGCTGCCACTTTTGTAAGCAGGAACTGCAACAGGTATAGTATTATTTGAGGGGTGAGGAGGTGGAGGGTTATTTTTCTTTTCGCCTTCCTGTGCCCCCTTGATGCCGGTCTACTTTGGGACCTACAAGTGCCCCACTTTGCCCACCAGACTCAACCCCCATTATCATTGCTCAATTCCAGGTTCCTCAGGATCCTTCATCACCCCCTCTGTTTCTGGTTTACCCCTGCTGGGAGCCTCCCTGCTGCCACCAAGGAGAACATGCCATGGGACATTGGGGGCAATGCTTGGGGGAGTGAAGATGGTGCGCTAAGCAGTCAGGTGGTATGGTGGGACACAGAGAGCCATCATCTGGTGCACCCAAGGGAGTCTTATCCTATGTTCTCTAATCCCTCTGCCCAACACACCTCCCATAACATGGTGGCAAATCATGATGTCCTGTGGGTGACACACAGCAGCATGTGGTCACCCACACCAAGTACACCTTCACTGGGCCTCTAACAGTAACAATGTGAGATGCAGTGCATGCCATTCTCTCCATCCCAGGGAGGAGACAGTCCTCCCCCACCTGTCCCTCCTCTAGCCATCCTGGACGTGGGGCACAAACTCAGATTGTTAGCATGCCAAGTGTGCACCTCACTCCTTGGCACAATGGAGCGGGCTGGAAGGGTTGTTTTAATGGTTCTGATCTGGGATACATGAAACCATTAAAAGAAGGGATGATACACTCTGCAGTCTGCACTAATAACACTGACACAGAGGTTAGAGAGACCACCCAATCCTAATGTGGCACTGCAAGCCTCCATTATCAGTGGGGGCTGCTGTAGACTGGTGAAGGGGGGAATCCACCCAGATCAGAGATGCCCTCTCTCAGATCTGTGCCCCAGCTGTGACGCCCCCTCTTGTATCTGCAACACCATCTTCTGTCTGATCTCTCTGCATAGGACAGGTTTCTGCTTACCATGGGAATCACAGGAGAGTCCTGGGTAGTGGGGTGGGTGGAGAATCCCTGTAAATTAGCATGTTTCACAGTGCACTGATTGATCAGGACCTGATAGATTTAAAAATCCAGTCTGACCTTAAACTGCTGTGTTACTAAGTATCACTCAGGGGGCCTCACAGAGATTTCTGTTAGTGACAAAGGAATGTTCTAATCATGTCTGACTGCTGCCCAGAGGACCTGTTAGCCATTCTGCTGCCTAGACGGGATCATTCTCAGCTAGCTGCTAGACCTCAGTACTGAAGGTTAGTATTTAGCCAGCTGGTGAATTCGAGGGTGAACAATGAGTTCAGCTTCCAAATGACAGAGGGTGCCAGAGGTGGGCATGGATGTTCTACATTTTCAGTTAAACATGGAACCTACAGGGAACCTTAGTTTTGCAGGGTCTTGTGCAAATGTTGTTTGTTTTGTTCCCTACGTGGCCCCACGTGCAGCATGCATTGCCCTTCAGTGCATCTCTGCCCATCTAGACACTGCAGCGCCCTGGACCTTCCCTCTGAGAGCTCCAGTGCCTCTACCTTCAGAGGCTTCTAACTTGTGCAGCATAAGTGTGCTGCTGCCAGGGGGAAGCAGTCTGTTTGGCATGACGGTGGCTGGGGGGGACAGAGCTGTCAAAGGTCCTGTGACCTGAGAGGGCTAGAGGTTATTATCCATGTCACCAGGATGGCCTTTTCCCTGTTCTCCCTGAAAAGCCCTTCCCAACCCTGCTGCATTAAAGAATGCCACCAGCTCCACCCCTCTGGGTGGGACCTGGTCAGCAGCATGTGGTCAGCAATACCAACTATGCCATGTGTCCATCCACCGTCAGAGACACTGCTATAGCATGCATTTCTGCTCCCTCCCCCTGGAGTATAAATGCTCTGCCTCTGGCAAGGCCTGGCTGGCACATGTGATCAGTCACGCCAACTATGCCATGTGCCCATCCACCGTCAGAGACACTGCTATAGCATGCATTTCTTCGCCCTTTCTCTTGAGTTGAAATCCCCTGCCTCTGTAGCATGTCTCGGACTCCATGAGCCCAAACTGAGGGAGGATGCTGCCCATGTGACTCCTAGAGACTTTCTTTATCTACTGCATGAATTTCATGGTTCCAGGTCAATAGAGCTCTACAACAACAGCGCAGCAATAACTATGCTGTGTAAAGTGCAGAAACATTTAGAGTGATAGGGGTATAACAGCGGTAGGGAATTACCACTACCCTTGTTGCTCTGCGCTGACATATGTAAGGGATCAAGTTGTCATTTGTGCGGTGCCTGGTCGAGCCGATCACGTGGTGGAGTGGCTAAGGCACCTGTTCACGGCAGGGTTGGAGACCTGGAATCATGGTTCAGTTTCCCCCAGGTCTCCCGATGTTGCAACCGTTTGTATTTTTTGTTTGTTTTTTTAACTGAATTTTTTCCCCTCCTCAAGTTTCTCCCCATCCCCAAAGTCCACACCCCCTCAGAGTTTGTTCTTTAAAGTTGAGGGGGTGCTGGGGGTGAATCCCCCTGTAAAAAGAGAAAGCTCCATTATTTGTAATGGGGTATGTTGTTTGTCTTGTGATCAGTATTTTTCTGGAGTATTTAGTTAGAAGAGCACTCCCAGAATAGCATCGCAATTCACAGCGCTACCACAGATAGTGAGGGGGGGATTTATAGTGCTTGCTTTAAGTGCTCCCCTGGTCACTGTCCGTGGTGCTGAGGACAGACAAGAGCACCGGCATCAAGGAGGCTGATCAAGCTGCTCCTATGGCATCGAGGGCTGGGGCATCAAGCAGTTTGGCCAGTGCCATTGGAGACCAGGGTTCTAATCCTGGTCTCCAACACTTTTACTGCAGTCAGGACAGACTATTTTACGTGGTGCCATGGAAACAGTATTCCATGGCCCCATGATTTGTAACTTTCCCTGTGATCTGCCCCCCTCTCCGAGTTAGAATCTTGCAAAAGAAAAATTGGCGCCATAATTCCCACGCACTCCTTGCCAATGCTATTGTTGGCGGCTCTCTTTGTACCCAGTGCCTTTTTCCTGATCTTCTCTCTGCACATGCTGTTTTGCTAGCGGCGCTTATTGCCGCGCTGTTTTTGCGTTCAGCATTATGACCCCATGCCAGTTTCACTGATGGAGGTCACACCAAGTCAACAGCTCAAAACACACAAAAAGAAGTGGATTCCCTTGGTCTATCTGCCTGTCAATGCAATGTCATGGTGGGGCAAACCCCAAGAATTTGAGTCGCCAGATAGCAGTCAACCCTGGCTAATGACCACTAGATTTTTTTTTTTTTTATTTGGAAATTAAAACAAGATTTTGTTGCTGTTGCCATTTAGGGAAGGAAGGAGGAAGGAAGGAAGGAAGGAAGGGAGGGAGGAGGGAGGAGAAGGAAGGAAGGAAGGAATTTGGTTTTATACAGAGCCTCTCATAAACTTTATACTGTATCCCAAAGTGCTTTACTAACCGTGAACAGTGGCAGAAGCAGAACACAGATAGGTTAAGGAAGGGTCAGAGGTTAGGTAGAGAGAAAGAGAGTTCAGCAAAGGGAGGTTAAGTAGCTTGGTCAAGGTTAGACAGTAAGTGGTGGCAGTGGGATTCAGAACTGGGTCTCCAAGTTCACAAAACCGTGCTTTAACCACTGGGCTATATTAAAATTGTATCAGTCTCAGATGTGGATCCTGAGAAAGAAGGATAGTTGTTTTGTGGTTTTCTGTGGGGGAAACAGATTGTTGATCAGTGGCTGAGACAGTCCAAGGACTGTCAGTCAGCCTTCTAATGTTGGCCATCAGAACAGGAACTAGATCACCACAGGGCAAGTTACCTCTAGATTCTTATATGGCTTGCCCTACTCTGGCAACTCCAGTATGTAACAGCGAGGGGAGGGATGCTGCTTCAATTTGCAGCACACATCACAGAGAAGTGAGGGTGGAATATGAGTCGTAGGCACTGTAGCAGTCAGCAGCACACAGTTTTAAAATCCTGCACCTTGACATCTCTGGTAACACCTCAGAAAAAATCATATCCAGACACAGTTCTGGATATAGTTCTGATCTTTTAGTATTTCTTGCCACTCTTCGTTTATGGTTTGGTAAAAGTGCATGAAGCAGGACATTTGGGTTGGCTCATCTTCACAGTGTTAGAGCTATCCCTCCTGATGCCAGCTACCTGAGTTTGTGAGGGAGCATGGGTTGCTGGGAGCAAGCCACATGGATGGATCCCCTTGCTTCAGGGACGGTGGAAGCACGCACTAAGATTACCACTTTTCCTGCAGAGGCTAGGGTGGTATCACCGCAGGTACAACAGCTGGAGAAGGATGCCACCGAACATCGCCATGTAGCAAACAGCAATATGCACATCATTACACATTCCTAGTGAAGAAAAATGGCAGTAAAAAAAACGGTCTGCCAGGGGTGATGCCAGCAGCCCCACCCGTGGAGCCAGGGGGCAGCTATTCAGGTGAGAGGTGGACAGGAGGATGGGGGACTGGGGGTATGTGAGTGGTATGTCCGTGCAGAATGATAGGGGTAGCAGTAATTCCCTACCGTGGTTATACCACTGTCGCGCTGAATGTTTCTGCGCTTTACACAGTGTGGTTATTGCTGCGCTGTTGTTGTAGCACTATATTGACCTGGTACCATGAAATTCATGCAGCAGATAAAGAAGAGGTGGACAGGAGGATGGATTCCATGTACATCCCAAGAGCACAGGGAGGTTAAGTGACTTGTTCAGGGTCACACAGTATGTAAGTGGTGATTGTGGGTTTATTTCAAACCCATGTCTTTTGAGTCTCCAGGTTCACAGTTTTATGCTCTAACCTCTAGGCTGTATTGCCTCCCTACTCACTGCAGTCTGTTGCCATCGAAATGACCAATGCCACAAGCAAAAGGCAGTGGTTTCAGGTGTAGACAAGCAGCTGTACACCATGTCCATGGTGCTGATGGTGCTGTCATACTGTCTTCACACCGATGCAATTAGCAGCAAAGAACGACAGGATGATAAAAGCAGAACCGATCAGGAGTAGCTTCATTATTGCCTAACTCTGTAGACTCCACTAGACCTCCAAATGCCCCTCAGTGGGGGCACACTGTTGTGCACAGCCCAAATCCACTCTGCTTTCTCTTCTTTCACAGCAGAGTGCAGACGCTAGAACAGTCAGTTCACAGGGCCATTTCACAGGGGGTAATCGTAAGTAACCTGAGCCCCAAACATACACAGTGTGAATTTAATCAACATCCTGATCATCGTTACAGTACATTCATTTTCTTAACCATTGTATATTTTCTTTTATTCCCACTTGTGCCACCTGTGGGGGCCGTGACTTGTCTCATTGCAGACCCCCTCCTCCCCACCATGACAGGGAATACAGCATTACCAAGCTGCACCCCACACCTCCCAGTCCTGTGCACGCCATTCCACTGAAATAGAATAAATACCACGGGAACAATTAATGTAAAGAAAATCAATCTGTTCTGTTTAATGATGAAACCTGAAGCCTTAGGCACTCAGCACATAGTGTGACTGCTGGAGCTGGCCCAGCACTGGTTTATAGCACTCAGTACAGTTTGACACCCCAACCCCAACCCCCCACGCTGCTGTCACTGAATTGTATGGTGGAGTCCGTCTGGGGGAATGCAGTTAAACAACACAATGCTCTTATAAGGACATTTTTGCCAAGTCCAAAAGCTGTTCTATTTTGGGCCTGGCAGAACAGCATTTTTTCTTCTATAGGCACGTTTGATACAAACACATCGTGGCCTAATGTTTTGAAACATTCTTATAACTGGCATGACATCCTCAGGGAGCAGTAAGTGGTGTTGTTTCTGTCTGCCACAGCAGCAGATTAAAACAGGGGCTTTCATTGTTATATACGCAAAGATTATCATATGAAAATACCCCTGGCTGCCAGCCATTATGCTATGTAACTCAAGCTTACATTATTTTTTAATTTACCGTTTTGGCAGTGATGTTTACTGCTCATGAAAGGTGCTGGATTGACAGCATTGCCAAGCAGTTTATCCGCATCTCATTCAGCCACTGGCCTCATGTGAGAAACTGTCAACTAATACGTCAGTTAACTGGTGCCAACTGTGGTTGCGGTTTTATGTTTCGGAAACCTGTCTACTGAACTAAGAACACCCCCCCCCCCCAAAATACAACTCATTTCACTTGGGCCACTGGAGATGTCGGTGACTCAGTGGTAACAAGCTTGCCTCTGGAGTTAGAAGCTTGGAAGATCTTGGGTTCTAGTCCCACACTTGGTGAGAACTAATACCCTACTGAGATTTCTTGCAATGTTAAACCAAACAAGTTTACTTCTACCTTGTATATTCTGCATACTTTATATTCTATATATAACTGTCAGATATTGAATTTGCAGTGAACTTACTTTTATTGTGAATACCACTCTGTCTTGTATACCTCTGTACCCTGTACCATTGCCTCTAAACATTGTGTGCTGTCCTACCCAGGACCTCCTTGTAAATGAGCTTGCTCAACTCAGTCTTTTCCTGGTGAAATCAATAAATATAAATTGTAATGCTACTACCCAATACTGGCAGTGTAGTGTAGCACTAGGGGTCATTGAACTGCTGAGGTGTTGTCCTCCAGATAAGACATTAAACCGAGGTCTCTTCTGCCCATCTCTGATGTTAAAGATCCCATGGCATTTACTGAAAGAGTTGGGTTTCTTTCCCAGTGTCCTGGCCAACATTCCTACTGTCAATAAAACAGGATTTAGTAACCCACCACCCCCACCCAAGACACACTTGGAAACAAGCTCTCCCAACTGAGTGTGCCCTTCCTGGTCAAACGTTTCAAGTAAATCAATAAAGATTGGGAAGGGTTTTCTGCCACTCCTTGGACCAACTTTGAACAAAAGGAGAAAGGGTCTGCTACTCACAAGCAACCCACTAGACCCTCCAGTCCCCTTTGATTTTACCTTCCATTTTTCTTCTATGTACATCTCATTGGTAGAATGGGGGATGATGACACCCATCATAATGACAGCCTGTTATATAATCCTTCCTTTTATAGCCCCTGGGATATGTGGATAAACAAGATGCCAAGTCCACACTGCTGTGGTTTTCCTGCACACAAGGTCCCAAACATCTTCCTAGCAATTTATTTACCCAAGACGTAAAGCCCAGCTGATATTTTATTCACAGGGGTTCCTTTTTCTATCCAGCTTAGCAGCTGGAAAGTGGGAAGGGCTGACCTGGAAAAACAGGGAGGAAAAGTGACTTGTTTAAGATCATAATGAGTCAGTGTCTGGTAGTGGGGCTTGAACTCTGGTTACAGTTTGCTCTGTAACCACAGTGCCACACTGCTTTCTTCAGATCAATCAATCACTCCGGTTGTGGATCCTAGGGAATTGCTTGAAAATCTCCATTTGCTGACAAACATCAGACGCTATGGATCCAATTAGCAGCAGTATGCTTTGATAGATTTCTGCTCTCAGCTTGGAAAAGAACACAGGTTTGTTTATTCTGTTTGTTTTTAATTTGTTTTGTTTTAGTTTGTTTGTTTTCCTAGTTTTGCTGTAGCAATTTCTTCTAAAGCACAGTATCTTAACTTACAATTATTTTATCTTACAAAACTATCGTATCTATACATCTTCCTATTGTTATTGTATGATTTTATATTCAATCTCAATAAAATCTGTACTTTAAAAAAAAATCAATCACTCACTCAGTATTTTTTGCACTGACGCTTTTACCATGGGAAGAAAAATACAGAAAAAACGAGCAAACACAGAGCTAACATGAACAAGCACAGAACACTGAACAAACACAAAACACAGAACACTGAACAGACATTGAACACTGAACATACACTGATGCAGAATTAAATAAGGGAACGCTATGCCAGCCTGCCATTGCTGATGCAGCGATGACACTCACAACATTGGTAACCTCAGTTTTAGGATGAACCAGGGTGTCAGAAGGCCAGCCGGGGTGGGATTGTGATCCCAAAGGACACTCCTTCTCTGGGGAGGCTGGTTCACTGCTGCCATTCTACTATCTCCACCTGGGGTGCCATAGGTGATGGTACATGGTGGTTGTCAGCATCGGATGGGAGGACATCAACAGGCTCAAGGAAAGCACACTTAGCATGTATATACACACGGAACCAATGTCCTGTGTGACAGAAGGAAAACTCATTTAGGCAGTGACACTCCATAAAGCTGCAGGGACACTCTTGGATCCTGCATCAATGCAGCCATGGGGTCTGGTCAGCAAGGCTTCTGTCATGTGCCACCCAACAGACCCAGCATGGGGGGGGGGTTAAGCAGGGAAATTTAAATTGGCCAGGTCACAAAACAGTATGACCCCCCCCCCCGGGAAAAAATACCAACCCACTTTGGTTCCCACTGATACAGCCCTCCTCCTGCCAACACAATGCAAGCCCAGTTCAACCCAACTTTAGTAACTTAGTATATTACAAATAATATGTTCACACTAAAATCATGAGTCAAGAATTCAGACAAATAACAACAGCTTATATTGGGGGTTGAGGAACAAGATCCTGGGGAAGGAAAGGATTAAGCAAGCAAATTACCAGCAACAGTCATCTGGCCTGGCACAGCCCTCTCTTGATCAATCACTGTGCTTGGCCCAGCTGTACTATTGGGCCGCTACCCCAATCCCCACGGGTACCAATATCCCTTAGTTCTTTTAGGGAGCTCTTGGGGAAGCCTGTGTACCCAGGTATTGGACCATGGCAGGCCCAATGGTCATATTGCACCTGGTTGGCCCTATCTTAACTACAGATGAGTATTACAAGACACATAGGCCATGTTCAGTTACTCACGGTTACTATTTGGTTCTGTCACCTTTACATAGTGAATGCAGTTCTGGCTGGATGTACTGGCTGTGTCCTGTAGTCCTCTAGACCACCACTGATGGCTTCCACTGCTCTCCTGAGCCAGTTGCTTTCTCTGGCACCTCATGCAGAAGCACTCACTCAGGTCAGATGACTCTTAGCCTCACAAGTTGACCTCATGCAACCCCAAGGCAATCACTGGGCTGAGGTGACAGAGAGGTGACACAGAACACTAAAAAAACACTGACACAGAATTAAATAAGGGAACGCTATGCTAGCCCATCATTGCTGATGCAGTAATGACACAACATTGGCAGCCTCAGTTTTGGGACAAACCAGGGTGTCAGAAGGCCAGCCAGGGGGTTGGGGGGATCATGCATTCCAGAAGACAGTCCTTCACTGGGAAGGGTGATTCACTGATGCTGTTTTGCTATCACCACCTGGGATGCCATTGGTGGTGGTGTTTTCCCACTGCTCTCCTGTGCCAGCTGCTGTCTCTGGTACCTAATGCAGAATGGGTGGACTCTCGCTCAGGTCAGGCAACTCTTGACCTCACCAGCTGACATCCTACAACCCCAAAGCATTTCCCTTTTAAGCAATCACTGGGCTGTGGTCACAGAGTGGTGGCTTCCGGCCCTCTTGGTGTGTGCAGCTGAAGACCCCTCAGGGCTGATCTGAAAAGGGTTTTTCTGGCTGCCCACAAAAGTTAAGCTGCAAGGTGGCTTACCCTTGCAGGCTGAATCATTTAACTGTGGACTACAGTATCTCTATTTGATGTGGTCCATATCAGCCTCCTCCTCCTCCTCCTCCTCATTTGCTGTAAAAGCACACTTCTCCCTCCAAAGTACAGTATATACGCAGTGCAGCTCATGCTTTTACAGATGATATGTCTGCTCTCCTCTCCTGCTCAGGATAGACTGAGGACGCCATGGAAGGTTCCTCAGTGAAGAAGCCAGAAAATAGCCCCCCAGCCTCATGACCTGGCTTTTTCCATACTTACCTGACTCCCTAATTCCCCCACAACTCCCCCCATTGGGGGAGGCAATGGGGAGCTCTTTCAACCCATCAGAGATTTCCTCCTCCTTCCTGCTCCGGTTTACACTGCCAGTCCTAGTCCTTGGGGGTAGAGGGAGTGACACAAAAGGCCATCTTGTGGCTGAGGTTCTGTGGAGCCCAAAAGGGAAGTCATCACACTTTGGAAGTATCACCCCCTTGACCATGTGCCATTGGAATTTGAACCCCAGGATAGTCCTGGCATTAATCCCTTGACTGGGCAGATTGTTCCAGCTGTCCACCAGCCTCTCTCTGCAGGTGTCAGCATGACCTAGTTGGTAGCACATCTACCTGTGGTCTAGAAGGTCGTGGGTTCTTGTCCCATCCTGGGATTGTACTTGTTCCATTAATGCTGGCACCTGAGCACAGTGCAAGTGGGATGCTGTACGGTCAGGGGTGGGCCCCTTCTGCCTCACTCTGATGCTGTCCTGATCGCTGTCCAGGTGGAAGTAAAGGAACCCAAGAAACTTTTTGTACCAGATGGGGATTGTCCCCGGTGTCCTGGCCAAAACTCCCCTTCCCCTAAAACTGGTTCATGCAAGTGTGCAAAGCTGTGTGTGGGTGCTGATGTGTGAAATGGCCGCCACTACATGTTTACAGTACCTACCAGTCACTACCACTCTCTCGTTCCTTGTAAGGTGCTTTGGGGATACAATGTGTATGAAAAGTACTATATAAATTCTTCTTCTTCTGCTCTTCCTCCTCCTTCTCCTTTTCAACTTTGTCTGCCTTACTCTGAGGAGTCCATTGTATTATGTCCCTGCATGTATTTGAAAGTCATCATGTCCCCGCCTTTCTTTCCTGTCGTGTCGTCCAACGAGTACATGTAAATACTTCCCAATCTCACCTGATAGGTCTTACCTTGCTGCCCCTGTGTCATTGCTGTAGACCTCCACTGCACCTCCTCCGTGTTTTTTGGGATGCAGGCTTCAGGACTTTATTGGGTACTCCAGGTGTGGTGTGCTAGATATTATCTCATTGTATTGTGCTTCATGGAAGACCTGCTGCAATGTGCATCAGGTTCAAGTGTGGTTACTTACAGCCCGCTGTACAATTCAAGCAAGAAATGCAATCCCGGAAGCACCTTTCCCACCACTTTCCTCACAGCACAAAGATAGTCTCAGTAAAGACCCTTAATGTGTGCCCTAACCCAGTTATTTTAGAGTTCCACAGGTTAGCCATGATCATCTGCTCCCCGCTGCTCTTGGTACATAGCACATTCAAAGATACCTTGCTGCTTGTGTTTATTTCCATAATTCATTATTTATTGATTTTGCACAATTAGACATTTGCTTGACAAGTTCCATTAGCTGGCAAACGACCACAGACATACATCTGCCAGTTAAATTGATAGCCCATAGAAGTCCACCTCAGCTTGAAGATGTTTTCATCTCTAGTCTGCAGGCAAACAACATGAAACATGTCAGAAACCAGGAGTTGTCTTGAAATTTCAAGCACTAACAATCAAACATGTCAGACAGTAACGAGCTACACAACACATGGGGGTCTGGATAGTGGAGAGGGCTGTCAGGAGCGGTGGGGGGAAGGAACATACCCCCATATGGTTTATGGAAGAGGTACGGGCGATTTCTTCTATAATGTCCAACTACTGCTGCTGTGTTTGAGGTGCAATGCTGCACCGTGCTTATGGCGTGGCATCCCAGTGGAAATCAAACAAGATTCCACTTGTTTCCACATCCCATGGATTTGGCCTAATAGCCCTTATCAGCTGATCAGAGGCCATGAGGCTCATTGGTCAGAGCAGAGGCCTGTGAACTGGGACATTTTGCTTCATAACCAGTAGCTTTGCAAATTCAGTTGAGCGCACTCTTAAAGAAAAACTATCCTAAAACTGTAATTAATTTCAACCTGTAGAAGATGTTTTTTTATAACTGGCTCCAGTTCTGCTATTATTCCATTTATCCATCTATACAGGCTTTTGGTTTTTTTTGGGATGTGTTTCTGTTATACTAACATGTAGTAAGTACCATTTAAGAACTGTAAGATGTAGTTTATGTCCTAGCAAAACTCTTTGTTGTCACAAATGATCATTACAGACCTCTTTGACTGAGTGGGACATTAATTACATCATATAATTCTAAAATGGTAGCTACCATCAGTGTGTACATCAGAAACACCCACTTAAGGTCTTACAAGGCTCCAACTGATGACACAATAACAGAACAGAACAGGAACTGGTATTTACAAAACAGCTACTAATGGAAGAAATATCTTACTGGTTCAGGGCAGTTCTCCTTTAATCAGTTCTTGTGCAGTGTGCTCACAGACAGGTGCTGATTCCTTGCTGCTGTTACATTTCTGTAATGGCACTGGACAGTCAAGTGCTTTGTGACACCTTTGCCATGGAATGCACTGCATAAAGTTGACAAGGCATTTCTGTCCTGGAGAAGATGTCTTTACTGGGACACCTACTACCCCATGGAACCCTAGTCAAGCAGTTTCATTTTCTACTGCGCCGGAGGTTGGGGCATCTGTACCTGCACTGTAGACCTACATTTTGATACATTTCATGGCAGCCCCTTCCTCTCAGCTGATGAACGGTGCCTTTTAAAAAAAATTACTTTATGCTTATTATGTTTCAAAGTAAACAATGACAAATATAACACATTTAGATAGAGAGAATAATGTATGGGAATCAGTGAACAGCAACGCTGTGTTCACTTTAAGTGTTTGGCATGACAACTTAGTAAACCTTGAGAGCACAGCTCGAGAGGTTTACCATTGTCATGCCAACCATGAGAAGTGAACTCAGCATTGTTGTCTCACTGATGCCCATACACTGTCTTTTATAGTGTATGGGCAACAGTGCTTCAACGACAACAGAGCATTTCTTGAGTATCACTTTAAAAACTATCACACAGGATCCCATCCGTCAGAATCTGCACCCTCTACTGTTTCTTATCGTGAGTTGCAGGAGAAGATGCCAATCACGAAAGCAGTACCGTTGGCCTCTCGAGTGTTTCCACTGATGAAAAGGGGAGAGCGGGTCCACATGTACATTACCCCGGAGTAAGTACACTTCCCAAGGATTGCTGATGCACACTTCTGCCAACAGAGAGATGGAGGCTTCAGTTCTCGTTCCCCATCGGTGCTCACCGAGTCCAGTTGGTGGAACCATGGTCACTGAAGCCCTCTGTTTAAAGAGTAGCCTGGGATCAGTGACATCAGTACCAGTGTGAGCCAACATTCTGACATTGTACCATCGATGTGACATGCTCAAGATAGTACAACAACCTCATGACGTCACATTGATGGTACAAAAATGTTAGGAATTAATCAAATTCCATTGATAGTAGGGCTGTCCCATACACTATATAGAGAATAAAGTATGGGTATGTAATGAGAAGTTTACACACACCCGAGGGGTTAGATGCTACATAAACCCCGAGAGTGAAACTTGAGGGGTTTATACATAGCATCTAACCCCGAGGGTGTGTGTAAACTTTGAGTTTACACACACTGGCCCATATGTTTTTTATATAATTGCTGGGTTTAATTTTTTTTCTCCACAGCAATTATATAAAATAATGAGAAGACCTCTGGTGCAGCTGTGGTCTGATTGAGTTTCAGCAGTGTCAGTGGTCGGGATGTGATTGCTGGAAGTGTTTTTTTTTTATTTCCCTCTCTTGCTAGAAGGCAGCTTAATTTTTTTTTGTGTGTGTGTAGCCATTTCTTTTTTTGTTTTAAATGTACTTATTGCTGAGCTGGAGTGCTGGTTTCTGGTCACTCAGGTTAGGTTGGCTGTGGGAACGTGGAAAAGCAGTGCCTGGCACTAGCGTGGCGCATGCACAGGAGAAACAAAACCCGGCACTTGTTTGCCATAATAAACACTCCTTTATTATGGCAAATTACGCTATGGGTTTTGTATAGAAAAAAACAAAACCCAGTTATTATAAATTGATAATACATAGGGAACAGCAGCTTGAAAAATAAATGACTATGAATGAAATTGTAGATGAGTAAATTGCCTAAAAGTAATGCTATAAGAAACAAGAATAATGTAATACATTAAATAATATACAGTATATATAGCTATAATCAAATAAAAATTCCTAAATATGTCTTCATGAACAGAAAGTAGCTAAAGGTAGAAAGTATAGTGAGGGTAGGATTAAGTAGGTTAAATAAGGTAGAAGTGACCAGTTAAGGGAACTGTAAGTAAAACCAACAGCAAAACATCACCAAAAAGATCAGTTAGGTATGTTTCAATGTTCATTTTCTGATGCATTTTTTTACATGTGTAAATTTATTGATAATTGTTAACCAAAATTGTTGAATAAAAGAGCATGACCAAAACACATGAATTAGGTTTCCTTCTGGGTTGTTACACTTAGAACAGGTAGGTTCCATTTTGATGCACCTTTTTTTTTTCATTTTAAAGGGGCTATAATATGCATGGTTCAAAATTTCAAACTGAGTGGTTTTGTGGTTAAGAGAAAGCCTTATATGCGAAATTCCCAAATCATGGACCAGTTCCATCCCAAAACATCCTTATTTATTGCATTGGATCACCATGTTATATTGCCTTCTGGGTTTCCTGTAATGGAATTCAACATGAAGTTATAAATTATGTCTATGGTTGGGTTATTCTGAACTAGCAATTGGAATGACTCAGTATTGGGGGTAGACTTAAGAAACAATGCCTCATTCGGATAGAGAGCAGAAATGCTTTGTTTTAGTTTCACATAAAATTGATTCTCTGTGGGATTTACTGCATATTCTTTCTGTAGTTTTGCAAAACTTTTGAAATTACTATTTTCTATTAAGTTCTCTATTGAGCGAATTCCATTGCTTTGCCAAGTAATATTATTTAACATTTCACCATCAGCTATGATGTTTGGGTTATTCCATGATGGCTGTTTTATTGATCTTGAAAGGTTTATTTTTAGTAATTTCGAGAATTGCTTTACAATTTGTAGCGGATCAGACAACAGGGAAGAACCTATTATCTTTTGGGGTTTGGAGAAAAATAATGATCCTAGACCAAGATTGTTATTTAGTGCCAGAGATTATTCCATAGTAAGCCATTCAGGGCAGTACATCTGGGGAGTAAGTTAACGGCTCCATTTTAAGTTTTGATTTATTCTACATGCTATAAAGTTCAGTTTAAAATCAGGTAGTTTCAGTCCTCCGACATTGATTGGTCTTGCCATTTTATGGTATGAAATTCTTATTTTCTTATTAACCCAAATAAATTTATTAACCAAGCTTTCAATTTTAGCAAGTCAAGTGTTAGGAATTATAGCAGGTATCACAGTAAGGAGAACCAACAGCAAATGATGAATGGTGCCGGGCAGCAGAAAACAGATTCTCACAGGAGGCTGCAGATACAGAGAGAAACACTAGAGGGCACCCTGCTGGTAGCCAAGTGCATAACTTCACTTGGAAACTGAATGAATGTGTGTGACATGTGGCGCTTAACTCAGAATTAGAGATTTTAAGATGGTAGTGATGTGCTTGAGTGGGTGTGCCCTCTTGATGAGGTTACGGAGGCATGCATTCAGTCCTCTGTGAGAAAAGAATCATGGGAGCCAGTATATCAGAATACTGCCATTATAGCCACTCTAATTCTGAGGTGGTGTTTAACCCCTATACAGAAGTAGCATTAGGCACAAGTGACACAAGCAGATGCTTGGGGTGCTTTCATTTTTTTTTTCATTATAAATTTTTATTAGGATTAATAGATAAAAATTACAATTTACAGCATATTCTTAAATATATCTGAACAACAAACAATATGAATTTGATACATCACAGCAGTGGATAATCCTTGTCTAAGAAGCCATGGGGTTCCCATCCAAATAATCCTATAAGGGTATACAGCACCCGGATTATTGTCTCGGCTGCTTTGTCACAAGTATTTCATTCCAGCACTAGAGGGGAAGTGGCTGTCCAAGAATCATTTCCAGAGGCATTGTTCTGCTTTATTCATCAGAGAAAAACACATCCTTTTGTTAAATGATAACTGGTGCGCTTTAAAGTTGAAGCACAACTCAGGCTGAAACACATAAAATGTAAAATATTAAAGCAAGTTTGTTGTCACCTGTGTTTTCAGAATTTTCAACTTTTGTGGCGGTGGGATGGTGGGAGGAGTCTGGAGCACCACGGTGTGCCTGCTTGGTGTACCGTTATACCTAGAACCAGCCCTGAACCTATACATGTAAATGGCTTTGTCTTCCTTCCCATTACTGATGGTGGAGAGGGACACAGTGGGGTTAATCAAATCAGTTTATCTCTGATGAAAATGATCACACATTTATGGATCTGATACGTTGGGATGATTCCGTGATTGGGTTAATGGACAGAGGGGCAGCTTTTGAAACTGTAAGAGGAATCAAAATGATCTGTTACCCAATAAAGGCACCACCTAGCTAACACATTCCGGGGCTAGGCCAACACTGCAGTCCCCAGACAATCTTTTGATGAAATATCACTGACAGGTTATATTAGGGTGTAAAATCCAGGAAAGACATTCTTTTTTTTCTGAATCCCATGTAGACACTGAACTTGGCACCAGGGAAACTGCACCCCCTTAACCCAAAGAACTGTCTCTTGGCACCTGCAAAACCTGTAGTTTCCCCCAAATTACCCTATGAATGGATGGTGACACCATGATATTGTGACATTGCTATATGCATGGCACCCCCCCCCACACACAGGTTTATCCAAGCTGGGGGCCCCAAGAAGGCAGTGTGACTTAATGGAGAGCACCTCTTTGGGAATCAGAACACAGGTTCAAATCCCACCAGAGCTAAGTACTCACTGTGTGATATTGAGCATGGCACTTCCCAGTAAGCAGCTTTCCAGTGTTTCACTCCACGAAAGTTGCAGACATGAAAAGAAGTAGGACCTCGCTGAAAATGAGATGTTGGTTTTCAACTGGGATAGCCTAGGTAACTAAATTGTAAAATAAATACAAAAGAGCCATTACCAATCAGGTTCCACCTGAAACCACAGATGCAGGATTTCAAAGCTCATCGTTTGATCTGTTATCCATGTCAACAGGTTATGTACCTTGGACAACCAGAATGTAACAGTTTGCTACAAAGGTACCCAGTCTAGCAAAGAAATGGCCTTGCAGAATGAAACCTTGCCTCCTCCCCAAAGTCTGTGGAAGCTTAAATCTTCTTGTGTGTGCAGCAGCGGTTGAAGGGCCAACCTGTGACTCTGTAAAGAGAGAGAGAGAGAAGTGCGGAACTCTGCTATTTGGGGATTTGTTTGCACCTATTACACTGGAAATCTCATCGTGACCAGAGATTCAATGATTTGAATGTGCTGCAAGAAACAAAACTGTCAAAATGTGGTTGGTCATACTGCTTAACCCAACGATAAATAAGTCAGGGGGCAAATGGCAGAAATCAGCAACACCTATGAAAATCAAGTGAAAGATATAACTCCCCCTCCCCAACATAATCGACATCCAAGATTTAGTTGAAGTCTTTTTGTTTGTGGGATCTCCTGCTAGGAGAATCCTGTGAAGAAGAGGTGCTCTGTGTACAGTCCTGGTTTCATTTGGTGCCAGAATACAAAATTGAAAAGAATGGATAAAAAAATGTCTGGACAACAGGATGCAAAGGGTAATAGTAAATGGAGTCCACAGTGAAGAAAGGAGGGTAACTAGCAGAGCACCGTAGGATTCGGTACTGGGGCCAGTCCTCTTTAATGTCTTTATAAGTGACATTGGAGAGCACCTGGAAGGAAAAGTATGTCTCTTTGCAGACGACACAAAGATCTGCAACAGGGTTGATGCACAAGGTGGGGTGGAAAGGATGAAAAGGGACTTGGCAAGGTTGGAGGAATGGTCAACTATACGGCAGCTCAGATTCAATGCAAAGAAGTGCAAGGTAATGCATCTGGGAAACAAAAACTCATAGGAGGAGTACACAATGGGGGGTGAGATAATAACAACAACAAAAATCGAAAGAGACCTTGGTATAATTATATCAGATGACCAAAAGGTGGGCAAGCAATGTAAGAAGGCAGTAAGGAGGGCTGGGGGGATACTGGGATGCATAGGGAAAGGCATCAACAGTAGAAAACAGGAAGTTGTTATCCCTCTGTACAGACAGTTGGTGAGACCCCATCTGGAGTACTACGTGCAATTCTGGAGACCCCATCTCCGCAAAGACATAGACAGAATGGAAGCTGTTCAGAGGAGGGCAAACAAAATGGTGCAGGGTCTGCACCAGATGACATCTGAAGAGAGACTAAAGCAGCTTAATATGTATACCCTTGAGGAAAAGGAGGAGAGAGGACATGATAGAAACTTTTAAGTACCTCAGTGGAAGCAACAAAGTCCAAGAGGGTAGCATCTTTCAGAAAAGAGATGTGCAAGAACAAGGGGCACAATTTGAAGATAGAGGGACAGCTCAGAGGTAATGTGTAAGTATTTTTCACAGAGAGGTTGTGGATGCATGGAACAGCCTTCCTGAGGAGGTTGTGGAGTCAGGAACAGTGGGAGAATTCAAGAATGCATGGGACAGACATAAGGCAATTCTAGTGGGGGTAGGAGGAAGTAAGCTGTTGATTAACTAGAATCTGCAGCTTATCCATCAGGTAGGGAAATGGGCAGACTAGGTGGGCCAAGCGGTCCTTATCTGCCATCAAATTCTGTGTTTCTATGTAATGTGTGATCCTTGCAGCTGGTGGACTTTAGTCTGTGTCTGTATGTGGCCATTTGCAGAACAGTTGTCCCACATAAGTCGCAAAGTGACCCAACCTTCAGAAACAGAATGGTTTGAGAAAAATCAGCTTGGTGCAGAACACCTGGGTCCCGATTTTCACAGGGCCAAAAACTGCACATACTTGGCAGGAAAAGTTGTGCAATGGGAGTCCTGTTGTGGTGCTGAATCTCCTGCCACATGTACTGGATTTTCAAAGTGGGTGCCATTTCACAACTTCTTCCCTATTTTTTCTGCTCACAAGCCACACCAGGTATGACCACTCATGACAAGTGCACAGAACAGGGAACTCCACGCACCTGCGGAGAAACTACTGAAAATAGCAGTTTGTCAGCAGGTCAACAGAGCAGATATTTTCCCCCTCCCACCAGCAAATTGCATATGTAGCAGCTCCTCCCAACCCTTTGAAATTTGCACACCTAGTATGGTAAAAATAGAGGGTTTTTTTCTACAACCACTGGGCTTGGGAATGCTTAAGCTACCTTCAAAGGTTTGGGGCTTAGTATCTGTGCTCAGGTTGTGTGTGTGTGCGTATGTGTGTGTGGGGGGGGGGGCATAATTACCATGAATGCAGCCAGGAGTTATGACTCTCGGCTCCCTCTCATTAGAAGGGACATCCTTCATTTTACCTCTTAAAGACCCTCTGTCTCACTGGCAAATGAGAACAGTTGCTGCCCGACATTTTACACTGACAGTTCACATCTGAAATTCTTAATAAGCTATGATGTCCTGTTTGGGCTTTACGTGCTGAGGGGTTGGGATGGAGGGGTCATGGCATTGTATGATTGGGCCGGGAGGGGGCTATCACTTGATTAACAGGGAATCTCTCACATTTACTGTGGGGATTGGAGTGGGGGGCGGGCTGCCTCTGGACTATCTGGGATTTTTGCACCTTTGTAGTGGGGATCAGAGAGGGGAGATACCACTAGACTAATGGGGAATGGCTTACTGTTGTAACAGGGACCTGATGGGAGGCAGGGTACCACCACCCCCTTCCATTCGCTCTGCTCCTGCCCTTCTCACTCTGAAATCTCTCCTCTGAGAGTTCTTTATTCAATGCTGCAAGTGTTTATGATATTGGGGGGACTTCTGTTAGCTGTCTTCCACCCTACACTGTCACATATTATTGTTTTGTTGCTCACTGTTTAATGTTCTTTAGCTTTTTCTGCAATTTACTGTATGGCATTTTTATTCTTGAAGCATTTTCCTGTAATCAGTGTATTTTGCTATGCTTATTTCCATGTTGTTGTTATTGTTGCGTGTTGTACTTTGTATGTAGTCTGTTCTCTACTCTTCCCCTTCCCCCCAGGATGCAGCTGGAAGCCAGCTGATACCAGCTCACTGTGAGCTTCTTGGTAAAAATGTTGAAATCAATCAATCAGTGATTAACAGTAAATTTTACAAATGCCAAACCCCTCACCCTAACCAAGTTTTAACCTGGTAATTCCAAGGTTTCATTATGTGTCCAGCATTTTGTCTCTATTTCTCTAATTTTTCCCTTTTTTACTCACTTTTGGACCAGGGTCTCACATTTCATCAATTTTTTCCCATACTTAGGTCAGGGTCCCACGCTTTGTCTTTTTCCTCACATTAGGGACAGGGTCCCACTTGTTGTCTCTTTTTTACCCATACTTAGGCCAGGGTTCCAGATTTTGTCTTTTTTACCCACATTTGAGCCAAAGTTCCACATTTTGCCTCTTGTTCCTCCTCCCCCACACACACACACACATTTCAGCATGGCCCTGTGTTTTGTCTCTTTTTAACCACATTTGGATGGCAGGCTCACACATTTTGTCTCTTTTTCCAACATTTGGACCGGGGTGCTACATTTTGTGCCTTCCACATTTGGGCAAAGGTCCCATATTTTGTCTCTTCCACATTCGGGCCGGGGTCCCACATGCTGTATTTTTCCCTATAATTGGGCCAGGGTCCCACATTTTGTCTCATCTTCCACATTTGGGTCAGGGTCTCACATGTTGTCTTTACCACTCATGGGCCAGGATCCCACATGTTGTTTCTTTTTCTCCACATTTGTGCCAAAGTTTCATAGTTTGTCTCATCCACATTAAAGCCAGGGTCCTATGTTTTGTCTCTTCTCCCCACATTTTGAGGGCTTGGGTTTCATAGTTTGCTCCCTTTCCCAAGTTTGGGGAGCATATGCCCCACATTTGGGTGACACAACAAGAAGTATGCAGGAATTACTTATTCTACTTACAAATATCAAGTCAGAGATCAGAAAATAAGTTATTTCTCATTCAAATTCATATCACTACAAGACAGGGCCAAACAAAACTGAAGATTTGTTCAGTGCTGCAGAGTTTTGAAGGAAGGACTATGGCTTCCGGGACTTCCCCTGCAAAAAAAAAAAAAAAAGAATAGCACTGGCTCGTGGAGTTCCTGAATCCATGGACTGTTAACAGTGATGGGGGAGGGGCACTGCGAGAGCTGCTTCAGAAAGAACCTCTTGCTTTAGTTGGTAATAGGCTGTCATAGGAGTACATTTCCACTAGATGGTGCTGCAGACCAAGGAATTGTTCAACCTCTGTTCTGGCTACATTCAAGACCCAACCTTAGGGAAGCAAGCACTAAGGTAATGGTGCTCTGTTGTTTAGGAGATTCGTTTGCACTTATTACGCTGGGAAATCTCATCGTGACCAGATATTCAATGAGTCAAATGTGCTGCAACAAAAAAACTGTCAAAACGTGGTTGGTCATATCGCTTAACCCAACAATAAATAAATCAGGGGCAAATGACAGAAATTAGTGACACCCCGGAAAATCAAGTGAAAGTTAAGATATAACTCCCCCTGCCCAACATATTTGTCTGTGGGATACCCAGCTAGGAGAATCCTGTGGGGGTGGGGTGCTCTGTGCATAGCCCTGGTTTTATTGGGCGCCAGAATAAAGAATTGAAAAAAATGCATGACCTTTGTAGCTGGTGGACTTTAGTCTGTGCGAGTATGTGGCCCATTGCAGAACAGATATCCCACAGACAGTTACGAAGCAGCCCAACCTTCAGAAACAGAATGGTTTTGTAAAAATCAGCTTGATGCAGAACACCTGGGTCCTGATTTTCACAGGGTCAAAAACTATGCACATGCGGCAGGAAATGTTGTGCAACAGGGGTCCCGTTGCCATGCCGAACCTCCTGTCACAGATACTGGATTTTCAAAAAGGGTGCCATTTCACAACCTTTTCCTTATTATTTCTGCGCACAAGCCACGCCAGTTATGACCACTCATGACAGGTGGGCAGAGCAGGGAATTTGGCGCACCTGCAGAGAAACTGCTGAAAATTGCAGTTTGTCAGCAGGTCGCCAGTGCCAGCATTTTTTCCCCTCCCACCAGAAAATTGTAACCCCTCCTAGCCCTTTGAAAAATTACACCCCTGGTGTGGCAAAAATAGATTTTTTTTCTGCAATCATTGGGCTTGGGGTGCTTAGGATGCCTTTGGAAGTTTGGTCCCTTGTATCTGTGCTCAAGTTGTGTGTGTGTGTGAGCCAGGAGCCAAGCCTCTCAACTCCCTCTCTTTAGGAGGAGTATCCCTCATTTTACCTCTTCAAGCCCTTCTGTTGCACTGTCAAACCAAAACAGAGCTGTCCCACACGTCACACAGAGTTTAAAACCATCCAGGATGATCATTAACAGTAAATATTACAAACACCAAATCCCTCTGTATAACCAAGTTTTAAGCTTGTATTCCCAAAATGTCCTTATGTGTCCCACAATTTGCCCCTTTTTCTCTTTTTTACCCACTTTTGGTCCAGGGTCTCACATTTTGTCAATTTCTCCCCATATTTGGGTCAGGGTCCCACATTTTTTTCTCCATTTTGCTGCATTTGGGCTTGGGTCCCATATCTTTTTTTTTTTCAGTTGTTTAACCAGGAGTAGCACACTAAGCTGAAAGTTTTTTTACAGGAGCGACCTGGGAGCACAGGGAAGTTAAGTGACTTGCTCAGGGTCACACAGTACGCAAGTGGAAGCTGTGGGATTCAAACCCAGGTCTGGTCTGCTGGATGTCACCACATTTGCAGCTCAGAGCCTTAAACCACTGTGCTATACTGCCTCAAATATCTTGTCTTTTTTCCTCCCATTAGAGCCAAGGTCCAACATGTTGTCTCGTTTTCACCCACGCTAAGGCCAGGGTCCCAACATTTTGTGACATGTTCCTACACATTTTAGCTTTTGTCCCTCATTTTTTCTCTTTTTTTTTCTAATTTCTTTTACCTCCTCAGCTGGGGGAGGCCCTATGGTTCCCCTCTTCAGGTGTCCCATCTCGGCTGCTGCCCCAGACTCAGTCAGAGCTAGAACCCTTTTTGCCATGCCATCCCAGCTCGCATCACAGCGGGGATTTATCCCACACACTGTGGAGACATGGAGGCCAGAGGCTGAAGAGGAGCTAACTTAAGTGTGTCCATCACGGATCCGATGATATCGGCCGTCACTCGCACCAGAGGATTAGTATTTTTGTCCTTAGTCCCCTTCCCCCATGACATGAGTATGTACTGGCATCAAAGATGCTTCTGCGCATGTGCTCGCCCGCAGTACATCCGATGCCTGTTCGCTCCAGCCCACACACTGATCCCCGATCCTGCACTAGTCCCCAGCCACTTCCAGGAGCCAGTGGCTCAGCGATCCTCCCCACCTTCCCTCCCTGAAGGAGGAGAGCAGTCTGTGGGACACTCAATCCTCCTCCCCCGGCCGACCCTCCAAGATTCGAGGTCACTCCTGACCCCGGGTCATCGGCGTGGGAAGAGATAAGGTTCCAGTGCCTCAGCCCTCTGTGTCTCTGGGCTGGCATTTTTTCTCTTTTTATCCAGATTTGGATGCCAGGGTCACACATTTTGTATCTTTTCCCCCACATTTGAACCAGGGTCCCACATTTTGTCTGTTGCATATTTCGGTGTGGGTCCCATATTTTATCTCTTTTTACCCACATTTGGATTCCAGGGTCACACATCTTCTCATTCCCAACACTTGGGCCAGGGCCCCACATTTTGTTTCCCCCCATATTTGGTGAAGGGTCCAACATTTTGTCTCTTTTACCCCACATTTGGAGGTCAGAGCCCCACATTTTGTCTCTTTTCCCCCACATTTGGAGGTCAGGGTCCTACATTTTGCCTCTTTTCTCCCACATTTTGAGGTCATGGTCCCACATTTTGACATAGAAAGGTGATGTCAGAAGAAGACCAAAGGTCCATCTAGTCTGTCCATTTGTTTGCATGAACCCCTGTTGGGCCATGCCTGCTAGCATTTAACTCTTACTCAAGATGAGTCCCCACCCTTGACTCTGTATTGCATGTATGTCTTGTCCCAATCAAGTTTGAAGGAGGTGATTGTTTTGGCCACCACCCTCTCAGAAAATAATAACTTTCTGACAGCACATCTGAACCTCCCTCCTTTGAGTTTCCAGTTGTGCCCTCTAGTGTTAGAGTTGTGGGACCTAGTAAAAAGTTCTGAGCATGGCACTTTGTTGATGCCTGTCAGGTACTTAAATATCCCGATCGTGTCCCCCCTCTCTCATCTGGCCTCCAGTGAGAATAACTTCCACTTTTTCAGGCGTTCCTCATATGGCAGTTCATGTAGTCCTGTTATCATCTTTGTTGCCCTTCCCTGGACCATCTCCAGTCTGTTGATGTCCTTCTTTAGGTGTGGGCTCCAAAACTGGATGCAGTACTCCAGCTGAGGTCTCACCAGAGATCTGTAAAGAGGTAGTATAATGTTTCTGTTCCTGCTGTCAAAGCTTCTGCTGATGCACCCCAACATTTTGTTGGCCTTGCTACATGCAGTTACACTGATTGGTTGCCTTAAGGGACTCATGAATTAACACTCCTAGGCCCCTTTCCTCTGATGAGGTATTAAGTTGCACCCTGTTCAACCAATATTCCATTCTAGGGTTGTTTTTGCCCAGATGCATCACTTTACATTTCTTTGCATTAAAGTTGAGTTGCCATTGGTTGGACCATGCCTCAAGTTTTCCTAGATCGGCTTGAAGTTTGCTGGTGGATTCTGGGGTATCCACCCTTCCTCCCAATTTAGTGTCATCAGCAAACAGTGCTAATCTGCCATTGATGTCCTTACCCATGTCGCTAATGCAAATGTTGAAAATCACAGGACTGAGGAAAGAACCCTGTGGAACCCCACTTACAACATCTCCCTTCCTCGAACCCACTCCATTGATTGCCAACCTTTGACTTCTATCTTGGAGCCACACTTTTATCCAGTTGATAAACTGGTCTGAAATACCAGTGTCTTTGAGTTTAGCTAGCAGATGCTTGTGTGGAATGGAGTCGAAGGCTTTACTGAAGTCGAAATAAAGCAGGTCCACTGGGAGTCCTGTGTCTACTTCAGCGGATACCCAATCAAAGAATGATATGAGAGTCATCAAGCATGATCTTCCCACCGTGAATCCATGTTGCTTGGGGTCTTGGAGGTTGTTCTTGTCCAGGTAATCAACTATGTCTTGTTTAATCAGTGTTTCCATCAGTTTACACACCAGTGAGGTCAGACTGACGGGTCTGTAGTTCCAAGCTCCTCTTTGCTCCCACTGTTATGCAGGGGATCATGTTGGCATTTTTCCAGTCCTCTGGAACTACTCCAGTCTGGAGGAAGAGGTTGAATAGTCTGGACAATGGTTCTGCTAGTTCCTTGGTTAATTCTTTTAGGACCCTAGGGTGAATGTCATCTGAGCCGGGTGATTTATCTTGATTTAGACTTTTGAGCGCTCCCATGACTCTTTTAGTGGTAAATACTTGAGTTCCTATAACTTCCGGTTTGATTGAAATGCCACTTACTGGCATGGGCCCACCCCTCCTATCCTGCCCTCCATCTTCCTCCATGACAATATTTTCCATTCTCTCTCTATTTCTTCTAGAAAATCTACTGTTGGTCAATCTGCTTTTTCCCACAGCTAACCTAAATGGTGTACTGTCACCGCAGTGACTCTAAGACCACAAAGACCATCACAGCGACAGGAATAGGGCAAAACCCGGACGTCGCTATGATGGTCTGTGCAGTGATTGAGACTGCCTCGCTGGGTGTTTTGCCCCCCCCATGGTCCAACTCCAACTCGGAGTTGGAGTTCTAGAGGCCGGACGGTGTGGGGGGGGCACAGCCCCCCACATGGGGGGGTTCGGGGGCATAGCCCCCAATAGAGAGTACCGACATTCCCGAAGCTACAATGCCGACAGTCAGCATGGTGGCTGTCACTGTAGGGGATGTCGGTGCTAGCGCTGTTGATGTGCTATGGTAAAACCTTCCTAAACTTTGGTCCTCCCTTCCCCTTTCAATTCGATCTGCCTCTTCTCCCTCTTCCCTGAAGTCTCTTCTTTATGACTTTTGTTATCCTTACCTGCAACTGTCTATAACCCGTTTCTCCTCAGTCTCCCATTCACTAGTTTTGCCTTGTTTATGCTTTTCCACTATTTTCTCTTCTTTACATATAAGAGTGTGTTTTTACTTGTACTGTATTAATTTACTATTTGCCTCTAATATTTATGGTGATGTTTCTCATATTACTGTATTGTTGTATTTGACTTCTTATTTTTAATAGTTTTATTGTTTAGCTATCTCCCTTTCCTTTTTTCTTCCAGGACACATCTGGAAAGGATCTGTTATCATCTCAGCATATCTTTTCTGCTTAAACTTTTAAGTAAATAAGTAAATAAATTTGGAGGTCAGGGTCTCCTCATTTTATTTTTCCCCACATTTATTAGGCCAGGTTCTCACAGTTTGTCTTTTCATCACATATGGGCCAAAGTCTTACATTTTCTCCCCCGCCCACACACAATTTATTTTATTTATTTATTTCAAGATTCGGATATTACCTTTGAGCAAAGCTCTTTTACAAGGTTCCACGTCAGGTACAACAAAGTGTGAACACCTGAGAACAAAGAAAACAAAGGAGGGTGGCGCCCCAGTGTAAGCAAATTAAAAGGGTGAAATATTATTAACAGAGACATAAGCTATCTGGTAAGTAAAAAGAAACATGACAAGGCCAAACATTGTCAGGTACACAGGTATAATTTACAACAGCCAAAGACTAGGTACAAAGGTGTAATCTTCAGTAGCCAGGGTGCTAGATCCATCTACATAGTGGAATCGATGTAGAGCTGGGGGTGGGGGATCCAGGACGTGGGCAGTGGCCCTGTGGGTTCTTTCTTAAAAAGGGTGTGGGAGGTGACTTGATCCATGTCAGTTAGCTAGGCGATTGTGTCTTAAGACTTGCAGGGCTGGGAATGCATTTACTGCCTACAGCAACAGGCCATGCTTCCAGAGAGGTATTGTTTAAGCTCGGCTTTAAGGGGCAGTAGGCTTGAATTTGTCAGTAGGTGAGCCAGCATCTCATTAAGCCACAGGGGAGCATGGTATGCAAACGACCGCTGTCCCAGTGTTGTTTTTCTGAATGGGACCACTAGGGAGCCCCGGAAGTGGCCCCTGGTCTAGTACCCAGATCTACAGCCAGGCATCAAGCTGCTGAGGAACGGAGCCGCTTTGCCTAGTACTGATGTCTTACCCAACAGGCAGGTTTGGTATTTTATTCTGTTGGCTAGGTTAAGCCAATTGGTCTGCTCAAAGAGGGAGCATGTGTGCGTAAGGTTGTCTGCGTCAAGTGTTAGCCTGCACGCCTTGTTAAGGGCCATTGTAGTGCGTGCAAGTGCAGTACTGGAGGCGGCCCCATACACCACAAGTCCGTAGTCGATGACTGACAGAACTGAGGAGGAGACCAAGAGACGAAGGGCTAATGGTGTGAGGTATTGCCTATGCCTATATACATTTAGGCTCTGGTTTCACATTTTGTTTCTTTTTATCCACATTTGGTGGTCAGGGTGCCACATATTGTCTTTTTCCCCACATTTGGGCCAGTGTCCTACATTTTGTTCTCTTTTTTTTCTCAACATGTGGGCCTGGGTCCCTGATTTTGTCTTATTTTTCCCCACATCTAGTGAGCCAGGGGCCTCACAGTTCATCTTTTTCACCACATGTGGGTCCAGGTTCCAGATTTTTCCTTTTTTTCTCCCACATTTAGGCTCTGGTCCCACATATTGTCACTTTTTCTGCACATTTGGAGGTTAGCGTCCCATATTTTGTCTCTTTTTCCTCATATTTTGGCCAGGTTCCCACAGTTTTTATCTTTTCTTTCAGCATGTGTGTGTGCTTGAGTCCCACATTTTGACTTTCCCCCCCTATATTTAGTCGATCAGGACCTCACAGTTCATCGTTTTCCCCACATTTGGGCCAGGGTCCCACATTTTATCTTTTTTTCCCCACATTTAGAAGGCCAGGATCTTACAGTTTGTTTTTTACTCCACATTTGGGCCAGTACCCCACATGTTGTCTCTTTCACATTTCTGCCAGGGTCTCACACTTTGTCTTCTTCCCCATATTTGGGCCAGGGTCCCACATTTTGTCTCTTTTTATCCCCATCTGGAGGCCAGGATCTCACATTTTTTCTCTCTGTCTCCCCAAGAACCAAGATCACTTATTTTGTCTTTTTCCCCCACATTGGGCCAGGGTCCAACAATTTTATCCCCCCGCCCCCCACATTAGGGGAAGAGCCCACACTTTCTCTCTTTCTCCTCCCACATTAAGGCCGGGATCCCATATTTTGTCTCTTTTCCCCACGTTTTGAGGGCCTGGGTCTCACAGTCTGCCTCTCTTTCCCACGTTTGGGGAACACATGCCCCACATCTGGGTGCCACAAGGAGCAGCATGCAGGGATTACTTATTCTACTTAAAGATATCAAGTCAGAGATCAGAAAGGTTATTTCTCATTTAAATTGATGTCACTACAGCACAAGGACATATAAAACTAGAGGTTTGTTCAGTGCTGCACAGTTTTGAAGGAAAGACTAGGGACTGGGGGACTTCCCCTGCAGATAAAAAAAAAGAATGGAACTGGCTCACGAGTTCCTGAATCCAAGGACTGTTAACAGTGATGGGGGGAGGGGTACTATGAGAGTTGCTTCAGAAAGGCTCTCTTGCTTTTAGTTGGTAATAGGCCGTCATAGGAGTACATTTCCACTAGATGGTGCTGCAGGTCAAGGAATTGTTCAACCTCTCTGTCTACCAGCCCCAAGGTTAGGGAACCAGACAGTAAGGTAATAGTGCTTTGCATATACCTTTTCATTGTATCTCATTACGAGGGATGTCCCTCTTCCTCCATTCAGAGCATTTTTCCCACATAGAGAAGGTCCTTTCCTATACTAAACAGACCTCAGGTACTTAACGTTTAACATAAACTTCCTCAAGGGGATTATTATATTCATGTACTGGTGACACATTTCTGCCCGTGCAGCCTTTATTATTTAAATTCTGACTTTTTTTTCTCAGTAAATTCTCAGAACTATTGATAGTTGTCATGTAAATGTGATCTCTGATTCAACATTAATTTGTGGAAAAAAATCGATTAATACTGCCAAGAAAATTCAATTACTGGCATTAAGCAAATTGAATCATTAAAGCCATTTTGCTACGAACATCATTTAAGTCCAGCTCCCCAATAAATGGGTCATTCCAACATTAATGCCGCCGTTTGTTTCACAGCACTGAGCTTGATGAGTCTGTCCGGGCTACGGCATGAGATTAAATTCCACCTTGTGTAACCAGCAAGTGTTAATGAGGCCAGTTGATTAATTGAAATCCCTTTGTAAAAACCCCAGCTGCGCCAAGTCTGTTGGGCAGCAATGATATAGGAATAAAATATACCCAGGTATACGTAATAAGGGTGGAATTCTGTCACGTCGTTCTGGTGACATTTATTGATACATATGTAACCAGGTCGCCATCAGTGTTTTGGTTACTACCCCTGGCTCAGAAAAGGTTGAGTGGCCTGGGTTCTGATTTTTTCTGATTAGGAGGGTTTGTTTCCAGATCTTTGAAAATTAGCACGGTGCCTCCACTCAGAGTAAATTTCAGTGGGCCTGATCTCAGAACGGTACAACCCCCTGGGTTGTAGTACCTCCCCCACCTCTCCACAGTACGGCCCCACACCAGTAAAACCACAGTGCAATCTTGAATCAACCAAATCAGGCAATTTTTGAATATCGCTAATAATATACTCACGAGACAAATTATAAAAATACTAATAAAACATTTACTGAGGGACCTTCACAGAGGATAGGGGAAAGAAATGCAAAGAAAAGTTCAGCAGTAGAGCAAGTGCTATAATGACCCGACAGAAGCTGGAAATCAGCAAAACGCTATCTGGTTTCCTTGCAAATATAACAAACCACAAGCAATGCCCACTTCCTGCCAGGCAACGCAAGTTAAAGGCAGCTTCACCTGACCCACATGGGGAATATTGCCCACTGGTACCAGGTTACCCCTACAGTCTAAGGGAGCTCCCCAAACTTCACTCGGTGCCCAGCCATTGTAACATTGCAGGCCCGATGTCATTGCAGCTGGTTGGCTAGAGGTGGTGCACTTTAAAAACAAACAACATGAAGTATTTTAACAGAAAACCTCACAGGCCATTTGATTGCTTAAAATGGCTGAACCCCCTAGCGAGGTATTTATACTTCCTAGCTTGATGGCCAGAACTGAAGTGGGTGCTAACTTTATACAGGTATCCCCAGGTTGCAGGGCAAGCCCTGAGAGCACTCACTGTCCCGATGTACCAGTTCCCTGTTTCAGGGCTCCTTTTCCTCCTCTGTTGTAGATGCTGGCTCTCTCAGGATAACGACTTGGGTTGGCTGTAGATGCTGGCTCTCTCAGGATAACGACTTGGGTTGACTGTAGATGCTGGCTCTCTCAGGATGAAGGTTTGAGTTGGCTGCAGATGCTGGCTTTCTTGGGATGAAGGTTTGAGGTGGCTGTAGGTGCTGGCTCTCTCAGGATAACGACTTGGGTTGGCTGTAGATGCTGGCTGTCTCCGAAACTCAGACCATTCCAGGGAGCAGGGGCCACATACTCCGCACCCACGTCCAGGCTTCCAACCCCAGTGTGGGCGATAGCTAGTACCTGGCTGTGGTACCAACCGTCCGTCTCCCGGACTGTCTGCTGGACTTTGCAGGTTTTTACTTTTTGTCAGAGCAGGCTGGCTTGACACAAAGTCTCTCTGGTGCCCACAGGCTGGCAGCTGTGGCATGAAGATACCTCCTTGACTGAAGGCAAGTTACAGTCTCTTATACCAGTTGAAGTCTGAAAATTCAGGCAAACAGGCTTACTGTTCAGGCTCAGTAAATGTAGAGGTTATGAAAATCATCCAATGTCTCACTCTTCTAGGGCTATATAAGCCCAGGTGGGCTTTGCTGTTAGGGTACCACCCTGGCACTAACCCTCCTCTCTTTTCGCGGGCTAACTGCAGACTCACTCTCTGTTTCTGCCCTCCAGCACCTTCTTGGGGCAAAAGCAGCTTCCAATTGGTGCAGCCCACTGTCAGTTCCTTTAATTAGTATGCAGAATGTTCACTCAATGCCTTATTGACTAATTAAAAGGTGCCAAGGACACAGCTAGTCCTTCTCCCAGAAACCTTGGGGTGGCAGTTGCCGAGATCCCTGACCTCTGATTGGCTACAGGTGAGGTCAGAGGTTGATGGTGGCCATTTTCCTTTATACACAGTTGCTGTACTGTAATAGGATTTTCATGGGGCAACAAGCAGACTGTTTCATTTTTCTACCCCACCATGCTTGATAGAGTCCCGGTGTGAGTGCCCTTTAATCCGGTGGTGGTGCTGCTGCGATTTTTTCCTCTGTGCTCCATGTCGGGAGGTCTGTTTTCTGCTGCCCCCCCCCACTTGCAAGCAATGTCTCTGAGCACCAGGCAGCCACTCCATTCTTAAAGGTGCAGTGCGCTAGTTTTTTTTGTTCTTTTCTTCTCCCCCTCCTAGTGCCTCAGTGTCCCCTGATGCCTGCTGGTGTCCCTGGGGCTGGAGCACACTAGGGGAGGTGCTGAGGTAGCTACCAATGCAGCCTGTAGTTCTGTGATGAGCAGGCACTTCACTACAGCAAACATCCATACTGGTAATGCTCGCACGTTAGAGCAGAGCAACTGCTCGAATATGTGCACTTTCCTGTGCGGCAGTGCACCACTTCCTGGTAATGGCTCCTCCGGTCCCCTTCAACTGGCAGCCCTGGGGCTGCAGCAAGCAAATAAAAGGGATGCTGGGTCCAGGGATGGATTGGACGCTAAGGTAAGCCCCCCACAAATGGGGGGGGTTACACATAGGTACATAGAAGCTGACTTCAGAAAAAGGCTCTTGACCCATCTGGTCTGCCCACCCTACCTAGCAGTTCTGCCTTGCCCTTGTGGCAATCCTCCCCTCTTTTTACTGCCCCCCCTTTTTCTAACTAATCCCACCAGCCTGTCCCATTCCTGCTGGAAGCTGCTGATTGATTTGGTCTGTACCACGTCTGCAAATTGCTTATTACACTTTTCCACACCCTTTCCATGAAGAAGTGCTTCTGGACGTCCTTTTTGAAACTTCCCCTGCCAGCTTTAGTGAATTCCCTCTTGTACCTGTGTTTGAACTCAAGGAGAATAGTAGACTCTGAGAGTGAAACTTGAGGCGTTTATATTTGGTACCAGAATCCCAAGATACAAGTATCCCCTTATTTATGTATATCTTGCTATATTTTATTTGTTGCAATATATAGTAGTTAGTGCCGGTGCAGGGAATGAGCCAATAAGGAGAAAGCATCTATTCAGCATGAGGAGAGTACACTTACTAGAGCTACCTGAGCATACTGCAGTTTAGCAGTCTCATGCTTCACTAAAAAGGTGGTGGACACTGGGAACAGACTGCTAGCAGACGTAGTGGAGGCTTCAGGCATGCGTTTGAGAGACATAGGGGTGTTTTAGAAAACAGGCAAGGAGGGAGGGTCACCAGAGACCAGGTAGGGTCTGTGGCAACAGATTATGTAGGAAATACCTGGGCAGATGAAGTAGACCAAATGGTACTTTTCTGCTGACAAATTCTATGTTTCTACGCTTACTCGAAGAAAAACATGACGTACAGTAACAGCAAACTATTTTCCAGCCTTGTAACTGGCAAGTTCTCTGATGTCAGAGCTAGCCAGTTAAAAGGCTGTAAAGTTCAAGGGACTGTAGATCTATTAAAGAGCAACTCTGTACTTCAGCATGTGCTTTTAATGCCTATTTTTGTTTTCAGCATTCCTTTCTATGATTTACAGCACACCTTGGTAATCCATCTAAAAAGCCTGTATAGAAAACATTGGAAAACATTTGCCTCTCCCCTGTTACCTCACAGTGCCTTTGTTTATGACATCATAGTGCTCACCATGGCAGCAGACTGTGATGTCACAGACAACAGTTCTGTGGTTAGCAGAGGAGAGTCAGGTACATTTTTAAAGACTAAGTGAAGTAAGTACTGTGTTCTCTACAATATTTAGAAGACCAACAACAGGGAAAAGAAAAAAAACCAAATACCTAGAAAACAATAAACCTAACTTATTTGATATAAAGCTAGTGTTTTTAAGCTTTTTTATTATAACAGAGAGTTGCTCTTTAACATTCTCCCATGTACTGTATTATAACTTTTATTAAGTTACCAGGGAGTATAGCTACACAAGCTTTTGCGAGCCCGGGCGTCTTTGGCCCACCTTTCCCAATTTCTGATTTAGCTGGGAAACGCACCTGACTTTGAGATGCTAGAGGTCTCTAAAGTTATTATAAAGCAGTGACTTGGCTAAAAATGGAGCATTCTGATTGGCTGACAGAATTCTACAATGGTTATGCTAATGACTGGTAACACTTGTGTACCAATAGAACTAGTAGAATTTGACCAATAGGAATAATCAGTTTAAAAATGTAAAACTCGAGCCAGGTTAGTAGTGCAGTGGTAGCAGCACTGCTCATTTTGCCGGCAACGAGGGCTTGGGAATTGACTCAGGTCACTCAGGGGCTGGCCAGGGGAATGTGGATTGAATGTCCCTTAGTTGGCTCTCTTTCCTTGGGGAAGGGAGGTTAACACTTTCCTCTGGTCGGCTGCTACCTGGAGCAATCCAGGTAGCATTGCAGCATGACCGCAGGGGACAGAATCCCACACTCGGATGCCTGGGTTATCTCCGCAGAGGTGAAGCACCACAGGGGTCAGAATCCCACACTCAGATGCCAGGGGTATCTCTGCAGAGGTGGAGCACTGCAGGGGATGGAATCCCACATTCAGATGCCAGGGGTATCTCTGCAGATGTGGAGCACCACAGGGGATGGAATCCCACATTCAGATGCCAGAGGTATCTCTGCAGAGGTGGAGCACCACAGGGGATGGAATCCCACATTCAGATGCCAGAGGTATCTCTGCAGAGGTGGAGCACCACAGGGGATGGAATCCCACATTCAGATGCCAGAGGTATCTCTGCAGAGGTGGAGCACTGCAGGGGATGGAATCCCACACTCAGATGCCAGGGGTATCTCTGCAGAGGTGGAGCACTGCAGGGGATGGAATCCCACACCTGGGTGCCAGGGGTATCTCTACAGA
Source organism: Neoceratodus forsteri (assembly GCA_016271365.2). Classification (NCBI taxonomy): domain Eukaryota; kingdom Metazoa; phylum Chordata; order Ceratodontiformes; family Ceratodontidae; genus Neoceratodus; species Neoceratodus forsteri. Next base: position 157,444,903 of record JADMNL010000032.1, on the reverse strand, counting down.
GGTGGAACACTGGGGGGGGGGGAAGCAAAAACAGCTCCACTGCTATAGGAGGGGTGCACGAGATAGAATCATAAAATCAATAACAAAAGTCAGCACACCTCCGCTCGGCACCACACAGGGCATAAATTTTATTAAATGAAAATGCAGACACTACAATAAGCCAGCATCAGGAATCGCAACACAGAACCCCGACCGGTTTCGTACTAGTGACACGTCATCGGGGGTGGTCCATTACTTCTAAAGACGCTACATAAACAGGGTGAAATTTAAAGTGGCAGAGCATCTATAAAAAACCCACACATCATGCTAATGCATATAAACATATAGAGATTGAAAAGGACTATAACATACTAATCATTCTATTGATAACTGCAATACAGTATTATTAGTACAAACAACACCCTATTAGCAGCAAGTGTTAAAAAACACAGCAAAACACGGTAAGGTTCAAATATGATACTGGATATAAGATAAAAAGGAAACATTGCAAGTGCATTTGGTAATGGATTGATATAAACATTCTCAGTATGCATTACAAGTATGGTTGCTTTATTTATATGTGTGTGTGTTTTTATGCACATTTTATGTTTCCTTTTTATGTCTTCTTTCTACTTATTTTTCTCCATAGGTACAACTGATGTAACTGTGACAAGGAGCACTGCAACGAGTGTCTTGGACTCTGGGAGCAGCTCTCTAGTATAGTATCTTATATCCAATATCATATTTGAACCTTACCGAGTTTTGCTGTGTTTTTTAACACTCACTGCTAATAGGGTGTTCTTTGTACTAATAATACTGTATTACAGTTATCAGTGGAATGATTTGTATGTTATCTGTCACAACCCCACTCAGCAGGTCAGCCCTCTACTCCCAAAGTGTCAACCTCCGAGTGCAGTCTTGTGAACAGTTAACAGAAACAGGGTAACCCTCCTGTCTGTTTTGTGGGTTTGAATCAACCTTTGGTCTCAGTTCTGGAGGGATTCAAACTGTGAACCTCTTGCTAGTGTACCCAATGCACAGGCTCAGATAATTCTGTCTTTGGGGGCGCCAGATATCTTTGCCTATGGGCACCTAACCAGGTGTACAAAATGAACCCTTAAAAACTCTAATAAAGACCTCAGATTACTCTTACCTTTTTCCAGTTTGGTATCACCATTCAAGCTTATGCACAGTGTCTGCTTTAATCATATATACATCACTTGTTAAAAAAAAGAAATTCAAAGACAGACCAAGTAGGCTCTAAAAACAGAGTTTTACTAAAATAGATAAAAATATGTAAAACATAAAATACAGAACCATATATCACAAGAACCTTGCAATCTTTTAAAATAACAAGGTTTAAACAGTGCAATTCCTAGTACAGTACTTAGATTTTGTCTCTCTACCTGTATACTTGCTTAAAGTGCTCCAAGATGTTTCTTTGTCACAGTGTAGATAGAAGTGTCTCTGAAGGAAAACAGAATACTCTTTAAAAAACTGTCTTTACCAACTCCTTTGTGTGAGATCACCTAGCTCCTCCTCTGTTTATTAAAAATCGTATGCCCGGGATATTTTATCATTTTAGAAGGAAAGTTAATTAAGGTTACATCAGCAGAAACTCCTTTCCTCATGTGACTTCCCCAATCAAGTCTGTAAATTTCCTTTCATCTTTGAGCAGTATCCCTTCTCACATAGACATCAAAGCCTTTATAATTTCCTACCAGTGTGCCAAACCTGGTTTCCTCCTCAAAACGTCATAAAATGGATACTGATTTCCCTCTTAGCAGTTAAAGCTATATTTAACTTAGAAAAACAGGAGATTCTTGATTAAGGCCTGTTCTAGTCTATAATTAGCTTCTAGCCTTCCAGGTAACACCTTGTATCTAAAACCTGTGTGTGTGTGTGTCATTTCACATGCTGTCTCAGCATCTCTCATGAGAGACAGTCCATAACACATTTTTATAGTACAAAAAATCATAGTGTACACAGAACTGGCTGTCCACGTGTCACATTATAGTCCTTTTCAATCTTTATGTGTTTATATGCATTAGCGTGATGTGTGGGTTTTTTATAGATGCTCTGCTGCTTTATATTTCACCCTATTTACGTAGCATCTTTAAAAGTAATGGATCACCCCCTGATGACGTACCGCTAGTATGAAACTGATCGGGGTTCTGTGTTGCGATTCCTAATGCTGGCTTATTGTAGCACCTGCATTTTCATTTAATTAAATTTATGCCCTGTGTGGCACCGAGTGGAGGTGTGCTGACTTTTGTTGTTAATTTTAGAGGTGGAGCACCACAGGGGATGGAATCCCACACTCGGATGCTAGGGGTATCTCTGCAGAGGTGAAGCACCGCAGGTGATGGAATCCCACACTTGGGTGCCAGCGGTATCTCTGCAGAGGCGGAGTATTGCAGGGAATGGAATCCCACACTCAGATGCCAGGGATATCTTTGCAGATGTGGAACACTGCAGGGATGGAATCCCACACTCGGATGCCAGGGGTATCTCAGCAGAGGTGGAGCACTGCAGGGGATGGAATCCCACACTCAGATGCCAGGGGTATTTCTGCAGAGGTGGAGCACTGCAGGGTATGTAATCCCACACTCAGGTGCCAGGGATATCTCTGCAGAGGTGGAGCACCACAGGGGCTGGAATCCCACACTCGGATGCCAGGGGTATCTCTGCAGAGGTGGAGCACCGCAGGTGATGGAATCCCACATTCGAGTGCCAGGGGTATCTCTGCAGAGGCGGAATATCATAGGGAATGGAATCCCACACTCAGATGCCAGGGATATCTTTGCAGATGTGGAGCACTGCAGGGGATGGAATCCCACACTCGGATGTCAGGGGTATTTCTGCGGAGGTGGAATATCGCAGGCAACGGAATCCCACAGTTCGATGCTGGGGGTATCTCTGCAGAGATGGAGCACCTCAGGGGATAGAATCCCACACTCGGATGCCAGGGGTATCTCTGCAGAGGCAGAGCACCTCAGTGGATGGAATACCACACTCGGATGCCAGGTGTATCTCTCCAGAGGTGGTGCACTGCAGGGGATGGAATCTCACATTCAGATGCCAGGGGTATCTCTGCAGGTGTGGAGAACATAATCATGTTATTACATCCGTGTGGTCCCATGGAGCAAAAACCCGCTGGATGATAATCCGATGCCCCGCATGCCTCATTTCAGTGCCTGGGCACCTCTGATAGAGCTTGTGACAGGAACCGGAGTAAGGTGAGACCCAGAGATGTTAGGTGGTGAGGCTGGGGGATCAGATAAGGTGTGACAGGTGATACCAGTGTAGCCCCCCTGTGTCATGTGCCACTGCGCTACACCCCTTGCCAACTGTCTCTGGTATCTGGCAAAGGGCCTGGGTCCTGCTACAGTGACTATTGGGGGTTTGTTCCCAGAAATAGTGAAAATAGTGCAGTGCCTCCACCCAGAGTAAAGTATTAGTGGGCCTGATGGCTACTTGGCACAGTCCCCTGGGATACTGCACCTCCCCACCTCCCCAACCAACCACTCTGCACACTGTGTTCCTAATACCTTGTCCCACCATAAACCTTATATTTCAGCAATAAATGCATGCAATGGAATTCACCAACACAGCAGATCCAAACAACAAATTCACAGCTTTATTTGTGGGGTAAGGAATCGGGAAAGGGATACCAGGATGTAGGAGCTGCTGTCAAGGCAAGAAACATTAGTGAGATATGCAATTTCAAAACATGTGGGCCCGCAGGCCAAGCCCTCCCCCACTGGTAACAGTGTCCGCATTCTGTCTCTAGGGGTACCCACTAGGTGCAGGTCTGATCAGTGCTATGGGTTGGCCGGCTGTTGGAGCCCTGAAACATTTGAGAAAACTTGTAAATTGAAAGCAGAACAATTTCCCTTTTTTCCCTTCCAGGAACCAAGTCCTGGGTACTCACAGTTTGACGACCTCAGCACCAGAGAAAATTGAGCACCTTGATTCAATGCAGCAAACACCGGCCAGCTGGGATCCCTCCACCCAGATGGAACTTGCTCGAGGATCTTGCAGCTGGTCACCTTGTTTGCAGTTCTGGCCACTTGTCACTTTCAGCTGCTTCTAGCCCGGTGCAGAGCACTGTGGCAGAACAACACCAGCCCCAGGGGGCCCAGACCTGGTACTGGCTCTGCAGCCTGGCTCCCTGATCAGAGTGCCCTAGCACTCTGGTGTGAGACCTGTGACGTCCTGAGACAGTGAGTCCCACTTGGGAGGGGTTAGTGAGTCCCCCCCCCCCCCGGCTCTGGGTGAGGACTCCCAAACGGTGAGGGTCGTCCTGCAGTCCCTGCACTGAGCTCTCACAAGGAAAAATTATAGACAGTCACTCCACTGAAGTCTGGTGCCAATTTTAGCAGGTGCTAGTCTCCGATTCAATCCATGTCATTGCAATCCAGTAGAGGGGGATTCAGCAACAACGGCCCCCCAGTCCGCACTTTCAGCTTACCAGTGTCCAACTCTTTTATTCAGCTGCAGCAAGTCTGCCAATCTCAGCCTCTTTAACCAGTTCACTCAGTACACACACACTTTCTGGCTAGCACCCCATGACCTGAGATGTTCTGCCTCTTTAAAGAAAATGCAATTGCAGTCCACACAAGAAAGTGACCTCTCAGCAGCAACTGTAAAAACTCAGATAATCTGCTCAGTCTTTCAGTTAACTCAATCTCCCAGTGCAGGGTATCTGCCACTTTAAGTTTCTCCCAACACTCATTAAGCAACTTCTCAGTACCTGGAAAAACACTAGTACAGTATCTCAGTTCAGCCTCTCTTCCCCTCTTTTCCCCTTCACAATCCAGTCCTGCTTCCAGTACCTGGGGAATCCTTCAACAACTCCACACTTCGGATTAGGGCCTGGATAAGTCCCTGAAGTCCACAGTCTGCCCTCACACCACAGTCCTGACTCGTACAGAGTCCAGCAACTGACTGACTCAATCCCAGAAAGTCCCAACTGTATCAGCCAAAATCCCACTCCTCTGATTGGCTGTAGAAGCCTTTCAATAACTGATATCCATAGTGATCAATATTTCCTCCTCATTTATTGAGGCATGACCTAAACACCAGAATTAGTCCCCTCATTTTCCCAGGAGTCCCTCTGACACAGTTTTGGGCACCTAGATCACTGATTGGCTAAAAATTAAGGGGTTAAAGGACACCAACATGTCAGCTCCCATTCAGTCCAATGGAGTCCATTCAATTCTATGCAGTCTCTCCCCCCTCTAACATCTGATGCAGCCTGACTCTTTACCCCAGCTGTAGCAACCCACCACAGGATTGTAGCCCCAATGATGCCCTTTCAAAAGAGCCCACTCTTATCACTGTAGCCCTAGCTGTTTATTTGTCATTGCCACTGAAACTCAGTCCCCCCAGGCGGCAGGCAGCAGCTCAGTAATATGTATGTGGCTGCTCATTAATATTCATGAGTCCCCCGAGTGGCCCGTTACGTGAGCTCCCTTTTGGGCTTCACTCAGGGCTTCTGTCTGGCTCCTTTCAGGTCTCCAGTCCCCAGAATCACCAGTAGGGGCACCGGGACCAAGGGCAGACACCCAGCTTTCTGACTGCAACGGCGGTCAGGAGCATCAAACGCTCCTCGTCTCCACGCGAGTGTCGGCCAAACCAAACACGCTAGTGGCTCACGACCAAGGAATTATACCCAAACAGGGTAGAAGACAGTATGCCAACCTTGGGAAATGGGAAAATAACTCAGGAGCACCAGCAGAAATGGGACAATCGGGGGGCAATTCAGGTAAGCCCCCAGAGAGGGGTTACACCAGTAAGGCACTTCTTGGATTGGGTTATCTTTGTTCATCTAAGCCTAGGGGTATAAGGTACTCAGCTTTGCCTTGTACCTCATGACTCCCCTAGGGTTAGAATAATGGGTAGTATTCCAAACACTGGTCGTGACTTAGTGCTTAAGTATTTCCCAAGCTGTTATGTCTGATATGTTATGATGTTTCTCTAGCCTTTGCCCAGTATCCAGTTAGAAATGCTGAGTCCAAAAGGCAACAGCTGTAACCATTCAGCTAAAGGAAAATTGCCTTAGCTGGGATGTTAGAGAATTGCTGCTATAGCAAATGATAAGCTTGATGTCTTTGAAAAAGTATGGTTCCCTTTCCTTTCACATCTGAGTTACTGATTAGCAGATATTTAAAGATTGAAAGATTTGAAGCACCAGGGTTTAACAATGTGTAATAGTGTAGATTTTGTTGACCTTGCCTCAATACATAATGTGCAACATAGCTTACTATAATATTTTGAACATGCCTGTATTAACATTTAATGTTCGTTGTTTTTCTATTGACATGTTACCACCTTACCATTGTACATTATTCTATTATATGTGCAAAATAAAAAGTTTTTGATGAAAAAAAGAGCTCTTTTGACTTTCATGCCTGCTATCCCATGCATTACCACTAGATAGCTGTATTGTTATTGACTGCTATTCACAGTTTGCACCACTAGATGGCACTGTTTTGCACAGGTTGCCTTTTCATATGTACAACACAACCTATTTGTTATAGTTAATTTTTTTTTACAATTATAGTTTATTCATTTTTTAATTCATTTATAATTATATGCAATGTTGTTTTTAAATATGTCATACACACAAAAATATGCATAGAAAACAAATAAGAAACAATGAATGCTGACTAATTAATTGATTCTGCCACTGTACAACAGCCTGGTTAGACCACACCTCGAGTACTGAGTGCAGTTTTGGAGACCACACCTAAGGAAGGACATCCTGCTCCTGGAGCGGGTTCAGAGGAGGGCAACTATGATCTGGGGCCTGGGAGATAGGACATATGAAGAGTGACTTGGGAAGCTCAATCTGTTCTCGCTGGAGGAGAGGAGGAACGGGGGGATATGATTGAGGTCTTCAGATACCTGAAAGGAATAAATAAGGTTGGTCCAAATGAGGTCCTTCACAGAAAGGAGGAAGGAATCACCAGGGAGTACAGTTGGAGGCTGGAGGGTGGAAGACTCAGGGGAGAAAGAAGGAGGCGGTACTTCACTGAGAGAGTGGTAGAACCATGGAATGCACTGCCTGAGGAGCTGGTAGAGGTATCTACGGTGGAGGGGTTCAAGAGGGGCTGGGACAGGTATAGGAGGGCGGTGAAGCTGATGAATGCTTGTCCGGGGGTGGAACCTCAGTGGGGAGAGGGCTGAGCATGGGAGGAACCAGGAAGATAGTTACAGTACCCGTTCATTGTTCTGACTACCTAGCAGACTCAATAGACCATAAGGCCTATTCTGCTGGCATTTTAGTATGTTAATTAATGATACAGATAGAGGGGACAAGGAGCAGCCGGGAAATTGTAGACCTGTCAGCCTTACCTCTGAGGTACAGAAACTGATGGAGACACTAGTCAAAGAAAATGTAGTGGACTAGCTGGAGAAAAAAGGACTTCAGGGCAGTAAGCAGCATGGATTCATGACAGGGAGGTCTTATGTCATTTTTTTTAACTTTATCAGTTAATTTTTCACTAATTGAGTACTACTTCCATATCTTCCAGACTTTCGTCTGTGTCTGATACCAAACCAGCCCCCTGTCGACTGGTTTCCACTTGCTTTTGTTTTTTGTTTTACTGAGTGTATTATTACATTGCTCCTGCTTCCCTTGTGACTCACTCATCTGTTCCTCCATCGGTCATCTCCCAGCCCCAGCAGCCAGTCTCCAACCCAAGAATCCCACTGCTGTTCCCCTTAGCGGGAGCCTTTGGCAGTAGAGTCCCAACACATTCTTCCCCCAAAGCACCTAACCCTTAGACTACCAACAGAATTAGAACGTATAGGAATTCTGGACAGATATATCAGTTCACAATCTTTGCTGGGTCAGTAGGATCTAGGCCCACATGTGCTGGCCTCCTTACACTGCCACCGGGGGAGTTAGCCTCCCGATTCATCCCCATCCCGCAGGATCCTGATGGATGCTGAAGGTCAGGTGATTAACACATGCAGACAGTAGTGAGATGCTGCAGAGTTTGTCAGTGCGCTGTCCTCCCACCTGTGCTAGGCAGTGTGACAACGTAGTTGGAAGGCCGAGTGGGATGCCAGGGTGCATAGGAAGGGGTATCGCCATCAGGAAGAAGAAGGTGGTCCTGCCCCTATATAGATCACTGGTAAGACCTCACCTGGAGTAATGTGTCCAGTTCTGGAGGCCACATCTCAGGAAGGACATAGAAAGAGTGGAGGTGGCCCGGAGAGAGGCTACCAAAATGGTACAGGGTCTGCATCAAAACCCCTATGAAGAGAGGATAAATGAGCTGAACATGTATACCCTGGAGGAGGGTGGATATGACAGAGACCTTTAAATACCTAATGGTGGTTAATAAGGTACAGGAGGGGAGTATTTTTCAGCAAAAAAGGTACTCTAGAACAAGGGGGAATGCTATGAAGATGGAGGTGGTAAAGTCAGGAGGGATGTGAGGAAGTACTTCTTTGCGGAAAGGGTGGTGGATCCTTGGAACAGCCTTCCAGCTGAGTTAGTGGGGGTGAAAACAGTTGAGGGGTTCAAAAATGCCTGGGACAGGCACAAGGGAATTGTAGGGATAAGGAAGGAAGGGACAGAGATGGTTCCATAGATCAAGTGAGGTCTACAGCAAAAAATAAAGGAGTAAAAAAATAAACAAAAAAAAAATGACCCCCCCTCCAAATAAACCAAATGATAATATGGGCAGACTGGGTGGGCCAAGCGGCCCTTATATGCTGACACATTTGTTTCTATATTTCTATGCACTCCTGTTGCACCTCCACCTGGGCTCACTAAGATGGCAGTATTGCAATGAAGCCTGCAACCCTCTCTCCCAGCACAGTGTGCATTAAACACATTCATTCTTTTTTTCTGCAGTGCACTGGTAGACAGTTGTGAATTGAGCACATCTACCTACTGCACCATTTTTTGGTGTCGTACTTTTGTACCAATAGAAAGTTGTATATTGAACACAATTACTTAACCCAGTTTTTTGGTGCCACACTTGCACTAGTAGAGAGTTGTATGTTGAACACGTCTACCTACAATGTCATTTTTAGTGCTGCACCCTTAGAGCAGTAAACAGTTAAACAATAAGGCATGACGAGGTTGGGTTGTGCTGGGATAATGGCACTCTTTGGGTGGGTTGAAGCACGACGCCGAAGGTGGAGTGCTTCCACCACCCAAGAAGTGTGTGAGAAAAAGTGGAGTACCTTGCAGTGATTATGAAATGGGCCCATTAGAAAACTAAACTAAAACAGATTACAAAGAAGCTTTATTTTTAAAGTAAAATGTGTTGATAATAAAAGTAAGAAATAAACATAATGCCTGAATAAAAAAGTAATCCTTTTGACTGTTGGAAGTATTTGGAACTTGAGCAGTAGGTGGCGTCCATGGTGCATGTTTTTTCTCGGTACAGAGTAAGGGCAATGTACGAGTGTGTAAGGGCATGGCATGGGTGGCTTCAGTTTAACAGGGTGGAACAAGTGGTCGTTGAAGTTTTCTTACTGTGGGATTTTGGCTGCACTCGTGCTGGAGCCATGGTTGCACTGAGCTCCATAGTTACAGATCGGTATGGACTCGGAGTCAATGTGCCTCTCAGCTGAGAGCCATTTCACCCAAAAGTTGACCATGGAAGTGGCAGCCCACGGGAATGGAGAGTTACGAAAAAAATGTAAGAAGCCTTGTTGGGGTTGCTGATGTCCTATGTGTGCTTAACAATTGTCTGACTTGGTACTGGGTCAAAGGAGTGCACCAAGAAGAGCGCTGCAAGAAAAGCGCTGTGTAAAGTGCAAAGGGATTTAGAGTGACCGGGGTATAATAGCAGTAAGGTGTTACCACTCCCCCTGTCATTCTGCATGTTTCCTGATGAGGGCTGAAGTTGGCAGGTGCTGCAGTAGCTTGCTGAGCTGCTCCTGTGGTGAAGTGACTAGGGCACCAGCACATAATGTGGTAGGAGGCCTGGGACTGTGGTTCAGTTCCCGCCAGGTCTCCTTCCTGCTACAAACTTTTTTTTCACAGAAACAAGTAATTTTCCCCCCCTCCCAACATTCTCCCCATCCCCAAAGTCCATGACATAGAAACATAGAAACATAGACTTTGACGGCAGATAAGGACCGCTTGGCCCATCTAGTCTGCCCATTTCCCTACCTGCAGGATAGGCCGCAGATCCTAGTTAACCAACAGCCTATTTCTTCCTACCCCCCACAAGAATTGCCTTATGTCTGTCCCATGCATTCTTGAATTCTCCCACAGTTTTAGCCCCACAACCTCCTCAGGAAGGCTGTTCCATGCATCCACTACCCTCTCTGTGAAATAATACTTCCTCACATTGCCCCTAGAACCGCCCTCCTTCTATCTTTAAATTGTGTCCCCTTGTTCTTGCAAGTCTCTTTTCTGAAAGATGCTACCCTCTTGGACTTTGTTGATTCCACTGAGGTACTTAAAAAGTTTCTATCATGTCCCCCTCCTTCTTTCTTCAAGGGTATACATATTAAGCTCCTTTAGTCTCTCCTCATACGGCTTCTCTTGTAGACCCTGCACCATTTTAGTTGCCCTCCTCTGGACTACCTCTATCCTGTCTATGTCCTTGCGGAGATGGGGTCTCCAGAACTGGACACAGTACCCCAGTTGGGGTCTCACCAACTGTCTGTACAGAGGGATAACAACTTCCTGTTTTCTGCTGCTGATGCCTCTCCCTATACATCCCAGTATACCCCCAGCCCTCCCTACCGCCTACTCACATTGCTTGCTAACCTAATCTGATATGATTACCCCCAGGTCCCTTTCCTTTTTTGTTGTTGTTACTACCTCCCCACCCATTGTGTATTCTTCCCCTGGGTTCTTGTTTCCCAGGTGCATTATTTTGCACTTCTTTGCATTGAATCCTAGCTGCCATACTTCTGACCATTCCTCCAACCTTGCCAAGTCCTTTTCATCCTTTCCACGCCTCCTTGTGTATCAACCCTGTTGCAGATCTTTGTGTCATCTGCAAAAAGGCATACTTTTCCTTCCAGTCCCTCTGCAATGTCACTGATGAAGACATTAAAAAGGACTGGACCCAATACTGAACCCTGCGGTACCCCACTAGTAACCCCTCTTTCTTCAGAGCCCCTCCCCCCGGAGTTGATTATATTAAGTTGGGGGGGTGTGGGGACACTGCTCCCCACATAAAAAAAAATCCCATTTGTTTTGCTGAGACAGCGCTGTTGCCGACGGGTTGCTTTATTTCCCTGACCCTGTTTCGCCAGTGCTCTTTTGCTTGTGCTATTTATTGCTGCATGGTTTTTGCATGTGTCGACATGCCCCCGTGCCATCTGAAGTGTAAGAGAAAGGCTGCAGTTAGTGGCTTGAACAGATGTGGGTGGGCGAGGCTGGGGCCATAAGCTTGGTCACTGGTGTGTACTGTTTGGTGGCTGGGCTGGAGCCAAGGCACGCGAGGATGCAATTGGCAGTGGGGGAAAGAACAACAGTAGGCAGTTGGCGGCATAGGTGACTTTTTTTTTTTATGATCAAGGCTGTTTGAACAGTCACGGAAGAGAGTCTAGGGCTTTTTGTTCTTTTTTTATGTAAATGGATCAGTGTTAAAAAATGGGAGATTGTAAGAGAGGCATGATATATATATATTTAACTGGGTACAGTTACTGATGTGATGGCAGGGAGTCAGGCTGTAGTTGTTAACAGCGTAGTGATTTTTAGAGTAAACAGTGAAGACAGCTAACTGGATCTTCTTCCAGTACTGTTGTGCTGGGATATCATCATGGGGTTCCGAGGTCCTCCACCAATCAGTTTTCTAGATTTTTCTGCCAGTTTCATAGTTGTATATTGAACCTGGCTGCCTACAGCAACATTTTTTAGTGTTGCCCTTTTGCACCAGTAGACAGTTGTGTACTGAACATGTCTACCTAAGATGTCATTTTTAGTGCTGTACATTTGAACCAGTAAACAGTTGTGTATCGACCTCAACATATGGCATAATTTTTTTTGTTGCCGCACTTTTGCACTAGTGGACAGTTGTGTATTGAACATGTCTACCTACCACATTATTTTTTGGTGTTGCACTTTTGCACCAGTACATCGTTGTGTATTGAACATATCATTTTTTGGTGTTGCTCTTCTACACCAGTAGACAGTTGTGCACTGAACACATCTACCTAAAGCATCATTTTTTGGTGCCACACTTTTGCATCAGTAGAGAGTTGTGTATTGAACATGTCTACCTACGACATTGTTTTTGGTACACTTTTGCACTTATAAACAGCTGTGTACTGAATATGTCTACTTATGGTGGTATTTTTTCATGTTGCCTTTTTTCACTAGTTGGCAGTTATGTATTGAACATATCAACCTCTGTCTCATTTTTTGGTGTTGCACTTTTGCAACAGTAGACAGTTGTGTACTGAACACATCAACCTCTACGTAATTTTTGGGTGTTTCGGTTTTCCACCAGTAGACAATTGTATATTGAACATGTCAGCCTCTGTGCCCTTTTTTTGGTATTGCACTTTTGCACCAGTAGACAGTTGTGTATTAAACATGTCAACCTCCATAAAATGTTTTGGTGTTGCACCTTTGCACCAGTAGCCAGTTGTGTATTGAACATGTTTACCTAAGGCACCATTTTGTCGGTGTCACACTGTTGCTGCACTAGACCATTTTATATGGAAAAGTTCTACCGACAAGTCATTTTTTGCATCAAAGCTTTGCACGAGTAGACAGTTGAGCATTGAATCTGTGTACCCATAGTGCAGTTTTTCCCTACTGTCACAATTTTGCACTAGTATATAGTTGTGTATTGCACATGTCTACTTACAGTGCTGTTTCTATGATTGCCTGTGTTTTTGTTCCCACATTTTGGCATCTACGTACAGTTCCATTTTCTGTAGCCAAATTGTTGCATGGGTAAATAGTGATGTATTAAACACATCTATTTAAGAATCCTTTTTTCTTTATTGCTACATGGTTGCTCAGGTAGGTAGTGGTGCATTAAACACATCCACCCAAGGTATTGCGTCTTGTTGCCACATTGTTGTGCAGGTCGATTGTGGTGCATTCAGCACATCTACCAAATGAGTCTATTTTTGTTGCCATACTGTTGTACAAGTAGATAATGGTATAGTAACAACATTAACCTAAGGCACCATATTTTATTACCAATTGTATATTAAACATATCTATCTATGCAGTCCTTTTCTGTTGCCTCACTGTTGTACAGGTAAGTAGTGGTACATTAAACACACCTACATAAGGCATTGTTTTTGTTGTTGTTGTGACACTGTTGTACAGGTAAGTAGTGGTACAATAAGCACGTCTACCTAAGGCATTGTTTTTTCTGTTGTTGTTGTGACACTGTTTTACAGGTAAGTTTTATTTATTTATTTTATTTGGGTCTAGGATTACAATTACCTTTGAGCCCCCAGCTCTTTTACAAAGGTTCCACGTCACATGTTACAAAGGACTACACAGGATGCAAAATAGAACATTTGGGTTGAATTAGAGGACACAACAAAGACAATGCATAAGAAAGAGAGGGAGGAGTGTAGGAGTTATAGGAAGGGGGAGGGTAGGAGAAAAAATGAGAGGGGGCGGTAGCAGGGGGTCAGAGATGGAGCAGGGAGGAGAATAGAGTTTGGGGTGCAGGGGATAGTGAGGGGGAAGCATGGAGGGATGCAAAGCAGCCAAGGCGGCATTGTCAGAGGCATAAGTGCAGGAGAGAAAGGGGGCCCTGTGAGGGCAAGTGCGGTAGGCCAAGGGCCCTGCAACGGTGAGCACAGGAGGAGGGGTGCTGAAATTGTTAGCCATGGCAATCGCAGGTGCTGGAGGCAACAAGGGTGTTACAGAGCCTGGATTTGAAAGCACCGAGTCTGGTGGTAGTGAAAGCGTCATTTGCAAGACCATTAAACCAGGCGGGGGCTCTGTAGGCGAAAGATCGTTGGCCTTGGGTTGTGCAGCAGCGGGGGATTTGAAACAGTTGTGGCTTTGATCCCCTGGTGATTCTAGAGTTGTTTTTTGTTTGAAGAAAGGTACAGACCCTTGGGGGGGCAAGCCCCATCTGGATTTTCTTTGCAACTACACAGGTTTGGTACCTAATTCTATTTTCAAGTTGCAGCCAATTTTTTGTGTGTAGAGGTCACAAGTGTGCGTGAGATGTTTAGCACCAGTGATGAGTCGACAGGCCTTGTTTAGGGTGGTGGTTACCCTTCTGTGCCGTGGCAGTGGCAGCGCCATAGATGACAAGGTCATCTGGGAGATGATGGAGCTTTGGACAGCAGCAGCTATGGCCTCTTTAGTTAGGTGTCGCCGGAGGTAAGTAGTAGAACATTAAACACACCTACCTAAGGCATTGTTTCTTTTTGTTGTGACACTGTTGTACAGGTAAGTAGTGGTACAATAAACACACCTACCTAAGGCATTGTTTTTTTCTTTGTTGTGACACTGTTCTATGGGCAAGTAGTGGTACATTAAACACACCTACCTAACGCATTGTTTTTTTCTGTTCTGACACTGTTGTACAGGTATGTAGTGGTACATTAAACACACCTACATAAGGCATTGCTGTTGTTTTTGTGACACTGTTGTACAGGTAAGTAGTGGTACATTAAACACACCTACCTAAGGCATTGTTGTTGTTTTTTGTTGTGACACTGTTGTACAAGTAAGTAGTGGGACATTAAACATACCTACCTAAGGCATTGTTTGTTTGCCTTTTTCTGACACTGTTGTACAGGTAAGTAGTGGTACATTAAACACACCTACCTAAGGCATTGTTTCTTTTTGTTTTGACTCTGTTGTACAGGTATGTAGTGGTATATTAAACACATCAACCTAAGGTATTGTTTCTTTTTGGTTTTGACACTGTTGTATAAATAAGTAGTGGTACATTAAGCACACCTACCTAAGGCCTTGTATTTTTTTTTGTTGTGACACTGCTGTTCAGGTAAGTAGTGGTACATTAAACACACCTATCTAAGGCACTGTTGTTGTTTTCTGTTGTGACACTGTTGTACAGGTAATTAGTGGTACATTAAACACATCTACCTAAGGCATTTTTTTTGTGACACTGTTGCACAGGTAAGTAGTCGTACATTAAGTACCCCTGCCTAAGGCATCATTTCTTTTTGTTGTGACATTGTTGTACAGGTAAGTAGTGGTATGTAAAACACATCTACTTAAGGCATTGTTTCTTCTTGTTGTGACACTGTTGTACAGGTATGTAGTTGTACATTAAACACATCTACCTCAGGCATTTATTTTTTTTGCTGTGACACTGTTGTACAGGTAAGTAGTGATACATTAAACACACCTACCTAAGGCATTGTTTTTTCTTCTGACGCTTGTACAGGTAAGTAGTGGTATATTAAACACACCTACCTAAGGCATTGTTTATTTTTGTTGTGACACGGTTGTACAGGTAAGTAGTGGTACATTAAACACATCTACCTAAGGCATTGCTGTTGTTTTTTGTTGAAACACTTTTCTACGGGTAAGTAGTGGTACATTAAACACACCTACCTAAGGCATTGTTTGTTTCTTTTTTTGTGACACTGTTGTACAGGTAAGTAGTGGTACAGTACACACACCTACCTACGACATTGTTTCTTTTTGTTGTGACACTGTTGTACGGGTATGTAATGATACATTAAACACATCTACTTAAGGCATTGTTTCTTTTTGTTGTGACACTGTTGTACAGGTAAGTAGTGGTACATTAAACACACCTACATTAGGCATTTTTTTTTATTGTGACACTGTTGTACAGGTAAGTAGTGGTACATTAAACACACCTACCTAAGGCATTGTTTTTATTTGTTGTGACACTGTTGTACAGGTAAGTAGTGATACATTAAATACACCTACCTTAGGCATTGTTTGTTTGTTTTTTTTTGTGACACTGTTGTACAAGTAAGTAGTAGTACATTAAACACACCTACCTAAGGCATTGTGTTTTTTTTTGTTGTGACACTGTTGTACAGGTAAGTAGTGGTACATTAAACACACCTGCCTAAGGCATCATTTCTTTTTGTTGTGACACTGTTGTACAGGTAAGCAATGGTATGTTAAACACAACTATTAAGGCATTGTTTCTTTTTGTTGTGACACTGTTGTACGGGTAAGTAGTAGTACATTAAACACACCTACCTAAGGCATTGTGTTTTTTTTTTGTTGTGACACTGTTGTACAGGTAAGTAGTGGTACATTAAACACACCTGCCTAAGGCATCATTTCTTTTTGTGCTGACACTGTTGTACAGGTAAGCAATGGCATGTTAAACACAACTATTAAGGCATTGTTTCTTTTTGTTGTGACACTGTTGTACGGGTAAGTAGTGGTATATTAAACACACCTACCTAAGACATTGTTGTTGTTTTTTTGCTGTGACACTGTTGTACAGGTAAGTAGTGATACATTAAACACACCTACCTAAGGCATTGTTTTTTGTTCTGACACTTGTACTGGTAAGTAGTGGTACATTAAACATACCCACCTAAGGCATTGTTTTGTTTTTTTTCTTGCTGTGACACTGTTGTAAAGTAAGTAGTGGTACATTAAACACACCTACCTAAGGCATTGTTTGTTTATGTGGCACAGTTGTACAGGTAAGTAGTGGTACATTAAACACACCTACCTAAGGCATTGTTTTTATTTGTTGTGACACTGTTGTACAAGTAAGTAGTAGTACATTAAACACACCTACCTAAGGCATTGTTTTTTTTTTTCTTGTGACACTGTTGTACAGGTAAGTAGTGGTACATTAAACACATCTGTCTAAGGCTTTGTTGTTGTTTTTTGTTGTGACACTGTTGTACAAGTAAGTAGTGGTACATTAAACACACCTACCTAATGCATTGTTTGTTTCTTTTTTTGTGACACTGTTCTACAGTTAAGTAGTGGTACAGTAAACACACCTACCTAAGGCATTGTGTTTTTTTTGTTGTGACACTTTTCGTACAGGTAAGTAGTAGCACATTAAACAAATCTATCTAAGGCATTGTTGTTGTTTTTGTTGTGACACTGTTGTACAGGTAAGTAGTGGTACATTAAACACATCTACCTAATGCATTGTTTGTTTTTTGTGACAGTATTTTACAGGTAAGTAGTCATACATTAAACACACCTGCCTAAGGCATTGTTTCTTTTTGTTGTGACACTGTTGTACAGGTAAGTAGTGGTACGTTAAACACACCTACTTAAGGCATTGTTTCTTTTTGTTGTAACACTGTTGTACAGGTAAGTAGTGGTACATTAAACACACCTACTTAAGGCATTTTATTTTTTGCTGTGACACTGTTGTAGAGGTAAGTAGTGATACATCAAACACACCTACCAAAGGCATTGTTTTCTGTTCTGACACTTGTACAAGTAAGTAGTGGTACATTAAACATGCCTACCTAAGGCATTGTGTATTTTTGCTGTGACGCTGTTGTACAGGTAAGTCGTGGTACATTAAATACATCTACCTAAGGCATTTTTGTTGTTTTTTGTTGTGACACTGTTCTACAGGAAAGTAGTGGTACATTAAACACACCTACCTAAGGCATTGTTTGTTTCTTTTTTGTGACACTGTTGTACAGGTAAGCAGTAGTACATTACACACTTACCTAAGGCATTGTTTCTTTTTGTTGTGACACTGTTGTACAGGTAAGTCGTGGTACATTAAATACATCTACCTAAGGCATTGTTTTTGCTGTGACACTGTTGTACAGGTTAGTAGTGGTACAATAAACACTCCTACCTAAGGCATTGTTTTTTTTTTTTGTTGTGACACTGTTCTATGAGTAAGTAGTGGTACATTAAACACACCTACCCAAGGCATTTTTTTTGTTGTGATGCTGTTGTACAGGTAAGTAGTGGTACATTAAATACACCTACCTAAGGCATTGTTTTTATTTGTTGTGACACTGTTGTACAGGTAAGTAGTGGCACATTAAATACACCTACCTAAGGCATTGTTTTTTTTTTTTGTGGCACTGTTGTACAGGTAAGTAGAGGTACATTAAACACATCTACCTTAGGCACTGTTGTTCTCTTTTGTTGTGATACTGTTGTACAGGTAAGTTTAGTTTAGTTTAGTTTAGTTTAGTTTAGTTTAGTTTAGTTTATTAGTCTAGAAATTAATACCTTTGAGCCAGGGCTCTTTTACAAAGGTTCCACGTCACAAAGAACATTTAACAAAGCACGATACACATTACAGGTAAAACCAGACAGGAAAGTTACATCATAAATTTGCTATTAACAGTTTAAGGCAGTAACGTTTTTAAGTTTCATAGAAAAACAAGCTATAACAGGTTCAAGCGAGTAGACAATTTCGAGGTTAAGGAAACTTCCAGGGAGAGGGTGATCATTAGGGCCAAAGGGAGGCTAGAGAGGAGGGAAAGGTGGGAGCGGGAGAGTAAGTGAGAGGGGACAGGAAAAAGGGGGAGTGAGTTTGGGTGGGAGACAGGAAGTAGTAGAGGTACCAGAGGGTTCATTAGTCAGGGAGGAAGAGGCCTCAGATGTGAGGATGGACATGAGGAGTAGTAGTCTTTATCTAGCGCAATCACAGTTGCTAGTGGTGGTGAGGTGGGCATAGAGCATGGATTTGAAAGCTTCAAGCGAGGTTGAGGATAGAGTAGGTGGACTAAGCGCATTGAACCATGTCGGGGCCCTGTATGCGAAAGATCTTTGTCCCTGTGCAGTCCATTGAACATATTTATCTAAGGCATTGGTGTTGTTTTTTGTTGTGACACTGTTGTACAAGTAAGTAGTGGTACATTAAACACACCTACCTAAGGCATTGTTTCTTTTTGTTGTGACACTGTTGTACAGGTATGTAGTAGTATAATAAACAGATCTACCTAAGGCATTGTTTTTTTTTTTGTGACACTGTTATACAGGTAAGTAGTGATACATTAAACACACCTACCTAAAGCATTGTTTTTTGTTCTGACACTTGTACAGGTAAGTAGTGGTACATTAAACACAACTACCTAAGGCATTTTTTTTTGCTGTTGTTGTGACACTGTTGCACAGGTAAGTAGTGGTACATTATACACACCTACCTAAGGCATTGTTTTTTTATGTTTGCTTGCACACATGCCCAAGAAACCTTATGTGGCAGCTTAGAAGAGAAGCGGGTTGTGGAGGTGCAACACTATGGTTGCCAATGCTGGCACTGCATTTGTGGGCTTGCAGTGTTCAACCAATGCAGGCCCACTGTCCTGATGACACTGGTTCTCCAGAAGTGCCACCAACTTGAAATGATTTGGCCACAGCAATCAGTGGCCACCTCATCATAGCAGTGTCAGCCATTCAGCTGCAGTGAGGGAGTGACCTGTCACTGCAGGGTGGTACCTTGCATGGTGTAAGATTTCCATGAACATTGCAGTGGCTATCGCCATCCACCTCAGAGCCCCATGAAAGCCAATGGGGGTGCCCAATCCCCCTCTTGGCATGCCCCTAACCCAGTTCATTTTCTGATGGGGGAGCCCCCTCCCCATTTGTTGTGTGCCAATGGGGTTCATAATCTCCCTCAGCATCATGCCCCAAACAGTTTTTCTTTGCTGACGGGGGGCCCATTCCATTTTGGCTTAAGTACCCCCTCCCCCAAAATGCAGGTGGCACACTGGGAGCCCACCCCAATGTGACCAAAGCAAGGCTGCAAAAAAAAAATTCCCGCAATGTCTTTTGTTTATATGAAACCAAGAAAATGGTCCCTTGCTGTGTCTCGTGCCCCCTCCCCAACCCACAGCCACCCTCTGTGCACCCCACCTCACCACATTCCCCTCATCCCATACTTACCTCCGGAGCCCAGCGCAATGATCTTTGGTGGACCGGGAACACATCTGCACTCTTCAAAGCTGACTGTGAACTGAAGAAATGCCGGTAAGTTGTATAATGGCATAAATAGGGTTTTTCAACTTATGTGGATATCTCAGCCATTTTTTGACTTTTGGCACCAAATTTTCAACATGGGGTTATTGGGACCCCTCATCATAAATTCAATCACTGTTATGGTGTTATTCGGTTCCGAAAAGTGATTTCGTGGTCACTGTATGGAATCACCTTTCGGGACCGATTAACAAAACGACAGTGCCACACTTCATGAGGTGGGCTCTCAAAAAGCCTATGTTGCAAATTTAGTGAAAAAAATCCAAAAAATGACTTTTACAAGCATGTGTTGCGCAGTTTCCATGCACACTTGTAACTGCGAATTTGTAATACTGTCACTCCAGATTTTCAACATTGCCATTTTTCCACACCTCCTTATGAACAGTATAGCTGTCATTTTTCACATCCTGGCTGAAATGTGTTTTCGCACTTCTGGCACTTCTGGCACAGAACAGTACGGTCGCTGTGAGAAATCAGTGTTCAGGACAGATTAAGAAAATCACAGTGACATTATTCATGAGCAGTGGTCCTAAAATGCCTATGTTGAAAATTTGGTTATGAAGGTCCATAAAATGACTGTGTTACGAGTGTGCATTGTGCAGTTTCCATGCATCCTCATAACTTTGCAAATTTGTACTATTTTCATTCCAGATTTTCAGCATTGCCATTTTTTCACACCTCCTTATGAACAGTACAGCTGTCATTTTTCATATCCTGGCCAAAATGTGTTTTTGCACTTCCGGCATAGAATAGCATGGTCACTGTGGGAAATCAGTGTTTGGGACAGATTAAGAAAATCACAGTGACTCTGTTCATGAGCAGAGGTCCTAAGATGCTTATGTTGAAAATTTGGTGACAAATGTCCATAAAATAACTGTGTTGCGAACTAGCATTGTGCAGTTTCCATGCACCCTCATAACTTCGTAAATCTGTAGTATTTTCACTCCAGATTTTCAACATTGGCATTTTTTCAGACCTCCTTATGAATAGTACAGTTGTCATTTTTCACATCCTGGCCAAAATGTGTTTTCACACTTCTGGCACACAATAGCGTGGTCGCTGTGGGAAGTCAGTGTTCGGGACAGAGTAAGAAAATCACAGTGACACTGTTCATGAGCAGAGGTGCTAAAACGCCTATGTTGAAAATTTAGTGACAAAAGTCCATAAAATGACTGTGTTACGAGTGTACGTTGCGCAGCTTCCATGCACCCTTGTAATTTCACGCATTTGTAATATTTTCACCCCAGATTTTCTACTTTGGCATTTTTTCACACCTTCTTATGAACAGTACAGCTGTAATTTTTATATCCTGCCTGTAATATGTGTTTACACATGTGGCGCAGAATAGCGTGTTCACTGTGGGAAATAAATGTTCGGGACAGATTAAGAAAATTATAGTGACAGTGTTCATGAGCAGAGGTCACAAAATGCTATTTTTGAAAATTTGGTGAAATAATTCCACTAAATGACTGTGCTACACGCATGCATTGTGCAGTTTCCACATACGCTCGAAAGTTCAAGCATTTTTAATATTTTCACTACAGATTTTCAACATTGCCGTCTCTTCACACCGCCCTATGAATGGTACAGCTCTCGTTCTTCACATCCTGCCCAATCTGTGTTTTTGTACATCTGGCGCAGAATGGCACGGTCACTGTGGGAACTCAAAGTTTATTTATTTTATTTATTTATTGAAACATCAGTTTAAAACCTTTGAGCCAAAGGGTCATTTACAAAGGTACCTCATCACAGAGAGGACAAACAGTACAGAACATGCTTATACAATATGGTCATTAGCAAACAAATAGGAGGACATATGATCATAGGTGGTTACAGTTTGCAGCTACACAGAGGAGCGAGACCAAGTTGGTTCAACATAGATTTATATATCTATACAGTAAAACTCATTATAGATACAAACAGAGAGGTGGCAGACCACCGAATGAGCTAGAAAAGGTAAGGAGAAGCCGCTCAGGGAGTTTTGTCAGGCAAGTTGAGCAGAAACAGACTAGGTACAATCACAATGGCAGGAGGTGAGTAGGTGATTATGGAGTGAGGTTTTAAAGCAGGAGATTATAGGAGCATTAGTATTAGCATCATACCAGCATCCCACACACAGCACTGTGTGGCATGATACCGCCATCCAACACACAGCTCTGCATGGCATCATACCAGCGTCTCAAACACACAACTATGTGACATCATAAAAGTATCCTACATACAGCTCTGTGTGGCATCACACCAGCATCCCACACACACCTCTGTGTGGCATCATACCAGTATCCCACACACAGCACTGTGTGGCATCATACCAGCATCCCACACACAGCACAGTGTGGCATCATACCAGCATCCCACACACAGCACAGTGTGGCATCATACCACCATCCCACACGCAGCTCTGTGTGGCATCATACCAGCATTCCACACACAGAACTGTGTGGCATCACACCAGCATCCCAAACATAGCACTGTGTGGCATCATACCAGCATCAGACACACAGACCTCTGTGTGGCATCATACCAGTGTTCCACACACAGCACTGCATGGCATCATACCAGCATCCCACACACAGCACTGTGAGGCATCATACCAGCATGAGACACACAGAGCTCTGTGTGGCATCATACCAGTGTTCCACACACAGCACTGTGTGGCATCATGCCAGCATCCCAAACATAGCACAGTGTGGCATCATATCAGCATCTCACACACAGCTCTTCGTCGCATCGTACCAGCATCCCACACACAGCACTGTGTCGCATCAAACCAGCATCCCCACACACAGCACTGTGTCACATCATACCACCATCCAACACACAGCTCTGTGTGGCATCATACCAGCATCCGTCACACAAAGCACTGTGTCACATCACACCAGCATCCCTCACACAAAGCACTATGTGGCATCATACCAGCCTCCCAGACACAGCACTGTGTCTCATCATACCAGCATCCCTCACACAAAGCACTATGTGGCATCATACCAGCCTCCCAGACACAGCACTGTGTCACATCATACCAGCATCCCTCACACAAAGCACTGTGTGGTATCATACCAGCATCCTACACACAGCTCTGTGTCGCATCATACCAGCATCCCCCACACACAGCACTGTGTGGCAACATACCAGCATCCCCCACACAGTGCTGTGTCACATCATACCAGCATCCCTCACACAAAGCACTATGTGGCATCATACCACCATCCCTCACACAGCACTGTGTGGCATCATACCAGCATCCCACACACAGCTCTGTGTGGCATCATATCAGCATCCCACACACAGCATTGTGTGGCATCATACCAGCATCCCACACACAGCACCATGTGGCATCATATCAGCATCCCACACACAGCACTGTGTCACATCATACCAGCATCCCACACACAGCATTGCGTGGCATCATACCAGCATCCCACACACAGCATTGCATGGCATCATACCAGCATCCCAAACACAACTCTGTGTGGCATCACATCAGCATCTCACACGAAGCTCTGTGTGGCATCATATCTGCATCACCCACACAGCACAGCATGGCATCATACCAGCGTCCCACAAACACAGCACTGCGAGGCATCATACCAGCATCCCACAAACAAACCTCTGTGTGGCATCATACCAGCATCCTACACAGAGCACTGCATGGCATCATACCAACATCCCAAAAACAGCTCTGTGTGGCATCATACCAGCGTACCACACACAGCTCTGTGTGGCATCATACCAGAGTCCTACACATAGCTATGTATGGCATCATACCAGCATCTCATACACACAACTGTGTGACATCATACCAGTATCCCACACACACATCTGTGTGGCATCACAACAGTGTCCCACACACAGAACTGTGTGGCATCATACCAGCATCCCACACACAGCTCTCTGCAGCATCATACCAGCATCTCACACATAACTCTGTGTGGAATCATACCAACATTAACCACACAGCTCTGTGTGGCATCATACCAGTGTCCCAGACACAGCTCTGTGTGGCATCATACCAGCATCCCACACACAGCACTCTGTGGCATCATACCAGCATCAGACACACAGACCTCTGTGTGGCATCATACCAGTGTTCCACACACAGCACTGCGTGGCATCATACCAGCATCCCAAACATAGCACTGTGTGGCATCATATCAGCATCTCACACACAGCTCTGTGTTGCATCATACCAGCATCACTCACACAAAGCACTGTGTGGCATTATACCAGCATCACACACACAGCACTGTGTGGCATCATACCAGCGTCCCACACACAGCACGGCATGGCATCATACCAACATCCCAAACATAGTACTGTGTGGCATCATATCAGCATCTCACACACACATCTGTGTCACATCACACCAGCATTCCTCACACACAGCACTGTGTGGCATCATACCAGCATCCCCCACACAGTGCTGTGTCACATCATACCAGCATCCATCACACAAAGCACTATGTGGCATCATACACCATCCCACACACAGCACTGTGTGGCATCATACCAGCATCCCCCACACAACTCTGTGTGGCATCATACTAGCATCCCACACACAGCACTGTGTGGCATCATATCAGCATCCCACACACAGCATTGTGTGGCATCATACGAGCATCCCACACACAGCACCGTGTAGCATCATATCAGCATCCCACATACAGCACTGTGTCACATTATACCAGCATCCCACACACAGCATTGCGTGGCATCATACCAGCATCCCACACACAGCATTGCGTGGCATCATACCAGCATCCCAAACACAACTCTGTGTGGCATCACATCAGCATCTCACATGAAGCTCTGTGTGGCATCATATCTGCATCACCCACACAGCACTGAATGGCATCATACCAGCGTCCAACAAACACAGCACTGCGTGGCATCATGCTAGCATCACAAACACAGCTCTGTGTGGCATCATGCCAGCATCCCACAAACAAAGCTCTGTGTGGCATCATACCAGCATCCTACACAGAGCACTGCATGGCATCATACCAACATCCCAAAAACAGCTCTGTGTGGCATCATACCAGCGTACCACACACAGCTCTGTGTGGCATCATACCAGAGTCCTACACACAGCTATGTATGGCATCATACCAGCATCTCACACACACAACTGTGTGGCATCATACCAGTATCCCACACACACATCTGTTTGGCATCACACCAGTGTCCCACACACAGCACTGTGTGGCATCATACCAGCATCCCACACACAGCTCTCTGCAGCATCATACCAGCATCTCACATAACTCTGTGTGGAATCCATACCAACATTAACCACACAGCTCTGTGTGGCATCCTTCAGTGTCCCATACACAGCTCACTGTGGCATCATACCAGCATCCCACACACATGCTGTGGCAGCATCATACCAGCATCAGACACACAGACCTCTGTGTGGCATCATACCAGTGTTCCACACACAGCACTGCGTGGCATCATACCAGCATCCCAAACATAGCACTGTGTGGCATCATATCAGCATCTCACACACAGCTCTGTGTCGCATCATACCTGCGTCCCACACACAGCACGTCGTGGCATCATACCAACATCCCAAACATAGTACTGTATGGCATCATATCAGCATCTCACACACACACCTCTGTGTCACATCATACCAGCATTCCTCACACAATGTACTGTGTGGCATCATACCAGCATCACACACACAGCATTGCATGGCATCATACCAGCATTACACACACAGCATTGCATGGCATCATACCAGCATAACAACCACAACTCTCTGTGGCATCACATCAGCATCTCTCACGAAGATCTGTGTGGCATCATATCTGCATCCCCCAAACAGCACTGCATGGCATCATACCAGTGTCCCACACACACAGCACTGCGTGGCACCATGCTAGCATCACAAACACAGCTCTGTGTGGCATCATACCAGCATCCCACACACAGCACTGTGTGGCATCATACGAGTATCCCCCACCCAAAACTCTGTGTGGCATCGTATCAGCATCCCACACACAACTCTGTGTGGCATCATACCAGCATCCCACAAACAAAGCTCTGTGCGGCATCAAACTAGCATCCCACAGACAGCACTGCATGGCATCATACCAACATCCCCAAAACAGCTCTGTGTGGCATCATACCAGCATACCACACAGAGCTCTGTGTGGCATCATACCAGACTCCCACACACAGCTCTGTATGGCATCATACCAGCATCTCACACACACAACTGTGTGGCATCATACCAGTATCCCACAAACAGCACTGCGTGGCATCACACCAGTGTCCCACACACAGCACTGTGTGGCATCATACCAGCATCAGACACACAGACCTCTGAGTGACATCATACCAGTGTTCCACACACAGCACTGTGTTGCATCATACCAGCATCCCAAACATAGCACTGTGTGGCATCATATAAGCATCTCACACACAGCTCTGTGTGGCATCATACCAGCATCAAACACACAGACCTCTGTGTGGCATTATACCAGCATCCCACACGCACCTCTGTGTGGCATCATACCAGTGTTCCACACACAGCACTGTGTTGCATCATACCAGCATCCCAAACATAGCACTGTGTGGCATCATATCAGCATCTCACACACAGCTCTGTGTGGCATCATACCAGTGTTCCACACATAGCACTGTGTGGCATCATACCAGCATCCCAAACATAGCACTGTGTGGCATCATATCAGCATCTCACACACAGCTCTGAGTGGCATCATACCAGCATCCCACACACAGCACTGTGTGGCATCATACCAACATCAGACACACAGACTTCTGTGTGGCATCATACCAGTGTTCCACACACAGCACTGCATGGCATCATACCAGCATCCCAAACATAGCACTCTGTGGCATCATATCAGCATTTCACATACAGCTCTGCGTCGCATCGTACTAGCATCCCACACACAGCACTGTGTGGCATCAAACCAGCATCCCCCACACACAACACTGTGTCACATCATACCAGCATCCCTCACACAAAGCACTATGTGGCATCATGCCAGCATCCCACACACAGCACTGTGTGGCATCATACCAGCATCCCGAACACAACTCTGTATGGCATCCCATCAGCATCTCACATGAAGCTCTGTGTGGCATCATATCTGCATCCCCCACACAGCACTGCATGGCATCATACCAGCGACCCACAAACAGCACTGCGTGGCATCATGCTAGCATCACAAACACAGCTCTGTGTGCCATCATAGAAGCATCCCACAAACAAAGCTCTCTGTGGTAGCATACCAGCATCCCACACAGAGTACAGCATGGCATCATACCAACATCCCAAAAACAGCTCTGTGTGGCATCATACCAGCGTCTCACACACAACTGTGTGGCATCATAAAAGTATCCCACATACAGCTATGTGTGGCATTACACCAGCATCCCACACACACCTCTGTGTGGCATGATACCAGTGTCCCACACACAGCACTGTGTGGCATCATACCAGCATCCCACACACAAAACAGTGTGGCATCATACCAGTATCCCACACACAGTACAGTGAGGCATCATACCACCATCCCACACACAGCTCTGTGTCGCATCATACCAGCATCTCCCACACACAGCACTGTGTCACATCATACCAGCATCCCTCACACAAAGCACTATGTGGCATCATACAGCCTCCCAGACACAGCACTGTGTCACATCATACCAGCATCCCTCACACAAAGCACTGTGTGGTATCATACCAGCATCCCACACACAGCCTGTGTCGCATCATACCAGCATCCCCACACACAGCACTGTGTGGCAACATACGCATCCCCACACAGTGCTGGTGTCACATCATACCAGCATCCTCACACAACGCACTATGTGGCATCATACTACCATCCCGCATACAGCACTGTGTGGCATCATACCAGCATCCCACACAGCTCTGTGTGGCATCATATCAGCATCCCACACACAGCATTGTGTGGCATCATACAAGCATCCCATACATACAGCACCGTGTGACATCATATCAGCATCCCACACACAGCACTGTGTCACATCATACCAGCATCCCACACACAGCATTGCGTGGC
The DNA here is from genome assembly GCA_016271365.2 of Neoceratodus forsteri. Taxonomy (NCBI): domain Eukaryota; kingdom Metazoa; phylum Chordata; order Ceratodontiformes; family Ceratodontidae; genus Neoceratodus; species Neoceratodus forsteri. The sequence continues at coordinate 157,416,994 of JADMNL010000032.1, read as the reverse complement.
ATCATACCAGCATCCCACACACAGCATTGCATGGCATCATACCAGCATCCCAAACACAACTCTGTGTGGCATCACATCAGCATCTCACACGAAGCTCTGTGTGGCATCATATCTGCATCACCCACACAGCACTGCATGGCATCATACCAGCGTCCCACAAACACACCACTGCGTGGCATCATGCTAGCATCACAACACAGCTCTGTGTGGCATCATACCAGCATCCCACAAACAAAGCTTTGTGTGGCATCATACCAGCATCCTACACAGAGCACTGTATGCATCAATCATATCATCCCAAAACAGCTCTGTGTGGTATCATACCAGCATACCACAAACAGCTCTGTGTGGCATCATACCAGAGTCCTACACATAGCTATGTATGGCATCATACCAGCATCTCACACACACAACTGTGTGGCATCATACCAGTATCCCACACACACATCTGTGTGGCATCACAAAAGTGTCCCACACACAGCACTGTGTGGCATCATACAACCATCCCACACACAGCACTGTGTGGCATCATACCAGCATCAGACACACAGACCTCTGTGTGGCATCATACCAGTGTTCCACACACAGCACTGCGTGTCATCATACCAGCATCCCAAACATAGCACTGTGTGGCATCATATCAGCATCTCACACACAGCTCTGTGTTGCATCATACCAGCATCACTCACACAAGCACTGTGTGGCATTATACCAGCATCCACACAGAGCACTGTGTGGCATCATACCAGCGTCCCACACACAGCACGGCATGGCATCATACCAGCATCCCAAAACATAGTACTGTGTGGCATCATATCAGGCATCTCACACACACCTCTGTGTCACATCACACCAGCATTCCTACACAGCACTGTGTGGCATCATATCAGCATCCCCACACAGTGCTGTGTCACATCATACCAGCATCCGGCCACACAAAGCACCATGTGGAATCATACACCATCCACACACACAGCACTGTGTGGCATCATACCAGCATCCCCACACAACTCTGTGTGGCATCATACCAGCATCCCCACACACAGCACTGTGTGCATCATACCAGCATCCCGAACACAGCTCTGTATGGCATCCCATCAGCATCTCACACAAAGCCTGTGTGGCATCATATCTGCATCCCCACACAGCACTGCATGGCATCTACCAGCGACCCACAAACAGCACTGTAGTGGCATCATGGGGCATCACACAAACACAGCTCTGTGTGATCATAGCTGATCCCACAAAACAAAGCTCTGTGGTAAGCATACCAGCATCCCACACAGAGTACTGCATGGCATCATAGCAACATCCCAAAACAGCTCTGTGTGGCATCATACCAGCGTCTCACACACACAACTGTGTGACATCATAAACGTATCCCACAAACAAAGCTCTCTGTGGTAGCATACCAGCATCCCACACAGAGTACTGCATGGCATCATACCAACATCCCAAAAACAGCTCTGTGTGGCATCATACCAGCGTACCACACACAGCTCTGTATGGCATCACACCAGTGTCTCACACACACAACTGTGTGGCATCATAAAAGTATCCCACATACAGCTCTGTGTGGCATCACACCTGCATCCCACACACACCTCTGTGTGGCATGATACCATTGTCCCACACACAGCACTGTGTGGCATCATACCAGCATCCGACAAACAAAACAGTGTGGCATCATACCAGCATCCCACACACAGCAGAGTGAGGCATCATACCACCATCCCACACACAGCTCTGTGTGGCATAATACCAGCATCTCACACACAGCTCTGTGTGGCATCATAGCAGCATCCCACACACAGCACTGTGTGGCATCATACCAGCATCCCAAACATAGCACTGTGTGGCATCATATCAGCATCTCACACACAGCACTGTGCGTCATCATACCAGCATCAGACACACAGACCTCTGTGTGGCATCATACCAGCATCCCACACGCATCTGTGTGGGCATCATACCAGTGTCCCACACACAGCACTGTATGGCATCATACCAGCATCCCACACACAGCACAGTGTGGCATCATACCAGCATCCCACACACAGCGCAGTGTGGCATCATTCCACCATCCCACACACAGCTCTGTGTGGCATAATACCAGCATCCAATACACAGCACTGTGTCGCATCATACCAGCATCCCACACACAGCACTGTGTGGCATCAAACCAGCTTCCCCCACACACAGCACTGTGTCACATCATACCAGCATCCCTCACACAAAGCACTATGTGGCATCATACCAGCATCCCACACACAGCACTGTGTGGCATCATACCAGCATCCCAAACACAACTCTGTGTGGCATCCCATCAGCATCTCACACAAAGCTCTGTGTGCGTCATCACATTCGTATCCCCACACAGCACTGCATGGCATCATACCAGCGTCCCCACAAACAGTACTGCGTGGCATCATGCTAGCATCACAAACACAGCTCTGTGTGGCATCATAGCAGCATCCCACAAACAAAACTCTGTGTGGTATCATACCAGCATCCCACACAGAGCACTGCATGGCACCATACCAACATCCCAAAAACAGCTCTGTGTGGCATCATACCAGCGTACCACACACAGCTCTGTATGGCATCACACCAGTGTCTCACACACACAACTGTGTGGCATCATAAAAGTATCCCACATACAGCTCTGTGTGGCATCACACCTGCATCCCACACACACCTCTGTGTGGCATGATACCATTGTCCCACACACAGCACTGTGTGGCATCATACCAGCATCCAACAAACAAAACAGTGTGGCATCATACCAGCATCCCACACACAGCAGAGTGAGGCATCATACCATCCCACACACAGCTCTGTGTGGCATAATACCAGCATCTCACACACAGCTCTGTGTGGCATCATACCAGCATCCCACACACAGCTCTGTGTGGCATCATACCAGCATCCCAAACATAGCACTGTGTGGCATCATATCAGCATCTCACACACAGCACTGTGTGGCATCATACCAGCATCAGACACACAGAGCTCTGTGTGGCATCATACCAGCATCCCACACGCACCTCTGTTTGCATCATACCAGTGTCCCACACACAGCACTGTGTGGCATCATACCAGCATCCCACACACAGCACAGTGTGGCATCATACCAGCATCCCACACACAGCACAGTGTGGCATCATACTACCATCCCACACACAGCTCGGTGTGGCATCATACCAGCATCACACACACAGCTCGGTGTGGCATCATGCCAGCATCCCACACACAGCACTGTGAGGCATCATACCAGCATCCCAAACATAGCACTGTGTGGAATCATATCAGCATCAGACACACTGACCTCTGTGTGGCATCATACCAGCTGTCTCCACCCACAGCACTGCATGGCATCATACTGTTATCCCACACACAGCACTGTCTGGCATCATACCAGCATCAGACACACAGACCTCTGAGTGGCATCATACCAGTGTTCCACACACAGCAGTGTCTGGCATCATACCAGCATCCCAAACATAGCACCATGTGGCATCATATCAGCATCTCACACACAGCTCTGTGTGGCATCATATCAGCATCCCACACACAGCACTGTGTCACATCATACCAGCATCACACACACAGCACTGCATGGCATCATACCAGCATCCCACACACAGCATTGTGTGGCATCATACCAGCATACCAAACACAACTCTGTGTGGCATCACATCAGCATCTCACATGAAGCTCTGTGTGGCATCATATCTGCATCACCCACACAGCACTGCATGGCATCATACCAGTGTCCCACAAACACAGCACTGAGTGGCATCATGCTAGCATCACAAACACAGCTCTGTGGGGCGTCATACCAGCATCCCACACAAAAAGCACTATGTGGCATCATACCAGCATCCCACACACAGCACTGTGTGGCATCATACCAGCATCCCAAACATAGCACTGTGTAGCATCATATCAGCATCTCACACACAGCTCTGTATGGCATCATACCAGCGTCACACACACACAACTGTGTGGCATCATACCAGTATCCCACACACAGCACTGTGTGGAATCACACCAGAGTCCTACACATAGTAACTGTGTGGCATCATACCAGCATCAGACACACACAGACCTCAGAGTGGCATCATACGGTGTTCCAAACACAGCACTGTGTGGCATCATACCAGCATCCCAAACATAGCACTGTGTGGCATCATACCAGCATCCCACACACAGCACTGCATGGCATCATACCAGCATCCCCTGCACACAGCACTGTGTCACATCATACCAGCATTTCCTCACACAAAGCACTGTGTGGCATCATACCAGCATCCCACACACAGCACTGTGTGGCACCATACCAGCATCCAACATACAGCTCTGTGTCGCATCATACCAGCATCTCCCACACACAGCACTGTGTCACATCATACCAGCATCCCTCACACAAAGCACTATGTGGCATCATATCAGCATCCCGCACACAGCACAGTGTGGCATCATTCCAGCATCCCACACACAGCTCAGTGTGGCATCATACCACCATCCCACACACAGCTCTGTGTGGCATAATACCAGCATCCCACACACAGCACTGTGTCGCATCATAGCAGCATCCCACACACAGCACTGTGTGGTATCAATCCAGCATCCCCCACACACAGCATCGTGTCACATCATACCAGCATCCCTCACACTAAGCACTATGTGGCATCATACCAGTATCCCTCAGACAGCACTGTGTGGCATCATACCAGCATCCCAAACACAACTCTGTGTGGCATCCCATCAGCATCTCACACAAAGCTCCGTGGGGTATCATATCTGCATCCCCCACACAGCACTGCATGGCATCATACCAGCATCCCACACACAGCACAGTGTGGCATCATACCACCATCCCACACACAGCTCTGTGTGGCATCATACCAGCATCACACACACAGCTCTGTGTGGCATCATGCCAGCATCCCACACACAGCACTGTGTGGCATCATACAAGCATCCCAAACATAGCACTATGTGGCATCATATCAGAATCAGACACACTGGCCTCTGTGTGGCATCATACCAGTGTTCCACACACAGCACTGCATGGCATCATACCAGCATCCCACACACAGAACTGTCTGGCATCATACCAGCATCAGACACACATACCTCTGAGTGGCATCATACCAGTGTTCCACACACAGCACTGTGAGGCATCATACCAGCATCCCAAACATAGCACCATGTGGCATCATATCAGCATCTCACACATAGCTCTATATGGCATCATATCAGCATCCCACACACAGCACTGTGTCACATCATACCGGCATCACACACGCAGTACTGCGTGGCATCATACAAGCATCCCGCACACAGCATTGCGTGGCATCATACAAGCATCCCAAACACAACTCTGTGTGGCATCACATCAGCATCTCACACGAAGCTCTGTGTGGCATCATATCTGCATCACCCACACAGCACTGCATGGCATCATACCAGTGTCCCACAAACTCAGCACTGTGTGGCATCATGCTAGCATCAGAAACACAGCTCTGTGGGGCGTCATACCAGCATCTCACACAGAGCACTGCATGGCAACATTCCAACATCCCAAAAACAGCTCTGTGTGGCATCATACCAGAGTCCTACACACAGCTCTGTATTGCATCATACCAGCATCACACACACTCAACTGCGGGGCATCATAACAGTATCCCACACACAGCACTGTCTGGCATCACACCAGTATCCTACACATAGCACTGTGTGGCATCATACCAGCATCCCACACACAACACTGTGTGGCATCATACGAGTATCCCCCACCCAAAACTCTGTGTGGCATCATGTCAGCATCCCACACACAACTCTGTGTGGCATCATACCAGTGTCCCACACACAGCACTGTGTGGCATCATACCAGCATCCAACACACAGCACTGTGTGGCATCATACCAGCATCAGACACACAGACCTCTGTGTGGCATCATACCAGCATCCCACATGCACCTCTGTGTGGCATCATACCAGTGTCCCACACACAGCACTGTGTTGCAACATACCAGCATCCCACAAACAGCACAGTGTGGCATCTACCAGCATCCCACACACAGCACTGTGTGGCATCATACCAGTGTTCCACACATAGCACTGTGTGTGCATCCATACCAGCATCCCAAACATAGCATCTGTGTGGCATCATATCAGCATCTCACACACAGCTCTGTGTGGCATCATACTAGCATCCCACACAGCACTGTGTGGCATCATAACCAGCATCAGACACACAGACTTCCGTGTGGCATCATACCAGTGTTCCGCACACACAGCACTGTGTGGCATCATACCAGCATCCCACAAACAGCACAGTGTGGCATCATCACACCAGCATCCCACACACAGCACCGTGTGTGGCATCATACCAGTGTTCCATACATAGCACTGTGGGCATCACACCAGCATCCACACAGCACTGTGTGGCATCAAACCAGCATCCCCCACACAGCACTATGTCACATCATACCAGCATCCTCACACAGTAGCACTATGTGGCATCACACCAGTGTCCACACACAGCACTGTGTGGCATCATTCCAGCATCCCACAAACAGCACAGTGAGGCATCATACCACATCCTCCACACATAGCACGGTGTGGCATCATATGACTCATCCCACACAGCTCTGTGTGTGGCATAATATGAGCATCTCATAAACAGCTCTGTGTGGCATCATGCCAGCATCCCACACACAGCACTGTGTGCCATCATACCAGCATCCCAAACATAGCACTGTGTGGCATCATACCAACATCCCACACACAGCACTGTGAGGCATCATACCAGCATCAGACACACATACCTCTGTGTGGCATCATACCAGTGTTCCACACACAGCACTGTGTGGCATCATACCAGCATCAGACACACAGACTTCTGTGTGGCATCATACCAGTGTTCCACACACAGCACTGCATGGCATCATACCAGCATCCCAAACATAGCACTGCGTGGCATCTTATCAGCATTTCCCATAAGCTCTGCGTCGCATCGTACTAGCATCCCACACACAGCACTGTGTGGCATCATACCAGCATCACAAACACAACTCTGTGAGGCATCCCATCAGCATCTCACACAAGATCCGTGTGAATTATATCTGCATCATCCACACAGCACTGCATGGCATCATACCAGCATCCCACACACAGCACAGTGTGGCATCATACCACCATCCCACACACAGCTTTGTGTGGCATCATACCAGCATCACACACACAGCTCTGTGTGGCATCATGCCAGCATCCCACACACAGCACTGTGTGGCATCATACCAGCATCCCAAACATAGCACTATGTGGCATCATATCAGAATCATACACAGTGGCCTCTGTGTGGCATCATACCAGTGTTCCACACACAGCACTGCATGGCATCATACCAGCATCCCACACACAGAACTGTCTAGCATCATACCAGCATCAGACACACATAACTCTGAGTGGCATCATGCCAGTGTTCCACACACAGCACTGTGTGGCATCATACCAGCATCCCAAACATAGCACCATGTGGCATCATATCAGCATCTCACACACAGCTCTGTGTGGCATCATATCAGCATCCCACACACAGCACTGTGTCAGCATCATACCAGCAACACACACGAAAGTACTCGCGCGTGGCATCACATAAGCATCCCGCATACATAGCATTGCGTGGCATCATACAAGCATCCCAAACACAACTCTGTGTAGCATCACATCAGCATCTCACACGAAGCTCTGTGTGGCATCATATCTGCATCACCCACACAGCACTGCATGGCATCATACCAGTGTCCCACAAACTCAGCACTGTGTGGCATCATGCTAGCATCAGAAACACAGCTCTGTGGGGCGTCATACCAGCATCCCACACAGAGCACTGCATGGCATCATTCCAACATCACAAAAACAGCTCTGTGTGGCATCATACCAGAGTCCTACACACAGCTCTGTATGGCATCATACCAGCGTCACACACACTCAACTGTGGGGCATCATACCAGTATCCCACACACAGCACTATCTGGCATCACACCAGTGTCCTACACATAGCACTGTGTGGCATCATACCAGCATCCCACACACAGCACTGTGTGGCATCGTACGAGTATCCCCCACCCAAAACTCTGTGTGGCATCATGTCAGCATCCCACACACAACTCTGTGTGGCATCATTCCAGTGTCCCACACACAGCAATGTGTGGCATCATACCAGCATCCTACACACAGCACTGTGTGGCATCATACCAGCATCAGACACACAGACCTCTGTGTGGCATCATACCAGCATCCCACATGCACCTCTGTGTGGCATCATACCAGTGTCCCACACACAGCACTCTGTTGCAACATACCAGCATCCCACAAACAGCACAGTGTGGCATCATACCAGCATCCCACACACAGCACTGTGTGGCATCATACCAGTGTTCCACACATAGCACTGTGTGGCATCATACCAGCATCCCAAACATAGCACTGTGTGGCATCATATCAGCATCTCACACACAGCTCTGTGTGGCATCATACCAGCATCCCACACACAGCATTGTGTGGCATCACGACTATCAGACACACAGAGACTCCCCGTGTGGCATCATACCAGTGTTCCACACACTGCACTGTGTGGCATCATACCAGCATCCCACAAACAGCACAGTGTGGCATCATACTCAGATCCCACACACAGTACCGTGGCATCATACCAGTGTTCCACACATAGCACTGTGTGGCATCATACCAGCATCCCAAACATAGCACCGCGTGTCAACATATCAGCATTTCACATAAGCAGCTCAAGGCCGTGATCGCACTAGCATCCCACACACAGCACTGTGTCGCATCATACCATATCCACACTAGCACTGTGTGGCATCAAACCAGCATCCCCCACACAGCACTATGTCACATCATATCACAGCATCCTCACACAAAGCACTATGTGGCATCACACCAGTGTCCCACACACAGCACTGTGTGGCATCATACCAGCATCAGACACACAGACCTCTGTGTGGCATCATACCAGTGTTCCACACAAAGCACTGTGTGGCATCATACCAGCATCCCACACACAGCACTGTGTGGCATCATACCAGCACCCAACACACAGCACTGTGAGGCATCATACCAGCATCAGACACACAGACCTCTGTGTGGCATCATACCAGAGTTCCACACACAGCACTGTGTTGCATCATACCAGCATCCCAAACATAGCACTGTGTGGCATCATGTCAGCATCTCACACACAGCTCTGTGTGGCATCATACCAGTGTTCCACACAAAGCACTGTGTGGCATCATACCAGCATCCCACACACAGCACTGTGTGGCATCATACCAGCACCCAACACACAGCACTGTGAGGCATCATACGAGCATCAGACACACAGACCTCTGTGTGGCATCATACCAGAGTTCCACACACAGCACTGTGTTGCATCATACCAGCATCCCAAACATAGCACTGTGTGGCATCATGTCAGCATCTCACACACAGCTCTGTGTGGCATCATACCAGCATCCCACACACAGCACTGTGTGGCATCATACCAGCATCAGACACACAGACCTCTGTGTGACATCATACCAGTGCTCCCCACACAGCAGCACTGCGTGGTAATGCATACTAGCATCCCCCCTACCACACAGCACTGTGTCACATCATACCGGCATCCCTAACACAAAGCACTGTGTGGCATCATACCAGCATCCAACACACAGCTCTGTGTCACATCATACCAGCATCTCCCACACACAGCACTGTGTCACATCATACCAGCATTCCTCACACAAACCACTGTGTGGCATCACACCAGCATTACACACACAGAACTGTGTGGCATCATACCAGCATCCTGCGCACAGCACTGTGTGGCATCATACCAGCATCAGACACACAGACCTCTGTGTGGCATCATACCAGCATCCCACACGCACCTCTGTGTGGCATCATACCAGTGTCCCAACACAGCACCGTGTGGCATCATACCAGCATCCCACAAACAGCACAGTGTGGCATCATATCAGCATCCCACACACAGCACTGTGTGGCATCACACCAGTGTTCCGCCACATAGCACTGTGTGTCATCATACCAGCATCCCAAACATAGCACCGTGGTGGCATCATACCAGCATCCCACACACAGCACCGTGTGGTCATCACCAGCATCAGGCACACAGACTTCTGTGAGGCATCATACCAGTGTTCCACACACAGCACTGCATGGCATCATACCAGCATCCCAAACACAGACCGCGTGGCATCTTATCAGCATTTCCCATACAGCTCTGGGTCTGCGTCGGACTAGCATCCCACACAGCACTGTGTGGCATCAAACCACCATCCCACACACATAGCTTTGTGTGGCATCATATCAGCATCACACACACAGCTCTGTGAACATCAGCAGTCCACACAGCACTGTGTGGCATCATACCACATCCCAAACATAGTAATTATGTGGCATCATATCAGAATCAGACACACTGGCCTCTGTGTGGCATCATACCAGTGTTCCAGCACACAGCACCGTATGGCATCATACCAGCATCCCACACACAGAAATGTTCTAGCATCATACCAGCATCAGACACATAACTTGAGTGGCATCATACCAGTAGTTCCACACACAGCACTGTGTGGCATCATACCAGCATCCCAAACATTGCACCATGTGGCATCATATCAGCATCTCACACACAGCTCTGTGTGGCATCATATCAGCATCCCACACACAGCACTGTGTCACATCATACCAGCATCACACACGCAGTACTGCGTGGCATCATACAAGCATCCCGCACACAGCATTGCGTGGCATCATACAAGCATCCCAAACACAACTCTGTGTAGCATCACATCAGCATCTCACACGAAGCTCTGTGTGGCATCATATCTGCATCACCCACACAGCACTGCATGGCATCATACCAGTGTCCCACAAACTCAGCACTGTGTGGCATCATGCTAGCATCAGAAACACAGCTCTGTGGGCCGTCATACCAGCATCCCACACAGAGCACTGCATGGCATCATTCCAACATCACAAAAACAGCTCTGTGTGGCATCATACCAGAGTCCTACACACAGCTCTGTATGGCATCATACCAGCGTCACACACACTCAACTGTGGGGCATCATACCAGTATCCCACACACAGCACTGTGTGGCATCACACCAGTGTCCTACACATAGCACTGTGTGGCATCATACCAGCATCAGACACACAGACCACTGGGTGGCATCGCATCCGGTATCCCCACCCAAAACTCTGTGTGGCATCATGTCAAGCATCCCACACAACCTGTGTGGCATCATTCCAGTGTCCCACACACAGCAATGTGGCATCATACCAGCATCCTGTACACACAGCACGTGTGGCATCATACTCGCATCAGACACACAGACCTCTGTGGCATCATACCAGCATCCCACATGCACCCTGTGTGGCATCATACTAGTGTCCTACAACAGCACTGTGTTGCAACATACCAGCATCCCACAAACAGCACAGGTGGCATCATACCAGCATCCCACACACAGCACCGTGTGGCATCATACCAGTGTTCCACAATAGCACTGTGTGGCATCATACCAGCATCCCAAACATAGCACTGTGTGGCTCATATCGGCATCTCACACACAGCTCTGTGTGGCATCATACCAGCATCCCACACACAAGCATTGTGTGGCATCATACCACTCATCAGACACACAGACCCTGTGTGGCATCATACCAGTGTTCCACACTGCAGCTGTGGCATCATACCAGCATCCCACAGCACCAGTGTGGCATCATACCAGCATCCCACACACAGTACCGTGTGGCATCGATACCAGTGTTCCACATAGCACTGTGTGGCATCATACCAGCATCCCAAACATAGCACTGCGTGTCATCATATCAGCATTTCACATACAGCTCTGCGTCGCATCGTACTAGCATCCCACACACAGCACTGTGTCGCATCATACCAGCATCCCACACACAGCACTGTGTGGCATCAAACCAGCATCTCCCCCACACAGCACTATGTCACATCATACCAGCATCCCTCACACAAAGCACTATGTGGCATCACACCAGTGTCCCACACACAGCACTGTGTGGCATCATACCAGCATCAGACACACAGACCTCTGTGTGGCATCATACCAGTGTTCCACACAAAGCACTGTGTGGCATCATACCAGCATCCCACACACAGCACTGTGTGTGGCATCACACCAGCATCCAACACACAGCACTGTGAGGCATCATACCAGCATCAGACACACAGACCTCTGTGTGCATCATACCAGAGTTCCCCACACAGCACTGTGTTGCATCATTCCAGCATCCTGAAACATTTAGCACTGTGTGGCATCATGTCAGCATCTCACACAGCTCTGTGGCATCTTTCTAGCATCCGACATACAGCACTGTGTCATCATACCAGCATCAGACACAGACCTCTGTGTGACGGTGTCATCATTCCAGTGCTCCCCACACAGCACTTCGTGGTATCATACCAGCATCCCCTCACACACAGCACTGTGTCACATCATCTCCAGCATCCTAACACAAAGCACTGTGTGGCATCATACCAGCATCCAACACACAGCTCTGTGTCACATCATACCAGCATCTCCCACACACAGCACTGTGTCAGATCATGCCAGCATTCCTCCACAAAACCACCTGTGGCATCACACTAGCATTACACACACAGAACTGTGTGGCATCATACCAGCATCCTGCACACAGCACTGTGTGGCATCATAATAGCATCAGACACACAGACCTCTGTGTGGCATCATACCAGCATCCCACACGCACCGTGTGGCATCATACCAGTGTCCCACACACAGCACTGTGTGGCATCATACCAGCATCCCACAAACAGCACAGTGTGGCATCATACCAGCATCCCACACACTGCACTCTGTGGCATCATACCAGTGTTCCACACATAGCACTGTGTGGCACACCAGCATCCCAAACATAGCACTGTGTGGCATCATACCAGCATCCCACACAGCACTGTGTGGCATCATACCAGCATCAGGCACACAAGACTTCTGTGTGGCATCATACCAGTGTTCCACACAGCACTGCATGGCATCATACCAGCATCCCAAACATAGACCGCGCGGCATCTATCAGCATTTCCCATACAGCTCTTGCCGATCGTGCATTAGTATCCCACATACATCAGCACTGTGTGGTATCAAACCAGCATCCCCTACACACAGCACTGTGTCACATCATACCAGCATCCTCACACAAAGCACTAGTGGCATCATGCCGGCATCTCACACAGCACTGTGTGGCATCATACCAGCATCCCAACACAACTCTGTATGACATCCCATCGTTATCTTTCACTGAAGCCTGTGTGGCATCATATCTGCATCCCCCACACAGCACTGCATGGCATCATACCAGCGACTCCACAAACAGCACTGCATGGCACTGCTGCTAGCATCATAAACACAGCCTGTGTGGCATCATAGAAGTATCCCACAAACAAAGTCTTTGTAGCATACCAGCATCACACACAGAGTACTGCGTGGCATCATACCAACATCCAGATATGTTGCTATTCTTTAGAGTCAGATAAACATCTGCCTTTTCCTCCATCTCATTTCTAAATATTCTACTACTGTTGTTCTATGGTCTTGCATAGACGAGTAGATAACAGAATCGTATTCCTCTGGGCCATCAAAGAGTGCAGTTCCCTAAAAGAGGGGATCCCAGAGGACACTGAGGCTCTGTCATGTGTTTTTTAAGGTGTACTCGTATATAATTAAAGAATTAGAGGTAATGAAACCTCTCTATCTGCCTCCAACCAAATTCCTGCAGTCATTCCTCAAATGTAATAATGGAATCCCCTCTCAGCAACTGCGCTGGACACCTCAGACCTCCCATAAGCTGTCTTTCATACCATGGGTCCATGCGGCCCAGGGGAAAAGCGTCATTCCCCCACAAAGTCTGAAATCTCCAAACCTCTCTTCCAGTGAAAGGAGACTTTTGAAATCTATCTTGCCTCTGCTCCTTGCACCAAGCTGGGAGGCAAGCCTAAAATGAAATGACAGCTAACATTTTTCAAGTCAAACTATCTCTGGCTGGAAGCTGCAATACTGAACATAGGATTTGCAAGAAAGCGAGTTGTGCTCACAACAGAGGGAGGTGAACCTTACAATTGTCTTTGGTTTGGAGCAGATATTCTGCAGGTGGAGGCTACTTCTAACTGAAAGGTGAAATAAGGAACTTGAATTATCAGGAAAGAGACAGTCTTTGTTACAATTCTTAGATTTTCAGTGCAGAATAGTTTAAGCACAGCTGCCTTATTTTGGGGCTGACTGCTTTCAGAGCACAAACCACCAGGCTGTTTTGGGGCTGGGAGGTCTTACCTGTGTCTGACTTGGATGTCTGTATTTTTCTCTGTTTGATTAACAGGGTATTTTCTCTGTCAAATTGTTGTGTAAGGGTATCTTGCTGACAGAAAGGCACTCATCACAGTGGTGGGTCAGAGCTCTAGCTGATTGTTTTGTGAGGGCACAGTTTAGGCCCAACCTTCCCACCCTCACCCACCCACACCTGGAAATAGTTCCTTTACACCAGGGGTTCTGACATCATTTCCTCAAGAGTGCAAGGTGCATATCTGTCATATCCTCTCTAGCACACTGCACTGACAATATAAGCAACATTGTATAATATATATATATATATATATATATTTATTTATTTCTATATAACAAACCAATCACACACACACAAAATAAAAAAAAAGTAGATAAACATGTGGGGAGTAGTGCAATGTAATGGCTGTGGGGCAGCAGTCTTCCGGGAGTCTTTCTGAGGCTGAGATGCTGCCCTATTTGCAGATAACTCTCTGCCCTGAGGGAGGAAGTTGCCCATCTTCAGGCCACACTGGACAGTAGTAAGGGAACCTTCCCCCAGGCCACACTGGATGGTAGGAAGGGAACCTCCCCCATCCAGGGAGACCCAGAGCCACCACCACTACCTCAGAGGTTGCTAAGAAAGCACAGTAGTTGGACCACGGTGGGCTCAGGGAGGGTGAGGATGGTGGAACAGAGGCACCAGTCAGTTGTTCCACTCCACAATCCATACACCATTCTGGGAGCATAGCTCCCTATGGATACACCCAGAGGAGACTAAGGAGGCTGAGGACAACTATCACAGGGAGGCCCACAGGAAGGAGACAGAGGACACCACAAGGAAGGAAGCAGCTCCCTGGTAGGGGACTCCAATTATCAGGGGATAAAACTGGGGAGCAGGGAAAACTGAAGTAAGGTGCCTGCCTGGTGCCATGGCTTGAGGAGAGGAAATGCATCTCAGGATCACGAGAACAGCTGTTCTGAGTCTGAGCTGGATGTCATTGTCCACCTAGGGACAAATGACTTGGCTCAACATGAGATTAGAGCAGTGCAGAAGGACTTTGTAGAATTGGGAGGGGCCAAAGACAAGTAGCACACACAGTATCCTTCTCAGAGGTGCTGCCTGTCAATGGCATGAGTGAGACGAGGGTACTTGCACCATGCAGTTTAATGAATGGTTGAAAAATGAAGTAGAGAACAGGGTTTGGCTTCATTGGGATTGGGTTCCACCTGGAGGACACCAGCCTATATTGGCAGGATGGTCTGCATCTGTCCAGGAAGGGAACAAGTCTTTTGAGCAATAGGTTTAAATGCTTCATTGGCAAGCTTTTAAACTAGTCAAGGGGGGAGGCACTGATAAGCAGCAGGAAAATCCCAGCCTCTCCCTACAAAACAGGGTACTAAATGAGAAAAAGACCAAAGTAGAAAGGTCAGTGGGGGATGCTGCAACAGAAGGTAACGCCATCAAAAAATGGAGAGCAATGAGTACCAATGCCCATGGTCTGAGTAACAAGCTTCCTGAATTAGTGGCTTTGATGGAGGAGGAACATCTGGATACCATGGCAGTCACAGAAACATGACACACAAAACCATGACTGGGACGTAAACATACCAGGATACACTATCTACAGGAGGGACAGGAGGGTAAAGAGGAGGAGGAGTTTTACATAAGGGAAGGAATCAAAGCAACAGAACAAAAGGGAAACAGGGAGGAGAAGAAGCACTGTGGGTAAATTGGAGACCAGCAATGGAACCACAATCCGCACAGGGTTGTATACAGACTCTTCTCAGGGGGAGAAATGGACAAGGAAATGATAGAAAGTATACTTAGAATGGCAGAAAAAGGGGAGATATTGCTGATGGGTGATCTGAATATGCCAGATGTTAACTGGAGTGCAGTTGCAGCAGCCACTTTGAAGAGTGGGGTTATTCTAGATGCCCTACAGGGGCATGCCTTAGACAACTAGTATTGGAGCCTCACGAGGGAGCAATCTTAGACCTGGTTCTCTCAAATGGAGATGAAGAGAGGATCACAGATGTGAAGTGGAGCCATCTGGAAACTAGCGACCATCGAACAGTATGGTTCACAACAAACACAGCAATAGATTCAAGTCATACAAAAGCAAAGTACTGAACTTTAGGAGGGCTGACTTTGCCAAAATGGGTAAGTGCCTAAGGAATGCACTAGCAAATGGGCAGGAAGGAGGGTGTAAGAACAATGGGAATAATAAAACTGCCATCACAGAGTGAACAAGCCTTGTGTGAAGCAAATAACAAAATGAAACGATGTAAGAAACCACTATGGTTCTCAAAGAAGTGGTAGTGAAGGTTCAAGAGAAAAGAAAGCATTCAGGAAGTACAAGGAATCACAGAAGGAGCAGGACAGAGAACTGTATCAGTCAAAGCAAAAGGAAGCTGGGAAGGCAGTCAGAACAATAAAGGCCCAAACCGAGGAAAAGATAGCCAACCCGGTTAAGAAGGGGGATAAACCTTTATAGGTACATCAGGAGCAAAGGAAGACCATGAGGGGGATAGTGAGGCTTAAAAAAGGAGGGAGGGTGGGCAGAGGGTGACTGTGAAAAGGCAGAGATACTAAACAAATATTTTGCTCAGTATTTACAAAGGAAGAGGGGAGATACCTAAAACAAACAGTAGAAACACTCTGGATACAGAAGTTGATACCAGCCCATTTACAGAAGAAAGGGTTCTGAAAGAACTCTTAAAACTGAAGGTGGGCAAAGCAATGGGGCCTGATGGGCTTCATCCCAGAATTCTAAAAAGAACTAAGGGTAGAACTAGTGACACCACTGACTACCCTCTTTAACAAATCATGGGAGGATGGGGTGGTACCCGAGGACTGAAGGAGGGCAGATGTGATTCCCCTTCACAAAACTGGGAGCAAGGTGGAAGCAGAAACTACAGACCTGTTAGTTTAACCTCAGTGGTAGGAAAATGATGGAATCACTCTGAAGGAAAAATTGTTGATTATCTAGAGGCCAGGGGCACAGGACGGCAGCATGGATTCACAGCGGAAGGTCATGCCAGCTTGAATCTGATAGATTTCTTTGACTGGGTGACCAAAGTAGTAGATCAGGGAGAGGCTGTGGACATGGTCTACCTAGACTTTAGCAAGGCATTTGACACAGTCCACACAAAAGATTAATATACAAGTTAGCCAGCCTGGGAGTGGGTCCCAAGATGACAGCCTGGATAAAGAATTGGCTGGAGAATAGGAGACAGAGAGTAATAGTAAATGGAGTCCACTCTGAAGAAAGGGGGATTACTAGTGGGGTACCGCAAGGTTCAGTATTAGGACCAGTCCTCTTCAATGTCTTTATAAGTGACATTGCAGAGGACTGAAGGAAAGTATGTTCTTTGCAGATGACACAAAGATCTGCAACAGAGTTGATGCACAAGTTGGGGTGGAAAGGATGAGAAGGAACTTGGCAAGGTTAGAGGAATGGTCAAATGTATGGCAGCTTAGATTCAATGCTAGAAGTGCAGAATGCACCTGGGAAACAAAACCCAGGGAAGAGTACACAATGAGGGTGAGATACTAACAACAACAAAAATGGAAAGGGACCTGAGGTAGTCATATCAGATGACCTAAAGGTGGGCAAGCAATGTGAGAGGCAGTGAGGAGGCTGGGGTACTGGGATGCATAGGGAGAGGAATCACCAGTAGAAAACAGGAAGTTATTATCCTCTGTACAGACAGCTGGTCAGACCCCATCTGGAGTATTGTGCAGTTCTGGAGACCCAACTCTGCAAAGACATAGACAGGATGGAAGCTGTCCAGAGGAAGGCAACTAAATGGTGCAGGGTCTGCACCGGAAGATATATGAAGAGAGCTTAAGGAGTTTAATATGTATAGCCTCAAGGAAAGGAGGAGAGGGGGACATGATGAAACTTTCAAGTACCTCAAGGAATCAACAAAGTCAAGGGTAGCATCTTTCAAAACAAAGGTGTACAAGAACAAGGGGCACAATTTGAAGATAGAGGGGTCAGCTCAGAGGTAATTTTAGGAAGTATTTTTCACAGAGAGGTTGTGGATGCATGGAACGGCCTTCTGAGGAGGTTGTGAGTCAAAACAGCGGTGGAATTCAAGCATGCATGGGACAGTCATAAGGCAGTTCTAGGGGCTGGAGGTAGGAAGAAGTAGGCTCCTGATTAACTAGGATCTGCAGCTTATCCATTAGGTAGGGAAATGGGCAGACTGGGTGGGCCAAGTGGTCCTTATCTGCCGTCAAATTCTATGTTTCTATGTTATCCCAGGCCATCAATGCTACCTGCATCCTTGAATACCAAGTGCCAACCCCTGACCTATGCCTAGCCGGGATAAACATAATAGTAAACAGGGAGTGTGCTCCAGCTTTTGTCACTTCCATCCGTTGTCAGTGCGCATCTACCCGACTAGATTCCCATAATATCGCCCATTTAAGTTGGGCAGCTAGCCAGTATTCCTGCAAGTTCAGCACTGCCCATCCTTCCTTTTGATTTTTATAGAAATTAGCAAGGGAATAGCAGCACATGTCCCCACACTCAAGCGTGGGCTGGTCCAATGTGCATTTTGTGTGTGCAAAACATTTGGTTTATTTACTTTTTACTGTAGTCCTGTAGATTGTATCAGACTAATGTTACTTAGTTCTAGGCTGACATCTTCTGTTGCTACAAATCCCAGAATTCCCTGCAGCTGACATCATTGCAGTAGGTGGCAGTGGGAGATTCACTAGCCAGCAGTGCATGTTAAAGGTTTTATAATCTCCAATCAGATGTTTTCCAGGTCTGCTTTTCTCCAGGGGCCAAGTGCAATCCTGTGTGACTACTTAGCCCAGGAAGGACAGCAGGACCAGCAAACAAAAGATCAGAGCTTATATAATCTATAACATGCACTGCAGGCTGTTGAATCTCCCATTGCTGCCTACTGCTCTGATGTCTGCTGCAGGGGATTCTGGGATTTGTAGTAACAGAAGATGTCACCCTAGCCTACACAAAATTAGTCTGGTAGAAATCTATTATACTGCAGTAAACAGTAAGTAAACCAAAATGTTTTTGCACATGAAGTGCACATTGGGAGCAGACTCACACTTGAGTGTGGGGGCTCTTGGTGCTGACTTTTCCCCTTGAATAATGATAAGGTAATTGTTGCACTTCTCTGAAGCAAAAAGAACTTCAGTCGAAGTAGTCCATCCATCTTCCATAATTATGATCCTTATAGACCCAGCAGCTTTTCTGCGCATTTTAAGTCCTGTAGAAATGCATTTCATAATTACACAGAATTAAAAAAGGAATTCCAGAAAGCATTTCAGCAGCGGAATTGCCATTCTCCATTAATTCTGCCCCCCCCCCCGGGAACTGCACATTCCACAGAGCTCTAGTGCAGAGCCAAACACGAGTCCCAGACAGTAACCAAAGTAGTAGTCTCAGAAAGAGCACTCATTTTCTCTGGGCTCTAGACAGCCATGCAATCCTCACTCAATGCTATCTAACTAATCCCTGTCTACATATAGCAGTGCCAGCCAGGATGCAGCATAGTAATGCTGATATACTGTATAGTACAGTGGTTTAAGGCTATTAATTGCAAATCTGGGCCCCTCCTGTTCAATGCCTATGTCTCTGACATAAGGAAGGGTATCAGGAGTGAGATGAGTCTCTTTTCGGATGACTCAAAACTGGGGGCAGTGGTGGATGGGGAGGAAGGGAGGGTGGCCCTACAGAGGGACCTGGAGGCTCTGGAAAGGTGGTCTAGAAAGTGGAAGCTGAGGTTTAATGCAGGGAAATGCAAGGTACTGCATCTGGGAGCCAATAACCCGGGCCAAGAGTACACCCTGGTGGGGGGGGGAATGCTACAAATCTCAATGGCTGAGAGGGTCCTGGGAGTGGTGGTGGATGTCAAGATGAACAACTCTGAGACTTGTAGGAGGGCAGCGGCCAAGGCCAACAGGATGCTGGGATGCATCGCTAGGGGGATCACCTCCAGAAGGAGGGAAGTGATACTCCCCCTGTATATCTGCTTGGTGAGGCGCACCTTGAGTACTGTGTGCAGTTTTGGAGGCCACACTTAAGAGGGACATTGAACTCCTGGAGAGGGTCCAGAGGAGGGCAACCAAAATGATCTGTGGTTTGGGGGACAGGACCTATGGGGAGAGGCTCGAAGAGCTAAATATGTACACATTGGAAGAGAGAAGGGACTGGGGGGACATGATGAGGTCTTTAAGTACATGAAGGGATTAAATAGGGGAGAAGCAGTCAAGGTGCTCCAAAGGAAGGGGGGGCAACTAGAGGGCATGGGTGGAACCTGGAGGGGGTGGAGATTCAGGAGAGAAAGAAGGAGGTGCTACTTCACTGAGAGGGTGGTGGAGCCATTGAATGTGCTGCCCAGGGGGCTGGTGGAGGCAGAGATGGTGAAGTGGATTCAAGAGGGGGTGGGACAGGTACAGGAGAAGGGTTCTGGATGCAAAGTCCTTTGCAGTGGGAATATCTGGGACTGGGAAGAGAGAAGCCAGAGAGGACGAGGGGGGCAGCAAGGTCAGTTCCCAGGGTGGGGGCTGACCAAATGAGCAGACACAAAAGACCATTAGGCCTATTCTGCTGGCATTTTAGTATGTTAGTATTTATTGGTTGAGTGATTTTATTTATTTATTTATTTATGTATGTATGTATGTAAGTAAACATATTTTACGGGGGTGGGGTAGGAGGGCTATAGGGAAGAATACATTTACACAACAAGGGTCTTTACAAAGTACAGTGATAAAACTACATAAATACAGGAATGTATTTTCCCACACCTGACCTTATAATACGTACAGCAGTAATACATAATATAAAGTCACTCCTGCACAGAGCCTACCTGGAAGCGTTGCCATTGGAATTGGCTCCCTCCATTCCAATGGCACCACTCGTTGTTTTGGTTAGATGCTGCAGCTCTGCATCAGTCCGAGTGCTCTTCCAGCATTTTCAGTGTCTTTCCAGACAGCACGAGAATTGCCGGTGGAGTTGGGAGGGGGTGTTGTGACCTGGAGTTGTGAGCATCACCATTTGTTTACACAGCAGCTCAAAATCGCCAAAACAGCTCAAAACACACCATGTACCCAGGAAAGCAGGAAACACTCTGAGATGCACTGCAGACTTCCACGGCAGTGTGACTCACATTAACATAGAGCAAAAGGTACCATTCTAATAGCTCTGTACCACTTACAACAGTCCAAAGCTTCTTGCATAAAAGGGCCTATAGATACAATGCAGCATCACAAAATACTGCAGTATGCTGCAGGGGACAGTATAATTCAATGGCATATAAGCCCTTTTTTACTACAGTAGTTTGTCACATGTCATTTATTCCAAGTTACTGTGTTGCATTGCAGCTGGCTGTGCTGTAATTAAGTTGTAGGGCAGGGCCCAGGTGAGTACTCACAACACCAAGGATGAAGCTGCACAATCATGTCCTCCACTCCTATTCTGCAGGCAGGCATGGTTGAGGAGCAGAGGACCTAATGTGCTTCGTGGCGGAGAAAGGTGTAGGCCATGATAAATCTTCTGGAACTTCCAATCAGTTCTCTTAACCCCTTGGAGGTAGCTATCTTCTTCACCCACCCAAAGGCAACAGCCACTTGGGGCCTAGGTGTACTGGGCCTTCTTACAGGGATAGATCTCCACAGCAGGAACACAGAAAAGCAAGCTGGAATCTCTCGCAGAATTGAAGCTTATGCAAGGCAACTCCTCTTCCAAGGGCTGAAGTCCTGGGCAGGTACTCTAGCTTTCAGGCTCTAAAACTAGTTGCAGAGCCCCAGGAAGAGAACTCTGATGGTTCCTTATCAATCAATCTGGCTGATCTGAGCCCCTGGACTCTGCAGCAGTCATACTCACCAGCTCCAGTGTCTACTGGCTGTATTACTCACAAAGGGAGAATCCTAGGTAAAGGAACCCTCTGGCTGTCAATTCCCACTCTTTTCAGGCTATTGTCCACAGTTCCCAGCAGTCTTCAAAGTGGCTTCACAGTGCCCACACTCCTGTGGTTGGTTGTGACTGTCATTCGAGGCCTGGCGTGCCTCTGATAGGTCTATGCATTTCAAGGTGTGAATCTGATATCTGGCCCCTTCCCACAGTCCTGTAGGGCCAGAGCGAAACGAATATGGCAGCACTCTTGCCTATATGGGTTGTCTTATGTATTTTAAGCCAATCTGTCCCTTGTTGCAGCTTCCATCAGGTCTCGGAGTGCCAAGGGCACCATAACAACTGTGTTGCCTGGTCTTTACTGCCCAACCCCACTTTCTGATCATAAGGGGTCAGGTGAAAGTGAGCAGGGGCATCAGTGAGTGCTCCTATAAAGGCTCTGCTCCTGGTTATGGCTCCCTGCATGTGCTCCCAGTCAGCTTCTGGCAGGGGAACATGCCCAAGTGATGGGTGAGAGGCCCAATTGTGGTTCCTTGGTGCACAGGCCAATAGCCATGGTCTATGTGCACCTCACAGGTGCCGATCAAAGAAAATCTGCAGCTGTGTAGGCCACCTGGTCCCCCCACTAGTTCCATAATGGACCGAGAGCCACAAAAGTTCCGGCATCTTCAGTCGTGAAGTTCAGGGGTGACAGCACTATTGGTGATAGGTCCAGATGGAGAGCACAGGTAAGACTTTCTTGGAGGGGAGGTTGCATACTGTCAGTAAAGCAGATCTCTCCAAGCAGTCTAAAATTTACTAAATAACACAACAATAGCACCATAGAGCATCAAAGATTCTGTAGTCTAGGTAGCTCCCAGACCCCCGACCTGTTATGGTAAGGATCCCATTTCATTAAAAAACAGGGCTTTTAGATTGCCTTTATATGACCTCCCCCAAGAGGTTTAAGCTAGACACATAATTGTGCTGCTGTGAGGGTGAGTGCTATAGTGAGGGACTGAGCTGTACTGAAGAGGTGTGTTCTAGTGAGTGAGTGAGTGAGTGAGACATATGTGGTTTGTTGGCTTTGCTATAGTGAGGGTGTGCTTTAGCACACTAATATGCTTGGGTTTACAAGTTACCAAAACACAATCAGGTATGCAAGGGATAAAGGGCACTGTCAGTCACCTCACTCTTCCTACATATACCTTGGCAGGGACTTGGGTTTGTCCAGCTTGCTACCCCAACATGTGGTGCTACAGATCCAGGTGTGAAGGAGAGAGTTCAGAAACCCAGAAAAGAAAACTGAGGAGCCAATGAGTAAACGAGACTTCACTGTGAATAAAAATAAGAGGAGAAAGAGACTACAATTTCTTTAAGAAAAAGAGTAGAGTTTTAAAGATTACAAGGAAAACCAGAAGACAAAAGAGAAATGTATCTGACCAGCATGGGAGAGGCTGGCAAGAGAGTGAACACAGAATCAGATACAGAGCTCAGAATAGCTCAAGAAGTATTAAACAGGGACAAGACATTTTCCATAAATTTCAGAGAAAAAAAGAAAAATGAAAGATGATATTGTAAGACTGAAGGAGAGAGAGATAGGCAGAGGGGATAAGGAAACAGCAAATATCCTAAATAAGTATTTTTGCTCGATATTTACAGTAGAGGAAAAATTACTGTTACCAGATTGTAGATTGCAAATCAAACAGAATAGGAATATGGGTGTTTGGTGTAAGAAAATTACAGAAGACAGAGTATTAAAGGGTCTCAACAATTTAACGGTAGATAAAGCAGTGGGTCCTGACAACATAAATTCAAGAATACTAAAAGAACTGAGACCGATACCAGCTGCACCACTGACTGAGCTCTGCAGCTGTTCATTAGATGTGGGTGTAGTACTAGTGGACTGGAGAACTGCAAATGTGGCACCACTATATAAAAGTGGGAGTATGGAATAGCCAGGAAACTATAAGCCAGTGAGCCTGATGTCTACAGCATATACAATGCTGAAGTCATTTATAAAAGAAATTTTAGTGGACCATCTGGAGTCAAATGGACTACAGGATGAGACACAACATTGTTTAGCAATGGGACAGTCCTGTCAAACAAATCGAATATATTTTTTTTATCTGGTCACAAAGTCAGTTTTAATTTTTTTATTTTATTGCATTTTCTGTAATAACATATACAAAATATGCTTCCAAGATACGGACATACATACACTGGAAACATACCACATCAGGCCTTAATGCAGGATAATACAGGTCACATATCTAGAGTCTAGACAACCACTCGGGGGAGTGGGGATTCTTACTGTTAGCCTAAAACACTTATTGAAGAACATCAGTGAGTGACTATATTGTAACCAGTGCTCATTAGGAATTTTAGAAATAATTCATAAACATCAAAACTATAACCATCGGCTCTAAGGGTACATAATAAAGATTCCTATGTTGCCAAATTATCAGAGGATAGATAGGCATCTAATTCCATCCCTAACTGTACTTCCAGTCTGTTCAGTATAAAATAAGAAATGTTAATAACAAACAAGCGTTCAAATTGTTGCATTTATTTGTCTGCAGTTCAAGAATGCCACTCAATTCAAATACCTGCCAATGAGCATTAGAAAATTATGTGTGGTCACAAAGTCAGTCAATAAAGGCCAAGCAGGGAATGTGTTACTTTGGTTTTAATAACTTTGACTCAGTACCTCATGAGACATTAGTTAAGAAATTAAATGCTCTAGGGGTTAAAGGAAAAATGATTTGATGGATTAAAGATTTTTATGTGAAAAAACTCAGAGAGCATATCTAAACAGAGAAGTCTCAGATGAACAATGGGTCACTCATGGGGTTCCCCAGGGATCGATCCTGGGCCTCAATCCTTTTTATGTTTGCTTTCATGCGCAGTGCACAAGAAACATATTGAGATAGTAGAGCATTGCAGAGTTGTGGCAGTGTGGCCAATGCAGCGGACGCTTTAATGGGCGCATCCCTCGGCCACCAATTAATGCTGAAGCTGCCGATGATGGCAGTTTCAGAGACAGCAACGCACTTAAAAGAAATCTGCCACTGCAATCAGGGGCAGTTTTATCATTGCAGTGGCAGTCCCCCCTCCCTCCCAACCAGGCACACAGCAGGACAACAAATTTAAATGTTAACTCCCTCCCACAGCTGCTGCCAACCCCGCACCCTCCGTTCTTCGTTCTCTGCTGACATCAGGGTGCTCAATCCCCGTGTCAGCATGTATCCCCCTCCCCCATTAATGTGACACACTGGGAGCCCACCCCAGTGTGCCAAAAAATACTTCTTTGATGTTTCCGACACCAGGATGCCCACTCCCGGTGTCGGGTGCACCTCCCCCCTTGTCCCTATGTTCTCTGCCTACCTTAGGGTGCCCAATCCCCGGGTCAGCATTGATCCCCCCTCCATTACTCTGGCATACTGTGAGCCCACCCCAATGTGCCAAAATCTGTTTTCTTAATATTTCACCTGTAAAAAAGAAAACAGTCCCACAACGTCTTTTTTTTAACCTGAAAAAAGAAAACAGTCCCTCATCGTTCCCACTGGCCCCTCCCAACCCACACCCTTCCTCTGCGATTTCACCTCCACACACCCCTCACCCATACTTACCACCAGAGGTCAGGAGCAGCGATCTTCTGTGGACGTCTGCACTCTTCAAAGACCAACCGGGAACTGAAAAAATTATGGTAAACCCTATAATGGCAGTCAATGGGGGTTTTCAACTTAGGTTGATATCTCGGCTAGTGTTTGGAGTTTTGGTCCCAGATTTTCAACATGGGGTTCTGGAATCCCACTTCATGAACACTGGCACTGTCATTTCGTTTCTCTATCCTGAAAGGTGATTTCGCAGTCACTGCGTGGAATCACCTTTTGGGACCTATTAACAAAATGACAGTGCCACCGTTCATGAGGTGGGGTCCCAAAAAGCCATTGTTGCAAATTTGGTGGAAAAAAATCAAAAAAATGACTGCTTTACAAGCTTCCATTGCGCGGTTTCTCGCACACTTGAACTTCATCAGCTTTTAATAACAGTACTTTCACTCCAAATGTCCAACAATGCCTTTTCGACACCTTTATGAACAGTACAGCTGTCATTTTTGCATCCTTCCCGAAATGTGTTTTTACACCTGTGTGCAGAATGGCACAGTCGCTGTGTAAAATCAGCTTTCAGGACATATAACCAAATCACAGTGCCACTGTTCATGAGAAGTCCCAAAATGGCCATGTTGAAAATTTGTGAAAACATTCCAAAAATTACTGCGATGATGCGCCACAGTTTCTACGCACACTGCAACTTGCCACTTTTCATATTTTCACCCAGATTTTCAACACTGCCATTTCTTCACACCTCTTCATGGACAATACACCTGTCATTTTTCATATCCTTCCTAAAATGGATTTTCGTACCTGTGGTGCTGAATGGCACACTTGCTGTGTGAAATCACCTTTTGGGATTGAGTAACGAAATGATACTGCCACTGTTCATGAGGCAGGGTCTCAAAAGGCCCATGCTGAAAATTTGGAGCAAAGATACCAACAAATGCCCGGGTATTGGGGTTTCCAACCATAATGCCCACCCTGTACAGACTGACAGGTGTTGGTGGTGTGACTTGGGGTCATCGGCCATAATGCTCATGCCATTCCACCCCACCCCCACCCTGCAGCCACTGACAGGCTTTGAGGTGTGTCTTGGGGTCTGTGGCCCTAACGTTCACCCCATTCACCTATACTGCACCCATCTCAGCTTATTTCCTTAAGGAATGGGGTAAGCGTAAGGGCCAAAGACCTCAAGGCACACTGCAACACCTGTCAGTGTCTGCAGAGTGGGGTGAGGTGGAATGGCATGAGTGTTATGGCTGACAACCCAAAGGCACACTCCCAACGCCTGTCAGTCTCTGCAGGGTGGAGATTGGGGTTGGCACTACTTCACTACTCCACTGCCATTCCTGTTATGCATCTCTCTAACTTCTGCACTACCAATGCCAATACCAGCAAGCAAACATTCAACACTGACAAATGCTTGTTCATATTTTGATTTGTAATAGAGGTGAGGGAATTCATTCAAAGATAAACCTCTTTGCATATGATACCAAGACTTGTGGCAGGGTAGACAGTGAGGAGGAAGTAAGATTACTTGGAGAGGATCTAGAAATACTCGAGAAATGGTCTAGGATTTGGCAACTAAAATTCTTTGCAGAATAAATGTAAGATAATGCATACTGAACAAAAGAATCCAAGAGTGCCTTACTTGGTGGATGGAGTAAAACTAGAAAAGAGAGCTGAAGGGGGACGTAGAAGTGTTAATAAATGATAACACAACAGAAACATTACATACAGAATACTGGATGGGCAACTATACACAACCAGTGTGTTCTGCCACAGACTGGTTCTGATTCCCTCTGACCTCGAGAGCAAAGCTCAAGAGGTCTATGGGAATTAGAATCCCGAGGGGGCAGAACACACTAGTTGTGCACAAAGTTGCTCATCATCTATTTTTTAATAGTATATAGTATCATGTGAAATGTGTACATTGTGTTTTTTTCTCTTTCACAATGAAACTGACTTGTGCAGCCTCTAGAGATTCTATAATGTTGTTCTACCACAGAAGGGTACAATCACATTCCATGACCTTTGAACTGTGGTACAACAGCATTTTGAAAAGGATGGATTTCTATATAGAACAATGCTCTACTATACAGTATAATGTAACAAGGCAACAGGGAAGACAAATAAAGTGCTGGGTCATACAGGCAAGTGAATCAGCAGTAGAAGAAGGGAGGTGATATTACCCTTAAAGAAATCTCACTTGAGGCCACACTTGCAGTATTATGTACAATTCTGAAGTCTACACTTGAAAAAAGATAGCGAGAGAGTTGATGCAGTGCAGAAGAGAGCCACAACGATGATACAAAGGCAACAGGGCAATTCTTATGAGTAATGATTAATAGACCTGAATCTGGGGCCAAAAGGGAAAGGGGACGATATGATAGAGACATACATTTTTAAATGGGATAAGCAGAGTGGACTGTGAGGATTTATTTATAATGAAAGTAGACACTGGCTCAATTGGAAACTGTGAAATTGGTGGGAGGAATGTTAAAAAGGATGTTAGAAAGTATTGCTTCCCTGAGAGGGTAGTGGAGAATGGAACAAGCTTAGAAGGAAGTAGTATGTGCTAATACTGTCAGAGAAGTCAAGAATAAATGGGACACATATGGGGATGATGAAAATATCCTGGATGAATAAATACTTCTAATAATACATTTCATATACTGACACTGTACTGTTACGCTTTGCAGGTGGATACCTCTGTAGACACTCAACTTACAATAATTATAACTCTCAGGATGACTGCCAGGTCCTGTCCTTCTGCTTCAACTCACCAAATGTATCTCTCTGGGCACAGTCTACAATAATAATAATAATAACCTCTCTGGATGGATGGCTGCCAGACCCAGCCCCCTGCCCCAGCCCACCCAGTTTACTTTGTGTAGCCACACTGCCTACAAAAATGTTAACCTTTCTGTGGATGGATGCCAGGCTCAATCCCTTCTGTTCCAGGTCACCCAATTTACCTCTCAGTAGATACGTAATCTGCAACAACATTAATGTCTGCAACAGCTTACATGCTATAGTTTAGTACTCTGTATTAACATTGGCTTACACACTTACATATGCTCCATGTTCAGTGTTCCTACTGTACACACAAGGATCTTCTCCACCAGTGAGTCACTGCAAATGCCCCTTCAATATCCACTGATATCAACTGAAATGGATTTAGGGGAGAAGAAAATAAAGATGCTCTTGGAGCGATGCAGTGATCCCTTCCCGAGATGCTGGATCCTGGTCCTGTGGAGGCTGACAGAGTCCTTCTTGGCTGTGGAGCAACACTGTGTAACTACTCACACTAGCTGAGCTTTCCAGTTGCATCAAGCAAACAGACTGAGGATGTGTTACAAAGATTTGTACCTTCACACACCTGCACAGAAACTTATAATGATGATGTGCCTTGCTACCTGCCCCCAACAGGTTGCACTGCAGAATCCCATATGAGGATGAGGGCGCTGAATCTGCGAAATCATGGAGACTGAAGAATAAGTGAATAAAGGATGACTCTGCATTGGTGACTCAAGCAAAAGATGTCAGGAAATATTTTAGAATTTAGTTGAGCCTCCAACATGTGAAGATAACTCACTTGGAACAATATACAAATATTGACCAGACCTTGGGCAGTAAAATGGAAAAAAATTGAAAATATGGACCTTGAGGGATGATTCATTGATTGATAACACAGTGCCATCTGCTAAGACCAAGCACTCATATCACAGGTTTTGCTGTGATGTCTTGTAGGATACTGCAGGAACTAATGTAATCCAATGGCAATTACTCCAGCTTGTCATGGAGTAAGATGTGAAATCCCACACACAGTAATAGTAGTAGTAAAAGCTTTTATTTTTCAACAGCAGGAAACAATCAAAAGAGGTGGCTGCAAAACACAACAGGCTGGACCGGTGCCGTGTTTCTCTCACGAAAACATTTGGTCACTGATCATTGAGGAAGGGTGCCCTCTGCATCTGTATCTCACTGTTGGTTTTACCTAGGTTCATAGGTTGAGTACAAGTTCGAGGGACTGGCCCAAAAGACTACCCCACCCTTAACCAAGGTGGAATTTATATTTATAATACCCATATATAAATCTAAATTAGTCTTAAACTATTGTAAATTGGAGCTATGTACTATCTCTGGGAAGGGAGCTCCAATAAGGAATAGTTCTTTACAGTTTTATTAATAGAGGATCTTAGTCTCAACTTATGAGATCTAGTATTCATTACAGAAGGACACCACTTAAGACAGATGGTTTCAAATAGGGCTGGATCTAGAGACACTCTAAAAATTAAACATGGGTCACCATGAGAAACGATATTCTAGAGAAGTAAGAGTAGAGATTCAAGCCTTTTAACCTTTCACCATACTCTAATAATTCCAAATTTTTATATTCTTAGTAAACCTGCATTGTATTTTTCTACCATTACTTTCTCTTGTGCTGATGTTGGTGCACAAAAGGAAGAGCAATAGTCTATATGAGGTCTTACTATGCTATTAGATTTATCAAAATAAAGTGTTTGGATCTCTATACCAGCGATGGTGGATTCCTTTGATTACATGGATGAAGACCGTGTGCGAGATTTCCTGTTCTGTAAGTACATTATTTTCAACAGGATAAAACTATAGGACCATCATGGCCCTATTTTCAAAGGTGTCCTGCATGTAAATACTACATCAAAAGGTTGCATGACATAAGTAAATACATTTTTTATACATTCGAGTTGCTACAAATATTATCACTTATTACATGGACTAAGTACACAGTGTGTTGCACATAAATATAGAAACAAACTAATTGTAAACCCATATTTCGATCATTTCTTTTTTAAGTGCCTGACAAAATTCAGCCAAAGTGACTTCATGTCTTGCTTATTGGGTTAATTCCTTCCACATTTTGGTTGAGTTGTAGTGAATTATTTATTCAGACTTATTATTTGCCCTAGGAATGTTTAATGCTCAGTGACGTACATTTCTCATTGAGTAGACATGGTTTGGTACTTGGATAGCGACCTTTAGGTTGCCCTGTACCAAGCCTCACGTCATCTTACACACCATCATTGCCCATTGCTTCCCACCTTGGTTCTAAAGAATCCCATGATAGCAGACTATATATTTGGGAATGATGCCTGTCAAAAGGGCAGAGAAGCAGAAATCTCACCAATCTACTGTAAGATGCATTTCACAATCCAAATAGCTGTTTACTAGCATACTGATAGATCACATTCCCATATTCCAGGCTGGTAATATGGTGTGTCATAAGTCATATTGCTTACTTGATATGGAATTGCTGGCTAAATCTCTCAATGCTCCTATTCTGGAATTCACTGTTTTGTTCACATTAATTATATTGAATTCAGAATGCAGTGAATGATCTAATATCTAAATTGGGGGGCTTACCTTGAGTGTCTCCCTGGGCTCCAGTTATGCCCACTGCCTATCTGATGTCCAGTAAAGGAAGGTAAATCCATGTACAGTAATGCTGTGTTGCTGTCCCACGTGAGTGCACACTGCCATGCTGCAGCGTTGTTTCTTTAAGAGTTCAGCCTGTGTGTATGGTGTACATAGCCTGGGCTGGGTCTGAGTGAAATGGAGCTCATGACCAGCCAGGCAGGACCCTGATAGCCTCCACTCTGCAGTTGCTTGATAAAGCAAAGGCAGCTCTCTTATAATCTGTAAATGTGTATTTCTAAATCGAATCTGTTGCCTTTTGAAATGAACTGTAGATGCAGACTGTTTACTTCTTTAGCATGGGAGCCACCATGTTTGAACCGGGACTTTGCTTTTGGACCATTCAGAAACAAGAGGTCCTCATGGGGTTCTCATTACAGTGCTTTATGGGAGAAACTGTAAACTTTTCTGCTTGATGCCTATTTTAACCAATCGGAGCTCCAGGACAGTGACTGACAGTGTGGACAGCCAACCAGAATACAAGAATCCCACTCTTTAGTTATCAAATCCAGAACAAATGGTTTGATACCTTTTTTTGGACAAACAAGGATGTTACAAAAAGAATAAAGAGCTTTAGCTTTCGGACCAACAAGTCCTTCCTCAGAAGCCTAACAGCCTATTTAGGCTTCCGAAGAAGGACTTGTTGGTCCGAAAGCTAAAGTTCTTTGGTTTTTTTTTGCAACATCCTTGTTGGTTCAATAAAAGGTATCAAACTATTTGTTCTGGATTTTTCCTTACGAGGACCAAAACAGCATTAAACAGTTAGCTGGTCTTTAGTTATGGGACTGTTTTGAACAAAGGGGAGATCAACTCGAGCTCTCATAGAGGTGAGAGTCTGTGTGGCCAGCTGAGAGAAATGCAGGGACAAGGCCTGCTTTGCCTCCCTGCAGGACTGGTAAGGCATTTGTTTGGACTGCTTCAAAGCAGAAAGGGTTATTTTTCAGCTACCAAAGCTGATAAGGAGAACGCTTTGCCAAAGAGAAAGTGTATTTGCTGAACTGTCTCAGAGAAAGTGAAACTACTACAAGAGATTGCTCCAGGGACTCCACATGTATAAAGGGACCCTGCCAATGAGGAAATTGTCTCCTACCACGTTTTTAAGGAAGAAGGGAGACCTGATTGTCCTGTTTCCAGCTTACATTCAAGAGACTGACATTCCTAAGGAAGCAAGAAACAAATATAAATGTAGAAAGTGTTGTAATTTCAACACTTTCTACATTTATAATAATTGTTTTGCATGTGCATTGAAACACATGAGTTATTACCTTTACATTTCATACTGTTAGTAAAAATAGTCCAGTAGAATTCTAGCATTGTTACAGCAGAAAATCCCATTCCATCCAAAGTATTTCAGTAAGAAACTGTTATACTTTTAACTTCATCAAAAGAAGTAAAATACTATTTAATTAATGGTGATCATTCTTTACATATGGATAATGGCACTTTTATCTACATACGGATCACGGCACTTTTATCTCCAGTTACAACCTTCCAGTTGATATTTTTGGCTACAACTGGGAGATTGTAATCCGCACCTGTCAATCAAGCGCAGCCACAGAAAGCTAATTGGTGCGTAGTTTCTCTGTGAGTGGGCTGAACATCTTGCCCAACATGGCAGCTCCATTAACGAGCACTGGCACTCAAGCTTTGCCTAACACTGTTAAAGCAAGTAAGATTTAAAATATTTTTAAATATCCATCTTTTTGATCCTGCTTTGAAAATGAAATAAAATCTATCTGGTTGATCCGGCCACTCATACCCTTCGAGCAGGTCTTACACTCCACAGCTATGCTGATGACCCATGACTTTCCAGAATGCCTTTTCTACTGTAATGTAAAAACAGAAAGAAAGAGGAAAAAAACAAAAGAAAAGAGAAAAAAGGGAGAACCAGTCAGTGTGTGTGTGTATGTGTGTGTGTGTCTCTGTCTCTGACAGAAGTGCTGCACTAACTGAACTGTGATGAAAGGGAAAACAATTGTCACCATTAATTAAATAAAATAATGTGTGTGTGTGCACGTGCGCATGTGTGTTTGTAAAAACTGAATTTACACACACCCTCAGTGTGGATGCTTTTATGTGGTGTCCCACACTTCCGCGCGCGCAAAATGCTGATTACACACACAATTCCACCCATATATTATTCTATGTTACATTTTATATTTTCAGGTTATGCATGTTTTAACAATGTTGTCCATCTATGTGTTTTGCAATTAATAAACAAGTAATTGTGTCCTGTTTTTCTTTTCAAATCAAATCTGGATAGAAAGGGCATAAGATTTTCAAAATCATAACACATGCTCAGATTGTTTTACTGTCTTTGTCCAGGAAAGGCACACTGAGCTACAACTTGTTCCTGGGTGTGTTTTGGGGGCACAGGAGGTTAAAGGAAAACTGCCCCTCGTATCTTCTAAATGTTATTGTTTCCATGTCAACAGACAACTCTTTTCATGTAGTTGTTAAAGATATATACAACCACTTCAGTCAGTTTTCACATTTCATACTAGGCCCTGTTACTGTCATGGGAGGGTCCATTTCGTGGTTGTTGAAATCTCATTGTCCTTGAGAACTGCATTAGCATATGAGAACATGATGTCAGATCAACCATTTATATCATGTATCTCTATGCTGAAATAAGAAATACTTTACAAAAACTCTCTGGAAACTCATAAACCAAATGGAGTTTAAAAGGGAAAAAATCTGCATTACAACTCAGATAACTTGTAAAACTCACTGAAGTTAAATGTGGTATTTCATACCTTCTTGCAACTTGTTTCTTTTAAAACTACTCAAGCAGACAGGCATACTGGGGAGTTTAAAGGCTGATTACGCATCACATTCTCATATGCTAATGCAGCTCTCGGGGACAATGAGATTTCAACAACCATGAAATGGACTCTCCCAGGACAGTAACAGGGTCTAGTATGAAGTGTGAAAACTAAATGAAGCAGTTGCATCCTTCTTTAACAGCTACATGAAAAGAGTTGTCTGTTGACATGGAAACAATAACATTTAGAAGATACAAGGTGCAGTTTTCCTTTAAATGGTTTGCTCTGGTCACATAATATACAAGTAGAGCATGTTGGAATCAAAACCCATTCTCCTGGATGAATGAAACTTGTTCACAGCTCTTAAACCTGTACTGACAGCGATTAATCAGAAACTACACATGTCAAGGCTGGACCCATGATGCCAGGTCAGTAGGTGTGGAGCCACATTTGCATCTTGAAGACCTCAGTTCACACTCACAATTGTAAGAGAAAAGGCTGTTAGGGAATGAAAAAAGACCAAAGCTGGTGCTATGGCAGCCCCAGAAATCTGTACTGACATGAACACAGCCAGGGTTAGACATCCTGATATGGGGCCCCAATACCTGTTGGCAACACAGAGCCAGCCTTGAGATGTGTAGTTTTTGATGATCAGCCAGCAGTATAGCCTAGAGGTTAATGCAATCCTAAAGATGGATTATTTTTACTAACAGTTTGAAATGTAAGGGTGATAACTCACTAGTTTCAATGCACATACAAAGCAATTCTTATAAATGTAGAAAATGTTGTAATAACACCTTAAGACACACTTAATAAAACAGACAATTTCCTATTTAACCTACAGTCAAAGGAGAGCCAAGCCCCTCAGTGACATCATTTCCTGTCAGGAGCCTAAAACAGATGGCTGCCGCCAACCCCAATTACAGGCTGATTTACATATGAATAACTCTGGACTGCAACAACTCTGAGATAAACACAATGGCTCACTCAAATTAGCTTTCTATGGGCTTTCAGACATTAAGAACTCCTGCAGATGACAGTTCCCTTTAAATTACTGATGACTCAAAAGACACTGTGGCCTGGGTGGTATGCTGCGCAGTGTACTACTAGTCATGGCCAGGCTCAAGTCTGTTCTAGGAGCTAGTGTTTGGTACTGGTGGTGCAATTGTGACAGACACACTCACTTAGTCCTGGGAAAGTTGAGAAGCTAATGTTTCTGAAGTTGAACCTTCATGACTTTTGAATAAGACCACCTAAAGAAGATTTTAATCTTGTCTGTGACCCTGTGGAAACACCCTGACAACCAAAGGATGTCAGTTAGCCGTGGAACAATGAACGGTGTGCAAGAGCAACCAGTGGAGAATGGATTTGGAAATATGATTATTTTCAACTGACATTCAGTGTCAGCATTGACCATGACTCCCTCTCGGTGACTTGCCTGCCCTGCCTGATGCCCATCAGCCCCCTTGTCCACACGTTTAAAAGCTCAGTTCTACTGTCAAGTTCTCTGCCTGTCCATCATGGATTCCTCCAATCAACTGCAACTGTCACATCATCAGACTTACTGTAAGCATCCGTGTATATGTTCCTCAGTAATGCTGCTTTCATCAGAACCAAACAACATTCACCATATGTCTACCATCCTGTTTCTATTGCTGCTGCACATTTGCTGTATGGGTCCCTCAGTCTCTTACCTGCATCAGTCATGCTGTGACACACAGTGCAATCACTGCTAGTTGCTACTTGTACCATCCAGAAGTGCCCTTTAAATGTGAGATGATGTTAAGTAGTGTTTCACTGTCTTGATTCTACTAAGGGGAGTCTAACAAACAACCACAGAAGCAGATCAGTTAATTTTAACCAGCAGGAAGAGAAGAGCAGCAGTCATGCAGAATTACGTAGTGGCCTTACTGAATGCAACTGATCATGCAGTGACAATGGTAGTTTACTCTTCTGGTAAAGGTGATTATAGGAGTACCTTTTTACAGCACTCTGAGTCGCAACATATGGGTTATCTGAGCTCTCCTCATATGCTGATGCACAAAGGAATTCCAAAATTCAAAATCCGATCTATCCCCTCCCTTTCTCTCCCCATAATCCAGGCAAAACCAGATTGGGGAGTGACGGACTAGACATGAAGTTACTATCTCTCACCCTCAATGTTCTTATCATGCCCATAACAATGTTATTTAATAAATCCTTGGCCCTAGCTCAATTTCCAGAGATATGGAAGCAAGCCCTGGTAACTCTAGTGCATAAGAATAGTGACAAGGTGCTGGTGTCAAACTACAGGCCAATATCTATCCTCTCCCCACTATCCAAAGCTTTGGAAAAAATCGTGGCAAGTCAGCTCTCAGAATACCTCAATAAGCACAATCTGCTCTGCCCAAACCAACATGGTTTCAGGCAAAAAATACAGTACCACCACGGCACTGCTGGAATACACTGACTATGCGCACAAGGCCCTGGATTAAGGCAAATTAGTGGGGTCCATCTTCATTGACGTCACCAAAGCCTCCAACACCACCAACTACCTTCTGCTAGTACTCCAGCTCCAAAGATTGGGTGTGGCACCTAACACCGTGAATTGGTTCAATGACTACCTAACACACAGGAGCCAGTGAGTCAAAATCAGGTAGACGTTATCCAGCTCTAGAGATGTACTCCTAGGAGTCCCTCAAGGATCAATTCTAGGGCCCCTGCTTTCAGCCTCTTTGTAAATGACCTACCCACAGCCTGTGACAACAAACTGATTCTGTATGCAGATGATGCCATGCTGCTGAGCAGTAGCACCTCTCAGGTTACCCTACAAACAGAACTACAGAACTCTTTCAATAAACTTGAGGACTGGTTCAGTAGGCAAAAGCTGCTACTAAATTACAAGAAAACCAAGGTCATGCTACAATCCAGCCCCTACAACAAACACAAGCATGCTCCCCTCATAATCACCAATAAGGCTGGTGAGCAGATTGAGCAGGTGCACTTGTTCTAGTACCTTGGAGTCACCACTGATGACTCTCTCACTTATGCACACCACATAGACTCCCTTGTCAGAGTGGTAGACACAAAGATTGGGGTCCTCTATAGGCATAAGAAATCCCTCACCCTGGAAGCACTCCGAATCTCAGTCTCCAGCTCCATACCCTCCACGATAGACTACAGGCTGGTGGTCTATGGAGCTGCTACTGATAGAGTGCTCAAAAGGGTCCAAATTGCACTCAATAAGGCATGCTGCCTCACCCTGTATGCAGATCACTACACTCATACTTGTACCCTGTATGAGCGTACAAACTGGGCTTAACCTAAAAGACAGGATCAAATACCAAACTTGCCTCCTGGGAAAGAAGGCACTCCTCAGAAAAACACCACCCTGTACAGGAAACCTGCTTGAGGCTTCTCTCTCAACACACATCACCAGACGGAGGAAAAATGGAGCACTGTCCATACCATTCCACCGAACCTCACTAGGGCAGTGCGCTTTCTCCTATCAGGCCCCCCTCTGGATAAATGAACTCCCGTTGAAATTGCAAACAAACAACAGCCTGCCTCAGTTCAAAGCAGGCCTCAAACATCACCTAATGTCTAGCTCAAAATGTACCTGCTTCTCAGGCCCCACTTGATAGACAGGACTACCCCCAAGGTAGCACCCAGTAGGGCTACCTAGAAAACCCTGTCTCCATTCCAGCCTAACCAAGGGCTTAAGTAAGCTATCAGTCCTCTTTAAACGCACTTAGTACTGCCCCTCCCAACCCCTCCACACACACACCATACTCAACAAAGCCTTCTAGAGCTGCTCCCCATTACAGCCCCCGTTTCAACCCCAATCCCCTTGTTTCACTGTCACCCTGCCTCTCACCATCTGGGATAGCGTTAAAATCTATGCAGTTACTCTGCCATAGTCTATCATTGGATTTGGAGGTTTTCAGGGGTGTGCTACCTAGGGCAACCAATTAGAAATAGCTTAGTATTGACTACAACTGCTCTGTTTTTTCTCCTATTTGTCTAATTGTCATGTAATCGCTCTTTAATGCCTAATGATCAGGCCTGTGTAACCACTGAATATGTGTATTGTCTTATTGTCCACCTGACATGGAACCTTTTAAAAGAGCTCATGCTCAAATGTCTTTCGAAATACTAATTAAATTAAATGAAAAAATTAAAATTAATCCTCAGTATGAGTTCTTCCAAAGCTTGAAATACTCCTGAAAATGATATAAGTAGTAATAGAATGGCCCTAATGGGCCCCCTCTGGGGTGCCGTTAGGGAATAAGACACTTACAAGTTATGTTTCACTATCATATTCACTTTCTTTAATGATTGCTGCTAGAAATCCCATGCATACTTTTTCCAAACTAACAGTGAATTCAAGCATATATGTTCAGATCTGTTTTAATATCAATCATTAACACCAAGGTCCAGACATGTACAATATTCACATAATTTCCCATGGCACTATCCTGTGCCAGTAACTTCCCTTTCCCCTTTTTCTCCTTTCCTCCTCAGTGGTGGGCCACGGAGTGCTGCAGAAAGGTGCTCCTATAATCACCTTTACCAGGGGAATAAATTACCATTATCTATCACACCATTTTACAGCACTCTGAGTCAGAACACATGGGTGATTATACAGCAGTAACATTCTCTTGTTGGGTGGGAGGAGGAGGAGGAGGAGGAGGAGGAGGAGGAACAGAGTTAATGCGGCCTTGATTACCTTCTGACCAAAGTCTGAATTGCTAGTTAGGCCAGTGTTGAGTCGTTAAAACTTTGTGAAGGTATGCAGAGATGCTCAGGTAGCTGCCTGGCAGATCTTAGCTATGGATGCTGGAGTTAACTCTGCACAGGAGGTGGCTACTGCCCTAGTGGAATGGACCTAATCTGGAGTAGAACCGGTGTGTCTCCAGAGGTGTAGGCTTTGATTATGGTTTGTCACAAGCACCAAGCAAATGTGGACTTAGAGGCCTGCAATTCCTGTTTTGGTCCCTGAGGAATAACGAACAGCCTGTCTGACCGTCTGAAGGAGGCTGTTCTGGCAAGGTAGGTCCTAAGTGCCCGACTCAGGTCTAGATGGGTTAAGATATCCCTATGGGGATCATCCTCCTGTGGGTTGAATGTAGGCATCAAAATCTCCTGCACCAAATGGAAGGTGGAGGCCACCTTGGGAACAAAGGACGGGACTGTTCAGAGAACTACCCAGTCTGGGAAGAAAGTCATGAATGGTTCTCTACAGGATAGAGCCTGAATCTCACTGGTCCTCTTGGCTGACAAAATTGCCACCAGGAACATCATTCATGGTAAGAGTAGCTAGGGGTGCTGTCTCCAGAGGCTCAAACGGGACACTAGTTAGTGTGTCCAGTACCAGGTTGAGGTGCCATGGTACCATCGGCAGTCTGGGGCAGTGACTAATGTTGCCTGCTGCCTTCAGGAAGGTTTGTACTAAGGGGTGTGCCCATGGCAGATGTCTGTTGGTCTTGCCTCGAATTGCTCCAATGGCTGCTGCTTGCACCCATAGGGATGCTGGGGTTAAACCCTTGTCTAAACCATCTTGTAAAAACTCTAAAACATCAATGATGGTGCACTCTGATGCAACTAAATTTCTTGCCTCACACCATGTCATAAACACTAACCAATGTCTGCTATATGTTCTATTGGTAGAGTTTCTCCTAACCTGTACCATTGTTTTGGCCACCTTACGGATACCCCAACTTTCAGCAGTCTAGTCCTCTGAGCAGCCATGCTGTTAGTCTCAGAGGTCTGGGGTCCTCATCCATACAGGGCTCTGTTTGAGGAGCTCTTGGTATGAGGTTAATGGCAATGGTCTGTCTATGAGCATCCTCTTGATGAGGGTGTACCAGATTATTCTGGGCCAGTCCAGAGCAAACAGCAGGATCATGCTGCCCATGTCTCTTATCTTCTGCAGAACTTGTGGAATCATTGATATTGGCAAGAAAACATATGCCTTCTGGAAGTTCCAGGGTGTGGATATCACATTCACCGTAACTGCTCCATTCTCCCTGTACCTGGATATGAATCTTGACAGCTGCTTGTTCTGTGCTGATGCTATGAGGTCTATTTGAAAAGGTCCCCATTTCTTCTGAATTTTTTCGAAAATCTCCAGGTTAAGTTGCCACTCCCCCTGTTGTATTGACTGTCTGCTCAGCCAGTCTACCCTTGTGTTGAGGTTTCCCAGCAAGTGAACCGCGGTGAGGCTGAGAAGGTGTTTTTCCACCCATATCATCAATGCTTGCATTTCATGCGTTGCTCCTTGTTCCTCCTTACTTGTTTATGTAAGACATGGCTACGTTGCTGTCTGTTACGTACTTTTACGTGTCTCTTTCTGACTTGTGTTTGAGCGTGTTCAAGAGCTAGAGTGAATGGCCCTGGTCTCTAAAATATTTATTGGTAGATGTGAGTCTGCTTCTGACCATTTTCCCTGTACAGATTGTCTGTTCAGTACAGCACCCCAACCTTGCAGGCTTGCATCTGTTTCGAGTGTTCATGTTATGCATTTGTCCAAAGTTAAAGGACCTCTGTGCACAAGCACTGAGGCAATGGTTACCCCAAAGGGCATTTGGCTGGGAAGCTCAGTTTCAAAGAAATACAAAATCACACATGCCCCCACAATGCAAAGCATCATGGGCTGCATATGCAAATCACCACAGAATATCCAAAGTTGCTCCCTGTCTCACATTGTTTGGATTCATCCATCATTTCAGTGAACTTTTTACCAGTGTTGTGAGGGGCACCCTTTGGTTGTAGTTTTGCGAGTTTTAATCCCAATTGTTCAGTAGGAGTCACTGTAGTCGCCTCATGTGTGCTCTGGCCCAGTCGTGCAGATCTATGCAAGCTGCCATCAGACTGAGTAGCTGCATTAGATGCCACACAGTTGTCATCTTGTGATGCAGGATTTTCCTGTAATGTGTTATTATGGTTGTTATTCAGTCCTCTTTAGGTCTGACTGTGCCCCTTACAGTGTCAAAGATCACCTCTAAATGTTCAATCGATGTCGAAGGTGTTAGGTAACTTTTGTCATTGTTGACTATCCAACCGTGCTCTGTGAGCAGCTGCTGGGCCCGTAAGGTCACTCTCTGTGAGTCCTCCTGAGTCTGTGCTCATATTAACCAGTCATTGTGATACAGAATTACATTTATCCCTTCCATGTGCAACTTCGCTGCCAGAGGTGCCATGACATTTGTGAATACCTGTGGTGCCGATGACAGTCCAAAGGGGAGATGCTGGTATTGGAGGTGGAGTCCCAGCAGGCAAAATCAAGGAATCTTGGTGAGTCGGTCTGATGGGGATATGAAGATAGGCATCTTTCAGATCTATTCAGGTTAGTATATCCTCGTTGTGGATTGCCGCAATTGTTGATCATAGCATCTCCATCTTGAACCTCCGATATCTCACAAACTTGTTGATGAACTTGAGATCCAGGATGGGTCTGAGGTCTCCAGTCTTCTTTGGGACCAGAAAGAAGACTGAGCAAATGCTGGAGTAATGTTCTTGTTTTAAAACTGGAATTATGGCTTTGCTATGAAGGAGCTGGTTTAGGATGGCCCTGACTTGTCTTATGGTCACTCCATCCCCTGCGATGTGAGATCATATGAACCGATCTCAACTAGGAGTTGCATTGAATTCTATTGCACATCCCTATGGCACTATTTCTGTGACCCATTTATCCGAAACTGATCTGGCCCAGGTTGCCGCAAACTTCTGTAGTCTTCCCCCCACAGCATCTGGTGGCCCCTGGACTGGTGGATTCTCATTGGCAGAACCCTCTGTTGGGATTATTGGGATTGTATGATTGCTTGTTATTGTACAGTATGTGCCAAATTAACCGGATGCACATGTAGCAGACAGCCACCCCTACAGGATGTAATGACTATGCCAAATGCCAAAATATATATTGCTCCTTGTTAAAATCGTCTATTTAAGTGGACTCGTAGGTTCGTATGTAGCGGCCGCCTAGGCGCACATTAACATGCATTAACTGCTTTGCTGACACCTCTGCTGACACTGCTGACACCTTAACAAGGTTCTAATTATATGTTGGAGTTCTGTCCAAAACTCAACTGGCACAGTATTTAGACCCGTACACTTCACAGAAGCACAAATTTTATTTTCATTTTGAGTATTGCTGTGCTGATGTCAAGAAAGCGCTCCTGACACTTCTTCGCACTATTGAGTAGAGTGACGATATCATCCTTTAGTGGGATCAGCTAGTCATGATGGGAATCCTGTATATGAGGCCCATTTTGCTATATGTGCCTATCCGCAAGCCTCCACAGGACACCAGACTTCTGCTCTTTCCTTCTTTAGGTCTGGAGTGTGTTTAATGGTGTCTGCACTGTAGTCTGGTAGGCAAAGTATGCTTTGCACTTTTGGCAGCAGTTCTCTCACGTGGTGGATTGTGGAGGTTCTGAGGGGGACTGTTCCTTCAGTGCCACAGTGCACAGCCTAGACAATCCTTTGTAGACTAGCTCACACCTTTGGACCTTTCAGAAGCCATTATCTGGGAACGCACTGAGAATGGGGTAAGACTGTCTCCAGAACAATTTTTTGTTGGTCCGTGCTTCCATTTGGGCTGATGGGGGGGCTTTTAATTTGATTCCACAGTGACGTTAGGGGACATAGAAGCACCGTTTGGGGCAGTTGATTGCGAAGAACAATGGTACTTTTTAATGCATTCCATGTGCCCTGTACTGATTACAGAATATATTGGTATATAGGCTGGCTTAAGCCATGTTTGGGTGGTCTTGCATATCAGTCTACCACCATGGTTGGCAAATTAGAGTTTTTGGTAAACTGTGCATGTATGTTCCTGTGTGTCTATTTCTGTTTGAGAGGGAGTGTGGCTGAACATAATGGCATTCTG
The DNA here is from genome assembly GCA_016271365.2 of Neoceratodus forsteri. Classification (NCBI taxonomy): domain Eukaryota; kingdom Metazoa; phylum Chordata; order Ceratodontiformes; family Ceratodontidae; genus Neoceratodus; species Neoceratodus forsteri. Next base: position 157,373,998 of record JADMNL010000032.1, on the reverse strand, counting down.
AATGGTGATAATCTTGCCTTCTGCTGGCAATGCACTAAGCTGGAGACAGACCTTGTAGCCAGGTAAAGTTTGTAGCCTGCGGTCCTGTCTTAGAGAACATAGTTTGTTGGTTTAGACTAAAGCCCTTTCCAGGTTTACTGGGACACAGTTTCTTTTGTAGCTCTCCTGCCACCAAGCAAGGTCTCTGGCAGACTGTGGTGGTTCATCTTACTATTGGTCAAGGAGTGGGTTGGGGCAGTGCCATATGAAGCTGGACCAGAACCTCTGCGGACCAAAAATGATGCTGCTACGATCCATGGGAGGTGAAGTTCAGTGTACCATGTTGATAAATCATGTTTTTACTGTTTTGTTCATTGCTTGTTATATGATTTATATTGTTTGCTGTTTGTGGGGAACGGTTTATTGTATGGAGAGAGTTGGGGGAAGAGATAGTGTTGGAGTACTATACTGGACTTGGTAATGGGCTGGGTATGGCAATGGGTGGGGTGAAGACGGCACTGGTATTGAACTGGGTAAAGATAGGGAGTATGTGTGAGTTTGTCACTTGGAATGTTAAAGGGACCCAAGAGGAAAAAAAAGCATTATGCTATTCTTAAACATCTTAAAAAGTTGGGGGCAGAGATTGTTTATCTCCAAGAAACTCACTTTAAAAGGGATCAGGTCACCTATTTGCAGAGGGAGTTGGTGGGGCAGGTGTATGGTGTGGGGGATAGCAATACAAAAAATGGGGTGGTAGTGCGTTTGCCCACAAGGTAGCATTTCAGTTAATATAGGAGCTGTGGATAAGGGCAGGTACATTTTTTGCACAGCAGATCTGGTATGAATGAATTTTTGCTGGGCACAGCATATGGGCCCAACATTGATTCCTCAGAACCTTTCTTTACTGGTCTTGCAACAGTGTTAGCCCCTTCACACACTTACCCATATTAATTGGGGAGATTGGAGTATTGTTTATCAACATGATTTAAACAAATTGAGCTCTAACGGGTGAGGCCTCTCACCAGCACAAAGAGGTCTTCGTGAATTTCTCGATTTGGTACAGTAGGTCTGACATCACCATGGTGACTGCTGCGTCCAATGGAACACAGTTCTTCTTTCCACTCCGTTCCGCACAGCTCCTTTTCTAGACTAAACTATTTCACCATATACTAAGAAAGCATACCAAGACTGTTCAGTTGTGAAATCAGGGAGATGGTATTATCAGATCATGCCCCTGTATACATGAGGCACAACATCCGGGGTGGGGCGGAAAAGGATAAGATGTGGCATCTTTTTTTGTTGTTTGTTTGTACACTATTTTTATCCTCCTACTCTGGTCCACCAGACTCTTCCAGTGGGGCTCTGAACCAGCCTTATCCCTCCTATCTGAAATCCCTACTCACCGGATGACAAGGACCTCTCTCACTCATCTCTGAACCACTGACCCCCCTGGATTTAAGCCCCCCAGGGCAGGACCGCCTACTCCTTTCTGGTGATCTTTCTGATAGTCTAGTGGGTGGTCAGGGGTCTGCGAGGAGAGGATCCGGGGAAGGCTGGCAGATCCAGTGCTGGAGTGGTGACTGGCTCCTGGTCCCACCTTCCCTTGCTGGTGGCACCAGGGATTTTCCTTGTTCCGTTGTTTCCCCTGAACCTGAACATGCACTGAAGCCCCACACGCGATGGGCATGCTCCCGTCCCCCATGCGTAAGGCTTCCGTCGGAGCTACTCCCCTTACATTACATGCCGCTAGGTGTGGCGGCACCCAGCCACCACCAGGGGCCACTTGAGCAGCAGCATAGTCCCCAACCCTCCCCAGGAAAGGAGAGCAGTCCTCCGGACATTCGATCCTTTCCTGCTCTTGCCAACCACCGATGGTCCAGGCTCGTTCTCGAACCCGAGTTGCCGGTGTGGCGCGAAGTGTGGCGTTCGGTGTCTCAACCCTCAGTGCCACCGGGCCGGCCCAGGTGTGGCATCTTAATACACAACTGCTCAAAGACCAACAGATAGTAGAGAAGTTATAGACGCACTTAAAAAAACTTCCTCAGCACAAATAAAGGGTCAGTAGAACAACTGGATGTCCTGTGGGGAGCAGCCAAGTGTGCAGTCGGGGGGAGGGTATGGGATTGGTGACCAGAAAAAAAACATAAAAACCAAAGAGAGAAACAAAAAGCCAAAGACCTTCTGAATCAAATCAGAGCTATAGAAAAACAGCTTAAATCGGATACCCCAGAGCAGGTCTGTATAACCTGCAATTCTATCCAAGCTCAACATGTAGAACTGCTCAATGATAAGGTGGGGTTGGCTATTTTTAGGGCCAAGGTGAGATATCTAGAGCAAGGGGAGAGAGTGGGGAAAAATGCTGGCTCTCAGGCTAAAACAACAAGAGGCCTTGCATGTGGTAAAGGGACTAACAGCAGGACCTATTCCGCGTCCAGTCACCAAAACTAACAGAGGTCTTTAAGGGGTTGTATGACACCCTGTACACCAATGAGCAGAAGGACCCTCACCTCCTTGAACGCATTAGGGAATACCTCTGTACTGTGCAATTTCCACAGCTTTCTGAGCGCCAGAGTAGCTCTTTGCAAGGGGAGATCACAATGGAGAAATTGAGGCTGGCCATACGTCGGCTTAATTTAGATAAAGCCCCAGGTCCAGATGGTTTCTCAATCAATTCTTATAAGGCAGGGGTTCTCAAATGGTGAGGCCAGCCTCCCTGGGGAGGTTCCAACCTGTTCAAGGGGAGGCTCAAGCAAGTCTTGAAAAAGTATTATATTTCAATTTTGAACTTTATAGATTTTGTGTGAAGGGATAAGGCAAATTGAAAGAGGATAATAGTAGGTGAATTTATGTATTTATTCACAAGTCTGTGACCAGGGAAGGTACTGTACACTGAGCCATGGCTTATTTCAGGTGTACCCAGGGAAGTGTAGTGAGAGACTACAATTCAAAATGTAACTGTAAAACACTTAAGCAATACAAAATGAATAAAAGTGCAAACAAATTAAGAACAATAAACTAACAATGCAAGGAACAATTGATCAATTCAACTGGCAGCAAAACTGTCTAAATACAAGAGTTAGCCGTACAGGTACTAGGAATAAGAGCAGGAGGGAGCAAAATGATCCCTGAGAAGTTGCTTAAGAGCAGGGGGAGAGGGGGAGAGGCAGAGGTCAACAGGAAGGTTATTCCAGTTAGAGGGGAAACAGAAAAAGCAGTCTGACCCATGAAGGTATGGCAGTAAGGGGTAACAATGGTTCGAGAATCAAAATATTGGAGCAAGTAGGTTGTCCTGTTGTGGGGGTTACAATAAGCTTAATAACATGAGAGCCAGTTATGCAAAGAGGTTTCAATTTATTCCTGATGTACTGTGAAAAGTAGGCTATTCTTCTATGGGGAGGCCCAAAAATATTTCAGTATTTTGGGGGAAGCTCAAAATCTTTTCCATGGCTTAGGGGAGGCTCACTATGACGAAGTTTGAGAACTGTTGTTATAAGGCATTTACCAGATATTTGGCCCCTTTCCTTGTGGACATGTTCAACTATGTACCCTCACAAGAGTTTAACAGACACTCTCTCACAAAGGCTCGGATTACGTTACTACTTAGACTGGGAAAGATGAGTTTCAGCTAGGCAGCTATCAGCCCATCTCATTGATTAATACTGATTTTAAAATCTTAGTCAAAGTTTTGGCCAATTGATTGGAGAAGGTATGAGATAGACTGATCTGGGCAGAACAAGTTGGTTTTATGGGGACAGGTCTCGAGCGACTAGGGATGTGCAAATATATAAATTGTGTATTTGCCACCTATTAAACAAGTACACCCAGGGTATTGGGTATTCAACTGTGTTTGGGTATTCGATTATCCCAGTATTTGACCAAAATGTAGTGCATTTATTAAAAATGCTGTAGACAGGCCGGCCTGCCGCCGGCGCAGAGAGGTTGGATTTCAGCTTGCGACACCGGCAAACCAGGTTAGGGAGCAAGCCTGGGTCATCAGAGGGCCGGCTGGGGGAGAAGAATCAAGCGTTCACAGCACAGCTCTCCTTCTTCGAGAGATGGGGGGTTCTTGTGTCCAGTGCAGGAGCAACACCTAGTGGAAGCAGGGTGCATCGCCCTGTGCACCAACGCACGGTTGGGGAATCTCTGGGGTGGGACAGACGCAGAGCATCATTGCCGTCTCACCCCAGCCTATAGGATAAAAATCTCTCCATGCCAGGCCGTCTCATGATGCCTGCCCCCAGACTTCAATTAGCTGCCTGGCCGAGGGCTCTCCCAACTAGATACGGATACACACCACCAATTCCAGTCCCAGTGCCATGCCCCTCCTGGGGCATAAGCCAGGAGTAACTGGGAGAGCAAGGGGCTCAACAGGCAGTGGAAGTCACGGGGGCTCTGTGAGCAGGGCGGAGCTCTGACGGCTAGGCAGAAGGGCAGAAAGTAAGCTAAATATATTAAAAAAAAATGCTGTAGACAGGTAAAAATAACTCAAAATAGACAAATGAGATGTTTTCTGCTCAGCATAGGTAGAGGGTACTAGTAGGATGTGAAAATATACTGTAGTGATGCAGAGTCAGACAGCGTAAGCATAGTTTAAAAGAAAAACACCAGTTACCTTTGGCACTCTTCTGCCAGTACATGTTTACGCCCCTGCTTAGCTTTTTTGTGTAAAAACATTATTTTCTAACTTCATTTTTGGTATTAAAATGTCTGCTTAGCTAGGCTGCCACCCACCGGGACCTATCTTGTGAGGATGCTCGTTACCTCGCCCGAGATGTGCTAATGTGCCCCCTCTGACCAATGCGTTGATAGGCAGGAGCACATTAGCATATCCCTGGCATGGAAGCAAGTGGCTTCCACGAGATAACTGCCAGCAGCCTTGCTAAATGGAAGTTTCTGAGCACTTTTTTAAACTTAATTTTAAATGCCAAAATGGCAAAAATGCTGTTACTTATAAACACAGAAACATAGAACTTGCCAGCAGGTAAGGATCACTAGACCCACCCAGTCTGCCTGTAGGCCCTATATAGTGTGTGTAACCACTGACCCTATGTGATCAATGGCTTTTCATCACTCCTTCCCCTCTCCAGGTTCCCCTGTGCCTGTCCCAGGCATGCTTAAACCCCTCCACTGTGCTTGCCCCTACTACCTCTAGTGGCAGGCTATTCCAAGCGTCAACTACACTCTCCATGTAGAAAAACTTCCTCACATTTCACATTAATCTACCCCTTTCAATTTCATATCATGCGCCCTGGTTCTAGTACATTTTTCTCCCTTGGAAAAGGTCCCCCACCCGCACCTTGTTTATGCTTTTGAGGTATTTGAAAGTCTCTATCATGTCACCCCGCTCTCGCCTCTGTTCCAGTAAGTATATATTGAGGCCCCCCTAGTTTCTCCTCATGTGTTTTGTGTTGCAAGCCCTGCACCATCTTTGTTGCCCTTCTCTGGATAGCCTCCACCTTGTTTATGTCCTTGCACCGGTGTGGCCGCCAGAACTGCACACAATACTCCACATGAGGCCTTACCAATGTTTTATGCAATGGCATCACCACCTCCCTCCTCCTGCTAGTGATATCCCTGCCTATGCACCCCAGCATGCCACTGGCCCTCTCCGCAGCCTTTGCACATTGCTTTGATACCCTGAGATCATCAGAGATGATAACCCCTAGGTCCCTTTCCTCTTTAGTGACAGTTAGCTCCTCCCCCCATCCTACAGCTCTTCCCAGGCTTCCTTCTACCCAGGTGCATTCATTTGCTCTTCTTAGCATTGAACCTCAGTTGCCATGTCTCTGACCATCTTTCAGGCTTCTCGAGGTCCCTCTTCATTTTTTGAATGCCTTCTGGAGTATCCACCCTGTTGCAGATCTTGGTGTCATCCGCAAATAGGCAGATCTTTCCTTCCGGCCCCTCTGCAATGTCACTAATGAAGACATTGAACAGGACTGGTCTCAGTACTGATCCCTGTGGTACTCCGCTGGTCACCCCTCTCTCCCTGGATTGGATCCCATTTACCACCACCCTCTGCCTCCTGTCTGTCAGTTAGAAAAAAATATTTTGTCAGACAGAAAAGCTAATTAGGTGTGTATGCACCGTCAGGAGAGTGCACAAAGGTAATCAGTGTTTTCCTTAACAGAGTAGGCATTTTCTTTATATGTTCTGTTCTGTGTGAAAGTTACACCAAATAAATGAAGAAAATCTGCTTTGGAGACCAGGAGGAAACACGAAGCAAAAGATACACAGCATGCAGAGGAAAGAATTAAACGTGAAAGACTTAAAACTATGTTTGTTCTGGAAACAGAAAAGCAAAGCTGAGTTACACAGTGGAGCAAATATTCATACTTAAAAAAAAATGTAATAAAATGTTTTTTATTTCTGTATATATTTTCATGCTGCTATTTTGATTGCTGTCTGGCCTGAAAGTTAATGGCATAATAAGAAGTAAACATTGTAACCCAGTGCCTGGCTATACCAGGACAGGAGAAGTCACACTGAAAAAAAAAAAAAACGTAAGAGAAAAAGAGTTCTGATTTCCATGCTCATTGTCATTTTAACAGCCACAGTGATCACAAAGCTGTAAGGTCAGTCAAAAGACCAAATGCGACCATATTCAACATCGTTATTCCAGAATCGTTGTCAGTAAAATCAAGAGCAGAGATCAGAAAGCCGTAAGTACAGCAGTCAGTTCAGTGTTCGAGCTGGCGAGCAGTGACAGCACGTTGTGAGGCTTTGACTGGTACACTCTATTCACTTAAAAGAATCATGCAGATGCAACTGAGCTTAACGAAGAAGCTGCTACACATGTTCAGGCTGCAAACGGGCGGGGCTGAACAATTATCTCTCTGCGGTGCTGAAGAGGCGGCTAAGGGCACACTTGCAGGGGCAGTAATACACAAGCTATTTATATGCACCTGAGGCAAAGCAGTACATGATTGCTTTTGGTGTTCTAGTACGCAAGCAGTTTGATATTAAAGTCCACAATTGGCTCATTCATATATTAGTATCTGTTCAACGTCATGTAACAACAAACACGTCCTCTGCCACTGCTTGTTCAGCAGAGAATTCAGAACAGCGACCAGACATAATGAAGTGCTTTTGTAACCTGAGGCACAGTGTCCTGGGCCTGTGGTACCGACTCATCCTGTCTTCCTGCATCAGCAGGCAACCTCATTGTCAGTGGCATGCCACTACCCACACCACTGTCACTTGGGCTTCCAGTGCCACTCATTCCAATTGTTCCAGAACTGTCTGCCCCCCACCCCCAGCATCCTCTGAATGGAGCAGGTCCATCTCCCTCATAACACCCTCAAGTTCACTACATAGTTGCTGCTGGTACTCATTTACTTTGTGGCTCTGCATGGACAGACACAGTGCCTCACATTTGAATCTTGGTTTGCAACATGGCATAGTACTGTCATGTACCACTGCAAATTGTGATCTTAACTCCATAGTAAGCCTTTCAGTGAGTTCTTTGACAGGTTCTGGAAACAAGTCTATAGTACTGCACTCCTGGAAGTTCTCCATGGTTGACATGAGGAGACGGACAGTTGGAATGACTTGACTCAGTGAAGCTGTATCGGAGCTTACAGTATGTCATGGGTGCATTTCTCAAAGGGAGGTAGAATCTGGACCATACTCTCTATGATGCTCCAGTCCTGGCATAGCAGTACCCAACCAATCTTCTGTTCAGTTGATAAGTCATGTGGAACGTTCCGCTGTTCCAACAAGTGTTGCAACATATAAAATGTGCAGTTCTAGCATGTACTTGCATCTTGGATTAGCCAATGGTTTGGTAAACTAAGCTGGTCCTGAACAGTTTGCCTTAGCAGAATGATGGAAATGGCTACAGATGTCTTTTGAAGTATCAACAGTATGAAAAGCATCCACCTGTGGGGGAAACCATGAACTGCACATCTGTTGTCTTAACATCTGAACCAGTTTTTGAGGAATTTGGCGTTGTGCCTGTTGCAGTACTTGAGCAAGTACTCGAAACAAGATTTTGCTGGTGTTCGCTCACTTGATGACTGCCTCTGACTGCCACTATCACCACCAGCAGCACCCATCAACAGAGTCAGGAACTGGTTTTGCTTTTCCTGAAATGCAGCATACAGTGGCGTGAAGAGACAACACCAGCAGGCACTTTCAGAAGGCGGATGGCTCCAAAGACACGTTGTGTTCAATTTATTGAAATTTTTACCACGGCTGAGACTCTGGCGGCCACAGTGTGAACACATAACTCTCCATGTATCATCTTCCTTAACACAGGATATGCATACATGCATGCCCAGTATCACGGCTCAACTTTCAGACCATGATTTAACTAATTTTCAGCCCTCATTTCCAAGAAATAAGTAGTTTCCCTAGTCCAGCTTTTTTTGTAGTACCAGAAAATGTATTTAGCTGAACTCGTGTACAATAGTCTGTGCACGAGCCTTGGCACCATTGACAGTTGTGACTGCGCTTTGGCTTCAGGTGCTGACAATTGGAGCTGACTGGCAGGATTTGGCTGTTTATTAAAATTCCCAAAGTAATTATTCTCATGGGGACTACCACATATTATGGCACAAGAGGGACTGATGCAGTGAGTGAAGGCAGGTTTCTGAGTTCTGAGAAAAATGTTAAGTAAAGGGCTGACAGTGTTCCTTTAATGCAAGCGCATACAAAATAAAGAATGTTTATTTTATAGGAACCAAAACAGAAGGAATTTTCATCTGTTGGTTATCCAGCAGTAATGGTCAGCAAATGTAACTGATGGCTCAGACAACTTCTGTAGCGTCTGGACTCTGAAGTCAAAACGACTTCAACAATTTCTTTTAATATTATAGATTGTATCTTTGTACTGTTAACAACAACTACAGTCAGAAAACTAAGTCTAGGCTGCAGAGGTGTCCCTTGTCTACCCTGGGGCACAGATAAAGTCTGTGGCACCCAGAGAAAAAAGACTTTAACAATTAATTTTTATTGTTGTCTGTAACTTTTACTGTTTTAACAACAGTGAGAAACTTAGAAGCTAATACTGGGCAGCAAGGTGCCCCTGCCCTCCTACCCTAAGGCACAGATAACATTTGTGGCATCCATGAACAAAAGACTTGGCAATTTATTTTATATTATTGTTGTTTGTAAGTTTGTACTGTTTTACCAACAGTCAGAAAGCTAATACTGGGCAGCTGGGGTGCCCCTCTGGCACTTGCCTAGTACTCTAGGGCACAGACAATGTGTGTGGTGAGACAAATGAACTGAAACTATTTTTTATTTGTTTTAGAAATAGCAGCTCAGCTAACTAAAGGTACAGGAACTGTAAGACCAAAGACATAAAGTAAAGAAGGCAGTGCCCCCGCCCACACTTTCAATACACTAACTGCAGATGCAGCCTCAGGAAAAAAAATATATATATTTTTAATAACAATTAAATAATTAAACTACAGAAATGAAATAAGCAAAGCTGCCCTTGCAAACTGGCAGCAACTTCAGAACACAGCACAGTGAGCTGAGCACACACTGCAGTTTTTGCCTTCCCCCCACACAAACAGATACAGTAGTATATTATTTGCTGCAAAATGAAAAACAAATAGTTTTTTCAGCACTGTAAAGAAATCACAGGAACAGGCTCTTTTTCAGCCAGCCAGCAAGCAAGAGCTAACTTAGCCTGCAACTGCAGACAGAGCTGCCCTGGCTGGAAGATAAACAGAATTTGTTCTGTTGTAAAAAAAAAAAAATACTCTTAACAATCAGTCAGTCAAGTGGAACAACACATTCTACACTGAAGAACATAATAGAAGATTGAAAAAAGCCTGCAAAGACAGTTTTTTCCAATATCTGATTCAGAAAAGCAAAACTCTTTCACAGAGAGAAACAGCTTCCTCTGAGCTCGAGGGTCTCTGTGCACCAGCAAGGCAGGTCACATGGTAAAGCTCTGGCAAACCCTCTGAACAGCCTGGGGACTGGCCGAAGAGATATCACAAGATCTCAGAGTCTCATCGAATACGTGACTGCCGAATACCCTGAATGCATACCAGTATTCAGGTATTCGTCGAATACACCTGGTATTCAAGGTGTACAACAACAGATTCGAATTCAACGCACACCCCTGTTTGCTGTTGTACCTACTACTAATTCTTTTCATCATACCAGCTCGTATTCATGGGAATAAAATACTGCATATTTCAGTAACCTCACAAAATGCTCAGGGCCCAGTTTTAGCCCAGGACGTAATGGCAGCATTTTGATGGAGGAGAAGGGATGGTTGCATTAACACCTCTTGGTGGAAATGGGACTTTCCAAGAAAGTGTGGCACCTTACTTCATAGATGTAGTTAACATCTAACAGTGGTGCCAGTTTGTTGTGTTTCACAACAATATCCCCTCAAAACACCACAACATAGTTGGAATCATTTGTAGTTTAGACAATTTTATTCAGCTCTTTCACATGTGGACAAACACTGGAAGAGTTTTTTTTTCCATCTGAGGTAGAGTTTGCAAAACTACGGGCATTAAGAGGGATTCTGATCCCATCCCCCAGGGTTTGTATTCTGGAGAGGGGGAGAGAGAGACAGAGACAGAGACAGAGAGACCATGAGCACTGAAAGTAACAATAAAGGCCAGTTTAAAGAGCAACTCTGCACTTCAGTATGTGCTTTCAATGCTCCTTTCCACAATTTACCGCGCATCTTGGTAGTCCATCTAAAAAGTCTGTATTGAAAACGTTTGCCTCTCCCCTGTTAACCCCACAGTGCCTTTGTTTATGACCTCGTAGTGCTCACCATGGCAACAGACTGTGATAACACAAAAAGCAATTGTGTGGTTAGCAGGGGAGTGTCAGGTACATTTTGAAAGACTCGGTGAAATAAGTACTGCGTTATCTACAATGTTTAGTAGACCAACAGCAGGGAAAAGTAAAAGAAAATAACAAATAACTAGAAAACAAAAAAGTTAAAACATAATTGGTGTAAATCTAGTGTTTTTAAGCTTTTTATTATAAGAGAGGTGCTTTTTTATGTTTGGTATGTCATGAATCAATGTACGAGTTCAAGAGAGCAGGCTGCAACTTCCAGATGAGGTTGGACTGACTGTGTGTTTATTTAAAACTCAAAATGCATGGCGCTATTTGTTTAATTAGTTATTTATTTAGAACATGTGTACCCCAGGACAGACTTATTTAGGTGTGACACCTCATCTGCAAGAGGGTGCTGGGGGTCTTTACAGCAGCGAGTGGTGGTATACTTGGATATGAGCCCTAGAAACAGTCGGACAAACACAAAGAACAGCGTGATGTGACAAGGCTGTGAGCAGGGCTAGTGGGATGCTGAGATGTATAGGGAGGGTTACCTCCAGCAGGAGGAGAAGTGGTGGTGCCACTGTGTTGCTCGGTGGTATGCCCCCACCAGTAGTACTGTGTCCAGTTTGGCAGTGCTCAGGAAGTACACAGACAGGTGGAGGCAGTCCAGAGGAGGGCAACTAAAATGGTGCAGGAAGTACAGGAGAAGCCCATGAGAAGAGACTGAAGAATCTCAATATGTGCAGCCTGGAAGAGAAAAATGACATGGTCAGAGACCTACAAGTAACTCACAGGGGAACAGGGTATGAGTAGGGTGCCTCTTCCATATCAAGACGAGCCCCAAGTCTGGCCTAATGGCGTGGTGGGCTGAGGTGCTGGGCACCGACTTACTGCCATGCTGGCAACCTGGGTATGGGAATGGATGCAGGTCGCTCACAGTCCAGCTGGGAGGGAGGATTGAGCTTCCAAAGACAGCTCCTGCCTGGGGGTGGGATGGGGGGCATGTGTTGGGCTAGACACAGAATCTGCATGGTGATGCAGTGGGATGTCAGGAAAGGTGCCCACCACTTCTCGCTGGGGAGGCGTCTGCAGAGGCAGATCTCACAAAATGCATCATTGCATGCACCACAGCCCCAGGTAGGAAACACCAGAGGAACACCCTGACCATGGCAGGATGAAGGCCCGGTCCCTGCAGGCCTCACATTAGTGACTGGGCTCTCCAGGATCCTCTGGCAGGGACGACTGCTGGCAACAAAGGTAAGTCCCAGAGAAGCTGGGGGATGGGACTGGGGAGCAGGTCCAGCATGGGGCTGGGTCAGCAGTACAACAGATAAAATACTATTTAGGGAAAAAAGAAAAAACAAGCAGCAGGACCAGGAGACATATAATGAAGCTGGGAGGAGTTCAGGAAAGATGTAAGAAATATTTCTTCACTAAAAGAGTGGTAGACACCTGGAAGAAACTGCCAGCCAAAGTAGTGGAGGCTAAGACAGCGGGGGCTGCAAGGATACATGGGATAAACATAGGGTATATTAGAGCACAGGCAGGAGGGGAGGATTGCGGAGACCAGATAGGGTCTGTGGATGTAGAATAAGCAGGCAACATTTGGGTAGACTGGATGGGCCAAGGGTCTTTTTCTGCCGACAAATTCTATGTTTCTATGAACAAAATATACACTGTGATGATGAACACATCCGAGTGGTACTGAGTAGGCTGTGCTGGGAAAGAAAGAGAGAGAGAGAGAGAAAGAAGAACACACACAGAAAGAGAGACAGATGGATAAGGCAGATGAGATCATGGGAAATAAGGACATGTGCTATGGGAAGTGAGAGTTTATTGGCAATAAGTTATCAGGTTTGCTGGGTGGTAGCTGGTTATACTATGCACATATTTAACATTCTGGTTAAGATTAAAGATAAGAAGATCGGTGATGACCCAGTTCTGATTCTGACTGGTCTTTTCCAAAAGGTATGATTAACTGTGACTTTTTATGGTATGCCAAAACAGGCAGATGTTCCTGGCTCTCTGGGCCAGAACTAGGTCAGAGGCAGATCTAGACTGGAGCAAATGACAGAGTCTGTTGATCCTACTCATCTTGGATAAGTCTTTTCTTCATATCTTTTAATGTTTAAAATGTTATTTAATGTATGTTATGTTAACATATGTTATGTTTATATTGTTATGTTATATTTTACGTCTTTATGTTATGTTATGCTTTGTGCTGTTATGTTTTGTGTTTTTGTTTCATTATGTTGTTTTGTGTTATGTGTTATGTTATGTTATGTTATGTTATGCCGTGCTGTGTTGAGCTGTGTTATATCATACTGTGTCATGTCATGTCATGCCATGCCATGCCATGCCATGTCATGCTATGCAATGCTATCTCATGCCATGTTATATGTTATGTTATGCTATGTCATGTCATGTCATGCTATGCCATGTTATGTTATGTTGTTTTGTATTGTGCTGTGCCATGTTATGTCCTGTCATTTCATGTCATGGTATGCTGTGCTATGCTATGCTATGTCATGTCATGTTGTGTTGTGTCATGTACGTGCCGTGTCATGTCATGCCTTTTCCACCAGTGATCCAATTTTTAACAGGAATAAAGCTTCAGAATCACTTACATTTATCTGGACCTAGTCAGAACAGTGTCACTGGCAGATGTAATCATAATAAATGGATCCAACTGGGCAGAATCAAAGTCCTCATTACTCTGATTTCAGGAGTCTAGTCAGGACAGACTGGTTGGGAAGGGGTCCTGATCTGACTTAGAGCTGGTGCTCCCATTCCTAGATAAGATCACAACACTGGCAAAGAAGAAGTATGCATGATCTTAGCCCATCAGACCTCTAGGCTCATATTTAGGGCACCGTTTGTTGATCAGCTTCTATGGTGATTGGAATTCAAACAGTGCTTCATTTGTAATTAGTCAGTGTTCAAAATGGTGGCTGACAGCGTACCAGAGAGCTATAAAGATTATTTGTTCTCAGTCACCCATGAGTTAAAACAAAGAAAATCTCCTTTAAACTGCACTGTTGGCCTTAGGGACAGCCGCTGTTGTAGCATCACCCTGAGATTAATGCCAGGATCTACCCAGCCTGACTTTCAAATGGATTCTCCAAAAACACTAATGCACAGACTACAGGAATCAATAATTGTTTAGCTAGTCAGCTGGAAGAATAGTACCTTGGCAGTGGGTGGCACAGAATCACATGGCCCGAGCACACCTGAGGCACAGCATGAGGTCATGTACTTTCTGTCCTAGATAAGTAAGAATAAAATGCAGCTGAGTATGGGTTTATTGCTGGAGTGTGTTATTCACCTAGAAAATGCTCTTAGTTTGCTGGCCCAGTGGTGCAACAGTAGTGCTACCTTGCAGCACCGATATATTGGGTTCGGCAGTGAATTCAGGGTATCAGAGAGGCGACCAGGAAAAGTTCAGCATCAAAGGATTGCTCTCCACCTTCTCTCGTGGAGTGGGGAGAGGGTTTCCAGAGTCCAGTGAATGCCTGAACCCTAGCAAGACTAGGGAAAGGCAGTTTGAACAGTTAGAGTTTGTGGGGTGCGTCGCCTGATGCATGTCACGCTGGAGTGCATGACGCGATATTGATGACACTGCACACCTGTACCCCTAGGAGAAACAGAGTAACTTCTGGCCGGCAACATGACACCGACAACAGCAGACCCGCACCCAACTAGTCAGGCTTCCCAGACAAACTGGATTCATTTCAATAGTGGGGCTGTGGAACCCCACCAGCCCTGCCGGGAAAGCCCTGAGGGAAGAAGCTGGCAGGTAAGTCCCCATGGAGGTTGAGATGACAGGGATGGGGTGTCTGAGGGAGGAGGCCACCCAAAGGAATGGGATAAAGATATCAAATTAAATGCTTTTAGTTTTGCTAAACAAATGTAACTTTTAGTTTGTTTCTAAAGACTCAAGTGTGTTATTCCAGTGCCACTGACCAGATTTTAATCAATCAGGTAGTGGGATTTATTAAATCTCGTTTTCAAAATCCATTATAAAATGGGCAGAAGAAATCCTGAAAGATGATTAGCAGAAGCAAGGGCCATGTTATCCAGGTATATCATCAGAGGTCAGAAGTGATTACTGTGATCAGCTATGGGATATTGTCACTTCTCAGGAGTTTAAAGACACAGTTTCCTCCAGCCTCCCCAACACACACAAGCATGACAATAGCTTATGAGTTTTTTTCATTATCCTTTGGTAACTGGGTAAGGCCTACTGGTCACAAGGCCCATTTATAGGAAGGTTAAGTGACTTGCTCAGGGTCTCATAAGTGGAGGTTGTGGGAATCAAACCCAAGTCTGCTGGATGTACCAAGCTCATTCACTGTTTGTTGCTCTAACTGCTAGGCTATACTGCCAGCCCACTCATTATAATTTCAAATCTCTAAATCACTCCCTCTTGGACTCCATCCTCTCCTCCCATCCCCATCATATTGTGGATGCTAGTGCCATCCTCGATGTCCCCAGTGACCATCGTAGGGTCTACTGTGTGTGTAAGATTCATTGCTTCAGTGCTGCTTCCAAATTCATCCAGATCTGGTCTTTCCATTCGCTGGACTTGTCCCACCTTCATGCTGACCTGGTAGCCACCGAATGATCCCCTATTTCTACAGCTGGCAACGTTGACAATTGCCTCAAATTTTTCACCTCCAAATTTATGTCTGTATGGGATCATCATGCTCCTATTAGTACAACCAGGATCTGAGGATGTAACCTCCCATGGATCTCAGCTGAGTTGTTGGCTTATCACCATGTGCGTGACCTTGCCTGGAGGACCTACAAGTTCTCTGGCTCCACTTCTGACCTTACAAATTACCACACCCTTTGTAATGCCTGTACTAAAGCTACTAGGCTTGTGAAGTCTGATCACTTCGCATTCACACTCCAGAACAACCTTAATCACCCTCTAAGTTCTGGAAGGTAATTTATACTTTTTCCTCCTCTGACCCAGTCCCTCTCCCTGTTCTCAAGATGGGTGATATGACTATCTCTGACTCCTCTGCAGTTGCCTCATCTTTCAATTCCTTTTCACCTCCTAGCCCATTCCCTCCTCTCTTCTTCCTCCTCCTCCTCCTCCTACACCCCTCTCTTTCTTCTCTACCCTCTCACTTTCCTCCTGTACCCATCCTTCTGTCCCCACCTTGTCCCATTTTTCTTTCTCATTCATTTCCTCTAATACTGCTCTTAAGACACTCTTGGCTTAACATCCACACAAGGGTGGGAACTCTGATGGTCTTGACCCCAGACTCCTGTATCTCTCTGTTCATTTCATTGCCCTCCCTATTACCTACCTCCTCAATCTCTCTCTCTCTCTCTCTCTCTTTCTCCTTATCCTGTGTACCTAACTCTTGGAAGGTGGCTACTGTCATTTCCATTCCTAAAGGAGGTGACCTCTCTTCCCTAGTCACTTCCATCTTATCTCTTTCCTCCCCACTCTGGCTAAACTTCAGGAACACCTGGTTCTCCCCCAACTCTCTCCTTTTCTTGACTCAGCCTCCTTCTTCACTCCTTTCCAGTCTGCCTTTATTAAGTCACACTCCCTCTCCACCTCTCTCCTCTGACACACACTGATATTATCCTTTCTGGCATGGATCAGGGCCTTGTCACCTCCGCCATTTTTGTCGACTTACCCAAAGCTTTTGACACTGTTTCCAACCTCATTCTCTTGAACAAGTTTAAGACAGCTGTAGTCTCTGCCTCCTCAGTTGAGTGGTTCTGCTCCAACCTTGAGGGTAGGTCATAGTAGCAAGATGTCTGTGTTGGAGACTCCTCTCCCTCCCAACTCCCTGTCAGCTCAGGCAACCACGGGTCTTCCTGGGCCCAATTCTTTTCCCCATTTTTCTAAATGAGCTCCCCACTGCCTGCTAGTCTGCATACATTCAGATATATGCAGATGATATGGTACTCTTTACCTCTGAATCATCTGCCCCCGGCCTCACAAACCAGCTCCAACTGGACTTTAACAACATCCAGCTCTGGTTCCGAGAAAAATAATTATTCCTCAATGCAACAAAAACTGTCTCTATGATGTTTGACACAAGGCAGAGGCTTGCTAGAATTCCCCCCTTCCTTCCTTCCATGCCCTCAATGGTGCAACTATTGAAGATGTTTCCACCTTCAAGTACCTCAGGATTTGTCTGGATCGCCACCATGATTTTCTGTTCATGGGGATGCTATCCACAAGAAGATCCACCCCAAACTTGGAGCAGTTTATAGAAATAAGAGAAACATCCCACTTCCTGTATGCGGAGAAATCCTCACTAAGATGATTTTCCCAATTTTTGACATTGGAGACATTGTTTACGGTGCTATTCCTGAGTTCACTTTAGCTAGTCTTGACCCCCTCTTTCACTCCTTCTGTTGATTTCCCCTCAGCAAACCCCTGCGTACTCACCACTTTTCTTTGTATACCTCCTTCTCCTTCCCCTCTCCTGATGTCTGGCGTCTTTCCCACTGTGCCTCCCTTATCTCCAAATTTTGGTGTGGCTTCCTCCCCACGTATCTTGCTTCTCTATCTCTTCCCCCCTTTACCTCTTACTCCCTTTGCAATGCTTGCTTTCCCTTTTTTGCTCTCCCACCAATGAAATCTACTGCTGTCCAAGCTGCTTTCTCATTTAACTTCCCTAAACTATGGGGCTCTCTCCCACCTTCCATTCAGTTTGCCCTTCCTTCTTGCTCTGAAATCTCTCCTCCATGATTTCTCTGTTCACTCCTGCAGTTGCTTCTGATTTGGGGTGAACTCCTGTCCTGCCTTCCACTACACTGACACTACTTGGCCTCTCTCCCCAGTTCATCAGTCATCACTACTCCTTAACTCCTCATATTATTGTTTTGTTATTCACTGTTTTATGTTTGCAGCCCTTACCCTGGTCAAGAGAGTCATCTTGCAACCAGGACTCCCCCCCCAACTTGTACACAGACAAGGCAACAAACCACAAGTTGGTACAAACAAAGGTACCACCTGTAGCATTAGGGTAAATACCTGGCTTGGTATCTAAGAGGTCAGAGGGTTAGAGCACAAAATAACATCTATATTTACACCACGTTCTGAGAGAGAGGTGCTGGGGCTATGCTATGTCTTCTATCTGAGGGGGCCCCATACACATTTTACACAGACTCACAGATGGACTGTCCACACCAGAAAATTGGGATTGTATCATACGGCTTTATTTCTACAGATGGGAGGCAGAAAAGTACAGCTACATAAGAACTTGCCATAACAGTAGATCTTCAAGAAGAGCTCTTGCAGCAGAGTAACATCATTATGATTATGTATGAGCGCTAGGACCCCCACGGAAAAAATCTAGTTAGTAGTCTAAGGTGGGGACTGCCCTGATGTCCGCCCCCGACGTCAGCCATGGTATAAAAGGGGCAGTCCCCCGGCACCACCTCAGTTCGCCCGCTGGAGACCAAGGAGGTTCTCACATCCCCAGAGACAAGGACAGTTACATAACTCCTGGGGTAGGAGGGAGGAAAAGCATACCTGCTGCAAGAGCTCTTCTTGAAGATCTGCTGTTACGGTAAGTTCTTAAGTAACTGTACCATCTTACTTTGAGACAGAGCTCTTGCAGCAGGTAACACCGATATGACTGAGTCCCAAGCAGTACAACGACATAATCCAGGTCAGAGCGGTGGGTGGTTATAACAGTCGGTAAACCACTGGTACTCCTAAGAGTAGTCCCTGGAGGGCAGCAAGGCCAAAGCCTGCCCTCCTCCTTGAAGCAATGTCCAAACTGTAGTGTTTTATGAAGGTGTGGAGTGAACTCCAAGTAGCAGCTGCGCAAAGATCCACTAATGAGACGTTCCTTAGTGATGCAAAGGAAGTGGCAAAACTCCTAATGGAGTGACCTTTAACCGGTCCCGTTAAAGGTTTATCATATTTCTGCTAGCAGAAAACTATACAATTGACCAACCATTTGCCCAATGTCTGTTTAGTCACTGGTACCCCTAACATTCTCTGGGCAAAGAAGACAAACAACTGGTCTGCCTTTTTAGAAGATCAAGTATGATCTATGTAGAAACGAAGAATTCTGTGAACATCCAGAGTATGCAACAGGGCCTCCCCTTTGTTTGAGTACTCTGGGTAATAAACTGGAAGTTGAATGTTCTGGTTAAGTGTAAACTCAAACACAAACTTCGGGAGAAACTTAGGACTGGTATGCAGGGATACACTATCCCTGTGAAAAGTCAAATAAGGCTCTCTGCACATCAGAGCCTGAAGCTTGGAAATCCTCCCAGCTGAAGTAACTGCAAACAAAAACAATGCTTTCCAGAAAGGAAGCATAGCTCAACTTGTGGTTGGCTCAAAGGGAGGCAATGTAAGCTTTTCTAACATAAACGAAAGGTCCCAAGGGGAATGGGTCCTGCCTGGGAGGTTTGATATGCAAAACATCATGCAAAAAGGTATTGGACAAGCCTGTTGCACCAGGGTACTGCCATCCATAGATACATGGTAAGCTGACAGTGCAGAAAGGTGTACCTTTATGGATGAATAGCTGAGACCCTTGTCAGATAGGGAAAGAAGGTATTCCAGAGCCAAATTCACTGGGCAGGTGAAAGGATCCAGGAGATGGGATGAAGCCCACAGGCAGAAACGTTTCCATTTCATGGCATATGTGGCCCTATTCAAGGGTTTCCTCATGGCCACTAGGACCTCCATTACCCTTGAAGACACCCCATATCTGTCCTTGACTAGGTCTGCAGGAGCCATGCATCCAGGTGCAGAGACTGAAGATTCAGGTGTCAGAGTTCCCTGTTCCTGGAAGAAAGCAAGGAGACAGGGTCAAGGGGTGGAGGTTCCAATGCCAACTGTTGAAGCAGCGGAAACCAAATCTGTCAAGGCCAAAATGGTGCTATGAGAATCATGACAGCTTGTTCTGCTTGTAGCTTGAGTAACACTCTCTGAAGCAGTGGGAAGGGAGGGAGGGAAGGCATACAGGAACCTCCCTGCCCAAGAAAGGGACAACGCGTCTCACCAGAAAACACCAGGCCCTGGATCTGGCGAGCAAAAATTGGCCAGTTTGATGTTGAGTGGGGACGCAAAGAGATCCAGCTCTGGAAGGTCCACCTTTTGAAAAGGTCATCTACTATGACCTGTAGGAGCTCCATTCATGAGCCTGAGACCAAGAGTGGCTGAGGCTGTCAGCTAAGGTGTTCTGGACCCCTGGGCGTGAACCACTGTGAGTTCCTGGTTGTGTTCCACTGCCCAGTACCAGACTCTCATGGCTTCTCTGCAGAAGGGAGTAAGAGCGTGTGCCCCTTGCTTGTTGATGTAGAAGACCACTGGCATCTTGTCTGACTGGATGAGTAGAGGCCCTGGCTGGACAATTGTCTGGAACACCTGCAAGGCATACAGAACAGCTCTCATCTCCAATATGTTGATGTGGAGATTGCACTCAAAGAGGTCCAAGCTCCCTTGTTTGATGGTCTCTGAAATGTGCTCCCCACCCCAGTCCTGAGGCATCTGTTATCAGGATCTGCTGAGGACTGGAACTTTGGAAGGAGCCCTGGATTGTAACGAGAAGGGGTGAGCCACCATTCAGAGTCTGACACACTGCTTGGAGATCCAGACTGGCTGTTCAAGGTCGTCCAACCACTGGTCCCATTGAACCCTAAGGTTCCACTGGAGAACCCTCATGTGTAGACAAGCTAAGGGAACTGTTACTATGGCGGCTGCCACGTGGCCTGGCAGCTGGAGTACCATTCTGGCTGGAATCTGCTTTCTGGAGATAATCCTCTGAGCCAACGCCCTTAGTTGATCTGCCCTGTCTGAGGGAAGGAAGGCTTTCCCTTGGACAGTGTCCAGGACTGCCCTGATGTACTGTAACCTCTGGGTAGGCCATGGGGAAGACTTGGGAAGGTTCAAGGTAACCCCAGACCTTGGAACAGGTGAAAAGTGTCTTCCAGAGAGTGGCACAGCTGATGTTTTGTAGGAGTTGTTAAGAGCCAGTCGTCAAGGTAGGTGGCATATGCCTCCTGCCTCCTGAGCACTGCTGCCACTACTGCCAGGCACTTGGTGAGCACCCTGGGTGCTGAAGAAAGGCCAAATGGTAGTGCTCTGAACTGGTGGTGCTCTCCTTGGAAGGTAAAGTGGAGGTATTTTCTGTGGGACGGTAGAATCCTTATATGCATGTAGGTGTTCTGCATGTACAGGGAGCAGAGCCAATCCCCTTGTCAAAGCATGGGCAGCAATCCCAACAGTGTCACCATCCTGTACCTTTTGTATTTGATGAAAGTGTTCAGTAGACTGAGGTCCAGGATGGGCAAATGTCCCGTCTTTTCAGGACGAGGAAAAAATGAGAGTAATACCCCTTTCCTCTATGAGACGGTGGCACTGCTTGGATCACTTTCTTGTGCAAGAGGGCTTATATTTCTTCTCTGATAAGGCCTGCATTGGATGGGGAGCAATGGAAGGTAATGGGTGGGTTGTCTGGAGGAATCTGATTTAATTTCAGAGCATAACCCCACTCTATGATCTGGAGTACCCATTGATCCTCGGTGATACTGGACCAGTCATTGAGGTAAAGTGAGAATCTTCCTCACTGCCTCCCCTGCAACTCCACGGAGGAGGGATGCAGGTAGGAAGTCATGCCAAGGTTGTTGGAGTGAGCAAGGGCTCTGGCATTCTTAGCACTCTTGGGTCCCCGCGCCCTGAGAACAGAGGTGCCTTTCCTTTATAACCCCGATGTGCTGCTGTCTCCTTCCTTGTTGGCCCAGCTGCCACGAAGGAGTGATGTCTGGACATGGCTGGTTCGGATTTTAACATTTTATGGACTTCTGAAACTGCCTTCCCTGAGTCCTGTAATCCAGTAATCAGCTTTCACTTCCTGGCCAAAAGGACTGGGCCCTGGAAAGGGCATCCAGGATGGCATCCTGAAGATCCTGATGAAACCTGAGACCCTCAGCCAGGAGTGACGTCTGAGGCATACTCCGGTACTTGCAGCCCTGGCAGCAGTGCTTGCCGGTTATAGAGCACCTAAGGACTGCTTACCAACATCAGCACCGGATTGGAGGGCTGCCAACAGTTCTGTCTTGTTAGCAGTGTCAGACTGTGACTTGGCCAAGTCCATGGCCTTATTCCATAGTGACTTTTGGTACATCACCATGTGTGCCAAAAATTAAGTGACCTGACCGTGAAGGTGGCTGAAGGATACACTTTGCAACCTCATGGTCCAATTTGTTGGATTCCTTATCCAGTGGCTGGGAGCTCATATGCTTTGGTTGTTGGGTTCTCCCATGAGCAGCCATGAGGATCATAGAATCCACCTTAGGCTGCTTGTTCAAATGTGGTTCTCCCCTTGGTGTTCTCTATGGTTGGTCAGCCTTTTTAGGGACAGCCGAAGACATGGAGAGGTGCTTCCAGGCAACCTTTGTAACATCCTGAATGGGTTCCACTAAGGGTGGGATGACCAAGGGTTTAGGGTCAGTGGACCCTAAGAACTTCACCAAATGGCACCTCTCAGGGTCCAACTTTTCTGCTTCCCACTGGTTTAAGAACTGCATGTTTCTCATTATATCCAGGAAGGAAGGGGGTCATCTGGAGGGGACCTCGGAGAGTCCCTCCTGTGGTCTGGTGATGGAAGGGATTGGTCATCCTCTAAGGAGTCATAGGAGCATGAGCCTCCATAGGATACTTCTGAGGATGCATACTGGCATCCCCTGGAGGAGGATCTTGATGACTGGTGGCAACCATGCTGCCATCACCCAGGTGATCCAAGTCCCTCATCCCCTGATGTCAGACTGTCTGGGGTCAGAGGTGGTGAGGCGGATGCTGGGGGGAAGGCTGTCTACACAGGGCTGGGACCGGGGTCTCCACAGGGCTGGGGGCCAGCTCCGGTGGCCTGGGCAAAAGATCCCCTTTTATGGTATTCCACCAACTATTAAACAGGGCCCCAACTTCAGCCAAAGGGATGACAAGGCCTGGCTGGGGTGCTGGCACCGGGGTAGGGGTGTTAGGGGCCCCTGACATTGGCCCTTGTGGTATGGTGCCCTCTGGCATTGGGTACGACAGTACCTTTTAGTCGGGCATCGGCCCTGGTGGAACAGTGTCCTCTGGCATTGGGCACTCTGACATCTGGTCCTTGGGCTCCCAAGGAGGAGGTGAAGGCAGAGGGGATTTTGCCCAGCCTCAGGTATCCCCAGAGGCAAGGATCAGGTCCCCTGACATCTGGTCTGTAGTCAGGTTCTCATTCAGGCCCATTGGAGCAGATGGTGGCTTAGAGGCTGGCATCTGGTCCGGCTCCGTGGTGGAGTCAGAGGGCATTGAGGCCTGAGATCAGTCTGAAGCCTCTGCTGATGACTGCCTGGAAGGCAAGAGATGCTTCTTCTGGCACTCGCTCTCCTGGTGTCTCCTGGTGTTGTCTGACTCTGTCACCCTGTTGGATGACCCTGGGACTACAGTCTTGCAGACAGCAGGTTCCGACCTGCTGCCTGATGAAAGTGCGCCTGTCCTGCAGACTGAGACCCTAGCTTATGCTTGTGGGATCGGATAGCCAGGGACATGGGGACTTGAGAAAACGGGCCCGGAAGACTCCCTGCCGTGCCCCTGAGAAGGGGCAGGGGACTTCCTCAGCTGTGACCCAGGGAGAGCCAAAGAAACCAGGGGGATGAGTCTGACCTCATGCCAGGGGTTGAAAACTTGGAAGTCTTGTGTGGGGACCTAGGACGGGATTCTGACCTGGACCTGTCCTTGTCCCGATGATGGTGCTTCCCACTTGATTTCTTCTTTCTGGGGGAGGAGTCCTTTGCCGAGGAGGAAGACGAGCTGTGCTCCAACTGGGACCTCTGCATGGCAGCCACTTGCTGTTCAAGGATGCTTTCAAGGTGTTCAGGTGGCGGATTTGGGTCCTCCTGTTGAAGCTTTGGCAGTGCAGGCAGTCGTCTGGCCTGTGGTCAGGGCCTAGGCAGAGCAGGCAGGTCGAATGGCCATCTTTTGCCAGGATCTGCTTGCTGCATGCACACTTTGATTTCCACCACTCTGATGAGGAAGATGGCTGGGAAGATATACATGACGAACTAGTACTATAAAAGAAAAAATGGTAACTGCGCAAAGCGCGAAAATGGCGGTCGACTGGAAGCAGGAGGCATTCATATAGCCGATATGCACAGGTCAACAGCGGGAAAAAATTGGAGTGGTGACGGGGGATTGCCCCCTTTTACACCATGGGTGATGTCGGGGGCAGGGCCGACGTCAGGGGGAAGTCCCCCACCTTAGACTGCTAGTTAGATTTTTTCTGTGGGGTCCTAGTGCCTGGCAGCGTAGTCCTAATGGTGTTACCTGCTGCAAGAGCTCTATCTCAAAGTAAGATCTGGGTGGTCCCCCAAGTTTGGAACTGTCATTACAGACAACAGATGCAGTCAAGAAACTTTGCTTTCTCACAGAACAGGCAGTATTTGCATTTCGCACAAAACTTCTCTAAAGAACAAACTGTCCATCCCTCTTGCTGGGATCTCTGGAATTCTCTAAACAGTGTTTATTACGTGGGGGTTTCCACACACTTTAAAAACATCCTCCTGATGAGATGGGCTAAGTTAACACCTGCAGGGTAAACTGTGCCTTTCAGGTAACCAGTTAGCCCTAGATACGACTCCAGGTGAGGGTGTGCCCACCCTGGCCCCAGCTAGTCTCTGCCATTCCTTCCAGGAACACACATTGGATTCTTCAATCCCACCTAGATTGCTAAAGGCCTCCACACAGAAGATACATTTACATTCAGCACATATTTGTCAGGAAAATGGGGTCCTAGGTGATACCTCTAGCCTTGTCTTGGGCACATATATACCAGCCAACTCCCAACATCCTGCCCATGTTACTGCTCTTGACGTTTGTTTGTCCCTTTGTTACAGACATCAAGCTTTATTGAAGACACCTTTCTTCCATCAAAACCATAGCTTTTCAGACAGAAAACTCTCTCAGTTCCTGCTCTGGGCAGCTGGACAATCTTCTTGTCCCTCAGGGGATTGCCCTTGGACCTACTGAATTTTTCAGTCCCATTTTACTTTCACAGAAATGAACCACTGGGATCCCATTGACACAGGTCTCTACCACTTCCTGTAAAAAGGCTATTGTCTCATTCTCTAGGGTGAGAAAACTGACCGGAGGTCCTTCACCCAGCCTAGGGTAGGCTGGCAGGCACCTCTACACTCAGAGCTCCACTCTCCACTGGTCCAACTCACAGACTGCACCAGGATTCTCAAACTGTTCCCTGCAGCTGAGTTAAATGTGACTCATGCTGCTGAGAGTTCTAAATGACATCACTCCTAATTGCCTAGCCTAGCTAAGTAAACAATGAGCTGCCTGTAGAGAGCTTCTAATAAACTCCCTACCAGCTGCCCAGCTACCTTCCTAGTCTAACGCTGATGGGATTCTAGTAACCCCAGGGACTGGGTGGTTACATGTTCTTTGCCTGTTCCCAATTTACTGTATGGTGATTTGCTTGTATTCTTAAGCATTCTTGTAATTGTAAATTTTGTTATACTTCTTCCATATTATTGTATTATTTGTGTACATTTTACTTTGCATTTGTTCTATTCTATTCTATTTCACCTTCACAGGAAGTATCCAGAAACAAGCTGATACCAGCCAGTTTTACTTTCCTGGTAAAGCTTTTGAAATAAATAAATATAAATAAATAAAAGTGTGCTATTAATGTATGATATCAGTTATAATACCAGTGTCCCTCCACCCAAAGCTGCTTGAAAGCCTGTGATTCAATCAAGTCAATTTGATTTTCTTATCTGATTTTCATTTTAACATTTAAAGGGGTTCTTGGTCTCATCATTCGGTCAATTCCCGGTCAGCCTGACCACGTAAGCAAGGTGACCCTCTCATCGGTCAGGAATCTACACTTTAAATGTTAGCATGTCAGAGTGAGCTGAGGTCCCACTGCTTCTTTCTGTCTTATGCGGAACCCACTCTCTGACTTCGTCTTTTATATAGTGTGTCCTGGCTCATAAGAGGCTCACAGGTGACCATTGTGGAGCTCACCAGTTAGAAGAAGGCCTCATCTCTCCTGTTTGCAATACAGTGGTAAAGGTTCAGCAAGCTTAACCCTGGCAAATACACAGAGACTGTATCACATTTCTTTTACATTTTTCTCTGGCTTTAAATGTAAACTGCATCAGTTGCTCTTTAAAACAGCAGAGTAGTTGCACATTTCATCCATGTAAGAGGCCAACACAATTCAACTTGTATTTCACATTAGTTCTGTACGTCTCTTCCTCATTCTTTATTGCTGAGTTCACTAGCATGAAAACAGGATCTTTGCTCCTAGAAGAGTTTCATCTATTCTGTTGCTTTCTCCTACCTGAGGTCATAATGCAATGCCTGTGACATCACAGTTACTCCCATGCCAACAGACTGTGATGTCACAACAGAGGATTATGACTTGAAGTGAGAAGCTACAGAGGCAGATGAACCCTCAGAGATAAAGACCATGTATTCATGCAAACCCCTCAGTAATATGCAGGAGAAATCTTTAGACTATGCACAGAATGGAAGATGAATTGTTCCTAATAATTATGTTTCTCCATGTTTACTTTGAGGTGTCAGCAGCTCTTTAAGTATTTACACTTTCACAGAGTAATTATAGTTCTTTAATTGTGTTTGTATGTATTTAGTTTGTTTTTTGTAACCAGGTAGGCCCACTGGAAATAAAAGTTCCATTTTCAGGGGCAATCCAGAATTAGTTACATAAAGAGATACATACAACAGTCACGAGGTATAAGCTACATAGAACAGACATTCAGGCAAGTAGAAACAGTTGCAGAGATACAAAATGTGGCAAGGTACAACAACTTGACAAGGCTTTCTTAAATAACAGATTCAAACAAGTTACTGTGGTTACAAAACAGTGGGACACAATGGACGGAGCCAAGTCAGCTAATAGGACTGGCCATGCAAAGGTAATGTCTAACAAAAAGGACCCACTCCTGATTTTGATATTTATATAAATAACTGCCTTATTCAAAGAGTCCAGTGTCTCAAACTGTATTCCATATGGATAACTAACAAATGTCTCTGGCATCACCAGTAGCAAGAAGATTTCTTTTTTTCTTCAGTACTCTAAATGCCCCTTCTTTCCGATGCTGCTACCATCTGGTGGCTACCTCAACCAGCCGTGCCTACCTTCTCTAGCACTCACCCTTTTCCAACCCCCTGGTTTACCCCAAAGGTGGAGCTTGCCTGGCCAGCCTCCACACAAGGTGGTGGTCCTCTTATCTGAAGACCTCCAGGACAGGGTGGCTGGTCAGGGCTTGAGTGTGCCCGTCATCCTGCTACACTTCAAGGGCAGCCATAGTGCCCTAAGTCATCCTGCTGCATGCTGGGGGGAGTGGCTACGTGTGCCCTGTCATCTTGCTGGACGTTGGATGGGCCAAGTGTGCCTCATCATCCTGCTGCACCTCGGTGGGGGGGGTGAGTATGCCCTGTCATTTTTGTTGCATGTTAGGGGGGCCCGTGTGTGCCCCATCATTCTGCTGCATGTCGGGGGAGCCAAGTGTGCCCCATCATCCTGCTGCATGTTAGGGTGGGCCAAGTGGGCCTCATCATCCTGCTATATAGGGGCTGATTGTGCCTTATCATGCTGCTGCACTTTGGGAGGTGTGCATCGTAATCCTGCTGCATGTTGGGGGACCCAAGTGCCCTGTCATCCTGCTGCATGTTAGGGGGTCTGCTTGTGCCCTGTCATCCTGCTGCATGTTGGGGGCGTGGTGCCCAGTCATCCCTGCAGCACATTGCTGGACCCATGTGCACCCCTCTTCTTGCTGCATGTTGGGGTCTGAGTGTGCCTCACCATCCTGCTGCACCTCGGAGAGTTAAATGTGCCCTATCATCCTGCTGCATGTCGGGGGGCTGAGTATGCCACATCATCCTGCTCCATGCCAAGGGGGGCCGAGTGTGCCTCACCATCCTACTGCATGTCAGGGGGTCCAAATGTACCTCGTCATCCTGCTGCACATCGGGGGGGAGCTGAGTGTGCCCCATCATCGTGTTACATGTCAGGGAGAAGAGTGTGCCTCATTATCCTGCTACATGTCTGGGGGGGCCTGAGTGTGCTTCATCATCCTGCTACAGGTTGAGGGGAAGCCAAGTGCACCTCTTCATCCTGCTGCATGTTGGGGGGGCTGAGTGTGCCTCATCATCCTGCTGCAGGTTGAGGGGAAGCCAAGTGCACCTCATCATCCTGTTGCATGTCAGGGGGGGTGAGTATGCCCATGCTCCATCATCCTGTTCCACATCGAGGTGGGGAAGAGTGTGCCCCATCATCCTGCTACATGTCTGGGGGGCTGAGTGTGCCCCATCATCTTGCTATATGTCAGGGGCTGAGTGTGCCCCATCATCCAGCTACATGTCAGGGGCTGAGTGTGCCCCATCATCTTGCTACATGTCAGAGGCTGAGTGTGCCCCATCATCCTGCTACATGTCAGGGGCTGGTGTGCCCCATCATCCTGCTACATGTCAGGGGGCTGAGTGTGCCCCATCATCCTGCTACATGTCAGGGGGCTGAGTGTGCCCCATCATCCTGCTACATGTCAGGGGGCTGAGTGTGCCCCATCATCCTGCTACATGTCAGGGGGCTGAGTGTGCCCCATCATCCTGCTACATGTCAGGGGGCTGAGTGTGCCCCATCATCCTGCTACATGTCAGGGGGCTGAGTGTGCCCCATCATCCTGCTACATGTCAGGGGGCTGAGTGTGCCCCATCATCCTGCTACATGTCAGGGGGCTGAGTGTGCCCCATCATCCTGCTACATGTCAGGGGGCTGAGTGTGCCTCATCATCCTGCTGCAGGTCGAGGGGAAGCCAAGTGCACCTCTTCATCCAGCTGCATGTTGGGGGGGACCTGAGTGTGCCTCATCATCCTGCCACATGCCTTGGGGCCGAGTATGCCCCATCATCCTGCTACATGTCAGGGGGCTGAGTGTGCCCCATCATCCTGCTACATGTCAGGGGGCTGAGTGTGCCCCATCATCCTGCTACATGTCAGGGGGCTGAGTGTGCCTCATCATCCTGCTGCAGGTCGAGGGGAAGCCACATGCACCTCTTCATCCTGCTGCATGTTGGGGGGGCTGAGTGTGCCCCATCTTCCTGCTACATGTCAGGGGGCTGAGTGTGCCCCATCATCCTGTTCCATGTTGAGGGGGGCTGAGTATGCTCCATCATCCTGCTGCACTTCAGGGGGAGTGATTGCGCCTCGTCATGTGGCTGCACTTGAGAGCAAGTGTCTCGTCATCTTGCTGCATGTGAGGGGGCTGATTATTCCCATCATCCTGTCCCACATCAGTGGTAGCTGAGTGTGCCTCGTCATCCTGATGCACATCGGGGGCTGTGCCTCATTATCCTGCTGTATGTTGGGCTGATCTTCCCCGTCATCCTGTTGCATATTAGGGGACTGAGTGTGCCCTCGACTTGCTGCAAATTAGGGGGTCCATGTGTCCCCATCATCCTGCTGCATGTTGAGGGGCCTGCTGTTCTGTTCTGTTCCCAGCCCCTGAGGATGTCAGCATCCACAGGAACCCAAGCACAGGTGCACACAAGTGTGGCCGTGAAGACTCCGGCTGATGTCCTCCCACACTCAGTCGTACCTCCATTGCACTACTCCCAGTGATCACCCAAGTGGCAGTGCTGTACAGGAAGCAGTGACCCTCCCACCCCGAAGAATGATGGCATCCACTGGGATGCTCAATCCTTTTTCTCTCTCCAGGCCCTCTGACATCCCGGGTTCATTCCCACACCCAAGTCACCAGTGTTGTAAGCAGTAGCCCTACCGCTGCACTGATGGGCGGGCCAGCTAGGGAGCGTTATAAGAAAGCCTGTAGTAGAACTGACTTGACAGACAGGTTATTCAAACCTGCACCACCTGTGCTGCTGTTGAAATGTTATTGTTCTCTTGTTTAACCAGTTTTTGAGTGTAACTCCTCTGTCTTGAATCTGGGCCAGGAGTGCAATATTAAATAACTTGAATCAGTTGGAAACTCTGCACCTAGTTTCTCCAACAGAAATGGAATTGCATGACACCGTCTTTCCGACAGTAGTCGTGACAGGCTGCATTCATGTAGAATTAGGGCTTTCTTACGGCAGTCAAGACAAGTGTGACCACTGCAAGTAGACCTGAAATAAAGTCAGACCTGAATGACTTAAACTAATGTCATTATTTATAATGTATGTTAAATCTGCTGTGGAGACTACTCTTAAGGTTGCAAGAGATGTCTTGAATGTATTCCTAGTGTATGAGAACCGCAAAATGAATGTCAGCAGTTCTGATACCTTAAGAATGGAAAGCAGACGCCTCTTACAACTAGAAGAGTGGTCTCCATGGTAGTATTACTATATTATTGATTGAGGCGATCAATATTATATACATTAAAACTTTAACAACCCTCTCCCACGCAAGCTCATTTCTAGGGCACCTGCCCACGAGACACTCTTTACAGAATAAGAGTGTCTCACATGTAGCAGAAAGGAGCGCTTCTATTGGTCTAATGCATTCCCTCGATCAATCAGAAGCTTCACTGTTCTCATGTGCAGCCAGCTTTAAAATACTCCTATGACTGAAATCCACATCATGAGTATTCAATTAGAAAACTGGAATCAGTTTAAAACTGTGCACGCAGTTAGCCAGTGCCACCAGGACTGTGGAGACCCTTATGAGCATCATCTTTCTTACAGTGACCTTGACAGACTGGACTAATTTAGAAATAGAGCTTTTTTTATAGCAGACAAACAACAACTTTTATATGTGTAACCCCTAACACTAACTGTACCCCAACATGACACTGTGTGTCACCCACAACAGAATCTCAAATCTGGAACTGCTGCTTCTCCATCTCACCCTTTCAGCCTTTTAAATGGTAATAGTCTCTCTTTCCATTTGCTGCCTAACTCTAGAATTCTTTGCCTGGTGCTGTTTCTCTCTTAGTTGCACTTCACAAGTTTTGGCCAGGCTGGAGGAGCCAATAAGGTACCAATTTGTACAGTGTGTCACTATTACATAGGTTTTTGCACTAGTCTGTGTAAAACAGAGTAATATTTACTTGAGAAGAGGATGCTAATTTGTTTTGTAGGTATTGCACCCGCATTGCTAATCAAATTGACACAACCTCATCACTCTGCCAGTAGTAACTCCTTCCATCCCCAATTACAAGATCAGATAACAGCTGGTTCCGCTTTCTCTGTGCTGCACCAACCATGGTATGATCTCACTCAGGAATCTTGGGACCCATACCCAGTTCAGTCGTACAAAGGCCAGATTTGCTTCAGTCCGTGCGCGGCTGGCAGGGACAATCTTAATGCGTGGCAGTGCTTTGCCGGCTCTGTTACGATACGGGCATCGATCCAGCCAGTGGGAACTGTGTATCGTAAATAATGAATGTTGGTCTGATGTCTTGCTGTAACTGATTTGGGAATGTGTGCTTTTTTCCTTTGTAACTCTTTGGTTCCTTTGTTGTATAACTTTATGATAAATATAAAACTGAAAATTGAAATTACTGTTGTCGCTTGAAGAAAAGTTACTGAAGTGTATCTTTAATTTTAGTGGTTATACACTACTATGTTTAGCTCTGTACAGTTTGTTTTCATTATATCTGGACTAAAGGGATAGATAATTAAAAAAAATTAAAGAGGGTTCTACATGTGCAACAAGCAGCGTCAGTACTTACCATGTCTGCAGATCTGGGGGTTTATATCACTGTCAGAAATGGAACTCACAATACAGAGAAAACATCTCAATTTTTGAGGAGGCTTTGTATCATGTTTTACCAAGTTCTTGTCAGTAAAACATTTTTAAGGAGTACTGACACCCCCGCAAATCCTGCTGATCCCTGGGAGGCCGGATGGAAGGAATTCCTGCTGTTGATGAGCACTTCAGAGGGGCGGGATGAGTCACATCACGAGCATCCCTTTCTTCTTTATCTCTTTCCTGACAAGCAGTTTTTGTTCTTTTCACTTTCACCTGCCATACCATTTATTCAGCCAGAGGACTGTCACAGCACCCAGCAGCAAAGATCAGCTTGGGAAGGGAAGGAGTAAGAGGGCAAGGAGAGGGGGAGGGGCATGGGGAGGGATGATGCATGGGTAGGGGCAAGGATATGGGAGGAGAGGAGGAAGGGAAGGAGAATTGGATGGAAGGAAGGGGAGGGAGGTACAAGGCAAGGAGCTGCTACAGGAGATCTACCCTGTGTCCATGTCCAATGTTGTACGGTTTACATAGCTGGACAGCTCTCCTTGTGTATCCCAACAGCACATCTTGCTGTCCCAGTTTAACCACAATAGGACATCTTTGCTGTCCCAGTTTAACCACAATGGGACATTTTTGCTGTCCCAGTTTAACCACAAAGGTATATGTTTGCTGCTGCAGTTTTACAAACTGGACATTTTTGCTGTTCCAGTTTAACCACAAAGGGGCATTCTTTGCTGTCCCAGTTATACAAACTGGGCATTTTGCTATCCCAGTTTAGCCACAAAGGGATATTTTTGCTGTTCCAGTTATACAAACTGGACATTTTTGTTGTCCCCGTTGAACCACAGTGGGACATTTTTGCTGCCCCAGTTGAACCACAGTGGGATGTTTTGCTATTCAGTTTAATCACAATGGGACATCTCTGCTGTCCCAGTTTAACCACAATTGAACATCGTTGCTGTCCCAGTTTAACTGCAATGAGACATATTTGCTGTCCCAGTTTAACCACAAAGGAACATCTTTGATGTCCTAATTTAACCACAAATGGACATTTTTTCTGTCCCAGTTTAACCACAATAGGACATCTTTGCTGTCCCAGTTTAACAAAAATGGGACATCTTTTAATCACAATGAGACATGTTTGCTGCTGCAGTTGTACAAACTGGACATTTTTGCTGTCCCAGTTTAATCACAAAGGGGCATTCTTTGCTGTTCCAGTTATATAAACTGGACATTTTGCTGTCCCAGTTTAGCCACAAAGGGATATTTTTGCTGTCCCAGTTATACAAACTGGACATTTTTGTATCCCAGTTGAACCACAGTGGACATTTTTTCTTAGTTGAACCACAGTGGGACATTTTGCTGCCCCAGTTGAACCACAGTGGGACATTTTGCTGTCCTGTTTAACCTCAATGGGACATCTTTGCTGTCCCAATTTAACTGCAATGGGACATCTTTGCTTCAGTTTAACCACAAAGGGACATCTTTGCTGTCCTAATTTAACCACAAATGGACATTTTGCTGACTCAGTTTAATCACAATGGGA
Organism: Neoceratodus forsteri; assembly: GCA_016271365.2. Lineage (NCBI taxonomy): Eukaryota > Metazoa > Chordata > Ceratodontiformes > Ceratodontidae > Neoceratodus > Neoceratodus forsteri. Next base: position 157,341,002 of record JADMNL010000032.1, on the reverse strand, counting down.
CATCTTTGTTGTCCCAGTTTAACAAAAATGGGACATCTTTGCTGTCCCAGTTTAACAAAAATGGGACAACTTTGCTGTCCCAGTTTAACCACAATGGTACATCTTTGCTGTCCCAGTTTAACCACAATGGGACTTCTTTGCTGTCCTAATTTAACCACAAAGTCACATTTTGCTGTCCCAGTTTAACCACAATGGGACACCTTTGCTGTCCAACAACAAAATGGGACATCTTTGCTATCCCAGTTTAACCACAAAGAGACATGTTTGCTGCCCAGTTTAACCACAATGGGACATGTTTGCTGCTGCAGTTGTACAAACTGGACATTTTGCTGTCGGTTTAGCCATAAAGAGATATTTTGCTATCCAGTTATACAAACTGGACATTTTGCTGTCCCAGTTGAACCATAGTGGGACATTTTTGCTGCCCCAGTTGAACCACAGTGGGACATTTTTGCTGTCCCATTTTCATTGTAATGGAATATCTTTGCTGTCCCAGTTTAACCACAAAGGGACATCTTTGCTGTCCCAATTTAATTACAAAGGGACATTTTTGCTGTCCCAGTTTAACCACAATGGGACATCTTTGCCACCCTAGTTTAACAAAAATGGGACATTTTTGCCGTCCCAGTTTAACCACAATGGGACATCTTTGTTGTCCCAGTTTAACCATAATGGGATATCTTTGCTGTCCCAATTTAACCACAATGGGACTTCTTTGCTGTCCTAATTTAACCACAAAGGGACATCTCTGCTGTCCCAGTTTAACCACAATGGGGAATTTTTGCTGTCCCATTTATATAAACTGGACATTTTTGCTGTCCCAGTCATTCAGACTGAACATTTTTGCTGTCCCATAATACAAACTGGACATTTTTGCTATCCCAGTTTAACCACAAAGGGGCATTCTTTGCTGTCCCAGTTATACAAACTGGACATTTTGCTGCCCCAGTTTAGCCACAAAGGGATATTTTTGCTGTCCAAGTTATACAAACTGGACATTTTTGCTGCCCCAGTTGAACCACAGTGGGACATTTTTGCTGTCCCAGTTTAACCACAATGGGGCATTTTTGCTGTCCCAGTTATACAACTGGACATTTTTGCTGTCCCAGATTCATCACAATGGGACATCTTTGCTTTCTCAGTTTCACCACAGTGGGACATCTTTGCTGTCCCAGTTTCACCACAATGGGACATCTTTGCTGTCACTTTAACAACAAGCATTTGTCTATGCCAAATGTTGTCGCTGACACTGGCATTGGTAGTGCCAGAGTGAGAGATGCATAATAGGAATGGCAGTGAAGTATTGAAGTGACACCAACCCCACACCCACCCTGTAGAGAGTGACAGGCATCGGGGTGTGCTTTTGGGTTGTCAGCTATAACACTCATGCCATTATACCTCACCGTACCCTGTAGACACTGACAAGTGTTATGTTGTGTGCTTCCGGGTCCTTGGGCATTATACTTACCCCATTCCATAAGGAAATACGCTGACATGGGTGCAGTATAGGAGAATGGGGTAAATTTTGTGGCCGAACAGTGCAAGGCACACCACGATGCCTGTCAGTGGCTGCAGGGTGGGGTTGGGGGTGGAATGGCACAAGCATTACATCCGATGATCACAAGTCACCCCCTGGCGGGTGTCAGTCTGTACTGGGTGGGATGCTACAGTTGGAAACCCTAACACCATAGGCATGCGGTGGTATTTTCACTCCAAATTTTCAACATGGCCTGTTTGTAAGCCCACCTCATGAAAAGCGGCACAATCAGTTTGTTAGCTGAAAGGTGGTTTTGCACAGTGGCTATGCCATTTGGTGACACAGGGACGAAAACACATTTTGGGCAGGATGTGGAGAATGGCAACTGTATTGTTCATGAGGAGGTGTAAAACATGGCAGCGTTGAAAATGTGGAGTGAAAATATGAAACATTGGTGAAGTCATGAGCATGCATATGTAAAGTGTCGACACACATCCATAACCCAATTATTTTTTGGGGTTTGTCACCCACATTTTTAACATAGGCATTTTGGGACCTCCCTCATGAGCGGTGGTGCTGTGATTTTGTTAATCTGTCCCAAAGTTGATTTCCACAGTGACCATGCCATTGTGTGCCACAGTGCGGAACACATTTGTGCAGGATGAAAAATGACAGCTGTACTGTTCATAAGGAGGTGTAAAAATGCCAGTGTTGAAAATCTGGCATGAAAATATTACTGCAAATTTGTGAAGTTACAAGGGTGCATGGGAACTGCGCAACGCACACTTGTAACACGGTCATTTTTGGACTTTCAGCACCAAATTTTCAACATATGCATTTTAGGACCTCTGCTCATGTAGAGTGTCACTGTCATTTTCTCAAACTGTCCCGAAAAATGATTTCGCAGAGCGACCGCGCTATTCTGCGCCGGACGTGCGAAAAGACATTTCAGCCAGGATATGTAAAATGACAGCTGTACTGTTCATAAGGAGGTTTGGAAAAAGGCCAAGTTTGAAAATCTGGAGTGAAAATATCAAAATTTGCGGGCATTGCGCAAACGCAACACACTTTCAAGCCAACTCAGTCATTTTATGGAGTATCATCACAAAATTTTCAACATAGGCATTTTAGGACCTCTGCTCATAAAAGTGTCACTGTCATTTTCATAATCTGTCCCAAACAATGATTTCCCACAGCGACCACGCTATTCAGCGCTGGAAGTGCGAAAACACATTTGGGCCAGGATGTGAAAAATGTCAGCTACACTGTTCACAAGGAGGTATGGAAAAATACCAATGTTGAAAATCTGGCTTGAAAATTTTGCAAATTCGCGAAGTCATGAGCATGCGTAGCAACTGCGCAACCCACGCTCGTAAAGCAGCCATTTTTTTTTTACTTTTTCCACCAAATTTGCAACATAGGCTTTTTGAGAGCCCACCTCATGAACACTGGCACTGTCGTTTTGTTAATTGGTCCCAAAAGGTGATTCCGTGCAGTGACCGTGAAATCACCTTTTGGGGCCGAATAAGACCATGACAGTGGCAGAATTCATGAAGACAGGTCCCAAAAACCCCATGTTGAAAATTTGGTGCAGAAATTCCAAAAAATGCTTGCGATATGCATCAAAGTTGAAAAAACCTTATTTATACCATTATACAACTTACAGCATTTCGTCAGTTAGCGGTCAGCTTTGAAGAGTGCAGGCGTGTTCCGGTCTACCGAAGATCATGCGGGACCGGAGGTAAGTATGAGGTGAGGGATGTGGGAGGCAGGGGGCGCAGAGGGTGGGCGCGGTTGGTGGAGGGGCAGGGAGATGGCAAGGGACCGTTTTCTTTTCATAGCTTTAAAAAACATTGTGGGACTTTTTTTAGCAGGGCATTTGGCACGCTGGGTGGGCTTCCAGTGTGCCACCTAAGTCTTTTTTTTAGGGGGTATTCTGTAGCTGACGAATTGGGCACCCATCGGCACATATGGGGAGGGACACCGAGCTAAGGTATGAGCACCCTCTCGCAAGCAACTAAAGGGCGGGGACACATTATCCTGATGGGAGTGGCCCCCATCGGCAAAATAAAAGGGAATAGGGGGATAAACACAGATGGGGGATTGGGCCCCCAGTTGGCAAAGGAAAACTGTTGGGTGGGTGCACATGATGCCGAGGGGGATTGGCCACCCCCTCGGCATACATTGTACATGTGAGAGGGCACATTATGCTGACAGGGAGTGGGCTCCCTCTTCTGCATTGTGACAGGCAGCGGTGGCAGTCACTGCCGCCATGTTGCCTGCACTTTGGGAGGCGTGTTGTGGTCATGCTGCATGAGAGCTTCGCTCTCATTGCAGTGGACCTTTTCTTTGTTCTGGTGGCCACAATTGGTATGCATGAGGTCAGAGCCTGCTGCTGGCTGATTGGGGAATGAGGGACGCACCTTCTGATGCGTGCCCTGCATTCACCCAACACTGGCCACACCTCCAAATGTGCTACCACCGCAAGATGTTGGCTCGTGCGCAAACACGCGAGCCAACATAAAAATGCGACATCTTTGCTGTCCGTTTAACCACAATGGGACATCTTTACTGTTCCAGTTTAAGTATAATGAGACATCTTTGCTGTCCCAGTTTAACCACAAAGGGACATTTTGCTGTCCCATGTATACAAATAGGATATTTTTGCTGTCCCAGTCATACAGACTGGACATGTTTGCTGTCCATAATACAAACTGGACATTTTTGGTGTCCTAGTTTATACAATGGAATTTTGCTGTCCCAGTTTAACCACAAAGGGACATGTTTGCTGTCCAGTTTAACTACAAAATAACATGTTTGCTGTCTTAGTTTAACCACAAAGGGACATGTTTGCTGTCCCAGTTTAACCACAACAGGACATTTTGTTGCCCCATTTGAACCACAATGGGATATTTTTCCTGTCCTAGAAGACACATAATGGAACATCTTTGCTATCTCAGTTGAACCACACAGGGACATATTTGCTGTCCTACTTCAACCACAATGGGATATTTTTGCTGTCCTAGGTTAACCACAAAGGGACATTTTTGCTGTCGCAGTTATACAGCTGAACATGTTTGCTGTCCCAGTTTAATCACAATAGGACATTTTTGCTGTCCCACTTTACATAGATACATAGATGTTGTGGGCAGACAAGGCCTTCTGCCCACCTAGTCTGCCCATGAATACAAGTAACTGTGCTTCTTCAAGCTTCCTGGAACGAGGTTGTCATAGAAACATAGACTTTGATGGCAGATAAGGACTGCTTTGCCCACCTAGTCTGCCCATTTCCCTATCAACTGGATAAGCTGCAGATTCTAGTTAACCAACAACCTACTTCCTCCTACCCACACTATAATTGCTTTATGTCTGTCCCATGCATTCTTGAATTCCCCCACTGTTTTTGACCCCACGACCTCCTCAGAAAGGTGGTTCCGTGCGTCCACCACTCTCTCCACGAAAAAATATTTCCTCACGTTGCCCCTGAGCCGTCCCCCCATCTTCAAATTGTGCCCCCTTGTTCTTGCACATCTGTTTTTCTGAAAGATGCTACCCTCTTGGACTTTGTTAATTCCCTTGAGATACTTGAAAGTTTCTATCATGTCCTGCCTTTCCTCAAGGATATACATATTAAACTCCTTTAGTTTCTCTTCATATGGCTTCTGTTGCAGACCCTGCATCATTTTAGTTGCCCTCTAGACCGCCTCCATCCTATGTCCTTTCAGAGATGGGGTTTCCAGAATAGGGTTGTCAGAACCCTCTGAAGTTCTGGGTTCTAGTTCTAGTCTAGAACTTTTGAAAAAGTTCTAGGGTTCTAATCTTTTTTAGAACTTTTTAGAACTCGAACCCTATTTTTTCATTGTGCTGCCAGTAATGAAGATAGTAAAGAAATACATGTAAAGGAAAAACTGTTTAATATAAGGGGGAGAGAAATGATCATGTGTGACATTGATAGGAATACAACTAGGTTTATCTATGGTTTCTTCTGTTTGCTAAAGCCAGCAACTTAATACGTAACAGGCCCACCCACTCACCCATATGTTAAACGTTTTCCGCTGCAGCTGCATCATAGTTCCTAGTGAAAGAAAGAGGCACATTAGCCATTTATGTACTCAGTTATATATACTCATCGTCATGAATTATTAGAAAAAATAACTGATATTACCTAATTTCAGCTATTTGCTGCTTTGTGTTTTAAATGAGTAAATCAAAAGTTGCTATGTTTAAAAGAAAGCTTTTATATCAAAGTCAAGGCAAGGTACTGCAGCTGCGGCACATGGAACTGTTGCAAAACATATTATGTCATAACGTAGTCAGTCAAGACATTTGAATAAAAAAAATATGCCAATCATTGTTGCTGGCAAAAAATGCATGCAATTTTCTAAGATAATGCATACATATACCAACATTCTTGTTGGCAAATTGAAGTAATACATACGACTTTCTAAGATGATGCATTTTTCCAGCTGATACGTCAATAAAATCTGTATTTCAGTCACATAAATTAAAAAAGTGGTTTCCTCACCACTTGCTAACTTAAGGAACATTTAATGTAGCTGCAGCAGTTGGCATGTGATGTTTAAGGGACAGTGTCTGTCAACCCCATTATGTATCAAATTATCACTACTTGTAAAGCAAAAACACTTTATGATAGGTCACATTCTGTGAAAACTGCTGATGCAGATTTTCTTTTATTTCTGATTCTTTTATTCTTTTTTTAAAGGGGACAGGACACTTGTGCTAGGTGGCAGCAGTTTGCAATGTATTTAATAAGAAAAAACATATATATATATATATGTGTATATATATATATATATATATATATATATACATATATATATATATATATATCTATAGTAGGTTCCACAGTGGTCAATCGGTACAGCCCTCCCATACCATCAGTCTGTCATCATCTTTTTCCTCACCATCCCCAGCTGATCAAGAATCTATAAATGAAAAGACTAAAACAACACCCACCTTTCACCCCAGCACCCATTCCACTTTTCTTCCACCACCCCCATCTATGCAGTAGCACCCATACCACCCTTATACCCCTGTGTTAAAACCAACCACAACCCTCGCCCCCCTCAAGCACGTATTCCACCCTCCTCCCTAACCCAAATGTTTAAACTACCCCCACACTTAGTCATGAACTACCATTCATGTCACCCTTCTCCGTCCCTCTCCCATATTAAAACCCACTCCCCCAACCATCACCCATGTACTAACAACTATGCCATGTTTCTCCCTCCTGCATCCATGTTAAAACCAACCCCCAACCCTCACCCATGCACTAGCATCCATGCCATCTTTCTCCCTCTTGCATCCATGTTAAACCAACCTCCAGCCCTTTCCCACCTTCCAGCACCCATTCTACCCTCCTCCCTCTCAAATGCTAAAACTACCACATGCTTACTCAAGAAAAATGAAACTCTTGACTCTAAATGAGCCGTACTTAACTGTTCCTTAATAAACAACACTTATGTGAAAAACTGTCTTTTCAATTGCTTTCTTCTTATGGACAACATTCTGTACAGTCCTCTTCATGGAACCAGTAATTTGAGAGTTGTTGCTATTATGCCATGGTCTGTGTACAAAATAAAATTAAACACGAGCTATTGTGGTATGAGACCTATGCTTACAGAATATGTGCTGAACCATGACATAGGTAAAACTCCAGATGACTCTGTTTCCCGGAAGAGACTTGTAACAGGATGCTGCCCACAGAAACATAAAAATACAAAATACAGTTTTTCCCATAATTTTTTATTCAGTAAGCTAAGTTACATATGGGTCATTTTGGTTTATGGCTAACATTTCTGTAATAGAAAAAATAATAAACAGCTACCAATTAGAACTCATTATTTTGTCCTCTTTAAAATTCAAAAATAGACCACCCCCGGTCCCAGCCCATACTGATGCACCACAAAGTCACAGAAGGTAAATCCAAAAATATATGTTTTCACTTTAACTATAAATAATATGATACAGAAAGGATTGATGTGACAGTGTCCTTTTATGCCAAATTTGGGCCTGTTCCACTGATGTTAAAATTGCCCTGTATATAAAACTTGTTGACTTTAGTTTAGACCCTAGCTACAAAGCAGTTTGCCATGAAATGGTGAAAGTTTTGGGGGTATATAGTCCAAGGTAGTAGATCGAAAGGAGAGAGACGACAACCAAAGTCATCACAGTCTGTAAAGTTTCCTTTTTGGTGCAGAGACTCTGTCCCACACAGTATTTACCAGCCACCACCATCTGAGTTGTCATCACCATCAACATCCACAACATCAATCACTTCAGGATCAGCTTTATACTCTTGTAGGGATATGAAAATCTTGACTTATTAACTTTAATAAAAGTCAACATGTGTACATTTTCTGGCAGCAACCTATTTCTGGTGTCTGTCACAATATTGCCAGCTGTACTAAACATCGTTCTGAAGAGACACTTGTTGCAGGACAACCAAGATATTTATAGGCTTCATCATACAGCTCTGTCCAAATTGACTTTTGATCTCCAGTATTCAAAAGGGCATGCATCAATAGGAATAGGCAGTTCTTGCAAGTAACTGTCTACCATGATGGACAGAGACCACTCAGAAGAGAATCAGCATAAGCTGGTATGGCAGCAATTTGGGAAAGGTTTTGCCACAGATTTAGCTTGCCACTAAGGGTTGAAGAAGTGGCAGTTGTGGAACAACTACTGTTAATGTTTGGTGACTTTTCCAGTTCTGTATCCCTTTGTGAAGATGAACCTGCATGTTGCGTGATGACAACCTGAGGGTACTGTGCGTGTCTGTGTTTGACTCCTGTGAGTGCTGCAGCTAATCTAGCAACAGACATTTGTACTGCTCTATATCACCTGTTTTGGAAGATGTATAACCCTGAACCTAGGATCTAAGAGAGTTGCAAGGATGTAGTGTTTTGATTTCATCATTGCAACTAATTTGTCATTGGTTTTGAAGTGCTTGCTCATTCTCTTTGTAAGATTCCCATGATACAGGCAACATGTTGTCTGAGCTTCAGATCTGTCTTTTTCTATTTGTAGATTTAGAACACTAAGATGATGTGAAATCAGCATTATGGGTGGGATAACCTGACTCACAGATCGCCTTCAGAAGACATGTCCCTTATAGCTGTCTCAAAGGACTAGGATGCAGCACACTGTCTCCATTAATTTCCACTGCACAGACATCATAATGCCATCTCCAATAATGTAACTGGAGCAATACTCATGTACAGCTTGCTTTGCTCCAAGAGGTGCTGCAGCATATAAAGCGTTGAGTTCCAACAAGTGGAAACATTTTGAATCAGCTTTTACTGGGGCAGCTTGTGTTGTTTTTGCAGTTCGGACAATGTCCGTATAGCCTTGGTTGAATGTGAAAAGTGAGTCACAATTTTTTTGCAAACAGCAATCATACCATCCACTTGTGTTTCATTGCTGAGAAATCCTATGACAATTAAATGTAAGCAATGTGCAAAGCAAGAAGCATACATAAATCCTCCATCCTGTACTGCTTTCAAGATGTTGGCTCCATTGTCACTTACTATGAAGCCACATTTTAGACCGTGAGAATAAACCCATCTGTCAAGGAGGTCATTTAGTTCCTGCAAAATGTTTGCAGCTGTATGACTTTGCCCAAACTTCTTTATATGCAGCAGCGCCATCTTCTGTGGTGTCTTTTGTTTTGAAGAATCACAAGAAAACGTGACCCAATGAGTGGTAAGGGACATGTAATCTATGTTTTGAGTGCTGGTCCACATATCTGTTGTGACATGAATAACCTCATCCTCTGCAGTTTTAAGTGCAAGCATCACTGTCACTTTTAAAGCCTGATAAATGTTTGGTATTTCAACATAGGAAAAGTACCTTCGATGAGGAACATTGTAACGAGGCTCTGCTAGTTTCAAGAGCTCCCTAAAATCCTCATGATCTACCAAAGAGTATGGAGAAGGGCTCCAGCTAACAGTTCACCAATTCTGTGATTAAGATGAAGGCTCTTGGGATGATTTTTAGTAAAGGTATTCTTCCTTTCAAATGCCTGAGACAGTGTTAGCTGTTTGCAACATGTCCCTGCTGGTTTATTATACACCGTGCTTGATGAGCAGATGGGCGCTGGGATGGTGGACTAGGACTTATACATTCAGTGCCATCACTGGATGTGCAACTGGTACTAATGGTGCTGGCATTGGTGGTAACAGTGATCCTAGGGCTGGCAGTGGTTCTGTCTGCATCAAGTTCAGACAATTCAGTATCCATTTCAGATTCCTGACCCTTCTCATGTGCGGTCTGGAAGATGGAGGACATAGTTTTGGATGATCAAGCAACAAATTAAATGCTTTTTCAGATGGCGTTTAAGAGCTGTAGTGCCAAGGCATGGCACAACTTTACCACAACTTACGCTCTGTTTACACAGGGAACAAATTGCTCTGCATGGATCAGTTTTACTGACAGAGAAATAATTCCACACCTCAGATGTGACAGATTTTGTTCGAGTACTAGGAAGATATCTAAAGACTGTTTGCATCTTTTCACCTGTCCTAACAGAACCCAGGACATGCTCCTTGGTGCTAGAAGAGTGGGCAGAAGGCTCTGATGGATTTTAATTGCTGGCTGACAGAGAAGTGGTGGATTCAGTGGATATGTCCTTTTCATTGCCAACAGTGCTGGATGTATTTGCAAGTGCACTACCCGATTCATTGTCAGCAGACTTGCTCATTTCACTTTGTTGAGGAAGTAATGATACGTCGCAAGACACAAGTGTCGGACTGAGACAAAGAGCTACTGTCTGAGTCAGAGAGGGACTCACTGTCACTTGCATTATTACTGCTAGTCACAGGGATTTTAACAGCATGAATGGCATACCTTATGGTGCCTCTCCGTGTGACCCCAGCAGCTGACCAGGTTTTCTTAAAAGGTCCCCTTACCACACTTCACTGTTGCTCTTTGCTGTTTGTTGAATTTTATCATGTGAAACATTTGGTTATTTCTGCTAGCACCAGGATTACCACTACCACCAACACCTGCTCCAACACCAGCACCAGATGTTTCATCTATGTTGGTGTCAGCCATAACAGTACCAATATACTGCAGTGAACACACCCACACCCACACCCACACAATTCCTGTGTAAGAAAGCAATGTGATCTGTGATCGCTGGCTACAACTCCAACATTTTATTTTGGTTGTGTGACACTGTGATGCAGTGGACTGAAAGTAATTGAAGAATATGACGGCTTGCAGCTAAAGGATCCCAGGTTCAAGGCTTACAGAATGATTGGGCTGCTGGGCATAGGCATATGCATAGCAGTCAAGGGGCACACAAATCAGCAGGGTGATGGGCTGACCACAAGAGATGGAGTTTCACACTCAAACCGAGGAAATAGATTTTTCTGTCTCTCCTCCCAACAGGAAAATATATTTTTAGGCTTCTGTCGTATTTGAGGATAATGCCACCACACACCTGGCCACTGGGCTTCACACGGTAACACACACTGGGTAAGATACAGTGCAGTCAAGGCGCACAGCAGCAGGGTGATGGGCTGACCACAAGAGACAGAGTTACACACACAAACCAACGAAGAGATTTTTCTGTCTCTCTCCCGAAGGGAAATATATTTTGGCTTCTGTCATGTATTTAAGGACAATGCCACCACACAACTAGCCACTGGGCTTCCACGGTAACACACACTGGGTAAGGTACAGTGCAGTCAAGGGGCGCACAGCAGCAGGGTGATCGGCTGACCGCAAGAGATGGAGTTACATACACAAACCGACGAAATAGATTTTTATGTCTCTCCTCCCAACTGGAAAATATATTTTTAGACTTCTGTCGTGTATTTAAGGATAATGCCACCACACACCTGGCCACTGGGCTTCACACGGTAACACACACTGGGTAAGGTACAATGCTGTCAAGGGGCGCACAGCAGCAGGGTGATGGGCTGACCACAAGAGATGGAGTTCACACACAAACCGAGGAAAGAGATTTTCTGTCTCTCCTCCCAACAGGAAAATATATTTTAGGCTTCTGTCGTGTATTTAAGGATAATGCCATCACACAACTGGCCACTGGGCTTCACATGGTAACACACACTGGGTAAGGTACAGTGCAGTCAAGGGGCGCACAGCAACAGGGTGATGGGCTGACCACAAGAGACAGAGTTACATAGTTACATAGACTAGTTCCACTGACAAGATCAAGATGGCAGCCACGCTGGGCTAGCCACTGCACTGCATGTTCGTCTGTCCATTTTGGAGCTGTTTGTTCTATTCCCTCTGCTTTCCTGCATGTTTTGGGACATTTTCTGCTGGAGGAGTATTGTGTTCTTTACCGCTTATTGTTTCGGAGTTCGAGGGGTTGAGGAGTTGAGGTGGCTTTAGCATTTGTATATATTCGCAAACAGCTGTTTGATTTTTACAAGCGGCATGGCTGCTGTCGGAGGAGGATTGTCTGCTGCTGGTGGAGTTGGGCTGCATTTCTCTTCATACAACGAGCGGATAGCAACTGGAAACACTCTGGTTCTCAGAATAACTACTCAGTAATAAACTGTGAGTTGTACTGGGCTTTTGGGAGTTGGCTGGACTGCTATCGGAGCTATCTGAGCCCTGAATGAATTACTAAGTTGGAACTATTGGATTATCAAGGGAGACCTTTTAAAACACTATAGCATTGAACTGTATGACACATCGGGGTATTTGAGGCTGATAGAGTTTGAGAGGAGAGTGTGATTGTGCTGGCCCCACGGTTTCTGCTGCCTGATTGCGAGGAGATTTAAAGAGGATTCGTTCTTTTGGATTTTATGGCTTTTATGGTGATCTTAGCTTGGAGGTGTGTTGCGGGATAGTTGCCTGGGGTGGTTGATGCTGGCTGGGCCCGAGGCGGGTGACTCCGGCCTCGACCTGCTGGTGGGCGGGTGTGAGTTGCTGGAAATCTCCTGAACCTACCGGAGGGGTCTACTGGTGGGCGGACACCGTTCCTGGGGTCATCGCTGTGGGCCCGGCTTGGATCAGTAGTCCACTCTGGGGCGGCTATTCTCCATCGCACAATTGCTGTGATACCTTTTCCTCCGGACTAGAACTGCTTAAGTTCCATCCTGCCCACAAGACAGCCTGACTCTGACCGTCCGGGTTTTAGAGAGCCTGGAGTTCCTAAATTTGAACACTGGATGATTTTAGTTTCCGTGCTTCGACCCTGAATATGCCCTATCTCTATTAGCAGTGAGAGTTTGGGGTTTTGAAAGATCGTGACTGCTTGCATCCACTCTCACAACATAGCGAGAATTTTTGCTGAGCAAAAATTCATATTATCTGGTTTTTAGACTCATTATCCACCTTTTTATGCTTACACAGACTTTATGATATTATTTGAGTCTATATCTTGTTACTGGATTAATAGTTAAATTTTAATATAATTTTATTATTCGTTGTATTTTATTTTATTATAGGTTCTGTTTGGTTAGTATAATATTATCTGCTTAATTAAGATAGATTTGTCCTAAGTTGAGATAGTTTGTTAGATATTGGTTGTTAAGATGTGTTTGATGGGGTCTACGACGGTCAGGCGCTATTCTCCCACTCTGCTCCGGGGTCTCCGTCCTTTTCACTGTCCCCGCTTGCCTACTGATGTTTTTAATAAATGTCATGCAGCAGGGATAGTGAGAAGGCATTTAAGGGATGGTTGGGCTGGACAGAGTGGGAGACTGGAGGGGAGTGGGCAGATAGGGATAGTTGGAACGAGGAGATGCCCTGGGGAGAAATGGGATCAGGAGAGGGATCCTCCTTGCCTGATTCCCATACCCAAGGGCTCCACAGATTGTGGGCAGGTACTGCGCTCCTCTCCGAAAACCCATCCAACCCGGGCGGTGTTATGTAATGCCAGGTCCATTAGGAACAAAACTGCAATTATTGCAGATCTTGTTGCAACATCTGACCTGGCATGTATCACTGAGACCTGGCTGGATGAGAACGCAGGTCCTATATTAGACTCTGCTGCTCTGGCTGGGTTCTCGGTGATGCACCGTCCGAGATTGGATCGTAGGGGCGGGGGTAGCCATCTTCTTTAGAACAGATCTGAGTCTTGTGGATGTGTCAGTGGGTAACACCAGATCTTTGAGTGTATCCTGGCAGCAGGTGCAGAGTTTAGGATTCTCCTCATCTACCGTCCACCCGGTGATGGTGGAGAATTCCTGAGGGAGTTCGCGGACTTCATCATTGACATGGCATTGGAGTCGCCCAGATGGTTAATGCTGGGTGACTTCAATGCCTGGGTCGACGATGAACTCTCACACTTTGGAAAGAACTTCCTCCAACTTATGTCTATGTTGGGCCTGTCACAGGTAGTTACCTCTGCTACCCATATAGGGGTCACTCATTGGATCTGGTGTTCCTACTGGATTTGGATGTCACCGCATCTGGGGTGGAACCGGATGTGTGGACAGACCATCACACCATAAGATTCAGCTTTGGGGCACCCCTAATAGGCCTGCCTCTACAGAGATGGTCCAGTATCGCCCTTTAGGGAATTAACCCAGAGGGCCTACTAGCGGTACTGGACCTATCGGGTATTTCGGGTGAGAGCATGGGTCCAGGGGACCTTGTTCTTGCCTATAATAAGGCGGTGAGCGAGGTCTTGGACCAAATTGCTCCTGTTCATGTTCGCCCACTCACTCAGCACCCAAAGACTCCATGGTTCGATGAGTCTTTGAAGGAACTGAGGAGAGTGGGGCAAAGGCTAGAGAGGGCCTGGCGGAAATCTTGCCTGGATGCTGACAGACTTAGGCTGATGTATCATTATGGTATCTATCAATCGGCAATAACCCATAAGAAGGCAGAATTCCTGTCCAGGGAGATTGCTGCTGCACGGAACCGACCAGCTCAACTCTTTCGGACTGTCGACAGACTGTGCAATCCACTCTGTCTACAGTCTGGAAGAGATTTTTCACAAATAAAGTGTGATGAGCTTGCTCGGTTTTATGAGATAAGATTGCCAGCATTAGGTCGGATATCAAGCGAGCTCACTCTTTAAGGTTTGTGGTGATCGGCAAGAAACAAACACCTGTGTCACCTGGTTTGACTTTGGTAGCGGAATTCATGGATATTGTGAGGATTGTCCAGACTTGCGTCCAACCAGCTGCAGTTTGGATCCGGCCCTACGCCACTATTACTAGGTTGCATAGATACTATCTGTCCAATCATTGATAAATTGTTTGGAAATCTCTGGAGCAGGGGGTCTTCCCCGATCCCCTAAAGGAGGCGGTCATTCGACCACTCCTGAAAACCTTCACTGAATCCAACTGTCCAGCCAACTACAGACCTGTCTCTAACCTGCCCTTTCTGGGTAAGGTTATTGAAAAGGTGGTTGCACTACAACTGGATGACCACCTTACAAATCACAATATCTATGATACTCTTCAATCAGGATTTAGGAAAGACATAGTACTGAGACTGCCCTGTCCGGTACTAAATGATCTCCTGATAGCGAGAGATCGAAAGGCTCATACTATTCTAGTCCTTCTTGATCTCTCTGCAGCATTTGATACTCTGGACCATGGTGTGCTCTGAAATGTCTGCGGCTCTGTTACGGACTGTCTGGTACAGTTCTGCAATGGTTTCAATCTTTCTTCACGGGCAGAGACAGAGGTTGTCACCAGAATTTATTCCTCTGATACCGTCTTCCTGCCCTGTGGGGTCCCGCGAGGGTTCCATTTTGGCACCCATGTTGTTTGCTGTCTATATGCTGCCATTGGGAGACATTATTAGGTGATACAGTTTGGGTTTCACTGCTATGCAGATGACACCCAGCTGTATCTGTCCTTTAGTCCTGGACAGGAAGATGCAGTCTCTATACTTAACAGCTGTCTATCCGAGATCAAGATTGGATGAGTGCCAGCTGGCTGAGGTTAAACCTGGATAAGACATAGGTGTTGGTGGTGGACCAGGTCGCCTTGAGGCGGGTTGTAAGGGCTGGGCTTCCCTTCGGGCATATGGATCGATGGTGCCCAGCTCCCAACTTCAGACGGGTCGTAACCTGGGCGTTATTATTGACGACGGTTTGACCTGAAATCTCAGGTGTCATCCGTGTCAAATCCTCCTTTACCATCTTAGGAATATCGCTCGGTGCAAACACCTAGTTCCTCCGGCTGACCTTCCAACATTGATCCATGCTTTGTTACCTCTCGCCTTGATTACTGCAATGCCCTGTACCTAGGGCTGCGAGGTTGATATCCGCCTCTTGCAGCTGGTGCGACGCGGCAGCCAGGCTTTTGACTGGGACATCTATGAGAAGTCATATTCGCCTGTGCTGCGCGAACTGCACTGGCTGCCGTTCAATCAGCGGATCACCTTCGGAAGTCGGGTTACTGACCTACAAAGCCCCTACATGAACAGGGACGCAGTATCTTTAAGATCTCCTTATTCCCTACTGTTCCTCCTCAGCTCACTCCGATCCGCAAGACGAGGAGTTGCTAGAGATTCCCAGGGTTCGTTTAAAAACATCTGGAGCACGGGCATTTTCCTACGCTCGCCCCCACCCTGTGGAATTCTCTACCCGCCGGATACTGAAGCTGCCTGACCGCTGAGAGTTTTTAAGTCGGAATTAAAACTTATTTATTCTTAAAAGCATATGGAGAGTAATTTTATTGTGATTGTACTGTTACTATTGTTGTTGATGTTATAAGTTTGTAAATTCAAATTGCCTGTCCATTTGTACAGCGCTTTGGTTTTGAAAAGTCTAAAAATAAATTTTGCTAACTTACTTACTTACATACACAAACTGAAGAAAGATTTCTCTGTCTCTCCTCATGGAAATATATTTTAGGCTTCTGTCATGTATTTAGCAGCAGCACGATGATGGGCTGCCCACAGAATGCTCTCTCTCCTCCCAATAGTACCACCATAAAACTCACATTGGCTGGGCAATAATAATTAGGGTACAGTCACTGCAGTCAAAGGGAAGGGAACACAGCAGGGTCCTCCCTCCTGATACTTGTAGGCTTTAAACAATTCAGTTCAATAAAAGTTTATCTGTTCATTCATTCACACATTGTTTTTTGTTTTTTTTTACTTTGTTTTGTGCCAAAATCTGATTATTTTCTTCACCCCTCCTCCAGTCGGGGTGCTTTGTGTCTCCAGACAAATTCCCCCAGACAGAGATGAGTACTAGTATACTAGACTAGTTATAGTTAATCTTTCTTAAACAGCTCAGGAGGCGAAGGCAAGTTATAGTAGCAAGTTAGCAATTAAGACTAAGCAGCACTCCAAATTAATGCAGGCAGTCAGCTGTAGACTAGCTCCCTCTCTGTGTCCCACCCGAGAGAGTAGACCCAACCGTTTTCTCCTACCCGCCCTTTCTTTCCTCGGTCCCCGTCCCCCCCCAACCTTTTCACCCCGTCTCCCACCCACGCTTCAGCTTTATTGTTTTTTTTATTCTAGCTGGAGGCAAAGCAAGTTATCACTTCACTAAACGTTTTAAAAAAGTTCACAACTCGGCTCGCAACTTCGCAAGTCGCAACACTAGCAGGCTCAGCAGACCTCCTTCCATCTCAGAGACAGAATGTGAAGAACGTAGCCACGCACGACTACTGAGCTGGTCTGACCGCACCACATGACCACAGAGCAGTTGGTCAGGTGGTGATGGTGACTGCGATCAGGAGTGCGCAGGCGCAATCTCATCACAATGCCCCCCCCCCACACACAACAACAGTAACTGCAGCTGGAACCGGGATGGGATTGGGAAGAGAACAGAAGTGGAACTGAAGTTGGGACTCTCGGGAGCTGACAGTTTTGCATACCAGCAATAAAAAGTAAGATTTTTTCACTTAGGGACCAATTTGCATTCGAGACTTGGATTTTTACAAAGATTCGAACCCTTTTGCGAACCCTCTAGTGTTCGAGTTCTACATTAGAACTTGAACATCAGGGTTCGAGATGGGTTCAAATCTTACTCGAACTAGTTCTGACATCCCTACTCCAGAACTCCACGCAGTACTCCAGATGGGGTCCTCACCAACTGTCTGTACAGAGGGATAACAACTTCCTGTTTTCTTCTGGTGAAGTCTCCCCCCTATGCATCACAGTATCCCACCAGCACTCCTTGCTGCCTTCTCACATTGCTTGCCCACCTTAAGGTCATGTGATATGACTTCCGCAGTTCCCTTTCCATTTTTTGTTGCTGTTAGTACCTCCCCCCCATTATGTACTCTTCCCCTGGATTTTTGATTCCCAGGTACATTACTTTGCACTTCTTTGCACTGAATCTAAGCTGCTATACTTTGACCATTCCTCCAACCTTGCCAAGTCCTTCTCATCCTTTCCACCCTCCCCTTGTGTATCAACCCTGTTGCAGATCTTTGTGTCATCTGCAAAGAGGCATACTTTTCCTTCTCCCAACTACCAGGATCCCTTATGCATATCCCATGCATTCTTAAATCCTGTAATCACTTCTGCCCCCACCACCTCTTCCGGCAGGCTGTTCCATTTGTCCACCACCCTCTCTGTGAATAAGTATTTCCTCATGTTCTCTCTGAACCTCTCTCCCTCCAGTTTCATCCCATGTCCCCTAGTCCTGAAACATCTTTTTCTTTGAAACCACAAAGGGACATTTTTGCTGTTCTAGATGAACCACATAGGGAAATGTTTCCTGTCCCAGCTGAACCACAATGGGACATCTTTGCTGTCCCAGTTGAACCTCAATGGGACGTCTTTGCTTTTCCAGTTGAACCACAATGGGATATCTTTGCTATCCCAGTTTAACCACAAAGGGACATCTTTGCTGTCCCAGTTTAACCACAATGGGACACTTTTGCTGTCCCAGTCTAACCACAATGGGGCATTGTTGCTGTCCCAGTTGTACAACTGGACATTTTTGCTGTCCCAGATTCACCACAATGGGACATCTTTGCTTTCCCAGTTTCACCACAGTGGGACATCTTTGCTGTCCCAGTTTTACCACAATGGGACATCTTTGCTGTCCCAGTTTAACAAAAACGGGACATCTTTGCTGTCTCAGGTTAACCACAATGGGACATCTTTGTAGTCCCAGTCTAACTACAATGGGACTTTTTTGCTGTCCTAATTTAACCACAAAGGGACATTTTTGCTGTCCCAGTTTAACCACAAAGGGGAATTTTTGCTGTCCCATTTATATAAACTGGACATTTTTGCTGCCCCAGTCATACAGACTGGACATTTTTGCTGTCCCATAATACAAACTGGACATTTTTGCTGTCCTAGTTTAACCACAAAGGGGCATTCTTTGCTGTCCCAGTTTAACCACAATGTGGCATTGTTGCTGTCACAGTCGTACAACTGGACAACTTTGCTGTCCCAGATTTACCACAATGGGACATCTTCGCTGTCCCAGTTTCACCACAATGGGATATCTTTGCAGTCCCAGTTTAACAACAAGCATTTGTCAATGCCGAATGTTGCCGCGCTGACATTGGCAGTGGCAGAGCTAGAGACGCATAGCACTGTGATTTTGTTAATGTGTCCCAAAAGGTGATTTTGCACAGTGAGCAGAAACCCGTTCTGGGCAGGCTGTGAAAAATGGCAGCTGGACTGTTGATAAGGAAGTGTGCACAAATGCCAGTGGTGAAAATGTGGCATGAAAGTATTGCAGATTGACAAAGTTACAAGGGTGCATGGAAACTACGCAATGCATGCTTGTAACACAGTCATTGGGACTTTGCACCAATTTTCAACATAGGCATTTAGGACCTCTGCTCATAAATAGTGTCACCGTCATTTCCTCAAACTGTCCCGAAAGCTGATTGCAGCCAGCGACACCGTGCAATTCTCGCTGGACATGCGAAAACACATTTCAGCCAACTGTACTGTTCTTAAGGAGGTATGGAAAAATACCAATGATGAACAGCTGGAGTGAAACTATTACAAATTCACAAAGTCACAGCGTGTGTGCAAACTGCACAGTGCGCGCTCGTACACTCTCATTTATTGACTTTCGTCCCAAAGTTTCAACATAGGCATTTTAGGACATCTGCTAATGAACAGTGTCACTGTCATTTTCATAATGTGTCTCAAACACGGACTTTCCACAGCGACCGCGCTATTCTGCGTCGAAACTGCGAAAACAGATTTTGGTCAGGATGTGAAAAATGACAGCTATACTGTTCATTAGGAGGTGCAGAACAATGGCACTGTTGAAAATCTGGAGTGAAGATATTATAAGTTTGTGAACTTATGAGCGTGCATGCAAACTGCGCAACGCACGCTCGTAACACAGCCATTTTATGGAGTATTATCACCAAATTTTCAACACAGGCATTTTAGGACCTCTGCTCATGAACAGTGTCACTATCATTTTTGTAATGTGTCCTGAACACTGATTTCACACAGCGACCGCGCTATTCTGCGCCGGAAGTGCGAAAACACATTTGGGCCAGGATGTGAAAAATGGCAGCTGTACGGTTCACAACAAGGTGTGGTAAAATGCCAATATTGAGAATCTGGCATGAGAATTTTGTGAATTCATGAACTTCTGACGTCTTGCATTAGCAGCAATACCTTGCTGCGCTCGTAAAAGTCATTTTGATTTTTCCCACAAATTTGCTAACATAGTCTTTTGAGACCCTCCTCATGAACAGTGGCACTGTCATTTAGTTACTCAGTCCCGAAAGGTGATTCCACACAGTGACTGTGAAATCACCTTTCGGGCCTGATTAACAAAATGACAGTGACAGAATTCATGAGGTGAGGTCCCAAAAACCCCATATTGAAAATTTTGGGCCAAAATTCCCGAAAATGCCTGAGATATGCATCAAAGTTGAAAAAAAACTATTTATTACATTATACAGCTTACCGACATTTCCTAAGTTCGCGGTTGGCTTTGAAGAGTGCAGGCGTGTTCCCAGTCCACCGAAGATCGTCGCGCCCGGACTCGGAGTAAGTATAGGGTGAGGAGTGTGTGGGGAGGCAGTGCGTAGGGGTGGAGTGCGGCTTGGGGCAGGGGAGACCACGAGGGACCATTTGTTTTACAGGTAAAACAACAAAACATTGCGGGCCAGTTTTTGTTTTGGGGATTGAGCATGCTGGGGTGGGCTCCCAGCGTGCCACCTAATTTAGAGTCTGTAGCCGATGGGGGATTGGGCACCCTCGCCGGCGCACAATGGGGAGGAACTTGCGACGGGGAGTTGGGCACCTCTGTTGGCACAAAAAAGCGGAGGGTGCCGAGCTGGGGAGATTGGGCACCCCTTGGCATTTAACAATGGGTTCTTTATGCCCGTGGGAGTGGGCTCCCCGTCGGCTCCTAACTAAAGGGGTTCGGCCTGAGGGTATTGGCCACCCCCCGCATATAACAAATGGGGGATTTGCGCCGACAGGGCGGGCCCTGCTGGCGGCAGTACAGAGGACAGGGTTAACGACAGGGATTGGGCACCCCTGAAGTTGGCAGTTTGGCAGCCACTGTGCGCCATTCTCATAATGTCAGCGCATGTCAGGAAGGTCCGCTACGTCCCATGACTTTGCTCTCATTGCAGCGGACCTTTCCTTAGATGTGCTCGCCACATTATGTATGCATGGTGTGGCGCCGGCATGCAGGCTGATTGGGGAATGAGAGACGCACCTAACAAAGCTGCACTGCCACAAGATGTTGGCTGCGCAAGCGTGCCAACATAAAAATGGGACATCTTTGCTGTCCCAGTTTAACCACAATGAGACATCTTTCCTGCCCCAGTTTAACTACAATGGGACTTCTTTACTGTCCTAATTTAACCACAGAGGGACATGTTTGCTGTCCCAGTTTAACCATAAAGGGACATTTTTGTTGTCCTATTTATACAAACTGGACATTTTTGCTGTCCCAGTCATACAGACTGGACATTTTTGCTATCCCATAATACAAACTGGAAATTTTGCTGTCCTAGTTTAACCACAATGGGATTTTTGCTGTCCCAATTTAACCACTGAGTGACATGCTTGTTGTCCTAGTTTAACCAGATGGACATTTTGCTGTCCCATTTGAACCACAAAGGGACATTTTTCCTGTCCCAGAAGAAACATAATGGAACATCTTTGCTGTCTCAGTTGAACCACAAAGGGACATATTTGCTGTCCCACTTCAACCACAATGGGATATTTTTGGTGTCCTAGTTTAACCACAAAGGGACATTTTTGCTGTTGCAGTTATACAGCTGAACATGTTTGCTGTCCCAGTTTAATCACAATGGGACATTTTTGCTGTCCCACTGGGCCTTTGGCCCACCAAGTCTGCCCATGAATGCAAGTAACTGTGCTTCTTCAAGCTTCCCTGTGACAAGGTTGTCATAGAAACATAGAAACAGACTTTGATGGCAGATAAGGACTGCTTGGCCCACCTAGTCTGCCCATTTCCTTACCTATTGGATAAGCTGCAGATTCTAGTTAACCAACAGCCTACTTCTCCTACTCCCACTATAATTGCCTTATGTCTGTCCCATGCATTCTTGAATTCTCCCACTGTTTTGACCCCATGACCTCCTCAGGAAGGCTGTTCCATGCATCCACCACTCTCTCTGTGAAAAAATATATCCTCACGTTGCCCCTGAGCCGTCCCCACCATCTTCAAATTGTGCCCCCTTGTTCTTGCACATCTCTTTTTATAAAAGGTGCGCCCCTCTTGGATTTTGTTCCCTTGAGGTACTTGAAAGTTTCTATCATGTCCCCCCTCTCCCTCCTTTCCTCAAGGGTATACATATTAAGCTCCTTTAGTCTGTCTTTGTATGGCTTCTGTTGCAGACCCTGCACCATTTTAGTTGCCCTCCTCTGGACCACCTCCATCCTGATAAGGTCCTTGCTGAGATGGGGTCTCCAGAACTGCACGCAGTACTCCAGATGGGGTCTCACCAACTGTCTGGGCAAAGGGATAACAACTTCCTGTTTTCTACTGGTGATGCCTCTCCCTATGCATCACAGTATCCCCCAGCCCTCCTTACTGCCTTCTCACATTGCTTTACTACCTTAAGGTAATCTGATATGACTTCCGTAGGTCCCTTTCCATTTTTGTTGTTGTTAGTACCCCCTCCCCCATTATGTACTCTTCCCCTGGGTTTTTGATTCCCAGGTACATTACTTTGCACTTCTTTGCATTGAATCTAAGCTGCCATACTTTTGACCATTCCTCCAACCTTGCCAAGTCCCTTCTCATCCTTTCCACCCCACCTTGTGCATCAACTCTGTTGCAGATCTTTGTGTTGTCTGCAAAGAGGCATACTTTTCCTTCCCCGAACTACCAGGATCCCCTTATGCATATCCCATGCATTCTTAAATCCTGTAATCATTTCTGCCCCCACCACCTCTTCCAGTAGGCTATTCCATTTGTCCACCACCCTCTCTGTGAATAAGTATTTCCTCATGTTCTCTCTGAACCTCTCTCCTTCCAGTTTCATCCCATGTCCCCTAGTCCTGAAGCATCTTTTTCTTTGAAACCACAAAGGGACATTTTTGCTGTTCTAGTTGAACAACATGGGGACATTTTTCCTGTCCCAGTTGAACTACAATGGGACATCTTTGTTGTCCCAGTTGAACCTCAATGAAACGTCTTAGCTTTCCCAGCTGAACCACAATGGGACATCTTTGCTGTCCATGTTTAACCACAAAGGGACATCTTTTCTGTCCCAATTTAACCACAAAGGGACATTTTTGCTGTCCCAGTTTAACATAGAAACATAGACTTTGATGGCAGATAAGGACCGCTAGGCCCATCTAGTCTGCCCATTTCCCTGCCTACAGGATAGGCCGCAGATTCTAGTTAACCAACAGCCTATTTCTTCCTACCCCCCACAAGATGCCTTATGTCTGTCCCATGCATTCTTGAATTCTCCACAGTTTTAGACCCCACAACCTCCTCAGGAAGGCTGTTCCATCCATCCACTACCCTCTCTGTGAAATAATACTTCTCACATTGCCCCTGAACCGCCCTCCTTCTATCTTTAAATTGTGTCCCCTTGTTCTTGCAAGTCTCTTTTTCTGAAAGATGCTACCCTCTTGGACTTTGTTGATTCCACTGAGGTACTTAAAAGTTTCTATCATGTCCCCCCTCTCCCTTCTTTCCTCAAGGGTATACATATTAAGCTCCTTTAGTCTCTACTCATACGGCTTCTCTTGCAGACCCTGCACCATTTTAGTTGCCCTCCTCTGGACTACCTCTATCCTGTCTATGTCCTTGCGGAGATGGGGTCTCCAGAACTGGACACAGTACTCCAGATGGGGTCTCACCAACTGTCTGTACAGAGGATAACAACTTCCTGTTTTCTGCTGCTGATGCCTCTCCTATAATCCCCGTATACCCCAGCCCTCCCTACTGCCTTCTCACATTGCTTGCTAACCTTAAGGTCATCTGATGTAGTTACCCCAGGTCCCTTTCCTTTTTGTTGTTGTTACTACCTCCCGCCCATTGTGTATTCTTCCCTGGGTTCTTGTTTTCCAGGTGCATTATTTTGCACTTCTTTGCATTCAACTCTAGCTGCCATACTTCTGACCATTCCTCCAACCTTGCCAAGTCCCTTTCATCCTTTCCTCGCCTCCTTGTGTATCAACCCTGTTGCAGATCTTTGTGTCATCTGCAAAAGGCACTTTCCTTCCAGTTCCTCTGCAATGTCACTGATGAAGACATTAAAAGGACTGGACCCAATACTGAATCCTCGGTACCCCACTAGTAACCCTCTTTCTTCAGAGTGGACTCCATTTACAATTACCTTCTGTGTCCTGTTGTGCAGCCAATGTTTTACCAGGCTACCACCCTGGACCCACTCCCAGGCTGGTTAATTTGACTATTAATCTTTTGTGTGGGACTGTGTCAAATGCCTTCCTAAAGTCTAGGTAGGCCATGTCCACAGCCCCTCCTAGTCTACTACTTTGGTCACCCAGTCAAAGAAATCTATTAGATTCATTTGACATGACCAGTCCCGCTGAGAACCCATGCTGCCTTGGGTCCTGTGCTCCACTGGCCTCTAGGTACTCAACTATTCTTTCCTTCAGAAGTGACTCCATCACTTTCCCTACCACAGAGGTCAGACTGACAGGTCTGTAGTTTCCTGCCTCTGTCTTGGTCCCACTTTTGTGAAGGGAATCACATCCGCCTTCCTCCAGTCCTCGGGTACCACACCATCCTCCCATGATTTATTAAAGAGTAGCCAGTGGTTTCACTAGTTCCTCCTTAATTCTTTTAGAATTCTGGGGTGAATTCCATCAGGACCCATTGCTTTGTCCACCTTCAGTTTTAGGAGTTCTTGCAGAACCCTTTCTTCTGTGAAAGGACTGGGATGACCCCCTATCAAAGTGCTTCTGTTAATTGGATTAGGCACTTCCCCCTCCTCTTTTGTGAATACTGAGCAGAAATAATTCAGTATCCCTGCTTTTTCACTGTCCCCCTCTGCCCACCCACCGTTCATTCTATTCAGCCTCACTATCCCTCCCTTTGTCTTTCTACGCTCGCTGATGTACCTATAAAAGGTTTTATCCCCTTTCTTAACTGAGTTGGCTATCTTTTCCTCAGTTTGGGCCTTTGCTATTCTGACTTCCCTCCCTGCTTCCTTCTGCCTTAACTGGTACAGCTCTCTGTCCTGCTCCTTCTGTGTTTCCTTATACTTCCGGAATGCTATCTTTTTCTTCCTGACTTTCACAGCCACCTCTTTTGAGAACCATAGTGGCTTTTTCTTTCGTTTTGATTTATTTGCTTCACACAAAGGCTTGTTGCCTCTGTGATGGCAGTTTTGATGATTCCCCATTGTTGCTCCACACCTCCTTCTAGCCTGTTTGCTAGTGCTTTTCTGAGGCACTCTCCCATCTTGCCAAAGTCAGCCCTCCTAAAGTCCAGTACCCTCACTTTTGTATGGCTTGACTCTGTAGCTGAGTTTAACGTGAACCACACTGTTTGATGGTCACTGTCCCAGATGGCAACCCACTTCTAGATCTGAGATCCTCTCACTGCCCCGTTTGAGGCACGAGGTCTAGATTGCTCCCTCATGGTGGGTTCGAAACTAGCTGTCTAATGCCTGCCACCTGTAGGGCATCAAGAATGGCCCTGCTCTTGGATGTGGCTGCAGCAAATGTGCTCCAGTTAACATCTGGCATATTCAGGTCTCCCATCAACAGTATCTCCCCTTTCTCTGCCATTCTAAGAATGCCTTCTATCATATCCTTGTCCTCGCTCCTCTTTCTTGACAACCTCTGAGGCAACAGCAGTAGCACTGGTGGTCCCTGGATGGAAGAGGAGGTCCCACAAATCCTGGCCAACTCAGCCTGGAGATGAGCAACTCCTCCCTTAGCCCAGAGGTGCCTGCAGACAGGACAACACCGCATCCTCCAGACGTCTCCGGGAAGACTGCTGCTCCACAGCCACTGCACTGCACCACTCCAATCATGTCTTATTTCTGGCCCCTTAACTATTTGCAATCCTTACTCTTTCCTCTGTTTTTTTTTCTCTCTCTCCTTACTTTCTGCCTGTGTGCCCTTTAAGCTCCAGTTTAATCACAATGGGGCATCATTGCTTTCCCAGTTTCACCACAGTGGGACATCTTTGCTGTCCCAGTTTCACCACAGTGGGACATATTTGTTGTCCAGGTTACAGTACATGGAAAACAAATTGTCCCTGCCTTCAGGAAAAAAAACTAGCAGTCCCTACCAGACTGCTGCATTAGTTTGTTCTAATTCAAACAATGCCAAGTTAAAGGGGAAGAGAAGCACTGCAATTTTCTTTCTCCCTGTTCTATTTCTGTACACGTCTCTCTCTCAGCTCTGTGCATAGCCCCCGTTCCCTTATTGCACAATTATAAATGGTCCACCCAGAAGGACTTAAAGTGTGATTGGTCTGGCATGGTCTCAGACCCAGCAGAAACATTCTGAGTGATTTGATGACAGGGTCTCACATTGCCACAAGACAGGGCCCTCACTCCATGTTTGTTCCAGTTTACCATGACTTTTAGAGGGCAGTATGTAGAAGCATGGAGTGCAGTCAGTGATCAACAGTGGCAAGCCCAAGTGGTGAGCGGAGGGCTGTGGCAGTTGCCATCTCAACTGTTGTACAACTAATCAGGAACTGGGTGGGGAGGTTTCTGGAAGGAGGGTCCAGAGTGGGTGGGTGGGTGGGTGGGGACTGTTGACCTTTTGGGAGGCATTGGACCACCAGGATTGAAATATATACAGTATTTATACAGAAAGTATAACTCCGCGTACACAGCTCTAGCACCACCATTCAGCTAATCGAATAGAAAGGCTTCTATTTAAAAATATTTTATTTAAAGAGCTAGCAGCTTCAAAATACAGCAGGCAGAAGATGTTAGTAATTTTTGAAAGTAGTCCTTATTTTTATTTTTTTAAGGATTTTTTTTCTTTTTTATGTGCCCAGTAGTTGGGTTTCTAACTGATAGTATTGGGTGTGATGTGAAATCAGTGCTTTACCTGCAAGCAGACATATCTATTCTATTCCTCCCACTACATCATCAGCATGTGACCTCACTCACTGTTACATCACAAGCTCTGCTACCTGATTGGTAACACGTGTCACAAGTTACCAGTCAAGCAGCAGGAGACTGACTCTTCTTGGTTACCAGTGCTGTCACAGTCAGTGAGAGCACAGTGCTGATGATGATGTATAGGGAGGAACAGAACAGACTATGTCAGCCTCCAGTAGAGTGCTGTTACACACATCACACCTAGTACTGTCAAGTAGAAAATATTTTAATTAGCAAAACAGAAAATAAAGACATACTTCAGATATAAAAAGTGATAGCTGATTACTTCTGAAAGTTACTATTAATTTCAAGCAGTACACTAGCTCTTTAAATAAGCACAGCTTTTTGGAAGTACTTAACATAAAGTAGTCAGAGGTCAAACAAACAGCCAAACATTTTCACTCTATACAGTGCTTGATCACAACTCAGACACACGCACACACATACACACACACACAGTACTTACTAAACAGTCGTGTACACACAGCACTATGTACAGAGATGCACTCATGTGTACACAAACACACACAGCACAACAGTGGCTACATGGAATGTCGGAGCAACACAGTAGCCTAAGCTGTTTCTTGGAATCTCAAACAGGATCCTCTAGAATATGTTGGGATAAAGTTACTTTGACCATAAAAGCATGCTTATTGTGTGTCAGTATATTAGAAGTGTCCCGTTCAAGGGTCACATTGTTTGAACAGTTTGTTTTTCTGTTATTTCCGTGTGAAGTTTTGCTAGTCAACTTGGCCATTTACAGTGCTGTCAAAATGATGCCAATGCCTCAGATGCCTTTAAAGGTAAAGGAGGCGGGCAGAGGGGAGTGGAGTAAAACAACTCAAAATGCACCAAAATAAACCCTGATCTTAGCAATGTTCCTTCTATGTTCACCAATCTACAGAAATCTCTCAACTTAGAAAGGAGCTGTTGTGTGTGTGCTGATATTCAGTCCTGTAATAGTGCCAAAGCAGACAGACTTTCTGAGGCAGAAACTAGAATTGACTGCACTGAAGATACAGTTATTCAGTTGAAGGAATCTGCCAGTTTCTTTAGAAAATAAATCTGTAAACTATGAGCTAAAATTGACAACCTTGAAAACCGTGGTCGTCGCAGCGACCTGCATGAGTGTGAGTCCCTGAGCAGCGCTGAAGGAATGACATAGTGAGGAGATATTCCAGAGCTGCGCAATGTACAACAGGGTTTGCACATGCACAACCACAGACATGCGCTTTGGAGCCGTAGTCAACCTAACGCTGACTGCATAGCAAAGAACGCACTGAGCAGCAGTGCAGTAGTAATGAATGCACAAGCACAAGGCGTGAACAATGAATAAGCAGCGCAATGGCATATTCAGCGGAATAGCATGGTGCAAGTCAGGAGCAGAAGACAGAATGCGCAGCACAGAACTGAGCCAATAAATTCAGGCTCAAACACACATGCAGCAGATGCGCATGGTACAGATCCTAGTGCAACATGGATGCTGGGCCATTCATAATGGAGGCAGTTATGAGGGGTGTGAGGAGGAGGGAGGAACAGCAACATGGTTGAGGAAGAGCCCGTCAGCGGTATGCCACACACAGATAGTACCATTCCCACCTCCCCTTCGAGGAGTTTGGGGACACAGAGATGGTGGGATGGTACCAGCTGAACAGGGTAATTCTGAGGCAGCTCTGCGAGCTGTGGCATGATGAGTTGCAGGCACCCACCATGAGGAGCCACTCAATGACAGCAGAAACCAAGGTGACAGCAGCAATGTGCCTGCTCGCCAAGGGCACCTTCCAGAAACCAACAGGAGCAACCACTGGCATCACCCAGTCAGCCACGTCCCGCCTCCTCCACACAGTTCCTCAACACTCTGCTGCCACATGCTTCAGAGTTCATCTGACTCCCAAGCACACAGGCAGGCGAACAGCAAACATGCAGGGCTTCCACAGGGTGGCATGCATGCCAGGCATGATCGGGGCAGTAGACTGCACCCACATGGTAATACGCGCACCACCTGGCCCAGAGGGTGCTGCCTACATCAACCGAAAGGGATATCCATCAGTCAACTGCCAGGTGGTGTGCAATGCCATGGGGCGCATCACCAATGTCTGCACAACACACCCTGGGAGTGCACATAACATGTTCATCTGGCACAGCTCCATCCTGTGCCAGAGATTCGAGCATGGGGAGATCCCCTTGGGCCACCTGGTAGGTGAGTATGGCATGGGATGGGGAGTGGAGAGGCTGTGCATGGGATGGGGGCCCAGGTCACATGGGGCAGGCGCTGGCAGGTGGCTGATGGGGGCATGGGAGAGGGAGGTGGCATACATGGCAGCGTGCTAACCTGTACGCCTTACCCACACAGGAGACAGCACATATCCCTTGCAACCCTGGCTGCTCATCTCCATCCGGCACCTATCCAACCCTGCTGAGGAACAATATAACAAGGCCCACATCACGACACGCAACATCATAGAGCAAGTGTTTGGCATGCTCAAGATGAATTTCATTGCCAAGACAGGTCTGGTGATGCCCTACAATATAGCCCTGCGAAAACCTGTGGACTATTCCTGGACAATGGGGAAGAGGGCCTGGACGGG
The DNA here is from genome assembly GCA_016271365.2 of Neoceratodus forsteri. NCBI lineage: Eukaryota > Metazoa > Chordata > Ceratodontiformes > Ceratodontidae > Neoceratodus > Neoceratodus forsteri. The sequence continues at coordinate 157,311,486 of JADMNL010000032.1, read as the reverse complement.
GGATAGCCACCCATGCCAAGGGACCCAAGGATCGCCGCATGGGCCAGGACGCACAGGGCGACCACTGTACAAGAGCACTTTGGGAACCGCAGGTGAGTAGGAGCTATGACAGATGCGCAGGCATGGAACAGACACCCACACACACATGCGGAGGTGCATAACACACAAGGGGGCATGCAGGGACACCGACACACACGGCTGGCATGCAACAGCACAGACACACAGCCACACACCCAGCACTCCACACATGCATGGGCATGCGGCGCACCTGTGAGCACTGTGCTGGACATAGGTCCAGCTGTGGCACGATGGGCACAGGCAGCAACAGCATCACACCAGGCACAGAGCTGGGCATGGTGCACCATGCGGCCGGCATGGCTGGAAGCGGTTGCTGTTGTGGCAGGCCGCGCACACATGCGGGCAGCTGGAGGTGGCATGGATCAGACAGATGGCACCAGCACACAGGTCAAGCCCGGCACAGTGCTGACCTCATCACACCCATGCCACATGGCCATGCACAGCACGCACACAAGGAGGCCACACCGCATGCCACAGATACATGCCACCACACGCACATGAGTGTGCACAGATGAACATGCACAAGGCCACAGCAGCATGCAATGGGATGGGATGGCATGACCAGCAGACCTACCACGTGGAAGCACAGCTGCCACGGCCTATGTGGACACACCCTGGCAGTGCGGCAGCCACAGGCTGCTTAACAGCCACTGGAGGTGTACTCAACACACTTGCAGGGGTAGAGGCGGGAAATCAACTGAGTCCGGGCTGGCAAGAACAGGCCGGCAAACAGATACTCACCAGGGGTGTCAGGGATGGCCAAGTCAGAGCCCAGTGTCATCCGTGCCTGGGTCGCCAGATGCCAGGTCTGTGGAGTTGTCACTGCACTAAAGGGAGTCCTATGCACCCTGCCATGCCCACTGGATGCCAGCGATGCAAGTCTGGCGGTGATGGCAATGGCAATGTGGTCCAGCGAGGTAGTTGTGGCCTCCCACAGCTGCCGAACCTTACCCATCAGCTGTGCGCATCCAATGTCTGCATGCTCAGACTGGTGGTGTAGCTCCACCTGCAGCATGTGCAACTGTGCCCTGAGCATTGCCTGGTTGTCCACAGAGGCCTACAGCAGTCTGGTGTGCTCGTCCAGCCTGTCAGTGATGAGCACATCCTGGGGCCGATGCTGACCAGCTGGGGGAGTGGTGCGTACCCAGCAGCATCCCATTCCAGGGAATGCTGCACAGGGGTCCATGCAGGAGGAGGTAGTTGTGGGCGTGCCCTGTCAGTGGGTCCTGTAGTGTGCTGTACGGTGGCCACTGCTGCCTGCTGCCACTGTCCTGCTGCCTGCTGCATAGTCCCTGTTGCCCCAGTGTCCACGGCACCTGCCCCGCACGGCCTGCGTTGGTGGCGTTGCCACCCACCACTGTGGGGCCATGGACAGGGGGTGCCAGCATGGGTGCTGTACCAACACTGCCGGCTCCAGATGCCAGTGTGCAGGACTGTACCCTGGGTGGCGTGCCCAGTCTCATGCCACCCATGCTCAGTGCCAGGTCATCATCTGTGTCGGACTCACCTCTCACCTGTGTGTCCAGTATGAGGACGGGCAGCTCCTCCATGAGCAGTAGGTCCAACAGGGAGTCATCATTGCCCAGGCCTAGGAAGCAAGCAGCACCACACTGCTGCATCGCTGTTGGTCCATGGCCCTGATGCCAGTTGATGTGGACGGCTCGGCCTCAGTGGGTCCAGCATCATCAGGTGCATCCTGCATCCCACCTCTGAGGTGTGATGGTGCTGAAAAACACAACAGTGGTACACATGAGTAGGATGGCAGTGTGCACTCCAAGCCACAATCAGTGGGGGGGCATGCGCACACTCATATGGCCACCATGGGATGGGGTGTGCATGCTGTGCAACACAGTGGGCTGGGCACACCATGCATGGGGCACCTGCAGGGCTAGCCATGCAGGAGGCCGGAGCACAGGCGCAGCACCACATGATGGGTGGCATGCCACGGCTGCACACCGCCAAAGGGCCACTCCACCTATGGCATGCTGTGTGTCCTCCACGTGCCCCTGTGGGCCATTCTGTACCCTGTGGCCACTGGGCATGTCCCTGTGGTGCTGAGTTGTGCTGCACACCCTGGGGCCAGGGACATGGTTGGTGTCCATTACCACATGACCACAGCACCGCACACAGGCGGTCACAGGCATGCGCGTGGCTCCCTGTGCAGCATGCGCCGTGGCCCACCAAATATGCATGTGGACCATGACACAGCTGCACACATACCTGCACGCCACCATGCACGCGCCCGACACTCCCATGGCACCCAGTGACTCACAGTGCTGTAAGGGGCTGCCACTGTCTGGAATCTGTCCTCCCAGTATGCCCTCAATGGCTGCGTGGCTGATAGTCACTGCCACCATCTCCTCCCCAGCTGTGAGTACAGGGGTGGCTCCTGGGCCCCCACCTGTCCTATTGTGGGATGCCCTGATGGTGGCCACCTTCTTTTTGATGCGCCGCCTGTTGGTACCTATCTTTTTCTTGCACTCCTGTGCACTCCGCTGATGTCGTCTGTTGACATTGACATACATTGCCACCTCATCCCAACCTGTGGCACACTCCTGTGGGGTGCCCATGGCACCACTGAGCAGCTCCTCCCAGTCGAGGTAGGCATCGTACAGGGCTGCTGCTCATCTTTTGTAAAGTTAGGCCTGCGCTTACATGCAGACCCCTGCTCCTCGGCTCCCTCATTCTCCAACATGATGCTTCCTGTGGATGGGAAAGCATTGGCACAATTAGTGGACTGTCAGGCCAGCCTGGAACACTGCAGCACAGAAGGCAAACCCAGTACCATGCCAATTTATGTAGCTCCATACCGATATGGCTGATATATCTGTCAGCGGCCAGTGCTGTGTTGTGGTGCTTTTATGGCTCATCTCATGCAAATGAGCATTGGCGCAATTGTAATGGTATGCTAATGTGCCCAACTGCGCCATGCGTAGGCTCAGTGGCCCATTTGCATACCGTGGCTGTATATCGCTGTGTTGTGCTGTACGCAATCGGACTGCACCGGGTAGGGTTGCTGGCACACTTCCTGCACATGTGCGGTACATGGCGGTGTTTCCATCATGCGCAATGTGGCCGCCGCATGTGGCCTATGGCATACCAGTGCACATTGCATGCTGTGCCCCCATTGTGCATGTGACCATGTGTGCGCACCATGCCCACTGCTGCTCTGCACTGTCAGGCCCTATTACGCACCACTGCCGCATGCACCATACTGAAAGAGGGGGTCCCTGTTATGAAGTATAAAAATAGAATAAATGTTTTGGAGATGCAATCCCCTCCCCCCTCCATTTTTGTTTTCTGTTTCACTCTTTCCTGTCTTCTTCTAAATTCCTTATCTGTCCTGTTTTCTTGTCAGGGTGGCCAACTGGCAACCTCTATTGTCTTCCATGTATTATCGCTGTATACCCTTTAAGTATACACTCTTGCATCTAAATCAAAAGCTGGGGAACCGTAGTTTGTAATTATGGTGTAGGGCTTTAAATAAAGTGTAAATGCCCTTATCCAGAAAGCCCCAGCAAGTACAGTGCCTAAAGAAAGAAAGAAATATCCAAAACAAAGAGAACTTTTAGAAATTCCCTGCTCTCTGCCTCGAGGCATATTTCAGATGCCTCTGTGTGTTAAAAGAAAGAAGAAATGTTTTCTTTGTAAAGAAAAGCACTTTGCACTATTTTTCATTGCTTGCTATTCCTGAGCTGGAGCCCTATGAAGTGTGCGCACGTTCAAGTGGTAACATGTGCACACACTGCAGAGGACCCTGCATAACGTTAGTGCAGGAAAGGGTCCCAGAAATAGAGTGCTGCGGCTGTAAAATCACAACTGCTTGTTGCAATTAGAATAGAAAAGCGGCTGTGTGGCTGAAGATAAAGTTGAAGACGTGCAACTGTTTACAGTTGCCAGGAGATTGTTACACTCCTCTTAGCCCTGAAGCGCTGCTGCTGCTGTATCCGCTCCTGGGATACACTGTAGAGGGAGCTGATTGTTTGAATTAAATACAAGGAGACTGAGGGCATAAGGTGTAGAGCCCTGTAGGTCCTAAATAAATGCACAAAAGAGCTGTATTCAGTAAAATGAAGCCCTCTGACAGGCAAAAGGCTGTAGTATATAAAGCCTCGGCTGAAATTGCAGCCATCGGGTAAAATGAATTAAGAATGAAAACCTCTTGAAATATAAGAAAAAGGCTTTTGTGCAGCGCAAATAAAGAATAAGGTTGCAGGAGATTTTTGTATTCAGTTATCAGAACTGCTGTGTGATATAAATAAATGTTTTTTTTTTTGTTTTTGCATCCTAAGTAGAATGTACTCTAGAACCTTGCAGGAAAACAGATAGGGAGCGCGCCCCTCATCTGCCTTTCTCTGCTGAGGTTGTAGATTCTTCATCCAGAATTAAACAGTGTTTTTCCTTTTTATGTTTGCTTGCACGCATGTGCAAGAAACATAGTGCCATCATCGGAGTTTTCGGAGGTGTGTCAGCCCTCTTCCAATTCAGTCAGTGTGTTTGCAGGCGCGGCCGCAGTTCTCCAATGCCTGCTGGAGCTGTCTATGACAGCTCCAAAATGCAGTGGCATACAGTTGAAAGAGGGAGCTACATTTCAGTGAGCAGCGATCAGATATCACCTGCTCATGCGCGCTCCCCTACACACACAGACACACACACACATGCTGCTGCTGCCCCCCCCAAGCACACACTGTATAGCCAACAGGTGTGCCTAATCCCCGTCAGCTGTGCTCGCCCCCGAAACACAGTTTCACTATGCCACGCTGGGTGCCCACCCCAGTGGCTACGTCGTATAGCCGACGGGGGTGCCCAATCCCGTCGGCTCCACTGTGTCTCCCCCCGAGTACAGGGTGCCACGCTGGGAGCCCACCCCAGCGTGGCAACAGATGCCATGGCCGACGGGGGTGCCCAATCCCCATCGGCTCCGCCCCCCGGCCTCCTTCTGCCACGCTGGGAGCCCACCCTAGTAAAATGGCCCCGGCTCATCTTTTAAAACAAAAAACCTGTAAAGAAAAAATGGTCCCTCGCAGTCTCCCTGTCCCCCACAACCCGCACCCACCCACTGTCGCCTCCCCCCACCCCCCTCACCCCATACTTACTCTCCAGAGTCCAGCGCGACGATCTGCGTGGACCGGGAACACGCCTGCACTCTTCAAAGCCAACTGCGAACTGAGAAATGCTGGTAAGCTGTATAATGGGATAGATAGGATTTTTCAACTTTTTTGCATATCTCAGGCATTTTGGCATTTTGCGCAAATTTTCAACATGGGGTTTGGGACCCCTCCTCATGAATTATTGCACTGCCATGGCGTTACTCAGGCCCGAAGGGTGATTTCGCATGCCACTGCATGAAATCACCTTTCTGGAATGATTAACAAAATGACACTGCCAGCGTTCATAAGGCAGGCTCTCAAAAAGCCTATTTGAAAATTTGGTGGAAAAATTCCTAAAAATGACTGTTTTACGAGCGTGTGTTGTGCAGTTCCTACGCACGCTCGTAAGTTCGCGAATTTTCAATATTTTCACTCCAGATTTTAAACATTGCCATTTTACCACACCTTCTTATGAGCAGTATAGCTGTCATTTTTCACATCTCACCCAAAATGTGTTTCCGCCCATGTAGCACACAATGGCGCAGTCGGTGTGTGAAATCAATGTACAGGACAAATTAAGAAAATCACAGTGACACAGTTCATGAGCAGAGGTCTTAAAATGGCTATGTTGAAAATTTGGTGAAAAAATTCCTAAAAATGACTGTTTTACGAGCATCGTTCGCAGTTCCTCGCGGCTCGTAAGTTTGCAAATTTCAATATTTTCACTCCAGATTTTCAACATTGCCATTTTACCACACCTCCTTATGAGCAGTGCAGCTGTCATTTTTCACATCTCATCCAAAATGTGTTTCCGCCCCTGTAGCGCACAATGGCACAGTCGGTGTGCGAAATCAATGTATGGGACACGTTAAGAAAGTCACAGTGACACTGGTCATGAACAGATGTGTTAAAATGGCTATGTTGAAAATTTAATGAAAAATTCCCCAAAATGACTGTTTTAGGAGCGCACGTTGCGCAGTTCCTACGCACGCTGGCAAGTTTGCAAATTTGTAATATTAACACACAAGATTTTCAACAGTGCCATTTTACCACACTTCCTTATGAGCAGTACAGCTACCATTTTTCACATCTAGCCCAAAATGAGTTTCCGCACATGTAGCACACAATGGTACAGTCGGTGTGCGAAAACAATGTTTGGGACAGATTAAGAAAATCACCGTGACACTGGTCATGAGCAGAGGTCTTAAAATGGCTATGTTGAAAATTTGGTGACAAAACTCCATAAAATGACTGTATTACAGTGAGCATTGCGCGTTTCCACGCACCCTCATAAGTTCATGAATTTGTAATATTTTCAGTCAGATTTTCACCAGTGGCATTTTTCCACACCTCCTTATGAACAGTACAGCTGCCATTTTCCACAACATGGCGAAATGTGTTTTCACACTTTCAGCACAGAAATGCATGGTCGCTGTGGAAATCATTGTTCGGGACAGATAAAGAAAATCACACTGACACTGTTCATGATCTGAGGTCCCAAAATGCCTGTGTTAACAATCTGCTGTAAAAATCCCCAAACTAGTTACATTACGGGTGTCGTTAGACGGTTTCTCACGCTCGTGACTTCACCAGTTTTTAAGATTTTCACGCAGATTTTCAACATCGCCATTTTTACACCTCCATGAACAGTACCGCTGTCATTTTTCATCCTGTTCGGAATGTGTTTTGCACCTGTGGTGCCAAATGCCATAGTCGCTGTGCAAAAGCAGTTTTCACTAACAAACTGATATTGCCACTCTTCATGAAGGTGGGGTCACAAAAAAAACATGTTAAAAATTTCGGTGAAAATACCAGCGAATGCCTGAGGCGTTAGGGTTTCTGACCATAACGCCCCACCCTGTGAGAATGACCAGGCATCAGGGGTGTGACTTCGGGATTCTTGCCTGTCATGCTCATACTGTTCCACCCCCACCACACCCTGCAGCCAGTGAGATGCATCAAGTTGTGCCTCGGACTCTTCCAGACCCAAACTTCACCCATTCTCCTATACTGCACCCATCTCACGTGTTCCTGATGGAATAGGGGTGCGTATAAAGAGACCAAGACCCCAGGGCACCGTGACACTCGATCAGTGTCTGCAGGGTAGAATTAATGATGAAATGGCATTAGTCGATTATGCCTGGCGACCCAAAGGCACCCAATGCCTGTCACTCTCTGCAGGGTGGTGGTGGGGTTGGCTTCAGTTCAATACTTCGCTGCCATTCCTATTATGCAGCTCTGTAACTTCTACACTACCAATGCCAATGCCAGCAAGCAAATATTCGGCATTGACAAATGCTTGTTGTATTAAAGTTTTTGTTTTAAAGTTATAATTACCTGTAATACCCTGTATCGTGGAGAGTCCTACTATAGGGCTGGCAGCCCATAAAATGACTGTCTTTTTAGGAACTAGAGAGAGTGATGTCACAAAAAAGGGAGGGTCTAAGTTTCAAATCATGCCCCCTCCTATAATTAAGGTCTAAAAGTGTCATATAGTGCATCTAAAGTTATATAGGCTAGAGTAAATGATACCCCTGATATTAAATGACATTATTGGTACCCCATAGTCAGTATGAGAGTTACTAGAAAGAGAACTAGCCAAATGTTTGGCAATTACATAGTCACATGGTTATGATGTCACTAAATACAATCCTATAAGAACTCACCACCAGGGGGGTAGTTTTTAGAGAGGTGGGTCAGTATTGGACTGACCACAGTAAGAGGAGGACATCTGTGTGTGGGCTTTCACACAAGTGATCATTTTGCTGAAAGAAGGAAAAAGACATTTTCAGGAGTCTGTGGAAGAAGTATTTCCTGTGGTTTGTGGGTGTGAAGAATAACACTAATTTTTCCTTTCTGTGAACTTTTTTTGTTTTTATTATTTTATTATTATTTATTTGAAAATAAATTGACAAACGCATTTATTTGCATTTTTATGCATCTTACTTTTTCTGGTTATCTGTTATTGTCTCACGCTTCTACACATACTCCCAACCATGCAGTGGCAGCCACTGCTCGCATGCTCGCCTTGGCATGCCACCGTGTGGGGTCATGCTGTGCATCTGCAGAGTCACGGCCCTGACCCCTGACTCCCACCAGACGGGGCTACACTGCGCATGTGCATAGATATGCAATTGCCGGCAGCTGCGCAGCTCAATTATGCAGATCTGTGCTGCGCAGCTGTGATATGAGAGCTCTATTACGCGTCTGGCACTGCACAGCTACAAGTGCTGGCAGAGCAGGTACATGCGGTCTGCCAGTGCAGCAGTCAGCAGCTATGGCATTGTCAGGGCAGCGTGTTCAATGGGCGGTCAACTGGTTGGACGTGGAGTTGGCCAACCTTGTGGTCCTTGTCCTGCCTGTGGAGGACTGCCTCTTTGGTGTGGCTGAGCTCCAGGAACCATGCATGGTGGTGTGGCAGGGAGTGGCGACTGGGCTGGGCTGGAGCGGCAGGTGGGGGTGCCACACACTGCTGAACAGTACAGGCACCAGTACAGTGACCTCCGAAGGTGGGATCCTGGATGGCTCTGGCAGCTACAGGAACGGGCATGCAGGGGATCAGTGCCACAGCCAGGTAGGTGTCACATTGCTCTGTGCATGCGTCTGCTGCCCACATACTGTGCTGTGCTGTGCTGTGTGCCACATGTGTGGCTGCAGGGTGTGGCCTGCACTGGTGGCCGGTGAGTGTCCTCTGTTGCTGCACTGCATGCCTGTGCAGTGCACATTGACAGTGGGCCATGCCCCATGCCCCAAACATGGGCCTGTTCGCATGCCCGTGCCATGCCAGTGCTGTGCTCTGTGTCGGTGGTGGGTGGTTGTATGCTTGGCATGGCACTTATGTCCATTGTCTCTGTCTCTCTGTTCCATCCACAGGTCTGGAGGACCACAGGGGGGTCAGGATGGGTGCAGAGCAGGACAGGCACCTCGATGATGATGGTGGTGCTACTGTGCCAGCACCTGTGTAGGCAGGTGAGTTTGTGGGGGCATTGTTGCCTGTGGGGTAGCTGTGTGTTGTTGAATGGGGCAGTGTGGCCTTGCATACCCACCCAGTGGGCGTTACCTGGCACCACCATGTGCACCATGCTGCACCTGGGGAGGGCCTTGCACTGGCCGTACAAGGTATGATGGGTGTGTGCACACATCCCATGGTATGCGTCTGCTGCACGGGGCATACTGTACTAACTGGGTGGCCCTTGCATCAGGTCTGTGTGGTCCACTGCTCGGGTGTTGGGGCGGGTGTGGTCACAGGCATCCGCGTTAGTCGGAACATGGGGCGAGTGGTGTCGGCTGCTGCTGTCCATTGTGCATGTGCCTTGTCCGTCTCTGTCCACCCATGGGTGCGGGCAGCTGCCTGCATACCTGTGGGCAGGGACAGGGTTGCCTGTGTCTGCGCCACGCATTGCCTGTCTTGTTTCCCCTCCTGTAGGTTGGGCCAGGCTGCGAAGATGGCACCAGAGACAGACCATAGGCATGGGGATCCATGTGCCACATGGTGTGGTGTGGCTGCTATTCTCCAGGATTGACCATCTTCTATGCATCAGCCACAGTCATCTGTGCACCACCTGGGTGCTGATCAGAGAGGTGTGCCAGCTGCAAGAGGCGCAGGGGTGGGCACGCCACTGAAGCTGTCCCCGCACATCACTGTGCCCTGGACTGTTTCCTACCTCCTGCTTTGCCTTCCTCTGCCAGTTCCTGTCACCTTGCTCCTGTCCCCATTCCCCTTGTTGTCATTTATTCCCACCCTTACTCTTCACATCCACTACTATTGTTGTTTTGCGCTTTTGTACGGTAAAGTGTTTTGTTTATACACCTCTGTGTCCGTGTCTCCTTTGCCAGCGCAGTGCTGCACTGTGCCTCCATTATTCAGTGCTGCTCGTGAGTGTGTCCATTGTGTTCCACAGCTGTGCCCTTTCTGGTGTGCTTCCATGTGCAGTGGCTGCTGTGTGCTGCTTGTCACTGTGGCTCAGGCCCTTGGGCTGTGGGTGTGCCTCTGGCCTATCTGTGGTCCAGTGTGGCATGTCCCTGTTTGACGGTGCTGGCCTGCCCTCCACCTGCACCATTGCCCTTGCCAGTGCAGGTGTGCGGTGCGGTGCGGTGCTGGGCCATGTGTGGCTGCTTGATGGTGTGGCTTGTGCACCCTGTTCCCTGTGCCTGTGCGGCTCTTGTATCCCTGCCCACTGTATAGGTCCTGTTCACACACGGCGTGCCTGTTGCATTGTCCCATGCTGTGTATCCTGTCAGGGTTGTGGTGGTGCTGTGCCATGGGCTGCTGTCTGCTCTGTCCTCTTGGTGGGCGGCTGGGTGTGTCTGTTGGCCTGTGTGCTTCTGTTGTGCGGACTACAGACTCTGTGACCCTTTGGCTGTGTGCTTGTGCTGTGCACTGTGGTCCTGCTCCCTGTGTGGCCTGGGACTGCTTGCTTGGCGATCTGCTATTGTGCTGCCCTGCCTGTGTGCCTCTTTGCCTGTTGCTGCCTGCTGTCATGCTCCTATGCAGTCCTGGTTGCCGGGCACATGTCTGGTTGTGCAGTGGCGATCTGTGCCATATTCAGTGTCGCCTGTGCCGCGCGCATGTCTATGGTGCGTGTTCTGAATATGGCATGTGGTTTCCATGCCACACCTGCATGTGCTGCGCATTCCATTGTGCTTCCTCTGGGTGCACTTCTGAATATCGGGCCCATTGTCATTGTCAAAATTTGCTGTCAAATGTCCTTTAACATCACTCCCCCCAAACAAAAATTAGAGAGGGAACATTCACTAATGTTCACTAATGCAGAAGGAACTAATAAGGCAATTAGCGCAAAAGGTAGCTGCTCCTATTGATCAAGAGGAGTAGTAGATAGATCCCGAACACAGAGACCTAAGCCAAATGAAAAACCACAACCTAGTGTGACGAATTTCCTGAGGTTCTCTGTGAAGGAACAAAGCTTAACAAGCATTTGTCAATGACGAATGTTTGCCACTTCCATTCCTGTTGTACTGGCTCTTGCTTGCACACATTTTTTGCTATCTATTTACCCAGGATACACCAGAACAGATGCAGTATCTCATTTTCAGGGGTGTCCTGCTTTCACACATTTTAGACTGTATTTACTCAGGATAGGCCAGCTAAGGGGCAATATCTAATTTTCAGTGGGGTCCCACATTTTGACCCCAAATTTCCAGGTCTTTTTATGGGCTGACATTATGATCAAGATGAGAAGAACTTTTTTAAAATGCCATCTGAAAGGTAATTTCGCAGTGTGACTGCGAAAACAAGTTTTGAAGGAGATTTGAAAAAAAATTGTTTGGTAAAAACAAGAATCAATTTCCAACAAGCATTTGTCAATGCCAAACATTGGCTGCTTGATAAACAATTTTTTTTTTGCAATTCTGGCCCCAAATTTTGAAGCTACTTGTTTTAGGATTCGTCTTAAAGATGCGACATGTACCGTTTGAAGTATATTGGACAAAATGTCATTTCGCACCAGAGGTACAAAACACATCTTGTCCAAGATTTAAAAATGACATGCTACATTTATGAGGTGGTGTGGAAAAATGGCTATGTTGAAAAGTTGGGTCAAAATATTGAAAATGGCTGAAGTTATGAGTGAACGCTGAAATGGTGTAACGTCCAATCATAATCTAGGCATTTTACCATATTTGTTTCAACTTTCTTTATGTCCCCGATCTCTAGCTTAACCAAACTCTCTGGCATGGTCTCATGATGTGACCTGTCTCGCCCACCTGAAGCCTCCATTCCATGCTCTCCAAACATGGGCCCATCTTCCCAGCATCTCCCTGTTGCCCATACTCCCAGCTCTGAGCCACCAGGGTGGGACTACTGACTTCTCCTGGTGCTTCATCTGAAATCTAGTGGACTGACAAGGGAGTTGGAGGAAGTACCAGAGGCAGAGATGGAAGGCCCAACATTGGGTATGGGGATCAACCAGTGGACCCGCCATCTCCTATCAGTTGCCAGGGTTTTTCCTTATTCTGTCCCCCCATTGGCCCAGTAGTGCAATGCACACCAACACGGTATGTGCGCGCTTTCTTTGCATGCCCAGAGGAGCACCACCGAGGCCAATCCCCCTTGCAAGGATCCCAACTGCTGCTGCACCCTCAGTCTCCACTGGGAGTCACCAGACAGTGGGATCAATGTCTCCCCTCTCTCCCAGGAAAGGACAGGAGTCCTCCAGATGCTCAATCTTTCCTTCCCCTGCCGATCCCCAACAACCAGTGTCCACTCCCGAACCCAGGTCGCCGGCATAGTGCGAGGTGTGGCATCCAGCGCCTCAACCCTCAGTGCCACCGGGCCGTCTCATTTTACCATATTTGTACACCAAATATTCAGCATAGCCTTCCTATTAGCCCACCTAATGAACGCAGTAGGTGAAAATGGTTAAATCCTCAACAAAACGTCATTTTGTGCTACAGATACGAAAACACATTTTGGCCAGGATTTGAAAAATGACAACTGTCACGTTCATGAGGCTCTGTGAAAAAATGGCTATTTTAAAAGTTTTGGGGCAAAATATTGAAAGTTACCAAAGTTACAAGCCTGAGTTAGCAGACTTCGAGGTAGGCTCATAACTTTGTTGTTTTTTAATATTTTTATGCCACATTTTCAACATAGGCTTCTATTGACCCTACCTCATGAACAATGGTGGAAACAAATGTCAACTCCTGCCCGAAAGGTGATTTCACACATTGACTGCAAAATCAGCTTTCAGGACAGATTTACTAACATCAATTTCATTATTCATGAGGTGGTGTCCCAAAGAAGGTATGTTGAAAATTTGGAGCAAAAATATTGAAAAATGCCCAAGTTACACCTCTAAATTCAAAACCCCATTGAAATACATTGAATTATTACTTGATTTTCAGTTCACAGTCGGGCATTTAAAATGAAGGCATGACTACGGTCCAGAGAAGATTACAGTGTTGATCTCCGGTGGGTAAGTAAGGGTTTGAGGGGTGGGAGGTGGTGGGTGCTAAGTGGGAGGGTCGGGTGGGGGTAATAATGATGCAACAGACCTTGATGGACATTGTTCTTTTACAGGTTATCAAAATAAAATAAAAAATATGAGGACAGTCTTCTCTATACGTGAGTGACACTGGGGGATTGGGCACCCTCAGTGTCACTGTTATATCTGGCAGCACCAGTGGTGGGCTCCTGGTGCTGCATTACTAAAAGGGCAGGGTGGGGAGTGGCAGCTGGCATGGGATTGGGCCCCATTCCCTACTAAAAGTGGGTTGGCCTGGGGGCAGTAGGGGCTACAGACATCAATGTACTTTTTTGCAGTTTTAAAAAGAAAAGAAACTTGGTGAGTAATGGACACTGGGGATTGGGCACCCTCCAGTGTTGTTGTTATATTTTGCAGCACTGGGAGTGGGCTCCCTGGTGCTGCCTAACTAAAATGGGCAGGGTGGGGGTAATAGCTAGCACAGGGGATTGAGCACCCCCATGCCCTTATAATAACATGGATTGGGCTGGGGAGGGGCGGCTGCAACAGACATTGCTGGACGATTTCCGAAAACCTGCTCAGCTGTTTGCTGACCGGCTTCATGTAAATCAAAGGACTGAAGTCCTCTCTGATCAGAGCGGCTCGGTCCTTTGGAATACACAAAGTTTCAGCCCACCAGGCAAAGAGTGATGTCAGGACCTCAGCCCATGGTCATTGGTGTAGACTGCCAAGCCCTTGCTTTTGTGAACTGCAGTGGGCTTAACAGTGACACCCCCCCCAAAATCCTTTCACTGCCACTACTAAACATTGGTGCACAAGCACAACCAACGTAAAGGCAGATGACAACTTCTGTTATGCATTACAGTGGATACAAAATCACTATTTGCAATATTTATACACCCAATAGCAGGGTTGGAGTGGGGTACAGGGGTCCCACCTGGAACGTCGATACAGGGGTCCACTTGGAACACTGATACAGGGGTCTACCTTGAAAATCAACAGGGGAGGGCCCAAGGTGACACAATCATATCAACAATCCACTTCCGTTTGATATACTAGCTCTCTATTTGCATCATACATTTGCTTGCAGTGCCCAAAATACCACTTTTAATTAGAAAACAGATGACAAATGCATAGATTTTCAGAGTTTAGAAGGTGGCCAGGTATCCAGCAGAAGGGGGTCCACCTGGAAATTTCCAGATATCCTGGTGGGACAGTCCAACTCTGCCCAATAGACCAGTCTTATTTTTTTATGACTATTCTGTCAGAACTAACATCTCTGTCAGAATATGTGATGGATCCTTGTTTGGACAGAAATAACAGCCCATCCCCCAAACTGACTGCTGATGGTTTGACCTTTCTTAACTTAATTATCAAAAAACTGAGTCTAACAGGCATATGGAGGTTAGCTAACCCCATGGGTAGAGACTTTGGGTCTGATTAGCAAATGTTTTGTGGTGCTTACAGCGGACTTACAGCAGAGTGTTTGGCCTGGAATTGCAAACTCGTGAAACATTGCGGCAAGTGATTCGAAAGTTGCGCATAAAAGGCCTACCAAATCCAGAACGAGGATGCAGGGACTTAGACCACCTACTCCCTGGTCTAGCATTGCACCCTGATCACGGCACTTGCGCCCAGTCCTTTGGCATCAAGCCCTGTAAAACAAGGTTATGCAGAGCAAATAGCAACAGTACAGTACTTTTGGCACAAACTGGAACCACAGTCAGGTTAAATGCAAAAAGAGTTAGATCTGATTTATTCAGGGGACTTGAACAAGGGAGGGGCGTAATCAGGTTGATTTGCTTAAAGGCTATATCAATCAAACTGTTATGCGTGCACTTCAGAGTCCCTACACAGTCACACACACTGGGTATCCAGGTAGGAAGACAGTGGGCTAGCCAGGAACGTTGCCAAGGGTAGGCCTGCATCGCAGCTGATTGGGGCCCTGTGATAGAAGAAAGCAACATGCACAACACACACTATTTGTAATCTGGAACCAGAGGGCTCAGTTCGTGATAGAAAAGACAACAAAGCAATCAGATGACAACACTTTAGATTTAGCTGTTGTTGCAGGGAGCTACCCTGATGTTTACCCATGATACCCAATACAGGACACAGGCAGGATGAAATCGAGACAGCAGATGGTTGAACTGGAGTGCCATGAGAAGCAGGGCCCACACGAATCTCCGAGGTGTCATTCCTGTTCAAAGCATGAGCAGAGGGCTGATCCCCAGGCAGGTCTCTTGTCGATGGCTTTCTCTGTGCAATGGGTAGTCTGGCTGGACCAGTGTGGCAAGGCCCAGGCCCAATGGTGATGAATAATGGATTCAGTATGTGGGAGCTGGATGTAGCTCTCCAGCAAGCAGAACACAGTTCAGCACACAGTGGGGAACCAAATCACGACCCATTAACAGCACACCACACATTTACGCGTAAGAAATTCTATTGTACCAGGCAAATTGCTATCCGGTCGCAATTACAGAGTCTCTGCACAAACCGGGAGTTCAGAGGTGGCTGGAAATCCTGACAGGCCAATCACATTTAGCAAATCTTCAGTCTTCTTCAGGTTAAAACCTGGTCACAGTCCAGTGGCTTAAATCATTCTCATAACTTGGATTCAGTCCAAATCAACTCTATTTTCCTCTCAGGGACAACAGGTGACAGGTAGGCCAAAACTCTGCCCTTTCACAGTTCTCCAGCATAAATCCACGCAGGAATCACTGCTCGACTATCTTGAGCTGTTACTCCTTCACTTCCCAACTCAGATCTGAACTGAAACTGCAAGCAGTCTGGGACTTTCCCAGGATCCAAAAGGTTCAGTTGGCTGATTCCTCTATCAATCACAACAATGGCTCCCTCCAGGTTCATTTAGGCACCAAAAGTCCAAAACTAGAATTCCAACAGAATTTTGCTCCACAAAGCCCCTGGGGACAGGCTCCATTTCAGAGTCCCCAAAGGTACTGATTGGCCCATTTCAGCAGTCCAGGACCAAGTTGGTGGAGATAAACAGAAATGTCCATGCTACAAAGAAGGCAGGTTAGACAATATTATTAATATTATAATAAATGATCAGCAAACAAGTATATCTTCTAACAGAGCTACCTCTGCACTAAAAACAATAGCAAAACAGAGCGATTATTTGGCAGCCTGGGCAGAACTTGAGCATAGAAACACTCAGCCCCTTCCAGATTAATTATGACTGCAATCCAGGCAGCCCTTAAAGAGACAGTACACAGAGGCTATACAGGCACTATCTGGCAATACATTTAAACTGCTAAACGCAGAACACCAACCTGGCAGTGAGCATTTAGGCAAGCTCAAGGAAGACTTTTTGGGAACCCCCATTTGTAGGGAGGTTATACGTATCATGCCCCTTGTCCTTATACACCTCCTATACCGAAAGATGTCATCCACATGCACTTTGCTTATGCCCTTAAGGTACTTGAAGGTTTCTATCATATCTCCCCATTCCCACCTCTCTTCCAGTGTATACATATTGAGGTATTTTAATCTCTCCTCATGTGTCTCCTGGTGCAAGCTCTTAACTCTCACTTTGACTGAAGGATATTCTCTGCATTCTCTCTCTCCCACTGTGACAGAAGCTTACATCACTCTAAGTCACATGGAAGATAACGATCCATCACAGTTTGGAAATGACTGTCCAACATCACTATTAAATAGTGGTTATAAAAACTTAGCCAAAGCGTTATCACTTATGCTCACACCAACAATTCAGTTGACTGTTGGTAAGGAATAGCTGGGTTTTGTTCCACAAAGGTTGAGGGTTGATAATATTAGGAATCTGTTATAGAAACACAGAATTTGTTGGCAGAAAAGGATCACTTGGCCCACCCAGTCTGCCCAAATCGTCCCTGCCTAGACTGTCTCCACGGACCCTACCTGGTCCCTGGCAACCTCTCCTCCTCCTCCTCCTCGTCTATTTATGCCGGGTGGATTGTGGGACACAGGCAGGCATCCAATTGGACCCTTCTGGGTCCCATATGGGTCCCCTGCCCGGCATGAGCAGGGGATTTGGGGTAGACGTGGATCCCATAGGTGTACATGGACAGGTGTGTGCCCGTCGGAGACTATGCTATGGCAATGCTCATTCACGCACCTCACAATTGTCCCATCTCACAGTCCCACACTCACAGTCTGCCTGTCTGCAAGACATTATAACAACCGTATATAGATGACAATAATCATCATTCCTGGAACCACTATATTGTGCCCTGTGTATGTCTCATCTGCAAGCCTGTTGCAACTCAGCATGTATCTACTATAGACATAATACATCATAGCTGAGATGCTGACTGACAGAATGCTGGTGAGGTGTCTCCTGCTTGTTATAACCCTCACCTCAGCAATACTGTATGTGCTATTGTGAGACACACTGATGCCCTTATTCCTTTCCATCTGGAATATCGTGACATAGGCATAGTACAGTTCCTGTCAGCCAAGGTGATGCATCCATTGCAGTCTTCATATATCAGACTCTTTAGAGCATTTCTTGTCACATTATTGCTGCGGATGCGATGTATATGCCACACAGTCATACCATGCAAGAGCTACCTCAGTCGTTTCACGTCCAAAACAGCGACGCAAAATAGTGCAGGCAGAAGGGTGGCATGCAGTCAGTAGAAAATGGCATGGTCCAAAACTGCAACTAGATTAGATAAAACTAACTCCAAAACCGTGCATGCTGTTATGAGGCGCTGTTTTGCCTCGCCATTTGGATTAGCTGTTTTGACAGGACACCTCTCAGTCATGCTCACGATAACCTATACCATTCAGGCAGCCTTAGTCTACCTGTACAGTCCATACAGCAGCTGGCCCATCCTACACACAGCTGTGACACTGGGTATGTCAGGTAATGCTTATACTAGATTGAGCACCGGATTGTCTTGATATGCTTGCTGGATGTAACTGTTACTACCGCATACTTTACCACTGGTAGCTCTGACGCTCAGGAATATGTGTGCAGAATACAATGTCTGTATTGTTATCTTCCCAGGCCTACACAGGCACAGCCAACAATGGCAGGTATGAGTAGGGGTTGGTTGGGGTAAGAGGACAGTTACACAGTGGGGCATGTAACAACAGTTATGGCAGGGTTTCCCCCTTACATAAGCTGTGCCCCCCTCACCTGATATTCCGCACCAACTGCATGCCTTAGAGAATGGCATGGAGTGCAGGCGTGCCCCTGACGTGCCCCCAGACCACCCATGGCACATAGTTGTGAAGTCAGCGGGGGGGGTCATGTGCGCAAGTGGCTTGTGCACCTGTTGTAAATGTTACCAGGGATCTGCTGGACCCCCACTGCATGGCATTAACATTTAGGGTTGCCTACATGCCTCAGATACGTAGGCACCCTATACTTTTGTGCATAGGGCCCCTAAATTAGGGAACCAATAAAGGTTTCATGGGCTACAGACCATATTTTATAACTAGAAATCAAATTTCCCTATGATTTAACTAGACTAATTCCCCCTTAATTTAAACCCTCAACTCAAAGAAACAAATCCAGACATAAAAAGTAGAAAAAAGCTTTCCTTGTCCCTCTAAGGAAACTCGATGCTGTTAAGATGATTGTAGCCCCAAAGATGGTCTATTTTTTGTGAACAACCTCCCCATTCACTTTGGGAAGACATGGTTTCAATAATTGCATAAAATACTGTATTCAGAGAGTTCTTGCGGCATGGCAAGCCACCAGGACTGTGTATTTCCAAAACTCGAGCCTCATGGGATAATGACGGTCTGGGAATGCCATGGTGAGAAAATGATCATCTTCCATCAAGCATAACCCTGTGGCCCCCAACAGAAGTTCTGTTTTTCTATGCATAAATACACCCAACATATTCTAACACCCTGCAAAATATATCCTTAGTGATCTTAAGACAATTAAGAAAACAAATGGGGATTTGTTTCCCCTATGCAACTTATTCCTCTGTTGGACAACCCTGCCCTAAACTTAGAAACTTTAAATATTGATGTTGATTCTGGGAAAAAAACAAATGTGTTGAATGTTATTGACCACTTGAATCCAACCACAGATATTTTACACCCTTTTGAGGATGTTAACAAGAAATATGGTCTACAAAGGTTTCTTTTCTGTGACTTCCAACAAATAAAATGTGCTAAAAAAAGAACTATTAACATCAAATAATGACCTTCCTACTAAAAATGATTGAGAACATATGATTAAGCTTCTGAACCATAAAAGAGTTGTTAGTCTCATCTATAAATTAACATCTGACACTGATAATTCATTTACAAATTACGCCAAGTCCAAATGGGAATCAGAGCTGAACATAACTTTAACTGATTAATTATTGAGTAAACTTTTTGGGTTAATGCTTATAAAGCTTGTACAGATGTCCAAAGAGTCAACCCATCCAATAACGAAATACTTTGCTGCCATTACTTAAGCGCTGCTAAGCTAGAATCTATGGGTCCTCTTCAAGATGGCCCTTGCCTGAGGTGCAGTAACCCTCATGCAACCTTAACTCACATGTTTTGGTCCTGTCTCCAAGTAAATAATGCATGGACAGAACTTAGAAACATGTGTTCAAGGATTACAGAATTAAATCTTACATTGAATCCTAATCTCTGGAGTCTAGGGTTCTTTTTAAATGCTCCGTTTGTTGATTTAAATTACGAGGCCTGGTTATGTTTGACTGTCATGGGATTAAACAAGGTAATTCTCCACCCCTAATTGAGGAATGGTGGTCACAGGTAAAGTAACATGGGGCTGGCAGCATAGCCCTAGAGGTTAGGAAAAACAAGCTGTGAATGAGCTTGGTACATCCAGCACACAGACCTGGGTTTGATTCCCACAACCGCCACTTGCACACTGTGTGACTCTAAGCAAGTCACTTAATCTCCCCAGTGCTCCTGGGTCACCCCTGGAAACAGGCGCCCATGCCTAGTGGGCCTTACCCGGTTACCAAAAAAGAAAAACAATTATATGTATATAAAAGGTTTGTGTGCCGTATATTGAAAGAATCACTTTTCAATTAATAGGTAAAATGGAAACTTTTGAAAAAATGGGGTCGCCTTACTTGAAAGTTTTACACCATACAGGATCTGTACCAGTTAATGTGGATAGTGTTTTCCTTATCAGCGTTTGTATCTGTCTCATCTCTGTAACTGATTTAAACTCATTATGAGTACTGTTTTTGGATCAATTTCAATAAAAAAAATGATTAACAAACAGTACGTACAGAGATGCACGTGCACACCACCTTATACATTGATACACACACTACACTACATAGACAGATGTGCGCGTGCATACACACACACACACACACACTGCACTGTATACATTGACACACACACTACACTTGTTGAGACAGATGTGCGCACATACATACACACAGAGAACACTGTATACATTGATACACACACTACATAGACAGATGTGCATGCACACACACACAGCACAGCACTGTATACATTGATACACACTACACTACAGACAGATGTGCACATGTGCACACACATGCACACACATAGCACACCACTGTACATTGATGCACACACTACATTATATGACAGATGTGTGCGCATACACACACACACACCACAACATTGTATACATTGACACACACACACACACACAGCAGCACTGTATACATTGGCATACACACTACATTACAACACACACACATAGCACAGCACTGTATACATTGATACACACATTACATAGATGTGCACGCACACTCACACACACACAGCACAGCATAGCACTATAAACATTGATACACACACTACAGATGTACGTGCGTGCACATGTACACACACACACACACAGCACAGCACAGCATAGCACAGTAAACATTGATACACACACTACAGATGTGCGTGTGCATGCACACACAGTGAGACATACACAGGCATACACAGCACTACCTACACAGACACACATAGCACTACATACACATTCACAGCACTACTTACACAAATACACAAATACACTCACAGCACTTCTACACACACACACACACACACACACACACACACACACACTTTTTGTTAACCTTTTCTTTCTGTCCCATACAAAGTCTCTGAGGCACATGCCATTCCTAATAATTAGGGCCATAGTTGAGGAAGGGGAGCTATCAAAGGCAGTACCGCTAACTTCTTCACTATAGCACTCCCAAAATGTCAGCCTACCTGCAGCGGTGTACTGGGTGCTAGCTCGCTTCATTTCAGTTGCTCATTGCAGGTACATCCAGTTTACTTCATACAGCATTACTTCCCCAGCTGCTGGTGTGGGAGGCGGGCAGAGGAGGTAATGCATCACACAGCTTTAGAAGAGGGATGGTAGTGGACTGGACTGGACGGAAGTATTAAGAGGAGAGCGCTAGTACTGTCCTCCTGGTACTTACACGAGAGTGTCCTCATCTATACCTTGTAATCCCCTGGCAAACGAATCAGGGCAATACCTTTCAACATTTGTCACTGGAATGCGTGACACAGGCCCTCAAACTATGGGACACATCATCCAACATGGAGATACAAGCTAAGAACACTGGAAACTGGCACATTATTAATGTTTGCCTTTTTTTTTAATTTTGCTTCGTAGATTATTATGTAGGTCCACTTTAAAGTCTGATTTTACACTACAGGACAGCATCTTGTCTATATGGGACAATGCCTTTTTCATGTGGGATGAAGCAACTCCGAGTGGTAAATGAGGGATGCATCCTTTTAGTGCAGGACAGCCGAGAGGTATGATCAGGATAGCTCCAAGGCACAAAGCATCAGGGAGAAATAATCAAAGTCGATGACCCTATCTCAAAGAATAGGATATTAGTTTGGTAAACAGATGTTCGAATAAGTTGCTCAGCGTAAAAAGATATTTTCTGAAGTAAACCTGAGGCATTTGCATCGTGGCTGCAGTGTGAGCGATGTGCCAAGGCTGCACTGTTGCCAGTCTCGGAGTACAGACATACGCAGAACTGATCCAGTTTGGCTCCTATGCGATGCTGCAGTGATAGGGAACTGAAATGCTGCAGGTGTCTTTTGCTCTTGGGTGGACATTCCTTATCACCCCTGCAAGGCTGCACTTGATTCAGGAGCCAGCAGACTGGGCTTGGGAGTGGCAGGAGGGAGCAGGTGGGCTTCAGAAAGAGATCCGGATGGCAGGTGGGAGCCAGCAGCAGGACAGAGGAATTTGTTGCACCAGGAATAGGAGTGGGGGGAGAGAGGAGGAGGAGGGAGCAGGTGGGGTGTTTGATAAAAAGTGGACAAATTGCCTGATGTTCCCATGGCAGTGGCTTGTGCTGCCATGCTGGTAATCCGGTTTCAGAAGTGAACTTCAGAACTGACCAGGCAGCGCAGGATGGTGTCAATGCACAGCAGTGCTCCCAGCTAAGGAAGTCGTGCACTGGGTTCTGGCATTGCAGCAACCCCGGTGGGGGACTGGGGTGCTTGCCCTTATCATCGGGCATTGTCAGCTGTGTGCAAAGCTACGAAGCTGTTCACGGCACCACAAGATGTCAGCTTCCCTGAATAGGGAGCACCTTTCATTTTCAGCATCCCAGAATGTGAGCAACTACCAGTTTTTCTGGTGCCCCAGAAAGGGAGTAGTGATTCTTTGCCAGTGTAAAGGTGGTTCAGAAAGTGAAGGACCGAAGATCCCTGTTGCCCAGAATTGGCATTGTTTTACGCTAATGGTTCTTCCTTTCAAGTAGAACTTTTTCTCAAGGATCTCATGCATCCTGTTCTTGTAAATTATTTCTCTATCAGCTGTAGGAAGTGAGCCCCAGAATGAGGGACTAGCATCTTGTCCCGAAGTCGACTGTCTACTGTGGGTCTACGGACTCGCTACCTGTCTGAGGATCATCTGGACTTAATGAGCAGGATACCTGCCTATCCACTAAGGAACCCCATAACTATTGAACTTTGTGCTTCCTGTGGGAAGTGAAGGGACTGAATAAATAGCATAACACCCCAGATTTACACATACTGTATAACTGTTTTATACTTAGTTGCTTATTATTGTGGTATTTTCTGGAAAGGATTGCCAAGGCTATTTTACTAGATGGTGCACTTGAGTAACACAGCCTGTTAATTTGATTTACAAAGAATATTAGTGTTTGAAGTACAGATATTTTATACATAAATTTGCCCATGTTTGCTCGACACTGCCTAGCTAGTGCCCGACAGACTTGCAGTTAGGAGGCCTCTGTCTAGTAAGGAATGTATGCCTTTCTCTAAGTCTGCAAACTGGTGAATGAGTGAAGCAAGGATCTGTGAGTCCTCGATGTGAATGTTGTCCTCTGCAGAGGACCATTTGTGCATGCGCAGTGTTAGCTAGAGCTAGAAAAATTAATACTTGTTCTGCTATTACTGACTGTTCCTTTTCTGTACGTATATATTTAAAGACATGGTGCTCCATAAATATCAGCACGTACATGGTAAGTGGGGAACGTTTAAGGGAAATACTATGTCATGAAATAACCCCACCACTCGATAGATAAGTCCCTGATTAGGAATTCACTTGAAAAACTCATTTTTAATCATCTTGCTGCAGCTTTAGTTCAGCTCGTAAATTCCCTGTATGCAAACAATGGTCATGCTGTGGCACCATTTCGAGCTTCAAGCGCAGATTGCTGCCAAATGCATACAAAGGGAGCTACACCAAGCCACGTTGATACTCAAAGTGGTGCCCACACAGCTTGGCCATTTTCAACATAAGAAAGGGGTTAACGAGCTGAAATATAGCTGTTGCAAAGTGATTCAAAATTAGTTTTTCAAGTGAATCTCTAATCGGGGATTTATCTATCAGTTGGTGGGGTTACTTTATTAAATACTATTTCCTTTAATGTAATAAAAGTCTGCACTCAGACACTGTGCTCCTGTATGGTAGAAGATGGCTAAAGGCAATTTTTCCTTCCATCTTAAGTACTGTACTCCCATATAACCAGTAGTGGCTGGAGGCAGTTTCCTTTTGTTTGAGCCGATAGTCCATAGACTAGAAGCTAATGTTGGTACTACGCTCACAAGCTGGGGCAGGTATACAACCCTTGGCATGACTGTTTCTGCCATTTAAAGGAACACTGTTAACCCCCCTTAGGCCTCCTAATTTTTTCTAGTTTAAAAAACACACTTTATGATTGCTCACATTCTGTAAAGCTTGTTGATGTAGATGGTTGTTTCTTTCTGATTCCCTTTTTTCTGTATAAAAGTGAAAACAGACTGTCCACCATACTGGTAGTACCACACACAAATTTGTTTGTTTACATTCCTTGATCAAGATCCACTGCATCTTTCCTGGACTTGGGGAAAACCCCCACACAGTTTATCCACTCATGATGCAAAGGGAGGAGAGGGGGCTATTGTATTATTAGTGGCTGCACTGTTTAGGGGGTGTTCATAATGCTCAGGAAGTATACAATAAGAGCTGATCAAGGATTTGAAACCAAACAAGGTTGAGCATAGATACACCATTACCATGCTTTCAGTTCTACCTAGAAAGGAAGCAGACAAAACAACCAGCAACATCAATTAATTTTAGAGAGATAAGCAATCATAAAATGTGGGGTTTTAACTAGTTCAGTTAAAACAGCCTCTAGAGACACAGCCCCGGAATTCTATACATTATACAGTGAACTTTATGGGGCCCCGTGCAACCCACCACCCACTCAAGGTATCAAGACCTAATGAGACTCAGTTCACCTCACCTCCCTCCCATCTGACCAGCAGGAGGCTTTGGCCTGACCTATTTTGGCCATTGAGGTCCTGGCTGCTAATAAATCCCTTAAACCTGACAAGGCACCAGGACCCGTTGGCTTCCCACCCAATTTCTACAAACTGTTTGCCACTGAACTTGCCTCCTCCTCCTTCAAACTTTTCCCTATATCCATGACAGTGGTCTCATTGACCAGACTATGTTACCAGCCCTGATTACCGTATGTCACAAAAACCAGGGAAGGAAACATAGAAACAGAAACATAGAAGTTGACAGCAGATAAGGACCACAAGGCCCATCCAGTCTGCCCATTTCTTTTTCTACCCTATAAATGTGCCATCAGCCTTTGCTCTGTCAGTGGCCTATCTTTTCATACTCATCTGTATTGCTCCTTTATGCCTATCCCATGCCTGTTTGAAGCCCTGCACTGTATTCATATCCATCACTTCCTGAGGTAGGCCATTCCATGCATCCATCACCCTTTCTGTGAAAAAGAACTTTCTCACATTACCCCTTAATTGGCCTCTCTCTAATCTCATGCTGTGTCCTCTTGTCCTGCTATTTTTCTTATATTGAAACATGTTAGACTCTTTCACCTTGTTAATGCCCTTAAGGTGTTTGAATGTTTCAATCATATCACTTCTCTCCCTCCTTTGCTCTAGGGTATACATATTGAGCTCTGTTAATCTGTCCTCATATGTCTTCAGATGCAGTCCCTGCACCATTTTGGCTGCCCTTCCCTGGACTGCCTCAATTTGGTTAATGTCCTTGTGAAGGTGTGGCCTCCAGTACTGCACGCAGTACTCCAGATGGGGCCTAACCAGTGTCTTGTAAAGAGGGATTATTACCTCCCTCTTACGACTTGTGATACCCCTACTAATACACCCAAACATCCCCCTAGCCTTACCTACTGCTTTAGAGGTCTGCTTGAATGATTTCAGGTCATCAGTGATGATGATGCCCAAGTCTCTTTCTTCCTTGTGACTGCCAGCAACTCCCCTCCCAGCCTATAGGTGGCTTCAGGGTTTCTCTTCCCTATGTGCATGATCTTGCACTTCTTTGCATTAAATCCCAGTTGCCACTCTTCTGACCATTTTGCCAGTTTATCCAGATCTCTTCTCATTCTGCCCACCCCATCTGGATCATCTACTCTGTTGCAGATCTTGGTGTCATCTGCAAACAGACAAGCCTTACCCTCCAGTCCATCTGCAATGTCACTAATGAAGATATTGAAGAGGACTGGCCCCCAGGACTGATCCCTAAGGTACCCCACTTGTGACTTGCATCTCTTCTGACTGTATACCATTTACCACCACTCTCTGTTTTCTGCCCATCAACCAGTTTGCCACCCAGTTGACCAACTTCTGACCCACCCCGAGCCTACCCAGCTTATTTATCAATCTTCTATGTGGATCCTGACAAAGTCTCCAATGACAGACCCACCTCCCTCATTAATCAGGACAATAAAATACTAGCCCAAATTCTAGACAGTCAGGTCAACCAAGTATGAGGTCATCTGATAGGGGAGGAACAGGTCGACTTCATGCCCAACAGAAATTCAGCTGACAAGCTTATGAAACTGATACATATCACCTCCGCATCTTAGGACCCAGACCTTCACACAGCTCTAGTGTCCTTGGACATGGAGAAGGCGTTTGATAGGGTTTGCTGACCTTTCTTGATTTCGATTCTAAACAGGCTTGGATTCCCACCAGAACTCATACCCTGGATCCAAGTACTATAATCTGAATCAATCAATTAAAATCTTTACTTACCCAGGCAATCACCATTGAGCAAGCTCATTTACAAGGTGGACCTGCAGTTTGCAAGGACGAGGGTACAGAATAGAGTACAAGTAAAATATACATAAAACAACAGTAGCAACATGTATACAACAAATATGTACAGTGTAGAAATAAAGATAAATAATATATACAGAGATGCCTTTATAATCCTATCCATCAATAACATGTTCATAGCCTGTAAAGGAGTCCCTAGGATATGGAAAGCACACGCGTAGGGAGGCAGGGATGCTGGCAGAAAGATTCTGGGATACTAAGCAGGTGGTATCAGGGCATAAGAGTGGACGATGGGGGTGTGTGTTGCAGTGAGTATGTAGTACTGGTGGGACTGGAATGGACTGAGGTGGACTGGTAGTACTGGTGGGACTAGAATGGACTGAGGGAGGGGAGTAATCTTGGTAAGGGAACACTTAGTTAGAACGGGAAGGACTTAGATTGAGCGGAAACGTCAGCTGGACAACTAGGAACAGTGGAAACAGTTACAGAGCTCCACAAATGTTTGGCATACAGAGTGTTGAACATAGCAAGACTAACAGGAGCTAAGTCTCAGCGATTTCTGTATCCTATTCCAAAGCGTAGGCAGGACAAAGCTTATGGCTGCTCTTCCAAAGTGGGTACCGACCTAGGTACTTTCAGGGAAACCAGTAAGTGACTTCTCAAGGCATAATTCCCAATCAGGCTTAGTAGGAGACAGTCAGCAATGTATTGTGAGTTTGCTGATGGCCTGAGCGTCTAGAGGCTGCATTTCTATACCGCCTGTGTTGAAGGGAGGGCCAACCCACAGCTGCATATAGAACAGTGGTGGGTGGAAAAGAGGAGGCCTGTTATAAATCTCAGAGCTCTATGATAGTACGTCCAATTTAGCAAGGTGTGAGGCTGGCACTGGCCATATAAAGTCAGCATAATCAATTAGTGAGAGGAGCGTGATTGGACGAGCTGTCATTTGCCGCCTGCAGTCAGGAGGTGATTTATTCTGAAGAAGAGTCCAAGCTCTGCCTCAGCTTTTTCAGCAATTCTTCTAAATGTTCCACAAAGGAGAGTTTATTGTCTATCCAGACACCCAAATACTTGAATTTCAGTACGTATTCAAGATGTTCACCTAGTAAGATGGAGATAGAAGGTAATGGACCAGCAGAGGCAGAATATGCCCCCTGAGCAGTTGGTGAGAATAGCATTGCCTTGGTTTTCTTGGCATTAAGTAGTAGTCTTTTACTGAGGAGCTGGTGCTGCAGGATGTTAAAGTCGGTTTGCAGGTCGCCACAGGCAGCTTCAGGAGATTCACGGCTTATGTAGAGCACCGTGTCGTCAGCAAACAGGTGAATGCTTGCTTCCTTAATGCCTACATCCAGGCTGTTGATATAGATAGCAAACAGTAATGGTCCCAGTATGGACCCCTGAGGGACACCTCTTTTTATCAGTTTAAGTGAAGAAAGCTCCCCATCAGCCTTGATTTGTTGTTGCCTACCAGTAAGCTATTCATGGAACCAACACAAGGAGGTTCGGTCTAGGCCTATTGTTGGTAAAAGTGGAGAGGAGCAAACAGTGGTCGACGTTTCAAGGCCTTACTGAGATCCAGGAAAACTGCACAGATTCATTGTTTATTGTCTAAGTCCTACATAGTCATTAGTTACTTTTGCCAGGGCCGTAATGGTACTGTGCTTTGCTCTGAAGCCTGACTGCAGAGGGTTTAGTAAGTTTGAGTTGTCTGTGAAAGATCTCAGCTGGGTCTCCACAATTTTTCTAGGAGCTCGAGAGTATGGGGAGGAGGGAGATCGGCCGATAGTTATTCAGGTCACAGGATCCCCTGATTTAAACAGGGGGGATGACGTGAGCAACTTTTCCATAACTGAGGGAGGGAACTCATGATAGGGACAGGTTGAATAGGTGTGAGATAGGTGCAGCAAGGATGTGATAAGCAATTTTCAAGTAATATGGGTCAAAAAGTCAGCTCCAGCACTTTTTTAGTGTCCAGTTTTAGGGAAGATCTTCAACTTCCTTTATGGAGGTGGGTAAGAATAAGAAGGTTACAATATTGTTACTCGGTTCGGGAGCTTAGTGTTGATCTGTGGGTGTAGTCTGCTTACCGCATTATTGAACACTAGGCTTGCAGTGGCAAAATGATTGTTGAAGGCCTGCAGGATCTCGTTTCTGTCACTTATTATAGCATTGTCAGTGGTAATTTTGGAGGGAAGCACATTTCCTGGAGAATGACCAGTTAGTTCTTTTAGTGTGGACCAGAACTTGGTAGGGCATTTCGACGCAGAATCTAGCTCAGATCGGTAAAAATTGGCCTTGGCCTCTCTGACCATCTTAGTGCAGGCATTTCTAGCTGTCCTGAAGAGACACCAGTCTTTGTCTGTGTGTGATTTGCGAGCCTTTTTCCAGAGTTGTTTTCTTTTTAGTAAGGCAGCCTTGAGGTCTGCTGAGAACCAACAACATGTTCTAGCTTTTATACGTGCTTTTACCAGAGGAGCATGGTTATTTAGGGCACTGGTTATAATTTCATGGAAGATGTTGTAGGCATTACTCAACGATTTAGCAAGGTAAAAACTCTGCCAGTGCAAAGAGTTTTTTAATTCATTGAAATATGTGAGAGGACCGGTTCAATGCCTGAATATATTACAATCGAGTCCTCTCACCTGCCTTCACTTCATTGAGGCATCAGACAGTGATGCCCTGTCCCCCTCCTTTTAACCTATGTCTACAAGCTCTCATTGTCAAACTTAAAAGCCACCTGAAGTCACAGGCATACAATTGGCATGGACCAGTATAAAATATCGGTATATGCAGACGATATTTTACTACATACTATCAACCCAGTCACCTCAATTCTAACTGCCTTTGCTACCATATGAGACTTCGGAACCCTATCAGAATATAAACTGAATACAAACAAGACTGTAGAAATGCTGCTGAACACTGCAGTACAGAAGCAAACTATCACCGAATTAGGCCTAGTTTGGGCACCAAGCAACTCAAGTACTTAGGCATTGCGTTAACTCGAAATGCCACACACCTACAGAAGCTTAGCCTAGTAGACCTGCTCACAACCATCAAACAAGACATAGAAAACTAGACAGCCCTCCCCTTGACATCATGGAGCAGGATCAATATTATTTAGATAGATATCCTCCACCAGTCACTGTATCCCCTGCACATGCTAAATATTAGTGGTTCTCAGATAGTGCTTTTATGGATTCAATTATCCTCCATCGGAGAGTGCTGGTATCTGATCTAGGGTCTAACCAAAGTCGGATTCCAGATCCATAGTTGGATAGCTGTGGATCCTAGGTTAGATCTATTAGACCTAACTTTGAATAGTTGGATCCCCTGAATCTGATGGTCAGATTCATCAGATCCAACCTCAGATAGTTTGATCTGATGATCAGACCCACTGGATCCAGGTCGGATCCACGGATACCTCAGATACTTACTGTGGATCCTAGGAGGTTGGATCCTTAGTCGAATGTCTATACCAGCTGAGGCAATCTGATATCCGATCAAAATGATTGTATCCAATGGTATCTGACCTGGTAGGATACTGTCCGATAAACACAACTAAATATTGTCCTGCTATTGTCCTGGTTTGATAAAGTCCATGTATACATTTTGAAATTCATCTGGGTGAGTAAGAAGTCCTGCAGGGCATACTATAAACTAGCAGTGCCCAAACAGGGCAGGGATCTGAGACTGCCTCAATTCAGTTTCTACAACTGGGCCAGTCATGCAAGCATAGAAACATAGAAATTGATGGCAGAGAAGGATCACTAGGCCCATCTAGTCTACCCATTTTCCCTGCCTACTGTAAAACACAGACCCTACTTTTAATCTCTGGCTTTACCTCCTCGTTCCTATTGCTACGGTTCCCCTCTGCCTGTCCCATGCATGCCTGAATCCCCCCACTGCGTTTACCCCCGCCACCTCTGCTGGGAGTCTATTCCATGCATCCACCACCCCTTCTGTGAAGAAATACTTCCTCATGCTACCTGTTTGTCTACCCCCTTCCAACCTGATGTCATGCCCCCTCGTTCCTGGACGTCTCCTTTTCTGAAAGATGATACCCTCTGGTACCCTATTTATGCCTTTTAGATATTTGTAGGTTTCTATCATATCTCCCCTGTCTCTTCTCTCCTCCAGGGTATACATATTGAGGTCTCTCAGTCTCTCCTCATATGACTTTTTGTGCAGGCCCTGCACCATCTTTGTTGCCCTCCTTTGAACTGTCTCCACCCTATCTATGTCCTTACAGAGATGCAGCCTCCAGAACTGGACACCGTATTCCAAATGAGACCTCACTAATTATCTATAGAGTGGCATCACCACCTCCTTCCTTCTGCTGGTGATACCTCTCCCTGTGCACCCCAGCATCCCACTGGCTCTCCCCACAGCCTTGGCACATTGTTTGGCCACCTTTAGGTCATCAGATATGATTACCCCCAAATCTCTTTCCTATTTGGTGGCCATCAGTTTCTCTCTGCCCTCCCCCAATCGTGTAATCCTCCTCTGGGTTCTTAAACCCCAAATGCATGATTTTGCACTTTTTCGCATTAAATCTCAGCTGCCACACTCTGGATCATTCTTCCAGTTTATCTAGGTCCCTCCTCATTTTTTCTACTCTGCCAGGAGTGTCCATCCTGTTGCAGATCTTAGTGTCATCCACAAAGAGACACATCTTCCCCTCCAGCCCCTCTGCATTGTCACTTATGAAGACATTAAACAGGACTGGGCCCAGGACTGATCCCTGTGGCACACTGCTGGTCACCCTTCTTTCCTCAGTTTGAGCACCATTTACCACAATCCCCTGTCTTCTATCACTCAACCAGTTCCTAACCCAGTTTACCACCTTGTGACCGACTCCCAGGCTGTCCATCTTGTTCACAAGTCTTCTATGTGGAACAGTATTGAAGGCCTTACTGAAATCCAAGTAGGCAATATCCACCACTCCCCCAATCCATGACCTTAGTCACACAGCCAAAGAAACCAATTAGATTTGTTTCACATGACCTTCCCGCTGTGAATCCATGCTGTCTCAGATCCTGTGCTCCACTGACTTTAAGATGTTCCACGATCCTTTGTTTAAGTAGTGATTCCATAATCTTCCCGAATCACCCCTATTGAGGTGAGGCTGACTGATCTATGGTTTCCAGCCTCCTCCCTTCTGTCACTTTTGTGAAGAGGGACTTCATCTGCTCTCCTCCAGTTCTCCAGAACCACTCCCATATCAAGTGACTCTTTAAACTGTGCTACCATAGGTGTTGCCAGCACCTCCCATAGGCGTAGTTCCATTAATATTCTAGGATGTATCCCATCTGGTCCCATTGCCTTGTCCACTTTCAGTTTTGTGAGTTTCTTTAGGACTGTCTCTCTTCTGTAAATGGACTGGTGTCTATCTCACTCCCATATTTGTTCATGTTGCCTAAGTGTGGTCCCTCACCTTCTTCTTCTGTGAATAAAGAACAGAAATATTTGTTCAGTATTGATGCTATTTTCAGGTCTCCTTTCACACACTCTCCTTTTTCCCCTTTAAGCTTTACTATCCCACCCCTGGTTTTTCTCCATTCACTGTTGTACCTATAAAAAGTCATGTCTCCTTTCTTTTCCTCCCATGCTATTTTTTCCTTCATTTGTGCCTTTGCGCTCCTGACTGATTTCCTTGCCTCCCCTTTTATCCAGATATACTACCCTGTCCTCCTCCTGCTGTGTTTCCTTGTAATTCCTGAAAGCCATCTTTTTCCCTTACCTTCCCAGCCACCACCTTTGAGAACCATAGTGGATTTCTCTTTCTCTTTCTCTTGCCCTTGTTTATTTGCCCAATGCAAAGGTTTGTCATGTCCACTATGGCTCCTTTCAGATGGGCCCACTGCTCCTCCACTCCCTCCCTTTTGTCCCTCCCTGCCAGGGCATGCTTGAGACATGTCCCCATCTTAGTAAAGCTCACCCTCCTGAAATCCAGGACCCTCGCATTTGTGTGGCTTGACTCTGCCACTGTACTTATACTGAACTACACTGTACAGTGGTCACTGGATCCCAGGTGTTAGCCCACCCTGACTTCCTCAATTCTGTCCCCATTGGTGAGTACCAGGTCCAAAATTGCACCCTCCTTGGTGGGTTCTAGCACCAGCTGCCTGAGGCCTGCCCTTTACTGAGTACAGGATGTCCCTGCTCCTGGCTGAGGCAGCAGCTGGGATGCTCCAATCACATCTGGCAGACTGAAATCACCTATCAACAGCAGCAGCACCTCCCTTTAGCTGCCATCATGTGGATGGATTCCACTAGAACCCTGTCCACCTCCTCCCCCTGTGCTGGAGGTCAGTATATCACACCTGTATGAATAGCAGTGCCATTGTCTGTCTCAAGGGTGATCCAAAGTACCTCTGCTCCCCCCTGCAGTCCCTGTACCTCAGTAACCCTAATACCCTCCCTGACATAAAGAGCCACCCCTCCCTTTTTATCCCTTCTCTTCTAAACAGAGTATAACCTGGTACTGCTACACCTCAGTCATGGTTTCCAGTATACCATGTTTCAGTAATAGCTACAATGTCCAGGTCATCCTCTGTTATCAAGGCCACCAGGTCTGGATTTTATTCCTAGGCTGCGGACATTGGTATACATGGCCTTCCATGTCCTGCCATTTGTTCTTTTATCGTCCCTCCGCTGTCTTTTGCCTCCTCTGTATGTCCTTTCTGTATTTAACTCCTTCCTCCATTCCTCCATTGTTCTCTTCTATGGGTTTCATTTCCTCTGGCTACACCATAGCGTTATGGTCCTCCATGTTGACTTCCCTATCCTGTGAGGGTGGGCAGTTTAGTTCTCACAGCATCCTTCTGCCACCCCACCCACCCTTGCTAGTTTAAATGCTTGCCAATGAAGCATTTAAAGTGTTCACTGAAGACAGCGGTCCCTCACTGGACAGGTGTAGGCCATTCCTTGTACAGGAACACATTCCTCCAGATGGGTCCTCAGTTCCTAGCAAATACTTTGGGTGGCTGGCCTCAAACCACATAGAAAATGAGTTCACTTATGTCCTTTAATGGCTTACCAATGAGAAAGATGCTCTGCTAACCTCTCATGTCTCCCAAGCCCTTTAGCACACAACCTATACATCATTACTGGTTCTCTCAGTCAAAGTTCACAATCAACTTGAAAAGCCCTTAAGGTGAACCTACATAAAGACGTATCCCTACTCAGTCTTTTGCAATCCAAATTTCAGGATTGCTGGCAAATGATACCTAAAACTGCATGTCCAACTTAGTACTAAATGGATATCGCCTTCCTTTTAACTCCATTAAAATCACATACCACTTCACTGACAAACAAGCTTTTAAGTTCATGCAGCTATCACATGCTGTGCTGCTCTAGGACCTGCTCCATGGAATGACTCATCAGTGACCTTTCTCCAGTCCTGTATCCAAAAAGCCTGGCAGCCCCAAGCAATTTCACAACTCTATGGATGTTTATTTGCCAAACTTTATCCCACGGCAGATGGTACTTATTGGAACACCGCCTTCTCAGAGAAACAGTTTGACTGGGAGAAAATCTGGTCTGACTTATACATGTACATCAAAACTGACAAATCCCACATCGCACAATTCCAAATAATCTTTATTATATATCAGATAAATTGGCCAAGATGGGAAGGCTGTAGGCCAATAACTGCATACAGTGTGGGACAGAGGATGGGACTCTTCACCACATATTCTGGAACTGTCCAAAGGTGTGTGATCTATGGTCCAAAATTAAAAGGAAGGCAGATCCTCTTCTAGGTATCACTGACCTATTCACTCCTGAGATCTGCCTGGTCAGAGACTATAGCACCATCTCTATAAGGAAAGGAGACACCATGTAGCTATGATTTTTCTGACTGTTAAACAACTAATATTACATCACTGACTAGACCAACAATGTATTTAATATAGTGAGTGGCTATAGGAATTGTTATTTCACCTTAGAATTGAGACAATGATAGCCAATGTAAACAAAAGATGAAATCATATGAGAATAGGTGGAATAAATGTCATTCTCTATATGCTGTCCCGACAGAATCTTCAGACCCCCATAATGCACTCGGAACTCACAATGTTATCTTATTCTAATAGAATCCTTGTATACGGTATATGTATTGTACCTGTCTTTTTGCTTAATCAACTGTATTACTGTACTTTGCTGTACCACATAAGGCCATTTTCTGTACATGGTTGTGGTCTTGTCTGTATTGTATCATTGTATGTCTTTTAAAAACCAATAAAATACATTTTATTTAAAAAACAAACTTGCTCCCAACTTAGCCTGATTCTCATTTCTTTCAAATGTTTTTTTTTTTTATTTCAGCCCAACCCTTGACCCCTTATGTTTATTGGGTAGATTGTTAGCACCAACATATTATTATCTGTTAGTCAGTGGGCCCACCTGCCACCGTGTCTTTCTCACCCAGTCAGTTAGTGCTGCAGTGCTGATTGTAGTTATAATTTAGCATTCCTCCCAGTAACAGCTCCATATGCTGGCTACTACCAGCAGTAAAACAACCCCAATGATACAGCACCGTGCTTTTTAATGATACACTGAACCCAGTCTAGTCAGAGGATTGAGTGACAGCATGGGGCACATGACTATAAGGGAGGGTGGGGAGCTGTCATAGTGATGTATAGACAGGACTGGCTGCAGTGTAGCATCACTATGGCAACTGCACCGCCCCTGTTTCAGGATCATGCATCCCATGCTGACATACAATACTCTGACTAGACCGGGTTCAGCATAACACTAAAAAGCATGGTGTGGTATTGTTGGGGTTATTTTGCTAATGGTAGTAGACAGCACGTGGGACTGTTACCAGAAGGGACTCTTTATTACAACTACAAGCAGCACTGCAGTGATGGCTTACTGAGAGGGACACAATGAGAGGGGGCCCACTGACTAGCATAGATATGTATATACACTGGTGCCAATAGCTCTCCTAATCAAGGTAATAGGTCAAGGGGGGGCTAAAATAAAAAAAAATTGTTAAAAGGAACAAGAGACATGCTAAGGTGGGGGTGAGTTTCAGAAGACGCTGTTGACTCCTGGTCTGGTGCCCAGGAGCCAACAATTTAATTACTTAAAGAGCTGCTCAGTGTTTACACATTTGTAATGGTGTACAATGTATAACGATTGCTCACGTATGATTATCATACATGTGCCATACTATTTGTATTGTAATTTACACCATTTTTAGGTTTCCTTTATGTTTATGCCAGTGTGTCTTGTCCAGTCGTCATTGTGAAATTACCTATTGAGTATTCGACTTTTTCTGTGAAAGCCGAATCCTGAATAACTCAGTCGGGTAATGCACGCGGACAGTCAGTGCCAGTAGTTTGATTCTGAAGGCTGTCACCTCGGCGATCGTTTTTTTCTTGCTTAAAATAAAGATTCTCCCTGATCTACAGTATGCTTATGCATGTTGTCTCCACGATTCAGTAGACACGGTTATGTTGAAGTTTGAATGGGGCAGATTTTTAAACTGATTGTTATGTATTCATGATACGTTACATTTTGTGTTTGTATCCATTCATAATTCCCCCTGATGATTATTGTAATATCTGAATTGCGTTTCTTGAAGGGAAAGTGATAATTTAATGCCTTGTTATTTGTTCCTGTGGAGTAACAAAATTGGATTGTTGTTGTTTGGCATACTGATGTCTTGATCCTGGGTGAAACACTTGATTTAAAAAAAAAAAGGAACATATTAGAGCGTTCTCTACAGATCTATCACCCGCTGATCGGGTTGCCTGCTATTTGCTTCGACCTCATTTTTTTAAATATAGAATTGTTTGACATAGAAAAAGTGCAATCTTTTATAAATATATATTTATTATTGTAGGCATATACTTGAATCCTGCATATTAAAGATTGCACCACAATAGTGGATAAATCACATGTTTTTTTTGTTTTTGTTTTTGTTTTTTTGGTTGTCTCTCCTCTGCTATGACTGAATAGGTTTAATTGCTTGTCTAGGCCTTCCAGCCATATTACTTTAAATGTCCTGATCATATACAGCACAGAAATATAGGTCTGTAGTGCTTTGCAATATAGCTCCTAGCTGCAGTTCTGTAGATTAGGGTTCGAGTCCCACATTATCCACTTGAATGTTGTGTAACCAGATGTATTCAGTTGGTTTATTTTGATATTGGGACTTTGCTGTAAACAAGACACAACCCATTGTATGTTTCTGATTTAGCAAGTTCCCTTTATTTAGATCAGGCATTTACATTGCCAATAAGTTGTTATTTTACCACATAAAGTGTTTATTCTTATTTGACAAATGAAATGTTTTTGAGGTTAAGTTCACATTAATGTAGTCATGTGTTTCTCTTTGACAGTTACAGAGTTAGCATAATATCGGCGAGTTAGTGTGACTGTGGCTGACTTTTAAATAGTTGAACACTGATTGCATACATTGCCACACATAGATAAACATTTCTTTTCAAAGTCATAGTCGAAGTTACATTTTTCACAAACTATCTTCATAGTTTCATAATTTTGTTTGTGTTTTAAGGCATGCCAAAACGGTGTGTGGTTGGCAGGTGTGGAAACACCACTCTTGATAATGCGAGTGTGCATTTATGGCCTGCAGATGATACAATACATTCTGAATGGGGCAGATTTGTAGGTTCTACTCGGAGCTACTGGCCTGGAGGGAATGCAAGCGGTGTGATCTGTGGTGTTCATTTTGTTGCACCTGATGATTTCATTGGTTATAATCAGTGTCTGTTAGGTTATAAAAAGAAGCTAGATCTTGTACCACGTGCTGTTCCCACAAAGAAATACAAATCAGCGGATTCACATGCTTATGACCTTGTGAACCACAACTTAAAAATGTACAGAATATATACTGAAGAAGTAAGTACTGTAAATCTTGATTACACATTCAGATCCTACTAATTACCCTTTTTTCAAATAAAAAATACTGTAATTATGTAGTTGTATTATCTCTTTTCATATTTCCCTCAACAACCTACAGATTGAATCTGTTATATGCATGTCCCAGCTTTCAGTATGTAACCTGTCTAAGTGATTGTACAAATCGCTGTCCACACCCACATAAGCAATTAAGACATGAAACAGTTAATGTTTTTTTTAATCTCAGCAAGAGTTATCAGGCTTGTTAGTATCACTACACACTTATCATTTAGTCTGTCACTGTCAGTTGTACACAAAATCTGTCTCCTCTCACACACTTTGAGTATCAAGTCGTAACACTGGCTCAAACCTCAGAGGATGTTTATGACTGATTTGGTTGCGCAGCAAATGCTTTGGGATTAACATCATGAGATTTGGAGGGATAGTGTGTTACAGCAGATATTATCTCAGTTGAAAATGAAATGGTCTCAACAGTCTACATATGTCAGCACACATTGTTGCTGTGACACAATTTTGCTGCTTGCTGGTCTGTAACGCAAAAAAAAAAATAATAATAGCTGTGTCAGCGACCAGCAATTAGCTGACTGGGATTCGACATCAGCCGACAGTCCTGAATGGACTCTGGAGACCCGCCAATGTTTGTATTTCTTTTTGGATGGAGCCCCCTCTCCTCCCCCATCTGACCCACTCATCCCCATGCATTCAACCTAAATTGGCTGATGCGGATTCATTTATCTGCTGTTACTGCCTCGCATTCACTATCAATATTGGCAGGTGTGTGATGGTTGAGAGGATTGTGGTGCTCCATTAGTCAACACCAAGAATCATTTTTTTTCATATCTATATAAGTTAAATGGTGGATGGGCTGTAGTGGATGGCATGCCTATTTGCAGATGATATGCAGCTCTGACATATGGTGGTCACACCGGAATGAGAGGTTGAAGGGTTTGTTTGAATGGGTGGTTGGGGGGGTTGGTGCATGTATGCTAAGAGGAAGGACCTGAAGATTTTGTAATTGTGGTTTTAATCTTATAGATGGAATTCAATGTACAAAAAAGGTGCAGTGATAACATACTAATCATACTAACATTCAAAAAAGTCAGCAGATTATGTCCTATTGTCTTTCAAGTCTGCTCAATAATCAGTGTCTTCACAGTGCAGCATGGTTTCTCTCTCCTTCTCTCTTTACTAATACCCCACATCCCAGAGGTGGTCTGGGATGCGTCCACCACTATATCTATCCCAACCTATCCTGAACCCCTCCAGAGTTGCAACAGCTACCAGCTTCCTGTGCAGTGCATTCCAGGGATTCACCACCCTCACAGTGAAGTATTGTCACCTAGTATTGTCTCCAGGAAGGGAGGGGTGATGCCTATTAAAAAGAATCAGTATAATATGGAGGGGTGAGGTTATGTAGGGAGGGAGAGGGGTATTTACAGATGAGGAAGGAAAGGGCGAGTGGTGTATTACCCGGGTGTGCATTGTGGAGGACCCATGTTCATAGTGGAAATACTGAGCTGGGTCTGAGAGCAGTAGGGTGAGGGGAAGACGTGGTTGGGTGACAGGTCCAACTGGGAGAAGAACATGGGGGAGGGGTGTATTGCTTGTGGGTGTGATGCTTGTTTTGTTAGTTCTCCCTAGCACTATGGTGTGGGTTGGAACACACAATAATGGAAATGGACGATTTTTGATGCGCGGACTTTGAGGGGTGGAACGGATCCTTATGGGCCACCTAAAGGGTTTCAGACCATGCATGTGCATGGAGGTCCAATGGAAATTTATAAATAAAATGGTCTGCATGCTACTGATGCCTGTACAATGGAAATATGCATGTGGGGTAAGCTAGGATTTCGTGCTGAGACTGAGAAAG
Organism: Neoceratodus forsteri; assembly: GCA_016271365.2. NCBI lineage: Eukaryota > Metazoa > Chordata > Ceratodontiformes > Ceratodontidae > Neoceratodus > Neoceratodus forsteri. The sequence goes on along the minus strand of JADMNL010000032.1, from coordinate 157,272,109 downwards.
TACATGTAAATTGAAATTAATTGCAAACAAAAATAGATGATAAATATTATGGTATGCTATTTCATAGACAATTTAATACATATCAGTGCTAGATGCAACTGTGACTGTAATTATTACTTCAAACATTAACAGGTGTTCAAATGTCAATAGATCGACAAGACAAAGAAGTGCGAACATGTTCCTGTGCCATAAAGAAAGCTGATATGGTTGACATAAGCATACAATGTGATCTGATGAATGACAGTCTTGCAGAACATAGGTTTTCATGTATAAGCGCAACACCATCTAATCATAGTGACAGTGCAGATGATGGATCAGAAGACACAACTAATAGTAACGACAAATCATCGGACTACATCCCGTCACTACAGTCTGATGATGAATACTTAAGTTCTGATATGGAAATGTATGTACACTTATTCTTAAACTTACCCTTTGTTATTGTTTGTTATTTTTAATTTCCATTTATGTGTGGGCCAAACAGCAACTGTAATTGTTAGGGAGAATGTGTATCAATTTGATTCTCCTTGTGGTTATTATACGAGGATTGTGTTGGACGAGGTGTTTCAATCACCTTCAGCTTATTCTGTTTGTCCAATATGGTATGGTTAAAGCAGACAGTTTAAAAAATAAGAGAAAACAATCAACAGATTTGAGAAAATATAATGCTAAATGGATGGAGGGGAGAATGTATACACAGACTGCTATGCACGTGGGTGTCAGTGCACATAACAGTTTCTACGTAGTGACTGTAATCTGGACGTATTCTCATTATGTTTCATGTCTCTCCTTAGTAGCTATTATTATTATTATTATTAAGTATTGCATTAGTAGTTTGAAAATAAGCACAAGTCCAACCAGTATTATGTTTATTGACAATGAGTCTGTTTGTTTTTCTGTGATTTTCACTTTTTCTAGAGAAACCAATATAACATCATATCCATTGGATGAACAGTATAAATATATAGTATTTTGAAAGCAATCTTTTGGAACTTTTTTCCTCTTGCCAGTATTGTCATAGTCCAACCCAAGGGCATCATTACTAGGACTTGCGGTACCGCCATCCACGTTTCTCAACACTGTGAATTGTGTGGTCACACAAGAAAATGGGCAAGTCAGCCATATACTGATCAAATGCCTGTTGGCAATCTGCTGCTGTCTGGTGTTATTCTCTTCTCAGAGTATTTACAGAAGAAAATATTTTTGATGCACCAGTTGATGAAAATACCCACAATTATAAGTACAACTTTTTTAAGCATCAGAGTCTTTACCTGCATCCCACTATTTTTAAAATGAGGAAGAATGAACAACAACGCTTGATTACAAAGTTATCAAGCATGGATGGAAATGTAATAGTTGCTGGTGATTGTCGATCTGACAGCCCTGGTCATTGTGCTAAATATGGATCTTATACTGTAATTGAGGAAAGAATCAACAAAGTCCTCAATATTGAACTAGTGCAGGTAATTTGTAGTCTTATCATTTATTTTAATTATCAATTAAAAAGGTTTGTGCATAATGGTTTTCTTCCCCGATAAGTTTACAATGACCATACATGCATGACACCCATTATAACAATATATTCCATATTTGAGCCACCAACCATGTGAAATAACACCCTTATCATCCCCCCTTTAATCTTCCCCATCCATCTTACAAGCATGTGCTCTTGTTTTTTTTTTTTAGTTCAGCCTGAACATACGAACTTACATACAAACATATGAACAAGTCAGCAGAATAAGGCCATTTGGTCTACCAAGTCTGCTCATATTGCAGGGTCCATAGCTTGAGCTAATGCCCCTGCCCTCCCTCCCCACTCCTCCCATCCTCCCTCCCTACCCATGATTCTTATCTTTCCCCATATGCCTATCCCAGCCTCTCTTAAAGCTGCTCACTGTCTTTAATGATATGACCTCATCCGGCAGCGCATTCCAAGTGTCCACCACCCTTTCTGTGAAGAAGTTCTTCCTGATGTCCCTCCTAAACCTCCCACCCTCCAGCTTAAGACTGTGCCCACCTCGTGATATGGTTGCCACTCAGCTTAAAGAGACTTTCCTAGTAGTATTATTTATCCCTTTCAAGTACTTGAATGTCCCAATCATGTTCCCTCTCTCTCTCCTGTCTTCCAGGGAGTACATGTTCAGTGCCTTCAACCTCTCCTTGTATGCCTTGCCCTGCTGACCAGCTATCATCTTTGTAGCCCTCCTCTGTACTTTCTCCAGCAGGTTAATGTCCTTTTTTGAGGTGTGGGCTCCAGTACTGAACTCCATACTCTAGATGCGGCCTTACCAGTGACCTGTACAAGGGTAGTATAACCTCCTCTCTCCTACTACTGATCCCCCTAGCTATGCATCCCAGCAGCTTGTTTACCTTTGCTGCTGCATTCTTGCACTATGAGGAGTGCTTCAGGTCACTAGTGATCATCACTCCCAGGTCCTTCTCATCCCCTGGTGCAGCTACTCGGACTCCACCCAGGTAATACTCTGTCCTGGGATTCTTGGCTCCAATATGCATAACTTTGCATTTCTTGGCATTAAAGCCAAGCTGCCAGATCCTGGACCACCTCCCCCAGCTTTTCCAGATCTTCCTTTAGGTCCCGTATCCCTTCAGCTGTGTGCACTCTCCCACAGAGCTTGGTGTCATCTGCAAATATGCAGAATAAGATAAAGATGTAACTCCTTTTAACCTTGCTAATTTCCTTCATAGACCTAAATGTTTAAACCTTACCCTATCCCTACAGACTCATTTTCTGATTATAAAACCAGAGTATTTCCAGCCTTTCCCCATATGTTCTCTCTTGAATCCACTTGATCATCTTGTGCACCTTCATGTGTATCTTCACCAGTCTGTCCCTGTTCTCTTGCAAGTTGGGAGTTGCAACCTTTCAATATAGCCTAGTAGAGTCATTGTGATGTATACTCTACTTCCAGCACCATATTTTATTTTTTTATTTTTGGGGAGGATGTGGGGGGTGAGTTGTACATTGTGGTCCGCACTACGTAATAGATAACACACAGTAGTTGTGCTTTCACACTCTTATATATGCACACCTTGATGTGCATTGTGATGCTTGAGACAACATGAAGAGTGTTTCAGCCAACCAGCAGAATGTAATTACTCTATCTATTTCATAAATAGATATAATGATGATCTTGTATTTAAAACAGAATACTTGTTTACAGTTGGTGATGTTGTAATTACTATCGTCATTTTCTTACAATATTGCTTCCATAGAGCAATGAAGTAAAGGGAAGCACATGGTGTGAACTAGAAGGATTAAAGCGTACAGTGAACTTCTTACAGCATGACAATAATATGATAGTGGATGCTATTATTACGGACAGGCACAGACAGATCACCAAGTGGATTAGAGAGAACCTAGGCCATGTCAAGCATCAGTATGATGTGTGTGTAGCTAAAAGTATGTATTAATTTACCATTTTATATGTTTGGCTTGTATTTTATTTAAATATATCACTTATTTATTTTCTTTTGGTGTCATAATTTGGTGTTAATCCAGGTTATATAATGATTAGTGGGGCATTACATGGAATTCAAATGGTCATATTACAGGGCGTGAGGTCTTATGAAACTGCCCTTTACAGGAAAATTAGAACAGACTCATCCTAATATCTAATAATCAATAAGGTTAGGGAAGGCAGCCCAGGGCCTCATCAGAGTTGAGAAGGTGCTGGATACAGCATTTTAAAATGAGCAAGGGAGCAGGAGATATAATGGGGTGATGGGGAAAACCATATATATAGTTATTTACATGCTGAGAACAGTTATGCATAAGGTCAGGATAACATAAGATTAGAAGCAGTCAATACAGCCATCAGCAACTAGCTGTGGTTTAACTTTAACCTTGAAGGAGCTGCAGGTGGCTGCCAAAGTGAAGACATGGAGCAGCGAGTACATCCATTGTGGGGCACATTATGCAAATGACCTTTGTCTCAGAGAAGTGCGACAGCAGGGTATATTACAAACATGGATGTGACATTTATTTTGTTCTCTACAGGTAGAGATAAAAAAGTTGATCTGGTTAGTAAATGTAAAGGTTGTGAAGACATTGGGTTGTGGAAGTCATCCATTATTAATCATTTATACTGGTGTGCTGCATCTAACGATGGTAAATCTAATGAACTCATAGTCACTAAATGGTCAAGTATATTAAATCACATTATGGACGTCCATGACGGTCACAGTCAACTATTCCCAGTCTGTGAACATGGTATACTTGATGAGAAAGACAGAAACAAGCAATGGTTAATACCAAGTATGTGTTTCTTTCCCACTTATTATTGCATATATTATGATTATAATACTACATTCACTGTAAAATTTCGTATCAAAATTTATGTCTGACTTTTTTTTAAATATGTAAATAGGCATATAGGGCAGCATATTCAAACTGCACCATTCTGTGGCACAAGCCCTTGCGCTGCTCAAAAAAGTTGCGCTAGGGTGTGGCCGGGGCGATATTCAACAGAGTTGCGCTATTGAGCAACTCCTTTGAATATCGCCCCCCCAGCCACAGCCACTGTGCATGGCACAGTGGAACTTGCGCTACCGCAAGTGGTCAGAGGGAGCATTCAAGATCGGTGGTGCAAGTTCCATTCGCCATGTGCAAATTTCAATATTCTAAAGGTGACATGCAAATGGGGCCATAATTCATGCAAAGGCACAGGGGCCATTTGCATCTACTTATGCCCCATTTGCATGCCATTAGCATGCGGGTGCGCTGATCCCCATAACTTGTGCCTTGCGCCCTGCCAGGCAGCAGTCATTAGACCGATGCCCCTGCAGCCCAATCGCAGGCATGAAGTAAATCCCCCAATGGCCCGATCACGAGCAATACAGAACTGAACTCCCCGACTGGCCCGATCACGGCATAACATCAGTAACCCTCCCCGACTGGCCTCGATTGCGGGCATAACATTAGTAACTCCACCCGACTGGCCCGATCGCGGGCATAACATTAGTAACCCCACCCCCGACTGGCCGATCGCGGGCAAAACAGAACTGAACCCCACCCCCACTAGCCTGATTGCGGGCAGAACAGAGTTCAACCCTCGCCAAAGACCAATATCCCTGGTGGTCCAGTGGACGTGACTCGATCACGGGCATTAGAGTCAACCCCACCCAGGGTAAGTACCCTGGTGATCTAGTGACCCACCCCACTCACCCACGAAGCCCCAACCCCTCTCCCCATCAGCTGGCGGGCAGCACCCCACCCGGCTGCCGCCCCACCGCATGCCGACGACTGTTGGGGCTGCACGCCCATTGGTTCAGAGCAAGAGCCAATGAGCATGCAGCCCATACCGCATAAGGCAGTCCAGATACGTGAATGAATTTTCCCGTGGATCGGGCCAGTCGGGGTAGGATTACTAATGTTATGCCTGCCATCGGGCCAGTCGGGGTTACTAATGTTGTGCTCAAGGATCGGGCCAGTCGGGGGTGGGTTCTGTTTTGCCTACCATCGGGCCAGTGGGGAGGTTATTAATGTTGTGCCCGCGATCGGGCAGGTGGGGGGTCATTTTTATTTTGCCTAACATCGGGCCAGTGGGGGTTGTTCAGCGTTCTGCCTGTGATTGGGCTATGGGGGTTACTATTATGCCCGCGATCGGGCTGCAGGGGGCACAGGGAAGAGAGGGCCACCCAGGTGGCAGCTGCTGTGTTGCGCCCTGCAATGCGGCAGCTCACCTGTGGGTGGCCCTCGACTTATTCCTTTTTTTTTGCCTCAAAATAGTGCAGGTGCAGGTTGGGGGTTGCGCCTGCACAACTCTGCACAGCCCGGCTGAATATCGGGCTGTGCAGTTTATGCATGGTTCCTCCCCCTCCGGTTGAGCATGCCTTCATTAGCATTGCGCTGTTGCTCAGCATGACTTTGGGGGCACAACTGCCTCCTGCTGAATATCGCAGAATGGCGCAATTTTGGACTTGTGCAGGCGCAACCCTATTGCGCATGGCGCAACCCTTTTGAATATCCTGCCCCACAGTGTATAGTGGATTGCAGTACTGTTCAGAATGTCATCCCTTGCAAAATACTGTTCTACCACAATTACAATGTCATGAAATTTGATTATACTTTACTGTGGTAGAACAGCATTCTAAAAACCATAGAGACTGCACGAGTCAGCTTCAATGTGGAAGCAAAAGAACTCACGATATAGAGGATAATGACTGGGGATCGGGTCATAACCATGCTGTAATCACCTCGAGTGGTTGCCAGGACAACATGGTAAACCTCTAGAGCGCAGCTCAAGAGGTTTACTGTAGCCCTAGCAACCATAAGAGCTGATTTCGGCATGGTTGTCACCCGATCCCAGCCATCATCTTTTATAGTGTATGGTCAAAAAAACACTGTTTGCATTCTATGTGTAAGAATTATGGAACGCTGGTGCATTCTTTTTTGTTATGCCACTGTTTGGAAGTTCCGAAGTGTGGTTAACAATTTTTAAAATTCTAAACTGTGCATAACAAAGCTGTGTGACTGCTGATTATGGTGGTTAATAGGCAGTTATCATACATCATACACATATTTCGCACAGTCATGTACCGCATAAAAATACAGGATGAGCAACTCCATACACAATCAGTTTGTTTTGTGGCCTCGGGGTTCTGATTCCCATAGACATCTAGAGTTTCGCTATCGAGGTCAGAGTGAGTCAGCACCCTCATGTGGCAGAACAAACTAGTTCTACATAGTTGCCCATCCAGTATCATATATGTAATAGATAACCCACTATGTGGAGTGATCTTAGTACTGGTGAGACAGTTCTGAATACTGGAAGGGGGCTGGAAATATATACATTGTATGATGGAATGCAGTTGTACATGGGTCAGTCTGTGGTACTATGGCGTCTTTGTCAAACAGGTAGCAGTGGCCCCTGCATTTCTTCCTGGTTGCAGTGGTGAATCTTATTAGTATATGGGCATAGTTCAATCACCAAAAATAAGGAATGCACACAAGCTGCACAGTTAATAACTGTTCTCTAAGTGATTTATGTATCACAAGATGCTCATCGTAAATGTAGTTCAGAAATGTAACACCAGTAGTCTCAAATTGAGAGGTCCATGGTATAATGACCTATAAATTCCTGGCAGTATAATATCTTATTTTACACTACTTCATCTTGCTGTGTTGTCACACATAAATTTATTCTCTGTCATCATCAATGTGTAGATCAAGAAGGTATGGTAAAGCTAGAGAGAGCTATTCTGAATAAGACAATCCTGCAAGACATACAGAAACTGTCAACCTGCTTTCAAACATCTTGTCTAGAAGCATTCCATAGCCTAATAATTCAATTCACTCCAAAACACCTGATTGTGTAGCGTCTCAAACTGTAACCAGAATTAGCCCTGTGGAGTAATATGAGGGTGGTCCATCTTCACTACCTTCAGTACTTCATACTTATCAGATCACCTATGACCTCGACAATATGCCATGATCAACCACTTCGTTTTCTTTTTGAGTTTGTGTAATTACTTATTCATAGTTTGTCAATTTAGCAATAACTATCCAAGTTACTCAATTAGTATTTCTTTTGAATTGTTTCCAATTTACAACTACCAGGGCTGCACTACAATGAGAATAGTGAATGTGGGCAATCATTATCTTGAGATGGTCATTTTCAATTCTCAATACACTGTCCAAAAGACAAGAAAGGAGGATGTGTCAATCGTAAGAAACGTACAAAACCCATGCACAGTTATGTATTGATTCTCTGTTCTACTGCTTTTAGTATATATAAAGTGATATATACTTTTGATCTGCCATCTGATGAATATAAACAACAATAAAGGGACTGTTACCACTTTATTATGTAAGTGCTACTTTCTGGTCACTGCACCAAGGTACAGCTCTATGTGGGTATGACTGGGTGACATCAGGATGCATTATCACACACTGAAGGGTGGTGATCATGCACCTGGATGTCGTCCGATCATAGCTGCATAGCGTTTCACATGGTATACTGTGACTCTGTTAGTCTCTGCATGTCAGCTGTGGTCCAGAACTGCTTTCACATAGGCTGTTGTCAAGCACTTATTATGTAAGTGCTACTTTCTGGTCACTGCACCAAGGTACAGCTATATGCAGGTATGACCAGATAACATGTCTATTTTTTTCTGTTTACATCAACAGATTATGCTTCAACTCTAATGAAGAATTTGATACATGATTACATGGAGGATAGAAATAATCATATCCATTCAATGGATGAAATTCATCAAAGAGTGCCCCCTCACTATCTTCATCTGTCACAGGCAAAATTACAAAAGAAGAGGCCATAAGTAACTAAGTTAGTAGGTTTAATGAGGTATAGGATAGAAAGATATCGACATCTCTATATTTAAAACACGGGATGGAGGATGGCACCACTAGACTACCAGGGATATTAGGCTCATTAGGAGTCATGGAGTCAGTGTGTGCTGTCTAGAGAGAAAGACTTTGGCGGCCAGGTCTCCAGAGACATTAAATCCTGCTTGTCTTATTCCTTGAATATAGTACAATTGTGCACTAATGAAACTGTATATGTTATTCTAAATACTGCAATATAAAATAAGTTTGGCCTTCAGAATATAAGGCAGCGTTAAGCTAACAACAGTCAATGATAGTTATAGATTGCGTGTGTTCAATTTTACTATACACAATTTAAAAAGTAAACAGAAAAGATGAATAACGTAACGATTATTTTATTTGCTTCCAACTTATACAAGCATAAACCTGCAATGATATTCATTCTGAAAATATTACAACTGGCATATTGTTATTGCTCGTATTGTCATGTGATACACCAATAACATTTTCAAAAAAAGTTACGGTAAATTTTGAAAGGCAAACTTTTTAAATATGAAATGGATAACATGTTTAATATTTATTTTATTTGGAAAGTACAGAAACAAAATAGTATTTTGTTTAATTCTATGCACTTGTCATTGTGTAGCTCTATCCACATGTAGCTGGTATTAAGCTAAACTATTCGAAAACCATGATACAAGCCCTCTCCATCTGGAAACTCTTCTCATATCTTCTTCACGACACACGCTGGTAGTGGCACTCTGTTGTGTCTACCGAGCCAGCCCCAGCACCATCTTACAAATTGCCTGTATGCAGTATACCTATATTTTCTGAAATTCAAACAAAATAATGAATATATTATAACAATATCTAAGTATTGCTATTTTTAATTATAAAAAAAGGTTATGAGAAATGGAGCTTTCTGATTGGATGAAAACATTCTAACAGTCTCATTTTAATCTTGTACTAACATACATGTAGATCTTAACCATATTATAAACAATGTGTAACACTGTATAAAAACATTTTATTATAACAACAATAAGGCTTGACCAGGGCTTATGTTAATAATCAGTTAATCACCCTCTAGCAGCATGTGGCACTCAGCTATGCATTGTGTCACATTACACTCCTGGTGGGTGACTAACAGACCATTAACATATCCCCTGGCCATGCCTTATTGCTTAAGCATAGTGTAAACAGAACGGTCAAACTCCAAATATTTAATTTAGCTTCCAGTTGTATTAGGCATGACAGTAACTCACAAGTTGCATAATCACGTGTTAACCATTGAAACATTGTCTAAAGCTGACCGATGACGCTGAGATAGTGGTCACCTCATCTCTTGCTACGCCAGTGACTCGTGTTCGGGATTGAACACAGGCTATTGGGGAGGCGGAAGGGTAGAAGAATGATTTGTGTCCAATAGACTGTGCTCCTTCTACAGTGAGGGGGTGGGAGGCAAGGAATGGGCTTTCCAAACCCAACCTCAAAATTTGTAAAAATGAAAGAGGAAAATAGGTTAGTATGACACATGATAGTGGGTGTATCGCAGGTCCTGCTTCTGACTAGTCACTTCACTGGCCACTCTGGTTCTGATCTCCAGCAGGGGTAGGTTGACCCAGTAGGCCCTTACAGGTTGCTTAGATATCCTGATACTAAACCACATCATAGAATGAGAAAAAGTGTCATTGTACAATCAGTACTATATTCCATCAGCACCCTTACAAACGGAATTGATCTAGCATCAAAAACATGGCTTTTAAATAAGAATAATTATTAAAATTGATTACTCGTGCAGAGGTCTTGGTTGTTCAGCATCCTGAGTGTACTCTTGTCTAAACTGAAAATATACAGTCTCCAACACCCATTGATTTAAGCATACACCCTCAAATCCAGGGTGTACTGTTATGCAGACTGGTATTTGAGTATCACCAGCATGTTGCAATAATTGTAATACCGACATCACCTCAGGTATTTCTCTGCAGCATACATTATTTGGTGGCTCTGGAATATTAATACATTTGTTGCAGATGCACCTGTACGTATAGCAGCAAAACTTAGCTGAATTTCTCAATTAGTAAGTATTTACAAATCATATGTATACACAGGTTAGCTCAACAGGACCGAAGCAAGTGACAGTGTACGATATTATTTGTTTTGCAAGGTTTAATATAATGTATTTCACATATTACATATGAACATATGAACATACGAAATTGCCAGCAGATACAATCCATTCAAACATTCTCGGCTACTCGAGTGTGCAACACTTCAAGTCCATTACACTGCAGCTGCCCCCCTCCCTAATATGCCCTCCCCACATCTCCAACCCAATCCCAAATGTGTACACTCTCCTTAAATCTGTCCCACCTCTTCTGAAGCCCCTTATGCTCTGCAGTGATACAACTTTATCTGTCAGAGCGTTCCACCCAGTCACCTCCGTTTATGTGAAATAGTGCATCCTCAGTTCTCCATTGAGCATGCAGACTTCCATCTTCATAGAGAGTCCCCTGGTTTCCCTCCTGCCTTTCAGATAGAACATGCACACGGTGCCTACTTTGTTCAAACACTTCAGGTACTTGAAGGTCACAATCATCATCCCTCTATCCCAAGGTACACAAATTGAGCTATTAATCTCTTCTGTCCCACAACTACAGGATAATTTTTTTGTGTCCCTGCACATACCCTTCCAGTAATTTGATGTCCCTTTTTAAGTTGGGTACCAGAATTGCATACACTACTCTAGGTTCAGTCTCAACAGGGACCTGTACTGTGGCAAGATGACCTCCTATGATCATCTCACTAACTAATTTTACAAAGATTTGGAACGATTCCATTACTATTGTCAAAAATATTTAACAGATATTATTTATAGTGCGGCAGTCATATTTGAGCCACATACCAGTCTGTGTTTTCAGTCTGAGCAGAAAAACCTTCAGATTGTGAAGCTTGAGTGGCAGTTGATGGTGACACTCTTGGCCATGCTGCTGGTTCAAATCGATGTGTCATAGCTGACAGTGAACCAACCACTCTATTTCACTGTCTGAATCACTGTTGTTGACATGGAAAACAGCAGTACTGGTGGTATCGGATTCACTAGTATCAGTACTGGTGGAATTTGAGTCAGTCCCATCTTCGCCATCTACTGGAATTATTCGTGGCCTAATACTATACATTCTGTAATGGAAGTTTAATAAACATCTGAGAGAACTTACTAATGGAAACCTTCAAGTTTAAAAATTTGAAGCATGTAAGAAGCAGTTCAGTCAGTAATATGCTGTGTGGAAGTGCGGGAGAGTTACATATAGGATTATCAATATAATTGAGTTAAGTCCCTGAGATGAAGTATCACGTATTTGGGTGTGTGGGGGGGGGGTAATATTTGAGAAAAGCAATGAGACTCATACAAGCCCATGAGATATTGGATGCCAGGGAAGGGTGATGAGTTATCTGTGGGGTCCGCACATTTATTGAGTAAAATCCATGTCATGCCGAGAATCAGTACTTTATAATGGGGAGGGGAGGAGCTGTGTTATGAGTAGTTGAATTGAGAAATGTTCAAAGTAAGCTGGGTGAAAATGTTGAAGTGGTGTAGAGTAAATTAGTGATAGAGGTATGTCGCGAGAAGGGTAAGCTGGTGGGTAAGCACCAGGATTAAGTTAAGACTCTGATAAGCGTGTTGAAGGGTGGGGGTGTACACTGATTGAGAAGCACCTGTATCTAGGTAAGTAATTGAGATGCCAGGTGACAGAACTGGAAGGGTGGCTTGGGGGTGGGGATGTAGAGTAAACAAAACTAGTGGGGACAGTATAGTCCCTGAGATGACGGGTGAAAGGACTTGAGGGTGATAGTAACGGTTGGGGAAATAGCAGACTTCAGTTATATACATACAGTGATGGGTGACAACACTGCGAGGTGATAAGATGTGGAGTAAGCACTGGGATAGAGGTTAATCCTGGAGATCGTGGGTGACAGCATGATCAGAACAACTGTGGGGCTAAAATCAGGATTGACATAAGTCTGCAGTATGTTATGTTAAATTGGCTGAACAGTATATATGTGTAACCCCCACCTCCCCAACACACACACACACACCTACTGCCTGACTGGTATTCTGTTTCTTTGCAGGTTTAAAACAGGGTAGAATGTGAGTGCACTATTGATCTCAATGACTGCCCCTTTAAGAGCTGCTTATCTAACAGAAATAATTACCACCTAGGGGTGATGTGTATATATATATATATATATATATATATATATGGCAATAACCAGGATTGAGGTGAGGCCATAAGGTGATGGATGACTGGCATAGTGGGATAAAATGTGGGGAAAGCAGCAGTATATAAATTAATACATGAGGTGCTGCATGACAGGATTGTGGTGAGTTGGGGGAAGCAGCTGATGGGTTCTGCACTGCTGGTTTGTAAAGTCATTCTGATAAGACTTTAAACAGATATCAGTCCTATCAATAATAATGAAAGTGACCTCCCTAGTGTCCAAGTGGAATTAAAAGGTGGATGACTTTCCTGGTGTACAGGCCAACGTTTCCTTCACATGACTAGACTATTTTGCTTGAATAGGCTGTGTGTATTGGTGATGTTGTGAAATATGACCACCATTACACCTGCATTCACATCACTACCAGTCTATCATTGTTTGTAAAACGCTCTGGTATAATGCACTGTGTATTAAAGGCTCTATATAAATTCTGGTTCTTATTCTACCAAATCAAGACCTCACACATTAAATACCAAGGTGAAAGGAATAAAAAAAAAAAAAAACAAACAGGGATAACAGTTTGGTTCTATGTAAATGTGCTAAATAATATTTTTTTTTCTTTTTTGAGATGTTACTGATTTAAGACACTCTCCTAAGTAACCCCTACTCCTATAGATTGAGTATGAGAAAACAATTTAGTGAGCAGGTAAACTGTGTAAAGTACTGAGACATGTGTCTGTGTGAATGAAGTGACAACATTCATATGAGAAAATCAGGAGGTTATATGTACATCAGACCATGAATCTCTGCACTAACAATTAAAAAAAATTCTTATTTTGAGAAGCTGGATATACCGAATACACCTGTCAATACAAAATATCCCCCCATACACACACACACACACACACAAATCAGTGCCTCTCTCTCTCAGGATTCTCTTAGTTTGTTTGTTGTTTATCATCCTCACCCCGTCACCACCACTTTACCAGTATAGGAAATTCTAGGGAGATCAAAGTAAACACAGAAAAGGACATAATTACAGGACGGGTATAAGGGACATTTCCACCCAACGTGACATTGGCACACTGTTCACAACAGTATTCTATTGAGGGCGCAGTGCAATCTTGGGATTGTGCAATCGTTCACCTCGTGGATCTCATATGCAAGTTCAGTACTTTATCACATTTGTCATATGTGGCACTGCTACCAGTGAAAGAAGGTCTGTCCCTCCCTATTTCCCCTTCTCCTCTTGGAATCATTCGCCCAACAAACAAAGTTGACTGACAAATATCTAAATATACAGATAGTAACTGATGGGTCAGTTAATCTATTAAAAGTATTTCTAAAATCATAGGGAGATCAGGGTTACATAATTATATTTGCTCAATAGCTGGATATCACAGTGTTCCCTCAAAAGTGACACGAAGGGAAATGATCAACCACAGCAGTTTCTCGTGAATAGCAGCATTTATTTTTTTATTATTTATTTAGTAAACAATGTTTGACTTTGACAGATTTATCCATTTGATCAATGCTTACCTGTATCAAAGCTAGAAACGAAGGGGCTGAACTACAATTGAAACAGATCGCAGGTCTGGAGGTAAATATTGCTTTGTTAACCTTAGTTGTAAATTTCCTGCCTCGAGTCAGGTCGAATCAATGGAACAGCGCGCTGCATGATGTGTAAATTTCCCCTATACACGGCACTGCAAATTTCACGACCGAGACTGATTTTCGAAGTGAACGATTCGGCGGTTCTCGGAGACATTTAAATGTAATGACAGCAATTCATACATTACAGAAAACTGGTAAAAAATGACGCAAACTACAGTGACATCAAGTGCAAAACATTTATTTTCAAAAACATAATGAGTACATAAACAGCAGCTCTTTAATTCTGGTACCTTCTCTGGGGCATTGGGAAAGGGGGAGGAGGGTGGGAAATAATTGGAAAGGGCTGGTAAGGTAGGCAGGAGATTAGCTCTGGCTATCAAGTGAGAGGATAAGGTAACTTTAGTTGTTTTTTTCCTTCCCAACACAAACAGCCAAAATAATGAATATTGAATGCTTGAATATTAGGGGACCAGAATATAATAATCAGCCAGACTAGTCGAAATAAGGTATTGGCACACCCCTACATCTTATAATTAGGGTTGGCAAAATTCAATTTTAATTTTTTTACAGTTTCAATGTAAAATATTGATTTTTATTTTTAAACCTTTTCCCCGAGTTTTATCGATTTTAATTTTTACTGTTGCACAAAATTATGGGATTTTAAGCAATTATTTTGTTTTGCATCAATTTAATTTTTGCAACTGCAGTTAATGACAGTAAATGCTGAGGATTTACAAACTGATAAAAACAAAAGTGTTATCATCACATGTCAAAATAGCAATAGAACTTACTTTTCCTATCTGTAAATTTAGATGATTATCGAAGGAAACATTTTTTTGTCAGTGTGTATGCAGTAAAATCGACATTTATCAACATTTACTGATTTAAATCTAATCCTGCCAAGTCTACTTATAATTTAAAATATTAATATGCAGACAGACAGTGATTAGAAAAAAATAGCAGGGTCCTTTGCCAGAAAGCAGCATAAAGGCTGCTGAGAGGGAGATCCTGGAAATGGGACAGATGGTAATTACAGGGGAAAGGGTTAGAAAATGGATTGAAGCCCTGAAAATCGATAAGGCTCCAGGGTTGAATGCGATGTAGCTGAGGGTGGGGACATAGCATAACTGAACCCCTGGCAGGGTTATTCAATAGTTCACTACAGTCAGGGTTGGTTCTGAAAGATTAGAGGGTGGCAGACATGGTTCTGCTTCACAAGGGAGAGGACAAGGAGCAACCAGCTAACCATAGTCAGTCTTACCTCCATTGTGGACAAACTGATGGGAGACACTAGTCAAAGAGGACCTGGTAGACTACCTGGAGAGAAAAGGGCTACAGGACAGTAAACAGCACAGGTTTGTGAAAGAGAAGTATTCTTTGACTCAGTAACAGGGGTAGAGGATAAGGGACAAGCAGTGGATTCACTCTGACTTCGGCAAGCCATTTGACTCAGTGCCACAGAGAAGGTTCCTGGAGATGTTTGAGGATCTGGGAGCAGCAAAGGACCTGATTAGATGGATGGGACATTGTCTGGGGGGAGATTGTTTGGGGGGAGACAGCAAAGAGTGGTGTTAAATGGGGTCAAATCAGGGTAGAGGGAGGTCATGAGTGGGATGTAGCAGGGGTCAGTCCTGGGACCTGCCTGTTTCAAAATTTTCATCGGTGACACAGGAGAAGGAATCCAGGGCAAGATGTGCCTCTTTGCAGATGACACTAAGCTCTGTGGCAGGGTAGACAACAAGGAGAGGGTAAGGGAATTGCAGAGGCACCAGCAAAGTTTAGAAAGATGGTCCAAGATTTGGCAGTGAAATTCAACACTAAACAGTGCAAGGCAATCCACATAGGAACAAGAACCCCAGGATGGAATACTGGATGGGAAGGATTAAGATGACCACTAGTTCTGAGGAAAGGGACCCAGAATTCTTCATTAGTGATGCCCTAAAACCCAATAGCACATGTAACAAGGCCTACAGCAAGTCTACCAGAATGTTGGGGCATATTGGGAAGGGTTTTGATAGCAGAAGGAAAGAGGCAACACTATCTCTCCATAGTTAACTGGTGAGACTCCATCTGGAATACTGCACCCACTTCTGGAGTCCCCACCTAGGGAAAGATAAAGACAGGATGGAGGCAGTGCAGTATAGGGTAACCAAAACGATTCAGGGCCAGCAAGGTAGATCCTGTAAGGATCAACTTAGGGCACTGAACATGTACTCGCTGAAGGTCAGAAGGGAGAAGGGGGACATGATACAGACCTTCAAGTTCCTGAAAGGAATGAACAAGGTAAACAGCGAGGAATTATAAGGCAGGAATGGTGAGACAATAACAAGAGCACACGAGTGGAAGCTGACGAGGGGCGGGATTCAGAAGGGATGTGAGAATGTTTTTCTTTACAGATAGAGTGGTTGAGCCATGAAATAGCCAACTGGCTGAGGTGGTGGGAGCTACAACTCTTAATGGAGTCAAGCATGATTGGAACAGAGTTATGGACTTAACAGTTTTTCAGGGGGGTTGCAGTAACGCAGGGAGCAAGGTGGAAGGTGAGGGCAAAAACCCCATCTAGATAATCGAGACAACAGGTCACTGGGTAAAATAGGGTGAAAGAGGGGAGAGAGTAGATGGACCGATAGTCTTTTTATGCTGACATTGTCTATGTTTCTATGTCTTTATTTCAGTCACAGCAGGGCCCTAATGGGGAAAAGGGGTTAGGCAATGAGGTAGTTCATAATGTACCTGCACGTTCTTCTGTGCTCTTCCGGGCTCAGGTTACATACACAGGGGCTGCTGTTCCCTCTCTCTTCTAGGC
Source organism: Neoceratodus forsteri (assembly GCA_016271365.2). Classification (NCBI taxonomy): domain Eukaryota; kingdom Metazoa; phylum Chordata; order Ceratodontiformes; family Ceratodontidae; genus Neoceratodus; species Neoceratodus forsteri. The sequence continues at coordinate 157,255,163 of JADMNL010000032.1, read as the reverse complement.
ACAGTGAAACATTGATAACCCGGTATGTACTTTACACTCTCTTTTAGGCACAGCCCACACCTGAATGCTCTTAAACCCTCAAGGGGTGTTTGTAAATCCTAGCCAGACGGCCTTGCCCAGGATATGCTTTCCCAAAAACTATGATACAATGAGGGCTGTTGTAGGCCAAGCCCTGAGTTTACTCAAAGTTTTCTCAGGCCAGGGGATCTCCCTCGATGCACTGGGGCAATGGTACAGTCGCAGTAAGTGCCTCTCTGACTGGTTTCACTCTCTCTCTCTCTTGCTCTCCTCATTCTGTGAAGGCTTCTGGTGTCGGCTGGTACAGCAGCTGTTTCTCCAGTCCAAGTAAGGACTCTCCTGACCTTAGCATTTTTCAGATGATTTTCTGATACACAGGGCAGCACTGCCTGTGAAAACTCAATCCTATCTACCCAACATGGAACCAGAATTTGTCAGCACGAAAGGACTGTTTGGCCCACCCAGTCCACCTAGATGTTCCCTGCTTAATCTGTCTCTGCAGATACTGTCTTCCCTCCTCCCTGCTTGTTTTCTAATACACCCCTACATCTATCCCATGTGTGTGTAACTTAGACGCCATGTCCCAATAGGCTACTACCCCTGCCTTGTGGGCCCATAAACAAGGTTGAGGGGCCTGGGTTCCTATTTTGATATTGAACTGCTTTTTTCCCAGAATATAACATTGTTGGGCAGTGCCTCCATTCAGAGCATACTTTTACGTGGGTCTAATAAAAACCTGGCAAAATCCCCTGGGATGCTGTACCCATCCACACTACCATTTTGTCACCCCACACATGGATCAATAACCAAAACCCCACATTTCAGCATTTCAGAATTATTGATTCACTCTAATAATATGCTGACATGCCAAATTTTATAAAACATGGTTAACCAACATTTATCTACGAGAGGGTGAGGGTTGTGAAAGGGTGAAATGGAAGCAGATGTTAAACATTTGCATTGATTGACATTATTGTTATTGTCAACAAACAATTATTTGGCATTTTGGATTCAGATGAATATTACATTGGCCACCCACCAACCTCTGATATATTCAGGTTTATAAAATGGGCTTAAGAAATCCAGGTCTCTGATTGGCTACTACATCATCTGAGCTGTGTCCTTATCAGATGATATAGTAGCCAACCGGGACTACTGCCCACCATGATGCCCCACACGACAATTAGATCAGTGAGCTCTGCCAAACCTAACACAAACTCTCACTAGCAGAGCTCACTGAAGCGGCAGCAATCCACCACAAGGGCACTCCGCACCCGCAGTATCACAGTACAGTCAGCATATCTCACTCAGATGCCACAAAATCCCCTTCTGACACAAAACTGTAAAGTGTACTTTTCTTCTACTCACAGAGCTTTTGTTCCTCGTATTTCCACCGCGATCCTCTGTCATCCTCGCTCGGATCCCCGTAGTCCACACTCACCCCCTCCCACACTTTATCACTTCCTATAACTCACACCCTTCACAACAGAGGAAGAACATTAGCAGCAGAATACTTCTCGCTATGAATCGAAACTTTTAATTTTTCTCAGTGTCCGTTGCGGTTTAAAAAAAGCAGGAAGCGGTATCCTACGGCACCTGGCAATAGACACGCTCGCTCCCAGTGGCCAAAAAGGAACATGTTCACTCCTGACACTGCTTGCAATTCGGCGACTTCACTACCTATAAAAAAAATCTCTGAAAACTAAAACACATGTAGTTATTTCTCCCGATGTTTACCACCGCAGTTTCACAGAAGCAGGAAGCGGTATTGTACGGCACCCAGTAACGGACACGCTCGCTCCCAGCGGCCAACTAAGAACATGGTCGCGCCATTTATTTCTGCCAATATTTGATCACAGAGATGCAGTCACATAGACAGACACGGTGGCACCTGTCAGTGAAAACACATACTAGCTCTCAAGATATAGTGCTAAAAACAGGTAAACATAACCTAAGAAAGCCACAGAAATCCAGTACTTTAAATGAAACACTTTTTTAAAGTGACTTCATAGGGGGACTATTTTTCCTATTTGAAGTATTAAACCTTCTATTTTTTATATATTTTTTACTTTATCTCTTTTCCTTTTTACTCATTAAATGATCAATAGATATTCCTTTTTTATAAAGCAATAACACACTCCGGGGTATGGGTTATCACCTGATAGAAACACGCCTAGGGGCATAAGGCACTCGGCGCAAGCACCTCGTGCCTAAGTACACCCCTAGGCGTGTTTTATCAGGCGATAACCCACACCGCGGAGTGTGTTATTGCTTGCTTAACTTGCTATTTAACTAGCTGCACAAGATGGTAAACACATATGCCCAATGCCCACACTGGTACCATTCCCCAATCTGTATTAGAACCCTACAATTCTAAACCTATCTGTTTACCCAGTACTAACTGTTGAGTTGCAGGCCTAATAACTGGATGGCTGGCATTGGGGCCCTTAAAGGAACATTAGATTAGCACCTTTTTTTTTTTTTTGTTGTACATTCTGTTTTCTACACAGGGGGCCAGGGCATCTCGCGGGAGTGCCATCACAGCCAATGCCTCTACTCCCCAGTCTGGGGCCTCCATTCCCCCAGGAGACACATTGCTGAGCATGACCTTCCAGACTCACAGACCTATCCAGGTCCCCCAGATCACCCTCCTGGGGGAGGGCCCCCACCTGACCTACCTGGCGGCCTGTCTGAGATTAGAGGGATGGTTCAGGTCCAGGGATTCAGGAGAGCCAATGGAAGGCAGGTCCAGTGTCAGGATATGAGCCTGGGCTCCCAGGGCCTCCCACAGAATTTTTCCTTTGTTGTGTTTCCCCCTTGGGATGCACCATGCAATGGCTCCTGTGTGGCTTCCACCACACCTCTACTGCTGGAGTCTGCCATCATCCTGCCCTCTACAGCATCCTGTGTGCTTGTGCTACCTCCAGTTTTGGCTGGAGGCCGCTACAGCACTGGGAACACCCCACAACCTTCCCTGGGAGAAGACAGCAGTCCTCCAGATGCTCAATCCTCTCTCACCCCTGCTGACCCCCAACAGCCCAGGTCCATTCTTGAACCCGGGTCAGCAGTGTGATGCAAGGTGTGGCATCCAGCACCTTAACCCTCAGCACCACCGGGCTGACTAGATTAGCATCCTTTCTTTTGTTTATCTTTAAATCAAACTCTGTAATAGACAGGTAACTCCCACACTCAAGAAACTTGGGCTCTAGACACTGAAACATGGAAAACACCACTTTAACTATTTACATGTCCCTTCAGGCTTTGCAGAGCTAATCTGCATACTCATAATTCTGTAGTCATCATTACGAAAAGTCAAATTCAGGCTTCAGAAGGTAGACTCAGGTAGTCACAGCATGACTAATTCGCACTTGGCTGAAATGCAGGGGAAAGGCTTGCAGCGTGCCTCTTACTGACTGCAGGCTCTTGCAGCTTTTGCAGACTGGAAAATGCCTCTCAGCTTCTTTTTGAAGTTGCCCATCTTCATAAGCTGAAGTCACATTCTGGAATCTTAACCAGCACTGGGACTAGGGCCAGCACGCCTCAGACCCCCACGTCTAGGCTATGGCCCTTTAGAGGAGATGCATATGGTAGTACTAAGGCTGTCACACTACCAGGCTGACTCCCAATGCTGATCACAGGCACAGGCAACAGTCTCCTAATCACTGAGTCACCCATAGCTTAGGGATCAGAGCACTGGCACGGTATGCCAGGGACCTGGGTCCAAGTCCCAGTCGGAGTCACACTTTCCATTTCATGATTTAAAATTGCCTCTCAGTAGCTTAACTACACTGAGAAAAGTTGTTTTGTGTTTCCTGACATATGCCTAAGTTGCTGGTTATGCAACACATAGAAAGGAAAACAAAATGGTTATATTAAATGCACGCTGAAAATAGAGTTAAAAAATCTACGTTTCAACCTTAGGTCTTCTTCAGAGAAAAAAAACAAAGTTAGTGTCTTTTCTCTTTAAGATATTTCCTGAAGAGACCACAAGGTCAGAAATAGATTTTAACTCTATTTCTATTTTCAGCATGCATTTAATATAACCATTTTGTTTTGCTTTTAGAACACATGCTGACGCAGCGCCTTGTTTTTGTTTTTTTACACTTAGAAAGGAATATGTGCGTGCCTCAAGGGAAACCCAGAAGCCTACTAATCACTGAACCTCCCATAGCTTAGGGGTTAGAACACTGGCACGATATGCCAGGGGCCTGGGTTCAAGTCCCAGTGGAAGCCACACTTTTCCTTTCACATTTCCTCCTTTATGTATCTGAAGAAAGTCTTATCCCCTTTAGTGGTCACTTTGGCGATTCTTCCCTCTGTCTGTGCTTTGCTCCCCTCCTTGACTTGCCTGCTTCCCTCTGCTTTACTAGACTGTATACTGATGCCGGAGCAACAGCCCAACCATGAAGACCATCACAGCGACAGGATTTAGGCAAAATCTGCATGTTGCTGTGATGGCCCCTGCCAGACACTAAGACTGCCTCTCAGAGTGTATTGTTCCCCCCCCCGGTCCAACCCCGACTCAGAGTTAGAATCCTAGAGACCAGGGGGTGTGGGGTGGCAGAGCCCCCACATGGGGGTTCAGGGGTGAAGCCCCCATGGAAACACAGAGAATCCTGACACTGCATTGCCAACACTGCACTGCAGCTGTTGAGATGTCTCGTGCGTGGGGTCGTGCAGCATGGTAAAACCTCACTAGGCATACTTCCCTGTCCTCCTCCTCCTCCTCCTGTATTTCCTTATACCTCCTGAATGCCACCCTTTTTTCTTTTACCACCTTTGCCACTTCCTTATAAAACCATTGCAGTCTGTTTCCTTCTGCTTTTACTCACTTCCTTCATGCACGAGTTAGTTGCATTAGTTATATGCTCTCTTATTTTTGCCCACTGTGCCTCGACCCCTATCTGGCAATCCTCCCCCCCTCCTTTGAAGACAGTTTCTGAGGCAGTCCTCCATTTCTTTAAAACCAACTCTCCTAAAGACCAGGACCCTCATCCTTGTGTTGTTAGCCATTGTTCCTGTCTTAATGTTAAACCACACTGTGCAGTGATCATTCCTACCCAGGGGACTGCCCACTGAGACATCTGCAGTGCTGTCCCTGTTTGTAAGCACCAGTCCAGCACTGCCACATCTGTTGTGGGTTGTTTTAACTAGCTGCTTGAGAAAAGCCTCTTGTAGGGAGTCAAGGATGGCCTTGCTCCTTGCAGAAGCTGCAGTTGGAAGGCTCCACTCCACATCTGATAGAATGACATCACCAACTAGCAGCACCTTCCCCTTACTTACCAGTCTGATTATGGCTTCCCCAAGTGTCGCAACTTACTCCTCTCCCTGTTCTGGAGGCCTGTATACAACCCCAGTGTGGAGAGCAGCCCTGAAGCCTGTCTCCAGGGTGAACCACAGCACCTTCAGGCCTTCCTCTTCCTTCTGGTGCCCCTCTACTTCCATTTCATTGATTACCTCTCTCAAGTATAAAACAATACCTCCTCCCTGCCCTGTCTCTCCTGAACATAGAGTAGCCTGGTACTGCCTTGTCCTAGTGCACCATGACTCAGTAATGGCCACTAAATCCAGGTCAGCCTCCGCTATGATGGCTTCCAGGTCTGGAATTTTATTTCCAAGATGCCTTGAATTGGCATTGTACACATGACTCTCCACACCTTCCTTCGCCCCGCGTGCTGCCCTGCTTGCCTGTCCCATGCCTGATTGTGTTTTCCCTGAAGCTCCCCCTGACTTTCCTTCTATCTTTTTAATTTCCTCATTCTTTGTCTCCTTCAATCCTCTACCCTCTCTTACCTGAGTTTTACCCCCTCCCCCCCTTTTTTCTTCTGTCTTGTCCCAATCCCTGCCTTTCCACACCCCTGCTCTAGAGGCATTTTCTCTCCCTGGGCCCCCCTCCCTGTGGTCCTGTCATCTAGGTGGCAATTAGTATCTCCCTTTGTTTTACTCCCCCCCTCGGCTAGTTTAAATGCTCATCCAAGTAGCATTCCACACAGCACATACTGGTAACGAGTCCCTAGAGCACAGCAATAGCAAGAGCCTGACTCTGCTACTGGATGGGCAGCTTCCCAGATTAGCTGAGCTCATAGTTCAGGTATGGCAGGACTACTGCATAGCAAAGTATCGCAACAATTTCTGCAGCCATCAGCTTTCACTTTTGTGCTGGGTTAGCATGCTACTGCCTATTATGTATCGCAGGAGTTCTGCTTCTCACTCTCTCTCTCTCTCTCTCTCTCTCTCTGGCAGACATGCAGTCTGTCTTTGCAGATAAGCACAGCAGCAGCGAGCTACCTTTCTCTCATAGCACACAGGCACCTCCCTCTTCAGGATCTCATGCAGATCTGACTGGACTTGGACACAGCCCCTGCTGTTCATTGAAGAATGCCAACTTACCATTTGCCCACTGCGTTGTCGATCCCACTGGGGCCAGGCTGGTTCACTCATTGTCCAGGAATTTGCATCAGGATTCAGACAGTCCTATGTCCCAGGAGCCTTCCAGGCTCTCCAACCGTATTGGCTGTCATGAACCCATGACTCCCGTTGCCACGCTGATGGGGGCCAGGGTGCACCAAAACGGTGGTGCTCCATTTGCTGTGGGAGCACTGACCTCAAAGTCATATTTAACAGGGCTCCTGAGAATAAACAATGTAATATTCCTCCCTGTGCACTGCACAAAATCGCGCTTAGCGTCCAACGACTGCTCTGGTCAGGGCAATCCTCACTCCATTTTCAGTACCAGTCATGCTTCTTTATGGTGGCAACTCCTAGTCCACTCATCCTCTTTGTGACTACCCACCCACCCTCCCTCCTTCCCTCCTCATGCCTCTGATTTGGATAATTCTTCTGTGCGATCCCACTTGGGTTTGAAGTCAGTAACGTGCACCTGGTCTTGTCTGGACCAACTTGATCTTGATGGAGCATCAAGAGGGAGAGAGGTTCTCCATCTTCCTGTCATCAAAATCTGATGTGTGGTATTCCATCCAGAAATCTGACATACCAGCTCAGACTAAATACAGTTTCTGTGTGCTTCTATGTACATTGCATAAAATTCTCAAAACCTGGCATTCAAAATGGAATACAGCAGACCAAAGCTAGTGTTCTGCTCCAATATTTGGTATGCATGGAACGCCAAAAGAATGTAAACTCTGAGCCCTGCTAAGAGGGGGGAAGCAACATGGGAGTTTCATTTTAAATAATTTATTCTTCAGCTTATTTAGCCAGCTAGCTCAGCTGGCATGCAACATCTCATTTCCTGTGGGGTCAGGCTTTTACCCTTATCCACAGCTGAGTGGACTTGAGCACTGGGAGGTTACGTTGGTATGGGTTTTATTGCTTCTATAAGGCATTGTTCCAAGTCCTGGAGCACCTGTACAAGATTTTACAAAATCCATAAAAACATTTAACCATAAAACAGTAATAAATATCACAAATCTCACCAATAAGCAAATATCATACGAACACTAAAATAAAAAGTTATATAGAAACCTGAAAGGTTTACAATCTACCTGACTGCTTTCAACAGGAAGGTTTTTTTTTCAATTTATGCCTAAATATAGAGAGAATACCTGAGTGCAAATCCCCCCAGGAAGCTCATTCCAAAGGGCAGGGTCCACCACCAAAAAGTCTACAGCGGGCTTCAGTCTGGAAAGTGATACCCAGAGCAGAGCCTGCGCCCTGGATTCCAGATCCCTGGAAGGCATGTTGGGACTCAAGAGCTCAATGAGGTATTGGGACCCAGTCCCTTTGGGGTTTTGTGTGTCAATAAAAGGACCTGGATGTTAATGTACTATCTGACAGGCAGCCAGGCATGAACATGTAGCGAGGGGGTGATATGCTCCCTCACTGCCCAGTTCTGCACCAGATGCAGACGATGCAACTGAACCCCAGGTAAGCCTAGAGAGCTCAACATTAGTTGAGACAAGAGAACAGGAAGGCATTTATTTTACTTACTTATTGAAAACTGGCAACTGGGAAAGGCAAACTGAGCTGAGGCTCGTTTCCAGATGTGAACGGGGGGGGAAGGGAGTACAAGCAAAACAGTGCATCAGTGACACAGTGGACAATTCAGTGACAGTTTAAATTGCACAACAGCACAGTAAATACAAATAGAATTTCTTGAGTAGGAAGTTGGTTGAGAAGATCATCAGAAATGAGCAGGGAGCACAGGCCTGGCTTGCATAAGGTCACACAGTGAGTGTTAGGCTCTGATCCGAAGATCTTCCGGTTCCCAAGCCTGTGCTTTAACCACCAGACCATACTTCCTCAGATGAGGTGTTAAGACCTATGGGGGCTGTGTCTTTTAACTAAGCCCTCCTCGCCGCACACACAAACACACACAGAGTTATTATATGAAAATGATAGTGGTGCATGAGCTACTGAGATCTATGGAAGAACTATGTGGACCAAGCCCCTTGCAGTTCCATTCCTCAATCATTCCAACACTGGAAACGAAGGAGTAAGAATTTGTTGCCATCAGAGTACTTGAACTGCCCAGCTGTCTACCAGAATAAGAAAACCTTTCTGCATCTGCCTTTAGGCTTCAGAACAATATTCATCTGAGTGGACAAACACGAATTCTGGAAATCACTGTAGCAAATCCATTTGTGTCTGAAGCCATTCAACAGCACCATCTGGTGGGAGAAGTGCAAACAGCAATGTGTGCACGTTTCCTTCTCCCAGTGTTTATCCCTACGGCTCAGTATTACCCAAACGTTAAAAAAGCTAGTGGGGGTCTGATGGGAAATATCATGCCAGCATCATTCTGAAAAATGAAGGAGACTCATGTCAGATCCCATCCATCACAGAGCAGTAAACAGCAAACAGGGCTCTGTACAAAGACAATACAACACAAGGCAATACAAGCAATAATAAATGACAGGGTGTAGCAGTGTAAATTATCACACACTCCAGATGGGTTGTGAGGCACAAGGCACAGCTGAGTGCCTTCAACCGTCTGGGAAGTGAGATAATTTATGGCATTACTGCACATCCTGGAGTATGTTATTGCTTTTATCAAATGGTTTTGAAAGCTACAATATCAAGAAAGAAGAAAGTAAAATTTGAACCATGTGATAATATGAAATGCGCAGTCATGTGACCAGTTTTGACCAGATTGCATCTTTGATCCACCATATTATTTTATCTCATGTTCTTCATGTAGGAGCATCCCAAAACACTTCACAAATGTTAATAGGGAGATACAGGATAAAAAAATCAGAAACAATCAACACATGCTATCCATGACATAACATTATGAGAGTTTAAAGACAAAGTATAAAATAGGAGTGAAACAGGCTCACATGGGAAAAGTGGTTAATTCTTAAAGGCATGTAAAAAAGAGGCATAATCTTTGGCTGAGATTTTTTTTTTTTTGTTATGGAAGTATCTTCCCTTACACTGTACAACTAGGGCGGGGATACTTTCTGTCATCCAAATTGGTCTGTTGGATACATTTTGTCATGGGCAAAGATCCTAATTTTGTCTCACTGATTGATACTACCCTGGGGTCTTTGGTGGATAGTTGCCTCCCCACCCCTACCCTGTTTTGCTATGTCTCCACCCCACCCATCTGAACTGTATTACGTTTTAGTCGGTACTTAGTCACCACAGATGGACCCTCATGCTGGGGATCCAGCACTGGCTGGGTGAGGAGCCCTTGCAGGGGTCTGCCACCCAGGATGTGCTTTATATTAGGTCGGGGTGCACATTTGAAGGATTCTAAGCCCTCTTATATCAATGCTAAGTATGGTAAGAACTTATTGTGGTACATCAGGGGACTCTAGCTATGAAATCTTTATTGTGCAGGTTCAAGGCTGGACCCGTTGGACTGTTTTTCATGTTTGTAACATTCTGAAAAAATGCAAATAAACATAAATAAAAAAAAAAAAGAATTGTTCTTCCCAGCCATAACCCACTGCAGGGATATGCCCTAGTCTCAGGGATATACCCTGCTTTAGGCTGGACATCCATGCTTAGCCAGGTCTTGCTCTGCCCTGTGCATCCCTCACAGCTTTTCCCTCCATGACAAGCACTCCACAGGAGGTCCATTCTCCCCTCTAAACTGGTCCACCTGGATGGACAGGATCTGGTGATGTTCAGTGCTAGAACCTATCTCACAGGAGCCCAGCCATCATACAGATGGGATACAATTTTTCCCCCCAGCTTTATCCTTCCCTCCTTCCTCCCCTTGGCATTGGTGGAGTTCATGAGGCCTTGTCTGCAAGCAGAGATGTCCTGAGGAGGGACAAAGCTCCTTTGGCCCACTGCAGGGTTCACTACAGCATTGGTGTCCCTCCTGACTGCAATGCACAACCAAGCAGCAGCTGCTACAGCCCAGACTGCCTACCAGCGTTGTGTCTACTGGAGTCACTGGCACGGCTGTACAATGTGCTGTTGCTGGGTCATCTAAGCGACCTTTTTAGGCCTGAGACCTTACATAGTGGAAGAGTATTGAGTAGGTGAAAAGATGCAGGGTGACTGTTCCAAATATCAGGTGCAGCAGTGGAGAAAGAAATGACATCCATCAGTAGAGAGTTTATGTAAAATTATAAAAGACTCTGAATAAGAAAATGCTTTCTTCTACCTTTTGAGATATTTACAGTTTAGTTCAGTTTCAGTTTCAGTTAATGTTAATTATACTGTCAACATATTTGTAAGGACTAATGCATGATGATAGCCATAGCTGTACACCTGAAACTACTCTGTAACCCAAGTCTTTCTCTGTATGAAAATATGTATTGTTATCCCAGGTTGCCCCTGAAAAAGGGACCTTCGTGGCTCAGTGGGCCTACCCGGTCACCAAATCTTAAATAAATAAATAAATTATATATATATATATGTGTGTGTAAATATATGTACTGTATCTATAATAGGGGCATGGTAGCGCCCTATAGTTAGGGTTGAGTAGCGTTTAATGTTAAACCCCTAACTTTGCACCTTTAATAACGTTGCCCCCATTCAACAGAATTGCATGAAATGTTGCATACATTACACAGTCTGGAAGGCAAGATATCTTGATGGGGCAAGCTTTATGACATTTGGATGTCCAGATTCTGAGATCTGGATAGTGGAAAAAGTAGAAAAATCTGGGGTTTGGACTGTTTTTTTGTTCTCACCTACAGCCCAGATAATTTGGAATTTTGTTCTGAAATTTTCAGGGTATAAGGGGCTTGTTCCAGAAAGAGACTGTTTTTCAGTGTGGCAAAGAAATATTAATCGGTTCCCAAGTTATAAGGATTTGATTTCTTTGTTCTGAGCATGCTTAATAGGGTTTTTCATTTACATGTCCGATGCAAAAGAAAAATTTCTGGCTCGTGAAAGAAGATTCTTCTTTGTGAGCCGAAATTTTTCTTTCATGAGAAAAAAATCTTCTTTCGTATGGTCACCATCTTTTGATTTTTTTTTTATTTGAAAACCCATAAAAGGAGAAAAACAAACGCATGAATCTAACTAAACAGGACTTGTTTAGATTGATTCTGGAGGTTTTTTCTCATATAAACAACTCCAAAATATAGTTTTGGGACAGTCATGAAAACCTTGGTGGAAGGCTTAGTGAGGGCTTAGCAAGGCCTCATATAAAAGAATTATGGTTCTTTTGTGAGCTCAGCAGCATGACATCAACAGTGGGACTTCATTTATTTATGACTTTGCTAACCGGGTAAGTGCACTGATGGCAGGGATCGCTTTCAGGCACAACCCGGGCCATGGCAATGGCACAGTAGGTACAGTAAAACAATATACAATAACAAATACAGTAAACAAATAAATAAAATATAGAATACAAAAGCAAAACAGAATACATTTGAGCATAAAGGACAAGTGAAATACAATGGTGCCTGGTAAATGCAAGTGAATACAGATGGTAGAACTTTCTTGGTTTTTGTAGCTGCAGCTAGAGTGCTACTGCTGGCCTGAATGAAAGCAGAGAGCCAGCAATCACTGGGTAATACAAAAGAACTATAGTTCTTTTTTGAAATCAAATGCATGAACTATGGTTCTTTCATGAGCTCAACAGCAGGATTTTCTTTTTATTTAATCAATAAAAATGTTTATTTTTGGATCAAAATCAAATACATAGAATACATTCAACAAATGCATGTATGGAAACATTAGAAAGTACAATATTAAATATGATCATAGTAAATTAATAACTCTGTATATCATATATCAGATTATCGATAAAAACACAGTTAAAAAGCTATTAATACAAATCAGTCTTGCTATATGATAGCTAGTAATCAAATGGTGAAATAATTATTAAATCTTAAGCATATAAATAATATCTTGAGGTAAATATCTTACAATCAGAATTTAAGAAAACTTATTTTGTAATAATAACTTATTTATCTAAGTTGTGCTGATACTATAAAAGGCTTGCCTAACTAGCAATAGTTACCCTTTTATACATATACCTAGTAGTAAAAAAAAAAATAATCTTAGCCCAGCAAATGCCTGTCTTACTTTATAACATCATTTGACAGAAGACGGCCCAGTTTGCGCTGAGGGTTGAGGCGCTGGATGCCATACACCGACGCACCGCTACCGCCACCCGGTTCGGGAATGGACTCGGCTGCCGGGGTCTGGCAGGGAGAAGGAAGGATTGAGCACCCTGCGACAGCTCTCCTTCCTTCGGGTTGGGTGAGGGACATGCGCCACGCTGCAGTGACACCCAGTGGAGGCTGGGTATTTGGCAAGCTGCGGGCATCTACATGGGGTGGGGAGCCAGCGGACGTCTGCACATCAGTGCGTTGACATCATCACACGTCTGGATCTTCAGGGGTCAAAAACTGGAAAAATCAAGGGTCTCTCTGCCTCTATGAAGCCCACCCGGGCTTCAATTAGCCTCTGCCGCTGGATCCCCCAACTAGATACTGGTTCCGCGGGCTGGATAGGGGACCAGTTCCACAGCCTCGCCATCCAGGGGGGGAAAGCCAGAGGTGACCGGGGGATCATGGCAATAGGCAGACGGTGGAAGACCACAGCCGTGACCAGGGGCCAAAATTTGGTGGAGAGCCCCGCAAAAAAAAAAAAATCATTTCACAGATAATCAGATAGAAAGAGGGAAACAGAAGAGATAAAAGCAAGAAAGTAGATATAGAATAAGTTAAAACAGCATCTAGAAAACAAAGTTGTTATTCAGATCTGGAATTTGTAAAACCTTTACTCTCCAAACTTTTGTAAATTGAATCCAATCAACCGGGCCCCAAGGGTAGAATTATGGTTGAGTATTATTATTGTCAGAGACAAGACAGGACACATACAGAGGTTAAAATGTAGCCTCCAACAAACCACCCTCCTCACTGATTGGTCTTTCATCAGTAAATAGTCTATATATACTACCAAATTTGTTTTCAAACTTATGACACACTTCTCAATTGTAAGGCCAGTCTCTCTACTCTGAGAATCTCCAGAAAGTTATTTTTCCATTCCGTGAATGAACAGATTTTTTCCTGTAACCAACTTTTAAGAATACTATTTCTAACTGCTATTCCAATAAGGAGCAGAGAGTGCTTTTGTTCAATGGACCAAACCTTTTCCTCAGCAAAATGACCCAAAATGCAAGTTTCAATATTAATCTGGGTATATATTTGGAATGGTCTGGAACTCACTACGAACTTTTTCCCATAACTCCTTAGTGTGACTGCATTCCCAAAATATATGTGTTTAGTGTGCCTTCAGCTTTTTTTTTTTTAATCTTTCTTTCTTCACTCCACACTACCTGAACTCTTTCAGGAGTGGTCACTCGGTGTCCCGGTCCTGATCCTGCCCATCTGAAGCCCCCTCTTGCTCATTCCAGCTATCCTCGCTACCACCCGGCCCCCTGGCCTCTGAGTCCCCCGAGGCAGGACCGCAGACATGCTCCCCTTGGTGCTCTATCTTAAATCTAGTCTGGTGGAGCAAGGTGGTAGAGAGCACACAGGAGCAAGAGGACAGCCCAACACTGGGCATGGTGGACTGACCCTTCCATCACCTATCAGGAGGGGGAGAGTTTTTCTGTTTTCTTGTTCTGCCCTCACCCCAACCCCCGAGGTGGATCCCCAATGTGCAGTGACACCAGGGCACGTCCTGTCATAGATCTGCATCCCTCTAGAGAAGCCCTGAAGCAGTGCAGTACCTCCGGTCTCCACTGGAGGTCACTGCTGTGCCGGGCATAGTCCCTGGTGCCCCCCTGAGGAAGGAGAGCTGTCCTCCAGATGTTTGATTCTTCCTCTCCCCTGCCGACCCCCAGTGGCCCAGGCTCATTCCTGAACCCAGGTCGCTGGTGTGGCGCGAGGTGTGGTGTCCAGCGCCTCAACCCTCAACGCCACTGGGCTGGCTGCCTTCAGCTTTGTCACACTTATTATAATTGGGATTGCGAATCAGGCCCATCTTATACATGAGTACAGGTGTGAAAAAAACAAGTTGTGAAGTGTCTTATAGTGTACCAACCTTAGGTTTACTGCTGCAAAAGTTTTAGAAGCCAATGACCATATCTTCTCCCACTTCCAACTGTGTGTACTTAACCCCAGCTCTGTAGATCATCTACTTGCTGGTTCAGGGATCATTCCTCTGCTGCATTTTAGGAGTAAATTATAAATGGTTGAGACAGAAGCACTGCTGTGCATGCATCCCAGAAAGCAGATTGTATTGCTGCTAGGTGTAATATCTAATTGAATTTTTTTTTCTCAGAAGAAGCCAGAAGGGGAAGGAATGAAACATATTCAATTCAGTGCTTTAGAGTAACTGGTAATTGCTATTTTTCTTTTAAACCTAGATTGTGGGCTTTTAGTGACACTGTACTTTCTTCGTTGTCTTTACTTAGAATTGTTTTTGGGCTGTTGAAAATTTAAAACGTAGTGGTGGTGTAATTCTGTGCTGTCTTTAATTGCTGCAAATTTTCCCCTCCCTCCCCTTCCCCAGCTCTTAATTATATGCCCTGTTAAATCTGATTGACAGGAGCTAAACACAGAGTATAGAAGGGTGTGACACTGAGGTGCTGCCCTATCTGCATGCATCTCTCTGGATCATGGATGAGGTAACCAGACTCAGAGCGAAGTAACTGGGTCAGGAGTACCATCACCCCTATCCAGAGACCACCCAGTTCAATGCAACTGCCTCAAAGGATGCCGAGAACTAAGAGTACTTGGATGACAGGGCCAGGAGGGTTAGGAGCGGTCAGGCAGAGGCACATCCCAGATCCTATTCCACTCAAGAACTCATATGCCACACTGGCAAACGAGGACAACCAAATAGAGGTACCCAGAGAAGTGGAAGGAAAGGATGTGGAGGTTAGCCAAGGAGGTGACCTCAGCGGGGAAAGCAGTGGACCCCAGAGGAGGAGGAAGCGAATCCTGGTGGGGGACTCCATCATAAGAGGGATTCAGCTAGGAACACAGGAGGGGGAGGACAGGGAGGTGAGGTGCCTACCAGGTGCCACGGCATAGAGGGATGGAAGGAAGATCCTGGGGATCACTGGGAAGGCAAGACGGGATGGTGAGCTGGATGTCATTATCCACCTAGCTACTAATGACCTGGCAAATGGGGAGCCAAAGGAAGTTCAGGAAGAGTTTAGGAAATTGGGGAGGGGTCTCAAGCAAGTAGCTACTTCTGTCACTTTCTCAGAAGTACTTCCTGTGAGAGGCAAGGGAGAGCATAGGAGTGCATGCACCAGGAACTTTAACTCATGGTTGAAGAACTGGTGCTGTGAGGAAGGGTTTGGATTAATTGGTGACTGGGGACCCACCTGGAGGGATGGAGGTTTGTTCAAGCCTGACGGCCTGCATCCATCCTGGAGGGGAATCCAAGCACTCAATGATAAGTTTAAATGCTACATTGACAAGCATTTAAACTAGCAAAGGGGGGTGGCAGGCCAGCAAGGAGGGTACCTACTTGCTCACCCCCCACAGCTAGCAGTGGAACCAGTGAACCAGAGGAGTGGCTATCTCTGCAAAGCAGTGTGCAAAAGATGGAGATTAGTGCCTAAGAGGTGGATAGGCAGAAAAGGGGCAAAATTCAGCAGAAGGGCAGACAGCAAGAAGAACCAGGGATAAAGGACAACCAAGGTAGGGGCTGGAGTAGAACAGCAAAACAGTCTAGGGAGGTCAAATCATGGAAAGCCATGTGTGCAAATGCCAGGAGCCTTAGCAACAAGATGGAAGATCTGGAGGCTGTCATGGTGCAGTCAGACCTGGACATTGTGGCCATCACTGAAACCTGGTGTAATGATAACCACGACTGGGAGATGGCCATACCTAGGCCGACATATTCAGAAGAGACAGAGCAGGCAGGAAGGGAGGAGGAGTGGCACCTATGTGAAAAATGGAGATACTGTGGGTTAAGCTGGAAAGGAAAATGGGGACAGCCATCCGCACAGGTGTGGTCTATAGACCACCAGCCCAGGAGGAAGAAACAGATAGGGAGCTGATGCTAGCCATCCAAAGGATGGCAGACAAGGGAGGTAGTACTGGTTGGGGACTTCAATATTCCAGACGTGGACTGGAGCATCCCAGCAGCAGAATCAACTAGGAACAGATTTATCCTGGACTCCTTCAGGGTGCCTTCCTCAAGCAACTGGTCATGGAACCAACTCGGCAGAAGGCAATACTGGACCTTGTGCTCACAAACAGGGACAGTGTGATGGGGTAACAGTGGGAGCACCTGGGAACAGTGACCACCAGTCATTGTGGTTTGAAATCACAGAAAGAGCAGAACCAAACCACAAAAACACGTATCCTGGATTTTAGGGGGCAGACTTTGGGAAAATGGGGAGATACTTGAAGAGGCATTAAGAGGAATGGGACAGGAATCAGGGGTTGAGGAACAGTGGGCGGTATTTAAAATGGGGATTACAAGAACAACATAATTATGCATTAAGCAGGTTAGCAAGAGGAAAAGGAAGAGGAGACCATTATGGTTTTCCAAAGAGGTAGCAAAGAAAGTGAAACAAAAGATTGCATTCAGGCAATACAAAAAGACACAGGCAGAAGGGATAGGGAGAAGTACCAGGAGAAGCAAAGGGAGGCAGGAAGTCAGTAAGGAAGCCAAAGCTCAGACAGAAGAACACATTGCAAAATCAGTGGGTAGAGGGGACAAAACTTTACAGGTACATAAGTGAAAAAAAGAAAGACAAAGGGAGGGATAGTGAGACTGAAGGGGGAGGATGGGGGCCACGTGGAGGATGAAAACAGTAAAGCTGACATATTGAACAGGTATTTCTGCTCAGTCTTTACTGAGGAAGAGGAGGGTAATGGGTCTGAAGGGAGTACAAGGGGGTGAGAATGGTGCAGAAATGAACACAAGTCCCTTTACACGAAAGGGTCCTGAAGGAACTGGAAGTAATAAGAGTTGATAAAGCAATGGGGCCAGATGGGGTGCACCCCAGGGTCCTTAAAGAACTAAGAGAGGTGGTGGCTGAACCTCTGGCTATCCTGTTTAGCCAATCACTGGAAACAGGGGAGGTACCCAAAGACTGGAGGACAGCAGATGTAGTCCCCTATACAAAAGTGGGAACAAAGAGGAAGCAGGGAACTACAGACCAGTCAGCCTCCACCTCGGTAGTGGGAAGATCATGGAAGCACTACTGAAGGAGAGACTGGTGGAACATCTGGTTGTCAATGGACTACAGGACCCAAGGCAGCATGGTTTCACCAGGGGAGGCCGTGTCAGACCAACCTCATTGAATTTTTGACTGGGTGACTAGGGAGGTGGATCAGGGAGGGCAGTGGACACGCCTATCTGGACTTCAGCAAGGCCTTTGACACTGTGCCACATAGAAGACTATTACAAACTGGGAATATGGGTGTGGGCAGGACAGTAGTGTGGTGGGTAGGTAACTGGCTGGGTGGCAGGACACAGAGGGTGGTGGTAAATGGCTGTCACTCCACAGAGGGAAGAGTGACCAGTGGAGTTTCCCAGGGATCAGTGCTGAGACCGGTCCTATTCAACATCTTCATCAGTGACATTCATGGGACCTAGAAGGCAGAATTTCACTGTTCGCTGATGACACAAAGCTCTGTAACAGAGTAGACACACCAGAGGGTGTAGACAGAATGTGAAGGGACCTGCAGAAACTTGAAGAATGGTCAGGGGTTTGGCAGTTGAAATTCAATGCAAGGAAGTGCAAGATAATGCATATGGGGTACAAAAACCCTGGCACAATATATCAGTTGAGGGGTGAGAATACAGCATGCACCAAGCAGGAAAGGGATCTTGGGGTTATCATCTCTGATGACCTCAAGGTAGGGAACAGTGTGACAAGCCAGCAGGTAAGTAAATAGGATGCTGGGATGTATAGGCAGGGGCATCACCAGCAGGAAAGGAGGTCATAATTCCGCTATACAAGACACTAGTGAGGCCCCACCTGGAGTACAGTGTACAGTTCTGGAGGCCATACCTACGTAAGGACATAGACAGGGTAGAGAAGGTTCAGAGGAGGGCAACAAAGATTGTGCATGGATTGCATCACAAGTCCTATGAAGACAGGTTGAAGGAACTGAACATGTACTCCCTGGAGGAGAGGAGGAGAGAGGGATATGATAGAGACATACAAGTATCTTACCGAGGAACAGGGTGCAGGAATACACTATTTTTAAGCGAAAAAGATGTTCCAGGACTAGAGGGCATGGGATGAAGTTGGAGGAGGACAATTCAGAGGAAACATGAAGAAGAATTTCTTCACAGAACGGGTGGTGACAAGTGGAACACCTGCCAGAGGAAGTGGTGGGGCTGAAACAATCACGGGATTTAAGAATGCATGGGATAGACATAAAGGAATTCTGGAGGTCAGGGGTAAGGGGCAACAGACTTCTAGGAAAACATAAACTGAACTTACAAGCTCAAATGGGCAGACTGGGTGGGCCATAGGCCCTTATCTGCCGACACTGTCTATGTATCTATGTATCTATGATGCAATTACATGTATGAGTTTCGCATAGTACTCTGCATCAAAAAAAGTGATTTCATATTTCTGTTTAATTGCATAGTCCAAGAAGAATGTGTTTGCCTTAACCAAGTCCTAAACCCTAATTATACCCCTTTGAGCCCAATCATTACTATATAGAACTTTATTATTATCCAGGAAATTCATATTTCCCCATATTGGCTGTAGTTTGGAATTAAAATTATCAAGTTTTAAACTGAATTTTACAAACTGTATCACTCTAATCGAATCTGTTATTATTTTGGACCCTGTTAGCCTCAAAATGTTGGCAAAGATCACAGAATTGAGAGATGTTCCTTGTGCCAGAACCAATTCCTTCTCTATATGTACCCACTCTGGTACATAGCTATTATTGCCACCCAGCAAGTTTTACTTCGTACTTTGAGAAATTCTAGCTGCTAAGCAGTAGTACAACAAATCCAGGGCTTTCAATCCTCCATTATTTGTACCTCTCGTCAGTTTGTGGTAGGCTAGATTAATTTTTTTATATCCCCAGATAAACCTTGACAGATCAGAGTTCATTTTTTCAGCCCACTTTTTGGTTCTGTGACAAGGAATCACCGTAAGAATACATAAAATCCTGGTTAGAATATTCATTTTATATTGTATCTAACCTTCCCCACAAACCCAAGGGTAGTTTATTCCATTTAGCGAGGGAATTTGTCATTTTATTTTTAATTTTAACCAGATTTGTTTTAACTGTTTTTGCAATGCTTTTACAAATCTTAGTGCCCAAATAATCTATACTGTTCTGTGCCCAAGTAAACTCATATTTTGAGACTACTTCCTGTATTTAGTTTGTACCCTGAGAATTCACTAAAGGCGGTTAGTACCTTCAGGATCTGAGGTAATGATTTCTTGGGGTCTGATAAAGTGATAAGAAGGTTATCAGCATAAACTGAGGTACGCAATTCAGTATTCTTGATTTGGAAGCTGTTAATTATGGTATCCTCATTTAACTTTCGTATGAGATGATCTAACGTTAGGGTAAAAAGCAGTGGAGATAATGGGCATCCCTGTCTAGTTCCTCTATGGAGTTGAAAGTAAGATGATGTCATACCATTTGTGACAACAGCCGAGGAGGGGTAGTTATAAAGAATTTTGATCCACTTGACAGAAGTTTCCAAAAACTGATAAAGCTCAAGTATTTCAAATATGTGTGACCAGAGACGTCTGTCAAAAGCCTTTCCTGCATCCAACGCCAGCAACCCACGGGAATGTTTTCCTTATTAGCGTAATCCAAGAAGTGAAACAGGTTCCTGGTATTATCTGATGAATGTCTATACACTTGCTAATTCACCACTTACAGTCACTATTGAAGAAAGAGATTAGGGCATTAGTTCTCAGACTTTGTCATAGTGAGCCTCCCCAAAACCATGGAAAAGATCTTGAGCCTCCCCCCGATATTAAAATAATCGTGGGCCTCCCCATAGAAATATAGCATACTTTGCACAGTACACCAGAAATAAAGTGAAACTCCATTGAATAGTTGTCTCTCATTATATTCAGCTTATTGTAACCCCCCCCCAACACCACCACCACCATGTGTATCCCCATCCACAGGACAACCTGCTTGCTCTGCTATTTTGAATGTCAAGCTATATTGCTTACTGCAATACCTTGGTGGGTCAGACTGCTTCCTTGGTTTCCACCCTTTCAGAAATAACCTTCCTACCCACTTCTGCCTCACCCTCTCTGTCTCTGCTCTTAAGCAACTTCTCAGGGATCCTTTTGCTCCCTCCTGCTCTTGCTCCTGGTACTTCTCTGCTTAACCCTTGTATTTTGGCTGTTCTGCTACCAGTCTAATTCATCAGTTGTTATCACTCATTATTTGTTCATTGTTCTTATTTGTTTGCAGAATTGCTCATTTTGTATTGCTTGACTGTTTTGCAGTTACCTTTTGAATTGTATTCACTCCCAACATTTTCCTGGGAACACCCGAAATGAGCCTTGGCTCAGTGTGCCTTTTCTAGTCACCAAATTTGTAAATAAATACATTAATTTACCTGCTATTATCATTTTCCAGTTTGCTGTATCCTTTCACATAAAATATCTAAAAACTCAAGATTTAAATACAGTATTTTTTTCAGACTTGCTAGCCTCCCCTGGAAAAGGCTGGGACCTCTCCAGGGAGGCTGGCCTCACCATTTGAGAAACCGTGGATTAATGTATTACAATTGGTTCCGATTTTAAGTTTAGCACCCATTGTAGATCTCAGATAAAAAAAAATCAAAATTTAAACTGCATTTTAAGATATATTGCTAGTAGGGAGGCTAAAGTATTAATTCCACTTTATGTAGCTCTGGTTAGACCTCACTTGGAGTATGCCATTCAGGCGTGGTCCCCTCAAAATAGGGAGGATATTATTAAATTAGAATCTGTCCAGAAGAGATTTACCAGATCCACATATGTGTTGAAAACAAAATCATATCCAGACCGATTAACTTCCCTTAATTTATATTCCCTGTGTTATAGGAGGGTCAGGGAGGATATGTGCCTTTTGTATAAGATAATAGAGGATGCTAACTGTCACACTGAGCTAGGAATTTTTCCTAGGACAGATGAGCATGGTAGTAGAAGGCATAATAAACGACTGATACAACCCGAATGGAGGCATAACATTAGAAAGCACTGGTATAGCCAGAGGGTGGTCACTCCTTGGAATGCTCTACCAGGGACCATAATTAATAGTGGGAGTATGAAACAGTTTAAGGATAATTTGGATTTGCATTTTGGCGAAATGAAAAATAAGTTCTGAATTTAATTTTAAAAAGGCAAGCTTCATGGACGTAAGTCTACTTGCGTGAATACATCTATGAAATCTATGAAATGAAATCCATGTCAGCCCTTCATAAAACCTGTTTGCTGAATAGAGATTAAGTAGGGTAGAACAGCTTCCAATCTGTTAGAGATTATTTTGGCCAAAATCTTTATGTCCGTGTTTATTAGGGAAATTGGACAGTAACTACCACATAAAGGGGATCTTCATAAATTAGTATGATGAGTCCCCTAATCTGCAGCAGGATTTTCTTGCTTTTTATAGCTGCAGCTGGAGTGCTGCTGTCAGCTTGAGTGAGAGTAGTGAGCCAGTAATCGCTGGATCCCTCGCTCTCTCTTATCTTAGCCTATCTATCTATCTTTCTATCTATCTATCTATCTCTATCTATCTATCTATCTATCTATCTATCCATCCATCTGTCTATCTCTCTGTCATAACTAAAAGCAGACCAGGTTCTTTCTGTCTGTCTGTCTGTCTATTATATATAATTAATAAATGGACCAGGGTGCCGGGGGTGACCACCCCAGCACCGCTTCCCTGTACCCCACTCCTCCAGATCACCCACCCACTTTCCCCAATGTATGGTTGGTGGCACAGGGGTGCCCACCCTGGTGCTGCTGAAGATCATGCCGACACTGGGGTGCCCAATCCCCAGTGTTGGCTTGGGTCTCCCTGAAATAATGAAAACTGACTCTCTTTTTTTTTAGCTTAACCTGCAAAAAAGAAAACAGCCCTTCACCAATCTGAGCCCTCCAGACCCCTACACACCCTGACCACCCACTCAGTGCCCACCACCCCACACACACCCACACTCATCTGAACATATTCTATAGCGTACATCCACTCTCTGATTGAACACAGATCTTGCCGCTGGAACCAAGTTTAATATCTTTCAATGGGGGTTAGACTTTCATTTATAACTTTGTCATTTTTTTTATATTTATACACCAGATTTTCAGCATAGCCTTTTTGGGACCCTGCCTCATGAACAAGTATGGTGGAATTTTTCAAATCCGGCTCAAAAGGCAATTTTGCAGTCAATGAGTGACTTTCACCTACGGGGTTCACAAGGTGGGGTCATAAGAAGTCTGTGTTGAAAATTTGAGGTCAAAATATTAAAAAACAACAAAGTTCTGAATATACAGTACATTGAAATGTTTCCATGCTCCCTCATAATTTTGGTAATTTTCAATATTTTTTTAGCCCAAATTTTCAACATAGCCATTTTTCACACCATCTCATAAACATGACAGCTGTTGTTTTTCAAATCCTGGCCAAAATGTGTTTTCACACCTGTGGCATAAAATGAGATTTCAGTGAGGATTTGAAAATTTTCATCTACCGGATTCATGGGTAATAAGAAGGCTATGTTGAAAACTTGGTGTAAAATATGGTAAAATGACCAAGTTATGAGTGAACATTTAAATATTTTAACATTCAGCATCATGAACCACACATGTAAGCTACAGATCAGGGGCTGTGCTCCACAAATCAGCTGTGCCCCACGGATCTGCTGATTCAAGCTACAGGTCAAGGGCAGTGCCCCATGAGTCTGCTACTTAGCATATGGCCTACTGAGACAGTGCAAAATAAGATACAGATCAAAAGCTGTGCCCCATGAGTCAGCTGCTTTATGTAGGACCTGCATGGCCCTGTGCAAAGCATGCTACAGGTCTGTTGCTTTGTTTAGGCCCCACAGAGCCTTAAGCAAACCAAGCTACATAATACAGGCTGTTTCCCACTGGTCTGCTGCTTCAGGTAGGGACCACAGAGCCCTTCACAAAGTAAGCTGGGCAAGTAAGTGGGAGGCAGTATAGCGCAGTGGCTTAAGGCTCTGAGCTGCAAATCTGGTGACATCCAGCAGACCAGACCGGGGTTTGAATCCCACAGCTTCCACTTGCATACTGTGTGACCCTGAGCAAGTCACTTAACTTCCCTGTGCTCCCAGGTCGCTCCTCTAAAAAAGCTTTCAGCTTAGTGTGCTACTCCTGGTTAAAGAACTAAATAAAAAAAAAAAAAAAAAAAAAAAAAAAGCTACACAACACGGGCTGTTTCCCACTGGTGTGCTGCTTCACGTAGGGCCCACAGAGCATGGCACACAGCAAGCTACAGGTCTGCTGCTTCCCTTACAGTCCCCAGAGTCCTGTACAAAACAGGTGACACAATCAGGGCTGTTCCCCACTGGTCTGCTGCTTTATGTAGGGCCTGCAGAGAGCAAGCTACAGGTCTGGGGTTGTAACCCACAGATCTTCTGCTTCACCTATAGCCTGTAGGTTTTATACCATGAATGAGCAGGCTCCTTCAACTATAACAAAGCAAGGTACAGGTCTGGGGCCAAGCCCAGTAAGTCTTCTTCTTCTTCATTTCGTACAGCCCTACACCAAATAAGACACATATGCAGCACCTGTGGGGCATGGTCCTGGATCGGTAGATCTCTGGGACAGGGCACCAGGCCCGTAGCTTAGCCTTAGGTCATGAGTTAGGGATGGGGAAGGAGGATGGGCATCAGGACTGAAAATCCCAGTTCCATATGTCACTCCAGCGCACCCAGCCCCAGGGCTGTATCTTGCTTTGCACGGTGCCCTGTGGGGCATGTTGGATTTATACAACATCAGTTTAACAGTTATAACTTTTTAAATCACCTTTTTGTGTGAAGATGTTACTGTTTTCTATGATTCAAGCTGCTGGCTTCAGTGCTGCATAGGCCTATTATGATGTCATCAGTATTGTGATAACTGTTCTCTGTTTGGTTCTGTTCTGTGTACAGTTCATGGAAAGTGACTGTAGCATACCTAACCTCAAGATAACTGTTTATCTGGAGGATAGCTAGCCTGATAAACACATTTAATTAATTTATACCATGGGAGGGATGAATAATGGAACTTAAATAAATTGGTTATGCAGTCCTGTTATTCCTCGCTGGGAAATAACATGTTATTCTCCCATTGTATTTGTTCATTCTCCCTTAAAACCCTTGTGCTTTCCCTTGTGCTGCTGCACCCTTTCGAACCTCAGCAGTTATATACATACAGCAAACTCACTCAGCCATTAAAAAGCATTAATTACATGAATGACACATCTTCAATAGAATGTAACCACAGCAACCCTTTTGTAAAACCGTTGGCATACTGTACATTAAAAAGGCAGGAGTAAAACCACAGAGGGATCTGAACATCAGAAATCACTCACACATATCACTGGTGCGGCTGCGAGGGCCGGTGATTATTTTATTTATTTATTTATTTAGATTTTGGTAACCGGGTAAGCCCACTGAGACCAGAGATCCCTTTTTCAGGGGCAACCCAGAATTAGTTACAATGAATGCATACATAGGTGTAAAATACAATAGTACTGAGTGAAATACATATTTGGTTACAATGAGTGCATACATAAACATTGGGGTACAGTAGATTAACAGCAGGTACAAGTCAGGGAGTGGGTATCAAACGTGGGGCACAGGGACAGCAGGAATCACAAGTTTAAACAGGTATTAAGTCAGATAAACAGATTACAGATTTCCTGTATGGCAGCGTGGGATTTGACCTGCCAGCACTCCAGGCACGGAAGTACTTACACCTCGGGCCTGATCTTCAAAGGGCTGAGAATGCCACAAGCCCTGGGTGTGCCGAGCATATGACACATGGGACTTGCGGCACTCTCCTGGCTGGCGATCGGGATTTTCTCCTGTGCGCCGATTGCGGCATGTTAGACCATTTTCTGGTCTAACTTGCAGCAACCCTGAGTACCCTTTTTGGGGGTGCTTACGCGAAATATTTGGTGCAAGTTGCCATAAATAAGGTAAACATTGCTCCGAATGTACCAAATATGGGTGCAGGCAGGTGTGTGGCACAGCTGTATCACAAAAAGGGAATAGACCATGTATCACCACCTAAATTTGGTGGAGATAGGGTCAACATACTTCTCCAGAAGGAAAGTTTGTGGATTTACAAACTTAGGAGTCTTAAACCTATTGTTCTGAATGATGAACTCAATTTAAAACCATTTCTTAAAAAAATAAAATAAAAAAATTGAGGAAATGGTTTAATGAACTATGAAATAATCTAAAAGTAATGAAAACACAGTTTTAGAGAATCAGATAGTTATGTGATTTACACCAAGATATCATTTTCTATCTATTATTTTTTTCAGACTCCTTGGAATGTAACCTATGTGGATCCCCAGGAAACTGAGATGCCAAACAAGAAGGGTGATCATTGAGTGACATCTGTCCCCAGTCTGCCTCTCTGAAACTTTGCCTTGTAAAATGTGGATCCCTGTATCTGCAAATTTTGGAAAACAAGTGATCTGTTACACTTGGCTTTCTCCATCTTTTGTGTAAATCTTTTTTTGTAAACAGGTCATTTTCTATGTAACGTTTTTTATAATACTGTTTACAGGCTGGATTATGAAAATAATTTGTGATATATAACAAGAAGAAAAGTCACCTTTCAGTTTGGTTATTTGACTATTATCTTCAAGTAATGAATGTGTTTCACCTGATTTGAATGGATTGGGGTGTATAAAAAGGTGATGTATTTCATGTGTATCCACAGCCCCTGATGAAGGTCAGTGCCAAAGCACTGCCATAGAAGGCACCTAACTTTGTGCTGTTGGACCAGAATAAATACTTCAGTTTATTTGCATTTTGCTGTTGGCCCTTTATTTCATGCCTAGAGTACAAGTTCCTGGATCTTTTGCACCACAAAACGGGTGGCAGGCAGGGCTTGATGTAAGCCCTGCATCACACTTTGAAAATTGGGCCCCTAGGGCCAGCCTTAGACACATGGCAAACCCAGCAGCAGCCACTGCTGATGCCTCCCAAACTTGCAAAAGAGGCCCAAATTTTTCACTGTGGTATTTATGTATTAGCTTTCGTTTACCGGGTAAGTGCACTAGGCAGAAACCTGCATGTTTTCAGGCATGACCCGGGAGAGTACAATACAGGTAGCAGTACAGAAAACGATACAAATATCACACAAAAGCTACAAGTAAAGCTTGAAAAATTACATTTGTAGCCAGAACCATCTTTGGTTTCTCTTTGTCTCTCCACCTAGTTGTATACATAAGTGATAGTACATGACAGAGTATATGGGCACACTCTGATATACACACACCTCGGATGTGTTATGAGGCATGAGGTAAAGCAGTGTGCTTTCAAATACCCAAGAAGTGCACATATCAGAGTGTGATAGCACACCCTGAAGTGTTTTATTGAGCTTATAAAATAGGCATGAAATAAATAAATAGGAAAAAAAAAACACATGACAAAGATGCAGGCATGCAGTCATTGGAAACTAATGCAGGGTCATGTGATGTGTGTGCACCAGTGTTTAAGTATAATTTTTCTTTCCCATTTTATAAGTAGCCTTATTTGTTACCTTGCCTTCTTGTCCACTCCAAGCTGTTTCAGTAAGTGCACAGTAAGAGCAAAGACATGACAGCAGTACTAAGTTTTATATATTTCCCATTATATTTAATTTAAATTATTAACAAAAAATAGAACAGTACAACAACCATGTGAGGTCATCAGCAGTGGTAGTGGGGGGGCAGGTAGTAGAAGCAACCAAAACTGCCATCCAGAGCCCAGAATTCTTGCCCAACCCCTCAAAATCAATGTATAAGTCATGGCTTATGTGGCATACGTGTTCCTACCCCATGTATCTCTGTGCTTCTCTGAAACAGTGGGTGAGGTATATTGGTGGGCTGGGCTGAGTTCTAAGGTCTTTTAATGACCAGTGTCATGAAGCGACGGTAACCACCAACATACAACCATTCAGTCAGACACAAGGGCAGAGATGGGTGGGAGGGTAGGAGGCCCCCCAAGAGTGAATTTTCCTGGGGGAGGAGAGCCAAAAACATAATGCCACCAATGATCACAAGCCCACGGGATCTATCTTACTGGGTAATTACTGCTGTAGGCAATTCGTTAGTGAAGGCAGCCCACAGATTGTTCCAGTACTAGTAGATGGTGCCCTTGGTGTGTGGTACTAAGCCACACTGTTTGATTTCATTTGAATCCATGGTACCAAAGGCTCCTGGAATAATTTTGAGATTTGTGTTTGAGGATAAGATGGATAGTTTGGCTGTTTGTGTCCTGCATGGGTAACCAAAGCTCCATGAAGACCCCCCCTCAAATGTCCCAAATCTCTAAAGAGGTACCCCAAGAGAACTGTGGAGCCTGTGCCTTTCTTGCCTCTGCACACTCCTACAAAGTTTGCTTTCAGAGAGCTAGCACATCCATGTTTCTAACAAATAAGCTGCCGTCTCCAATAATCAGTCCAGAAGGAACCATTCATTTTTAGATTCTATGCATTCAGCCTGTCTCCCCCCCCCCATCCTCTTCCCTTCCAGCAAGAAAGAGGCAGCTAATTTGTAAAAAATCAGACCTGTTTATGTTGGGAGGGTTTAGAAAAACACCTCTTTTCAGCCAGAGCTCTCAAGGAAGGTGGCAGTTTGTTTATGGAAGGAGCTGGGTCATTTGTTATGGGGCGGGGGACTGTTTGCGCAGATGGCTGCTTCAAATGGCCCAGGAGGGCAGACGAGCTATTTCTGGTTGGGCTGCTGAGATTGTGTTTAGGATGAAATCAGAAAAGGAGGCTGTGGGCCAAGTAATTTGTAAATGACCTTTGTGCACTAAGCTGTGCCAGATCAGGTCTGCCCATTAGCCCTGAAGTCATGCCATGTTCCCAGCTGGCAAAAACAACTGCAACTGAGTTAAGTTATTTTCTCATATTTCCTATGTTTCTCCTGGTAACAGTCACCTACCCCACTTTAACCCCTTCTTCTACATTTATAGCTGGGTTGCAGCTACTGCCTGCAAGAATGACCCCCCACCGAGTCCCACTCTTAAGCCTGCCACAGAAGGTGCTGCTACACAACAACCCCCTTCCCCAGTAATAACTTGACCCCTACAGAACACACGATTTTAGGCACGGATTTATTTTGCCCAGAGCAGTTAACTCAGTATCCCAGTCATTATCTGGATACATTTTCCAAGACTACCTGGCCATAATTGTCGGTTATCTAGGTCTCTTCTTCTGGATGAGTAATACTGAGCATCTGCCCCAGAATAAGAATCTAGGTGCCCTGGTGCAAAATGCCCATTATTGGTGTTATCCACGCAGGTCAATAGTCCTGAAATCTGGGGGTATCAGAAATGGCAATAAATTATCTAAGTAACTCTAATTTGGACGCACAGATCCAAGCTTATGAGGCAGAACCCCCACTCATGCAGTGTAACCACCAATTATTTATTTGTTTATGTACTGAAAGAGTTTTAGCAGGAAAAACCTATTGAGTCAAAATCGGTAGTTTCTAGAAGTGTCCTGAGGGGAGCAAGGGGAAAAATCAGTGCAGTGCCTCCACAGCCTCACCAGGTATACTTTTTCACATGTTAACCACCCTATGTGTGAAGTAATGCATTCTAAATGTTCCCTTGTTCTGCCCTCACCCTCCCCCCTTAGTTTGCATGCACGTCCTGTAGTTTTGCTTGCACTACACAGCTGAAGCATCTGTGTACAGTATACTCCAGACCTATCCATCCCCTTTAGTACTCAGAATCCTGTGATTATGTTGCTAATATCATGCTTTATATCATGCTTTATATCTTGCTTTATATCATGCTTTATATCATGCTTTATATCTTGTTGGCCTTAATGATTGCCTTCTAATTCAGCAAACATGTAAGAACTATTAAGACACTCTTTTTTTTTTTTAGTCTTTGGTAACCGGGTAAGACCCACTAGGCACATGTGCCTGTTTTCAGGGGCGACCTGGGAACACTGCGTGGTTAAGTGACTTGCTCAGAGTCACACAGTATGCAAGTGGAGGTTGTGGGAATCAAACTCAGGTCTGGTCTGCTGGATGTATCAAGCTCATTCACACTTCGTTCCTCTAACCTCTAGGCTATACTGCCAGCCGGGGGCTCTTTGTTAAAGGGAAAGTAACATTTGCAAGACCTCTTAAAGTTTGAAAGTTGAGAAAAGCTCTTTCAAAAGAGGCACTGAGCTTCCGTATATGTGGCAGCAGTCTAGATACTGATATCTAAGTTAGCCATATTTTAGCTCTTTAGAATTTTTGGCTTGGGAAAGGCACACTGAGGAGTAGCTCATTCTAAGTGCAGCACAGAAAGAAATAAGCACAGGAAGGTTAAGTACACATTAAAATAAAGCAGCCACCATATTGTGAAATGATGGGGTTGGAAGTGATGTCACAGTTTGGCAAGATATGCTTAAATTTCAGGGGGTTCTACAACAGTTCACCTAAAGAGGGAACAGTGCAGTAACAAACTGTCTAGCCAAAACACCAATAATACTAAAAGTAAAAAACGGTGAAGACAGAAAAGGTTTGCACATTACGCTGCAGAAAGCACAGTCATTTCTAGCAACGAACCCGGGGTGGGTAGGGGATTTACTATTCAACTCCCGAAGGGGGGTGCAACGGGGGTGCAACACGAGGGGCAGGGGGATTTACTATTCCAACTCCCAAGGGGGGATGCAACGGGGGGGGTAAACACCAGGGTAGGGGATTTCTATTCCAACTCCGGGGACACAACTGAGAGGGTGCAACTCGGGGTGGGGGATTAACTATTCCAATTCCAGGGGAAGCAACTCGGGGCACAACTTGGGAGGGGAGGATGTACTATTCCTCCTCCAGGGTGGTGCAGCTCTGGGGAGGCTGGGGATTTACTTACTTTTTCAACTCTGGGGAGTACACAACTTGGGGGGCACAATCAGTGGGTGGATGACTTATTATTGTAACCCTGGGGGGATGCAACACAGGTGGGGAGGGCAGCGGGCACAGTACACACAAACACACAAAAGAAACTCCCGAAATCGAATCCAGGTCTGATGGGTGTACAAAGTCCATTCAGAGGCTGTGACAGTAACCTCTACACCACGCTACAGCACACACTAGCAGACTTCAAGTACTCAGCAGGAACTGTGCTATAACATCTGCATGGCATCCTCCATACACGGTACCATACCAGTGCCATTATCTCTACTTTGCGCATAAATCTTTTATGCTTTTCACTACGTGATATTTACCACACTGCAATTCCACCCACAGACTTGACATGCTACCAGCGCAGGGACCTGATTTTCATCAGCCTGGCATGGCCCAGGAGCTAAGTCGCAAAGCAATGCCAAATGAAGAAATGACCCACTCATCGGTTCTGTCATTAAATATTCCATTATCCATTCAGATTGCCAAACCAGAAAAGTGCTGACATAACACTCTGGACAACTTGTGCAGGGCCAGCTCTGCCTTTCATGGTAATCTCACCACTTCCTCAGGATCAGTGTATGTCGACATAAAATTATAATACATTTAAATATTTTACAGTTTTTCTATTTGCAGTACACTGTGTTAACCAACACGCAAACAATTCTCTGTGTGTATCTAATTTTCCCGATGCACAACTCACTGATCCAGGGAAAATTCCTTGCACCACTGAAAATGCCACTTTCAGTATTTTTTGCACATGGGCGCCATTTTCTGTTACCAATAGCAGACACAGCAGTTTTGCACATCTGCACAAAAGAATATACACAAGCAGCCATAAACTGTGAAAAAAGTCACAAAAAGGCAACCTTTCTGAAAACTGTTTAAATATGGGGGGAAAATTACAATGTGAGAGGGTACTTTCCTTTTGCAGAACTTTTTTAGCCACACATGTGCAATTTTTTCCCATTTTCAAAATCCAGGCCCAGGTATTCACTTCTATTAACTAGGCACCTGTCTGTTTTATTTATTGTGTTTCAATGTGTTAAAGACTTTTAACTTTTATAATTATTGCTTTGTTTTTGCAATGAAACTAGCAAGCTGTCATCTTTACTTTTCAAACTGCTAGTAAAAAAAAAATCAATAGAATTCTGGCATTGTGATGTCAGAAATCCCTTCTAAAGAGCCCAAAATATTTCAAGGAGAAAGTGTAGATTTACTTCTATCTTTTTTTGTCCAAGTTTTTATTCTTTGTGGTCAGGACAGGCTAGACGCCCAACTGCTCTGCCCCATTGACTCCCTACTGACCTGCACCTCCATGGAACTATCCTTAGACCAGATACCCCCACAGATCCCCCCCATGGTAGGGTCATGGGGGAGGGCCATCCCCCCATGAATCACACAAGTCCTGTTCCCGGACCCAGAGTCCTAGCGATGCGGTGGGCATTGATCGGCGAGCAGGCGTCATGCACGCTGGTTCTGCCAGTGTTTTCCTCCATTTTCTGCCTTTCCCCATGCTGGGGCGCACTCATCAATGTGCACATTTGGAGGCACATGCGCGCTCCGGCGTCCTGCAACACCTCCCTTCTTTCTGCTGCTCCTCAACCTGCACTGCCTCCGAGACTCCACCAGGTGGCAGTCATTCAGTGGAGAATGCAGTCCCCCCCCCCCCAGTGGAGAAGAGCATCTCTTTGAGCACAAGATCCTCTCCCACACACACACACCCCCCTGGCAACTTGTGCTCATTCTCGAACACGGGTTGCCGGCGTGAAGCGAGGTGTGGCACCTGGTGCTTCAACCCTCAGCACCACTGAGCCAGTGCTTTACTTCTATCTTTTTGAAAAAGAAATAGAAACTTCTTTCTTTTAGTAATCTGTTGTTGTTGTTGTCTCTATATTAAAGCAGAAGTATCTGTGAGTCACCATATAGGTTTTTTTTTCAGTAGTGATGTTTTTTGACCAAAAATATCATGATATGCATTTTCCTTTTGGTTTTGGGATTTTGACATTTTTAAAAGATAACTATCCCATGACATGCTTGTCATGAAAACAATTAAATATCTTGGTAAAGTGCTGTCCCATCAGAAACATGTGGCAGCACCATCCTAATACATCCGCATTATGAAGTTAGCATATACATTCAACAGGTAATCTCAGCAGAAGAGATTTTTTTTAAAAACTGTGAGTGGCAGCCATCTTTAATGACATGATTTATTAATTATAAAATAAGCTTTTAAAGTTATTTTAAAAATATCTGAGAAAACAAAAAATAGACTCAGGGTGAATCAAAGGGCGTCGGAAATACATTTTTGCTACAAAAAAACTATATGATTCCATTTTCTGCTGGCTAACAAATACTGCTGCTTTAAGTGTAGCTGTACAACAACAGTTCAGCTGGGGGTTGCCCAGGAGTGCAGTGAGAGCACTACCGCCTGAAACGCTAGCAGCCTGGGTTCGAGAATAGGCCTGGGTTGCTGGGGCACAGGGTAGGTGGAGAAGGATGGAGCATCCCAGAGAATGCTTTCTTCCTCGGGGGTAGAAGATAATGTCTTTTGCCATGATACTGCCACTGAGGGAAGGATGGGATGTCATGGACATCGACATGCATGCACCCTTGCTTCAGTGCATATGTATTCCATGGGAATGGCAGCAAATATAAACAAGCATTTGTCAATGCCGAATGTTGTTGCGCTGGCATTGGCTTCGGTAGTGCAGTGTGGGAAAACATTTTGGGCAGGATGTGAAAAATTACAGCTGTACAGTTCATAAGGAGGTGTAAAAAAATGCCAGTGTTGAAAATGTGGCATGTAAATATTGCAAATTTGCAAAGTTACAAGGGTGCGTGGGAAATGCGCAACATACATTAGTAACACATTAATTTTATAGATGTTCGGCACCAAATTTTCAACATACTGTAGGCATTTTAGCACCTCTGCTCATGCACAGTGTCACTGTTATTTCCTTAAACTGTCCCAAAACGTGATTTCGCACAGCAATCACACTATTCTTTGCCAGACGTGCGAAAACACATTTTGGGCAGGATATGTGAAATGACAGTTGTACTGTTCTTCAAGAGGCATGGGAAAATGCCAAGGGTGAAAATCCAGAGTGAAAATATTACAAATGCACGACGTTACGAGCGTGCATGCGATCTGCCAAAGCATGCTCGTAACACAGTCACAACATAGGCATTTTAGGACCTCTGCTCATGAACTGCGTCACTGTCATTTTCATAGTCTGGCCCGAACACTGATTTCCCACAGCAACCACGCTATTGTGCGCCGGAAGTGCAGAAACACATTTCGGCCAGGACGTGAAAAATGACAGCTGTACTGTTCACAATGAGGTGACAAAAATGACAATGTTGAAAATCTGGAGTGAAAATATTGTAAATTTGCGGTTACAAGCCCGCGACAGCTGTGCAACGTACCATAAACAACCATTTTTGATTTATCCACAAATTTACAACATAGGCTTTTGAGAGCCCACCTCGCGAGCAGTGGCACTGTCATCTCATTAATCAGTCTCGAAGGTGATTCCAAGCAGTGACTGCGAAATCACCTTCGGGACCGATACTAATATGACAGTGTTAGAATTCATGAGGAGGGGTCCCAAAAAACCCATGTTGAAAATTTGGTGTAAAATTCCCAAAAGTGCCCGAGATATGCATTAAAGTTGAAAAAACCCTATTTATTCCATTATACAGCTTACCGGCATTTCCACAGTTCATGGTCAGCTTTGAAGAGTGCAGACGTGTTCATGGTCCACTGAAGATCATCGCACTGGACCTGGAGGTATGGGGTGATGGGGGAGAGGCATGGTGCGCATTGGGTGGTGCGGGTTGTGGGGGCAGGGAGACCACCAAGGACCGCTTCCTTCTTCACAGGTAAAAACTAAAAGACATCGGGGAAACGTTTTATTTTAATAGATGCTTGGCATGCTGGGTGGGCTCCCAGCATGCCACCTGAGTGTGTGTGTGTGTGTGTGTGTGTGTGTGTGTGTGTGTGTGTGTGAGAGTGGTGTTTTAGCCGACGGGGATTGGGCACCCCATCGCAAACAAGGAAAGGGGGGAGGAGCCGCAGGAGCCAAGGGGGATTGGGCACCCCCTCAGCAAACAAAAAACAGGGGGGGCAAACACATTATGCCAATGTGGAGTGGGCTCCCCCCATCAGCAAAATTCAAGGGGAGGGAGGGATACATGCCAATGGTGATTGGGCCCCCATCGGCAAAGAGAAACTGTTGCGGGGAGGCGCATGATGCCGAGGGGGATTGAGCACCCCCTCGGCAATCAAAAAAGGGGGGTTACATGATGCCAACGGGGATTGAGCACCTCCATCTGCACTCAATAAAGGGTGGTGTTGACAGGCAACAGCAGCAGTCACTGCCACCATGTTGCCTGCACTTAGGGGGAGGCGTGTTGTGGTCACGCTGCATGAGAGCTTTGTTCTCATTGCAGCGGACCTTTTCTCTCATGTCTTTGCCTCATTAGCTAGGCAGGGTGTCGGCCCCTGCTGCTGGCTGATTGGGGAATGCGGGATGCACCTACTGGTGCGTGCCCTGCATTCGCCCAACAGTGACCACGCCTCCAAATCTGCACTACTGCAAGATGTTGGCTGCGCAAGCGCGCCAACATAAAAATAGCCGTAACTCCAGAGATGACAAATCCCAGTATATCTGGACAAACATCAGTATCTTAGATGCCACCTAACAACATACAAGACTTAAGTAATGATAATAGGTACTACAGACAGGAGGCAGCTTACTGCCCATCTGGCCTGTCCGGCAATTATTCATCTCTAAAGTCCGCCAAACCTTTGGGGGCACATCCCCTACTCCAACCCCGCAATTTTTTAATTTTGATTTATTTATTTATTTCACATTCTGGATTAATACCTTTGAGCCCAGAGGCTCTTTTACAAAGGCCCCATGTCAAAAACAGCAGTACAAACACACAGGGTCATCGTGGAACAGAAAATATGAAAAAACACAAATGGTAAAACATACTGAATTGAGGACAAGCATCAATTACTCGAAGTTAATGTGGTAAAATGAGAGCATTGATTATTGTAGGATAAACAATTTTGAAACAATGATTTTAGGTATATACTCATATGGATTACTGCTGTGAGTTTATTTCAAAGTGCCACCTTAGAAAAGAAAAGCAGTCTGGGTTCGGACTTTGTCAGAGACAGGGATGAAGGGTGGGGATAGAGAAAAGAACTTGTTTAAGAGTGGCGAGGAGCAAGCAGGGGAAGGAGGCAGCAAGGAAAGGCAACACTTTGGGAACCAGGTGTGCTATGATAGTTGCTATGATATTTGATTAAGTGGCAACATATTTTGGGTTTAGCAGCCAAACACAGGCATTGTTGATGGGGACAGGGCTGGGGAGAGGAGGAAAGGGAGGAGGTGGGCTAGATGGGACTGGAGGAAAGACTGGGAGGGTGTGGATGGGGGTGCAGGCTGGGCATTTATTCATTATGATCAAGGCCCCTGGAATTCTGCAATTCTGCGGTTGCAGAATTTTCCATGAATTTACGCTATGCCGTGAATTCATATAGTGCCGCAGAATTCTTTGTTTTTGGTAAATTTTCATTCAGATATACAGTTTTCCCATATTGCCAGGGTCCTGTACCAATCTTGTTTATCCTGAAGCCCCCCCACTCTATGCTTGCCATGTGATGTAATCAATGACATCACATCATATTTTAGCCAATGGCAGGACTGCATTCTGCCACAGAAATGAATAAATCATGGTACAGAAATCAGAAAATGCTGCCGCAGAAGCCTAGGAGACCTGCCACGGAAATCAGAAAATGCTGCTGTAGAGCACTAGGGGCCCTGAGTATGATTTATTATTTCGTTTTTGTTGACTGGGAAAGGAGAGCAGGGCAAGTCTACCTATTTTCAGCCTCGTCCAGGTGGGGTGGGGGAGATACAGATGGAAACCAACTGAAACTGAACCAGATTAAGCTCTTGGTGGTATTTTAGTGAATGGAGAAACTTTTGCCAGGACACCAGTGAAATTTTCCTACTGTTTTCTAGAGGTGCCATGGGATCTTTAATGTCCACCTGAGCAACCCCAAGAAAAGGCAGAGCGAACCTCAGTTTAATGTCTCATCAGAAAGACAGCACTTCAGAAGTGCAGCACCACCTCATACTGCACTACAGTATCAGTATTAGAATTTTATCCCAAGTTCCTGGCGAGGGGCTAGACCCCACAACTTTTTGAACTTCCAGTCTCAGAAGTGAGTGCACAAACTGTTGAGCCACTGACATGGCTTGATGTGCCTGGGGGGTATGACCAAGGCTCATGAAGGCCAGCATCCAGGTAAGAGATACAGGGGGATCAGGTACACATGGCTGTTCCTGAGGGAGAATGGAGCTAGAGTCAGAAAGAGGGCACAACAAAAGTTAAAAAAAAGGAACAGTTATATTTAACCAAGGCACATTTGCAGTGGCATACTGCATTAACAACATACTGTAAAACAACACAACGACACAAAAACAGATCAGGTGATTTAATACAAAATGAGAAACAATCAGGAGGTTAGCTAAGCTTTTTAAGTGAAAGTCAAAAATCTCAATGACTTTGAATTTGCAAGTTATTACACTTCTTAGGAAGTCAAAATCCTTTCCAAGTTCAAAGTTTGCAAGTCAATCTAAGAGGGAGAGACTGAATTAATAACACTCTTGTGATGTATTATTAGTAAAATGCATTTTCTTTCAGAAAAATCTACTGTTTTGATTTCATTGTCTGTAAAATGGGAAGCCACCTAATTTCCCTTTCCTTTATTAATTTCTTTTTTCTTTCTGTAGGAGCCAAATACTTCCAAAATAGAGTTATCTGAAGCCCTACAAACAATAAATACCTTTACACTTCAGATTAGAATTCATAACAAGCCAATTATTCTCTGAATAAATAGTACGTAACAAATCCACAGCATTTGTAGTTAGCAGTAATGTAAAAACATCAATATGCCAACTTAATTTTTCATTTTCATTCATTCCTGATCTGAGATATTCACATCTGAAGTTCCTTGCTCCTTTGCAGTGCCCACCATAAAAAATATGAAACATCTTGGCATGGTGCAGTACTGCTGCTTACCACTGGAAACACAGTGTTAGCAGCATCACAATACATCCTCAGTGCAAATCCAGCATATAGATTCCTAATTTACCCCTCCCCAGAAGAGGTTTTTAAATATTGTGAGTGGTGGCCATCTTTAATAACTTGAGCTATTAATTACAAAATCAACTTAAAAAGCAGCTATTTTAAATACCTGCAAGAGTTAAAAATATACTGATTATGAATAAGAATGTCAGAAAAACATTTTTGCTGAAAAAGTATATGGTGTGAACATTTACCCTATTAACAAACACTGCTGCTTAAATCCATTCCATACATGTAACAGCGAATAAACAGAAAGATCAATCGTGGCTCAAGCATGAGGCAAAGATAATAAAAACGTTTGCACCAATTTGCTGAAACAGCAAGATGTGGGCCGTGCCCAAAATCTGTAGTTTCTCCTCCTTCTCAGCCTGGCTGCCTCCATCCTGAGCCCCCGCCTTCAGTGACTTTCCAACTTGGCCCCCTGTTGTTTTGCCAGACCACTTCCAGAGCTAACCCTCCCTCCCCCCAATAATGGGGCTGGGCAGGAGAGCACCTACTGGAGGGAAGTCACCAGCTGGTCAGCAGTGGGATGTGGGCACAAGGTCCAGGAGAGCCAGGTCCATCACTCTGCACGGTGCAGCCATGTTTTCCCTCCACCATTTCCGCCCTCCTGTTTGGATGCCAATGCAGGGACTCCAGGTCATGCACGCAGAGCTCAGCTGACGTAATCCTCTTGCAAGACAGACATCTGGCTGCACCACCACCACCACCACCACCAGAGGGCCACCAGGTGATGATGTCACAGCAGGAGCCTGATGCCCTTCCTCCACAGAGGGGGAGAGAGTCTTCTGGGATGCTTGATCCGTCTCCCTTCAGTCAGCCATCCCATATCCTGAGCTTATTCCTGAACTTGGGTGGTTAACATTGTGAGCGGCAGTGCTGCTGATTGACTGACACAATCCACACTTCTTTCAATAACACAGTACGCCTTTTATTTGTTCATAATGTTGCTGTCCATCTGTGTACATTGGCAATTAATAAAGCACTCAGCTTCAGTTTTTTTTCTTCCCAAGTAAAATCTGGATAGGAAGAAAATAGTCCCTCCTAAATCACAACAAAGTTCACAGATGATCAAAGCTCCCATTTTGTAACTGTCCTGTCAGTGCAGTGGTAAGGCTACTGCTTGTGATGCTGGTGACCCACATATGGGATTGTGCTTGGATCTTCAGCCACCTGGGGAAGGTAAGTCTAGCATTCTTTACTTTAGGGAGGGAAGGTACCAGTTATTGCTTTTACACCACCCCATGGACGCCCACAGGGGGAGGTATGGCTGAGGACACCTGTTGGGGTGGGGAGGCTGATGTCGACATCGACATGCAGCATGTGGTAGTGCATAAGCGTCTGATGACATCACGCTGACATCATCCTCAAGGAATGGGAAGAAAAGAGGTATATCTTCTTCCTGAGCTGGATGATGCATTGCGCTGCTCCTGTAGGCTCCACACCTGTCAACATAGGCAGTCTGCCCACACTAGAGCTGCACGTGTCAGAAGGGGTTTGGGGCCACCCTGAAGGACCCACTGTGGGAGAGGGGGGCAAGCCACAGTAGTCACAGGCAGATGGGTAAGGCTCAGGGAAATAACAGGGAGGGTGTTGGGGCTGAGAGTGAGTGAGTGAGTGAGTGAGCGACTGGACCAGATTGGTGGGTCCCCCAGGCAGACGATAACAACATCCCATATTTCAGGGCTGGCCTAATGGCGCTGAGCAGTGGTGGACTGCTCTGGTATGTGGGTATCTCACATTTTCATCATAAGGCTTCAGCCTTGTTTCAATATATGAATGATTTCGATATGAATATCTCCTGCTGATATCAGCCAGTAAGTCCAATACCTTGTTTGAAAGAGCTTTCCATGTTTTTTTAGACTCTAAGAGGTCCTGCATACTTTACTTTCACATTAAATGGACAGGGAGATCAGAGTTGTAACCACAGGTTGGGGATGTTTTATGGACTCTTACGGGGCCCTCAGTGTTTGTGGACCAGGCCCTTAAATTACTAGTCCCAGGGCTAATTAACATGCTGGTGAACATATGGTCCAGCTATACAAAATTCCTCCTCAAAAAACACACACACACAGAGGATTGGAGCTTTTCAGCTCTGTGCTGTCTAGGTTTGGTTAAAGATTCTTGAACATTTGGGTTTCAGTCAAACTGTTCTGTTGCATGAGACAGTCCTACAACCAGAGCTGGTCCCAGCCTGAAACTGGAGCTTATAGCTGAGGGAAGTAATGCCACCAAATGTCATGGAAAACAAGATACGGATCAGTTACTAAAAACACAAAGATGGAGATGGGTGGATACATAGACAGAGAGAGAGAGAGAGAGAGAGACAGTGTGGGGGTGGAGAGAGTAGAGGAGAATGAGAATGAGAGGAGATAGAAAGAGAGAGGGAGGAAGGAGAAAGAGAGAGAGAGAGAGACCGAGGGGAGAGAGAAAGGGGGAGAGAGACAGAGCAGAAGAGAGTCACAGAGAGAGAGAGAGAGAGAGAGAGAGAGAGAGAGAGAAAGGATAGAGTGGGGATGTTGGGAAGTAGGGAGGGGCAAGTTGAGCCCATGAATAGTCCACAACAAAATGAAAAATACAAATCAGTACACCACCTTGTGACAAAACTTTTACACCTAAGCAATAATGATAATCCATGATTCCTGCACTTATTATTAAACTTTGATGCCCTGTTGTCTTATGTGTTGTCTTATGTTTACCAATATATTGTAACTCCTACTTATTGTTACCCTTGTATTATAGCTTTTGCTGTACCCCTCTACTTGTTAATTACTGTAACCATGTGTGCTGTTGTTCCACTGTTCTTTGTTGTATTCTCCCGGGTCGTGCCTGAAAATAGTCATTTCATGGCTAGCACACCTACCCGGTAAACAAAAACTAAATAAATAAAAATATTAGTGTATGTACTCTAACAATACACATTTGGGCATATGCTATTTTCAAGTGTATTCCTGTTAATCCTTACATTTACAGCATATATTCACATATAGACAAAATAAATATAACACCTTTGTTTTAAAAACATTTACAAATATACTCCAACTCTTTTAATAATTCCCAGATAATGAACAGCAATTTTAATTATACAAAGGGTCTGAGAAATAAATCTTCCTGATTGGCTGTAAGCGTTCTATCAGCTTCATATTAATCTCTAGTTATAACCCATGGTGAGCACAATCTCATGTTGAATAACATACACCACTATTTAAAATTCTCATTTTTATTATAATAGCAGTAAGGCACTCCCAGGTGTTACGTAAATGGTCAGTTAATCATCTGTAGGGGCATGTGGCACTCGGCTAGGCCCTATGTAACATTACGCCCTTGGAGGGTGATTTACAGACCATCAATATAAACCCCGGGCATGCTTTATTGCATAAAAATGAACTGGTGAATTCGATTCCAAGTGAATCCAAAAAACGTTATATTATGCTTTGGGAAACCCAGCTCAAAATGGACAAAGAACTAAAGCTGTAGATCACGTAACAGAATGGCTGAATACCTAATAAATATTTAAAAATAAAATGTAAAACAGACAAATAATGACAAAATGTAGAGTCAGGCACCAGAAGTTTAATAGAAACAGGCCAGTACCAACAACTGAAGCTAAAAGAAAACAAGCTATGCAGTCAATGCCAAGTGGGTCAAACTGAAAATGAGATGCACTGTCTTCTGAATTGTGCCAAATAAACAAATACCAGAGACCACTGTTTCACAAAGTTCTCTCAGAAAAATACTACATTTAACACATTGAATGATGTGGATAGCATAGTATTATTCTGAGTGCGAATATGGAAACAGTAAAGTTATCCGAAGAGTATCTAACAAACTGTCACAATATCAGACATGCTGAGGAAACACTCTACCCCAAACGGTATTCTGTCTGTTCAGTAATACCAGAGTTGATCTATGCTGTAAGACTTAGAGTCCGTGTAACATGCACTTCATGTATGGAGTAAGGTTGTTAGTCTGTATAACTTTGGCAATACTTCTATTATAGTCAGGCTAATATGCCAACATTGAATTGAACTGGGAGAGAAAATGAGAGAAGGCAGGAGAGAGAGAGAGAGAGAGATGGAGAGGGGAGAGAGACAGGGAAAGAGAAAGGGAGAAAGAGGGAGGGAGGGAGGAGAGGAGAGAGAGAGAGAGAGAGAGAGACAGCATCTTGTCACAAAGTTTCGAAATATAGCATAGATGTATTTAAATGCACTGTAGTATGTATATGTCTTATGAATAGTTTGATGTATAAAGTTTGTCAATACCTGTATATCTTGTCATGCCATTAAAGTTATTTTGCAATTTGAATTTGAGAGAGAAGGGGGGCAGGGAGAGATGGAGAAAGAGATGGGGGGGGGACAGAAGGGGAAAAGAGAGATAGGGAGGGAGGGAGGAGAGAGAGAGACAGGGGCAGGCAGAAGGGGAAGCGAGAGAGAGAGACAGCATTCTGCCACAAAGCTTCGAAACATAGCATAGATGTATTTAAGTGCACTGTAGTATATGTCTTATAAATAGTTTGATGTATAAACTTTGTCAGTACCTGTATATCTTGTCATGCCATTAAAGTTATTTTCCAATTTGAATTTGAGAGATATGGGGGGAGAGGAAGAGAGAGAGAGAGAGAGAGTGGGAAGATAGAGAGGAAGGGAGGGAATGAAGAGAGAGGAAGGGGAGAGATATGGAGGGAAGAGATAGATAGTTAGACAGACAGACAGATATCTCATGATAAACACACATTTATTAAGAAATTCAAATGCAATGTGTGGTAACTGATACTGTAGATTGAATCCCTCCTTCCTCTGTTAAAGCAATCAATATGTTGCAGTACTTAAGTACTTGTTTTGAAACTTCTGACATGAAATTTGACACCTGCAATGTTTTTACTCATAAGCGCAGAATGTCCATCCCATGCAGTTCCAAGGCTGTAAATAAATTTGTGGCTGTCTCCTTCCCAGCAGTACAGCAGACAGAGAGGGAGAGACGCTGTAGTAAACAGAATCCTTTCCACCACCGATGAATGCAAGGAGCAGGGCAGCTGGCCCACGAGTAGTACTAATAACACATTTGTGAAGGAGGCTTCTGTACCATTGATCGGTGGTATTTTCTGTTGTGATTTGGGCAAGCAGAGCACTATACCCAATCAAAGGTATTCCCTCTGGGGAGCTTGCTATAGACAGGCAGGCAGACAATAGGGAGACAGAGAAAGAAACAGGCAGCAAAGCAGAAATGAAACTGACAGCTGGATGGAAAGATAAAGACTGAGGCTTGAGAATGCCATGCAAAAGGGTCTGAGTTTCATTTCTTTATTCCTTTTGGGGGGGGGCTTTAAAGGAGCAGTTCATATTAGCTGAACATTACCACAAATGTGGCTTTTTGGAGGGGGTACCATCCTATTAGCATCCTTACTTTTTTCACCTTTTCAAACTTTTAATTCTTCTTTTAATTTAACAGTACAAAGCCTTTTTTTTCAATCCTGTATTTCTCTCTTTAGTTACCTTTGCCTGCCCCCTTCTGCTCCTCCACCCGCAAACCAACCACCTACCTTCTCTGGGAGTTAACCAATCACTTACCGTGGACCAAATGCAGTTAGTGGGTGCCACAGTCAGTGGGGTGCCAGCATCATCCTGCCTACTGAGGGTGTTTGCCACCTATTTGCTCCAAGAGGGCTGCCAGGCATGGCATGGGATCTCACACACACACACACACACACACACACACACACGCACACACAGGCATTATTAGCATATGGTGGCATCCCTCCCCCAGTTAATGTCTCCAGTGTGATACCTCCCAGCTTCAGCAGCCAGGTGGCAGACATGCAGCTAAGCACCCTTCCCCCCAAAGAGGAACGTTCTCCTTGGAACACTCAATCCTCCTTCCCCAGCTGGCCCCAAATGACCTAGGCTCGCTCCAGAATCCGGGTTTGGCTAGTGAAGTACTACCAGGCTGGCCCAATAGTACAAAATCTTGGAACACACATTAGCAGATACAGTGTCACATGCCAATGCCCTACACAACGGCCTACTCTCAGTCCAATTAAACAGTTCTAACAAGATGAAATCCTGTGTGATTAGTCTAGGGGTGTGCGGGAGGGCAACGTATCAGCAGAAAATGCTGTCCACCCTATATTTGTTGGAGCCCACTCTAAAGATGCTTTTACACTCTATCTTTCAGATGAGACATTAAACCGAGGTCTCTTCTGCCTGTTCTGGTGGTTCAGTCCAAAAGAAAGGCTGCTCTGGACTCCAGGTATGGTGCCCTCAGTGTAAATATCCCACCAAATTTTTAAAACTAAAAGCTGGGCACCCACAAACAACACAAAGCAGTTTTAGCACAGCTGTGTAAGTGCAGAAAGAAACTTTATTCTGTGCAATTTATAACACCGATGATGACTGCAGCATCACACTCCACACCCAAAAAAACACTGTGTCGCGCTTATACCCAGCGCTTGATCATGGTGATTGTTCAGGTGGACGTTAAAGATCCCATGCCATTTCTCGAAAAGAGTAGGGCAATTTCCCTGGTGTCCTGTCCAGATTTCCCCCATGCACTTAAAA
The DNA here is from genome assembly GCA_016271365.2 of Neoceratodus forsteri. Lineage (NCBI taxonomy): Eukaryota > Metazoa > Chordata > Ceratodontiformes > Ceratodontidae > Neoceratodus > Neoceratodus forsteri. The sequence goes on along the minus strand of JADMNL010000032.1, from coordinate 157,211,005 downwards.
TAGCCCCAACAGTTTAATCTGGTTCAGTTTCAGTTGATTTCCATCTGTAACTTCCCCTTTCCCAGGACGAGCTGAATATAGGCGAACTGCCTAGCCTTCCTTCCCGTCAACAGAAACTAAAAAAATACATATTTTACTGGGTAAGACATATAGGGTTGAGATGGAGTGGTAGTCAGCAGGCTTTTAAAAAGCAGTCTGAATGCTCAAGCACCTGTTTTCTTTTGCAACATCTATGTTGGTCCAATAAAAGGTATCATCAAATCATTTCTTTTTTTCTGGATCCTTTGTCCAAGCATTGGTATGTGCTGTGCAGGGGAGGTTAGAATTGACAGTCAGCTGATTTAATGCAGATTACCTCCTTACAAAAACATTTACAGTTTTGGTTAACAGGAACTGCTGCTTCAATTTAGACTGCCAGTAGATTTAGAATGCATTAGAATATAGGATGTGTATAAAAGTCCATAGCACGAACAAATTGCATAAACTTATATATTCATTTAGAATTTTTGCAGCCCTGTTAAGTTGAAAACCTGGTTCAAAAGTGTGGGGGGGCATAGCATCAGCAGAGACATTACAGATTAGAACAAAAGTTAATCTATAATCATAAATTTGTACATACCAGTCACAAATGTACAATTACATGGAACATGGAGAAAACTGGAATTGTTCTGGAACCAGAATGCTCTTGGAAGTGCAATGATTCCAGTTTTCATCATGCCAGCATCAGGACTGCCAGCAAAACAGCCGACTGTCCTCTGAAATGCCTCTGACCTGCCGGAATGGCATTAACGCCTAGAAATGCCTAGCCCACTGGAAGGGCCTCTGATGTCCAGTATATCCATTCTGTTGGGTCTGGGTGAGAATTCTGGCCAGTCATCAAGGCTGTTCCAGCAGGTTGGGGCATTCCAGGTGTCCAGGTGCCCATTTGGGGATCAGAAGGCATTTTGGGAGTCAGGCTCTATTCCAGTGGGGTGGGCAGCATCCCGAGAGTCAGGCAGCTGTTCATGCCCTGTGCAGGACTTGCATGACATGGTCAGGCAGCATTCTGTACCCTGGACACAGCCTGAACAGATTGGTGTGGCATGACACAGAACAGGCAGCACTGTGCACCGTCACATCGGGCTTGCATTTGAAAGTGTATCTTACGACTAGACTGGCAGTATAACCTACAGATTACGCAATGAGCTATAAATGAGCTTCATAAACCGGCAGAACTGGGTTTGATTCCCACAACCTCCACTTGCATAATGAGCGACTCTGAGCAAGTCACTTAACCTCCCTGTGCTCCTGTGATGCACTGAAAAATGAGCTTCGACTGACTGTGCCTTTCCTGGCCAAAAATTGTCAAATTAAAGAAAATTTATATGATATTCATTTTTAATTTGATATGATAAAATGGGTAAGAAAAAATGCTGCTCTACCATTGGTGCAAACACATCACACTATTTCCCAATAACCACTTATCTTACCTACGTCTCCACCTGCCTTCCTCTGCCCCTCCCCTCATTCTCCCTCCCTCCCTTTCTTTACCTTATTTTCCTAAACCACTTCCCCATGACTGCCAACTAATGCACTTTATTATCACCTCAGGGAACTTGCTCACAAGCGTGCAATGCACTTACTACTCACTCTTGTCTATCAAGGCTCACAAATCCTATTGCCTATGTTTAAATGTTGTTTAGCAATCTTATATAAGTTTTACTGTAACCGTCAGAACTATTGCCTGTCATGTTATAGAGCAACCTGTATTATCCTGTATTATCCTTGTTGTGTAGTATATCAGTTCCCTTCCCCTTCCCCCCAGGATGCACTGTGAGACAAGCAACCTGATGGTCAGTGTGCCTCTACTGGTGACACTTTTCAATAAATAGAAATGAAAATAAATAAATAAATGACCACATGCCTTCACCTTTTTTCATGCATTTGTTCCTGTACATAGTATTCATCTTGTGTCCACCTTATAAATGCGATAACACACTTCAAGGTGTGTGGTCACTGCCTGCTATACACACATCTCATCTCGGATAGTTGAAAGCACTTAGCTTTGCTTCATGCCTCACAGCACACCCGAGGCATGGATATATCAGACTGTGACCACACACCCAGAAGTGTGTTATCACATACGTAGTACACAGAGTATACATCACAGGCACAGTTGCACGTTAGACTAAATCTGCTGTTCTGTGCTTTCTTGTTGGATCTTAGTAACTGCTGCCTGAAGTGAGGCCTGTGGGAGGCAGACATGAAGCTACAACATATTTACCGTTTGTGAATTGGGAAAAGCACATTCGGTCAACGCTGATTTCCAGGAGTCATTTGAGGGAAGGGAGTTAATCGGGGGAGGGGGAAATGCAGCAAAAAAATAAATAAAATGTAGATTGCAAAAGTGTCCCTGACCAAGCATGGGACTTCCTTCAGTTGTGCGTGAGGCACTCTTATTCCCGTAAAAGTGCCTCACACACTGAACCACAATAATGTGCTTCTCACTGACAGCATGCACTATCAACATTCCAAATAAAAAAAGGATTTAAAAAAAAAAGGCTCTGTAAGTATTTTATGGGTCTGTTTAAAGGAGATCTTATGGATCTAAGATTGTCGCCGCTGCATCCTCAGAACTGCTCACCTTCGTTCTCCGCCTCGGACCATAAGAATGCGTGACACAACCCTCTGATATCCATAAGAGGCCTCCAACCCGACCTGTAAACTTATGGTACAATGTAAAATTACAGACAAAATTACAACAATAAGCAGTGTTTACAATAATGCAAATGTATGTGTTGTCTGGCCAGAAAAAGTGCGACAGCAATTGAAGACCACAGGTGATGAAAGGGTGTAAGTGATAGAAGCCAAAATGCAATTAACGGGTGCAAGTGATGGCGCAGAAAGCATACTTTGCTAACATAAAGCAATCGATTTTCCAGGATATGTCAGACAGCGTACAGGCAACCCACCAAAGGAGTCAGGCCATGGGTCAGAATGCCACCTCTGACCATAGGGAAGTTGCCCATGGTGGTTTCTGCTGCAATCCCAGTGGCAATTATTTAATGCCTGTATGGTTTTGCTGTCTACAAACCAAAAAAACAAAACTCACACAGGAGCATGGCGAGCAAAGGCTGCACCCTGCAACGCAAGACGGAGAGGGGATCAGGTCAGGTAATGTGACACGAAGGGCATAGGACACCCACAATATGCCTGCCCAGGTGTCCAGGGGTAAATAGCACCACCCTTTTCACAAGTAGTGAATTCAGTCTCTCAAAGATGAAATACTCTGATTTAACCATTCTATCTCCGCTTGTTTCAGTTACACTGTATGTATGATTTGGCACATTCATTAATGCCATTATTGTTCGCTTCTCCACCTGCATCCTCCCGCTGCCACCCCCACAAACATTTGGAAATGAGCTAGCATGCCATGCTAGTCCAAACTTTTCAAGAAAGAAAGAAAGATAGATAGATAGATAGACAGACAGACAGACAGATAGACAGACAGATAGACAAACAGATCGATCGATAGGTATGCTACAGTAGGAAATAAGTACTTTATATAGAAGAAAATATTTTTTAATTATTCTTTTTATTAACATTTTTCAAATTTCAATATAACAAACATATAAAATATAGAAGCAAATTCTCGTCATTTGAATATAAATATTCAGCAAATGTAACAGTACCACTGTGAGCGCATCAGGGAAAGGAACTCTCAGAAGTTCCCTAAAGTAACCATGGAATCCAAGAAACAATTGTGCTCCCAACTCCGTTTTACAGTTTTTCTGTCATTCCAGAGCAATTTTCTTGTGCTTTTGTCTTAATTACATTTTTAATTTATTTATTTTTGTTGCCAAGCAGGCAAGCTGGGCAAACAGAAGCTGGGTTTCAGGCATGACCTGGGAGAGATGCAGAGCTGGTAAACAAGGCAATATACAGCAACTAAAAACCTTACGAATGCAGATAGTCACCAATTAGTATGAACATAAATAAAAACAGTATATACAAGGTACATACAAGAAGCAGAGCATTTGAAAAAAAAACCAGAAACAGTAAACAATCAAGGCATAACAACATTATAAGCAATATGCAGTAAATAGATGAAATGGGCATATCCAGTAACTATAAGCACAGTTATTGTGTCCCCGTGGAACCTAAATTGTGCTGTTTTTATAAGAATGCTAGTCTGGGGGTGGATGCCACAGTGCTGTGTGGGATGCTGGTATGATGTGACACAGTGCTGTGTGTGGCATGCTGGTATGATGCCACACAGAGCTGTGTGTGGGATGTTGGAATGATGCCATACAGAGTTGTGTGTGGCATGCTGGTATGATGCCACACTGTGCTGTGTGTGGGACCCTTGAATGATGCCAGACAAAGCTGTGTGATGGATGCTTGAATGTGCCTCACACAGCTGTGAGTGGGATGCTGGTACGATGCCACACAGAGCTGTGTGTGTGATGCTAGTATGATTCCACACAGTGCTGTTTGGGGGACATTGGAATGACGCCACACAGATCTGTGTGTGGGATGCTGGTATAATGCCACACAGAGGTGTGTGTGGGATGCTGGTATAATGCTACACAAAGTTGTGTGTGGGATGCCAGTATAATGCCACACAGAGGTGTGTGTGGGATGCTGGTATGATGCCACACAGAGTTGTGTGTGGGATGCTGGTATGATGCCACACAGAGGAGTGTGTGGGACGCTGGTATGATGCCACACAGAGCTGTGTGTGGGATGCTGGTATGATGTCACACAGAGTTGTGTGTGTGATACTGGTATGATGCCACACAGAGGTGTGTGTGGGATGCTGGTATGATGCCACACAGAGTTGTGTGTGGGATGCAGATATGATGCCACACAGTGCTGTGTGGATGCTGGTATGATGCCACACAGAGCTGTGTATGGACACTGGTATGATGCCACACAGAGCTATGTGGTTAATGTTGGTATGATTCCACACAGAGTTATGTGTGATGCTGGTATGATGGCACACAGATTTGTGTGGATGCAGATATGATGCCCCACAGTGCTGTGTGTGATGTTGGTATGATGCCACACAGTGCTGTGTGGGACACTGGTATGATGCCACACAGTTGTGTGTGTGAGACGCTGGTATGATGCCAGACAGAGCTGTGTGCAGGACTCTGTATGATGCCCACAGAGCTGTGTGTGGTATGCTGGCATGATGCCACCAGAGCTGTTTTTGGGATGTTGGTATGATGCCGCCATGCAGTGCTGTGTGGATGCTGGTATGATGCCACACAGCTTTGTTTGTGGATGCTGGTATGATGCCACACAGAGCTGTGTTTGTGATGCTAGCATGATGCCACACAGTGCTGTGTTTGGGATGCTGGTATGATGCCATGCAGTGCTGTGTGTGAACACTGTATGATGCCACAGAGGACTGTGTGTCTGATGCTGGTATGATGCCGCACAGTGCTGTGTGTGGATGCTGGTATGATGCCACAGAGCAGTGTATGACACTGAAGATGCCACACAGAACTGTGTGGTTAATGTTGGTATGATGCCACACAGAGCTGTGTTTGTGATGCTTGCATGATGCCACAGTGCTGTGTGTGGGATGCTGGTATGATGCCACGCAGTGCTGTGTGTGGATGCTGATATGATGCCACACAGTGCCGTGGTGAGATGCTTATGGTGATGCCACAGAGTTGTGTTTGGGTTGTTGGTATGATGCCACAGTGCTGTATGTGGGATGCTGGTATGATGACACAGAGCTGTGTGTGGATGCTGGTATGATGCCACACAATGCTTTGTGTGAGGGATGCTGGTATGATGTGACACAGTGCTGTGTGTGGAATGCTGGTATAATGCCACACAGTGCTGTGTGTCTGATGCTGGTATGATGTGACACAGAGCTGTGTGAGGGATGCTGGTATGATGTGACACAGTGCTGTGTGTGGGAGATGCTGGTATGATGCGACAGAGCTGTGTGCTGGATGCTAGATGATGCCACAGTGCCGTGTGGGATGCTGGTATGATGCCATGCAATTCTGTGTGTGGATGCTGGTATGATTTGACACAGTGCTGTGTGAGGGCTGCTGATATGATGCCACACAGTGCTGTGTGTGGGATGCTGGTATGATTCCACACAGTGCTGTGTGTGGGATGCTGGTTTGATGCCAGACAGTGCTGTGTGTGGAACACAGGCATGATGCCACTCAGAGGTCTGTGTGTCTGATGCTGGTATGATGCCACACAGTGCTGTGTGTGGGACACTGGTGTGATGCCACGCAGTGCTGTGTGTGGGATACTGGTATGATGCACGCTGCTGTGTGTGACGCTGGTATGATGCCACAGTGCTGTGTGTGGGATGCTGGTATGATGCCACACAGTGCTTTTTTGAGGGATGATGGAATGATGTGACACAGTGCTGTGTGGGTGGATGCTGGTATGATGCCACGAGTGCTGTGTGTGGAACACTGGTATGATGTCACACAGAGGTCTGTGTGTCTGATGCTGGTATGATGCCACAGTGGTGTGTTGAGATGCTGGAATGATGCCACACAGAGCTGTGTGTGAGATGCTGATATGATGCCACACAGTGCTATGTTTGGGATGCTGGTATGATGCCACACAGTGCAGTATGTGGAACACTGGTATGATGCCACTCAGAGGTCTGTGTGTCTGATACTGGTATGATGCCACACAGTGCTGTGTGTGGGACACTGGTGTGATGCCACACAGTGCTGTGTGTGGGATACTGGTATGACGCCACACAGCTGTGTGTGTGAGACGCTGGTATGATGCCATACAGAGCTGTGTGTAGGACTCTGGCATGATGCCACAAAGAGCTCTGTGTGGTATGCTGGTATGATGCCCCACAGAGCTGTCTTTGGGATGTTGGTATGATGCCATGCAGTGCTGTGTGTGGGATGCTGGTATGATGCCACAGAGAGCTTTGTTTGGGATGCTGGTATGATGCCACAGAGTTGTGTGTGGGATGCTGGTATGATGCCACACAGAGCTTTGGGGGATACTATATAATGCCACAGTGCTGTGTGGATGCTGGTATGATGCCACAGTGCTGTGTGTGGATGCTGAGATATTGCTCACACAGAGCTGTGTGGGGGAAGCTGGTTTGATGCCACACAGTGCTGTTTGTGGGATGCTGGTAAGATGCGACACAGAGCTGTGTGTGGGATGCTGGTATGATGCCATACAGTGCTTTGTGTGAGGGATGCAGGTATGATGTGACACAGTGCTGTGTGTGGGATGCTGGTATGATGCCACATAGAGCTTTGTGTGAGGGATGCTGGTATGATGTGACACAGTGCTGTGTGTGGGAGATGCTGGTATGATGCGACACAGAGCTGTGTGTTGGATGCTGGTATGATGCCACACAGTGCTATGTGTAGGACACTGGTGTGATGCCATACAGTGCTGTGTGTGGGATACTGGTATGATGCCACACAGCTGAGTGTGTGTGACGCTGGTATGATGCCATACAGAGCTGTGTGTAGGACTCTGGTATGATGCCACACAGTGCTGTGTGTGGGATGCTGGTATGATGCCACACAGTGCTTTGTGTGAGGAATGCTGGTATGATGTGACACAGTGCTGTGTGTGGGAGATGTTGGTATGATGCGACACAGAGCTGTGTGTTTGATGCTGGTATGATGCCACACAGTGCTGTGTGTGGGATGCTGGTATAATGCCACACAGTGCTGTGTTTGGAACACCGGTATGATGCCACTCAGAGGTCTGTGTGTCTGATGCTGGTATGATGCCACACAGTGCTATGTGTTGGACACTGGTGTGATGCCACACAGTGCTGTGTGTGGGATACTGGTATGATGCCACACAGCTGAGTGTGTGTGACGCTGGTATGATGCCATACAGAGCTGTGTGTAGGACTCTGGTATGATGCCACACAGTGCTGTGTGTGGGATGCTGGTATGATGCCACACAGTGCTTTGTGTGAGGAATGCTGGTATGATGTGACACAGTGCTGTGTGTGGGAGATGTTGGTATGATGCGACACAGAGCTGTGTGTTTGATGCTGGTTTGATGCCACACAGTGCTGTGTGTGGGATGCTGGTATAATGCCACACAGTGATTTGTGTGAGGGATGCTGGTATGATGTGACACAGTGCTGTGTGTGGGGGATGCTGGAATGATACCACGCAGTGCTGTGTTGGAACACTGGTATGATGTCACACAGAGGTCTGTGTGTCTGATGCTGGTATGATGCCACACAGAACTTCGTGTGAGATGCTGATGTGATGCCACAGAGTTGTGTTTGGGATGGTGGTATGCCACACAGTGCTGTGTGTGGATGCTGGTTTGATGACACAGTGCTGTGTGTGGCATGCTGGTGTGATGCCACACAGAGCTGTGTGTGGATGTTGGAATGATGCCATACAGAGTTGTGTGTGGCATGCTGGTATGATGCCACACTGTGCCGTGTGGGACCCTGAATGATGCCAGACAAAGCTGTGTGATGGATGCTTGAATGTGCCTCACACAGCTGTGAGTGGATGTTGGTACGATGCCAGACAGAGTCTGTGTGTGTGATGCTAGTATGATTCCACACAGTGCTGTTTGGGGACATTGGAATGACGCCACACAGATCTGTGTGTGGATGTTGGTATAATGCCACAGAGGTGTGTGATGCTGGTATATGCTACACAAAGTTGTGTGGGATGCCAGTATAATGCCGTACAGTGGTGTGTGATGTTGGTATGATGCCACAGAGGTGTGTGCGGGATGCTGGTATGATGCCACACAGAGTTGTGTGTGGGATACTGGTATGATGCCACACAGAGGAGTGTGTGGGACGCTGGTATGATGCCACACAGAGCTGTGTGCGGGATGCTTGTATGATGTCACACAGAGTTGTGTGTGTGATACTGGTATGATGCCACACAGAGGTGTGTGTGGGATGCTGGTATGATGCCACACAGAGTTGTGTGTGGGGATGCAGATATGATGCCACACAGTGCTGTGTGTGGCATGCTGGTATGATGCCACATAGAGCTGTGTATGGGACTCTGGTATGATGCCACACAGAGCTATGTGGTTAATGTTGGTATGATTCCACACAGAGTTATGTGTGAGATGTTGGTATGATGGTGCACAGATTTGTGTGTGGGATGCAGATATGATGCCACACAGTGCTGTGTGTGGGATGCTGGTATGATGCCACACAGTGCTGTGTGTGGGACACTGGTATGATGCCACACAGTTGTGCGTGTGAGACGCTGGTATGATGCCAGACAGAGCTGTGTGTAGGTCTCTGGTATGATGCCACACAGAGCTGTTTATGGTATGCTGGCATGATGCCACACAGAGCTGTTTTTGGGATGTTGATATGATGCCATGCACTGCTGTGTGTGGGATGCTGGTATGATGCCACACATAGCTTTGTTTGTGGGATGCTGGTATGATGCCACACAGAGCTGTGTTTGTGATGCTAGCATGATGCCAAACAATGCTATGTTTGGGATGTTGGTATGATGCCATGCAGTGCTGTGTGTGGAACACTGGTATGATGCCACACAGAGGACTGTGTGTCTGATGCTTGTATGATGCCGCACAGTGCTGTGTGTGGGATGCTGGTATGATGCCACACAGAGAAGAGTATGGGACACAGGTATGATGCCACACATTACTGTGTGATTAATGTTGGTATGATGCCACACAGAGCTGTGTTTGTGATGCTAGCATGATGCCACACAGTGCTGTCTGTGGGATGCTGGTATGATGCCACACAGTGCTGTATGTGGGATGCTGATATGATGCCACAAAATGCTGTGTGTGATGCTGGTATATTGCCACACAGAGCTGTGTGAGGGATGCTGGTATAATGCCACACAGTGCTGTGTGTCTGATGCTGGTATGATGTGACACAGAGCTGTGTGTGTGATTCTGGTATGATGCCACACAATGCTTTGTGTGAGGGATGCTGGTATGATGTGACACAGTGCTGTGTCTGGAATGCTGGTTTAATGCCACACAGTGCTGTGTGTCTGATGCTGGTATGATGTGACACAGAGCTGTGTGAGGGATGCTGGTATGATGTGACACAGTGCTGTGTGTGGGAGATGCTGGTATGATGCGACACAGAGCTGTGTGCTGGATGCTGGTATGATGCCAAACAGTGCTTTGTGTGAGGAATGCTGGTATGATGTGACACAGTGCTGTGTGCAGGGATGCTGGTATGATGCCATGCAGTGCTGTGTGTGGGGTGCTGGTATGATGCCACACAGTGCTTGTTTGGGATGCTGGTATGATGCCACACAGTGCTGTGTTTGGAACACCGGTATGATGCCACTCAGAGGTCTGTGTGTCTGATGCTGGTATGATGCCACACAGTGCTGTGTGGGACACTGGTGTGATGCCACAGTGCTGTGTGTGATACTGGTATGATGCCACACAGTTGAGTGTGTGTGACGCTGGTATGATGCCATACAGAGCTGTGTGTGTGACTCCGGTATGATGTCACCAGAGCTGTGTGTGGTACGCTGGTATGATGCCACACAGAGCAGTTTTTGGGATGTTGGAATGATGCCGTGCAGTGCTCTGTGTGGGATGCTGGTATGATGCCCCACAGAGCTGTGCTTGTGATGCTAGCATGATGCCATGCAGTGCTGTGCTTGTGGGACACTGGTATGATGCCATGCAGTGCTGTGTGGGTGATGCAGATATGATGCCACACAGAGCTTCTAGTGAGATTCTGATGTGATGCCACACAGAGTTGTGTTTGGGATGCTGGTATGATGCCACGCAATGCTGTGTGTGGATGCTGCGAATGCCACAGTGCCGTGTGTGGATGCTGTATGATGTGACACAGTGCTGTGTGTGGGATGCTGATATGATGCCACACAGAGCTGTGTGTGAGATGCTGATATGATGCCACATGGTGCTATGTTTGGGATGCTGGTATGATGCCACACTGTGCTGTGTGTGGAACACTGGAATGATGCCACTCAGAGGTCTGTGAGTCTGATGCTGGTATGATGCCAGACAGTGCTGTGTGTGGGATGCTGGTATGATGCCATGCAGTGCTGTGTGTGTAACACTGGTATAATGCCACACAGAGGTCAGTGTGTCTGATGCTGATATGATGCCACACAGTGCTATGTTTGGGATGCTGGTATGATGCCACACAGTGCTGTGTGTGGGACACTGCTGTTATGCCACGCAGTGCTGTGTGTGGGATACTGGTATGATGCCACACAGTTGTGTGTGTGACGCTGGTATGATGCCACACAGTGCTGTGTGTGGGATGCTGGTATGATGCCACACAGTGCTGTGTGTGAGGGATGCTGGTATGATGTGACACAGTGCTGTGTGTGGGGGATGCTGGTATGATGCCACGCAGTGCTGTGTGTGGAACACTGGTATGATGTCACACAGAGGTCTGTGTGTCTGATGCTGGTATGATACCACACAGTGCTGTGTGTAAGATGCTGGAATGATGCCACACAGAGCTGTGTGTGAGATGCTGATATGATGCCACACAGTGCTATGTTTGGGATGCTGGTATGATGCCATACAGTGCTGTGTGTGGAACACTGGTATGATGCCACTCATAGGTCTGTGTGTCTGATACTGGTATGATGCCACACAGTGCTGTGTGTGGGACACTGGTGTGATGCCACACAGTGCTGTGTGTGGGATACTGGTATGATGCCACGCAGCTGTGTGTGTGAGACGCTGGTATGATGCCATACAGAGCTGTGTGTAGGACTCTGGCATGATGCCACAAAGAGCTCTGTGTGGTATGCTGGTATGATGCCCCACAGAGCTGTCTTAGGGATGTTGGTATGATGCCATGCAGTGCTGTGTGTGGGATGCTGGTATGATGCCACAGAGAGCATTGTTTGTGGGATGCTGGTATGATGCCACATAGTGCTTTGTGTCATGGGTGCTGGTATGATGTGACACAGTGCTGTGTGTGGGATGCTGGTATGATGCCTCATAGTGCTTTGTGTGAGGGATGCTGGTATGATGTGACACAGTGCTGTGTGTGGGAGATGCTGGTATGATGCGACACTGAGCTGTGTGTTGGATGCTGGTATGATGCCACACAGTGCTGTGTGTGGGATGCTGGTATGATGCCACACAGTGCTTTGTGTGAGGAATGCTGGTATGATGTGACACAGTGCTGTGTGCAGGGGATGCTGGTATGATGCCATGCAGTGCTGTGTGTGGGATGCTGGTATGATGTCACACAGTGCTATGTTTGGGATGCTGTTATGATGCCACACAGTGCTGTGCTTGGAACACCAGTATGATGCCACTTAGAAGTATGTGTGTCTGATGCTTGTATGATGCCACACAGTGCTATGTGTAGGACACTGGTGTGATGCCACACAGTGCTGTGTGTGGGATACTGGTATGATGCCACACAGTTGAGTTTGTGTGACGCTGGTATGATGCCATACAGAGCTGTGTGTAGGACTCTGGTATGATGCCACACAGTGCTGTGTGTGGGATGCTGGTATGATGCCACACAGTGTTTGTGTGTGGAATGCTGGTATGATGTCACATAGGTCTGTGTGTGTGTGATGCTGGTATGATGCACAGTGCTGTGTGTAAGATGCTGGAATGATGCCAATAAGAGCTGTGTGAGATGCTGATATGATGCCATTATGCTGCGTTTGGGATGCTGGTATGATGCCATGCAGTGTGTGAACACTGGTATGATGCCACCTTAGGTCTGTGTGTCTGATACATGCGGTGATGCCACACAGTGCTGTGTGTGGGACACTGAGGTGATGCCACACAGTGCTGTGTGTGGGATACTGGTATGATGCCACGCAGCTGTGTGTGTGAGACGCTGGTATGATGCCATACAGAGCTGTGTGTAGGACTCTGGCATGATGCCACAAAGAGCTCTGTGTGGTATGCTGGTATGATGCCCCACAGAGCTGTCTTTGGGATGTTGGTATGATGCCATGCAGTGCTGTGTGTGGGATGCTGGTATGATGCCACAGAGAGCATTGTTTGTGGGATGCTGGTATGATGCCACATAGTGCTTTGTGTCATGGGTGCTGGTATGATGTGACACAGTGCTGTGTGTGGGATGCTGGTATGATGCCTCATAGTGCTTTGTGTGAGGGATGCTGGTATGATGTGACACAGTGCTGTGTGTGGGAGATGCTGGTATGATGCGACACTGAGCTGTGTGTTGGATGCTGGTATGATGCCACACAGTGCTGTGTGTGGATGCTGGTATGATGCCACACAGTGCTTTGTGTGAGGAATGCTGGTATGATGCTGGCATGGTGCTGTGTGCAAGGGATGCTGGTATGATGCCATGCAGTGCTGTGTGTGATGCTGGTATGATGTCACACAGTGCTGTGTTTGGATGCTGTTATGATGCCACAGTGCTGTGTTTAACACCGTATGATGCCACTTAGAGGTATGTGTGTCTGATGCTTGTATGATGCCACACAGTGCTATGTGTAGGACACTGGTGTGATGCCACACAGTGCTGTGTGTGGGATACTGGTATGATGCCACACAGTTGAGTTTGTGTGACGCTGGTATGATGCCATACAGAGCTGTGTGTAGGACTCTGGTATGATGCCACACAGTGCTGTGTGTGGGATGCTGGTATGATGCCACACAGTGCTTTGTGTGAGGAATGCTGGTATGATGTGACACAGTGCTGTGTGTGGGAGATGCTGGTATGATGCGACACTGAGCTGTGTGTTGGATGCTGGTATGATGCCACACAGTGCTGTGTGTGGGATGCTGGTATAATGCCACACAGTGCTTTGTGTGAGGGATGCTGGTATGATGTGATACAGTGCTGTGTGTGGGGGATGCTGGTATGATACCACGCAGTGCTGTGTTGGAACACTGGTATGATATCACACAGAGGTGTGTGTGTCTGATGCTGGTATGATGCCACACAGTGCTGTGTGTGGGATGCTGGTATGATGCCACACAGATCTGTGGTGAGATGCTGATGTGATGCCACACAGTTGTTTTGGGATGGTGGTGGTACGCCACAGTGCTGTGTGGGATGCTGGTATGATGCCACACAGAGGAGTGTGACGTTGGTATGATGCCACACAGAGCCGTGTGCAGATGTTGCATGATGTCGCTACAGAGTTGTGTGTGTGATACTGGCATGATGCCACACAGAGGTGCGTGGGATGCTGGTATGATGCTACACAGAGTTGCGTGTGGATGTAGATATGATGCCACACAGTGCTGTGTGGATGCTGGTATGACGCCGCACAGAGCTGTGTATGGACACTGGTATGATGCCACACAGAGCAATGTGGTTAATGTTGGTATGATTCCACACAGAGTTATGTGGAGATGCTGGTATGATGGCACACAGATGTGTGTGGATGCAGATATGATGCCGCCACAGTGCTGTGTGTGATGGTGGTGTATGATGCCATACAGTGCTGTGTGGACACTGGTATGATGCCACACGGTTGTGAGTGTGAGTCGCTGGTATAGATGCCAGACAGGCTGTGTGCAGGACTCTGTTGATGCCGATCCACAGAGCTGTGTGTGGTATGCTGGCATGATGCAACAGAGCTGTTTTTGGGATGTTGGTATGATGCCATGCAGTGCTGTGTGGGATGCTGGTATGATGCCACACAGAGCTTTGTTTGTGGCATGCTGGTATGATGCCACAGAGCTGTGTTTGTGATGCTAGCATGATGCCACACAGTGCTATGTTTGGGATGCTGGTATGATGCCAGCTGCAGTGCTGTGTGTGAACACTGGTATGATGCCACACAGAGGACTGTGTGTCTGATGCTGGTATGATGCCGCACAGTGCTGTGCGATGCTGGCATGATGCTACACTGAGCAGTGTAAGGACACTGGTATAATGCTGCTACAGAACTGTGTGGTTAATGTTGGCGATGCCACACAGAGCTGTGTTTGTGATGCTTGTATGATGCCACACAGTGCTGTGTGTGGGATGCGTATGATGCCACACAGTGCTGTGTGTGGATGCTGATATGATGCCAAAATGCCGTGAGTGGATGCTGGTATATTGCACACAGAGCTGTGGAGGGATGTTGGTATAATGCCACAGAGCTGTGTGTCTGATGCTGGTATGATGTGACACAGAGCTGTGTGGATGCTGGTATGATGCCACACAATGCTTTGTGAGGGATGCTGGTATGATGTGACACAGTGCTGTGTGGGAATGTCGGATTACGCCACACAGTGCCGTGTGTCTGATGCTGGTATGATGTGACACAGAGCTGTGTGGGGATGCTGGTATGATGGACACAGTGCTGTGTGTGGAGATGCTGGTATGATGCACACAGAGCTGTGTGCTGGATGTTGGTATGATGCCACACAGTGCTGTGTGTGGGATGCTGGTATGATGCCATGTAATTCCCTGTGTGTGGATGCTGGTATGATTTGGACACAGTGCCGTGTGTGGGCTGCTGATATAATGCCACACAGTGCCGTGTGTGGGATGCTGGAGCGATTCCACACAGTGCCGTGTGGATGCTGGTATGATGCCACACAGTGCTGTGTGGAACACTGGCATGATGCCACCCAGAGGTCTGTGTGTCTGATGCTGGTATGATGCCACACGGTGCTGTGTGTGGACACTGGTGTGATGCCACGCAGTGCTGTGTGTGATACTGGTATGATGCGCACCACAGTTGTGTGTGTGACGCTGGTATGATGCCACAGTGCTGTGTGTGGGATGCTGTTATGATGCCCACATGCATTTGTTTGAGGGATGATGGCATGATGACACAGTTCTGTGTGTGGGGGATGCTGGTATGATGCCACGCAGTGCTGTGTGTGGAACACTGGTATGATGTCACACAGAGGTCTGTGTGTCTGATGCTGGTATGATGCCACACAGTGGTGTGTTTGAGATGCTGGAATGATGCCACACAGAGCTGTGTGTGAGATGCTGATATGATGCCACACAGTGTTATGTTTGGGATGCTGGTATGATGCCACACAGTGCTGTATGTGGAACACTGGTATGATGCCACTCAGAGGTCTGTGTGTCTGATACTGGTATGATGCCACACAGTGCTGTGTGTGGGACACTGGTGTGAATCCACACAGTGCTGTGTGTGGGATACTGGTATGACGCCACGCAGCTGTGTGTGTGAGACACTGGTATGATGCCATACAGAGCTGTGTGTAGGACTCTGGCATGATGCCATAAAGAGCTCTGTGTGGTATGCTGGTATGATGCCCCACAGAGCTGTCTTTGGGATGTTGGTATGATGCCATGCAGTGCTGTGTGTGGGATGCTGGTATGATGCCACACAGAGTTGTGTGTGGGATACAGATATGATGCCACACAGTGCTGTGTGTGGGATGCTGGTATGATGCCACACAGAGCTTTGGGGATACTGGATATAATGCCACACAGGCTGTGTGGATGTTGGTATGATGACACAGTGCTGTGGGATGCTGGTATATTGCCACACAGAGCTGTGGGGATGCTGAGTTTGATGCCACAGTGCTGTGTGTGGATGCTGGTAAGATGCGACACAGAGCTGTGTGTGGGATGCTGGTATGATGCCACAGTGCTTTGTGTGAGGGATGCTGGTATAATGTGACCAGTGCTGTGTGTGGATGCTGGTATGATGCCACATGTGCTTGTGTGAGGTGACACAGTGCTGTGTGTGGGAGATGCTGGTATGATGCGACACAGAGCTGTGTGTTGGATGCTGGTATGGTTCCACACAGTGCTGTGTGTGGGATGCTGGTATGATGCCACACAGTGCTTTGTGTGAGGAATGCTGGTATGATGTGACACAGTGCTGTGTGCAGGGGATGCTGGTATGATGCCATGCAATGCTGTGTGTGGGATGCTGGTATGATGCCACACTGTGCTATGTTTGGGATGCTGGTATGATGCCACGCAGTGCTGTGTTTGGAACACCGGTATGATGCCACTCAGAGGTCTGTGTGTCTGATGCTGGTATGTTGCCACACAGTGCTATGTGTAGGACACTGGTGTGATGCCACACAGTGCTGTGTGTGGATACTGGCATGATGCCACACAGCTGAATGTGTGTGGATGCTGGTATGATGCCATACAGAGCTGTGTGTAGGACTCTGGTGGGATGCCACAGTGCTGTGTGGATGCTGGTATGATGCCACACAGTGCTTTGTGTGAGGAATGCTGGTGATGTGACACAGTGCTGTGTGGGAGATGCTGGTATGATGCGACACAGAGCTGTGTGTTGTATGCTGGTATGATGCCACACAGTGCTGTGTGTGGGATGCTGGTATAATGCCACACAGTGATTTGTGTGAGGGATGCTGGTATGATGTGACACAGTGCTGTGTGTGGGGGATGCTGGAATGATACCACGCAGTGCTGTGTTGGAACACTGGTATGATGTCACACAGAGGTCTGTGTGTCTGATGCCGGTATGATGCCACACAGTGCTGTGTGTGGGATGCTGGTATGATGCCACACAGAACTTCGTGTGAGATGCTGATGTGATGCCACACAGAGTTGTGTTTGGGATGGTGGTATGATGCCACACAGTGCTGTGTGTGGGATGGTGGTATGATGTCACACAGTGCTGTGTGTGGCATGCTGGTATGATGCCACACTGCTGCTGTGTGGGACCCTTGAATGATGCCAGACAAAGCTGTGTGATGGATGCTTGAATGCCTACACAGCTGTGAGTGGATGTTGGTACGATGCACACAGAGCTGTGTGTGTGATGCTAGTATGATTCCACACAGTGCTGTTTGGGGACATTGAATGACGCCACACAGATCTGTGTGTGGATGCTGGTATAATGCCACACAGAGTGTGTGTGGGATGCTGGTATAATGCTACCCAAAGTTGTGTGTGGATGCCAGTATAATGCCACACAGAGGTGTGTGGATGCTGGTATGATGCCACAGAGGTGTGTGTGGATGCTGGTATGACGCTACGCAGAGTGTGTGTGGGATACTGGTATGATGCCACAGAGTGGTGTGGGACGCTGGTATGATGCCACAGAGCCGTATGCTGGATGCTGGTATGATGTCACAGAGTTGTGTGTGTGATACTGGTATGATGCCACAGAGGTGTGTGTGATGCTGGTATGATGCCACAGAGTTGTGTGGGATGCAGATATGATGCACACAGTGCTGTCTGTGGCATGCTGGTATGATGCCACATAGAGCTGTGTATGGGACACTGGTATGATGCCACACAGAGCTATGTGGTTAAGTTGGTATGATTCCCACACAGAGTTATGTGTAGAGATGTTGGTATGATGGCGCTAGTTGTGTGGGATGCAGATATGATGCCACACAGTGCTGTGTGTGGGATGCTGGTATGATGCCACACAGTGTTGTGTGTGGGACACTGGTATGATGCCACACAGTTGTGTGTGTGAGACGCTGGTGTGATGCCAGACAGAGCTGTGTGTAGGTCTCTGGTATGATGCCACACAGAGCTGTGTGTGGTATGCTGGCATGATGCCACACAGAGCTGTTTTTGGGATGTTGGTATGATGCCATGCAGTGCTGTGTGTGGGATGCTGGTATGATGCCACACAGAGCTGTGTTTGTGATGCTAGCATGATGCCACACAGTGCTATGTTTGGGATGTTGGTATGATGCCATGCAGTGCTGTGTGTGGAACACTGGTATGATGCCACACAGAGGACTGTGTGTCTGATGCTGGTATGATGCCGCACAGTGCTGTGTGTGGGATGCTGGTATGATGCCACACAGAGAAGAGTATGGGACACAGGTATGATGCCACACATAACTGTGTGGTTAATGTTGGTATGATGCCCACAGAGCTGTGTTTGTGATGCTAGCATGATCACAGTGCTGTTGTGGATGCTGGTATGATGCCACACAGTGCTGTATGTGGGATGCTGATATGATGCCACAAAATGCTGTGTGTGGGATGCTGGTATATTGCCACACAGAGCTGTGTGAGGGATGCTGGTATAATGCCACACAGTGCTGTGTGTCTGATGCTGGTATGATGTGACACAGAGCTGTGTGTGTGATGCTGGTATGATGCCACACAATGCTTTGTGTGAGGGATGCTGGTATGATGTGACATAGTGCTGTGTCTGCAATGCTGGTTTAATGCCACACAGTGCTGTGTGTCTGATGCTGGTATGATGTGACACAGAGCTGTGTGAGGGATGCTGGTATGATGTGACACAGTGCTGTGTGTGGGAGATGCTGGTATGATGCGACACAGAGCTGTGTGCTGGATGCTGGTATGATGCCAAACAGTGCTTTGTGTGAGGAATGCTGGGATGATGTGACACAGTGCTGTGCAGGGATGCTGGTATGATGCCGGGCGGTGCTGTGTGTGGGTGCTGTCATGATGCCACCCAGTGCCATGTTTGGGATGCTGGTATGATGCCACACAGTGCTGTGTTTTGGAACACCGCATGATGCCACTCAGAGGCCTGTGTGTCTGATGCTGGTATGGCGATGCCGCAGCGGTGTGTAGGACACTGGTGTGATGCCACAGTGCTGTGTGGATACTGGTATGATGCCACACAGTTGAGTGTGTGTGACGCTGGTATGATGCCATACAGAGCTGTGTGTAGGACTCTGGTATGATGTCACACAGAGCTGTGTGTGGTACGCTGGTATGATGCCACACAGAGCAGTTTTTGGGATGTTGGAATGATGCCGTGCAGTGCTCTGTGTGGGATGCTGGTATGATGCCCCACAGAGCTGTGCTTGTGATGCTAGCACGATGCCACGCAGTGCTGTCCTTGTGGGACACTGGTATGATGCCATGCAGTGCTGTGTGGGTGATGCAGATATGATGCCACACAGAGCTTTGTGTGAGATTCTGATGTGATGCCACACAGAGTTGTGTTTGGGATGCTGGTATGATGCCAGGCAATGCTGTGTGTGGGATGCTGGTATGATGCCACACAGTGCTGTGTGTGGGATGCTGGTATGATGTGACACAGTGCTGTGTGTGGGATGCTGATATGATGCCACACAGAGCTGTGTGTGAGATGCTGATATAATGCCACATGGTGCTATGTTTGGGATGCTGGTATGATGCCACACTGTGCTGTGTGTGGAACACTGGTATGATGCCACTCAGAGGTCTGTGAGTCTGATGCTGGTATGATGCCAGACAGTGCTGTGTGTGGGATGCTGGTAAGATGCCATGCAGTGCTGTGTGTGTAACACTGGTATGATGCCACACAGAGGTCAGTGTGTCTGATGCTGATATGATGCCACACAGTGCTATGTTTGGGATGCTGGTATGATGCCACACAGTGCTGTGTGTGGGATGCTGGCATGATGCCACACAGAGCTGTGTGCATGATGCTGGTATGATGCCACACAGAGCTCTGTGTGGGATGCTGGTATGATGTGACACAGTGCTGTGTGTGGCATGCTGGTATGATGCCACACAGAGCTGTGTGTGGGATGTTGAATGATGCCATAGAGTTGTGTGTGGCATGCTGGTATGATGCCACACTGTGCTGTGTGTGGGACCTTTGAATGATGCCAGACAAAGCTGTGTGATGGATGCTTGAATGTGCCTCACAGCCTGAGTGGGATGTTGGTACGATGCCAGAGAGCTGTGTGTGTGATGCTAGTATGATTCCACACAGTGCTGTTTGGGGAAATTGAATGACGCCACAGATCTGTGTGTGGATGTTGGTATAATGCCACAGAGGTGTGTGGGATGCTGGTATATTGCTACACAAAGTTGTGTGGGATGCCAGTATAATGCCGACAGGTGTGTGTGATGTTGGTATGATGCCACAGAGGTGTGTGTGCGATGCTGGTATGATGCCACACAGAGTGTGGATACTGGTATGATGCCACAGAGAGTGTGTGGGACACTGGTATGATGCCACAGAGCCGCGGTGTGGATGCTGGAATGATGTCACACAGAGTTGTGTGTGTGATACTGGTATGATGCCACAGAGGTGTGTGTGGATGTTGGTAAGATGCCACACAGAGTGTGTGTGGATGCAGATATGATGCCACCAGTGCTGTGTGTGGGATGCTGGTATGATGCCACACAGAGCTGTGTATGGGACACTGGTATGATGCCACAGAGCTATGTGGTTAATGTTGGTATGATTCCACACAGAGTTATGTGTGAGATGTTGGTATGATGGCACAGATTTGTGTGTGGATGCAGATATGATGCACACAGTGCTGTGTGTGGATGCTGGTATGATGCCACACAGTGCTGTGTGTGGGACACTGGTATGATGCCACACAGTTGTGTGTGTGAGACGCTGGTATGATGCCAGACAGAGCTGTGTGTAGGTCTCTGGTATGATGCCACACAGAGCTGTGTGTGGTATGCTGGCATGATGCCACACAGAGCTGTTTTTGGGATGTTGGTATGATGCCATGCAGTGCTGTGTGTGGGATGCTGGTATGATGCCACACAGAGCTTTGTTTGTGGGATGCTGGTATGATGCCACACAGAGCTGTGTTTGTGATGCTAGCATGATGCCACACAGTGCTATGTTTGGGATGTTGGTATGATGCCATGCAGTGCTGTGTGTGGAACACTGGTATGATGCCACAGAGGACTGTGTGTCTGATGCTGGTATGATGCCGCACAGTGCTGTGTGGGATGCTGGTATGATGCCCACAGAGCAGAGTATGGGACACGGGTATGATGCCACACAGAACTGTTTGGTTAATCTTGGTATGATGCCACACAGAGCTGTGTTTGTGATGCTAGCATGATGCCACACAGTGCTGTCTGTGGGATGCTGGTATGATGCCACACAGTGCTGTGTGTGGGATGCTGATATGATGCCACAAAATGCTGTGTGTGGGATGCTGGTATATTACCACACAGAGCTGTGTGAGGAATGCTGGTACAATGCCACACAGTGCTGTGTGTCTGATGCTGGTATGATGTGACACAGAGCTGTGTGTGTGATGCTGGTATGATGCCACACAATGCTTTGTGTGAGGGATGCTGGTATGATGTGACACAGTGCTGTGTCTGAATGCTGGTTTAATGCCACACAGTGCTGTGTGTCTGATGCTGGTATGATGATGTACACAGAGCTGTGTGAGGGATGCTGGTATGATGTGACACAGTGCTGTGTGTGGGAGATGCTGGTATGATGCGACACAGAGCTGTGTGCTGGATGCTGGTATGATGCCAAACAGTGCTTTGTGTGAGGAATGCTGGTATGATGTGACACAGTGCTGTGTGCAGGGATGCTGGTATGATGCCATGCAGTGCTGTGTGTGGGGTGCTGGTATGATGCCACACAGTGCTATGTTTGGGATGCTGGTATGATGCCACACAGTGCTGTGTTTGGAACACCGGTATGATGCCACCAGAGGTCTGTGTGTCTGATGCTGCGGCGATGCCACACAGTGCTATGTAGGACACTGCGTGATGCCCACAGTGCTGTGTGTGGGATACTGGTATGATGCCACACAGTTGAGTGTGTCTGATGCTGGTATGATGTGACACAGAGCTGTGTGAGGGATGCTGGTATGATGTGACACAGTGCTGTGTGTGGGAGATGCTGGTATGATGCGACACAGAGCTGTGTGCTGGATGCTGTTATGATGCCACACAGTGCTGTGTGTGGGATGCTGGTATGATGCCTCACAGAGCTTTGTTTGTGGCATGCTGGTATGATGCCACACAGAGCTGTGTTTGTGATGCTAGCATGATGCCACACAGTGCTATGTTTGGGATGCTGGTATGATGCCATGCAGTGCTGTGTGTGGAACACTGGTATGATGCCACTCAGAGGACTGTGTGTCTGATGCTGGTATGATGCCACACAGTGCTGTGTGTGGGATGCTGGTATGATGCCACACAGGGCAGTGTATGGGACACTTGTATGATGCCACACAGAACTGTGTGTTTAATGTTGGTATGATGCCACACAGAGCTGTGTTTGTGATGCTAGCATGATGCCACACAGTGCTGTGTGTGGGATGCTGGTATGATGCCACACAGTGCTGTGTGTGGGATGCTGATATGATGCCACAAAATGCTGTGAGTGGGATGCTAGTATATTGCCACACAGAGCTGTGTGAGGGATGCTGGTATAATGCCACACAGTGCTGTGTGTCTGATGCTGGTATGATGTGACACAGAGCTGTGTGTGGGATGCTGGTATGATGCCACACAATGCTTTGTGTGAGGGATGCTGGTATGATGTGACACAGTGCTGTGTGTGGAATGCTGGTATAATGCCACACAGTGCTGTGTGTCTGATGCTGGTATGATGTGACACAGAGCTGTGTGCTGGATGCTAGTATGATGCCACACAGTGCTGTGTGTGGAATGCTGGTATGATGCCATGCAATTCTGTCTGTGGGATGCTGGTATGATTTGACACAGTGCTGTGTGTGGGCTGCTGATATGATGCCACACAGTGCTGTGTGTGGCATGCTGGTATGATTCCACACAGTGCTGTGTGTGGGATGCTGGTATGATGCCACACAGTGCTGTGTGTGGAAAACTAGCATGATGCCTCTCAGAGGTCTGTGTGTCTGATGCTGGTATGATGCCACACAGTGCTGTGTGTGGGACACTGGTGTGATGCCACGCAGTGCTGTGTGTGGGATACTGGTATGATGCCACACAGTTGTGTGTGTGACGCTGGTATGATGCCACACAGTGCTGTGTACTGGATGCTGGTATGATACCACACAGTGCTTTGTTTGAGGGATGATGGTATGATGTGACACAGTGCTGTGTGTGGGGGATGCTGGTATGATGCCACGCAGTGCTGTGTGTGGAACACTGGTATGATGTCACACAGAGGTCTGTGTGTCTGATGCTGGTATGATGCCACACAGTGCTGTGTGTGAGATGCTGGAATGATGCCACACAGAGCTGTGTGTGAGATGCTGATATGATGCCACACAGTGCTGTATGTGGAACACTGGTATGATGCCACTCAGAGGTCTGTGTGTCTGATACTTGTATGATGCCACACAGTGCTGTATGTGGAACACTGGTATGATGCCACTCAGAGGTCTGTGTGTCTGATACTGGTATGATGCCACACAGTGCTGTGTGTGGGACACTGGTGTGATGCCACACAGTGCTGTGTGTGGGATACTGGTATGACGCCACGCAGCTGTGTGTGTGAGATGCTGGTATGATGCCATACAGAGCTGTGTGTAGGACTCTGGCATGATGCCACAAGGAGCTCTGTGTGGTATGCTGGTATGATGCCCCACAGAGCTGTCTTTGGGATGTTGATATGATGCCATGCAGTGCTGTGTGTGGGATGCTGGTATGATGCCACAGAGAGCTTTGTTTGTGGGATGCTGGTATGATGCCACACAGAGTTGTGTGTGGGATGGTGGTATGATGCCACACAGAGCTTTGGGGGGGATACTCATATAATGCCATACAGTGCTGTGTGTGGATGTTGGTATGATGCCACAGGCTGTGTGTCTGATGTTGAAATTGCCGCCGCAGAGCCGTGTGGGGATGCTGGTTTGATGCTGCTGCAGTGCTGTGTGGGATGCTGGTAAGATGCACAGAGCTGTGTGGATGCTGGTATGATGCCACACTGTGCTTTTGTGTGAGGATGCTGGTATGATGTGACACAGTGCTGTGTGTGGGATGCTGGTATGATGCCACATGGTGCTTTGTGTGAGGGATGCTGGTATGGATGTGACACAGTGCTGTGTGTGGGAGATGCTGGTATGATGCGACACAGAGCTGTGTGTTGATGCTGGATGGTGCCACAGTGCGTGCGGTGGGATGCTGGGTATGATGCCACTGTGGTTTGTGTGAGGAATGCTGGTATGATGTGGCACAGTGCTGTGTTCAGGGGATGCTGGTATGATGCCATGCAATGCTGTGTGTGGGATGCTGGTATGATGCCACACAGTGCTATGTTTGGGATGCTGGTATGATGCCACACAGTGCTGTGTTTGGAACACCGGTATGATGCCACTCAGAGGTCTGTGTGTCTGATGCTGGTATGATGCCACACAGTGCTATGTGTAGGACACTGGTGTGATGCCACACAGTGCTGTGTGTGGGATACTGGTATGATGCCACACGGCTGAGATGTGTGATGCTGGTATGATGCCATACAGAGCTGTGTGTAGGACTCTGGTATGATGCCACACAGTGCTGTGTGTGGGATGCTGGTATGATGCCACACAGTGCTTTGTGTGAGGAATGCTGGTAGGATGTGACACAGTGCTGTGTGTGGGAGATGTTGGTATGATGCGACACAGAGCTGTGTGTTGGATGCTGGCATGATGCCACATCGTGCGTGTGTGGATGCTGGTATAATGCCACACAATGATTTGTGTGAGGATGCTGGTATGATGTGACACAGTGCTGTGTGTGGGGATGCTGGAATGATACCACGGTGCCTGTGTTGGAACACTGGTGATGTCACACAGAGGTCTGTGTGTCTGATGCTGGTATGATGCCACACAGTGCTGTGTGGGATGCTGGTATGATGCCACACAGAACTGCGGTGAGATGATGTGATGCCACAGAGTTGTGTTTGGATGGTGGTGATGCCACACAGTGCCGAGTGTGGATGCTGGTTTGATGGACACAGTGCTGTGTGGCATGCTGGTCGATGCCGCCACAGAGCGTGTGTGGATGTTGGAATGATGCCATACAGAGTTGTGTGGCATGCGTGGTATGATGCCACACTGTGCTGTGTGTGGGACCCTGAATGATGCCAGACAAAGCTGTGTGATGGATGCTTGAATGTGCCTCACACAGCTGTGAGTGGATGTTGGTAAGATGCCACACAGAGCTGTGTGTGTGATGCTAGTATGATTCCACACAGTGCTGTTTGGGGACATTGGAATGATGCCACACAGATCTGTGTGTGGATGCTGGTATAATGCCACAGAGTGTGTGTGGATGCTGTATATGCTACACAAAGTTGTGTGGGATGCCAGTATAATGCCGTTACAGTGTGTGTGGATGTTGGTATGATGCCACAGAGGTGTGTGTGGATGCTGGTATGATGCCACACAGAGTTGTGTGTGGATTGGTATGATGCCACAGAGGAGTGTGTGGACGCTGGTATGATGCACAGAGCCGTGCGGGATGCTGGTAGGATGTCCACAGAGTTGTGTGTGTGATACTGGGTATGATGCCACACAGAGGTGTGGATGTTGAAGGATGCCACAGAGTTGTGTGATGCAGATATGATGCCACACAGTGCTGTGTGGCATGCTGGTATGATGCAACATAGAGCTGTGTATGGGACACTGGTATGATGCCACACAGAGCTATGTGGTTAATGTTGGTATGATTCCACACAGAGTTATTGTGGATGTTGGTATGATGGCACAGATTTGTGTGTGATGCAGATATGAGCACACAGTGCCGTGTGTGGATGCTGGTATGATGCCACACAGTGTGTGGACACTGGTATGATGCCACACAGTTGTGTGTGTGTGACGCTGGTATGATGCCAGACAGAGCTGTGTGCAGGTCTCGGTATGATGCCACACAGAGCTGTGTGTGGTATGCTGGCATGATGCCACAAGAGCTGTTTTGGGATGTTGGTATGATGCCATGCAGTGCTGTGTGTGGGATGCTGGTATGATGCCACACAGAGCTTTGTTTGTGGGATGCTGGTATGATGCCACACAGAGCTGTGTTTGTGATGCTAGCATGATGCCACACAGTGCTATGTTTGGGATGTTGGTATGATGCCATGCAGTGCTGTGTGTGGAACACTGGTATGATGCCACACAGAGGACTGTGTGTCTGATGCTGGTATGATGCCGCACAGTGCTGTGTGTGGGATGCTGGTATGATGCCACACAGAGAAGAGTATGGGACACAGGTATGATGCCACACAGAACTGTGTGGTTAATGTTGGTATGATGCCACACAGAGCTGTGTTTGTGATGCTAGCATGATGCCACACAGTGCTGTCTGTGGGATGCTGGTATGATGGCACACAGTGCTGTATGTGGGATGCTGATATGATGCCACAAAATGCTGTGTGTGGGATGCTGGTATATTGCCACACAGAGCTGTGTGAGGGATGCTGGTCTAATGCCACACAGTGCTGTGTGTCTGATGTTGGTATGATGTGACACAGAGCTGTGTGTGTGATTCTGGTATGATGCCACACAATGCTTTGTGTGAGGGATGCTGGTATGATGTGACACAGTGCTGTGTCTGGAATGCTGGTTTAATGCCACACAGTGCTGTGTGTCTGATGCTGGTATGATGTGACACAGAGCTGTGTGAGGGATGCTGGTATGATGTGACACAGTGCTGTGTGTGGAGATGCTGGTATGATGCGACACAGAGCTGTGTGCTGGATGCTGGTATGATGCCAAACAGTGCTTTGTGTGAGGAATGCTGGGTGATGTGACACAGTGCTGTGTGCAGGGGATGCTGGTATGATGCCATGCAGTGCTGTGTGTGGGGTGCTGGTATGATGCCACACAGTGCTATGTTTGGGATGCTGGTATGATGCCACACAGTGCTGTGTTTGGAACACCGGTATGATGCCACTCAGAGGTCTGTGTGTCTGATGCTGGTATGATGCCGCACAGTGGTGTGTAGGACACTGGTGTGATGCCACAGTGCTGTGTGGGATACTGGTATGATGCCACACAGTTGAGTGTGTGTGACGCTGGTATGATGCCACAGAGCTGTGTGTAGGACCTGGTATGATGTCACACAGAGCTGTGTGGTACGCTGGTATGATGCCACAGAGCAGTTTTTGGGATGTTGGAATGATGCCGCAGTGCTCTGTGGGATGCTGGTATGATGCCCCACAGAGCTGTGAAGCCAGATGCTAGCACGATGCCACGCAGTGCTGTCCTTGTGGGACACTGGTATGATGCCAGTGCTGTGTGGGTGATGCAGATATGATGCCACAGAGCTTCTGTGAGATTCTGATGATGCCACACAGAGTTGTGTTTGGGATGCTGGTATGATGCCATGCAATGCTGTGTGTGGATGCTGGTATGATGCCACACAGTGCTGTGTGTGGGATGCTGGTATGATGTGACACAGTGCTGTGTGTGGGATGCTGATATGATGCCACACAGAGCTGTCTGTGAGATGCTGATATGATGCCACATGGTGCTATGTTTGGGATGCTGGTATGATGCCACACTGTGCTGTGTGTGGAACACTGGTATGATGCCACTCAGAGGTCTGTGAGTCTGATGCTGGTATGATGCCAGACAGTGCTGTGTGTGGGATGCTGGTATGATGCCATGCAGTGCTGTGTGTGTAACACTGGTATGATGCCACACAGAGGTCAGTGTGTCTGATGCTGATATGATGCCACACAGTGCTATGTTTGGGATGCTGGTATGAAGCCACACAGTGCTGTGTGTGGGATGCTGGCATGATGCCACACAAAGCTGTGTGCATGATGCTGGTATGATGCCACACAATGCTGTGTGTGGGATGCTGGTATGATGTGACACAGTGCTGTGTGTGGCATGCTGGTATGATGCCACACAGAGCTGTGTGGGGGATGTTGGAATGATGCCATACAGAGTTGTGTGTGGCATGCTGGTATGATGCCACACTGTGCTGTGTGTGGGACCTTTGAATGATGCCACACAAAGCTGTGTGATGGATGCTTGAATGTGCCTCACACAGCCCGAGTGGGATGTTGGTACGATGGCCACGCAGAGCTGTGTGTGTGATGCTAGTATGATTCCACACAGTGCTGTTTGGGAAATTGATGACGCCACACGATCTGTGTGTGGATGTTGAGAATGACGCCACAGAGGTGTGTGTGGGATGCTGGTATATTGCCACACAGAGCTGTGTGAGGAATGCTGGTACAATGCCAAACAGTGCTGTGTGTCTGATGCTGGTATGATGTGACACAGAGCTTTGTGTGTGATGCTGGTATGATGCCACACAATGCTTTGTGTGAGGGATGCTGGTATGATGTGACATAGTGCTGTGTGTGGAATGCTGGTATAATCCCACACAGTGCTGTGTGTCTGATGCCGGTATGATGTGACACAGAGCTGTGTGAGGGATGCTGGTATGATGTGACACAGTGCTGTGTGTGGGAGATGCTGGTATGATGTGACACACAGCTGTGTGCTGGATGCTGGTATGATGCCACATAGTGCTGTGTGTGCGATGCTGGTATGATGCCACGCAATTCTGGGTGTGGGATGCTGGTATGATGTGACACAGTGCTGTGTGTGGGCTGCTGATAGGATGCCACACAGTGCTGTGTGTGGGATGCTGGTATGATTCCACACAGTGCTGTGTGTGGGATGTTGATATGATGCCACACAGTGCTGTGTGTGGAACAGTGGTATGATGCCACTCAGAGGTCTGTGTGTCTGATGCTGGTATGATGCCACACAGTGCTGTGTGTGGGACACTGGTGTGATGCCACGCAGTGCTGTGTGTGGGATACTGGTATGATGCCACACAGTTGTGTGTGACGCTGGTATGATGCCTCACAGTGCTGTGTGTGGGATGCTGGTATGATGCCACACAGTGCTTTGTGTGAGGGATGCTGGTATGATGTGACACAGTGCTGTGTGTGGGGGATGCTGGTATGATGCCACGCAGTGCTGTGTGTGGAACACTGGTATGATGTCACACAGAGTTCTGTGTGTCTGATGCTGGTATGATGCCACACAGTGCTGTGTGTGAGATGGTGGAATGATGACACACAGAGCTGTGTGTGATGCTGATATGATGCCACACAGTGCTGCGTTTGGGATGCTGGTATGATGCCACACAGTGCCGTGTGTGGAACACTGGTATGATGCCACCAGAGGTCTGTGTGTCTGATACTGGTATGATGCCACAGCGCTGTGTGTGACACTGGTGTGACGCCACACGTGCCGTGTGGGATACTGATATGATGCCACGCAGCTGTGTGCGTGAGACGCTGGGTATGATGCCTTCAGAGCTGTGTGTGTGGACTCTGGCATGATGCTACAAGAGCTCTGTGTGGTATGCTGGTATGATGCCCCACAGAGCTGTCTTTGGATGTTGGTATGATGCCATGCAGTGCTGTGTGTGGATGCTGGTATGATGCCACAGAGAGCTTTGTTTGTGGGATGCTGGTATGATGCCACACAGAGTTGTGTGTGGGATGCTGGTATGATGCCACACAGAGCTTTGCGGGGGGGATACTCATATAATGCCACACAGTGCTGTGTGTGGGATGCTGGTATGGTGCCACACAGTGCTGTGTGTGGGATGCTGGTATGATGCCACACAGTGCTTAGTGTGAGGAATGCTGGTATGATGTGACACAGTGCTGTGTGCAGGGGATGCTGGTATGATGCCATGCAGTGCTGTGTGTGGGATGCTGGTATGATGCCACACAGTGCTATGTTTAGGATGCTGGTATGATGCCACACAGTGCTGTGTTTGGAACACCGGTATGATGCCACTCAGAAGTTTGTGTGTCTGATGCTGGTATGATGCCACACAGTGCAATTTGTAGGACACTGGTGTGATGCCACACAGTGCTGTGTGTGGGATACTGGTATGATGCCACACAGTTGAGTGTGTGTGACGCTGGTATGATGCCATACAGAGCTGTTTTTAGGACTCTGGTATGATGTCACACAGAGCTGTGTGTGGTACGCTGGTATGATGCCACACAGAGCTGTTTTTGGGATGTTGGAATGATGCCATGCAGTGCTCTGTGTTGGATGCTGGTATGATGCTCCACAGAGCTGTGCTTGTGAAGCTAGCATGATGCCACGCAGTGCTGTGTTTGTGGGACACTGGTATGATGCCATGCATTGCTGTGTGGGTGATGCAGATATGATGCCACACAGAGCTTCATGTGAGATGCTGATGTGATGCCACACAGAGTTGTGTTTGGGATGCTGGTATGATGCCACACAATGCTGCGTGTGGGATGCTGGTATGATGCCACACAGTGTTGTGTGTGGGATGCTGGTATGATGTGACACAGTGCTGTGTGTGGGATGCTGATATGATGCCACACAGAGCTGTGTGTGAGATGCTGATATGATGCCACATGGTGTTATGTTTGGGATGCTGGTAGTTTGCCACTCAGTGCTGTGTGTGGAACACTGGTATGATGCCACTCAGAGGTCTGTGTGTCTGATGCTGGTATGATGCTAGACAGTGCTGTGTGTGGGATGCTGGTATGATGCCATGCAGTGCTGTGTGTGTCACACTGGTATAATGCCACACAGAGGTCAGTGTGTCTGATGCTGATATGATGCCACACAGTGCTATGTTTGGGATGCTGGTATGATGCCACACAGTGCTGTGTGTGGGATGCTGGCATGATGCCACACAGGGCTGTGTGCGTGATGCTGGTATGATGCCACACAGAGCTGTGTGTGGGATGGTGGTATGATGCCACACTGTGCTGTTTGTGGGATGCTGGTATGATGCCCACAGAGGTGCGTGTGGGATGCTGGTATGATGCCACACAGAGGTCTGTGTGTCTGATGCTGGTATGATGCCACACAGGTCTGTGTGTCTGATGCTGGTATGATGCCACACAGTGCTGTGTGTGAGATGCTGGTATGATGCCACACAGTGCTGTGTGTGGGATGCTGGTATGATGCCACACAGAGCTGTGTGTGTGATGCTGGTATTATGCCACACAGAGCTGTGTGTTGTATGGTGGTATGATGCCTCAGTCTGCTTTGTGTGGGACGCTGGTATGATGTCACACTGTTTTGTGTGTGGGATGCTGGTATGATGCCACACAGTGCTGTGTTTGGGACACTGGTATCATGCCACACAGAGGTGTGTGGGGGATGCAGGTGTGATGCCACACAGAGCTGTATGTGGGATATTTTTATGATGCCACACAGTTGTGTGTGTGAGACACTGGTATGATGCCATACAGAGCTGTGTGTGGTACGCTGGTATTATGCCACACAGAGCTGTTTTTGGGATGTTGGTATGATGCCATGCAGTGCTCTGTGTGGGATGCTGGTATGATACCACACAGGGCTTTGTTTGTGGGATGCTGCTATGATGCCACACAGACCTGTGTTTGTAATGCTAGTACGATGCGACGCAGAGATGTGTGTGAGATGCTGATATGATGCCACGCAGTGCTATGTTTGGGATGCTGGTATGATGCCATGCAGTGCTGTGTGTGGAACACTGGTATGATGCCACACAGTGCTGTGTGTGAGATGCTGATATGATGCCACACAGTGTTATGTTTGGGATGCTGATATGATGCTACACAGTGCTGTGTGTGGAACACTGGTATGATGCCACACAGAGGTCTGTGTGTCTGATGCCGGTATGATGCCTCACAGTGCTGTGTGTTGGATGCTGGTATGATGCCACACAGTGCTGTGTGTGGGATGCTGGTATGATGCCACACTGTGCTTTGTGTGACGGGATGCTGGTATGATGCCAGAGAGAGCAGTGTGTTGGATGCTGGTATGATGTGACCCAGTGCTGTGTGTGGGGGATGCTGGTATGATGTGATACAGTGCTGTATGTGGAATGCTGGTAAGATGCGATGCAGAGCTGTTTGTGAGATGCTGATATGATGCCACACGGTGCTAGGTTTGGGATTCTGGTATGATGCCATGCAGTGCTGTGTGTGGAACACTGGTATGATGTCACAAAGAGGTCTGTGTGTCTGATGCTCGTCTGATGCCACGCAGTGCTATGTTTGGGATGCTGAAATGATGCAATGTAGTGCTGTGTGTGGAACACTGGTATGATGCCACACAGAAGTCTGTGTGTCTGATGCTGGTATGATGCCACACAGTGCTGTGTGTGGGATGCTGGTATGATGCCATACAGAGCTGTGTGTGAGATGCTGATATGATGCCACACAGTGTTATGTTTGGGATGCTGGTAAGATGCTACACAGTGCTGTGTGTGGAACACTGGTATGATGCCACACAGAGGTCTGTGTGTCTGATGCTGGTATGATGCCTCACAGTGCTGTGTGTTGGATGCTGGTATGATGCCACACAGTGCTGTGTGTGGGATGCTGGTATGATGCCACACTGTGCTTTGTGTGATGGATGCTGGTATGATGCCACACAGAGCTGTGTGTTGGATGCTGGTACGATGTGACCCAGTGCTGTGTGTGGGGGATGCTGGTATGATGCGACACAATGCTGTGTGTGGAATGCTGGTAAGATGCAATGCAGAGCTGTGTGTGAGATGTTGATATGATGCCACACGGTGCTATGATTGGGATTCTGGTATGATGCCACGCAGTGCAGTGTGTGGAACACTGGTATGATGTCACAAAGAGGTCTGTGTGTCTGATGCTGGTATGATGCCACACAGTGCTGTGTGTGGAACACTGGTATGATGCCACACAGAAGTCTGTGTGTCTGATCCTGGTATGATGCCACACAGTGCTATGTTTGGGATGCTGGTATGATGCCACACAATACTGTGTGTGGGATGCTGGCATGATGCCACACAGAGCTGTGTGTGAGATGCTGGTATTATGCCACATAGAGCTGTGTGTGGGATGGTGGTATGATGCCACACTGTGCTGTGTGTGGTATGCTGGTATGATGCCACACTGTGCTGTGTGTGGGATGCTGGTATGATGCCACACAGTGCTGTGTGTGGGACACTGGTATGATGCCACACAGAGGTGCACGTGGGATGCTGGTATAATGCCACACAGAGGTCTGTGTGTCTGATGCTGGTATGATGCCACACAGTGCTGTGTGTGAGATGCTGATATGATGCCACACAGTGCTATGATTGGGATGTTGGTATGATGCCACACAGTGCTGTGTGGGATGCTGGTATGATGCCACACAAAGCTGTGTGTGAGATGCTGGTATTATGCCACACAGAGCTGTGTGTGGGATGGTGGTATGATGCCTCACTGTGCTGTGTGTGGGATGCTGGTATGATGCCACTCTGTTTTGTGTGTGGGATGGTGGTATGATGCCACACAGTGCTGTTTTTGGGATGTTGGTATGATGCCATGCAGTACTCTGTGTGGGATGCTGGTATGATACCACACAGAGCTTTATTTGTGGGATGCTTCTATGATGCCACAAAGAGCTGTGTTTGTGATGCTAGCATGATGCCACGCAGTGCTGCTTGTGGGACGCTGGTATGATGCCATGCAGTGCTGTGTGGGGGATGCAGATATGATGCCACGCAGAGCTTCGTGTGAGATGCTGATGGGATGCCACACAGAGTTGTGTTTGGGATTCTGGTATGATGCCACACAGTGCTGTGTGTGGGATGCTGGCATGATGCCACATAGTGCTTTGTGTGAGGGATGCTGGTACGATGTGACACAGTGCTGTGTGTGGGGGATGCTGGTTTGATACCACACAGTGCTGTGTGTGGGATGCTGGTATGACGCGACACAGTGCTGTGTGTGGGATGCTAGTACGATGTGATGCAGAGGTGTGTGTGAGATGCTGATATGATGCCACGCTGTGCTATGTTTGGTATGCTGGTATGATGCCATGCAGTGCAGTGTGTGGAACACTGGAATGATGCCACACAGAAGTCTGTGTGTCTGATGCTGGTATGATGCCACACAGTGCTGTGTGTGGGATGCTGGTATGATGCCACACAGAGCTGTGTGTGAGATGCTGAAAAGATGCCACACAGTGCTATGTTTGTGATGCTGGATATGATGCTACACAGTGCTGTGTGTGGAACACTGGTATGATGTCACACAGAGGTCTGTGTGTCTGATGCTGGTATGATGCCTCACAGTGCTGTGTGTCGGATGCTGGTATGATGCCACACAGTGCTATGTTTGGGATGCTGGCATGATGCCACACAGTGCTGTGTGTGGGATGCTGGCATGATGCCACACAGAGCTGTTTGTGAGATGCTGGTATTATGCCACACAGAGCTGTGCGTGGGATGGTCGTATGATGCCACACTGTGCAGTGTGTGGGATGCTGGTATGATGCCACACTGTGCTGTTTGTGGGATGCTGGTATGATGCCACACAGTGCTGGGTGGGGGACACTGGTATGATGCCACACAAAGGTGTGTGTTGGATGCTGGTATGATGCCACACAGAGGTCTGTGTGTCTGATGCTGGTATGATGCCACTCAGTGCTGTGTGTGGGATGCTGGTATGATGCCACACAGTGCTGTGTGTGGGATACTGATATGATGCCACACAGTGCTGTGTGTGGGATGCTGGTATATTGCCACACAGAGCTGTGTTGGGGATGCTGGTATGATGCCACACAGTGCTGTGTGTGGGATGCTGGTATATTGCCACACAGAGCTGTGTGGGGGATGCTGGTATGATGCCACACAGTGCTGTGTGTGGGATGCTGGTATAATGCCACATAGTGCTTTGTGTGAGGGATGCTGGTATGATGCGACACAGTGCTGTGTGTGGGGGATGTTGGTATGATGCGACACAGAGCTGTGTGTGGGATGCTGGTATGATGCCACACAGTGCTTTTTGTGATGGATGCTGGTATGATGTGACACAGTGCTGTGTGTGGGAGATGCTGGTATGATGCGACACAGAGCTGTGTGTGGGATGCTGGTATGATGCCACCCTGTGCTGCGTGTGGGACACTGGTATGATGCCACACAGAGGTGCGTGTGGGATGCTGGTATGATGCCACACAGAGGTCTGTTTGTCTGATGCTGGTATGATGCCACACAGTGCTGTGTGTGGGATGCTGGTATGATGCCACCAGTGCTTTGTGTGAGGAACGCTGGTATGATGTGAATGTGCTGTGTGTGGGAGATGCTGGTATGATGCGACACAGAGCTGTGTGTTGAATGCTGGTATGATGCCACACAGTGCTGTGTGTCGGATGCTGGTATGATGCCACACAGTGCTTTGTGTGAGGGATGCTGGTATGATGTGACACAGTGCTGTGTGTGGGGGATGCTGGTTTGATACCACACAGTGCTGTGTGGGGAACACTGGTATGATGTCACACAGAGGTCAGTGTGTCTGATGCTGGCATGATGCCACACAGTGCTGTGTGTGTGGGACGCTGGTATGATGCCACACAGAACTTCGTGTGAGATGCTGATGTGATGCCACACAGAGTTGTGTTTGGGATGGTGGTAGGATGCCACACAGTGCTGCGTGTGGGATACTGGTATGATGATACAGTGCGTGTGGTGGCATGTTGGCTGATGACACAGAACTGTGTGTGATGTTGGAATGATGCCATACAGAGTTGTGTGTGGCATGCTGGTATGATGCCACACTGTGCTGTGTGTGGGACGCTTGAATGATGCCAGACAAAGCTGTGTGATGGATGCTTGAATGTGCCTCACACAGCTGTGAGTGGGATGCTGGTACGATGCCACACAGAGCTGTGTGTGTGATGCTAGTATGATTCCACACAGTGCTGTTTTGGGGACATTGGAATGATGCCACACAGATCTGTGTTTGGGGTGCTGGTACAATGCTACACAAAGTTGTGTGTGGGATGCCAGTATAATGCCACACAGAGGTGTGTGTGGGATGCTGGTATGATGCCACAGAGAGGGGTGTGCGGGATGCTGGTATGATGCCACACAGAGTTGTGTGTGGGATATTGCTGATGCCACAGAGGAGTGTGGGACGCTGGTATGACGCCACAGAGCCGTGTGTGGATGCTGGTATGATGTCACACAGAGTTGTGTGTGTGATACTGGTATGATGCCACACAGAGGTGTGTGTGGATGCTGGTATGATGCCACAGAGTTGTGTGTGATGCAGATATGATGCCACACAGTGCTGTGTGGATGCTGGTATGATGCCACAGAGCTGTGTATGGACACTGGTATGATGCCACACAGAGCTATGTGGTTAATGTTGGTATGATTCCACACAGAGTTATATGTGATGCTGGTATGATGGCGCACAGATTTGTGTGGATGCAGATATGATGCCACACAATGCTGTGTGTGGATGTGGTATGATGCCACACAGTGCTGTGTGTGGACACTGGTATGATGCCACACAGTTGTGTGTGTGAGACGCTGGTATGATGCCAGACGAGCTGGTGTAGGACTCTGGTATGATGCCACAGAGCTTGTGTGGCTGGCATGATGCCACAGAGCTGTTTTGGATGTTGGTATGATGCCATGCAGTGCTGTGTGGATGCTGGTATGATGCCACACAGCTTTGTTTGTGGGATGCTGGAATGATGCCACACAGAGCTGTGTTTGTGATGCTAGCATGATGCCACACAGTGCTATGTTTGGGATGTTGGTATGATGCCATGCAGTGCTGTGTGTGGAACACTAGTATGATGCCACACAGAACACTGTGTGTCTGATGCTGGTATGATGCCGCACAGTGCTGTGTGTGGGATGCTGGTATGATGCCACACAGAGCAGTGTATGGGACACTGGTAAGATGCCACACAGAACTGTGTGGTTAATGTTGGTATGATGCCACACAGAGCTGTGATTGTGATGCTAGCACGATGCCACACAGTGCTGTGTGTGTGGGACACTGGTATAATGCCATGCAGTGCTGTGTGGGGGATGCAGATATGATGCCACACAGAGCTTCGTGTGAGATGCTTATGTGATGCCACACAGAGTTGTGTTTGGGTTGCTGGTATGATGCCACACAGTGCTGTATGTGGGATGCTGGTATGATGAAATGCAATGCTGTGTGTGGGATGCTGGTATGATGCCACACAGAGCTTGGTGAGAGATGCTGATGTGATGCCACACAGAGTTGTGTTTGGGATGCTGGTATGATGCCACACAGTGCGCTGTGTGGGATGCTGGTATGATGTGACAGTGCTGTGTGTGGCATGCTGGTATGATGCCACACAGTGCCGTGTGTGGATGCTGGTATAATGCCACACAGTGCTGTGTGCGATGCTGGTCATGATGCCACAAAATGCTGTGTGTGGATGTTGGTATTGCCACACAGAGCTGTGTGAGGAATGTTGGTATAATGCCACAGTGCTGTGTGTCTGATGCTGGTATGATGACACAGAGCTGTGTGGATGCTGGTATGATGCCACACAATGCTTTGTGTGAGGGGTGCTGGTATGATGTGACACAGTGCTGTGTGTGGAATGCTGGTATAATGCCACACAGTGCTGTGTGTCTGATGCTGGTATGATGTGACACAGAACTGTGTGTGGGATGCTGGTATGATGTGACACAGTGCTGTGTGTGGTAGATGCTGGTATGATGCGACACAGAGCTGTGTGCTGGATGCTGGTATGATGCGACACAGTGCTGTGTGCGGAATTCTGGTAAGATGCGATGCAGAGCTGTGTGTGAGATGCTGATATGATGCCACACGGTGCTATGTTTGGGATTCTGGTATGATGCCATGCAGTGCTGTGTGTGGAACACTGGTATGATGTTACAAAGAGGTGTGTGTGTCTGATGCTGGTATGATGTCACGCGAGTACTAGTTTGGGATGCTGGAATGATGCCATGCAGTGCTGTGTGGAACCCTGGTATGATGCCAAACAGAAGTCTGTGTGTCTGATGCTGGTATGATGCCACAGTGCTGTGTGTGGATGCTGGTATGATGCCACAGAGCTGTGTGAGATGCTGATATGATGCCGCACAGTGTTGTGTTTGGGATGCTGGTATGATGCTACACAGTGCTGTGTGGAACATCGCATGACGCCACAAAGAGGTCTGTGTGTCTGATGCTGGTATGATGCCTCACAGTGCTGTGTGTTGGATGCTGGTATGATGCCACACAGTGCTGTGTGTGGGATCCTGGTATGATGCCACACTGTACTTAGTGTGACGGATGCTGGTATGATGCCACACAGAGCTGTGTGTTGGATGCTGGTATGATGTGACCCAGTGCTGTGTGTGGGGGATGCTGGTATGATGCGACACAGTGCTGTGTGTGGAATGCTGGTAAGATGCGATGCAGAGCTGTGTGTGAGATGCTGATATAATGCCACACGGTGCTATGTTTGGGATTCTGGTATGATGCCACGCAGTGCTGTGTGTGGAACACTGGTATGATGTCACAAAGAGGTATGTGTGTCTGATGCTGGTATGATGCCACACAGTGCTGTGTGTGGGATGCTGGTATGATGCCATGCAGTGCTGTGTGTGGAACACTGGTATGATGCCACACAGAGGACTGTGTGTCTGATCCTGGTATGATGCCACACAGTGCTATGTTTGGGATGCTGGTATGATGCCACACAGTGCTGTGTGTGGGATGCTGGCATGATGCCACACAGAGCTGTGTGTGAGATGCTGGTATTATGCCACACTGTGCTGTGTGTGGGATGGTGGTATGATGCCACACTGTGCAGTGTGTGGGATGGTGGTATGATGCCACACTGTGCTGTGTGTGGGATGCTGGTAGGATGCCACACAGTGCTTTGTGTGAGGGATGCTGGTATGATGTGACACAGTGCTGTGTGTGGGGGATGCTGGTATGATATCACGCAGTGCTGTGTGTGGAACACTGGTATGATGTCACACAGAGGTCTGTGTGTCTGATGCTGGTATGATGCCACGCAGTGCTGTGTGTGGCATGCTGGTATTATGCCACACTGTGCTGTGTGTGGGACCCTTGAATTATGCCACCCAAAGCTGTGTGATAGATGCCTGAATGTGCCTCACACAGCTGTGAGTGGGATGCTGATACGATGCCACACAGAGCTGTGTGTGTGATGCTAGTATGATTCCACACAGTGCTGTTTGGGGGACATTGGAATGACGCCACACAGATCTGTGTGTGGGATGCTGGTATAATGCCAAACAGAGGTGTGTGTGGGATGCTGGTATAATGCTACACAAAGTTGTGTGTGGGATGCCAGTATAATGCCACACAGAGATGTTTGTGGGATGCTGGTATGATGCCACACAGAGGTGTGTGCGGGATGCTGGTATGATGCCACACAGAGTTGTGTGTGGGATACTGAGTATGGATACACAGAGGAGTGTGTGGGACGCTGGTAGGATGCCGCCACAGAGCTGTGTGTGATGCTGGTATGATGTGACACAGAGTTGTGTGTGTGATACTGGTATGATGCCACAGAGGTGTGTGTGATGCTGGTATGATGCCACACAGAGTTGTGTGGGATGCAGATATGATGCCACATGCTGTGTCTGGGATGCGTTGCGGCTGATGCCACACAAAGCTGTGTATGGACACTGGTATGATGCCACAGAGCTATGTGGTTAATGTTGGAATGATTCCACACAGAGTTATGTGTGAGATGCTGGTATGATGGGCGCACAGATTTGTGTGTGGGATGCAGATATCATGCCACAGTCCTGTGTGGATGCTGGTATGATGCCACACAGTGCTGTGTGTGGGACACTGGTATGATGCCGCCAGTTGTGTGTGAGACGCTGGTATGATGCCAGACAGAGCTGTGTAGGACTCTGGTATGATGCCTCACAGAGCTGTGTGTGGGATGCTGGCATGATGCCACACAGAGCTGTTTTTGGGATGTTGGTATGATGCCATGCAGTGCTGTGTGTGGGATGCTGGCATGATGCCACACGGAGCTTTGTTTGTGGGATGCTGGTATGATGCCACACAGTGCTGTGTTTGTGATGCTAGCATGATGCCACACAGTGCTATGTTTGGGATGTTGGTATGATGTCATGCAGTGCTGTGGGTGGAACACTGGTATGATGTCACTCACAGGTCTGTGTGTCTGATGCTGGTATGATGCCACACAGTGCTGTGTGTGGGATGCTGGTATGATGCCACACAGAACTTCGTGTGAGATGCTGATGTGATGCCACACAGAGTTGTGTTTGGGATGGTGGTATGATGCCACACAGTGCTGTGTGTGGGATGCTGGTATGATGTGACACAGTGCTGTGTGTGGCATGCTGGTATGATGCCACACAGAACTGTGTGTGGGATGTTGGAATGATGCCATACAGAGTTGTGTGTGGCATGCTGGTATGATGCCACACTGTGCTGTGTGTGGGACCCTTGAATGATGCCAGACAAAGCTGTGTGATGGATGCTTGAATGTGCCTCCACAGCTGTGAGTGGATGCTGGTACGATGCCACAGAGCTGTGTGTGTGATGCTAATATGATTCACACAGTGCTGTTTGGGGAAATGGAATGATGCCACACAGATCTGTGTTTGGGGTGTTGGTACAATGCCACACAGAGGTGTGTGTGGGATGCTGGTATATGCTACACAAAGTTGTGTGTGCGACAGTATAATGCCACACAGAGGTGTGTGTGGATGCTGGTGATGCTGCCACAGAGGGGTGTGGATGTACTGGTATGATGCCACAGAGTTGTGTGTGTGGATATTGGCATGATGCCAACAGAGGAGTGTGGGACGGTGAGGCGATGCCACAGAGCCGTGTGTGGATGCTGGTATGATGTCACACAGAGTTGTGTGTGTGATACTGGTATGATGCCACACAGAGGTGTGTGTGGGATGCTGGCATGATGCCACAGAGTTGTGTGGGATGCAGATATGATGCCACACAGTGATGTGTGGGATGCTGGTATGATGCCACAGAGCTGTGTATGGACACTGGTATGATGCCACACAGAGCTATGTGGTTAATGTTGGTATGATTCCACACAGAGTTATATGTGAGATGCTGGTATGATGGCGCACAGATTTGTGTGTGGGATGCAGATATGATGCCACACAGTGCTGTGTGTGGGATGTTGGTATGATGCCACACAGTGCTGTGTGTGGGACACTGGTATGATGCTACACAGTTGTGTGTGTGAGAGACGCTGGTATGATGCCAGACGGAGCTGTGTAGGACTCTGGTATGATGCCACAGAGCTGTGTGGCTGGCATGATGCCACAGAGCTGTTTTGGATGTTGGTATGATGCCATGCAGTGCTGTGTGGATGCTGGTATGATGCCACACAGAGCTTTGTTTGTGGGATGCTGGTATGATGCCACACAGAGCTGTGTTTGTGATGCTAGCATGATGCCACACAGTGCTATGTTTGGGATGTTGGTATGATGCCATGCAGTGCTGTGTGTGGAACACTAGTATGATGCCACACAGAACACTGTGTGTCTGATGCTGGTATGATGCCGCACAGTGCTGTGTGTGGGATGCTGGTATGATGCCACACAGAGCAGTGTATGGACACTGGTAGATGCCCACAGAACCGTGTGGTTAATGTTGGTATGATGCCACACAGAGCTGTGATTGTGATGTTAGCACGATGCCACACAGTGCTGTGTGTGGGACACTGGTATAATGCCATGCAGTGCTGTGGGGATGCAGATATGATGCACACAGAGCTTCGTGTGATGCTTATGTGATGCCACACAGAGTTGTGTTTGGGTTGTTGGTATGATGCCACAGTTGCGCGTGGGATGCTGGTATG
This sequence comes from Neoceratodus forsteri, assembly GCA_016271365.2. Lineage (NCBI taxonomy): Eukaryota > Metazoa > Chordata > Ceratodontiformes > Ceratodontidae > Neoceratodus > Neoceratodus forsteri. The sequence continues at coordinate 157,168,867 of JADMNL010000032.1, read as the reverse complement.
ATGAAATGCAATGCTGTGTGTGGATGCTGGTATGATGCCACACAGAGCTTGGTGAGAGATGCTGATGTGATGCCACACAGAGTTGTGTTTGGGATGCTGGTATGATGCCACACAGTGCTGTGTGTGGGATGCTGGTATGATGTGACACAGTGCTGTGTGTGGCATGCTGGTATGATGCCACACAGTGCTGTGTGTGGGATGCTGGTATAATGCCACACAGTGCTGTGTGTGCGATGCTGGTATGATGCCACAAAATGCTGTGTGTGGGATGCTGGTGTATTGCCACACAGAGCTGTGTGAGGAATGTTGGTATAATGCCACAGTGCTGTGTGTCTGATGCTGGTTGATGACACAGAGCTGTGTGTGGGATGCTGGTATGATGCCACAATGCTTTGTGTGAGGGTGCTGGTATGATGTGACACAGTGCTGTGTGGAATGTTGGTATAATGCCGCCACAGTGCTGTGTGTCTGATGCTGGTATGATGATGACACAGAACTGTGTGTGGATGCTGGTATGATGTGACACAGTGCTGTGTGTGGTAGATGCTGGTATGATGCGACACAGAGCTGTGTGCTGGATGCTGGTATGATGCGACACAGTGCTGTGTGCGGAATTCTGGTAAGATGCGATGCAGAGCTGTGTGTGAGATGCTGATATGATGCCACACGGTGCTATGTTTGGGATTCTGGTATGATGCCATGCAGTGCTGTGTGTGGAACACTGGTATGATGTTACAAAGAGGTGTGTGTGTCTGATGCTGGTATGATGTCACGCAGTGCTATGTTTGGGATGCTGGAATGATGCCATGCAGTGCTGTGTGTGGAACCCTGGTATGATGCCAAACAGAAGTCTGTGTGTCTGATGCTGGTATGATGCCACACAGTGCTGTGTGTGGGATGCTGGTATGATGCCACACAGAGCTGTGTGTGAGATGCTGATATGATGCCACACAGTGTTGTGTTTGGGATGCTGGTATGATGCTACACAGTGCTGTGTGTGGAACACCGGTATGACGCCACAAAGAGGTCTGTGTGTCTGATGCTGGTATGATGCCTCACAGTGCTGTGTGTTGGATGCTGGTATGATGCCACACAGTGCTGTGTGTGGGATCCTGGTATGATGCCACACTGTACTTAGTGTGACGGATGCTGGTATGATGCCACACAGAGCTGTGTGTTGGATGCTGGTATGATGTGACCCAGTGCTGTGTGTGGGGGATGCTGGTATGATGCGACACAGTGCTGTGTGTGGAATGCTGGTAAGATGCGATGCAGAGCTGTGTGTGAGATGCTGATATAATGCCACACGGTGCTATGTTTGGGATTCTGGTATGATGCCACGCAGTGCTGTGTGTGGAACACTGGTATGATGTCACAAATAGGTATGTGTGTCTGATGCTGGTACGATGCCACACAGTGCTGTGTGTGGGATGCTGGTATGATGCCATGCAGTGCTGTGTGTGGAACACTGGTATGATGCCACACAGAGGACTGTGTGTCTGATCCTGGTATGATGCCACACAGTGCTATGTTTGGGATGCTGGTATGATGCCACACAGTGCTGTGTGTGGGATGATGGCATGATGCCACACAGAGCTGTGTGTGAGATGCTGGTATTATGCCACACAGAGCTGTGTATGGGATGGTGGTATGATGCCACACTGTGCAGTGTGTGGGATGGTGGTATGATGCCACACTGTGCTGTGTGTGGGATGCTGGTAGGATGCCACACAGTGCTTTGTGTGAGGGATGCTGGTATGATGTGACACAGTGCTGTGTGTGGGGGATGCTGGTGTGATATCACGCAGTGCTGTGTGTGGAACACTGGATGATGTCACACAGAGGTCTGTGTGTCTGATGCTGGTATGATGCCACTGGCAGTGCTGTGTGGCATGCTTGGTATTATGCCACACTGTGCTGTGTGGGACCCTTGAATTATGCCACCCAAAGCTGTGTGATAGATGCCTGAATGCGCCCCCACAGCTGTGAGTGGATGTTGATATGATGCCACACAGAGCTGTGTGTGTGATGCTAGTATGATTCCACACAGTGCTGTTTGGGGGACATTGGAATGACGCCACACAGATCTGTGTGTGGGATGCTGGTATAATGCCAAACAGAGGTGTGTGTGGGATGCTGGTATAATGCTACACAAAGTTGTGTGTGGGATGCCAGTATAATGCCACACAGAGATGTTTGTGGGATGCTGGTATGATGCCACACAGAGGTGTGTGCGGGATGCTGGTATGATGCCACACAGAGTTGTGTGTGGGATACTGGTATGATGCCACACAGAGGAGTGTGTGGGACGCTGGTATGATGCCACACAGAGCTGTGTGTGGGATGCTGGTATGATGTGACACAGAGTTGTGTGTGTGATACTGGTATGATGCCACACAGAGGTGTGTGTGGGATGCTGGTATGATGCCACACAGAGTTGTGTGTGGGATGCAGATATGATGCCACACAGTGCTGTGTCTGGGATGCTGGTATGATGCCACACAAAGCTGTGTATGGGACACTGGTATGATGCCACACAGAGCTATGTGGTTAATGTTGGAATGATTCCACACAGAGTTATGTGTGAGATGCTGGTATGATGGCGCACAGATTTGTGTGTGGGATGCAGATATCATGCCACACAGTCCTGTGTGTGGGATGCTGGTATGATGCCACACAGTGCTGTGTGTGGGACACTGGTATGATGCCACACAGTTGTGTGTGTGAGACGCTGGTATGATGCCAGACAGAGCTGTGTGTAGGACTCTGGTATGATGCCTCACAGAGCTGTGTGTGGGATGCTGGCATGATGCCACACAGAGCTGTTTTTGGGATGTTGGTATGATGCCATGCAGTGCTGTGTGTGGGATGCTGGCATGATGCCACACGGAGCTTTGTTTGTGGGATGCTGGTATGATGCCACACAGTGCTGTGTTTGTGATGCTAGCATGATGCCACACAGTGCTGGCGTTTGGGATGTTGGTATGATGTCATGCAGTGCTGTGGGTGGAACACTGGTATGATGTCACACACAGGTCTGTGTGTCTGATGCTGGTATGATGCCACACAGTGCTGTGTGTGGGATGCTGGTATGATGCCACACAGAACTTCGTGTGAGATGCTGATGTGATGCCACACAGAGTTGTGTTTGGGATGGTGGTATGATGCCACACAGTGCTGTGTGTGGGATGCTGGTATGATGTGACACAGTGCTGTGTGTGGCATGCTGGTATGATGCCACACAGAACTGTGTGTGGGATGTTGGAATGATGCCATACAGATTTGTGTGTGGCATGCTGGTATGATGCCACACTGTGCTGTGTGTGGGACCCTTGAATGATGCCAGACAAAGCTGTGTGATGGATGCTTGAATGTGCCTCACACAGCTGTGAGTGGGATGCTGGTACGATGCCACACAGAGCTGTGTGTGTGATGCTAATATGATTCCACACAGTGCTGTTTGGGGGAAATTGGAATGATGCCACACAGATCTGTGTTTGGGGTGCTGGTACAATGCCACACAGAGGTGTGTGTGGGATGCTGGTATAATGCTACACAAAGTTGTGTGTGCGATGCCAGTATAATGCCACACAGAGGTGTGTGTGGGATGCTGGTATGATGCCACACAGAGGGGTGTGCCGGATGTACTGGTATGATGCCACACAGAGTTGTGTGTGGGATATTGGTATGATGCCATACAGAGGAGTGTGTGGGACGGTGGTATGATGCCACACAGAGCTGTGTGTGGGATGCTGGTATGATGTCACACAGAGTTGTGTGTGTGATACTGGTATGATGCCACACAGAGGTGTGTGTGGGATGCTGGTATGATGCCACACAGAGTTGTATGTGGGATGCAGATATGATGCCACACAGTGATGTGTGTGGGATGCTGGTATGATGCCACAGAGCTGTGTATGGGACACTGGTATGATGCCACACAGAGCTATGTGGTTAATGTTGGTATGATTCCACACAGAGTTATATGTGATGCTGGTATGATGGCGCACAGATTGTGTGTGGGATGCAGATATGATGCCACACAGTGCTGTGTGTGGGATGTTGGTATGATGCCACACAGTGCTGTGTGTGGGACACTGGTATGATGCTACACAGTTGTGTGTGAGACGCTGGTATGATGCCAGACGGAGCTGTGTGTGGGACTCTGGTATGATGCCACACAGAGCTGTGTGTGGCATGCTGGCATGATGCCACACAGAGCTGTTTTTGGGATGTTGGTATGATGCCAAGCAGTGCTGTGTGTGGGATGCTGGTATGATGCCACACAGAGCTTTGTTTGTGGGATGCTGGTATGATGCCACACAGAGCTGTGTTTGTGATGCTAGCATGATGCCACACAGTGCTATGTTTGGGATGTTGGTATGATGCCATGCAGTGCTGTGTGTGGAACACTAGTATGATGCCACACAGAACACTGTGTGTCTGATGCTGGTATGATGCCGCACAGTGCTGTGTGGGATGCTGGTATGATGCCACACCGAGCAGTGTAGGGACACTGGAAGATGCCACCAGAACCGTGTGGTTAATGTTGGTATGATGCCACACAGAGCTGTGTTGTGATGCTAGCACGATGCCACAGTGCGTGTGTGTGGGACACTGGTATAACGCCATGCAGTGTGTGGGGGATGCAGATATGATGCCACAGAGCTTCGGTGAGATGCTTATGTGATGCCACACAGAGTTGTGTTTGGGTTGCTGGTATGATGCCACACAGTGCTGTATGTGGGATGCTGGTATGATGAAATGCAATGCTGTGTGTGGGATGCTGGTATGATGCCACACAGAGCTTGGTGAGAGATGCTGATGTGATGCCACACAGAGTTGTGTTTGGGATGCTGGTATGATGCCACACAGTGCTGTGTGTGGGATGCTGGTATGATGTGACACAGTGCTGTGTGTGGCATGCTGGTATGATGCCAACAGTGCTGTGTGTGGGATGCTGGTATGATGCCACAGAGCGTGTGTGGATGCTGATATGATGCCACAAAATGCCTGTGTGGGATGCTGGTATTGCCACACAGAGCTGTGTGGAGGATGCTGGTATAATGCCACACAGTGCTGTGTGTCTGATGCTGGTATGATGTGACACAGAGCTGTGTGTGGGATGCTGGTATGATGCCACACAATGCTTTGTGTGAGGGATGCTGGTATGATGTGACACAGTGCTGTGTGTGGAATGCTGGTATAATGCCACACAGTGCTGTGTGTCTGATGCTGGTATGATGTGACACAGAACTGTGTGTGGGATGCTGGTATGATGTGACACAGTGCTGTGTGTGGTAGATGCTGGTATGATGCGACACAGAGCTGTGTGCTGGATGCTGGTATGATGCCACACAGTGCTGTGCGTGGGATGCTGGTATGATGCCATGCAATTCTGTGTGTGGGATGCTGGTATGATGTGACACAGTGCTGTGTGTGGGCTGCTGATATGATGCCACACAGTGCTGTGTGTTGGATGCTGGTACGATGCCACTCAGTGCTGTGTGTGGGATGCTGGTATGATGCCACACAGTGCTGTGTGTGGAACACTGGTGTGATGCCACTCAGCGGTCTGTGTGTCTGATGCTGGTATGATGCCTCACAGTGCTGTGTGTGGGATGTTGGTGTGATGCCATGCAGTGCTGTGTGTGGGATACTGGTATGATGCCACACAGTTGTGTGTGTGACGCTGGTACGATGCCACACAGTGCTGTGTGTGGATGCTGGTATGATGCCACCAGTGCTTTGTGTGAGGGATGCAGGTATGATGTGACACAGTGCTGTCTGTGGGGGATGCTGGTATGATGCCACGCAGTGCTGTGTGTGGAACACTGGTATGATGTCACACAGAGATTTGTGTGTCTGATGCTAGTATGATGCCACGCAGTGCTGTGTGTGGGATGCTGGAATGATGCCACACAGAGCTGTGTGTGAGATGCTGATATGATGCCACACAGTGCTATGTTTGGGATGCTGTTATGATGCCACACAGTGCTGTGTATGGAACACTGGTATGATGCCACTCAGAGGTCTGTGTGTCTGATACTGGTATGATGCCACACAGTGCTGTGTGTGGGACACTGGTGTGACGCCACACAGTGCTGTGTGTGGGATACTGGTATGATGCCACGCAGCCGCGTGTGTGAGACGCTGGTATGATGCCATCAGAGCTGTGTGTAGACTCTGGCATGATGCCAAAGAGCTCTGTGTGTGGCGTTGTTATGATGCACCAGAGCTGTCTTTGGGATGTTGGTATGATGCCATTCAGTGCTGTGTGGGATGCTGGTATGATGCCACAGAGAGCTTTGTTTGTGGGATGCTGGTATGATGCCACAAGAGTTGTGTGTGGATGCTGGTTTGATGCCACAGAGCTTTGGGTGGGGATACTATAATGCCACACAGTGCTGTGTGGATGCTGGCATGATGCCACACAGTGCTCTGTGGGATGCTGATATGATGCCACACAGTGCTGTGTGTGGATGGAGAGATTGCCACAGAGCCGTGTGGGGATGCTGGTTTGATGCCACACAGTGCTGTGTGGGATGCTGGTAAGATGCCCACAGAGCCTGTGTGTGGATGCTGGTATGATGCCTCATAGTGCTTTGTGTGAGGGATGCTGGTATGATGTGACACAGTGCTGTGTGTGGGAGATGCTGGTATGATGCGACACAGAGCTGTGTGTTGGATGCTGGTATGATGCCACACAGTGCTGTGTGGGATGCTGGTATGATGCCACACAGTGCTTTGTGTGAGGAATGCTGGTATGATGTGACACAGTGCTGTGTGCATGGGATGCTGGTATGATGCCATGCAGCAGTGCTGTGTGGATGCTGGTATGATGCCACACAGTGCTATGTTTGGGATGCTGCTATGATGCCACACAGTGCTGTGTTTGGAACACCGGTATGATGCCACTCAGAGGTCTGTGTGTCTGATGCTGGTATGATGCCACACAGTGCTATGTGTAGGACACTGGTGTGATGCCACACAGTGCTGTGTGTGGGATACTGGTATGATGCCACACAGTTGATTGTGTCTGACACTGGTATGATGCCATACAGAGCTGTGTGTAGGTCTCTGGTATGATGTCACACAGAGCTGTGTGTGTTACGCTGGTATGATGCCACACAGAGCTGTTTTTGGGATGTTGGAATGATGCCATGCAGTGCTCTGTGTGGGATGCTGGTATGATGCCCCACAGAGCTGTGCTTGTGATGCTAGCATGATGCCATGCAGTGATGTGTTTGTGGGACACTGGTATGATGCCATTCAGTGCGGTGTGGGTAATGCAGATATGATGCCACACAGAGCTTCGTGTGAGATGCTGATGTGATGCCACACAGAGTTGTGTTTGGGATGCTGGTATGATGCCATGCAATGCTGTGTGTGGGATGCTGGTATGATGCCACACAGTGCTGTGTGTGGGATGCTGGTATGATGTGACACAGTGCTGTGTGTGGGATGCTGATATGATGCCACACAGAGCTGTAAGTGAGATGCTGATATGATGCCACATGGTGCTATGTTTGGGATGCTGGTATGATGCCACACAGTGCTGTGTGTGGAACACTGGTATGATGCCACTCAGAGGTCTGTGTGTCTGATGCTGGTATGATGCCAGACAGTGCAGTGTGTGGGATGCTGGTATGATGCCATGCAGTGCTGTGTGTGTAACACTGGTATGATGCCACACAGAGGTCAGTGTGTCTGATGCTGATATGTTGCCACACAGTGCTATGTTTGGGATGCTGGTATGATGCCACACAGTGCTGTGTGTGGGATGCTGGCATGATGCCACACAGAGCTGTGTGCGTGATGCTGGTATGATGCCACACAGAGCTGTGTGTGGGACGGTGGTATGATGCCACACTGTGCTGTGTGTGGGATGCTGGTATGATGCCACACTGTGCTGTGTGTGGGATGCTGGTATGATGCCACACAGTGCTGTGTGTGGGACACTGGTATGATGCCCACAGATGTGCTTGTGGGATGCTGGTATGATGCCACACAGTGCTGTGTGTGAGATGCTGATATGATGCCACACAGTGCTATGTTTGGGATGCTGGTATGATGCCACACAGTGCTGTGTGTGGGATGCTGGTATGATGCCACACAGAGCTGTGTGTGAGATGCTGGTATTATGCCACACAGAGCTGTGTGTGGGATGTTGGTATGATGCCTCATTCTGCTGTGTGTGGGATGCTGGTATGATGCCACACTGTTTTGTGTGTGGGATGCCGGTATGATGCCATACAGTGCTGTGTGTGGGACACTGGTATCATGCCACACAGAGGTGTGTGTGGTATGCAGGTGTGATGCCACACAGAGCTGTATGTGGGATATTTATATGATGCCACACAGTTGTGTGTGTGAGACGCTGGTATGATGCCATACAGAGCTGTGTGTGATACGCTGGTATGATGACACACAGAGCTGTTTTTGGGATGTTGGTATGATGCCATGCAGTGCTCTGTTTCTGATGCTGGTATGATACCACACAGGGCTTTGTTTGTGGGATGCTGCTATGATGCCAGACAGACCAGTGTTTGTGATGCTAGTACGATGTGACGCAGAGCTGTGTGTGAGATGCTGATATGATGCCACGCAGTGCTCTGTGTGGCATGCTGGTATGATACCACACAGAGCTTTATTTGTGGGATGCTTCTGTGATTCCACACAGAGCTGTGTTTGTGATGCTAGCATGATGCCATGCAGTGCTGCTTGTGGGATGCTGGTATGATGCCATGCAGTGCTGTGTGGGGGATGCAGATATGATGCCACACAGAGCTTCGTGTGAGATGCTGATCGGATGCCACACAGAGTTGTGTTTGGGATGCTGGTATGATGCCACACAGTGCTGTGTGTGGGATGCTGGCATGATGCCACATAGTGCTTTATGTGAGGAATGCTGGTACGATGTGACACAGTGCTGTGTGCGGGGGATGCTGGTTTGATGCCACACAGTGCTGTGTGTGGGATGCTGGTATGATGCGACACTGCTGTGTGTGGGATGCTAGTACGATGCGATGCAGAGCTGTGTGTGAGATGCTGATATGATGCCCACAGTGCTATGTTTGGGATGCTGGTATGATGCCATGCAGTGCTGTGTGTGGAACACTGGTATGATGCCACACAGAAGTCTGTGTGTCTGATGCTGGTATGATGCCACACAGTGCTGTGTGTGGGATGCTGGTATGATGCGACAGACGGTGTGAGATGCTGATGTGATGCCACACAGTGCTATGTTTGGGATGCTGGTATGATGCTACACAGTGCTGTGTGTGGAACACTGGTATGATGCCACACAGAGGTCTGTGTGTCTGATGCTGGTATGATGCCTCACAGTGCTGTGTGTGGGATGCTGGTATGATGCCACACAGTGCTATGTTTGGGATGCTGGTATGATGCCACACAGTGCTGTGTGTGGGATGCTGGTATGATGCCACACAGAGTTGTTTGTGAAATGCTGGTATTATGCCACACAGAGCTGTGCGTGGGATGGTCGAATGATGCCACACTGTGCTGTGTGTGGGATGCTGGTATGATGCCATACTGTGCTGTTTGTGGGAGGCTGGTATGATGCCACACAGTGCTGTGTGTGAGATGCTGATATGATGCCACACAGTGCTATGTTTGGGATGCTGGTATGATTCCACACAGAGGTCTGTGTGTCTGATGCTGGTATGATGCCACACAGTGCTGTGTGTAGGATGCTGGTACGATGCCACACAGTGCTGTGTGTGGGATGCTGATATGATGCCACACAGTGCTGTGTGTCTGATGCTGGTATGATGTGACACAGAGCTGTGTGTGGGATGCTGGTTCGATGCCACACAATGCTTTGCGTGAGGGATGCTGGTATGATGTGACACAGTGCTGTGTGTGGCATGCTGGCATAATGCCACACAGTGCTGTGTGTCTGATGCTGGTATGGTGTGACACAGAGCTGTGTGAGGGATGCTGGTATGATGTGACACAGTGCTGTGTGTGGGAGATGCTGGTATGATGTGACACAGAGCTGTGTGCTGGATGCTGGTATGATGCCACAGAGTGCTGTGTGTGGTATGCTGGTATGATGCCACGCAATTCTGTTTGTGGGATGCTGGTATGATGTGACACAGTGCTGTGTGTGGGCTGCTGATATGATGCCACACAGTGCTGTGTGTGGAATGCTGATATGATGCCACACAGTGCTGTGTGTGGGATGCTGGTATGATGTGACACAGTGCTGTGTGTGGCATGCTGGTATGGTGCCACACAGTGCTGCGTGTGGGATGCTGGTATGATGTGACACAGAGCTGTTTGTTGGATGCTGGTATGATGCCTCTCAGTGCTTTGTGTGAGGGATGCTGGTATGATGTGACACAGTGCTGTGTGTGGGGGATGCTGGTATGATGCCACGCAGTGCTGTGTGTGATCATCGGTGTGATGTCACGCAGAGGTCTGTGTGTCTGATGCTGGTATGATGCCGCACAGTGCTGTGTGTGGGACACTGTGTGTTGCCACGCAGTGCTGTGTGGATACTGGTATGATGTCTCACAGAGGTATGTGTGTCTGATGCTGGTATGATGCCATCAGTGCTGTGTGTGGATGCTGGCATGATGCCACACAGAGCGTGTGAGATGCTGACAGATGCCGCCACAGTGCGGCGTTTGGGATGCTGGTATGATGCCGCCAGTGCCGTGTGTGGGATGCTGGTATGATGCCATAGTGCTTTGTGTGGGATGCTGTTATGATGTGACACGGTGCTGTGTGGAATGCTGGTATAATGCCGCCACAGTGCTGTGTGTTTGATGCTGGTATGATGTGACACAGAGCTGTGTGAGGGATGCTGGCGATGTGACGCAGTACCGTGTGGCAGATGCTGGTATGATGCGACACAGAGCTGTGTGCTGGGTGCTGGTATGATGTGACACATTGCTGTGTGTGGGATGCTGATATGATGCCACACAGTGCTGTGTGTGGGATGCTGGTATGATGACACGCAGTGCTGTGTGTGGGATGCTGGTTTGATGCCACACGGAGCAGTGAGTGAGTTGCTGATATGATGCCACACAGTGCTATGTTTGGGATGCTGGTTTGATGCCACACAGTGCTGTGTGTGGAACACTGGTATGATGCCACTCAGAGGTCTGTGTGTCTGATACTGGTATGATGCCACAGTGCTGTGTGTGGACACTGGTGTGATGCACAGTGCTGTGTGAGGAATACTGGTATGATGCACGCAGCTGTGTGTGAGACGCTGGTATGATGCCACAGAGCTGTGTGTTGGACTCTGGCATGATGCCACAAGAGCTGTGTGGTATGCTGGTATGATGCCCCACAGAGCTGTCTTTGGATGTTGGTATGATGCCATGCAGTGCTGTGTGGATGCTGGTATGATGCCACAGAGAGCTTTGTTTGTGGGATGCTGGTGATGAAGCCACACAGAGTTGTGTGTGGGATGCTGGTATGATGCCACACAGAGCTTTGGTGGGGATACTCTATATAATGCCACACAGTGCTGTGTGGGATGCTGAATGATGCCACACAGTGCTGTGTGATGAGATGCAGTGCTGCCACAGAGCTGTGTGGGGATGCTGGTTTGATGCCACAGTGCTGTGTGTGGATGCTGGTAAGATGCGACACAGAGCTGTGTGTGGATGCTGGTATGATGCCACAGGTGCTTTGTGTGAGGGTTGCTGGTATGATGTGACACAGTGCTGTGTGTGGGATGCTGGTATGATGCCACATAGAGCTTTGTGTGAGGGATGCTGGTATGATGTGACACAGTGCTGTGTGTGGGATGCTGGTATGATGCCACACAGTGCTTTGTGTGAGGAATGCTGGTATGATGTGACACAGTGCTGTGTGCAGGGGATGCTGGTATGATGCCATGCAGTGCTGTGTGTGGGATGCTGGTATGATGCCACATAGTGCTATGTTTGGGATGCTGGTATGATGCCACACAGTGCTGTGTTTGGAACACCGGTATGATGCCACTCAGAGGTCTGTGTGTCTGATGCTGGTATGATGCCACACAGTGCTAGGTGGACACTGGTGTGATGCCACAGTGCTGTGTGGGATACTGGTATGATGCCACACAGTTGAGTGTGTGTGACACTGGTATGATGCCACAGAGCTGTGTAGGTCTCTCTGGTACGATGTCACACAGAGCTGTGTGTTTTACGCTGGTATGATGCCGCACGAGCTGTTTTTGGGATGTTGAATGATGCCATGCAGTGCTCTGTGTGGGATGCTGGTATGATGCCCCACAGAGCTGTGCTTGTGATGCTAGCATGATGCCACACAGTGCTGTGTTTATGGGACACTGGTACGATGCCATGCAGTGCTGTGTGGGTGATGCAGATATGATGCCACACAGAGCTTCGTGTGAGATGCTGATGTGATGCCACACAGAGTTGTGTTTGGGATGCAAGTATGATGCCACGCAATGCTGTGTGTGGAACACTGGTATGATGCCACTCAGAGGTCTGTGTGTCTGATGCTGGTATGATGCCAGACAGTGCAGTGTGTGGGATGCTGGTATGATGCCATGCAGTGCTGTGAGTGTAACACTGGTATGATGCCACACAGAGGTCAGTGTGTCTGATGCTGATATGATGCCACACAGTGCTATGTTTGGGATGCTGGTATGATGCCACAGTGCTGTGTGGGATGCTGGCATGATGCCACAGAGGCTGTGCGCGTGATGCTGGCATGATGCCACACCAGAGCTGTGTGTGATGGTGGTATGATGCCACACTGTGCTGTGTGGGATGCTGGTATGATACACACAGTGCTGTGTGACACTGGTATGATGCCCAGACGCGGGCGTGTCGGATGCTGGTATGATGCCCACAGAGGTCTGTGTGTCTGATTCTGGTATGATGCCACACAGTGCTATGTTTGGGATGCTGGTATGATGCCACGCAGTGCTGCGTGTGGAACACTGCTATGATGCCACTCAGAGGTCTGTGTGTCTGATGATGGTATGATGCAACACAGTGCTGTGTGTGGGACACTGGTGTGATGCCACGCAGTGCTGTGTGTGGGATACTGGTATGATGCCACACAGTTGTGTGTGTGATGCTGGTATGATGCCACACAGTGCTGTGTGTGAGAGATGCTGGTATGATGCGACACAGAGCTGTGTGTTGGATGCTGGTATGATGCCACAACGTGCTGTGTGTGGGATGCTGGTATGATGCCCCACAGTGCTTTGTGTGAGGGATGCTGGTATGATGACACAGTGATTGCGTGGGGATGCTGGTATGATACCACGCAGTGCTGTGTGTGGAACACTGGTATGATGTCACACAGAGGTCTGTGTGTCTGATGCTGGTATGATGCCACACAGAGCTGTGTGTGTGATGCCACCAGAGCTGTGTGTGAGATGCTGGTATGATGCCACACAGAGCTTAGTGTGAGATGCTGATGTGATGCCACAGAGTTGTGTTTGATGCTGCATGATGTGACACAGTGCTGTGTGTGGCATGCTGGTATGATGCCACACAGTGCTGTGTGTGGATGTTGGTATGATGCCACAGTGCTGTGTGTGGGATGGTGATATGATGCCACACACTGTGTGTGGGATGCTGGTATATTGTCCCAGAGCTTTGTGAGGGATGTTGGTATAATGCCACACAGTGCTGTGTGTCTGATGCTGGTATGATGACACAGAGCTGTGTGTGGATGCTGGTATGATTCCACACAATGCTTTGTGTGAGGGATGCTGGCATGATGTGACACAGTGCTGTGTGTGGGATGCTGGTATCATGCCACACAGAGGTGTGTGTGGGATGCAGGTGTGATGCCACACAGAGCTGTGTGTGGGATATTTTTATGATGCCACACAGTTGTGTGTGTGAGACGCTGGTATGATGAAATACAGAGCTGTGTGTGGTACGCTGGTATGATGCCACACAGAGCTGTTTTTGGGATGTTGGTATGATGCCATGCAGTGCTCTGTGTGGGATGCTGGTATGATACCACACAGAGCTTTGTTTGTGGGATGCTGCTATGATGCCACACAGACCTGTGTTTGTGATGCTAGTATGATGCCACGCAGTGCTGTTTGTGGGACACTGGTATGATGTCATGCAGTGCTGTGTGGGGGCTGCAGATATGATGCCACACAGAGCTTTGTGTGAGATGCTGATGGGATGCCACACAGAGTTGTGTTTGGGATGCTGGTATGATGCCACACAGTGCTGTGGTGGATGCTGGTATGAAGCCACATAGTGCTTTGTGTGAGGAATGCTGGTATGATGTGACACAGTGCTGTGTGTGGGGATGCTGGTTTGATGCCACACAGTGCGTGTGGGATGCTGGTATGATGCGACGCAGAGCGTGTGTGAGATGCTGATATGATGCCACGCAGTGCTGCGTTTGGGATGGTGGTATGATGCCATGCAGTGCTGTGTGTGGAACACTGGTATGATGCCACACAGAAGACTGTGAGTCTGATGCTGGTATGATGCCACACAGTGATGTGTGTGGGATGCTGGTATGATGCCACACAGAGCTGTGTGTTGGATGCTGGTATGGTGCCACACAGTGCTGTGTGTGGGATGCTGGTCGATGACACACAGTGCTTTGTGTGAGGAATGCTGGTATGATGTGATACAGTGCTTTGTGCAGGGGATGCTGGTATGATGCCATGCAGTGCAGTGTGTGGATGCTGGTATGATGCCACAGTGCTATGTTTGGGATGCTGGTATGATGCCACAGTGCTGTGTTTGGAACACCGTATGATGCCACCAGAGGTCTGTGTGTCTGATGCTGGTATGATGCCACACAGTGCTGTGTGTGGTATACTGGTATGATGCCACACAGTTGAGTGTGTGACACTGGTATGATGCCAAACAGAGCTGTGTGTTGACTCTGGTATGATGTCACACAGAGCTGTGTGGGCACGCTTGTATGATGCCACACAGAGCTGTTTTTGGGATGTTGGAATGATGCCATGCAGTGCTCTGGGTGGGATGCTGATATGACGCCCCACAGAGCTGTGCTTGTGATGCTAGCATGATTCCACGCAGTGCTGTGTTTGTGGGACACTGGTATGATGCCACGCAGTGCTGCGTGGGTGATGCAGATATGATGCCACACAGAGCTTCGTGTGAGATGCTGATGTGATGCCACACAGAGTTGTGTTTGGGATGCTGGTATGATGGCATGCTATGCAGTGTGTGGGATGCTGGTATGATGCCACGAAGGCTGTGTGGGATGCTGGTATGATGACACAGGCTGCGCGTGTGGGATGCTGATATGATGCCACACAGAGCTGTGTTTGAGATGCTGATATGATGCCACATCGTGCTAGTGTTTGGGATGTTGGTATGATGCCACACAGCGCTGTGTGTGGAACACTGGAATGATGCCACTCAGAGGTCTGTGTGTCTGTTGCTGGTTTGATGCCAGACAGTGCTGTGTGTGGGATGCTGGTATGATGCCATGCAGTGCTGTGTGCGAACACTGGTATGATGCCACACAGAGGTCAGTGTGTCTGATGCTGATATGATGCCACACACTGCTATGTTTGGAATGCTGGTATGATGCCACACAGTGCTGTGTGTGGGATGCTGGCATGATGCCACACAGAGCTGTGTGTGTGATGCTGGAATGATGCCACACAGAGCTGTGTGTGGGATGGTGGTACGATGCCACACTGTGCTGTGTGTGGATGCTGGTAAGATGCCACACTGTGCTGTGTGGGATGCTGGTATGATGCCCACAGAGGTGCGTGTGGGATGCTGGTATGATGCCACAGAGGTCTGTTTGTCTGATGCTGGTATGATGCCACAGTGCCGTGTGTGGGATGCTGGTGATGCCACACAGAGCTGTTTGTGAAATGCTGGTATTATGCCACAGAGCTGTGCGTGATGGTCGAATGATGCCACACTGTGCTGTGTGGGATGCTGGTATGATGCCACACTGTGCTGTTTGTGGGATGCTGGTATGATGCCACACAGTGCTGTGTGTGAGATGCTGATATGATGCCACACAGTGCTATGTTTGGGATGCTGGTATGATTCCACACAGTGCTGTATGTGGGACACTGGTATGATGCGACACAGAGGTGCGTGTGGGATGCTGGTATGTTGCCACACAGAGGTCTGTGTGTCTGATGCTGGTATGATGCCACACAGTGCTGTGTGTAGGATGCTGGTACGATGCCACACAGTGCTGTGTGTGGGATGCTGATATGATGCCACACAGTGCTGTGTGTCTGATGCTGGTATGATGTGACACAGAGCTGTGTGTGGGATGCTGGTTCGATGCCACACAATGCTTTGCGTGAGGGATGCTGGTATGATGTGACACAGTGCTGTGTGTGGCATGCTGGCATAATGCCACAGTGCTGTGTGTCTGATGCTGGTATGGTGTGACACAGAGCTGTGTGAGGGATGCTGGTATGATGTGACACAGTGCTGTGTGTGGGAGATGCTGGTATGATGTGACACAGAGCTGTGTGCTGGATGCTGGTATGATGCCACACAGTGCTGTGTGTGGTATGCTGGTATGATGCCACGCAATTCTGTTTGTGGGATGCTGGTACGATGTGACACAGTGCTGTGTGTGGGCTGCTGATATGATGCCACACAGTGCTGTGTGTGGAATGCTGATATGATGCCACACAGTGCTGTGTGTGGGATGCTGGTATGATGTGACACAGTGCTGTGTGTGGCATGCTGGTATGGTGCCACACAGTGCCGTGTGGGATGCTGGTATGATGTGACACAGAGCTGTTTGTTGATGCTGGTATGATGCCTCTCAGTGCTTTGTGTGAGGGATGCTGGTATGATGTGACACAGTGCTGTGTGTGAGGGATGCTGGGATGATGCCACGAAAGTGCTGTGTGTGGATCATCAGGCGATGTCACGCAGAGGTCTGTGTGTCTGATGCTGGTATGATGCCGCACAGTGCTGTGTGGACACTGGTGTGTTGCCACGCAGTGCTGTGTGTGGGATACTGGTATGATGTCACACAGAGGTATGTGTGTCTGATGCTGGTATGATGCCATACAGTGCTGTGTGTGGGATGCTGGTATGATGCCACACAGAGCTGTGTGTGAGATGCTGATATGATGCCACACAGTGCTATGTTTGGGATGCTGGTATGATGCCACACAGTGCTGTGTGGTGGGATGCTGGTATGATGCCATAGTGCTTTGTGTGGATGCTGTTATGATGTGACACAGTGCTGTGGTGGAATGCTGGTATAATGCCACACAGTGCTGTGTGTTTGATGCTGGTATGATGTGACACAGAGCTGTGTGAGGGATGCTGGTATGATGTGACGCAGTACTGTGTGTGGCAGATGCTGGTATGATGCGAAACAGAGCTGTGTGCTGGGTGCTGGTATGATGTGACACATTGCTGTGTGTGGGATGCTGATATGATGCCACACAGTGCTGTGTGTGGGATGCTGGTATGATGACACGCAGTGCTGTGTGTGGGATGCTGGTTTGATGCCACACGGAGCAGTGAGTGAGTTGCTGATATGATGCCACACAGTGCTATGTTTGGGATGCTGGTTTGATACCACACAGTGCTGTGTGTGGAACACTGGTATGATGCCACTCAGAGGTCTGTGTGTCTGATACTGGTATGATGCCACACAGTGCTGTGTGTGGGACACTGGTGTGATGCCACACAGTGCTGTGTGAGGAATACTGGTATGATGCACGCAGCTGTGTGTGTGAGACGCTGGTATGATGCCATACAGAGCTGTGTGTTGGACTCTGGCATGATGCCACAAGAGCTCTGTGTGGTATGCTGGTATGATGCCCCACAGAGCTGTCTTTGGGATGTTGGTATGATGCCATGCAGTGCTGTGTGTGGGATGCTGGTATGATGCCACAGAGAGCTTTGTTTGTGGGATGCTGGTATGATGCCACACAGAGTTGTGTGTGGGATGCTGGTATGATGCCACACAGAGCTTTGGGTGGGGGATACTCCTATAATGCCACACAGTGCTGTGTGTGGGATGCTGGTATGATGCCACACAGTGCTGTGTGGGATGCTGATATGATGCCACACAGTGCTGTGTGTGGGATGCAGGTATATTGCCACACAGAGCTGTGTGGGGGATGCTGGTTTGATGCCACACAGTGCTGTGTGTGGGATGCTGGTAAGATGCGACACAGAGCTGTGTGTGGGATGCTGGTATGATGCCACACAGTGCTTTGTGTGAGGGTTGCTGGTATGATGTGACACAGTGCTGTGTGTGGGATGCTGGTATGATGCCACATAGAGCTTTGTGTGAGGGATGCTGGTATGATGTGACACAGTGCTGTGTGTGGGATGCTGGTATGATGCCACACAGTGCTTTGTGTGAGGAATGCTGGTATGATGTGACACAGTGCTGTGTGCAGGGGATGCTGGTATGATGCCATGCAGTGCTGTGTGTGGGATGCTGGTATGATGCCACATAGTGCTGTGTTTGGGATGCTGGTATGATGCCACAGTGCTGTGTTTGGAACACCGGTATGATGCCACTCCAGAGGTCTGTGTGTCTGATGCTGGTATGATGCCACACAGTGCTTGTGTAGGACACGTGTGATGCACACAGTGCTGTGTGTGGATACTGGTATGATGCCTGTTGTTGAGTGTGTACACTGGTATGATGCCAAGGCGAGCTGTGTGTCTCTGGTATGATGTCACACAGAGCTGTGTGTTTTACGCTGGTATGATGCCACACAGAGCTGTTTTTGGGATGTTGGAATGATGCCATGCAGTGCTCTGTGTGGGATGCTGGTATGATGCCCCACAGAGCTGTGCTTGTGATGCTAGCATGATGCCACACAGTGCTGTGTTTATGGGACACTGGTACGATGCCATGCAGTGCTGTGTGGGTGATGCAGATATGATGCCACACAGAGCTTCGTGTGAGATGCTGATGTGATGCCACACAGAGTTGTGTTTGGGATGCAAGCGTGATGCCACGCAATGCTGTGTCTGGGATGCTGGTATGATGCCACACAGTGCTGTGTGTGGGATGCTGGTATGATGTGACACAGTGCTGTGTGTGGATGCTGATATGATGTCACAGAGCTGCATGTGAGATGCTGATATGATGCCACATGGTGCTATGTTTGGGATGCTGGTATGATGCCACACAGTGCTGTGTGTGGAACACTGGTATGATGCCACTCAGAGGTCTGTGTGTCTGATGCTGGTATGATGCCAGACAGTGCAGTGTGTGGGATGCTGGTATGATGCCATGCAGTGCTGTGAGTGTAACACTGGTATGATGCCACACAGAGGTCAGTGTGTCTGATGCTGATATGATGCCACACAGTGCTATGTTTGGGATGCTGGTATGATGCCACACAGTGCTGTGTGTGGGATGCTGGCATGATGCCACAGAGCTGTGCGCGTGATGCTGGCATGATGCTCTGCCAGAGCTGTGTGTGATGGTGGTATGATGCCACACTGTGCTGTGTGGGATGCTGGTATGATACACACAGTGCTGTGTGACACTGGTATGATGCCCAGACGCGGGCGTGGTCGGATGCTGGTATGATGCCAGACAGAGGGTCTGTGTGTCTGATTCTGGTATGATGCCACACAGTGCTATGTTTGGGATGCTGGTATGATGCCACGCAGTGCTGTGTGGAACACTGCTATGATGCCACTCAGAGGTCTGTGTGTCTGATGATGGTATGATGCCACACAGTGCTGTGTGTGGGACACTGGTGTGATGCCACGCAGTGCTGTGTGTGGGATACTGGTATGATGCCACACAGTTGTGTGTGTGATGCTGGTATGATGCCACACAGTGCTGTGTGTGAGAGATGCTGGTATGATGCGACACAGAGCTGTGTGTTGGATGCTGGTATGATGCCACAACGTGCTGTGTGTGGGATGCTGGTATGATGCCACACAGTGCTTTGTGTGAGGGATGCTGGTATGATGTGACACAGTGATGTGCGTGGGGGATGCTGGTATGATACCACGCAGTGCTGTGTGTGGAACACTGGTATGATGTCACACAGAGGTCTGTGTGTCTGATGCTGGTATGATGCCACACAGAGCTGTGTGTGAGATGCTGGTATGATGCCACACAGAGCTTAGTGTGAGATGCTGATGTGATGCCACACAGAGTTGTGTTTGTGATGCTGATATGATGCCACACAGTGCTGTGTGTGGGATGCTGCTATGATGTGACACAGTGCTGTGTGTGGCATGCTGGTATGATGCCACACAGTGCTGTGTGTGGGATGCTGGTATGATGCCACACAGTGCTGTGTGTGGGATGGTGATATGATGCCACACAATGCTGTGTGTGGGATGCTGGTATATTGTCACACAGAGCTTTGTGAGGATGCTGGTATAATGCCACACAGTGCTGTGTGTCTGATGCTGGTATGATGTGACACAGAGCTGTGTGTGGGATGCTGGTATGATTCCACACAATGCTTTGTGTGAGGGATGCTGGCATGATGTGACACAGTGCTGTGTGTGGGATGCTGGTATCATGCCACACAGAGGTGTGTGTGGGATGCAGGTGTGATGCCACACAGAGCTGTGTGTGGGATATTTTTATGATGCCACACAGTTGTGTGTGTGAGACGCTGGTATGATGAAATACAGAGCTGTGTGTGGTACGCTGGTATGATGCCACACAGAGCTGTTTTTGGGATGTTGGTATGATGCCATGCAGTGCTCTGTGTGGGATGCTGGTATGACACCACACAGAGCTTTGTTTGTGGGATGCTGCTATGATGCCACACAGACCTGTGTTTGTGATGCTAGTATGATGCCACGCAGTGCTGTTTGTGGGACACTGGTATGATGTCATGCAGTGCTGTGTGGGTGGGGGCTGCAGATATGATGCCACACAGAGCTTTGTGTGAGATGCTGATGGGATGCCACACAGAGTTGTGTTTGGGATGCTGGTATGATGCCACACAGTGCTGTGTGTGGGATGCTGGTATGAAGCCACATAGTGCTTTGTGTGAGGGATGCTGGTATGATGTGACACAGTGCTGTGTGTGGGGGATGCTGGTTTGATGCCACACAGTGCTTGTGTGTGGGATGCTGGTATGATGCGACGCAGAGCTGTGTGTGAGATGCTGATATGATGCCACGCAGTGCTATGTTTGGGATGGTGGTATGATGCCATGCAGTGCTGTGTGTGGAACACTGGTATGATGCCACACAGAAGACTGTGAGTCTGATGCTGGTATGATGCCACACAGTGATGTGTGTGGGATGCTGGTATGATGCCACACAGAGCTGTGTGTTGGATGCTGGTATGGTGCCACACAGTGCTGTGTGTGGGATGCTGGTACGATGACACACAGTGCTTTGTGTGAGGAATGCTGGTATGATGTGATACAGTGCTTTGTGCAGGGGATGCTGGTATGATGCCATGCAGTGCAGTGTGTGGGATGCTGGTATGATGCCACACAGTGCTATGTTTGGGATGCTGGTATGATGCCACACAGTGCTGTGTTTGGAACACCGGTATGATGCCACTCAGAGGTCTGTGTGTCTGATGCTGGTATGATGCCACACAGTGCTGTGTGTGGTATACTGGTATGATGCCACACAGTTGAGTGTGTGTGACACTGGTATGATGCCAACAGAGCTGTGTGTTGGACTCTGGTATGATGTCACACAGAGCTGTGTGTGGCACGCTTGTATGATGCCACACAGAGCTGTTTTTGGGATGTTGGAATGATGCCATGCAGTGCTCTGGGTGGGATGCTGATATGACGCCCCACAGAGCTGTGCTTGTGATGCTAGCATGATTCCACGCAGTGCTGTGTTTGTGGGACACTGGTATGATGCCACGCAGTGCTGTGTGGGTGATGCAGATATGATGCCACACAGAGCTTCGTGTGAGATGCTGATGTGATGCCACACAGAGTTGTGTTTGGGATGCTGGTATGATGGCACGCTATGCAGTGTGTGGGATGCTGGTATGATGCCACGCAGTGCTGTGTGTGGGATGCTGGTAGATGTGACAAGTGCTGTGTGGATGCTGATATGATGCCCACAGAGCTGTGTTTGAGATGCTGATATGATGCCACATCGGCAAGGCGTTTGGGATGTTGGTATGATGCCACACAGTGCTGTGTGTGAACACTGGAATGATGCCACCAGAGGTCTGTGTGTCTGTTGCTGGTTTGATGCCAGACAGTGCTGTGTGTGGGATGCTGGTATGATGCCATGCAGTCCTGTGTGCAGAACACTGGTATGATGCCACACAGAGGTCAGTGTGTCTGATGCTGATATGATGCCACACACTGCTATGTTTGGAATGCTGGTATGACACAGTGTGTGTGGGATGCTGGCATGATGCCACACAGAGCTGTGTGTGTGATGCTGGTATGATGCCACACAGAGCTGTGTGTGGGATGGTGGTATGATGCCACACTGTGCTGTGTGTGGGATGCTGTTAAGATGCCACACTGTGCTGTGTGTGGGATGCTGGTATGATGCCCACAGAGGTGCGTGTGGGATGCTGGTATGATGCCACACAGAGGTCTGTGTGTCTGATGCTGGTATGATGCCACACAGTGCTGTGTGTGGGATGCTGGTATGATGCCACACAGAGCTGTTTGTGAAATGCTGGTATTATGCCACACAGAGCTGTGTGTGGGATGGTCGAATGATGCCACACTGTGCTGTGTGTGGGATGCTGGTATGATGCCATACTGTGCTGTTTGTGGGATGCTGGTATGATGCCACACAGTGCTGTGTGTGAGATGCTGATATGATGCCACACAATGCTATGTTTGGGATGCTGGTATGATTCCACACAGTGCTGTGTGTGGGACACTGGTATGATGCGACACAGAGGTGCGTGTGGGATGCTGGTATGTTGCCACACAGAGGTCTGTGTGTCTGATGCTGGTATGATGCCACACAGTGCTGTGTGTAGGATGCTGGTACGATGCCACACAGTGCTGTGTGTGGGATGCTGATATGATGCCACACAGTGCTGTGTGTCTGATGCTGGTATGATGTGACACAGAGCTGTGTGTGGGATGCTGGTTCGATGCCACACAATGCTTTGCGTGAGGGATGCTGGTATGATGTGACACAGTGCTGTGTGTGGCATGCTGGCATAATGCCACACAGTGCTGTGTATCTGATGCTGGTATGGTGTGACACAGAGCTGTATGAGGGATGCTGGTATGATGTGACACAGTGCTGTGTGTGGGAGATGCTGGTATGATGTGACACAGAGCTGTGTGCTGGATGCTGGTATGATGCCACACAGTGCTGTGTGTGGAATGCTGATATGATGCCACACAGTGCTGTGTGTGGGATGCTGGTATGATGTGACACAGTGCTGTGTGTGGCATGCTGGTATGGTGCCACACAGTGCTGTGTGTGGATGCTGGTATGATGTGACACAGAGCTGTTTGTTGGATGCTGGTATGATGCCTCTCAGTGCTTTGTGTGAGGGATGCTGGTATGATGTGACACAGTGCTGTGTGTGGGGGATGCTGGGATGATGCCACGCAGTGCTGTGTGTGGATCACTGGTATGATGTCACGCAGAGGTCTGTGTGTCTGATGCTGGTATGATGCCGCACAGTGCTGTGTGTGGGACACTGGTGTGTTGCCACGCAGAGCTGTGTGTGGGATACTGGTATGATGTCACACAGAGGTATGTGTGTCTGATGCTGGTATGATGCCATACAGTGCTGTGTGTGGGATGCTGGTATGATGCCACACAGAGCTGTGTGTGAGATGCTGATATGATGCCACACAGTGCTATGTTTGGGATGCTGGTATGATGCCACACAGTGCTGTGTGTGGGATGCTGGTATGATGCCACATAGTGCTTTGTGTGTGGGATGCTGTTATGATGTGACACGGTGCTGTGTGGAATGCTGGTATAATGCCACACAGTGCTGTGTGTTTGATGCTGGTATGATGTGACACAGAGCTGTGTGAGGGATGCTGGTATGATGTGACGCAGTACTGTGTGTGGCAGATGCTGGTATGATGCGACACAGAGCTGTGTGCTGGGTGCTGGTATGATGTGACACATTGCTGTGTGTGGGATGCTGATATGATGCCACACAGTGCTGTGTGTGGGATGCTGGTATGATGACACGCAGTGCTGTGTGTGGGATGCTGGTTTGATGCCCACGGAGCAGTGAGTGAGTTGCTGATATGATGCCACACAGTGCTGCGTTTGGGATGCTGGTTTGATGCCACACAGTGCTGTGTGTGGAACTCTGGTATGATGCCACTCAGAGGTCTGTGTGTCTGATACTGGTATGATGCCACACAGTGCTCTGTGTGGGACACTGGTGTGATGCCACACAGTGCTGTGTGAGGGATACTGGTAAGATGCACGCAGCTGTGTGTGTGAGACGCTGGTATGATGCCATACAGAGCTGTGTGTTGGACTCTGGCATGATGCCACAAAGAGCTCTGTGTGGTATGCTGGTATGATGCCCCACAGAGCTGTCTTTGGGATGTTGGTATGATGCCATGCAGTGCTGTGTGTGGGATGCTGGTATGATGCCACAGAGAGCTTTGTTTGTGGGATGCTGGTATGATGCCACACAGAGTTGTGTGTGGGATGCTGGTATGATGCCACACAGAGCTTTGGGTGGGGGATACTCCTATAATGCCACACAGTGCTGTGTGTGGGATGCTGGTATGATGCCACACAGTGCTGTGGGATGCTGATATGATGCCACACAGTGCTGTGTGTGGGATGGTATATATTGCCACACAGAGCTGTGGGGGATGCTGGTTTGATGCCACACAGTGCTGTGGTGTGGGATGCTGGAGATGCCACAGAGCTGTGGATGCTGGTATGATGCAACAGTGCTTTTGTGTGAGGGTTGCTGGTATGATGACACAGTGCTGTGTGTGATGCTGGTATGATGCCACATAGAGCTTTGTGTGAGGGATGCTGGTATGATGTGACACAGTGCTGTGTGTGGGATGCTGGTATGATGCCACACAGTGCTTTGTGTGAGGAATGCTGGTATGATGTGACACAGTGCTGTGTGCAGGGGATGCTGGTATGATGCCATGCAGTGCTGTGTGTGGGATGCTGGTATGATGCCACATAGTGCTATGTTTGGGATGCTGGTATGATGCCACACAGTGCTGTGTTTGGAACACCGGTATGATGCCACTCAGAGGTCTGTGTGTCTGATGCTGGTATGATGCCACACAGTGCTATGTGTAGGACACTGGTGTGATGCCACACAGTGCTGTGTGTGGGATACTGGTATGATGCCACACAGTTGAGTGTGTGTGACACTGGTATGATGCCATACCGAGCTGTGTGTAGGTCTCTGGTATGATGTCACACAGAGCTGTGTGTTTTACGCTGGTATGATGCCACACAGAGCTGTTTTTGGGATGTTGGAATGATGCCATGCAGTGCTCTGTGTGGGATGCTGGTATGATGCCCCACAGAGCTGTGCTTGTGATGCTAGCATGATGCCACACAGTGCTGTGTTTATGGGACACTGGTACGATGCCATGCAGTGCTGTGTGGGTGATGCAGATATGATGCCACACAGAGCTTCGTGTGAGATGCTGATGTGATGCCACACAGAGTTGTGTTTGGGATGCAAGTATGATGCCACGCAATGCTGTGTCTGGGATGCTGGTATGATGCCACACAGTGCTGTGTGTGGGATGCTGGTATGATGTGACACAGTGCTGTGTGTGGGATGCTGATATGATGTCACACAGAGCTGCATGTGAGATGCTGATATGATGCCACATGGTGCTATGTTTGGGATGCTGGTATGATGCCACACAGTGCTGTGTGTGGAACACTGGTATGATGCCACTCAGAGGTCTGTGTGTCTGATGCTGGTATGATGCCAGACAGTGCAGTGTGTGGGATGCTGGTATGATGCCATGCAGTGCTGTGAGTGTAACACTGGTATGATGCCACACAGAGGTCAGTGTGTCTGATGCTGATATGATGCCACACAGTGCTGTGTTTGGGATGTTGGTATGATGCCACAGTGCTGTGTGTGGATGCTGGCATGATGCCACAGAGCTGTGCGCGTGATGCTGGCATGATGCCGCTGCAGAGCTGTGTGTGATGGTGGTATGATGCCACACTGTGCTGTGTGTGGGATGCTGGTATGATACCACACAGTGCTGTGTGTGGGACACTGGTATGATGCCCACAGACGTGCGTGTCGGATGCTGGTATGATGCCACACAGAGGTCTGTGTGTCTGATTCTGGTATGATGCCACACAGTGCTGTGTTTGGGATGCTGGTATGATGCCACGCAGTGCTGTGTGTGGAACACTGCTATGATGCCACTCAGAGGTCTGTGTGTCTGATGATGGTATGATGCAACACAGTGCTGTGTGTGGGACACTGGTGTGATGCCACGCAGTGCTGTGTGTGGGATACTGGTATGATGCCACACAGTTGTGTGTGTGATGCTGGTATGATGCCAACAGTGCTGTGTGTGGGATGCTGGTATGATGCGACACAGAGCTGTGTGTTGGATGCTGGTATGATGCCACAACGTGCTGTGTGTGATGCTGGTATGATGCCACAGTGCTTTTGTGTGAGGGATGCTGGTATGATGTGACAGTGATGTGCGTGGGGATGCTGGTATGATACCACGCAGTGCTGTGTGTGGAACACTGGTATGATGTCACACAGAGGTCTGTGTGTCTGATGCTGGTATGATGCCACACAGAGCTGTGTGTGAGATGCTGGTATGATGCCACACAGAGCTTAGTGTGAGATGCTGATGTGATGCCACACAGAGTTGTGTTTGTGATGCTGATATGATGCCACACAGTGCTGTGTGTGGGATGCTGGTATGATGTGACACAGTGCTGTGTGTGGGATGCTGGTATGATGCCACACAGTGCTGTGTGTGGGATGGTGATATGATGCCACACAATGCTGTGTGTGGGATGCTGGTATATTGTCACACAGAGCTTTGTGAGGGATGCTGGTATAATGCCACACAGTGCTGTGTGTCTGATGCTGGTATGATGTGACACAGAGCTGTGTGTGGGATGCTGGTATGATTCCACACAATGCTTTGTGTGAGGGATGCTGGCATGATGTGACACAGTGCTGTGTGTGGGATGCTGGTATCATGCCACACAGAGGTGTGTGTGGGATGCAGGTGTGATGCCACACAGAGCTGTGTGTGGGATATTTTTATGATGCCACACAGTTGTGTGTGTGAGACGCTGGTATGATGAAATACAGAGCTGTGTGTGGTACGCTGGTATGATGCCACACAGAGCTGTTTTTGGGATGTTGGTATGATGCCATGCAGTGCTCTGTGTGGGATGCTGGTATGATACCACACAGAGCTTTGTTTGTGGGATGCTGCTATGATGCCACACAGACCTGTGTTTGTGATGCTAGTATGATGCCACGCAGTGCTGTTTGTGGGACACTGGTATGATGTCATGCAGTGCTGTGTGGGGGCTGCAGATATGATGCCACACAGAGCTTTGTGTGAGATGCTGATGGGATGCCACACAGAGTTGTGTTTGGGATGCTGGTATGATGCCACACAGTGCTGTGTGTGGGATGCTGGTATGATGCCACATAGTGCTTTGTGTGAGGGATGCTGGTATGATGTGACACAGTGCTGTGTGTGGGGGATGCTGGTTTGATGCCACACAGTGCTGTGTGTGGGATGCTGGTATGATGCGACGCAGAGCTGTGTGTGAGATGCTGATATGATGCCACGCAGTGCTATGTTTGGGATGGTGGTATGATGCCATGCAGTGCTGTGTGTGGAACACTGGTATGATGCCACACAGAAGACTGTGAGTCTGATGCTGGTATGATGCCACACAGTGATGTGTGTGGGATGCTGGTATGATGCCACACAGAGCTGTGTGTTGGATGCTGGTATGGTGCCACACAGTGCTGTGTGTGGGATGCTGGTACGATGACACACAGTGCTTTGTGTGAGGAATGCTGGTATGATGTGATACAGTGCTTTGTGCAGGGGATGCTGGTATGATGCCATGCAGTGCAGTGTGTGGGATGCTGGTATGATGCCACACAGTGCTATGTTTGGGATGCTGGTATGATGCCACACAGTGCTGTGTTTGGAACACCGGTATGATGCCACTCAGAGGTCTGTGTGTCTGATGCTGGTATGATGCCACACAGTGCTGTGTGTGGTATACTGGTATGATGCCACACAGTTGAGTGTGTGTGACACTGGTATGATGCCATACAGAGCTGTGTGTTGGACTCTGGTATGATGTCACACAGAGCTGTGTGTGGCACGCTTGTATGATGCCACACAGAGCTGTTTTTGGGATGTTGGAATGATGCCATGCAGTGCTCTGGGTGGGATGCTGATATGACGCCCCACAGAGCTGTGCTTGTGATGCTAGCATGATTCCACGCAGTGCTGTGTTTGTGGGACACTGGTATGATGCCACGCAGTGCTGTGGGTGATGCAGATATGATGCCACACAGAGCTTCGTGTGAGATGCTGATGTGATGCCACACTGAGTTGTGTTTGGGATGCTGGTATGATGGCACGCTATGCAGTGTGTGGGATGCTGGTATGATGCCACGCAGTGCTGTGTGTGGGATGCTGGTATGATGTGACACAGTGCTGTGTGTGGGATGCTGATATGATGCCACACAGAGCTGTGTTTGAGATGCTGATATGATGCCACATCGTGCTATGTTTGGGATGCTGGTATGATGCCACACAGTGCTGTGTGTGGAACACTGGAATGATGCCACCAGAGGTCTGTGTGTCTGTTGCTGGTTTGATGCCAGACAGTGCTGTGTGTGGGATGCTGGTATGATGCCATGCAGTCCTGTGTGCGGAACACTGGTATGATGCCACACAGAGGTCAGTGTGTCTGATGCTGATATGATGCCACACACTGCTATGTTTGGAATGCTGGTATGATGCCACACAGTGCTGTGTGTGGGATGCTGGCATGATGCCACACAGAGCTGTGTGTGTGATGCTGGTATGATGCCACACAGAGCTGTGTGTGGGATGGTGGTATGATGCCACACTGTGCTGTGTGTGGGATGCTGTTAAGATGCCACACTGTGCTGTGTGTGGGATGCTGGTATGATGCCCACAGAGGTGCGTGTGGGATGCTGGTATGATGCCACACTGAGGTCTGTGTGTCTGATGCTGGTATGATGCCTCACAGTGCTGTGTGTGAGATGCTGATATGATGCCACACAGTGCTATGTTTGGGATGCTGGTATGATGCCACACAGAGCTGTGTGTGAAATGCTGGTATTATGCGACACAGAGCTGTGTGTGGGATGTTAGTATGATGCCACACTGTGCTGTGTGTGTGATGCTGGTATGATGCCACACTGTGCTGTGTGTGGGATGCTGGTATGATGCCACACAGTGCTGTGTGTGGGACACTGGTATGATGTCACACAGAGGTGCGTATGGGATGCTGGTATGATGCCACACAGAGGTCTGTGTGTCTGATGCTCTAGGATGCCACACAGTGCTGTGTGTGTGAGTGATATGATGCCACACACTGCTATGTTTGGGATGCTGGTATGATGCCACACAGTGCTGTGTGTGGGATGCTGGTATGATGTCACACTGTTTTGTGTGTGGGATGCTGGTATGATGCTTCACAGTGCTGAGTGTGGGACACTGGTATTATGCCACACAGAGGTGTGTGTGGGATGCTGGTGTGATGCCACACAGAGCTGTATGTGGGATACTTTTATGATGCCACACAGTTGTGTGTGTGAGACGCTGTTATGATGCCATACAGAGCTGTGTGTGGTATGCTGGTATGATACCACACAGAGCTTTATTTGTGGGATGCTTCTATGATGCCAAACAGAGCTGTGTTTGTGATGCTAGCATGATGCCATGCAGTGCTGCTTGTGGGACGCTGGTATGATGCCATGCAGTGCTGTATGGGGGATAAAGATATGATGCCACACTGAGCTTCATGTGAGATGCTGATGGGATGCCACACAGAGTTGTGTTTGGGATGCTGGTATGATGCCACACAGTGCTGTGTGTGGGATGCTGGCATGATGCCACATAGTGCCTTGTGTGAGGGATGCTGGTATGATGTGACACAGTGCTGTGTGTGGGGGATGCTGGTTTGATGCCACACAGTGCTGTGTGTGGGATGCTGGTATGATGCGACACAGTGCTGTGTTTGGGATGCTAGTACGATGCGATGCAGAGCTGTGTGTGAGATGGTGATATGATGCCCCACAGTGCTATGTTTGGGATGCTGGAATGATGCTACACAGTGCTGTTTGTGGAACACTGGTATGATGCCACACAGAGGTCTGTGTGTCTGATGCTGGTATGATGCCTCACAGTGCTGTGTGTGGGATGCTGGTATGATGCCACACAGTGCTTTGTTTGGGATGCTGGTATGATGCCACACAGTGCTGTGTGTGGGATGCTGGCATGATGCCACATAGTGCTTTGTGTGAGGAATGCTGGTACGATGTGACACAGTGCTGTGTGCGGGGGATGCTGGTTTGATGCCACACAGTGCTGTGTGTGGGATGCTGGTATGATGCGACACAGTGCTGTGTGGGGATGCTGAGATGATGCCAGCAGTGCTGTGTGTGAGATGCTGATATGATGCCCCACAGTGCTGTGTTTGGGATGCTGGTATGATGCCATGCAGTGCGTGTGGTGGAACACTGGTATGATGCCACACAGAAGTCTGTGTGTCTGATGCTGGTATGATGCCACACAGTGCTGTGTGTGGGATGCTGGTATGATGCCACACAGAGCTGTGTGTGAGATGCTGATATGATGCCACACAGTGCTATGTTTGGGATGCTGGTATGATACTACACAGTGCTGTGTGTGGAACACTGGTATGATGCCACACAGAGGTCTGTGTGTCTGATGCTGGTATGATGCCTCACAGTGCTGTGTGTGGGATGCTGGTATGATGCCACACAGAGCTATGTTTGGGATGCTGGTATGATGCCACACAGTGCTGTGTGTGGGATGCTGGTATGATGCCACACAGAGCTGTTTGTGAGATGCTGGTATTATGCCACACAGAGCTGTGCGTGGGATGGTCGAATGATGCCACACTGTGCTGTGTGTGGGATGCTGGTATGATGCCACACTGTGCTGTTTGTGGGATGCTGGTATGATGCCACACAGTGCTGTGTGTGAGATGCTGATATGATGCCACACAGTGCTATGTTTGGGATGCTGGTATGATTCCACACAGTGCTGTATGTGGGACACTGCGTGATGCCACACAGAGTGCGGTGGATGCTGGTATGTTTCCACACAGAGGTTCTGTGTGTCTGATGCTGAGTGATGCGATGCAGCGCTGTGTGTAGGATGCTGAGTACGATGCCACAGTGCTGTGTGTGGATGTTGATATGATTCCACACAGTGCTGTGTGTCTGATGCTGGTATGATGTGACACAGAGCTGTGTGTGGGATGCTGGTCTGATGCCACACAATGCTTTTGGCGGGATGCTGGTATGATGTGACACAGTGCGTGGTGGCATGCTGGATATAATGCCACACTGTGCTGTGTGTCTGATGCTGGTATGGTGACACAGAGCCGTGTGAGGGATGCTGGTATGATGGACACAGTGCTGTGTGTGGAGATGCTGGTATGATGACACAGAGCTGTGTGCTGGATGCTGAGTATGATGCCACACAGTGCTGTGTGTGGTATGCTGGTATGATGCCACGCATTTCTGTTTGTGGGATGCTGGTATGATGTGACACAGTGCTGTGTGTGGGCTGCTGATATGATGCCACACAGTGCTGTGTGTGGAATGCTGATATGATGCCACACAGTGCTGCGTGTGGGATGCTGGTATGATGCGACACAGTGCTGTGTGTGGCATGCTGGTATGGTGCCACACAGTGCTGTGTGTGAGATGCTGGTATGATGTGACACAGAGCTGTTTGTTGGATGCTGGTATGATGCCCTCAGTGCTTTGTGTGAGGGATG
Source organism: Neoceratodus forsteri (assembly GCA_016271365.2). Classification (NCBI taxonomy): domain Eukaryota; kingdom Metazoa; phylum Chordata; order Ceratodontiformes; family Ceratodontidae; genus Neoceratodus; species Neoceratodus forsteri. The sequence goes on along the minus strand of JADMNL010000032.1, from coordinate 157,136,951 downwards.
TGGTATGATGACATAGTGCTGTGTGTGTGGGATGCTGGGATGATGCCACGCAGTGCGTGTGTGGATCACTGCGTGTGATGTCAGTAGAGGTCTGTGTGTCTGATGCTGTTATGATGCCTCACAGTGCGTGTGGGATGCTGGTTGATGCTGCACAGCGGCTATGTTTGGGATGTTGAAGGATATGCCCAGTGCTGTGTGTGTGGATGCTGCGTATGCCACACAGAGCTGTTTGTGAGATGCTGGTATTATGCCACAGAGCGCTGCGTGGATGGTCGAATGATGCCACACTGTGCCGTGTGTGGGATGCTGGTATGATGCCACACTGTGCTGTTGTGGGATGCTGGTATGATGCACACAGTGCTGTGTGTGAGATGCTGATATGATGCCACAGTGCTATGTTTGGGATGCTGGTATGATTCCACACAGTGCGTGTGGATACTGGTATGATGCACAGAGGTGCGTGGATGCTGGTATGTTGCCACACAGAGGTCTGTGTGTCTGATGCTGGTATGATGCCACACAGTGCTGTGTGTGATGTTGGTATGATGCCACACAGTGCTGTGTGTGGATGCTGGATATGATGCCACACAGTGCTGTGTGTCTGATGCTGGTATGATGCACAGAGCTGTGTGTGATGCTGGTTCGATGCCACACAATGCTTTGTGTGAGGGATGCTGGTATGATGTGACACAGTGCTGTGTGTGGCATGCTGGCATAATGCCACACTGTGCTGTGTGTCTGATGCTGGTATGGTGTGACACAGAGCTGTGTGAGGGATGCTGGTATGATGTGACACAGTGCTGTGTGTGGGAGATGCTGGTATGATGTTACACAGAGCTGTGTGCTGGATGCTGGTATGATGCCACACAGTGCTGTGTGTGGTATGCTGGTATGATGCCACGCATTCTGTTTGTGGGATGCTGGTATGATGTGACACAGTGCTGTGTGTGGAATGCTGATATGATGCCTCTCAGTGCTTTGTGTGAGGGATGCTGGTATGATGTGACACAGTGCTGTGTGTGGAATGCTGATATGATGCCACACAGTGCTGTGTGTGGGATGCTGGTATGATGCCACACAGAGCTGTGTGTGAGATGCTGATATGATGCCACACAGTGCTATGTTTGGGATGCTGGTATGATGCCACACAGTGCTGTGTGTGGGATGCTGGTATGATGCCACATAGTGCTTTGTGTGTGGGATGCTGTTATGATGTGACACAGTGCTGTGTGGGAATGCTGGTATGATGCCACAGTGCTATGTGTTTGATGCTGGTATGATGCACATAGAGCTGTGTGAGGATGCTGGAATGATGTGACGCAGTACTGTGTGTGGCAGATGCTGGTATGATGCGACACAGAGCTGTGTGCTGGGTGCTGGTATGATGTGACACATTGCTGTGTGTGGGATGCTGATATGATGCCACACAGTGCTGTGTGTGGGATGCTGGTATGATGACACGCAGTGCTGTGTGTGGGATGCTGGTTTGATGCCACACAGTGCTGTGTGTGGAACACTGGTATGATGCCACTCAGAGGTCTGTGTGTCTGATACTGGTATGATGCCACACAGTGCTGTGTGTGGGACACTGGTGTGATGCCACACAGTGCTGTGTGAGGATACTGGTATGATGCACGCAGCTGTGTGTGTGAGACGCTGGTATGATGCCATACAGAGCTGTGTGTTGGACTCTGGCATGATGCCACAAAGAGCTCTGTGTGGTATGCTGGTATGATGCCCCACAGAGCTGTCTTTGGGATGTTGGTATGATGCCATGCAGTGCTGTGTGTGGGATGCTGGTATGATGCCACAGAGAGCTTTGTTTGTGGGATGCTGGTATGATGCCACACAGAGTTGTGTGTGGGATGCTGGTATGATGCCACACAGAGCTTTGGGTGGGGATACTTATATAATGCCACACAGTGCGTGTGTGGATGCTTGAGATGATGCCGCCACAGTGCCGTGTGTGGATGCTGATATGATGCCGCCAGTGCTGTGGGATGGTATATTGCCACACAGAGCTGTGTGGGGATGCTGGTTTGATGCCACACAGTGCTGTGGGATGCTGGTGGTAAGATGCGACACAGAGCTGTGTGTGGGATGCTGGTATGATGCCACACAGTGCTTTGTGTGAGGGTTGCTGGTATGATGTGACACAGTGCTGTGTGTGGGATGCTGGTATGATGCCACATAGAGCTTTGTGTGAGGGATGCTGGTATGATGTGACACAGTGCTGTGTGTGGGATGCTGGTATGATGCCACACAGTGCTTTGTGTGAGGAATGCTGGTATGATGTGACACAGTGCTGTGTGCAGGGGATGCTGGTATGATGCCATGCAGTGCTGTGTGTGGGATGCTGGTATGATGCCACATAGTGCTATGCGTTTGGGATGCTGGTATGATGCCACAGTGCTGTGTTTGGAACACCGGCATGATGCCACCAGAGGTCTGTGTGTCTGATGCTGGTATGATGCCACACAGTGCTATGTGTAGGACACTGGTGTGATGCCACACAGTGCTGTGTGTGAGATACTGGTATGATGCCACACAGTTGAGTGTGTGTGACACTGGTATGATGCCATACAGAGCTGTGTGTAGGTCTCTGGTATGATGTCACACAGAGCTGTGTGTGGTACGCTGGTATGATGCCACACAGAGCTGTTTTTGGGATGTTGGAATGATGCCATGCAGTGCTCTGTGTGGGATGCTGGTATGATGCCCCACAGAGCTGTGCTTGTGATGCTAGCATGATGCCACACAGTGCTGTGTTTATGGGACACTGGTACGATGCCATGCAGTGCTGTGTGGGTGATGCAGATATGATGCCACACAGAGTTGTGTTTGGGATGCAAGTATGATGCCACGCAATGCTGTGTCTGGGATGCTGGTATGATGCCACACAGTGCTGTGTGTGGGATGCTGGTATGATGTGACACAGTGCTGTGTGTGGGATGCTGATATGATGTCACACTGAGCTGTATGTGAGATGCTGATATGATGCCACATGGTGCTATGTTTGGGATGCTGGTATTATGCCACACAGTGCTGTGTGTGGAACACTGGTATGATGCCACTCAGAGGTCTGTGTGTCTGATGCTGGTATGATGCCAGACAGTGCAGTGTGTGGGATGCTGGTATGATGCCATGCAGTGCTGTGAGTGTAACACTGGTATGATGCCACACAGAGGTCAGTGTGTCTGATGCTGATATGATGCCACACAGTGCTATGTTTGGGATGCTGGTATGATGCCACACAGTGCTGTGTGTGGGATGCTGGCATGATGCCACACAGAGCTGTGTGCGTGATGCTGGTATGATGCCACACAGAGCTGTGTGTGGGATGGTGGTATGATGCCACACTGTGCTGTGTGTGGGATGCTGGTATGATACCACACAGTGCTGTGTGTGGGACACTGGTATGATGCCCACAGACGTGCGTGTCGGATGCTGGTATGATGCCACACAGAGGTCTGTGTGTCTGATTCTGGTATGATGCCACACAGTGCTGTGTTTGGGATGCTGGTATGATGCCACGCAGTGCTGTGAGTGGAACACTGCTATGATGCCACTCAGAGGTCTGTGTGTCTGATGATGGTGTGATGCAACACAGTGCTGTGTGTGGACACTGTGTGATGCCACGAGTGCTGTGTGTGGATACTGGTATGATGCCACAGTTGTGTGTGTGATGCTGGTATGATGCCGCCACAGTGCTGTGTGTGAGATGCTGGTATGATGCGACACAGAGCTGTGTGTTGGATGCTGGTATGATGCCACAAAGTGCTGTGTGTGGGATGCTGGTATGATGCCACACAGTGCTTTGTGTGAGGGATGCTGGTATGATGTGACACAGTGATGTGCGTGGGGGATGCTGGTATGATACCACGCAGTGCTGTGTGTGGAACACTGGTATGATGTCACACAGAGGTCTGTGTGTCTGATGCTGGTATGATGCCACACAGAGCTGTGTGTGAGATGCTGGTATGATGCCACACAGAGCTTAGTGTGAGATGCTGATGTGATGCCACACAGAGTTGTGTTTGTGATGCTGATATGATGCCACACAGTGCTGTGTGTGGGATGCTGGTATGATGTGACACAGTGCTGTGTGTGAGATGCTGATGTGATGCCACACAGAGTTGTGTTTGGGATGCTGATATGATGCCACACAGTGCTGTGTGTGGGATGCTGCTATGATGTGACACAGTGCTGTGTGTGGCATGCTGGTATGATGCCACACAGTGCTGTGTGTGGGATGCTGGTATGATGCCACACAGTGCTGTGTGTGGGATGGTGATATGATGCCACACAATGCTGTGTGTGGGATGCTGGTATATTGTCACACAGAGCTGTGTGAGGGATGTTGGTATAATGCCACACAGTGCTGTGTGTCTGATGCTGGTATGATGTGACACAGAGCTGTGTGTGGATGCTGGTATGATTCCACACAATGCTTTGTGTGAGGGATGCTGGCATGATGTGACACAGTGCTGTGTGGGATGTTGGTATCATGCCACACAGAGGTGTGTGTGTGAGGTGGATGCCACAGAGCTGTGTGTGGATATTTTATGATGCCCACAGTTGTGTGGTGAGACGCTGGTATGATGAAATACAGAGCTGTGTGGTACGCTGGTATGATGCCACACAGAGCTGTTTTGGGATGTTGGTATGATGCCAGCAGTGCCTCTGTGTGGATGCTGGTATGATACCACACAGAGCTTTGTTTGTGGGATGCTGCATGATGCCACACAGACCTGTGTTTGTGATGCTAGTATGATGCCACGCAGTGCTGTTTGTGGGACACTGGTATGATGTCATGCAGTGCTGTGTGGGGCTGCAGATATGATGCCACACAGAGCTTGTGTGAGATGCTGATGGGATGCCACACGAGTTGTGTTTGGGATGTTGGTATGATGCACACAGTGCTGTGTGTGGGATGCTGGTATGATGCCACATAGTGCTTTGTGTGAGGGATGCTGGTATGATGTGACACAGTGCTGTGTGTGGGGGATGCTGGTTTGATGCCACACAGTTCTGTGTGTGGGATGCTGGTATGATGCGACGCAGAGCTGTGTGTGAGATGCTGATATGATGCCACGCAGTGCTATGTTTGGGATGGTGGTATGATGCCATGCAGTGCTGTGTGTGGAACACTGGTATGATGCCCACAGAAGACTGTGAGTCTGATGCTGGTATGATGCCACACAGTGATGTGTGGGATGCTGGTATGATGCCACAGAGCTGTGTGTTGGATGCTGGTATGGTGCACACAGTGCTGTGGGATGCTGGCAAATGATGACACACAGCTTTGTGTGAGGAATGCTGGTATGATGTGATACAGTGCTTTGTGCAGGGATGCTGGTATGATGCCATGCAGTGCAGTGTGTGGGATGCTGGTATGATGCCCACAGTGCTATGTTTGGGATGCTGGTATGATGCCACACAGTGCTGTGTTTGGAACACCGGTATGATGCCACCAGAGGTCTGTGTGTCTGATGCTGGTATGATGCCACACGTGCTGTGTGTGGTATACTGGTATGATGCCACACAGTTGATGTGTGTGACACTGGTATGATGCCACAGAGCTGTGTGTTGACTCTGGTATGATGTCACACAGAGCTGTGTGTGGCACGCCGTATGATGCCACACAGAGCTGTTTTGGATGTTGGAATGATGCCATGCAGTGCTCTGGGGGGATGTTGATATGACGCCCACAGAGCTGTGCTTGTGATGCTAGCATGATTCCACGCAGTGCTGTGTTTGTGGGACACTGGTATGATGCCGCACGCAGTGCTGTGGGTGATGCAGATATGATGCCACCAGAGCTTCGTGTGAGATGCTGATGTGATGCCACACTGAGTTGTGTTTGGGATGCTGGTATGATGGCACGCTATGCAGTGTGTGGGATGCTGGTATGATGCCACGCAGTGCTGTGTGTGGGATGCTGGTATGATGTGACACAGTGCTGTGTGTGGGATGCTGATATGATGCCACACAGAGCTGTGTTTGAGATGCTGATATGATGCCACATCGTGCTATGTTTGGGATGCTGGTATGATGCCACACAGTGCTGTGTGTGGAACACTGGAATGATGCCACTCAGAGGTCTGTGTGTCTGTTGCTGGTTTGATGCCAGACAGTGCTGTGTGTGGGATGCTGGTATGATGCCATGCAGTCCTGTGTGCGGAACACTGGTATGATGCCACACAGAGGTCAGTGTGTCTGATGCTGATATGATGCCACACACTGCTATGTTTGGAATGCTGGTATGATGCCACACAGTGCTGTGTGTGGGATGCTGGCATGATGCCACACAGAGCTGTGTGTGTGATGCTGGTATGATGCCACAGAGCTGTGTGTGGGATGGTGAGTGGATGCCACACTGTGCTGTGTGGATGCTGTTAAGATGCCACACTGTGCTGTGTGTGGGATGCTGGTATGATGCCCACAGAGGTGCGTGGGATGCTGGTATGATGCCACACAGAGGTCTGTGTGTCTGATGCTGGTATGATGCCACACAGTGCTGTGTGTGAGATGCTGATATGATGCCACACAGTGCTATGTTTGGGATGCTGGTATGATGCCACACAGAGCTGTGTGTGAAATGCTGGTATTATGCGACACAGAGCTGTGTGTGGGATGTTAGTATGATGCCACACTGTGCTGTGTGTGTGATGCTGGTATGATGCCACCTGTGCTGTGTGTGGATGCTGGTATGATGCCACAGTGCTGTGTGTGGACACTGGTATGATGTCACACAGAGGTGCATGTGGATGCTGGTATGATGCCACCAGAGGTCTGTGTGTCTGATGCTTCAGGATGCCACACAGTGCTGTGTGTGAGTTGGTGATATGGGATGCCAATACACTGCTATGTTTGGGATGCTGAGATGATGCCACAGTGCTGTGTGGGGATGCTGGTATGATGTCACACTGTTTTGTGTGTGGGATGCTGGTATGATGCTTCACAGTGCTGAGTGTGGGACACTGGTATTATGCCACACAGAGGTGTGTGTGGGATGCTGGTGTGATGCCACACAGAGCTGTATGTGGGATACTTTTATGATGCCACACAGTTGTGTGTGTGAGACGCTGTTATGATGCCATACAGAGCTGTGTGTGGTATGCTGGTATGATACCACACAGAGCTTTATTTGTGGGATGCTTCTATGATGCCAAACAGAGCTGTGTTTGTGATGCTAGCATGATGCCATGCAGTGCTGCTTGTGGGACGCTGGTATGATGCCATGCAGTGCTGTATGGGGGATAAAGATATGATGCCACACAGAGCTTCATGTGAGATGCTGATGGGATGCCACAGAGTTGTGTTTGGGATGCTGGTATGATGCCACACAGTGCTGTGTGTGGGATGCTGGCATGATGCCACATAGTGCTTTGTGTGAGGGATGCTGGTATGATGTGACACAGTGCTGTGTGTGGGGGATGCTGGTTTGATGCCACAGTGCTGTGTGTGGGATGCTGGTATGATGCGACACAGTGCTGTGTTTGGGATGCTAGTACGATGCGATGCAGAGCTGTGTGTGAGATGGTGATATGATGCCCCACAGTGCTATGTTTGGGATGCTGGAATGATGCTACACAGTGCTGTTTGTGGAACACTGGTATGATGCCACACAGAGGTCTGTGTGTCTGATGCTGGTATGATGCCTCACAGTGCTGTGTGTGGGATGCTGGTAAGATGCCACACAGTGCTTTGTTTGGGATGCTGGTATGATGCCACACAGTGCTGTGTGTGGGATGCTGGCATGATGCCACACAGAGCTGTTTGTGAGATGCTGGTATTTTGCCACACAGAGCTGTGTGTGGGATGGTCGTATGATGCCACACGTGCTGTGTGTGGATGCTGGTATGATGCCACACAGTGCCGTGTGTGGGATGCTGATGATGCGCACAGTGCTGTGTGTGGATGCTGGATATACTGCCACAGAGCTGTGTGGGGATGCTGGTATGATGCCACACAGTGCTGTGTGTGGATGCTGGTATGATGCCACAGTGCTTTTGTGATGGATGCTGGTATGATGCACACAGTGCTGTGTGGGAGATGCTGGTGATGGCACACAGTGCTGTGTGTGGACTGGCATGATGCCACCCAGCTGTGTGTGTGGATGCTGGTATGATGCCACACAGAGGTGCGTGTGGGATGCTGATATGATGCCACACAGAGGTCTGTTTGTCTGATGCTGGTATGATGCCACACAGTGCTGTGTGTGGGATGCTGGTATGATGCCACACAGTGCTTTGTGTGAGGGATGCTGGTATGATGTGACACAGTGCTGTGAGTGGGGGATGCTGGTATGATACCACGCAGTGGTGTGTGTGGAACACTGGAATGATGTCACACAAAGGTCTGTGTGTCTGATGCTGGTATGATGCCACGCAGTGCTTTGTGTGGGATGCTGGTATGATGCCACACAGAGCTTCGCGTGAGATGCTGAGGTGATGCCACACAGAGTTGTGTTTGGGATGCTGGTATGATGCCACACAGTGCTGTGTGTGGGATGCTGGTATGATGTGACACAGTGCTCTGTGTGGCATGCTGGTATGATGCCTTACAGTGCTGTGTGTGGGATGCTGGTATGATGCCACACAGTGATTTGTGTGGGATGCTGATATGATGCCACAGAATGCTGTGTGTGTAATGCTGGTATATTGCCACACAGAGCTGTGTGAGGGATGTTGGTATAATGCCAGCCATTGTGCTGTGTGTCTGATGCTGGTATGATGACAGAGCTGTGGAGGGATGCTGGTATGATGCCACATTGCTTTGTGTGAGGGATGCTGTTATGATGTGACACAGTGCTGTGTGTGGGATGCTGGAATAATGCCACACAGTGCTGTGTGTCTGATGCTGGTATGATGTGACACAGAGCTGTGTAAGGCATGCGGGTATAATGTGACACAGTGCTGTGTGTGGGAGATGCTGGTATGATGCGACACAGAGCTGTGTGCTGGATGCTGGTATGATGCCACACAGTGCTGTGTGAGGGATGCTGGATTGATGCCACACAATTCTGCGTGTGGAATGCTGGCATGATGTGACACAGAGCTGTGAGTGGGATGCTGGTATGATGCCATACATTGCTTTATGTGAGGGATGCTGTTGTGATGTGACACAGTGCTGTGTGTGGGATGCTGGAATAATGCCACACAGTGCTGTGTGTCTGATGCTGGTATGATGTGACACAGAGCTGTGTGAGGTATGCGGGTACGATGTGACACAGTGCTGTGTGTGGGAGATGCTGGTATGATGCGACACAGAGCTGTGTGCTGGATGCTGGTATGATGCCACACAGTGCTGTGTGAGGGATGCTGGATTGATGCCACACAATTCTGCGTGTGGAATGCTGGTATGATGTGACACAGTGCTGTGTGTGGGCTGCTGGTATGATGCCACACAGTGCTGTGTGTGGGATGCTGGTATGATGTGACATAGTGCTGTGTGTGGCATGCTGGTATGATGCCACACAGTGCTGTGTGTGGGATGCTGGTATGATGCCACACAGTGCTGTGTGTGGGATGCTGGTATATCGCCACACAGAGCTGTTTGGGGGATGCTGGTATGATGCCACACAGAGGTGCGTGTGGGATGCTGGTATGATGCCACACAGAGGTCTGTTTGTCTGATGCTGGTATGATGCCACACAGTGCTGTGTGTGGGATGCTGGTATGATGCCACACAGTGCTTTGTGTGAGGGATGCTGGTATGATGTGACACAGTGCTGTGAGTGGGGGATGCTGGTATGATACCACGCAGTGCTGTGTGTGGAACTCTGGTGTGAAGTCACACAAAGGTCTGTGTGTCTGATGCTGGTAAGATGCCACACAGTGCCTTGTGTGGGATGCTGGTGTGATGCCACACAGTGCTTCGTGTGAGATGCTGAGGTGATGCCACACAGAGTTGTGTTTGGGATGCTGGTATGATGCCACACAGTGCTGTGTGTGGGATTCTGGTATGATGCCACACAGTGCTGTGTGTGGGACACTGGTATGATGTCACACAGAGGTGCGTGTGGGATGATGGTATGATGCCACACAGAGGTCTGTGTGTCTGATGCTCTATGATGCCACACAGTGCTGTGTTTGAGATGCTGATATGATGCCACATCGTGCTTTGTTTGGGATGCTGGTAGGATGCCACACAGTGCTGTGTGTGGAACAGTGGTATGATGCCACTCAGAGGTCTGTGTGTCTGTTGCTGATTTGATGCCAGACAGTGCTGTGTGTGGGATGCTGGTATGATGCCATGCAGTGCTGTGTGCGGAACACTGGTATGATGTCACACAGAGGTCAGTGTGACTGATGCTGATATGATGCCACACAGTGCTATGTTTGGAATGCTGGTATGATGCCACACAGTGCTGTGTGTGGAATGCTGGTATGATGCCCACAGAGGTGCGTGTGGGATGCTGGTATGATGCCACACAGAGGTCTATGTGTCTGATGCTGGTATGATGCCACACAGTGCTGTGTGTGAGATGCTGATATGATGCCACACAGTGCTATGTTTGGGATGCTTGGTATGTGATACCACAGAGCTGTGTGTGAAATGCTGGTATTATGCGACACAGAGCCGTGTGTGGGATGTTATATGATGCCACACTGTGCGTGTGTGTGATGCTGGTAAGGATGCCACACTGTGCTGTGTGTGGGATGCTGGTATGATGCCACACAGTGCTGTGTGTGGGACACTGGTATGATGTCACACAGAGGTGCGTGTGGGATGCTGGTATGATGCCACACAGAGGTCTGTGTGTCTGATGCTCTATGATGCCACACAGTGCTGTGTGTGAGATGGTGATATGATGCCACACAGTGCTATGTTTGGGATGCTGGTATGATGCCACAGAGAGCTCTGTGTGAGATGCTGGTATTATGCCACACAGAGCTATGTGTGGGATGGTGGTATGATGCCTCACTGTGCTGTGTGTGGATGCTGGTATGATGTCACACTGTTTTGTGTGTGGGACACTGGTATTATGCCACACAGAGGTGTGTGTGGGATGCTGGTGTGATGCCACACAGAGCTGTATGTGGGATACTTTTATGATGCCACACAGTTGTGTGTTTGAGATGCTGGTATGATGCCATACAGACCTGTGTGTGGTATGCTGGTATGATACCACAGAGAGCTTTATTTGTGGGATGCTTCTATGATGCCACACAGAGCTGTGTTTTTGATGCTAGCATGATGCCACGCAGTGCTCCATGTGGGACGCTGGTATGATGCCATGCAGTGCTGTATGGGGATAAAGATATGATGCCACAGAGCTTTGTGAGATTTTGATGGATGCACAGAGTTGTGTTTGGGATGTTGGTATGATGCCACACACAGACCTCTGTGTGGCATCATATACAGTGTTCCACAAGCACTGCATGGCATCATACCAGCATCCCACACACAGCACTGTAGGGCATCATACCAGCATGAGACACACAGAGCTCTGTGTGACATCCATACCAGTGTTCCACACACAGCACTGTGTATCATGCCAGCATCCCCAAACATAGCACAGTGTGGCATCACATCAGCATCTCACACACAGCTCATGCATGCATCGTACCAGCATCTGCACACAGCACTGTGTCGCATCAAACCAGCATCCCCACAGCACTGTGTCACATCATACCACCATCCAACACACAGCTCTGTGTGGCATCATACCAGCATCCGTCACACAAAGCACTGTGTCACATCACACCAGCATCCCTCACACAAAGCACTATGTGGCATCATACCAGCCTCCCAGACACAGCACTGTGTCTCATCATCCCAGCATCCTCACACAAAGCACTCGTGCAGCATCATACCAGCCTCCCAGACACAGCACTGTGTCGCATCATACCAGCATCCCTCACACAAAGCACTGTGTGGTATCATACCAGCATCCCCACACAGCTCTGTGTCGCATCATACCAGCATCCCACACACACGCACTGGCGGCAACATACCAGCATCCCCACACAGTGCTGTGTCACATCATACCAGCATCCCTCACACAAAACACTATGTGGCATCATACCACCATCCCTCACACAGCACTGTGTGGCATCATACCAGCATCCACACAGCTCTGTGTGGCATCATATCAGCATCCACACAGCATTGTGGCGATCCATACCAGCATCCCACACACAGCACCATGTGGCATCATATCAGCATCCACACACAGCACTGTGTCGCATCATACCAGCATCCCACACACAGCATTGCGTGGCATCATACCAGCATCCCACACAGCATTGCATGGCATCATACCAGCATCCCAAACACAACTCTGTGTGGCATCACATCAGCATCTCACACGAAGCTCTGTCGGCATCATATCTGCATCACCCACAGCACAGCATGGCATCATACCAGCGTCCCACAAACACAGCACTGCGAGGCATCCTTACAGCATCCCACAAACAAACCTCTGTGTGGCATCATACCAGCATCCTACACAGAGCACTGCATGGCATCATACCAACATCCCAAAAACAGCTCTGTGGCATCCATACCAGCGTACCACACACAGCTCTGTGTGGCATACCAGGCAGAGTCCTACACATAGCTATGTTGGCATCATACCAGCATCTCATACACACAACTGTGTACATCATACCAGTATCCCACACACATCTGTGTGGCATCCACAACAGTGTCCCACACAGAACTGTAGTGGCATCATACCAGCATCCACACAGCTCTCTGCAGCATCATACCAGCATCTCACAACATCTGTGTGGAATCATACCAACATTAACCACACAGCTCTGTGTGGCATCATACCAGTGTCCCAGACACAGCTCTGTGTGTACATCATACCAGCATCCACACACAGCACTCTGTGGCATCATACCAGCATCAGACACACAGACCTCTGTGTGGCATCATACCATGTTCCACACACAGCACTACGTGGCATCATACCAGCATCCCAAACATAGCACTGGTGGCATCATATCAGCATCTCACACACAGCTCTGTGTTTGCATCATCACCAGCATCACTCACACAAAGCACTGTGTGGCATTATACCAGCATCACACACACAGCACTGTGTGGCATCATACCAGCGTCCCACACACAGCACGGCATGGCATCATACCAACATCCCAAACATAGTACTGTGTGGCATCATATCAGCATCTCACACACACCTCTGTGTCACATCACACCAGCATTCCTCACACACAGCACTGTGTGGCATCATACCAGCATCCCCCACACAGTGCTGTGTCACATCATACCAGCATCCATCACACAAAGCACTATGTGGCATCATACACCATCCCACACACAGCACTGTGTGGCATCATACCAGCATCCCCCACACAACTCTGTGTGGCATCATACTAGCATCCCACACACAGCACTGTGTGGCATCATATCAGCATCCCACACACAGCATTGTGTGGCATCATACGAGCATCCCAAACACACAGCACCGTAGCATCATATCAGCATCCCACATACAGCACTGTGTCACATTATACCAGCATCCACACACAGCATTGCGTGGCATCATACCAGCATCCCACACACAGTATTGCGCGGCATCATACCAGCATCCCAAACACAACTCTGTGTGGCATCACATCAGCATCTCACATGAAGCTCTGTGGCGGCATCACATCTGCATCACCCACACAGCACTGAATGGCATCACCAGCGTCCAACAAACACAGCACTGGCGTTGGCATCATGCTAGCATCACAAACACAGCTCTGTGGCATCATGCCAGCATCCCACAAACAAAAGCTCTGCGGCATCATACCAGCATCCTACACAGAGCACTGCATAACATCATACCAACATCCAAAAACAGCTCTGTGTGGCATCAATACCAGCATCACCACACACAGCTCTGTGTGGCATCATACCAGAGTCCCACACACAGCTATGTATGGCATCATACCAGCATCTCCACACACAACTGTGTGGCATCATACCAGTATCACACACACATCTGTTTGGCATCACTACCAGTGTCCCACACAGCACTGTGTGGCATCATACCAAGCATCCCACACACAGCTCTCTGCAGCATCATACCAGCATCTCACATAACTCTGTGTGGAATCCCATACCAACATTAACCACACAGCTCTGTGTGGCATCATACAGTGTCCCCATACACAGCTCACTGTGGCATCATACCAGCATCCCACACACAGCACTGTGTGGCATCATACAAGCATCAGACACACAGACCTCTGTGGCATCATACCAGTGTTCTCCACAGGCACTGCGTGGCATCATACCAGCATCCCAAACATAGCACTGTGTGGCATCATATCAGCATCTCACACACAGCTCTGTAGCCATCATACCTCGTCCCACACACACATGCAGCGTGCGCATCATACCAACATCCCAAACATAGTACTGTATCGGCATCAGCATCAGCATCTCACACACACACCTCTGTGTCAATCATACCAGCATTCCTCACACAATGTAGCTGTGGCATCATACCAGCATCACACACACAGCATTGCATGGCATCATACCAGCACACACACACAGCATTGCATGGCATCATACCAGCATAACAACCAACCTCTCTGGCATCACATCAGCATCTCTCACGAAGATCTGTGTGGCATCATATCTGCATCCCCAAACAGCACTGCATGGCATCATACCAGTGTCCCACACACACAGCACGCGTGGCACCAAAGCTAGCATCACAAACACCAGCTCTGTGGCATCATACCAGCATCCACACACAGCACTGTGTGGCATCATACAGCTATCCCCCACCCAAAACTCTCTGTATCAGCATCAGCATCCACACACACATCACTGCAAGTGGCATCATACCAGCATCCCACAAACAAAGCTCTATGCGGAATCAAACCAGCATCCCACAGACAGCACTGCATGGCATCATACCAACATCCCCAAAACAGCTCTGTGTGGCATCATGCCAACATACCACACAGAGCTCTGTGTCAACATCATACCAGACTCCCACACACAGCTCTGTATAGCATCATACCAGCATCTCACACACACACTGTGGCATCATACCAGTATCCCACAAACAGCACTGCGTGGCATCACACCAGTGTCACACACAACACTGTGTGGCATCATACCAACATCAGACACACAGACCTCATGGTGACATCATACCAGTGTTCCACACACAGCACTGTATTGCATCATACCAGCATCCCAAACGCCATAACACTGTGGCATCATATAAGCATCTCACACAGCTCTGTGTGGCATCATACAGCATCAAACACACAACCTCTGTGGCAGGTATACCAGCATCCCACGCACCTCTGTGTGGCATCATACCAGTGTTCCACACAAGCACTGTGTTGCATCATACCAGCATCCCAAACATAGCACTGTGTGGCATCATATCAGCATCACACAGCTCTGTGTGGCATCATACCAGTGTTCCACGCATTGCAACTGTGTGGCATCACCGCCAACATC
The DNA here is from genome assembly GCA_016271365.2 of Neoceratodus forsteri. Classification (NCBI taxonomy): domain Eukaryota; kingdom Metazoa; phylum Chordata; order Ceratodontiformes; family Ceratodontidae; genus Neoceratodus; species Neoceratodus forsteri. The sequence goes on along the minus strand of JADMNL010000032.1, from coordinate 157,121,495 downwards.
CCAAACATAGCACTGTGTGGCATCATATCAGCATCTCACACACAGCTCTGAGTGGCATCATACCAGCATCCCACACACAGCACTGTGTGGCATCATATCAAACATCAGACACACAGACTTCTGTGTGGCATCATACCAGTGTTCCACACACAGCACTGCATGGCATCATACCAGCATCCCAAACGCTAGCGCTCTGTGGCATCATATCAGCATTTCACATGCAACAGCTGCGTCGCGATCGTACTAGCATCCCACACAAGCACTGTGGCGGCATCAAACCAACATCCCCACACACAACACTGTGTCACATCATACCAGCATCCCTCACACAAAAGCGCTATGTGGCATCATGCCAGCATCCCACACACAGCACTGTGTGGCATCATACCAACATCGAACACAACTCTGTGTAGCATCCATCAGCATCTCATGAAGCTCTGTGTGGCATCATCTTGCGATCCCCACACAGCACTGCATGGCACTGGCAACAGCGACTCACAAACAGGCACCGCGTGGCATCATGCCAGTACTCACAAACACAGCTCTGTGTGGCATCATAGAAGCTATCCCACAAACAAAGCTCTGTGGTAGCATACCAGCATCCACACAGAGTACAGCGATGGCATCATACCAACATCCAAAAACAGCTCTGTGGCATCATACCAGCGTCTCACACACACAACTGTAGTGGTAATCATAAAGTATCCCACATACAGCCATGTGTGGCATTGGCACCAGCATCCCACACACACCTCTGTGTGGCATGATACTCCAGTGTCCCACACAGCACTGTGTGGCATCATACTCAGCATCCCACACACAAAACAGTGTGGCATCATACCAGTATCCCACACACAGTACAGTGAGGCATCATACCACCATCCCACACACAGCTCTGTGTCGCATCATACCAGCATCTCCCACACACAGCACTGTGTCACATCATACCAGCATCCCTCACACAAAGCACTATGTGGCATCATACCAGCCTCCCAGACACAGCACTGTGTCACATCATACCAGCATCCCTCACACAAAGCACTGTGTGGTATCATACCAGCATCCTACACACAGCTCTGTGTCGCATCATACCAGCATCCCCCACACACAGCACTGTGTGGCAACATACAGCATCCCCACACAGTGCTGCGTCACATCATACCAGCATCCTCACACAACGCACTATGTGGGCATCATACTCACCATCCCGCATTGCACAGCACTGTGTGGCATCATACCAGCATCCCCACACAGCTCTGTGTGGCATCATATCAGCATCCCACACACAGCATTGTGTGGCATCATACCAACATCCCACACACAGCACCGTGTGACATCATATCAGCATCCCACACACAGCACTGTGTCATATCATACCAGCATCCCACAAGCATTGCGTGGCATCATACCAGCATCCACACGACATTGCATGGCATCATACCAGCATCCCAAACACAACTCTGTGTGGCATCACATCAGCATCTCACACGAAGCTCTGTGTGGCATCATATCTGCATCACCCACACAGCACTGCATGGCATCATACCAGCGTCCCACAAACACACCACTGCGTGGCATCATGCTAGCATCACAACACAGCTCTGTGTGGCATCATACCAGCATCCCACAAACAAAGCTTTGTGTGGCATCATACCAGCATCCTACACAGAGCACTGCATGGCATCATATCAACATCCCAAAACAGCTCTGTGTGGCATCATGCAGCATACCACAAACAGCTCCTGTGGCATCATACCAGAGTCCTACAGCAACTATGTATGGCATCATACCAGCATCTCACACACACAACTGTGTGGCATCATACCAGTATCCCACACACACATCTGTGTGGCATCACAAAAGTGTCCCACACACAGCACTGTGTGGCATCATACAACCATCCCACACACAGCACTGTGTGGCATCATACCAGCATCAGACACACAGACCTCTGTGTGGCATCATACCAGTGTTCCACACACAGCACTGCGTGTCATCATACCAGCATCCCAAACATAGCACTGTGTGGCATCATATCAGCATCTCACACACAGCTCTGTGTTGCATCATACCAGCATCACTCACACAAAGCACTGTGTGGCATTATACCAGCATCACAACACAATACACTGTGTGGCATCATACCAGCGTCCCCACACACAGCACGGCATGGCATCATACCAGCATCCCCAAAACATAGTACTGTGTGGCATCATATCAGCATCTCACACACACCTCTGTGTCACATCACACCAGCATTCCTCATACACAGCACTGTGTGGCATCATACCAGCATCCCCCACACAGTGCTGTGTCACATCATACCAGCATCCGTCACACAAAGCACTATGTGGAATCATACACCATCCCACACACAGCACTGTGTGGCATCATACCAGCATCCCCCACACAACTCTGTGTGGCATCATACCAGCATCCCACACACAGCACTGTGTGGCATCATACCAGCATCCCGAACACAGCTCTGTATGGCATCCCATCAGCATCTCACACAAAGCTCTGTGTGGCATCATATCTGCATCCCCACACAGCACTGCATGGCATCATACCAGCGACCCACAAACAGCACTGCGTGGCATCATGCTAGCATCACAAACACAGCTCTGTGTGGCATCATAGAAGCATCCCACAAACAAAGCTCTCTGTGGTAGCATACCAGCATCCCACACAGAGTACTGCATGGCATCATAGCAACATCCCAAAAACAGCTCTGTGTGGCATCATACCAGCGTCTCACACACACAACTGTGTGACATCATAAACGTATCCCACAAACAAAGCTCTCTGTGGTAGCATACCAGCATCCCACACAGAGTACTGCATGGCATCATACCAACATCCCAAAAACAGCTCTGTGTGGCATCATACCAGCATACCACACACAGCTCTGTATGGCATCATACCAGCGTCTCACACACACAACTGTGTGGCATCATAAAAGTATCCCACATACAGCTCTGTGTGGCATCACACCTGCATCCCACACACACCTCTGTGGCATGATACCATTGTCCCACACACAGCACTGTGTGGCATCATACCAGCATCCCACACACAAAACAGTGTGGCATCATACCAGCATCCCACACACAGCACAGTGACGTCATCATACCACCATCCCACACACAGCTCTGTGTGGCATAATACCAGCATCTCACACACAGCTCTGTGTGGCATCATACCAGCATCCCACACACAGCACTGTGTGGCATCATACCAGCATCCCAAACATAGCACTGTGTGGCATCATATCAGCATCTCACACACAGCACTGTGTGGCATCATACCAGCATCAGACACACAGACCTCTGTGTGGCATCATACCAGCATCCCACACGTACCTCTGTGTGGCATCATACCAGTGTCCCACACACAGCACTGTATGGCATCATACCAGCATCCCACACACAGCACAGTGTGGCATCATACCAGCATCCCACACACAGCAGTGTGGCATCATTCCACCATCCCACACACAGCTCTGTGTGGCATAATACCAGCATCCAATACACAGCACTGTGTCGCATCATACCAGCATCCCACACACAGCACTGTGTGGCATCAAACCAGCTTCCCCCACACACAGCACTGTGTCACATCATACCAGCATCCCTCACACAAAGCACTATGTGGCATCATACCAGCATCCCACACAGCACTGTGGCATCATACCAGCATCCCAAACACAACTCTGTGTGGCATCCCATCAGCATCTCACACAAAGCTCTGTGTGGCATCATATCTGCATCCCCCACACAGCACTGCATGGCATCATACCAGCGTCCCACAAACAGCACTGCGTGGCATCATGCTAGCATCACAAACACAGCTCTGTGTGGCATCATAGCAGCATCCCACAAACAAAACTCTGTGTGGTATCATACCAGCATCCCACACAGAGCACTGCATGACATCATACCAGCATCCCAAAAACAGCTCTGTGTGGCATCATACCAGCGTACCACACACAGCTCTGTATGGCATCACACCAGTGTCTCACACACACAACTGTGTGGCATCATAAAAGTATCCCACATACAGCTCTGTGTGGCATCACACCTGCATCCCACACACACCTCTGTGTGGCATGATACCATTGTCCCACACACAGCACTGTGTGGCATCATACCAGCATCCAACAAACAAAACAGTGTGGCATCATACCAGCATCCCACACACAGCAGAGTGAGGCATCATACCACCATCCACACAGCTCTGTGGCATAATACCAGCATCTCACACACAGCTCTGTGTGGCATCATACCAGCATCCCACACACAGCACTGTGTGGCATCATACCAGCATCCCAAACATAGCACTGTGTGGCATCATATCAGCATCTCACACACAGCACTGTGTGGCATCATACCAGCATCAGACACACAGACCTCTGTGTGGCATCATACCAGCATCCCACACGCACCTCTGTTGGCATCATACCAGTGTCCCACACACAGCACTGTGTGGCATCATACCAGCATCCCACACACAGCACAGTGTGGCATCATACCAGCATCCCACACACAGCACAGTGTGGCATCATACTACCATCCCACACACAGCTCGGTGTGGCATCATACCAGCATCACACACACAGCTCGGTGTGGCATCATGCCAGCATCCCACACACAGCACTGTGAGGCATCATACCAGCATCCCAAACATAGCACTGTGTGGAATCATATCAGCATCAGACACACTGACCTCTGTGTGGCATCATACCAGTGTTCCACCCACAGCACTGCATGGCATCATACCAGCATCCCACACACAGCACTGTCTGGCATCATACCAGCATCAGACACACAGACCTCTGAGTGGCATCATACCAGTGTTCCACACACAGCAGTGTCTGGCATCATACCAGCATCCCAACCATAGCACCATGTGGCATCATATCAGCATCTCACACACAGCTCTGTGTGGCATCATATCAGCATCCCACACACAGCACTGTGTCACATCATACCAGCATCACACACACAGCACTGCGTGGCATCATACCAGCATCCCACACACAGCATTATGGCATCATACCAGCATCCCAAACACAACTCTGTGTGGCATCACATCAGCATCTCACACGAAGCTCTGTGTGGCATCATATCTGCATCACCCACACAGCACTGCATGGCATCATACCAGTGTCCCACAAACACAGCACTGGTGGCATCATGCTAGCATCACAAACACAGCTCTGTGGGGCGTCATACCAGCATCCACAAAAAAGCACTATGTGGCATCATACCAGCATCCACACACAGCACTGTGTGCATCATACCAGCATCCCAAACATAGCACTGTGTAGCATCATATCAGCATCTCACACACAGCTCTGTATGGCATCATACCAGCGTCACACACACACAACTGTGTGGCATCATACCAGTATCCCACACACAGCACTGTGTGGAATCACACCAGAGTCCTACACATAGCACTGTGTGGCATCATACCAGCATCAGACACACAGACCTCAGAGTGGCATCATACCGGTGTTCCAAACACAGCACTGTGTGGCATCATACCAGCATCCCAAACATAGCACTGTGTGGCATCATACCAGCATCCCACACACAGCACTGCCTGGCATCATACCAGCATCCCCTGCACACAGCACTGTGTCACATCATACCAGCATTCCTCAAACAAAGCACTGTGTGGCATCATACCAGCATCCCACACACAGCACTGTGTGGCACCATACCAGCATCCAACATACAGCTCTGTGTCATCATACCAGCATCTCCCACACAGCACTGTGTCACATCATACCAGCATCCCTCACACAAAGCACTATGGCATCATATCAGCATCCCGCACAGCACAGTGTGCATCATTCCAGCATCCACACACAGCTCGGTGTGGCATCTACTACCATCTCACACACAGCTCTGTGGCATAAGACCAGCATCCCACACACAGCACTGTGTGGCATCATACCAGCATCCCACACACAGCACTGTGGCATCAAACCAGCATCCCAACACACAGCACTGCGTGGCATCATACCAGCATTCCCTCACACTAAGCACTATGTGTATCACCAGTACTCACCAACCACAGCGGGCATCATACCAGCATCCCAAACACAACTCTGTGTGGCATCCCATCAGCATCTCACACAAAGCTCCGTGGGTATCATATCTGCATCCCACACACAGCACTGCATGGCATCATACCAGCATCCACAACACAGCACAGTGTGGCATCATACCACCATCCCACACAGCTCTGGGCATCATACCAGCATCACACACAGAGCTCTGTGTGGCATCATGCCAGCATCCCCACACAGTACTGTGTGGCATCATACCAGCATCCCAAACATAGCACTATGTGGCATCATATCAGAATCAGACACTCTGGCCTCTGTGTGGCATCATACCAGTGTTCCACACAGCACTGCATGGCATCATACCAGCATCCCACACACAGAACTGTCTGGCATCATACCAGCATCAGACACACATACCTCTGAGTGGCATCATACCAGTGTTCCACACACAGCACTGTGAGGCATCATACCAGCATCCCAAACATAGCACCATGTGGCATCATATCAGCATCTCACACATAGCTCTATATGGCATCATATCAGCATCCCACACACAGCACTGTGTCACATCATACCGGCATCACACACGCAGTACTGCGTGGCATCATTCAAGCATCCCGCACACAGCATTGCGTGGCATCATACAAGCATCCCAAACACAACTCTGTGTGGCATCACATCAGCATCTCACACGAAGCTCTGTGTGGCATCATATCTGCATCACCCACACAGCACTGCATGGCATCATACCAGTGTCCCACAAACTCAGCACTGTGTGGCATCATGCTAGCATCAGAAACACAGCTCTGTGGGGCGTCATACCAGCATCTCACACAGAGCACTGCATGGCAACATTCCAACATCCCAAAAACAGCTCTGTGTGGCATCATACCAGAGTCCTACACACAGCTCTGTATGGCATCATACCAGCATCACACACACTCAACTGCGGGGCATCATAACAGTATCCCACACACAGCACTGTCTGGCATCACACCAGTATCCTACACATAGCACTGTGTGGCATCATACCAGCATCCCACACACAACACTGTGTGGCATCATACGAGTATCCCCCACCCAAAACTCTGTGTGGCATCATGTCAGCATCCCACACACAACTCTGTGTGGCATCATTCCAGTGTCCCACACACAGCAATGTGTGGCATCATACCAGCATCCTACACACAGCACTGTGTGGCATCATACCAGCATCAGACACACAGACCTCTGTGTGGCATCATACCAGCATCCCACATGCACCTCTGTGTGGCATCATACCAGTGTCCCACACACAGCACTGTGTTGCAACATACCAGCATCCCACAAACAGCACAGTGTGGCATCATACCAGCATCCCACACACAGCACTGTGTGGCATCATACCAGTGTTCCACACATAGCACTGTGTGGCATCATACCAGCATCCCAAACATAGCATCTGTGTGGCATCATATCAGCATCTCACACACAGCTCTGTGTGGCATCATACCAGCATCCCACACACAGCACTGTGTGGCATCATACCAGCATCAGACACACAGACTTCTGTGTGGCATCATACCAGTGTTCCACACACAGCACTGTGTGGCATCATACCAGCATCCCACAAACAGCACAGTGTGGCATCATACCAGCATCCCACACACAGCACCGTGTGGCATCATACCAGTGTTCCATACATAGCACTGTGGGGCATCATACCAGCATCCCACACACAGCACTGTGTGGCATCAAACCAGCATCCCCCCCACACAGCACTATGTCACATCATACCAGCATCCCTCACACAAAGCACTATGTGGCATCACACCAGTGTCCCACACACAGCACTGTGTGGCATCATTCCAGCATCCCACAAACAGCACAGTGAGGCATCATACCACATCCCACACACAGCACAGTGTGGCATCATACGACCATCCCACACACAGCTCTGTGTGGCATAATATGAGCATCTCATAAACAGCTCTGTGTGGCATCATGCCAGCATCCCACACACAGCACTGTGTGCCATCATACCAGCATCCCAAACATAGCACTGTGTGGCATCATACCAACATCCCACACACAGCACTGTGAGGCATCATACCAGCATCAGACACACAGACCTCTGTGTGGCATCATACCAGTGTTCCACACACAGCACTGTGTGGCATCATACCAGCATCGACACACAGACTCTGTGTGGCATCATACCAGTGTTCCACACAGCACTGCATGGCATCATACCAGCATCCCAAATATAGCACTGCATGGCATCTTATCCAGCATTTCCCATACAGCTCTCATACGCATCGTACTAGCATCCACACACAGCACTGTGGCATCATACCAACATCCAAAGACAACTCTGTGAGGCATCCCATCAGCATCTCACACAAAGATCCAGTGGGGTATCATATCTGCATCATCCACACAGCACTGCATGGCATCATACCAGCATCCACACAGCACAGTGTGGCATCATACCACCATCCACACGGCTCTGTGGGCATCATACCAGCATCACACACAGCTCTGTGGCATCATACCAGCATCCCACACACAGCACTGTGTGGCATCATACCAGCATCCCAAACATAGCACGATGTGGCATCATATCAGAATCAGACACACTGGCCTCTGTGTGGCATCATACCAGTGTTCCACACACAGCACTGCATGGCATCATACCAGCATCCCACACACAGAACTGTCTGGCATCATACCAGCATCAGACACACATACCTCTGAGTGGCATCATACCAGTGTTCCACACACAGCACTGTGTGGCATCATACCAGCATCCCAAACATAGCACCATGTGGCATCATATCAGCATCTCACACACAGCTCTGTGTGGCATCATATCAGCATCCCACACACAGCACTGTGTCACATCATACCAGCATCACACACGCAGTACTGCGTGGCATCATTCAAGCATCCCGCACACAGCATTGCGTGGCATCATACAAGCATCCCAAACACAACTCTGTGTAGCATCACATCAGCATCTCACACGAAGCTCTGTGTGGCATCATATCTGCATCACCCACACAGCACTGCATGGCATCATACCAGTGTCCCACAAACTCAGCACTGTGTGGCATCATGCTAGCATCAGAAACACAGCTCTGTGGGGCGTCATACCAGCATCCCACACAGAGCACTGCATGGCATCATTCCAACATCACAAAAACAGCTCTGTGGCATCACAGAGTCTACACACAGCTGTATGGCATCATACCAGTGTCACACACACTCAACTGTGGGGCATCATACCAGTATCCCACACACAGCACTGTCTGGCATCACGCAGTGTCCTACACATAGCACTGTGTGGCATCATACCAGCATCCCACACACAGCACTGTGTGGCATCTTCTGATATCCCCACCCAAAACTCTGTGTGGCATCATGTCAGCATCCCACACACAACTCTGTGTGGCATCATTCCAGTGTCACACACAGCAATGTGTGGCATCATACCAGCATCCTACACACAGCACTGTGGCATCATACCAGCAGACACACGACCTCTGTGGCATCATACCAGCATCCCATGCACCTCTGTGGCATCATACCAGTGTCCCACACAGCACTCTGTTGCAACATACCAGCATCCCACAAACAGCACAGTGTGGCATCATACCAGCATCCCACACACAGCACTGTGTGGCATCATATCAGTGTTCCACACATAGCACTGTGTGGCATCATACCAGCATCCCAACATAGCACTGTGTGGCATCATATCAGCATCTCACACACAGCTCTGTGTGGCATCATACCAGCATCCCACACGGCATTGTGTGGCATCATACCACCATCAGACACACAGACTTCTGTGTGGCATCATACCAGTGTTCCACACACTGCACTGTGTGGCATCATACCAGCATCCCACAAACAGCACAGTGTGGCATCATACCAGCATCCCACACACAGTACCGTGTGGCATCATACCAGTGTTCCACACATAGCACTGTGTGGCATCATACCAGCATCCCAAACATAGCACTGCGTGTCATCATATCAGCATTTCACATACAGCTCTGCGTCGCATCGTACTAGCATCCCACACACAGCACTGTGTCGCATCATACCAGCATCCCACACACAGCACTGTGTGGCATCAAACCAGCATCCCCCCCACACAGCACTATGTCACATCATACCAGCATCCCTCACACAAAGCACTATGTGGCATCACACCAGTGTCCCACACACAGCACTGTGTGGCATCATACCAGCATCAGACACACAGACCTCTGTGTGGCATCATACCAGTGTTCCACACAAAGCACTGTGTGGCATCATACCAGCATCCCACACACAGCACTGTGTGGCATCATACCAGCACCCAACACACAGCACTGTGAGGCATCATACCAGCATCAGACACACAGACCTCTGTGTGGCATCATACCAGAGTTCCACACACAGCACTGTGTTGCATCATACCAGCATCCCAAACATAGCACTGTGTGGCATCATGTCAGCATCTCACACACAGCTCTGTGTGGCATCATACCAGTGTTCCACACAAAGCACTGTGTGGCATCATACCAGCATCCCACACACAGCACTGTGTGGCATCATACCAGCACCCAACACACAGCACTGTGAGGCATCATACCAGCATCAGACACACAGACCTCTGTGTGGCATCATACCAGTTCCACACACAGCACTGTGTTGCATCATACCAGCATCCCAAACATAGCACTGTGTGGCATCATGTCAGCATCTCACACACAGCTCTGTGTGGCATCATACCAGCATCCCACACACAGCACTGTGTGGCATCATACCAGCATCAGACACACAGACCTCTGTGTGACATCATACCAGTGCTCCCCACACAGCACTGCGTGGTATCATACCAGCATCCCCCACACACAGCACTGTGTCACATCATACCAGCATCCCTCACACAAAGCACTGTGTGGCATCATACCAGCATCCAACACACAGCTCTGTGTCACATCATACCAGCATCTCCACACACAGCACTGTGTCATCATACCAGCATTCCTCACACAAACCACTGTGTGGCATCACACCAGCATACACACAGAACTGTGTGGCATCATACCAGCATCCACGCACAGCACTGTGGCATCATACCAGCATCGACACACAGAACCTCTGTGTGGCATCATACCAGCATCCCACACGCACCTCTGTGTGGCATCATACCAGTGTCCCACACACAGCACTGTGTGGCATCATACCAGCATCCCACAAACAGCACAGTGTGGCATCATACCAGCATCCCACACACAGCACTGTGTGGCATCATACCAGTGTTCCACACATAGCACTGTGTGGCATCATACCAGCATCCCAAACATAGCACTGTGTGGCATCATACCAGCATCCCACACACAGCACTGTGTGGCATCATACCAGCATCAGGCACACAGACTTCTGTGAGGCATCATACCAGCATCCACACACAGCACTGCATGGCATCATACCAGCATCCCAAACAGCACTTCGTGGCATCTATCAGCATTCCATCACAGCTCTCGTCGGCATCGTACTAGCATCCCACACACGGCACTGTGTGGCATCAAACCACCATCCCACACACAGCTTTGTGTGGCATCATACCAGCATCACACACACAGCTCTGTGTGGCATCATGCCAGCATCCCACACACAGCACTGTGTGGCATCATACCAGCATCCCAAACATAGCACTATGTGGCATCATATCAGAATCAGACACACTGGCCTCTGTGTGGCATCATACCAGTGTTCCACACAGCACTGCATGGCATCATACCAGCATCCCACACAGAACTGTCTGGCATCATACCAGCATCAGACACACTAACTCTGGTGGCATCATGCCAGTGTTCCACACACAGCACTGTGTGGCATCATACCAGCATCCCAAACATAGCACCATGTGGCATCATATCAGCATCTCACACACAGCTCTGTGTGGCATCATATCAGCATCCCACACACAGCACTGTGTCACATCATACCAGCATCACACACGCAGTACTGCATGGCATCATTCAAGCATCCCGCACACAGCATTGCGTGGCATCATACAAGCATCCCAAACACAACTCTGTGTGGCATCACATCAGCATCTCACACGAAGCTCTGTGTGGCATCATATCTGCATCACCCACACAGCACTGCATGGCATCATACCAGTGTCCCACAAACTCAGCACTGTGTGGCATCATGCTAGCATCAGAAACACAGCTCTGTGGGGCGTCATACCAGCATCCCACACAGAGCACTGCATGGCATCATTCCAACATCACAAAACAGCTCTGTGGGCATCATACAGAGTCCTACACACGCTGTATGGCATCATACCAGCGTCACACACACTCAACTGTGGGGCATCATACCAGTATCCCACACAGCACTGTCTGGCATCACACCAGTGTCCTACACCATAGCACTGTGTGGCATCATACCAGCATCCCACACACAGCACTGTGTGGCATCATCTGATATCCCCACCCAAAACTCTGTGTGGCATCATGTCAGCATCCCACACACAACTCTGTGTGGCATCATTCCAGTGTCCCACAAGCAATGGTGGCATCATACCAGCATCCTACACACAGCACTGTGGCATCATACCAGCATCAGACACACAGACCTCTGTGCGGCATCATACCAACATCCCATGCACCTCTGTGGCATCATACCAGTGTCCACACAGCACTGTGTTGCAACATACCAGCATCCACAAACAGCACAGTGTGGCATCATACCAGCATCCCACACACAGCACTGTGTGGCATCATACCAGTGTTCCACACATAGCACTGTGTGGCATCATACCAGCATCCCAAACACAGCACTGTGTGGCATCATATCAGCATCTCACACAGCTCTGTGTGGCATCATACCAGCATCCCACACACAGCACTGTGTGGCATCATACCACCATCAGACACACAGACTTCTGTGTGGCATCATACCAGTGTTCCACACACAGCACTGTGTGGCATCATACCAGCTTCCCACAAACAGCACAGTGTGGCATCATACCAGCATCCCACACACAGCACCGTGTGGCATTATACCAGTGTTCCACAAATAGCACTGCGTGGCATCATATCAGCATTTCACATACAGCTCTGTGTCGCATCGTACTAGCATCCCACACACAGCACTGTGTCGCATCATACCAGCATCCCACACACAGCACTGTGTGGCATCAAACCAGCACCTCCCCCACACAGCACTATGTCACATCATACCAGCATCCCTCACACAAGCACTATTGGCATCACACCAGTGTCCACACACAGCACTGTGGCATCATACCAGCATCAGACACACAGACCTCTGTGTGGCATCGCATCAGTGTTCCACACAAAGCACTGTGTGGCATCATACCAGCATCCCACACAGCACGCTGTGGCATCATACCAGCACCAACACACAGCACTGGGGCATCATACCAGCATCAGACACACAGACCTCTGTGGCATCATACCAGATGTTCCACACACAGCACTGTGTTGCATCATTCCAGCATCCCAAACATAGCACTGTGTGGCATCATGTCAGCATCTCACACACAGCTCTGTGTGGCATCATACCAGCATCCCACACACAGCACTGTGTGGCATCATACCAGCATCAGACACACAGACCTCTGTGTGACATCATACCAGTGCTCCCCACACAGCACTGCGTGGTATCATACCAGCATCCCCCACACACAGCACTGTGTCACATCATACCAGCATCCCTAACACAAAGCACTGTGTGGCATCATACCAGCATCCAACACACAGCTCTGTGTCACATCATACCAGCATCTCCCACACACAGCACTGTGTCACATCATACCAGCATTCCTCACACAAACCACTGTGTGGCATCACACCAGCATTACACACAGAACTGTGTGGCATCATACCAGCATCCTGCACACAGCACTGTGTGGCATCATACCAGCATCAGACACACAGACCTCTGTGTGGCATCATACCAGCATCCCACACGCACCTCTGTGTGGCATCATACCAGTGTCCCACACACAGCACTGTGTGGCATCATACCAGCATCCCACAAACAGCACAGTGTGGCATCATACCAGCATCCCACACACTGCACTGTGTGGCATCATACCAGTGTTCCACACATAGCACTGTGTAGCATCATACCAGCATCCCAAACATAGCACTGTGTGGCATCATACCAGCATCCCACACACAGCACTGTGTGGCATCATACCAGCATCAGGCACACAGACTTCTGTGTGGCATCATACCAGTGTTCCACACACAGCACTGCATGGCATCATACCAGCATCCCAAACATAGCACTGCGTGGCATCTTATCAGCATTTCCCATACAGCTCTGCGTCGCATCGTACTAGCATCCCACACACAGCACTGTGTGGCATCAAACCAGCATCCCCCACACACAGCACTGTGTGACATCATACCAGCATCCCTCACACAAAGCACTATGTGGCATCATGCCAGCATCTCACACACAGCACTGTGTGGCATCATACCAGCATCCCGAACACAACTCTGTATGACATCCCATCAGCATCTCACTCGAAGCTCTGTGTGGCATCATATCTGCATCCCCCACACAGCACTGCATGGCATCATACCAGCGACCCACAAACAGCACTGCATGGCATCATGCTAGCATCACAAACACAGCTCTGTGTGGCATCATAGAAGCATCCCACAAACAAAGCTCTCTGTGGTAGCATACCAGCATCACACACAGAGTACTGCATGGCATCATACCAACATCCCAAAAACAGCTCTGTGTGGCATCATACCAGCGTCTCGCACACACAACTGTGTGCCATCATAAAAGTATCCCACATACAGCTATGTGTGGCATTACACCAGCATCCCACACACACCTCTGTGTGGCATGATACCAGTGTCCCACACACAGCACTGTGTGGCATCATACCAGCATCCCACACACAAAACAGTGAGGCATCATACCAGCATCCCACACACAGCACAGTGAGGCATCATACCACGATCCCACTCACAGCTCTGTGTGGCATAAGACCAGCATCTCACACACAGCTCTGTGTGGCATCAAACCAGCATCCCACACACAGCACTGTGTGACATCATACCAGCATCCCAAACATAGCACTGTGGCATCATATGAGCATCTCACACACAGCACTGTGTGGCATCATACCAGCATCAGACACACAGACCTCTGTGTGGCATCATACTAGCATCCCACACGTACCTCTGTGTGGCATCATACCAGTGTCCCACACACAGCACTGCATGGCATCATTCCAACATCCCAAAAACAGCTCTGTTTGGCATCATACCAGCGTACCAAACACAACTCTGTGCGACATCATACCAGAGTCCTACACACAGCTCTGTATGGCATCATACCAGTGTCACACACACTCAACTGTGTGGCATCATACCAGTATCCCACACAAAGCACTGTGTGGCATCACACCAGAGTCCTACCGCCAGCACTGCGGCATCATACCAGCATCAGACACACAGACCTCTGAGTGGCATCATACCAGTGTTCCAAACACAGCACTGAGTGGCATCATACCGGCATCTCAAACATAGCACTGTGTGGCATCATACCAGCATCCACACACAGCCCTGCAGGCATCATACCAGCATACCCTGCACCGCGCTGGTCACATCATACAGCATTCTCACAAAGCACTGCCGGCATCGCCACCAGCATCACACAGCACTGTGGCACCATACCAGCATCCAACATACACCTCTGTGTGGCATCATACCAGCATCTCCCACACACAGCACTGTGTCACATCATACCAGCATCCCTCACACAAAGCACTATGTGGCATCATGCCAGCATACCACACACAGCACTGTGTGGCATCATACCAGCATCCCAAACATAGCACTGTGTGGCATCATATCAGCATCTTACACACAGCTCTGTGTGGCATCATACCAGCATCCCACACACAGCACTGTGTGGCATCATACCAGCATCAGACACACAGACCTCTGTGTGACATCATACCAGTGTTTCACACACAGCACTGCGTGGCATCATACCAGCATCCCCCACACACATCACTGTGTCACATCATACCAGCATCCATCACACAAAGCACTGTGTGGCATCATACCAGCATCCACACACAGCACTGTGTGGCATCATACCAGCGTACCACACACAGCTGTGTGTGACATCATCCCAGAGTCTTACACACAGCTCTGTATGGCATCATACCAGCATCACACACACTCAACTGTGTGGCATCATACCAGTATCCCAAACATAGCACTGTGTGGCATCATATCAGCATCTCACACACAGCTCTGTGTGGCATCATACCAGCATCCCACAAACAGCACTGTGTGGCATCATACCAGCATCAGACACACAGACCTCTGTGTGACATCATACCAGTGTTCCACACACAGCACTGCATGGCACCATACCAGCATCCCCCACACACAACACTGTGTCACATCATAACAGCATCCATCACACAAAGCACTGTGTGGCATCATACCAGCATCGCACACACAGCACTGTGTGGCATCATACCAGCGTCACACACACAACTGTGTGGCATCATACCAGTATCCCGCACACAGCACAGGGTGGCATCATACCAGCATCCCACACACAGCACTGTGTGGCATCATACCAGCGTCACACACACAACTGAGTGGCATCATACCAGTATCCCACACACAGCACTGCGTGGCATCACACCAGTGTCCCACACACAGCACTGTGTGGCATCTTATCAGCATCTCACACACAGCTCTGTGTGGCATCATACCAGTGTCCCACACACAGCACTGCATGGCATCATACCAGCATCCCAAATATAGCACTGCATGGCATCTTATCAGCATTTCCCATACAGCTCTGCGTCGCATCGTACTAGCATCCCACACACAGCACTGTGTGGCATCAAACCAGCATCCCCCACACACAGCACTGTGTCACATCATACCAGCATCCCTCACACAAAGCACTATGTGGCATCATGCCAGCATCTCACACACAGCACTGTGTGGCATCATACCAGCATCCCGAACACAACTCTGTATGACATCCCATCAGCATCTCACTCGAAGCTCTGTGTGGCATCATATCTGCATCCCCCACACAGCACTGCATGGCATCATACCAGCGACCCACAAACAGCACTGCATGGCATCATGCTAGCATCACAAACACAGCTCTGTGTGGCATCATAGAAGCATCCCACAAACAAAGCTCTCTGTGGTAGCATACCAGCATCACACACAGAGTACTGCATGGCATCATACCAACATCCCAAAAACAGCTCTGTGTGGCATCATACCAGCGTCTCGCACACACAACTGTGTGCCATCATAAAAGTATCCCACATACAGCTATGTGTGGCATTACACCAGCATCCCCACACCTCTGTGTGGATGGATACCAGTGTCCACACACAGCACTGTGTGGCATCATACCAGCATCCCACACACAAAACAGTGAGGCATCATGTCAGCATCCCACACAGCACAGTGAGGCATCATACCACGATCCACTCACAGCTCTGTGGCATAAGATCAGCATCTCACACACAGCTCTGTGTGGCATCAAACCAGCATCCCACACACAGCACTGTGTGACATCATACCAGCATCCCAAACATAGCACTGTGGCATCATATGAGCATCTCACACACAGCACTGTGTGGCATCATACCAGCATCAGACACACAGACCTCTGTGTGGCATCATACTAACATCCCACGTACCTCTGTGTGGCATCATACCAGTGTCCCACACACAGCACTGCATGGCATCATTCCAACATCCCAAAAACAGCTCTGTTTGGCATCATACCAGCGTACCAAACACAACTCTGTGCGACATCATACCAGAGTCCTACACACAGCTCTGTATGGCATCATACCAGTGTCACACACACTCAACTGTGTGGCATCATACCAGTATCCCACACAAAGCACTGTGTGGCATCACACCAGAGTCCTACACATAGCACTGTGTGGCATCATACCAGCATCAGACACACAGACCTCTGAGTGGCATCATACCAGTGTTCCAAACACAGCACTGAGTGGCATCATACCGGCATCTCAAACATAGCACTGTGTGGCATCATACCAGCATCCCACACACAGCCCTGCATGGCATCATACCAGCATACCCTGCACACCGCACTGAGTCACATCATACCAGCATTCCTCACACAAAGCACTGTGTGGCATCATACCAGCATCCCACACACAGCACTGTGTGGCACCATACCAGCATCCAACATACACCTCTGTGTGGCATCATACCAGCATCTCCCACACACAGCACTGTGTCACATCATACCAGCATCCCTCACACAAAGCACTATGTGGCATCATGCCAGCATACCACACACAGCACTGTGTGGCATCATACCAGCATCCCAAACATAGCACTGTGTGGCATCATATCAGCATCTTACACACAGCTCTGTGTGGCATCATACCAGCATCCACACACAGCACTGTGTGGCATCATATCAGCATCAGACACACAGACCTCTGGGTGACATCATACCAGTGTTTCACATACACCGCGTGGCATCATACCAGCATCCCCCACACACATCACTGTGTCACATCATACCAGCATCCATCACACAAAGCACTGTGTGGCATCATACCAGCATCCACACACAGCACTGTGTGGCATCATACCAGCGTACCACACACAGCTGTGTGTGACATCATACCAGAGTCTTACACACAGCTCTGTATGGCATCATACCAGCATCACACACACTCAACTGTGTGGCATCATACCAGTATCCCAAACATAGCACTGTGTGGCATCATATCAGCATCTCACACACAGCTCTGTGTGGCATCATACCAGCATCCCACAAACAGCACTGTGTGGCATCATACCAGCATCAGACACACAGACCTCTGTGTGACATCATACCAGTG
Source organism: Neoceratodus forsteri (assembly GCA_016271365.2). Lineage (NCBI taxonomy): Eukaryota > Metazoa > Chordata > Ceratodontiformes > Ceratodontidae > Neoceratodus > Neoceratodus forsteri. The sequence continues at coordinate 157,102,488 of JADMNL010000032.1, read as the reverse complement.
TTCCACACACAGCACTGCATGGCACCATACCAGCATCCCCCACACACAACACTGTGTCACATCATAACAGCATCCATCACACAAAGCACTGTGGCGGCATCGCCACCAACATCGCACACACAGCACGTGTCGCATCATACCAGCGTCACACACACTCTGTGGCATCATACCAGTATCCGCACACAGCACAGGGGTGGCATCATACCAGCATCCCACACAGCACTGTGTGGCATCATACCAGCGTCACACACACAACTGAGTGGCATCATACCAGTATCCCACACACAGCACTGCGTGGCATCACACCAGTGTCCCACACACAGCACTGTGTGGCATCTTATCAGCATCTCACACACAGCTCTGTGTGGCATCATACCAGTGTCCCACACACAGCACTGCATGGCATCATACCAGCATCCCAAATATAGCACTGCATGGCATCTTATCAGCATTTCCCATACAGCTCTGCGTCGCATCGTACTAGCATCCCACACACAGCACTGTGTGGCATCATACCAGCATCCCAAAGACAACTCTGTGAGGCATCCCATCAGCATCTCACACAAAGATCCGTGGGGTATCATATCTGCATCATCCACACAGCACTGCATGGCATCATACCAGCATCCCACACACAGCACAGTGAGGCATCATACCACCATCCCACACACAGCTCTGTGTGGCATCATACCAGCATCACACACACAGCTCTGTGTGGCATCATGCCAGCATCCCACACACAGCACTGTGTGGCATCATACCAGCATCCCAAACATAGCACTATGTGCATCATATCAGAATCAGACACACTGGCCTCTGTGTGGCATCATACCAGTGTTCCACACACAGCACTGCATGGCATCATACCAGCATCCCACACACAGAACTGTCTGGCATCATACCAGCATCAGACACACATACCTCTGAGTGGCATCATGCCAGTGTTCCACACACAGCACTGTGTGGCATCATACCAGCATCCCAAACATAGCACCATGTGGCATCATATCAGCATCTCACACACAGCTCTGTGTGGCATCATATCAGCATCCCACACACAGCACTGTGTCACATCATACCAGCATCACACACGCAGTACTGCGTGGCATCATTCAAGCATCCCGCACACAGCATTGCCTGGCATCATACAAGCATCCCAAACACAACTCTGTGTAGCATCACATCAGAATCTCACACGAAGATCTGTGTGGCATCATATCTGCATCACCCACACAGCACTGCATGGCATCATACCAGTGTCCCACAAACTCAGCACTGTGTGGCATCATGCTAGCATCAGAAACACAGCTCTGTGGTGCGTCATACCAGCATCCCACACAGAGCACTGCATGGCATCATTCCAACATCACAAAAACAGCTCTGTGTGGCATCATACCAGAGTCCTACACACAGCTCTGTATGGCATCATACCAGTGTCACACACACTCAACTGTGGGGCATCATACCAGTATCCCACACACAGCACTGTCTGGCATCACACCAGTGTCCTACACATAGCACTGTGTGGCATCATACCAGCATCCCACACACAGCACTGTGTGGCATCTTCTGATATCCCCACCCAAAACTCTGTGGCATCATGTCAGCATCCCACAACAACTCTGTAGCCAGCATCATTCCAGTGGCCACAGCAATGTGTGGCATCATACCAGCGTCCTACACACGGCACTGTGGCATCATACCAGCATCAGACACACAGACCTCTGGTGGCATCATACCAACATCCACATGCACCTCTGTGGCATCATACCAGTGTCCACACACAGGACTGTGTTGCAACATACCAGCATCCACAAACAGCACAGTGTGGCATCATACCAGCATCCACACACAGCACTGTGTGGCATCGCATCAGTGTTCCACACACAGCACTGTGTGCATCATACCAGCATCCCAAACATAGCACTGTGTGGCATCATATCAGCATCTCACACACAGCTCTGGTGGCATCATACCAGCATCCCACACACAGCACTGTGTGCAGCATCCCACCACCATCAGACACACAGACTTCTGTGGCATCATACCAGTGTTCCACACACAGCACTGTGTGGCATCATACCAGCATCCCACACACAGCACCGTGTGGCATCATACCAGCATCCCACATCAGCACTGCGTGGCATCATATCAGCATTTCACATACAGCTCTGTGTCGCATCGTACTAGCATCCCACACACAGCACTGTGTCGCATCATACCAGCATCCCACACACAGCACTGTGTGGCATCAAACCAGCATCTCCCCCACAGCACATGTGTCATCATATCAGCATCCCTCACACAAAGCACTATGTGGCATCACACCAGCATCACACACAGCACTGTGGCATCATACCAGCATCAGACACACAGACCTCTGTGGCATCATACAAGTCATTCCACACACAGCACTGTGTGGCATCATACCAGTATCCACACACAGCTGTGGCATCATACCACACCCACACACAGCACTGTGTGGCATCATACCAGCATCAGACACAGACCACTGTGTGGCATCATACCAGCATCCCACACACAGCACTGTGTGGCATCATACCAGCATCCCAAACATAGCACTGTGTGGCATCATATCAGCATCTCACACACAGCTCTGTGTGGCATCATACCAGCATCCCACACACAGCACTGTGTGGCATCATACCAGCATCAGACACACAGACCTCTGTGTGACATCATACCAGTGTTCCACACACAGCACTGCGTGGCATCATACCAGCATCCCCCACACACAGCACTGTGTCACATCATACCAGCATCCCTCAACACAAAGCACTGTGTGGCATCATACCAGCATCCAACACACAGCTCTGTGTGGCATCATACCAGCATCTCCCACACACAGCACTGTGTCACATCATACCAGCATTCCTCACACAAACCACTGTGTGGCATCATACCAGCATTACACACACAGCACTGTGAGGCATCATACCAGCATCAGACACACAGACCTCTGTGTGGCATCATACCAGTGTTCCACACACAGCACTGTGTTGCATCATACCAGCATCCCAAACATAGCACTGTGTGGCATCATGTCAGCATCTCACACACAGCTCTGTGTGGCATCATACCAGCATCCCACACACAGCACTGTGTGGCATCATACCAGCATCAGACACACAGACCTCTGTGTGACATCATACCAGTGCTCCCCACACAGCACTGCGTGGTATCATACCAGCATCCCCCACACACAGCACTGTGTCACATCATACCAGCATCCCTAACACAAAGCACTGTGTGGCATCATACCAGCATCCAACACACAGCTCTGTGTCACATCATACCAGCATCTCCCACACACAGCACTGTGTCACATCATACCAGCATTCCTCACACAAACCACTGTGTGGCATCATACCAGCATTACACACACAGCACTGTGTGGCATCATACCAGCATCCTGCACACAGCACTGTGTGGCATCATACCAGCATCAGACACACAGACCTCTGTGTGGCATCATACCAGCATCCCACACGTACCTCTGTGTGGCATCATTCCAGTGTCCCACACACAGCACTGTGTGGCATCATACCAGCATCCCACAAACAGCACAGTGTGGCATCATACCAGCATCCCATACACAGCACTGTGTGGCATCATACCAGTGTTCCACACATAGCACTGTGTGGCATCATACCAGCATCCCAAACATAGCACTGTGTGGCATCATACCAGCATCCCACACACAGCACTGTGTGGCATCATACCAGCATCAGACACACAGACTTCTGTGTGGCATCATACCAGTGTCCACACACAGCACTGCATGGCATCATACCAGCATCCCAAACATAGCACTGCGTGGCATCTTATCAGCATTTCCCACACAGCTCTAAGTCGCATCGTGCTAGCATCCACACACACGGCACTGTGTGGCATCAGGCTCCAGCATCCCCACACAGCACTGTGTACATCATACCAGCATCCCTCACACAAAGCACTATGTGGCATCATGCCAGCATCTCACACACAGCACTGTGTGGCATCATACCAGCATCCCGAACACAACTCTGTATGACATCCCATCAGCATCTCACTTCGAAGCTCTGTGTGGCATCATATCTGCATCCCCCACACAGCACTGCATGGCATCATACCAGCGACCCACAAACAGCACTGCATGGCATCATGCTAGCATCACAAACACAGCTCTGTGTGGCATCATAGAAGCATCCCACAAACAAAGCTCTCTGTGGTAGCATACCAGCATCACACACAGAGTACTGCATGGCATCATACCAACATCCCAAAAACAGCTCCGTGTGGCATCATACCAGCGTCTCGCACACACAACTGTGTGCCATCATAAAAGTATCCCACATACAGCTATGTGTGGCATTACACCAGCATCCCACACACACCTCTGTGTGGCATGATACCAGTGTCCCACACACAGCACTGTGTGGCATCATACCAGCATCCCACACACAAAACAGTGAGGCATCATACCAGCATCCCACACACAGCACAGTGAGGCATCATACCACGATCCCACTCACAGCTCTGTGTGGCATAAGACCAGCATCTCACACACAGCTCTGTGTGGCATCAAACCAGCATCCCAGACACACCTCTGTAGCATCATATCCACACACACACCTCTGTGTGGCATTATACTGGCATCCCACACACAACTTTGTGTAGCATTATACCAGCATCCCACACACACCTCTGTGTGGCATTATACCAGCATCCCACACACAGATCTGTGTGGCGTCATTCCAATGTCCCCCAAACAGCACTGTGTGGAATCATACTAGCATCACACACACAGCTCTGTGTGGCATCGTACCAGCATCCCACTCACAGCTGTGTGAGGCACATTCAAGCATCCATCACACAGCTTTGTCTGGCATCATTCAAGGGTCCCACACACAGCACAGTGTGGCATCATACCAGCATGCCACACACAACTCTGTATGGCATCATTCCAACATCCCACACACAGCTCTGTGTGGCATCATACCAGCATGCCACACACAGCACTGTGTCACATCATACCAGCATCCCACACACAGCACTGTGTGGCATCATACCACCATCCCAAACACAACTCTGTGTGGCATTACATCAGCATCTCACACGAAGTTCTGTGTGGCATCATACCAGCATCAGACACACAGACCTCTGTGTGACATCATACCAGTGTTCCAACACAGCACTGCGTGGTATCATTCCAGCATCCCCCACACACAGCACTGTGTCACATCATACCAGCATCCCTCACACAAATCACTGTGTGGCATTATACCAGCATCCCACACACAGCACTGTGTGGCATCAAACCAGCATCAAACACACAGCTCTGTGTCGCATCATACCAACATCTCCCACACACAGCACTGTGTCACATCATACCAGCATTCCTCACACAAAGCACTGTGTGGCATCATACCAGCATCCCACACACAGCACTGTGTGGCATCATACCAGAGTCCTACACACAGCTCTGTATGGCATCATACCAGCGTCACACACACTCAGCTGTGTGGCATCATACCAGTATCCCACACACAGCACTGTATGGCATCACACCAGTGTCCTACACATAGCACTGTGTGGCATCATACCAGCATCAGACACACAGACCTCTGAGTGGCATCATACCAGTGTTCCAAACACAGCACTGTGTGGCATCATACCAGCATCCCAAACATAGCACTGTGTGGCATCATACCAGCATCAACACACAGCTCTGTGTCGCATCATACCAGCATCTCCCACACACAGCACTGTGTCACATCATACCAGCATCCCTCACACAAAGCACTATGTGGCATCATACCAGCATCCCACACACAGCACTGTGTCACATCATACCTGCATCCCTCACACAAAGCACTGTATGGCATCATACCAGCATCCCACACACAGCTCTGTGTCGCATCTTACCAGCATCCACAAACAGCACTGTGGCATCAACCAGCTTCCCCACAGCTCTGTGTGGCAGTATCTCAGCATCCACACACAGCGCTGTGGCATCATACCAGCATCCCACACAGCTGTGGCATTATATAGTATCCCCAAAGCTCTGTGTGGCATCATACCAGCATCCCACACACAACTCTGTGGCATCATACCAGCATCTCCAAACAAAGCTCTGTGGCATCATACCAGCATCCACACACAGCACTGCATGGCATCATACCAACATCCCAAAGACAGCTCTGTGGGGCATCATACCAGCATACCACAGCTCTGTTGGCATCATGCCAGAGTCCTACACACAGCTCTGTATGGCATCATACCAGCGTCTCACACACACAGCTGCGTGGCATCATACCAGTATCCCACACACAGCACTGTGTGGCATCACACCAGTGTCCCACACACAGCACTGTGTGGCATCATACCAGTATCAGACACACAGACCTCTGAGTGGCATCATACCAGTGTTCCACATACAGCACTGTGTGGCATCATACCAGCATCCCAAACATAGCACTGTGTGGCATCATATCAGCATCTCACACACAGCTCTGTGTGGCATCATTCCGGCATCTCACACAAGCACTGTGTGGCATCATACCAGCATCAGGCACACAGACCTCTGTGTGACATCATACCAGTGTTCCACACACAGCACTGCGTGGCATCATACCAGCATCCACCACACACAGCACTGTGTCACATCATTCCATCATCCCTCAAAAAAAGCACTGTGTGGCATCATACCAGCATCCCACACACAGCACTGTGTGGCATCATACCAGCGTCACACACACAACTGTGTGGCATCATACCAGTATCCCACACACAGCACTGCGTGGCATCACACCAGTGTCCCACACACAGCACTGTGTGGCATCATACCAGCATCAGACACACAGACCTCTGAGTGGCATCATGCCAGTGTTCCACACACAGCACTGTGTGGCATCATACCAGCATCCCACACACAGCACTGTGTGGAATCATACCAGCATCCCACACACAGCACTGTGTGGCATCATATCAGCAGCCCACACACAGCACTGTGTCAAATCATACCAGCATCCCACACACAGAATTGCGTGGCATCATACCAGCATCCCACACACAGCACTGTTTGGCATCATACTAGCATCCAGCACACAGCTCTGTGTCGCATCATACCAGCATCTCCCACACACAGCACTGTGTCACATCATACCAGCATCCCTCACACAGCTCTGTGTCACATCATACCAGCATCAGACACACAGCACTGTGTGGCATTATACCAGCATTCCACACACAGCACTGTGTCACATCATACCAGCATCCCTCACACAAAGCATTGTGTGGCATCATACCAGCATCCCACACACAGCTCTGTGTCACATCATACCAGCATCAGACACACAGCACTGTGTGGCATTATACCAGCATCCCTCACACAGCTCTGTGTGGCAATATACCAGCATCCCACTCACAGCATTTTGTGGCATCATATCAGCATCCCACACACAGCACTGTGTGGCATCATACCAGCATCCCACACACACAGCACTGTGTGGCATCATGCTAGCATCACAAACACAGCTCTGTGTGGCATCATACCAACATTAACCACACAGTTCTGTGTGGCATCATACCAGTGTCCCATACACTGCTCTGTGTGGCATCATACCAGCATCCCACACACAGCACTGTGCGGCATCATACCAGCATCAGACACACAGTCCTCTGTGTGGCATCGTACCAGTGTTCCACACACAGCACTGCATGGCATCATACCAGCATCCCAAACATAGCACTGTGTGGCATCATGCTAGCATCACAAACACAGCTCTGTGTGGCATCATACCAGCATGCCACAAACAAAGCTCTGTGTGGCATCATACCAGCATCCCACACACAGCACTGCATGGCATCATACCAACATCCCAAAAACAGCTCTGTGTGGCATCATGCCAGCATACCACACACAGCTCTGTGTGGCATCATACCAGAGTCCTACACACAGCTCTGTCTGGCATCATACCAGCGTCTCACACACACAACTGTGTGGCATCATACCAGTGTCCCACACACAGCACTGTGTGGCATCATACCACCATCCACACACAGCACTGTGTGGCATCATATCTGCATCCCACACACAAATCTGTGCGCCATCATACCAGCATCTCACATATAACTCTGTGTGGAATCATACCAACATTAACCACATAGCTCTGTGTGGCATCATACCAGTGTCCCATACACAGCTCTGTGTGGCATCATACCAGCATCCCACACACAGCACTGTGTGGCATCATATCTGCATCCCACACACAACTCTGTGTGGCATCATACCAGCATCCCACACACACCTCTGTGTGGCATCATACCAGTATCACACACACAACTCTGTGTGACATCATACCAGCATCCCACACACAGCTCTGTGTGGCATCATACCAATGTCCCACACACTCCTCTGTGTGGCATCATACCAGCATCCACACACAGACTCTGTGTGGCATCGTACCAGCATCCACTCACAGCTGTGAGGCACATTCAGCATCCATCACACAGCTTTGTGTGGCATCATTCAGGGTCCCACACAGCACATGTGGCATCATACCAGCATGCCACACACAACTCTGTGTGCATCATTCCAACATCCACACACAGCTCTGTGTGGCATCATACCAGCATGCCACACACAGCACTGTGTGACATCATACCAGCATCCCACACACAGCACTGTGTGGCATCCTACCACCATCCCAAACACAACTCTGTGTGGCATCACATCAGCATCTCACACGAAGTTCTGTGTGGCATCATACCAGCATCCCACACACAGCACTGTGTGGCATCATACCAGCATCAGACACACAGACCTCTGTGTGACATCATACCAGTGTTACAACACAGCACTGCGTGTTATCATACCAGCATCACCCACACACAGCACTGTGTCACATCATACAAGCATCCCTCACACAAAGCACTGTGTGGCATTATACCAGCATCCCACACACAGCACTGTGTGGCATCATACCAGCATCCAACACACAGCTCAGTGTCGCATCATACCAGCATCTCCCACACACAGCACTGTGTCACATCATACCAGCATTCCTCACACAAAGCACTGTGTGGCATCATACCAGCATCCCACAAACAGCACTGTGGCATCATACCAGAGTCCTACACACAGCTCCTGTATGGCATCATACCAGCATCCTCACACACTCCAGCTGTGGCATCCCTACAGTATCCCACACGCACTGTGTGGCATCACACCATGTCTCACACATAGCACTGTGTGGCATCATACCAGCATCAGACACACAGACCTCTAGTGGCATCATGCAGTGTTCCAAACACAGCACTGTCGTGGCATCATACCAGCATCCCAAACATAGCACTGTGTGGCATCGCACCAGCATCCCACACACAGCATTGCATGCATCATACCAGCATCCCTGCACACAGCACTGTGTCACATCATACCAGCATTCCTCCACACAAAGCACTGTGTGGCATCATACCAGCATCACACAGCAGCACTGTGTGGCAACCATACCAGCATCAACACACAGCTCTGTGCCGCATCATACCAGCATCTCCACACACAGCACTGTGTCATCATGCACCAGCATCCCTCACACAAAGCACTATGGCATCATACCAGCATCCACACACAGCACTGTGTCACATCATACCAGCATCCTCACACAAAGCACTGTGTGGCATCATACCAGCATCCACACAGCTCTGATGCATCTTACCAGCATCCCACACACACTGCGTGGCATCAAACCAGCATCCCCACACAGCTCTGTGGCGCATTTCAACATCCCACACAGCACTGTGGCATCCTTCAACATCCACACAGCACTGTGTGGCATTATATAGTATCCCCACCCAAAGCTCTGTGGCATCATACCAGCATCCCACACAACTCTGTGGCATCATACCAGCATCCCACAAACAAAGCTCTCTGTGGCATCATACCAGCATCCCACACACCACTGCATGGCATCATACCAACATCCCAAAGACAGCTCTGTGGGGCATCATACCAAGCCTACCACACAGAGCTCTTTGTGGCATCATGCCAGAGTCCTACACACAGCTCTGTGGCATCACACCGGCGTCTCACACACACAGCTGCGTGGCAGTCATACCAGTATCCCACACACAGCACTGTGTGGCATCACACCAGTGTCCACACACAGCACTGTGTGGCATCATACCAGTATCAGACACACAGACCTCTGAGTGGCATCATACCAGTGTTCCACACACAGCACTGTGTGGCATCATACCAGCATCCCAAACATAGCACTGTGTGGCATCATATCAGCATCTCACACACAGCTCTGTGTGGCATCATTCCAGCATCTCACACACAGCACTGTGTGGCATCATACCAGCATCAGACACACAGACCTCTGTGTGACATCATACCAGTGTTCCACACACAGCACTGCGTGGCATCATACCAGCATCCCCCACACACAGCACTGTGTCACATCATACCAGCATCCCTCACACAAAGCACTGTGTGGCATCATACCAGCATCCCACACACAGCACTGTGTGGCATCATACCAGCGTCACACACACAACTGTGTGGCATCATACCAGTATCCCACACACAGCACTGCGTGGCATCACACCAGTGTCCCACACACAGCACTGTGTGGCATCATACCAGCATCAGACACACAGACCTCTGAGTGGCATCATGCCAGTGTTCCACACAGCACTGTGTGGCATCATACCAGCATCCCACACACAGCACTGTGTGGCATCATACCAGCATCCCACACACAGCACTGTGTGGCATCATATCAGCAGCCCACACACAGCACTGTGTCACATCATACCAGCATCCCACACACAGAATTGCGTGGCATCATACCAGCATCCCACACACAGCACTGTGTGGCATCATACCAGCATCCAGCACACAGCTCTGTGAGACATCATACCAGCATCGACACACAGCACTGTGTGGCATCATACCAGCATCCACACAGCACTGTGTCACATCATACCAGCATCTCACACACAGCACTGTGTGGCATCATACCAGCATCCCACACACAGCTCTGTGTCACATCATACCAGCATCAGACACACAGCACTGTGTGGCATTATACCAGCATCCACACACAGCTCTGTGTGGCAATCATACCAGCATCCCACACAGCATTTGTGGCATCATATCAGCATCCCACACAGCACTGTGTGGCATCATACCAGCATCCACACACAGCACTGTGGCATCATGCTAGCATCACAACACAGCTCTGTGTGGCATCATACCAACATTACCACACAGTTCTGTGTGGCATCATACCAGCATCCATACACAGCTCTGTGGCATCATACCAGCATCCCACACAGCACTGTGCGGCATCATACCAGCATCAGACACAGTCCTCTGTGTGGCATCATTCCAGCATCCACACACAGCACTGCATGGCATCATACCAACATCCCAAACAAGCAATGTGTGGCATCATGCTAGCATCCAAACACAGCTCTGTGTGGCATCATACCAGCATCCCACACACAGCACTGCTGGCATCATACCAACATCCCAAAAACAGCTCTGTGTGGCATCATGCCAGCATACCACAGGCACTGTGTGGCATCATACCAGAGTCCCACACAGCTCTGTCTGGCATCATACCAGCGTCTCACACACAACCTGTGTGGCATCACATGAGTGTCCCACACACAGCACTGTGTGGCATCATACCAGCATCCCACACAGAGCACTGTGTGGCATCATATCTGCATCCCACACACAAATCTGTGTGCCATCATACCAGCATCTCACACATAACTCTGTGTGGAATCATACCAACATTAACCACATATGCCCTGTGGCATCATACCAGTATCACATACACAGCCTGTGTGGCATCATACCAGCATCGAACACGCAGCTGTGTGGCATCATATCTGCATTCCACACACAACTCTGTGTGGCATCATACCAGCATCCCACACACACCTCTGTGTGGCATCATACCAGTATCCCACACACAACTCTGTGTGGCATCATACCAGCATCCCGCACACCCCTCTGTGTGGCATCACACCAGCATCCCACAAACACCTCTGTGTGGCATTATACTGGCATCCCACACAAAACTTTGTGTAGCATTAAACCAGCATCCCACACACACCTCTGTGTGGCATTATACCTGCATCCCACACACAGGTCTGTGTGGCGTCATTCCAATGTCCCCCAAACAGCACAGTGTGGAATCATACTAGCATCACACACACAGCTCTGTGTGGCATCGTACCAGCATCCCACTCACAGCTATGTGAGGCACATTCAAGCATCCATCACACAGCTTTGCGTAGCGTCATTCAAGGGTCCCACACACAGCACAGTGTGGCATCATACCAGTATGCCACACACAACTCTGTATGGCATCATTCCAACATCCCACACACAGCTCTGTGTGGCATCACATCAGCATCTCACATGAAGTTCTGTGTGGCATCATACCAGCATCCCACACACAGCACTGTGTGACATCATACCAGCATCAGACACACAGACCTCTGTGTGACATCATACCAGTGTTCCACACACAGCGCTGCGTGGTATCATACCAGCATCCCCCACACACAGCACTGTGTCACATCATACCAGCATCCCTCACACAAAGCACTGTGTGGCATTATACCAGCATCCCACACACAGCACTGTGTGGCATCATACCAGCATCCAACACACAGCTCTGTGTCGCATCATACCAGCATCTCCAACACACAGCACTGTGTCACATCATACCAGCATTCCTCACACAAAGCACTGTGTGGCATCATACCAGCATCCCACACACAGCACTGTGTGGCATCATACCAGCATCCCACACGCACATCTGTGTGGCATCATACCAGTGTCCCACACGTAGCACAGGGTGGCATCATACCAGCATCCCACACACAGCTCTGTGTTGCATCATACCACCATCTCCCACACACAGCACTGTGTCACATCATACCAGCATCCATCACAAAAAGCACTGTGTGGCATCATACCAGTATCCCACACACAGCTCTGTGTCGCATCATACTAACATCACCCACACACAGCACTGTGTCATATCATACCAGCATCCCTCACACAAAGCACTATGTGGCATTATACCAGCATCCCACACACAGCACTGTGTGGCATCATACCACATCCCCCACACAGCTCTGTGTGGCAATATACCAGCATCCCACACACAGCACTGTGTGGCATCATATCAGTATCCCACACACAGCACTGTGTGGCATCATACCAGCATCCTACACACAGCACTGTGTGGCATCATACCAGCATCAGACACACAGACCTCTGTGTGGCATCATACCAGCATCCCACACACACCTCTGTGTGGCATCATACCAGTGTCCCACACACAGCACTGTGTGGCATCATACCAGCACCCCACAAACAGCACAGTGTGGCATCATACCAGCATCCCACACACAGCACAGTTTGGCATCATACAAACATCTCACGCACAGCTCTGTGTGATATAATACCAGCATCTCACAAACAGCTCTGTGTGGCATCATGCCAGCATGCCACACACAGCACTGTGTGGCATCATACCAGCATCCCAAACATTCCACTGTGTTGCATCATACCAGCATCTCAGACACAGCACTGTGAGGCATCATACCAGCATCAGACACACAGACCTCTGTGTGGCATCTTACCAGTGTTCTTCACACAGCACTGTGTAGCATCATACCAGCATCCCAAACATAGCACTGTGTGGCATCATATCAGCATCTCACACACAGCTCTGTGTGGCATCATACCAGCATCCCACACACAGCACTGTGTGGCATCATACCAGCATCAGACACACAGACTTCTGTGTGGCATCACCAGTGTTCCACACACAGCACTGCATGGCATCATACCAGCATCCCAAACATAGCACTGCATGGCATCATATCAGCATCTCACACACAGCTCTGCATCGCATCGTACTAGCATCCCACACACAGCACTGTGTCGCATCATACCAGCATCCCACACACAGCACTGTGTGGCATCAAACCAGCATCCCCCACACACAGCACTGTGTCACATCGTACCAGCATCCCTCACACAAAGCACTATGTGGCATCATGCCAGCATCCCACACACAGCACTGTGTGGCGTCATACCAGCATTCCAAACACAACTCTGTGTGGCATCTGATCAGCATCTCACACGAAGCTCTGTGTGGCATTATATCTGCATCCCCCACACAGCACTGCATGGCATCATACCAGCGTCCCACAAGCAGCACTGCATGGCATCATGCTAGCATCACAAACACAGCTCTGTGTGGCATCATACCAGCATCCCAAACATAGCACTGTGTGGCATCACACCAGCATCCCACACCCAGCACTGCATGGCATCATAGCAGCATCCCCTGCACACAGCACTGTGTCACATCATACCAGCATTCCTCACACAAAGCACTGTGTGGCATCATACCAGCATCCCACACATAGCACTGTGTGGCACCATACCAGCATCCAACACACAGCTCTGTGTCGCATCATACCAGCATCTCCCACACACAGCACTGTGTCACATCATACCAGCATCCCTCACACAAAGCACTATGTGGCATCATACCAGCATCCCACACACAGCACTGTGTCACATCATACCAGCATCCCTCACACAAAGCACTGTGTGGCAGCATACCAGCATCCCACACAGAGCTATGTGTCGCATCTTACCAGCATCCCATACACAGCACTGTGTGGCATCAAACCAGCATCCCCCACACAGCTCTGTGTGGCAATATACCAGCATCCCACGCACAGCACTGTGTGGCATCATACCAGCATCCCACACACAGCACTGTGTGGCATTATATGAGTATCCCCCACCCAAAGCTCTGTGTGGCATCATACCAGCATCCCACACACAACTCTGTGAGGCATCATACCAGCATCCCACAAACAAAGCTCTCTGTGGCATCATACCAGCATCCCACACACAACACTGCATGGCATCATACCAACATCCCAAAGACAGCTCTGTGGGCATCATACCAGCATACCACACAGAGCTCTTTATGGCATCATGCCAGAGTCCTACACACAGCTCTGTATGGCATCATACCAGTGTCTCACACACACAGCTGCGTGGCATCATACCAGTATCCCACACACAGCATTGTGTGGCATCACACCAGTGTCCCACACACAGCACTGTGTGGCATCATACCAGTATCAGACACACAGACCTCTGAGTGGCATCATACCAGTGTTCCACACACAGCACTGTGTGGCATCATACCAGCATCCCAAACATACCACTGTGTGGCATCATATCAGCATCTCACACACAGCTCTGTGTGGCATCATTCCAGCATCTCACACACAGCACTGTGTGGCATCATACCAGCATCAGACACACAGACCTCTGTGTGACATCATACCAGTGTTCCTCACACAGAACTGTGTGGCATCATTCCAGCATCCCCCACACACAGCACTGTGTCACATCATACCAGCATCCCTCACACAAAGCACTGTGTGGCATCATACCAGCATCCCACACACAGCACTGTGTGGCATCATACCAGCATCACACACACAACTGTATGGCATCATACCAGTATCCCACACACAGCACTTGTGGCATCACACCAGTGTCCTACACATAGCACTGTGCGGCATCATACCAGCATCAGACACACAGACCTCTGAGTGGCATCATACCGGTGTTCCAAACACAGCACTGTGTGGCATCATACCAGCATCCCAAACATAGCACTGTGTGGCATCATACCAGCACCCCACACACAGCACTGCATGGCATCATACCAGCATCCCCTGCACACAGCACTGTGTCACATCATACCAGCATTCCTCACACAAAGCACTGTTTGGCATCATACCAGCATCCAGCACACAGCTCTGTGGCATCGCCAGCATCCAGCACACAGCTCTGTGTCGCATCATACTAGCATCTTCCACACACAGCACTCTGTCACATCATACCAGCATCAGACACACAGCACCATGTGACATTATACCAGCATTCCACTCACAGCACTGTGTCACATCATATCAGCATCCCTCACACAAAGCATTGTGTGGCATCATACCAGCATCCCACACACAGCTCTGTGTCACATCATACCAGCATCAGACACACAGCACTGTGTGGCATTATACCAGCATCCCTCACACAGCTCTGTGTGGCAATATACCAGCATCCCACTCACAGCATTTTGTGGCATCATATCAGCATCCCACACACAGCACTCTGTGGCATCATACCAGCATCCCACACACAGCACTGTGTGGCATCATGCTAGCATCACAAACACAGCTCTGTGTGGCATCATACCAACATTAACCACACAGTTCTGTGGGCATCATACCTGTGTCCCATACACTGCTCTGTGTGGCATCATACCAGCATCCCACACACAGCACTGTGCGGCATCATACCAGCATCAGACACACAGTCCTCTGTGTGGCATCATACCAGTGTTCCACACACAGCACTGCATGGCATCATACCAACATCCCAAACATAGCACTGTGTGGCATCATGCTAGCATCACAAACACAGCTCTGTGTGGCATCATACCAGCATCCCACAAACAAAGCTCTGTGTGGCATCATACCAGCATCCCACACACAGCACTGCATGGCATCATACCAACATCCCAAAAACAGCTCTGTGTGGCATCATGCCAGCATACCACACACAGCTCTGTGTGGCATCATACCAGAGTCCTACACACAGCTCTGTCTGGCATCATACCAGCGTCTCACACACACAACTGTGTGGCATCATACCAGTGTCCCACACACAGCACTGTGTGGCATCATACCACCATCCCACACACAGCACTGTGTGGCATCATATCTGCATCCCACACACAAATCTGTGCGCCATCATACCAACATCTCACACATAACTCTGTGTGGAATCATACCAACATTAACCACATAGCTCTGTGTGGCATCATACCAGTGTCCCATACACAGCTCTGTGTGGCATCATACCAGCATCCCACACACAGCACTGTGTGGCATCATATCTGCATCCCACACACAACTCTGTGTGGCATCATACCAGCATCCCACACACACCTCTGTGTGGCATCATACCAGTATCACACACACAACTCTGTGTGACATCATTCCAGCATCCCACACACGGCTCTGTGTGGCATCATACCAGCGTCCCACACACTCCTCTGTGTGGCATCATACCAGTATCCCACACACAACTCTGTGTGGCATCATACCAGCATCCCGCACACACCTCTGTGTGGCATCATACCAGCATCCCACACACACCTCTG
The DNA here is from genome assembly GCA_016271365.2 of Neoceratodus forsteri. Taxonomy (NCBI): domain Eukaryota; kingdom Metazoa; phylum Chordata; order Ceratodontiformes; family Ceratodontidae; genus Neoceratodus; species Neoceratodus forsteri. The sequence goes on along the minus strand of JADMNL010000032.1, from coordinate 157,085,182 downwards.
TGTGGCATTATACTGGCATCCCACACACAACTTTGTGTAGCATTATACCAGCATCCCACACACACCTCTGTGTGGCATTATACCAGCATCCCACACACAGGTCTGTGTGGCGTCATTCCAATGTCCCCCAAACAGCACTGTGTGGCACCATACCAGCATCCAACACACAGTTCTGTGTCGCATCATACCAGCATCTCCCACACACAGCACTGTGTCACATCATACCAGCATCCTTCACACAAAGCACTATATGGCTTCATACCAGCATCCCACACACAGCACTGTCACATCATACCAGCATCCCTCACACAAAGCACTGTGTGGCATCATACCAGCATCCCACACACAGCTCTGTGTCGCATCTTACCAGCATCCCACACACAGCACTGTGTGGCATCAAACCAGCATCCTCCACTCAGCTCTGTGTGGCAATATACCAGCATCCCACACACAGCACTGTGTGGCATCATACCAGCATCCCACACACAGCACTGTGTGGCATTATATGAGTATCCCCACCCAAAGCTCTGTGTGGCATCATACCAGCATCCCACACACAACTCTGTGTGGCATCATACCAGCATCCCACAAACAAAGCTCTCTGTGGCATCATACCAGCATCCCACACACAGCACTGCATGGCATCATACCAACATCCCAAAGACAGCTCTGTGGGGCATCATACCAGCATACCACACAGAGCTCTTTGTGGCATCATGCCAGAGTCCTACACACAGCTCTGTATGGCATCATACCAGCGTCTCACACACACAGCTGCGTGGCATCATACCAGTATCCCACACACAGCACTGTGTGGCATCACACCAGTGTCCCACACACAGCACTGTGTGGCATCATACCAGTATCAGACACACAGACCTCTGAGTGGCATCATACCAGTGCCCTCACAGCACTGTGTGGCATCATACCAGCATCCCAAACATAGCACTGTGTGGCATCATATCAGCATCTCACACACAGCTCTGTGTGGCATCATTCCAGCATCTCACACACAGCACTGTGTGGCATCATACCAGCATCACACACACAAGTGTGTGGCATCATACCAGTATCCCACACACAGCACTGTGTGGCATCACACCAGTGTCCCACACACAGCACTGTGTGGCATCATACCAGCATCAGACACACAGACCTCTGTGTGACATCATACCAGTGTTCCACACACAGCACTGTGTGGCATCATACCAGCATCCCACACACAGCACTGTGTGGCATCATACCAGCATCCAGCACACAGCTCTGTGTCGCATCATACCAGCATCTCCCACACACAGCACTCTGTCACATCATACCAGCATCCCTCACACAGCTCTGTGTCACATCATACCAGCATCAGACACACAGCACTGTGTGGCATTATACCAGCATTCCACACACAGCACTGTGTCACATCATACCAGCATCCCTCACACAAAGCATTGTGTGGCATCATACCAGCATCCCACACACAGCTCTGTGTCACATCATACCAGCATCAGACACACAGCACTGTGTGGCATTATACCAGCATCCCTCACACAGCTCTGTGTGGCAATATTCCAGCATCCCACACACAGCATTTTGTGGCATCATATCAGCATCCCACACACAGCACTGTGTGGCATCATACCAGCATCTCACACACAGCACTGTGTCACATCATACCAGCATCCCACACACAGCACTGTGTAGCATCATACCAGCATCCCAAACACAACTCTGTGTGGCATCACATCAGCATCTCTCATGAAGCTCTGTGTAACATCATACCAGCATCCCACACACAGCATTGCATTTCATCATACCAGCATCCCACGTACAGCAGTGCGTGGCATCATACCAGCAACCCAAACACAACTCTGTGTGGCATCACATAAGCATCTCACACGAATCTCTGTGTGACATCATATCTGCATCCCTCACACAGCACTGCATGGCATTATGCCATCGTCCTACACACACAACACTGTGTGGCATCATGCTAGCATCACAAACACAGCTCTGTGTGGCATCATACCAACATTAACCACACAGTTCTGTGTGGCATCATACCAGTGTCCCATACACTGCTCTGTGTGGCATCGTACCAGCATCCCACACACAGCACTGTGCAGCATCATACCAGCATCAGACACACAGTCCTCTGTGTGGCATCATACAAGTGTTCCACACACAGCACTGCATGGCATCATACCAACATCCCAAACATAGCACTGTGTGGCATCATGCTAGCATCACAAACACAGCTCTGTGTAGCATCATACCAGCATCCCACAAACAAAGCTCTGTGTGGCATCATACCAGCATCCCACACACAGCACTGCATGGCATCATACCAACATCCCAAAAACAGCTCTGTGTGGCATCATGCCAGCATACCACACACAGCTCTGTCTGGCATCATACCAGTGTCTCACACACACAACTGTGTGGCATCATACCAGCATCCCACACACACCTCTGTGTGGCATCATACCAGTATCACACACACAACTCTGTGTGACATCATACCAGCATCCCACACACAGCTCTGTGTGGCATCATAACAGCATCCCACACACTCCTCTGTGTGGCATCATACCAGTATCCCACACACAACTCTGTGTGGCATCATACCAACATCCCGCACACACCTCTGTGTGGCATCATACCAGCATCCCACACACACCTCTATGTGGCATCATACTGGCATCCCACACACAACTTTGTGTAGCATTATACCAGCATCCCACACACACCTCTGTGTGGCATTATACCAGCATCCCACACACAGATCTGTGTGGCGTAATTCCAATGTCCCCCAAACAGCACTGTGTGGAATCATACTAGCATCACACACACAGCTCTGTGTGGCATTGTACCAGCATCCCACTCACAGCTGTGTGAGGCACATTCAAGCATCCATCACACAGCTTTGTGTGGCATCATTCAAGGGTCCCACACACAGCACAGTGTGGCATCATACCAGCATGCCACACACAACTCTGTATGGCATCATTCCAACATCCCACACACAGCTCTGTGTGGCCTCATACCATCATCCCACACAAAGCTCTGTGTGGCATCACCCCAGTGTCCCACACACAGCACTGTGTGGCCTCATACCAGCGTCCCTCACAAGCTCTCTGTGGCATCATACCAGCGTCCCACACACAGCTCTGAGTGGCCTCATACCAGCATTCCACACACAGCTCTGTTTGGATTCATACCAGCATCCCACACACAGCACTGCATGGACTCACACCAGCGTCTCACACACAGCACAGTGCAGCTTCATAACTACGTCTCACATACAGCTCGCAGCGGCATCGCACCAGCATTCCACACACAGCACAGTGCAGATTGCTGGTGTGGAATGCTGGTGTGATGCCGCAGCATTCCACACACAGCACAGTGCGGCATCATACCAGCATCCCACGCACAACTCGGTGCGGCATCACGCCAGAATCCCACACACAGCACAGTGTGGAATCTTACCAGTGTCCCACACACATGTCAGTGCGGCATCACACCAGCATCTCACACACAGCACAGTGCATCATCATACCAGCATCCCACACACAGCTCTGGGCAGCATCACACCAGCATCCCACACACAGCACAGTGCAGCATCATACCAGTGTCCTACACACAGCTCTGGGCAGCATCACACCTGCATCCCACACACAGAACAGTGCGGCATCATACCAGTGTCCCCCACACAGCTCTGGGCGGCATCACACCAGCGTCCCATACACAGCACAGTGCAGCATCATACCAGTGTCCCACACAAAGCTCTGGGTGGCATCACACCAGTGTCACACACACAGCACTGTGTGGCATCATACCAGTGTCCCGCACACAGCAAAGTGTGGCATCACACCAGTGTCCATCACGCAGCACTGTATGGCATCACACCAGCGTCCCACACACAGCTCAGTGTGGTATCACACCAGCGTCCCACACACAGCTCGGTGTGGCATCACTCCAGCATCCCACACACAGCACAGTGCGGCATCACACCAGTGTCCCACTCACAGGATAGTGCAGAAATATGCCAACGTCCCACAAACAGCTCTGTGCGGCATCACACCAGCGTCGCGTGCACAGCACAGTGCAGCATCACACCAGCGTCCCACACACAGCACAGTGCGGCATCATACCAGTCTCCCACACACAGCTCTAGGTGGCATCACACCAGCGTCGCATGCACAGCACAGTGCAGCATCACACCAGCGTCCCACAAACAGTTCAGTGCGGCATCATGCCAGTTTCCTACACACAGCTCTGGGTGCCATCTCACCAGCATCAAACTCACAGCTCAGTGCAGCATCATACCAGCATCCCACACACAGCTCTGGGTGGCATCACACAAGCGTCCCACACACAGCACAGTGCAGCATCATACCAGCATCCCACACACAACTCTGGGCGGCATCACACCACCGTATCACACACAGCACAGTGCGGCATCATACCAGTGTCCCACACACAGCTCTGTGTGGCATCACACCAGCTTCCCACACACAGCTCTGTGTGGCATCATACCACTTTCCCACACACAGCTCTATGTGGCCTCATACCAGCATCCCACAAACAGCTCTGTGAGGCATCACACCAGCATCCCACACACAGCACTCTGTAGCCTCATATCTGTGTCCCACACACAGCTCTGTGTGGCATCACACCAGCCTCCCACACACAGCTCTGTATGGCATCATACCAGTGTCCCACATGTAGCTCTTTGTGGCAGCATACCAGCATCACACACACAGCTCTTTGTGGCATCATACCAGTGTCCCACACATAGCATTTTGTGGCATCATACCAGCATCCCACACACAGCTCTGTGTGGCATCATAACAGCATCCCACAGCTCTGAGTGTGATACGCAAGATGGGGTGGAAAGGATGAAAAGGGACTTGGCAAGGTTGGAGGAATGGTCAAATGTATGGCAGCTTAGATTCAACACAAAGAAGTGAAAAGTAATGCACCTGGGAAACAAAAACCCAGGGGTAGAGTACACAATGGGGGGTGAGATACTAACAACAACAAAAATGGAAAGAGACCTGGGGGTAGTCATATCAGATAGAAACATAGAAACATAGACTTTGACGGCAGATAAGGACCACTTGGCCCACCTAGTCTGCCCATTTCCCTACTTAGAGGATAAGCTGCAGATCCTATTTAACCAACAGTCTATTTCTTCCTACCCCCCACAAAAATTGCATTATGTCTGTCCCATGCATTCTTGAATTCTCCCACAGTTTTAGACCCTACAACCTCCTCAGGAAGGCTGTTCCATGCATCCACCACTCTCTGTGTGAAAAAACACTTCCTCACATTGCCCCTGAGCCCAGAAGTGGTTTAAGACCTAATGGCACCCCAAGCAGAAATACTTGTGGTGCCCCCTACACTGCTTCACATCACCCCCCCATCCTCCCTTCTTCCCCAATCCACATCCAAAAAGTGATAAGAATTCTATGAATGCAAGGGTGATGACAACAAGAAAAAATTACTTACCATAGTAATCTTGTTTCTTCCACAGTATTCTTCTGTATTCCTAACTCTCTGCAGTCAGCCTCCTAAGTAGAACCGCCCAGAGATAGAATGTTATGCAAATGATAAAACCTATCATTGGCTCATGCCACTTATTCAAACTTCTGCCCTTATCAGCTGCAATGTTCCACCAACTTATTAGATATCTAAGGAGCCTGCAAGGCAATTTTAACTATAATTATACCTATCTATCTATCTACAACAAAACTATACTGTCAAGTAGAAACTACAAATATTAACATAAACCCACCCCCCGAATGCCAGAATCACCTGGAAAAAGAAGGGAAGGAAAAACTCCACCCATTAGGGTTTAAACAATGTATGTCAGTGTTTCGGACTCTATATTTAAAAGCTCAGTTAGGAGTGCAGAGGTTTTGGTTCTGGAAGGGGAGGCAGGGTGGGAGAGTTAGAAATATAGAAGAATACCCTGGAAAAAACAAGATTACTATGGTAATTTTTTCTTCTCACCTCAGGTATTCTTCTGTATTCCTAACTCTCTGCAGACTTCAAAGCAGTACCTTTGGAGGTGGGCACAGAACCTACTTTTTTAGAAAGAGGCTTTGCAGGATTGCTGTGCCAAACCTGGCATCACTTCTGGATTAAGTGTCTAGACTATAGTGGTTAGTAAAGGTGTGTACTGTCCTCCAGGTAGCTGCTTTACAGATCTCCACTAATAAAACATCTCTGGCTGCTGCCATGGTTGCAGCTGTGCCCCTTGTGGAATGAGCTCTCAGCCCTGCTGGGGGCTCCTTGCCAACTTTTGTATAGCAAGACTGAATGCACTGGATTACCAGTGAGAAGTGGACTTCTTTGAAGCTGGATTACCTTTACCCACATCCCCATAAGTCAGGAACAACTGTTTGTCTTGCCCATGATCTCTGGTGTGGGTCATGTAGTAACTTTATGCCCTCTTGACATCCAGACTATGGAGTCTGCGTTCACCTGAACTAGTATGTTCAGTGAAGAAGACTGGCATGGTAATGGACTGGTTCAAATGAAAGTCAGAAACCACCATGGAGAGGAATTTTCTATTTGTCCATAATACTACCTTGTCTCTGTGGAAGGAACGATAATCCTTCTAGACACACAAGACCTGAAGCTCACTAATTCTTCTAGCTGAGGTGATAGCAACCAGAAAAAGAGTTTTCCAGGTAACATACTTTAGATGTGCTGAAGCCATGGGCTCAAATGGGGGCCTCATGAGCTGGGTAATGCATATGTTCAGGTCCCATGCTGGTCCTGGTTCCCTACTAGGTGGGTGCAAATGGCACAGACCTTTAAAGAACCTTTTGAGAATGGGACTGGATGCCATGGAGGGTGCTCCTCCCAGCAGAAATGTAAGCAGATACTGAGGCTAAATGCACTTTCAGGGATGTATGTTGCAGACCCTGGGAGTGTAAGTAGGTAAGATAATCCAGGACAGCTGGTATCCCCACGTGAGAGGGGGAGGTACCTTTGGAAGCACACCAAACAGAGAACCTCTTCCATTTTGAAGCATAGGTCTTCTTAGTAGAAGGCTTCCTGTAGCCCTTCAGGATATCCAGGACACTTAGAGTGTGCAAACTCTTAAGTCCTCAAGAGCCATGCTTTGAGTTGAAGAGATCTGAAGTTTGGGTACAGGATCCTGCCTTGATGGGAGATCAGCAGGTTGGGCCTCCTGAGTAGATGTATTGGTTTAGCTACAGACATGGAGAATCATAGAGACATGGCTGTCTGGCCCAGTCTGGCGCTATCAAGATCATTGATGCAGGTTGTGACCCGAGTTTGATCAGAACTCTGAAAATGAGAGGAAAAGGAAAAGCATATAGGCTTCTTCCTGACCAGTCCATTGTCAAAGCATCCAGTGGTATTGTACCCTTGGCTGGTGGTCTACAGCAAAAAGGAGCAGATGATAATTTGAGAGACGCAAAGAGATCTATCTGTTGTGTGCCCCACCTCCTGAATACTGCCTCCAGTATCTGCTTGTTGATGGATCACTTGTGGTGGGCCTGATTGATTCTGCTCAGGGCATCTGCTAGGGTATTGTCTTTCCCTGGCACATGAATGGCCTGTAGGGAGGCCTTCCGTGAGTAAGACAAACTCCAGATCTTCACTGCTTCAATGTACAGGGGCCTGACCTTGTACCCCCTTGCTTGTTTATGTAGTATACTGTTGTGGTGTTGTCTGTCCTGACCTGCACCACTTTTCCTTGTAGTAGTAGTGGTGGTGGTGCACATGCCTTCAGTGCCAGGAACACTGCTCTCAGCTCCGACAGATTTATATGCCGGAGTGACTCTGCGCTGGACCAGGTTCCATGAGTGGTGTGTTCCCCTAAGTGGGCACCCCACCCTAACAGGGAGGCGTTGGTTATAAGAAAGGCTGATGGGGTTTCCCATTGAAAGGATACCCCCTCCCTGAGGTTGTCTGTTTCCATCCACCACTGAAGGGCTTACAGCAATGTTCTTGTTACTGGAATTGGCTTTGAAAGAGTGTCTTTCCCTTGGCACCAATGTGCACCAAGGTGAAACTGTATGTCTCTCATTTGGAACCTGGCACTTAAAACTGTGCCTGTTGTTGCAGCCATGTGTCCCAGAAGCTGCAGAAATTGTCTTGTTGGCTTTGGCTCGTTCAGCCTGAAAGAAGCTGCTATTTGCCAGATGCTTTGCACTCTGTCCTGAGGGAGGAAGGCTCTTCCCTCTAAGGTGTTCAGTTCAGCTCCTATGAAGTACAGAACCTGTACTGGAGTGAGAACAGATTTATCCTGATTTACCAGGAACTCTAGTGAGTGTAACAGATTATTCCCACCACCAGCCAATTATTGAGATTGGGGAAGACTGATACACCTAACCTTCTTAGGTGTGCCACCACCACTGCCAGATGCTGTGCAAATACCCTTGGGGCTGAGGAAAGACTGAAGAGTAGGATTGAAAACTGGTAATGTCCTGTTGGAAGTCTGAATCTGAGATATTTTCTGTGAGATTCTCTTATAGGAATGTGGAAATAGGCATCTTTCAGATCCAGAGATGCTAGCCAATCTCCCCTCTGAATGACTTGCAGAATAACTGCCAATGTGACCATCTTGAACTTTGGCTTTACTAAGTACTTGTTCAGTAGACTGAGGTCTGGAATAGGTTGCCACTCCCCATTTTTCTTTTTGGTGAGAAAGTATCTTGAGTAGAAACCCCTTCCCTTCTGCTGAGGTGGAACATGTTCTACTGCTTTTAACAGGAGGAGGTTTTGAACCTCCTTCTGCAATAGTTTATTTTCCAAGAGGGAAGCTGGTTTTGAACACCCTTTTTCTCAAGAGAGGGAATTACTTGAAACTTAGAGGCAGACACTGACTCACCACTTCCAGGACCCACTTGTCTGTGGTAATGGACTCCCAAGCCTGGAAACAGTGAGCCAGCCTGCCCCTTACTGGGATAGGGCTGGGGGAGGAGGCCTTGACCACTGGGTCAGAAATTCTGTTTTGTTTGGGGCTGGGCCTGGGTAGTCTGGGATCCCCTCCTGGAGCCCCCTCTACTCCTGCCTCTGAACTACCTTGTCTGCTGTGGGTACTGCTGATATTGAGAGACAGCCTGGGCCTGATTAAAAAAGTCTGGTGTAGGCTGCTCCACCTCTGCCTCCCCTTCTGTTTGACCTGTAGGAGAAGGAGGGTCTGTCCTTTGTCGAGTTGCTCTTATAGGTGGCCTTGTACTCATCCACCTTCTTCATATAAGCCTCAGTCTGTTGGCCAAATATTGAATGATCCTCCACAGGAAAGTCCATAGCCTTGGTTTGGGTATCCTGTGTAAGATTAGTTGTCCTAAACCAGGCCAACCTCCTAAGAGCTATGGTAAGGGCCATCCATCTGGAAGCAGTATCACTGTCATCTGCTGCCATCTGAAATTGATATTTTGCAGCTTCCAGTCCAAACCTGGCTATCTCAGCAAAATCATCCGAGAGGTCCGAATGAGTCTTATCTACCAGGGGCAATCCTGACTGCCACAGTGACTTTTGATACTGTGCAGAATAAGCCTGGTAATTAGCCTATCTGACTCCCAGTGAGGATGCCAGGTAGCCCTTCTTGGCCATACTATCTATTTTGCATGAATCTTTCTCAGGTGGGTGTGATGCCAATGGCACCCTTGCCTTCTCACAGGCTGCTTGCTGGATTATCCCTTGATGGTCAGGGTGAGAGAAGAGGAACAAAGCCCCCTGTCTGTCCAGCTGGTACTTTTTGTCTGCCTTCTTGTCCTGGGGGGGGGCAGAATTTGGAGTTTGCAAAACCTTAAACAAGTCTTTTTTGAAAACTTGTTGATAGGGAGTAATATCTTCTTTGTGGGTGTTAAGCTCATCATTTTCACGTGTTTGGCCTCTTTCTCATCCTCTATAACCTCTGTGGTAGCCAAATCAAGGGCTTCGACTATTTTCCTTATGAAGGGAAAATGAGAGGAAAAATCCTCTGCTCTAGGAGGAGACCCAAATTCCTGTTCAGGTGAGATCTCAGCCTCAGTAGGTTCACCCTCATCTACTTCAGGCAAATCATACTCCTCAAACTGCATCTGCTCCTGGGATGGAGTTGGGACAGAAGAAGATCCAACCGGGACTTGAACTGGTGTTGGGGGAGTTGGAGTAGGCATAAGACCCTGCAAAGCCTGTATGGCCTTCATGGCCTGGGCAATCTCTTCTGAGGATGGCAGGCTGTGAGGCAGAGATGAAACCCCCTTGGTTTCTCAGTCAGGGGTTCAATGTGCTTTGTTTTCTTTGTCTTTTTGGTAGGAACTGGGGAGTCAGCCAGTTCATCCACCCTTTACTGAAGCTGCATCACCCTGTCAGGGTGCTCAGTTTGGACAGTGAGGTTTCACTCAAGACGCTTAAAGGGGTGTGGGTTGGTCAGAACCCATAGCACCCTTCTCAAGTTTTCTTTGGAGCCTTTCCAGCCTCTTGTCAATTGTCTTTTGTGAAATGATTAGCAGATTTCACAATCTGCAGAAAACTGTTCATTTCCAAGGTAGACCATGCGTAAGCCATGCGTCTCTGCCTTGGCAAAAATGTCCCCACGCTTTTTTTTTCTTTCTTTTATCTTTCTCCCCCCAGGCCCTGGTCATCTCCTCATCCAGCTGCCATCCCCATGCTTTGCTCCTTCAGGCTCTCACCCCCTACAACTCCCACGGCTTATCCCCCCCATGACAGGGCTGTGGGGAGCCCCCTATTCACCTACCAAGCAGGATTCAGTTCAGGGTGTTACCTCCAGAGATGAAGTGCCAGGGGATAGCCATCAAGCCACCACAACCAGCCACCAGGGTCTTTTTCCTACATATTTTCTCCCTTATGGGCATTCGCCATGCAGTGACACCAGCAGTGGGCACACGCATGCACCCGTGCCTGTCCCCACCAAGCATCTGCTGAGCTCCCATCCCCCTAACTTGCAGCAGCGTAGCATCAAGCCCCAGCCTTCGCCAGGTGTCAAATGTGCGCCAGCCGCAGATCGCCCCCCTCCCCGGAGATGAAGAGCAGTCCGTCAGACACTCAATCCATCTCCTCCCTGCCGACCCGTGGTGGCCCACACTCATTCCCAAATGCGGGTCACCGGCGTGGCGCAAGGTGTGGCATCCAGTGCCTCAGCCCTCAGTGCCATCGGGCCAGGCAATGTCCCCACACTTAAGGCAGTTTTTAAACCCTGGGGATCCAGCCTTTTTCTTAGGTTTTTCTGCCATCATCAAACTGATTAAGAAAAACAGAACCGCAAATAAAGTAAACTCTTTTTTTTTTCCGGTTGCGGTCGGTTCAGCAACTGGTGAAGTTTCCAATACTGAACCGAGAACCGAACAGCTTGAACCGGGTTAGCGGTTCACTGAACCGGCTTGGCAGCTAACCAAAGCAAGAATTTATTTAAAATAAAATACTAAAAATAACTAAACTGAACTGGAGATAAGGAAATAAAAGCTCTGGAAAGGGATCTAAGGCTTGGTTCCCCAACAGTTGTACCGAACCATGAGGAACCGAGGAAATTAAACCAAAAACACTAAAATAAGCGCTAAACTAACAGTAGGAATTTAAACAGAATTAAAGGCCGCAGGAATAATTAAAATACTTATTTTCAGTGAAGAACCACACAAGGAACGACTGAGAGGGTAGTCTCCGAGGCATCTTGACTTGTCAGGCAGAGAAAGAAATCTGATATTTTGGTGGAACATTGCAGCTGATAAGGGCAGTAGTTTGAATCAGTGGCATGAGCCAATGATAGGTTCTATCATTTGCATAATGTTCTATCTTCGGGCAGTTCTATTTAGGAGGCTGACTGCAGAGAGTAAGGAATATAGAAGAATACCTGGGGTGAGAATTATGGTTTTTAGATTAACACTTTTTAGCATTTCAAGATGATTTCTGCTTATATGTTCTACTTCAGTGCGCCCCTTCTGTGCTCGGCCGCTTGGTTCGCTTGTGCCTAAAACTGCCACTGCCTGAGCCATCCCCCCTCTATCTTCAGATTGTGTCCCCTTGTTCTTGCACATCTCTTTTTCTGAAAGATGCTACCCTCTTGGACTTTGTTGATTCCACGGAGGTACTTAAACGTTTCTATCATGTCCCCCCCTCCTTTCCTCAAGGATATACATATTAAGCTCCTTTAGTCTCTCCTCATATGGCTTCTCTTGCAGACCCTGCACCATTTTAGTTGCCCTCCTCTGACTGCCTCCACCCTGTCTATGTCCTTGCGGAGATGGAGTCTCCAGAACTGGACACAGTGCTCCAGATGGGTTCTCACCAACTGTCTGTACAGGGGGATAACAACTTCCTGTTTTCTGCTGGTGATACCTCTCCCTATACATCCCAGTATCCCCCCAGCCCTCCCTTCTGCCTTCTCACATTGCTTGCCAACCTTAAGGTCATCTGATATGATTACCCCCAGGTCCCTTTCCATTTTTGTTGTAGTTACTACCTCCCCCACCATTGTGTAATCTTCTCCTGGGTTTTTGTTTCCCAGGTGCATTACTTTGCACTTCTTTGCATTGAATCCAAGCAGCCATACTTCTGACCATTCCTCCAACCTTGCCAGGTCCCTTCTCATTCTTTCCACACCTCCTTGTGTATCAACCCTGTTGCAGATCTTTGTGTCATCTGCAAAGAGCATACATTTCCTTCCAGTTCCTCTGCAATGTTACTTATAAAGACATTAAAAAGGACTGGACCCAGTACTGAACCCTGCGGTACCCCACTAGTAACCCCTCTTTCTTCAGAGTGGACTCCATTTACAATTACCTTCTGTGTCCTGTTGTTCAGCCAATATTTTACCCAGGCTACCACCCTGGGACCCACTCCCAGGCTGGTTAATTTGACTACTAATCTTTTGTGTGGGACTGTGTCAAATGCCTTGCTAAAGTCTAGGTAGGCCATGTCCACAGCCCCTCCCTGGTCTACTACTTTGGTCACCCAGTCAAAGAAATCAATTAGATTCATCTGACATGACCTTCTCGCTGTGAACGCATGCTGCCTTGGGTCCTGTGCCCCACTGGCCTCTAGGTACTCAACAATTCTTTCCTTCAGAATTGATTCCATCACTTTCCCTACCACAGAGGTCAAACTGACAGGTCTGTAGTTTCCTGCCTCTCTCTTGGTCCCACTTTTGTGAAGGGGAATCACATCCACTTTCTTCCAGTCCTCAGGTACAACACTATCCTCCCATGATTTGTTAAAAAGGGTAGTCAGTGGTGTCACTAGTTCTCAGCTCAATTCTTTTAGAATTCTGGGGTGAATTCCATCTGGCCCCATTGCTTTGTCCACCTTCAGTTTTAGGAGTTCTTTCAGAACCCTTTCTTCTGTGAAAGGACTGCGATCAACCCCTCTCTCCAGAGTGCTTCTGTTAATTGGATTAGGCACCTCCCCCACTTCCTCTTTTGTGAATACTGAACAGAAGTATTCATTCAGTATCCCTGCTTTTCACTGTCACTCTCTGCCCACCCACCATCCATTCTATTCAGCCTCACTATCCCTCCCTTTGTCTTTCTATGCTCCCTGATATACCTATAAAAGGTTTTATCCCCCTTCTTAACCGAGTTAGCTATCTTTTCCTCAGTTTGTGCCTTTGCTATTCTGACTACCCTCCCTGCTTCCTTCTGCTTTAACTGGTACAGTTCTCTGTCCTGCTCCTTCTGTTTCTTATATTTCCTTAATGCTATCTTTTTCTCCCTAACCTTCACCGCCACCTCTTTTGAGAACCTTAGTGGCTTTTTCTTTCATTTTGATTTGTTTATTTGCTTCACACAAAGGCTTGTTGCCTCTGTGATGGCAGTTTTGATATTTGCCCATTGTTGCTCCACCGCTCCTTCTAGCCTGTTTGCTAGTGCTTTTCTAAGGCACTCTCCCATCTTGCCAAAGTCAGCCCTCCTGAAGTCCAGAACCCTCACTTTTGTATGGTTTGACTCTGTAGCTGAGTTTATCATGAACCACACTGTTTGGTGGTCACTTGTTCCCAAATGGCTACCCACTTCTAGATCTGAGATCCTCTCACTGTCCCCATTTGAAAGTATGAGGTCTAAGATTGCTCCCTCATGAGTAGGTTCCAAAACTAGCTGTCTGAGGCATGCCACCTGAAGGGCATCAAGAATGGCCCTGCTTTTGGATGTGGATGCTGCAAAGGTGCTCCAGTTAACATCTGGCATATTAAGGTCCCCCATCAACAGTATCTCCCCTTTCTCTGCCATCCTAAGTATGCCTTCTATGATATCCTTGTTCATTCCCTCCCCCTGACATGGGGGTCTATATACAACCCTAGTGCGGATTGTGGTGCCATTTCCAGTCTCTAAGGTGACCCACAGTGCTTCCTCTCCTCCCTGTTTACTCTTTTGTTCAGTTGCTTTTATCCCTTCCCTTACATAGAAAGCTACTCCCCCTCCTCTTCTGCCCTCCCTGTCTCTCCTGTAGGTTGTGTACCCTGGTAAGTTAACATCCCAGTCTGTGTACCATGTTTCTGTGACTGCTACGATATCCAGGCAGCCCTCTTCCATCAAGGCCACCAGTTCAGGGAGCTTGTTGCCCAGACTACGGGCATTGGTACTCATTACTCTCCATTTCTTGAAGGCCTTACCTCTTTTAGCCCCATCCCTGTCCTTATTGCATTTGTCACTTTCTCCATTAACCCCAGCGCTTCTCCCTATCAACATCTCTGTGTTGGTGTCTACCTCACTTAGTACCCTGATATTTTGGAGGGGGCTAGAATTTCCCTGCTCCTTTCCAGTGCCTCCCCCCTTGGCTAGTTTAAGTGCTTGTCAATGAAGTATTTAAACCTATCACCTAGGATCCTGGTTCCCCTCCTGGACAGATGCAGACCATCATGCCAGTATAGGCCTGCATCCCTCCAGGTGGACCCCCAGTCCCCAGTGAAGCCAAATCTCTGAGCTCTGCACCAGTTTTTCAACCATTGATTGAATCCCATGGTGTGGAGCACCCTAACCTTACCCATGCCATAGACAGGCAGCACCTCCGAGAAGGTTACCGTGTGTGCTATTTGTCGAAGACCCCTCCCCATCTCCACAAATGCTTCTTGCACTGCTCTGATCCCTTTCTTAGCCAGGTCATTTGTCCCTAGGTGGATAATGACATCCAGCTCCCTCCCCTGTGCAGCTGCTCCTGCGATCCTGAGGATTCGCTCCCTGTCCCTCCAAGCCATGGCGCCAGGCAGGGACCTTACCTCCCTCTCCCCTTCTTCCCCAGTTCTACCTTCCTAATAATGGAGTCCCCCACCAGGAGTTGTTTCCTTCCCCTGTGGGGTCCCATGCCATCCTCCTGTGGGTCTCCTTTGTGGAGGCTCCCAGCATCCTCCTTGGTCTCCACTGTGGGTGCCTCCATAGAGGAACCACACTTTTCCAGAATGGCACAGAAATTGTGGAGAGATACAGCTGGAGGAATGCACCTCTGTTCCTCCACCCTCAGCCTCCCTGAGCCCACTGTGGTACAACCGCTCCTCTTTCTTGGCAACCTCTGAGGCAACGGCAGTGACCCTGGTGGTCCCTGGGTGGGAGAGGAGGTCTCACAAATCCTGGCCAACTCAGCCTGGAGATGAGCAACCTCCTCCCTCAGCCCAGAGAGGTGCCTGCAGATGGGACAACACTGCATCCTCCAGAACATTTCCCAGAAGACTGCTGCTAAACAGCCACTGCACTGCACCACTCCCAACATGTCTTTTTTCTGGCCCCCTAACTGTTATTTGGAATACTTAATCGTTCCTCTGTTTGTTTATTTCTTTTTCTTTTCTTCTCTCCCTACTTACTTACTGTCTCTGCACTCGTTGAGCTCCTGATCTTCCTGTTCTGAGACAAGTTCCTATATTTCTCAGTAGTCTCCTTACTTGCTCAGATTCAGACCTCCAGCAGCTGGGGGGAAGAAGAGCTACTCTTGCCCTTCTAGGATGGTGAGTCTTTGGTGACTCTGTGATCACTCACTTCCTGCTGACCTAAAGGTGGGCTGGCAATGTGAGAAGGCAGTAAGGTGGGCTGGGAGGATACTGAGATGCATAGGGAGAAGTATCACCAGTAGAAAACAGGAAGTTGTTGGCCCTCTGTACAGACAGTTGGTAAGACCACAGCTGGAGTACTGTGTACAATTCTGGAGACTCCATCTCCGCAACGACATAGACAGGGTGGAGGCTGTCCAGAGCATGGCAACCAAAATGGTGCAGGGTCTGCATCAGAAGACATATGAAAAAAGACTAAAGGAGCTCAAGATGCACAGCCTTGAGGAAAGGGGGGGGACATGATAGAAACTTATATACCTCAAGGGAATCAACAAAGTCCGAGAGGGTAGCATCTTTCAGAAAAAGAGATGTGCAAGAACAATGGGCACAATTTGAAGATAGAGGGGGTACGTCTCAGGAGTAATGTGAGGAAGTAGTTCTTCACAGAGAGGGTTGTAGATGAATGGAACAGTCTTCCTGAGGAGGTTGTGCAGTCAAGAACAGTGAGGGAATTCAAGAATACATGGGACAGATACAAGGCAATTTTAGTGGGGGGTAGGAGGAAGTAGGCTGTTGGTTAACTAGGATGGGCAGCTTATCCATTAGGTAGGGAAATGGGCAGAATAGGTGGGCCAAATGGTCCTTATCTGAAATCAGAGTCTATATTTCTATGTTTCTATACCAGCATCCCACAAACAGCTCTGTGTGGCATCATACCAGCATCCCACACACACCTCTGTGTGGCATCATACCAGCATACCACAGTGTGGCATCATACCAACATCACACACACAGCCCAGAGTGGCATCATACCACCATCCCACACACAGCACTGCACAGTGTGGCATCATACCAGCATCCCACAAACAAACACCCATGTGTGGCATCATACCAGCATCCCACACACAGCACTGTCTGGCATCATACCAGCATCCCACAGAGAGCTCAGTGTGGCATCATACCAGCATCGCACACACAGCACAGTGCAGCATCATACCAGCATCCCACACACAAACACCACTGTGTGGCATCATACCAGCATCCACACACAGCACAGTGTGGCATCATTCCAGCATTCCACACACAGCACTGTGTGGCATCATTCCAGCATCCCACACACAGCTCTGTGTGGCATCATACCAGCATCCCACACACAACTCTGAATGGCATCATACCAGCATCCCACACACAGCTGTGTGGCATCATTCCAGCATCCCACACACAGCTCTGTGTGGCCTCATACCAGCATCCCATGCACAGCTCTGTGTGGCATCACCCCAGTGTCCCACACACAGTACTGTGTGGCCTCATACCAGCATCCCACACACAGCTCTCTGTGGCATCATACCAACTTCCCACACACAACTCTGTGTGGCCTCATACCAGCGTCCCACACACAGCATTGTGTGGCCTCATACCAGTGTCCCACACACAGCTCTGTGTGGCCTCATACCAGCGTCCCACACACAGCTCTGTTTGGACTCATACCTGCATCCCACACACAGCACTGTGTGGAATCACACCAGTGTCCCACACACAGCTCTCTGTGGCATCATACCAACATCCCACACACAACTCTGTGTGGCCTCACACCAGCGTCCAACACACAGCTCTGAGTGGCATCACACTAGTATCCCACAAACAGCACAGTGCGGCATCATACCAGCATCCCACACACAGATCGGTGCGACGTTACACTGGCGTCCCACACACAGCACAGTGCGGCATCATACGAGCATCCCACACACAGCTCTGGGTGGCATCATACCAGCATCCCACACACAGCACAGTGCAGCATCATACCAGCATCCCACACACAGCACAGTGTGGCACCGTACTAGCATCCCACACACAGCTCGGTGCGGCATTACACTGGCGTCCCACACACAGCACAGTACGGCATCATACCAGTGTCCCATGTACAGCTCAATGCGGCATCACACCAGTGACCAACACACAGCTCTGTGTGGCATCATACCAGCATCCCACACACAACTCTGTGTGGCCTCATACCGGTGTCCCACACACAACTCTGTGTGGCCTCATCCTGCTTCCCACACACAGCTCTGTGTGGCCTCATCCTGCGTCCCACAAACAGCTCTGTGTGGCCTCATACCAGTGCCCCACACACAGCTCTGTTTGGTCTCATATCAGCGTCCCACACACAGCTCTGTGCGGCATCACACCAGCACCCACACACAGCTCAGTGCAGCTTCATAACAGCATCTCACATACAGCTCTCTGTGGCATCACACCAATGTTTCACACACAGCATAGTGCGGCATCATACCAGAGTCCCACACACAGCTCTGAGCAGCATCACACTAATGTCCCACACACAGTACAGTGCAGCATCATGCCAGTGTCCCACACACAGCTCGGTGCGGCATCATACCAGTGTCCCACACACAGCTCAGTGAGGCATCACACCAGCATCCCACACACAGCACAGTGCGGCACCATACCAGCATCCCACACACAACTCTGTGTAGCATCATACCAGTGTCCCACATACAGCACTGTGTGGCCTCATACCAGCGTCCCACACACAGCTCTGTGTGGCCTCATACCTGCGTCCCACACACAGCTCTGTTTGGACTCATACCTGTGTCCCACGCACAGCACTGTGTGGAATCACACCAGTGTCCTACACACAGCTCTCTGTGGCATCATACCAACATCCCACACACAACTCTGTGTGGCCTCACACCAGCGTCCCACACACAGCTCTGAGCGGCATCACACTAGCATCCCACACACAGCAGAGTGCGGCATCATACCAGCGTCCCACACACAGCACAGTGCGGCACCATACCAGCATCCCACGCACAACTCGGTGCGGCATTACACTGGCATCCCACACACAGCACAGTGTGGCATCATACCAGTGTCCCACGCACAGCTTGGTGCGGCATCACACCAGTGACCAACACACAGCTCTGTGTGGCATCATACCAGCGTCCCACACACAACTCGGTGTGGCCTCATACCAGCATCCCACACACAGATCTGTGTGGCCTCATCTTGCGTCCCACAAACAGCTCTGTGTGGCCTCATACCAGTGACCCACACACAGCTTTGTTTGGTCTCATACCAGCCTCCCACACACAGCGCTGTGTGGACTCACACCAGCGTCCCACACACAGCTCTGTGCGGCATCACACCAGCACCCACACACAGCACAGTGCAGCTTCATAACAGCATCTCACATACAGCTCTCTGCGGCATCACACTAACGTCCCACACACAGTACAGTGCGGCATCATACCAGCGTCCCACACACAGCTCGATGCGGCATCATACCAGTGTCCCACACACAGCTCGGTGCAGCATCACACCAGCATCCCACACACAGCACAGTGCGGCATCATACCAGCGTCCCACACACAGCTCTGTGTGGCATCATACCAGCGTCCCACACACAGCGCTGTTTGGACTCATACCAGCGTCCCACACATAGCAATGTGTGGACTCACACCAGCGTCCCACACACAGCTCTCTGTGGCATGATACCAACTTCCCACACACAACTCTGTGTGGCCTTACATCAGCGTCCCACACAGCTCTGTGCAGCATCACACCAGTGCCCACACACAGCACGGTGCAGCATCATACCAGCATCTCACACACAGCTCTCTGCAGCATCACAACAGCGTTCCATACACAGCACAGTGCGGCATCATACCAGCATCCCACACACAGCTCTGAGCGGCATCACACTAACATCCCACAGACAGTACAGTACGGCATCATACCAGTGTCCCACACAGAGCTTGGTGTGGCATCACACCAGCATCCCACACACAGCACAGTGCAGCACCATACCAGCATCCCATGCACGGCTCGGTGCAGCATCACACAGGCATCCCACACACAGCACAGTGTGGCATTATACCAGTGTCCCACGCACAGCTCAGAGTAGCATCATACCAGCGTCCCACACACAGCTCAGTGCGGCATCACACCAACATCCCACACACAGCACAGTGGGGCACCATACCAGCATCCCATGCACAGCTCGGTGCGGCATTACACCGGTGTCCCACACACAGCACAGTGCGACACCATACCAGCATCCCACGCACAGCTCGGTGCGGCATCACACAGACATCCCACACACAGCACAGTGCGGCATTATACCAGTGTCCCATGCACAGCTTGGTGCGGAATCACACCAGCATCCCACACGCAGCACAGTGCGGAATCTTACCAGCGTCAAGCACACACATCGGTGTGGCATCACACCAGCGTCTTACATACAGCACAGTGAGGCATCATACCAGCATCCCACACACTGCTCTGGGTGGCATCATACCAGCATCCCACCCACAGAACAGTGCAGCATGATACCAGTGTCCCACACACAGCTCTGGGTGGCATCACACCAGCGTCCCACACACTGCACATTGCGGCATCATACCAGTGTCCCACACACAGCTCTGGGTGGCATCACACCAGTGTCCCACACACAGCACTGTGTGGCATCACACCAGGCATCCACACACAGCACTGTGTGGCATCACACCAGTGACCCACACATAGCACTGTGTGGCATCACACCAGTCTCCCACACACAGCTCTGTGTGGCATCACACCAGTGTCCCACAAACAGCTCTGTGTGGTCTCATACCAATGTTCCACACACAGCTCTGTGTGGCTTCACACCAGCATCCCACACACAGCTCTGTGTGGCCTCATACCAGTGTCCCACACAGAGCTCTGTGTGGCCTCATACCAGTGTCCCACATACAATACCATGTGGCCTCATACTAGCATCCCACATACAGCATTGTGTGGCATCATACCCGCATCTCACACATAGCTGTGTGTGGCATCATACCAGCATCCCCACACAGCACAGTGTGGTATCATTCCAGCGTCCCACACACAGCACAGTGTGGTATCAAACCAGCATCCCACACAATTCTCTGTGTGGCATCATACCAGCATCTCCCACACAGCACAGTGTGGTATCATACCAGCATCCCACACACAGCACAGTGTGGCATCATACCAGCATCCCACACAGAGCACAGTGTGGCATCCCACCAGCATCCCACTCACTGCACTGTGTGGCATCATTCCAGCATCCCACCCACAGCTCCATGTAGCATCATGCCAGCATCCCCCACATACAGCCCTGTGTGGCATTATACCAGCATCCCACACATAGCTCTGTGTAGCATCACACCAGCATCCCACACATAGCTCTGTATGGCATCACTCCAGCGTCCCACACACAGCACTGTGTGGTATTACACCAGCGTCCCACACACCGTTCTGTGTGTCCTCATACCAGCATCCCATACACAGCGCAGTGCACTATCATGCCAGCATCCCACACACAGCTCTGGACGGCATCATACCAGCGTCCCACATGCAGCACAGTGCGGCATCATACCAGCGTCCCACACACAGCACAGTGCAGCACCATACCAGCATTCCACGCACAGTTCAGTGCGGCATTACACTGGCGTCCCACACACAGCACAGTGCGGCATCATACCAGTGTCCCACGCACAGCTCGGTGCGGCATCACACCAGCGACCAACACACAGCTCTGTTTAGTCTCATACCAGCGTCCCACACACAGCACTGTGTGGACTCACACCAGCTTCCCACACACAGTTCTGTGCGGCATCACACCAGCACCCAAACACAGCACAGTGCAGCTTCATAACAGCGTCAAACATACAGCTCTCTGCGGTATCACACCAACATTCCACACACAGCACAGTGCGGCATCATACCAGTGTCCCACACACAGCTTGGTGCAGCATCACACCAGCATCCCACACACAGCACAATGCGGCACCATAGCAGCATGCCATGCACAGCTCTGTGTGGCATCATACCAGCGTCCCATACACAACTCTGTGTGGCCTCATAACAGCGTCCCACAAGCAGCTCTGCGTGGCCTCATACCAGCATCCCACGCACAGCTCAGTGCGGCACCACACTGGCATCTCACACACAGCACAGTGCGTCATCATACCAGCGTCCCACACACAACTCTGTGTGGCCTCATACCAGCCTCCCACATGCAGCTCTGAGTGGCCTCATACCTGCATCCCAGACACAGCTCTTTTTGGACTCATACCAGCATCCCACACATAGCAATGTGTGGACTCACACCAGCATCCCACACATAGCTCTCTGTGGCATCATACCAACTTCCCACACACAACTCTGTGCGGCCTTATACCAGCATCCCACACAGCTCTGTGTGGCATCACACCAGCGCCCACACACAGCACAGCGCAGCACCATACCAGAGTCTCACATACAGCTCTCTGCGGAATCATACCAGCATTCCACACACAGCACAGTGTGGCATCATACCAGCATCCAACATGCAGCTCTGAGCGGCATCACACTAACATCCCACACACAGTACAGTGCGGCATCACACCAGTGTCCCACACACAGCACAATGTGGCACTATACCAGCATCCCACGCACAGCTCGGTGCGGCATCATACTGGTGTCTTACACACAGTACAGTGCGGCATTATACCAGTGTCCCATGCACAGCTCGGTGCGGCATCACACCAGCATCCTACACGCAGCACAGTGCGGAATCTTACCAGCATCAAACACACACGTCGGTGCGGCGTCACACCAGTGTCTCACATACAGCACAGTGTGGCATCATACCAGTGTCCCACACACAGCTCTGTGTAGCATCACACCAGCATCCCACACACAGCTCTGTATGGCATCACTCCAGAGTCCCACACACAGCACTGTGTGGTATTACACCAGTGTCCCACACCCCGTTCTGTGTGTCCTCATACCAGCATCCCATACACAGCACAGTGCACTATCATACCAGCATCCCACACACAGCTCTGGGTGGCATCATACCAGCGTCCTACATGCAGCACAGTGCGGCATCATACCAGCATCCCACACACAGCACAGTGCGGCACCATACCAGCATCCCATGCACAGTTCAGTGCGGCATTACACTGGTGTCCCACACACAGCATAGTGCAGCATCATACCAGCATCCCACGCACAGCTCAGTGCGGCATCACACCAGCGACCAACACACAGCTCTGTTTGGTCTCATACCAGCGTCCCACACACAGAACTGTGTGGACTCACACCAGTGTCCCACACACAGTTCTGTGCAGCATCACACAAGCACCCAAACACAACACAGTGCAGCTTCATAACAGCATCTCACATACAGCTCTCTGCGGCATCACACCAACATTCCACACACAGCTACAGTGCGGCATCATACCAGTGTCCCACACACAGCTCTGAGCGGCATCACACTAATGTCCCAAACACAGTACAGTGCGGCATCATACCAGCATCCCATACACAGCTCGGTGCAGCATCATACCAGCGTCCCACACACAGCTTGGTGTGGCATCACACCAGCATCCCACATGTAGCACAGTGCGGCACCATACCAGCATCCCATGCACAGCTCTGTGTGGCATCATACCAGCGTCCCATACACAACTCTGTGTGGCCTCATACCAGCGCCCCACAAGCAGCTCTTTGTGGCCTCATACCAGCATCCCATGCACAGCTAGGTGCGGCACCACACTGGCGTCCCACACACAGCACAGTGCGGCATCATACCAGCATCCCACACACAGCTCTGTGTGGCATCATACCAGCATCCCACACACAACTCTGTGTGGCCTCATACCAGTGTCCCACATGCAGCTCTGAGTGACCTCATACCTGCATCCCAGACACAGCTCTGTGTGGCCTCATACCAGCATCCACACACAGCTCTTTTTGGACTCATACCAGTGTCCCACACATAGCAATGTGTGGACTCACACCAGCATCTCACACATAGCTCTCTGTGGCATCATACCAACTTCCCACACACAACTCTATGTGGCCTTATACCAGCATCCTACACAGCTCTGTGTGGCATCACACCAGCGCCCACACACAGCACGGCGCAGCATCATACCAGTGTCTTACATACAGCTCTCTGTGGCATCATACCAGCATTCCACACACAGCACAGTGCAGCATCATACCAGCGTCCGACACACAGCTCTGAGAGGCATCACACTAGCGTCCCACATACAGTACAGTGCGGCATCATACCAGTGTCCCACACCCAGCTTGCTGCGGCATCACACCAGTGTCCCACACACACAGCACAGCGCGGCACCATACCAGCATCCCACGCACAGCTCGGTGTGGCATCACACCGGCGTCTTACACACAGCACAGTGCGGCATTATACCAGTGTCCCATGCACAGCTCGGTGCGGCATCACACCAGCATCCCACACACAGCACAGTGTGGAATCTTACCAGCGTCAAACACACACATCGGTGCGGCATCACACCAGCGTCTCACATACAGCACAGTGTGGCATCATACCAGCATCCCACACACTGCTCTGGGTGGCATCATACCAGCGTCCCACACACAGCTCTGGGTGGCATCACACCAGCATCCCACCCACAGAACAGTGCAGCATCATACCAGTGTCCCACACACAGCTCTGGGGGGCATCACACCAGCGTCCCACACACTGCACACTGTGGCATTATACCAATGTCCCAAACACAGCTCTGGTCAGCATCACACCAGCATCCCACACACAGCACAGTGTGGCATCATACCAGTGTCCCACACACAGCTCTGGGTGGCATCACACCAGTGTCCCACACACAGCTCTGTGTGGCATCACACCAGCATCCCACACACAGCACTGTGTGGCATCACACCAGTGACCCACACACAGCTCTGTGTGGCATCACACCAGCATCCCACACACAGCTCTGTGTGGCATCACACCAGCATCCCACACACAGCTCTGTGTGGCATCATACCAGCGTCCCACACACAGCTCTGTGTGGCCTCATACCAATGTTCCACACACAGCTCTGCGTGGCCTCACACCAGCAGCCCACACACAGCTCTGTGTGGCCTCATACCAGTGTCCCACACATAGCTCTGTGTGGCCTCATACCAGCGTCCCACACACAGCTCTGTGTGGCCTCATACCAGTGTCCCACACACAGCTCTGAGTGGCCTCATACCAGCGTCCCTCATGCAGCACTGTGTGGCCTCATACCAGCATCCCACACACAGCTCTGTGTGGCCTCATACCAGTGTACCACACACAGTACTGTGTGGCCTCATACCAGCATCCCACATACAGCATTGTGTGGCATCATACCCGCATCCCACACACAGCTGTGTGTGGCATCATACCAGCATCCCCCACACAGCACAGTGTGGTATCATTCCAGTGTCCCACACACAGCACAGTGTGGTATCAAACCAGCATCCCACACACTTCTCTGTGTGACATCATACCAGCATCCCCCAGACAGTACAGTGTGGTATCATACCAGCATCCCTCACACAGCACAGTGGTGTCATACCAGCATCCCACACACAGCACAGTGTGGCATCATACCAGCATCCCACACAGAGCACAGTGTGGCATCCCACCAGCATCCCACTCACAGCACTGTGTGGCATCATTCCAGCGTCCCACCCACAGCTCCATGTAGCATCATGCCAGCATCCCCCACATACAGCCCTGTGTGGCATTATACCAGCATCCCACACACAGCTCTGTGTGGCATCACACCAGCATCTCACACACAGCTCTGTGTGGCTTCATACGACCATCCCACACACAGCTCTGTGTGGCATCATACCAGCGTCCCACACACAGCTCTGTGTGGCCTCATACCAATGTTCCACACACAGCTCTGCATGGCCTCACACCAGCAGCCCACACACAGCTCTGTGTGGCCTCATACCAGTGTCCCACACACAGCTCTGTGTGGCCTCTTACACAGCGTCCCACACACAGCTCTGTGTGGCCTCATACCAGTGTCCCACACACAGCTCTGTGTGGCCTCATACCAGCATCTCTCATGCAGCACTGTGTGGCCTCATACCAGCATCCCACACACAGCTCTGTGTGGCCTCATACCAGTGTACCACACACAGTACTGTGTGGCCTCATACCAGCGTCCCACACACAATACCGTGTGGCCTCATTCCAGCATCCCACATACAGCATTGTGTGGCATCATACCCACATCCCACACACAGCTGTGTGTGGCATCATACCAGCATTCCCCACACAGCACAGTGTGGTGTCATACCAGCATCCCACACACAGCACAGTGTGGCATCATACCAGCATCCCACACAGAGCACAGTGTGGCATCCCACCAGCATCCCACTCACAGCACTGTGTGGCATCATTCCAGTGTCCCACCCACAGCTCCATGTAGCATCATGCCAGCATCCCCCAAATACAGCCCTGTGTGGCATTATACCAGCATCCCACACACAGCTCTGTGTGGCATCATATCAGCATCCCACACACATCTCTGTGCAGAATCATACCAACATCCCACACACAGCTCTGTGTAACACCATACCAGCATCCCCCACACAGCAGTGTGGTATCATTCCAGCTTCCCACACACTTCTCTGTATGGCATCATACCAGCATCCCCCACTCAGCACAGTGTGGTATCAAACCAGCATCCCACACGCTTCTCTGTGTGGCATCATACCAGCATCCCCCACTCAGCACAGTGTGGTATCAAACCAGCATCCCACACACTTCTCTGTGTGGCATCATACCAGCATCCCTCACTCAGCACTGTGTAGTATCAAACCAGCATCCCACACGCTTCTCTGTGTGGCATCATACCAGCATCCCCCACACAGCACAGTGTGGTATCATACCAGAATCCCTCACACAGCACAGTGTGGCATCCCACCAGCATCCCACTCACAGCACTGTGTGGCATCATTCCAGCATTCCCCCACTGCTCCATGTAGCATCATGCCAGCATCCCCCACATACTTGATCTATCGGCTGCATTTGATACTGTGGACCATGGAGTGCTATTAGAATGCCTGCGGGTCTTTTGTGGACTGTCTGGTACAGTCCTCGAATGGTTTCGTTCTTACCTCACAGGCAGATCTCAGAGAGTCGTCACTGGAATTTATTCTCCTGACTCACTCTCTCTGCCTTGTAAGGTCCACAGGGCTCCATTTAGCCCCCATGTTGTTTGCAGTCTACATGCTGCCATTGGGAGAAATCATCAGGCGATACAGTTTGGGTTTTACTGCTATGCAGATGATACTCAGCTGTATCTGTCCTTCTCCCCAGTCAGGGTGACGACTCTCTACTGAACAACTGCCTCGAAGAGATCAGACTTTGGATGAGTTCCAGCTGGTTGAGACTCAATCTGGACAAGACCGAGTATTGGTGGTGAGATCCAGGTCATCCGGGATGGGTGTGGGAGTTGGACTGCCATCAGGTTTATTACTTGGTGGTGTACCGCTCTCTACCTCTGATCGGTGCAAATCTGGGCATTATTTTTGATGATGGTCTGACCCTGAAATCTCAGGTGTCAGCTGTTGTCAAATCCTCTTTACCAACTGAGGAATATCGCGGTTAAACATCTGATCCCGCGACTTCCAACATTGATCCACGCCTTTGTCACTACTCGTCTTGACTATTGGAATTCCCTTTACCTAGGGCTACCTGGGTTGATATCCGCCACCTCCAGCTAGTGCAGAATGCGGCAGCCAGGCTTTTGACTGGTACTTTGAGGACCAGCTCATATTACACCTGTGTCCGTGAACTGCACTGGCTGCCGGATATGGTGGCGGATCACCTTTAGGTTGGTTTACTAACCTTTAAAGCTCTACGATCAGGGACCCGGTTACCTGAAAGATCTCCTTATTCCCTATTGCCCCCTCCGTCCTCTCCGTTCCGCCAACAAGGGATTGCTAGAGATTCCCAGTGTACGATTTAAATCATCAGGATCTCGTGCATTTGCTTTTTCGGCACCAACCCTGTGGAATTCTCTACCTCGTTGGTTGAGAGAATGCCCAACCGTTGCTAATTTTAAGAATGCCTTATATTTATTCGAATTAGCATACTCCTGTTAGTTTTTGGTTCATTTTAAACGTTTTTAAGATTTGGATTTTATTGATTTAATGTTTGTACAGCGCTTTGAATTTGAAAAGCGCTTTATAAATAAAATTGAATTGAATTGGATTGAAATACAGCTCTGTGTGGTAATATACCAGCATCCCACACACAGCTCTGTGTGGCATCACACCAGTGTCCCACGTGCAGCTCTGTGTGGCCTCAGACCAGCATCCCACACACAGTACTATGTGACCTCATACCACCATCCCACGCACAGTTGTGTGTGGCATCATGCCAGCATCCCACACACAGTACTATGCGGCATCATACCAGTACCCCACACATATCACTGTGTCGAATCACAACAGAATCTGAACCACAACTCTGTGCGGCATCACACCAGCATCCCACACACAGCACCAAGTAGCATCATGCCAGCATCCCCCACATACAGCTCTGTGTGGCATCATATCAGCATCCCACAGACAGCTTTGTGTGGCATCATACCATCATCCCACACACAGCTCTGTGTGGCATCATACCAACATCCCACACACAACTTTACGTGGCATCATATCAGTATCCCAGACACAGCACCAAGTAGCATCTTGCCAGCATCCCCCACATACAGCTCTGCATGGCCTCACACCAGCAGCCCACACACAGCTCTGTGTGGCCTCATACCAGTGTCCCACACACAGCCATGTGTGGCCTCATACCAGCGTCCCTCATGCAGCACTGTGTGGCCTCATACCAGCATCCCACACACAGCTCTCTGTGGCCTCATACCAGTGTACCACGCACAGTACTGTGTGGCCTCATACCAGCGTCCCACAAGCAGCACTGTGTGGCCTCATACCAGCATCCCATGAACAGCTCGGTGCGGCACCACACTGGCATCCCACACACAGCACAGTGCGGCATCATACCAGCGTCCCACACACAGCTCTGTGTGCATCATACCAGCGTCCACACACAACTCTGTGTGGCTCTACCTAGTGTCCCACATGCAGCTCTGAGTGGCCTCATACCTGCATCCCAGCCACAGCTCTGTGTGGCCTCATATCAGCATCCCACACACAGCTCTTTTTGGACTCATACCAGCGTCCCACACATAGCAATGTGTGGACTCACACCAGCGTCCCACACATAGCTCTCTGTGGCATCATACCAACTTCCCACACACAACTCTATGTGGCCTTATACCAGCATCCCACACAGCTCTGTGCGGCATCACACCAGCGCCCACACAGCATGGCGCAGCATCATACCAGTGTCTTACATATAGCTCTCTGCAGCATCATACCAGCATTCCACACACAGCACAGTGCAGCATCATACCAGCGTCCGACACACAGCTCTGAGAGGCATCACACCTACGTCCCACACACAGTACAGTGCGACATCATACCAGTGTCCCACACCCAGCTCAGTGCGGCATCACACCAGTGTCCCACACACACCACAGTGTGGCACCATACCAGCATCCCACGCACAGCTCTGTGTGGCATCACACTGGCGTCTTACACACAGCACAGTGCGGCATTATACCAGTGTCCCATGCACAGCTCGGTGAGTCATCACACCAGCATCCCACACACACAGCACAGTGTGGAATCTTACCAGCGTCAAACACACACACATCGGTGCGGTGTCACACCAGCGTCTCACATACAGCACAGAGCGGCATCATACCAGCATCCCACACACTGCTCTGGGCGGCATCATACCAGCGTCCCAGACACAGCACAGTGCTGCATCATACCAGCGTCCTACACACAGCTCTGAGTGGCATCACACCAACATCACACCCACAGAACAGTGCGGCATCATACCAGTGTCCCACACACAGCTCTGGGGAGCATCACACCAGCGTCCCACACACAGCACAGTGTGGCATCATACCAGTGTCCCACACACAGCTCTGGGTGGCATCACACCAGTGTCCCACACACAGCACTGAGTGTCATCACACCAGCATCCCACACACAGCTCTGTGTGGCATCACACCAGTGTCCCACACACAGCACTGTGTGGCATCACGCCAGTTTCCCACACACAGCTCTGTGAGGCATCACACCAGCATCCCACACACAGCTCTGTATGGCATCACACCAGCATCCCAAACACAGCTCTGTGTGGCTTCATACGACCATCCCACACACAGCTCTGTGTGGCATCATACCAGCATCCCACACAGAGCACAATGTGGCATCCCACCTGCATCCAACTCACAGCACTGTGTGGCATCATTCTAGCATCCCACCCACAGCTCCATGTAGCATCATGCCAGCATCCCCCACATACAGCCCTGTGTGGCATTATACCAGCAGCCCACACACAGCTCTGTGTGTCATCACACCAGCATCCCACACACAGCTCTGTGTGGCTTCATACAATCATCCCACACACAGCTCTGTGTGACATCATACCAGCATCCCACACACAGCTCTGCATGGCCTCACAACAGCAGCCCACACACAGCTCTGTGTGGCCTCATACCAGCATCCCTCATGCAGCACTCTGTGGCCCCATACCAGCATCCCACACACAGTTCTGTGTGGCCTCATACCAGTGTACCACACACAGTACTGTGTGGCTCATACTAGCCCCACACACAATACCGTGTGGCCTCATACCAGCATCCCACATACAGCATTGTGTGGCATCATACCAGGATCCCCCACACAGCACAGTGTGGTGTCATACCAGCATCCCACACACAGCACAGTGAGGCATCATACCAGCATCCCACACAGAGCACAGTGTGGCATCCCACCAGCATCCCACTCACAGCACTGTGTGGCATCATTCCAGTGTCCCACCCACAGCTCCATGTAGCATCATGCTAGCATCCCCCACATACAGCCCTGTGTGGCATTATACCAGCATCCCACACACAGCTCTGTGCGGAATCATACCAACATCCCACACACAGCTCTGTGTGACACCATTCCAGCGTCCCCCACACAGCACAGTGTGGTATCATTCCAGCATCCCACACACTTCTCTGTGTGGCATCATACCAGCATCCCCCACTCAGCACAGTGTGGTATCAAACCAGCATCCCACCGCTTCTCTGTGTAGCATCATACCAGCATCCCCACTCAGCACGGTGTGGTATCAAACCACATCCCACACACTTCTCTGTGTGGCATCATACCAGCATCCCTCACTCCAGCACAGTGTGGTATCAAACCAGCATCCTACACGCTTCTCTGTGTGGCATCATACTAGCATCCCCCACACAGCACAGTGTGGTATCATACCAGAATCCCACACAGATCACAGTGTGGCATCCCACCAGCATCCCACTCACAGCACTGTGCGGCATCATTCCAGCATCCCCCACTGCTCCATGTAGCATCATGCCAGCATCCCCTACATACAGCTCTGTGTGGTAATATACCAGCATCCCTCACACAGCTCTGTGTGGCATCACACCAGTGTCCCACATGCAGCTCTGTGTGGCCTCAGACCAGCATCCCACACACAGCACTGTGTGGCCTCATACCACCATCCCACGCACAGTTGTGTGTGGCATCATGCCAGCATCCCACACACAGTACTGTGCGGCATCATACCAGTACCCCACACATATCACTGTGTGGAATCACACCAGAATCCCAACCACAACTCTGTGCGACATCACACCAGCATCCCACACACAGCACCATGTAGCATCATGCCAGCATCCCCCACATACAGCTCTGTGTGGCATCATACCAGCATTCCACACACAGCTCTGTGTGGCATCTTACCAGCATCCCACACACAGCTCTGTGTGGCATCATACCAACATCCCACACACAACTTTGTGTGGCATCATATCAGCATCCCACACACAGCACCAGGTAGCATCTTGCCAGCATCCCCCACATACAGCTCTGTGTGGCCTCACACCAGCAGCCCACACACAGTTTGGTGTGGCTTTCACATTATGTCCCACACAGCCTGTGTGGCCTCATACCAGTGTCCCACACACAGCTCTGTGTGGCCTCATATCAGTGTCCCATGCACAGCTCTGTGTGGCCTCATACCAGCGTCCCTCACACAGCACTGTGTGGCCTCATACCAGCATCCCACACACAGCTCTGTGTGGCCTCATACCAGTGTACCACACACAGTACTGTGTGGCCTCATATCAGCGTCCCACAAGCAGCTGTATGTGGCCTCATACCAGCATCCCATGAACAGCTCGGTGCGGCACCACACTGGCGTCCCACACACAGCACAGTGCGGCATCATACCAGCGTCCCACACACAGCTCTGTGTGGCATCATACCAGCGCCCCACACACAACTCTGTGTGGCCTCATACCGGTGTCCCACATGCAGCTCTGAGTGGCCTCATACCTGCATCCCAGACACAGCTCTGTGTGGCCTCATACCAGCATCCCACACACAGCTCTTTTTGGACTCATACCAGCATCCCACACATAGCAATGTGTGGACTCACACCAGCGTCCCACACATAGCTCTCTGTGGCATCATACCAACTTCCCACGCACAACTCTATGTGGCCTTATACCAGCATCCCACACAGTTCTGTGCGGCATCACACCAGTGCCCACACACAGCACAGCGCAGCATCATACCAGTGTCTTACATATAGCTCTCTACGGCATCATACCAGCATTCCACACACAGCACAGTGCGGCATCATACCAGTGTCCAACACACAGCTCTGAGAGGCATCACACTAATGTCCCACACACAGTACAGTGCGGCATCATACCAGTGTCCCACACTCAGTTCGGTGCGGCATGACACCAGTGTCCCACACACAGCACAGTGCGGCACCATACCAGCATCCCACGCACAGCTCGGTGCGGCATCACACTGGCGTCTTACACACAGCACAGTGCGGCATTATACCAGTGTCCCATGCACAGCTCGGTGCAGCATCACACCAGCATCCCACACACACAGCACAGTGTGGAATCTTACCAGCGTCAAACACACACACATCGGTGCGGTGTCACACCAGCATCTCACATACAGCACAGAGCGGGCATCAGGCTCAGCATCCCACACACTGCTCTGGGTGGCATCATACCAGCGTCCCACACACAGCACAGTGCTGCATCATACCAGCATCCTACACACAGCTCTGAGTGGCATCACACCAACATCCCACCCACAGAACAGTGCAGCATCATACCAGTGTCCCACAAACAGCTCTGGGGAGCATCACACCAGCGTCCCTCACACAGCACAGTGTGGCATC
Organism: Neoceratodus forsteri; assembly: GCA_016271365.2. Classification (NCBI taxonomy): domain Eukaryota; kingdom Metazoa; phylum Chordata; order Ceratodontiformes; family Ceratodontidae; genus Neoceratodus; species Neoceratodus forsteri. The sequence goes on along the minus strand of JADMNL010000032.1, from coordinate 157,052,084 downwards.
ATACCAGTGTCCCACACACAGCTCTGGGTGGCATCACACCAGTGTCCCACACACAGCACTGAGTGTCATCACACCAGCGTCCCACACACAGCTCTGTGTGGCATCACACCAGTGTCCCACACACAGCACTGTGTGGCATCACGCCAGTTTCCCACACACAGCTCTGTGAGGCATCACACCAGCATCCCACACAAAGCTCTGTGTGGCATCACACCAGCATCCCAAACACAGCTCTGTGTGGCTTCATACGACCATCCCACACACAGCTCTGTGTGGCATCATACCAGCATCCCACACAGAGCACAGTGTGGCATCCCACCTGCATCCAACTCACAGCACTGTGTGGCATCATTCTAGCATCCCACCCACAGCTCCATGTAGCATCATGCCAGCATCCCCCACATACAGCCCTGTGTGGCATTATACCAGCATCCCACACACAGCTCTGTGTGTCATCACACCAGCATCCCACACACACCTCTGTGTGGCTTCATACAATCATCCCACACACAGCTCTGTGTGTCATCATACCAGCATCCCACACACAGCTCTGTGTGGCCTCACACCAGCAGCCCACACACAGCTCTGTGTGGACTCATACCAGCATCCCTCATGCAGCACTGTGTGGCCCCATACCAGCATCCCACACACAGTTCTGTGTGGCCTCATACCAGTGTACCACACACAGTACTGTGTGGCCTCATACCAGCGTCCCACACACACTACCGTATGGCCTCATACCAGCATCCCACATACAGCATTGTGTGGCATCATGCCAGCATCCCCCACATACAGCTCTGTGTGGCATCATACCAGCATCCCACACACAGCTTTGTGTGGCATCATACCAACATCCCACACACAACTTTGTGTGGCATCATATCAGCATCCCACACACAGCACCAGGTAGCATCATGCCAGCATCCCCCACATACAGCTCTGCGTGGCCTCACACCAGCAGCCCACACACAGCTCTGTGTAGCCTCATACCAGTGTCCCACACAAAGCTCTGTGTGGCCTCATACCAGCGTCCCACACACAGCTCTGTGTGGCCTCATACCAGTGTGCCACACACAGCTCTGTGTGGCCTCATACCAGCATCCCTCACACAGCTCTGTGTGGCCTCATACCAGTGTACCACACACAGTACTGTGTGGCCACATACCAGCGTCCCACACACAATACCGCTTGGCCCCATACCAGCATCCCACACACAGCTCTGTGTGGCCTCATACCATTTGTACCACACACAGTACTGTGTGGCCTCATACCAGCGTCCCACACACAATACCGTGTGGCCTCATACCAGCATCCCACATACAGCATTGTGTGGCATCATGCCAGCATCCCCCACATACAGCTCTGTGTGGCATCATACCAGCATCCCACACACAGCTTTGTGTGGCATCATACCAACATCCCACACACAACTTTGTGTGGCATCATATCAGCATCCCACACACAGCACCAGGTAGCATCATGCCAGCATCCCACATACAGCATTGTGTGGCATCATACCCGCATCCCACACACAGCAGTGTGTGGCATCATACCAGCATCCCCCACACAGCACAGTGTGGTATCATTCCAGTGTCCCACACACAGCACAGTGTGGTATCAAACCAGCATCCCACACACTTCTCTGTGTGGCATCATACCAGCATTCCCCACACAGCACAGTGTGGTGTCATACCAGCATCCCCACACACAGCACAGTGTGGTATCATACCAGCATCCCCCACACAGCACAGTGTGGCATCATACCAGCATCCCACACAGAGCACAGTGTGGCATCCAACCAGCATCCCACTCACAGCACTGTGTGGCATCATTCCAGCGTCCCACCCACAGCTCAATGTAGCATCATGCCAGCATCCCCCACATACAGCTCTGTGTGGTAATATACCAGCATCCCACACACAGCTCTGTGTGGCATCACACCAGTGTCCCACATGCAGCTCTGTGTGGCCTCAGACCAGCATCCCACACACAGTACTGTGTGGCCTCATACCACCATCCCACGCACAGCTGTGTGTGGCAACATGCCAGCATCCCACACACAGTACTGTGCGGCATCATACCAGTACCCCACATATATCACTGTGTGGAATCACACCAGAATCCCAACCACAACTCTGTGCAGCATCACACCAGCATCCCTCACACAGCACCATGTAGCATCATGCCAGCATCCCCCACATACAGCTCTGTGTGGCATCATACCAGCATCCCACACACAGCTTTGTGTGGCATCATACCAGCATCTCACACACAGCTCTGTGTGGCATCATACCAACATCCCACACACAACTTTGTGTGGCATCATATCAGCATCCCACACACACAGCACCAGGTAGCATCATGCCAGCATCCCCCACATACAGCTCTGTGTGGCCTCACACCAGCAGCCCACACACAGCTCTGTGTAGCCTCATACCAGTGTCCCACACACAGCTCTGTGTGGCCTCATACCAGTGTCCCACACACAGCTCTGTGTGGCCTCATACCAGTGTGCCACACATAGCTCTGTGTGGCCTCATACCAGCGTCCCTCACAGAGCACTGTGTGGCCTCATACCAGCATCCCACATACAGCATTGTGTGGCATCATACCGAGTATCCCACACACAGCTGTGTGGCATCATACCAGCATCCCCACACAGCACAGTGTGGTATCATTCCAGCATCCCACACAGCATCAGTGTGGCATCAAACCAGCATCCCACACACTTCTGTGTGGCATCATACCAGCATCCCCCACAGCACAGTGTGGCATCATACCAGCATCCCACACACAGCACAGTGTGGCATCCTACCAGCATCCCACACACAGCACAGTGTTGCATCCCACCAGCATCCCACTCACAGCACTGTGGCATCATTCCAGCGTCCACCCACTAAGTTCCATGTAGCATCATGCCAGCATCCCCCATATACAGCCCTGTGTGGCATTATACCAGCATCCCACACACAGCTCTGTGTGGCATCATTCCAGCATCCCACACACAGCACTGGGTAGTATTACAGCAGCGTCCCACACACCGTTCTCTGTGGCCTCATACCAGCATCCCATACTCAGCACAATGCAGCATCATATCAGCATCCTACTCACAGTTCTGGGTGGCATCACACCAGCGTCCCACACACAGCACTGTGCAGCATCATACCAGCATCCCACACACAGCTCTGTGTGACATCACACCAGCGTGCCACACACAGCAGAGTGCAGCATCATACCAGCATCCCACACACAGCTCTGGGTGGAATCCCACCTGCGTCCAACACACAGCACAGTGTGGTATTACACCAGCGTCCCACACACAGCTCTGGGTGGCATCACAGCAGCGTCCACACACAGCTCTGTGTAGCATCACACCAGCTTCCCACACACAGCACTGTGTAGCATCACACCAGCTTCCCACACACAGCACTGTGTCACAACACACCAGCATCCCGCGAACAGCTCTGTGTGGCATCATACCAGCATCCCACAAACATCTCTGTGTGGAATCATACCAACATCCCACACACAGCTCTGTGTGACACCATACCAGCATCCCCAACACAGCAGAGTGTGGTATCATTCCAGTGTCCCACACACTTCTCTGTGTGGCATCATACCAGCATCCCCCACTCAGCACAGTGTGGTATCAAACCAGTATCCCACACGCTTCTCTATGTGGCATCATACCAGCATCCCCCACATGGCACAGTGAGGTATCATACCAGAATCCCACACACAGCATAGTGTGGCATCCCACCAGCATCCCACTCACAGCACTGTGTGGCATCATTCCAGCGTCCCCCCACTGCTCCATGTAGCATCATGCCAGCATCCCCCACATACAGCTCTGTGTGGTAATATACCAGTATCCCACACACAGCTCTGTGTGGCATCACACCAGTGTCCCACACACAGCTCTGTGTGGCCTCAGACCAGCATCCCACACACAGTACTGTGTGGCCTCATACCACCATCCCACACACAGTTTTGTGTGGCATCAAGCCAGCATCCCACACATAGTACTGTGCGGCATCATACCAGTACCTCACACATATCACTGTGTGGAATCACACCAGAATCCCAACCACAACTCTGTGCGACATCACACCAGCATCCCACACACAGCACCATGTTGCATCATACCAGCATCCCACACACAGCTCTGTGTGGCATCATACCAGTATCCCACACACAGCTCTGTGTGGCATCATACCAACATCCCACACACAACTTTGTGTGGCATCATATCAGCATCCCACACACCGCTCTGGGTGACATCATACCAGCATCCCACACACAGCTCTGGGTGGAATCACACCAGTGTCCCACACACACAGCTCTGTGTGGCTTCACCCCAGCATCCCACACACAGCACTGTGTGGCATCATACCAGCATCAAACACACAGCTCTGTGCAGCATCATACCCGCATCCCACACACAACTCTCTGCAGCATCATACCACCATCCCACACGAAGCTCTGTGTGGCATCATACCAGAGTCCCACATACAGCACAGTGTCGCATCATAACAACATCCCACACATAGCACTGAGTGGAATCAGACCAGAATCCCAACCACAACGCTATGCGGCATCACACCAGCATCCCCCACAGAGGACTGTGTGGCATCATACCAGCATCCCCCACACAGCACTTTGTCGCATCATACCAGCATGCCACACAGCTCTGTGTGGCATCATACCAGCATCCCACACACAGCACTGTGTGGCATCATACCAGCATCCCTCACACAGCACTTTGTGGCATCATACCAGCATCCCACACACAGCACTGTGTGGCATCATACCAGCATCCCACACACAGCTCTCTGCGGCATCATACCAGCATCCCCCTCACAGCTCTATGTGGCATCATGCCAGCGTCCCACACACAGCACTCTGTGGCATCATTACAGCATCCCACACACAGTTCTGTGTGGTATCATACCAGCATCCCACACACAGCACTGTGTGGCATCACACCAGCATCCCACACACAGCTCTGTGTGGCATCATACCAGCATCCCACACACAGTTCTGTGTGGCATCGTACCACCATCCCACACATAGCACTGTTCGGAATAACACCAGAATCCCAACCACAGCTCTTTGTGGCATCATACCAGCATCCCACACACAACTCTGTGTGGCATCATACCAGCATAGAAACATAGAAACATAGACTTTGATGGCAGATAAGGACCACTTGGCCCACCCAGTCTGCCCATTTCCCTACCTATTGGATAAGCTGCAGATTCTAGTTAACCAACAGCCTACTTCCTGCAACCCCCCACTATAATTGCCTTATGTCTGTCCCATGCATGTTTGAATTCCCCCATGGTGTTAGACCCCACAACCTCTCCAGGAAGGTGGTTCCATGTGTCCACCACTCTCTCCGTGAAAAATAATTTCCTCACAGTACCCCTGAGCCGTCCCCCCTCTAACTTTAAATTGCCCTTATATTCTTACACATCTCTTTTTCTGAAAGATGTGACTCTCCTGGCCTTTGTTGATTCCCTTGAGGTACTTGAAAGTTTCTATCATGTCCCCCCCGTCCCTCCTTTCATCAAGGGTATACATATTAAGCTCTCTCAGTCTCTCTTCATATGGTTTCTGATGTAGACCCTACACCATTTTAGTTGCCCTCCTCTGGACTGCTTCCATCCTGTCTATGTCCTTGCATAGATGAGGTCTCCAAAACTGCACGCAGTACTCCAGATGGGGTCTCACCAACTGTCTGTATAGAGGGATAACCACTTCCCTTTTCTACTTGTGATGCCCCTCCTATGCATCCCAGTATCCCCTGGCCTCCTTACTGACTTCCACATTGCTTACCCACCTTAGGTCATCTGATATGACTACACCCAGATCCCTTTCCATTATTGTTGTCGTTAGTACTCTCCTGCTATTCTGTACTCTCCTCCTGGATTTTTATTTCCCAGGTGCATTACTTTGCATTTCTTTGCACTGAATCTAAGTTGCCATATGTCTGACCATTCCTCCAATCTTGCCAAGTCCCTTCTCATCATTTCTACCCCCCCTTGTGTATCAACTCTGTTACAGATCTTTGTGTCATCTACAAAGAGGTATACTTTTCCTTCCAGACCCTCTGCAATGTCACCTATAAAGACGTTAAAGAGGACTGGACCCAGTACTGAACCTTGAGGCACTCCACTAGTAACCCCCCTTTCTTCAGAATGTGTTCCATTCACTATTACCTTCTGTGTCCTGTTGTGCAGCCAGTTTGCTACCCAGGCTACCACCCTGGGACCCACTCCCAGGCTGGCTAACTTGATTATTAATCTTTTGTGCGGGACTGTGTCAAATGCCTTGCTAAAGTCTAGGTAGGCCATATCCACAGCCCCTCCCTGGTCAATTACTTTGGTTACCCAGTCAAAGAAATCAATTAGATTCATCTGACATGACCTTCCTGCTGTGAATCCATGCTGCTTTGGGTCCTGTGCCCCGCTGGCCTCTAGGTACTCAACAGTTCTTTCTTTCAAGTGATTCCATCATTTCCCCACCACTGAGGTCAAACTAACAGATCTGTAGTTTCCTGTTTCTGCCCTGCTCCCACTTTGTGAAGGGAACACATCTGCCCTCCTCCAGTCCTCAGGTACCACCCCATCTTCCCATGATTTGTTAAAAGTGTAGTTAGTGGTGTCACTAGGTCCTCCTTAGCTCTTTTAGTTCTAGGGTGAATCCGACAGGCCCCATTGCTTTGTTCACCTTGAGTTTTAAAAGTTCTTTCAGTACTCTTTCTTCTGTAAATGGACTGGCATCAACCCCACTATCCAGAGTGCTTCTACTGTTTGGTTTAGGTAACTCCTCCTCTTCTTCTTTTGTGAATACTGAGCAAAAGTATTCATTCAGTATCTCTGCCTTTTCACTGTCTCCCTCTGCCTCCTCCCCTCTCCTTTATTAATCTTCACTATCCCTCCCTTAACCTTTCTGTGCTCCCTAATGTACCTATAAAAGGTTTTATCCCCCTTCTTAACTGAGTTGGCTAACTTTTCCTCGCTTTGGGCCTTTGCTTTTCTGACTGCCTTCCCACTTCTTTCTGCTTTAATTGATACAGTTCCCTGTCGTGCTCCGTCTGTGATTCCTTATACTTTTTGAATGCAGCCTTTTTCTCCTTAACCTCCTACACCTCTTTTGAGAACCATAGTGGTTTTTATTCCACTTTGTTTTCTTTATTTGTTTCACACAAAGGCTTGTTGCCTCCATGATGACAGTTTTGATTTTACTCCATTGTTCTTCCACCCCTCCTTTCTGGCCATTTGCTAATGCATTCCTCAGGTATTCACCCATTATGCCAAAGTCAGCCCTTCTAAAGTCCAGTATCCTTGTCTTTGTATGGTTTGTCTCCATGGTTGTGTTTATTGTGAAGCACACTGTGCAGTGGTCGCTTGTTCCCAGATGTCTACTGAGTTCTAAATTTGTGATCCTCTCTCCATTTGAGAGTACCAGGTCTAATATTGCTCCCTCCCGAGTGGGTTCCACCACTAGCTGTCTAAGGCATGCCCCCTGTAGGGCATCGAGAATGACCCTGCTCTTGGATGTGGCTGCAGTCCATGTCGCCCAGTTAACATCTGGCATATTCAGGTCCCCCATCAACAGTATCTCCCCTTTTTCAGCTATTTTGAGAATGCCCTCTATCATTTTCTTGTCCGTTTCTTCCCCTTGAGACGGGGTCTGTATACAACCCCTGTGCGGATTGTGATGCCATTCCCTGTCTCCAAGGTGATCCAGAGTTCCTCTTGTCCTCCCCCTTTACTTTTTAGTTCTGTAGCTTTGATCCCTTCCCTTATGTAGAGAGCTACTCCACCTCCTCTTTTACCCTCCCTGTCCCTTCTGTAGATTGTGTACCCTGGTATGTTGACATCCCAGTCATGATTCTCTGTGTACCATGTTTCTGTGATTGCCACAATATCCAAGTGTTCCTCTTCCATCAGGGCTACTAGCTCTGGAAGCTTGTTTCCCAGACTATGGGCATTGGTACTCATTGCCCTCCATTTAATGTTGGCTTTTTAGCCCTTGTTCATTTTTCCATTTACCCCTGTCCTGCCCTCTGTCAAGCTCTGTACCTCAGTGTTTACCCTACTACCTGCCATTTTTTGTGGTGGGAGGCTTGAACTTTCCTGTTTCCTATCAGCACCTCCCCCCTTGGCTAGTTTAAAAGCTTGCCAAGGAAGCCTTTAAACCTGTCACCTAGGAGCGTGTTTCCCTTCCTGGACAGATGCAGACCATCATACCAATATAGACCTTCATCTCTCTAGGTGGACCCCCTGTCCCCAATGAAGCCAAAGCCCTGTGCTCTGCACCAGTTTTGCAACCATTCATTAAACTGCATGGTGTACAGTACCCTAGCCTCACCCCTGCCATAGACTGGCAGCACCTCTGAGAAGGTTACCATGCTTGCTACCTGTCTGAGGCCCCTCCCCAACTCCACAGATTCATCCTGTACTGCACTGATCTCATGCCTAGCTAGGTAATTTGTCCCAAGGTGGACAATGATATCTAGTTTCCACTCCTGTGATGCTGCTTCTGCAATCCTGAGGATTTGCTTCCTGTCCCTCCAAGCCATGGCACCAGGCAGGCACCTTACTTCGTTCTCCTCTCCCTTCCCCAGGTCTACACCCCTAACAATTGAGTCCCCTATCAGAAGCTGTTTCTTTCCCCTGTGGTGTCCCTTGCCACCCTTTTGTGGGTCTCCCTTGTGGATGTCCCCAGCATTCTTCTTGGTCTCCAATGAGGGTGTCATCATAGTGGAACCTTGATTTGCCAGACTGACATATGATTTGTGTAGAGGTGCAACCCGAGGGCTACACCTCTGTTCCACCACCCTCACCCTCCTACACACAGTTCTGTGTAGCATCATACCAGAATACCACATACAACTCTGTGTGGCGTCATACCAGCATCCCCCACACAGTGCTGTGTGGGATTATAATAGCATCCCACACAGCTCTGTGTGGCATCATACCAGCATCCCACACGCAGCACTGTGTGGCATCATTGTAGCATCCCACACACAATTCTGTGTGGCATCATACCAGCATCCCACACACAGCACTGTGTGGCATCATTCCAGCATCACACACACACAGCACTGTGTGGCATCATACCAGCATCCCCCACACAGTGCTGTGTGGCATCATACCAGCATCCCACACACAGCTCTGTGTGGCATCATACCACCATCCCACACATAGCACTGTGTGGCATCATTACAGCATCCCACACACAGTTCTGTGTGGCATCATACCAGCATCCACACACAGCACTGTGTGGCATCATACCAGCATCCCACACACACAGTTCTGTGTGGCATCATACCAGCATCCCACACACAGCACTGTGTGGCATCGCACCAGCATCCCACACATAGCACTGTTTGGAATCACACCAGAATCCCAACCACAGCTCTTTGTGGCATCATACCAGCATCCCACACACAACTCTGTGTGGCATCATACCGGCATCCCACACAGAGCACTGTGTGTCATCATACCAGCATCCCACACACAGCACTGTGTGGCATCATTCCAGCATCCCACACACAGCTCTGTGTGGCATCATTCCAGCATCCCACATACAGCACTGTGTGGCATCATTCCAGCATCCCACACACAGCGCTGTGTGACATCATAACAGCATCCCACACACAGTTGTGTGTGTGGCATCATGCCAGCATCCCACACACAACTCTGTGCGGCATTATACATGCATCTGCTGGAGCACTGTGTGGTGTCGCTCAGCATCCCCAACACAGTGCTGTGTGGGATCATGCCAATCCAGCCACAGCACTGTGTGGCATCGTTGCAGCATCCCACACACAATTCTGTGTGACATCATACCAGCGTCCCACACACAGCTCTGTGTGGCCTTATACCTGCATCCCACACACAACTCTGCGGCATCATACCAGCATCCTACACACAGCTCTGTGTGGCATCATACCAGCATCTCACACAGAGCACTGTGTGGCATCATACCAGCATCCCCCACACAGAGCTGTGTGGGATCATACCAGCGTCCCACACACAGCTCTGTGTGGCATCATACCAGCATCCCCCACACAGCTGCATTCTCTGGATTAGCAGGCACCAGCCCAGCAACTTCCCAAACATAGCTATATATACACCAGCAAACCAGCAAACCAAGCAATCCAAAATCCCACACACTGCAATATGAAACATCTTAACAACGGCCCACACAAAGCAGTATGCACCAGCTAAAAAACTGTATGTGCCAGACCACCAATATCAAACAGCATTATGCAACAGCCCAGAAACATCCCACACACAGCTGTATGTACCCGCAAGGCAACATCCCACACACGGCTATATACATCAGTCCAACAACATTCCCAGCACAGTTGTATATACCAGTTCAACAACATTCCCCACACAGCAGCGTTCACCAACTCAATGATATCCTAAACATAGTAGTATGCCTCAGCTCAACAACATGCTAACTGCGTCAGTAAAGCAGTACTACCCTGCAAAGGTAAGGGTCACTGGTCAGCTCTCCAAAGGAGCCCCATCCTATCCTTGCACCACTCCTGATCTATGACAGCTTGAGCTGGTTTATCTTTCTGGCATTAAGCAGCACAGAGTCTCCAAGGCCATTGTGACACACCTAATCCTCTGTCCCCCCACCCCGAAATTGAGTACTTGCTATTTTTCACTTTATTCAGAGTGTGTATATATTTTTAGTACCTAAAAACAGAAGGTTCTACTTGGCTGTAATTACTTTTTAGGATCCTTGACTGTCAGATGCACATTTTAAAGCTTATTCTTAGTGCCTTTACCATACCATACCAAATAAGTGTATGCTAATTCTAATTGGAAAGGTTATGCTTGGAATTCGATGGCCAAGCAGCCAACCACTCCCACTTCCTGAGCTATATAAGCAGTTCCTGTCAGCCTCATTGTGAAGCACTTTTTCTTTGCAGCCGAAGGCTCTGTTGGTTTGTTCTCTGAGCTGGTTGGGGCCTACCCCCCCCAACCTGCTGCTCCTGCTTGTCTGCTGGATTTCTGGGGGGGTTTTCTGCTTCTTTTTTGTATTTTGCCTTCGGCTGCGCATGCTTCTTCTGTCTTTGTTCCCTGTTTTCTGTGTTTGTGTGTCTTTGGTTTAGTTTTGGGGGGGGCTTTGTTCTACACTCCTGGCATACTGCTACTCCAGAGCTCATACTTCTTCCTTTCAGTTACTCACAACTCACATTGCTTTCCGTTGCAACACTCAATTTCTTGCAATGCAACTACAAACATTATCTGTGTGTTCAGCTCAGCCATAGCTGCTTTCCATGTTGCGTATTTGCTTTCACCTGATTCTGCCTCACACTGAACCCTGGCTATTCAGCTAAACTATGCTCAACTTATTCTACTTGCCTTATTGGTGCAGTTCATTGCACTGCCTGTGATAGCTGCTTTCAGAGTATTGTGCCTCCTTTATTTTATGTTTATTGCAGTTTGCAACTCAGTGTATTCAATACAGATGCTGCTTCTATGTTTGTACACCTGCTTCACGCTCTGAACCTTGCTATGCAGTTCAATCCTGTTATTCCCTTTATATACTGCTGTTCTACTCTGAGGTTAGCTAAAGCTCCTGCTGAGGCTATTAACTAGCTTTAATTTCTACATGTGGTTCTTGGCCCTTCCTTCGCTTCCTTGTTTGTCCTACAGCGGGGACTGGGAGGTGTTTGGGGGGTTGTGGCCCATGTGGCTAATTATTTCTGTTTTAAATCCTATCTTCGCCACTGAAAGTCCTCAGAGTTTGTCACCTTGATTTGGCTTTGCAATGCCTGGCTGGCTTGCTCCACTATTCAGTGTTGTTTCATTGCTACTATGTTATGCAGACCTACGTGCAGGTCCACTTATTACTACTCTGTTACTGACCTACGTGCAGGTCCACGCTTGCTTACGCAATCGTTGCGCATTGCTTACGCAAACCATTGCTTCATGCCTACTGCCATCCCTTTGGATTCAGCCTCTGATTCTGCTGCACTCAATTCTGCATTCGACCTTGCAAAGTCTCAGCACTTAATGCTCATTACGATCTCAGCATGCCATGCTCATTCAGCTCGCCAGCTTTTCAGCTCTCAATCAATTTCTGGGGCATGCTAGCCATTCTATTCTGGTGCAGGGCTCCTTGCAGCTGATGGTCTCACTCTGCATTTTGTCCGCATCTTGAGCATGCCCAACTTGGGGCGGGATCCTTCTCACCTGGCCCATAGCTGGAAATGTCCTTGCCCTGGCTTTAGCTGCCTGCTACACTACAGCAGCTCCAGGTGTTGAATTTAAGACTAGCGGTGAAGGGTGGTTACAATGATCTCCTTTGGCTCTAGTGTTCCACTATAATGGTTAGCCATTGACTTTAGTGGTTTCCCTAGCAAGGCACCTTCACCGCATTCTCCCTATGACTGCCTCTGGTTTACCTGGTTTGAGTTTAGGGTAGGTAGGCCAGGTGAGTGCCTCAGCAGTCACTGCTTTCCTCCTCTACCTTGGTTGCATGTATTGTTGCAGAGTTTTCTGGCAACCATCCATGGCGTTCCCGCTAGAGGGTTTGAGTGAGAGCCTTCCTCCAAATTGGAATTTTTTCCACTTCCCTTTAATTGGGTTTTCAAAATTGCAGCTGCAGAGCCATCGCTAAAGAAACTATCCCAAGCCTGGAGGGAAGGCGACCTAGGCCTTGGATCCCCAGAGATTTTCTCTTTATGTTTTTTTTCTCTCTCCTCCATTGCCCCAGGTCTTAAATTACCTAAGTACTTCCTGGAACTATGGCCAATATCTGTAAAATAGTTTCATTGAACACCCTGGGCTTGGTCTCACACATTAAGAGAAAGAAGGTTTTAAGTTATGTACACAAGCAGAAGGCTGATATTGCCTTTCTTCAAGAGACCCACTTAGTGCCAACTGAAGCCATCAAATTGTGTAAGGGTTGGTTAGCACAGGTCGAACATAATTGTTTTAACTCCAAACAAAGACGAGTAGCTATTCTGATTAGAGTGATTCTGTGAGGTTTCACAGATGCCTTTTTCATGTAGTATGTCATTGCTGCCCATACTTCAGATGTTGCAGCTGCAATTTGTTTTGTAAAAAAAACCGTCATCTTCATTTTATGTTATGTTTTATTCGCACTTTGTCCTCCAGTTTTCTGTGTGCGGCCACACCCCCAGAATGATGTCATGCAAGGGAACTGTCAATGTTTTAAATAAAAAATAATATGTAGATATATGTAGCAAGGCATTGTGGGTACAATAAAAAGTTGTTTTCCAGCTTCCTTACTCTGAAGTGCAGTCTCATATTTCTGTAGTGGTTTCACCAATAAATTAATTAAGTGACTACACAATGACAAAGCACATGGTCCAGATGCTATCCCACAAGAGATTTACAAACAGCTGTGTCCACAGATAGCACCAGTACTGCATTAAGTTTTTCAGGAGACATGGGGCAATCAAACTCTGCCAGTCTCCATGACTGTGGCCTACGTCTCAAAAAGGAAAGGACCTGCAGGACTGTGCAAACTATAGGCCCAGTCCTTTACTGAACCAGGACTATAAGATCATGGCCAAAATCTTAGCAGGCAGGATACAACTGGCTTTAAGCAAACTAGTGAGAAAAGAACAGGTCGGATTTCTAAATGGAAAATCAGGCGCTAACAATGTGAGAAGGTTAATTAACCCAATCTGATTTTCCAATAAAAATGAGATTCCTGCAGTTGCTGTCTCTCTAGATATGGTGAAAGCATCTGACTCTCTCAGCTGGGATTTCATGCATGCTGCATTAAGACAATTTGACCTGAGTGAAAACTTCATGAGTTGGGTTGCTCTGTTGGAAGATTACAGCCTGTAGTTCAAGGGGCAGTGCAATTGGCCACACCCCGTTCAGCCTATTTAAGGGCTGCTCTCCTCACTCCACACACAAGCATTTTTTCCTTGCAGCCAGAGGCTCTGTCCATGCTCTCTCTGGCCCACTCTTTCCCTGAGCCCTGCCTCCCTCCCCCCACTGTGTTTGCCTCCTCCCTTCCTTCTTGTTGGACTCTGCTGGCTGTACTAGACTCCCTGCCTGATATGTACTTCTCTTGCTTCTGGGTCAGTACTTTTGCCTTTGCCTTCTGCAGTCCATGTTTTGCCTCTTGTTGCAGTCTGTGCTTCTGTCTCAGTTGTTTGTTCTCCCTACTGTTCCTGTGGTCCTGTTTGCTTCATCTGCTTTTTGGACTTTTCTGGTATGCTAGTGCCCCTCTGTTTGCAGTGTTATACTTAGCTGCATTGCTAATTAAGCTCTCAGTTCATTTATCATACTTCAGCAATCTCTCTTTCTCTGTACTAGGTGCCTGTGTGCTCTCAGTTCCAGTTGCTGTTTCCATGCTGCAGTCCCTGTGCTCCTCACCTCAATTGTTGGCACCTGCCTTTAGTACTGGCTCCCTTAGCAGCTATCACTCTGTCTCATTCCCCTGCCTGCTCTAGCAGTGTTCTTCCCTACTGCATCACTCCTCACTTCTATGTTTGTGTTATTTAGGCTCATTTATTGCCCATTTATTGCTACCCCCACTTTTACCAAACCTTACTTTACCAAACCCACAGCAGGCTGTTTCTGATGATAACCTAATCCTGCTTTCGTGGCTGGCACATATTTACCTTATTTCATTAGCTGTTTGGTGTCGTTGCACCAAGTTCATGGCTTCTTTGTTTCTCCTATGGTGGGGGACTGAGGAGTCACAGCAGGCTTCGTGGCCCCAGGCAGTGGGAGCAGCTTCCTATTTGTCATGTATTGTATAAGCCCCTGGCTCACCCAGCCTCCTCCTGCTGCTCCGCATAGCCTTTATAGCACTACATAACCAGAGATTCCAGGCAACTCTCTGCCTAAGGGCTTCTGGCTCTACCCAGCCTTCTATCAGCCCTTCCCTTATATTATGCACCTGGTTTACATAGTCATCCCCACCTTCTTGTCCCTTACACTACTAGCAATGCTCAACCCCTTCCAAGTCTGGCAGCATATCATGTTTACTTGCTTCAAATCGCACCTCCTACTGTACTGGCTTTGCAGCTTCCTCCAATCTAACCGGCTTCACAGCCTCCTCCTCTCCAACCATCAACCCTGGGCTTCGCCCAGCCTCGCTGTTCTCTTTTTCATAGCATACAGTTCAATTCACTCCCAATTTGGATTCCTAATGGACTTGGTCAACATGCATTCCTGTCGTTGACAAATGCTGTTTGCCTTGCCTAGACCCATGAGATGGTCCATATTGCTCAGCCTGACCTATGTACAGGTCTCTCCCTGTCAGCTCTCATCCAGTCAAGACCCACAAGAGGATCCACAGTGCTCAGTCTGACCTATGTACAGGTCTTGCCATGTCCGCTATCATCCATCATGACCCATGTGCTGGTCCCATGCTCATTAAGACTCACTCTTCCACATTTTGGAGACATGTTAACTATATCAGTGTGCCAGTGTGGCAGTGTCAATGGCTCAGCAGGTAGCACACTCACCTATGAGGCCGGGAGATCAGAAGGTTGTGGGTTCTATCCCCACACTAGGCACTTGGGTTAAATCCCAATACTGACACTGTAGTGCTGCATGAGGAGGGGTGCTGTCTTTTGGATTACACATTAAATTGTGGTCCCATCTGCCTGTTCAGGTGGATGGTAAAGATCCCATGGCACTTTTCAAAAAGAGAAGGGGAATTTTTATTAAAACGTAAAAACAAAACAGTATTACTTCACACAAAATCAGAACAGAAAAAAGTGGGAGGCAGTATAGCGCAGTAGTTTAAGGCTCTGAGCTGAAAATCTGGTGACATCCAACAGACCAGACCTGGGTTTGAATCCCACAGTTTCCACTTGCATACTGTGTGACCCTGAGCAAGTCACTTAACTTCCCTTTTCACCTGTAAAACAACTTTCAGCTTAGTGTGCTACTTCTGGTTAAACAACTAAAAAAAAAACATAAAGAAGTGTTACATCATAGAGTACCCCAAAGAAAGTTCTTTCTTGTTTTTTGGTTTTTTTCAAACTGAAAAGCAAAGTATCAACAGAAAAAATATTACAGCATATAAAACAAAAAAAAAGAAAGGAGAAGAACCAATCACTTAAGCAGGTATGACATCAAACAATAAGTTCAAATGATAAAGGAAAAAAAAACATTGCAACCCAAGTACCCCCTTCCCCACTTAGGACCACAACAAAAATCAAAAGTCCTTGTAGAATGGAAAAAACTGAAAGGAAAAATGATAATTAAATACTGTACAATAAAAAAAGAAACCCATATCAAACATGCTAAACAAATTTTCAAAAGGTAACTAAAAAAATCTGCATCTCAAAATATCGGATGCCAATATCTTTCCCAGATACCCCTCTTCAAAGTGACAAATTCAGTTGTTTGTAAATGAAAAAGATCATTATAAATTAAATAAAACAATTCTTAATTCAGTAATTTGTTGCTGTTGAAACAAAAAGTGACATCTAACCTGCCAGATCCAATGTGAAAGAACAGCTGAATTAGCATTAGGCGTACTGGTACTATACCTAATCCAAGTATTAGGGAAATACCATGATATAACTGTATGGGTAATAAAGATTGAAAACGGTGCAGCTTCTAATGGTCTTGCCACACTGTCCAAAATTCTAGGATAATAGGACAATCAAAATATAAGTGGTCCATTGTCTCAACCTGCACTGTACAAGAGCGTCTCAGGCAAAATCTATCAGTTAGGGCTTTGTGCTTATGGTTCCCTCCAGTATTATCCGACCATGAGCACCCAGCCACACTGGATCCCACATATGTTTGGGGATTCTGCGTTCAAAAAGCCTCCCTAAAATAAGCTAATGATCCACATCCGGAAAACTAGAAAAAGGTTGCTCGATAAAAAATGTTTCCAAAATTTCATATACAAAGCTCGCCTAGACAACAGCAAAACATCCCAAGCCTACAAGTCCCATTTTTTTATGGCATTAAAAAACAACCCCCCAAGCAGGAGAAAGAGTATAGCACCTCTTATTTTCATGCAGGAAAGCAGAAGCTTTCCATTCACTCAAGATGTCCTGTAAAGCTAAAGCTACCCCAGGACCCCAAAGCTCACATACATTCTGAACAATAGGTTTCAAATTTGTGCTAATAAAGGCAGAAAAAATAAAACAACTGGATGAATCATCCCTACACCCCCTTTGTATCAGTCCAAGTAAAGAACATTACATTTAATGGGGTTCAATCTGCTGCCCCAAAAACAGGAAAAAAAAAAGGGTCATTACCTCCGGCTCAAATTATTTTGGTAAGGGGAAGATGTGGCTAACAAAATGAAAACCGGGGATCAGGAAGGATTTGATCATGTAGATCCATTTTAATTTTCCCATACGCCATTTATGCCACCTATTAACTTTGTCTCTGCCTCTAAGCACAATTCCCAGTTATAGGCTGCTACGTCACCAATGCCAAAATAAATATCCAACATTTTCCGAGGGGACTGGGAAACCAGTATACCTCCAATGGAAATATCAGGAACAGGAGAACTAGAAATACTTAAACAAAAACTCTTTGAGGTATTGACCTTGGAATCAACAATACTCACAAAATGAAATTAATATATTACACACCAAGTCCCCAGCACTAATGGTTGGGGTGGGGGCACATAAGTCGTCCACATAACCTATAACCTTCAGTTCCCCTATTCCTGGGCAACCAACACCATGCAACAGTGGAGATCTATGCAATACTCTGAGGATCAGATCTAAGGCCAAGACATATAAAATGGGGCTCAAGGGGTAGCCTTGCCGAACCCCTCGCCATGTAGGACAAGCCTTCCCAACCCAGCCATTTACAAAAGGACGCACATAAGCCAAAGCATAGCAAGTCTGCAGCCAATTAATAAACACCATCGGAATACCAAAAGCAGACAATGCGAGCCATGTAAAATCCTGAGAAAGACGATCAAAGGCTTTTTCCTGATCGAAATTCAGTAAGTACCCTGCAGTGAAATGGAAGCACTTCTGGTCAAATAAGCAATATAAGGGCATCTTAAATAGAATGCCCTGGCACAGAACAGAATTGTGAGGGATAGAGTAAAATGTCCGTAACCGAATGTAGCCTGTTACACAATAATTTGGCAAGGAGTTTAAAATCAGTGTTTAACAAGATGATGAGCCTCCAGTTTTCTATGGAAGACCTATCTTTCTTCTTAAATAAAAAAAAATCATCAAACCAGCATACATAGTCAGAAATAGCATCATCATCCAAAAAAACATTAAAAACATCAACCAAAACATCTGGAATTAAATCCCATAGAACCTTATCAAATTCAACAGGCAGGCCATCCAGGCCAGGAGCCACTGTATCCCTTAAATCTTTAAAAACTATGGCCAGTTCTTCCTTAGAAAATGTACCAATCAGAATCTCAGACTGGGTGGGGTTCAGTCGGGGAAGACTGGCTGCATCAAGAAGAGCAGTCATATCACTTGAAGCAGAAAAAGACAAAACAAATTGGGAAGAAATACATCTTTCCAAAACTGCAAGAATATCCTCATTATTTGACACTAAAGAGCCGGTCTCATCCTGAATACTCACCACGTGCCTAGCATTCAATCTCTGTTTACAGTCATCGAAAGGGTTAGTCTGCTCTTTCCTTCCCTGCGTGCCAAAGTGCTGTTCTATTTCCAAGGACTTCTGTCTGTTGTATTGGAAATGTAAGAGCTCTCGTTTTAGATCAGCAGTCTCTACATCATAGCACTGCCATCCTTTCGCAGACAAAGACGTCAATTCAATGAATTAGTTCCATAACTGTGTATAATGGTGATGTCTGTCACATGCCAAATGGGAGTACTGCTTAAAGAAATCCACTAAGTACATTTTAGTATCCTCCCACCATTATACATGGGAGTTGTACAAAAACCACACCGACTCTCTTTCCTGTAGGATATCCGTAAGGGACTGAAGAATGTCTGGATTTCCTGATAGACTAGAATTTAGTCTCCAGACCACTTTACCGGGCAGTCTGTCCACGTGTGGTGAAACCAACACTCCGATCAAACAGTGGTTGAAAGTTTCTATGGGAAGTGTATTCAATGTTGCTATGGATAGTAAGGGAGATAGAAAGCAATAATCCAGCCTGGAAAACACATCACTGAGACCAGCTTGTCGAATTAAAGTCCATAATTCACTACTGTCACAATAAGTTTTACTCTAAGGTCTGCCCAGCTGTAAATTTATATTAAAGTCACCTCCCAACAGAACTAATCGACTGGTAAACAAATAAAGGCATACTTTTTGTAGTAAAGTCACTTGAAGGGCTTTCTGTTGAGGGGCATAAATATTGATTAATCTGCAATGAACCCCTTGAATTATGAGGTTTAGGAGCAGAACCCTACCAGGCTCAATGTCCAACAATTTTTGAACTGTATAATTGGAGAAAGTAAAACAAATTCCTAATCCTGAACACAATTCCATGCCCAGAGACTAAAAAGATTCCCCTTTGTACTGTTGCCTTGAGGTCTGGTGTGCATCCTAGGCAGTATACAATCTAGTATCCTGTAGGGAAAAAATATCGAAAGGTAAAGAGTCCAGTACTGCATACATAGCTTTTTTCTTATAATCTGAATGGATACTATTTACATTTAAACTAGCAAGATGCAAAGTTAATGCAGCTAGAAAGAAGAAAAAAAAGAAGGGGGAGGAAGGGAAAACACAGGAAGTTTTTTTCTTGGTAACCCTAGTGGATCTCTTCCTGACAGGAAGTGGGGGCTCCATGCCAACCTGTCCACCCTAATTGATCAGGGGCTCACTGTGGGTTGATTGAATAGAAACATCTGAATTCTTAGAAACATAAACTTTGACGGCAGATAAGGACCACTTGGCCCACCCAGTCTGCCCATTTCCCTACCTATTGGATAAGCTGCAGATTCTAGTTAACCAACAGCCTACTTCCTGCAATCCCCCACTATAATTGCCTTATGTCTGTCCCATGCATGTTTGAATTCCCCCACTGTTTTAGACCCCACAACCTCTCCAGGAAGGCGGTTCCACGCATCCACCACTCTCTCCATGAAAAACAATTTCCTCACATTACCCTGAGCCGTCCCCTCTAACTTTAAATTGTGCCCCTCGTTCTTACACATCTCTTTTCTGAAAGATGCTACCCTCCTGGACTTGTTGATTCCCTTGAGGTACTTAAAAGTTTCTATAATGTCCCCCCGTCCCTCCTTTCATCAAGGGTATACATATTAAGCTCGCTCAGTCTCTCTTCATATGGTTTCTGATGTAGACCCTGCACTATTTTAGTTGCCCTCCTCTGGACTGCTTCCATCCTGTCTATGTCCTTGCATAGATGAGGTGTCCAAAACTGCACGCAGTACTCCAGATGGGGTCTCACCAACTGTCTGTATAGATCCTCCATTATATCACCCCCAACTCTGCAGGGGTTCATAAGGATTGGACACAACTGTAACAGAAGAAGTAATGGGGATCACATTCATTTTAGGCAAAATCCATTTTTTAGGAACAGGTTTAAAGTCAGCAATAACATCCATCGAAACAGCAGGTACCGGATCAGGCTCCAGGTCAAGGACCACAGCAGGGGGAGTGGGGCATAACCCTCTCAAGAGGGGGATTTTTAGCTGCTTCAAACCAACAGCTGAGGGAGGATGCTGAAGTAGATCAGAATCTTATGAAACAACCTTAAAGGGTGTAAGAGAAAGTCCAGAATCACTGTCCATCTGAAAAAGGTGAGGTACTGGAGGGGAATGAGTATCCGCCATGGGGGCCTTAGATCTTGAAAAACAGGCCTTTGCAGATTTTTTTATATAAAAATTATGTTCTGCATAGTCTTAAGTGTTGTGGGCAGCCCAAGGACAGGAGGAAAAAACATGTTCCTCAGAGCCACAGAGATTACATGTTGGGGGAACAGTGCAAGTGGTGGCAGAATGGCCCAAAACCCCACACACTGAACACTTAAGCTGATCACAATCAGAGTTGAGATGCGTCATGGCCCCACACCTATAGCAGGAGTGGGGCTGGCTGGGGTAAAATAAAATACCCAATCACTGCCTAAATAGGAACAGTTGGGCAGGTGTTAGATGCCATCCTCTGTGAGTTTAAGCTGAACTGCAAATTTCCACCCCCCCAGTCCGAAAACCATTATCAATAATGGCATTGGGTATACCATTCACTGTGCACCTCTGTTCTAACCAATACAGAATGTCCAAAACATTGACTCCTTCATTTCGGAATAAAACAGTGATTAGTTTTGCTGTAGGTCTGGTAATCGGAATGGCCACAAAAGGTTTCCAGATAAGTAGATGTTTCACCGTGTAATAGGTGGCCCAGAATTTATTCAAGAGAGTGGCCAACTGAAAACTAACATCAAAATTGTGATCTCCAGATGCGTGGATAAATGCTTAAACCTCTGCTGGTGTAAAGTGGAGGGAGTCTAATATTAAATGCTTGCCAACATAATTACGGTCAGGTGGGAGATCAAGCCCCCTTTATAGTAAATACGGATCACAAAACAGCATTTAGCCCCCTCCTCTGGTTTTCTGAAAAGACTAGCATACCTTGCAGGCTTGCTATGGGCCCTAGGCCCTCTCATGTCCCCGAATCAGAAGTATCATGAGTAGATCATGAATAATTAGAGTCTTTACCTGCAGCTGTCTGAGGAGACTGTGTGTAGATAGAGTGCAAAGGCTGCTCTGTTTCATGGCCCCCAGGTAAACTGCACCCATTAGACACTGACTGCTGCACTGGCAATGAGTCAGCATCTGACGCAGTAGCATCAAAGGGATGTGCCGCACCCTTTGATCATACTGCCACTGAAGCTACTGAGACATGCAGGCCATCTGGATTCTCAAGTTCATCAGCATGTATTGCAGTGGGAGATTTAGGCATACCCACAGGCACAGGTGATCTGGTCAATGGGATGTCGGGATCGGGAATCCAAATGTTGTCCTGTAAAATCCACCCCGCTCATTGCAGAGCCATTTCAGGTTTCCAAGTTGTATTATCCACAGAGAAAGGCCATAAAATAGAATCAGAAAGTGGAGGTGGAGAAACGGGAGCCTTGAGGGCCAATGGGTCTGGGTCCAATCCAGGTTTGTCAAATAAACCCTTTTTAATAATAGGAACAGTGGGACTGAGCCCAGAATTCTTTGTTTTCTTTTCATCATCAAGATGAGTTTGCCTCAAGTCAAATTCCTTTTCTCCTTCCACAAGCATATGCATTAAATTGGATTCTTCATGCTGCAACAAGTCATCTTCAGGTGAAGCCACAACCATGTTTTCTGAAGCAGAAGTAGTAAAAAGTTCGGTCCTGGTATCACAAACAGCAGGCTACTGCAGAACACCACCTTCCCCCTGCACACCCTCAGACTGACTGAGAGGATCCATAGCGAACTTTGAACAAGGGGTCCCCCTATTAGCAAGAGCAGGGAAATTTCCCCAGTGCCCTGGCCAAATTTCCCCCATTCACTAAAATACCTCCAACAGCTTAATCTGGTTCAAGGTCAGTTGGTATTCATCTGTATCCCCTTCCCCGGGTCATGCCTAAAAATAGGCAAAATTTGTCTAGTGCACTTACCCAGTCAACAAAAACTAAAATAAAAAAAAAATAAAATAAAATAAAAAAAAAGTATCCATTACTTCCAGGACTCAGGGCTAGCCCTGTGGCTGATGGTCTCTCTCTTTCTCTGCACCTCGAAGTCTGCATCTTTAGCATGCAAAGCTTGGAGCAGGGTCCTTCTCACCTGGCCCATAGTTGGGAATGTCCTTGCTCTGGGTGGACCTTCAGTCATCAACCTTACCGACGGCACCTCTCGATGTAGCACTGAAGACTTCAGTGGTGAAGGGGTGAGGCTCTCATGGGAATGGCCCCTTTAGCTTCCCGAGCAGGTTTGGAGGCACCCTTTAAAGCTATTCTCCCTACAACCACCTCTGGTACATTTGGTTTGTTCTTAGATCAGTAGGGTGGCTGAGCACCTAGGCAGTCGTTACCCTTCTCCTCCCACCTTGGAGGTTGACACCGAAATGCCCTGGTGTTGCAGAGTTCACTTGCAACCTTCCACAGCATTCCCATTAGAGGGATAGAGCAAGAGTGTTCCCCAAAATTGCAGTTCCCCTGGATTGGTTTACTAAATTGCTGTAGCAGAGCCGTCACTAAACAAAACTGTCACAAAGCCTGGAGGGAAGGCAACCTAGGCCTTGGATCCCCAGAGGTTTGCTCCACAAGGGGGCTTTTCCTCTCCTCCATGCCAATGGTCATAATACTAGTTAGGCATAGTTGTAGCCCTTAGATCACTTAGTTAGGTTTCTGCTGTTGGAAGGAGTTGGGTGGCTGCCCCGTAATTGTCCCTTCTCCCCCTTTGGCTGTTCTTTCTCTCCTTAGGAAGTCAGGCCTCCACTCCTTACAGTCAGACCTCTGAGCGGGTCACTATTCACCTGTTGTTTCCTGCCTACTCTACTCAAACAATATGACCAACTGACCAATGCTACCAACTGAACCCATACTACCAACCGACCTATGTATAGGTCTTCGACTCCGATAAGTGTTCACTACCGTGTATGCTTTGCTCAACACTCTTTTTGGGCTTCTTCCTAATGTAGCTTTAACCAAGGGAATCACACCCACGACACCTTAAGAGGTGGAACCCTCACCTAGGGTTCCTTGCCTCTGTACCCCTACAGGGTGGTATATCCCACAGATAGACAGGTGAACAGCCAATGATTATCTATGTTACACAAACATGAAACTAGTTGCACAGGCACATTGAATTGGAAGGCTACAGCTAGTAGTTCAAGGGGGTGGTGCAAGTGGCCATACCCCCATTCAATCTATTTAAGGGCTGCTCTCCTCACTCCACACACAAGCATTTTTTCCTTGCCACTCCATCCACCCCTCCTCCTCCAGCTGCATGCCTCTCTCTCCCGTGGGCTTCTTTCTAAGGTACCTTTAGCTAAGGGAATCACTCTTATGGAATCTCAAGGGGTGGAACCCTCCCCTAGGGTTCCTTGCCTTTGTACCCCTACAGGGTGGTATATCCCACAGATAGAGGCGAACAGCCAAAGATTATCTGCGTTACACAAACATGGAACCAGTTGCACAGGCACATTGAGCTATGTAATAACCCTAAAACGATAGTCATAACCAATGAGACAATCTTCTCTCCCTTTAATCTTTTACGGGGTACTAGGCAAGGGTGTCCTCTTCCCCCAAGGTGTTCATTTTGTCCATCGAACCCCTGATTTGGGTCATTATGTACTCCCCCAAAATACATGGAGTCAAAATTGGAAAGATTTCACACACTGTATTTGCTTACACAGATGATCTCCTGCTAACCCTTAGTAGGCCACTAGATTCTTGTTCAATGATGGAAGCACTCCTTCAAGATTATGGTACCATATCAGGAATAACAGTAAATAGAAATAAAACTCAGTTGATACCACTCTTATGCCCAAAAATTCTAGAGATCAGTTTCGGAAACCTACTCCAAACTCAAGTGTTAAAAAATACAATTCAGTATTTAAGAATTACGTTCAGCAAATAACTTAAAATCGGCAGCTGACCTCAATATACTACCCTTGCTAAAGGAAATTTAGGGGGACCTAGAAAGATGGGAAAAACTTAATCTATCATTACTGGGGAGAATTAATTCTATTAAAGTGACAGTGGCCCTGAAATTATTCAATGTATTTCAAAACTTATAATATTCATCCACAAAAAATATTTTTAAAGGATAGAACACTCCATGCGAAGATTTCTATTGGGAGAGAAGCCACCCCACCTCCCTATTAACAAACTTAGAGCTCCTCTGGAAAGTGGAGGCCTAGCTCTACCTTGGCTACAGAAATATCACTGGGCATTCCTTGCCAAGCAATCACTGCAGCACTACCAAAACTCAGGTGTATCTGATGACCCATTATGGTTCAGTGTAGAGTCTCGGCTCCTGAGACTGTACCACATATTAGACTTCATTTTTATCCCTGTTCTGGACACTGTTAAAGATAATCCCATAATTGTTGGTACCATCACAATACTTTGGAAAGTTTATTTACAAATCCACTCAAACTTTGCCCCGAATCCTGAATTTCCCTAATGGAATAATCCCTATCTACCATACAATGGTAGGATGCTAAAGGACCCTGGCTGAGGAAGACTGGGAGTCCTCTGTCTTTGTGATGTCTTGGATAAAGACGCCCAAATGCTGAGTACATTTAGTGAGCTAAGGCAGAAATTTGGAATACAGCAATTCCACTTCTGCATTTACTTACAGCTTAGAGAAGCTCTAAATAAAACTCTATATACAAACCTCCATGCTAAAAACTCCCCAGAATGGATACAGTTCAGGAAATTTGCAACAATAAGAAAAGGAGCAAGTATTTTGTACAAACTCTTAACTCAACCTAGTGATGGATTAACAGACTCTGCTAAAGGGAAATGGAAAAGTGAATTTAATGTCACCATCACCGAGTCAGAACGACTCTGTATGGGTTAATGCGAAACTCTCCAGCAAAGAGACATGAGGGAAGCTTATCCAATATAAGATTTTTGCACTAATTCTACTACTCCCCATACAAATTACATGATAGGCATGCCCCCCCATAAAAAAGCATAAAATCAAAGGCCGCTGTAATCCCTGGTTTTCTCCGGACCTCCTTGAGCTTCTGAATGCCAGGGACCATCTATGGCACAGGTCTAGGTCCCTGTGTAACCAGGCTGACATCCAGAGGTACAAAGCGGCTAGAAACAACTGCATGAAGGCTATTTGTGCAGCTAAAAATCAATATTGTAAGGAAGTGCTGTCTCAGACCTGGAATGATGGCAGAAAATTTTGGACTAACCTTAAAGAGGTCACTGGGAGAGACCTCAGATCTGCCCCTACCATGCTTAACATTGATGGTGTACCCTCACTCGACCCCAAACTTATTGCTAACACTTTTAATAATGCCTTCATGGACCTGAGTGGTGTCCTGCCACCTGGCTACTTCTCTCACCCACTCACAAGTGACTACTCTGGGAAAGAGACTCAGCACCCTTCTCATTCTCCTTTCTACTTCAAAACACTCTCAGCCCATGAAGCTAGGAATTACCTACTCAAGGTATTAGGGAAATCAAGATTTAGTGATGACTCCCTGGATCTTGTTTCTAGCCCTTACACTGGATGAAATTCTGTCACCGCTAACACATATTATTAACATGTCACTTAGTTACCCTCAATTCCCTCAGAAATGGAAATCTGCCACTGTGACACCAGTTCATAAATCTGGGGATTGCACAATTACTGAGAACTACAGTCCTATCTCTATCCTGCCCCCACTCTCGAAAGCTCTTGAGTGTATAGTGGCTGACCAACTGGTTGAATACTTAGAAAAATATCATCTACAATACCCACAACAACACGGGTTCAGAAATGGTCATAGTACCATTACTGCCCTTCTGGAGTTCACAGGCTTTATTCACCACTCCTTAGATCAAGGACACTTGGTCAGTGCTGCTTTCATTGATTTAACCAAAGCTTTCGACACAGTGAGTCATGCCCTCCTGGTCGAACAGCTTACCACCATTGGCCTAGCTCATGACAGTGTAGCCTGGTTTGAAAGTTACCTGCACAACTGTACACAGCAGGTAAAGATTGGTAATACCCTCTCAGATAGCAAACCCGTCCTATCTGGGGTTCCTCAAGGGTCCATCTTCGGCCCTCTTTTGTTTAGCATTTTCCTCAACAACCTTCCTTCCTTACTCCTGTCAGGGTTACATCCTTTTATATGCTGATGATGCTGTCCTGTTTACCAGTGATCCAGACCCTAAGGTTCTTGAATCCAGGCTACAGAGTAATTTCGTAGTCGTAGAAAGATGGTTCCATAAGCAAAAGTTAGTTATGAATTACAACGAGACTAAAACTATGCTGTTCTCCAGCTCCCAAAATAGGCACAGAACTTACCCTCTTTTTTCTATCACCAACGAAAAGAGGGCTCTCCCCTGGAGCTAGTTCAGGTCTTTAAATATCTGAGGATTACTATTGACAGTACGATGACCTATGCCTATCACACTGACAACATTGCTAAAGCTGTTAACACCTGCATTGGGCTACTTTATAGACATAAGTAATGTTTGACCCCAGAGACTCTTAACCTGGCCATTCAAAGCTCTCTTGTTGCACTTATTGATTTCGGCTTACCAATCTATGAATCAGCTACTGAAACAAATCTTCACCGCATCATAGTTGCACTCAACAAAGCATGCCTGCTCCTTACCAGCTCAGCCCATCTGTCCCATACCTGCGACATGTACGCTCAGGCTAACTGGCTCCAATTCAAAGGTAGACTCATGTACCAAACATGTTTACTGTCCAAATAAGTAAGCTTAGGCAAAATGCCCCCAGGAGTGCAAAAGCTTATTACCCCCACTATCAACCGTTGTTGCACTAGAAGCTCTTCTAGCCAGATTTTTAATATACCCAGCTGTCGCACTTCTCTGGGACAAAGGTCCTTTGCCTACCATGCCCCTCTATGGATGAACTCGCTGCACCATGACATCACTTCAGCATCCACCTTGGGCTCCTTCAAGGTTAAACTTAAGCAACAGCTAGTTGCCGATGCCAGTTGTGACTGTTTCGAATAACCTTCCTTCTTATGACCAGCACTTATTCTAACCTTATGCTATCGTGACCTTATGCATAACTGTTCTCAGCATGTAAATAACTGTTCTAAGTTGCTAATCATTCTCCTTTCACATTTCCTCTTGATCCCTTCCACTCTTTCCCCTCACCCCTCTATGGCTTTCCCCTATTCCCCCTCCCACCTGTTATATCTCCTGAGCTCCCTTGCTCACTTTAAAATGTTTTATCCCATACCTTCTCACCTCTGACGAGGCCCCTGGACTGATGCCATCCCTTGCCTTGTTGATTATTAGATATTAGGCTGAGTCTGTTCTCATTTTACTGTAAACGGTCATTTCATAAGACCCAACTCCCTCTAATATGACCTTTTGAATTCCAGGTTTTAATCAAATACGCACCTTGGCATACATTGTACAATGCCACATGTATTGGAACAACTCTAGTGATATACTGTTGTAATGTTTTGTATAATTCCTTGTTTTGTTTGTTCTCCGTCTCAAACTTTTCCAATATATATTGTTCGTCTGATGTGGAACCTATGAAACAAGCTTGTTCTCAAAGGTGTTATCCGAAATTTTAATAATAAATAAATAAATGATAAATTATGGGAGTTCATGCAGATGAAAAATGCAGGAGATGTCTGCATGCTCATTCCAACCTCTCACATATGTTTTGGAAATGTCCAAAATTCTCAAATTTCTGGCGCTCAATACATAGCATATGTTCTCAGGTAGTTAAGATCACTCTTTTACTCCATCTCTATTTATCTTTGATATAATTCCTAATAGTATATACATGGGAAAAACTCCAAGATATGGCTACTGGCAGAACTACTGGGGGCTAGGCAACTAATTCTTACACATTGGAAATCAGATATAATATCCTCAGTACTACAGTGACGCCATTACATGGGTACAAAAGCCAATAATTAAGGAATCTGTTATATGCTTCAAGAAAAATTAGATCTCTTTGAACAAGTATGGGGCCCCTTCCTGAAACTTAAAAGTCAATATGTAATAGTCCAGGTATGTTACTGTTTACTGTTACTGTTTCATAGACAAAAATACACTGTCTTAACTGTAGACATGAGGGACTAGATATTCAAACTGTGCCCGGAGAAGGAGCAAGTGGATGCTCTGCACAACTGAGATCTGCCGGAGTGCAAAACTGAGATATTCAGAAGATGCGCAGGAGACATGTTCCAGCGCAACACAGGCTGAATATAACAATACATAAAAGCATAACCAGACATGCGCCAGTGCATCCTGAAATGCACTGGAGCAACTGGGCAGCACTGAAGATAGCAAAAGGAGCAACCTGGCCTGGAAAACTGGAACAACAGGGAAGGATGTGCAATGGCACATGAGAGAGGTACAACAGCCACAGCAGGGAGGGAAGCAACCCAAGACCATAAGGGTGGAGGAAGGCACTGACAAAGTGCACAATGGACCCACACCCAGACCCTATGGGCATAGTATGAGACACCACATAGACACCACCAACACAGGAGACCATGGGGCATGCCGTGCATGGCACAGAAGAGGGCAGGGACAGAGAACATCAGCACTAAAGGACCAAAGGACAGTATGAACCAGCCATGAACCATAATGACAGTGCAGAGGAACCAAGCAGGACAGTCTCAATAGCCACAGCACAGGCAGAGTGGGTCATAGAAACATAGAAACATAGAAACATAGAAACATAGAAGTTGACGGCAGATAAGGACCTCAAGGCCCATCCAGTCTGCCCATTTCTTTTTCTACCTTATAAATGTGCCATCAGCCTTTGCTCTGTCAGTGGCCTATCTATTCATAGTCATTTGTATTGCTCCCTTATGCCTATCCCATGCCTGTTTGAAGCCCTGCACTGTATTCATAGCCACCACTTCTTGTGGTAAGCCATTCCATGCATCCACCACCCTTTCTGTGAAAAAAGAATTTCCTCACATTCCCCCTTAATCGGCCCCCCTCTAATCTCATGCTGTGTCCTCTTGTCCTGCTATTTTTCTTATATTTAAAGGTCAGAGGGCAAACTGGCACACAGGCTAGTGGCAGCAGGCCGCACATGTGGCACATGCCCACAGCAGCAGGGGAGCCAGGAAAACAGCAGAGGCATGCACAGCACTGTAACTGTGGCAATGTGTAAGTGACACCATGAGCAGCAATGATGGACACCTCATAGGTGGCACAGGGAACAGCACGTCAAACAGAGTGTGGTATGACAAGGTGGAGATGGTGCACAGGTGTACCAAAACATGGACACAAATGTGCAGTGGTATGGAATGGGTGGTTGGTCAATCATGCACAACAACATTTTATTTATTTAGCTTTTGTTGACCGGGTAAGTGCACTAGACAAATCCTGCCTATTTTCAGGCACAACCCGGGGGAGGGGGATACAGATGAATGCCAACTGACCTTGAACCAGATTAAGCTGTTGGTGGTATTTTTTTAGTGAATGAGGGAAATTTGGACAGGACACCGGGGAAATTTCCCTCCTCTTTTCGATAAGTGCCATGGGATCTTTAACATTCACCTGAACTACCACCAATCCAGGCAGATGGGACCTCGGTTTAATGTCTCATCCGAAAGATGGCACCTCAGAAGTGCAGCACCCCTCTCATGCTGCACTACAGTGTCAGTACTGGGATATTAACCCAAGTGCCAGATGTGGGAACTGAGCCCACAGCCCTCTGATCTCCCGGCCTCAGAGGCGAGTGTGCTACCTACTGAGCCACTGACACTGACATGTGACAGGAATAACTGTAATGTGAGTAACACACTCTTGCATGTAGCATGAAATATATATATATATATATATACAGTATATATAAACAGCAAAACAGGCCAGAAAAAACAGCAACAACAACCACAACAAAACAAAGTGAAGGAACAACATGGAAACCATCAACACCCACTATAAGACTAGCAAATAGTAAAAAGTTACAACACTGTGGGGATGGGTGGCAGGTGGAACAGGGAATGCAAGGGGAGAACTATGTACAATGAGGAACGGGGTGTGGGTCTGAAAACACTGGGGCCATGCAGAGGTGGGAATATCCATAATTGCCTATTGACCCAGGCCCTCCATGACACGATGCAGCTCCCGGACCTCATCCACAAGTAGCCCTGTCATGGACATCTGCCTCGGTGACACACAGCTGGGCCCTCTGCCTCCGGTATATGGACACGATGAGCCACTGGAGATGGACCATCCCACCATCGACCAAGACACCAGGGCACCATCCACCACCTGCACAAGCTTGACATCCTGTGTTGGGGAAACAGAGAACATTGACTCAGTGCCACAGCCCACACAGGCATTGGTACCACCCCATCCCAAGTAGACACAGATGCAGCACATGTCTCACACACCTATCTGCCACAGACATCGGGGAAACTGCACTGCCCCTGGCTGACCGCTGATCAGCTCCTTCCGGGCCTGCCAACACTCCACCTGTTCTGCAAGGGAAACACAATGGAAGAGCCTGTGAACACCATGTGTGAACAACCAACTCCACCCCCAATGGTGCCACAGTGATGCATGGTGCAGCATGCTGTGGGCTCGTTTGAGGTGCACACCACAATGTGGGGCCACACTGCCATGGCAATGGCACAGTGGCACACCAGTCCACACAGGTACAACCATAGCATGCATGGTACTGACATCCTGGTCCTGCAACCCATGCCCAGGCCACTACATTGGCAGGGAAACACACACATGACACATACCCCAGACAACCCCAGGGAATGCAAAGAGAGGATACACAAAGCACATACATACCTGGGCATGAAACTGACCCCCTGTGAGCCTGGTCCTACAGCATCCACAGCCTGTCAGGATCCCTCTTCCTTAGGTCACCATAACGATGCCTGCACTGCTTCCCTGTCCTGGGCATGCCAGTCCTCCTCCCCAACATGTGCCAACACCTGGGACTATGACACTTGAAGCTCTTCAACTCCAGACAACTGTCCCTCAAAGGAGGCAACAAGTGCCACCATGTTGGCCAACCCCACCTTAGACCATTTGAGAGCCTTGGGCCTCCCTTCATTAGCATGTACCATGCTGTCATTGAAGGGCCTAGCAGTGTGTTGCACCATACAGCATGCACACACAGTAATGTTTGGCTGGGCCGCACCTGTTGCCCATAAGCCCACCATGCAGTCTGCCATGCACCATGCTAATGCACAATAGGCATGTGCTAGTAGAACACAATGTGCATCACCACACATGCACAGTACTGAAAGGCCTGGTGGGAGTATGGGGCCATGACACAGTGACCCGCAGAAGTGTCATCTTGGGGATGGCAATACCACACCTGCAGCCATGCGCATTGCGCAAGTCCCCAAACATGCACCATGTTGGCCAATGGTGCAGCACAGGGGGTGCATGATACACAGCATGCACCACTGCACATGTCAACTGTGGTATTGTGCCTCATGCATGCATGGGTAATGCACTGTGTGGAGTTGCTCAGCGCATCTCAGATGCATGGCACAAATTGAGATGGGCCAGGAGCAAATCTGCAATATTTAGCCAGGATATGCTAATTGCCTCATTAAGCAATTCAGGACCAAGTCATCTCATTAGCAGCTCATTACTAGATGCTCCAGGTCTCATTTGCATGACCTGAGCCATAAAAGCACCTCACCACACCACAGTTCACTGACAGGAACTGCAGCCTGGAAGGTAGGTTTATTTACATTCCTTTTACGACAGTCTTGTATGTACTGCATTATGTGTGACATTGCACAACTCCAGGGCATGTTGCCCATGTGCTCATGCTCTCCCCATTCATGTCCACAGGCGACAGAATGTCTGATAGTGAGACAGAGGTGGAGCTGACAAAATGACATAGGCCAAACTTCAATGGCGACAAGAGTCATACCCTGGTGGAGGCCTACATAGAGAGGGAGGCGCTGCTCTCAGGAGCCACAGGGACCCGGCAGGAGAGGATGAAGGGCTGGGAGGAGGTTGCAACATATGTGAATGCCTATGGGTGCTTCAATCACACTCCCCAGGAGTGCATGAAAAAGATGAACACCGATAGGCAGAGGGCCAAGGAGAAGGTGAACGCCATTCGGGCATCCATGTCACACATGGTGGTGGCCCCTCAACAGCACAGGTCCTCATACCAAAAGAGAAGCTGCTCATGCCCACCCACAATCGGGCATCCATCATGGGTGTCCCAGGGGGAGGTTCCAGACTGAGGGCAGCCCACTGCAGCACTGTGAGTATGCATTTTGAAACACCAGTTGGGGGCAGTGTGTGCACACCACAGGCATGTCTGGTATGCCTCACATGAACCTGTACTGTGTACACGATGCACCATGCTGGGCTGCTGTGACTGCACAGCTGCACTGTGGGAACATGTGCCTCCACGTGTACTGTTGTGCTTCAACACTACCATGGTGAAGGACACAGGGTGGTATAGCACAACAGCACAGGCCAACCATGGCCATGTATGCCCTCAGGGTACACCATATTGGGTGTGGTGCCACAGAGGGCCCATGCAACATCCGATCACTCTGGGCAGGTGTGCAACAGTAGCACTGAGGGTACTATGGCAGGGCCGTTATTGGGGGGGAAAGGCCTGGCCACAGCCTGTGCATTGTTGCCCCATGCCACACACCACCATGTGTGCACACCCCTGCACACATGCATGTCACACACCACCAGTGTGTTGGCAGTACACAGACCACAGTGGTAGTCCCAGGCATGTGTCGTGTCACAGGTGCACCAGTGGTCCACGTGCACACATCATTCCCATCTAGCTCTCTACCCACCATACAGACATGTGTCACTAACCATGTTTCTCTTCTGTCTTTCAGCTCTATCACACCTCATGGGGGCCTTGCCAGCTGGGGCAGGCTCCATAACACCACAGAGGATGATGGAATGCCATCCATGTCCTCTGGTGTCAAGGGCGGTGCATGTGGCCTTTGCCCTACAAGTGATCTGTTGGACATATTGGGGTTGGTGGCTGATGACTCCTTGTCCTGCATTCTCATGCAGGAGGAGCTCACCATGCTTGCTCTGGCCACGGTGAAGGATGATGATGATATTGATGATGACATGACCCTCATTGAGGGATGCACAGGCAGTCCACAGCCTCCCACTTGTCTGGGACACACACGGGCAGCAACAGGCAGCACTGGTGGTCCTGTGCCCATACACACACTCCCCCATGCACCCCCCTGCCACCTGCTGCTGCAGCAGCTGGTGGTGGACTGGGGCAGGGTGCTGCTGTGGGGCATGTGACTGCCAGCAAGTCTGGCAGGGTGATGCGGTGCTTCAGCGGCCAGTGGGGGACACTGTCCATCCCACCCCTGGGCCTGCTGTGCATGCCCATGCCCAGTCCCTGCCCAAACAGCTGCCTCCTGTGCAGCTTTCCCGGATGAGGGATGTGGCACAGCAGGCCAGGACACACCCTGCCTGTCAGCATCCAGCCCCAGAAACACCACCTGCTGACAGGCTTGAGGAGAACACCCATCTCCTGTGGGAAACTTTGGTGGGCCAGGCAATGCTCAGGGAGGAGCTCCATGGATTGCATGTGCAGGTTGGCTGACTGGTTGAGCAAGAGGCCACTGGAGGAGCCCAGCTGCTTGATGAGTTACACCAACTGTGGGAGGCCATGACTGCATCCCTGGATCAGATTGCAGAGAACATTGTGCTGGGCTTTGCATCCCTGGCATCTCACGGTCACAGTGGGTCCAACTATACACCATGCAGTACCATGAGCACCTCCAGGGGACAGCGTCAGGTTACACCATTTGGGCTGACGCCACCCCCTGCCAGTGCCATCCCAGACACCCCAGGATCCGGTTTGTTTTCCATAAGGGACAAGCCCATGAGGACCCGGTCAAATTCAAAGGAGTCAACCCCTGCCAGGGAGGTGTCAACACCCACTGTGGCTGGAGAGCTGCCTGTGGCTGCCTCCCAGTTAGGCGTGGTTGCCAACATGGTCGTGGTAGCCATACTGGTACACAGTGAGTCCTGCCGGGTGCAGTTGACAGGTATATGTCCCCTGCTGCCGTTGTCCACCGTGCACCAGGCCAGCTGTGACCAGGACCACATGGTGTGGCACACGTGCACCCTGGTGTCACCCCTGCTTGTGCTGTCTGTGTATTGTATGGGCCATGTGTGGGGGCAGTGGTGTTGTACTGTGTGGCATGGGCGTGATGAGTGCAGCACTGTGTCTGGCATTGCATGCCGGCACATACCCTCTGATCCATGCCATTCTCTGCAATGCCACGTTGCCTCTCCCTGTCCTCAGTAGCACTGTTGTGGATTCATGTGCATTGTTGAGTGCACATGTGCATTGTTGTGTGCACAGTGCAGTCTGCATCTGTTGTGCAGTGTCTGTGTGTGTGTGTGTGTGTGCGCACCATTGCTGCACAAACTGTTTATCCTGGGTTACTTACCTGTGTTGGCTGAATTGCTCCTCCACAATGGTGTGCCAGTGTCTCCTGGATCAGGCTGCCAGCCTTCGGTCCCTCCTCTCCATATATGGCTGCCAACCCCTTTCTGGAGTTCCTCCTCATCTAAACTGTCACCATCCTCCACCTGGACAGGTATTCCACGGTCAATGGCCATGTTGTATAGCAATCAACAAGCCAGAAATATGACACAGGCTTTTTCAGGGCTGTATTGTAGGGCACCACCGGTCCTGTCTAGGCAATGGAAATGCATCTTTTGCATGCCAAACACATGCTCAATAATGTTGCATGTTGCAGTGTGTGCCTCACTGTATCTCTCCTCAGCCCCACTGCTGGGCCATCTTACGGGGTGTGAACAGCCATGACTGAAGGGGGTATGCACTGTCACCTCTTGGGGAAGGGGGCAAATACAAGTAGTAGTAGTAGTAGTAAAATTTATTTATACAGGATATGAAGACAACTTGAAACACCATTAGGGTTACAATAACCCTCTTTACATGGTGCACCTGTTTTGATGTCAATGCAAAGTTACAATAATAAAAAACAGGCAATAAAAACTGCACATTTAACAGTACAATAAATTAATTAATACAGGACAACAATTTTGTATCATGACACTTAAACATCTTCAAGCGATTCAGGTCATCTGTTACATACACAACAGAAACATATTTCTTGCTTCATAGCAGAATTAAATTTGGCTGAAGTCAGGTTCTGAGTTTTCAACGGCAGTGAAAGTTCATTCCAAGTGATAGCAGCTCTGTACTGAAAAGTCAAGGTTACAAATCTATTTTTATATTTGAGAACTATCAAATCTCTAGCTCCACTTTTACGTAGATTAAACTGATGAGTGGGACTAATAAATCTCTCTGCCAGGCCAATGGGATATCTGGTCTTATAAATTTTATTGACTAAATTTGTCCAAATTTGTTGTCTCCTAATCTCTGAAGAGACCCAATTTAGCTTAGTATACATATAACAATGATGAGTATCAATTTTACATCTTAATACAAACCTTGCTAACCTATTATAACATATATCAAGCTTATGTAACATTGTTTTATTAGCACTTGAATATACATGACTTCCATAGTCAATCAGTGGAATTATTAACTGGTTTACTATAACCTGTCTGTCCTTAATGCCCCCACAGTCTACTATTCTTCTAAGTGCACCTATCCTAGAATTAACTTTTTTTATTACCATATTTAGATGTTGTTCAAAAAATAACTTATGGTCTACAAGCACCCCTAGTTACTTATAGGCCAAAACCTGTGTCAAACAATTTCCATTTGTAGTTTGTCATTTTGTAAGCCAATCTTAGTTGTATTTAAACCAATTAACATAGTTTGGGTCTTCTTTGTATTTAAGATGAAATCTGAGGAGGTGAACCAAGCCTGCAGTACATTAAAATCTGTCTGCAGGTTGGCTTCCACCTCCCCCAGATCTACTCCATCAGAGACCAGAACAGCGTCGTCGGCATAAAGCCTAACATGAGTAGATTTTATGTAATAAGGAAGATTATTTATATAAGTAATAAATAACAGGGGTCCTAATATGGACCTCTGTGGAACACCACCAGTCACTGGAAGAAACCTTGAACCGATTTCCTCCACCATCACCATTTGAGATCGGTCCTCCAAATAAGATCGAAACCAACTTAGTGGTTTGGCTGCTATACCTATCTGTTTCAACCTCTGTAATAGTAACGAGTGGCCAACCAAATCAAATGCCTTGGATAAGTCGATGAACACCGCACCCATGGACCTTGATTCACCAAGAGGAGCTGCCACTAAGTCAAGTGTTAGTTGCACTCCCCTGTGTACATGGCTTGTTCCAACACCAGCACACCTTGCCTGTCTACACTGCCACTACCTGTCCACCTGGATGCCATTCCCTCCACCCCACATGTGCAGGCCTTGTCCCTCCATTGTGGGACCCCATCACTGTGTCCTGCCTGCGGCCTGGCTGACACCGGCCTGTCCAACACCTCCGTGAGCCCCATCCCTGCTTGTGTGGGCAACATGCGTCTTTTCTGTCCATCCATGTTCCTATCAATCACCTGTACAATGGTGGTGCCTGTGGGCAACTGTTGCTCCTCACAGTGCAGCATGTGACTGCTGCGTTGCCCCCCCATGCTTGCCCTGTAGCCCTCCACACCAGTATCTCTGTATCTGTGTGTACCTGTCCAGCATGTCTTCTGTTCCACAGTTCCGCATGGCATTTGGCCATTGCACTGTCCCTGTTACTCCTCCCCCCATGCAGTATCAGTGGCTGTGAGCTGTGCCACAGTATTCATAGTGTAGGCATGGCCTCCTGCACAACTCACCCAGTAGGTGCCCTGAGGGGATGACCTCACCCTCAAATCTACAGCACAGTATGGACTGGTGCCAGATGAATGCATCATGTATGCTCCCAGGGTGTGTGGTGCAGACATTGATGATGCACGCTATGGCATTGCACACCACCTCTCAGTGTATGGAACTGAACTCCATCCTGTTCATGTATGCTATACCTTCTGGGCCAGGTGGTGCATGGATTGCCACATGGGTGCAGTCAATGGCCCCATTACGCCTGGCATGCATGCCACCCTGTGGAATTCCCACATGTTTGCTGTATGCTCTGCCTGTGTGCTTGGGAATGTGATAAACTCTGAAGCATGTGGCAGCAGAGCACTGAGGAACTGTGTGAGGAGGTGGGACGTGGCCCACTGTGTGATTCCAGTGGTATCACCCTCTGGTCTCTGGAAGGTGCCTGTGGTGAGCAAGCACACTGCTGCCCTCACCTTGGTCTCCACTGACATGGCATGACCCCTTCTGGTGGGCGCCTGTAGTTCATCATGGCATAGCTCACACAGCTGCCTCAGAATGGCCCTGTTGAGTCTATACTGGCCCACTATCTCAATGTCACTGTGCAGTTCAAAGGTGACACGGGCACGGTACTGTCTCTGAGCATCCTGCCTACAGGCCCTTCCACGTCCACATTGCTGTTCCATCTGCCTCCCTCACACCCCTCATTACCTCAGCCATGAGAAACACAGCCCCATCCAACTTGCGCCTGTTACTTCTGATGGCTGCCTGTAGGTGGCTTGCAGTTAGGCCACTTCCTTTTATGCTTAACTTTACGCTTCGCATCTTGGGGGATACGCCGCAGATGCACCTCATGTCAGGGCTGAACATGGGACTGCGCAGAGCATTCATGGGAATGTCCCCTCCAGATGTGTCATATATATTTTATTTGCACTAAGGTGCAACCAGATTTGTGCTGCGGATCCCTTCCTTCTGAATATGGCCCAGGGGCGCATTTCTGGGTTGCGCAGGTACAACTCAGCTGAGCAGGGTTCATCTCTTTTTGAATATCTAGGCCAAGATGTGACTTTTCTACTGACATTCGGAAGCCTTACATATTGAAATACTTGATGTAAATCTGATGTTAATTGTTTTGCTTAACCATAGCTCTTGGCAATGAACCTTCTGCTATTACCCTTGAATGTAAAGGATTATTGATTGTATGCAACATCCTTTGTTTATCTTGCCTTAAAAACCAATAAAAATGAATGGAAAAAAAATGTGCTACACATAGCAGTTTGTGCACCACAACAATATCTTGCACACAGCAGTACACACCAGCTAAGTAATATACCACACATAGCAAGCACCAGACCACCAATATCCCATGCCAAGCTTTATGCCGCAGCCCAGGAATATCCCAAGCACAGCTGTATGCACCAGCTCAACAGCTTCCCACACAGCTGTATGTACCTCCCCAGCAAAATCTCATGCACAGCTTTAGGCACCAGCACAGCAACATCACACACAGTTCTATTCAGCAGCCCAGGAACATCCCAAACATGGCTGTATGCACCAGATCAACAACCTCCCACACAGCTGTATGTACTTCCCCCACAAAATCTCACCCCCAGCTGTAGGCACCAGCCCAGCAACATGCCACATAAAGCTTTATGCACCAGCACAGCAGCATCCCACACCCAGCTGTATGCACCATCACAGCAACATCCCACACACAGCTGTATGCACCATCACAGCAACATCCCACACACAGCTGTATGCACCATCACAGCAACATCCCACACACAGCTGTATGCACCATCACAGCAACATCCCACACACAGCTGTATGCACCATCACAGCAACATCCTACACACAGCTGTATGCACCATCACAGCAACATCCCACACACAGCTGTATGCACCATCACAGCAACATCCCACACACAGCTGTATGCACTGTCACAGCAGCATCCCACACAAAGCTGTATGCACCATCACAGCAACATTGCACACAAAGCTGGATGCACAATCACAGCAACATTCTACACAAAGCTGTATGCACCATCACAGCAGCATCCCACACAAAGCTGTATGCGCCATCACATCAACATCGCAAAACAAAGCTGTATGCACCATCACAGCAACATCGCACACAAAGCTGCATGCACCATCACAGCAACATCCCACACACAGCTGTATGCACCATCACAGCAACATCGCACACAAAGCTGTATGCACCATCACAGCAACATCCTACACAAAGCTGTATGCACCATCACAGCAACATCCCATACACAGCTGTATGCACCATCACAACAACATCCTACACACAGCTGTATGCACCATCACAGCAACATCCCACACAAAGCTGTATGCACCATCACAGCAACATCCCATACACAGCTGTATGCACCATCACAGCAACATCCTAGACACAGCTGTATGCACCATCACAGCAAATTCCCACACACAGCTGTATGCACCATCACAGCAACATCCTACACAAAGCTGTATGCACCAGCACAGCAACATTCTACACAAAGCTGTATGCACCATCACAGCAGCATCCCACACAAAGCTGTATGCACCATCACAGCAACATCGCACACAAAGCTGTATGCACAATCACAGCAACATCCTACACAAAGTTGTATGCACCAGCACAGCAACATTCTACATAAAGCTTTATGCACCAGCACAGCAGCATCCCACACAAAGCTGTATGCACCATCACAGCAACATCCCACACAAAATTGAATGCACCATCACAGCAACATCCTACACACAGCTGTATGCACCATCACAGCAACATCCTACACAAAGCTGTATGCACCATCACAGCAGCATCCTACACAAAGCTGTATGCACCATCACAGCAACATCCTACACACAGCTGTATGCACCATCACAACAACATCCAACACAAAGCTGTATGCACCATGACAGCAACATCCTACACAATGCTGTATGCACTGTCACAGCAAAATCCCACACATAGCTGTATGCACCATCACAGCAATATCACACAGCTGTATGTACCACCAAAGTATTCCAAAAACAGCTGCATGCACTAACAAAGTATCATTCACAAAGCAACTGCATCTAGCTGCAAAGTAACATCCCAAAAACAGTTGCTTGTACCAGCAAGGTATCACCCTAAAAAACAGCAGTATGTACCAGCAAAGTCCAGTTCAATGAAGATGGAAGAAGATAGCCACTGTGTTGGGTGTGCCTGAATAAGCTAAGAGTGTGGAGTTTGGCTGAATTATTTTTAAGAGATATCCTCAGTTATTTCTTTATTTTCAACTTCTGTCCAGTTAAAAGTGTGGAAGTTTCAGAGTTTCATTTGCTAGGTTTAAATTCAGCATAAGAGATATTTAGCTAGTTAGGGATTGCAGCTAAATCAGTAAGTACCTGAGCATTTTTGGGACAGCAGTACACCCCGTAGTGTACACTAGGGTTGTAACCCTATTCCAACAACATTCAGGTCGGACAGCACTTAGGTTGGAAGGACGCTAGGGGAGCCTTTTATATTCCCTGCACAATCAAGTGAATTAAAAGTGGCAATTTGAAACTGCAATAAACCGTAAGAAGTTGCTTACCATCCAACTAACTCGCCCGAGGGAACTTTACTGTTTTGATAATCCAGCAGAGTTACAGGGAGATTGTGAGGACCCAGAGGAACAATAGATGAGGGGGGGTTCTGACTGGGGTGAGAGACCAGTCGGACCAAACTTGGAGGAAGTTGCCAGATACTTCTGCAGAGAGGACTAGTCAGAGGAAGAGGAAGCCTGGAGAGAGGGTGTGCATACCAGGCAGTGAGGGCCCCTTGTCCAAGGGTCCCTGTATAAACTGAAGAGGATTAGGTTCCTTGGCCCAGATGACGGAACGGATGTTATTGCCACTGGAGGGTGGTAATATGGTTCCAGCTCCTTTAGGCAAAACGGGGAGTCCACCGAAGGGTGGTCAGGCCATGGGCAGCTTGGTGAAGGACCAGGTAGAGCCTGACCATGGAAGCAAGTCCGAAATACTGCTAGCTGAAATGAAGATTCCTGTGGAAGGAAATAAGGACTCCATCTAAAGAAATACTGTGACTCTCTGAATCATCTGCTGGTGAAGTACTCTTTTATTTTATTTTCGGGCGAGTTGCGACTTTGGAGTAAAGACAGAACTGAGTTCTGAGGACTGTTTTATATTAAAATCATAGCCTCATGAGAAGGGGGTCTGAGAAATTTATAAAAAGCTCCTTTACCCTGCAGTGGTGAGGGCACTGTGGGGGGGGGGTGCAGAAAATAAATCGGAACTTTTTAATTTTTTCTTTATTTTATTTTAATCTTCAGAGGAAACAAACTGGTCGCTGGACTTGGAGGACTTTCTAATATTAATATCTAACCGTGTGAGAGGGGGTCTGGAAAGTCTCTATAAAGCTTCTTTTCCTGCAGTGGTGAGAGCATTGTGAGGGGTGGGGTTAGAGAAATAAAATCAAAGCCATTATCTGGAGACCTGAAGGAACTTTGGAGCATTATATTATTATAAAGTTTCTTGACCGATAAGGGTTAATTTATTATGTTTTACGAAAGGGTATATGTAGGGTTGGATAGATAAATTGTTGGAAAGTTTAATGGGGGGAGGAAGTGTATTGAGTGAGTGGGGATATGAGTGAGAATATTGGTGTGTGAAGAGTGTCTGAAACATGCTGGGGTATTAGGGACACGATCAGGCAGTACTCCAGCTCAAGACTAAAGGATCTTCATCTCTTTGATCATCTTCTGCTCCCTTTTGAAGTTTATAATAGATGTCAAACTTTTGGCATCTAGAGGAGACGAGGAAGCGGAAGGAGTCGGGGATCCTGGAACTCTCAGGAGGATGGGAAAGGAGTGGGTGGGTAGAGACAGTGAGAACCAGGAGATGCCCTGGGGAAAAATGGACACAGGAACGAGGTCATCCTTGCCTTGTGCCCCTACCCAAGGGCTCTGACATTGTCAGGCAAGAAGTGGGGCCATCCTTGGATTCCCGTCCCTTTCGGGCGGTGTTAAGCAATGCCAGGTCAATTAGGAATAAGACTGCAGTGATTGCAGATCTTGTTGCTTCTGTTGACCTGGCTTGCATCACCAAGACCTGGTGGGATGAAAGTGCGAGCCCTATTTTGGAGTCTGCGGTTCCATCTGGGTTCTTGGTAATTCACCGCCAGAGAGTGGACTGTAGGGGTGGGGGGGGGTTGCAGTCTCTTTTAGACAGGAACTGGATCTCAGGGAGGTGCCAGTTGGAGGCACCAACTCCTTTGAGTGTATTGTGGGTACAGGTGCTGGCTACAGGACCCTTCTCATTTATCATCCACCAGGTGATGGGAGGGAGTTCCTGAAGGAGGTTGCGGACTTCATTGCCGAGATGGTATTGGAGTCCCCCAGATGGTTAATTCTGGGGGACTTCAATGCCTGGGTTAACGATGAACTCTCACCATTTGGACAAAACCTCCTCAAAATTGATGGATTCATTGGGCCTGACATGGGTTATTACCTCTGCAGCTCATGAAGGGGGACACACACTGGACTTGGTGTTCCACCTGGGGATGGAGATCTCCGATGTGGAGGTGGAGCCAATTGGTTGGTCTGACCATCACACCCTGAGATTCTGTTTTGCAGCCCCCTGAAATAGGCCTGCCCCTAAGGAGTTAGTGCAGTTCTGTCCTTTGAGAGGAGTTCTCTCAGAAGGCCTAATGATGGAGCTGGACTTCTCAGGACTTCCAATGGATAGCATTGACCCAGAGCCCCTCGTGTTGGCCTGTAATAGGGCTGTTGTGGGGGCCTTGGATGTCATTGCTCCAACTCATGTTCACCCCCTTACCCTTCACCCAGGGGTCCCCTGGTTTAATGGGGAGATCCGTGAGCTGAAGACAGGGGCGAAGATTGGAAAGACACTGGCGGAAAACTTGCCTGGAGGTGGATAAGCTTAGATTGCTAGATCATTATAAGATCTACCACTCAGCAGTTTCCC
Source organism: Neoceratodus forsteri (assembly GCA_016271365.2). Lineage (NCBI taxonomy): Eukaryota > Metazoa > Chordata > Ceratodontiformes > Ceratodontidae > Neoceratodus > Neoceratodus forsteri. The sequence goes on along the minus strand of JADMNL010000032.1, from coordinate 157,008,761 downwards.
ATAAGAAGGCAGAGTTCCTGACCAGGGAAATTGCTACAGTGAAGAATAGGCCAGCCCAGCTCTTCCAGACTGTGGACAGACTGTGCAATCCAGCCTGTCTTCATGCCAGTCGAGCGTTGTCACAAGTACAGTGTGAGGAGTTTGAACAAATTTTGGCTGATAAGGTGTCCACTATCAGGGATGAGATCAGCCAATGCCTTCCCATTGGACCTTGCACTGATCAATCAGGTGATACTAATGCCCAGTTGACTTGGTTCACCTTTAGCCAACTGGCAGTCATAGATATAGTGAGGATTGTCCAGACTTTGCAGCCAACCTACTGTAGTTTGGATCCGGGCCCTACATGCCTACTAGTGGGGTGTATAGAGGTCATCAGCCTGGTCCTGGCTGGGATAGTGGCAGTTTCATTGAAGAGAGGGATCTTTCTAGATCCCTTAAAGGAGGCAGTAGTAAACTCCCTTTTGAAAAAACCCTCCCTTGACCCCGACTGCCCAGCAAACTACAGACCAGTCTGGAACTTACCCTTTATAGGGAAAGTTATTGAGAAGGTGGTCACTTTGCAGCTGGAGGATCATTTGACCAACCACAATATCTATGACCCTCTCCAGTCTGGCTTCAGGAAATGGCACAGCACTGAGACGGCCCTGGTGCGGGTACTAAATGATCTCCTGATGGTGAGAGATTGGAGAACCCATTCCATCTTGGTTCTCCTTGATCTCTCAGCAGCATTTGACACCGTGGATCATGGAGTGATGCTCAAGCACCTGTGGTTCTTCTGTGGACTGGTTTTGATCTTTCCTCAAGGGCAGATCTCAGAGAGTGGTGTCAGGGATTCATTCCTCTGCCCCTCGCTGGCTGCTCTGTGGGGTTCAACAGGGTTCAGTGATGTCCCCCATATTATTCGCAGTGTATATGCTTCCATTAGGGGACATTATAAGATGTTATGGGCTGAGTTTTCATTGCTATGCTGATGACTCTCAGCTCTACATGTCTTTTGTGCCTGAACAGGAGTCTGATTCTATCACAGTGTTTAATAACTGCCTGCTGAAGATACAGAACTGGATGAGTACTAGTTGGCTTTGGTTGAACTCTAGTAAAACAGAGGTATTAGTGGTGGATCCTGGTTTTAGAATGACAGGGGCATGGGCGGTGAAATCCTTAGGTTTATACCTTGGGAGGACCCCACTTATGGCCTCAGACCAGGTACATAACCTGGGCATGGTATTTGATGAGGGTCTGACCCTGAGGGCACAAGTTTTGGCTGTAGTCAAATCCTCCTTTTTCCATCTAAGGAATATAGCCCGGGTGAAGCACCTGGTCCTGCCCAAAGATCTTCCTTCCTTGGTTCATGCCTTTGTCACCAGTCATTTTGATTGCTGCAATGCACTCTATCTAGGGCTACCGGGGGTGGATAACTGCTGCTTGCAGCTTGTGCAGAATGCGATGGCCAGGTTGTTGACTGGAACCCCTAGATCCAGTCACATAACATCTGTGCTGCATGAACTGCACTGGCTGCCCATACAGTGGTGGATCATCTTCAAGGTCGCATTGCTGACCTATAAGGCCCTATATGAGTTGGGACCTCACTACCTGAAAGAGCTCCTGTTTTCTTACTGCCCCTCCCACTCACTCCAATCCTCTGCTGAGGGATAGTAAGAGATTCCCAGGGTATCCCTGAAAACATTTGGAAGAAGATCTTTTGCCTTTGTGGCACCTACTCAGTGGAATTCTCTACCTCACCAGATATGAGATAACCTGGCCATGGAATGATTTAAAAAATCCTTAAAAACCTACCTGTTTAACCAGGCATTCTCAGGGACTTATTGATTGATTGTTACTGTTTTACTGATTTTAATTATAATACTGTTACTGTATGGTATATTGTAAAGGTGCCCAGAGCTCAGGAAGGACACCTCATATAAATACAATGTTACTTTACAAAGTATCATCCAAAAGAAAGCTGCATGCACCAGCAAAGTATCATCCTGAAAACAGTTGCATATACCAGCAAAGTATCATCCTGAAAACAGTTGCATGTACCAGCAAAGTATCATTCCCCAAACAGTTGCATATACCAGCAAAGTATCATCCTGAAAACACTTGCATGTACCAGCAAAGTATCATCAAAAAACAGCTGCATGTTCTAGCAAAGTATCAGCCCCCAAACAGTTGCATATACCAGCAAAGTATCATCCTGAAAACAGTTGCATGTACCAGCAAAGTATCATCCCAAAACAGCTGCATGTTCTAGCAAAGTATCATCCCCCAAACAGTTGCATATACCAGCAAAGTATCATCCTGAAAACACTTGCATGTACCAGCAAAGTATCATCCCAAAACAGTTGCATGTTCTAACAAAGTGTCATCCCCCAAACAGTTGCATATACCAGCAAAGTATCATCCTGAAAACAGTTGCATGTACCAGCAAAGTATCATCCCAAAACAGCTGCATGTTCTAGCAAAGTATCATCCCCCAAACAGTTGCATATACCAGCAAAGTATCATCCTGAAAGCAGTTGCATATACCAGCAAAGTATCATCCTGAAAACAGTTGCATATACCAGCAAAGTATCATCCCAAAACAGCTCCTTCTACCAGCAAAGTATCATCCCCCAAACAGTTGCATATACCAGCAAAGTGTCATCCTGAAAACAGTTGTATGTACCAGCAAAGCATCATCCCAAAACAGCTCCTTGTACTAGCAAAGTATCATCCCAAAACAGCTGCATGTACCACCAAAGAATCATCCCAAAACAGCTGCATGCACCAGCAAAGTATCATCCAAAAACAGATGCTTGTACCAGCAAAGTATCATCCCAAAACAACTGCATGCACCAGTACAGCTTTAGATAAAACATCAAAAACATTACCCTCAAATAAATATCAGATAAATATCAGGCCAATTAATACATGATTTTTTGCAGATCCGTGATCTAGTAGACGTCTGGAGGTTGTGGCACCCAAAAGAACTAGAATTTACCCACCATGATAAAAAAATGGGGTTTCTCATATTGATTATATCTTCACATCTAAGACATTATTGTCTAGTATCAATACTCCTAAAATTAACTCGATCCTATTGTCAGACCATACACTCATAGAAACAAATATAAAAATAAAAGACCCAAATAGAACTTATACCAGGCAATGGCGTCTGAATAATGATCTACTAGGAGATCCTGAGTTTAAAGAAAAAATAAAGAATGTCATTAAGGAATTTTGGTTTTATAATTATAATGGCTCCCAAACTATTTCATCTCTATGGCATGCTTTTAAAGTGGTTCTGAGGGGTGCCATAATCTCCCACAGTTCCTTTAATAATAAACAAGAACTGGTCACAAATCAAGAACTTCAGAACTGAGTAAAGGAACTGGATATGTTAGCCAGATCAGACTATAAAACCTATGCTGATGAATCATATAACCTTAAACTAAGAAAATTAGAAAAATTAAACAAAGAAGTTGTAAGTAATATAAAAAAATTAAAAAGAGCAAAATAAATTCAGGGAGACAAATCAGCAGAATGCTTGCATTTCTGCTAAAAAAAAAACTCCAAAAAGAGCAGACCATAATGTCACTTAGAAGATGAATCAGGTAAATTACAGTACACTGATGCTGACATAGGAATGGCCATAACGGAAACTTATAAAAATATTTACCAAATTAAACTGGACCTGTCTGTGGAAACAATAAGAGAATATTTAACTAATATACATCTTTCACAGTTAAGATGTAATGATGAAAACTTCACTGTATCAGAAGTTTGAGCAGTATAATGCAGTGGTTTAAGGCTGTCAGCAACAAATCTGGAGACCTGGGTTTGAATCTCACAGCCCCCACTTGCATACTGTGACCATGAGCAAGTCACTTAACTTTCCTGTGTTCCCAGGTTGCACCTGTAAACAAACTTTCAGCTTAGTGTGTCTCACCTGGTTAAACAATTGGAAAAGAAGTACAGGAGGCTATTAAGACTTTACCAAGGAACAGAAATCCAGGGTTAGACGGCTTTACAAGTGAATTTTATTTAACATTTATGGAAGATCTTTTACCATAGTTACACGTGATGTTCCAGGAATTGGCCAAAACAGGAATTATTTATTATTACCCCACTCTATAGAAAAAGCAAAAAATATTTTTATTCTGAAACAAGATAAAAACCCAGTTAAAATAGAAAGCTATAGACCAATAGCATTACTGAATACTGACTATAACATTTTCACAAAATGAATTGTTAACAGAATTAAAACAGGGCTTCCAGAGGGGATAGATGGGGACCAGTTTGGATTCATGCAGGGACAGACCTTTTGACAAGCAACCAGAAGAGTTCAATCTATTTTTTATTATGCACAAAAAGAAAAACTACAAGCACATGTAATAGCAATTGATGCTTCCAAAGCATTCAATTTATTAGATAGAACCTTTATGTTAGAAGTCCTAAAATATTGGGGTATCCCAATAAAGTTAATAAAATTCATCACTTTATTATATGAAAATACTATGATCCATTTATTGATTAATTTATATTTAGGACAACCTTTTACAGTGATAAATGGGGTAAGATAAGGGTGTCCACTTTCTCCAGTACTCTTCATTCTCCTACTGGGTCCCTTTGTCATACACTCTACCACGCACATTAAACCCATACAACAGGAACAGCACGGTTGGGAAGAGCAAGAGGGTTCAAAACCGCAAAAGGCTGTATGCGCGGTAGTGCACCCTCTCACTGTTCCCAGGCAGAGGATAAGACCTCTGCTGGGAGGAGGGGCTGGCAAACAGCTGCTGTGGCTTGATGGGATAAGCCACAGGCAGCAAGGAAGACAGTGCATCTGTGGACTGGGTTTCAATTCACGGTCCCAGATGCAAATTTTTTTTTTTTTACACTTTTTGTGATGTTAAGTGTTAACTCCCCCCCCCGAGTTAGTTATTTAAGTTGGGGGTTCAGGGCGCAGCCCCCCATAACAGGGGGTGCTGGGGCAGAGCCACCAGCAAGACATACTGTAGTTAAGGTTGCAATATACTGCGCTGTATTTGCAGCATGGTATATTGCTTCGCTGTAATGTCTTGTGACATTATGATCTCATGCCCTTCATTCTAGCATTACAGCCCTTGTTATTGATGATACAGAAGAACCAAGAAATCAAAGACATTGAAATTAATAACCAACAAATAAAACTAAATGTCTTTACAGATGATATTTTGCATATTCTACAGGATATAAATGTGACCATCCCTATTGTTTTGAAAGAAATAGAGAGGTATAGGAAGCTAGTAGGATATACACTTAATAAGCAGAAATTCATCATCCTTGAAATATTTGGAAATAATTATACTATAAATCCGGGAATTACAAATGAATTTACAGTGAGTAATCAATGCAGGTATTTGGGTATTCCCCTAACAAGTAAACAAACGGATATTATTACAATAAATCATGATAACACAAAAACCAGAATGAAAATGTTGCTGGAGAACTGGGAAAAATCATTTTTATCATTATGGGATCATATCAAGACAATCAAAATGATAGTGTTACCACATCTGATATTTGTTATCCATAATGTTAGAGGAGTTCCTACTGTAACATGGTTTAATGATGTAAGAAGAACTTTTGTTAAGTTTCTTTGGGGGGGGCCTAGAATTGTGCGGCAACAATTAATATAGGTATCCAAGGAAAGAGGGAGGGTATGGCTGTCCTGATCCAATCACATATGGAGTGGCCTATTAAGGTTAAATTGTGATGGGAATGGGCTTTCTTCCCATATAAAGAATCTATGTGGGAAATTACTTTTTGGGATAATCTCAATAGGGCAGATTCTAATAATTAATTAAGCAAATTGGATATGGGACTTAAGCTTCCATCAATATTGACACCTTTACAAAAGGAATTAATTCAGGCAACCACACAGATTAAGAAAATTAACCTATTTCAATGGCTATGTCTAAACATTTGGAGTAATACCATTATTTAAAAATGTACAATTATTTTTAAAAAATTACACCAGATGAACAAATGGTTATACAGAATTGGACACATTTAATAGGGGAGGGGGACATCATATCCCTGAAACAATTTCATATTATATTCCCTCGTATAAATAAAGAAAATATGTTCTTCCATTACACTATATAGGATATATTTAACAAAAATGTCTTTATTACAAAAAACAGGATTTATTGTATATAAGAGATGAACAGGTTAAAATCATAGATAACAAGCAGAAACATTTTCCAAAGTCCATACAAGATTTTGGTCATAAATTATAAAGACCCATGGACAAAAACAAAATTTAAATGGAATCAAGAGACCACATTAGATTTCACACACCAACAATGGAAGAACATAAGAACTAAAATAAACAAAGACTGTATCTATGCAAAAAATAAGATGATCCAGAAAAAAAAGAGATTGTGCTTATTTTTCACCAAAGATATTGTGGAATATAGCTGAGAGCGGAAATAAAGAAAGCTGGCATGGTTGTGGAACTATAGGAGATTTATACCATTGTATTTGGGACTGCCAGTATTTACAAGAATGGTGCAGAGATACTAATAAAATGCTCTCAAAAATTTGGAATCAAACCTTTCCACTGTAATTTGATCTGATGGTTTTAAATGACACTTCTAAATTAAAAATATGCGATAGCCACTAAATATTTGTGTAACGGGACAATGGCTACAAAAAGAGTTATTTATGAAAATTGGAATGTACCCTCTTTAGGGAATTTTGATGCTATGAAGTGGTGGTTTTTGGTAAGGGAAGCAGCACAATATGAATCATTATGGGATGAAAAAGATCAGCACCAGGACAGTAAGGAGCCAACATGGAAAGAAATTCAAGCATTACTGCCACCATTGATTACTCTTTGAATCATTGACCCCACAAGCATGATAACCCAAAAGAATAGGGAGGGGGGTAGGAGAAAATTCTCAGGGGCTAACTAAGTTTTCTTATCATTTTTATTTGCTCTGAGAAGGAAATTAGTGTTGTATATATAGGGTGGGATATTCAGAAATGCGCCAGAGGCAGGTGCAGTAGCTGTGCAATGCAAGTACACTGCACCAGTGCACACCAAATGCGATATTCAAAGACTGTGCATGATGGCAAGTGCCAGGCAAACACAGCTGAATATTGCAGGGATGCACCATAGTGCAACCAGGGCTGCGCCAAGGAGCAAACCAGCAAGCGCCATAGCCAACTAGGGCTGTGCAAGGGTCAGAGGTGCATGGGCTTGGGTACAGAACAACAGACACAGCAGGGAGCATGCCACCAGAGCAGGAAAGATCACCACCAGGGTGCAGAGGATGCCAGGAGGGAGGCAAGGCAGGTGCACGGCTGCAGGCCCCCGACCATGTGCACCACAGTGATGCACGAAGGCAGTGTGGCACTAATGTCCACTACCAAACAGCCATGGGCAACACTGAGAGGAAGGCACGGGACATGCCACTTGGACCACAGCTGGCAACACACATGCCAACAGCACACAACACACATGCCACGCAACATGAACAGAGTGCACACGTACATCCTGGGGCACACCCACCAGCCACTGGGCACAGACCACCAGGCACATTCCCCATTCAACCCCAGATGTGCTACTCGGCCACCATGCACACCACTGCAGCATGGCTCCACATGCCAGCTGCAAAGCAGACACAGACACAGATGGCTAACAATAGAAAAGTGTATTAAAACAAAGCAACAATAACTATATACAGAACAACAGGAACAGGGAGCAGGGAATGGAGAGGCCACAAACAAAATGGTAGGCCGGGGAAGGGAGGCAGGGGGGCAGGGGACATGGCTGGTGAAGAGTACAAGGGAGGGAAAGGAAGGGAGGTCAGGGAAGGGAAGGGAGTGCACGCCCTACTGGTGCCTGGTACGCTGTCTTCTCTGTGGCCTGCACAGGGCCTGCTGAACCAGTCATGCCACCTGAAGTGTAGCTGTGGTGACATGCAGTATCCTCTGAAGGAGCCTGGTGTTGACAGCATCCCATTGGACACCTAAGACAAAGGAGGGGACATGGTATGAGTGCATGTTCATTTGACCATAGCCCACCCACCGTGTGCAGCGGACAGTGGTGACATGCACCCCTGAGATGGCACACAGCCTCCCACAGCATGTGTGCCCACATGAGCTGCCATCCCGACCATCCACAGCCATGCAGAGCACTGCACACCAACACCACCCACGTGCCGCACACCACAACCATGGTGGCCAGGCAACAGGGCTAAACGGTGGGATGGCAGTGGCACAGCTGGAACCCAGGTGCACTTACAGCCAACCTGCAGCAGCCACACACATGTGCGATAGCACGGCATGGTGCCATGGACCCTGCCAGCGGTGCATAGCTGGAATGGCCATGTGCACAGGGGTCTGTGGCCCACCCCCTCCCTGCACAACAACAAACCCTGAAAGAGTGCCTACCTGCTTGCTGCAGCACAACAGGTGCCTATCCGGTGGCACCACCCATGTGGCCTGCAACCTGTGCCCATGCCCCAGCATTGGCCTGCCCTCATCCACCTGCAGCGCCTGACATCCGTGCACATTGCCTATCCTCAGGGCCTAGTAGGGAGACATTGAGAAGGACACATCAGTACCTGGCAACACCCCATGCCCCCCCTCCAGCACAGCATGCCCCCTGGCCCTGCGCAGTGGCAGTGCAGTGGCACAGCACACCCATGGTGCACTGCAATGGCCAACACAGCACGCAGCCACCACCACCCCCACAGCATGGTGTGACACCCAGCTGGCCCCCACAGAACACTGGAATGGCACAGACATGGATGTAGTGCACTCACCTAGATATGGCACGGCACCCCTCCGGATGCATGCCAGCAGTGACCGTAGCCTGTTAGGGTCCCTCTTTTGCAGGTCTCTGTAGTGGTGGTGGCACTGCTCCCCACTGTGCTGTGCCCCAGTGGCCTCCTCCAACTCTCAGCCACCTCCTGCCACACCTCTGTTCGAGGCCGATCCAGGGGGCACCTGGCCATACAGACAACCCACATGTGGCTCCACCAGGGCCACAAGGTTCACCAGTTCTACCTGGGTCCAGTTGGGTGCCCTCACAGTGCTATAGCACGGCATGCCCGATTCTGCAATTGCAAATCCAAACTGGTGCCCTGTAGCGCATGAGCCACACTTGCTGTGGGTGTGCAGCTCACTTGGTGATGCGCTGCCATCCCCAATCGTACATTCCCCAGTGATGTGCAATACAGCTGGGGCAGCACTGGCACATGCCGCAGGCACCCGGAGGGTCAAAGGGCACTTGTGGGGTCATAGGTCGGCATGCGCAACAGCGCGATAGGGCACACCATGCATGGTGTGCAATAGGGGCATGTGTGCCCCATGGTCCATGTGCCCAATCATGCATGGGTGCCATAGGGCATACAGCATATGAGTGCCACAAGCCCAACAGCGGCAGAGCACTGCACCGCATATAGCGCAGTGTGCGTAGGATGTGCCACCGATGTACACAACGTCAGTGTGTGCATGTGCTCTGCCAGGCCTACTGCACACATCATACAGTTGTGCCATGGCTTGTGCATGCGCAACACCAATGCACCATGCGCAACTTTGCGATATTCAGTCGGAATATGCAGATGGGCTGATCAGCATATCCGTGGCGCATCGGAGGCATTTGCATCTCATTACAGTTGTGCTTCCTCTCATTTGCATGTGATGCACTATAAATGCACCACAGGACTGCACAGGCACCAGACCGGTATTGCATCCTTCAGAGGTAATCCACCGGGCTGTGGGCCTGTTGGGACAGTAGATTGAGAGGGCCTTGTGTGTTGTAGCCATCACTGACCACATGCTCTTACCCACAGGAATAAGCATGATGGATCACAAGGAGGTTAAGGAGCATGGGCCTGCATGGAGGTGCAGGCCCAACTTCATGAAAGCAGAGAGTGATGCCCTATTCTATGCCTACCTGGACCAGGAGCCTCTCCTGAGTGGCTCAACAGGCACCTCACAGGCCTCAGCGACATCATGGGAGGGTGTGGCCAGGGCTGTGAACCAGCAAGGCATCAATCAGAGGACAGCACAGGAGTGCAAAAAGAAGGTAGACACAGACTAGAGGAGGATCAAGGAGGAGGGTGCCACCATCTGGGCCGCACATGCTGCCACAGGTGGTGGACAGCCTGATGTGTCACAGCTGATGCCGCAGGAGGAGTTGGTGGTGGCATCCATGTGGCAGAGCGCCGTCGAGGGTGTGCCCGGCAGAGGATTCCAGATGGGGGGGCAGCCCATCACTGTATGGTGGGTACAGCAGCACCTGGGGAAGGGGGAAGGGGGCAGGGGTGCAGGGGCGTGTGCCAGTGGCACTAATGCAACTGTGTTCCTTTTCAGCTCCAGAGCACCTGCATGCAGCAGCAGGGGTGGGGGTGACCACCATGGGGGCAGTCCTGGACCTAGAGAACCATCCATCCACCTCCACTGGTGTTCGGGGTCCGGACCACAGACAGCCCAACACTGCAGTCTGACTGGATGCCTGTGGCATGGTTGCAGATGAGGCCCTGGCTGTGTTTCAGCAGGACGCCAGCTATGGCATGCAGTATGCAGAGACACAGATCAGGGCAGGGTCCGGGACCAATGACGATGCTGTGACTGTTATCTTGGATAGTGCTGTTGCCAGTCAGAGGAGGCACCCATACCACACACCCACCATGGCAGTGCAGATGGTGCTCTGGTGGCGGTTGTCTGCCCATCGGACGCCACGCCGGTGAGGCTGTGGGCACCAATGGTGTGGTGCAGTCTGAAGGGGGTGGAGGTGGTGGTGCAGCTGCACAGCGGCTGGAGGGGCAGCAGTGGCAGCAGGACAGGGTCGAGAGGGGACTGGTGCAGTGGCCACTGCCATTGCACCACAGACTGATCAGCCCCAAGGGGGCCCCACTGTGCAGCCCCCACCAGTGAAGGGGGTTGTGCTGCAGGGTCATGCAACACCTGTGGGTTGGCACAATGCCCATGCCCCCAGGGCGCGGACCCTTTGACCGAGCATGCCCATCTGCTACGGGCCTCAATGGAGCAACAGGTGCTGGTCGTGGCAGGGGTGCGTGCACTCTGCACACAGCTGTGCCAGTCCGCAGGGAGGCATAACCGGGAGCTATGAGCAGCTCATGGCCAAGACCACACACATGCAGGAGGACACGACCACAGCCCTGGACTGGCTTACCGCTGCGGTCACGGCTGGCCTAGCACCACTGGCCACCCTGGTGCATGGCCATCTGCCTCGGACCCCAAAGAGTGCCTTCTCAACCCCTCAGTCACTGCATCATGTGACCCCCTCAGTGTCGACACTGGGATCTGCTGTGGGCATTCAAGGCATGCCTGGAGCGGGCATGTTCGGGAGCCTGCAGACCCCTGTGAGGGACAGGTCATGTTCCTGCAATGACACAACTGGGGAAATGTCTGAGACACCCCCTGTGGCCGTCACATAGCCTGCGTCTACTGGGCTGTCCCGGCAGGGCCGTCCACGTGTCCACGGTGGCCGTGTGACCACACAACAGTCCTGATCTGCATCCCTCCCCATCCGCTGTCTGCCACTGCCCTGTGTGCACATTGGTGTGGTGTGTGCATTCCAGGGACATATCATCCATGGTCCACGCCACACACCCACCTTGTGCACACCCACTCAGCCACTGGCAACTGTGACATGTGTACGATGATGCCAACACAACACCAGCCACTACTGTGCACTGGTGTGCAGCGCGTGACAATGTCCATTGGCGGCCTCTGGGTGTGCACGTGTGGGTGTCTATGTGCATGTGTGTGCGGGTGTGTGGGGGTGTGTGTGGGTGGGGTCTACAGTGCTGTACAGGGTGCTTCTATGCAGTCCAGTTCCATGCCCATCCACGCTACCCTCCAGCCATGTCTATCATGGGGCCCAGCCTTCCATGCCTGTGTACTGTACCTTGGTCCCTGGGACTTGCGTGTGGTCATGTACACCAACCTGCATGCACTGTAGTGCTCCTCTGCAATTGTGTCCCAGTGCTGCTTGGCCATCCTGCTCAGCTGGGGTTCCTGTCACCCATGGGGGCTGCCCACCACCTGGACCGGTGGTCGTGTCATCCCCTCTGCTGTTCCCCTCTTTGACCGTGACAACTATCCCACAGTTGGTGGCCAGGTTGTGTAGCATACAGCAGGCCAGGAATAGGCTGCAGGCCTTTGAGGGGCTGTACTGTAGGGCACCGCCAGACCTGGACAGGCAACAGAATCATGCCTTCAGCAGCCCAAACACACGCTCAATGATGTTCCATGTGCTGGCGTGTGCCTCATTGTAACGCTCCTGCACTGGGGTTGATGGGCACTGGTATGGGGTGAGCAGCCAGGGCCAGAGTGGGTATCCACTGTTACCTGTGTGTTGACATGTGTGGTTAGCATGGTGATCTGTGTAGCTGCCCCCCGCCTTTCCTGCCACACCCTCTGATGCCCCAGGCCTAGCAACCCCCACGCCCCACCCTGTTATGCTAGGCTGCCTATTCCAGCTGCATACTCACCTACTAGGTGGCCAGTGGGGATGTCCCCACTCTTGAACCTGTGGCACAGTGATGACTGGTGCTAGATGAAGGCATTGTGTGCTCCACCAGGGTGTGTGGCACAGACATTGATTATGCGCCCCCTGGCATCGCACACCACCTGGCAGTTGACACTGGGGTAGCCCTTCCTGTTGATGTAGGCTACCCCCTCTGGCCCAGGTGGTGTGTGGATGCCTATGTGGATGCAGTCGATGGCCCCTAGCATGCCAGGCATACGTACCACCCTGTGGAACTCCTGCATGTTCACTGTACGCTCTGCCTGTGTGCTGGAGGATTGGATCTATTCTGCAGCATGTGGCAGCAGTGCATTGAGGAATTTTGAGAGAAGCCATGATGCGGCTGATTGGGTTATGCCTGTGGTGTCCCCTGTTGTTCTCTGGAAGGTACCCGTGGCGAGTAGGCACATGACGGCCATGACCTTGGTCTCCACTGACAGGGCATGGCTCTGTCTTGTGGGTGCCTGCATCTCATCACTGTACAGCTCACAGAGCTGCTTGAGAATTGCCCAGTTCAGGTGGCACCAGCCCACAATCTCAGTGTCACTGTACTGTTCATATGTGGTGCAGGCACAGTACCACCTGTTCCAGGCATACCACTGACAGGCCCTTCCTCAGCCATGCCACTCTGCCTCCTGCCTCCTCACACCCCTCATTACTGCCTCCATCTGGAAGATGGCACTGGCCATGGCCTGGGATGTCCTGCCCCCCCAGGTGGCTGCCTCCCCTGGCACCCTCGGCTGTGTGCTGCTGCATGTGCCTCTGTGCTGGGCATTCACCTGTGTTGGGGGTCCTTGCTGGTGGCCTGTTGGCTGTGGCCTCTGCCTCCCACCCATCTGGGTACTTTCACTGCCACTCCTATGACTAGGCTTGCAGACTCATGCTGCAGTTGCTGCCCCCACTGCTGTCTCACATGCACACACACACACACACACACACCTACCCACACACACACACACGCTTACACACACAGGCACCTTCAGGGTCACATGCCCTGTCCCACACTCTGTGGCACTTCCTGCCTCTGTCTTGCACCCCTCCTGCTGTCCTGCCTGGCCAATGTCTCTCTCTCTCTCTCTCTCTCTCCTGCTCCCCTGGGGTGCAAGTCTCTGTCCCTTGCTTGCTCCCTCTTTTTATGGGCCCAAGTTTTCTCCATGCATGTTCCTGTTGCTCTATGCTTGCACCATTGGCTTGCTGTTGAATATCGCACTGCGCCGCATATTCATGGCTACACCCCCTGCACTTGCACATGCATTCATTAGGGTTGCACATTGGTGCACTGCGATTTGCGCCACACATTTGCTCCCACTGAATATCATTCTTTGGCACACTTCCGCACTTGCGCAGGTGCATCTCAGTTATGCCATGCACAACTGCTTTGAATATCCCACCCACAATGTATAAAGATAGAATTTATACAATTAATTTTATTAAGATATGTAAACTATTTATATAATCCGTATAAATCATAGAAATTTATAAAGTATGTAAAATGACTGTTTATTTGTATTATTTGCATTAGAAAATAAAAAATGATCATAAAAAAGTATAATCCCAAGAGCAGCTGCATGCAGCAGCAAACTATCATCAATATCACCCCAAAACAACTGTACAAACCAAAAATAGTCATCCAAAAACAGCTTCATAAAGCAGCAAAGTATCATCCTAAAAACAGCTGCATGCAGCAGAGTATAATCCCAAAACAACGGCATGCACCAGCAAAATATCATCCCCAAAATAGCTGCATGCACCAGCAAAGTATCATCCCAAAACAGCTGCATATACCAACAAAGTATCATCCCAAAACAGCTGCATGTACCAGTAAAGTATCATCCTAAAAACAGCAGCATGCAGCAGCAAAGCATCATCCCAAAACAGCTGCATGCAGCAGCACATCATCCCCAAAACAACTATATGTACCAACAGCAAACAATCATACAAAAATAGCTTCATGCAGCAGCAAAGCATCATCCCAAAAATAGCTATATGTACCAACAAAGCATCATCTGTAAACTGCTGCACATACCAGCAAAGTATCATCCCAAAAACAGCTGCATGCAGCAGGGTATAATACCCAAAACAACAGCATGCACCAACAAAATATCATTTCCAAAACAGCTGCATACACCAGCAAAGTATCCCAAAACAGCTGCATATACCAACAATGTAGCATCCCAAAACAGCTGCATGAACCAGCAAAGTATCATCCCAAAACAGCTGCATGCACCAGCAAAATATCATCCAAAAACAGCTGCATATACCAGCAAAGTATCATCCCAAAACAGCTGCATGCAGCAGCAAAGCATAATCTTGAAACAGCTGCATGCAGCAGCACCACATCATCCCCAAAACAACTATATGTACCAACAATCATCCAAAAATAGCTGCATGCAGCAGCAAAGCATCATCACAAAACCAACTGAATGTAGCAGCAAAATATCATTCCCAAAACAACTATATGTACTAACAGTCATTCAAAAATGGCTGCATGCAGCGGCAAAGCATCATCCCAAAAACAGCTGCATGTACCAACAAAGTATCATCCGTAAACAGCTGCATGCACCTGCAAAGTATCATCTTAAAACAGCTGCATGTACCAGCAAAGTATCAGCCCAAAAACAGCTGCATGAGCAAGAAATTTATCATCCCAAAAACAGCTACATACAGCAGCAAAGAATCATCCCAAAACAGCTGCATGCAGCAGCACATCACCCCCAAAACAACTATATGTACTAACAAGCAATCATCCAAAAATAACTGCATGCAGCAACAAAGTATCATCCCAAAACAGCTGCATGCAGAAGCCCATCATCCCCAGAACAACTATATGTACTAACAAGCAATCATCCAAAAATAACTGCATGCAGCAACAAAGCATCATCCCAAAACAGCTGCATGCAGAAGCCCATCATCCCCAGAACAACTATATGTACCAACAACACTCATACAAAAACAGCTTCATGCAGCAGCAAAGCATCATCCCAAAACAGCTGCATGCAGAAGCCCATCATCCCCAAAACAACTGTATGTACCAAAAACTAGCTTCAAAAAAACAGCTGCATACAGCAACAAAGGATCATCCCAAAAACAACAGCATGTACCAGCAAAGAATCATCGCAAAACAGTTGCATGCACCAGCAGAGTATAATCCCCAAAACAAAAGCATGCACCAGCAAAGACCTTTAAGTATCTAACGGGGATAAACAAGACCAACATAGAAGGAATTTTGCAGATGAGAAAGAGGAGGGACACGAGAGGGAATGGACTGAGATTGGAGGGGGGATTCAGGAGGGAGATGAGGAGACATTTTTTCACTGAAAGAGTGGTGGACAAATGGAACACCTTACCAGAGGAGATAGTGTCCTATAAGATGGTGGCAAATTTCAAGAGGAGTTGGGAAAGGGTAAGGGTAAGGGATACTGTGATGAGGGGGTCAGATGGGGCAGTTGCATCATGAGGTGCTAGCTGCACACTTGAGCAGACTCGATAGATCATGAGGCCGCTTTCTGCTGGCAATTTCATATGTTTGTATGTTCATAAAGTATCATTCCAAAATCAGATGCATGCAGCAGCAAAGTATCATCCCAAAACAGCTGCATCTACCAACAAAGTATTATCCTCAAATACCTGCATGCACCAGCAAAGTATCATGTCAAATGCAGCTGCATGCAGCAGCAAAATATCATCCCCAAACAACTGTACTACTAAAAACTATCATTCAAAAACAGCTGCATGCTGCAGCAAAATATCACCCCTAAATAACTGCATTTACCAACAAATTATCATCCAAACACAGCAACATGCAGCAGCAAAGCATCATATCAAAACCAGCTGCATGCAGAAGCCCATCATCCCCAAAACAACTATATGTACCAGCAACAATCATATAAAAACAGCTTCATGCAGCAGCAAAGCATAATCACAAAAACAACTGCATGTAGCAGTAAAATATCATCCCCAAAATAACTGCATGTACAATCATCAAAATACAGCTGCATGTAGCAGAAAAGCATCATCTCAAAACAGCTGCATGTGCCAGCAAAGTATCATCCTAAAACAGCTGCATACACCAGCAAAGTATCATCCCAAGAGGAGCTGCATGCAATGGCAAAATATCCCCAAAACAACTGTATGTACCAAAAACTATCTTCCAAAAAACAGCTGCATACAGCAACAAAGGATCATCCCAAAAACAGCAGCATGTACCAGCAAAGAATCATCGCAAAACAGTTGCATGCACCAGCAGAGTATAATCCCCAAAACAACAGCATGCATCAGCAAAGACCTTTAAGTATCTAACGGGGATAAACAAGACCAACATAGAAGGAATTTTCCAGATGGGAAAGAGGAGGGACACAAGAGGGAATGGACTGAGATTGGAGGGGGGGATTCAGGAGGGAGATGAGGAGACATTTTTTCACTGAAAGAGTGGTAGACAAATGGAACACCTTACCAGAGGAGATAGTGCCCTATAAGATGGTGGGATGCTTCAAGAGGGGTTGGGACAGGGTAAGGGATACAGGAAGAGGGGCTCAGGAGGGGCAGCTGCATCATGAGGTGCTAGCTGCACACTTGAGCAGACTCGATAGATCATGAGGCCTCTTTCTGCTGGCAATTTCATATGTTTGTATGTTCATAAAGTATCATTCCAAAATCAGATGCATGCAGCAGCAAAGTATCATCCCAAAACAGCTGCATCTACCAGCAAAGTATCATCCCCAAACACCTGCATGCACCAGCAAAGTATCATGTCAGATGTATGCAGCAGCAAAATATAATCCCCAAACAACTGTACTACTAAAAACTATCATTCAAAAACCGCTGCATGCAGCAGCAAAATATCACCCTTAAATAACTGGATTTACCAACAAATTATCATCCAAACACAGCAGCATGCAGCAGCAATGCATCATATCAAAACCAGCTGCATGCACCAGCAGAATATAATTACCAAAAAAGTTGCATGCACCTGTAAAGTATAATCAGAAAACAGTTGCAAGTACCAGCAAAGTATCATCCCCAAAACATCTACATGCACCAGCAAGCATCATCCCCAAAGCAGCTGTTCGTACCAGTAAAGTATCATCCCCAAACAGCTGCATGTAACAGCAAAATATCATCCCAAAAACAGCTACTTGTACCACCAAAAAATCATCCCAAAACAGCTGCATCTATCACCAAAGTATCATCCCAAAAGCAGCTGCTTATACCAGTAAAGTATCATCCCCAAAACAGCTGCATGTATCAGCTAAGTATCATCCCAAAACAGCTGCATCTACCAGCAAAGTATCATCTCCAAACAGCTGCATGCACCAGCAAAGTGTCATCCCAAGAGCACCTGCATGCAGTGGGAAAATATCATATCCCAAACAACTGTACTATTAAAAATTATCATCCAAAAACAGCTGCATGCACCAGTAAAGTATCATCCCAAAACAGCTATATACACCAGTAAAGTATCATCTCAAAAACAGTTGCATGCACCAGCAGAGTATAATCCCCAAATCAATGACATGCACCAGTAAAGTATCATCCCCAAAAGAGCTGCCTGCTCCAGCAAAGTATCATCCCAAAACAGCTGTATCTACCAGCAAAGTATCATCCCCAAACAGCTGCACGCACCAGCAAAGTGTCATCCCAAGACCAGCTGCATCTACCAGGAAAACATCATCCCCAAACACCTGCATGCACCAGCAAAGTATCATCCCAAATGCAGCTGCATGCAGCAGCAAAATATCATCCCCAGACAACTGTACTACTAAAAACTATCATTCAAAAACAGCTAAATGCAGCAGCAAAGCATCATCACAAAAACAGCTGCATGCAGCAGCGAAAAATCACCTCTAAAACAACTGTATGTACCAACAAATTATCCTCCAAACACAGCTGCATGCTGCAGCAAAGCATCACCTCAAAAACAGCTGCATGCCCCAGCAGGGTATAATCCCCAAAACAGCTGCATGCACCTGCAAGTATCATCCCAAAACAGCTGCATGTACCAGCAAAGTATCATCCCCAAAGTAGCTGATTCTACCAGTAAAGTATCATCCCAAAACCAGCTGCATGCACCAGCAAAGTATCATCCCCAAACAGCTGCATGTATCACCAAAGTATTGTCCCAAAAGCAGCTGATTGTACAAGTAAAGTATCATCCCGAAAACAGCTCCATGAATCAGCAAAGTATCATCCCAAACGCAGCTGCATGCACCAGCAAAGTCTCATCCCAAAAACAGTTATGTGCCCCAGCAGAGTATAATCCCTATACCAATGACATGCACCAGCAAAATATCATCCCAAAACAGCTGCATCTACCAGCAAAATATCATCCTCAAACAGCTGCATGCACCAGAAAAGTATCATCCCAAGAGCAGCTGCATACAGCAGGAAAATATCATATCTCAAACAACTGTATTACTAAAAACTATCATCCAAAAATAGCTGCATACATTAGCAAAGTATCTTCCCAAAACAGCTGCATGCACCAGCAAAGTATCATAAAAAGAGCAGCTGCATGAGGCAGCAAAAAATCCCCAAATCAACTGTACGTACTAAAAACTATCATTCAAAAACAGCTGCATGC
This sequence comes from Neoceratodus forsteri, assembly GCA_016271365.2. Classification (NCBI taxonomy): domain Eukaryota; kingdom Metazoa; phylum Chordata; order Ceratodontiformes; family Ceratodontidae; genus Neoceratodus; species Neoceratodus forsteri. The sequence goes on along the minus strand of JADMNL010000032.1, from coordinate 156,989,646 downwards.
ACCAACAACATATCATCTCAAAACAGCTGCATGTACCAGCAAAGTATCATACAAAAAACAGCTGCACATACTAGCAAAGTATCATCCTAAAAAAACTGTATGTACCAGAAAAATATCATCCTAGAAAAGCTGCATGTACCAGCAAAGTATCATGCCAAAATCAGCTGCATGTAGCAGCAAAGTATTGTCTCAAGACAACTATATGTACCAGCAAGCAATCATCCAAAAACAGCTACAAACACCAGCAGAGTATAATCCCAAAAACAATGGCATGCTCCAGCAAAGTATCATCCCAAAATCAGCTGCATCCTCCAGCAAAGTATCATCCCCAAACCTGCTGCACACAGCAGTAAAATATCCCCAAAACAACTGTATATACCAAAAACTATTATCCAAAAACAGCTGCATGCACCAGAAAAAGTATTATCCCAAAACAGCTGCATATACCAGCAAAATATCATCCCAAAACAGCTGCATGTACAGGTAAAGTATCATCCCAAAAGCAGCTGCTTGTACCAGTAAATTATCATACCCAAAGCAGCTGCATGCAGCAGCAAAGCATCATCCCAAAACAGCTGCATACAGCAGCACATCATCCCCAAAACAACTATATGTACAAACTATCATCCAAATATAGCTGCATGCAGCAGCAAAGCATTATTTCAAAAACAGCTGCATGAGCCAGCAGAGTATAGTCCCTAAAACAGCTCCATGCACCAGCAAAGTATCATCCCAAAACCAACTGCACACTGCAGTAAAATATCCCCAGAACTGTATTTACCAAAAACTGTGATCCAAAAACAGCTGCATCCACCAGCAAAGTATCATCCCAAAACAGCTGCACATACCAGCAAAATATAATCCCAAAACAGCTGCATGTACAAGCAAAGTATCATTCCAAAAGCAGCTGATTGTACCAGTAAAGTATCATCCCCAAAACAGCAGCATGCACCAGTAAATTATCATCCCCAAACAGCTGCATGTATCATCAAAGTATCATCCTAAAAACAGCTGTTTGTACCAGTAAAGTATCAGGCCAAGAGCAGCTGCATGAAGCAACAACAAATCCCCCAAACAACTGTACATACCAAAAACTATCATCCCAAAACAACTGCATCCACCAGAAAAATATCATCTCAAAACAGCTGCATATATCAGCATATATATAAAAAACAGTTTCATGCACCAGCAAAGTATCATCCTAAACAGCAGCATGCACCAGCAAAGAATCATCCCAAAAACAGCTGCACGCAGAAGTAAAATATCATCCCCAAACAGCTGCATGTATCATCAAAGTATCATCCCAAAAACAGCTGTTTGTACCAGTAAAGTATCAGACCAAGAGCATCTGCATGAAGCAGCAAAATATCCCCCAAAGAACTGTACATACCAAAAACTATCATCCCAAAACAGCTGCATCCACCAGCAAAATATAACCTCAAAACAGCTGCATATATCAGCAAATATCATATAAAAAACAGCTTCATGCACCAGCAAAGTATCATCCCAAACAGCAGTATGCACCAGCAAAGTATCATCCCAAAACCAGCTGCACGCAGCAGTAAAATATCATCCCCAAAACAACTATATGTACCAAAAAACTATGATACAAATACAGCTGCATGCACCAGCAAAGTATTATCCCAAAACAGCTGAATGTACCAGTAAAATGTCATCACAAAACAGCTGCAGGCACCAGCAAAGCATCATCCCCAAAACAGCTGTTTGTACCAGTAAAGCATCATCCCGAAAACAGCTGCATGCACCAGCAAAGTATCATCCCCAAACAGCTGCATGTATTTGCAAAATGTCATCCCAAAACAGCTGCATGAACCAGCAAAGTATCATCCCAAAAACAATGGCATGTTCCAGCAAAGTATCATCCCAAAACCCACTGCACGCTGCAGTAAAATATCCCCAAAACAACTGTTTATACCAAAAACTATGATCCAAAAACAGCTGCATGCACTGGCAAAGTAATATCCCAAAACAGCTGCATATACCAGCAAAATATCATCCCAAAACAGCTGCATGTACAAGTAAAGTATCATCCCAAAAGCAGCTGCTTGTACCAGTAAAGTATCATACCCAAAACAGCTGCATGCACCAGTAAATTATCATCCCCAAAACAGCTGCATGCATCAGCAAAGTATCATCCTGAAAGCAGCTGCATGTACCGGTGAAGTATCATCAGAAAAAACAATTGCATGCACCAGCAAAGTATCATCCCAAAAGCAGCTGCACGCACCAGCAAGGAAGCACCCCAAACACAGCTGCATATACCAGCAAAGTATCATCCCAAAAACAGCTGCATATCCAGCAAAGTGGCATCGCCAAAACAGCTGCATGTAACAGCAAAGTATTATCCCAAACAGCTGCATGTATCATCAAAGTATCATCACAAAACAGCTGTTTGTACCACTAAAGTATCAGCCCAAGAGCAGCTGCATGGAAGCAGCAAAAATCCACCAAACAACTGTACATACAAAAACTATCATCCCAAAACAGCTGCATCCACCAGCAGAATATCATCTCAAAATAGCTGCACATATCAGCAAATATATAAAAACAGCTTCATGCACCAGCAAAGTATCATCCCAAACAGCAGCATGCACCAGCAAAGTATCATCCCAAAACCAGCTGCATGCAGCAGTAAAATATCACCCAAAAACAACTGTATGTACCAAAACTATGATCCAAAACAGCTGCATGCATCAGCAAAGTGTTATCCCAAAACAGCTGCATGTACCAGCAAAATATCATCACAAAATAGCTGCATGCACCAGCAAAGCATCATCCCAAAAACAGCTGTTTGTACCAGTAAAGTATCATCCTGGAAACAGCTGCATGCACCAGCAAAGTATCATCCCCAAACAGCTGCATGTATTTGCAAAGTATCATCTCAAAAACAGCTGCTTATACCAGCAAAATGTCATCCCAAAACAACTGCATGTACCAGCAAAGTATCATCCCAAAAGCAGCTGTTTTTACCAGTAAAGTATCATCCCCAAAACAGCCACATGCACCAGCAAGAATCATCCCAGCTGCATATACCAGCAAAGTATCATCCCCAAAACAGCTGCATGTCCAGAAAAGTGGCATCCCCAAAACAGCTGCATGTACTTGCTAAGTATTATTCCCAAACAGCTGCATGTGCCAGCAAAGTATCATCCCCAAAACAGCTGCATACACCAGCAAAGTATCATCCCAAGAGCAGCTGCATGCAGCAGCAAATAGCATCCACAAAACAATTGTATATACCAAAGACTATAATCCAAAAAACAGCTGCCTGCAGCAGCAAAGCATCATCCAAAAAACAGCTACATGCAGCAGCAAGACATTATCCCATAAACAGCTACATGTACCAGCAAAATATCATCCCCAAAACAGTTGCATGCACCAGCAAAGTGTCATCCCAAGAGCAGCTGCATCTACCAGCAAAATATCATCCCCAAACACCTGCATGCACCAGCAAAGTATCATCCCAAATGCAACTGTATGCAGCAGCAAAATATCATCCCCAAACAACTGTACTACTAAAAACTATCATTCAAAAACAGCTAAATGCAGCAGCAAAGCATCATCACAAAAACAGCTGCATGCAGCAGCAAAATATCACCTCTAAAACAACTATATGTACCAACAAATTATCCTCCAAACACAGCTGCATGCTGCAGCAAAGCATCACCTCAAAAACAGCTGCATGCCCCAGCAGAGTATAATCCCCAAAACAGCTGCATGCACCTGCAAAGTATCATCCCAAAACAGCTGCATGTACCAGCAAAGTATCATCCCCAAAGTAGCTGATTCTACCAGTAAAGTATCATCCCAAAACCAGCTGCATGCACCAGCAAAGTATCATTCCCAAACAGGTGCATGTATCACCAAAGTATTGTCCCAAAAGCAGCTGATTGTACAAGTAAAGTATCATCCCGAAAACAGCTCCATGAATCAGCAAAGTATCATCCCAAATGCAGCTGCATGCACCAGCAAAGTCTCATCCCAAAAACAGTTGTGTGCCCCAGCAGAGTATAATCCCTATACCAATGACATGCACCAGCAAAATATCATCCCAAAACAGCTGCATCTACCAGCAAAATATCATCCTCAAACAGCTGCATGCACCAGAAAAGTATCATCCAAAGAGCAGCTGCATACAGCAGGAAAATATCATATCTCAAACAATTGTATTACTAAAAACTATCATCCAAAAATAGCTGCATACATTAGCAAAGTATCATCCCAAAACAGCTGCATGCACCAGCAAAGTATCATAAAAAGAGCAGCTGCATGAAGCAGCAAAAAATCCCCAAATCAACTGTACGTACTAAAAACTATCATTCAAAAACAGCTGCATGCACCAACAACATATCATCTCAAAACAGCTGCATGTACCAGCAAAGTATCATACAAAAAAACAGCTGCACATACTAGCAAAGTATCATCCTAAAAAAACTGTATGTACCAGAAAAATATCATCCTAGAAAAGCTGCATGTACCAGCAAAGTATCATGCCAAAATCAGCTGCATGTAGCAGCAAAGTATTGTCTCAAGACAACATATATGTACCAGCAAGCAATCATCCAAAAACAGCTACAAACACCAGCAGAGTATAATCCCAAAAACAATGGCATGCTCCAGCAAAGTATCATCCCAAAACCAGCTGCATCCTTCAGCAAAGTATCATCCCCAAACCTGCTGCACACAGCAGTAAAATATCCCCAAAACAACTGTATATACCAAAAACTATTACCCAAAAACAGCTGCATGCACCAGAAAAGTATTATCCCAAAACAGCTGCATATACCAGCAAAATATCATCCCAAAACAGCTGCATGTACAGGTAAAGTATCATCCCAAAAGCAGCTGCTTGTACCAGTAAATTATCATACCCAAAGCAGCTGCATGCAGCAGCAAAGAATCATCCCAAAACAGCTGCATACAGCAGCACATCATCCCCAAAACAACTATATGTACAAACTATCATCCAAATATAGCTGCATGCAGCAGCAAAGCATTATTTCAAAAACAGCTGCATGAGCCAGCAGAGTATAGTCCCTAAAACAGCTGCATGCACCAGCAAAGTATCATCCCAAAACCAGCTGCACGCAGCAGTAAAATATCATCCCCAAAACAACTATATGTAACAAAAAACTATGATACAAATACAGCTGCATGCACCAGCAAAGTATTATCCCAAAACAGCTGAATGTACCAGTAAAATGTCATCACAAAACAGCTGCATGCATCAGCAAAGCATCATCCCCAAAACAGCTGTTTGTACCAGTAAAGCATCATCCCAAAAACAGCTGCATGCACCAGCAAAGTATCATCCCCAAACAGCTGCATGTATTTGCAAAATGTCATCCCAAAACAGCTGCATGAACCAGCAAAGTATCATCCTGAAAGCAGCTGCATGCACCAGTGAAGTATCATCAGAAAAAACAATTGCATACGCCAGCAAAGTATCATCCCAAAAGCAGCTGCATGCACCAGCAAGGAAGCACCCCAAACACAGCTGCATATACCAGCAAAGTATCATCCCAAAAACAGCTGCATATCCAGCAAAGTGGCATCGCCAAAACAGCTGCATGTAACAGCAAAGTATTATCCCCAAACAGCTGCATGTATCATCAAAGTATCATCACAAAAACAGCTGTTTGTACCACTAAAGTATCAGCCCAAGAGCAGCTGCATGAAGCAGCAAAAAATCCACCAAACAACTGTACATACCAAAAACTATCATCCCAAAACAGCTGCATCCACCAGCAGAATATCATCTCAAAATAGCTGCACATATCAGCAAATATATAAAAAACAGCTTCATGCACCAGCAAAGTATCATCCCAAACAGCAGCATGCACCAGCAAAGTATCATCCCAAAACCAGCTGCATGCAGCAGTAAAATATCACCCCAAAAACAACTGTATGTACCAAAAACTATGATCCAAAAACAGCTGCATGCATCAGCAAAGTATTATCCCAAAACAGCTGCATGTACCAGCAAAATATCATCACAAAATAGCTGCATGCACCAGCAAAGCATCATCCCAAAAACAGCTGTTTGTACCAGTAAAGTATCATCCTGGAAACAGTTGCATGCACCAACAAGTTATCATCCCCAAACAGCTGCATGTATTTGCAAAGTATCATCTCAAAAACAGCTGCTTATACCAGCAAAATGTCATCCCAAAACAACTGCATGTACCAGCAAAGTATCATCCCAAAAACAGCTGTTTTTACCAGTAAAGTATCATCCCCAAAACAGCTGCATGCACCAGCAAGAATCATCCCAGCTGCATATACCAGCAAAGTATCATCCCCAAAACAGCTGCATGTCCAGAAAAGTGGCATCCCCAAACAGCTGCATGTGCCAGCAAAGTATCATCCCAAAACAGCTGCATACACCAGCAAAGTATCATCCCAAGAGCAGCTGCATGCAGCAGCAAATAGCATCCACAAAACAATTGTATATACCAAAGACTATAATCCAAAAAACAGCTGCCTGCAGCAGCAAAGCATCATCCAAAAAACAGCTACATGCAGCAGCAAGACATTATCCCATTAACAGCTACATGTACCAGCAAAATATAATCCCAAAAACAGTTGCATGCACCAGCAAAGACCTTTAAGTATCTAAAGGGGAAAAACAAGACCAACACAGAAGGGACTTTCCAGATGAGAAAGTGAAGGGATGTGAGAGGGCATGGACTGAGATTGCAGGGGGGGGAAATATTCAGGAGGGAGATGAGGAGACATTTTTTCACTGAAAGAGTGGTGGACAAATGGAACACCTTACCAGATGAGATAGTGTCCTATAACACAGTGGGCAGTTTCCAGAGGTGTTGGGACAGGGGAAGAGGAAGGGATACTGGAAGGAGGGGTGGGAGGGGCAGCTGCAAGATGAGGTGCTAGCTGCACACTCAAGCAGACTCGATAGACCATGAGGCCTCTTTCTGCTGGCAATTTCATATGTTCGTAAAGTATCGTCCCAAAAACAGCTGCATGCACCAGCAAAGCATCATCCCAAAAACAGCTGCATGCATCAACAGAGTATAATCCCCAAAACAATGAAATGCACTAGTAAAGTTTCATCCCCAAAACAGCTACATGCACCAGCAAGGTATCATCCTAAAACAGTTGCATACAGCAAAGTATCATCCAACAAACAGCTGCATGACCCAGAAAAGTATTATCCCAAAACAGCTGCATGAACCAGAAAAGTATCATCCCAAAACCAGCTGCATGCACCAGCAAAACATCATCCCCAAAACAGCTGCATACAGCAGCAAAGCATCATCACAAAACAGCTGCATGCAGCAGCACATCACTAAAACAACCGTATTTACCAACAATCATCCAAAAAGTAGCTACATGCAGCAGCAGAGTATAATCCCCAAACCAGCGGCATGCACCTGCAATGAATCATCCCAAAAACAGCTGCATGCACCAGCAAACTATCATCCCAAAACAGATACATCTACCAGCAAGTATCATCACCAAACAGCTGCATGCACTAGGAAATGTATCATCCCAAGAGCAGCTGCATGCAGCAGGAAAATATCATCTCTCAAACAATGGTAGTACTAAAAACTATCATCCAAATACAGCTGCATACACCAGCAAACTATCATGCCAAAACAGCTGCATGCATCAGCAAAGTATCATCCCAAAACAGCTGCATGTACCAGCAAAGAATTATCCCCAAAATAGCTGCATGGACCAGCAAAGTATCATTCCAAAACCAGCTGCATGCAACAGTAAAATATCCCCAAAATAACTGTATGTACCAAAAACTATGATCCAAAAACAGCTGCATGCACCAGCAAAGTATCATCCCGTAACAGCTGCACGTACCAATAAAATACCATCCCAAAACAGCTGCATGTACAAGCAAAGTATCATCCCAAAAGCAGCTGCTTGTACGAGTAAAGTATCATACCCAAAACACCTGCATGCAGCAGCAAAGCATCATCCAAAAACAGCTGCATGCAGCAGTACACCATCCCCAAAACAACTATATGTACCAACAATCATAAAAAAATAACTGCATGTAGCAGCAAGACATCATCACAAAACCAACTGCATGCAGCAGCAAAATATCATCCCCAAATCAACTGCATGTATCAACAAACTATCATCCAAATATAGCTGCATGCAGCAGCAGCAAAGCAGCATCTCAAAAACAGCTGCATGCATCAGCCGGGTATAATCCCTAAAACAGTTGCATGCACCTGCAAAGTATCATCCCCAAAACAGCTGCATGCAACTGCAAAGTATCAACCCAAGAGCAGCTGCATGCAGTAGCAAAATATAATCCCCAAAACAACTGTATGTACAAACACTATCATCCAAAAACAGCTGTGTGCAGCAGCAAAGCATCATCCCATAAACAGCTGCATGTACCAGTAAAGTATCATCCAAACAGCTGTGTGTACCAGCAAAGTATCATCAAAAACAGTTGCATGCTCCAGCAGAGTATAATCCCCAAAATAACGGCATGCACCAGCAAAGACCTTTAAGTATCTAAAAGAGATAAACAAAACCAAAAAGAAGGGATTTTCCAGATGAGAAAGGGGAGGGACATGAGAGGGCATGGACTGAGATTGGAAGGGGAAATATTCAAGAGAGAGATGAGAAGATATTTTTTCACTGAAAGAGTGGTGGACAAATGGAACACTTTACCAGAGGAGACAGTGTCCAATAACATGGTGGGATGTTTCAAGAGAGGTTGGGACAGGGTAAGGGTAAGGGTAAGGATACTGGGAAGAGGGGGTGGGAGGGGCAGCTGCATGATTAGATGATAGCAGCACACTCAAGCAGACTTGATAGACCATGAGGTCTCTTTCTGCTGGCAATTTCATATATTTGCATGTTCGTAAAGTATCATCCCAAAAACAGCTGCACGCACCAGCAAAGTATCATCCCAAAAACAGCTGTATCTAGCAGCAAAGTATCATCCCCAAACACCTGCATGTGCCAGCAAAGTATCATCCCAAACGCAGCTGCATGCAGCAGCAAAATTTCATCCCCAAACAACTGTACTACTAAACACTATTATTCAAAAACAGCTGAATGCAGCAGCAAAGCATCATCACAAAAACAGCTGCATGCAGCAGCAAAATATCACCTCCAAAACAACCGCATGTACCAATAAATTATCTCCAAACACAGCTGCATGCTGCAGCAAAGCATCACCTCAAAAAACAGCTGCATGCCCCAGCAGGGTATAATCTCCAAAACAGCTGCATGCACCTGCAAAGTATCATCCCCAAAGTCGCTGCTTCTACCAGTAAAGTATCATCCCAAAACCAGCTGCATGCACCAGCAAAGTATCATCCCCAAACAGTTGCATGTATCACCAAAGTATCATCCATAAAGCAGCTGCTTGAACAAGCAAAGTATCTTCCACAAAACAGCTCCATTAATCAGCAAAGTATCATCCCAAACACAGCTGCATGCACCAGCAAAGTATCATCCCCAAAAACAGTTGTGTGCACCAGCAGAGTATAATCCCCAAACCAATGGCATGCACCAGCAAAGTATCATCCCCAAACCACTGGCATGCACCAGCAAAATATCATCCCAAAACAGTTGCATTTACCAGCAAAGTATCATCCTCAAACAGCTGCATGCACCAGAAAAGTATTATCCCAAGAGCAGCTGCATACAGCAGGAAAATATCATATCTCAAACAACTGTATTACTAAAAACTATCATCCAAAAACAGCTGCATACACCAGCAAAGTATCATCCAAAACAGCTGCATGCACCAGCAAAGTATCATAAAAAGAGCAGCTGCATGAAGCAGCAAAAAATCCCCAAATCAACTGTACATACTAAAAACTATCATCCAAAAACAGTTGCATGCACCGATATCATCTCAAAACAGCTGCATGTACCAGCAAAGTATCATACAAATAACAGCTGCATGTACCAGCAATGTATCATCCTAAAACAACTGTATGCACCAGCAAAATATCATCCTAGAACAGCTGCATGTAGCAGCAAAGTATCATGTCAAAATTAGCTGCATGTAGCAGCAAAGTATCATCTCAAGACAACTATATGTATGAGCAAGCAATCATCCAAAAACAGCTGCAAGCACCAACAGAGTATAATCCTAAAAACAATGGCATGCTCCAGCAAAGTATCATCCCAAAACCAGCTGCACGCAGCAGTAAAATATCCCCAAAACAACTGCATGTACCAAAAACTATGATCCAAAAACAGCCGCATGCACCAGCAAAGTATTATCCAGAAACAGCTGCATGTACCAGCAAAATATCATCCCCAAAACAGCTGCATGCACCAGCAAAGTATCATCCCCAAACAGCTGCATGTATTTGCAAAGTATCATCCCAAAAACAGCTGCTTATACCAGCAAAGTATCATCCCAAAAGCAGCTGCTTTTACCAGTAAAGTAGCATCCCCAAAACAGCTGCATGCACCAGCAAATTATCAGCCCCAAAACAGCTGCATGCATCAGCAAAGTATCATCCTAAAAGCAGCTGCATGCACCAGCGAAGTATCATTGGAAAAACAGCTGCTTTTACCAGTAAAGTAGCATCCCCAAAACAGCTGCATGCACCAGCAAATTATCAGCCCCAAAACAGCTGCATGCATCAGCAAAGTATCATCCTAAAAACAGCTGCATGCACCAGCAAAGTATTATCCAGAAACAGCTGCATGTACCAGCAAAATATCATCCCCAAAACAGCTGCATGCACCAGCAAAGTATCATCCCCAAACAGCTGCATGTATTTGCAAAGTATCATCCCAAAAACAGCTGCTTATACCAGCAAAGTATCATCCCAAAAGCAGCTGCTTTTACCAGTAAAGTAGCATCCCCAAAACAGCTGCATGCACCAGCAAATTATCAGCCCCAAAACAGCTGCATGCATCAGCAAAGTATCATCCTAAAAACAGCTGCATGCACCAGCAAAGTATCGTCCCAAAAGCAGCTGCATGCACCAGCAAGGAATAATCCCAAACACAGCTGCATAAACCAGCAAAGTATCATCCCAAAAACTGCTGTTTGTACCAGTAAAATATCATCCCAAGAGCAGCTGCATGAAACAGCAAAAAATCCCCAAAACAACTGTACATACTAAAAACTATCATCCAAAAACAGCTGCATCCACCAGCAAAATATCATCTCAAAACAGCTGCATATATCAGCAAATATCATATAAAAAAAGCTTTATGCACCAGCAAAGTATCATCCCAAACAGCAGCATGCATGAGCAAAGTATCATCCCAAAACCAGCTGCACACAGCAGCAAAATATCATCCCCAAAACAACTGTATGTACCAGTACCAAAAACTATGATCCAAAAACAGCTGCATGAACCAGCAAAGTATTATCCCAAAACAGCTGCATGTACCAGCAAAATATCATCCCAAAGCAGCTGCATGTATCAGCAAAATATCATCACAAAACAGCTGCAGGCACCAGCAAAGCATCATCTCCAAAACAGCTGTTCATAGTAGTAAAGTATCATCCTGAAAACAGCTGCATGCACCAGCAAAGTATCATCCCCAAAGAGCTGCATGTATTTGCAAAGTATCATCCCAAAAACAGCTGCTTATACCAGCAAAATATCATCCCAAAACAGCTGCATGTACCAGCAAAGTATCATCCCAAAAGCAGCTGCTTTTACCAGTAAAGTATCATCCCCAAAACAGCTGCATGCACCAGTAAATTAGCCCATAACAGCTGCATGCATCAGCAAAGTATCATCCTAAAAGCAGCTGTGTGCACCAGCGAAGTGTCATCAGAAAAACAGCTGCATGCAACAGCAAGGAATCATCCCAAAACAGCTGCATGTACCAGCAAAATATCATCCCAAAACAGCTGCATGTATCAGCAAAATATCATCACAAAACAGCTGCAGGCACCAGCAAAGCATCATCCCCAAAACAGCTGTTCATACCAGTAAAGTATCATCCTGAAAACAGCTGCATGCACCAGCAAAGTATCATCCCCAAACAGCTACATATATTTGCAAAGTATCATCCCAAAAACAGCTGCTTATACCAGCAAAATGGCATCCCAAAACAGCTGCATGTACCAGCAAAGTATCATCCCATAAGCAGCTGCTTTTACCAGTAAAGTATCATCCCCAAAACAGCTGCATGCACCAGTAAATTATCAGCCCAAAACAGCTGCATGCATCAGCAAAGTATCATCCTAAAAGCAGCTGCGTGCACCAGCGAAGTGTCATCGGAAAAACAGCTGCATGCACCAGCAAAGTAGCATCCCAAAAGCAGCTGCATGCACCAGCAAGGAATCATCCCAAACACAGCTGCATATACCAGCAAAGTATCATCCCAAAAACAGCTGCATGTCTGGCAAAGTGCCATCCCCAAAACAGCTGCATGTACCAGCAAAGTATTATCCCCAAAACAGCTGCATGTATCATCAAAGTATCATCCCAAAAACAGCTGTTTGTACTAGCAAAGTATCAGCCCAAGAGCAGCTGCATGAAGCAGCAACAAATCCCCCAAACAAGTGTACATACCAAAAACTATCATCCCAAAACAGCTGCATCCACCAGCAAAATATAATCTCAAAACAGCTGCATATATCAGCAAATATCATATAAAAAAAAACTTCACGTACCAGCAAAGTATCATTCCAAATAGCAGCATGCACAAGCAAAGTATCATCCCAAAACCAGCTGCACGCAGCAGTAAAATATCATCCCCAAAACAACTGTATGTATCAAAAACTATAATCCAAAAACAGCTGCATGCACCAGTAAAGTATATTCCCAAAACAGCTGCATGTACCAGCAAAATATCATCACAAAACAGCTGCATGCACCAGCAAAGCATCATCCCCAAAACAGCTGTTTGTACCAGTAAAATATCATCCTAAAAACAGCTGCATGCACCAGCAAAGTATCATCCCAAAAGCAGCTGCATGCACCAACAAGAATCATCCTGAGCACAGCTGCATATACCAGCAAAATATCATCCCAAAAATAGCTGCATGTCCAGCAAAGTGGCATCCCCAAAACAGCTGCATGTACCAGCAAAGTATTATCCCCAAACAGCTGCATGCACTAGCAAAGTATCATCTCCTAAAAAGATGCTTGTATCAGCAAAGTATCATACCAAAAACAGCTACATACACAGCAAAGTAACATGCCTAAAACAGCTTCTTGTACCAGCAAAGTATCATTCCTAAAACAGCTGCATGCACCAGCAAAGTATCATCCCCAAACAGCTGCTTGTACCAGCAAGGTATCAGCCCAAAACAGCTGCATGTAACAGTAAAGTGTTATCCACACGCCACCTGCAAAGCAGACATGGAGACAGGCATGTAGCTGTAAAACACTTTATTGGTATAAAACCAGCAGTACAAACCAATGTAACAGAGGCAGGGACAGGGGAGGGACAATGAAGGGTGGGGACAGGTAACAGAGGATGTACAATGGGATGGGAGACTGTAGGGGAACAGGAGCAGCAAGGGATAGGAAAGATAAGTACAGGGCTTCTCAACAGCGGCCACGCCACACCTCAACCTCCTCTAGTCTGCTGCTGTCTTCCACTGCAAGGAGACCACAGCCACCAGTACCCTCCTCATGACCACCAGTATATGGCACAGGAGTCTGGTGTGTACCTACCGAATCCTATGTGCAGGAGGCTGTCTGACACATATGGCATGGGACAAGACAGGCAATCAGTGCAATGGCCCAGGGACATATGCCCACCCACAGTGTGCAATGGATGGTGGGACCACACACTCCTGGAGAGCCCAGAATGGACACCCATGGGGGGGTCAACACCAGTCAACAACACAGCACACCACGATGGTGCAAAGAGGTGGATGTAGCTGTGCAGCAGCCACAGGACTGCACTGTGACAGTCACATGGCACACAGCAACAGCAGCACCACAGCACAACTGGTGGCATCCGCGTGCAGGCCCACCCCACCAACAGCCGGTACATGGTGGCCAAGGGATGGCATGCAGTAGCATGCATGACAGACCACGTGACACACACAGCTGTCACGGTGCATGGCAGAGGTGGCCATGGCTGTGCCCAATCTCCACCACTACCCCACTGTGACACTTGAGAAGGAATGTGGCAATGCATACCTGCCCCATGCTGTGCAACTGGAGCCACCTGATGCCCACCTGGCCACCTCCTCCGCTGCTCTGGCCCATCTATGGTCTTCTGGCACTGTGGAGAGAATGAAGAGAGGTGAACATCAGTTCACAGACATGCATGAGGAGTCCCCCACCACCACACAGCCCACCATGCACTGGGTGTGTCCCCAACTGTCCATAGGCCCACATGCCAGCACAGCTGCCACCTGTGCAGTAGCCATGCCCAATGCAAGTTGCCCCAGTTTGACAATGTACCCTGCTGTGGGCCATGCCATGCAGCCCTGCCAACACCACAGTATGACATCTGGCCATAACAGCAACATGAGCACACCTACTTGGCTGTGGCACTGAACCACACAGGACATGGGCCTACAGACACCGCAGGTGGTCTGCTGCCCTCTGCTGCAGGTCCCCATAACAGTATCTGCACTGCTCCACTGAGTGCCCAAGACCAGTCCACCGCTCCATGGCCTCTGCCACATGGTGCCACACCTCCACCCTGGCCTGCTGCAGTGGCACCTGGCCATACAGTTGGCCCTCATAGGGCTGACCTACTGCCACCAGGTTAATCAGCTCAACCTCAGAGCAGTTGGATGCCCTCCTGCTCTGCCTCTGCACCATGATCATCTGCCAAGTTCAACAGGAGAATGGCCATGTATCAGCGCACATGCCTGCCACATGTGCTGGATGCGTGATAGGGTACACAGGGCCGCAATCACACAGCACATGGCTGCGTGGTCACTGCACAGTGTAGGGCCAGGGTCATGACAGGACCCATGGGTCAGAGGTCAGCACCCTCCATGCACACAGTGTGTACGTGCACGATAGAGGCAGTGCACACATGCGAGGTGGCATACCGGCATGGCATTCACTGTGCCATGGCATCACACACACACTGTGCAGAATGTGCAAAAGCAGTGCGGACAATGCTGCACACATGCACACTGCGGGCATGCGCGCCATGCCTACATGGGTATGGTGCCGCAGAGATGCTCCGGCGCAACCCTATTGTGCAAGGTGCAATCACGTGATATTCAAATGCCACATGCAAATCACCTCATGAGCCAATGCATGGAACAGTGGGGTGCATTAGCATATCATTACAATTGTGCACAGGTGAATTTGCATGCATTGCACCTTAAAAGCATCACGGAACAGCACAGGCCACAGACCGGTATTGCAACCATTCAGGTATGTGACTGGCAACATGGGGAGTCCAAGGCCTCATCACACACTGCAACAGGGTGCTGCAATGCTACGTACTGTCACTGACCCTCACTGCTGTTCATGTCCACAGGTGGAAGAAAGTCGGGAGGTAATGGAACGGAGAGCCAGGGGCCTGCTCTCAAGTGCAGGCCCAACTTTACAGCTGCTGACAACACTGCCTTCTTTGAGGCCTATATGGATCAGGAGGGCCTACTCAGCGGTGCAACGGGCATGCCACAGGAGCTGGGGGGAGGTGGCCTAGTAAGTAAACACCCACAGGCACCACCACCGCAGCACCCAGGAGTGCAAGAAGGTTGGCACAGACAGGCGGCATATCAAGGACAAGGTTGTGGCCATCCGGGCATCCCGCAGGGTGACCAGTGGTGGGCCAGCAATCATGCCACCGCTGACTGCCATGGAGGAGCTTGTGGCATCCACCATCAGTTGCACGGCGATGGAGGGCATGCCTGGTGATGGGTTTCAGATGGGTGGCAGCCCCTCACTGCATAGTGAGTATGTCCAGCCACCAGGTGTGCCTGTCGTGGGCACATCATGCAGCTGTTTCTGAGGCCATGTCCACCACCACATGTGTGCGTGAATGCAGACACACAGTGCAGTGCGGTGGTGGGTGGCAACAGTGGCATGGGGTGGAGGGTGGGGGTTGGGGCTGGATGGGGAGTTGGGGTCGGGGTGGGGCTGGGGGGATAGGGTATGCGGGGATGGGCTGGCCATGAGGTATGCTGCTCCGCTGACATACTATTCTTGTTTTGCAGCACCAGCATGCCTCCATGCGGAGGAGTGGGTGGAGGTGGCCACGGACACAGATGCCTGACCCTTGACCTCAATGGGCATCCAGAGTCAGGGCAGGCCATGTCTCAGCAGTGTTGGGCATGTGGCCATACCTGACATGGGGTCGGATGACCCCCTGGCTGGGTTCCTGCATGATGACAGCTTGGAGGTGCTGTGTGCAGAGACCCAGCTTGGTGTGTTGTTCAACACCAATGATGACCCCCAACTAGTACTGGAGAGCATAGGGGCTGTGGTGACTGACATGCCCCTATCCACCACACAGGCACTGGCAGGTCCCAGCACTGTGCCTGCGGCCCCATAGCCACCCACCATCCCCTCTGGTGTGGTTGTGTGTGGTGCCACAGCCATGTCCGAAGTAGGTGGTGGTGGTGCTGTGAGTGTGATGGAGGCACGGGGTCTTGCCCAGCAGACAGTCAGGTGGTGGCAGCAGGATGCAGGGAATGGGCAGCGTGCCCTGGTTCCCACTGCCAGTGCACCAGGCAACACTGTGCCCCCTGTATGGCCCACTGTGCAGCGTCCACCTGAGCGGGAGGCTGTGTAGCAGCGTGACATGACCTCTCCCCAGCTCAGTGGCCAGACCAGGAGGACCGGGAGGCCAAGAGGCTATGGGAGCACACCTAGTTACTGCGGGCCTCCATGTAGAACCAGGTGTTGCTAGTTAGTGAAGTGCATGCACTGTGGTAGCGGTGTGCCAGATGGCCGAGCAGCTGGACAGGGGCAAAGTGAGGCTTATGGACAGGCTCACCTAGATGCAGGAGGCCATGACTGCAGCATTAGACCACATGACCAGTACAATTGTGGTGTCAATGGACCACATGGCTGGTGCCATTGCAGCTGGGTCTGCGGCGGTGGCTCCTGGGCTCGGCCATATGCAGACAACCACCCGCAGTGCACTGTCCAGCCCATGGTCCCAGCGTCTGGCAACACAGGCATGGCAGATGCTGGGATTGGACTTCAGCATCCCAGACACCCCTGGGGCAGGCCTTTTTGGCCACCAGGACACCCCTGAATGGACTTGGTCATGGTCTCACACATCAACCCCTGGGGGGCCATCTGCGATGCGCAGGAGGCATCTGCCAGTCAGCCCTGGCATGGCTGCCCCCATGGCCATGGTGGTCATGGGACTGCATGATTGGAGTGATGTGTCCACTGTCCCAACCTGCCAGCTGCTGCTGTTGCCACACGTACACGTGGGGGGTGGTGCAGCTTGCATGTGGTGGCGCGCATGTGTGTTGTGCTGCATGCCCTCTGTGTGCGTGTGTGTAGACCATGCTGCTGGGGCATGTGGCATGGATATGATGATGGCAGCTCAGCACTGGTGCTGCCTGTGCACTGGTGTCATGCATTTGATCCATGCAATGTCCCTCACCCTGTTTGTGGGTGGCTGTGTGTGTGTGTGTGTGTGTGTGTCCACCTGGGTACATGCCACTGCTGCATGTGTCGGTGTGTGCATGCCCGTGTGTTAGTAGTCCTGCCCTGTCTGTTATATGCCCCGTCCCACATGCATACTACTGTGCCCATCCCGTCCCCTGTGGTGTGTACTGGGCTATGTGGGCCATGCCTGTGTGTCTGTGTGCTCACCTGCATTGTCCATAATGCTCCCTTGTGATCATGTCACAGTGCTGCTGTGCCTCCTGCACTGTTCTGGGATCCCTCCTGCCAAGGGGCACCTGTCCACCACCCTCCAGCCCATCACCACCGTCGTCCCCGCTACTGTCGCCCTCATCAGCCTCGACTACTATTCCACGGTCAACGGCCATGTTGTGCAGGATGCAGCAGGCCAGGAATATGCCACAGGCTTTTGATGGGCTGTATTGTAAGGCACTACATGATCTGTCTAGGCAATGGAATCACATCTTCAGCATGCCAAAGACACACTTGATGATATTGCGTGTGCTGACGTGTGCCTTGTTGTATCTTTCCTCCGTGGGGGACAATGGTCACCGGTAGGGGGTGAGCAGCCATGGCCTTAGTGGGTATGCACTATTGCCTGTGTGGGAGACAACATGTGCTGTACTGCCACCCACTCCCTCCCAGCTACCACACACACCTCATCCACCGCCCCATCCTCCCTCTCCCACCCCTGGGGCCGTGTCCCTTGGCCACCCTGGCACACATCCTACTCACCTACAAGGTGACCCATGGGGATGTCTCCCCACTGAAACTTATGGCACAGCACAGAACTGTGCCATATGAAGGCATCATGTGCACTCCCAGGGTGTGTGGCACAGACATTGATGATGCACCCCATGGCATCACACACCACCTGGTAGTTGATGGATGGGTATCCCTTTTGTTTGATGTACACCGCACCCTCTGGGTTGGGTGGTATGTGGATGCCAACATGGGTGCAGTCTAGTGCCCTAACCATACCTGGCATGCCTGCCACCTGGTGGAACTCCCGCATGTTTGTGGTGAGCTCTGCCTGTGTGCTGGGGAACTGGATGTACTCCGCAGCATGTGGAAGCAGAGTGGTGAGGAACTGGGTGAGGAGGCATGACGTGGCCAACTGGGTGATGCCTGTGGTATCACCCATTGGTCTTTGGAAGGTGCCTGTGGTGAGCAGGCACATCATGGCAGTCGCCTTCATCTCCACTGTCATGGCATGACTATGTCTGGCGGGTGCCTGCATCTCATCATTGCATAGCTCACAGAGCTGCCTCAGAACTGCCCTGTTCAGGTGGTACCAGCTCATGATCTCTGTGTTGCTAAAGTTCTCATACATGATCCTGGCACGGTACCACCTGTGTCAGGCATACCAGCCCTAGGCTCTTTATCAGCCCCGCCACTGTTCCTCCTGCCTGCCCATGCCCCTCATTACAGCGTCCATCAGGAATGGGCCACTGTCCATTGGTCAGGCACTGGGTGTCTCCCCGGGTGCCACTCACACTGTGTCCATCCGTCTGTCGGTCTGTGTCACTCTCTCTCCCTCTCTGTCTCTCTCCCTCTCTGGCTCACACTCTCTCTCTCTGTCATTCCCTCTCACTCTTGCTCTCTCTCACTGTGCTCAGTGTTGTGCATCTGCTGTCTGTGTGTTTGAGCCGATATTTATTGGTTCACGTCTGCCTGGCACAACCTGGGGTTTGCTCCTCACTTGCGCCATGTTCTGTGGTTGAATATGCCGTTGCACCACTTATGCATGGGTATGCTCCCTTGCACTTGCACTGCATACATTATGGTTGTGCATTGGTGCACTGGGATTTGCGCTGTGCCACGGCTCCCTTTGAATTTTGCTCGGTGGCGCATGTTCGGACTTGCGCCGGTGCATCTCAGTTGCACCATGCGCAAGTGCTCTGAATCTCCCAGCCCATGTGTTGATGTGTAGTTTTATTACTGGAAAGAGACAGAGAGACTGTAACATGTGTAGCTGTGTTTTTTTTTTTTATTGAACTATGGAACAATGGCCCAACACAGCAGGATCGTACAGGGACTCCCAGTAGGAGGACACGAGGACTTGGAGAAACAGCAGTGCAATACCAAGGGAAAAGGTTTCTCTTTGGGTAAAATTAAAGCAGCAATGCAACAAAACTGGGCAAAACATTTGACCCTACTTTTTTTTTTCCATATTACTTTTTCCATTTCTTTTTCTGTTTTCTTCCACGTACACCCCCTCCCATTCACAGCATGAATGTGCGTGTGTGGAGGCATCACGTAACTGCACTTCTGTGTTTTCTGACCTCTGGCGCTTCCCTCAGGCCTCCACCAGGGGGTAGCCAAAGAGGGGGACAACAACCCTCCCATCCCCAGGAGAGGAGAGGAGTCATTTGGACTCTCAATCCTCTCCCTCCCCTGCCAACCCCCGGCAACCCAAGGTTGCTCCTGGACTTCGGTCGCCATGGTGCGAGATGTGGCATCCAGTGCCTCAACCCTCTGCACCGCCAGGCCGGCCAACCAGACCTTTTTTTAACTATAAAGGATTCCAGGCATCTTCCAGTTTTATTTGGTGGTACAATTTTCTATTTCCATGAAAATTTGAGTATTTCATAAATGTTTTAATTACATTTTTTCTCAAGAAAAAAAAAAGATGGTCGCCACATCCACATAGAAATAGCATTGTAGGCCTGGCAAGGGCTAGAATAAAAAAAATATAAAAAGACTCATAGTGCACAGCATAGTAAGTACCTAGACAAGTAAATTTTACTGGGTACACTAATATTTTTCTTAACTGCAGCTGAAACTAGCTTTTTTTAAAAACAATTTTTCATTGCATTGCTGCTTTAAAACATATTCATTGTTCAAAGCTTAGATTTACTTTCCTGAGCCCCCCCCCCGCTCAAACTACATGTTACCTCAAAAAAAAAGAAAAAAAAATAGGTGTCCTGTGGGTCAAACTGTGCCAGGTCAGAAAAAGGTGTTTTCTGGGTCAGAGTGTGTCAGCCTATCAGTTCCAAACAGCTGTATCTTAGCCCCTCTCCCAATGGTAACAGTGGAAACAGCATTACTGACTGAGAATTCTCACTGCAGTCCATCTAGTTTAAGAAAAGTTGTGGGCTGTATTTAGATTGAAAAATGTAGCTTTACACATGCGGAGATGGGAGCACAGTCAGCACAGAGGATGGAGGGAGGAGACACCCTGCAGGAGCAGTAGCATGATCAGCAGCTCAAAAAAAAAAGGTAAATACAAGCTTTTATTTATGTTTAAATGTTTGACGTATACAGGACCCGGATAGGAGATTCTAAGATGGCCATGTAAGGCATGGCTGCCAGGCAGCACTCGGGACGTCGCCTTGTATTTTGGCACAGAAGCTACATGGACTGAGCGAACCAACAGAGATTTGAAAGTAAACACACAAATCTTTAGCTACAGGAAATGCACGGTAGAAGAATATGTCCAAGGCTTATCAGTGGGTAAAGGAGTTATCGGATCCTGGAAATACAAAGAGTAAAAAGCAGCTGGACAAAACTAATAAAAACCTACCAGAGGACAAACCTCGATGCATGAACAAATTCACAGGATGCACAAGGCTGCAACAGCAAAAAAATTCTACTTTTTCAAAGCCCCATACTACAGCTGAGCAACCCAATGTTATCCTCCTTACCAGATACACCTGCAGGTGTCTGTACCATAGACCTTCCTGGATGAATGGAAACAGATTCAGAAATGGAGTCAGAAAACCAAACAAGCTCTCAGCAATTAGAGGAATCAGTTTCATCAATGGAGGAACCGGGTACCTCAGTGGAATGTAATGGCAGTACTTGTCATTACAATGGCTAATGCAGCAGAGCTGCCATTGGCAGACAGTGTTAATTCCAGTAATACAGAACAAATCAAGTAAGGGGGCACGCTAATGTCAGTAACATTGGCCAAGGCATGCAACAGAATCTATGCTCTACAAATTCTGATTCAGAACTATGCATAGAGATTCTAAATCAGTTTAAAAATTAACTAAAAGCTGATATACAGAAAGGCTCTGACTCACTGACCTCAGTGGTAACATCATTAAATAAATCTGTTACAGATCTAGCACAACAAATGCAGGCACTTAACATTAGGATGTAGGCCACAGAACTGAGGGTCAGTGACCTGGAGGACAGGGTAAACCCTGTGATCACAAAAACCATAGACCACGCTGCACAGCTGAGAAGGCTGCAGCAAAAGATTACAGATTTGGAAAATCGCGCTAGGCGAAATAATTTGAAGCTCATTATAATACCAGAAAGTGGGGGGCAACCCTACATCATTTTTTGAAAAATTACTGACCAAGGCCCTTGGACTTAAATATCCAGAAGAACATATTGTAATTGATCGTGCACATCTGGGAGGCACATTAAAACCAAACCATCCACAGAATTCACAGAGAACCTACTCCCGCCCAGTGTTTGTCAAACCATACTATTTTACGGACAAAGAGAGAGAGTATTGCTGAAAGCTAGAGTGGAGTAAGGTCTGGAAAGGGAAGGATACACATTTCTTGCTTACCCAGACTTCAGTTTGGAGACAATGCAATCCAGAAGGTTATTTCACAAAGTCAAAGCCATGTTAAAAATGTATACTCAACAAACGTGACCCAATATCCAGCTACTATGGAAGAACAGCCCCCCCCCCAAACCAACCTTTTATAGCTACAACCACAACATCAACAGCAGAAGAAGAGGCTTCAGGGATTACTATGGATAACTCAAACAGAGCTACAAGAGCTTTTCCAGATGGCCATGGATAATTACTGGGATGTTGTACAGTGTTTTCATACTAACAAAACAAAGGATCAGTAAGAAGGGAAGGAACATGGAGAGGAAGGGGAAGGAGAAGAATGGGAAAAATGAAAAACAATGAATAAAGTGACAGAAGGTAACAGAAGAGACAGAATAATAAGAGACATTATTGGATGCTGTTAGTTTGCATTGCCTCCTCTTTGTGTTTTTTTGGTTTGTTTGTTTGCTCTGGTTGGTCTCTTCTTTCTATTTAAATATTATCTTAGTTTCCCTTAGAAGACATGGTAAAGTGACACTAATGCATATACAGTGGTGATTGTACAAAAGTTTATCAGTACGGAGGCAGGATCACATTGCAGTCAATGCAAATTGAACTTGAGTGCATCAGTGACACCTCGAGGTATACCTTAGTACTGATAAACTTTTGTACAATCGCCACTGTATGTAAATAAAGTATTTTCTGTTTATTTTCCAGACAGGGAAGACCCAAAGAAGAATCTATTAGAAAGCAGTATGCATGACAATTCACGGGTGCATTTCTGTGGTGACGGAAGTGGTAAAGGTATTTTCACAAAATTAATGGTAGCTTAATGTTTTTGTAGCACAAAGGGCACACAGTACAATGATATGTAAAAATTAAAAAG
This sequence comes from Neoceratodus forsteri, assembly GCA_016271365.2. NCBI lineage: Eukaryota > Metazoa > Chordata > Ceratodontiformes > Ceratodontidae > Neoceratodus > Neoceratodus forsteri. Next base: position 156,966,713 of record JADMNL010000032.1, on the reverse strand, counting down.
TTTCACAGAGAGACAGATGTCAAAGGGGGGAAGAGTATGAGAAAAAATATGTGAAGAAAGAGGAGAGTGGATAGAAGTCAAGGAGATTTAATGGGAGAGGTAAAATAAACAAAAATGTTTCTCCATTTATTTAGGAATATAGCTGAATCAAATCTGCATATGGCTATGTGTTAATTTGCAGTACTAGTAAAGAATGCTCAGAGAATGATAATATTATAAATGGAAGTGTGGAGCAGAGAGTGACTGCTTAGGGTTGGGCTAATCTGGTTGTTCTAGGCACGGCCTACCAAGATGATGAATGGGAATGGAAGGGAGGTTCTTTCCTAGAGAATGGCATTTTTATGAAGTATTCAGTAACAGTCAATGGGTCTGGGGGGCAGTTGAAAATGGGGGAAGGTAAATACCCCTTTCATAGTATAAGTATGAAACAGAATCCTAAACACCAGATCCATAAACACAGAGTAAATTACGCAGTACAGGAGGAACCCAAGGAAGGAGAAATAGGGCAAGGAGACGGGGGACCAGGGAACAGGGTAAGGGGGGGTTCTGGGTTAATAGGAAAGACAGTAAATATAACACAAGTGTGAACTACATAGGGAATACAAAGGAACAGAAGGATAGTATTAGAAAATATGATAAATGGTCAGCAGCCCCTACCTTCAGCAAGCCAGGCACACTGTTAGCTCCCTTGGGCTGTGACCACCGCCGTAGTCGGGACCATACAGCAAGTGCCCCACAGTGCTAGGCTCCTGAGTCAGTAGCCCCTACCTTCTGCAAGCCAGATATGGTGGTCAAAGCTTCTGCTTCAGCTCCTTTAAGGTTTTCAGCCTGAAACTTTTTCATACTTTCAGTGCCACTCTGGGATTTGCACTCATTCACTGTTTTTGCCAGCAGTGCCTCCAGATTGGCCTGCTTCACTGCCAGGGATTTTCAAGTTTTAATTCTGCTTTACTTTGAGCCTGTTATCATTTGTAAGATAATTACTGTTGATGTGAATGTTTTAATTGTGGCCTTTCTTGCTTTGACTGCCTTTTCCCAGATTTTAGCCTAGTCTTTGATCTACAGTAATAACAGTTTACTGGTCCCCAGTAGTTCACCATTTCCTGTGGATCTGATTATTTTTCATCATTTGACTCCTGGTACCTTGGACAAGATTACTATATTACATATCCCTGAACATAACTATCTGCATGGTTTAATATTATCACATCAAGAATACAACCTAACCCCATGAGCAGGCCGGGTACACCAGGCCAAAGGGAAATGGCTTGAGACTTGCTATGATGAACATCTGCAGCCTAATTCCAAAGATGCCTCAACTGCAAGTGTGGGCTGCCCTACATAACCCTGATATACCTTGCCTGATGAGACCTGGCTATCCACCTGGGTAAGGGATAATGAGATAGTGATCCCAGGTTACAATATTTTTATACGTGATACGAATGGGAAAAGAGGTGGCGGCTGTCTCATTTATTTATGGAACACCCTACAAGGCATTGTGCTCCCCATCACAACCTGCAGTGTTGACTATGAGCTCCTTGCAGTTAGAATTTTTTTTCGTGAACATAAAAAATCTCTGGTCGTTGCATGCATCTACCTCCCACCGAAAATGGCCAAAGACAGTCTAATTAAACTACTAGGGTCCTTGGCTGGTGTTAACAACAACTGTGAGCTCATCGTGACTGGGGACTTCAGCATCAATTGGCTAAGTAATGAATTAACCAACCAAAAGGATACCATAGCCAGCTCCTTCCTGACGCAATTAGTCACAGAGCCTACTAGAATGAACCAGAAGACCGGTAAGCACACGTTCCTGGACTGGCTCCTTGCAAGCTCACCTGACAGGATTACTGATGTCTTGATACTACCAGATTCACTAAGTGACCACTCCTCTATCACCTGTCTGTGGACCAATAAATTCAAAAAAGCGCCACCTGTGTTTGTGAACAGCAAAATTCTCAGGAAAGGGCAGCTCTCAGCTTTCAAGGAGGTGTTTTCTCAGACTGATTGGTCTCCCCTTAAGGTACTGTATGACCTTGACATAACACACCAGTACTTTATTGATAGCTTTAATAGCATTTGTGATAGATTTTCTATGTTCAAAAAAGAAAAACAACTGACCATAACAATGGGTGGATTACTAGTGACCTTCTAGATCACATGAGGGCAATGGACAACCTTTAGTACCAAGCCAGGGCCTCCAGTAAGCCCAGTGACCTTCAAAGATACATTGCAGCCAGAAACAAATGCACACATCTCATCAGGAATGCTAAGGCTAATTTCTACAAGGATCAATTGGAAAGAACCTGGGGTGATGGGAGGTGGTTTTGGGACAATATAAAGGCACTCACAGGGGAAGGATGACAAAACACAGCCATCACTACTAAATATTATTGATTATCTGTCCTCACTGTATTGTATTTCTGTAGATATTCTATGTGATGTGGAACCTTTGTAAAGGAGTCTTTGACTCAAAGGTATTTCTGATCTCTGTAATAAATAAAAATAAATAAATAAAGGAGAAGGCGCCCAGTGGAGGCCATAGGGAGGGAGTTCAAGTATAGTGAGAAAAGGAGCGGACCAAGGATGGACCCTTAGGGGACACCTGACCGGACAGGAAGGTTAGTAGAGAGGGTGTTATTTATCTTCACTTTCTGGATGCGGCCGTGGAGATAGTTGGAGAACCGGCCTGCGGTTTCTTGGGATACACCAACAGAGAGGAGGCAGTTTATGAGCATATTGTGATTGATAGTATCAAAAGCCTTGGAGAGATTGATATAGACAGATCCAGCCAAGGCTCCCTGGTCTAGGGTGTCATGGATAAAGAAGGTAAACTCTAGCAGGGCAGTGGTTGTGCTGTGCCTTTTCCTGAAACCATGTTGTTGCTGGCACAGTAGGTGGTGCAAGTCTAAATAGTCAATAAGTTGATCTGCAGCTATTTTTTCCAATGCTTTTGAGAGGGGATGGAGTATGGAAATGGGCCTATAGTTACTACTTGAGGTACGGTCACCATTTTTATGGACTGGCATAATAACCACCCTTTTCCACTGTGAAGGGAACCGCCCTAAGCACAGGGACATATTGAGTATTTTTGTTAGGGGTGTTAGGACTGCGTCAAGGGTTAAGGAGAGCAGTTTTGCATCAAGAGAGTCACTGCTCTGCCTTGTCTTTCCAAGGAACATGGCGAGATATGTACAGACAACACTAGGGAAGATCATTCTGAAGTGAAACGGTGGAGCGCAGGGGGGTGGCAGGAACTGTCCAGCAGATGCAGTGAAGAAGTCAGAGGGAAGGATAGTACTGAGGTCAGAGAATGATGTATTGAAGGCATTTGCTATTTTGTAGGGGTCTTGGGTGGAGACATCGTCGATAATAAGCATGGAAGGGGGAGAGGGAGGGGAGGCAGACTTGCCACTAAGTTCCTATATGTTTTCCCAGAACCTCTTCCCATTACCCCAGGTGGCAGTAAGGTTGGCCTGATAATAAGCTGCCTTTGCCTGTTGGATAGCCCAGGTGCATGAGTTTTGGGCAGCATGGTACAGTTGTCAGTCAGAAGGGCGACCAGACTCAAGGGCACAGTGCCACAGGTTATCACGGGCCTTCATTTGGTCAAGCAAGGACCGATTTACCCATGGGGAGGATTTAGTTTTTTGTATTTGCTTTACAAAGGGGCCAAATATGTCACAGGTGGTTTGGAAGGAGCTTATGAAGAAGGACAGGGCGGCATCAACCGACAACTGGTGATCAAGTGGAAACCAGTCGAGGTTAAGGAGATTGTTTCAGAAATGTACCAAGGACCCTTTCTTTAGTTGGTGATGCATGGAGATCCTTATGGAGATATTTAAAATTAGTTATAAAGAAATGTGGCTTTGGATCAGGTTTTCAAACATGGGTAAGTACCATATATACCAACTTAACAGCAAGAGTAAGAACAAACTATGACATGTCAGATATAATAAAATGCAGAGAGGAACTAGACAGGGCTGCCCATTGTCACCACTTAATTTCATTCTGGCGATATAACCACTTGCACAGGCAATTAAACAATCACAGGATCTGAACAGTATAGAGTATGGGGGCTTGATGCATGAAATACATTTAGATATGGATGATGCACTAAGTTACAGTATGAATTGAAATCAGGATTTCAAACCATTAACTGAAATCATACAACAATTTGGAACTATCTCCAGCTACAAAGTTAATTGGAATATATCAGAATTAACTTGAAGCTACAAAACACTCTGACACTTTTGAAATACCAAGTAACTATAAAATTAAATAACTTAACAGATTAAATACCTAGGAAGTATTATTAATATGGACACGGATAAATTATTTGACCAGAATTCTGAACCCTTAATAGATAAAGCAAAAGAAAACTTAGAACACTGGGAATCTGTATCATTAACACTGATAATAATAATAATAATAATAATAATAATAATAATGATACTTTTATTTATAGAGTGCAATTTCTAAAATCAAAGTGCTGTACAATTCATAAAAACAATTAAAAAGAACAAAACATGGACATCAAAAACAATTAAGATCAAGTAATAAAATACAGAAACAAGCAGGAGCGTATAACAAAACTAGTCACTAAATGCCTGGCGGAATAAAAAGGTCGCTGTTTAAAAGCTTCCCATGGTCTGGCACTCTCGAATCTGATGAGGCAGAGAATTTCACAGGGTCAGGGCTGCAAACATAAAAGCACACAAGCCAGAGGTTTTCAACCATACCCTGGGAATCTCTAATAACCCCATGTCAGCTGAGCGGAGTGAGCGGGCAGAGTTAATCTTGTTAAAATGAATGTACTACCAACATTTCTATTTTTATTCCAGACATTGGCAGTCTATATTAAGGAAAACTGGTTTAAAAGAATGGAGAAAATTATTAAAATGGCTTAAAATGAAAAACCTATACATACGGAAAACGAGTGGAAGTTTAGCATTACCAAATTTGCAATGGTATTGCTATATAGCCAATCTCACTACCATATAATTCATGGTTTCATCAGAGTCCACAAGACAGTTTAACCCATATAAAAACAGCATCTTCCTCTCATAATGCTATTAAATATATATTATATGCAGGACTATACAGAAAAAATATAACAGACATGCAATTCACCACTTTAACTGTCTGTAAGATATGAAGTCATGCATTCACAAAGTTGTGAATGTCTATTACAATACGCACTGCAAGCCCATTGGTCCATAGTGTGGACCAATGTGCTAGCAGCAGATACTGTAAGTTGTCATTCAGTGGGCAGTTGCGGAGGTATGCGGGTGGGTTTGCTACCCGCCGATGACCGGGGAGCTGGGTGGGCTGGGGGTCCTGTGTGGGTGGGGGTTTGGGGGTGCCACTGGAGTACCAGAGAACTGAATCAGTCTTTTGTACAGTGATCAGGGTTATGGGCAGGGAGGAGAGGTACCACTGGACCACTAGGGCAGTAAATAAATCTTTAATTTGGGAGATTGGGGTTACAGGCGGGGAGGGGGTACCACTGGACCACCAGAGCAGTAAATAAATCTTTATTTTGGGTGATCGGGGTTCTGGGCGGGGGGTACCACTGGATTGCCACAGACAGCACTGCATGCTGTAAAGGGCACCAGATGCATTTTGCTGGCTGGCCCCGCACAGCTCATGCAAATGGGGCCATAATGACATGCAAATGGCCCTATTTTGCCTTGCATGCATTATGGCTCCATTTGCATATTTGTGTCTGAATATCAGGAATTTGTGCATGGCGTATCTCTGATGCACTGGTGCATTTCTCATTCGTGGTATTCAGATCTGTCTGGGGGATGCGTCAGCACACTGTATTTGTGCCACAGGCATTTGTTGATATATTCAGACAAGATGCACCATGGCACATCTCTTCTTTTGAATATATCCCTTTGTTGCTTCAGCACAACTCAGCTGCGCGGAGCAACCACTTGCGCCATTGCCAGGTGCACCTTTGAATATCTAGCCCTATATGGCTAAGAATACAAACATTTCAAGTCCCCCTGTATATGATGAATTTGAAAATTTATTTATGAGTACAGATAAAATTAAAATCGTATCTAAAATACACTCATTTCTTGTAAATCAATCAAGAAGAAACTTAAATCAATGAAAAATAAAATAAGAAGACAAATTAGCTCAGAAAATAATAGAAAATAGCTGGATAAAAATAATAGACTTTACTAAACAGGGAATTATGTCAGCAAGACTGCAACAAATTTATTATAACATAATACACAGGACCAATTACACACCTCATAGACTCAATCTGATAGATCATAACTGGTCAAACAGATGTCCGAGATGCCCAGATATAGGTACATTAGAACATATGATGGTAAAATGGCCAGCATTGGAGTTGTTTTGGCAACAGGTCCTCATTACTGTTCCATTATCCACAGGAACACAGTTGAATATTAGAATGGAATGGATTATGACATGTCAGAATAGAAATATAGATAAGCTCCCCACGCAGAAACAAAGGCTTGTTATAATGGGATGTATCAATGTATTTAAATGCATTTTACTTAAATGGAAAGACAAAATACCCCCAAATTACATCACATGGTTAAACTTTATAACATCAAGTTCATAGATTTGAAAAAATACACTCCGCTATAAGAAATGAATTACAATTATATGAAAAAATGTGGACATCATTTAACCAAACTATTAAATCTGATATAGTACTAAGGTTCATAACTTAGGTTATAGATAGGTAAATAAACTTACGGATAAAGGTAGTTTATTAAGTTAGGTTATAAAAGGATTAAATGCTGTAAGAACCCCTCACAAGTGGCATCACAGAAAGGATATTAACCCAATGGTATAAATATAGCAAGCCATAGAGAAGTTAGCGCACAGAAATAAAACTTGTTTATGTGTTTCTCATTAAGTGTATCTTTATTTTATTTATGTAAGTACACGGGGCCCGATTCCAAGATGGGCTACGCCGGCATTAGACATGATACTCCAATCCCCAGGGTGTATCCTGCAACTTAAGCCATGCGATACGGCCATTGCTATTCCAGGAGGGCACCTATGCCACTGCGTCTGCAGGCTGCGACAATCACAAGATATGACCACACATATGCCACAGCCCACAACACCTGATGCAATTGCAGGTTGCGACAGCAACTTAGCCCAATTCCAGAAGGCCTGCTGTCGCAACCTGCCATTGCAATTCCAGGACACACAGTGGCATAGCTGACTTCCAACAGCTCGGAGCTGTTATAACTGGCATCCAATGGCTGGCACCATTGGATGCAGCCTCGCAGTGCCATGGCAACAGCACCATGCTGTCCCCTGGCCCCCTCTAGCACCCCCAAACCCCAAATTTTGAGGGACCCCCAGGGTTCCCTGGCAGTAGTGCCCCCCAGACACCTGTGCCATCTGTCCTTGCCCCCCATGCCCCCTGATGTGTTCTGCAGTGGTCCAGGGCAGGGGGGCTCCAGAGAGCCACCTGTTGTTCACTGCAAGATGCGACTTGTGGCACTGATACGCCATGTGTGGGCTACCACCACATGCATGGTGTATCTAGTAAATCACAATTGCCGGGACCCTGACGCTTCTGGAATGAGGCATAGGGTCCCTGGCATAAAGGTGACCGGCATATCTCGCAACTGCGTGCGAGTTGCGCTGGACGTCTTGGAATTGGGCCCACAGTTATTAATGACATTTCCTTTGTATCAACACTGTCATATGTGATATAAAATATATGTAAATACTGTTTGAACTCTCAAATAAAAAATTAAATAAAGTTTCAATGCTTGATGAGTGTAGAGCAGAAATATATTATTAAAACAACGGGCACATATGTTTACTGTAGGAATTTTTTATTGATAGATGGTTTTGTTGGTTACAAAGGGGAATATACTGGCATTTAAAAAGCTCAGTATTCGAATGGCACAGTGATTTTTTTGTGTGCTGCAATTTCCCTTTTCAGTACTTATTTTTACCTGTGTATCAAATGCATTTGAAGCACAGGTAACAACCAATCAAATTTCACAAATTTCCCTGCCAATTTTATAAAGTAGATTACAGGAGCACCATAGCACATACACCACAAATAACGTATCACATGTGATGCATTCTCTGATCTGCAATTCAAGTTCTGGCTTGCCCGGATGTACAAATGTGTTGTTTGTATGCTTCTGATCCTGGGGGTCTAAGGTTCATAGGGATAGAGTCCATCCCAAAACCTAAACATGGAGGGGACATGGTAAACTAGCTTCTCAGGAAAGGGAGCCACTGGCTATATAGACTACAACGTGTGAAACCAGAATGACTAAATGACCAGTGGTACCTCAAACTATTTTTGGCAAAGAGATAAATGGAAGTTTGTTATTTCAGTGCTTATTAATTCATTTTTTTTTTCTCTTTTGCTTATTTTCAGGTGACATTCTGGTGTTTCACTCCCTTACCTTTCTGTTCCTGAGTTTGGATCCCCAGCAAGATTGACTGATGACTGAGCTTTAAATTTCGATTGGGTGATCACGTGGCATTTTTCTATCTTCCTTCTTCTGTAGCTCTTTAAATTCTAGGCTGCAGGATAACTATGATGCATAAAACAAGATGTAAAATGTACAATTAATGTTTCCTGCTTTGTGTGTATTGACATAGGAATATTTTGTATTTAGATTTTGCATAACTGTGTATACCTTTGAATAATTTTTTCTGCATTTGTAAACTGAATTGTTGATTTGTTACACTTTGATTATGATGTCATGACAACTGGGGCTATCTAAACAGTGATGTATCTGTCCATGCCACGCCCTCTGATGACGGCTGTAAAGCCAAAACACTGGGTAACCTGGCTGTTGTTCGAGCTGAGCACAATAAATCGTTATTTTGCTTTATATAGTGGATTGTTTCTTTTTCTGCATCTTTGCCCAGGGGTGTTGGTTCCTCTCAGGACTGTTCATGGTAAAATAGTTTAAGGTGGTGGTAGAACAACAGAGTGGTGGTAAAACAGTGTAAGGTAGTGGTAATATATAGAACGGTAGTAAAACTATAGAGTGGTAGTAAAATAATATAAGGTAATGATAAAAATATGGAGTGGTGGTAAAATAGTTCAGTACAAGGTAGTGGTAAAAGTATAGTGTGGTGGCAAAATGCTATAAGACTGCCTGGAGAGGTGGGAGCTCTGATGGACGCTTTATATACTCGGCCTAAGAGATTTAAGCGACTGTCTCTTGTTCTGTAAAAGTTGGACATTTTGCCATAAGACTTTATTCAAGTTTACATATATTGTTTTATGTGTACTAGTGTGTTATTTTGAAATAAGTTGAGTTTTTTGTGTTAAGAAAGGACAGAAGTTACTGTGGGTTTTTGTGTGAGACTGCGGAGTTATTTAAGGGTGTGAATGTTATGTGATTGAGCGTGGGTGTCGGTGCTATATAGTGGGTGCTTGTTTCGTGGGGCTTGGGGGTCTTAGTGTGTAGATTAGTGTGGGTGTGTAGAGTGTCATTGTGCGGAGTTTTGAATTGAATGTGTGTGTGTGTGTGGGGTGTGAGAATATTTAAGCGGATTTTGAAGACTGTGGTGTGTGCTGTCTGCCTGTACGGATGTGCTGGGAAGGTGCAAATATGGTCAGGCACTATTCCCCTACCAGGCACAGGGACCTCCACTGTTTTGATTGTCTTCCACTGTTCCCTGAAGCATATATTGTGTGTTGGGCTCTGGGGATTGTTGGGGGCTGGGCCTGGTGGGGAATTAGAAAGGAGCGGGATGATTGGGGAGGTGGGAACAAGGAGATGCCCTGGGGTGAAATGGGTACAGGAGAGGGGTCCTCCCTGCCTGGTTCCCATGCCCAAGTGCTCTGCTTTGTGCAGGCAAGTGACTTGGTCTTCCTCGATTGCTCATCCTACTCAAACAGTGTTATGCAATGCCAGGTCCATCAAGAACTAGACTGCTTTAATAATGGATCTTGTTGGGTCAGCAGATCTGGCTTGCATCATCAAGATCTGGCTGGATGAAAATGCTGGTCCAGTGTTGGCTTCAGCAATTCTGGCCGGGTACTCAGTAATACACCATCCAAGAGTGGATCGTAGGGGTGAGGGGTATAGCCATCTGTTTTAGACTGGAACTGAATTTTATGTAGGTTTCAGTGGGGACCACCAACTCCTTTGAATGTACTGTGGGTGTGGGTGTAGGGTGCAGGATACTTCTCGTCTACCATCCACCAGGTGATGGGAAAGTTTTCCTACAGGAAGTTGTGGACTTCATCATCGATGTGGTATTGGGATCCCCCAGATGGTTGCTTCTGGGGGATTTCAATGCCTGGGACGATGATGAATTCTCAAAGTTTGGTCAGGACTTCCTCCAACTACCTTATACAGGTTGTTACCTCAAGGACTCACATTTGTGGTCATTCATTGGACTTGGTATTCCTTCTGGGGATGGAGATATCCAACTTGGTGGTAAAGCCAGTCGGGTGGTCTGAAGATCACACCATAGGGTTCAGTTTCATGGCTCCCTTCAATAGGCCTGCTTCTATGGAGATGTTCCAATACTGCCCTTTGAGGGGTGTGACCCCAGATGGCCTAATGGCAGTGCTGGATCTATCGGGTATACCAAGTGAATGCATGGATCCTAGTACTTGCCTAAAATAAGGTGGTGAGAGAGGTCCTGGATTCCATAACTCCTGTTTGTGTTCACCGACTCACTCTTCGCCCAAGGTCCCCATGGTTTGATGGGACCTTGAAGGAGATGAGGAGGGTAGGATGAAAGCTAGAGAGGGGCTGGTGGAAATTGGGCCTGGAATGTGACAGACTTAGATGTATGGACCATTATGCAGGCTATCAATTTGTAATCACCTATAAGAAGGCAGAGTTCCTATCCAGGGAGATTGCCGCTGTGCAGAACTGACCAGCTCAGCTTTTCTGGACCATGGACAGATTGTGCAATCCAATCTGTCTTCAGTCTGATGGAGCTTTTTCACAAGAGAAGTGTGATGTGTTTGCTCAGTTTTTCACAGATAAGATTGCCACTATCAGGTCCGGGATGTGCCCCTCCCCAGTGGGTATTGCAAAGGTCGGCATGAGGTGGCAGGCACCCAGTTTACCTGGTCTGACTTCAGCCAGCTGGAAATCATGGATATCATGAGGGTCATCCAGATGTTGCAGCCAACCAGCTGTAGTTTGGACCTGGGCTCTATGTCCCTTCTTGTAGGATGCGTAGATGAAATCAGCCCGGCCCTAGCCGAGATAGTCTGGAGGTCATTGGAGAGGGGGTCTTTCCAGATCCCCCAAAGGAGGCAGTTGTTTGACCCCTCCTTAAAAAGCCCTCCCTTGACCCGGACTGTCTGGCTAACTACAGACCTGTCTCTAAGCGACTCTTTGTGGGTAAGGTTATTGAGAAGGTGAATGTGCTGCAGCTCAATGATCATTTGTCCAGCCATGATGTCTATGATTCTCTCCAGTCAGGATTTAGGAAGAGGCATAGTACTGAGACAGCCCTTGTTCAGGTGCTAAGTGACCTCCTAATAGCAAGAGAGTGGAGGACTCATTCTGTCTTGGTCCTCCTTGATCTCTCTGGAGCATTTGACGCTGTGGACCATGATGTGCTGCTGGAGCGCCTACAGTTCATCTGTGGACTGTCTGGTATGGTCTTCAGATGGTTTTGATCTTTCCTCACGGGTAGGACTCAGAGAGTGGTGTCTGGGAATTATTTTTTAGCCCCTCTCTCCCTATCCTGTGGGGTACTGCAGGACTGCATCGTCACCCATGTTGTTCACAGTATATATGCTGCCACTAGGAGAGATCATTAGGATGCATGGTCTGAGTTTTCACTGCTATGCAGATGATACTCAGCTGTACATGTCCTTTGTGACTGGACAGGATGTGATCCTCTTGATATTTAGCAACTGTCTATCTGAGATCCAGGACTGGATGAGTACCAGCTGGCTGCGGTTGAACCAAGCAACAACTGAGGTGTTGATTGTGGACCCAGATCACCGGGAGGTAGGTTTGTTGGTAGGACAATCCTCTGGGCTTTGGCTCAAGGGTGTTCCGCTAACTACCTCAGATCAGGTGTGGGACCTGGGTGTTATTTTTGATGATGGTCTGATCCTTAAATCTCAGGTGTCGGCTGTTGTCAAATCCTCTTTTTACCATCTGAGGAATATTGCCTGAGTGAAGCATCTGGTTCCTCCTGATGATCTTCCAACGTTGGTCCATGCTTTCATAACCTCCCACCTTGACTACTGCAATGCCCTTTAGAGAGGGCTACCAGGGGTTGATATCTGCCACTTGCAGCTAGTGCAGAATGCGCCAGCCAGTCTATTGACTGATACTTCTAGGACCAGTCATATAACACCTGTGCTCCACAGACAGCACTGGCTGCCAGTACAGTGGTGGATCACCTTCAAGGTTGGGTTACTAACCTATAAAGCCCTACATGACCAGGGACCCCGTTACTTGCAAGATCTTCTTCACCCTTACTGCCCCCTCCATCCTCTCCGATCCACCGATGAGGGATTGCTGGAGATTCCTAGGGTTCATTTGAAGATATTGGGGGCCCGGTCATTTGCTTTTGCAGCCCCAACCCTGTGGAATTCTCTACCTCATCGGGTACGAGAGTGGCTGACCATTCAGAGTTTCAAAACAGCACTTAGAGCATATTTATTTAGCCTAGCTTATTCGGATTCTTGCTAACTTGATATTTAGCCTCGTGTACTCAAACTTTTATTGAATCTGATATTTGTTGCAATGCAGTTTTATGGATTTTAACATTCTGTTTGTTATGACTGTTTTAAATTGTTATGGTTTGTTTAGTTTATGTACAAGTGCCTTGGTCTTTAGAAAGGCACTTTTTATAACTAAAGATATAATAATAATGAATAATGATGATGATGATGAAAACTATAGAGCGGTGGTGAAATAGTATAAGGTGATAGTAAAACTAGAGTGGTGGTAAAATAGGATAAGGTGGTGGTATGGAGGTAGAACTACAGAATGGTAGACAATTAGTATAAGGTGGTACAACTATAGTGTGGTGGTAAAAATGAATTTACAGAGCGGTGGTAAAATATATACATATCTTGAATGTGTAGTACGGTAGGGGCTGCACCCCACTGGCTCACGCTGTGAACCAATGGGCGTGCAGCCCTACTATGACGTGTCAGTTGGTGGGCGCGGGCGGCAGGCGGTGGGGTGCTGCTGCCGGCTGGCTGACAGGGGAAGCGTGGGGTTCAGTGGGCGGTGGGGGGTACCACTAGACCACCAGGGATATTGGAATAATTTTTTATTTACCAATGCCCGCGATCAGGCAGATAGAGGTCCACTGGACCACCAGGGATATTGGACCAAATTAATATTTATTTATACAAATGCCCACGATCAGGCAGATAGCGGTCCAATGGACCACCAGGGATATTGGACGGAATAGCTTCATTTTTACACATGCCCGCGATTGGGCAGATAGTGATCCACTGGACCACCAGGGATATTGGATGGAATAGCTTCATTTTTGCACATGCCCGCGATCGGGTGGATAGCAGTCCACTGGACCACCAGGGATATTGGACATAATAGTTTTTTGTTTTACTACAAATGCCTGCGATCAGGCTACAGGGGGCATCGGTCCCCGACGGCTGCTGCCTGGCAGGGCGCCAGGTGCAAGTCATCGGGGATCAGCGCACCTGCATGCAAATGGAGCCATAATGACATGCAAATGGCCCCATTTGCGTCTTGCATACATTATGGCCCCATTTGCATGTCAACTTTTGAATATCGTGGTTGCTGTGCATGGCGCAATGGAATTTGTGCTAGCACATCCCCATACTCCACTCTGGCCACTTGCACTGTGGTGCGATATTCAATGCTGCTGAGCCATAGCGCAGCTCTGTTGAATATCGCCCAGTCCACACCCCTGGGCAGCCAAGTTGAGCTGCACCCAAGCTTGCGCCACAGCCTGGCGCAGTTTGAATATTTGGGCCTCTATTTTTAAGTTTTATTTCTTTTTTAAGTTTCTGGTTTAGCCATTTTGGAGCTTTTTTCTTTCCTGGAGTTCTTTGCTGTATATAGAATATATTTGTTAGTTGCCAATTTAATTTTAGCTATCAGCAAGTCCCACATTTTATCAGTTGTACAGTTATTGAAATCTAATTTCCAGTCCCACTGTAAAAACATTTCTCTCATTTCCTTAAATTTGGCTTTTCTAAAATTAGGAATTTTCATTAGCCAAGATTGATTTTTGAAGGACTCCATTAACTGTCAGACAGTCACTATCTGCTATGTGTTTGTGACAGAATCACCTATGTTGGTTAGGAGGATATCCAAGATATTCTCCCCTCTTGTACTATCCTGTAATTTTTGTTTCAGTCCCATCTAGTTAACCCTTGCTCTGCCGTGGACAGATATATCCATCCATTAAGTTTCTATCATATCCCCCTCTCCCTTCTTTCCTCAAGGGTATACATATTAAGCTCCTTTAGTCTCTCCTCATATGGCTTCTCTTGCAGACCCTGTACTATTTTAGTTGCCCTCCTCTGGACTGCCTCTATCCTGTCTATGTCCTTGTGGAGATGGGGTCTCCAGAACTGGACACAGTACTCCAGATGGGGTCTCACCAACTGTCTGTACAGAGGGATAACAACTTCCTGTTTTCTGCTGGTGATGCCTCTCCGTATACATCCCAGTATCCCCCCAGCCTCCCTACTGCCTTCTCACATTGCTTGCTAACCTTAAGGTCATCTGATATGACTACCCCCAGGTCCTTACCATGCCACCCCCACCACTCCACCCTCCACACAGCAACAGGCATCGGGGCATGCCATTGGGTTGTCGGGCCTAACAGTCACCCCATTCCATGTGTAAACAAGCTGGCACGCTACACTATAGGAAAATGGGGATGAGAGTTAGGCCTGATGACCCCATGGCACACTCTGACACCTGTTGGTGTGTGTAGGGTGGAGGGGTAGGGGTGGGCTCCCTAACATCGAATTTCCAAACTTTTGTCGCTATGCTATCAACTCTAACTGATGCATTAATGTCATTTTTTTGCAGTGAATTTCCTTCTTTTTGAGATAGTATAATAGTATCTTTATTTTTAATTTTTTTGTTTATTTATGTCTTTGGTAGCCGGGTAAGCAAGCTGATCCAACGGACCATTTTCAGTCACAACCCGAGCCACAAGTGGCAGAAACAAAACAAACATCAGCAGACAATTTCAATAAAGTTGTACAAATTGAAAAGGTAAAATAAACAAGAGTACATCTTAACAAGGGTTTTTATTTATTTTATTTTATTAGAATAATCAGTTTTACAATCTTTGAGTCAGAGACTCATTTACAAAGGTACTTCATTGCAGGGAGGGTGGACAACAAGTAAGTGAAGTTTAGACAGAGGTTACATACAGGTGAGATACAAGCATCGTTAAACAAACACAGTTGTTACAGTTATTCATGAAGAGTCATACTCAGACCTAGAAACCAGTGCTTAGTCGTCCGTGGAACCCAGTGAAGACTTAGGGGGACTAGTTTAGACAGAATTCAGTTCCCCTACAGGCAGTTACAGCACTGACTGTCATAGCATGTACATAGCATGAGTAATGGGCCAATCCAGCAAAGTTCTGCGCGTGCAAAGAATAAATTCAATGGACAGAGGTAACTCAGGCATTTTCAGGAATTTTTTCACCCAATTTTCAACATGGCCTTTTGGGGACCCTACTTCATGAACAATGGCACTGTCATTTCATTAATCTGTCCCGAAAATTGAGTTCGCACAGTGACCATTCCATTTTGTGCCACAGGTGTGAAAACATGTTTTGGGCAAGATGTGAAAATTGACAACTGTATACTGTTCATGAGGAGGAGTGAAAATTTGTAATGTTAAAAATCTGGAGGTAAAATATGAAAACTTGGCAAAGTTACGAGCGTGCGGAGAAACTGCACAACACACACCCATAACACAGCCATTTTGGGGAATGTTTTAACCAAATTGTCAACAAAGGCTTTTTGGGACCTCCCCTCATGAACACTGGCACTGTGATTTTGTTACTCTATCCCAAAAGTTTGTTTTTGTGCAGCGACTGTGCCATTCTGTGCCACAGGTGCAAAAACACATTTTGGGCAGGATCTGAGAAATGACAGCTGTACTGTTCATGAGAAGGTGTGGAAAAATGGCAATGTAGAAAATCTGGACTGAAAATATTAAAAATTGGCAAAGTTACGAGTGTGTGTAGAAACTGTGCAATGTCACATCATAACACTGTCTTTTGGAATTTTACCAAATTTTCCATTGGCTTTGGACCCACCTCAAGGCATGGCACTGTCATTTCGTTACTCAGTCCTGGAAAGGTGATTCCACACAGTGACCCTGAAATCACCTTTCGGGTCTGAATAACGAGATGACAGTGCCAGTGTTCATGAGGTGGGGTCCCACTAACCCCATGTTGAAAACTTAGGGTTAAAATTCCTAAAAATGACTGAGATATAAAAATAAGTTGAAAACCTCAATGATTGCCATTATACAGATCTTACCTTGATTCTTCAGTTTGCGGTTCACCTTTGAAGAGTGCAAATGTGTCCCAGTCCAGAGGTGATGACAGCCGACCTCCGGAAGTAAGTATGGGGGGGTGCAGAGGGAGGGTGGGAATGGGGGAAGGGGATAGGGGACATGACGAGGGACCATTTTCTTCTTTTCAGGTATACATATATAAAAAAAGACATCAGGGACAGTTTATTTTCACAGGTTTTTAAACTAAAACTTCAGTTTGGGGACACTGAGAGTGGGCTACCCAGTGTCCCTGAGTACTGGGGGGGGTTTAAGAATGCTGACATGGGGATTGGGCACCCTAATGTTGGAAACTACAATATAACAACAAGCTGGTGCAGAGGAACTGTCAACGGAGAGTGGAAGGTGGGACATTGCACAGATGGAGGTAAAAAAAGGCATTGGGGGACAGTTTCCTTTTTTCACGGGTTTTTTAACTAAAAATTCAATTTCAGGACACTGGGAGTGGGCTACTCAGTGTCTCGGAGTACCGGACAGGGGGGTTAAAAATGCCAACATGGGGACTGGGCACCTCGATGTCGGCAAATACAATATAACAACGGGCTGGTGCAGGGGAACTGGCAACGGAGGGCAGAGGGTGGGACATTGTACAGAGGGAGGTAGCAGGAGGGGTTCTTTGTCACTGAGGGATGAGGGTACCAGCAGTACAGGGTGGAGGGTGGAATGGCACACAGTTGGAGGGCGCGGGACGGCTGTTTGTTAAAAGAGTAACAAGTCGCCTCGGCCCCTTTGGAGGCACTTAAAGGATAAAAATATCCTTTATATAGGTAAACACTAACAGGTGCTTACCTAAACAGGGGCTGAGGAAAATGATCCTGTCCTTAGTTTGAAAAAATAATGGCCAGAAAAGGTTTTGACCTTTTCAAGGGGGCCACATTTAAGAAATGTTACAAATCTGCGAAAGTTTTGCAAACGGACTTTCGCAAATTTGTGACACTTTTAATGGTCGAAGTGCAGAAACATATTTCCGGCCATTATTTTTAAAATCTAACAGTAGGATCGTGTTCCTCAGCCCCGCATTAGGTAAACATAACCAGGCCTTGCGTTAGGGTCAGAAATCAGTGGGTCAGTTTGACCCCCTTCTCCTAAAGTAGGGGGTCAGAAGCCAAAAGTTGGGGGTCACTGCACCGAAATTATTAATTTTTGTGATCATTTGGCTTAAACCAGAAGGCGGAAATACAGTTTTGCTGGTAATTTACCCTGTATTGTCTTTTTTTTGGGACAAAAAATAAAAATGATTGAATTTTGAGCATAATTCTTGACAGTTGTAACAAGTGGATATCTATCAGTTTTTTATGTTCTTCATCAGAAAAATAAAGCTTATTTAAATCTGAGTGACTTGGGTGTTTATTGGAACATAGAAACATAGAAGTTGACGGCTGATAAGGACTGCAAGGCCCAACCAGTCTGCCCTTTTCTTTGTCTACCTTATAAATGTGCCATCGGCCTTTGCGCTGTCAATGGTCTATCTATTCATACTAATCTGTATTGCTCCCTTATGCCTATCCCATGTCTGTTTGAAGCCCTGCACTGTATTCATATCCACCATTTCCTGAGGTAGGCTGTTCCATGCATCCAACACCCTTTCTGTGAAAAAGAACTTCCTCACATTACCCTTAATCGGCTTCCCTCTAATCTCATGATGTGTCCTCTTGTCCTGCTATTTTTCTTATACTGAAACATGTTAGACTCTTTCACCTTTTTAATGCCCTTAAGGTGTTTGAATGTTTTGATTATATCACCTCTCTCCCTCCTTTGCTCTAGGGTATACATATTAAGCTCCATTAATCTGTCCTCATATGTTTTCTGATGCAGTCCCTGCACCATTTTGGTTGCCCTTCTCTGGACTGCCTCAATTTGATTAATGTCCTTGTGAAGGTGTGGCCTCCAGTACTGCACACAGTACTCCAGATGGGGTCTAACCAGTGTCTTGTAAAGAGGGATTATTACCTCCCTCTTCCGACTTGTGATACCCCTACTAATATACCTAACATCCCCCTAGCCTTACCTACTACTTTAGTGGTCTGCTTGGATGATTTCAGGTCATCGGTGATGATGATGCCCAAGTCTCTTTCTTCTCTTGTGACTGCCAGCAACTCCCCTCCCAGCCTATAGGTGGCTTCACGGTTTCTCTTCCCTATGTGCATGATCTTGCACTTCTTTGCATTAAACCCCAGTTGCCACTCTTCCGACCATTTTGCTAGTTTATCCAGATCTCTTCTCATTCTGCCCACCGCATCTGGATCATCTACTCTGTTGCAGATCTTGGTGTCATCTGCAAACAGACAAACCTTACCCTCCAGTTCATCTGCAATGTCACTGATGAAGATATCAAAGAGGACTGACCCCAGGACTGATCCCTGAGGTACCCCACTTGTGACTTGCATCTCTTCTGACTGTATATTGTTTACCACCACTCTCTGTTTTCTGCCCGTCAACCAGTTTGCCACCCAGTTGACCAACTTCTGACCCACCCCGAGCCAACCCAGCTTATTAATCAATTTTCTACATGGAACAGTATCGAAAGCTTTGCTAAAGTCAAGGTAGGCGACATCAACTGCTCCCCCTTGGTCCTCCACTCTGGTTACCCAGTCAAAGAAATATATGAGATTAGTTTGACAGGACCTTCCTTTTGTAAACCCATGCTGTCTTGGATCCTGTGCTCCTATGGATTCCAGGTGTTGCACTATCCTTTCCTTAAGGAGTGCCTCCATAATCTTGCCCACTACTGAGGTAAGACCAACTGGTCTATAGTTCCCTGCCTCCTCCCTGCTACCACTTTTGTGGAGTGGGATCACATGAGCCCTTCTCCAGTCTTCTGGGACCCCTCCTGTGCTCAGAGACTCACTAAAAAGTTCTGATAATGGCTCTGCTAGTTCCACCCATAGCTCCTTTAGTACCCTGGGATGTATGCCATCAGGTCCCATTGCCTTGTCCACCTTGAGCTTATCGAGCTCTTGTAGGACCCTTTCTTTTGTGAAAGGACTAGTGCTCACCTCCCTCCCCCCTGTGTCCATGGTGCTGAGCTGTGGGCCCTGCCCTACCTTCTCTTCAGTAAATACTGAGAAGAAGTATCTATTTAGGATAGATGCCTTTACATTGTCCTCCTCCTCACACGCCCCCTTATCTCCTTTGATCTTAGCAATACCCCCTCGGGACTTTCTGCTTTCACTAACGTATCTATAGAAAGTCTTGTCACCTTCTTTTACTGTCTGTGCTAGTGTTTCCTTGGTTTGAGCCTGTGCCTGCCTTACTGCCTTCGTTGCTTCCCTTAGGGAAGTTTGGTATGCCTCCCTATCTTCATCCCGCTGTGTTTCCTTATATTTCCTGAAGGCCAGCCTTTTGGCTCTGACCTTTTCTGCTACTGTTTTTGAGAACCAAAATGGTTTCCTTCTTCTTTTGTACTTCCTTTTCTCTCTAACACAGTGGGATGTTGCTTCAAGTATTGCATGCATAGTGCTTGCCCACTTTGCCTGTACCCCCTCACCTGTATTTCTTTTTGCCAGGGCTAGCTTAACTCTGTTGGCCATCTTATCAAAGTCAGCTCCTCTGAAGTCCCATATTTTTGCCTTGGAATGGGATGATTTAGTTGTAGTGGCCAAACTGAACCATACCATGTTATGGTCATTTGCCCCCCAGTTGACCTTCTACCTGGAGATCTGTGATCCTTTCCCTGTTAGTCAGTACTAGATCTAGGATAGCCCTGTCTCTTGTGGATTGTTGTACCAGTTGTTTGAGGCCTTCCCCCTGCAGGGAATCCACCACGTGTCTAGTTCTGGCATACGTTCCTGCTGGTATTGACCAATCTGTATCTGGCATGTTGAAATCTCCCATTACCAGAACCTCCCTTTTAGCTGTTATGTTTTGTATATCTTCTAACAGTAATGTGTCTATGTCCTCCCCCTGGTCTGGGGGCCTGTAGACAACCCCAGTTCTTATGGCTGTCCCATTTCCTGTTTCCAGGGTGAACCACAGTTCTTCTGGCTCCTTATGTGTATTCTGAACTTCTGTAGCTTTGATATTTTCATTGACATACAGGGTCACTCCACACCCCCCCCCCCTTTTTTTTTGCACCTCGGTCTATTCTGAACAGCACATAGCCAGGTACTGAAGTCTCCCAAGTGTGGTTACTGGTAAACTATGTCTCACTAATTGCTACTATGTCCAGTTTAGCCTCTATCATTATTGCCTGCAGGTCTGGGATCTTGTTTCCCAGACTGCGAGCATTTATGTACATGATTTTCCATTGGCCAGATTTCGGTGCGTTAGTTGTTGGGTGAGGTCTAGCGTTTCCCCTGTGCATCGTATGGGAAGCCAGACCTTTTTCCTTACCTGGTGATGCAAATGAACTGCAAACATGCTGAACTCCTGTTTGACCACAAGCTGGGGTGGGGAGGGGTGTTCTTCCCATTTGATGTATCGGGTGCTGCACCCCTCTCCCCATTTGCTAGTTTAAATATTCTGCAAAGACATCAAACTTGTGCCCCAATGCACTGACTCCCTCCTTAGATGCAGTCCATCAAATTTAAAGAACTTTCGCTCCCAAAACTGTTGCCAGTTCCCTACAAATTTGTGTCCTTTTTCCTGGCACCAGCCATTGTGCCACAGGTTTATCTTCCCTATCTCCCCTTCTCTGACCTTCCGTCCCTCTGCCCCCTTCTCCCAGACTGACAGGATCTCAGAGAAGGAGATGCCGGATGAAATGGATGATAGTTTGTCACCCAACCTGGTCAGGTGTTCCTTGGTCTCCACAACTGACCGGTTGGCAAGATCATTAGTCCCTATGTGTACCAGGACGTCAATGTTTTCTCCTGCTTCCTGAACAATTTTAGCAATGTGGTCAGTGTCTCTCCATGCTGATGTACCTGGGAGACATCTGATCATTACCCCTGGCTGGAGACAGGTATCAACTTCCCGAATCATGGAGTCTCCTATGATCAGAAATTTTTTGGATTTCCTTTTTGCTTTTTTTTGTTTTGGTTCCTGTTTTGGATGAGTTTTGTTGTGCTAGCTCCTGTGCTGCAGTGTCCTGCTCTGCAGTGTCCTCTGCCCCTTTGTTTGATTTTGGAGATAGAGGCAGATACCTGTTTGTAGTTTTTATATGGTTTGTGGAGGTAATATGTTGGAGAGCACAGAGTGATGGGGCACCCAATTTGCCCCTCCTAACCACCTGCAAACCTCCCGGACCAACTACCCTCTGCGGTCGAGGTACTTCTGTTGGAAGTTGGAGAAATGGCAGGTGGTTCTTATAATATATTTCCTCTTGAATACGAAATTTGAGGTGTGCAACCTCTACCCATGCTGCCTGGAGCTAAGCCCTAAGATCTCCAATGGCCCAGCATGTAGGACAGTGTCCTAAATCCTGTGAAACTGCCCATCTGAAAAGTGTTCCACAGTACCTGCAGTTAATGATATCCATTCCAGATAAGTTGCTGGGTTTATAACCTGGTCAGAGTAATTAGAAGGAAGAAAATGAAAGCAAAAGTTTGATTTTGTGTTTTGTTTTTTGTCTTTGTATAACTTGTTATAACAAGTTAAATTACTAGTGCCCCTGTAAATGAGGTCACCGTGTGGATACCCCACTGATCTGCCCTTCCTGCTTTGCCACAGGAAATGTCACGACTGTGCTACCCTATAAAAGGAGTGTAGTATGGGGTGGTTGGGGATAGAGGTGGGTGGCTGGGCCCTTGCCCTGCCGAAAAAGAAGAACCACGGACGAAAGAAACAAGGAGGTAAGAGCAGAAACAATCAGTCAGCAACAAATGCAGTAACCCTGAAAGCTTATCCTAATGATAGATAAAACTGTAAAACCTGTATAGCACCACCTGTAATAATTTCACAGAAGATATACCCTGTAAGAAACACTTCGCTACAGAGAAAAATAAAGCAGTAACAGAAGACATACCTTGCAAAAGAAAACTTGAATCAAAAGATTACAGCAGTAATCTGTTAGCACACACCTGTAGGCACGCCTTGTAATAATGCAGCAGAAGGTATACCTAGCAACAACAATTTGAATCAGAGAAAAATAAAGCAATAAAATGTTAGCAACAGACAGTAACAATCCCTGTAAGTACAAAATAAAAATAACAACACGCAGTAAATCTGCCTAGCCAAAAGAAGTCTTAATCCTTTTCCTTGCTCTGGTAAGGTTCTTTGCTGTGTCCTTTCAAGCAACCTAGAATGAAAGAGCTCAGGTGAAGCCAGGTGCCTTGGCCAGCAAACCTAGTCTTCCACCTTTATGTTCGTATTTTCTAATAAACAATTTATTTAAACTGGTCTGGAGTGTTTTTTTATTTTTGAACCGGTCTTGGGAGATGAGTGACTGACTCACACTGGTAAACTACTTTCTCCTATCCTTCAGTGCCTCAAATTTGTGGATGGCCCTATTGTACTCAAACTTGTTAATCGGTGGGCCTTCAAGTGTTAACTTCATACGTTTGTTCAGCTACTCATCATTCATCCTGCTATGAAATCTGCTTTTGATGCGGTTTTGGGCACTGAAAGTTCTCTCACATGCAGCACTACTGATTGGTATTGACAAAGCAGCTGCAGCCAGAGTTGCAAAATCCAGGTACATTTCATGTAATTAACCTGATGCTGTAGCAAGCTTTCTGCACACATCAGTGAAGCTATATCCTCCCTCTTCCAAGACCTGCACATACATTTTTAAACTGCCTAAAGTCATCTCTGAGTCTAGACACATTAAGAACTGGCTGAAAGCGAGTTACCAGGATGTCAAGCTCCTCGGACAGATATTCTACCCTATCAGCAACAGCAGCAGAGGACAGGCTGGGGGTAAAGAGTTTGTACAAACTACTTAGTACATTAACATCATCCACTGGAAAGCATTTGTCAATATTCTCAATTAAGTGATTAATGTATTGCTCTGTGACTGTTCTGAATTCTGTCATGGAATTCCCATTGGCATACTGCAAAACCACCTCTTGATAAACCACGCCCTCATCAGGCTTTGATATTGCCTCACTCAAAAGGTCTGATAGCTTCTTAACATTGTCCCCACTGATTGTAATGAATTCCTGTAATGTAGCCTTGGTGCAAGACAGGATTGGTGGTATCATTTCTCCCTATGGAACCATCTCAAACTTGGATCGGCCTGCGGGTGCCAAAACCCCCCATGACATATGTTAGCACTTAGCACTCATACATAACAGCTGGCCCTTAAGATGATAGTTTTGTACTTGCCGCTACCAATCCTTACCTTGTACTGCTCCAAAACTGGCACACACCGCTTACTCTGCTGTACCTATTCTAACTAAATGTGCCTCATATGCCTTGTACTTTGTGTATTCTACATTATGATGTTCACAAGTGACATGCGAGTTTGTTTTTTTTCTAATTTGTACCTTGTTGTCTCATGACGTGTAATCTTTTCCTAATTATGTACCATGTTGTCCCAAGTGTGTAAGTATGTAATTTCCTGTACTCTCCCGGGTCGTACCTGAAAATAGGCAAATTGTCTTGTCTAGTGTACTTACCTGGTTAATAAAAGCTAAATAAATAAATAAATAAAGTTGCAGTCCTGTCTTTGAAAGAACATTGAAAGTTTATTAATAACTGGGAGTATATCTCTGAGGAGCTTGAGGGTAAAAACAAACTTGATATGTTTCATTTCTTTCAAAAGTTCTTTAGCCACTGCGGCTTGAGAAGTGGTATCACAGGCCTCTTGCTCTAATTCCATCATAACAGCTGGCCAAGATTTGTCTAGGGCCTCTGTAGCAGGCAATAAAGATAGCCATCTTACTGGCTTTGCCTCTTTAATAGATACAGCATCTAGTTGCAAGACATCCTGCATTTCCTTGAGTTTAGTGTACCTCACAGAAGCCTGAGACCCAACATAGAACATGTAGATACTCCCTACAATACTTTGACATTTTTTTTAAGTATGGGACTTTATTTGCTGCCTGTGAAGCAGCTAACACAAGCCTGTGGGCTACACAGTGGACACTGATTAGGCTAGGAGTTAGAGAAGAAAGGCAGACCACAACTGCATTCCTGCTACCATGCATAACTGCAGCACCATCACTGCCAAAACCAGCAACCTTGGTTACTGGTATATTGTACTGTTCTAACACAGATCATATTTTTGTGACAAGTGTTTCTGCTGTGCTATTATGTACAGTATAACTTCCAAAGAGGGATGTCTGCACTTCCCCATCTGAGGGACGATACAGTACAAATTTCTTTGTGACACTTATGTCACAACTTTCATCGCATATTAAGCCTACAAACTTACTGTTATTTATTCTGAATTGGGTATCCTCAGTAAGGACCTCAGCCAAGCATGGCTGTATCTCAGTGACTACTGAATGTTGCTTGTAGCAGTCATCTTGAAGACTAGTGCAGCCATTTATCTTCTGCAGTTCAATTAATGCACTGTACTTTACATTAGGCCCTGCCTCCTTAGCAAGCCAGTATGCAGTGCGAAATTTGGCCAGCCTCGATTCTTTCACTCGCTGTGTTTGCTCCTCTGCAGCCTTGTTAGAATTATCAACTGCCTTCTGAAAAGTCAGTCTTTGTTTATTGCCCTTTACAGCAGTCACATGCTGGTCAGAACCCAAATGCCTGGTTAAACCACTATGTTGGAAATTTGGACTACCAGTATGCACAAATGGCAACATTTTGCAGCCTTACTGCAGTCTAGTTTTGCCATATAATAGCTCACACTTGTTGCAGTACATTAAACCCACACCATCATCAAAACGCAGCCATTTGTAAGTATACAGCCATTTGGAAACAAAATTCTGTTAAATTTTTTGGGGCACTGGCTCAGCAGTTAAGAAGATGGTGTTGCTGGGAGGAGAAATTGAGACTGCAGTAGAAGAATGTGCTGCTGGCCGAGTAAACAATGCAAACACAGCAGTGGAAGAAGCTGGGCACCGGGTGGCTGAAGTAGCGGTTACACTACTAGTAGTGGTTGCACAAGTCACTGTGGATGTTGTGTTAAGAGCAGCAGTAGAAGAAGATGGTGCAGTGTTGTCCTCCATGACTGTCTTATGCTACACTCATAGGGCCCGATTCTAGTACAGTTACGCCTGGTGTAACAGCACTTACGCCAAGTAGAATGGTGCATGAAGCAACTTACGCCAGCAGTTGCGACATGCGTGATTCTACAAAGTAGCCTGAAACATGGTGCAGGCCACTTGCGCCAAACAGTTACGCTCACAGTTGCGCTATTAACCCCCTGCGACATGGTGCTAGGGGGTTTATGGCAGCAGTTGCGCCCCATTCCAGAAGGGCAGCAACAAAGTCCCCAATGTCAGGATTCTACAAGAACCCCCGGAGGAGAACCGGCAACATAAGTTACACCAACTTTTAGCTGGTATAACTTACAGCCACCCCCTGGGGTCCTGTAGACCCATCAGCTGTCCAGCAGTCATTGCACAGTTTCCTTCCCCCCATGCCCAGCATACCCCTGTGGATGCCCCGCAGGGCTGCCCACCACCTGACCTAGATCTTACAATGGTGCCCCTTGACACTCTACCCCTGCCCCAAAGTCTCAGTAACTGCTTGCCCGCAAACTTAACACCAAGTGGCCCCAGAATCCCTCACAGTTATGCCCCACAGGGCTGCCCACACCCTGCCCCAGATCCTCCTTATGTAACGCCCCTGCAGGGCACGCTGTCATCCCCACCTGTTGCCCCAACCCTGAGTCACCTGCCGCATATGCAGCAAACATCCTGCCCTAGTAGTCTAGTGGCCCCTCACCCAGCCGTGCCAAACCACCCAGCACCCCCCCACCCATCCTCAGCTGGCGACTGGCACAGCCCATCTCTCACCACCACGGCCAGCCACCGACTGAAATTAATTTCTGAGCGCGTCTTTCAAGTACGTGCTTATACTGCGCTCAGTTGATGGCTAGCCATGGTGGTGAGAGGTGGGCTGTGCCAGTCACCATCTGGGGATGGGTGGGGGGCTGCTGGGTGGGTTGGCACAGCTGGGTGGGGGTGGAGGGCCACTAGACTACCAGGGAAAAGGGAGTTATATATTTATTATACAATGATCGTGGATTCCAGAGGGGTTCCACTGGACTACAAGGGAAGTGGGGGTGATATTTATATATTTTACAATGATTGGGGGGGCACTAGACTACCAGGGCTTTGCTGGGTATATGCCGCAATTGCGGCTGGCGACTCGGGAATAGGGCATGGTCGAGGGGGTTGACTGCACCACCCTGTGGGACATGTTGCAGAGGAGGATTCAGGGGATGGGGTGTGGGTAGCCCTGCAGGGCTCCATCTGTACACTTCGGGAGAATGGGGGTGTGGGCAGCCCTGCGGGGCATCTAGGGCTTGCTGGGCATGGAGGGGGCACTTACGACTCCAGTGTTAGAAGCTTGCAACATGCTCACCAGGTGCACCTTCCGCAGTTCGCGTGCCTTGGCTGCATGTCGCAAGTTGCAGGACTTAGCTGTGATGACCCTGCTCCTTCTAGAATAGGGCGCAAGGTCAATGTCGCAGTTGTGGGTGGCGCAAGTCGCGTTTGGCGGCGATTTGCACCACCTTTCTAGAATCGGGCCCATAAACTGTAAAGTAAATGAGATGAACACACTTTCAGTCAGTTCTTACTGCCAAAGAACTCAGAGGTAACTTAGAATTATTATTATTTATGATGTTGGTGAAGAGTTTTATTTTTTTTTTAACAATATACAGGTAGGTACTACACACGATTTTCTGACTGCCACTGAATCCCTGGCCTTAACTGCAGGTCTCTGTCTCTTCAGAGTGAGAATCTTTTTAAATCACAAAACTGAAGTATTGAGGCAGGAGTCTTGTATTTTCAGTCAGACCTGAATGCATGCTTAACAGCAGGCTGGGCTCTATAATCAGAGTGAGAGAAAATTTGTAAATCACAAAACAACTGAAGTATTGAGGCAAGAGTCAACTAATCTTATATTTTAGATCTGATCCCCCTTTAACAGCAGGCTGGGTTAATCAAAGAATACTTTTAATAAGTCACAGAAATGAAGTATTGAGGCAGGAGTCTTGCATTTCAGACGTGAACCCCCAACAGCAGGCTGGGCTCTTAATCAGAGTGAGCGAATATTTTTAAATCGCAAAACTGAAGTATTGAGGCAGAAGTCTTGTATTTTCAGTCAGATCTGAACCCCTCCCTTAACAGTAGGCTGAGCTCTACAATCGAATGAGAAATATTTTAATAAGTCACAAAATGAAGTACAGCAGAGGCAAGACCCCCCAACCACAGTTATTATGAGATATTTAAATCACAATGTAGACAGTAAGATTTTTAGACATGGACACCTCCCCCTTTCAGAGCAAGCAGAGCTACAGTATAGCTTTAATAACTAGAGTATTTTTTGTCAAAATGCACAAGCAAATAAAAGACAAGATGAGCCCCACCCTTCTTGAACTTGGCAAGCTGAGCTTTCGAACACGGAATATTTATTTTTAGTACAGAGAGGCAGTGTAACACAGAATAATGTTAACAGCCACTTCAGCCAGATAGTATTAAGTAATGGGAAGCTGTACTGACTAATTAATCAGACAGAGGTAACAGAAAATAAATTACACCACAGCCAGGTGAGGCCCAATACTAGTCTGGTTTGGTGTATTTATTACTACAGACTTTTTCAGATTGTATCAATGCTTTGCCAACTAGCAAGTTCTGGAGTCTTATTTGAGTACAGGCTGTTTTTTTTCTCACTTTTCTCTGCCAGCAAATAAATTACATCCGAAGTCAGTGAATTGTCTAAAAATTAAGTCATATCATACGTTTTATCCATTTCACAGCAGCCCCTATTCCCTCAGGCCTTCCCCTCCCACTACTCTACAGTCACAGGCCGCTAATGTTTGCCATCTCAAATTAAGCTGTTGTCCAAATTATTTATTTTTTTATATTTTTTCAAAAGGCAGAAGAGTATTTTTAGAAAAGTTCTCAGAGGAATTACGTTTTTTGTTTGAAACGTGCTAAATAGTTTAGCTGCACAGTACTGCTGTAGGAGATTCTTCAACGGCTGACAAGCTAAAAGTAACTGCCTCGTGTTGATGCACAACCACAGTTTGATCTGTGTACCACGTGTGCATCTGATAGACTGAAAGAGGCACCACATGGTGCATACTGTGAGCCGACTTCTTTAATGAGTATGCATGGGGCAGGCACTAATTGGAACCCCCGCCTCTCTCCTGTCTGACTGAAGACCCACAGCATTAGTCGTGGCTTGTAACATGCTGCAGCCTGTTTAAAAGTGCATTACGTCTCTGAATGAAACTCCAGCCGTGCCACCACTCCAGGTAGGTCTCCTCCCACTCACTCCCTAAAGCTTTCTTCCGTATGTGGCAACTAAAATGGCTCAGCAGTAAGCAGCTTGAGAGAATGCAGCCATAAAACTATTACAAGTCAGAAAAAAGCTGGTCTGACTTATTTAAATCGTAAGCCTTCAGCAGCAGCATATACCGGCGAACCTTCAGTGCAATGCTGAGAGATCAGCAAAAAAAACAGCAGCCCTTCTATGTTTTGTACTGTACCAGGTGCTGGTGTTTTTGCTCTGTTCTCTTGAGATTGCACTGAAGGTTGATATATGATGCTGAAATAAGCCAGACCTGCTTTTTATGAGTTATATGCTGCTGATGGCTTGCCATTGTAAGACAGACTGGCATTTTTCCTATGCTGAGTTGAACTTCTTAATTATAGATACGGCCAACAGAGCAGCTTTTGTTTGACTGACCTGATGCATTGGCTGGCTGCACTCCCCTTCACGGTTGCTGCTCACTGTAAACCCTGCTCTCTGCATCTGGAGATCCACAGCCTCGCCGCAATCCTGAGTGAATGAACCCCTGCGTCCCTCTCACAAGACCCCAACCAAACATCTTAGTGTGTCATTACCCTCCTGTGCAGAAATCAGTGGTTCACTTGCTCTCCTCTTCACTAACTCCTCCTGCCAGACTCCCAGGGCAACACCACATTCACTGGCCACAGTGTACTCCATGTAATTTACCACCCATTGTATTAGGCACATCAGAGAGAGGAGAGAAGAGGAGAGCTGACTCGTGATCCCAATCTCAGGCAGCGTAAATAAACGGAGCAAGTGTGCTCGCTGTGTGGTCGCTTTTGGTACTGCAGCACTCCCAGGCAAATAACAGGAATAAAAGTGTTTTAGGGAGTGCTGCATCAATAAAGACACACTGAATCAGAAACAATGCTTCAAAAATCTAACATTTCTCTGAGGAGGACGTCACCAGCGCGTTAACGCGACCCCTGCACAACTATTGGTGTTAACTAAGGAGCACTGTGTTTGGAATTACAGCATTTTTTCTGCCTCGATAACTTAAACAAAATGGCAGCTGCATGACACTACAGAGACCATTTGCAACAGTAAAATGTAGAAGCGGCAGCTTTCAAGAGGCACGTATATGTTTCTCCCATTGACTATAATGGGAAAATTCAAATTTGACTAACTTTTGAGTGGATTAATATTGTTTCACCAAATCTTCAAAAAGCACATTAGTGACCCAGACTGCATCTTCCCTGAGAATTTCAGACCAGAGGGACAAACCTTTTGGGCTGTAGCCCCGAGCAAAGAAATGGGCAAAACCCCTGTTTTTGCATGATTTTTTGGCACTCCACAGCTCTGCAGCTGCACATATGACAGTAACACAACTTGCCAGATCCAGACACCTATGGTACCAGACCACACATGCAAAATTTTAGGCAAATCTGTTGTACAGTTGCAAAGTTATTAAAGGGTAAACATTTGGGTTTAACACAGAAGTGGCCAGGTAACCTTAACTTTAGCTGTAGTACCATGCAGCTAATTAATATATAGATATAGATATAGATATAGATATAGATATAGATATAGATATAGATATAGATATATAGATATCTATGAATATGATACATGATAGGTAGGAATGTGATATGCAAAATATTCTCTCTCCTGCAGAGTGAGTTCTGGATACTCACGAGTGCCGAAGACACGAGCTAGAGTATCCAGAGCTCACTCTACAGGAGTGAGAATATTTTCCACAGCACACGATCTGCACATCATTTGTGCTATTTATACAATGGGGGTGGGAGCTCTTCTGTTATATTTTGTTTTTTGTTTGGTGTCCTCCTTTCTGTTGTTTGTATGGCTGAATGGGTATGAATGGTGTGTCTGTCAGATCTGCTATTGGTCGTTTGCTGTTTGATTGCTGATTGGATGATGTTCACTGTAGTGTGCTGTGTGATTGGGTCCTTTGTGTGTGAGGGTGGGAATTTCTTTTAGGCTTGGGAACAGTACAATATTGATCTTCGTTAAACAGGTATATTTTTATGTGTTTAGTGACTTCTTTTGGTGTTTTCTGGTCATTGTTAATTGTTTGTGTGCACTTTTTATGCTGTCTGCTTCGACTTCAGTTTGTCTTTTGACAGAGTCCGCTTCGGTTTTCTTTACGGCTGTGGGTACTTGCTGACTTACGTTTGCTGTAACAGGTTTTACTTTCCTGTCCGTGGTGTGGAACAGTCACTGATAAGAAAGAGAAAAGTCAGCTAAAGAATGTTTTTTTAAAGTGATGACAAGTACAGGAAAGCATAAGCAGTACCGTATTTTGTGGCAGTTGTTTGGAAGGCTTTCTCTCCGATTTGGATTCAGAGGACAGTTCTTGTGCCCACTTTTGGGACCACTTCTGCGAGTGCTGCCGGAATGCATGTAACAAGTACTTGGACTAAGAAGTTGGCTTTTAACTTTGGAACATGTTGCTTTACATGATATTGGTTATCCACAGTATGGAACTTGTGCATTTGTTTGTACTGCAGGAAGTGAGAAGACAGGGATATTAAGTGGCAGGAGTGAGTATACAAAGAGGGAGGAAGCTGACATCAGCAGAGTATGTATAAACAACATTTATTTTAACTCTGCTGACATCAGCTTCATTTATCACACTGTGGTGAAAATAACAGGTTTTATTATCAGCTTGGTTCTCCCACCCCATTGTATAAATAAATATATATATATATAAACATATACACACACATATCTACACACACGCACATACACACATACATACTAGTACATACATACACATACATACAAACATACAACATAATCAAAATTTAGAGAAAAAATTCAAGAAGAGCAGATATCTAAGGAGAGGGCATTCCAAAGATTAGGGAAATTTAGGGGCAGAGTGGATATCTAAGGGGAGGGAGTTCCAAAGATTAGGGAAATGAGGGCATAGTAGGGGGAAGGTAAGAATAGCGTAGCCCTCTCCCCCAATTTCTGATGCTGATGTACATGCCATGGTGGTTTAGTGGAACCCCCCCATGATCCCCGATCTCCTCCAAGAAGAATATCAGATTTGCCCCTGTGGTATAGCGCCCCCCCATCCCCAATCTTCTGGAAGGAAAAACAACAACATTCCAGTCATACTCTGGTGGTCTAGTGATTTCCCCACCCTCCCCATCCCGACAGGCAGTGGTTACCCACCCATTCCTCAACCCTTTCCAACACGATTCTGCAAGTGGACAGTGCTCTGCACATAACCACAGCCAGCCGCAGAATGTGCTCTGCATGTACAGTGCACTATATTAGACAGTGTTCAGTATACAGTCCCTACAATTGCATTCTGTGGCTGGCTGTGGTGGTGTGCAGAAGGCTGTGCCAGTCACTAGGTGTGTTGGGTAGGGTGGGGGGCTGGGTGGGTGACCACTGCCTATTGGGATGGGGAGGGTGGGGGACCACTAGACCACCAGGATATGACCAGAATGCTGTTTTTTTTTTTTTCGGGAGATCGGGGATGGAGGGGCACCATACCACCACTGCCCTCTGTATATATCAGGGCTTGAAGGGGGTTGCCAGTAGCCTGCCATGGCAGGGAGTATGTTATGGTACCACTCAGTCCCTTGAATAGAATGGGATACTGCAGTACAGTGGCAACCCACCCAGTGACACAGCCTTAAGGAGGCTGCCTATTTCCTGCCAAGGTCCAAGCTTGGTGCTCCTTGGGGCACCTGGGCTTCTCCCTTGTCTGCGGATGCATCACAGACTTGCTCCGAAGCCTCCGAATGCCCACTGTTTCAGGAGCAGGGCCATAATTTGCAACTATTCCAGATCATTTGCCACAAGTGGCAAATTTTCTGGAATAGCACAAGTTATGTTTGCCACAGCTGCATCAGATGCAGCCCCCTTCTTTGCCACATGTTGTGTCTGACACAGGCAGCTTCTAGAATTGGGCCCATCATCTTTTTCTCAGATTAAATTATGTAATACTAAAGGACATTCAGATGGTATTGTAATAGTATACCCAAAAATAAAAAAATAGCAAACAAAGCAAATAGGGAACATGTAAAGCGTTACAAAAATCTAGTTAACCAAATGTTTTGCCTATACATTCTTGGATACATTTTATTTTATATACATCAAGCATATAATTTAATTATATTGACAAGAGCTAGAGATCTTAGTTCTTTTTATCAAAATGAAAATAACATAAATGGCAAACACTACATCCTTTAATACTAACTTCATTTCCCTGAATTCTGCCATGCTGTCACATAACTAAAATGAAATCTAATTCAATATTTAATCAGTTTATCAGTAAGCCATGATACAGCAGGGCTAAAAAAACAAATGTGTACAGGATTACAAACAGTCAGTATAACCACAGTTTTACAGTTTTAATAGAATTTTCAAAAAATCAAAATATGAATGCAAGTGACCTCTAAATATGCATCACACTCAATTAACTAACAGTACTTCACATATACATTTATTACAGAAAATTTGCAAAGGGACACCGATAAACAAGTAAGGACAGGATAGAAGCCAGTGTGGGAACTAACCACAGACTTAGTCAAGGATCCTAGTGTTCTGTGATTCAACATGTCAATTATGTGCTCTCCTCTTTGTATCCAGCTGAAAAATGACGTTAGATAAAAGAAAACAGGCCATCAGGGCTCAAAGCACATTATGAAGGTATCACAAATAATAATCAATCTTTTAAAATTCTGAGAACAATTTAAATTGTGTAAGAGCGTTCTTCTAATGTGCAAGCACTTACAGACAGTAGGGAAAATAAAGAAGACGGTAATGGGAGCAATCCACTGGCTCACAATGCTGAGACATTCAAAGATTGTGGATATACAGGAACATTCCTCTGCTTCTCTAAAACCTTGACTGCAGGAAAAGAAAAATGAGTGAAGTTAGAATAGATAAAGCACAAATGCAAAATAGTTTCTCATTGCAACCATAAATACTTGCTGGGGTGACTCAAAGGTGGCCATTATTCAAATTTAGTAACAATCAATTCCTCAGTTTAATTTCAGCCAAAATTTCATACATCACTTCAATCCCACAGATCTGTTAGTAAAGTGTTGGGGGGGGGAGTTGTTAAACCAGGTACATTTCATAAATACGGTTTCAGATCCCAATTTGAATTCAAGCCCTCTGACTGTAATGCCTGCAAACTAAAGATACAGAAGCTCTCTCTCTCTCTCTGTAATAATCGGTTAAGTGGATTGCAACCTTTTCTGCCAACCTTAGCTTGCCTAGCCCCATAAATTTCAGTCCCTTAGGGTTACTACCATCTTTCTGAAAATAATGTTCAGCTACTGAGCTGTCGAGATTAAAGTTCTTAATGTCTTGGATGTGCTCTTGGATTCTTTCTTTAAGCTTTCTCATTGTTTTGTCCACATATAGTTTTTTGTAATCACACCAGATTGTATAATCTACGAACATCGATACACATGAAATGAATTGATGGATGTTCACTTTCCGCTTACAGTTCTCTAACTGAAATACTTTGACCTGCTCAAAGTGGACACAGACACTACAGTAGCCACACTTGTGCATCCTATTCGGTCTCATGGGCAACGATGTTTGCAGCAATGGGTCGGATTTTATAAATAGGCCGGATACTAGTTTGTCCCTAAGATTCTCACCACTACTAAATGAAACCCTTGGGTTTGTTACCAATGTGTGATGCTAGTCTGGTGTCATTAAGTAGAACTGGCCAGTATTTGATAACTATGCTTCCCACCTTGCCTGCTAAATGGTTGAATTCAGTAACAAAATTAACAATGTTATCATGGTTAACACATCAAACTTTAGGTACCAGTAAATCTTTTCTGTTTATTTCAGCTGCTGTTTTTAATGCACAATCAAGAATTCTGGGTCTATAGCCATGCTCCAAAAGCCTGGTTCTCAATTCCTGAGCCTGTTCAAGGAAGGTAACTTCTTCCAAACAATATGGTCATAATCCAAGGAACTGGCCAAAAGGGATCAAGTTTTTTAAGGACTTTGGATGTGCACTATTCGCTAGCAGGTGGCTATTGTTATCTGTTGACTTTCTAAAACCCTTCAAGGAGACTTTTTTCAATTGATTGCTCATTGAAGTAATATTGAGAAAGTCAATGCTTTCTGGATCTGACTTATATGTGAATTTCAAATTGAGTTCATTTTGATAAAGTCAGTTTATAAATTCAGCTATGTCTTGTTCCATCCCCCTCAACACATACAGAATGTCATCAAAAAACACGTGTTCACTTGATGATTTTGTCATGGAATGGGTTGCAGTGGGCATCATTGATAAAGTTTTCTTCCCTGAGACAGAGAAATAAATTAGCATATGAGGGGCCCATAGCACTGCCACAATTTTCTAAATAATAATCTGAGTTGAATTCAAAATAATTGTGTGTGAGGGCAAATTGCAAGCCCTCAAAAATCTGATTTACTGGCATTATGTCTCTCAGGGGATCTTGATTTAAAAAAATATCTGCTGGCTGAATCCCATCCTCATGTTTAATTGAAGTGTATAGTGACTCAACATCAGTCTTAAGACACCTGTAGTTACTTTCCCAGACAAAATCATAAAATTTTTCAAAAGCATGCATGGTATCTCTCAAATAAGATTTTAAGCAAGGAACACTTTGTTGTAAAAAATAATCAATAAAACCACACAGATTTGTTAATGAACCAATCCCCAATATTATGGGTCTACCAGAGGGATTCATTGCATCCTTATGTATCTTAGGTAAGATATATAAAGTCGGGGTGATTGGAAATTCAGGCAACAGGTACATGTATTCATCTTTCGTTTTTTCCCTAGTATTACTAACCTTTTCTAATATGCCAGTCAGTTGTAATTTAAACTGTGATGGGGATTACCAATAAGTTTAATGTATTTATTTTGATCTGACAACATTTCTAGTATTTTATTCTGATAGTACTCTTCCCTTAACATGATCACATTCCTGCCTTTGTCACTTGGTTTTACAAATGATATCCTTTAAATCCTGTAATTCTCTTAACGCAAGCGCTTCCTCTGACATCATATTATAATGAAGAGTCATTTTAGCCCCTCTCTAAGAACTGTATTTTACAGGTATTAATTACTGGATTGTTTGAAACAGGGCAAAAGCAGGATTTCAGCTAAACTTTCTCCTTTCTGGTCTTCTTAAACTCAGTTCTAACCAGATGATAGAGATTTGGGTTCACAGTACAGGTACCTGTGGAGTAATAGCTGTTTTCAGCATACAATGACTCCAATGCTGACAGATTCTGCCAGTCCTCAGTTCCCCATGTATCCCCCAAATAGAAGTAACAATTGCATCTGAAAAGTCTAATAGTGTAGGATCAATTTCCTGCAGAGGGTTAATCACACTGTTGATTTCTCCAGTTATAAACCCCATCCTGTTGCTTGAAGTTGGGTTCTTCACAAAAAAAATCTTTAAGCTGAATACATCTAAATAACTTCTCTAGGTCCACATTACTCTTGAATTCATTCTACTTCATGTTTGGTATGAATGACAATCCTTTTGTGAAGACTGATTTTTGTGCCTCTGTTAAGAAATGATCAGTGAGATTCAATATTTGCTACTCCCTGTGTTGAATCTGCTAGTGTTCCCTCCTCCCCCTGTGTTTTTCTTTCTTTTCCATTTTTTAAATATCTTGTTATTGCTATTACAGTTAATAGTAGAGGGTTATTCTGAGAATGGAACTGTTGCCATGGCTCGATTACTCACAGAGTTTTTATCTATAGTGTCAGAGGTGTTAGTTGACCCTGTATTTGTGGACTGCTTTCCTTTATGTCTTCATTGATGTTTTGGTTTAAAGAATGATCTGCTTCTTGATTGTGATCTCGCTGACCTAAATTTGGACCAGCTGTAAATCCTCCCCACATTGTAATCTGCTGTCTCATTCAGTTTTGTGCTGCTTATGTGATATTAAGTCAGCCTCATGTGTTTTAAGTTTCTGATGTAGTTTATTATCACAATTCTTATGTTTAACATATTTTTTCAAAGCTGATTTAGTGTCTCATTTCTTTCATTAGTCTTTCATGTTTCAATGTGTCACTACGAATGAGTAACTTAATAAAGGTCTCTGTGCACTCTGCTACTGCCTTCTCGCACTTGGTTTTAAGTTCAAATTCTTCTAGCCCACTAGATGGAATCACAGTAACTTGTAAACGTCTTTGGGCTATTGAGGCTTCCAAATACCGTTTGAGGCAAATGATGTTATAGGTGATGTTAAGCTCTTGAAACAGTTGGTGGTCTAGAGTGGTGAATAACATTTTTAATTCACCCTTGTCGGATGTACCAGTAGCTCCAAGCTTCTGATTATTTACACTTCACAATGTCCTCGGTTATGGTCATACACACTAGCTGTAATTCCTTGGTAGCAGCATTTTCATTATCAGAATCAGTGCTCATTGCTAATTTCCTGTTGTGTGTTGTACATCTGGAATGTCTCTTGCCAGCAGTTCCCCCTCAGGGTATACAGTTGAAAGTGAAATGTTCAAACTAGTCACAAATGCTAACTTGGCAGTTAGTGTCCAGGTTGCAGCAGCCCTGGCACCTGCCCCACAGGACTTGCAGTCCCTGGAACAGCAGTTGGGCATTTGCAGGCTGCCACATGGGAGAGGGGTCTGTCAATGGGGAATGTTGCAGTGCCCTGGCACATCCCCGGCCATTAACTGCACTCTA
Source organism: Neoceratodus forsteri (assembly GCA_016271365.2). Classification (NCBI taxonomy): domain Eukaryota; kingdom Metazoa; phylum Chordata; order Ceratodontiformes; family Ceratodontidae; genus Neoceratodus; species Neoceratodus forsteri. The sequence continues at coordinate 156,929,242 of JADMNL010000032.1, read as the reverse complement.
CAACCTACACCCACTGCCATTTGTTGAATTTAAGGGTGCGTGGGTCCTCTGAGGCATGTGCCTGGGCTGCTGTCACAAGTGGAGTGTGGGTCATGTTGGTGTAACCATACCTCCCCAGGCCTGCTCAACTTTGTGCCAACTTTCAGAACACCACTGCCAGGTGCCTCTGCATGTCCCCCCAATGCCACTATGCCCCCCTTGCCCACCATGGCACCACCAGGGCTACATCATCCCCCGGTCCACTCCTTCCAGTGCTCCCCAATCACCACCCTGCAAGGCAGTGGGTGCAGGGCCCCTAGACCACCTCCTGGCTGGTCTAAAGGCAGCTTCCTCCCCCTTGTGACCACAAAGGGGTTTCTGGAATAGTAAAAATGGGAATGGTGCAGCCCTGGTATGAAGCAACCATCCTTGTGACCTGGCACATGGGCACTTTTGCTGCAAGGGTGGTGCAGGGGCCTTTGCTGCATGGCATCTCGATTTCACCATAGCCAGCATTCGAAAATGGGACTGCCACAAATTAAGATGCAAGGTGTCACTAGCAGCATGCCCGTTTGGTGCAGGCACTTTGTATCATAGTTCTCCTTTTGAACATTGAGCCCAAGGTGGTGGTAGAGCTATTGAGTCATAGTAAGATAGCATAAGGTGGCGGTAAAGACTATAGACTGGTAATAAAATAGTATCAGGTGGTGCTAAGACTGCAGAGTGGTGGTAAAATGGTACAAGATGGTGTGGGATAGGCATAAGGGAGCAATACAGATGAGTATGAATAGATAGGCCACTGACAGAGCAAAGGCCGATGGCACATTTATAAGGCAGAAAAAGAAATGGGCAGATTGGATGGGCCTTGCGGTCCTTATCTGCCATCAACCTCTATGTTTCTATGTTTCTATAAAACTAGAGAGTGGTGGTAAAACACTATAAGGTGGTGGTAGAACTATAAAATGGTAGTAAAATAAAATAAGAAGGTTGTAAAAATATGTAGAGTGGTAGTAAAACTACAAAGTGATACAGTGGAGCCCTGTTATACGCACACCCTAAATGCCAAGCAAAAATGTTCTTATAACCAAGATGTTCTTATAAGAGGGCTTCACTGAAAACAGTGAAAATCTATGTAAAATTTATGGTTAACATGATGAAACTGGGCACAAACTAATTTTTAGAGAACTCATTACTAAAAGTAGTATAACATAGCTTTTTAAAAGAGCTCTTGCTCAAACAATTAATGTAATGTAAAATTAATTCAGTGTCTCACCTAACTATGAAGGATTATGTGCTGCTTTCTTCATGGGGCATCTTTCACACATCCATTTACTACGTAAGTGACTGTTAATGAGGAGACTAGATGATGATTCAGCCCAGGCTTAGCACATTCAGAGGTGATAATGACCATTTACCACTACCTCTGAGACAGAATGTCGATTGTTCTTATAAACAGGCTTTAATGCCATTGTAAATAATGGCCAAAAATCTGAACATCCAAACAATGTTCTTATAAGTGGGATGTTCTTATATCCGATGTTCTTATAAGTGGGCTCCACCATAGTAAAATAATATAAGGTGAAGAAACATAGACTTTGATGGCAGATAAGGACCACTTGGCCCACCTAGTCTGCCCATTTCCCTACCTACAGGATAAGCTGCAGATCCTAGTTAACCAACAGCCTATTTCTTCCTACCCCCCATAAAAATTGCCCTATGTCTGTCCCATGCATTCTTGAATTCTCCCACAGTTTTAGACCCCACAACCTCCTCAGGAAGGCTGTTCCATGCATCCACCACCCTCTCTGTATAAAAATACTTCTTCACATTGCCCCTGAACCACCCCTCCATCTTCAAATTGTGTCCTCTTGTTCTTGCACATCTATTTTTCTGAAAGATGCTACTCTCTTGGACTTTGTTGATTCCACTGACGTACTTAAAAGTTTCTATCATGTCCCCCCTCTCTCTCCTTTCCTCAAGGGTATACATATTAAGCTCCTTTAGTCTCTCCTCGTATGGCTCCTCTTGCAGACCCTGCACCATCATAGTTGCCCTCCTCTGGACTGTCTCTATCCTGTCTATGTCTTTGCAGAGATGGAGTCTCCAGAACTGGATGCAGTACTCCAGATGGGGTCTCACCAACTGTCTGTACAGAGGAATAACAACTTCCTGTTTTCTGCTGGTTATGCCTCTCCCTATACATCCCAGTATCTCCCCAGCCCTCCCTACTACCTTTTCAGATTGCTTGTTAACCTTAAGGTCATCTGATATAATTACCCCATGTCCCTTTCCATTTTTGTTGTTGTTACTACCTCCCCCCCATTGTGTAATTTTCCCCTGTGGTTTTTGTTTCACAGGTGCATTATTTTGCACTTCTTTGCATTGAACCCAAGCTGCCATACTTCTGATCATTCCTCCAACCTTGCCAAGTCCCTTCTCACCCTTTCCACACCTCCTTGTGTATCAACCCTGTTGCAGATCTTTGTGTCATCTGCAAAGAGGCATACTTTTCCTTCCAGTCTCCCTGCAATAATGAAAACTATACAGTGGTGGTAAAAATATCGAGTGGTAGTAAAACTATAAACTAGTATAAGGTAGAAGTAAAATTATAGACTGGTGGTAAAATACTATACGGTGTGGGTAAGACTAAAGAGTGGTGATAAAATAGCAAAAGGTGGTGGTAAGACTAATGAGAGGTAGTAAAATAGTAGAAAGTGGTGGTAAAAATATATAGACTGGCAGTAAAAGTACAAACTGGTGGAGGAAAAACAATATAAGGTGGTGGTAAAATAGTATAAGGTGGTGGGAAATCTACAGAGTGCTGGTAAAATAGTATAAGGTGGTGGGAAACTTATAGAGTGCTGGTAAAATAGTATAAGGTGGTGGGAAATCTACAGAGTGCTGGTAAAATAGTATAAGGTGGTGGGAAACCTACAGAGTGCTGGTAAAATAGTATAAGGTGGTGGGAAACTTATAGAGTGCTGGTAAAATAGTATAAGGTGGTGGGAAACCTACAGAGTGCTGGTAAAATAGTATAAGGTGGTGGGAAACCTACAGAGTGCTGGTAAAATAGTATAAGGTGGTGGGAAACTTATAGAGTGCTGGTAAAATAGTATAAGGTGGTGGGAAACCTACAGAGTGCTGGTAAAATAGTATAAGGTGGTGGGAAATCTACAGAGTGCTGGTAAAATAGTATAAGGTGGTGGGAAACTTATAGAGTGCTGGTAAAATAGTATAAGGTGGTGGGAAACCTACAGAGTGCTGGTAAAATAGTATAAGGTGGTGGGAAACTTATAGAGTGCTGGTGAAATAGTATAAGGTGGTGGGAAACCTACAGAGTGCTGGTAAAATAGTATAAGGTGGTGGGAAACCTACAGAGTGCTGGTAAAATAGTATAAGGTGGTGGGAAACCTACAGAGTGCTGGTAAAATAGTATAAGTGGTGGGAAACTTACAGAGTGCTGGTAAAATAGTATAACGTTGTGGGAAACCTACAGAGTGCGGGTAAAATAGTATAATGTGGTGGGAAACCTACAGAGTGCTGGTAAAATAGTATAAGGTGGTGGGAAACTTATAGAGTGCTGGTAAAATAGTATAAGGTGGTGGGAAATCTACAGAGTGCTGGTAAAATAGTATAAGGTGGTGGGAAACCTACAGAGTGCTGGTAAAATAGCATAAGGTGGTGGGAAACTTATAGAGTGCTGGTAAAATAGTATAAGGTGGTGGGAAACCTACAGAGTGCTGGTAAAATAGTATAAGGTGGTGAGAAACCTACAGAGTGCTGGTAAAATAGTATAAGGTGGTGGAAAACCTACAGAGTGCTGGTAAAATAGTATAAGGTGGTGGGAAACCTACAGAGTGCTGGTAAAATAGTATAAGGTGGTGGGAAACCTACAGAGTGCTGGTAAAATAGCATAAGGTGGTGGGAAACTTATAGAATGCTGGTAAAATAGTATAAGGTGGTGGGAAACCTACAGAGTGCTGGTAAAATAGTATAAGGTGGTGAGAAACCTACAGAGTGCTGGTAAAATAGTATAAGGTGGTGGGAAACCTACAGAGTGCTGGTAAAATAGTATAAGGTGGTGGAAAACCTACAGAGTGCTGGTAAAATAGTATAAGGTGGTGGGAAACCTACAGAGTGCTGGTAAAATAGCATAAGGTGGTGGGAAACTTATAGAGTGCTGGTAAAATAGCATAAGGTGGTGGGAAACCTACAGAGTGCTGGTAAAATAGCATAAGGTGGTGGGAAACCTACAGAGTGCTGGTAAAATAGTATAAGGTGGTGGGAAACCTACAGAGTGCTGGTAAAATAGTATAAGGTGGTGGAAACCCACAGAGTGCTGGTAAAATAGTATAAGGTGGTGGAAACCCACAGAGTGCTGGTAAAATAGTATAAGGTGGTGGAAACTTACAGAGTGCTGGTAAAATAGTATAAGGTGGTGGAAACCTACAGAGTGCTGGTAAAATAGTATAAGGTGGTGGAAACCCACAGAGTGCTGGTAAAATAGTATAAGGTGGTGGGAAACCCACAGAGTGCTGGTAAAATAGTATAAGGTGGTGGAAACTACAGAGTGCTGGTAAAATAGTATAAGGTGGTGGAAACCCACAGAGTGCTGGTAAAATAATATAAGGTGGGAAACCTACAGAGTGCTGGAAAATAGTATAAGGTGGTGGAAACCCACAGAGTGCTGGTAAAATAGTATAAGGTGGTGGGAAACCCACAGAGTGCTGGTAAAATAGTATAAGGTGGTGGGAAACCCACAGAGTGCTGGTAAAATAGTATAAGGTGGTGGAAACCCACAGAGTGCTGGCAAATAGTATAGGTGGTGGGAAACCTACAGAGTGCTGGTAAAATAGTATAAGGTGGTGGGAAACCTACAGAGTGCTGGTAAAATAGTATAAGGTGGTGGGAAACCTACAGAGTGCTGGTAAAATAGTATAAGGTGGTGGGAAACCTACAGAGTGCTGGTAAAATAGTATAAGGTGGTGGGAAACCTACAGAGTGCTGGTAAAATAGTATAAGGTGGTGGGAAACTTATAGAGTGCTGGTAAAATAGTATAAGGTGGTGGGAAACTTACAGAGTGCTGGTAAAATAGTATAAGGTGGTGGGAAACTTACAGAGTGCTGGTAAAATAGTATAAGGTGGTGGGAAACTTACAGAGTGCTGGTAAAATAGTATAAGGTGGTGGGAAAACTATGGAGTGATAGTAAACTACTATAAACACAGAAACATAGAAGTCGGCAGATAAGGACCTCTTGGCCCATTTAGTATGCCCTTCTTTCCCTACCTACTGTGCCATTTCAGATCCTACTTGATCTCCGTTCTCCCCCTTCCCATAATTCAAAGGTCCCTTTGTGTCTATTCCATGCCAGCTTGAATTCTGTTACCATTTTAGCACCCACCATCTCCACTGGGAGGCTGCTCCAAGTATAACCTCCAGGTCACTTTTTAAACTAGTGAGCACACCCCTATTAAAATCTGGAACACTGGTACCCCCATACTGGCATACCATTTTACTTCACAAAAGGTTGGTACCACCCTTGGCGTTAGGATGTATACCTGGCTCATTTTCTAGAGGAAGAGAGGAGTGGGGGTCCAGAAACAAAACAGCATGAACCTTGGGTAAACATTACAACCCAGGTCCTGGGTGGAGGCAGCTAGGCATATGCTAGAGCTAACCTGCTGAGGGAGCCCCAGTAAATCCAACAACCAGAAGCAATAATCGGAATGTCCAGAACAATAACTGGGATTGTGCAGTATGGCTTCATTCAACAGATGGAAACTGAAAGCAGAAGTGGATCCCCAAGGGTCAGTCTAGGCAGGACAGGTACATTTCACGAACTCTCCTTGCATGCAGTACAGTTCATGAACACACAAAATAACATTTTCTTCCCATTTTCCCAATGGTGCATTTAGTGGACACCTGGCCATGCACCTGAACATTTTCCTCCCATGAGTGTCATTTAGTGAATCTAAGCCACACACTCAGAACTCTTCTACAAACATACTTTAGGTGCAATTATGTGAAACTCAGCCACACACCTAAACCTGCAGCTTGGCCCTTGCTCAGGTAGAACTGGTGCCCTTTATGAACCAGGAAGCCCTGCCTTGTAAGCACCCTTGGCCCCAACCACCAGTCTTTGGCATTCTTCAGGGTTACACCATTTATTTATTTATTTGTTTGTTTTTGTTAACCAGGTAAGCACACTAGACAGCAAGTGCCTATTTTCAGCTGCGACCTGGGAGGTTACAATACAGAAAAAAAACATGGTACATATTCAGGGTAGCATACAGTCCCACAACTACATGTGGGCCAGGGAGAATACAGTACACAGTACATTGCATAGACAAATAACAATCTCACCCACACACAGGTGGGACCAGAGTACAGCATATAGACAAAATTGAAACCCCCATTTCCCACTGAAATACTAGAGGTCCCACACTTTAAATTCATCACTCACTGGGGTGACCAAAGAACAAACTGCACTCTCTCCTGGGTGAACAGTTTAACAGAACATTCACTCTTGGGTGAACTAGGGGCACTAACAGGTGTAATCCAGCCTTATCTATGGGCACACACACACACCAGTCTATGATTCTCCTAAAGTATGTGGAGATCTAGTCTCCTAGAACAGTACTCACAACTGGTTGTCCCGTCCACTGGGCATGGAACAACAAAAGAAAAGGCATTCTCCTGGGTAGCAGATCAGTCCCTCAAAGTCCTTTCCAAGGCAGCTGAAACATACACAGAACCTTCAGGAGATCTCCCCTTGAGTCCACTGAGAACAAGCAGTTCCTTCCACTTCACTGGGAGTAGAAATCAGGAAATCCTGCTGTTGCACTGGTCTCCACCACTTCACTGGAAGCTAGAAATGGCACTCCACTACAGTGAGAAATGATGGGCCCTCACTTCAGAGCCCATCTGGCAGTCCTTCTGCCACTCTCACCTCCTCACTGAACAACAAATCACTACAGACTACCTCTGACTGAACATTCTAAGCTCCCCAGAGCAGCTGTCCCCACAGTGTGGCTTATGCTGCTATGAGAGTTCTGAATGACCTAATCATTCTTCCCTCAGGCTAACTGAGTAAACAATGATGTAATTATGTAAGAAACCCATAATGAGCTCCCTACCAGCTGCCTGCTACCTTCCTAACAATAATACTGATAGGATTCTAGTAACCCCAGGGGACTAGATGGTTACACAAGCATCCACCACCCTTTCTGTAAAGAAGTATTTCCTCACATCTCCTCTAAGTTCCCCAGCTTCATAGCATAGCCCCTTGTCCTTGAATGTCTTTTTCTATGTAAAATGCTACTTTTATGTACCTTATTAATACCTGTGAGGTATTTGAACATTTCTAATATGTCCCCCCCTTTTCCTTAGAGAGTCCATATTTAATTCCTTGAGTTTTTGCTCATAGGGCTTTTGATACAGGTCCTGTACCATTTTGGTTGCCCTCTTCTGTACTGTCTCCACCCTATCTATGTCTTTCTGGAGATGGGGACACCAGAACTGGACAGAGTACTCAAAGTGACACCTCACCAGCAATCTAACAGGGGTAACACTACCTCCCTCTTTCTACTGGTGATACCCCTCTCTATGCACCTGAGCATCCTGCTAGCTGTCCTTACTGCCTTATAACACTGCTTTGCTACCTTCAGGCCATCAGAAATAATTACCCCAAGCTGGCCCATCAGTGCAGTGGTTGGATTTCCGCTTGCAATGCCGGCGCCCCAGGTTCGGGAACAGACCAAGGTCACTGGAGGGCCGGCCGGGGGAGAAGGATGGAGCATCCAGTGGACTGCTCTCCTTCTCCAGGGGGAGGGATGAGTTCCCATCTGACACTCAAAAACCCCTAGCGAAGGCTGGGGATACATAAGCTTACCAGCCCATGCAGCAGTTCCAGTGGGGCGGGGTGGACGCAGGGAGGCCATTGCACACCCCTCACCCCCATATATGGGGAAACACTCCCAGTCTGCTGCCTCTGTGAAGCCTGCCTTCAGCTTCAATTAGCTTCCCGACCGGCTCCCTCAGATAGTCACATTGATCATGGCACCTGGCCAGTGCCGCAACCCCACCTTCCGAGGGGTAAGTCGGGGGTTTCAGGGAGAGCACGCCGGGAAGGTGGAAGCAGGAAGGCACCGTGACCAGGTGGATATCGGTGGCAGACAAGTGGGGGCAAAAGACAACATTTTTAAAAAATAAAGAAATGATTACCTCAGGTCCCTTTCCTGTTTTGTGGTTCCACAACCTCCCCACCAAATTGGTATGTTGCCTCCCTGGTTTCTGTGCCCCAAGTACATGCTTTTGCACTTTTTTGCATTAAAACCTGGTTGCAGGAACTTCTGGTGACATCATGTCCCTGAACGCAGCCTAGTTTAGGAGGCTTCTGCTGCAACCAAATACCCCCCCAAAACACATCTAAAGCAGAAAATAGGTACCTATTTTATCAGCAGAGGATGAACAATGCCCAGGAGAGGACAGCAAAGCAACTTAAAGCCCGTGAACATCCCTGATGACAAAGGATTGTCAGACAGCAACTCGGGAAGTGAGGGCTCCCAGGCCTCAACCCCCTTGTGACGGGGCAGCTCCAGGAACAACCAGCTACCACTATCGATCATACAAAGACAAATGACCCTGATGCTGTCTGAGCTGAGGGATTTCCGTAAAGAGATGCGATCTACTGCTACAGCTTTGCAGACAGACATCAGCAAGCTGGAAAAGCACCAGGAGGCATTGGAAACTCAGGCCATGGATCCAGCTGCACCAAAATGTCAGGGTGCTACAGGACAAGGCTGAGGATACCGAAAGTCATAATAGGCACGACAACATCTGAATCTCTGGGATCCTGGAGGGTGGTGAGGGTGTGAACATTATACAATTCATTAAACAAATGATCAAGGACACTATCCTGCTACCTGCGTCTACCACCCTTGAGTTTGAATGAGTCCACCATGCCCTCGGCCCCAAACCAGCCCCAGGAGCCCGGCCCTATACAGTATTGGTCTGCTTTCTTCGCTTTCAGGAAAAGGAAACAGTGCTTCACTCTGCATGGAAGCAAGCCACAGTTTTGTTCCAAAATCAGATACTGTACTTTGAAAATGACTACGCGCCAGAAGTAATGGCTCAGCACAAAGCATACATCCCAATAATGCGGGCCTTGAAAGCATCTGGCCTATGCTTCTGGACTCCATACCCTGCTCGCCTAACAGTCTACTTTGCAGAGGGGCCTCTTACCTTTGAGTCCACCACAGAAGTATCGGAGGAACTGAAGAAATGAAAGGTAGAAGTCCCCCAACAACTTGCACTATCTAAAGCCTCAATCACCTCCAAGTTATCCCAGTGCATGTGGAATGCGGGACAATGCGAGGGAAGGCATGTGACAGGGAGTGGAGGCCATCCAACACATCTCTGATGCACTATGGAGCCAGAGTTCAACACCCACACCTGCCTCCCAGAACCCTGGAGAAACACACCACTGAATCCAAAGGTTGTCGCTGAAAACTTTGGTTTGAAGCCTTGATAGGCACCCATCCACATGCTGGACTCTGCACATGAGGGGCCCAGACACCGTTGGCTTAGAGAGAGAGATCTCGTGGTCTGGCCCACCATGATTATTACATTTGGACTTAGAAACAACCCCTGATGCACTCAAGACTGTACACCAGGTCTAAATTAAAAAGCAACTAAATTCTTCTATGAACTAACCTCTCAGATAAGTCCCAGTTTTATTTTTTCTCTGTCTCGAACTGCAGTTTCCTATCTCTGATCTGTTCTTCCTATATCTCATCTCTAATTAAGAGAAACACAGTCGCAAGTGCTAACTGAAGTAATGCCCTCACTAACACGTTTTCTCCCTCTGAGTGAGGGAGACTATTCTCACTCTTTTTCCTTTCAGGATTCCACCAGTCATAGAATAATCTCCCCAGACAGTTAACTGCATAGTGATCTGTGGTAAGGAATCCTCCTTCCTAAAGCTATTGTAACCCCTTTGTTACCCGGGGTTACTAGAATCCCAGTAAGACCTAGTGGTAGGCAGGGAAGGCAGCTTGTGAAACTCCAGTTAAATGGGTTTCACACTGTCTCACTCTGTCCTCAGTCACAGCTGAGACTTGAGAGATGACATCACTATAGAACTGTCGCAGCTGCATGAGCCACTTTGGAATCTCCAGCTCAGGGAGTGAAGTTTAGAACTTTGGGAAATTTAAAGGGAGTCTTCCATTTGTCCTACAAGAAGGAAGCATTAGTCTGCAGTTTGATCTCTCACTAAGAAAAAGGGAAGTGTTCCTGTATTTTACCTTTTTTAAAGTGGTGGAGACCGCTCCCCCGGTCTCAGTGCCCCCCTCCCTCTGGGGGGGAGAAACGTTCTCTGTGGGTTCCAGGGGCAATCCCCTTCTCCCACCCTGGGAAGGAAGCTGCCTGATTTAATTTCAGTCTGTTTTTGTATAACAGCAAAGGTTACAGTACTTCACTGTGGGGCACCTGCAACGAATGGGTGAGCTGCTGTTCCATTTGAAGGGCAAACATCTTGTTTTCTTCAGTTGGAAATAAATGTGGACTGCTATTTGGGAGGACTATGTGAACTAGGACAAACAAATAGAGCAGTCAAACAGTTTAAAGTTTTAAATGGATTTAAAGTTCATTGTAGAGGGGGTGCTTCAGGTCATCCACCATTCAATCTACATTTTAAAGTCTGAAGTTTTCTGTGTGTCCAGAGAAATGGCCGGGTATGGGCTGTGGGAGCTGGAGGTGGGAAACCCCCCCATCTTTAGTAACCAGGTCCACCTCTATGGATTTCTTCTGTGTTTTTGCTACTTGCCTCATGCACTTGGCCAGTGATGGGGTGGGTACCCAGACGTGGGCCTAACTTGAAAATCTCTAGGAGTCGTGAGACTCAAGTGGTGTGGAGCCACAGGATGGAAAATTATCCTTGTTTGATGGGAGTCTCCTTGTTTGATGGAGTTTCTGATTGAAGTACGAAAACAAATCTTCAGGAGTCGTAGACTTCAAGTGGTGGGGAGCCACAGTTTGGGAGTCTCCTTGTTTGACGGGATGTCTTTCAAGTAAAGTTTGGGTTCATTCTTCAAGGGACCGTATCGAGTGGCCGGGTAGGGGAGCCGGGCCAGTCAGGCTGTGTATCCAATGCACATGCAAAGTCTGGGCTGAGTGCCTGGTGGGTCCAAAGCCAGACAATTGTAGTAATGTGTTCATTCTTCAAATGGACCGCTGTGTTTAACCTCTAATCTGCACATACAGTAACGTAGCCCTTTGGGGGACCATGCAGTGCTTTGTTTATGTTCAGTTAGTTAATAAATAAAGCCACACTGGAAAATCCCAATTCTGGTTCTGGACATTACAGTAATTGCTTCCTGTAGTTGGATTTACTTGGGTGCCCCTGTGCAGAGTAGCCAAACCTAGGTCCCTTGTGCCAGGTAACCTCAACCTTCCCCAAACCCGTAGATAGATATATATATATGTTACACTATAATACTGGGACTCTTTCTCTTCCTCTGGACCTTTCCTCCTCCTCTCCCTTACCTGCATGTGTGTCCCCCCTTAACCATTTAAATGTTGATATGTACTTGTGATAATGATGTCTTCTGAAATGGGGGGTAGGGTCAATTGAAGGAGATGTGGACTGGGCCTTTGGGGGGTGGGAGGTGGGGACTATACTGAGTTATCTGTCTGGCTCACAGGACTGGGTTTGAACAGCATCCTTGGGAGAGTACTCCAATTGATGGGGCCTTGAGTGGGACATTTTTTAGTAAAGTAGCAGGGAACTCGGGATGGCGGGAGATGTTTGCATCACTGGGAACCCATCGCTCCTTCTAATCACTTGCCCTAGCCTTTTAGGGCCTGTGTGCCACAGGGTCTAGGATGCTGGAAAAGCCTACTGTAACCATCAATGATGGACAGCTGCCTTGCTGTTCTAGCCAGATGGACCCTAGAAACCCATGCCATTTCACATACAGACAGCTCTGGGACCCTTAGAAACCCGGATAATAGCTATAGCCACACTTCCTAAATTGGCTGGCACAGAGGGAGAGGCAGGGCCTGTGATCAGTGACCCAACAGGAGACCCCACTACTTTCCAGGCTGATCACCCCCTTTTCAGTGTATTCTCCTTCCTCCCTTACTTACTCCTGGCACTCTGAATAGGGGTCCAGATAAATTAAATGAATCCCCAGCACTGGTAGCCCCTACCTAGCAGACACCCTGATGTTCAATAAAACTTAAGGAGCATATCAGGAGACAGGGCACCTGGGGTCAGAGGCGGGAGACTCAGGCAGGCTCATCCAATACTATAAGTGGGCTTCTCCCCCCCTCTCTTCCCACGGCTACCTCTAGGGATATACCGCATGACTGTTGAGCTTCTCACTTTAAATTGAATGGAAAAATGTACACATTACAAGGTGTCCCTATAACAATGTTTCTTATGATCATAGACAGCATCCTCTGAGTGGCCTTGGTGGCCCACAATGCTGCCCCCCTCCTGTCATGGACCTACTGTGATGATGACCTTGGACAGGGAGAAGAACACTGAGGTGAGCGATTCTGCGGGCTGGAGAGCAGATGGTAGCCACAGGAAACAGATAACAACTACATATATTTCGATTGGAAGATGGGTTGTGGTGGAATGCAGGGTTGGGGGTCCAGAGAAGAAATACTAATACTGCTGTTTGATGTGGAGTCTTGGTGCCCCCCCATCTCCCTGAAGCAGCCAATGGAGGGGATGCTGGAGTGATGTTCCCTCACTGTTACAAAAGTCTGTAATTCCTGGGGATGGGGGCAGCCTCTCTACCCCCCTCTTCCCCCCTTGACCCACCCTATTTACTTGGGGTATGGGAGTGGGAGTTACTCATGCAGAGACTAAGCCACTGACTAACCCCTGCAAACACGTGAAGTGGCCTCCCTCTCCCCGGCCCCCTGGCCATCTCTTCCCACCCCTGCCCATCCCCTATCCTTGGATGGGGTAAGTGGTCTAGCACCCATGAACTACACACCCAATGCTTCCCTCACATTTCACAAACCTAACTATTGCTCGGATCTCGGGGGAGAATCTGACATCCCAAATCCAATTCTCCTTCCCCCACTGGCACTATAAGTGTCAGGAGGGCTCTCGGCTGACAGTGTCACCTCCAAGTAAGGCATTGCCTTACTTAAGGGTCATAGACATGAACCCTAATGTTGGAAATACCAGGTTTTCATTCTTTATGTATTTAGCCCAGTTGGCTTACCTGTTACATAGTTCTACCATTGCCAGGGATATCATTTGTAACCCCATGGCCTCAGCAATAGAAGCCCACCCCCTAGCCCTAACAATTGGTTACAGTTCTACCCCCAAGTTCATTCTGTGTTTTATGTGAATGCTGACAGTGATACTAATACAGCTTATGAAGTAAACAGTAGTCGATGGAAGCTACCCTCAACATATTGGAGGATCCTAGATGGGACAGGCACCGGGAGCTCCCATGAGGTGGGGACCCAGAACTTAACTACTGCGCTTAACACCTCTTTCTTAAAATGATGGACCTCCCATTGAAGTTACTGTCATTAAACATCAGTGGGCTTACCTCCCCAATCAATAGGTCACAGGTCCTCACTTACCTTAAGAAAAGTAGTGGACCAAATGTTTCTACAAGAAACACACTTGAACGATGAGGAGCACTCCAAATTAGCTAAGCTCTGCAGAAAGGAGGTGTGCTTCTCCTTGGGTCAAAATGTAAGAAAACAGAGTGGCTATCCTTATTCCCTCCCAAACCCCATTCCAGCCCAGGCTTAAATGGACAGACCCAAAAGGAAGACTGGTGATACTGCAGGGCACTGTCAATAGTCAGGAGGTTACACTTGTTAATGCCTACTTCCCCCAGGCCCTGCAGTCCCCCAGATGCTCTCCCTATTGGACAAAATAGTACAGATGACCAGAGGAGTCCTGCTAGCTGGGGATTTTAATATCCTCCCAAATCCAATTATTGACTTATCAAATCCCAGACTTCCCTGTAAAACACCCTCACAAAAGTTCTTTAACTCATTCAGGCCTGAATACATCTGTAGGTGGAGTCTGACAGCATAGCCACTCAGGCCAATAATGACTGTAGATGTACTCAGCTGACTTTCACTCAGGCCTGGAAACATCTAAGGAAGTCGGCAGTTTTTACCTAAATATTAAACAAATCAAATTGCTTAGAAGTGATTGCATAGCACTGTTAGAAAAGCCATTTTGTGCTGAACAACTTTGCTACTGATACTTTGTGTCTATCACGTATAATTTAGGAGTTATTCACATTTGTTTACGATATGGTGTGCATGTTTGACATTTGTGTCTCGAGACTCACCTAAGCACCTTGAATAAATCTGAAAAAAATGGTTGTTTGGTATTTCAGCTAGCATAAAATAAAAATCAAATTGAGTACAATTGATTGCATATCACTATTGGGGTATGTATGATTTTGTATTTCTCTGAAACTTGGCTTCCCAGCCTATGCCCTTTGGGGTAACCATTGCCTCAGTGCTTGTGTACTGAGGTTCTTTGTGTTTTTTAATTGTGTGCTGAACAACTTTGCTACTCGTACTCTGTGTGTAGCACTTACGGTTCAAGAGGTATTCGCATTTGTTTGTGGCATGTTGATTTTGGCTTGATTTTGCTTAGAAAGGCCCAGGATGCAGTGTTACGAGTATACAGGACACAAGTGGTGGAACTCTTAAAGAGCTCATGTGGTGTGAATGAGTTAACAGCTTTTTGAATGAGGTGGGCTGGAGTGACACCTGGCGACGCCTCCATACACATACCAAAAATCGCTCTCACTACTCCACTGTGCACCAATCGTATTCCTGGATAGACCACTGCTATACACAAACAGAACATCTGAAGAACATGGTGGAAGCCAGCCTGGGAGACATAGTACTATCAGTCCATGCCCCCATGATCACCACATTGAAAATGGGGATGCAACATAAACAAACTCTCTGGAGACTGAATCCCTACTACTTAAGGTCACAACAATGTAGGGAATTTCTTACTGAAAAAATAGTAGAAATAATTCATGACAACCCTCCAACAGACTCGACTCTCTCGATTCAGCGGGACACCTTCAAAGCAGTGCTACGGGGCCAGATAATTCAATATACTTCTACCCAAACTAAACCATGCAGGGAACATAAAACAAAGCCTGAGGACACCCTCCACTTTCTGCAAGTGGCTCACAAGCAGGGTGACCGGTCGGTTCTCCCACAACTACAGCAAACTAAAGCAGAATATGACCGGATCACCCTCCAACAGCTAGGAATAGCCCTAATCTTCCTGAGGCAGAGGTATTATGAGGTAGGCCCATGAGCCACATGACTCCTAGCACATCAAGCTAGATGACAAAAGAAACTAGCCACAATCACCACCATTAGGCACCCAGCAGACGGAAGACCACTTACCAAACTGCACGACATAACAGAGGGTTTCGCAGCCTACTACCCCAAATTATATACTCCCAAAAACCCTGCACACCCCCAGGATATAATAAAATACCTACAAACCCTCACCATCCCTAGACTTGACGCAGAACAGGGGGAGCTACTAACACAACCTATAACATCAATGGAGCAGACAGACGCAATTGCCAGAGATAAAACTATGAAAGCCCCTGGCCCCGATGGCTACAGAGCAGAGTTTTACAAGGCCATCAGAGAAGAAACCACCCCTAGACTGCTTAGTACCTTTAATGCTGTACTGGAAGGAGACCCTCCCCCTGCTATCATGGTCTCATGCCACCATTTCGGTTATCCCCAAACAAGGTAAAAATCCCCAGCTGTGCGAATCCTACCTACCAATCTCCATACTTAATACGGACTATAAAGTATTTATGAGTATTGTACACAGACTGGAAAATTATCTTCCCCTTCTAACTAGCAATGACCAGACAGGATTCATAAGAGAATCCACCACAACAGACAACATTAAACGCACTGACCGCATCATTCACTCAATGCAGACCACCAACACCCCATCGATTCTAGTAAGTCTAGACACTGAAAAGGCCTTCGATAGAGTCTCATGGCCCTTCCTGTACACAGTACTGGATAAAATGGGGATCCCCCAACCTCTGATCCAGGTTATCCATAACATATATGCTTCTCTCAGGGCCTGTGTCAAGATAGGAGGTCACCACTCTCAATATTTTCCCGTATATAGAGGAACCAGGCAGGGTTTCCCCTTATTGTCTTCATTGTTTGCCATTTTTATGGAACCTCTGGCACACCTCATCTGAGAGTCTGATAACCTCATGGGAATACCCCGGGAGGTACAGGGCATTGGATCGCTCTATACACCGACGATGTCCTGCTATACCTGCAAGACCCTGAAACCTCTCTACCACAGGCGAAAAGACTGCTAGATGACTTTGGACAGGTCTCATGCTATAAATTAAACATTACCAAGACCAAGGTCTTGCCTTTCATTATGCCCCTTCCCAGGAGATACAGACCTTATTCCCCTCTAACTGGAACTTAACAAAGATAAAATATTTGGGGATTTTCTTATCACGCACCCTTGCCACAGCCTTTAAGAATAACTTCACCCCTTCACCACACAACAAAAATCTAACCTTACAAACTGGAACACGCTACCCCTCAGCCTCACCAGAAGGATTGACCTAATCCAAATTATCACCCTCCCCACAGCCCTATATCTTTTTCAAAATGTCCTAATCTCCCTAAAGCAGTGGACATTTCAAGACTGGAACAAGGCAATCTCCAAATTTATATGGGCAGGACAAAGGCCACAGGTGCGTCTAAGCCTCCTCTCTCTCCTTAAATCTCAGGGAGGCTTAGCCCTCCTGGACCTCCATCTCTACTATCTGGCATCTCACCTCACCCATATTACTTCGAGACAGACTTCACTCCCTGGCCCACACTGGGCTGAGATTGAGCAATCCTTGATGCTGAATAGCAAATACTTCCAGGCCCTGTACCGTACTGAGACTGACCCATCCATCCGTCCCACCCTAGACCCCATGACACAAAATTATATAACTATCTGGGCAACTATCCAGAAAATAATGCACCTGACTTCCTTCCTGGCTTTGATATGCCTAATAGCCTACCTCCCCAACTTCTGCCCAAGTAGAAGAGATCATGGCTTCCAACTATGGGACAGATATGGTCTGCGATACCTATCACAAATCACAACACAGGGGTTGTTCTGCTCTTATGGGGAGGTGCAGAGGAGGTTTGGACTACTCAACTATCACTTCTACAGATTTCTGCAGTTGAGGCATTTTTACGATACCTTACCCAGAGAAGTGAATAACCCGAAGCAGCACCCTGCACTGATCACCAAACTAATGATTCTAAACTCCACCCTAAATCGAGGACATCTCATTTCAACTTTCTAACAATCACTAATACCCACACAGGAAAACCCTCACAGAAAATATCCATCTACATTGGCGGGAGGAATTAGGAATACCCCTGACGGAGGCAGACTGGCAGCTTGCATGTCCATATACAGTGAGAGTTACCAGTTCTCATCAGTGGTATGAACATGCCTGGAAAACTTAGTCCGATACTTCAGAACCCCAGCTATTACCTGACATTACACTCCTGGTGGATTGGCCTCCTGCTGGCGCCAATGTGGTGCAGAAAAGGCCCACCACATGCACACATCATATTCACATGCCCCAGATTACAACCATTCCTCCAAGCTGTCCAGGCTGAACTCCAAGAACTATTTAGCAGACCATTACAACTAACAAAGCAGTTGTACATCCTCCTACAGCTCCTCTGAGAGCTAAGAGACCCTAACTCCAGATACCTTCTAACTATCCTCATAACAGCCAGTAAGAAAGTCACCACTAAAGCTTGGCTTACCACCAAAATTCCATCCATACAAGACTGGTGGCTTGTTACTAAACAAATACATCAAATGGAAAAAATAACCCACAAATTTAATGACAACGAGGAGAGGTGCAACACTAGATGGACTGGATGACTTCTATATTACATGTTAAAGGATAGAACCTTTGTTCCTTGAGCCTCACAGCAGCCTGAGGGAGTGTTCCTGGACTCTGGGCCTCCTTCCCCAGGAGCTCCCCACTGCCTGTCCTGCTAAGAAGAAGGAGGCCTGGCTTATGTGTCTTAAGTAGGGTGCTTAGCTTTACTTTAGAACAAACTGTCTAGCATACTGTACTGGTTCTGTCATAGCCAGAATACTGAACAACCTACACCTAATTAACAAATGTTAATAACATTGAGTGATAGCTTTACAAGTGATGCAGTGATCTTCCCCTGTAAGGGTCCTTCCAATCAAACTTACCAGTAGTGCTGTATGTAACTCAATAGTTCTATCAACTGTATCTTGTAAAATGACAATAAAGATGATAGTTACAAAAAAAAAATGGTTGCCAAACCCTTGACCAATTTTCCAGCTTTTTCAGATTGTCCCTCATTCCACCCCCACCCCACCCCCACCCCAGTGTCTCCACTCTGTTGCAGATATTTGTGTCATCCATGAACAGGCATACTTTCCCTTCCAGCCCTTCTGCAATGTCATTAATAAAAACATTGAAGAAGGCAACATTGAAAGCCAACTGAATGCTGGGCTGCATTGGGGGAGAATCATGAGCAGGAGGAGAGAGGTGGTACTACCACTGTAGAGATCACTGTTTAGGCCTCACCTGGAATACAGAGTCCACTTCTGGAAACCTCACCTCAGGAAGGACATTGACCAGGTGGAAACAGTACAGAGAAAGGTGGCAAAAATGATTCAGGGTCTGCAGGACATGTCCTACAAGGAGAGACTTAGAGAACTGAATATGTACTCCCTGGAGCAGAGATGGGGGGGGCGGGACATGATTGAAACATTCAAGTACATAAAAGGCATTAACAAGGTACAGGCACAGGAACTTTTTCACTTCAAGAAGGGCTCCAGGAACAGGCGACATGACCTCAGGCTGCAAGAAGGAAGGTCCTTTTCTAACACCAGGAAGTTTTTCTTCACAGAAAGAGTGGTGGATGCCTGGAACAGCCTGCCTCAAGAGGTTGTGGGGGTCAACACTGTGGGGGATTCAAGAAGTCATGGGATAGACACAAGGGAGCCCTGACTACAAAGGGCAACTACAGTGTCAAAATAGATCTAAAATGAGGACTTCCGGTTCTGGTATGGCTGGCTGAGCACACCAATTGAGAGGCTCCCACTAAGCTAAACATTAAAAGGGCATAAAGTGAGCCTTTTTCTAGGCAAGAAACATTTCAGATTGATGCCAGCATGCTACGAGATGGCTAAACAAAATCAGAACAGATTCCAAACATTTGCTGAAATGACTGAGGGGGATGACCGCATGTCTGACGAAGGTGAACAAAGTACTAGGCCTTCTACAGCTCCAGAATTAAAAAAATCAACCTCCTCTGGCAGAACAAAAACTTGTACAAGAAAACAACCAGAAACCACTTCGGAGGCGATACTGCAGGCAATTGCAGACTTTAGGGGAGAAGTTTGTGAGTCGATGCAAGACCTTAAGACCGAAATAAGCACATTACAAGGGTGTATGACCAAGGCAGAATACCAAATTTATTTAAACACCACCTGAATCGATGATCTGGAGGAGACACTGAAAACCGTAGCAGCGGAACAATTGGCAATCTCCATCCGACAGGAAGATGCTGAAAATCGTGGTAGAAGGAGGAACATACTAATATTTGCCTTACCTAAAAACGAAGAAGGAAATGATTCTAGAGCCTTTGTGGATTACCTTTTGTGGTTACTGCTTGATCTGGAATCGGATTTCCACCTGGACATTGAGAGGGCTCACAGGGCACTCAGCCCAAAACCTTCATGACCAGAAGCAAGGCCCCGCTCCTTTGTTATTCGATTCTTCAGTTATCAAACAAAGGAAACCATTTTATGGAAGGCCTGGCAGAAGGACAGGGTAATGTGGGGCCAACAAAGGTTATTTTTTGATAACAATTACACCCCAGCCACCTAGAAACTAAGAAGGCACCATAGTTTGCTCTTCCCTATGCTCCGAGGTCAGAAGATCCATTTTCGAACACCTTATCCAGCCAAATTAACTGTATTTCTACCATCTGGCCAACATACCTATAGTTCAGCTGCAGAAGCTGCAACAGATCTCTTGAAGAGGGGTGTAATCAATGAAAAAACAGCAGTAACAGTTAAAACTTGATTGGGGCAAGCTAACCAGACGGAACAGAAAGGACCCCAGGCATCACAACTGCAAATAACGGAGATCTTAAAGTGACTACAGCAGTTTAGGAATCCTACTCTGCCTACCTGAAAAAAGCCAAAATGTGGGGTAATTGCTTCTTGATTCGGTTTTTGGTTCTGGGGTACCTCTGGAGATGATAATGGGGGGGCTACGGGTGAGGGGCATCTCTAAGAGATTCAGGCAACAATACTTTATTTAAAATGTTTCAGTTATTTGGCTAATTGGCTACTGGTTGCTACTTTGAAACATTTACTACTCCTGGATGACGGAGAATTTTCTCAAGCTAAGGAGCTAAGGCACGGAGACTATAGCCTTCTCCTCCTGGTAATCCTGATTTGTTCACCTGCTCCTCGAGGGGCCCATCCCCACCTCAAGGTTTTTGGGTATAAGCCTGCACCAAATCATGTAAGAGGACCCAATCCAGACTGACAAGAGGCTCGATGTCACAGGGACAAAAAGAAAGATGTTCAAACTATGAAAACTGAGCAAATAATAATGTTTTGGTCCCTGAGACAAGCCTAGTCCTAATTTTATTTTTAAACTACAGATGGCAATTGAGTTACAAAATTAAGAGACTAGAAATATAATACCGTACTAATTTTTTATGATTACCTGGGAAAGTGTGGAAACTTGTATATCTACAGGAATTTCAATGCATCGGTTTATGTTAAGTAGGAGGTTAAAGGAAAAGATAGAAATTTAAGTTTTGAATTTTGGACAGTCAAGGAAGCCTAAGCTAAAGGAGGTTTGGGCTGTGATTTTGATAATGCCCACTAGAGGTCGTTCTTCCTCTTTCTCAAGGCAAATGAGTAAAGTAAAGCCATATAATTAGACCATTAGATGGGAAGTTTATCGAATAAGACAGGAAAATGCCATTAGGCATACCATGTCCTTTATGGAATGGAATTTATTCCATTCTATTTGTGCCATCATACTTATGCTGGGTATTTTTATTACTTAGATATAGTATAATGCTCCAGACCCCTCTCCGGCTTCTAATGGCGACAAGGACGGGGGAGCTCCAGTTGAGCACCTCCCAAATGGGAGTCATTTTGTATAACGTTTTGGTTGAATGTAATAAGATAAAGTATAGTTTTTATGTACAAGTAGTTCAGTTATGTTATTTGATTAAAGAAGTTAAAAGAATAAAGAGAGGGAGGGTTATCTTGGCTTTTCATTACAGACCCAATGTTGTTATATTATGGAAAAGCCCAATGATAAGCCATTCAATTCATTTTGTTTTTAAAGCAGCAATTGGGTATGTCTGGGTAAAAACTTACTTAACAAAGGATAACTGGATAGCCGGATACTACAAAGGGAGGGGAGGGAATAGATAAAAATACACGAGTCAAGAGTTTGTTAAGACTAAAGCATGTTTATTGTTGTATTGCAATACATAAGACAGTGGCTTCTTCATGGTGACTTCTGGGCCATGGATCCGGGGATGGTCTGGAAAGAACAAATCTTTTACCGCCTGGGGGAAAGGAATGTACAGATAGTTAGGTTAATAAGAAATAAAGATGTCAGTTGATCCAATTAAAATTATTTCATTAAATATTAATGGGCTCCATGACCCTATAAAAAGGTTTCACCTTAAACAATACCTGAACAAACAGAAGGCAGACCTCATTTATCTCCAGGAAACTCATCTTTCTGAACTAGAGCACAAGAAGCTGACCTGGGGTAAAAGATACAAGGTTATAGCCTCCTCACATCCAAGGGGTAGGAAAAGAGGGCAGCAATTTTAATTCCAGCAACAACTTCTATGGAAATACATAAAACTCATATTGATGCCCAAGGCCGTTATGTAATTGTACAGGGCCTTTTATATGGCCATAAGATTACCCTGGCTAGTATTTACTTTCCCCCTTAGACAAGATTCCCAATCCTGAAGGGTTATTTATCTACATTGTTAGATAATCTTCAGGGCCAGCTGATCATGGGAGGTGATATCAATATGACCTTATCCCCATATTTAGATAGCTCTAATCAACAGACTCACAGGAAAAAATGCTACAGTTAAAAAATTTAAAAGAACACTGGAACATTTAGGCATTATCGATGCGCGGAGACGTCTATTCCCCTCCAGCCCGGGTTATACATATTATCCACCAAGGTTTAAATCATACTCCCGCCTAGATTATTTTATGATGACTTGTGAGTATTTCACATCAGTCCAGGATATGACTATAGGTGTAAAATTACTACCCAATCACCACCCCTTAATTTTGAAATTAGATATGGGTCAGGAGAGGAAGAGGACCTTATGGAAATTAAATCCATTAACATTAAAAGATAAGGAATTCCAGGAGATATTTAAAAAAAGAATACAACAATTCTATACAGAAAATGAATCACAGGAAATTACTGAGGCGATAAGATGGAATGCCATGAAGGCAATGCTGAGAGGAGAGATTATAGCGTACACCTCAAAGAAGAAGAAAGAGAGTGAGGTGAGGCAACTTGAATTATCAGAACAGCTGCTAAATTACCAGATGTTATACAGAGAGGGAAATACTAAATTAAATAAAAAAATTAGGGATACAAAGGTGGAATTACAAAAAATTATAGATAACAAAATACAACAATCATTAATATATTTAAGACAAACTGTCCATGGGGGGGGGCTAGGGGAGCTTGGAGACTGGCTCAGAAACATAGAGCTAAAAAAACTACCTTTACCATCTTGAAACTTAGAAACCCTTATACGGGTATAACACACCATTCGGATGCCCATATAATGCAGACCTTTTCAAAGTTCTACACTAATCTATATTCACCGGAAACACACCCTGAATTCTTAGAAATAACCGGTTTCCTGGATCAACTAGCACTACCCACCCTCTCCTCCTCTCAAATTGGTAGTTTGGAAGCGCCCATAACTCAGCTGGAAATTCAGGAGGCTATTATAAACCTGAACCCGGGAAAGTGCCAAGGACCTGATGGGTTTATATCCGAGAGATATAAGATTTTAAAAAAAGAATTGATCCTGAAATTACATACTTTGTTTGCTGAGACAACCCAAGAGGAAGTCCCTATGCCATCGTGGGACTACGCCACCATCGCCCCAATACCTAAACCAAATAAAGATCACTCAGATCCGGTATCTTACAGACCTATTTCTATTTTAAACATCGACTATAAGATTTATACAGCCATTTGGGCGTCCAGACTTGAATCTATACTACCAAAGATTATATTACCGGCTCAGTCAGGATTTATAAAGAATAGGAGCACCACAGATAATGCCCGTAGGACCCTATTACTACAGGAATATGTAAAGACAAGAAAAATCCCATCTGTTTTTATTAGTTTAGATGCTGAAAGGGCTTTCGACATAGTTTATTTGCCATTTTTGTGGAGGACTTTTGAGGCCTTTCACTTTCTGGATTTATTCATCACCTTACTCACTAAATTATATAGATCCCAAGGGCCTATGTACTGTACAAGTAAATGGGAATTTATCCTCATCAATTAGACTAAGTAGAGGCACGAGACAGGGTTGTCCTCTTTCATCCTGTCTGTTTGCTTTATATTTGGAACCACTTGCAACAAAGTTGAGGAACTTGATTCAAGTAGAAGGGATCCCAATAGCACAACAAGTACATAAAATAAATATGTTTGCGGATGATATATTATTAACCCTGTTATCTCCATCTCAGTTAATTCCGTCAGCTTGGCAAATATTGAAACAATATGAAACACTGGTGGGTTTTAAGCTAAACACTACAAAAACAGAGATCTTGGCCTTTAATTTTATTCCTACCCAGCAACTGAAAAAAGAATACCCATTTAAATGGCATACTACAAAAATAAAATATTTAGGAACTGACATCCCTCTTAATACAGAGGTGCTGGAAATTTTAAATTATGAACCCCTCATGAACATTATCCAAAATGACCTGGAAAGATGGTCCACCTTTCTTACTCCTTTCCATCAACAGATAGAAATTGTGCACGTGAATATACTCCCTAGACTACTTTATTTAATTCAGAACATCCCCTTCTTACCAGCAACATATTACTTTAAATCATGGGATAAATTAATCTCCACATTTATTTGGGGTAAGGGACGGCCTAGTATACAGTTGTCTGTTCTTAAACTATCCCTGGCTCAGGAAGGCTTTAATCTTCTGGACTTTAAATTATACTCCAAAGCGTAATTTCTTAAGATGATCTTAATGGTTGACGGAATCCTACTTAACCCTTTGGAAGGATATCGAATTTCACCTAAATGATCTATTTGATATCAAAAAACTTCTTCTTTCTACAGAGGAGAGGTCTTTATCACCCACTACTTTAACGGGCATTACGGCTCAAATGTATAAATGTTGGAAAAGTTCAAGGCAAATTGGGCCACTCTGTATTATATATGAATACACTAAATTAATATCAGAAGATGATACATTTACACCCATACATATGGATTCCACATTTCAGGAATAGAGAAAACTAGGCCTTATACATGTTTTCCAGTTTTTATCCCCCCAAGGGATACTCCCTTTGGAAAAACTACAGTCCCAATATAGTCTTCGTATATCAGATCTATTTCGCTATTTCCAGGTTAGGAACCATATACTTAGAAACCGAATTATACAATCCAAGATCCAGTATCTAACCCCGGAACTCCTCAAAGCATTTATGGAAGCTATTAAGGGGAATTTGGGTAAGCATTTAATCAGAATAATATACAGGGAATTGAGAAATGAACAAAAGGAATCAACTAAATCCATATTACAGGAATGGAACAGAGATCTCCACCTAGAAATAACTATGGAGGAGTGGAGGGGATCAGCTGTAAGTGCAGTTAAGATCACTTCCTCCCCATTTTGGAGAGAATTTTCATGGAACTGTCGTTCCTACTTTTTTAAAGCTCTGGCAGTCCTGCTTAAATTTCTCCCAGAAGAATATGGAGTTTGCTGTTGAAAATGTGGGTGCCCGAGGGCGACTCTGGGACACATTTTCTGGCAGTGTCCTTGTTTGATGCCCTTATGGATATCCCTACAAATGGAATTAACTAGCTTATTAGAACAAGAGGTAGAATTAACAGCTCAACAGGTACTGCTGGGGATCTTTCCAGACCATTCCCCTCCATGGGAACAAACTCTTTTACCTCCCAGTTTGTTGGCGGTTAAAAAGTCAATAACTCGCAGGTGGCTTACTAGCACCATTCCAACAGTATTAGAATGGAGATCTATCATGTCCGAAATGTATGTTACAGAATCCCTTAATGCACAAATCCAGGGTAAAGCTCCAACATACACAATGAGATGCCAGAGATGGGTGCTCTACCAGGGGGTGGTAGAATCAAATTTTTGACCCTAGTTTTGGTAGAATTATTATGGGAGGGATCAGGAGGAAAAGACTGAATAATAATAGAAGAGTTGAGAGAAAAGAGAATTTAATTTAAGCAGGGGGGTCTAATCAAGAGAGAGGAACTGCCTCACCCAAATATGAAGATAATAAGGAATAAATAAAACATAAGGGGTAAATAAGGTAACATTTAGATGAAATGGAGTTGGAGCTTTACCCTTTGAATGATCTTTGACTAGAACATTGTATACTTATCACACTAAACATTCAACCCTTTGGGTAAAATTATATAAACTGTCAATCATATAAACTGACTGGAGATATACTGTGTGGCAATATAAGAAAATGTCTGAAATGTACTCTTGACCAAGTGTAACAAAAACCTTTTAGTAAAAAAGAAATAAAAAAAAAATAGATCTAAAACAAATGGGCAGACTAGATGGACCTAGCAGTCTCTTTCTGCTGTCAACTTTTATGTTTCTATGTTTCTAAGAGGACCAGGCCAAGTACTGACTCCTGTGGCACTGCACTGGTCACCTTGCCTTTTTCAGAGTGAACACTATTAACCACCACCCTCTGACTCCTGTTGCTTAGCCAACTTCTTACTCATTTTATTACTTTTGGACCCCCTCCTAGGTTGCCCAGCCTGCTCACCAGTCTTGTGTGCAGAATGGTGTCAAAGGCCTTATTGAAATCTAGGTAGGCTACATCGACCACTCCACCCTGATCCACTTCACTGGTCACCCAGTCACAGAACTCAATCAAGTTTGTCTGGCAAGATCCCCCAACCCCCACCCCATGAAACCATACTGCCTCGTATCTTGTAATCCACTGGTCACAAGGTATTCCCCAATCCTTTCCTTCAGTAGTGATCCCATTACTTTACCGAACACTGAAGTCAGACTGACAGGTCTCTAATTTCCTGCCTCCTCCCTATTACCACTTTTGTGAAGTGGGACCACATCTGCCCTCCTCCAGTCCATGGACCTTCCCCCATATCTTGTGACAGGTTGAACAGGACTGTCAGAGGTGCTGCTAGTACCTCCTTGAGCACTCTCAGTATCCTAGGGTGTACCTCATCAGGCCCCATTGGCTTGTTCACCTTTAGTTGTGCTAGTTCTTTGAGGACTCTCTCCTATGTAACAGGACTAGCGTCCACCTCCCTTCCTTTAATATACTTGCGGCTTATCTGCAGCCGATCACCTACCCTTTCCTCTGCAAATACTTATCAAAAGTATTTGTTCAATATGTCTGCTTTGTTTTGGTCATCTTCCACACAAATCCCTCATTCCCCTTTTAGCCTTACATCCCTCCATTCATCTTCCTCTTTTCGCTTATATACCTAAAGAATGTCTTACCCCCCCTTTTTATTGACTTGGCAATATTCTCCTCTATC
This sequence comes from Neoceratodus forsteri, assembly GCA_016271365.2. Taxonomy (NCBI): domain Eukaryota; kingdom Metazoa; phylum Chordata; order Ceratodontiformes; family Ceratodontidae; genus Neoceratodus; species Neoceratodus forsteri. The sequence continues at coordinate 156,902,333 of JADMNL010000032.1, read as the reverse complement.
TGCACCTTTGTGCTCCTAACTGCTTTCCTAGCCTCCCTTTGTTTCTTCTGATATCTCTCCCTATCCTCTTCCTCCTTCTGTGTCATCTTGTACCATCTAAATGCTAGCTTTTTGGCCCTTACATTCTCCGCTACTTATTTAGTGAACCATAGCTGTCTCTTTTTTCTCTTGCCCTTGTTAACTTGTCTGATACAGAGGTTTGTTGTATTCTCAATGCCCTCTTTCATTTTTGCCCACTGTTCCTCTACTTCACCCAGTTTCTCTATTCTTGATAGGGTGTCCCTGAGGCATTCTCCCATTTTCTTAAAATTAGCGCTCCTGAAATCCAGGACCCTTGTTTTAGTGTGGTTGATTCTGGCCCAGTTCTTATACTGAACTACACCATACGATGATTACTGGTCCCTAGGTGGCTACCCACCATGATGTCAGCAACACTGTCCCTGTTTCTCAGTACCATGTCCAGTATTGCACCCCATGTGTGGGTTCCTTAACTAGCTGCCTGAGGAATGCCCCCTGCAGGGAGTCAAGGGTGTCCCTACTTTTAACTGTTGCTGCAGCTGGGGGGCTCCAATCCATGTTGAAGTCCCCCACCAGCAATTTTTTTTTTATTTTATTTTAGTCTTTGGTAACTGGGTAAGGCCCACTAGGCACAACTGCCTGTTTTCAGGGGTGACCTGGGAGCACTGGGCAGTTAAGTGACTTACTCAGAGTCACACAGTATGCAAGTGGAGGTTGTGAGAATCAAATCCAGGTCTGGTCTGCTGGATGCACCAAGCTCATTCTCAGCTTGTTACTCTAACCTCTAGGCTATACTGCCAGCCCATGCTCCCCCATGCATGCCATCCATTGGATTGCTTCCAATATATCCTTATCCACCTCTCCCACATGTGCTGGCAGTCTGTCAATCACTCCTGTGTGAATAGCGGCCCCTTCCATATCTCCAGAGTGACCCACAGTACCTATGCTCCTCCTTGCTCCCCCTGTATTTCCGCAGCTTTTATGTTTTCATTCACATAAAGAGCCACTCCCCCCTTTTACCTACCCTGCCCTTTCTGAATAGAGCATAAGGTGGTATGGCTACATTCGGTATGCCCCCCCTTACGGTGACACCAACACAGTGAAATACACACCTGTCAGCAAAATCGACACTTTGCCGACAGGTCGCTGTGTTGGTGTGCCCGAGACAGGGGCATGCTGTCTCCTGGTCCTGCACCCCCACCCCAAATCAACTCCAACTGGAGTTGAGAATCTAAAAGATGGGGGCGGTGGGCAGAGCCCCCTGCATGGGGGTTCAGGGCAAAGCCCCGATGAAAAATACAGGACTGGGAGACACAGAGAATCATGCGCACCACAACTTGTGGCTTCCATGACTCCTGTCAGTGAAATTCTAATCGACATAAAGAATGTTGAACCGGCATGGTAGAGTCGCTACATCCCAGTCCTGGTTTTCTGTGCGCCAGGACTCGGTAATTACGATTATGTCCAGATCTGCTTCTGCCATGGTGACCTCTAGGTCTGTAATCTTATTGTGTAAGAGACCATGATCATCCCACGGACGGGTGTGCTTGCTAAGAAATATCACAGAGAACCAATAACTTCAGCACCATCTACTGCATAAAAACACCGCTATTGCTCTTCAAAGCTTAAATAAAGCAAAGTTTAATTCATCAGTATGGTGTGTGGACTCCTTACCATAAACAAGGGAAACACCAGCAGGACCCCACCAACTCCAGTTTTGCTACTGTGTCCTCAAGGAGTGTCCAACACACAGGCAAGCATCATTTTCAAATCACACTCTTAAAGTGACAACAATGTAGTTGTACATTAGTGGTTACTAAAGCAATAAACATGAATACGTATGAATCTAATATACGTATATCCTGTGTGTAAATAAAGGACCCGGCCGCCATATTTCAGTAACTTTCAGGTACAGCCTTAGTTCAGAAACATCTGTACTATATAGATGTTTATGGACTCAAAATAAAGGTAAGTTTATGAAGTTAATAAACAATGTTTCCAAGGATTTTCTTAAATACATCCTATATAAATCCTTTTCCTATATACATATTGGACTGTCCCCCAGAGACAAGATAGAGTGACTGTTTAAAAAAACACATTATACAATGACATAAAATAATCTTGGACTCTGATTGGCCCATTTGGGACTGGAGCCGTGATGTTATCCCAGCACAACATCACAGCTCTAGTCCCAGCCCTCTGATGACCACATCAAATGTTAATAAAATCACTGCATGCATGCCGTGGTCCACTTCAGCTATTCCCTATTGAAAGCCACCAGCTGTTAAAACCACAATAGCACAACGCTACACCCCAACCCCCGTATTCCCCCACCAAAACATGTTTTAATAAGAAAAAAGCCGTTATCTCAAACGGCAGTATTTCTCACATTGGGCGATGTATTGCTAGCACTGCTACCGCCTCGCCAATGCACAGACCGCCCATTTCTCAAAGAAACAGTCACTGCTTTCACCCACTATAACCAAACAGTGAACAATTCAAAAAAAGCCATGTACCTGTAATCCGATTTGAAATAGTGCGCAATACAGGCAGTAGGATTGTGGTCACTAAACTCATCAGCAGTTCCCAATCCACTTTGTGGCTTTCACATAAACAATGAAAAAATATTAATCATTCCACGAAGTACAGCAGGAATAGCTCAAAGAAAGGCAACTAACTACTTCTCTTGTTGTTGTTTTTTTTTTCCAGGGGAAGGGGGTTCTTAACAAATGCAGAGAATCACAGCACAAGCACACACTGAAAAGGAAATACACACAAGTATATAAGTGCAGCACCACCTGCTGGACAACACAGATACTAAGGATTTTTTTTCCAATAGGTATACCTCCACTAGCAAAAAAACTAAGAAAAAAGTATTTTAAACATACACTATTTTTCACATTTTCATTTTCTTAAAACACAACGGGTCAACATGTGGATAATGACTCAGAATTAGTGTGGGAAGGAGACTGGGTGATTAGTCACACTCGGCATGTGGCCTTGTGCCTAATCACCCCAGGCGTGACATTATCCCAGCTCAACACACACCCTGTCATGCATTATTGCTTAATTTTCACTATGTCCTTTTTCCAGCTATTAATAATTAAAACTGTCCCCATAATGGTATGATCACTGGCTATATTGAGTAGACTAAACCTTCCCTTGAAGACAAGGTGGTCATTCTCATTATTCAAATTAATATATTCACAATGTAGTTACCCAAATAGCTGGGACAGCCACTCTAACAATTCTGTGCAAAAAAGGCACGTAGATTTTTCTACTTCTTCAAGAATGCTGACAATTCAAATCCATCATTTAAACTTGGGGTATGTAGTGCACCTAGCATAGATTTCCTGTATGCTTCTGTTGAGACAGCAAAGTCTCAGCATCCCCTCCCCTTGGACCTATCCTGACTCTATCTATTCCACAGAAGGATATGGAGTAAACATCATTTCCATTAGCTTTTAAAAGGTACATATACAATGCATTATGCATGTCTCATGTATGAATAGAGCTGAGATGTCCCCCCAACCTAACTTTGAACTGTCTGCCAGTTTTACCAACATACAATGATCCACGTGTGGATGTCACAAGATACACCACCAAGGGGGCACTACAATTAATAAACTGATTGCAAACTTGTTATTATTGTTAGCAGTAGTGAAGGTTTTAGTTTTAACTATAACCCTACAGTATGTACACCTACCACACTGAAAACATTCACTGGGTGTTTTTGGTAACCAGTCTTGTGTGTGTGTGTGTTTTAGTAGTAGGTGAAAACTATTAACAGACATGTCCTTTAAATTTTGCCCCCTCCTATGGACTATTTTGGGTGGTGTATCTGCAATGCTCTTTAATGCTGGTTCTACGGAAAGCATGTGCCAGAATTTGCCCAGGCTCTCTCTTATCATACCACTATTTTCACTGCACTAAGTTATAAACACCATACTTTTCAGACCATTACCCTCTAGCTGTCTATATTGGAACAGTTTCTGTCTTAGCATTTCTCTGACAGATCCCTGTACCTGATCCAGTAGTGCCTTATTGTATCCCCTAGTTATGAACCTCTGGTGCAGTTTCATGCTTCATTATTTACAGACTTGCATTTGGTACTATTTTTCTTAATCCTCATAAAAAGGGACTTCAGGATATTATTGATGATGTGACGTGGGTGACATATGCTTAAAAGGAGCAAACTATTACAGTCTGTGGGTTTTCAGTACAAATCAGTTGCTATTGTACCATTCTCCTTCTTGGTTATATTCAAATCCAAGAAATGAACTCTATCTGTGGAGTAATGAACCATAAAATTTAGAATAGGATTTGACTGTTCCAAATGATTTGCAAAGTCAAAAAGTTGAAGCGCGTCCCCAAGCCACACCATCAATATATTATCAATAAGTCTGCACCAGAGGTCAATCAGATCATAAAAGGGGTTGTCGTAAATAACCTGATTTTCCCAATGGCCAATGCATAAGTTAGCATATGTGGGGGCAAAGATAGCCCCAATTTCTGTCCCTTTAACTTGTAGGAAAAACTGGCCCTGAAAAAAGAAGGTGTTCTTCTTAAGCAAAAATTCTGAAAGAGTACATAAAAAATCTGCAAGCGTGAGTTCATAGGTGGAGGATATATCTAGCCAATAACGCATGGTGTTCAAACTCCCCTCGTGTGGAGCATTTGAATAGAGAGCCTCAGTATCCATGGTTACCAAAAGCCACCCTTGGCTCTAACTTAAGATTATCCAGGATGCCCAATATGTGGGTAGTTATCTCGTATATAGGATGGTAAACGTGGCAACAAAAAGTTAATACGAGAGTCCATATATTTAGACAATGGCTTGGTCAAAGAGCCTGTCCCTACCATAATTGGATGTCCTAGAGAATGAGTAAGGGTTTTGTGAATTTTCAGGAGAATATATGTATAGTCTGTCTCATAGGATGATCAACTATCAGAAATGCCAATGTTTCTTCAGAAATAATTCCCACCTCCCATGCTCCCACAGTGTATGCATCAATTTCTTTCTTAAAACTGTTTGTCACATCAGCTTTAAGCCCTGCATAAAAGTCTGTATTAGCAAACTGTCAGAAAATTTCAAGTTTGTAATCCTCTGTATTCATGAAACTACAGATCCCCCTTTGGCCACAGGTTTAATCGTCAGGTGGGGGTTATTCTGCAGTTCTCCTATGGCCTCCCTTTCTGCTCTGGTGATATTGACAAATGAAAGGTCCCCATGTTACATCCATTTCTGTTCAATTTCATTCAATAGAGCCCTTTTGAAAATCAAAACAGCAGGGGAGTAGGCTGGTACAAACTTAGATGGTCTTCTTAAAGTCTGTACAGGGCCCACCCCCAGCATGGCTGATCCCGATATTTCTTCCATAGTACTGTCTGATACAGAGGTAGTCACTACAGATGCTGGTCCCTTCCCCCCATGTTTTTAGAAAACAGGACTTTAAGATTCAATTTCCTAGAAAACTTCTTAATGTCTACAAAGATTGGTAGTGTATGTGGGAATACAATTTAAACCCCTATTAAGAACCTGCAACTGTGTATCAGTCAATTGGAAAGCTGATAAATTAACAACACTTACTTCTTGAGATGGTAGAACTTGTGGTTCAGCTCCACTATTATAGTCACCCCCGACCTTGTCCTTTCTTGTTCTGTTGTATTTTCTGGTATATTCAAGCTGTGTCTTTTTTGTGTTTTTGTCCCCCACGTCTTGTTTTCCTCTTGTATCGGTTGTATTCTGAAACTGCACTGTGTGTGGGCTGAGTCTTGGTGTTCACGCTGTGACATGCACTTCTTGTTGCACCACCTGGGTGTCTTCCTCTAAATAATCCTTGGAAGAGTCCATTGTGGATTTGCTGTTAGATGTAAAGTGATCCACTGTTGTATTGGGGAATTTTAATATAGATTTTGGAGCTGCTGTGTTTGATGTCTCTATGTTGTTCAGTTGCTTTGCCATTGTATTTCTCCTCCTATTCCTGTTGCCAGGGTGGTTTCCAGGTGTCTTCTTCCAGGTAAAGACCCTATAGGTAGTCTTGCCTATCTTGCTCAAATTTAGTTAATTTTTGTTGTTTAAGTCTCTTGTCTTGTCCCTGAACAGCGGCTTTCAATTCTAATTCACATATTGGGCATCCTGGAGGATCTTCAGTTAGAACCAGGGTGACTTTTGGTAACCATGGATATCGAGGCTTTCTATTCAAATGTTCCACATGGGGAGGGTTTGAACACCATGCATTATTGGCTAGAGACATCCTCCATCTATGAACCTGCGTTTGTGGCTTTTTTTATGTACTCTTTCAGAATTAGTGCTCAAGAAAAATACCTTCCTTTTTCAGGGACAGTTTTTCCTACAAGTCAAAGGGGCAGCAATGGGGGCTACCTTTGCCCCAACATATGCTAACTTATACCTTGGCTATTGTGAAAAACAGGTTATTTATGACAGAGATAACAACCCTTTTTATGAGCCAGCCCAGTGGCACTGAGGGTTGAGGTGCTGGACACCACACCTCATGCCATGCCAGCAACCTGGGTTTGGTGACAGACTTGGGTTGCCAGGGGTCGGCAGGGGAGGGAGAGGATTGAGCATCCAGAGGACAGTTCTCCTCTCCCTGGAGAGGGCTCCAGAGTTGCTCGGTATCCTGGTGACCCCCCAATGGAGACTGGGGGTACTGCAGGTACACCAGCCAGAATGCAAGGGTGCGGAGTGCGGCAGACACCAGCAGGACAGCCATGTGCAGGCATCATCGCATGCCACACTCCAAGGGGAGAAAAAAGGAAATACCCCTGATTGCCAAGTGAGGCAACAGCTGGTCTCTGTGGGGCCAACCCCCACACGATCAATGCCGGCCATGATTCTGACCCTACCCCCAGGGATCCTCAGCCTCCTTCTGTATGGGCCTGGCAGGAGAGGAGGGGATCCTGATCCTGATGTCTCAGTCGGGGAATGTGGTTCAGGTGAGTGGTTAGGGGGAATGCTGAGCAAGTCAGCCTGAAAGAAGCCCTGGACCACCAGGTGAATAAATAGAGTTGGGAAAAAACAATTTTTATGATCTGATTGACCTCTGGCACAGATTTATTGATGATATATTCATGGTGTTACATGGGGACATGCTTCAACTTTTTGAATTGGTGGATTATTTGGAACAGTCAAATCCAAATCTGAAATTTATGGTTCATTACTCCACAGACAGAGTTCATTTTTTGGATCTGGATATAACTAAGAAGGAAAATGGTACAATAGCAACTGATTTGTACCAAAAATCCATGGACTGTAATAGTTTGCTCCTTTCAAGCAGTTGTCACCTACTCAACGCCATCAATAATACCCTGAAGTCTTAGTTAATGAGGATTAAGAGAAATTGTACCAAATGGGAAATCTGTGAACAACAGAGCATGGAACTGCACCAGGGGTTCATAACTAGGGGATACGATAAGGCACTATTGGATCAGGTACAGGGATCTGTCAGAGAAATGCCAAGACAGGAACTGTTCCAATATAGACAGCAGCCAAGATTCCCAGGAGTAGTAACTCGAGTAAACTGAGGAGGAGCTTCAGCTTGAGTTTGCAGCAAGATGGCGCTCTGTGAGGATGCAGAGCGAACAGGGTCTTGCTGAAGGCACTTTTTAATCCTGGAACAGGTATGCCAGCGTTGCCTGCATTTTGAGGACAAACCAAGACCTTTCCAATATTTCTTGTGCTGCTAGTTCTTGCCTGCAACAAGTTGTGACGTTACCAGCAGGAGGCAAAAACCAGGAGTTTGGGTGCTGGTGGAGCCCATTTTCAGCCACCGGTTGGTGACAAACCCCGCTGGGGGTTAGCCACAAGGAGACTGCAGATTTTGTTTTTGTATTTGAGTGTTTGAACTTTCTGAGCTCAAAGCCATGAGCCCCTTACCTCTATAAGATTTTGTATTTTAAAGCTGTTTTATTGAACATAACCACACAAGGTAAAACAAAACATGGGGGATTTATAATTGTATTAAAAAATTTAGTAAAAACCAAGAACTTAATCCTGAGGGAGATTTTAGTTCTAACTTTAATACCTGAGTTATATACCATTATTCTACCAGTATATACATTCAAGTTTTAAGTTTCAGGTTTTAGGTTTTAAGATAGAATTTCAAACTTAGCACGCTAACACACTATTGGATTGCTGTCACAGTACCTTCAGTGCTCTTAGTGCTCAGTGCGCTCACATGACCCCAGCTGGTTATAATGCACATGTATGGAATCCTGTACTAGATTCACCATTTTCCAGACAGCCGTGAACCACTGCAGGCAGTAACAGCAACTAGAATAGCAAGAACAGCAGCATTGAGCAAAAAATACATCTGCTACCTATCTTGTACCTTGTGGTCTTACTTTATGGAGGCAGTATAGTGCAGTGGGTTAAGGCTCTGAACTGCAGATCCAGAGACCTGGGTTTGAATCCCACAGCCACCTAGATGCATACTGTGGGATCCTGAGCAAGTCACTTAATGCCCTTGTGCTCCCAGGTCACATCTAGAAACAAGCTTCAGCTTAGTGTGCTACTCCTGGTTAAATAATGTCCCTTCCCTTATCCCTGGTTGGTATCAAGAAGTAAGTAACCAAATTTAAATGTATGGGGTTATTGTGTATTGTATAAAACCACTAAAGGAAAAAAAACCTTTGGTCTATAAGTGGTGGCCGTGGCTGCTAGACTATGAGTAAAGTTTAAGGAAGTAAAACTGATAGAACTACCTGATTATATGCTGATTACATGCTGTTCCAGACTCATTTGAGTTTTGAATTTTGAATTTAGGAAGCAGCCAGATGAGACAATTATAGGGGATAGCATGGGTAACATGGAATAGCATAATTAACATAAATAACAAAAATAATTAGAACTTAAAACACCCATGTTCCCTGCCATTTTTAATTTCTATCTGAAGTTATCTCCATTTACATTATAGTGTATCCAAATGCTGAAAATAAAAGTGGAAAAGGGGAACATAAAGAAAAAGAGGAATCCTATGGATTTTGTAAAGGAGGTTATGATTGAAGCCCATGAGGTTGCAAAAAGGTGACAAGATCAAATTGGAAGAAGGACAGGGACATAAAGAGAAAGAGCAGAGAAGCCAAGAAGGAAATGGGGATTCAAGTACTGAAGCTGTGTATTGAATTGAACCACAGATCTTTTTTTGAACCATGCCTGCACCACCACAAGAGATTCCAAATGATTTCTGAGTGACTTGAACTGACTACATCCAGAAATTAAGATGATAGAAAGACAACAGAAACTAAAAAGCAGAATGCCACGTATGACCATAAGCTCCAGGGAAATTTGTTGAAAAAATAGAAGGAGCAACAGAGTAAAGAGTACAGAGTAAAGAGGGGTCTGAGTTTGGTGCAAGTCACTCCCTTTTTTTGGTATACATTATTAAGCTCCCAAGTTCTGAGAAACAAAAAGTTTCTTTGCAAGATTTTTAAGACTTTCTAAGACCTTCTAAGACTTTTTGCAAAAGAGTGATCAGGGTTTATAAAACCTCTGGGGCACTTCCTGTTCACTTGGACACTGGGATACTAGGACAATAGGACGTGCCTAATGCTTTAGATACATTAACAGCAGAGGTAAATCTAAGCCTAAAGGCAGATCCTCAATAGTATTTTGGACTGCTTATTGGATTTAGTAGCTGCTATTTGCAAATTTGCACAATAGTATAATAAGCACAAATTTGGAAACTACATATAAGTGCAATATAAAAAAGGAATATTGTTGCATACTGATTTATAACCATTGCTGTAGTATATTTATATATTTTTGTATATTCTGTCTCTGGCACCTTGCATATGGTATCACGATTTGTATGTTGGGTTTATTTATCCAAAAGAGTTCATTGCACTCATTGCTTTTCCAAACTAAGGGTTATAGGAAGACTGCACTGCATTGTTTTAGACTTTTTTTGGGTGGGGGGGTTCCCTGTGTTCACTGTAATACAGACTTAACTAACAGGACAACTACCAGGATAAAGACAACTGCTAGGATAAAATAGTAAAAGTTAATCAATACAAATCTAGTAATTATGCCGGTTTACACTAGAAGTCAGTCTGAACTCGAGAACCTCAATAATAAGATAATTAAGAGGAACTGAAGCCCCAATTCCATAAAAAAAAAAAAGAAATCCAAGGGGGCAAAAATAGCCAATACAGGCAAAGGGGAAAAAACTATGAAAGTAAAAAAAAACAATTGCAAATATCCTCATTTATTAACAAAAATATGGGGTCAAAAGGTGAAATGATAAATAAAAGAGTTCTGGAACAAAGCTTAACATCTACACCAAAATCTGAAACAAGTTTGAGGGAAGGGAAAAGAAATATGGGGGTTACCTCAAAGGAAATAAATAGAATTAATATAACACAAACTGAAAACTCTAAAGGGGTGCAGATAGGGGATCATGAGGAAGAACTGGACAGGAACAATTTTTAACCAATTAATAAATCAAATGAAGGAAGAAATTCCACTTGATGAGAGTGTAATTTCTAATTGGGAAGTATGAACATACGAACATACGAAATTACCAGCAGAAAAAGGCCCACAAGTCTATCAAGTCTACCCGATTGTGCAGCTCTTAGTTTCATATTACTGCAGCTGCCTCAGCCCCACCCAAACCCCTCCTTTCCTCCCCTTTCCTGGTTTTCCCCCATTTGTGTTCTTGTCTGTATTAATCCTGCCCTTAACTCTATCTCAACCCTGCTTAAAGCTATCCACTCTCCTCAGTTCAATTAACTCCTCCAGCAATGTGTTCCATCTCGCCATCACTCTCTCTGTAAAATAGTGCCTCCTCATCTCCCTCCTGAACCTTCCCCCTTCCAACTTCAAACTAGTTACCTTTCCCCACTTTAAGCAGAACAATCCTCCCTCTCTGACTTTGTTTATGCCTTTCAAGTACTTAAAGGTCTCTATCATGTCCCTCTTTCCCTTCTCTCTTCCAGGGAATATATGTTGAGCTCCTCAATCTTTCCCTCATACAGCAACTCCCCCAATCTCATGATCATTTTCATAGCCCTGCGCTGCACCCCCTCCAGTAATCTCACATCCTTTTTGAGGTATGGCCACCAGTACTGCACACAGTACTCCAAGTGTGGCCTCACCAGTGATCTATACAAGGGCAGGATGACCTCCTCCTTTTTAGAGGTGATCCCTCTGGCAATGCACCCCAGCATCCTATGTGCCCTTGCTGCTGCCCTCCTACACTGTGCTGATACTTTCATGTCCCCTGTGACTATTACCCCGAGGTCCCTTTCCTCCTCTGAAGCTGTTGCCTGCTCTCCCCCCAGTCAGTAGCTGGTCCTGGAATTTCTTGCTCCGAGGTGCATGACCTTGCACTTCTTAGAGTTAAACCCCAACTGCCACTCCCTAGACCAGTGTTCGAGTTTAGTTAGCTCCTCCCTGAATGCCTGCCTCCCTTCCTCATTGTCCACTTTTGCACAAATCTTAGTGTCATCTGCGAACAGGCTTATCTTACTCTTGACCCCCTCTGCAATGTCTCCACTGAAGACATTGAACAAAACAGGGCCCAGCACTGAACCCTGCGGTACCCACTTGTTACTGGCCTTGGCTTGAAAGTCTCCCCCCTTACAACTATCCTCTGATGCCTGCCCTGCAACCAACTGTCAACCCACCCCACCAGTTTCTCCCTCACCCCATGTCCCTCAGCTTGCTCATTAACCTCCCATGGGGCACTGAGTTGAAAGCTTTGCTGAAGTCCAGGTACAGGACATCCACAGAATGGCCTTCATCAACTGTCCTAGTAACCCAGTCAAAGAAGTCAATCAGGTTAGCTTGGCATTATCTTCCTGAGACAAACCCCTGCTGTCTCTCATCCTGTAGACCATTACTATTGAGAAAGGTTGTCAACCTCTCCTTTAGAATGGTCTTCATCAACTTCCCCACTATGGAAGTCAAGCTTACTGGTCTGTAGTTGCCCAGTTGGTCCTTGGGTCCACTCTTGTGAAGGGGCACCATGTAAGCCATTCTCCAGTCCCTGGGTACCTTCCCCATCTCCAAGGAGGTGTTGAAGAGGTCTGTCAGAGGGCCTGCCAACACCTCTGCCAGTTCCTTCAGGACACTTGGGTGTACACCATCTGGTCCTGGTGCCTTGTCCACCCACAAGGCTTTAAGGCCCATCAGCACTCTGTCCTCTTGGATGACCCCATCTGTCATCTCTGCCCCCCTTCACCCTTGCCCCCTTTCCCATGCAGTATTGGGTCATCCCTTTCTTTTGTGACTAATAACCAATCATTGCATAGTTTCTGTCTACTACCTGACATATTAAAACAAGCATTTGTCAATGCCGAATGTTGCTTGCTTGTATGTGCTGTTTAGGTATTTGGAAGTGACAGTTTCATGCCTTCCTCCCAAGACATCCACTGTGTCTTTCCGTTCAATATTCACAGAAGAGTGGGAGGGGCAAGGGCCACAGCAGTACAGCAGTTGCCAAGGGGGTGAAGAGGTGGACAATAGTCCATTCAAAGGCAAAATAGTCCTGCAGGAGCTCACTAAAATGAAGGTAGACAAAACGATGGAACCAGATGACATACGCCCAAGGATATTAACAGAACTGTGAAGGGAGATAGCAGTACCTCTGGCAGCCATGTTCACTGAGTCATTCAACATGAGTGAATTGGAGGAGGCACATGTGGTCCCTCTACACAAGTCTGGCAGCAGGGAGAGGCAGGGAACAATAGGCCATTCAGCCTCACCTCAGTAGTGAGGAAGATCATGGAGACATTGCTTAAAGAAAGGATAGTGGGGCATCTAGATGCCATCAGAACCCAGGACCATAGACAACATGGATTCACAGTGGGGACATCATGTCAGATAAATCTGGTTGATTTATTTGACTGGGTGACAAAGGAAGTGAATCAGGGTGGGGCAGTGGACAACGCTACTGTGATTTCAGCAAAGCCTTTGACACCATCCATATAGGAGGCTGATAAACTAGCTGGGTAGGCTGGACATGGGGAAAGGGTGGTAAACTGGGTTAGAAACTGGCTAACAGACAGGAGGCAGAGAGTGGTGGTAAATGGTATGCAGTCTAGGGAGAGGCGATCAGTGGGGTGCTGCAGGATTGGTCCTGGGGCCAGTTCTGTTCAATGTCTTCATTAGTAATATTGCAGAACATCTGAAGGGAATTTTTCACCAAATTTTCAACATAGCCATTTTAAGACCTCTGCTCATGAACAGTGTAACTGTGATTTTCTTAATTTGTCCTGTACATTGATTTCAAGACACCGACTGCCATTGTGTGCTACATGGGCGGAAACACGTTTTGGGTGAGATGTGAAAAATGACAGCTGTACTACTCATAAGAAGGTGTGGCAAAATGGCAATGTTGGAAATCTGGAATGAAAATATTGAAAATTGTGAACTTCTGACGTGCATAGGAACTATACAAGCCTTGCGCTCGTAAAACAGTCATTTTTGGAATTTTTCACCAAATTTTCAACATAGCCATTTAACACCTGAGCTCATGAACAGTGTCACTGTGATTTTCTTAATTTGTCCCGTACATTGATCCACACTGACTGCGCCATTGTGTGCTACATGGGCAGAAACATGTTTTGGGTGAGATGTGAAAAATGGCAGCTGTACTACTCATAAGAAGGTGTGATAAAATGTCAATGTTGGAAATTTGGAGTGAAAATATTGAAAATTCGCGAACTTCTGACGTGCGTAGGAACTTGCATAGCGCCGCTAATAAAACAATCATTTTAGAATTTTTCACAAATTTTCAACATAACCATTTAAGACCTCTGCTCATGAACAGTGTCACTGTGATTTTCTTAACTTGTCCCGTACATTGATTTCCACACCGACTGCGCCATTGTGCCTTCATGGTAGAAACATGTTTTGGGTGAGATGTGAAAATGAAAGCTGTACTGCTCATAAGAAGGTGTGGTAAAATGGCAATTTTGAAAATCTGGAGTGAAAATATTGAAATTTCGCGAACTTACGAGCCTGCGTAGGAACTGCGCAACGCACGCTCGTAATACAGTCATTTTCTGGAATTTTGGCACCAAATTTTCAACATAGGGTTTTTGGGACTGCTTCTCATGAATGATGTCACTGTCATGGCGTTATTCAGGCCTGAAGGGTGATTTTGCTCAGTGACTGCGCGGTGACTCGAAATCACCCTTCGAGAGCCAGTGTCGCAGCAGTGGTATCATTCATGAAAGGTCCAAAACCTATGTAAAGCTGATGCAAAATCCAAAAATGCTCGAGATATGCAACAAAGTTGAAACCCCTATCCAGCCCATTATACAGCTTACGGCATTTCCTCAGTTCGCGGTCGGCTTGAAGAGTGCAGATGTGTTCCTGGTCCACGAAGATCATCAGCTGGAGTCCGGAGGTAAGTATGGGGTAAGGGGGGTGTGGTGAGGCTGGAAGCGCAGTGGGTGGAGTGCGGGTAGTGGGGGTTGGGAGACGCCACGAGGACCGTTTTGTTTTACAGGTTTTTTAAAAATGACTACGTGGGACATTTGCCATGCTGGGGTGGGCTCCCAGTGTGGCACAAGAACGTGAGGCATTCAGCCAACGGGGGATTGGGCACCCCTGTTGGCCATGGCATTTGTTGCCACGCTGGGGTGGGCTCCCAGCATGGCACAAGGACAGGAGGGCGTTCAGCTGATGGGGGATTGGGCACCCCCATCAGCCAAAGGATCACTTGCCACACTGGGGTGGGCTCCCAGCATGGCACTTACTACTGGGGGGGACGCAGCTCAGCCGACGGGGATTGGGCACCCCGTCAGCTATACAGTGTGTGCTGGGAGTGGGGGCGCGCATGCCTGTGGGTGTCTGTGGGGGGGGAGCTGCTCATGAGCAGCCGATATCTTATTGGTGCTCACTGAAGCATAGCTCCCCCTTTCAACTGTATGCCACTGCATTTTGGAGCGTGTCATAGACAGCTCCAAAATGCATTGGCTTACAGGGGCCACGCCTGCCAACACACTGACTGAATTGGAGGAGGAGGTGACACACCTCCGAAATCTCCGATGATGGCACTATGTTTCTTGCATATGCGTGCAAGCAACATAAAAATGGAAAAAGAAAGTATAAAACTGATTTCAGACATAGAAGCAAATGAAGTTAATGAGTTTAAGGCAAATAAAAGAAGACAGAGCACTAATAAAGAAGAAGAATTCAACAAAATCATTTCAGAATTACAACATACTATATCTGGGCTAAAGGGATTCAAATCTAAAAACCTAGAAAAGACAAACAATAAAGATTTTGTTTTAAAACAAATCTTGAAGCAGGACAAACCCCAGAACAATGGGAAGAGAGTTCCACTCACAGTATAAGTCAAGAAAATATGTCTGAACCAAATCATGAATTAATAACAAAAATCTGGTCAAAGCCTTAAGAGATCCCTATGCAGCCAATATATTGTTCTATGAGCATCTCATGTATATTAAACAAGACTTGAGTTTTGTTAAAGGAATAGCAATTGAAAATAAAAAAGTGATTGATACTATCAAATCCAAGTTGATAGAAATGATAAACACACAAAAAAATGAACAAAGAAACCAAGGAAGAAACAAATATTAGCCACAATACAGAATTGGCAGGACTCTCAATTGGGGATATCACACAAAATAGTGAAGAATTGAAATTAATAATAATGCCCCATATGAAATACGGAGATGATAGCATAAGTAAAGAAACAAGGCAGACTAATCAATCACTGTGGGAAAAGAGGTGAAAAGAGAACATCAAATAAGGAAACATAAGGAAGAGAAACAGGAAGGAGAAAATATAGTGCTGGGAAAAACAAAGTCAGAGACCAGTACTAATATACTTCCCAGGAATATTAAAAGTGGGAAAACCAAGAAGTAAACAATTGAAAAAAGGAAGAGAACAAAAAGGAGAAAAGACAATCAGGCAAAAAGGAAGAGAAACAAAGCAATAAAGTCACCCAGAATAGAACTACCAATGAAAGGAAAAGCAATAACAAAAAAATAAGGAAGTACCAGAAAAACATAAGGGAGACACCAAGAAGATAGAACAAAAGGTGAATTTAGGATCAAATACCCTGGGTAAAACACCAAAATTAAATCCCAAGTCAAAAAGTAATGCACTAGTGGAACAGGAACAAAAGGAAGAAAATCTGAAGGGTCAGAAAGGAACCAAGGGTTCTCTAAACTTATACAATTTCATTAAATTTCTGGAAAAAAAAAAAGAATACAGATTATGGAATGCCACTCTACAAGGTAGGTATCATCCCTGAAGAAACAGAAGCAATACTAAATGACAATATCAAATCTCTACTGACAACAGTAGTAGAGGGAGATCCAAAATATAGCTTTTATCTAACTATCATAAGACCAATACTGGAAGAGGATTGGGTTTTGGTGGTATCCAACCAGTTCTTTATTTTGAAGGCTATAGAAAACAACAAAGGAAAACTCTCCCAGATTGGAATAACTAATGATGAAATAACAACATTGGGACATTTGTTCTTGGAACATTATAAATTGAAAAATACAGGGAGAGATTAACGCATTAAAGCACTATCAATATTTGAGCCAGCCCAGTGGCTCTGAGGGCTGTGGTGCTGGACACCACACCTTGTGCCACACCGATGACCTGGGGTTGGCAGCAACCTCGGGTGTCAGAGGGTCAGATGGGGAGAGGAAGGATTGAGCAGCCCAGGGACTGCTCTCCTCCTCCAAGGTGGGTAGAGTGGGACAATCACAGCTTTGCTAGCTCCTGGTGGTGGCTGGGGGTTGATGCAAGTGGCAGTGCATTGTGGGGATGGCATGGATGGCATCAGATGTGCGGTGTGCAGAAGCCTGCATGGCAGCATCATTGACGCCATTGCACACCATGCCATGGGATGGGAACTTTGGGGGAAAAATCCTCCAGCACACAAGATGAAGTCTGGCCAATCACCACCACGCCACTCCTACTCAAGATGCTCATTCTGGATCTGGACCCTCAGCTTCCGTGGTGGTGGGGCACGTACCCGCCGTGAAGCAGCCGGTAAGAGGAATGGAGGGGGGTGTCGAGCACAGGTACTGGGAGTGGCGTGGGGCTGTGGGTCCAGACAGATGGGGGGGACCATAGGTAACACCCTCCCCCAAGCCGAGGAGGGAATAAATAAAATAAAGAAGAAAAAAAGCACTATCAATATTTGGAATAAATCATTTACAAAATGAAACCAAATATAGTCTGAAAAATGAGCTAGGAGAAATCTTTGAAACAACCCTAAAAATCCTCATGGTAGGAAGGACCTTCTGCAGAGCCACAAGATGGGAAGTAGGAGGCCAGATATCAGTATGGATAGACGGGGAGGATGTCTACCAACAAATAATTAAAAAAGGAAGTGAACTGGACCTTTTGAGTATTCACAGATACGAGGAAGTCAATAAAGAATTGGAGTCTACATTTATTAGTAACTCCAAGGGGTGAGGATATCTGGTAGAAACAGCAAGTAGATACATGGAAAGAAATGTAAGTGGAAAAAAATGACTTCCTATAGCTGAAAAGCCTTTGGGAGTTAGAACAAAGGAAAAATCCAGCATTTTATCATGGAATATATCCAGACTGAAAAACAAATTAGGAGATAGGGAATTTATTAAATACCTAAAAAATGTTGACTATATTAACACCCAAGAAACTTGGTTAAAGGGTGGAGTTAATATGGATGGTTACAAGGGCTATTATAAACCTGCCATGCAAAATAAGAAATTTTGAAGAAGTTCGGGGGGGTTGTTAACATTGTGTAGGTTAAATGAGACCTACTCAACAGAAGAAATAGAATTTCAGAATGATAACATGCTGGGCGTGAAAATCTGTGGCAACAAGGAAACAACTATCCTAATCAATGTATATCTTCACCCCTCAAGTAAACAAAATGAGAGAGAGCATGCGATGCTCTGACAGTATGGCAGTCTGAAATGGGAGCGCTAGCTTCATCCATGTAATTTTGTTATATATTTAACTTCCAAAATTGACAAAATGATTGGCGGATGACATAATTCGTTAGATAATAGAACAGGCTACAAATTTATTCTCTCTCCGGAAACTGTGACGGCCCATTTTACTAAATATTTCTGATAACTGTTTTCACTGCTAACAGCACCTGAACTGTGGTGATGTCAAACGCTGCTGGCAGATCAGGAGAATTTAATAAAACAGGAAGCGGATCCCTGACACAAGACAGCAATGGATTGGCAAGTAAGGGGGATATTAAAGAAATTAAAGACATGTTTAAAAGTCTGAAGATAGATATAAATTACATAAAAGTTGTCACTAAAACTGAAAAACAAGAAAACTGACTACTTGTAACCAGAACAGACACCTCAGAGACACAAATGGGTAACCTTAAAGCCACAGTACCTGATCTACAAAGCTAGCAGAATAGCAAAAAAAAACACAAATTGATTACCTACAGTACTTAACAAAGTGGACAACCTAGAAAATAGAGGGTGCAGAAACAATTTAAGAATACTTGGTGTGCCTGAAGGCTGGGAGGGGAACAATACAGCAGACTTTCTACAAAAGTTTCTACGACAACTGCTAGGCTATCAGGGGCCATGGCCACTTGAGATAGAAAGGGCACATAGAGAGATTAGCCCAAGAAATACATATAAAGCCAAATCCTGCCCCATTGTGGCTTACCTTTTATGATTCTCAATTAAAGAAGAAATTTTGAAGATAGTCAGGGACAAAAAAACATTGCAGTACAATGGAGAGATTTCTCAGGGACACTTGTGGAAAAAAGGAGAGCATTTTTTGAAGCCAAGCAGGAGCTGCAAAGGGTTAACATATAGTACAATTTCAAATATCCAGCAAATTTGGTCATAAGAGAGGCAAGGGGGAGTACTGTGACATGTGAAACACCAGGTGATATCTGGGATTACTTAAGGTTTACGACTGATTGCCAACATAAACATGGTGGCCAGTATTTTTCAAATTGAGCACATGAGCTCTCTAAAATTGAACACTCTAACCTGGGCTCATGAGCTCTCTCACACAATGCGTCTTGAGCTACTAGTGCTCTACCCATAACCACGCCCCCTGCAACAGAGTCCATTATATCAACACCACATTTGTACTCACAAGCTATGAAGAATGGAGAATCTCAAGACAAGATCTCTGGTATCACAAGAAAATCTAAACACACACAGAAGCCACTCCCACATTCCCAAAGGATTCCAGTGTTACAAAAGAGAAACTCAAAAAAAATGCAGCAGAAGCAAGGATAGCATCTCTGCGTCACCAGATCCTCTGCTAGACTATCCCAGGAACCAGAAGTGTCACAAGAAACCAACTCTCTTGAATCATCCACAACAAACTCTGCTGCAGATATGGAATTTACTAACACTGCTGGGAATCAGTTTCTGTGGGGACACTATGCTGTTACACAGAGCGCTGGCTAGACTGCACTTCCAACCACATGGAGAAAACAACATGTCATGTAGTTAAAATAGCTAGAGCTAGACACTCAACATTCTGTTTCAGTCCTAATGGCTACTAGGTACAGTAGAAGCAAATGAACAACAGAGAAATATCTGTTTACAACAACTGAAATATGACAATGCTGGTAGTTTGAAGACTGTTTTAAAACAATGATGCAGGTTAGCATAACCCAGAGTGTGCATCTGTTCTATTTGTGGAGGGATGACAATGTTTCTTAAATCTATGCTTTCCCAACTATGAAAATATGTCTACTTTGACTCCACAGTAGGAATGTTGGGAACATTTAGAGGAGAGTACTGGAGGGACTGACGGGAGGAATAGAAGAATATGGGGGGGGTGACTCATCTAACATGCTGGTAGTTTATGCTTCTTGTTGCATGAAAGAGAAAATGAGCAGCTGGAGGTGCATGCCACAGTATGTGATCTCTCAGTGATTGGTAACATCAGAAATGGAGTGCAGTAAGAGACAAATTTCAAGAGTACCCCCAGGAAAAGAATGAACTCTACTCATTGCGTGTATGTTCTGAGGTATTCAGTCAACAATATTTGGGTGAGAAGTGAGTCAGAGGCACTTGGGTTGCTGGGTGCTTATGGCTGACCTCACTAGTATACAGAAACACATCACTGCAACAACAATACAGGCAGGCAAGATTTGTTAACTTTAAACAGTAAAACTTGATGGGAAGAGTGATAGCAGGAGCCAGGCAGCTGATTCAGCTTTATCAGATCTCACAATTTACTTGCTTGCCAAGGAATGTTTATTGTTTTGTTTTTTCTCCCCCCCTCCCCCCCCCCAGCTCCTTTCTCTTGGAGGATATGTAAGGATGTGGTCTTGCAGTTCGCCTAGCTTGTTCTTGGGTTCCCTTAAAAGCAATAGACACGTGGTTCATAGCATGTTGCTGCTATTATCACTCCAAACTGCAGTTTCTAATCCAATTATGCCATATACCCGTAGAGAGTGCAGTACCAGGCGTGGATTTTTTTTAGTGGCTTGAATCTACTCATGTAACAACAACAGCTCCAGCGAGGGCATAGGTTTAAAAATGTAACACATTCTCATGTATCTTTCTAGTCCTCCCTTAGTTCAGCTGGACATCTTTAATCCCCAACAAGATATAAATATACCAATATAGTATCCAGGGGGGATGAGGCTATATTACATAGCATATGCATAACGTTGCCATCATATAGATGATTTATAATTAAATTATGTGTGTCACTTTTTCTGACATAGGACTGGCTCTAGCAACCTTTTGGTTGTATGCCATCTGTGATTATAAAACCTACTGCTTTGGACTATAGGTCTAGCAGTACATAAGTTTAAAGGTAAAAAAACAACTTACCTAACTTTGGTTACTGAGAATTACCCTTATTTTTATTTATTGTTTACTTAAATCTTCTAGAGTGCCAGTTTTGTACAGTATTGTTTTAATAAGCACTTCACATTTTATTTTAGGAAAACAACTGTTTTAGTAACTGATTTTACTATTGTGAAGTTCTGTACATAATCGACTGTTATATTTAGTTCATCATCATCATCATCATCATCATCACAGTACTTTATTTGTTCAGCACAAAGCCATTACAACAGTATAAAAACATGATACAGAATAAATAGTATAAAAATAACAACAGCATAAAAATACGTCATTCAAGTTATGTCACGATGGCATTTGGTAGTATTTACAATCTTGTCAACGTACATTAATAAAGATCTTTCTATATATATAGATAGATAGATAGATAGATAGATAGATAGATAGATAGATAGATAGATAGATATAAAATAGGGGTGAGTGGTAAATGAGTGAGATAAAACAGTGTATCATCCACTGCAGTGTGATATTTTTACCCTCTGCTCTACTGTGATGATATCAGGCATTTACACACACAGGTCACTAAAGGTTATCACCCTAGGCAGCTTTCCCCTCAGCTTGCAAGAAACACCTGTGCTGTTACCATAGACACAAATGCAGAACTACTTCAGAGGTCTCACTGCTGCCTACAGCTAACTCAATGAGCATTACAAAACACATCTATCCCCCCAACTACCAGCTCATTACTGTGACACTGTCAGCTTGACTGCAGCCATAATTCTAAACAGCACAGTTTCACAAAACAGTCTAAACTGCTGCCTGCAGCTAACTCAACTGCCACTGAAACACACTCTCACTCGTTCCTCAAACTCCGATTCTCACCCATTACAATTACTGTGATACTCTCAGCATGACTGCAGCCAGAATCCTAAAGAGCACAATTTCACAGAACACTCTGCCTGCAGCTAACTTAATTACCAATGAAAACAGTATCAGCTGTTCTGACACTCTGCCTCTCAGCTCATTACAATTACTGTGATGCTCTCAGCTTCACTGCAGCCAGACCTCTAAACAATACAGCCTCACAAAAGTATGTTTCTCACTCCTACCTAAAACTAACTCATTTAGCATTGCAAAACACACTCATGTGTCTCCCAGAGTTTATAACACTGCCAGCCCATTCAGAAAAGCTCACACACAGAATAAGCAAACACATAAACATGAACAGAACACAAGACAGCATAACAAAACTTCTGAAACTCTTGGCCCTATTGTATATATTGAATACATGATGGACACATCATGTGCTATAGCAAATAATATGCTCTATGGGCGTGACTCTGTTTATCTCACGTGCCTTCGCACTCATGAGATATCCAGAGCTCACTCTGCAGGAGTGACAATATTTGCCATATTACACTCATGCCCATCATGTATCCCCTAAATATACAGTATAGGCATGATAATCTAGTCAGTATTTGCTTGTCCCTAGAATTAAGCAACTCAAACAATAACTGGTCCGTGGGGAGACCAAGGATCATCAAAATAGGTCCCAACCAGAACCACCTGTGCTTCTTATATAATGGACAGATTAGAGTAATATGTTTCAAATCATCCATCATATTCATATTATACTTATACTAGTTGCACTCTATATCTGGTCATTTCTGAAAATAAAAACAGTTTCAGTCTATACCTTGTTAGAGTTCTCCTTATGTCTGGGCTTTCTATAATTGATAGATAGGGTTCCATATTATGATGAATTTTTAACTTTTTATACCAATTGTGATTCTTATAGGTTTTAATCAATTCCATATCTTTGTATAGTATGTATCCCTTATTCTTTCTTTCATCTGCAAAGTTATTTCATTAAATGGTCTGCAGTAAATTTGATGTAAAAGATGGCCTAAACTCAAGGGGGAAAGAGCTATGTAGCTGTACATTCCATTGTAGGGGACCAGAATCCTTGTACACTATAGACAGTCTTTTCCTCTATACACATCCCTGGTTATCTATTTTCTTGAAAAAGAAAAAGTTTTAGAATAAACAATATTTTCTTTTCTATCATATATGCCACTAGTGGCAGTTGTCCTAATTCTGCTCTTAATTTTGGGGCTGGGACAGACTGAGGAACTTTTAAAGTGTATCTATATAGCTTATTAAGTTGAATTTCAAGCATTATAGGATTAAATGGAGACCATACCTCGGCCGCATACAGTAGACTGGCATGCATCTTGGCTTCTATTACCTTCAAAAGGCCCCTGACTGACCCATTGCCCATTTGTGCTGAGATATATACTGTATATATATATATATATATATATATATATATATATATATGCCAAAAGGCAACCCTGACTGACCCCAAAAATTAGTTTTTATTTCTGGGGTTAGATCTCCATTTTTGTTGTACTTTACCTTTTGCAAAGTATCTTGATGGAGTCTAATTAGGACATCCAGAAGTGTAGGGTCCATATTATAAGAATGCAACTTGCTCCACAGCAAAGTCCGGCTAATAGAGTCAAAAGCCAACTTTAAATCTATGAAGCAACAATACAGCCTTGCCTTTTGAACTTTAGTGTATTTACATATCAGATAAGATAGAACATAGCATTGTTGCACTATTGATCTCCCCTCTCTAAACCCATTTTAAAATTCACTCAGAATTTGAACATTTTCTATCCAAGATTGTAGCCTATTCAAAATCATCCAGCAGAACATTTTGGATGAAGTGTCAATAAGGCTGATGGGTCTGTACATTGATGGATCTAGTGGACTAACCCTTTTTTTTATATAGGACATGTAATGCTTCCCCTCCAACTTGCTGGAATGTCTGCTCCTTGGGCTATTTTGTGAAAAACAGTATAGAAGAGGGGAAGCCACCAGTCTGGAAAGTATTTGTATATTTCAGCTATAATAAAATCTGGCTCTGGTGCCTTATTATTCTTTAGACAAGATACAGCTTCCATAATTTCTTCTTTATAAATATATAACGGTTTTGGGTAATGTTAGACATTGTTTTGAAGCATAACAGATGCCTCTTCAGATAGTGAAAAATATAATGTAAAAAAATATGCAACCCAACTGTGCAGTGTAATGAAAGCCTCTATACCTGCTGAAATCTGTTGGTACCCTTGACCAACCAGAATCCAGAATTTTTTATTATCTCTTTCAAAGACAACTTGTCTAAGTTTGTCCCATTTATTTTTTTGAAACTTTTTCCTTTCATTCTCTAGAATTTTCTTATAATTTTTCCTTGCTCTATTTAATTGTCTTATTTGTGCTCTGCCAGGGTTTTTCTTAACGTAACGTATCATTTTGTTCAATTGTCTTTTTGCTTTCTTACAAACATTATTGAACCATGAACCATTGTTGTTATTTGGAATTATCATTTGATAAAGAAAAGGTTTAATGTATTTTGAGATATCCTGCAAGATCTCATTTATGTCTATACTACTATCCATGTCCATAATATTTTGTCACCATTTGTTAAATGTTCAGATTCTAGAATTTCTGTAAAGGTTTCGGTCAAATTAAAACACCATCTGATCTTACAACGGTTACGAATTTCACATTCTTGTACTACAATCCTATCTTCTCTAGAGTTTTTAGTTCTAATCATTAGCCCATATTTTAACTCCATGGGAAAGTGTGCAGACTCTGGCTGGTCCAGGATTGTAAAAGTTTTTATCAGTCTCATAGCATCTATATTTGCCCATAATAAGTCTATAGTAGATGATCCTAAGAGGCCTGAATATGTAAATACTTCATCAAAGTCACCCTTTACCCTACCATTCATAAGGCCATAATTTGCTTCTTCCATTATTTGTTCTAGGATCCTACCATGTTTATTAGATTTGAGATCTCTTGTTTGTCTTGTTGGTCTTATATTAGGGTTAATATTGGATAGTAATACTAATAAACTTGCGTGATCTTTAGCAAGCATATCTTCTTGTGGGACTCTTGTGTTAAAATCTCCTGTAACCAGGAGTGCATGTAATGGAAATTTATTATGAATATCTTCAATAAATTTAGAGTATTTTTCCCAGTTATGTATAGGGGTTGCTTTTTTGGAAATTGGAGGGATATATATGTTTAATAATATTAACTTGCAATCTAGTGTCTCCATTAAAAGTGGAAGAATAGAACTCAGTCTACAGGTCAGTTGAGTTATTTTAAAGTCAAGTGTGGTCTTAACATAAGTTGAGAGGCCAGCCCTGTGTCTGCCATACTTATTAGTTTGAATGGCTGGAATAAAATACCCCACAAAACCTGGTATTATGTCTCTTGTAGACATAATAGATCATATTTACTAAGAAAATTTCAGCAATCAAAATCAGCCAACTTCAACGTCAGTCCTTATTCCATGAAAGAACCAAAATTGGAGAGTTTTCTGGCGTATCATGTCTCTGGACCTGTAATGAAATTTCATGTCAATCTGCAATATTTTTATCCAATATCTCATACCTATTGCTAATTTCAAGTGAAATAGTCTCTTGGTATTTCCCATAATTTTCCTGAAGAACTTTGGATTCCATTACGTACAGTCCTTTGTTATCAAGAAGGGGCGCCTTTTTCAAAATGGCCTCCGCATATTTAGGGTTAGCAAAAGTGATATCCTTTTGTGGCCAGGAAGAGGACGAATCATGTATTTTTATCTACTCAATATTGATTTTCTATATGGGCAAGTCTAAAACTCTAGAGAGAAATGTAGCAATTTCATGCTTCGTTTTTCCTATCGGGGCTCTAGACAGTAGCTTCCAACCAAATAGAGTTAGTGTTTTATTTTCCCAAACCTGGATTCTGGAGTCAGTATAATCAGAGATAACATTCAATATCCCATTACATCACGTCTGTGATTCCCTTGGTTCCTGCTGTACAAGGGATAGTTCTCTTGCTGCAGCAGGAACCCTATAAGGGGGAAGCATGTATAGACCCCCTTTTTTTTAGGTCCTCTTCTTTTTGCCATATTGTTTCGAGGAAAAGTATACTAAGGCACAATCTTTAAGTTCTGTATTTGGAAGTCTAATGACATAAACCTCATTTTGTATATGTGGGATGTGTAGTAATTTGGTTATCCACTCAACCAATTTCAGTTGGGTTTCTTGATATAATTTATTAATTCCAGGTAATTCAAGGAGATACTCCATTAAAAAGCAGGTACCTACTGTCTGACACCCAGCTCCCCTCAAACATATATAATGGCAGATCTGCTCTACTGTTGAGGAGCATTAAAATTTCTATGCACTTCCTTCTGGTTAAAAAGTTATAGCGCCCCAAATTTGTACCCCCATAAAAACAAAGCCCTGTTTAACATGCCTCCTTTTGTGATGTCAGAAAATGAATACTGAGGGTGCATGTCATTAACTTGTATGTATGCAATATGTCTATGGCATTTAGTACTATTTAGAGGTGCCATGTAGATGAATCAAAGCAGCCACTGGAGTAACAGTCCCTATTTACTGGAGGGGTCACTTTCATTGTTCCAGGTGGCGACTCTAAATAGTACTAAATGTCATTGACAAATGGCACCAATATAGATCTATGGAGCACACACAAGCAGCCTTCATTTTCTGACATCACAAAAGGAGGCATGTCAGACAAGGCGTTGTTTTTATGGGGGTGCAAATATGGGGTGCTATAACTTTTTAACCAGAGGGAAGCATATAGTAATTTTAATGCCCCTCAACAGTAGAGCAGATCTACTATTATATATGTTTGAGGGGAGCTGGGTGCCTGACAGTAGGTACCTGCTCTTTAAGGTCCCTGTCTCTGTTTATTGACAAAAGCTGGAGCTTGTTGGTCCTTAGAATTTGGACCCTCTATATCCCCACCCTTAAATGAAGCACAGGAAGGAACCTTGGTCTCCCCATGACCATAAGAACCAGCATTTTTTATCAGTGATTCACACACAGTTGAGAGACAGAAAGCGGTATCTGGGATACTTTGCCTGCATCATCATTTATCAGCTGCCCTAGTTCATTAACTATATTATGCATGTCTTCCCTTTCTTTTGAATGATCTTCTATAACTTTAGAACAAGTGCAACACTTTTGATCTGACTTCGTTGCTCTAGCTATCCCTTATGTCCTGCCTACTACTTTGTCCTGATCCTTGCCTGGTAGGATTTTTGGGTGCCTTTTCCTTTTTCTTCTTACCCTCTGCCTGTTATTTATTTTACCTTCTTGCTGGCTTTTGAGGGAATCCTCATAATCGGAGGGATCCCTTTGTCTTGAGAATGGCGGGGAAAAGTTAGCCTGAAGTGCTTTGCTCTCTACTTGTCCTTTATCTTTAGTATAGTCCTCAACTGTTGTATTAAGATCTGGGTTCTCATCTTGGGTCTTATTTTTTAAATAGTCCAAGAT
Organism: Neoceratodus forsteri; assembly: GCA_016271365.2. Classification (NCBI taxonomy): domain Eukaryota; kingdom Metazoa; phylum Chordata; order Ceratodontiformes; family Ceratodontidae; genus Neoceratodus; species Neoceratodus forsteri. Next base: position 156,875,181 of record JADMNL010000032.1, on the reverse strand, counting down.
AATTCTATTATAACAAAAACATTGGCCCTGAGACTAATTACTTTTTCCTAATGGACCATAAGTTTTCCAGTATCATAATACTGGTTTAATGGGGATTTTTTATAATTTCTAATGCTTGCTTAGAAAGGGAGGAACAAGATGTAAAGTCTCTCTCACTAGTGAAAACTTCCGTATTGTAAATTATCTCTGTCTCACATGATACATGCTTCACTGGTTTAGGTGGCATGTCCTGTTGCTCACTTTCTGGGGAGAATATCAAGGAAGGGGAGGCAGGGAAGGAATAAATTAGTGAATTTAGTCTAGTAGAAGTTTTTTGTTTCTGTTCTGCCACCAATTTATTTAGGTCCTTCTATAGTATAATTTAGATAATTTATTACCAAATTAAGATTATTGCCAGGTGTGGGTAACTGATCTAGCTTCCTATTTCTCTATGAAACCTCTTCCTCAGAGTAAGAGGGTATCGATATAAAGCTCACATCCTCACAGTGCAAAAATTGAGAATCTGGCTGTTGATCATAATATGTGGTATTTATATATTCTCCTTCTGATTTATAATGTTCAAATAACTTTCCCTTAGTAACAGAACAGGAGATGTTCAGACAGGCAGAAAGCTTTGGTGAGAGTAATCCGTCCTCCACCTCTCCCTCCCTATCCAATTGTGGGTATAGCACTGAAGTCAATGGGATTATTGGGGTCATCATAGCTGATGGGGTAGACTGTTTAATAAAGTTAGTTATTTTAAATTAATTTAATTTATTCATTCCCTTCTCAGTAGTTCCCCTTGAGTGTGTGGACTTAGTACTGGGGGTTTTCTGGCTCCCCCTAAATTTCTGTCTATAGTTAATGTGTCTTTCTTGTCTCTTGGTTTTCTTATACTTTTCTTCTTTTCAGTCCCCTGATATAGATTGGCATCAGGTGAAGAAAGCTTGCCACTTCGTGTGTTAAGCATCTTAATAAGTTTAGTCAACGGTAACAATACAGCAGATGAAGGATGATTACAATAAATACAATATAAATATCAGTATAACTATATAATCAAATGTGTAAGACACACTTAATAAGTCTCCCACAGGTCAAGGTGATAAGATCAATTTCAGGCTGAAATGAGACTAGAAGAGTAAATATAACCCTATGAAGGATTAGAAATCATAACTGTTGTTCAGAAAGCAATTATGCCAGTGGCTATAATAATACCAAATCACTTCAGTAAATATCTGGTTAAAGTGCTTTGAGCAAAAAGTTCTAGGAGTATTTCTCCTTCATGCTAGTATGTTCTAAGTTCTACGTTCCTCAAGGAATAGGTCATAGGCTCAAGGAAGAAGCTCTTTAGCAGATGAGTTGTCCAAATTGTATGTTATTTTAATATATGGATCTTCAATTTAATAGGTCTGTAAAGCATACAAAAAAATCCGGTAATACCCTCAAAGTTTCAGTAATAATAGTATTGTCAATCACTTTTAATAGTACTGTCAATCACTTTTAATAGTATAGTTTTGTGGTGATAATAGTATCATTGCAAGTGCCTGAAAATATACCTTCTGCCCCTCACATCCTAAGTGTGCCTCCTCATTGGCCGCTTTTCCTGTGTGAGCAGGCAGAACAGTTTAAAAAACATGGCAGCTCTTCTCTCGCTTACCGAGAGCGAACTCGATCATCGCGTTTCTCCATTTTTGTTTTATTTTTTCCCTCAGCAAATGAAAATATCTGGTTGATCCTGCCATTCCAGTCATGAAGAGCAGGTAGGATCTGAATTATTAAAAAAATGGGCAGGGGCAGGAACTGTCACGAATGAGCAGGCAGCTCAATGCACAGCGTATGACAGTGTGGTGGTCGACCAGTACAAAGTCAGTTCTCCACTGAAACGGTCAACTGTCCATTACAAACAAATGTCGCATCCATACAGTAGTAGCCAGAGACATTGGCAGCTATTTCCAGATATTTTGTAACATTTCTGAAGAGTTTCTCTCTGCTGCCCCTACTGTGGAAATGCAGAAAGCAGGAGATATTTCTGGAAATATCACCGAAAGTTTGGGAAATATCTGGCAGTGTCTGTGGCTGCTACTGTATATTCAAAAAAATAACTGATAGGTTTTTGTGTCCATTACCAGGGAGTACTGGCATCTCGAGGTTCTGGATGCATTGGAACCTCTCAAGCTTCGCTCTCGAGGTTCATGTGTCCAGAACCTCTCAATGCTATTACTCCCTGGTAATAGACACAAACCTATCATTTATTCTCTTTATATTGTCTTTAATAGGTAGATTTTCTTGTATATACAGTAGCTTAAGGCACACTTATTGAAGACAGATATAAAAGGTAGACATGTTTCATACTATCACCTTCTTTTTGCAGATAGTAGTTCTTTCATGGACACTATGTAAGTGTAGTAAGTGTCCTATACTGTATTTGTAGAAGCATTGTAGGGTCGATATCCCTGACACTAGACCACTCCTCTGAGTGGTTCCCTTACTGAAGATGGGGTGAAACTTCACTAGAAAGGAATTCAAATAATGTGTGTTAAATAGATAAAATCAAGTTAACATTCTGTTTGTTTGTGGATGTAAGTTTTATAACTGCAAATTCTGATTATAATAATCAAACAATCAGAAGGTATCATTAGCTAATAAAAGGTTCAATGGCAGATTAAATGTAATGGCCTTGTACAAATCCTAGGCCATTTATTTTAACTAATTAAGAATAGCCACAGTAGCCGCAGCATTTTTCTTAAAGCAATATATCCCAAATATGCGATTATTAAGTTTACATACAAAAATATAAAAATATATTCTTACCAATAAAATGTATATATTCTGGGTAGGATATTCAGACTGTACCAGGCAGGGGCACAAGCCTGGGCACAGTGCAACTGGGCTGCACCAGGTCAGGGACCAGGCAATATTCAACGGTGCTGCACCATGGCTCAGCACCATTGAATACAGCAGTGAGGGCGCATGCACAGCACACGGCGCAGTGGCACTGCGCCAGCACAAGTGGTAGAAGGGGAGCAGGGTGATGCACCAGCATAAGTGCGGTTGTGCTAGGTGCATCAACCGTGATATTCAGCACCAGGCATGCAAATGAGGCCATTATGCATGCAAGGCACAAATGCAGCCATTTGCAAGTCATTATGGCCCATTTGCATGTGGTGCGCCAATCCCCGGTGACTTGCACCTGGCACCCTGCCAGGCTGCAGCTGTCAGGAACCGACACCCTGCTGCCCCTCAGCGGGCTCCGCTCCCTTTCGCCCGATTGCAGGCATATGTTATATTAAGCCCTGGTGGTCCAGTGGACCGAATCCCATTGCCCAATCGCGGGCATAAGATAATTATCTACCTGGTAGTCCAGTGGAAACCCCTCCAGCACTCAATCATGGGCAGAATGATCAAAGGACACCCTGGTGGTCCAGTGGTACCCCTTCCCCACCTGCCCACTGAGACCCCAACCACCCAGCACCCCTCTAGTCAGTGGCGGTGGCAGCACCCCACCGCATGCTGCCCAGCCACCTGCTGAGCTGACGCTAGCACGGTAGGGTCTGCGGCACCTGTTGGTCCTACCTGGAGCAATGGGAAGCGAACCATACTATACTACCTGAGCCCAAATTGAGAATGAACAATTCACATTTTGAGCCCGTATCCCACTATGATCTACACACCCATTACTGGCCCAATGTGACAAACCAATAGGCACACGACCCTACTATGCGCTGTCAGTCAGCAGGTGGGGCTGGGCAGCTGTGGGTGAAGTGCTACAGCCCCGCTGAAAGTGCAGGATGGTGAAGAGTGTCTCAGTAGGTGGGTAGGGAGGGTACCACTGGACCAACAAGATACCGCTGATCATTCCGCCCATGAACAGGCACCAGGGGCTTCCACTGGACTACCGGGAAATGATATCATATGCCCATGATTGGGTGATGGGATCAATCCACTGGGCCACCATGGATGATAAGGCAGAGGCCCATGAATGGGCAAGGGGGCACGACACCCCCTGGGCAGGGGGCATGTGGCCCGTGTCATGGGTGGTCGGGTGGCCACCCACAGCAGGTGGCTGCCATATTGCACCTTGCAATATGGTAGCTCACCTGTGGGTGGCCAGGACTTGTTCCTGGTTTCGCCAGGCACAACCTTTCGCCCCCCTGAGCCGTGCAAGGTGGGTATGTTTGCTTAGGTTTTTGTCTGGACTTACTGTCCTATTTTATCTTTTATGTTTGAGATATATATGAAAGTGTGAAATGTCAGTATCAAGTATTTTTAGAAAGGAATTTATTCTGAGAGTGTACTTGACATTTTTCAACCATATAGATTAAAGATATTTTATAATTCATTGTTTGGAATGTTAAGCTAATTTTGTTTTTGAATTCATAGAGATTTCTTGCATTAAGGGTAGATATGAGAATTTAATCAATAATTTAGTAACCCTTTTATGCACATATTTCTTTAAGTAGAGTTGAATTTATAAGGTAGTTAGCATTGCCATTTCAATTAAGATGTGAGCACTGATTTGTTTGATAAGGTTTGGTTTCACTTAACCCCCTTGAAGACTGTTGTGGTAGAGGCGCTAGGGGCTACCACATTCCACGTTCTGTATTCTTGCAATTTTGTACTCACCTTTGCAGTAAAAACATTTACTAACTGGCAGATTTGTTTCCTGTGTGCCTTGCACACCACGCATCTTTGGATTGTTTTGGTTTGTGGAGGTTGGCTGCCTCGCTGGTGGTGCTTGCAGATGATTATTTTGTTGGAGTGCAGAGGAGTTCTGTTTGTGTGTTTGGAAGGTGCTATTTCATCTGCAGTTCACACTCGCTGAGGGATCGGCGTTTTAGTCCGGTGGAACACTGTTTATTTGATACAGAACCAGAGACTGTAATCAAGCATTGGAATACTTTTTTTCTCTGAATTTCCAGTCGTGTACTATGTCTTATTTGAACATGGCAACTACATCAACAAGACAGGACAGCGCTGATTACAATTGGGAAGAAACCAACATTGATTCTTTGGAAACTCGTCGCATCAGGTTACTCAGTAAGTTAAACATCACAGAAAGTTCAGACATTGGTGCTAGAAAAGACATTAAGGAAGCATTCATTAATCCAGAGAAGCTGTTGATAAAAGAATTAGAATTATCGTACAACATAAGCACCCTAGATGAGTATTTAGACCGCGGCCAAGCACCAAGGGGTTTCCGAATTAACATTACCCCTTCTTGCGGTATTGAGAACTTTCAATTCAAAGATGAATGGATTAAAGCCGCGTGTGATTGCTCGAAAGTTTTCATTGAGCTATTGTTAAGAGATGACTTGAGTAAATTCAAAAACGTAACCACTGAGCTTAACCAAGCTAAGGAAGTAACTGTTAAATTGAAGGCTTCCAAAGAATATTCAGAGTTTAATGAGCAACTTAAGAGACAAATTCTAAAATATAAACAAGATCTAATAAACAGGAAAAGTACTAAGTTACAGAGAGATCAAAATGATTACAATAGAGGTGACATCCTAAAATGGAACAAACCTCGCCCTTTGAGCTGTGGGAGATCGAGAGTAAGATTTCAAACATGTAATAGTAACGATCAAGGTCCAGTGAAACAAACAGCAGCAGGTGTTAATGACAACGCAAGATCGGGCCACCTTTTTCAGAGAAGACAGGATACAAGGGACAAAGAAAAAGGAAACGAAAAACAAGGAGAGGCTGCAGAGGGTGCAGGAAAACATGCAGGAATAGAGAGACCCTTGAGGGAACGCAAGAAAACTCCAACTTACAGATATTGAATTTGTCCCACCTTACTCTGACTGCAGATCAAGAAAAAGTACTCAGGAGAGGTTTAAGCTTTATACCTACACCAGGAATTAATGAATTTTCAGTAATCTTGGACCTCAAGGAATTTTTTAGGAAACTCCATCTGAAATTGCATTTTTTGAGAGAAAATAATGGTGAATCATCCGATTTAGACTCTGCCAATATGGGTTTTACATCCGACATGCAGCTTGAAGACATAGACTTACTCCTACATGAGATGGAGAGCAATACTGGTAATGATGGAACAACTTCTAATATTGCAGGATGAGCAGATTGAGCTGACGCTATGTGAAACAAATGTTTCTGAATTGACTAGTAGTGATTCTAGCATCTTACAAGCTTTAGAGGAAATGTTTAATGAAGCACGTATGTTAGAATGTGAACAAATGTTAAATAGAAATGGTTTAGGCATATTAGGGGCGAGTACTAATGTTAAAAACATTAGAAAAAAATTATTCAGACCTAAATCTACTTTCTGCCCTAAAACTTACAATGCAGTGTTAGAGACTTACGAGAGAACAGTTACTGGTCAAGTCAGGGACTTAATTAAATCACATACCAGGATACCGCATTACATTACCAATCAGGAAAGAAATGCTTTGGCAGATCTATCTCAAGACACCAGTATCATCATTAAACCATCAGACAAAGGCGGGAATATTGTAATTTTAGATGGGGACCACTATAGAGAGATTGTGAGAGACCTCCTAGAAAATAAGATGCATTATAAATGGTTACTAGGTAATCCAATTATGCATCAGAAAAAAGTCTTGACATCAATTCTCTCAGAGGCAACCAGAACAGGTAGTATTACTGAAGCTGAATATGGATTTTTATGGGAGGAATTTCCAATTACCCCTAGTTTTTACATTTTACCCAAAATTCACAAAAATAAAGAAAGGCCCCCGGGCCACCCCATTGTTTCAGGGGTGGGTTTCCTTATGCAGATTCTAGGGAAATTCATTGATTTTTTTCTGCAATTGGATGTGACTACATTAGAATCTTATATAAGGGACACCACAGATTTATTAGAAAAATTAGATGGTTTCGAGTGGAATTCAAAGTACAAATGGCTTGGGACAGATGTAGAATCACTCTATACTTCCATTAAACACGAGCATGGACTAGCGGCAGAGGAATTCTTTCTTTGAGACAAACCAGCTGATTCAGGAATCCCAGTGAAATTCTTACTGGAAGCATTAGAATTTATTCTTAAAAATAATGTATTTGAATTCGAAGGTAATTTCTACCAACAAGCATGTGGCATGGCGATGGGTGCAGCGATGACACCATGTTACGTTAATTTATTTTTGGGTAAATGGGAAAGGGACTTTGTGAGGAATCCTTTTATAAATCCTTATTTTAAGAACATTAAATAGTGGTTTCGTTTTATAGAAGATATACTGTGTATTTGGGATGGTAGCACTGCAGAAGCCGAAGCTTTCATTAGGTGGCTTAATGAGAATGAGCCAAACTTGCGGTTTTCATATAATTTGGATGATCAAATGCTTAATTTTCTAGATCTTGAATTGTTTCTTGACACAGCTGCTAATGGAGGCTTGAGAATTCAGACCAAAACTTACAGAAAGTCCACTGCCACTAATTCTGTTTTGCATTCTTTAAGTGCTCATCCCCCTAATTTAAAGAAACCGATTCCTTATGGTCAGTTATTGAGGCTAAGGAGAAACTGTAGTCAGGAGAATGATTTTGAGTCTCAGGCAGAAGAATTAATAGGGATATTTGAACAGAGGTGATATAACAGAACAACTGTATTAAAAACAAAAGAAAAAGTGGCCAACATCACCAGAAATTCACTCTTTGGTCAAGTAATAAGGGCAAAACCTCAAAATGTACAATGTACTTTTGTAACAGAATATAACCATCTTGCAGGACAGATTGGTAACATTGTTTTTAAGAACTGGCCCATCTTGAATAGTGATGAGAATGTAAGTTCTGCAGTGGGATCAAATCCAAGAGTGACATTTCGTAGGGGAAAAAATATTAAAGACAAACTGGTTCACACACACTCCAAGCAAACGAGCACTTTAAATACAAAACAGACATGGCTTCCACAGAGAACAAAGGGTTTTCATAAGTGCAAAATATGTAATATATGCAAATTTGGATTAGAAGGAGACAGTTTTATACATCCCAGTAAACCAGAGGTAACAGTAGAGATCCATGATCTCATTACTTGTGACACCACACATGTAGTTTATGCTCTTTGGTATGATTGTGGTCTTGTTTACATAGACAAAATGGTAAGACCACTTAAACAATGCATACAAGAGCACGTGAGATCGATTGTCAATGCCAGGAATGATACCCCCGTAGGTACACACTTTTTTGAGCATCACAATTCGAAACCGGAATACTTGAAATTTCAGGGTATCGACTGTGCATTATTTAACACATGGGGTGGTGATAGAGCAAACAAATTGCTACAAAAAGAGAGTATGTGGATTTTTAAATTGGATACTGTGAAACCCAAAGGTCTAAATTACAACTGGGATCTTAAGCCTTTCTTACACAAAAGGAGATACTAATTTGCAGATATATTTGCGTTGATAATAAATGCTAATGTGACAGTATAATTAGCATGTTTTTTCTTTCTCTTTCTCTCTCTCTCTCTCAGGTGTCACTAGACCCATTTTTGCTGGGCTCCTACCTACCCAGTTGGCACTTGCCAGTATGGAGTGTGGCATACTAACTACTTGTTAGGCCCAGGATTTGGAATTTCCTAGGATGTGGATGAGTGACATTTCTCTCTAAATTCTTTAATCTATATTTTTCTATCTACACTTAGATTTCCCTTAAGGAACGTTCTCTTAATAAGATTTTGCTTAAGTCTTTGTCTGGACTTACTGTCCTATTTTATCTTTTATGGTTGAGATATATATGAAAGTGTGAAATGTCAGTATCAAGTATTTTTAGAAAGGAATTTATTCTGAGAGTGTACTTGACATTTTTCAACCTTATAGATTAAAGATATTTTATAATTCATTGTTTGGAATGTTAAGCTAATTTTGTTTTTGAATTCATAGAGATTTCTTGCATTAAGGGTAGATATGAGAATTTAATTAATAATTTAGTAACCCTTTTATGCACATATTTCTTTAAGTAGAGTGAATTTATAAGGTAATTCGCATTGCCATTTCAATTATGACATAAGCACTGATTTGTTTGATAAGGTTTGGTTTCACTTATGTGTCTTAACCCCCTTGAAGACTGTTGTGGTTGAGGCGCTAGGGGCTACCACATTCCATGTTCTGTATTCTTGCAATTTTGTACTCACCTTTGCAGTAAAAACATTTGCTAACTGTCAGATTTGTTTCCTGTGTTCCTTTCACACCACGCATCTTTGCACTGTTTTGGTTTGTGGAGGTTGGCCACCTCGTTGGTAGTGCTTGCAGACGACTATTTTGTTGGAGCACAGAGGAGTTCTGTTTGTGTGTTTGCAAGGTGGGTATGTGCCAGCATATGCGCCACACATCCCGGGCTGAATATCGGGATGTACCACATATCATAGGCATGCCCCCACCTTCGCCGCATACATCACTGTTGTGCCCGGCACGTCGAGGGTTGCAACGGCGCAACCTGCCCATTGATAGCCAGCTGGGGTGCATCGGTGGGTTGCCATGGTGCAACCCTGTTGCACCATCTAAACCCTTTTTGAATATCCCACCCTCTATGTACTTACTTTCCAGAGATATAAAAGAGGGTACAAACACGGGTGTTCTCAACGCAATGTTTGGCAATGGATTTTCTTTTTTTTTGTATAATATTTTTATTATTTTATCTTTAGGTAAAACAGACATTCCAAGATTCACATACTCTAAAGTTACAACAATCATATGACATATATTATTTGCAGCTATCAGTCCACTTTTGAAAGTCTTTAATGCTGGCCCCAAAATCCAGTCTTTGGCCAGCCCTCTATAAAAAAATAATTAAATGTCCATTTGTAGTGAGACTGTATAATCAGTTACGAATAGAGTTGTGAGCTCTGTCAACATATTAGATTCAGTAACCAAATTAAAATGAACAAAATCATACAAATAAACTTTTAAGAATTACAACAGTAAAATTGCAACCTATTTCATATGTGTGCAACACCAATATTAACTTAGACTTACTAAATGCTATTGCAAAGGCTACAGCTCTTTCCCATATAATGGAGCTATGAATGACAAATAGTATTTTCATACCTTTCATACCATAAATTTCATTTTCAGCAGTGTCAGTGGCTCAGTAGGTAGCTCACTTGCCTCTGAGGCCGGGAGATCAGAGGGCTGTGGGTTCAGTTCCCACATCTGGCACTTGGGTTAATATCCCAGTACTGACACTGTAGTGCAGCATGAGAGGGGTACTGCACTTCTGAGGTGCTATCTTTCGGATGAGACATTAAACTGAGGTCCCATCTGCCTGGATTGGTGGTAGTTCAGGTGGAAGTTAAAGATCCCATAGCACTTATCAAAAAAAAAGAGTAGGGGAATTTCCCCGGCACCTTGGCCAAATTTCCCTCATTCACTAAAAATACCACCAACAGCTTAATCTGGTTCAAGGTCAGTTGGCATTCATCTGTATCCCCCTCCCCCCGGGTCATGCCTGAAAATAGGCAGGATTTGTCTAGTGCACTTACCAGGTCAACAAAAACTCCATAAATAAATAAATACCCCCTTTATTCAAACTACTCCTCCAAAGCACTCTGAGAAAATTAATAACTCTGCAGGAGTAAATGCAGCTATGCATTGAGTCCATAGCCTAGAAAACTGATCCACCTTTCCCTTCAATGCAAAAGTTAATCTTTCCATTGCCAGAGTGGACTGCATCAAGGTTCTCCACATAGATATTGTGGGTAATGCACATGAAACCCACTTATTTAATATGATTTGTAACATGGCAAACAACATAAACAGCAAATATGTTAACATGATTGGACAAATTAATCACTGGTAATGCCGGTCCAACTTTTAATCATGGGGTCACCGGGTCTAGCTCTAGCACCACTAGCTGTAACAGCAGCAAATGCAGTATAGCCCACAAAGCAGCAGACCACAGAATACACATCACGGCGAAGATGCAGGATCTCACTGCACCAACAAAAAGCCGAACAGTTCCAGCAAACAGAACTGGAAAAATGGAAACAACAGCAACGCAAGTATTCCCATGTTACAAGTGCATTAATGCCCTCTGGAGTCGGCTTCTACTGGGGTATTAATGCATGGTTGGGTGGTTGTAGGCACTCGGCCAAGGCCTCAAGCCACAACCCCCCCCAACCATGCATACATTCCCCAGTAGAAGCCTCCTTCATCGGGCATTAATGCTTACTTGTCTAGCTAAAATAAGCAATACCCTCACCCATCATGGATTCATGCACCCTTCACCCTGTCCCTTAGTCCAAAAAGCAGGGACAGTGGGGAGATTTCCAGAGATTTGCCCCACATTCTACCTACTTCTCTCCTTATCTGGTCCCAATAATTCTATAAAATTTTACTTCCCCAAAAACAGTGGAGATAAGTACCCTTTTCCTTCGTACATCTACCACACATTGGAGAGATGTTAGGATGATATTTATTGACCCTAACTGGGGGATAAAAAAGATAGTGGAGAAACCTATACTGTGCCTCTTTAAGTTTGTTGCAAGTTAGCAGGCCCATATGAGAGAGCCCTATTTGCTCCCAAGTTTCATCAGCCAAATCAGACCCAAGGTCCCTTCCCCATTTTACTCTGCTGGCCAAGGCCGGTTCACAAAACACTGCCTATCTAATTTTGCCACTCTCCCAATAAGACCCTTTTCATTACTGCTAGCATCTCTAATTTTTTTTTCTATTTGTAAAATCCTTTCCCCTCTGGAGGCATGTGCCATAATTATTCCCCCCATAATGCCTGACTTGGAAATAGCGATATATATGTGAGTTTGGTAAGTGTAGGTTTCTTTTAATAGTCTCAAAGGTAAAAGCTCTGTCTTTCCCCAATAGATCTCCTAGAGAGTTAATCCCTCTGGTTTCCCAAATAACAAATCCCGCATCCTCCCATCCCAGTAGAAACTCTGGGTTTCTAGCTATTGGCACCACGGCTGTATTACTGCCCAATACATTGCCTCTCTTCTTAAAACTTCTCCAAGCCTCTAGAATTGCCAGTACTGAAGGATTAGGGAATGGTAGCTGGACAAAAGCCCCATCCCTTCCAGGTGCCAGGTATACTGAAAGGCGACCCGGGCACCCGTCTTGTTCCAAATCAAGCCAGGAAGCAGCCTCCCCCTGTGCAACCCAGTTATTTATGTACCTAAATTGAACCGAGAGAAAATATCCTTTCTTATCCGGGAATTCCATGCCACCCTTTTCTTTAGCTGCCTTGAGTCTATTCAGAGCCATCCTCGGTCTACCCCTTTCCAGATAAAATTAGTGAAACTCCTATCCAGTTTTTTTAAATCTTTCTTAGACGGGCTAAATGGCATCATCTGCATTATGTATAGCAATCTGTGCAGTAAATTCATTTTTATAAGGCTAATTCTTCCAATCCATTATATCGGCAAACCATTCCATCTTAACATGTCTTCCTGTACCCACTTTATAATAGAAGAGTAATTAAGTTCATATAGTTTTTTGAGGTCCCTTCCTACTTTTAATCCCAGATACGTGAGGCAATGTCTCACCGCTCTCAATCCCCAAGTAGTCTTCCCTCTATAATTGGCTTCCTTGTCCAGGTACATAAACTCAGGCTTACTAAGATTAAGTTTGTAACCAGAAAAAACAGAAAACTCCTTTACAAGCCTCAATAGGGCAGGAACTGAAGACTCCAGCTTAGTTAAATAGAAAATTAAATCATCCACATATCAAAATATGCGGTGTTGGACACCATTACGTATGCCAATACCCTGTATCGAATCACTTTCCCTCACCAAACACGCTAGGGGTTCTATCGCCATAGCAAACAGGATGGAGGAGAGGGGACATACCTGTCTCATGCCCCTAAAAAGCTGGAAGTCTATCGATGGACCACCATTCACTAGCACTCTTGCCATGGGCTTATGATATAAAAGTTTTACCAATTTAATAAAATCAGTCCCTACCCCAAATCTTTGTAAGACCTCGAAAAGGTATGCCCACTCGATTCTATCGAATGCCTTTTGGGCATCCATTGATAATAGACAAGCTTTTCCTGGGTATTTAGACCCCCACCATACCATATTCAGAAGTCTTCTAATATTATGGTATGACATCTGCCCCTTAATGAAGCCTGTCTGATCAGGATGGATAATCAAGGGTAATAAAGATTCCAAGCATAAAGCCAACACTTTAGCTATGATTTTACAATCGTAGTTAAGTAAAGATATAGGTATGTATGATGCACAATCCGAACTATCTTTATCTGGCTTCAGCAATAAATGGATATTAGCCAGGGAGCACGAGGCTAGAAGTTCCCCCTTCCCCCACCTCTTTTATCATGCTGCTCATGGGTCCAGCTATCACATATTTTAACAATTTTTAGTATTCCACCCCAAACCCATCTGATCCCCCTGCCTTCCCTGATTTTAGCCCAGATATTGCTCGCTTAATTTCTGCTTCAGAGGCCTCTGCCCCCAGACCGAGAGCTTGGTCTTCAGATAATTTTGGAAGTCTACATTTGTCCAGAAATAGCTTTGCTTCTTCCTCGGTGCCTGCGCATTCTGCCCTGTACAAATTTGAGTGGAATTCTCTGAATATCCCTTGAATTTCACCCTCCTGAGTTGTGATGCGATTATCTCTATCCTTAATGGACACAATATTGCTGGGGACCCTCCTTCCCTTCATCAAATGAACCAGCAAAGGGCCCAGTTTGTTACCCCATTCATAGATATGCTGTCTGGGAAACATCAAATTATATTGTGCTAAGCCATTCATAGTCTCATTAATAGCCTCCCGAGCCATTGTCAACTGCTGCCTATCATCAGCCTTGTTGTCCTGTAGGACTTTAATTTCTAATTCTTTGATCACTTTCTCAAGGTTATTAATTTTTAACCTTCTCTCTCTTTTCATTTTTGCTGTATAACTAATTATAGCTCTCCTCATTACTGCTTTACCCGCTTCCTGTACAAGGCCTTTCAAGGGAACCGAGTCCTTATTAGTGGCCCAATACTCTTCCCATGAGGATTTAATTAATTCTCTAAACTCCTCTTGACATAACAAATATGTGGGGACCCTCCATTGACCAAGTCTCCTTTCAACAGCAAGCCCCCCCTAAATTCAGTTGTACCATTGCATGTGAAACATCTTTGACCCTGGTAAACAAATCTTTTGCAATGAATATGTGATCCAGTTTGGACCATGAATCATGTGGTATGGAGTGAAATGTAAATTCACTAAGCCCCAGATATAACGTGCACCAGCTATCTATCATATCAAGCTCCTGCAGACCCATCGCCCAGACCTTGGTAGTCCGATTTTGTTTTCTACCTGTTCCTTTATAATCCATTGCCCAATCTATGATGCAATTGAACCCCCCCCCAATATAAGACCAGGAAATTGCTCCCTATGTAAAACATCCAACACACCTTGAAAAAAATTAGGGTCATAGACTGCCAGAGCATAGATGTTCCCAAAAGTGATCTTACAGCCTCGTATTCTGCTCCTCACAAACACATAACCCCCCTCTTTATTATCCCTAACTACCTACAGCACCTCCAAAGGAAAGTTTTTATTTACCAAAATTGCCACTCCCCTTTTGTGCGAAGAGTAAGAGGCAGCATGGCATGAACCCATCCAACTTCCCACCAACTTATTTTGTAACATGGCAAACAACATAAACAGCAAACACGGTAACATGATTGGACAAACTGCAGCACATGATCAAAGTTGGAGCGGGGATTATTCACTGGTAATGCCCGTTCCAACTATTAATCACAGGGTCACTGGGTCAGGCTCTAGCACCATTAGCTGTCACAGCAGCAAACGCAGCATAGCCCACAAAGCAGCAGACCACAGAATACACATTGCGATGAAGATGCAGGATCTCACCACGCCGACAAAAAAAGAACAGTTCCAGCGAACAGAACTGGAAAAATGGAAACAACAACGCAAGTACTCCCATGTTACAAGCACATTAATGCCCTCCAGAGTCAGCTTTTACTGAGGAATTAATGCATGGTTGGGTGGTTGTAGGCACTCAGCCAAGGTCTTGTGCCACAACCCCCCCAACCATGCATTAATTCCCCAGTAGAAGCCTCCGTCGTTGGGCATTAATGCTTACATGCTCTTTGAGAAGGAGGTGTGTCTCCTGGAGCATTGCTACTCATGCCTTTCACCTTTTCAGAGCAGCTAGAATTTTAGATCTCTTGATAGGGGTATTAATACTCTTAATCTTCCAAGACTCCTTTAATGTTCCAAGATATTATCACATCCTCTAATCCATTCATTATCATGTCACCCCATGGGTATCAACATCCCGCCCATAATACATTCTATATTCGCCACTCATCAGCTGCAACATATTTAGGTTGCTTTGAATAAACAAATAAAAACATCATAACTGTAAAACATTAATTTTCCCCAACTCTGAACAGTACCAAATCCCTCTGCCTTCCTCCCTCCCTTACCAAACATTCCCAACCATAAACTTTTAATCTTTTGATTGTTTCTACTTCCAGTCTTCCTAGAACGAACAGCCCATCTGGATGACATGTTCTGCATACCCAAAATACCTAACACGCAAAGCTCCCTTTCCTCCTCCTCCTCCCCCCGCACTTATTAGCCCTCTATTTTTAACAAAGCAGCCCTTTAGAAAGACAGTGTAGCCTGAGCTTCCAACTCAAACAACTATAGGATCTCCGCGTCATTAGGCTACTTCCCGCTGTAGGCTATCCGCTCCGTCCTGCGGCTCCATGAAGGTGGCTGTAGGCCTCTCCCTCCCCCACATGCCACTATATTCGGCATTTTAATTTCCCATCCTTCCCCACATATTTACACACTTCCTGTGTTAGGCACATAGGTATTACCATCATACCCTTGCCTGTAAACTCAGTGTGTGCTTCAAATGTCCCTATCCCAGCTTTCATTTCTTTATTTTGCACATCTAGGTGAGTCTCAAGTAAGCATGTTATGGAGGCATCCCCACAGCCCCAAAGGAAAACCCTGCCCTCCATGCAACTTCATAAGTCAGGACTTATAGAATAACAAGCAGAAATACAGAGAGTCACTAACTGAATCATTTTTCTTTGCTCTTTTTTGTCCCATTCCTGGATAAACAATTTTAATTTGGGTGGCTCTCAGAATGAGTACATTGCCCCTTCAATGCACACTCTGTCACCGGGTAGGCAAGGAAAAATTCAATATTCCGCTCCCTCAGCATATTCATGACTTCATTGAAGGCCTGGTGCTTTTTCTGCATGTGTTGCGACAAATCTTGAGATAGAGTTAACCTGCATCCTTCGTAGATTCATTCCTTCTTGGCTCTGTATGCTGACGTGAACTCCTGCCGGTCTTGAAAATGATGTAGATGGAAAATTATCTGCCTGGGTGGCTGCCCATATGGTGGTCACGGTGCAAGCACCCTGTGTGCCCTCTTCAAATTCAAAGCACCATTTTTGACTTGCATTCCCAGGATTTTCGGTAGGATTTTAGAGCAAAATTCAAGGGCACTTATACCCTCCTTTCCTTCTGCCAGCCCACGTAGTCGCAAGTTACTCCTTCAATTGTAGTTTTCTTGATAGTCCACCATTTCTTTTAGGTGGTCTACTTCCTTCTCCAGGGCTAAGACTCTCTCTGACAAGTTATGTAGAGCATCTTCAACATTAGAGACCCTCTGCTCCACCTCCAGCAGTCGCTTTGTATTTTCTCCAACTTCTGAGGTAACTGAAGTAATTTTAGCTTCAAAAGTATCCAACCACAGTCCCAGCCCCTGCAGAACCTGATCCCCTACAGTATGGCTTATCACTGCATTTTCGGCTGCCGACCACGAGATAGGCCCCAACGTGGATGCACTTGCTGCAGCTCCTAGGCCCGACTTTTCATTAAAGATTTTTTGCCATATTCCTCATTGATTTACCTGGCACCAAATATTCCTCCAAGCTCACCAATGTTAGTACAAACTGCCGGGATAAGAAAAACTTAGATACACCTTGTTAAATAGCTATTTGTATTTTAAAAGGTGCGGCGGTACGGAGATTTGCATCCGCTCTAGTTACTGCTCACTTGCATCCCCGGCAATGGATTTTCTAATGTTCTGTGGCACACAGTTCTGTAACAGCAATTAGCCAGTGGACAAAAATGCTCAATTTAGCTAATGCAAAAAGCTTGAGCTAAAAAATAAGCTCAAACAGCTAGAGCAGAACTTAAACAAAATCAGAAGTGCTTGAAAGGAGTACAAGAAAAGCATAAAGCTTTTAGCACAGTGCCAAAGCACAGAGCCTTTAACTCAAGCAGCAAGTGTGTAAAAATTGTGAATTTAGACACAAGAATGTCACACATGCATATTTGTATCCAGGAATCAGATCTGTGGTTTCCTTAGTTACCAGATCACCCGAGGTCAATTCCGTGCTTCGCTGAAAAGCAGTTGATAAATTAATAAGATATTTAAACATATGGGATGTAAGGGGTATAGGGATGTAGAAATGTATTTTATACACACAGCCTAGGAGTAATAGTTATAATAGTTAATATAGCTAAAACAGGAGGTTTCCTGTGTGAAAAACTTATCACAATAGAGTCCGTATGCCAGACAGCAAAACCATACAGAGAAAGAAAAAAAAATTAAATATCCCAGTGCAAACACCCACCACAAAGCAAGATCACCAGAATAACATTAAATGGTCTGAAGTGAGCAACTGGTTAATATAATAGCATAAAAGCAACACTATTTAAGTGCTTATCCTTGTGTTTCCTATTTGTTCTTTCCTTCGTAGATGATTTTACTCGTCATCCTTGTTATAGTTTACAAAGCTGTCTCCTTTTTCCCTTTTGTAAATACTTTCTGTTAATGCCAAATGTTCCCACAGTTTCAGCCTTGTTCCTTGGGCGCCCAGTGTCCTTTAGCCATTATCCTCCTTGCTCCCAGCTCACTGGAGCAGGCTTGAGCCTTTCCGAAGGGCCCCATGTGTTCTTCCATCCAACCTTCACTGGCAGTTTTCCTCCTGGGGAAACACAAGAGCACGCCTGAACCAATTTGCCTGCTAGTGCTTAACACAAGCTGTACTGGAAAGTTTTGTTAAATTAAGACAACAGTGGTATACCTTATAAAGGCATGAAATAAGTCTTTAACAGAACCTGCTATCCTGAGTAGATCATGTGATGCTTCTGTGAGACTAGCAGCTCTGGGAACTAGCTCCCATTTAATTCCTCCAGTATTAACTTAAATATAAGTCTTTGGACGGGATTCAACCTCCTTTAAGAAGTAACACAATTTCAATGGACATCCGTAGTGTTTCTGGCAACTTGGGGAGTCTTCAGACCGAGAGCAACCTAATTAACTTCTATTGCGAAAACTAGGGCCTAACAACATCATGGAGGCTGAAATGCGCCAGGCGCTCCTGTGGTATACACCCCTACAAACCCCAGAGAAGGGACCGAAAAGATCCAAAGGCCAGACTGGTGGTCCGCAAAGGCTCTTGCATCCACAATGTCTCAATCAGTGCCGACTCCGCTATCAGAGCAAAAATTTCTAGAGGAGCTACAACCATTCAAGCTCGCCCTGCTAGATATCACTGCTGAAATAAAATCTCTCAGAAGGGAGTTTTCCAACACCAATCGGGCTATCTCTGATGTCTCCGCCTGCACCACATCGCTGGAGAGCTGGAACGGCAAAATTGAGCCCGAAGTTGTGACCCTAAGGCAGCGACTGCACAAAGTTGAGTCCAAGCTAGAGGACCTGGAAGGCCGAAGCAGGAGGAATAATATTGTTATCTTCAGCCTTCCGGAAGAAGCTGAAGGACCTTCTCGCATTCTATTCTTCCAAAAATTACTCACTAAAATAGCTGGAAACTCTCCAAATAATTCCTCATACATAATAGAGAGGGCCCATCAGTCGCTGCGCCCCAAACCTGCGAGTGGTAAACCCCCGAGACCAGTTATCATCAAGCTTTTAAATTACCTTGATAAGGCTCATATTTTGGATCAAGTCAGAAGTTTGCAGCAGGTTCTTTGGGAGGGCCAGCAGCTACACCTAGCGAAGGACCTCCCGGCTACAGTGTGACAATGCCAAGCAGAATACCATCCTCTGGTATCGAAATTGATAGCTGCAGGCATCAAGTACAAAGTTCAGTATCCCTCCAGATCGATGGTCCTACACGCTGACACCTGGCATTCCTACGATACAGCACAACTAGCTACCCCTGCGCTGCACACAATGTATCCTGACCTGTTCCCTGCCCGTTGAAGAGTCACGGAGAACTTGCCTTAGCATGTGCTTCTCCATCGTAGAGGGACTGTTAGTACATGGGCATATTCGAGGAATCCACATGGAGAGTTTCGTTTAAGGGATCGCTGGAAGACGCCGAAATCTCTTGTACTGTAGAGGACTGGGTTCATAGTCTCCTACCTGCAATAGTCTAGCTGGAACAAACGCTATCAGATGCTCGTTGATTTTTTTGGGCTTTCTTTTTTAAATATGTCCCTTTCTCCCTTCCGGGGGGGTTTTCTTTCCCTTTTTTCTACAGCTCTAGCACAAGGAAGGTTGAATACCTGACAAGCCGCCAATTGGCATATCGCTGCTGCTATCAATATAAGTCTGAATTAAGACTTCCCTCTCCCCCTTTCTATTTATTTTTTTCTGTCCCCTTGGTTAAAGGGTATTACTTAGGGAGGGCACATGAGGGCAGCATAACTTTGCATTAAATGTCTGATGCATTGGCAGTCACTCGTAGTAACTCCCACACATTTTTAGTTGGCTGAATATTTTAAGCCATCTTTATGTGGCCATACTAAAGGTACTTAATTAAGCTACTTCTGGCAGACAATTGTATTGCAATAGCAGTTGCACAGTAACTGGTAATACTATTCCTTTACTACCATGTACTGGTGCAGGGTGAGATGGGAGTCCACAAGGGTGTTCAGGGTTAGAATCTGGAAGCTATTATCATTATTGCTCATGGTCTTAAGACTGTTGAAAACTCTAGCCTTCGATTTTATTTTTTCTTTCCAGTATATAATCCACCTTGATGTGGAAGGAAGAAAGTGGGTGAGGGGGAGGAAAAGGAATGGGGACGGGGATAAATTAGTAAGTTTGTTCTTGAGGGAGGGTAGCATTCTCCTGTTTCATTTTCTTACATTTACAATATATTACAAAATGGGGTATTGGGTTAAGGGGGACTGGCTGTTTTTGAATATAGTGTTTATTACCGAGGGGTGTTGTGGGGTGGTCACTTAGTAATCATGGAACATCCTACTGGGTACGTGTCTTTCTTGAGGATGACTTAAGGATACAGAACTATTATCAACACCTTGTTTGGCTATGACAGCAGCACTAAAGTTTTGTTCCTGGAATGTTAAAGGTGCTCAATCTCCCACTAAAAGAGCCAAGATTCTGTTACATCTCAATAAACTCAATACTGATGTAGCCTTTATCCAGGAGACTCATTTGCCCAATTCACAAATTCTCAGCTTAAGAAGAACATGGGTGGGATATACACTCGGAGCTGGATTGGACACCCGTAAATGTGGAGTCACGGTACTAATTGCATGTTGTATACCTTTTCGGCTGCTCCAGTCGATATGCAACCCCCAAGGTAGATACATATTGCTGAGAGCCATTTTAGGCCAAACTGAAATTATATTGGGTTCAGTCTATGGACCAGTTGGGGACGATCCTCAATTCTTTACAAGTCTTATGACTAGTTTGGCCTCCTGGTCTAATCTCCCTATACTACTCAGTGGAGACTGGAACTTAGTCCTTTGTGAAACATTGGATAGGTCCAAAACTAGACACATCCCTTCTATCCCTGCACAATTAGCTCTTAAAGATTTTATGAACACTATGGGCCTTGCTGATCCATGGAGGACCCTTTTTCCTTCTACTCGAGATTACCCATTTCATTCCCTGCCCCATAACACATTTTCAAGAATTGACTTCTTTCTGTTGGGGATTGAGCATCTAGCGAGGGTTCAAAGTTGTGCCTACCACTCTAAAGTGATCTCTGATCATCACCCAACTCTTTTGCAGTGGTCCATGCCTTCCTCAGTTGAACAAGACAAAGTTTGGAGGTTTAACCCTCAATTATTAAGGTCCCAGAATTTAGGTGACCTTCTTCAAAAGTATATAGAAAATTTTCACAAGTTTAATGCCCCTTCTATGCCGAAGTTAAATGCACTATGGGGTGCCCTGAAATGTTCACTAAGAGGAGAAATTATTCGTTTGGCTTCCATTAGAAAAAAGAAAATCTCATCAAAATCCTCCTTACTCCTACAACAAATTAGAGTTTTAGAACAATCCTTATCTTCCCAATTGCACCCCACGGAATTTGAAAAACTAGAAAGCCTTCAATTCCGATACAATATTCTTCTTGGTGATAAGGTTGAGCATCTCCACTTTAAATCAAAAGTTACCTATTTTGAACAAGGGGGTAAGGCAAGGAAACTCTTAGCCTTAAGGCTTAGGGCACAAGTAACAGATAGGATAGTAGCAACCATTCAAGATCCAGTAGGCAGTTTTCATACTACACCCAAGGAGATTGTTTCACATTTTAAATCCTATTACCAATCTCTTTATTCATGTCCCCCTCTATCCTTTAATAATACCACACTAGATCTTTTTTTACAAGACATAGACCTTCCATATTTGTCCCAACACCAAATAGCCCTTCTACAAGCTCCTCTGAATGTAGAGAAAGTACATGAGGCCATCGAAGCTCTCCCTGTTGATAAAGCGCCGGGTCCAGATGGCTATACATCTAACTTTTTTAAAGCCTTCAAATCTCAGTTGGGTATAACTCTGCTTGATACATATAATTATGTTTACAAGCATGGCCTTTCAGATCTCAGTTTTACTGAGGCTACCATCGTGGTGCTTCCTAAACCAGACAAGGACCCTACACTGTTGTCGAATTACCACCCAATATCACTTATAAACGTAGATCTGAAAATTCTAGCTAAAATCCTGGCTAACAGGATGGCCAAAGTATGGCACACATTAATAAGTCCTGAGCAAGTCGGCTTCATGGCTGGATGCCTCTCAGCGGATCACCTGCATAAAATTTCCCATCTTATTTCTGCATACAGGGACTCCCATATCCCCGCAGCTTTGGTATCCCTGGACTCAGAAAAGGCCTTCAATTGGGTCTCATGGGACTACTTGTTCGACTTGCTCCTGCGATATCGTATCCCTAAGCAACTTTTACAATGGTTTAAAATTCTTTACTCACATCCCTCCACCCAGGTACTATGTAATGGGGTTCTGTCATTACCCTTTCCCCTCCCAACATGGTACGAGGCAAGGCTGTCCCTTCTCCCCTTATCTGTTTAATTTATTTTTAGAACCACTCATTAGGAAGATTAACAAATCCATAGCGATGTCCGGTATTTCGATCAACCATTCCCAATACAAATTATCAGTGTATGCCGATGATATTATGCTTCACGTCACTTACTCATCCATATCCATACCAGCTACCCTTAACATTATCCAAAATTTTGGGGACCTCTCTAATTATAAATTAAATTTAGCTAAAACAGAAGTAATGCCACTAAATAGCTATACCTTAAAAGCGGACATTGAACATCTTGGGCTCACCTGGGTGAGGGACAAAATAAAATACTTGGGTATACATTTGTCTCAATCCAATATTAAAATGAAGCAATATAATTTGGATCAGTTACTCACAAATATCAGGACAGATTTAAATCGCTGGATGTTACTTCCTATCTCTCTCTCTCTCTGGGGACGCATCAATATAATTAAAATGAATGTCCTGCCCCGCCTGTTATACCCCTTTCAAATGCTAAATTGTTTTCTTCCTCAATCCAGGTTTTTCCAGGTGCATAGTATTATCTTCAAATTTATCTGGAAAAATAAGTCTTCCCAAAGAGCAATTACTAAATTACAGAGATCCAAAGAACCGGGTGGATATCTATCACTACTACCTGGCTATTAATTGTGCCATAGTTTCACAATGGCTGAAACCCGCAGAAAACCCCCCACTGTGGCTACAAATAGAAAAATAAATCTGTAACTCAACAGGAGTAGACATTAAGAGTCTTCCCTATCTGACCACTAACAAAGTCCCTAAACAGTATAAATCCACGCCTGTCATGGCCTCCTTTTGGATTCATATGCGGATGAACAAAACTTTTGGGTACCTACTAGTGAAGGACTCATCTCAACCCTTTTTTAAAAACCCCAACTTCAAAATTGGGGGCAAAGTTATTACTACGTCTATCTGGCCGGCAGGTTGCGGAGAAGCAGTTGTCGATCTAACAGAAAACCACAAATTACTCGCCTTTTCAGCTATTAGGACAAAATACAATTTGCTAGCTTCCTTCTGTTTTAAATATCTCCAAATCTCCCATGTATCAAAACAGCATTTTGGCAGTGTCCTTTGGGATCGGTACACGCTTGGCCCTATTCTTGGTTCACTCTCCAGGAGACCCTCGTCCCACTATGTTGCCTTTTATTATAAGGAGCTCCAGGCACGATGCAGCAAACTAGAAGGCGCCCCTTGCTATACATGGGATAGGTCTCTCCCTCCTACCTCTTTGGTACCCCGCCAATGGTCACAAATCTTGAAAAGATTGTATAAAGACATTAGGTGGGATCGCTATAGACTGCTTCAATTTTATGTATTGCATGACTTATACTATATGCCTGTAAAACTTAATAAAATGGGGCACCACTCAACTGAATTGTGTACCAGATGCGAGTCCCGGAGAAGTACACTTCTTCACATTCTCTGGGAATGTGACAAAGTAGCCCCCTTTTAGGAGGCAATTCGATCCAAACTTGATCCCTTATTGGGGCTACAGAATGCTCTTCAACCAGAGATCTGTATTTTGGGTGACTCAGGAGAAACTCTAATAGGAAACCAAAGGAAGCATATGTCCATGATATCCCTATGTGCTAAGAAAATCATATTACGCCACTGGTTAGATCAACAAACCCCACGTACACAGAGTGGCATAAAGAAATTCTATTCGCTCTACAAGCAGAATATTTCATCACAAACATATCTAAGTATAGCAATAAATGCCAGAAGGTATGGGCACTCTTACATACCTTACTATCCATTTAGGATGGTCTTGGTCTTGACTTGGACCTGACATAGCGCTGCGAAGGTTAATGAGCAAGCTTCCATCTTTTTTTCCGTCTCTTGAAAGGAAACTAATCCCAACTTATATAGTGTAGAGGCGACGTGGGAGGGGTGGGGGGGAGATAAGATGTTATTAACCTTTCCGTATCACATATTCTGCTTTGGTATTTAGCTGGTTTTGCTAGATAAATCTAACATAACTCCTGATAGTCAGTCCTGGATTTTAATGTCGGATGACACTACATGTAGGTGATATTTCCTTTCTCACTTTTCTGTAAATAACCTACAATTTTGTGTATCAAGGGAGTTCTTCCCTTTTTCTTTTTTTTATTTCTTTAAAGAACTATAATGACTTGTTATGTACCACTGCTGTTTACTTAACTGTCTGTACAAGTTGACTTGTATACAATACCATAACTGTATTTGTGACTCTAATACCACAATAAAGCTTATTAAATTTGAAAAAAAGAACCTACTATCCTTGCTCCTCCACGGTGCGGCAGCATTCAGCTCAGCACAGCACAGATCTTTAGCTTATGTTAGCAAGTTAAGTATGGTTAAATTTATGATTGCATCTTAGAATGTTAAAGGACTGGGATCTCCCGTTAACAGGAAGAAGGTGCTGACTTTCTTGAATAAATCTAGGGTAGACATTACATTTATTCAGGAGACTTACCTGCTTCATGAGGAAGCCATTAAAGTACAGAGAGGATGGGTGAGACAAGAGAACACAGCTGTTTTTCTACAAAAAAAGAGGGGTTCATCTATGCTAATAAGAAAGGGGATTAATTTTGTAAAACATAGAAGCATTTCAGATCAGGAAGGCAGATACCAAATATTGATAGGAACGCTTGATGGTAGGAAAATTGCTTTGTGTAATCTATATGCTCCCAACAATAACCAAGAAAGCTTTTTTAATTCTCTTGCCCTGAATCTAAGTAACCACTTGGACTATGAGGTTATTAGGGGGGGATTACAAACTAATTCTGGATCATGTATTAGATAGATCATCTCACAGACCTATTTAAATTGACACCAGAGCTAGGAAGGCACTCAAAAAACTTCTTGACAACCTCAAACTATCCGACAGCTGGAGACTGGTACATCCCCAAGAAAATTATTTCACCTTTTTATCAAACAGACACTATTCGTATAGCAGAATTGACTGGGCAGGATTCACAGAGCAGATGCACTGGGCGCAACTGAGAAATGCTGGCACAACCTGAATGCACCAACCCCAGACAGAGCAATTCACAGAAGGATGTGCAGCAAGAGGCCCTGTGCGCATCCCCACTGTGAATCACACAGATGCAACAGGGATGCTCCAAAGCACCTAGGGCAGCATAATAGTGAATATGGAGCAAGTCAGCAAGGGACAAAGGAGCAACAGGGGCAGCCTGCAGTGACACAAAGGATGCAGGGAAACACACCTGCATGGACCGGCCAGAGTGCCAAAGGGTCCGACAGTGGCCACAGCAGAAGGGGTGAACAGACAGAGCACACAGAGAAACACCCAGAAGCACCCGACACACCCCACACAGGAGCCCAACTGGCACAAATGACAAGCCCAGGGGTGCCTGTTAAGGTGTGCCACAGCTGCTGGATGCACCATGCAGCATGGAGATGTCCCCAGGACATGGCCACCTGAACAGGAACCCAGTGGTGTGGAGAAAAGGGATGTCACACAGGGGCACACCTGTGGACAGGCACAATGGCAGGCAGGCCAAGTGCCATGAACCACACAGGTGTAAGAAGCCCACAACCAATGTGGACCGCACACAGAGCCTCACAACTACAGGGCAGCAGCGCAACAGATGCATCCCACATGTACCACATACACAATGGGGCACTGAGAAAGGCAGCATGACACAACGCCCACCCACATGCCACAGGCAACAAGGAGGGAACACAGTCAGGCCGCCAAGTCAGGGGGCAGGATGCTTGTGTGCACAGTAACACAGGTGCACACATGTGTAAGGCATCAAAGGAACAGTGGACAGCAGCAAATACAGAACACAGGCACAATATACGGTGAATGACCACAGACACCAGTCACAATAGAAAATGTATTAGAAACAGCAAAGGTACATAATAAACTGTTTACAAGAACAACAGCCAGTAGAAACAGGGAAGATGAGGTTGGGGGACCGTACAAGTACAAAAACAGGTACGTAGGAGGGTGAAGGTGTGTGTGTCAGAATAGGGTACAGCAACAAACAATGTGGATAGGGAAGGCATCGGAGGCACAATAGAAAAGGGTGAAACTGAAATGTCCATGTCCCTAATATACGGGATGTGCCACAGCACGGCGCCCACAATTATGACCCCTGGGACACAGCATCCTGAGCAGCCTGGTCACTGCCTGCAGCAGCTGTCCCTGATGCCTGTAGAGTGGCTGCAGCTTTCTACATACAGACTTCTGGATCTGGAGTCCTGCTAGCCGCAGAAGTCCCTGACGCCTCCAATGGATGGGGACACATACGAACATATGAATGTGCCAGCAGAAATAGACCACCCAGTCTATCTAAGTCTGCTTGAGTGTGCAGCTAGCACCCCTGGTTTGCAGCTGCCCCCCTCCTCTTTGTCATCCCACTGCCACCCCCACCTCCCCCACCCTCACTCTCCCCTGTTCCCTATCCCATGATACCACCCATTCTGGTAGGGTGTAACATTTTGCTACCACCCTCTCTGTGAAATAGTGTCTCCTCATTTCCTTCCTAAATCTTCCCCCTTCTATTCTTAGCCCATGCCCCCTGGTGACCCTCCCCCTCCTTAAGTTAAAGACCCCATCTGCTCCATCCTTATTAATTTCCCTCAGATACTTGAATGTCTCTATCATGTCTCCCCTGTCCCTTCTATCTTCCAGGGTGTACATATTCAGGTCTCCCAGTCTGCTGTCATAGTCTCTCCCCGCCAGTCCACATATCATCTTTGTTGCCCTCTGCTGCACCCCCTCCAGCAGCCTGATATCACACTTTAGGTATGGCCTACAAAACTGCACACAATACTCTAAGTGCGACCTTACCAGTGACCTGTAGAGGGACAAGAGCACCTCTCTTCACCTGGACGAAAACCCCCTCGCTATGCACCCCAGCATTTTGTTCACTTTTTTCAGCCACTCTCCTGCAGTGGGCAGTGTTGTTCATGGTCTCTGTTATCAATACCCCTAGGTCCTTCTCCTCCTCAGTGATCCCCAGCTTACCCCCCCCAGCCAGTATTCTCTCCTTGGGTTCTTCACCCCAAAGTGCATAACCTTACACTTATTTGCATTGAACCCCGCTGCCATCTCTCTGACCACTCCTCTAGCTTGCTTAGGTCCCCCTGCAGCTGCTTCCATCCCTCCTCTCCATCCACCACTGCTCCTATTTTGGTGTCATCAGCGAACAGACTTATCTTGCTCACCACCCCATGTGCAATGTCTGATATGAAGAGCCCAAACAATACTGGCCTCAACACAGAGCCCTGTGGCATTCCACTTGTCACTGGCCTTGGAGTTGAGAGCTCCCCTCTCACCACCACACGTTGCAGCCTGCCACTCAGCCAGCTTGTAATCCAGTTCATCATTTTTGCCCCACCCCTACACCAGTTAGCTTCCCCCCAAGCCACCCATGAGTCACAGAATTGAAGGCCTTGCTGAAGTCCAAGTAAAGAACATCCACCGCATGACCCTTATCCAGTTCTCCTGTCAGCCAGTCATAATACTGTATCAGGCTGGTTTGACAAAACTTCCCTGAAACAAACTCATGCTGCCTCACATCCTGGAGGCCATTATCCTCGAGGTATGACACCAGTCTTTCCTTTAGTATCATTTCCATGAGTTTGCACATTATGGAGGTGAGACTTATCAGGGGATAATTACCCGGTTCATCCCTTGGTCCACTCTTGTGTAATGGTACTACATGTGCCATCCTCCAGTCCAGTGACACACATCCCGACTTCAGTGAAGTGCTGTACAGATCCACCAGCAGCTCCGCCAACACCTCCGCCATCTCTCTCAGCACCCTGGGGCGGATACCACCTGGTGCCTTGTCTACTTTCAGTGACCTCAGTCCCTCTAGGACTACTTGCCTCCAATCTTTCCATCTGTTACCTCCTCTCCCCTGTCCCCACCCTCCCAGCCCATGGTGGTTGCTGTCCCCACTTTTCTTCCATGGACACTGAGCAAAAGTATTCATTCAGTGCTTCTGCCTGCTCCTCCCTTTCCGTCCACTCCCCACCCTTTTTATCCTCACTATTGTCTCCTTGCTGTAACTTTCTCCCTGATGTATCTGAAAAGTCTCCCCCCCCCATTAATTCCCTGCGCTAATCTCAGCTCCCTCTGGGTCTTGGCTTCTCTCACTTTTCTGGTCACTTTCCTGGACCATCTTGCACACTCCTCCCTGTCCACATCCTTCCCCATCCTCCTACACCTCTGGTGTGCCTCTCGTTTTGCTCTCACCACCTCCACTACCTGGATGTTCAACCAGCATGGTTTTCTTGCTCTGCTCCTCTTACTCTGTGTCTTGGTGCAGGCTTCTGTTGTCTCTGTAATCCCCCATTTAATAATATCCCATTTCTGCTCTGCATCCATCTCCTGCCTCATTCCCTCTAGTTTCCCTTTCAGTACTTCCTGCATCCTCCCAAAGTCTGCCCCCCTGAAGTTTACCACCAGAGTAACTGATTTCTCTGGCTCACCACACATTGTGATATTAAACCACACCATTTGGTGATCGTTGTCAGCTAGTGGGTCCAACACCTTTATTTCTCTTACTGCCTCCCCATTCGACAACACCAGATCTAAAGTGCTCTTTAGCCTAGTAGGTACACTAACCAACTGTGTCAGGAGACCCTCCTGGATCGCGTCCAGAGGCATTTTCTCCCTAGCACTGGAGGCGACCGGAATGCTCCAGTCAACCCCCAGCAAGTTGAAATGCTCCACAATGACCACCTTCCCTTTTCTACATACCTTTCTGATTTGTCCTGCTAATTCCCTGTCAAGCTCCTGAGACTGGGACAGTGGCCTGTATACAACCCCAAACCTCAGTTTCCTACCCCTTGAGTCTAGGAGCTGCAGCCAGATTGCCTCTGTTCTCCTTTCTTCCCCCTCGTCCCTTGTGCATTTGATCCCGTCCCTCACATAGACTGCCACCCCACCGCCCCTCCCTTCCTTATGGTCCTTCCTGTATAATTCATATCCTGGGATTGCCAGATCCCAGTCCCGGTGCTCAGTTGCCCATGTTTCTGTGACAGCTGCAATATCCACCCTCCACACTGTTAACAATGCCTGTAGCTCAGCTGATTTATTGCCTAAGCTTCTTGCATTCAGTGAGACCACCCTCCATCCTGCCCCCTTCCCTTCTCTTCATTAGCCTCCATTTCCTTCCTTCTGCTCCCTCCTTTTTCGGCCACTCTGAGTCCTTCCCTGCTAGCCTGGGGGGGTAGGCTGTGACTACACTCTATCGGATTCCTGCCAACCTGCTGTCCACTTGCCACCCCATCTAGTTTAAATCCACCTTTGTCGCAAT
This sequence comes from Neoceratodus forsteri, assembly GCA_016271365.2. Lineage (NCBI taxonomy): Eukaryota > Metazoa > Chordata > Ceratodontiformes > Ceratodontidae > Neoceratodus > Neoceratodus forsteri. The sequence continues at coordinate 156,845,679 of JADMNL010000032.1, read as the reverse complement.
ATACCTCCCCAGTCTTTGCTTTAATATCTCCTTTCCCTCCCCACTCAGGTGCAGCCTATCCCTTGCAAACAGATTGTTATTATCCCAGGAACTGCCCCAGCCACCCACAACCCCTTATTCCTTAATTTGACACCATTCTACCAACCATGTGTTCAACTCCCTAATCATTTCCTTTCTCACTGTGCTTGTGCAGGGTACTGGGAGCACCTCAGAGAATGCCACAGACTCCCCAGTCTCCTAGCACAATCCTCCCACTTCCTCAGTCCTCTCCTTTGTTACCTCCACAGTTTCCCCCGCTAGGTCATTTGTCCCCACATGTACCACAATGTGTGGTTTCCTCCTACCCCTCCTTATGCACCTTAGAATTGCCTGTCCTGCCTTATCTGCCTTTAATCCTTGTATGTACTCCACCCATATCCGACTGTGCCTCTCCCCCCTTGCTGCCCCATCTGATCCTCTTGAGTATAAAGTCCCCCAACACCAGTACTCCTCCCTCCTCTTTCCTTGTGCCCATTGCCACCTTCCCACCCACATTCTTATTTCTGAGGCCACTCAAGATGGTGCTTTTACAATGTATCCCAGTGTCTTCCCCCTGCCCTTCTCAATTGAGACTCCTCCCTCTCCTCCTATTTGACTGCCAACCTTCCTCTCCTTCACCGAGTATTATCCTTCCCCTGCCATGCTATGCTCAGTCTTTCCACTAGTAATGCCCCTCTCTCCCTTCTCTTTGTGAGTACTATCCCTTGTGCAATCTCCTCCTGCGTCCTCTTTCCCATGTGTTGCTAGTACAGCAAACATGTTCCCTCCCCCCTTTGCCTTACTGTGCATTTCCTCCTCCCTCCTGCCTACTGCTGCTCCCCTTTTTCTAGGTCCTACTAGAGTCCACCCTTCATCAGCTGGCTTCCTGTCTACTGTGCCTCCTCCCCCTGACCCCTACCTTGCCCCACTGTTCCTTCTCTGTGGTGCCCCCACAATACTCTCAGATGTCAGCCCTCCTACCGACGCAATCCTCCCCTCATCCCTCAACCTCCCCAGCTCCCTGCAAGCCACTGAACCTCTTCCTCAAGCCTTCTTAGCCTGTGGCATATTGGGCACCCTCCCAGCCTCCACAGTATGTTCATCTGCATTGTTGCCCCACAACCATTGCACTCTACAATCCTACCCATGGACCACACTACCTATACAGCCTCTCCACACCAACTCTCCCTACAGCAAGTAGAATTAACTAATCCTAGCCCAGCACCTAACAGAAATTGTTATCCTAAATGCCCTTGCATGCAGCATAAGACATTCAACTACAGTACTAACTGGAAACCACAATTCTACTTATATGGACTATAGATCTACTCATACATTTTATGTATTTACTGTATATGTCTTTCAGAATTAGCTCATATGGCTGTTCCTTGTTTCCTCATTCCTGGCCTGTTCTGAGGGCTCAGATCAGTTTGCACCTCCCTAAGCTCCTCCTCACAGCCTTCAAATCCAACCCCAGTGGTATTTCAGGGGTGGGTGGGAGGCTTTACAGTCACTCCAGCCACAGAAATCTTTTAGCTAAATTCCACTTTAAGCTAAATTAAAAGGAAAATAAAACAATATCAAAACTTACAAAAATCCTCTATACATTAACTCCCTCAACAGCAAGTAGAATTAACTAATCCTTCTCTCCTGTAGTTTAAAAAACAATAGCAATACTTGCAGAAATCTTCCCCACAGCCAGCAAGCAGACTTGACCAATCCATCTTTCCACATGTGGCCGTACAACCCTTGGATCTATAGTGAGGGACACAGACAACAGATACTAAGTGCCATGTTCCACACCGGCATCCCCCTACCCACCATGCGAGTGTGCTGGAGGCATCCACCATGCAAATGGCCAAGAGCCTGCCAGGCACATCTCAAGTCTGCAACAGGCTGGCACATAGTGCCACACTGTGACCATGCAATGTTACTGAGGAAGCACATTGCCCACATGTGCATGCAGGGGTATGCGCAGAGGGGCATGTTGCTATGCCCCACACAGCATGTGCACATGCCAGCAGGCAGCACAAGCATGCAGACCCTGTCTGGACACCACTGGAGTACTGCAGGATGCCCACGGTACACATGATATGCACACATGGTGGATGTATACACAGGGGCCAGGTGCACATGCCATCATGCCCACACCCCATGTGTGTGCACAACCAGAAGCACACGGATGTGCACAATGGACGTGCAATGACCAGCTGAGGGCATCACCCACCCCCCCGAATACACAATGAATGCACAAGACAGACATTCATATGTACCAGCACATCCCTGTCAATGGTCACTGACACCGGCGCTATTGCACCTAGCCTCCACCACAGCTGCGGCCCACTGCCTGCCAGCCCTGCAAGAGAAACAATAGCAGAGAACACCATGAGGAGACAGGAGGTGTGACATGCCCACCACCACCCCCAGCAACAACACCAGTGCCAGCATGCAGTAAAGGCAACACCACCACCGTGCCCCAGTGATGGTGCCCCTGGCTGCGTGCATCCACACACAGCACTTCTGCCCATGCCCACCATGTGTGCAGATGGACATATGCAATGCCAATAGCCATGGCATACCACGCATGCCACAGTGGCCCTGACCCCATACTCCATGCTACACACACCCACTCCCTGTGGTCATGCTGGCACTGCCCATGCTGTGTGTGGCTCGCAGTGCATACATGTGTGTGTGTGTGTGTGTGTGTGTGTGTGTGTGTGCAGTGCTGTGCAGGAGCCCATCCCCCCAAACTCCATGCTGCCCCTGTGTGACGTACCTGGATGTGGCATCGCACCCCTGCATGCACAGTCCTGTAGGCACCACAGCCTGTCCAGGTCCCGGTGCTACTGATCACCATAACGGTGCCTGCATTGCTCCCCATTGCAGGCAACCCCTGTCCTGCACACCAGCTGCACAGCGATCCTGGCCCCGTGAGGTCATCTGACCCAAATAGCTGTCCCTCAACCTGCAGCACCAGTGCCACAAGGTTGAGGAGCTCCACCTCACCCCAGCTCATGGCCTTTGGGCCTGTCCTCTGAGCATGTGGCATGATCACCCTCAGTGTCAGCAGGTCAGGTGTGTACAGACAATGGTGCTGTTGTTTAATGGCACAGTCATGCCACATGCATGAATAGCTGTTGTGCAGTGCACCACACACGGTGTGGTAATGCAGAATTTCCACCAATAGTGCATTACCGTGCATGCGCACAGCACTCTGCAAGGGTGGGAACACAGGGTCAAGGGACATGACCGGGTCACGCATGCGTACTCCGCATGGAGCTGCCATCTTGTGACTGGCAAGCAATGCCATGCACAGTGCAGTGTCACTGTGCACATTGCCGGCATTGCACTGTAATCCACAGGTGTGCAATGTCACCCCATTGCGCGATGAAAGCACACATCTTGACAGGTGGCACCGCAGTCATCACACATGTTGAAATGTATGCACAGCAAGATGCGACCACAAGGTTAATAATACTGGATTGTTAGTTTACACCTGTCAAGCCACTAACCCGGCATCGTGCATGCATGGCAATGCACCCTGACAGATGTGCCATATTCAGGATATGCCCTATGTCCCATGCACATGCACTGGAAATGCGCTGTATGGAGATGTGCTCAATGCAGTAGATGCACCATGCTGATTAAGATGAGCTGGGACAATTATGCAATTCAAAGACATTGCTCCTAAATCAGCTCATTGCTGTATTCAGGGGCATCTCACCTGTTTAGCACTCATTACAGATGCTCCAACCTCATTTGCATGCCCTGAGCTATAAATGCTCCTGAATGTGCCTCCACAGAGCTCAGGTGACTGAGAGGAATTGCATCCTTGAAGGTAGGTTTGTTTACATTCTTCCAAAGGCAGTGTGTCAGCACAAAAGGACAGTGTGAGGCCTAAGACATACAGCGATGTTCCACACCTGTTTCTGGTCAACAGACACATCCATGTAAGTGCCCCACAGTGTCCCACTGTCCATACTAGTTCTGGCTTGTGGGGGGGAATGTTGCTGGTGGGTGGTGTAGCATGGGACCACAGAACAATGTCATATGTGTTGCAGTCCTGACCAACATCCAGTGGTACATGTCAAGCAACACCAGTCACATGTGCAGGACATTGCAGCTACAAGTACCACTGCTACAGAACTGATCCTTTCAATACCCATCTGTCCCCAGACAGTCCCCATCCTGTTCCAGTAATGCACAGTAGGTGAGTGTGTGGTCTGCAGACAGGGTGCTATGACCTTGCAGCAGCCAGACACCATGCCTGCACATGCACGGAGCCACCTGTCATGTGCTAATGGCTGCATATTCTCACCCACAGAAACCAACATGTCTGGAAAGTACACAGCTGCTGGATTCAGATGTCCCAATTTCACTAGTGATAAGGATAAGGCACTAATCGAGGCATACCTGCTGTGCAAGGACATCCTGTCTGGCAGGGGTGGCAGCTGATAGCTGCGAGATGAGGGCTGGGAGGCAGTGGCATGGCATGTCAACACCATCAGGAAGTTTAAAAGGATGCCCCAGGAGTGCAGAAAGCACATGAACGATGAAAAGAGGAAAGCCAAGGAGAAGGTGGTGCACATAGAGGCCTCCCTGAGTAGGACAGGGGTGGGCCACAGACAGGTGTGCTCCTTACACTCATGGAGGAGCTGCTGGTGGCCAGCATGAGCTGGGTGGACAGGCAGAAGTCCATGACAGCACTGTGAGTATACATGCCCAGGACATGTGCCTGTCCATGTGTGTGTGTGTGTGTGTGTGTGTGTGTGTGTGTGTGTGTGTGTGCCATGTGTGCCTTGACAGACCTGCTGTGTGTGACTATCTGACCATGTGCCTGTGTGCACCAACCATGGTTCTGTATGCCCCATCCATGGTCCGTAATGCTCAGTCGCATGACAGGACGGGCATACGGTGGGGGGGACCTGTGGTGTTGTGTTCCATTGCACACCACTGCTGCCATCCCAGCAAGTAGTGGCCAGGGTGTTGTCACAGTCCCACACATTAACAAGGGGGCATGAACAGGCACTGGGCCTGTCCACCTATAGCCAGTGCATGGCTGCATCTGCAGAATGGGTGTTGACTGTCATCCACACAGCATGTCAGGCACACCACTGGCACACGTGTATGTCCACCTATACATGCCTGTCTGAACACTACTGTTTCCCTTATTTCTGTTGCAGCTCCATCACACCTCATGGGTGCTGCCACGTCTGGTGCACCACAGAGTGCCACTGCAGAGAATAATGCAGGTCCATCTCACCAGGCAGCAGCCAGGTCTGGGGATGGTGCTGTCCCAGGCATATCACACACCACAGCTGTCCTGGATGCATCACCAGTGGTGGCAGGGCCTTCCAACACCTCAGCAAGTGGTGCCATGGATGGAGAGCATGATGCCACTTGGCTGGAGGGGTTCCTGGGTTTGGCTGACGATGACCCAAGGGATGTGGTGGACATCACCAATGCCCTACTGGTGTTGGCATCCAGTACACAGGGGGCGAACAGTGATGTTGATGATGATCCTGATGCCACATAAATTTGGGGGGACATGGCCAACAGTGAAGCACACAACGCACAGTTGTATGCACAGGTGGCACCAGTAGGTGTTGGCAGTCCTGTGGCCCCTGGCACACCCACAGGACCTGTAGAGCCACCCACAGTGGTGGCTGCTGTGGGTTCTGTGCCTGGTGCTGCTGTGGTGGTGGGGACCACCAGCATGGATCAGCAGGGTGCTGTGGTTTCATCGCAGGAGGCTGTGGCCCATGATGCTGCCATCTCTGGATGCACAGTGTTGCACAAGCCAAGTCCCCTCCCATACCTCACCCTGCTGTGGTGCGTCCACCTACAGTGGACGCACAGCAGCAGGCTGGCACACCACCTGCCCATCAGCCACATCCACATGAGCCCTCACATGCTGACAACATTGAGGGCTGTGCACCCCTCCTCTGGGCCACTGTTCAGGGGCAAGCATCCCTATGGGTGGAGCTCAGGGGCCTTCAGATGCTGGTGGCTGTTGAACATGAGTCATCAGCCACATGGCATGCCCAGATGTTGGCAGAGGCACGCTTACTGTGGGTGGGCATGACCACAGCTCTGGAGCAGATTGTGCATGCTGCTGAGGTGGCATGTGCTACCAGGGCACCACGTGACAACTGGGCCACCAGCTGAACCCCCAGGAGTGCCTCACACATGCCCAGGCAGTGGCATTAGTTGGACCCATTGCTTCTGATACCATCACCATATCTCTCCATCCCCATCATCCCCGTGTCTGACATGGATCACGGGCCAACACACCAGTGAGCACCCATTCATGATCTCACTGCAGTACCCCTCCAGGGGTATTGTTTACCCCCTTGTGGCCAGTGGCACTGCATCAGCAACCACTGGTCATGGGCATGGCCACCCATGTGTCTGTGGTGGCCATGGTGCCTCCCACCAATACCAGGGTTCCAGCTCACATGGCCCCATCACCTGCACCCTTTGCAGCCCACTCACCTGGCTACCTGTGCCTGGGGTAGCATGGGAAGCATGCGCCTGCTTCAGTGCATTGCCTGTGTGGGTCACCTGTACAGTGCTACATGCATGTCCGGGTGTGCCATTGTTGTGTTGTGTGGCATGGGCGTGGTGAGTGTGGTCCTGTGTCTGCTATGCATGTGTGCCAGCATCAGTACACTGATCCATGCCATCCCCAGCACATACACTGTGCCCCCTGGACATGTGGATATGGCTGTGTGTGTGTATCACTGTCACCCTCACGGGTGTGCTACACTGTGGCACTGTTGCGGTAGAGTACCCTGTGGTGTGTATCAGGGTGTTTGGGTGTGTGTGCATGGGGGGGGTGTCAGCCATGTTTTACCCACCTGTGCTACTCTCCTGCAGTCCCTGAAGTGCTCCTCCATGTTGGTGTCCCTGTGCCGCCAGGCCCTGGTGACCAGCTGTGGGTCTCAACATGACAGTTGTGCTCCATCATGCCACCCCTGGGTTGCTGCATCCTCATCTCTCTCCTCATCCTCCTCCCTGGAACTGTCACCCTCCTCAGTCTGGACAGCTATTCCATGGTCGATGGCCATGTTGTGCAGTATACAACAGGCCAGGAATATGCCACAGGCCTTCTCTGGGCTATACTGTAGGGCACCACCCGACCTCTCCAAACACTGGAAGCACATCTTCAGCATGCAAAAAACATGCTTGATGATGTCATGCTTAATGATGTGTGCCTCGTTGTACTACTCCTCCGCCTCTGTTCCAGGTCGGCGGAAGGGTGTCAGTAACCAGGGTCAGATGGGATATGCCACATCACCTATTGGGATCAAGTGCAGGTCATTACTCCACTGCATACATGTGCATAGTGCCCTCCCCCCTGCACCATGGCACACTGGTGTGCCTGCCAACTGTACACCACGGCCCCTGTGTCGACCGTTCCTGGCCACCTACATCCCCCTTACGACTGCTACAGCCTGGTCAGGCTGCACACATCTGCACACACCTGCCCATGCTCTCAGCCATGGCTGCTGGACCATGTTCCTGTCCCCATTGTCTGCACATGACTGCCTGGTGGTTGACCATGCATGGCTGCGTGTGGTGTGTTCTGCCCTGCCACTCGTGCCAGCTGTTGCACTGCACCCCACCTCCCATGTTTTGCTGTTCTGCTGCACTGTCCCCATGTGCATGGTTCCATTGGTATCCCCCTCCATTGTCCCACCTGTGCACATCCCCCTGCACATTCTGTATCATGGCAATTGCACACCTGCTCCCTCTCCCTTCATGTGTTGTGCCATGGTGGCCTGTTCATGGGCAGTTCTGCTTGCCCCACTCACCTACAAGTTGGCTGCTGGGTATGTTCCCAGTCTCAAACCAGCAGCAAAGGGTGGACTGGTGCCATATGAAGGCATCATGTGTACTCCCAGGGTGTGTGGCACAGACATTGCTGATGCACCCAGTGGCATTACACACCACCTGGCAGGTGATGCGTGGATTGCCACATGGGTGCAGTCAATGGCCCCTATGATGCCTGGCATCTGTGCCACCCTGTGGAACTGCTGCATGGCTTCTGTCCGCTCTGCCTGTGTGCTTGGGAATTGGATGAATTCTGAAGCATGTGGGAGCAGTGCAGTGAGGAACTGTGTGAGGAGACAGGATGTGGATGGCTGGGATATGCCAATGATGTCCTTGGTTGGCCTCTGGAAGGTTCCTGTGGTGAGTAGGCACATTGCTGTTCTCACCTTGGCCTCCACAGATACTTCATGACTCCTTCTAGTGGGTGCCTGCATTTCATCATGGCACAGCTCACAGAGCCGCCTCAGAATAGCCCTGTTCAGGTGGTATTGGCTGACTGTTTCAGTGTCCATCAGCTGTTCAAATGTCAGTCTAGCATGATTCCACCATGGGGTTGGCTACCTATGGTGCTTTCCACCACCACATTGCTGGTGTGCCCATCTCCATTAACATTCCCATCATCAGGAATGGTGCTCCATCCATTCTGTTATTCTGCTGCTGCTCTACTCCTGCTTGCTGAAGCTATCCTGTGGTCAGCATGCTGGGGGCTTGCACTTGACTACTTCCTTTATACTTATCTCCACATGGGGCATTTGGCACTTGCGCTGTGGATGCTCCTTATTTGCATATTCATTTTGCACTCTGAATGGTTCTGCACTGCATATGCAGTTACACACCCCTCAAGATGTTCCACATATCATTACTTTCAGTCTCCAGCACATCCTGTTTGGTGCAGCACATCCAGGCTGCACCAGGGCATCTATGCTGTCTGTGAATGGCTACATGGTGCATTTCTGAGTTGTGCTGGTGCATCTTATTTGCACCCAGCGCATCTGCTTTGTGAATCCTGCCCACTATGTTTTTCAGTCCAACAATATTACTAATGCTATTACTGGAGTCAAAATTGGGGACATATTAATTTCAGACCATGCTATGGTCACAACAAACAATGAATGGGGGAGATCAGGGCAGAAATCACATAGATGGAGGCTCAATACTAACTTATTGCAGGATAAAGACTTTGTTAAACAATTAGAATCTAAAACAGAGGAATTTTTTGAACTAAATAACAATGGGGAAGTTTCCTATTTTACAGTGTGGGAGGCGTACAAGCCTTATATAAGGGGCGTGATTATTGTGTTCACAGCTAAAAGGAAAAAAGAAAGAGAGAAAGAAATACATAAAAAAGAGGAGGAGCATAGAAAGTTAGATAAGGGATCTAAAACAGGTAGAATGTCAACAGGAGAGCTATTGCACAATATAACAACTTTCAAGTATGACATTAATAAAATATTATCAGGGAACATGGAATACATGCTACTTCACATGACACAAAGATATTGGGAAGCTGGAGAGAAGCAGAGTAAATTATTGGCTTCCCGTTCAAAGAATATACAACAACTAAATGTAATACCTAGTATTAAAAATAAGAGAGGCAGAGTAATGACTTGCAATGAAGCAACAAATGGAGTGTTTCTAGAGTTCTATCAAAAAATCTATACTACTAATGAAGAAACTCATACTCAAAAACAGAATCCTTCCTTAATCTTTCTAGAACTTTATATAAATATTTCCATTCTAATGAGTCGACTGCTTTGCCTATATCCAGAGACAAGGCTATGGCTGGAGAGGCACTATATTTGAAAGAACTGGCCATCCAAATAATTGAAAACAATCTCCGAAAATTATCAGCAGCCTGCCTATTTTTTAGAAAGCCCACTTGCTCTTTACCCACTAACTTAATTACTTTAGAGAGTCTGGTAGCCAAGATCTTAGCTAGGATCTTATGGTCAAAATGTAACAAAGATATTGGTCTATAATTTGCACACTCGAGAGGCCTTTGCCTTTTTTGCTCAATAAACAAATAAATGCTTCATTCATGGAGTCAGGCAAATGTCCCTCTTCGAAAGAGAATTGGAAAGCATTGAACAGATGAGGTGTTATAGTAGAGTTAAACATTTTATAAAACTCACCAGGCAATCCATCAGGTTCCAGAACTTTCCCTTTAGGAGCCTGCACTATGACCTCAGAAATCTCTTAAAAGGATATTTGTCTATCTAGCATTTGTTTGTCTTCAGTGGCTAGCTTCAGAATTTTCACTGAATTTAGGAATTTAGCTAACATATCTGTCTGCAAATCTCCTTTAGATTTATATAAATTTTCAAATAAACTCTTGAAATGATCATTTATGTTTTTACAATTGAGAGTTGTTTTCCCTGAGGGACCCCTGATTTCTTTAATATTGTTTTGATTTTGAATTTTGTGCAATCTGTAGGCTAGTAACTTACTAGCTTTCTCCCCGGCTTCCCAATAATTCTGTTTTACCCTAAATAGAGAATATTTAATTTTCTCAGAATGTAATTTATTTATGTCAAATTTAAGCCCCATGGCTTTAAAGAGTAGTTCTTTTTTATTAGGAACATTTTGCTTTAGGACAGTCAGTATTTGCCCCAATTAGTCTTCCATTTCTTTCAGAATTCTTGCTTTTTCCCTTTTTTTATTTGAGGCATAACTTATGCATTTGCCCCTGATATATGCTTTATAAGCATCTCAAACTGTCTGGGGTGTAACTTCTCCATTACAATTTATTTTGAAGTAAGCCTTGGACTCTTCCTGTATCCAATTAATGAATTTGTTATCCTTTAATAAAGATACATTAAATTTCCAACTTTTAGTCTTGTTTGATTTATTTTCAAAAACCAAGGAACTTTTCAAAAGGCAATGGTCTGATATAATAAAATTTTCATAAGAAATGCTGTTATATTATTGCATAAATCCATGGGAAGAAAAAAATAGTCTAATCGACTAAAAGTCCCAAATCTGGCAGAAAGAAAAGAGTAGTCTCTGACATCAGGATGTGTTAGTCTCCACCCATCAACCAGCCCCAGGTCATCCAGAACTTTATGTATAGTCCCTTGAGTATTGGAGAACTTACTTAGTTTAGAGACATTGGATCTATCTAACAGTGGATCCAACACTGTATTAAAATCTCCCCCAGGAATAATCTTATAATTGCCTATATTTGCAAGGGCATAAGCCAAAGTCTGAAAAAAATATTTTTTGTTGAGTTTGAACATTGGAAGCATACACATTACACAAGGCTACATCTCTACCATACAAATTACCTAGCAAAATTTGAAATCTTCCTTCAGGGTCTGTCAGATGACTATGCTTTAAAAAATTGACTCCTTTTCAAATTAAGATAGCTACCCCCTCTTTTTCTGGAAGAGAAGTAGCAATGATAAACTGAGCTTACCGAACTACGCACAAGTTTGTCTGCTTCTTTTGGAATCAGGCGGGTTTCTTGCAAGAATGCCACATCTATGTTATGTTTTTTAAGATGGTTTAGAACTCTGTACCTCTTATTAGGCGAACCTAACCCTTGAAAATTCCATGAACTTATGTTAACCAAACTCATCCTGTAAATAAATTACTCTATAAATTAAAAAAAACAAGCAAATAACAGATTGCAAGTGTAAGATCTAGTGATCTTAATTAAAATAATGTGGGATGAATATAAAGAAGATTATTAAGATGTCTTCTAAAACTACACAAATAAACAGAGAACACAGTACTTATACTCTATAAAATGTTATCTGTTGTATTAGCAACACAATTAAACAGGCACAGCAAGAAGATGCGTGTAACCTCACTGAGGAATCCTCAGAGTGAAAACACTCATCTTTTAGGCAGCTGAAGCGAATAGACCCACATTTGCCATGTAACAGCTACACAGCAGATTTGTCCTATCTAGGTAACCTTACTGGTTTAAAAAGCTATCTCTTACACCCAAGTGTTAAATTAAAACAGGTTTCACCCCTTAATTATTAAACACCATGTGGCATAATACTTGAAATGAAATGAAGGGGGAAAGCAAAGGCAACCAAGATTATTTGCTAACTAAAGAGCAAATCTTATACTGAATAACCCTTGCTAAGACTTTATTTTGAACTCATTTGTTTAAAAAACATTAAAACCGCAGTAAACAGTACTTACCTTGCTTAAAACCAGTTGCCCAAAAGTCAGTGCAATGTTCACAATAGTTCAGGGACTCGCTTTTAAACCTTCCATAGGATTCAGTCTATAAGAGTGATAAGCAGTGAATGAATATCAGCTCTAAAGGCATACATAAAGGCATGCACATAATCACCAGTAACCTGTCTGCTATGCCTTCTATGCCAGCCTTAATCTCTTATCATTAAAGTATTTGTCCCCAGCATCTTAAGAGCTGGCAAAGCACCACAGGTTAACTGAAAACCACGGTAAAATGCAGGAACAAAAATAAAGTGGGCATAACAATGGTTGACCTTCATAACCACCTTCATCATATTATGCCTATATTCCCTTTTTACTGCTTTTGGCCATAATTTTCAAAGAAGCCTAATCCCCCCCCCTTTTGTCAGGATGTGCGAGTAGGATCCAACCCAACAATACCACTCATGAAGGAACAACAGTAGATTAAAGTGTTAACCTACTTTACTAAAATATTCATAATAAAGAAGAAATGCATTACCTGCATGAGACATTTACTGTATTCTCTATGCAGAGCTTCAAGGCTGTAAGTAACCTTTGACCTCCTGATACTAAGTTTAACCTTCATTATAACTAATTTAATAACTGAGCCATAAACATTTGGATTCTAAAGAAAACAATCCATTCTAACTATTCCAGACCTAAAGAAACTAAGGAAATATTTGCAGACATTGAGATCAGCATTAACAAAATTGAGTATTGAGAGAGAGGGGATTTGCCATGGGAATAGGAAAGTTTCCTCTTGGTTTGTCCCATTACATGCTTGAACGAGACCTTGCGGTGAGTTGCAGTCCCCATGTCATGACCCCAAATCACTCAAAACATCCTGCAACATTCCAGGAAAGAAAGTTCCTTGAACATGTCTGCAACCGGGCTGAAAGGGCTTGACAAACATTCAGGTACTCCCTGCAAATTTCTTTTGGCAAGAGAAGTGATGTCTAAATTGTTAGAACTCTGGAGCAATCCATTACTATAGTTATTTTTTGCATTGGCAAAAGACATGCTAGCAGGCTTATTTTTAAAGAAAGTTTGGGATTTATGAGTAATTTTTGAAGTCCAGGATGCTGTCTTTGGAAGGGTAGATTTGCTATTAGGATACCTGTCAGGGTGTTTTGCTTGAATTTTAGGCACAGGAATGTTTGAGTTTTTATTCAAGCTGACATGCGATGGAGAACAAGCTTGTGGTAAAGAGGGCAGTGCGTATGCAAGATCCTGGGCATTCTGAGCATGGGCCTGGTGTTCCATCATGGACTTCTCAGCATTTTTTGAACTGTCAGTGGCTGTTTGATTATGTTGTGAACTAATCTTGAAATTAGGCCTTGCATTCATAATGCTAGAGGCATCAGGCCAGTTTCTTTAATTAATTCCCAAGCTTCATCTGGCGATTTAAAATTATGTGACACTCCTCCTCTGTTTATTACCATAATGGCTGGGTACTTAATGTAGTAAAATACTCCAAGTGACTGCAAAGCATATCTGATTTTGTTATATGCTTTCCTTTTCTCTACAATTTCAGCTGAATAGTCCTGGAAGATAAAAACCCTTTCTTTTCCCCAATACAGAGCTTTCTTTTGTATGGCCAGTGATAATATTTCCTCCTTGACATTGAACCTTAGAAAATGAATAATGATGGGCCTGGGTTTCTGACCCTGTTTAGGAAGAGCTCTCAGGAAACCTATGCACCCTTTCAATTTCTAATGGCCACTGCCAAGAAGCATTTAAAATCAATTCTATAAAGTCCATTAAAAACTTTATCACGTCATTGCCTTCTATAAGTTCAGGCACCCCCACCACTCTCAAATTATTTAGTCTACTTCTATTTTCTACATCATTAATTTTTGTGCTTAGAAGTTCAATTTGTGTACATACTTTTGTGGAAGAATCCTCTATTTTACATATATTTTCTTCCAAAAAGGACAGTCTTTCCTCTAAAATGTTAATTCTTTCTTCCATGACTGTGGATTTGTCCTGATCAAAATCAGCTTGTTTTTTTAAATGAAACTATATCTATATGCATGTTTTGTAGTTTCTCTTTAATAAATTCAATGTTGTTAATGTTTAAATCAGTATTATGATCTTTGCTTGCTAGTTTGTTATAACCCCTGACTAAGTTTTTCCCTCCTTGTCCATTTGTAGTGCCTGAGGTTGAAGCGCCAGGTCAGGTTGGAGTATTTGCCACACCAAAGTGACTGTCAGATGGCATTCTGAATTCAGGGAGGTGCAGAAAACTTCCAGAGTTAATAAAAAAGTAAGCGTGGGAGATATTTTAGCCAAACTTGCAGGTATTGTCCAACATAGGTCCAGGTCTGATAAAATGGGTCCACACATTGTATGATGCCCCCAGAGCTTGTGTTATCACTAATGGATTGAAATCAGAAACTTTTCGTCTTTACAGAGGATCTAGGCAAGGGTGTTCACTCTCACCTCTACTGTTTATACTAGCGATTGAACCTCTTGTTAGAAAGATAATGGAATCTGATAACATTGGGGGGATCAAAATTGGTAGCTACACTAATAAGGTACTAGCGATGACATTCTCCTTTTTCCCTAATCAATATTGAAATTTCCCTGAAACATATTAAAAATATATTACAGATCTTTGGAGAAATATCAGGGCTGTTTGTTAACTGGTCTAAGACTGAATGTTTGCAATTAAATAACCTTGTGTCAAAATGTGACATATTAAAAATCTTACCTGAGGTAACTTGGCCTGAAGAAGGACTGACTTACTTAGGGGTCAAAGTGTTTAACTCTCTAGAAAAAAATTCTATTTCATAATATGACAAAAATTATTGAAGATTTGACCTCTGATATAGACAGATGGGAGAAACTCCATTTGTCCTCATGGTATAAAATTAACGCCTTAAAAATTATATTTGCTCTTAAGTTATTCTATTTTATCAATAATTTTTCTGCAAATATCCTTAATATATGGTTTGACAAAACTGAGAAGGTAATTTCCAAGTTCCTATGGGGAAATAAACTGCCAAGACTCTCAAAACCTAAACTTTGGGCACCAATCAAACAAGGAGGCATGGCCCTACCTTGGTGGCAAGGGTATTTTTTGGCATACAAGCTCAAACAAACTGCTCATTGGTTCTTATTGAAAGAAAATCTGAATACCCTTCTATGGTTAAGGATAGAAAAAGAACTGTCTGCCCCCTTAAATCTGACTGATTTATTCTTTTGCAAATTTCCAAGTCATTTACTGAATCAGCCAACTTCACAGGTTTCAATTATAGTATGTAGGAAGTACAATCACCTTAAAAAAGTAGAATTTGTGCCCTTGCAATTTATGCCATTGTGGGAAAACCCTAAAATAACCCCTGACAACAAACCTATCAGGGACATAGGATGGAAAATTAAAGGAATAAATGTAATTGGAGACTTACTGTATGAACAAGATAGACTCTTATCTTTTTCTGATTTGCAAACAAATTTAAATTGTTAAAACGTGATTTCTGCTTCTATCTGCAGCTAAGGAGCTTTTTAGTCAACAAATTCCTAGATATGTCCTACAAATTAATTATCTCTCCAGCATGGAAGAATTTCTTTAAAATATGCTATCTTCCCAAAGCCTTTAGTCTGTTATATGCTTATTTAAATGAAACAGATATAGAACTAACAGAGAGAGCTAGAGTAAAATGGCAAGAGGACTTGGGTGTTGTTATATCCAAAACAGCATGGAGCAAAGTGTGGGACAATGCTATTAAGTCCTATAGGGAAGTTCAAGGGAGACTTGTTCAGTTTAAAATACTTCACTATTACTATTACTCCCCCAAACAAATACTACGTATGGGAATAGGAACAGACAGTAATTGTTGGAGATGTGGACATTCTGATGCAGGTTTAGCACATTTGTTATGGTATTGTAAAGGGGTATCATCTCACTGGAAACAAAGTCATCGCATGTGTCAAAACATTACTGGTTTAGTAATCTCTTTTTCTCCTCTATTGTTCATTCTGGGAGATATCAATGAGATTTCGCATATTTCCAAAGATAAAAAATTATGGACCAGTTATTCAAAGCTTAGCGCAATGCGCTAACCAATAGCACGGGAACAGAGCAGGATTAGTGCGGAGCAGCGATAGTCAAAGGACCGGTTAGCACACGCTAACTGCATTAGCACAGGGCAAACTGATAATGTATGCAAGGGGCAAAGGGGGGGTGGCCTGCATACACGCACTACGGGATATTCAAAGCCATAGTGCCATGCTAGGACACATAGCACAACACATAGCACGATGCTAGCTACCACCTATAAAAGGCTGGTCTTAACCCAGGCCAGACCACCTGGGGGGGTGACCATACCAGGAAGTGGAAATATGTGCTGCACTGATAGCAGTGATGCTGCCACTGTTGGCAGCAGTAGTGGAGGAGGAGGAGAGGGAGCAGGCCCAACATGGGCCGCAACGCAGTCCAAGGAGAAGGTATGTTGCAAACAGTTGGTACTGGCCCAGGGTCTCCTTCGAGACCCTGCCAGATGAGCACATCACTGGCTGGTACAGGATGAACAGGGGTATGTTGAGGCAGCTATGTGAACTCCTGCATGAGCAGCTGCACCCCAACACCAGATGCAGCCATGCCATGACAGTAGAGGAGAAGGTGACAGCAGCGATGTGCTTCTTTGCCACAGGGACGTTCCAATGACCAACGGGGGACACCATCGGGGTATCACAGTCTGCCACCTCACGCCTCCTGACCCAGTTCCTTGAGGCTTTCCTGCCACATGCTAGGGAGTTCATAGTATTCCCCAGCATGGCAGCAGAGCGCAGAGAAACCATGCAGAAATTCCATCGAGTTGCACACCTACCAATGGTACTTGGTGCCATTGACTGCACCCATGTCCCATCCGTGCTCCACCTGGCGATGGCAGTGAGGTTTACATCAACAGGAAGGGGTACCACTCCATCAATTGCCAGGTGGTGTGCAATGCAACTGGGTTCATCAGCAATGTCTATGCACAGTACCCCAGCAGTGCCCACGATGCCTTCATCTGGCACCAGTCCCAGCTGTGCCAGGCATTTGAGGAGGGCAGGATACCCAGTGGGCACCTAGTCAGTGAGTAGCAGCAAACAAGGCACACACACCACAGCAGGGTTGGGGATAGGCATGGGAGGCCAAGGAAGTGGAGGGCAACACAGGTGGTGCAAGACAGCAATGGGCAGACAGCAGTACATCACTAACAGGTGCACATCTCTCAACAGGGGACCCTGGCTGCTGACACCGGTACCCCGGCCGGCCACAGTGGCCAAAGAGCTGTACAATGAGGCACATGCCAGCACCAGAAACATCATAGAGAGGGTGTTTGGCATACTGAAGATGCACTTCCAATACCTAGATATGTCAGGTGGTGCCCTAAAGTATAGGCCTCAGAAGGTATGCTTTCTAGCCTGTTGTATGCTGCACAACATGACAATGAACCATGGGATACAGGCACCTGAACCTGAGAGACAGGCTGACAGTGACCCAGAGCCAGCAGTCAGGGGGATAGTGGAGCAACTCGAGAGGAGGGATCCTTGCATGACCCACAGAGCCCTAGAGCACAGGGCCAACATCCTCAGGACACTGTCACAGGCCAGAGGGTGAGTACAGACTGCACAGCAACATGATACAGCACAATGGTGAACAGTTTAATATGTACAGACAACCACAACAGTGCTGACAACATACACAGCAGGAGCACAACACAGTGGCACTGAATGCACTTGTGCGGGTGGTGCGATGGGTGGGTTGTGCAGAACACACATGTGAAGAGGACACACAGCCATGGTACAGTGATGTGGGCGATGCCTGATGTGTGGTGGCAGTGTGGGGAGGGACACCATGGCTGTTCATGTGAGACTGTGCAAGTGACGTCGTGTGTGAGTGTGCGTGTCAGCATGAGTGCGTGTGTGAGCAGGTGTGTGGGAGTGCTAGTGTGCACATGGGGGTGTCAACCATGCACAGGTGCATGGCGGCCGTGCCTATCTCTGGTGACTACCACCATGCACATGGCGCACACCATGTGTGCGGGACACAGGTCCAGGGGTGCTCTAGACTGAGGACACAGTAGGGGAGGACCATGGTGAAGCAGGCAGGGTAGGTCACCTGTGCCCTCGCCAACCAGTGGAGCCAGCCAGGGCAGCCGGACAGTCACGGCAGTGCGCATGATGCAGTGGTGCTTGAGCCAGTGCCAGCCCTGCGGCCATGAGTGGCCCACCTGTGGGCCCCTGTGCCATGGGCACCCTGACCCCCTTGCACAGCCTGATGCCCTCCATTCACTCCATGCACCAGCACTGTGGTGAGGTCGACCACCGCGGCAATGAGCCCAGCAAAGCCACGGTCCAATGTAGCAACCATGCGCCCAACCTGTCCTCGGCCCACTGTTCTGCACGTGCAAAGCCCAGGGACAGTGACTCCCACATCTGTGAGAGCTCATGCCTGAGCTCCCACCACAGGCCATGCAGGTCCATCTAAGCCTCCTGCTGGGATGTGAGTGCATCCTAGAGCAGAAGGCAGGCCCCCGGGGCATCTGGCTCCATGGCCGCAGCCCCCTTAATGGCAACTGGCGCTGGTGCCTGCAGCTCACCAGGGTCGGGACACCATTGCATGGGTGGCCTGTCCAGCCACTTCAGGCCAGTGGTGGTGTGCTGTGATCCCTGTGGGACCTGCACCCATAACCCATGGGGGCACTGCATGTCCAGTGGGGCACACCCGTCCCCCACATGGCCAACCACCAGCTGCACAGGTACACCCATGCTGGTGTGGTAGACTACTCCCCTGGCACCTGTGCTGTGGCCTGCACCCTGCCCCACCCCTGTACACCCCTCCACAGGCCCTTCCATGGGCAGGATGTAACCCCCCTCTGATACATCCATCTCCATGTCACTGGTTGCTGTCAGCAGGATCACCTGCCCACACCAAGATCCTCCACCTGGGCATCCTCCAGGGCAGCACGGAGGTCCAGGTCCTCGCCTTCATTGGAGCCCCCCTGGCAGCTGTATCCCATGTCCAAGTGAGTGCCACACATGGTGCGCATCTGAGGGTCCGTGACCAGCACCTAGTCCAGATGTCGATGGCAGGTTCTCCTCTGCCTCTGCCTCCGGTCCCAAGGCAGCCAACCCAGTCTGGTCCTGGCATGCTGTAGGCCCTGCACACACCGCTGTGGAAGAAAATGGGACAGAGTCACTCACCAGTATGTGCACAGTGTGCCCCACCACCACAACCACCACCAGTACATGCACACCCTAGGACACGTGCCACCCACCACAGACATGCACACCCCACACACCAGCCCCACAGCCAAAGCCTGTGGCCATATGCACACACCCACCCCACAGTGCACATGCCCCTGCCTGTCAGCTGTGGTGGCAGCCATGCCGTGCACAGTCCACATGCATACCTACCCCAGGAGCATAGTGTGCGCAGCAGAGCAGCCCCACAGTGCACCCCAGGCACGACGCCAACACCAACACCAGCACACATGTGGATACAGACCTGTCCTAGGTGGTGTGAGAGGCATCTCACACCCACCACCTGGTACACCAGCAATGGCCACCAGGAGCAGTGTGGATGCCACCATGGCCATGAGTGGGTCCTCCTCCCACTGCTGTGTGGACTGTGAGCCACCACTGGTACGCAGTGTATCGTGGAGCTGCTGTGCCTCCTCCTCCTTTGCCCAGTGCAGCAGGTCACTCCAGCGCTTGTGCACTGCATCCATCATCCTGCCATGTCCGCTGATTGCGTTCACCCCTGCCATCACCTCATCCCCTGCCTGGCACACTACCGCATCCATCACCTTGTGCTGCCGCAGCACCGCTCCCTCTCCTTCACACTATGCACCATCGTCCTCAGCTCATCCTGGAAAAAGCGATGTGCCCATATACGTTCAGGTCATGCTGCACTACCTATGGGAGAGATGGACAGGGACATGTGTCACCAGCTGTAGCGGGACTGTGGTGCATGGCACATGTGACACAGCATGTACATGCCACCCTGAACAGCGGCACTGGTCACATGGATGTGGCACTGGACAGCATGTGCATGTACGGCGCACACAGCCACAGTGTAGTGGGTCCACCCCTGTGTGTACAGTGCCACTGCATGGCTGTTGGCATCAGGACTGCACACACTGGACCCACAAGGGCACCGCCGACACCCATAACAGACATGCGTACCCTGGGATGGGGTCATCCCAATGACAGCCACCTGGTGGTGCACAGTGCCCCCATCAGCCATCTAGGGGACATGTGCATGGCACACAGGGTGTGGACACTGTGGAAGGTATGCATACAATAGCAGGCTACCAGGCATGGACCACACTGTGCTATCGAAGTCACATGTGGAGCCACACAGTCGTGGCCCTGTGACCCCTGAGCTGTAGCCATATACTGTACCACCATCGGAGCATCTGCGACCCCCATGTCCCGCAGTCAGGGAGTCAGTGAGCCACTGTTGCAGGACATACCTGCAGGCCATGTAGTGGGCCCCCCCAGGCCTGGCACACACAGTGTGCAGGTGGTGCCCACATGGTGCCAGCCGATGCAGGATCACATGCCTGGCACATGGACCTGTCTGATGGACAGCCAGCCCAATGGCCATGTGCACCTTTACGCAGCACCATGCTGGCCTGTGAGCCTGCATCCAGTGGCCCTGTCCCCAGCCTGTACAGCTGTGGTCTGCAGGCAAGCAGTGTGTATGCCACAACCTGGTGTTGTATCAGTCCCCTTCCATCAAGCCTCCAGCTGTTATACAGACCTGCCTCTCACTGTTGTGTGTGTGTACATCTGCTGCCTCGGCTGTGTGCTGCGTTCCCACAACACAACACTGATGGAGCACTGGTTGCCCTTTTATAGCTCAGCTGGTCAATCGAGCCTGTTATGCATGCAAATCATCGGATAATGATATGCTAATCACAGTGTTTGCAACATGCATGCACAATTACCCTCATTTGCATATGCCGGTTGAATATGGGCCTGACTAGCACCGGGCAAACCGCTTTGCACCGTGCAAACATTAGCACCGGGCTATGTGGTGTCCAGCACCATGTTGACCCTGTAGCGCAGCGCTATGTGGCATAGCGCGGCACCCATGCATGCACGTGTGTCCCCTGTGCTGTGTTAGCACCCTGGATTACCCTGGCATAGCGCTGTGCTAGACCACACGGCACAGTGCTCTGTGCATGCATGGCTTTGTGGCCCAGGGTCATGACAGGGTCACACATGCGAGGTGGGGCCACTTCCGGGTAGTGCTGAACTACATCATGTGATAGCGCGGTGCTACGGCACATTACTGGAGGGAGCAGGGTGTGATACAGGCACAGCAGTGGTACAGGTGGCAGACTTACTGTGCAGTTTGGGCAATCAATCAATCAATTAAGTCTTTATTTAACCAGGCGTTCATCGTTGAGCAGAAGCTCATTTGCAAGATGGACCTGGGTGGAGTATGAACAATTGTATATACAGGTCAACACAGGTATTTACAAGGCAATACAGATAATACTCTTTACAGAGAGGAAGAAAAAGAAGTTCATATGTACATAGAATTATACAGATATTGTACAGATTACATGGTATTTACATAAATAGAAGTGTCTATAGGAAGATAAAGTAGGTTATCTAAGGTTGCAGGAGGAAGTAACGAAGAAAAATAAAATAAAAATATACACCAGGTAGAGGTGAAGGTAGGGGGGAAGGGAGGGAGGTAGGGGAAGAGAGGCTAGGAGGGCACGGTGCACAGAGAGGAGTTGTTAAAACGGGATGTAGAGAAGGTGGATGGAGAAAAGGAGTATGTGTGAGCCCCGGGATTGAATGCTATAAAGTACGGGGCATGGTAGGATGTCACAACCCAGGGTAGTGAGCTCCTATCCGAGGTTGGGAAAGGAAGAATAAGGGATGGACGGCCTAGTGTTGATAAGACTGGGGATAAGAGAGAGAACAATTAGGCTGGTGAGGAGCAAGCTGGGGGTCAGTACTAAAATTGGGTCTAGGCGGGGCTATATACCAGTGCAGACACCGGTAATGGGTCTGAGTGGGTGAAGCAGTAACATACTTCTCTGATTGTATGGAAATAAAGTGTCTTGAAGGCATTTATACTGATTAGAGTGCTTAATTTGAGGGGCTTTTTGTAGATCGTTCCATAAGGTAGGTAGCACGAAGCTTATGGGTGCCCTGCCGGCGGGATTTTGCTTTGGGTACTTTAAGTGTAATAGCTGAGTAACTTCTTAACGCGCATTTCTAATTATACCAGGGAAGACAGTAGAGAATAGTAAGGCAGCTTATTAGAGATGGCTCTATAGGTCCAGAGAGCGGTGTTTCTGTGGCTCTGAACTTTAGTGATGTCCACCCCACTGCCACATATAGGGTGCAGTGATGCGGTCAAGGGGAGTCCCATTATAAACCCTAGTGCTCGGTGGTAGAGTGTGTCCAGTTTAGCCATGTAAGAGTTGAGCATTGGCTGTAGAGGAAATCAGCGTAATCAACCAATGATAGGAAATGGATTGACCAGTTGTTTCTTGGCATCTCTGGTGAGAAATTGGTTGATTCTAAAAACAGTCCAAGCCTTTGTCAAGTCGCTTTAGCAAGTCCCTCATATGTTCAATGAAGGAGAGTCTTTGGTCTATCCAAACTCCCAGATACTTGAATTTTGTAACAAATTCTAGTTTTTCACCTAGAACTGTGGTAATTTGGGAACTGTCCACTGGACACAGGGTTAGCTATGCGGATAAAGGAGAGACCATCGCTTTAGTTTTTGGCATTAAGGAGTACCTTTTTGGAGGAGTTGGCTTAGCAGGTTGAATTCTGACTGTAGGTCATTGCAGGCAGCTTCATGTGTTGGGCGACTCATGTAGAGAACTGTATCATCTGCAAATAGATGGATGTTGGCTTTTATACAGTAGTCGATGTTATTAATGTAGATTGCAAAAAGTAAGGGCCCTAATATAGAACCTGAGGTACCCCTCTTGCAGAGTTTTTAAGGGGGACAGGCCTCCTTCGGCTTTAACTTGTTGAAGGCGCCCTGTAAGATAGTCAGTAAACCAACGCAGAGAGGAGGGGTCCACACCTATGGTTTAAAGGGAGGAGAGGAGCAGACTACAGTCGACGGTGTCAAAAGCCTTGCTTAGATCAAGGAAAACAGCACAAATAAAGTTTTTTCTCTCAAGATTACGCTGCCAGTCATTAGTAACTTTGGCAAGGGCTGAGATAGTGCTATGTTTAGCTCTGAATCCAGACTACATAGGATTTAGCAGTTCCCTAGACTCAAGGTGAGTCCTCAGCTGTGCATTTACAATTTTCTCTAGGAGCTTGGACAGGACCGAAGGAGAGAAATTGGCCTGTAGTTATTGAGATCGCCAGGTCACCTGATTTGAACAGTGGTATGACATGTGCTGTCTTCCATATAGGTGGTAAGGTGCCCTAAGACAGGGATAAGTTAAAAAGGTGGGTGACTGGTGTCATAGTGCGTGCGTGGTAGGCAATTTTAGGAAGTAAGGGTCAAGAGTGTCGGCCCAGCACTTTTTCTAGTATCCAACTGGAGCAAGAGGTCCTCTACCTCTTTTAGTGGGGCAGGTGGAAGCGAGAAAGGTGGCGAAGCTATAGGAGTTTCAGGCAGTTGGCTGGCAGTCTGGGCGCAAAGTATGTTTGCAGGGGAGTTATCAAATGCCATGCCTGCAGTAGCAAAGTGGTTATTGAATGCGTCAAGTATATCCATCTTTTCGGTTATAGTCAAGTTGCCAGAGGTAATCTTGGTCGGGAGTGAATTTCTTTTGGAGTGGCCTAGCAGATCATTGATTGTGTTCCAGAGCTTGATTGGACCTTTTGTGGCAGAGTCGAGTTCGGATTTGAAGAAGGTGGCCTTTGATTCTCTGATTGTTTTGGTACATAAATCTCAGAGTCTCCTGAACTGGTTCCAATCCTCTGCAGTGTTCAGTCTGCGCGCTTTTTCCAGAGCTTATCTCTTTCTAGAAGCAAGGACTTGTTCTGAGGGTGAACCATTTACAGGTTTTGGTCCTAGTTCGAACTTTAATCAGGGGAGCATACTTATTAAGGGCCCTTGATAGAATGTTGTGGAAGATATTGTAAGCTGACGTAATCGTTTTGGCCAGATAGAAATCTTGCCACTGAGGGGAGTACTTAAGCTCATTTAGGTAGGCATGTTCATTGAAGTTGCGCCTGGATCTCTTCATAGAGAACTTGCTGATGGGTGCTGGGTTGTTGGTGGATCTTACTCCCGCAATAAAACAATGGTCGCTGGCGTCCTGAGAAGAAGACATCAGCGTGGGAGAAGAGATGAGGTTTGCTCACCATTAGACATCCAAAAGTGTACTTTTACTGGGGTTCTTCACGCTTGGGCGGTTGGTTCAGTAATAAGTTGCGGCCAGTCCATGTTCATCACAGAAGGATGCAAGGGGCAGCTGTGTTAGAGAGCCAGTCAAAGTTGAGGGTCTCCTAAAATAATAGTTTCAGGCAGCCTCCTGTCCCAACTTGTCACTTAGATATGACATAAGTTGTAGGCCAGCAGACGGTGGTCTGTAGCAACCTATTACGCAGAGTGCAGTAGTCTGTGTAATTTCCACTTTGAGAATTAGGTATCTCGAATTCGCTGGTGACAGATGCCGAGGATAAGCAGAAGGCAGAAATGTGCTTTAATGTAGATAGCTACCCCTCCTCCTCTGGCATGCCTATCAGCTCTGAACAAGGCATAGTTGGGTATGTTTACATTCTCTATCAGTGGTGCTGGGTCTAAGCCAAGTGCTCGGAAATCACAAGTATGTCAGAGAGGTATGATTTACCCAGGTTTGTATTAAGGTTATCTTTTTAAGGAGGCTACATACGTAAATATGCAAGAAGCTTATCCTTTAAATTTGCTAGTTCTGCTGGCAAAGCAATAGCTTCTGGGGGGCCAGGGTTGAGTTCTACGTTGCCTGAACATAGCAGGAGGATAAGTAGGATTTTTCTAACAGCGCTAATTATAAGCTTGTAATTCCTGACTTTCTCCCATCTAGTAGATCTGATGTTTTAAGGGACTGGAAAGTAGCCACCATAGAAGAGCTGATCTGTTGTAGCAAGAGCTAGTACCCCTACCACAATAGGTGGGGAGGAGATAGAAGTCTGCATGGTGGGAGGTGGGCCTTGTGGTGGGGGAGTGTTATAAGTACTACTGGTATGTGAGGTCCAAGAGCAGGGTTCGAGGTATTGGTACTTGGAATCACGGAGGCAATTAAAGGATAAGTTGCCATGTGGTATACAGCACAAGGTGCCATTGTAGACCAAACATGATGGTAGTTCAGGTGTCCAATGCTGGGCAGCTGGTATCAGCAGAAAAAGGGGCAGTATAAGGAGCCATATAGGGCCTGACATGATGGTACCTCAAAAAGGAGCCACTCAATTAGCCCAGGGGCTAGTGGGGTTGCTGGATTAATGCAACTTATCAGTTCGATCCACAGGTCGATCGAATTTGATAGCATTTAAAAAATATTTAGTGGTGAAGGCACAGCCAAGGAGAGCCTATGTGTTTTAGTAAGGCGAGCCCTGAGAGTTGGATCCCTAGGCTGGACAGAGAAGAGGGGATCACGAGCTAAGTCTCTATTGGTGGGGCACTGCGCCGGGACGTGGACTAATATTTTGGCAGGAGCTACTGTATTTAATAATCAGCGGAGGTGGGGAGGGGTGGTCGAAAAGTTGCGGCACTTGCCGCACTTGTAGGGCCTTGGGTCCGTGTTCGAGTCTAGCATCAGCTAGAAGGGGCCGACTGCCCGGTAGCCAGGAATCCCGCGCTTAGAGCTGGGAGCCTGGGCGACAGTTCCTCGGCTGAGGGAGAGAAGGAGAGTGAGGGTTAATAAAGGGAATTCACATAAAGGGTTAGACAGAACAGTGGGGAGTCCAAAATTTGCAGAACAAAAGGACGTGTATTACTTTGGCACCCAAAAGTGTCTAGGGCCAGTGCACGTATGCAGGGAAAGGGCTGCAAACACTAGATTTCTTTCCCAAACCACAATCCAAGTCCTTTCAATTCCAGGGGGTAGGCAGCAACGAGCAGTAGTGCACAGGGACGGGCATTGGGGGAGGTGGAGACTGCAAACCTAGTGCAGCTGGTGCAGGAGAGGCACCGATGGCTCTTTGGGGAGGTCAGGGAGGAGGTTGTGTGCATGTGTGTGTGTGCATAGGTGTGCTACTCTGCATGCTGGTTGGGCGCATGTGGCATGAGCAGGGACATACATGTTGGCCACCTAGGGTGGCATCACAGTACAGGGTGTGTGGTGGCATGCACGGTGAGGGCATGGTGCATGCTGTGTCCATGGGGGTGACACGGGTGTGGGTGGTGGTTCAAGACATTGTTGGTGACAGGTCCCGGTAGAGCACCGGCCTGTGGCCGACGATACCATGGTGCAGGGGTGCTGTCCCTGGGACACTGACGGACTACACATACAGTTGTGTGGACTGTTGCAGTAGACCTGCATCTGGCACTGTCGCACCACTGCGCTGCCATGCCAACATGTCATGTGTGCCTGGCGCATGTTCCATGCTGCCCCTGTGTGGGTGTCCCCTATGTTCAGCCACTGACCCTGGGTGTCTCTGTGTGTGCAGTGTTGTGGGGGTTGCATGTGCATCTTGCTGTGCTGCTCATGGTGTATGCTTTGTCTTGCGCTAATGCTGATGTTTCCCCTGTCCACTGTAGAGCAGATTGAGTAGCGGAGGGCTGAAGGAGGGGGCTGGGAGGTGCCCCAGTATAGGCAGAGAGGCAGCCCAAGGGTGCCGGCCATGCCGCAGAGGGTGCAGGAGAGCAGCCCTGAGGACAGCAGCCTGTTGCATGAGTACCTGTCTTGTTACTCTGTGGTAATTCACTGTGATGTGTGGTTCATTCTGTGTTCTGCCAGTGACTGGGCTGGTGACATGGCTGCCACGAGTGTTGGGCCAGTGGTGTTGTGGCACTGTGATGTGCTGCACACCAGTGTTGCACACTGCAGCCAGGAGCTGGCTGACAGGCCACTGTGCCCTGTGGCGGGGGCTGTGGGCCACTGTCAGCTTGCATTGCTGCGAGGGTGCCAGATGGTGGTGGGGCTGTGGCGGTGGAGGATTGGTGGGGCACACACGCTGTTGGTTGCCATACTCACCTCTGCAGTGCAGTGTGCTCCATCCCTCTGGCTCCCCTACAGTTTGTATGCATGTGCACAGTTGGCATTGCCTTGCTGTCCACGGGCTTCACTGGACAGGGTCTGATTATCACTGCCCATGTGCCTGTTGTGGCTGCAGGGCACCACATCCCATGCCTTCCGGGGGTCTTGCTTGGTGGCACATGTCAGCCCACCCCTGCCACCGTCTGTGCCCTGTATGTCTGTTCAGCCCTTGCCTGGGTTGGTCATTGGCTGGTGACTGTGACTGCATTGCACTGCTCTGGTGCACCTTTGGATGATGTTGTTGTGCTCTGCATTCTGGTACATTGTCATCTTTCAGTGGGCAGCATGTCCTGACATGTGGGTGCCCTTGTGCATGTTGTGGTGTGACCCTTGCACACAGCTATCCAGGGGACTGGTTGTGTGTCTGCCCTGTCTCACTGTGTGCTTTGCTGGGGTGGGCGGTGTCAGCTGTGCCATGGTGCTGTCAGGCACGTCGTCAATATGTATGTTGGGTATTGGGTCGGTGTCTATGTCACCCAGGCCTACTGTGTGGGCACCTTCCAGGTGGGCCTACCAGTGTGTCACTCACCTCCACTCAGAAATGTCTGTCGGGACATGCTGTCCATCCCTGTATGGCCACCTGTGGCTGCAGTATGCCCCCTGGCCAGTGTCCCATCCTCACGGTCTCCCCCTTCATCCTGTAGGTCCACTCCATTCATCATTGTGAGTGACCAGGCCTGAGGAGTTGGAGCGAATGTAAGATCTGCTTCACCACATTGTCCAGCAACAGAGGACTCTAATAGAGCAGCAAACCATCCTCATCTCAGAGAACAGAAGAGTGGCATCTGTGTTGGAGGCACGTCTCACAGAACCAGTGGGCAATTAGCCATGCCCTTCATCCCGTATTATGTTGGCTTCCCCCCTTACTGGACTGGGTTTTGCTTCCTAGCCTCTGTTCCTGTGTCCCTGTGTGTATCCTCTTCCCCTTTACACCATTCTCCTGTGCCTTCTTGTACATACTGTATATATTTGTAAATATGTTTGCCATTTCACAGTTTGGGTTGATTAATGTGTGTTCATGTTGTTGTTCCCGTAGTGAGCTTATTGTTGTTAGTGTTGTGTGTTGGGGGGGTTAACATTTCATTTTGTAGGGTTTGTACCGTTGTCATTCTTTGTTTTGGGGGTGGGTCATCCAGTGGTGGTTGGGGCATTAGTTGTTCAGTGTTAAGTTACTGTATGTTTTTCAATTTACTATTGGTTTGCATCACTGTTCTGTTCCCGTTTCCTTTCCTTTTGTTTATATACTATTACATTGCAGTTACTACATATTACTGTGTCGTTCTTGGGTGCTGGGGTTTCACTTGGTTTGTACTGTTCCTTGGGTCTCCCACATGGGTCCTGGTTGTTGCTTGCCATTCCCGTGCATGTGTGTCATCTTCCAGGATGTGCACTGCGGTCTGCTCCTGGGACTTCATTCCAGCATGTGTTTCATTGCATGTGTCCCAGGGTCAGGCTGTCTCTCCTCTACACTGTGTTCCATTGTGTGTTTGTACTGCCTGCCTGGGTGCTATATTCAGTGCTATCTTACTTGCTATATTCAGTGCTGTCTTATTCCAGGCTGTTTTTGCCCTGCACTCCTGGCCCTGTTTGCCTGGCTTCCTTTGCTTGCTATATTCAGCTGGTTTTGCACCGGGCTATTTCTTTTGAATATAGCTTGCATTTTGCTCCAGGCTCAGTTTGCCTGCTGGGCAGTGCTAGTCCAGTCCCGGGGCAAAGCTTTGATTATCTGGCCCTCTGGCTGTTATCTGGAGCTTTAACTTATAAAAGATTACTCCTTCAAAGTTGGAAAAATACTGATATACCCTCTATTCAACAATGGCTAAATAATTTAATGAATATTGCTAATAATGAGAGAATTCACTACTCTATGATGAATAAGAATGACATTTTCTTGAATATATGGGAACCTTGCCTAAGTATTTGTATTAAAGATGGTTAATGTTTTATTTAAATGGGTATAGTCTTAAAATCTTAAAATAGTCATACATAAAAATATATCTTAGTATTTCATTAAATTCTTATTTATTGCATAAGAATGTATTATATTTTCAGATTAAGATTTTTTTTCTTTTACATCGATATGTCATTGTCTTATTACTGTAGTTTTGTATGTTGGTTTTGAAAATTTAATAAAATGTCAATTGGAAAAAAAAAGAATCCTTCCTTAACAAACTAAATCTGCCCCAATTATCATTACAGGATAGAGAACTCTTAGATCAAAATATATCCTTGCATGAAGTTGAATGTGCCCATAAATCCCTATCCACTGGCAAAACACCAGGGCTGGATTTGCTTCTTGGTGAATTTTACAAAGCCTTAACTACCTCACTCACTCCCAAGCTCTACCACGCTATTTGTGAATTTGGAAAGATACCCAGTTCTATGCAAGAGGCGTTCATCACGCTAATCCCCAAAAAAGATAAAGATCTACTGGACTATGCTAGTTACAGATCTAATTCACTTTTGAACTCAGATCATAAGATTATTATCACAGTGATAGCAAGGCGTGTCCAGACGGTGATCACTAAATTGCTAGGCAAAGAACAAGTGGGCTTTGTACAAAATAGATCCAGTGCTGATTGTCATCATCTGTTAAATCTAATATGGTGGTCTAACAAGGGAAAACAACCTTATGTCCTATTGTCATTAGATATCTTCAAGGCATTTGATTCCCTACAATGGGACTATTTAAGACTTTGAAGGAATTTAGTTTCAGTGAAGGCCTCATGTCATGTATCCACAAGATCTATGGTAACCACTCGGCCCAAGTGAATGCAAATGGAATTCTGTCATCTCCATTTAAATTACATTGTGGCATGAGGCAAGGATGCCCGTTGTCACCATATCTTTTTATCCTTGCTTTCAAAACTCTAATTTGATTAATCAATCTGCATAAGGAAATTCAGGGTATTATAATTGGGAAACATGAGCATAAAGCTTTGGCCTTCACAGATGACCTACTCTTAACACTTACTAACCCGGTTGTAGCTTGTAAGAAAGTACAAGAAACACTAAGCAGCTTCACAGGAATGTCTGGTCTAGTAGTCATCTGAAAGAAAACACAGGTACTGGGTAACTACACCTCTGGGCAAACTAAGAAGGCACTGGATAATAGTTTTGATCCAAAATGGTTTACAGACTCCATTACATATCTGGGTATCAAGATCACTGTAAAACTATCTGATATTAAGAAAATTAATTATACACCCTTTCTACAGAGATGAGAATTAGATCTAGCACAATGGGCAAAACTTACTCTATCCTTATGGGGCAAAATAAATGCTATCAAGATTTTGGTAGCACCCCAGATTTTTTATCTTTTCCAAAATCTTCCAGTTCCACTAGAAAAGAAATTCTTCCATAATTTAGATAGTGTCACAAGGAAATTTATTTGAAATGACAAGCCACCGAGACTTAATATTAACAAACTGAGGGCACCCAAAGAAGTAGTCGGACTAATACTCCCATGGTGGGAGAGATATCACATGGCCTTTTCACTTAAACAGGATCTAATGCATGTACAGGAAGCATCTTCCTATATGACTACTATTAAGCCACTGTGGTTTGATTTAGAAAGTCAGCTTATTAAGCCAAATAATATAATAGACTTCTTATATGTGCCTATAGCTTCAAATTTAAGGAATAACCGATGCTTGGTAACTTCCATCAATATCATTAAAAAGGCTAATGTCATTCTAAACCTAAATAAGACTCCACTTACCAGCATGCCTCTATGGTCAAATCAGATACTTAAATTAAATAATAAACCATTATCTAGCCCTTTAAGGTCAAAGGCAGGAATTTTAAGAATAAAAGATGTAATAGACCAGAATACCAGAGTCCTACTTTCATTTATAAACATACAGAAGCAATTTGGAATTAACAGATTACACTTATACCAATATTTACAAATAAGGGATCTGCTCTCCAAACAGGTTTTGACCACAGACCTTCACATGCCTAAATGTGATGAATGGGGACAAATTCTGGCAAACAAAACAATTAGGAAGAGCGCTAGCATACTTTATAAATTATTAACAGAATCTATTTCATCTGTAGTTTTCACCACTAAAGCTAAAGAGTATTGGGAGTCAGAACTCCATATTACCATACCTGATTCTGACTGAGAAGGTACGTGGAAGAATGCTTGTGTCAGCCTTAAAGAACTGCAAGATAAGCTCATCCAGTTTAAGATTTTACATGGTTACTACATGCCTCCAGATAAATTATACAATATGGGCTACTCAATGGACAAAATATGTTGGTGCTGCGGCCAGCAAAATACAAGGTAAGCACACATCCTGTGGAACTGTCCTTATTTGACAGAAATTTCAAAAGAAGTGCATAAAGTCTGCTCTAGAGTATGTAGCTATAATATCCATTTTTCTCTGATTTTTTATATACTAGGTATCATGCCAGAAAGTCATGAGCTCAGCTTTTACAAAAATGTTTGGGTAAACCTTGCCTTATTAAGCCTTAGGAGGATTCTCTTGAGGAACTGGAAAACTAAACATATTCCCTCTTTGGATGAATGGTTCAATCAAATGAGTTCATTAGCAAACAATGAGAGGATAAGTTATCTTGTTATAGATAGAGTAGAGATTTTGCATAAGATATGGGACCCCTTTCTTAACTTTAGGTTAACCTATTTACTTGTCTATTTTATATTACCTCATATTAAACTAGGATTTTTTCTTGTTTACTGTGATTGGAATACTGTTAGACAGAACAACGTTTATGTTGCTAGGTAATGTTGCATCTATAGTTATTGAATTTTATGTGTTTGACATTCTTCATGACATTTTATTTGTAATTAATAGCTGTACAAGACTTGGATTGACTTGCAAGTTATGCAACATTCTTTTAATCAAAAATAAATAAAAAATGATGATGGAAAAAAGTAAGCAAAATGAGAGGGGTAAAATATTAAACCAACTTGGTCACTTCCTTGATAAGGATGTTTCTGATAATCCATGTAATAATTACATTATTCTGGGAGATTTTAACGCTAGGTTAGGACTATGCCACACTATTTCCAAAGATGTAATTGGGTTGCTATCTAATTCTACAATTAATGATTTGAACAGTGCTAGAAAGTCAATGGATCTAATTACAAATGATAAGGGTAAACAGCTATGCAAGATGTTTATTGATAGAAATTTTACATTATTGAAAGGTCGAACCAAGTTGGGACATACTTTTATTAGGGGTAAGAGGAACCTCCATCATAGAGCTGGTTTGGGTAAGCATGAACATGACTATTGATAGTCTAAACTTACTAATGGGTGACAGAGTGGTGAGAGAGCATCTACCACTGGAACTCAGAAACTATATGGGAATGTTATTAGATAAATCCAAGATAGGAAAGATTAACAATATAAGTAAAAAAAAGAAAGGGTATAGGGTGGAAATTAATAAACAGAAAAAGATTCCTAGAAGTTGTGATGGATAGAGGGATAATACAAAAAAATGGAAGACTTTCTGACTATAGAAGAATAAAAACAGATGGATGAATACAACAGTATAATAATTCAATTAGCAAATCTAGTAGGGACTGAAACAAGGATGTATGATGGTTCTGGATCACAATGGTTCAATTCTAGTTGTATAAAAGCAAAACAAAGACTTGTCAATTTAGATTAGCTAAGAAACATCCTAGCAAGGAAAACAGAAAAACACTCAATAAGCCTAGGAAGGATTATAATAAGTTAATCATTACCCAAAAAGAAAAACATAGAATGGAAAATTGGAGAAAACTAGAAGAGGCTGTCTTAAATAAGGATAACAAAAACTGTTATAATATAGTGGCAAAAGGATGTGATGAATACACAGACAGTTTAGAAATGCACATTGAGCCTAAGAACTGAGTTAGACATTATAAAGAATTATTTTTCAACCCAGAAGAACTAAGCAAAAATAATTATATACTAGAAACCTGGATTTGGTTAGAAAATAAAATTAGTTTTGGGGAAATAGCAACATCAATACAAGCATTCAAAAGACATAAGGCCCTGGGACCAGACAGTATCCCCATTGATGTTGTTATTACCCTAATGGACTATTGGATCCCTATCCTTTATAAACTTTTTCAACTCATTACTACATTTGGTACAATTCCAGATTCATGGAGGGAAACAATAATTATTCCACTATTCAAGAAAGGTAACAAACAAGATCCTGCATGCTACAGACCAATTTGTTTAATTGATACAAATAAAAAAATCTTCACTTGATTATCAAAAAGTTATATTGTACAGTAGATTCAAGATAATAGTAAAATGGATGAAGCCCAGGCAGGTTTTATGCACAAACACTCCACATTAGATCAATGCTTTGCACTGCCACACTTAATACATAAATACATGAAAATTAAAGGAAATAACTTTGTTGCCTATTTATTGATCTTAAGGCAGCCTTTGGCAGTATTAGTAGACAATTATTCTGGGATACATTGGAAGAAATTGGTTTATGGGGCATTACTGGGTATTTTGAAATCACTCTGTAAAAATTCTAAAATCCAAGTAAGATATAATTCTGGTGGAAATAAAACCCCAAAATTCAAGGGAAATAGAAGAGTAAGACAGGGGTGTGTCATATTGCCTATATTGTGTAACCTATTCTTAAACCAAATTTTAATAAAGTTATACAATACAAAATAGCATATGCCTATAATTGGAAATACATATTGTCCTTATTTAGCATTTGCTGATGACGTAGTCATTATTTTGACTAGCCAGTTAGGGCTAAATAGAATGTTAGTTGATTTCCATTAAGAATGTATCAGGGCTTCTCTCAGTATTAATGTGGAAAAAAACCCAAAATTAATGGTATTTGGGAAAAATGACAATAAAGGACTGTACACTAAAAATAGGGAAGGTAAAGACAGAACAAGTACAGGAATTTCGATACTTGGGGATAACTATGACTAGTGAGTTTTCTTGGAATATGCATATTAAAGATCTCGAGACAAAATTAAAAACATTCTTACCATCCCCATTTAGTTTTGCACATAAACATGAAGGGGGTTTAGTTAAAAGTATTTTAAAAGTAATCAATGCTAAAATTAGATCACAACTGTTATATAGTACTGAAATCTGGGGCTTAAATTGTACAAATAAGGTGGAAAAAACATTGAATATATACACTACAAATGCCTTCTAGGTCTACCACAAGGTGCTCCTTCATCCTTGGTGAGAGCTGAATTGGGACAGCTCCCCTTAGAGTGCTTGATTCAAGAAAGAATCACTGTGTACTGGTTAAAGGTTTATAGCATGCAGGATTCAAGATTGCCATGGATTTGTCTTGAAGAAAAATTAAAATATAAAGATAACCAATTTACATTCCACATGATTAGTGTATTGGAAGCATGGATAAAATCATACAGCCTCCTGCAGAGCATACCAGATGCTCTGAGATGGCCATTTGGCAAACTCCAATATACAGTCAAAAATAGAATAAAAGACATTTGCCATCAGAAAGAACTGAAAATTTGCTCTAAATATAAGGTTAGTGAGTGGATGACTAAAAATAAACAAGAATTATAACTGGAAAGATATCTCCAGATTATTAAACAGCCAATCTGTAGGAAAATATTTTCCAAATTTAGATTTGAGTACTGTACAATAAAAGTGAACGTTCAAAATCACTATTCAACAAAAAATAATTAGGGTCCAGTGGTAGATGCAGCTGTAGAAAGGGTAAGGATGATATTGTCCATTTACTGATCATCTGTTCACTATACAATAAATACAGAGTAAAATTACTAGGTGACATATTTAAAGTATTTAATTATGATTCAGATGAAATGATGGAGATGCTTCTAAATTGCATGTCCCTTAAAATACTCTAATTTAATTTTTTTAATTTAGTTGTTTAACCAGGTATAGCACACTAAGCTGAAAGCTTTTTTACAGGAGCGACTTGAAAAAATGGTGTCCTTCCTCAAAATTGTAGATACCCAAAAGCTGCATATGGAAGATAAAGACCATGATAAACTTGTGGGAATCAACTGAGTGATATCTACAGAATGATCATAATTGCATTATAATTGCACCTTTAACCCAGGGGGATTGAGTTTGTTATATGGACAATGAATTTTAAAATTATAGATAGAAAACAAATTGTCTAGAGAACAATTGCTTTATGTACATCATATTTTTGTATAAATGTAATTGTAACAACATACCTTGTTAAACAATAAAAATAATTCATTCATTCAATATAGACAGCGAGACAGTAATGGTCTGGAAGGTATAGTGTTTATAACTCAGTACAGTGTACATAGCGGTATGACAAGAGAGAGCCTGGGCAAATTCTGGCACATACTTTCCACAGAACCAACATTAAAGAGAATTGCAGATACACCACCCAAAATAGTCCATTGGAGGGGCAACATTTTAAGGACATGCTTGTTAACAGTTTTTCGCCTACTACTAAAACACACACACACAAGACTGGGTACCAAAAACACCCAGTGAATGTTTTCAATGTGGCAAGTGTACATACTGTAGGATTACAGTTACAGTAAAGCTAAAACCTTCACTACTGATAACAATAATAAAAAGTTTGCAATCAGACAGTTTATTAAGTGTAGTACCTCCTTGGTGGTGTATCTTGCGACATGCACATGTGGATCATTTTATGCGGGTAAAACTGCCAGACAGTTCAAAGTTAGGATGGGGGAACATCTCAGCTCTATTCATACATGAGACATGCATAATGCATTGTACATGCACCTTTTAAAAGCTAATGGAAATGGTGTTCATTCCTTCTCCTTCTGTGGGATAGATAGAATCAGGATAGGTCCAAGGGGCGGGGATGCTGAGACCTTGCTCTCTCAAAGAGAAGCATAATGGATATATATGTTAGGTGCACTATGTACCTCAGGTTAAAATGATGGATCTGAATTGTAAGATCAGAGATACGGGAAAGGATAAGGATAAAAGTGCAGGGACAAGAATTCAGGAGGGATGGGGAGGGGGAATTTATTGGCAAGTTACGAGTCGATTTGGGTTAAGTTAGCCCCCCCAAATGCCCAAATTAAATGTGGGTGTGGTATATAGGCCGCCAGCTAACACACAGTTAGATGACCTCAAACTTCTAGAATGCTTAGATAATCTCACCCAAGCTGGAAATTCTCTGTTAGTGGGTGACTTTAATCTACCAGAGTTGAGTTGGGACCCCCCCAAAAGCAGAATCACAAAATGAGCAAAGATTCTTAGAATTTTTTCTGCTAAATAATTTTGAACAATATGTTAAAGATCATACTCGGGAACTCATACTCTGGATTTGGTACTCAGTAACCTGGATTACGATATACAGGATTGCAGAGTCTTATATCCCTTAGGTTCCAGTGACCACAACATGGTGAAATTTAGTATTAACGAGGTTTCATCAAAGATGACTAGTAGAACAGTGGTACATAATTTCAGTAGGGCAAACTTTAATGATATTAGCAAACAATTGGTTTCATGGAACTGGGAGGTAGATTTCAGTGGACTGATGATACAGCAGAAGTGGGATACGCAGTGTCAGTGGCTCAGTAGGTAGCACACTCACCTCTGAGGACGGGAGATCAGAGGGCTGTGGGTTCAGTTCCCACATCTGGCACTTGGGTTAATATCCCAGTACTGACACTGTAGTGCAGCATGAGAGGGGTGCTGCACTTCTGAGGTGCCATCTTCCGGATGAGATGTTAAACCGAGGTCCCATCTACCTGGATTGGTGGTAGTTCAGGTGGATGTTAAAGATCCCATGGCACTTATCGAAAAGAGCAGGGGAATTTCCCCAGTGTCCTGGCCAAATTTTCCTCATTCACTTAAAATACCACCAACAGCTTAATCTGGTTCAAGGTCAGTTGGCATTCATATGTATCCCCTTCCCCCGGGTCATGCCTGAAAATAGGCAGGATTTGTCTAGTGCACTTACCCGGTCAACAAAAACTAAATAAATAAAAATAAAATATTTTAAGTAACAAAATTAAAGCTCTGGTACAGGAATTCATTCCTAATCTTAAAAAGACTACAAACTCAAAAAAAAAAAACACCCCATGGTTTACACCACAAATAATTAAAAGTATAAAATGTAAAAATAAGGCATACAGAAATGCGAAAAAAAGTGGGCAGCCAGAAAGATGGGTTGAATTTAAGTTTGAACTGAAAAAATGTAGATCAAGCATACGAAAAGCGAAAGAGGCCTATGAATATAACTTTGCAATCAAAGTCCAAAATAATTATACATCTTTTTTCTTATATATAAATAATAAAGCAGTGTCAGTGGCTCAGTAGGTAGCACACTTGCCTTTGAGTCCGGGAGATCAGAGGGCTGTGGGTTCAGTTCTCACATCTGGCACTTGGGTTAATATCCCAGTACTGACACTGTAATGCAGCATGAGAGGGGTGCTGCATTTCTGAGGTGCCGCCTTTCGGATGAGACGTTAAACCGAGGTCCCATCTGCCTGGATTGCTGGTAGTTCAGGTGGATGTTAAAGATCCCATGGCACTTATCAAAAGAGTAGGAAATTCTGTGTCCTGGCCAAATTTCCTCATTCACTAAAAATACCACCAACAGCTTAATCTGGTTCAAGGTCAGTTGGCATTCATCTGTATCCCCCTCCCCCGGGTCGTGCCTGAAAATAGTCAGGATTTGTCTAGTGCACTTACCCGGTCAACAAAAGCTAAATAAATAAATAAATAAAAAGGGTGTAAATAAATCAATAGGGCCCATAAGGGGACCACATGGTGATTTGATATTGGATGATAAAGACATGGCATGCTATTACAACACATATTTTGCATCAGTGTATGATCCAAAAACCCAAAACACCTTACAACATCAGGTAAAGGACGTAGGTTTTCCACTTAAAATTGAGGTCAATGATGTGAGAGACAGACTAAAAGCCTTAGACCAGAATAAGGCACAGGGACCAGATTGCCTCCACCCTAGGGTGCTTAAGGAGCTGGCTGATGCATTGGCCCCCACCAGTAGGCCTCTTATTTCAGCATTCTATAGATAAATCTGAAGTCCTGATTGAATGGCGGCAGGCGGATATTATTCCAATATATAAGAAAGGGTCAAGACAGGAGCTATCAAATTATAGACCCATCAGCCTGACATCAATATTGGGAAAAACCCTGGAAGCCATCATCAAAAC
The DNA here is from genome assembly GCA_016271365.2 of Neoceratodus forsteri. NCBI lineage: Eukaryota > Metazoa > Chordata > Ceratodontiformes > Ceratodontidae > Neoceratodus > Neoceratodus forsteri. The sequence goes on along the minus strand of JADMNL010000032.1, from coordinate 156,807,324 downwards.
CCATATTACAAACATGTTGGTTATGTCAGGAGATCTAGACCAAAATCAGCATGGTTTTAGAAAGGGTAGGTCCTGTCAGACAAACTTGTTGGAGTTTTATGATAAAGTGAATCAAGCACTCGACACCCAAGTAGCAGTGGATGTTATTTTCTTGGCTTACTCAATAGCATTTGATAAGGTACCATATGGCCTCTTGATTGAGGCCCTAATTAAGCAGGGTATACATGCCAATATTTCCTTATGGATTGAGAACTGGTTGACAAATCGGAGGCAGAGAGTATCAGTGAAGGGATCCTTGTCGGATTGGGTAACAGTGACTAGTGGGGTGCCGCAGGGCTCGGTTCTGGGCCCCTGCCTTTTCAACTTATACATTTCATCTATGCAAACTTCAACAAATGTGTGGCTGTCAAAGTTTGCAGATGATACAAGAATAGGGTATCGGATAAATTCTAAGGAGGACTCGGATACCTTACAACTAGCATTAAGAGAAATTGAAAACTGGGCAATAATAAATAAATCTACATTTAATGTAGATAAATGTAGGGTCATGCACCTGGGGAAAAGTAACACCCACTATGAATGTACACTAAATGGAGCAGTGTTGCAGGAAACAACAGAAGAAAAGGACCTGGGGATTTATATTACCAATGATCTGAGTTTTAAGACACACTGTAATCACATTATCAGAAAATCTAGTGGTCTCCTACACTGCATAAACAAGCATATTAAAAGTAGAGACAGATCGGTGGTAATGCCTCTATATAAGGCTCTGGTCTCCATCGCATCTGGAATATTGTACCCAATTTTGGTCACCTGGGGAAAAAGGGACCATAAAATCACTGGAACAGGTACTAAGGAAAGCAACACAACATGTGACAGGCCTTGAGGGGTTAAGCTACCAACAGAGACTGGTAGAACTGAAACTGTATTCTTTGGAATTCCGGAGGCTCTGAGGTGATATGTGCATGGTATACAGAGCACTATCAGATGATGACCTGTGGCATAAACTGGGATTGGAGTTAAGGATGCAGCCATATGATAGAAGAGCTCACCCATTTCAAATCCAGATCAGCTCCTTCTGTACAAATGCTAGGAAAAACTGGTTTAGTAAATGGATAACTAGTATATGGAATGGTCTACCCTTGGAAATAGTGGCGAGTTCGTTAATGAATATTTTTAAAAATTCTTTGGATGAGTACCTGATTAAACAAGATATAACTGGATATTAACTAGGCAGGCCATTATGGACTTTTGTCTTCTTGGCCTTGTAATAACCTATGAGACCTATGAAGTTATGCATCATCGTAGATGGAAAGGGGACATAAGGGGCAATTAGGAGTGATAACACAGCTGATAGGTAAAAGGAAAAGGGGGAGGGAAATGAGGAGTTAACAAAACCTCCAGAAGAAGATTCTATAGTGGGGATCTCAGGAAGGGAGGTGGGAACTACAGTAGCTATGGTTTATGGGGATGATAATATTTCCAGGGAAGAGGTGGTACATGCAAGGGATCTGGAGGAAGTCAGTGGCAGGGAAAACCAGGGAAACAATGAGACAGGAGCAGAGACACAGAGGGGGAATTAAGGTTTAGCCAGGAAAGAAGGGATGTAAGAGTCATCATATTTGGTGACTCCATCATCAAGGGCAGCAGGTAGGGTGGGAATTTGAACAGGAAGAGCTCAGTCTGGGTGGAATGTTTGCCAGGGATGACTGAGCACAATGCAAGGCACATCAGCCCTGCAGGTAACAGGAGACAAGGGGGGGAAGCCTCACTTGGTAGTGTATCCTGGAACTAATGACTTAGCAGAGAACAGTCTAAAGGAGGTCAAAGCAAGGTTTAGGGAATTGTCAAGGGTATATGGTAATGAAGTGTGGTCAATTGCCTTCTCAGAGGTACTGCCTGTACCTAAAGCTAATACATACAGAAAGCAAAAAATTGAAGAATTTAACAAATGGTTGAGAGGGTGGTGTGAGACTATGGGATTTGGGGTGGTAGGTAATTGAGGAAGACATGGGCAAACAGTAACTTGTATGCCCAAGACAGCCAGCACCTCAGCAAAGAGGGTACTGCAGTCCTGAAAAAGAAACTCAAGGAGTTTCTAGTGTCCAACTTCAATTTAAACTAATGAGAGGGGACAATACATATCAAGCAGTCGGAGGCTCAGGTCAACGGTGGACTTTTGCCTCCCCCAGATAGTAATATAAGACACTAGGAAATTAGTAAGGGTGGAAGGCATGAGCATGGCCCTGAGTTTTCCACAATTATGCAGCCGTGGTCACCCCTAGAATTAACTGTAGAATTTGCAGACGCCCATGGAATTCACGGCTGATCATGAAATTTTCGGTAGCTGAATGCAGAAGTTACAGTTGACTGCAGAACTTGCCATGCATCCAGGCAATCTACCTGCACCTCTCTGTCCCCTGCATCATTGTTAGTGCCCCACAACCCTCCACATCCCCAGCCAGGACGTAAATTATGTAGGTCCCCACTGTGGCATCCAACAAAATCAAATTCACCCATAGAACAGCATTATTTTATTAATATTAAAATAGTATTGGTAATGTTGATGTTACATGCCCAGAGACTGCACAATTTAATAAGTTGTCTCACTAGGCAGGCAGTCATTTGCAATTTTCTGTGTAGAAAAAATTCCCCAGTTGATCATTGCCACTGTCCCAAGCCATGGAGAACCCTGTCTGTGCTAAGTTTCACTGTCTGCATGTGTCACCAAAAAAAAACATCTTTAGAACTGGAGAGCCTAATAAATAAATAAAGAGCTGTGCTCACTTTGTGGAGGGTGTTGGGTGAATTATTAAAGAAATTCCTTCCCAAGCACCGAGAACATCGGTAAATGCAAGCATTAATAGAAACATAGACTTTGACGGCAGATAAGGACCACTTGGCCCACCCAGTCTGCCCATTTCCCCTACCTATTGGATAAGCTGCAGATTCTAGTTAACCAACAGCCTACTTTCTGCAACCCCCCACTATAATTGCCTTATGTCTTTCCCATGCATGTTTGAATTCCCCCACTGTTTTAGACCCCACAACCTCTCCACATATGCACAGCCAGAAGCTTCATTTTTAATAAATTGTCAATAGCCATAGAGAGCCCTGTCTGGGCTTTGTTTTTCCTATGTGCTTGTTTCCCCCATGGCCATCCGGTGGGCACAATCTTTTCTGAGAAAAACCACATTGGTTTAACAAACAAAATGGTACTTGGGCTGTACTTTGTCTTTCATTTGTAGTCTGTTTCTGCCCATGTCACCAACAGCCACCCTGGTCCTTGCTCTCCAGTGTGTAAGATGTTTTCTTTAATGTAACAAAAATGAAATAAAAAATTGCTCCTCATTGAGGACAAAATTCAACTATCATCCTCACCCACCCTCCTATCAGGGTCCAACCCAGGTGGCTTGACATGAGCAGAAACGGACTAAAAATTACAGTACAGCCCAAGTACTTTTTTTTTGTTTTCAATTTTTTTTGTTAGTTTAATTTTTCTTGCGAAGTTAACTCCATAGGGAAAAGAATATTAATAATTAAATACATCATGGCCCTGAATCATGTTGGCAACCAGGAAATGCAAGGTGTGCTTCAGTTTCAATTCCAGTAATTTTTTTCCCCATTTAGGGTGGCCGTCGGTGACATGGGACAGAATGTGAATCAGATTAACAGCAATGCCCAATTATTTATGTGCCTTGGCAGCTCCATTCTGCTGCTTCTATTACCACAGTTCCAGACAGCCCCAATAAAATGATTTGCCCGAGTCACCTGTCAGACTCATCAGATGCTTCTGGTCATAGTAAACTTGTGGAGCACTGGAGTTACCCAGGTCCCTCCCTAGCTCATAAAATATTTTACTAAATAAAAACATTAATTCATTCATAAATCTCCCAGTCCCTATATAAACTAGCTATATAAAACTTCTGTGTCCAAAATATAAATATAATACCGGAATGCCCCAATTGGCTGCCTTTTTATAAACATCGTATGCCCTCCTTGCCAGACAGACCCAATTAGACCACCTCCAGTGCTCTGTGCAGTTAGGCAGTGGAAAAAAGAAAGAAAATTATATTTATTACTGTTAGAGAGCCCTAGAGCTGCCATGTCATTAAAGAAAAATATAAACAAAAAATAGCATGAAGCCTCCATGACTGTCTGGGGCTGAATCCAGTTGCTGCAAACAAACAAATAAATAAATCTGCTTGCTGCAGTTGCAGAGTGGCTTCATTTCAAATAAAAAATGGTTCCTTTTTTGGCGCCAATACTGGACACAGCTCCAGAGAACCATGGAGTTGCTTGCTGATGGACCAAATCCAACATATTCGGCCCCACAACCCACAAAAAAGCATTGTAATAAATAAAAACATAAATATTAAGATTAATCAAGCAGGGACCAGGCTGGAGGCTACTGTTAAAATGTAATCTCATATACTGCACAGGTCAAATATGTCCACCCCAAGGCAGTTAATGAATCAGCAAAGGATTAAAGGAAACAAGTACTGTTCCCTCCTGGTGAGCCACTATTATATTTTTAACCCAGTCCCAGGTCAGACCCCCCACACACACACACACACACACACACACACCACCCTAGGAGCAACAGGAGCTTCTATGCAAATGCAAACACCTTTATTTTCTAGAAACAGCACTGTGCTGATTTTTCTCCCCAATCCATCACATCTCCTAGTGGAAACCACAGCTACTGATGATCCCCTGTTTTTTTTCCTAGTCCCCAGTCAGAGCCCCTGGAGAAAACAGGGTATCCCTGAAAACAAAGGCAGCTCAGGTGGTTTCCACTCCAGCCCCAGATGCTTACATGCTTACAAATCAAGTTTGGTCCATAGCACTAAGCAATTTTTAAATGAAGAAATAAGTAAATAAAAACAATTACTAACCACCGAACTGTGTGAATAAATATACATACCGGTGCCCTGGAGAGAGAGAGAGAAAATGTAAAAGGAAGCCCTACTGTGCTTTAAGTGGCAATTTATTTGGTATCTTATTAATTTCATGTTTTTTTCCAGCCCATGAAGGAATATTTAGGTCCTCAATAAATGTGATGTAATGCAATACTAATAATAAATATAATAACATGGGCTGCTATAACAACAGATTAATGCTCAACTGTGTTTAATTCTTCTTCTTGGGCAATTGAATCACTCCTTATGAATCCGAGATCTCCAACCAGACTGGATCCAGTTGTTGTGGAAAGTAAGCTAAAAACAGAAAAAAATCATAAAAAAGGAACCATGGTTGGCTCGGGCAGCAAGGGATTACAATAATAAATTCAAACACCAAATACTGTTATTTTTTCTCGTCCAAGAATGCTGATACTGGGCCACATAGGGGCTTGCATAAGCTGGGAGAGGTAAAAAACCCTGTGCTCTACACCGAGGAAAAAAACTGAGTTTCCCTCTACCATGGCAAACAGTTATGTTCTTATTGTACGTATTTATTTATTAATTAATAGTCCTTCTGTTGTGCTTGCAAGGAGGGAACTTGGACTAATTGCTGAGCCTGTCAGCCCCTCAGTGGCTGTCTGTTTGGCATTATTTATTTAATACCCTAACAGTAATTTAAACCAAAAACAAATCTTAAATACTGGAGTTGCCAGGTTCCCTTCCTAGCTGAAAGACTATTAATAAATAAATATGCTCCTATCACAGCCCTTAAATGTCTTGTAGCCTGGGGAGAGTCCGTGGTGCTTCAGGTTCAATATATTTTTTTCCCACCCAAGAATGCTGGTACTGGGCCACACAGGGGCTTGCAGAAGCTGGGACAGGTAAAAAACCCCGTGCTCCAGACCGAGGAAAAAAACTGAGTTCCCCTCCACCATGGAAAACAGTTATGTTTTTATTGTACATATTTATTTATTAATAGTCTTTCTGTTGTGCTTGCGAGGAGGGAACTTGGACTAATTGCTGAGCCTGTCAGCCTCTCAGTGGCTCTCCGTTGGGCACTATTTATTTAATACCCTAACATTAGTTTAAAACAAAAAAGTAATCTTACATACCATAGTTGCCAAGTTCTCTCCCCACCTGAAAGACTATTCACAAATAAATACAGTAAGCCACAGGATGGAGTCTGCTAATGCTCCATGCCAGGGGTGCTTCAGTTGCCATTGCAATCCTTGTTTCCCACCCTGGGTGGCAGTTGGAAAGGGCATGAAATTATAGCAATCCCCAACTACCACCGTTTTCCTTGTTCAATTTTGTCTCTGTGTGGCTTTTGGTTACCATAGTTGCAGACACACCCTGATACTATTATATTCTCCCTGATTCCCTGGTCACAGCCCCTGCTTCTCTCCAGGGCAGACAATGCAGCCCTTACTCAAATATAATCCAACCACAGCCCCTAAAGCCCAGACACAGTCAGAGGTACTTCAGGCTTCAGCTGCCATTCCAATATTTTTCCACCCAGAGTGGTGGTCATCAGCATAACCATAATCTCCCCTGAAGTGAAACCTCTCTCACTGTGTCCAATTGCTGGGTAAAAAAAATTAAATATAAATACAATAAAATATACATAAAACACTTCCCTGTCTGCCTGATTCACATGCAGACTTACTTCATAAGACTCAGTATTACATGTATCTTACAGTAGCCCCTGTATGTTTGGAGCCCCCTCCAAGTCAGGGACAATTCTTTGCTTTTTTGGTGCCTATACCCTGACCAATCCCCAGAGAACCATGTCATGGCTATCAATCATATATATATAAAATTATGTTACAGTCCAAAGCCACATTGTGCTGCCAGTTTTTATTATTAATTGTGATGTGAGCCGCTTCATTTCTCTCCGTGGCTCACAACACAGTTACAGTGGGATAAAAAAAAGACCTCTCCCCCACAGCCAGACCGCATTAGCCAGTGTGGCCAAATATAGATTGCTACAAATATGTGCCCAGCATGATAGATTCCAGGATGGAGGGTATCTGATTTTATTTTCCATTTTGGGTGATCCTGGTTTCTAGTCCCTGCTGACACCTGGAGACTGCAAATGAAATTTTTTTTGCGGGCAGGAAAAAAACATAATCTCCCCAGGTACTGAAGCCTCCCTCACTGTGTCCTGTTGCTGGGCAAATTAAAAATATAAATAAATATAAATACAATAAAATAGACATAAAACACTTTCCTGTCTGCCTGATTCACATGTTTGGCATGCAGACTTCCTAAGACTCAGTATTACACATATCTTACAGCAGCCCCTGTATGTTTGGAGCCCCCTCCAAGTCAGGGACAATCCTTTGCTTTTTTGGCACCAATACCCTGACTGATCCCCAGAGAACCAAGTCATGGCTATCAATCAGATATATATATATATATACACACACACACACACACATAATTATTTTACAATCCAAAGCCACACTGTGCTGCCACTTTTTATTATTAATTCTGATGTGAGCCCCTTCATTTCTCTCCATGGCTCACAATACAGTTACAGTGGAGTAAAAAAAAATGCCTCTCCCCCACAGCCAGACTGAGCACACCTGTGTGGCCAAAAATTAACTGCTGAAAATACGTGCCCCACATGGCAGATGCCAGGATGGAAGGTAACTGATTTTATTTTTCCACTTTGGGTGATCCCGGTTTCTAGCCCCCTCAGTCACCTGGAGACTGCAAATGAAATGTTTTTTGCAGGCTTGGAAAAAATCATAATTTCCCATCGGACTGAAGCCTCCCTCACTGTGTCTGGTTGCTGGGTAAATTAAAACAAGCATTTGTCAATGCCGCATATTGATTGCGTTGGTCTTCTGAGCTCGCTCAGTGGACCTCTGTCACTGGCTCAGTCTGTTTGTCCTGGTGCTGTAGGCTGCTCTTTTGTACAGGGCTGCTGTCTGCATTGGCACCTTGTTCTGCCGAGGAAGAAATCCGCAGCTGTCCCAACAGAGCTCCATTGAGGTGGCTCACTCCCCCTCTCTCACTCGCTCATTCTGTTTCTCCTGGTGCTGCAGGCTGCCCTTTTGTACTGGGCTTCTGCCTGTGTTGGTGGCTTTTTCTGCCCACAAAGAAATCTACAGCTGTCCCGACAGAGCTCCGTTAAGGTCGCTCACTCCCCCTGTCTCACTCACTCCTCCTGGTTCTCCCGGCGCTGCAGGCTGCCCTTTTGTACTGGGCTTCTGCCTCTGTTGGTGCCTTTTTCTGCCCACAAAGAAATCTGCAGCACTCCCGATAAAGCTCCATTGAGCTCGCTCACTCCCCTTCTCTCACTCACTCATTCCATTTCTGCTGGTGCTGCAGACTGCCCTTGTCTACTGGGCTCCTGCCTGCGTTGCTGCCTTCCTATGCCCACAAAGAAACTTGCAGCAGTTACAATACAGGTCCGCTGAGCTCACTCACTCGCTCATTCTGGTTTTCTTGCCAGTGCAGCGTGCCCTTTTGTACTGTGCCCCTGCGTGCATTGCTGCCTTTTTCTGCCCACAAACAAATCTGCAGCAGTCCCAACAGAGCTCCATTGAGCTCAATGACTCCCCCTCCCTCACTCACTCGTTCTGTGTCTCCTGGAGCTGCAGACTGCTGTTTTGTACTGAGCTCCTGCCTGTATTGGTGGCTTTTTCTGGCCAAAAAGAAATCTGAAGGAGTCCCGACACAGCTCCATTGAGCTTGCTCACTCCCCCTCTGTCACTCACGCATTCTGTTTCTGCCAGTGCTGCAAGCTGGCCTTTTTTACTGGGCTCCTGCCTGTGTTGCCGCATTTTCTGCCCACAAAGAAATCTGCAGCAGTCACAATAGAGCTCCATTGAGCTCGCTCACTACTGCTCTGTCACTCGCTCGTTCTGTTTCTCTTGGCGCTGCAGACTGCTTTTTTTGTATGGGGATCCTGGCTGCATTGGCACCTTTGTCTGTCCACAAAGAAATCTGCAGCTGTCCTGACAGAGCTCCATTGAGGTCGCTCAGTCTCCCTCTCTCATGCGCTCATTCTGTTTGTCATGGTGCTGCAAGCTGCCCTTTTGTACGGGGACTCCTGACTGTATTGGTGCCTTTTATTTGCCCACAAAGAAATCTGCAGCAGTCCTGATAGAGCTCCGTTGAGCTCACTAAGTCCCCCTGTCTCACTCGCTCGTACTGTTTCTCCCACCGCTGCAGGCTGGTCTTTTGTACTGAGCCCCTGCCTGCACTGACGCCTTTTTCTGCCCACAAAGAAATCTGCAGCAGTCCTGACAGCGCTTTGGTGAGTTCGCTCACTCCCTCTCCCTCAGTCACTCTCTCATTGTGTTTCTCCCATTGCTGCAGGCTGCCCTTTTGTACTGGGCTCTTGTGTTGGGGCCTTTGTCTGCCCACAAACAAATCCGCAGCAGTCCCAACAGAGCTCAGTTAAGCACGGTCACTCGCCCCTCTCACTCAGTCGATCTTAATCTGTCCCAAACACTGATTTCCCAGAGTGACCATGCTATTCTCTGGCAGGAGTGCAAAAACATATTTTAGCCAGGATGTGAAAAATGACAGCTTTAGTGTTCATAAGGAGGTGTGAAAAAATGCCACTGTTGAAAATGTGGCTTGACAATATTACAAATTTACGAAGTTAACAAGGGTGCGTGGAAAGTGCGCAACATACACTTGTAACACTGTCAATTGATGGGCTATCATCACCAAATTTTCAACATAGGCATTTTAGGACCTCTGCTCATGAACAGTATCATTGTCATTTTCTTAATCTGTCCTGAACAGTGATTTCCCACAGCGACCACTCTATTCTGTGCTGGAAGTATGAAAACACATTTCAGCCAGGATGTGAAAAATGACAGCTGTACTGTTCATAAGTAGATCTGGGAAAATGGCAATGTTGAAAATCTGGAGTGAAAATATTATAAATTCACGAAGTTACAAGTGTGCGTGCCAACTGCACAATGCACACTCATAACACAGTCATTTTATGGAGTATCGTTGCCAAATTTTCAACATAGGCATTTTAGGACCTCTACTCATGAACAGTGTCACTGTCATTTTCTTAATCTGTCCTGAACACTGATTTCCCCACAGCAACCGCGCTATTCTGCGCTGTAAGTGCGAAAATACATTTTGGCCAGGATGTGAACAATGACAGCTGCACTGCTCACAAGGAGGTGTGACAAAATGCTAATGTTGAAAATCTGGCCTGAAAATATTGCAAATTCGTGAAGTTATGAGTGTGCGTAGCAACTGCACAATGCACACTCGTAAAACAGTTGTTTTTTGGATTTTTCCCACCAAATTTGCAACATAGGCTTTTTGAGAGCCCACCTCATGAACACTGGCACTGTCATTTCATTAATCAGCCCCCGAACAGTGATTCCGCTCAGTGACTGCGAAACCACCTTTTGGGTCCGATTAAAGCCATGGCAGTTCAAGAATTCATGAGGAGGGGTCCCAAAAACCCCATGCTGAAAATGTTGGTGAAATAATTCCCCAAAATGCCCGAGATATGCACTAAAGTTGAAAACACCCTGTTCATTACATTATACAGCTTACCAGCATTTTCTCAGTTCGCGGTCAGCTTTGAAGAGTGCAGACGTGTTCCCGGTCCACAGAAGATCATCGCGCCAAGCTTCTGGAGGTAAGTATGGGGTGAGGGGGGTGTGGGGAGGCTGGGTGTGCAGTGGGTGGGTGTGGGTTGTGGAAGGGGTCAGGGAGACTACGAGGGACCGTTTCCTTTTTTTCAGGTACAAAAAAAACAAGAAAATGTTGCAGGAACATTTTCAACTTTACAGGGGCATGTGGCATGCTGGGGTGGGCTCCCAGCATGCCACCAGAGTCTGGCTTTGGGGGGACAGTTGTAGCCGACGGGGGATTGGGCACCCCCCATCGGCAAACAACAAAATGGGCATATGGCATGCTGGGGTGAGCTCCCAGTGTGCCACCGAAGTCTTGTTTATTTGGGGGGGCAGCTGTAGCCGACAGGGGATTGGGCACCCCATCAGCAAACAATAAAGGGGGGATTCCTTTCTACCAATGGGGATTGGGCACCCCATTGGCAAACAACAAAGGGATTCCTTTCTGCCGGCGGGATTGGGCACCCCATCGTCAGACTATTAAGCAGGGGTTACATTATGCTGATAGGAGTGGGCTCCCCGTCGGCAAATAAACAAACATAGTGGGGGGTAAATATTGTTTGTGAATATGGTGGCAAGCTGCCGCCATGTTCTAAACAATATCGAAAGTCTTACCAGGGATGGCTGGCGCTGCAAGATAGAGGCAGCCCCTGATTGCACCGGCTGATTTTTTAGAAAGTTGTGGCACGCTGGCTGAACTAGTGTCAGCAGCAGCATGCCATGGCATTGGGGGAAGCGGGACAAGCCTTTGCAGGCTGTGGGGACATTGGGCACAACAGTGCCATGCCTCCACAGCCTGCTTGTGGAGAAAGCTGACACAACATTTTTCTTGAGCATGTGCGCAATCAACATAAAAATATACATATATAAATACAATAAAATATAAATAAAACACTCTCCTCTCTGCCGGATTCACATGTTTGGCATTGACTTATTAATTAGATTGAATTGTTTCAGATGTTAGGTCGCGTCCCCAGCAGAAGCAAGGATACAGTTTAAGAAATGAAGATAAATACCCTGCCCTCCCATTGAGCCCTGCTGCTAAGGACCGAAAAGAAGGGTCTGATACCAGAGTCTCCCAGCAGCTTTCCGTGCTCATTCCAAACAGCAAGTTTGAAAATAGCAAACTGCTGCAGAATGATTTTCTTTATTAGGGCTTTTTTTGCAAATTCAGAAATAGCCAGAGAACACCCAGGAAGTTGCATTGGGCAGACTCAGAGGGGCTCAGCTACTGAATCAGCTTTGCAAACTTCTGTGTGTTTCCCCAGCCAGCCCGAACAGAAAGGGAGGGTACTACAGGATCTGCAATGTTAAATCCCCAGCACTAATAATATTTTTCCTGCCCACACAGCCCCAGAGGATTACAGGCTCACAAATCAAGTAGCAGTCTCTAGCACTACTCATTGTTTAAATAAATAAAATCGGGCACGACAGAATGGCCATGGGTGCCTATGCTTGCATTAATTTTTTTTCTGCCCACCCAACACTGGAGGCTTACATAGTGAAAGCCTCCCTTCTGTCCCATCTCACGAAGCATTTTCAACATCAATAACTAAAGTTAGAGAGCACCAGAGCCTTTTACTGTTAAATCACAATATTACAAAAATTAAAAAAAAATAAAGCCTCCGTGACTATCTGGGGCTGGATCCAGTGGCTGCAAATAAATAAATAAATCCATCTGATGCAGTTGCTGAGTTGCCTTATTAAAAAAAAAAAGTTACTTTTTTGGTGCCAATACTGGACTCAGCCCCAGAGAACCATGGAGGGACATATGGTGGGAGCTCTTGAGAATTATTCTTTTTCAGCTCATCTCCTATGCCCAGAATAGAAATATACAAGAAATGACCCATTTTGCTGTCTTTTTGTTAAAATAGTATGCCCTCCTTGCCAGAGAGACCCACCAGAAAGGTGCATTATTTAACATAATTAGGCACTCTCTGGTGCTCAGTACACTTAGGCTGTGGAAAAAAGAAAGAAAATACGACAGCACTGGAGCCGGCTGCCTGCACAGCCCCAGAGGATTACAGGCTCACAAATCAAGTAGCAGTCTCTAGCATTACTCATTGTTTAAATAAATAAAAATCGGGCACAAAAGAAGCACAAGTCACCAGCACTTGGGATTTTGCTAATAAATAAGTAAAACAATGCTTCATGGGGTGCCTTTTATTACTAATGGGGCCAGGAGAATTTCAATGTCAATTAATAAGGAAATAATTAAATATATCAGTGCCCTGGAGAGAGAATAAAAATATATAATTTCAGTCCTGCCTGGGCTCTCATTTTCTCCATCCAGTTGCTTTCCATACACATTAACAGGGATCAAAGTTTACAAATAAATAATGAGATACTGTGCCATCCTGTGGAGTTCTGCTACCGCCATGGAAGTAGGGTAATTATCCAGGTCCCACCCTTCAACTTTCTGGTGCTCCTTCCTGACATCCTGGCATAAAATGAAATAACACACTGCAGATGTAGTTAGCCAATTACTGACACTGCTTTTGGGCCCAATTAATAACCATGTTGGCAGAGACAGCACACTATCTAGAAGTACCATCAGAAGCCTCAGCTGGGTTCAAGCAGTGAATTATTAGTCCACCTATCCATACCTCTAGGCTGTAGCCCTGCTCCCTGAGATGGCACAGTAGTGAACTTTTTTTATTTTCTTATTATTGTTTTCTTTTCTACACAGTACAGTTTCCACATCATACAGCACCTGTTGATTTTGGGGCCCCCAAAATAAAATTCCCACAACCAACCGCCCTAGTAGCAAGTCAGAGTGCGGGAACTGCAAATTGTGCTTCACTCTGATTTCAAATTGTTGTTTCCTGCCCGCCCAGTGTCAGAGGCTTACTGGCTCACAGCCAAAGCACAAGTCCCTAGCACTGGGGATTTTGCAAATAATTAATACATACACAAACACCAAACGATGTGCTGCACAGTGTGCACTTTCCATAAAAATACCAATGTGGCCTGGAGAGGTTTAATAAATAAAGAAACATACTAGCACCCAGGACCAAGAGAAACAAAACATATAAGGGAAGTCCTGCCTGGGCTCTCAGTGTAAAAATCCAGTAGATTTTTATCCTCATTATGATATGGGCTAAAAGTGTTAAAATACATAAAGATACCACCATGCCATCCTGGTGAACCATGCTGATGGCATGGAAGTTGGGTAACTACCCTGTTCCCCCCATGGCTTTCTGGTGCTCCTTCCAGACAGGTCTGTAGCCCAGCCAGAACCATGGATGTTGCAGTTTAAATAGCAAGATTTTTTTCTGGTTTCCCACCAATGCCAGTACCAAGCCCCTGAGAGCCACTGAGGGGCTTTCACTACATTGTTCTGCGGTGCCCATTTCAGTCCGTGAGTCAGGGATAAACAAGCACCTCCCCTCTACACTGTGCAGGTCCTTTGTGTAAGTTTACATACCCAGGTAGCCTTTGGAGTAATAAATAAAAACAAGAATTAAAAATTAAAAAACTGTGGACTTCCTGCTTGTCCTGGGCAGGATCCAATTGCTGCAAAGCAATAAATCAAAATAAATAATTCCCCCTCATGCTGTTGCCATGTGGGTTCCTTGCACAGTAACAAAAATAATTTTTTTGGTGCCAGGAGTGGACAGTACATTTATATCTGTATTTATTGTAATTTGCTGTGTTTCCCCGATAACAGTCGGAGACCTATGTAGAGGATTTCAAAATGTATACCAAGTCACTGGATCCTCACCATCCATATAATGTTCCCCAGTGTGCCATGTCAGGGAAGAAGGCTACTTGATGGACTTCGACAGAAGGACATTGTTTGCTGGATAAATGTGCTCCAGTCACTGAAATGATAAATTATATGAATAACAGCTTATTGTGCCCCCCTGTTGAGCCTCTACAAATTATTTTTCATCAAGTCCCCGGTCTGAGCACCCAGGAACAACAGGGGGCTTAAGTTACAATTCCACAAGTCTAGTGAACTGGTCCACAGTGACGGACAGCCCTGTCATGCCTTTCATCATTTAACAGGCAAAGTCAATAGTGGTGCACTGCCCCATACTGTTAATAAAGCAATCAATTATTAATTTGTAATTCGTGTTTAAATGTGCTCCTTTGGCTGAAAATGGGAATTTTATAAACAATATATAATACACACTGTGCTCTCCTACTCCGACCATACTAATTTTTTGTACCCGATAAAGCAGCCAAGAAATTAAATGCTGTGCTACAGACAGTGGGGAAAACAAAAGTCCATCATCTAGCCTTGCTCCCTGACATGGCACAGTATTTATTTTGTCACTTGTTACAAATCTTAGTTTTTCTAGCACCTGAATGAATATTCATTCAGACACTGCTGTAGGAAGGAATATTCATTCAGTTGTTGCCATGCCCCTTCCACTTAGCTTGCCCCCTATTCCCCAGTTGGAGCCCCCCAAAAGTAAACTCAGGGTCCCTGAAAACAAGGCATATATGTGGCTTGCCTTTACCCCCAGCCCCAGAGCCTACAGCCACAGGCTCACAAAGCAAGCACCAGTTGTGTCCCTAGCATTAATTCCTTGTTAACTAACTAAAGACATTAACAAACAAAGTACCACACTGTGTTGCCAGAAACACACAAGGGGCAAATGTAATAATTCAGCATGAGAGCTCAATTTGAGAACCCCAAAACTCAGTGTTGCACAACTGAATCATTACTCCTAACATACCTGGCTGAGCCCAGAGCCAGGATCTCAAGGAGGGGACAGCATATTTATTTTGTTACATTATTTGTAAGAATGAAATCCAGGATGATTATATATATATATATATATATATATATATATATATATATGTACATTGCAAAAAAAAACTCCATTAATGCATCAGTTCGGGTTAATAGTACAGCGACAAATGTTTGGAAATGTGCTGTTACGGTTCAAAACCTTAACTCTCCATTCCCTCCACACTCACACACATGCAATTAGGGGAAGGGCCAAGGCAACACAACCAATCAGAGCCAAACAGCATCAGGTAACAGAAGTAACATACAACTCTCTAAATGTACTGCAAGACACATCCATCATCATGGGTCACCACCTGACTATATGAGTTCTGCTGCCATCATAGTGCCTTGGGGGTAGACATGCATGCTAGGCAGCCATGGGTGATGCCCCACAGTAAGCAGTTTTGTGTTACAACAGCAATAACAAGATTTAAGCAGATGCCTATATTTGAATAGTGAAGAAGTGATGTAACACACAGCATGTTATCCACAGATAGTTTCTTGGAAATGAGAGTTGGTATAAGCCTATCAACAGTCATTGCATGTTTGCATAGTGAGTCAGTCGTAATAACAAATGGTAGTAATAATAAAAGTAATTATATGTAGTATCTTTTACAAGTAACGTGTGAAAGCAACAGTTGTAACATCCAAAGCTAACAATGACATGCTGCTAATGAGTATTTCCAGGTAACGCAGCCATATAACAACATGTGATGGCGCTAGCTTCATACTTGAGCAGTATCTTAAAAGTAGTATGTGTCATCCCTATCTGTCCTGCTGCCACAAGCCCATGTGGTAGCCTGCAGCAACCCAATTGTTGAATAGTGACAGATAAAAGTCAGTATTCTGAAAATATGTATAGACTAAGTCTTATTGTATGAAGAAGATATGCCAGCAATAATGTGTCATCATATTGTGCTGGCAGTATAGAGTCGCTGATACTATATTTGTTTTTTCATTACACAGTGTTATATGAAATAAGTACAGTGCTATAATTATTGTGGTTGCAGATGTGACAGAGTGGTATAGTGTCTTACAATCTTGCATGTGTCTTGCATGTGTATGTGTGTGTGGGAGTGTGGGGGGAATGCAAAGTTAGGGTTTTGAACCTTAACAGCACATTTCCAAACTTTTGGCACTGTACTATTAACCCTAACTGATGCATTAACGGAGTTTTTTTGCAATGAATTTCCCTTCTTTTTGAGAAAGTGTAATGCAAGTGGTGTGGGTTAGTGGGAATACATGCCCTCCCACTTATACATAACTATGGAGCCATACAGCAGCCCTATAGGCAAGGAGCCCTTGAAAGACTAATTTGCTAATATCGTAGCAACCGTAGCAGCTATGAAAAAATTCCAGTGCTGGTGTAATCATGATAGTGAGTACTTCATGCAATATAAATTGACTGAATCTGTATCTTGCATCGTTTATAAGAGATACGGGCACCAAAATGCACTGAAAAGGCACCCTTGGAACCCTTGGAACATGTTTTTGCCAATATCTCTGTAACCGTAGCAAGTAGGAAAAAAATTCCACTGCAGGTGTCATCTATGGTTTCCAAATTTGTTTCTACAGATTAGTTCACCCAAAGGTGAACTAAGCTACCAGTAGCGAAAACTCCATATCTTGCTTTGTTTTCGAGATACAGGCACCGCAGTGTCATCCTATGGGAAATTTCTCAACTTCGGAACACTGTAACTTTTTGCCCCTTGAATGTTTTGCCACCAAACCATTAAAAGGTACATCTGTGTGACCAAGGCTTGTCACCCTGTAAATTTTAGCCCAAAAAACCCAACTGTTTTGTTGCAGGAGGTTGCCAAAGATTTGCAGTTTTTTTTAAATACTTTCACAAATCACAAAGGTTTCGAAAAAAGTAGCATGAAACTTTTGCATTTGTGAAAGTATTTTGGGTGTTTCTTTCATGATTTGTAAAAATATTTTTCCCCAATGTTTAAAAAGGCATTTGTGGGGGGGGGGGATTTACCCCCCCCAAAAAAAAAAGATAGGGCTGGCATCCTCAGGACCTGACTAGGTAAACCCAACAGTCAGTGTTTACCTAGAGGGTCCCAAATTTAAACACCAGGCATTTTTCTCTCTCACGAACTGAAAACAAGATGGCTGAATCACAAAAGTAAAAGGGCCATTTGTGAAAGTAAAAGTGGATTTGCAAAACTTTCGTGATGCACATATATTTTCCCCCATTGACTGTAATGGAAATTTTGTTTTTTGAATAACTTTTGAATGGTTTAATATTTTTACATCAAATCTTCAAAAGCCATATTGGTGACACAGACTGCACCCTGAAGATTTTGGACCAAATAGACAAATCATGCAGGCAATGAGTGCAAGTAAAGAAACAAGCAAAAAGTCTGGGTTTTTTTTGCATTTTTTTTGGTGCTCTGCAACCATAACGCAACTTGCCAGATCCAGAGATCTATGGTATAAGACCGCACATGCAAAATTTCAGGCAAATCCGTTGTATTGCGACAAAGTTATTAAGGTGCAAAATTTAAGGTTTAACATTAAAGTGCTTACTCAACCCTAACTATACTGGCACTACCACAGCAGTAATATCTATATATATTTATATATATATATATATATAGATATATTCTATGCAAAAAAACTTTGTTAATGCATCAATTAGGGTTTTTCTACAGCTAAAAAAGTGAAATTCAATTTTAGGGTTCCAACCCCTTGTACACCACCCCAGCCCGCCCCCACCAACAGGCATCGGGGTGTGCATTGGGGTCATCGGCCTAACTCTCACCCCATCCCATGTGTAAACAAGCTGAGGTGGTGCAGTGTAGGAGAATGGGATGAGAGTTAGGGCTGATGATCCCAATGCATACCGGATGCTTGTTGGTGGGGTGGGCTGGGTGAGATGCAAGGTGGAACCCTAAATCAAATTCCTCACATTTTTCACTGTAGAAGAACCTAACTGATGCATTAACTAAGTTTTTGCATAAATTCTTTACTTTTTAAGAAAGAATGACAGAAAGAAAGAAAGTTGGTGGGAGCCAGGGCCCTTTGGGCACCACGCCCTCAATTAACTTGTGGCAAGCCAGGCCACATTACACACCCAATAACTGAAAAAGTACATTGACAACAGCAAGGCCAGCCACCAAACAAATGTTAATCTAGTAGAGCAATAGAAAATGCTGTGTAGAAATCCTAAACTGCGCCACACAATATCTCCACAAAAAATATATTGTCTGACACATAAACACTGCTATTGACATCTACAGGACATCTCATCAACACCCTCCAAATTTCAAATACAAAGACCAAGCCGTGTCCGAGATATAACATGTCAAAATTTGAAATTTTCATTCGTCAGAGTGGCACAGTTCCACACCTGTTGACATTTAACAAACAAAACAACTGAAAACTACATCCATGACTACATCCATGACACTAAGGCTAGGCACCCTATCAATTTGAAGCCACCAGCACAATCCAAAATACTGTCCGCAACATGTTAAATGCGTCACAAAATATCTCCGCAAAAAAAATTTTCTCCAACATAAACACCATAATTCACATCTACAGGACATGCTGTAAACACCCTCCAAATTTCAAGTAAAAAGATCAAACCATTGCCGAGATATTCAATCTTACAGATTGGTAAAATTTCCCTATCTATTCTATTATAAAAAATCTGGCCTTCTTGTCCCTCCCTCACGATCAAAGAATCTCATTATCAAAGAATTTGCAGGCTCGTGATCAAAGAATTTGTAGGGTCATGACCAAAGAATAAAAACTGTTCTAATTAAAAAAATTCAAAGAATCGCGGTAAACCTCCACCATGGTTCATCAGAACGAAGCCCCCTGAGTAAAACCCACCCTCATTTGTCTTCCTAGGACACCCCTGAGCTGAGAACATTTATTTTTTTATCTGGCCATCTCATCCCTCACTCGAAAATGCACGATCGCGATCAAAGAATCTCACAATCATAGAATTTGCAGGCTCACAATCAAAGAATTTGCAGGGTCATGATCAAACTTTTGTAATTGTAAGAAAAGCAAAGAATCTTGTGATCAAAGAATTTGCAGGGTCGCAATCAAAGAAACTGCTCACTCACGAACAAAGAGCAAGGGACGAGATGGCCAGATTTTAAAAAGTATTTTCTCAGCCCAGGGGTGCCCTACAAAGTTAAATGAGGCTGGGTTTTGCTCAGGGGGCTTCGATCTGCACCATCTGAATTAAAAAAATCATGTTTGTTTTACATACCCCTGGTAGTCTAGTGCCCACCATCATGATAAAATATATAACGATCTCTAGTGGCCCCCCAATGTTCATAAATATACATTTTTTTATATCCCTGGTAGTCTGAAATTATTTCTGAGCACCTCTTTGCATTAGCGATCGTAATGCACACATGCCACCGCTGTAGTGAGAGGTGGTCTGTTCCAGTCGCCAGCCGGGGAAGGTGTGGGATTGCTGGGTGGGCTGGCATGGCTGGGTTGAGGTGGGGGCCACTAGACTACCAGGAATTGGAAATCCTTATCTATTTTATTATGATGGAGGGGGGCCACTAGACTACCA